>CM073312.1:1748587-6548587 GCA_037043255.1 Diadegma fenestrale
CCCAAACAAACCCAAACAAACCCAAACAAACCCAAACAAACCCAAACAAACCCAAACAAACCCAAACAAACCCAAACAAACCCAAACAAACCCAAACAAACCCAAACAAACCCAAACAAACCCAAACAAACCCAAACAAACCCAAACAAACCCAAACAAACCCAAACAAACCCAAACAAACCCAAACAAACCCAAACAAACCCAAACAAACCCAAACAAACCCAAACAAACCCAAACAAACCCAAACAAACCCAAACAAACCCAAACAAACCCAAACAAACCCAAACAAACCCAAACAAACCCAAACAAACCCAAACAAACCCAAACAAACCCAAAACAAACCCAAACAAACCCAAACAAACCCAAACAAACCCAAACAAACCCAAACAAACCCAAACAAACCCAAACAAACCCAAACAAACCCAAACAAACCCAAACAAACCCAAACAAACCCAAACAAACCCAAACAAACCCAAACAAACCCAAACAAACCCAAACAAACCCAAACAAACCCAAACAAACCCAAACAAACCCAAACAAACCCAAACAAACCCAAACAAACCCAAACAAACCCAAACAAACCCAAACAAACCCAAACAAACCCAAACAAACCCAAACAAACCCAAACAAACCCAAACAAACCCAAACAAACCCAAACAAACCCAAACAAACCCAAACAAACCCAAACAAACCCAAACAAACCCAAACAAACCCAAACAAACCCAAACAAACCCAAACAAACCCAAACAAACCCAAACAAACCCAAACAAACCCAAACAAACCCAAACAAACCCAAACAAACCCAAACAAACCCAAACAAACCCAAACAAACCCAAACAAACCCAAACAAACCCAAACAAACCCAAACAAACCCAAACAAACCCAAACAAACCCAAACAAACCCAAACAAACCCAAACAAACCCAAACAAACCCAAACAAACCCAAACAAACCCAAACAAACCCAAACAAACCCAAACAAACCCAAACAAACCCAAACAAACCCAAACAAACCCAAACAAACCCAAACAAACCCAAACAAACCCAAACAAACCCAAACAAACCCAAACAAACCCAAACAAACAAACCCAAACAAACCCAAACAAACCCAAACAAACCCAAACAAACCCAAACAAACCCAAACAAACCCAAACAAACCCAAACAAACCCAAACAAACCCAAACAAACCCAAACAAACCCAAACAAACCCAAACAAACCCAAACAAACCCAAACAAACCCAAACAAACCCAAACAAACCCAAACAAACCCAAACAAACCCAAACAAACCCAAACAAACCCAAACAAACCCAAACAAACCCAAACAAACCCAAACAAACCCAAACAAACCCAAACATGCTCTGTTTGGGTTTGCCGGACCCGAACGCGCTCTTTTACGGCTTTCCGGACCCAAACGCGCTCTGTTTGGGTTTGCCGGACCTAAACTAACCCAAACGATTCCACGCGTTTAGGTTTAACCGACAGATGTTTGGGTTTAAGCTTTTTAAACCGATATTGTTTGGGTTTCGGTTGAGTTTAAGCTTTTTGAACCGAAATTTTTGGGTTTCGGTTGGGTTTAAGCTTTTTAAACCGATATTTTCGGTTTTCGGTTGGGTTTAAGCTTTTTTAACCGAAATTTTCGGGTTTCGGTTGGGTTTAAGCTTTTTTAACCGAAATTTTTGGGTTTCGGTTGGGTTTAAGCTTTTTAAACCGATATTGTTTGGGTTTCGGTTGGGTTTAAGCTTTTTAAACCGATATTGTTTGGGTTTCGGTTGGGTTTAAGCTTTTTAAACCGATATTTTTGGGTTTACCCAAATTTCGCAATTTTCTTGAAAAATACTGGTCCTACAGGAAAAATATAGAGGACAAAAAATGTCAATTTCATCATTGCCAATAACTTTTATTTCAAACATTTTTCTGTACAATCCATTTTTGTTCAAATAAATCCGAAAAACATTTTAAAAATCCTTTTTTTGGTCGATTTGACCTTGAAAATAAAATTTTCGCCAATTTTCAGTATAATATTCTTCATCAGCGCGTCGAAATACTTAAGTATACCAATTTTCAAGTCAATCAGAAGTAGGGGGTTTTCGGAACTATATCCCTCGGTTTAGCTCACATCTTTTGTAACAATTTCTTAATTATAAGTCCGCCGTTCAATCCCCGCTGTTGTAAATTTTTTTTTTAAATTTTTTTCTTTTTTATCTGTTGCCCTATGAAATTCATTTATTACAAAAGAGCAAAAGTCGACTCGTCTTATCGATCAAACAAGTATAGTCTGCCGCGTGCTGCTGCTGCTTGGTTCGTCGGGACACGTCTCGTCCAATATCGCTCGGCCCAGCACAGCAGAAAGAGTACTATAATTGTGCGTTGCTAAAGCTAAAATGCCAACGAAAGGAGCCAAGCAGGGTAAAAAGAAAAAGGAAGAAAAGGGTGGAAAATTGAAGAAAAAGTCAAAAAGCGCGAAACGGAGCGGCGGAAGAGCCAAATTTGCGATGGACATTTTCAACGAGCAAGTTATGGAGAATGCTTATTACACTTGTCACAACATAATGGACGTTCTCAAATGCCGTGGTTTTCCCTGGCCGGATGCCCAAAAGAAGAAGAAAAAGGGCAAGAAATAAACGATAAATCAACTATATATTTCATACATTTGGCGCGCGTGGATCCACTCGACAGGTGAAGATACAAATTTCTTTTACACTTTTCATGGAATCTCAATCGTTTATTGTTTCGTAGGAGTCTCATTGGCTTTTGCTGCTGCTGCTGCTGCTTCCGCTGAGCTCGGTCGGTTCAATAAGTGTCCTACTTTTTCGGTCGCGCGATGATGAGTCGTTGAAGGCTCTGGCCAGCTTTTTCCTGTTCCACCGAAAATGTTGCTCCGAATTGTTGGAGAGACAAGGGGCTAAGAGAGCGAGCTTTTCTCCCGCAAGGAAAATCGTGAGGCTCTTGTTCGACCGAGAGTGTGATCCAGCCCGAGCAACCGACAACTCCGAGGAGCCAGCGCCAACGGCGAAAACAATTGTTAATTCCGCGTTCCGAAGATGCCATTCTTGCTGACGAATAAAAATTCATTTCAACGCTCTGCAAACACGCGTTTTTCATTCCAAAATAGTTGGAAAATATAAATGTTGTTGTTGTTGTTTTGATTGAATAAATTGATTAAATAACCCACCGGACTACGGACACATGTTAGACTCGCGGTTATTATAAATTTTGCCGCGTTGCTGGTGCCCATTGGTCGTCGCCGACACTCGCAACGGCAGCAGCTGCTTCTGTCTCATGAACCAAGATGGCATTAAAAAAAAAAAAAATGCGAGATAATCAAGTATATAGCGAGGAATCGTCGTCGCCGTCGTCGATATAATTGATGATAAATTGAGCGCTGTAAAAACTCGCGTATGCCTCGCTCATGCTGACGGCGCGGCCTCATAGAATTGAAGAAATATTCAAGAAATAGCTGAGGATGATTGCAAAGGGCCTGCAACGGCAAAAAGGATTTTGTGCCGCAAAATCAACTTTTATTTTCTGCTTACTCTCGTGTATTAAACTTAATTTTTATTTCACCGCTTTTGTTTATACACTTTTACTCGCTCTCTATCTCTCTCTCTAATGAAATTTTCTTGTTGCAACAACAGATGCTCGCTCTGTGGAAAAAGTTGATTAATTGCAGCGTCGAATTTGGTAGCTCGGTCGCGTCCAGGGTATCGCGATTGGCAATGCTCCGCGGTCCGCCGTTTCGTTGCAAATGTTTATTAACGAGCTGACTGGAATCAACCACCAACGACGCACGACTCGCGCGAATTGAGCGGATTCGCAAGGATGATGGCGAAGAAAGGTGAAGAAAATAATTTGAGAATAATAAGCGCGGTAGGATGACGATACACGCGACGACGAACGTGTATATATAGAGAATTTTTCATCATTTATATTATGCCAAGACTCTCCAGTTTTTACTATCGATACAGATACATGAACCCGCAATGAAACACTATAATATAATGCTACGGTTTGTTGTTTAAACGAATTAGCGTAATATTGCAATATTTGCGTCGCGGTTTGCCGTCTTGTTTCCGAGGGACGCTCCCCACAAACCTATATAGAAAATATGTCGTCTGCTCGTTTATTTACAATATGCGCAACAGCCCCTTTCCACTTAATACTTGGACGTGAAAAAGAATTCACAGTATATATATATATATATCCATATTGTATCGGTCGGACAAATATTTTTTGGTAAATATACGCTGTACATACAACATGTCGCCGTTTTGCCCCCCCTCCAAACGAGATGAGCGTCTTACCGTTTGTGCATTGATATTTATTGAAATATTATTTCTTGCCGATGCTCGCACCGCGATGACGCCGGACCCAGGCTCGCTCGTCGCGTTGTTGGTATATACATGCAGCATAATATCTTGGTTATATTCGGGACAGCCATAATATCGGCGTAATTACAATTATTCAAAGGACCATAAGATATACGCGTCTATTCTCGTGGTCGTTATGGTTTATAATTCATATGTACATACGGGAGACAAATCGATCGCGATATTGCAGAAATTCTCTTTTCATTTATATTTTTTATTGTTCCTGTCATAAATGCTATACCCGCGATACGACGCTTCGAATACTGGTAGAATTCTACGAGTGTGTGTGTGGTGACACCATGCACTTTGGCTCTTACAAAACTGGTACTGGCGAGTTGTATATACGCGTGTCTCTTCGAGTACCACCACCGCGTAGCCATATATAACTTTGAAAAACACGGCTTTATTTTTATTTTCTTACATTTTTTTAAACTCTCGCATCATTCCTACCATCCCGCGTTTTAATACTGCAGCGCGCGCGCTCGTCCGTAACATCATGGTCTATTAAATGCGCGCTCGGTACGACGCCGAGTGGAGGAAAATTTTATAAATTTTATAAATTTGTTTTGTGTGTATGTGCTTATTGTGTTTTGGGTCTTGTTCATCATTAAATAGGCGCGTCTCTACTGTTATTTAATACGCTGATCGCGTTTCAGTATTTTCAACTTTTATTCTCTGACAATAGTTGTTGTTGTTGTTGTTGTTTCGTTGGTGGCGCGGCGCGAGACCCCTCTCCTCGAAAATAGTTGGCGGGTGCGGTGGGAAAAAGTGAAAATAAATCAAGTTTGACCGAGAGTCGATCGAGCGCGGTATATGAGAAATGAAATAAAATATATAATAATAATAATACTTGATGCGGGGAAAAAAATGGTAAAAATCAAGTGTATTCTACTTTGTGATCGATATACAAATAGGCATTATTCTGAATAAAGAAAAACGTAAACGCAACGAATAAAGTACGTCTTGCCAAGTTTCACAGGATATTTATCCACGCATATACAACGCATCATCATTTTTCGTGTTATTGTTCGTTTTCGTTTGTCGCGTTAGCCGCTGTATAAAAAATAAATGACTTTGGGACAGAAAGTCGCCTCCGAGAGGAGAAAAAAAAATGTCGACATTCCGCGATTACAATTTATATATCTTTATACATTTTCAACGCTCATCATCGCGTCGAGTTGGGAGGAAAAAAAAACGGAGAAAAAAAGCAATAGTCAAATTCGATAAGAAAATCAAGTAAATAGTTTTATTTCGATCGTATAGAGCGACTCTCGCGAATGTGGTGTAGCAGGATGCGGTCGAGGGGTCACGACGATACAAATTTGCAATTTCGAATCAAGACGAAGCATTTTTGTACTAAAGTGCAGCGATATAGTATGTTTCGTTTTTTTTTTCGTTTTTTCTTTTTCTTTTCCTTTTTCGTTCTCAATGAATTATCTAACGAATCTACTTAATTTACATAAAGGATTTATTACACATGCACCAAATTACAAGTTATGATCGGGCCAATAATACGAGTGCGCGTCGAATCAACGCCGTATGAGGTATTTTTTAAAATAATAATATGCGAATATGACGATGTAATGCGGTGAAGAAGAAAAAGACACAAAATGCTGAACACATATATATATATATTATAATGGATAAATGGAATGAGGAGATTGGTCAACGATTGGCCCGAACATGCCGTGTTTGATAAGTATGCATTATACACGCACGTTTCGTCTAAAGTGGTGGATTCAGCGGCCCACCGAACGCAGTCTCTCTTTCGTCATTTACACATGCCCCCCCTAACCGCGTCTTTCTCGCAGCAGCTTTTACGCAAAAGTACATCATTCGCATCATAATATTTTTATTTAACTTGTAATTCTTTTCACATTTGTATATGCTGTCCCGAGCCTCTCCGCTTGACTAGATTGCATTTATCTAATGTTGTTAAAACTTGAGCTTCGGTCGTCGTCGTCGTCTCGTTTTTTTGTTGCATTTTCTCTTTTCTTGACCCGCTCTCGCGTTTATACTCGCGACTTTACAATGAAATATTCTATAAACCTGCTCGGTCCTCGTTCTCAAAACTGGATTCGTCGGATTATCGCTAGAATCGCTAAAAGTAAAACCATCATCTATCGATTCGTGGATGAAGAAGGACCGCGCGCGCTAATAAATCTTGTCGTTTGTTTCTCAAGACGAATAAACTTAATATTAATCTATAATTATATTTATGGGCAACTTTATCTAAATGCCTATTTTCGCAATATCCGTCTCACCATTAATCGTTTATTTTTTTCCCGACGACAAACTTTTTTCTTTTTCTTTTTGTTTCAACTTTTTTCGCTATACACTCATTAAGCCTTGTAAATATTTACATCATAGATGGGAATATATTCGCCTCCTCTTTTTTCCACTGCATGCTCGTGTGATTTTCAATTCGCACCCGAATAAACGAGAAAAGCAGAAAATAGAGCTGATGCGGGGAGACTCGACGAGACTACCTCTTTTTTCCAAATTGTTTCGAAACAACAAATTGTTTTTTCTTTATCCTGTGGTCTATCTTGTTGAGGACGGTTTTCTTTTTGGGTCTTTCGGGGGATCCGTTGCAACAGGCGCATCCTTTCTTAACGTGTCCTCGCAGACTGGAGCGTCGAGCGCGACAATCGGGTTCGACGAGTGCGGTGTGACAGGTGGTCGTTGTCGTAGCGGCGGGAGGAGCGGCGATGGTTGGAACGGCTGGAGAAACGGCGGAAGCTCGGTTGTTGGAAGCGGCGACGAGACTACCCTTGTTGGTGGTAGCGAGCCGAGATTCGTCCATCACATACTTTTTCACCCTTTTACAAATATCATTGTTGATTTCGGCGCGATTCAAAACTACTCTCGCGTCAACTCGCAACTGCTTGTTTTTCCTTTTGACACAAGTACCGGTCCTCGTACCGATCGAGCGAGCCTTTTCTTCCGTTTGGCTGCTCATCGAGTCGTCGTCGTCGTCGCTGGTCAATCTCGCTCTCGACTCGGACATTGGACTCGACCACGAGATATATTCGAGGCGCTCGATCGATTTGTTGGTCGCTCGTTTTTTATTGGCATAAGTGTATTTGTGGGCCGACAAGAGCGGTACGGCGATCGGTGACGGGGGAGATTCAATCGTTGCGACAAGATTTTTTGCATTACCAAAACTAAATCTTACAACACCATCGTCCTCTACTCGTTCCTCCTCCTCCTCCTCGTCATCGTCCTCGTCCTCTTCCTCCTCCTCCTCCTCCTCCTCCTCCTCCTCCTCCTCTTCGTCCTCTTCCTCCTCTTCCCCCTCTTCTTCGTCCTCCTCGTTTGGCTCTTCCTCGTCATCTCCTTCCTCATCGTCGTCGTCTTCCTCCTCCTCCTCCTCCTCCTCATCCTCATCCTCCACCTCCTCCGCCTCCTCCTCCTCTTCGTCGTCCTCCTCGTCCGAACTTTCGGCCGATACGTTGTCGACATTTGCAATCGGTCCGAGTGATTCGCAACAATCCATAATGTCAATGTCGAGTTTAACGTTTGATTGTAATCCGGAAACGGTACTCGGAGAGGATTCTTTGGATCCGTTGCGCGATCTCATTTTTGTTTGTTTCGCCTCGTTGGTATAATCGGTTACGGTCATTTGACGAGGAGTGACCACGGTGGAGGCGGCCGATGAAAATCTCAAAAGATCGGAATTACTATTGGAATTATCATCGTGGCTCAGATTCTCAAGACCGAGTCGCAACGAGTGCTTGGCGGCGGCGGCGGTGGTAGACGAGCCGCCGCTACTCTCGACGATCCGCATCTCGTCGCCCCCCGGCGCCATCGTTGTCGTCGTCGTCGTGGTCGTCGTCTCTTCCCGTTTGGATCGTTTAATCGGTGGGGCGTCTTTGATATGACTTTTGGCTCTTTGGACCGTGCCAACGTTTTTTCTTCGCTCGTTTATTTTGAAATCGGTGATGGAAAGGGCAACGGGACTCGTGTCGCGACTACCGCTCGACGAATCCAAAGGACGAAAGTATGACGAAGCGTTGTACAATTTCATACCGAGGGGTTGGCTACTGCTGCAGGATGCGTCCTGCGATAAATGATCGAACGAGGGCGAATGATTGGTATCAAAGAGAAGATCGGCCTCGGGAAATAAATCGCTGGTACTCGGCTCGTCGACTCCCAAATCTTCGCACTCTTCCGACAGGCTCTTTTGTAATCTCAGTTCTCGTTCCATCGCCGCTGCTTTTCTTTCCAATTTTTGTTGCAACAATTCACGCTCCAATCTCGTATTCGATTGGCTCTTGATTGTTGCACCAACTTTGTTCGGATACTGTTGAAAGGGTGGTGGCAGGGCTTGCTGCTGCTGCTGCTGCTGCTGCTGCTGCTGCTGCTGCGGCTGCTGTTGCTGCTGCTCGACCAAACTATTGTTGATGAAATATTTTTTTGCGTTTGTCTGATACACCGTATGACCCGCGGCGTCGTTACCGCCGCCGCCGCCATTGTTTCCACCGTGTGCCTTGTTAATCATTTGCAGTACTCCGTCGACTTCGGAACCAGTTTCGCTCTCTCCAACATAGACTTTTGACGGTTCAATCGTCATTGGATTGCACGGGACTGGCACATATCTCCATGGTGTTTCGGGCGATGCTTTTCTCTCTGGTTCCCAAGCCTCTTGGAGTCGAGCATTGGCGCACATTATGCCATTGTCAACTTTGCCGCCGCCGCCGCCGCCGCCGCTCGACGTATTGCGCATCAGGCTCGACGACTCTTGACTATCGCAATTCTCAGTTTCGACCAAAAATGTTTCCGAAGCCGGCGCCGCGGCTCTCGCTCTCATCAACCCGGTGGTGGTCGTCGTTGTCGTTGTCGCCTTGCTCGTTGTCGTCGACGTCGTCTGCGTCGTCGTTTGTTTAACCGGAGCCGCATTCGAAACAGCAACAGACTCTGTGGAAAAAATTTCGACGATTAAATCGTTGTACGCCCTCCGAGCAACATAAATTACAACGACAACGAGAAGAAGAATAATTTCAATCATTTCGAGTCTTACCAAGTTTTGTACTACTTTGCAAGGACGTCACAATGCACGATGGTACAAGAGAATTGGTGATTGTGTTTTGACTTTTCAATAAATTATCATTATTAGCTCCTGCGCTTTCGTTCATTTTTCTCTTGACAGTTTTTGGTGGAATAACTTTGTCACCGCAGGCTATTTCGGTCGAGGCCTCTTTCGTCTCTTTTTGTCGCGACTGTTGCTGCTGGTGGTGGCGTTGCTGCTGAGTGCTGTTGACGACAGTCAGATTGGATTGAGCGGCAAAGGCAAGAGCTATAGTTTGAGCCTGTAAACTAACGCCGGGCTTGTCCGATAGACCGATGGTACTCGGCTGGCCGGGTTTTTTGTCGTTGCTCGCAAGTGGAAGTACCGAGGATACGGGCGCAAGGCACACGACGCTCTCCGTTTTCATTGATGCCGCCGCCGTCGAGCTAGACAATTTGGCAATGGTCGAATTAAATAATCGCGTAGCAAGATTCGCATTACCACCGCTGGTTATAACACCGCAAATTTGTTGAGCCTCGCCGGCGACATCGCTCATGTTGTTGTTGTTGTTGTTGTGGTTGCCGCTGCTGGTGCTACTGCTGCTGCTGCTGCTGCTGCTACTGTTGCCACCGCCGCTGGTGCGTTGCAATTGCAAACCGATGGTCGATGTTTTATTGACGATAATTGTATTGGAGGAGGTCGAATTGTTGAACGAGGTCGTGGTGGTAGTGGTAGTAACGAGGTGATCGCAGTTTCTAGTCGCAGAGTTGTCAACGACGTTGCAATTAATTTTCTCGAGAGGATGACGGGGGGGCGGTGGATCCCCGGAAGCTATCGATGTTTCACCGATGCTCGTTGTTTGCGAACCAAGAGATAGGGTCGCGCTCGTAGCAACGCTCGACGAGGACAAGCACGTCTGACCCGAGGAGCCGCTTATCGTTTGAAGATTCGGCAATTTAACTTGCTTCATTTGTGCAGCACCGCCCTGCTGAGACAGTATTTTGCTAGGATTTAGAATCGATTGGAGCACGAGAGTGTTTGAAACGCAACCGGCGGCCGATGTTCTCACGGAGGTCGGTACGGTCGCGAGTAATTTTGAATTTCCCGAAACTATGGTAAATTGTTGTCCGCTCTTGACAATGTTCATCGGTAGAATGTAATTGGTTGGCATCAAGACCGTCGTACCACCAATTTTACCGGTTACCGAAGCGAGAGCCTCGCTAACGCTCACCGAAGTACCGGCGCTCGTCTGTATCGCTTCTTGAACTATAACCGCTCGCGGTTGTCCGCTACTCGACTCGGTAAATATAAGATTTCTTCGTTTGGTTGAATTCAACTCGATCGCCTCGTTGGAATCATTGGCCATGTTTTTCGTTTCCGAGCTCGTTTCGATGTTGAGACTGCTGCTCGACGGCGTCGGCGGCGGTGGCGGCGGCGGCGGGGGAACGACGACGACGCCGCTCGATTCTTCGTGCGACGAATAACCGAGTGGACTGCTATCGTGCACGTGTACGATACCGCTCGAAGAATCCTCGCTTCCCATTGTTCTGCCCAAATCATCGATTCCTCCGCCCGGGCTCATCTCGGAGCTTTGACTACCGACTCCGACGCCGCTGCTGCTGCTCCCGCCGCCGCCGCCGCCTCCACCACCACCGGACGATTTCGATTTGCCCGAACTTGACTTTTTCCGTTTGGAAGACTGACTCGGATTGGTGGGTGGATTGGAGCGTCTTCTCGGTGCCGGTTTGTTGTTTAAATCGGGTGAATTTCTCAATTGTTCCGCGTACTCGGCCAGAATCGTATAAATTCTTTGAGCCGTTTGTTCATCCTCTTGAGGTTTTTGTTGGGGTTTCGGTATAGGAGAAGCTTTCGCGGCGGCCGCAGCAGCAGCTGCGGCTGCGGCCGCGGCGGCAGTGCTGCTGGTGGTGGTAGTGGTGGTAGCGGCGGTGGTGGTGGTGGCGGCGGCAGCGGCGATACTACCGGTGATGGTGGTAGTCGCGGTATTGTTGGCGGCCGAAAGAGTACCGGCAATGTTGCTTGTGCCGCCGCCGCTGCTGTTGTTGTTGATGGTGATGGTGGCGCTGCTGCCGGTGCTACCGCAACTGCTGCTGTTGCTGCTCCCTTTGACGCTCTTGGTTAAAAATTTTTTACTCGATTTGGAAGGTGGCGTCGGAGGTGTTTTACCGGCGGAAGGATTGATCGGTGTGGCTGGTGCGGGTGTTACGCACGGACTCGAGGAACTCTGCGAGGTTACGCTGAGAGCGGGTGATGCGGCCGGTTGACAATAACTCGTTACGACCACGATGGGCGTACAATTGGTCGTTGTTATTTTTTGCGGGCTCTGGGCATTAACCTTTGACGAATATACGTCTTGTTGGGCGGTGGTAGCGGTGACGTTGCCGTTGGTTGTCGTAAATTCGGTACTCGTCGGAGATTGACTCGGTATCAAGAGTTGTTGAGCGAGAGCGCTTACGACCGCTTGTTGATGTTGCTGCTTGACGACTACCACTCCCCCCGCCGGTGACGAACGTTGATTCGCTGCCGTTTGCGTTTGTACCGTCGTCGTTGACGATTGCTGCTGCGGCTGTATCGTACTTCTCTCTTTGACCTGCTCGAGGACGCTTTCAAATTCACGCAGTTGTTCGAGGGTGGTCGAACTGACTTGATTGGGTACTTCGATCGTTGAATTGATCAGATTCTCGTTTCTCGAGACGACGCTCGACTGGTTCTGATTGGATTGTTGAATACGAGAAGCGGCCAGAGCGGCTTGTATAGCCTCGGCGGTTATGTGCTGCTGCTGCTGCTGCTGTCTAAGAGGCGTAGCGGCTGTTCGAATAATGTTTAATTTGACGACCGGTGTACGAGCACCCGCTAGAGAATTTGTATTGGATATGGAGGTGGGTATGATGTTGAGATGACTGGTCGTTGATATCGTAACTGGAATTTTGTGCGTATAAATAACACCACCGGGAGGTCCGCTCTGTACCAATTGCGCCAGAGTCTGACCGGCGGCGGTGGCGGCGGCTGAAACGCCACCCGTTCCGCCGCTCCCACTGTTGTTTGCGCTCTGCTGCTGCTGCTGCACTAAATTGAGTATTTGTCGAGCACCGCTGCTTAATCCACGATTAATCACCGGTACGTTGCTCAACGTTTGTACATTTATACCGGTGGAACCGCTCGGAACCGAGGTTTGCACCGCTTTTGAAACGTTGCTCGTTTTTTCCCTCAAAACGCTCGAATGTTGCAGCAACGCGGTCGACGAATCATTTTTCGCAACGCCCGTAGCAGCGTTTCGCGTTTCCACCACCACCATTGTCGTTGCCGCAGTCGTCGTCGTCGTCGAGGTTGTTGCGGTTGTAGCGGCTGTATTGCCAGTGGCAGTACTTTGATCGGTCGACGTTGACGTCGTCGCTGACGTCGTTGTCGTCGTCGTCGTCGTCGTCGTCGTCGTCGTCGTCGTCGTCGTCGTTTCCGTCGTCGCGGTTCCTTCGCTCGACGCCGACGGTGCGTAAATGGTTTTTCGAAAAGCCTGTTGAAACTTTGGTAAAACGGCGTTCCGCCCGGATGACGATTGATGATGATGATTGAGCTTAATGATATTTGCCGATCTTTCATAAGTAGTATTGCGATTTATAATAATGGGGCTGGTGCTGGTCTCGATAACGCGGTGTATCTGCTGACGGGGAAAGACGTTGTTGTCGTCGATATTGTGGCGAGTAACGAGATTGCGTTGATTCACCGAGGAGGAGGAGGCATTGACCGAAGCCAATTGATAAGATCCGTCGGGTTTGCAAACGATATGGAGATGTTGCTGTTCCGAAGTTATCGGAGCCGCCAAGTTGCTGTTGCTCGGAGAATCTATGGGCGATCCGTCGGTACGCGGCGTTTGAGACGTTGGCGGCCGCTGATTGACGATGCAACGCGAGGGACTGTTGTTGTCTTCATCGGCGCGTTCGGTGATGGATGAATTTTCCGGCGGTTGATTCGCCTCGTCGCCGAGTTCGTGCAAACCCGATAATCTCGGAGGTGGCGTTTGTCCCGCCGGGCTCAAACCTACGCCGCTGTCGTGACCACCGGAAGAGGGTGTACCGGGCAATTGAATATTTCCAACGATACCGGTGGTGGTGGTGGTCGCATTGGCATTGGCGGCGGCGGTACGATTGCTCGGTGGGCTTTGTGGAATGTTTCGGGTAAGTTGAACAACGTTGACGGTCGGTTGTACTCGCGGCGGTACCATCATGTCCAACGAGTTCAAACCCGGTACATTTTTGGCAAGTATGTCCGAATCCCTGACCGCCTTGGCAAGAATGTCAAACTTGTTGTTGGATGCGAGATGAGCGCTGACGGAGGGGCGGACCGGGCCACGAGCAGCGTTTCTTCGATCGCGTACGGTCGCTCTCCTGCGCCCTCTCGGGCCCTCGCTTTCGCCACTTTCTCCACCGCCGCCGCCGCCGCTTGGCATTTTTCCTCTTATGGTATTCAACAGTTGACTCGATATATCGCGGGCGGTCAATTGGGTGGCCGAATAGGCGAGCGTTTTTTTGCCGACCGATAGCTTACGATCGACATCGTCGGTTCTTGTAAGTACAATTTTGGGATTAAGATTGAGAGTGCTCAACCTGGGTGCAAATTTGGCGGCGGCGACGACGTTGCTCGCGTTGTTGTTGTTGTTGTTGTTGTTGTTGGCCGCATTCGCCTCTTTGTTCTTATTCAATAGATTTTTTTGCAATATCTGAGCTATTCGAGTTGGATGTTTTTTTGAATTTTGCGGTCTAAACATTCGAAGCGATTTGAGTACGGCCGGATCGCTGCTGCGCTTTTCCGTTATAATGAGAGGCGCCGCGGCGGTATAAGTCGAGCCTTGAATCGTTTCGCGATTATTTTCATCCATATCGGCGGCAAAAAGTGTTATTATGTCGTTGCTAGCGACGTCGGGTGAGGCGGTTACGCGATCGGTGCTCGTACGACGACGTATATGATTATCATTGACGAGCACGTGAAAATGCGAAACGGAATCGACAACGACGTTTTTCATTGCCGTTTTTTTGTTGTTGTCGTCGCCGTCGCGTCTAAAGCCGTCGCTACCGAGACTATCGGTCTGACTGTCTTGCGTATTGGTGGTATCCGTATCGGAGCTGTTGTTGACCGCATCTGCCGCTTCCGGCGGCGGCGGCGGCGGTGGTGGTGGCGGTGGCGGTGGTCCTTGTTCGCGGCCATCACCCGCCGCAGCCACGGCAGCCGCCACCGCGACGACGATCGGCGGCGGTCCTCCTCTCTTTTTAGACTCGGCGCTCTCGTAATCGCTCTCGGATGATTCCAACCTGTGTAGTTTGCGCTGTCGAGCGGTTCTGCGGAGGGGCATGCCGCTACCGCTGTCGGAATCGGTCGTGTCGTCGAGGCTTCTACGGGTCGCGGATCGTTTGTAACGACCGGCCGGTTGAAAACTACCAAATTGTTCGGAACTGTCGGATGGAAGATCGACCCATTGCTCGTATCCTTTCTCGATGCCGAAAAAAACGTCTTTGGTGTTGTCGTCTTCCGAGGGCCAGTCTTTGAATTGCGAATAATCGATATTGAGATATTTGAGCTCCTTGTTGTTGGTATTGCGCATATCCTCGGCGTTTTCGAGATAACGCTCGCACAGAGTGTGCAATTCTTTCCAATCGAGTAGCCAGCTGAGCATGTGATAGCGGGGACTGCTGAGAACAACCGCGAGATCGTCGCACAGCTGCGGCGTAAGTCCCAATTTTTCCGCGTCGAGCATATGATTTGGCACAGATTTCTCGTCGTAATTTGCCGAACCGGTAACCACATCTCCGTTTATCAGTACGAGCGCGTCCAACGATCGATCGATCGTCTTCGTTGCCGCCGCCTCCAACAAATCTTGATCGTTTCGTTGAAATATTTGACCGGCCGTCAATTGCGAGGAGGGTGGTTGAGGCGGTGGTGGTGTTGGCGGCGGCGGCGGCGGAGGCGGCGGCTTATCCTCGAGCGAGTCTCGCATCTCGGTATCGACGCTACTGGGACTTGGCGGGCCGGAACGCGTCCTCGTTTTGCCGCAGGCGACCGCCATCTCGACTACCCTGTCGTAGCAAGCGCGCGTCGGATTTAACGAGAATGCGGTCAATACGCATTCTCGGGCAATGCCAATGTTGTTGTCGACGACTTGAGCCAATTTCAAAAATTCACCGCCCAAACGTTGCGCCGTTTCTCGAACTTTTTCCCGATCCGCTTTGGCCTTTTGATTCTCCAATTCGTTCATATCGGTCGTAAGAGCCCGCACGTACAGCTCAATCACCAGTGGCTTGACGCTGTCGCCAAACTGCAAATGCGAGGGCCATCGTTACGAGAGAATTGCGAGGGAGAGAGAGAGAGAGAGAAAAAAGCGACAACAACGGGCAAATACTCACGTGTTTGAGCAAAACTGCACAAAAAATATACATGTGTTGGGCGCTCTCGGCGGGCTCGATCAATTTTCGTATCATTCCGGGCAGGGTTACGGTAATATCCTTCAATTTGGCATAGAGGGTTGCCCACGAGTCGAATATCTGTTCGAGAACGCGAGGTCCGGTCTCGGCAACGGGTCGAACCATACCTGCGGTAACGAGATACTGGGCGACCAATTCGGCAGCTTTGACCGAATTTTTCCAAACTCTAGCCGTTCCATACTTGATTGGTTTTTCACCGCTGAGTCTGTGGACCAGTTCCAGCGCCTCGTTCAGGTCCATTAATTTCAACTGCCAACGGAGCACAAGACGATCGTAGAGAGGCAAAGAGTTGACGTTATTCATCATCTAATAATCGAGGGTGAAAACTTACTTGAGCGAGTATATCTTGCATGCGTTTCAATTTGTACAAGAGAACAATGTAGACGTCGAGCATAAAATGAACGTGTTGAGGTTCCGAGACGGAGCGCAACCGATCGCTTCTTCTGAGCGAACGAACGCACGCCGCGGCGAGGTTTATGGCAATGTCCTCGCACCGATCTTCGCAGAGTATTTTCAGCCTCATCGTCAGTAATTCGCCCTTTTCCGAGCAGCAGAATTCTGCAACGATAAAATTTCATTAGTATTTTTTCTTTCACCATTCGTTACACTATTATTTACTGACCGTCTTCATTCTCGGAATCGGGTTGACCATTGAGTATGCTGTCGAGGGCCGGACGAGCCCAAGGATTGTTGACGAGAGCTATGAGGGCGATGCATCTCGGTGCGGCCGAATGGTGCACCAGATGAGTCGCGCACCTCTGCAACGTAACGCAGAGATGCGTCTTTGTCGCAGGTGACAGCTTTGGCCATTCCCCGCGCAATACCAGTTTCAACGTGTGTCTGTAACAACGCATTAACGCAAAATTTTAAATTCCATTTCAAAAATATCAAATAACAAAGGTACGTAACGCGGCGAGAAGCACTCACTTGTGGACCCATTCTATGAGCGACTGGGTGCCCTCCGGAGTTGCCGCAGGAATGAAATTGGTAACATGCTCCCAGGCCGAGAGAAGCGCGTTAACCTTGTCCCCGTACTTTTTTTTGCTGTCACTCAATGTAGCTTCAAGCCCCTGCAAAACAAACCCAAACAAACGCAATTTTTCTCTCTCTCTCTCGACGAATCGGTCTCTGCGAATTTCGCCTATCCAATTTGTACGATGGATCGCGAATCGTCGCGCGATTGGCTCCGTTTCGTTGAAATGAAAAATGAAAAAAAAAAAAAAAAAAAAAAGATATTGAGAGTAAAGAAATGTATGTATGTATGTAATTGTATTTGGTGCTCACTTTGACCAGTCCAATTTCGTTGAGCGTCCGATATCCTATCATCCCGAATTAAGTGACTGGGCTAATGACAAATATCTCGTCGTTCGAGCTCTCTGAGATAATACACGCGTCTCTGCAAATCGTCAACAAATACAAAAAAACAGTGTAAATTTCGTCCACGCGACCTCTTGTTCCCGTTGCGTCTCGCAGCCGCCGTATATGTAAGAATAGAAGAGAAAAAATCGACGCGCGCCTAATCTCGCGATATATATGCTATATGAAACGCGCGATGATGAATTTGCGCCGGTCGGCCCGAATCGAGAATGGAAATGAATATAAAGGAAAAAAAAAGGTCGATGAAATGGATAAATCTTACCACGCACGACTTTTGGATGTGCGAAGACATTCAGAGGATGAGTGTCTTGCTCTATAACGATGGGGTTTCGTCGATGGTGATTGAGCAGCGGGAGCCCGGCGAGTCGAGCCGAGATCGGATCCGCTCGTTCCCGATGATGGCGACGACGAAAGGAGCAGGAGCCGCGGCTCCTTTTCGAGCTTGCGCGATTTAATTACGTACGGAGGATCCGACCACCTGCTGTCTCGATTTCGTCCCGAGCACCGTCCAGGAGCAGAAAATTTACAGCTCGTCGCGGACATGAGCGACCTCACCCGATCCCCTCGATGCGCTCGGCCGATCTCCAACCGCCCCCGTCGCCCCCGCCTTTTTCTTCCCCCCTCGCTTCCCGCTGTTGAATCCGGCTTTCGACTTCTGAAACCGACAAACGCCCCCGTAACTTGAATAGTAATATCAAATTAAATGATTTCGAGGCGGTGGCAACGGCGGCGGGCGATTGAGCTTGTCGAAAAAAAAAAAAAAAATGCGCGCTAAGAAATGCTTGCGAGGAGGAGGCGGCGGCGGCACGTGCGATCAGACTTTTCGGTGTTACATACGTGCGCGTATGCGTCTCGGGACGCACGCGTATATTATAGGCGAGCAGGGGGCGAATGGGCAAAGGGATGAAAAAGAGGGGCTCGAATTCATCAAGTGCGGTGAAACTGTTATACGAGCATGTTGCAGCGGTGCGCGGTACGAATCATCCCCTTTAAGAAGGCAGCAGCAGCAGGCACGAGCGAGCATATAGAGGGTATATGTGGGACACGACGACCAGAGTAGTGTATAACGCGAATAATCTCTTCTGTGATGTGTGTGTGTGTGTGTTACCGACGAGTCGTCGAGAAAAAAATGAAATAAATTGTGGAAAATATTAGGATCCACGCGCGCTCGCGTCACCCCCCGAGCATTTCCTGCTCGAGACTTTTCCACCCTACATTGCTCTCGGTTTTCCAAGCGTGCGGCACGCACGCACCCACCGATATGTACGCGTGCCGGATGAGAGGACACATATGGCGTCATTGCGGGACTCGCAGCTTGTTGTTTATATATATAGGTACGCGGCGTATCGAAAATATCCATTTAAATATTAAAATCAAAAAGTTTTAACCGCGACACAAGAGTGTTGGGTGCGCGTGTAACGAGCCGGCCTGCTCTCTCTCTCTCTCTCGCTCGTATTCACCCCCTAACCTCGTTTGTTCCCCCTTGCCCCCTTGCCCGTGCGTCAAAAGACACGCCGTGCCGCGGGGCGCTGCGAGTTACGAGGGTAGCCAAAGAAACGCGTCGAGAGGCAATAAACGGTTAGTTGTTGGAAAAATGACAATTTTTGATTGAAATTGAAATTAATATGGCGGCGCGCGTACCACACACCGTTGACACAACGTTTCGCGAGGTTCGCCCATCGCCGCCTCGCGCGTTACGTGCTTCCCGGAGGCGCTGGAGGCGCAACTTCCTCGCCCCCCCCCCCCCTCCTCGCATCCATTCACCCTCGACAAACAGCACCACCACCGCCACCACTTTTCACCCCCTTAATCTCAATATTTTTCTCTCGTTACATTTTTTATTCTTTCTAGCATTTCGTTTATTTGTCGTCGCGACCGGGGCGAGCGCAGCAAGTCCGCCGCCGCCGCCGGCCTTTTTTTTCGCGTTATATCGCAACAACGGGCGGCCGCGGACGAATGAAAATTATTGTGGAAAGAAAAACAAAAGGTATATGACGCGGGATATGAGATTGTTGGGGGGGCACTCACCTAGATTGCGTATTGCCAACCACCAACGTCCTCCAATCCTGCTTGCTTGTTTTTCTCCAATCTCTTGTTTCACCGAATCTCACAATAATTATGTACACATATTTATCCTTGCCCGAAAAATTGCTTTTATCGCGGCACTCGATCGCGTTTCGCACAGCCTCGCCACCGATCGGGGGCTGGCGCGAAGGTCACGCTCCACACACGCGCGCGTCTCGTCCTATTAAATACCCAAACTTTTTCTTTCAATCGCACTTTCTCGTACTTGTTCCTTCTTTTCTTTCACCCGCGCCCTCCGCCCTGTCGGTGCTGCTGCTGCTGCTGCCACCGCCGCTGTCCCTTATTACTCCCTCATATTCCGCTTCCTCGATCAGCCAAGCAGCATCAGGACCGACACGGATTTTACCTCGGAGTCTGCTGCTCGAGGGCACCGTAAATTCCTATCGTCGCGTTTCCTATTTCCTCGCTCTATGTACAAAATGTGTATCGCGTATCTTTATCGCACCACCACTACACTCGCGGCGACTCCCCGCACCACCAGCAGCAGCAACGCGACTTTACCGAAAATATATTCTCCTTCGGACTCGAGGGGATTTTTTTAGTCTTTGCGCTGCTCCTCGTCGTCGTCACCGCGAATGTCACTTTGGAGCAAATTTGAGCGCACAAATATATACAACGAGGCGAGCTTCCGATGGTGAGACGAGAGCGAGAAGGAGACGCGCGATGACGGCGGCTCTCATGCTGACACACTGGACGCGACCACTGGCCCAACAACGACGTCAACATCAAAACCGTACGCTCTCGCGGCAGCCATCTTTTCACAGGGGGGAGAGGGGGGGTGGGGGGGCACCGTCGTCGTCGCCGCCGCACCACCGTCGAAACGCGAGCCCAACGCCGCTAGCGGCAATTTCGGGGCTTGTGTACAAAACTGACAAAACCCTCTATGGCGCTCTCTCTCTCTCTCTTGCACTCGCGCGCTTCCGTGCCTCGATCCCTCGCACGAACAGCAGCCGCGCGGCGTTTTATCCGACACAATTATTATTTCTCGCTGCGGAATTTCAATCCCCGTTGTCGCTGTTATAAATATTATACGCTTTACAATAAATAATAAGAAAAAGGGGCGACGTGCTCGATCGCGAGAGACGAGCGATTCTGCTGCTCTTACATGGCGCGCGCGAGTGTGTCATACGTGCGTGCTGCGCGATACACAATAATATACATAGACGTACGTGTGAGGGGCGCGCGAGCGTGTAATTGACGCCCGGAATGTCGGAGATGATGGACAGATGGAGCTCGCGTCCCCTTCGAATGGCTACGGCCACGGAGTGAGATTACGGATTGTTCTTGGGTTGATAAACAGGAGCGTCGAATGTAAACAGATTTTTGTCAACATGGACGAGTCCAGCAGTAAATACAACGTGAGATGATGATTGATTGAAAAATGCCTAAAATAACAAGTGGAAATCGAATGATTGAAAAAAATGACGATATTTGCAGGTTAAGCGAAGATTTCTGTGTCTCGAGGATCGAATTAAAATTCTAGAGTTGCTCGACGCCGGCGAGCCCGCGTGTAACGTGGCTGACAGGTTCAAAATATCTCCGAGTGCCATTTCCCATATAAAAAAGAAGAAGGAAAAGATCCTGAGAAACAAGAGAACGATCGCGGCGTGTAACGGCAACTTGAGAAAACGGAGATGCACTCGAATAGAGGAGAATCCTTTGGAAAAGGCGGTTTACGAGTGGCTGGTTGGGCAAACCGCCATGGGAATGCCGGTTCGCGGGCTGCCCATAAAAAAACAAGCCTTGCTGTTCAACAAAATGCTCGGCGGACCGGAATCGTTCAAGGCGAGCGACGGCTGGTTGACCAAATTCAAAAAACGACACGGAGTCAAATCTTTCAGTCTGCAAGAAGAAAAACGATGCGCCGACGTCGAAGCCGGCGAAGAGTTTCAAACGGAAATGTGCAACATGATCAACGTCACCGCCGTGCCCCTGGACAACATTTACAACTGCGACGAAACGGGATTATACTGGAAAATGCTTCCGGATGGACAGAATAAAAAAGCCTCGAACGGAGCGGATTCGTCGCAAAGAGTCACCGTTATGATTTGCACCAACGTTTCCGGCACTCATACGCTTCCCCTTTACATCGTCGGCGACGCGGAAAAGCCGCCGTGTTTCAAGGGCATCAAACAATTGCCGGTCGTCTACGAGAACGAGAAAAACGCTCTGATGAGCGAGCGACTGATGATGGACTGGTACACGACCGTTTTCATACCGCAAGTTAAGAAAAAACACAGTTGCGACGAGGACGGAGACTCCAAAGTTATTTTAATAATGGACAATGCTCCGTGCCATCCGGCCGAACAAGAATTCAACGCCGTGTCCGATTTTTGTACAGTTTTATTTTTTCCTCGCAATGTTTCTCCTCTGCTCCAACCGACCGAGCAGGGAATCGTCGAAAAATTTAAAAAATGTTACAAAGCCATGTTTTTGACGAAAATCATCGCGGAAGATTTGTCGCGAGGCGTCGACAAAGTATCGCAGGCTCATAATCTTCTGGATTGTTGTCACATGTGCGCGCTCGCTTGGAAACAAGTCACGCCCTCTGACATAAGAAACTGCTGGAGGAAGCTCATTCCCCTGGAAAAAGATTCGACTTTGTCCGAGGAAATAGAAATGATCGATGCTCCGACTTTCCATTCGCTTCTTTCGAGAATTCCTGGACTAGAAGATTTGCAGCTGAAAGATACCAACAGATGGCTCAACGCCGATGCCCGGGAGTCGGGCTGGCAAGCGCGATCCGAGTCCGTCCAAGCAGATGATGAAGAAAATGCCGACGGCATCGAAGAAACTCCGGAACATGCCGAAATTCAATCGGAATCGTCTTCTCGCGGGATCGAATCACCTTGCGACGATCATGCATCCACGAAAGAAATATTAAAAGCGTTGTCGGTCGTGACTCAATGGGTACAACGAACCGATGGTGATTTAGCTTTTCTCGAAAAATGCCAGATTTATCGGGAAATGCTGTTGATGTAATGCCAACTAAAATAATTCATGTATCTTTTCTATTTAGACGACTAGAAATAAAATATTGATCCTCGTTTGTACGTGACCTTGAAAATCCGAATAATTTCCCCACAACAAATGGCACAGAGTTTGAAATTGGCGCGTTATAGCGTATGACGTCACGCGTAAATCGGGTCAATGAATCTTTTTTTCGCCGCGATCAGCTGATACGGCCGCCGGCGACCAAATCTTGATTTTTTTAATAAACTCCCACGCAGAGTCTGCTCAGCCGAGTTGATTTTCAATCGACTCGAAAAATGCCGTGAGATTGGTCGAGAATGAGGTTGAAAAGAAATTTGGCAAAGTCGCAAATTTTTGAGGTTAACGCGCGCGCGGTGTTGACGAAGTAAACAGACCGGAAATTGCGGTGACGAAAATTACAAGCTGGAAAAAAAAGGATAAACACGATCGAAAATGATTTCGATAAGGCGAGGCGGAATATTAGAAAAACTGTACGTAACGTTGAGGAAATATTCGACTGCTCTGGAAAGCTCATCGCGTTTGCCGAATAAACGCGACGTTCACGTCGAAAATCTTTTGCAAACGAGAATTCGTAACTTTGTAGAGAAAAATGGCAAAGAAAATAATGATGAATCGTTGAGCGAAGCATCGAATAAATCCAATTGGTTGCGTCAAGCTCACTCGTTGCGTTACAATCGGCTATTGAGTTGTATAGATATTTTCCTGCGCAAAGAGCCAGCCACGCGAAAATCAATTTCCTTGCGAGAGATCGACGACGAATGGTGCGAGCTTTTGGGGACATTGTCCGCCGGACAAATCTTCAAATTGCTCCATTCCCTCATGAAAAGCGGCAGCGACATTACGACCTTGAAATTGTACAAAAGTTCGCTTCTGGCATTGAGAAAAAATCTCAAAAGACGACCTCTCGGCAAAGAAGAAATATTGCAACTGCTGTTTTTCGAAGGATTGTCTAAAAAACTGGCAAAAAAACGGATCAAATGGTTGATGGAGAGGTTGCCGCCTCTTGAGGATTTATCGTTTATGGAAAAAATAGTTGTAGCTCATACGACTTTCAAATGCAGCGTTAAGCTCAAATCCCGCGATGCCAGAAGCCTGGAAAAACAATTGGAAAGCAACGCCGTTGAGCTCGTCAAAGATCCACCAATTTTATCAACAATTTGCAAAGCCCTTAGCTACGCCGGCACCAGCAAAGAGTTTTCTCTCGATAATTTGAGCCGAGAGATCTTGCGGAGTACCGGAATGTTCAGTCTAGTTGCTTCGGCTCATATTTTGGCTCTGTACGCGCAAGCCAATCAACACAATTCCAAAATCACTGAAAAACTTTTTAGTGATTCCATGCGCCGTATAGTCGAGGATAGAAAAAAAGGGATTCCTGTGAGATTAAAAGACGTGGACAGGCTCGTTTGGGCTTCGAGTTGGCTCAATCACGTTCTCGATGAAAATCACAAGGAAGAATTGAGCTTGTTCGTCCAGAGAAGGTACAAAGAGTTTTCGCAGAGTCCTCATCTCCTCATCAACACTCTCTTGGCTCTGTGGATTCTCAATTGCAGACTCTACAACATTATAGACCAATGTTTGAGCGACCGAGTATTTGAGACGATGAAAGAGGAAAAGAAGCTTTGGAAACGAGTTGGACGTTTGCATGTGCTTCTCGTTTGTATTAAAATCGAATGGCCCGAGAGAAATTTGCCGTGTGAACTTTTGGGGTTCACTGAATTTGGACTGAAGGTTGTCAAGCGTCTGGTAACGCTCGGCAAACTTGTGAAGCAACTGCGCGACGAATTATCGATCGATGAGATTAAAATCGATTGCCCGGTGGAAGGAATTAACATTGCTGGTCTGAGTTTCGTCCACAAAGAAAAATCATTTCACGTGGATTTGTTGAACGAGGCGACTTGTTTCAAAACCACGGAAATTCCTCACGGCCTGACCAACTTGAAGCTCCGATTACTCGGCAAAATCGGCTATTTTTCCATCTTGGTAAATTATTTCAATTCTTTGTTAATAAATTGGAAAATAATCGGGACTCGTGACGATTGTAAAATTTTCAGATGCCCAAAGATAAATCGACGGACGCGGATTACGTTTCGTCGGTCATAAGGAAATCGATAGCCGTTGAATCGTCGAAAAAGTCGTAAAAGAACGTAAAGAATGATTCAAGAATCAATTTCCCATGGATTTCTTTGAAAAAGGTAATTAATGTGTAAAAAATTGAAATAAAAAAAAAAAAAAAACCGAAATTTACAATTCGCGTCCATTACGTTACGAGTCAGTGTTTCTCTTGTATAACGAAAAAAAGTTAACAAAGGATATAAATTGGATTTAGCTAAATGTACAATGATCCATCGGCAGGTCCGAGATATCGCATCCCGATGAGCATCACGTCGATAAATGTCCAAACGCCGAGTCCGCCGAAACTGAACAATTTGCCGATGCCTTCTTGCCAGTGGCCGAGATAAAATCTATCGGCCCCGAAACCACCGAGCGTTATGCTGAGGATCAGAGCGGTTGACCATCGGTAGCCACCCGTCCAGTTGCATCGCAAATTTTTCATAAATCTTCTTCGACCCAGACACACGATGTCGTCGTTAACTGTACAATTTGTTCTGCAATTATATTTGCTTTAAAAGTTTTCATCCAATTCAATATTTTTCATCAATCAAGCAGACAATGTTCATACTGTTGTAAAAATCGGAGTAATCGTCGAAATAGTGAATAAAAATGAAAAAATTTCGTTACATTTCAACGATGCACCGTTTTTCTTACGTCAAAACAGTAAAAAAGTACGTGAATCTCCACGTTTTTTCATGCCAAACAGAAAGGCAACGAGCAAAATGAATTTTATCGAGATTCAAATGGTAAAAAATCGATTTAAGTAGCTAAGAGTGCTGTCAAAATTAAGAAAGCTTGCCCGGGCCAGAAATTTACTCTGATTTGTAGTTTTAGGGTCAACAATTAAGTTGGAAAACGGAAAAAAGAAAAATGTTTACCTGTAGTGTTGTTGCGGCGACGCGACCGAACTACACGAATTTTTTTTTAGGCACTGATGTTCCCAATGCGCAGTTTGGTAGCAATATCTGCATATAAATTTCTTCTCAAAAGTTCGATCTCCCTGAAAAAGCAACAAAATTGTAATTTTTCCATGAAGCTGATGAAAAATTCGAGCGGGAAGTTGGATTTGATGGAACAAATTGATTTTCTC
Organism: Diadegma fenestrale; assembly: GCA_037043255.1. NCBI lineage: Eukaryota > Metazoa > Arthropoda > Insecta > Hymenoptera > Ichneumonidae > Diadegma > Diadegma fenestrale. Next base: position 1,774,111 of record CM073312.1, read on the forward strand.
ACTCACAACACACTCGGTTTGGTCCATCACTGTGCAATTCACTTTGTACGATTTGCCGTATACGCATTTGGGATTGAAATCGCATTTTAGGCAGTCGCCACCCATTTTCGAGCACGGAATTCCCACCGGGCAAGTGCCGTAGAGGTCATCCTGTAAAAATTCATTCGTTTTGGCCAAAGAATTGAACAGAATCCAAAATGTCTTGGGATTTTTCAGAAAGGTCCACAAATTTTCGTCATTTTTCCTGTTTTTTTGGGAACCCTCCATGAAAAAAAGATTCAGAATGATTTTCTTGGGGAGAATTTGGACGATTTGTGACTCACCTTTTTATTGCCGTAAGCTGGCGTCGAGTTTGCACCGAGTTCTCGCTGAGCAATATTTTCTACAATGAAATGATGAGAAAAATTGCATTTCAATTGAGCTCAATTGTCAATGTTTTTGTTCGGGAAAACTGTAGATTCGAAGAATCGATAAGAAGTATAATTGATCGAAATAACGCAAAAGAAAGTCTGGTAAAAAAAAAAGGATAATCACCATAGCCCATGTGCGCCTCCTTGATGGTGCTCGAAAGAAGAGCGAGAATGACGAATACTACATTTCGCAGATTGATCCGAACGATATTCATTCCGAGATTGTAAAAAAAGGGTTTTTTTATGTATGATCGAATGGCGAAGGTGGTAAGTGGAAGAAAAAAGTGACACTTGGTTCGGCGGGCGCGGGAGGTAAACTACGAAGCATACTTGTATGTTTACACGACGAAGGAACAATCTCGAGTCTCATCTATATATGTGCATTGTTGCGACGACGAAAGCGCCCAACGAGTAGAAGAATTGTACATGATTTTTTCACGATAAACAGCACGTGGAACGGCCGGACACACGGATTTCGTAAATTCGGTGAATCCCTTGGAATAATGCGACCTTGTACGAATTGGGTAATTGAAATAATTCTGTCAAAATGATGGATACAAATAAGGAGACGGAAATATCTGCACGCGATTTGGACTATTATTGTGGGTGTAAAAACAGCTGACTTCCGGTTGCAATGTTTTCCGAACAGTCAGTAGCGTACATATCGTTTTTATTAGCCGTTTCGTGAGTGTGACACTTTTTTTTGTTGTTGTTTTTATACGAATGATGATGAAAAAATTGGGCTATTGAAAAGTAAAAGTGTTGATTGATCAGTTAACCTTTTGCCAATTGCCAAGTGCTCAAACGTTAATAAACGTGAAACATGCGAACATGACGCTCAAGAATTCTCACATTACCGCGATAACCACAAAGTCCAACAAAAAAAAAACACACAGATTCTCGTCTCGTAATACGTGATTGACAATCTGCACACTGCGTGGAAAACTATATTAGGAACTCGCAATGTACGCTCATACATCGTGTTATGTGCTGCCTTATTTATAATTACTCGATCGCCGCGAATCATCTCCACCGATTATCGTGTCGTCCAACGAAATTGACCATACACGATTATGGATTCCTCGAAAGAATCTCAAAGAAATAGCCAAGCAAATATGGACATGGATCAACCCGAGGAAACTAATGATAATCGGTACGCGTTTACCTTTTTTATCCATTATTCTATCCGCGGTATGAAAATTATACAGCGTGTCCGCGCGAAACGTTTATCAATCCATCGTATCGTACAATTCCGCGGTGACAAAGTTCATTACGACGAATTAACCTCGTTTTCAGCAGAAAATTTAATGCAACCAAAAATCATTGCATTTTAATCATTCCTCTCTCACATTTTCCACCGCGATTTTCTCTGCTCCAAAAAAAAATCGATAATCAGTGTCATAAAAAATTTCCAAATGAAAAGTAAACATCACCTGTTTTTCGTTCGTAACAACAACAAGTCGCAATTTTGAATTTTTATTCGAAATTCAATAATCCAATTGTCCAGTTGGTTGAAAAATACAGTGACCTCTGCAAACAAACGTTTTTTTAAGAAAAAGCAAATTCCTAAAAAGCTGTAATATCTTTTTAAAATTGTTTGAAAATGCATTTGAATGAATTTACAGATTAATGGAGCAACAAAAAAATCCGAAAAAAGTGGTGAAAATCCAGAATGGGGTGGTAGCGAGCGACAGATTGAAGCTAAACAACAACATCGGGGAAGAAGAAGCAAAGTTTGTTGCGTCCTCGAAATTGCCGTTGGCGAAATTGAACGGAGCCGGTGGCGTCGGGACGGAGAGTTTGGAAGGGCGATCGGAAGACAGGGTAGGAATTTTGAGAGGGCGATGCACGGACGAGGCTTCGGGGCTGTCGAACGGAGCGTCGGAGATTCCGGGGGTTCAAAATCAACCCAGAGCCGAATCGAATTCTTGCGCGATGCTCAACGGACGTTCAAATTCGTTGCAAATGTGCGCCGGCGCTTCTTACTCTGAGAGCAAGTCGGCCAACTTTTCGGGCTTGGAAAGCGAGAAAATCTTTGACTCGGACATCAGGAACAACGTGGATTATACGTTTGGCATTGAAAAGTGTCCGGCAAAAGTTTCCTGCGGCAAAGAGTCCGGTGCGGAGGGTGGAAACTACTCGAGCTCGTATCCGAGCGAGATTTCCATCAATAATATCGGAGCTAGAATCGGCTCGACGAGCCACGGCACTTGTTGCTTTTTAAGGCCAAATATAAACGGCTGTCGAGAGGACGGAGAAGGTCCGAGTGGCGCGCAGAGGCGCGAGGAGGCCGAGAGGCGAGACTCGAGCTCCGGAAACGAGGGAGATTTGTCGGACGGCGAGGATTATTGCATATACACGTACAAGGGAAACGACGACGCTGCGGAACGCTCGAACGCGAGACAAGCGGATAACCGGGCGCACGAGGACGAACTCGCCGCGGCTGGACAACCAAACAGCGGAAGGTCCAGCCCCGAGATGGATTTTCTCGAGATGGATTTCGACCCTGGACCTTCCTGCGAACAGGACACCGGCGACAGCGATTTGGCTTCCATAAACGAAGACATACAAAATCTCACCCTCGATAACGTCGATTCGGACCCTTTGCTCCTCAACGATCTTAGCGCTGGCAAAGTCGCCGTCTCCAGACAACATCGCGTTCTCACTCCCGAAGTTGCCGTTATTAAACAACGCGAACACAACGTTTGTAATTACGACGATCAACGCGATAATGAAATCGCCTCTACGTCCGATCGGCCTACCAATTCCACGAGCCCTGCATCTCAATCCATGCCCAGCACCAGTGCGGGCCTTCGTAAGTTACACGCTCCAACTCGGATCCACCGAATTTTACGATATTCGAGTTTGCCTCATTGAAATGCGCCGAAAACTGACTATATTTTGTCAATTTTCATACATTATTTGTCGAAAATGAGGGACAGCCTCCTTTGCCAATCGGAAAGCGAATTTTCTATTGAAAAAATTGGAAAAAGTCGATTAAATATCAAAATAAGGAATAAAACATAGACTTTTCGTTGCTTTTCAACGATGCAAAGTTCGGTATGAGAATTATCCCCTCGGGCCATCGTGGGAATTGACTCTTGCGAATTTGATTGTGATTTTTGGTGATTTTCAGGTAAATGGGAAGCAACGAGTCTCAATCGGAGCATCGGGTGTCCCTTGCGAGAATCCTACAGTTACCACAACACGAGTGGCGATTTAATATCGCCGGGTGAGAATCGGGACACGGAGGCAGAATTGTGGGCGGAAAATTGTTCGGTTTCGGTGCCCGAGAACGCAAATTTCAATACGAGAAAGAATAATCTCAGTTCGACGCTTTATCATCGCATGATGGCGAAGAAACTCATGCTCAACAAACAAACGACTTTCAGTCAGAGCGGTGATTCCAATCTCGTTAGTTTTTTTCTTCTCGTTAAACTTGTCCAACGAAATTTCATTCTGCTCTTTAATCGGTTTTTATGGCAATCTGATATTTCACCAGGAAAGCGAATTGTGCAACGCACGGCTCGGAGGATCTTCGACCGTTGAGAAAGTGATGCTTTGGAGCGAGCAAGAGGCTACGGTTAAGCAAGTCACGCAAATCGGTACTTCGGCCTGTGGAGCAACTTCGGCCATAAACGCTCTCGTAAGTTGCCTCTGGGTCCTGTCGTAGATCCTGAAAAAGTTACAATCATGAAAAAACTCGATCTTTGTTCTCTCCAGCTCGCCCTGGACGTGCCATTTTCCCTGGAAGTTTTGGTCAAAGGAGTAGCCACTAGATTGCGAGATCCTGGCACGCCTTTGCCCAATTATCTCGTCAGTAGATCACGAGCTGGAGCAACGCACGATGATTTAATTCGCGGCATATCGCTGGCGACGAACGGCGCCGTTATCACTAAATTTTTTCCCTTCTATCCGGAACGCAATGTGTCACTTTCGCATTGGCTTCATTATTGGATTTCCCGAGGTAATTTCCGCCAAGATAGAACCATAAAAAAGGAGGAAAAAAAAAGAAAAATACTGAAAACTCTTCGTCTTTTGCCAATTTCAGGAGCTGCTCCAATTGCCACGTTGAATCTACAAAACTGTGCGACCGGTTCAAAGATCCCGGACGCGTGGCATCATCAAATGATATTCGGCGTGAGTCAGTCCGGTATTTACATGACCAATCCGTTGGAATGTTTGCCCGAACAGTTGGTTTGGCATCAGCTCGTCAGTCCGAGTATTCTTCTGATAAAACGAGCCGACGTTTTGGCCCATTGGAATCCTTCGACGGACTTGACGCCTCTCATCAGGCTCGATCAGCGTTGGCGCAAGTTGAACGTTCTCGGTAAGATTCGTTTGCACCCAGCAATTTCAATAAATGAATAGAAAAACGCGAGAAAAAAAAACGAAATTTTGGAAAAAGTTGAGAATATTTGTCAAGTTAAAGTTGATTCTCGAATCAACAGGTCAAGTGGTGAACATGATACGCGAAACAATGAGCGAGAGGAAACAGCCGACGAATTCAACAATCGGATCGAGTCACCTTCGCATCCCGGCGTCTTTCCAAGCGGGAATAATTTTAGTAATGCGGACCGATGCACCAGCTGCTGAAGAATTATTGCACACTGAACAATTGCCCTTACTCTAGTCCAATGGGAGAACCGATCGAGTAAGGCTGACTTAAGGTCCTTCGTCGTCGACTGGCCAATAATGCTGTAATTATTAGGTGTAATTTCATAGGCTGGTTTGCACAACGTCGCCTCGAGAAGCAAACAAAATGCATAAACACAAGATAAACTTGCCTGAACAACGATGAATCCCCCAAAAAGCTCGTTACAAATGCCCGCGAAAAAAAAAAAAGAAAAAAAAAACATTCTGCTCGCTAATGTTTTCACCTCACACGCAGAGAATATAGTTTTTCAGTTTTTTATAACTGAATATATAATTAATAGTGGTCAATATTGATTGATATTTAACTCAGGTCTCTTCAACGAAGTTAAGACGCGTTTATCGCGACATTAAACGTTTTCTCGTTTCGCTTTCCATCGCGCCCCCCTGCTCCAAGGTACAATTTTTCGTTTTATCTATTTACCGACGCAACCCAATATTTTCTTAACCGCGTGCAAGATCCGATTTTATTACGATCGCGGCTTCACGATCGAAAAAAGAAAAAAAGAAAAAAAAACTCGAAATATTGGATTCCAATAAAATGTACTGTTATACCTCTTAATATTTATTATGACTTTTCTTTCGAATTTCCGCAGATGTAACGTCATGGAAATTCATCATTTCATCGTCGCAGATCATTTTTTTTTTTTTTTGTCCTCTACTTCTTTTCAACTCGTTCAGTGTCTTTTCTGTTGGGTATAAACAGAATTAGTTTTAAGGCTCTGTACAAAATCGCCTGGGGGAATCGGTTCCATGAAAATTTTTCTATTATGGAATTCAATAAGTTGGTTTTTATGTAGGCGTACACAGGTCGTCACAAAAGTTGTCGCAAGGTCGTTCTAGGACATGCTGCAAAAGAAAAAGAAAGTTTTTTATATTTTTTTGAAAATTTCGAGGTCAAAAAGCTCCTTCGGACTTTTAATCAACATTGGATGACTGTAAAGTTGCTTTTTAGGCTCAATGACTTTTTTTTCTCGATTTTCTCACCTTTCTATGAGGGACGCTCGCATAGACGACGTTATCGCTGCCGGTGTCGCTTCGTTCAACTTGAACACACTCTCGATAACCGAAATCTCGGTACCCGTCGTATCCATACCACAAAAACACGCCCAATCGTTTACAACCATACCGGCTGCTATTACGTCGCTACCTCGATTCACTGTTCCAGCCTGCAATCATCGAGAAACGGGGTCAACGATTTTTCAACAGTTTCCTCATATTTTTGGATCCCTTAATGTTTTTGTGGCATCATTAACCGAGATTTGTAGCGTTTCTCGTTGTTGTTTTTTATTCTTACCGCCAACGGGACTTGTAATAAGGAGGAAAGTTCGTCCTGATCTTGTATAGAAGTTTTTGGATGCACCAGACCGCCCTGATTGGATAAAACGGAATAAGAACCGACGAGAACGTTGCTCGCCACCGTTTGTCTGAAAACTTCGACGTTCAGAGTGTCTGCGAGTATTTCTTCCGTTTCCTGCGCATAGGAAGAGGAACGAGTTTGAGAAAAAATGATTTCCATGGTTACTCGAAGAAATTTGGAGAATTTTTTCCATTTTACCCTGTCCAGATCCGGGTGAACCAGAGCTACGTAATCGTTGCAGGCGATAACGTTACCCAGCGCGGATAGTCGTTCTTCGACGCGCTGAACTTTGACGCTATCGGGTAAGGAATTCCTTATGTGTTGGAGTTCAATGTCGGTTGTGGTGTTTGGAACGAGAAGTCCATTTTTATTGCCTTGGGAAATGTGAATTTTTGAAATTACAGCCAATTTTTCCGTAAAACTAAAGGCGAAGAAAAAAATTTCGTGATGTTGTGCAAAAAAAAAAAAAAAAAAAAAAAAGACTCACCGACGCAGAGTCTTCCGATGATTCTGCAACCGGCCACCGAGGCATGAACAACAGGTATCGTCTCGCCGAGTTCAGCTTCGAAAACACTGCGAAAACATCGTGGCGGGTTAAAAAAAAAAAAAAATTGCGATTTGACGCGTGAATCACAAGGTCGGGGTGGATTTACCTGTAGAAATTCTCCGAAGCGCCAATAGCTACGAGGCAATAAGAATTGGTGAGTTTCGAAAACACGCCAATCTCATTGTTGTTCTCGAATTGTACGCGTACTGCCATTTTGACGTTTTTTCAAAAATTCAATCACTCACACTGTCACGAGAAAATGTATCAATTTTAATTGCAATTTATTTAGTTGGACCGCGAAACACAATAAAATTTAGTCTATCGCGCTTTGGTTATTTTCCCGTTCCTCAGCGACCGAATGTCGTTTCGTTCGAGAATTGTGAACACGAGGTCCTACTCCCAGCTCCCAGCACGAGGCGCGCTCACTTTTTCTCTCTTTTTCCGCCATCGGTAAAACAGATTTCGGAAAAAAAATTGTTATTCCCGCGCCCGCCAGAAGACACTAGCGCCCATTGCCGGGTGGTCAGCGGCAATTATGAATCTCACGCTTTAATCATTAGAAAATGGACGACAAATTGTACGTCAAGTTTTCAAGCTGTCCATTTCCCTGCGTCGATTTCAATCTCCGAAACGCGTGCATGAAAAACACATTTTTCTATTTATTGAAATTTAAAACGTTGATCCAAGTTTCAAACTTTGCCGCGTCCATAGAAAAATATCGGTGGTGCTGCTGGTGGGTTTACCATCTGGTGGTGGGAAACGAAAGTAGTTGAAGGAGGAGGCGGTGGTGGTTGGTTGGTTGGTGGTGAAGATTGACAATGGTACCAACGTGGGTCAGTGGGTGGATGAGATGCGCGCGAGGCGAAGGCTCTCCCTTTCGACGAGCTCTCTGCTTACTACCACCATTTTCGCATCATTCGTGCGAAATCCGGGACGTCAGGCTGCCCGCCGCCATCTTTAAGTAAAGTCAAGCCTTTTTTATCACACCAAACGTAGACGAAATAAAAGAATAAAATAAGCCAAAGAGCCTATACAAGTCGCGCGGTGCTGTGGGGCTCGTTGGGCTTTTAACATTTGGCGAAAATGGTGCAATAATTATTTATAAATAACGTTCGTGTCGCGCGATTACGTCTTATATACGCGGATATTTGGTGTGCGAAGGTGTGCGTGTGTGTGCCGTCGTGAGTATCGCCGCGTCTCTGCCTTAGTGTCGTCGTGCGAGCAGGCACTTTTCGGTCTTTGAGAAGAGCACACACACATACATGGCCGCGCGTGCTTCTTCCTGTCGTCTGCAAAGTGAACAGTGAGTCGACGTCCTCGGTGTGGAACGCGCTCGGGCGTACGTTGAACGAATAACGAGTATCATCGGCAAAAGCCAACACAAAATTCGGAGGAATTTTAAAAACAAGTGCATCTCGGATTACGGTGTGTGTTGTTTGAGCTCGCGAAGCGACAGAGAAAGCAGCAGGTGAGTCCAAAGGAAAAAGTGGAATAAACCGAGTGTGCGAGGAAAAAGTGCGCTCGGAGCTTTGACAATAAGTGTAAAAACATCGAGCCGCCACAGAGCAGCAGCAGCAGCAGCAGCACAGACGGAAAATTTATTCGTTTCGCGTTCATCAAGTGTGTGCGTGCGCGGGCGCGTGTGTATTTACACACTCGAAGCAGCCGTAAGAGTTGGTGCGGCGAGAGAGATCGGTCTCCTGCTGCCCCCCCTCCCGCTCCTCCTCCTCCTCCTCCGGCCTCGAGCGTTAATTGACAGGAAAGATGGCGCAAGGTGCGGACGAGGAGTGTTGACCCATTTTGTTGACCCCGGGGAGGTTTTCGTGAGAAATCGAGCGGTTCGTTCTCGTCGCTGTTGACTGCAAAAGGCCACCGGCCGAAAAGCGATAATCCATCCACTAAAGAAATACAATTCAACTGAGAAAGAGCAACTTTCTCTTTCGCGCGAACGTTAAAGAGACGCGCGTTTACGCGGCGGGCGGTTAATTGGAAAAATATCGAGGAGAACGGTTTTTCGGTAAAACAGTTGGAGAAAAGCCGCAGAAATTCTGAAAAAATTTGACATCCGTGGAGCCCTGGCAGGCTCGAGCACGGCTGGAAAAATGGGTAATAATGCGGCAACCGCAAACAAAAAGGTGGACGCAGCGGAGAGCGTAAAAGAATTTTTGGATCACGCAAAGGAGGAATTTGAAGAAAAATGGAAGAAAAATCCTACAAATACGGCGGGCCTGGACGATTTCGAACGGATGAAAACACTCGGTACCGGGTCATTCGGTCGGGTTATGATCGTTCAGCACAAACCAACCAAGGAATATTACGCAATGAAGATTCTAGACAAGCAAAAAGTAGTGAAATTGAAGCAGGTTGAGCACACGTTGAACGAAAAGAGAATATTGCAAGCGATAAGCTTTCCATTTCTCGTATCGTTGCGCTTTCACTTCAAGGACAATTCTAATTTGTATATGGTTCTCGAGTACGTACCCGGGGGCGAAATGTTTAGTCATTTGCGCAAAGTCGGACGTTTCTCGGAGCCCCATTCGCGATTTTACGCGGCACAGATCGTACTAGCCTTCGAGTATCTCCATTACCTCGATCTTATTTATCGCGACTTGAAACCCGAAAATCTTCTGGTCGATTCGCAAGGTTATCTCAAGGTTACGGACTTTGGTTTTGCCAAGAGGGTCAAGGGCAGAACGTGGACCCTTTGCGGCACGCCCGAGTATCTCGCACCGGAAATAATTCTCAGCAAGGGCTACAACAAGGCCGTCGATTGGTGGGCTCTCGGTGTATTAGTTTACGAAATGGCCGCCGGTTATCCGCCCTTCTTTGCCGATCAGCCGATACAGATATACGAGAAAATTGTCGGCGGCAAAGTTCGATTTCCCACTCACTTTGGTTCCGATCTCAAGGATCTTTTGCGTAATTTGTTGCAAGTCGATCTTACCAAAAGATACGGCAATCTCAAGGCGGGCGTAAATGACATTAAATTGCACAAATGGTTCTCCAGCACCGACTGGATCGCCGTTTTCCAAAAAAGAATCGAAGCCCCCTTCATACCAAAGTGTCGGGGACCCGGCGACACGAGCAATTTCGACGATTACGAAGAGGAAGCCCTCAGAATCTCATCCACGGAAAAGTGCGCCAAAGAGTTTGCCGATTTTTGAATTTTCTTCGAGTGCGCGCGCTTCCTCCTCCTCCTCCTCGTCCTCGTTTAATTGCATAGAGAGAATCCTTCGCGTCGCGCGGAATTTTAACGATAAACAATGCCGAAATAAGCGATCGATCTCAACAACAAAATAAAAAGCGAGCAAGTCCCGCGGTGAGACGCGGGATGATGGCGTCTCGTCGTTGCCCAATTGCTCCTTTTTACTTTCATCGAGAAATAATAAACCAAAATATTTCTCATGGCAACACCACCGAGTCGATTCCTCCCGCTGCCCCCTCTTTTCATTCGACAACAAACGCAACTGAACAAAGTCCCGTTCTCGAGCCCAAGATGGCGCTCTCGTGATCGCGGTCGCATTAGTCGCCATAATTATTGCATCAATGATTATAATGAGTACGAGAGACCCTTCCTGAGGAATTTCAACAAACGGCCGTCAACATCCGAATATTATCCATTGAATAATCTAACGATACGTAACCAATCACATTCGTTTCGTAACTCGCTGCGTGGACCCTCATCCCTGTGCCCATGTGTGTGTGTGTGTCTGTTTTTTTTCGCCGGAAGCAGAAGAATTCAACAATTAAACTAGTCGCGTCATTGTCATGGATCTTTGGACAAATAAATATATTTCAACTATTTTGTTCCGAGATAAATAATCGCAGCCATTTTGTTTCTCTTCTCGCTCGCTCGTGATTCCGCACGCCAGCAGTGTCAGACATGCACGGAGTAACGGGTCTGTGTGTGTGTGTGCAACATTCGCCGGAATATAATGGACTTTTTTTTCGCAACTTTTGTGGATTATCAAAGAAAAAAGTGTGTGATTACGCGGAGAGAATTCTGTCGTCGTTTTTCGCAGCGAGTGCAATTTTTGAGAAACTACTAGAAATGAAATCCGAGGCGAGAGCCGAGCTACGCTTCCGCCAGGCGTCAGCACCGTCGTCGCGATCGGAGGAGAGAAAAAAAGCCTCGCGAACCATCGTCCGTACAGAGGTGAAATCTTTTAAAAACGCCAAATTCCCCGAATCTTGCTGCTCGACTCACTCATCTTTTTTCTCTCTTGGTTTTCTCGCCTTTTTAAATCACCTGCTCTCATTCGCGGTTGCGTGACGCGTTTCGAGCCGCCGGCTTAGCGCGATCCATCGTTACGAGACGCGTCAAAATCACGAGTCGTCGTCGTCGTCGTCGCCCAGATTGAGAACAAAGAAACATCAAACGCGAAACGATGTAAATAACCAAAAAAAAAAAGCAGCAACAAAATGGCGGGAATAAAAATACGAAAAATGAAGATGAAAGTTTAAAAATCGTGTCGTTTTTCACCGAGATCGCTCGGTTCGGGAAAGTGGAAAAAAATCGGAAACAAACACGTGAGCAAAAAGTCTCTCGAATAATGGTTTTCAGTGATGAAAAATGGAGCGAAAAAGTCGTGCGTGTGTGTGTGCGCGTCGCGATCGGGGGCAACGGCATCGAATTTTATTGCTCGACCGTTTCATTAAAGCTGCTTTTCATAAAAAAAAAAAAAAAACAACATCGCAGTCTCCAAAGTCTCGACGTGATTGTCGTGTGATGCGAATGAGTATGATAATTATAATAATTATTCAAATTATTCACGATATGTTTGAATTTAGTTAGGTCGCATTTATGAGGTTGTGCGTGGATTTACGTCCGACTACGTCCGAAAGAAAAACTTGTTGCGTGTGATTAGTTTAGCGCCAAATTATCTCGATTAGATTAAACGCCTATAATTAGAATCATTTTTCTCCCTACCTCAAGATCGCATTACAAATAGAAATGGATGTTAAAAAAATGAACAACTCAAGTTTGCATCGTTGAAACAAAAACGAAAACAATGGCAAAAAAAGTCTTTTGCATGATTTTTGACGAAATTCTGCTCGCGAAAAAATGAGTGTTTTCGCTGCATTTCAACGATGCGAACTTGACGAAAAAGTCAGGCAGCATCGTGAGAGCAAAAAAATGAAAAGACGGACTCGGAGCTCGTCGTGACTTTGCGCCAAAGACAAATCTTACTTTTCGAATCTCTGTCCTTCGTGCCCTTGGCCTGCCCATTACTCTTTTAGTTTTTGTTCGCTCCATCGCACCAAACTCGAAAGCAAACTCTTGGCAACCATTGTACATAAAATCCAGAAATACCGACTTTCATCTCGTTATTTTTGGACACGAGCTCGAACCGAGCAAAAAAAAAAAAAACATTTTTCAAGAGACTAAATACCACTCGCGGTTTTCGCTATTTCAATCCTCAATGTCTCCAAAAAGTTGATCAACTCCGGACAAGCTCTCCATCTTTTTCCATTGATCCTACGGAATCGTGCGAGTTTTGAGAAAAAAAAAGACCGATCCGCTTCTATGGGATCGGCTGAGAAACAATTTTCTCTTGTGACGTCAAGAATTTGAGATATTAAATTTACAATTTTTAACTTTTCCCATCCAAACGCGTGTGAATTCGCGTTGCGTCTCGTTTATGAGTTGCAAAAGAACTGGATTTTGGCAACTTTTTAACGAAACGTGACTCGAATTTACACGCGTTCTTGGAATTTTTTTGGCAAAACCCGAAATAAAGTCGTCTGGTGATACCTGAATTTTTAATTCATTTTTTTGTTACTTGTTGATCGGGAAAATGTTCGGAATCGTGGAAACCGCCGCCGCTGCCGTGTCTTTCTCTCTTTCGTATACTCGTTTCGATCGTTGTATCATTCCGCCTTGACCCGCAGGGAGTCGTTGGTGTCTTGACGCACACCATTGTTTTGTACGACAAAGCCAAGTTTGTTCCTGAATCGTCTAAAATGATTGAAAATCGGGAACGAAAGCAGAATAAACGCGGCTCCGAGTTTTAAAAATTCATTTTTTTTATTCCCTGTTAAAGGTTGAATGTGAACGAAAGAAAACAGAGAGTTCATCAACTCGGTTACGAGCGAATGGCTCTCCGTTGGTCATGCGGAAGAATCCCCGAAAGAGAGAGAGAGAGAGAGAGAGAGAGAGAGAGAGAAATTTTGTGCAGCATAAATTGAGCAAAAAGCAGAAGCGAATTGGGTCCAAAAATAGCGTGACAAAGAAGAAAGGAAATGGATAAAGTTTGAGAGTGTTGAAAAGACGAGAATAAAATATATCAAATATCCAAAGAGCGAAAAAAAAAAAATAGAACGACAAAACGATCATTGGCGCGCAAAGTAATTCGACGAGCCCGATCGAATTTTTCCAATTGGAATATTTCCGAGTATCCACGAAGCGAAAACAACTCGTACACGTAGCTCGTGCGGATATTTCGCGAGCGAAAAAGAAACTATTGAGTAAAAGAAGAGTGTGGAAGGAAATTTCCAATATTTCGAAAAATTCGCTCGGAGGCAAAATGAAATGAGAAAAAAAAAGCACGTTGCCCGGGTACAGAAGCTTTAAAGATCCATTTTTTGTTTCCATTCATACGGAGCCAGTAACATTGTTCGCGCTTTTTCTAAAAAGAAAAAATCGTGCGCATATATTTGTGTATATATTCAGCCGAGAAAAAAAAGAGTCGTCGATCTGATTTAAAACCAGCATAGAAAACGCACTAGCAAAGAAAGAAAGAAAAAAGAAAACAACGAGAAAAAGTGAGGAAAATCTGGAGGCTTGAGAGTCGAAAGGAAGGGGGAAAAGTGCATGCGGTGTGAATTCGTCCAAGGCGAATAAATAGTTTGGCATCCGAAAAGTTAAAGATCTGCCCTAAAAACATATTCTAGAAGCGTCAGAATGAGAGCGAGTGAATGAAATCAAGAGAGATAGAGAGCAAAAGAAAAAAAATAGAAAATAAAAATAATAATGTCAAGTAAAGCAAAGAAAAAAACCTCCGACTTGCATGTCTTGTAATCGATGTAATGTTGCCATGGTTACCTAGATATTTGCCTTGGTGTTAAAGACTAGGACCCGGTCTCGAAAATGAGCAAAAACAGAAAACGAAAAAAAAAAAAACGATCCAATATTTTTTTTTTCGTTTGTAAATACCATAACGAAAAAGCGACTTGCCGCTCGAACGGAATGAAAAATTGCAAAAACACGAAGAAGAGGAGAGAAAAAAAACACCATGGGGTCGTATTTTATTTGGATTATATCTCATGAGAAGACCCAACGATATAGAGTACTTTATTATTAAACAGAGACCAAACGCAATTGTACATTGATTATGTGTTTTATACATGCGCACGTGAAAAACGAGCAAGGAAGACGGGAAAAAAGTGAAAAATTGACAAACAAACGGATGAAAGAGAGAGAGAGAGAGAGAGAGAGGAGTTGAAAACACGTGTACACTTAGATTAATGCCATAATACCTTCAAAGAAAGCTCTATATGTATATATACATATCGATATATATATATATATATATATATATATGTATATGTGTGTGCATATGTAGATTTATATATACACACACATGTACGAATAATTGAATAAAAATACGGATCATTTCACATCGTGCAGCTTTATATTAACTTTAATGCCATTTTCATCATTAGTAGAGAAAATAAATGAAACGGTGTGATTTTTAGCCAATTTATTCTCTATTTGGAAGGATAAAGCTTTATACATTAAGTGAGCAGAGCTTTCAACAACTAATAAAGAAATATTTCAAGAAATAATCAGTATGTATACAGATGGAACATATGTGTATATATATGTAAACATTGTTCAATCGTTCGAGGTGGAATGATCTGTACGTCAGTGTTGTTGTTGTTGTTGTTGCTGTTTTTATTTTCTATTTATAGAAAGACAAATAAATCGTGAACGAATGAGATATTTCATTCAATTGCGAGACCCACGGGTATATTATTATTATTATTATTATCATCATTGCGCAACGCGATGTTGCCATGGAATGATCGTGACGATATCGCGAACCCTCGCGCAATCGTTATTTTCGTTTATAATTCATCATCCACGATCCTTTGCGACGCTTCGAAAATTCCTCCATCGTTAATGGTCTCGAAAATTTTGCAAGTTTTTTCGTTTGTCTCGATACCCTGTGGAAATTGGACTTGGACCGCGGAGGAAAAAAATGGGGCTCGTTCCGCTAGAAACAAGACTCGATATGCACGCGGGAATGAAATATTTTCCGTTATAACGGGATAACGCCGTATAGTGGATGTTTTCACGATTCTCCCGATGCGACTCCCCATTGTACCGATCGGCTTTTCTCTCGGCCATTTTAATTGGATCGCGCGCGCGCGCTCGAGCACGGTCAATCAAGTGGGACAGCGGAGGTTGAAGGCGGACGCCGGGCAACACGCCGGGCTTGGCGAATAGATAAAGGCTATATAAAGATGCAGCGTTATGCAAGTATTTCTGGAACGGCTTTCCCCGCCGCGCTCAAGCGCAACTTTCATCCAGAGCAGGGGAATCCACTTGGCGAATCTGCTCCTTCTAGGAAAATTCCATTAGACTCACTTTTTCAAGCCCGATTATTGATTTTTTTTATCACCCACCAACCCTTTTTATTCGAGCTTTTTATATTTACTTTTCTGATGCTTCACTCGTCACGAATCTTCATCAAGCACACGTACGAATCTCTTCGCAAGAATCTCGCAAGAAATTATTTTCTCTGCCCACCTTTTTTTTTTTTTTTATTGCCAAGTTGGTGTCTTGTAGAAATTATTCCAAAAATTGCGCATTGAGCTGAAGTGAAAGTTGAATTTTGTCAAAAAACGTCGATACTTTGTTCAAAACGGTAAATTAAATATTTTTGGACAATTTGAAAATTTAATTTTTGGGATTTTTCGAAAAAAAAAAAAACGTTTAGCCCAACGTATCCAAGGAAATATCGATCTGGAAATTCTTTTCAGTGCGGTCAACCGTTTAATTACACTTTTTATATCTCGCGTCCATCGATCCTTTGCGCGATGCGATCGGAAGCATCGCCGATGCGTGCGTATCTAATGAATTCATTCAATTTTCTGGTCCGCTTGACGCCCGCACATTCCGGGGTTTTACGATTCGTCGGGAAAAATACTGCGGAGATAAAAAAAAAAAAATTGGACCGGTCGAGCTTTTTCAAGGTTCGAACTTGCGCGTACAATTTTTCTCACGAATAAGCGACGTGCGAGAGGCAAAGCGGAAGTGAATACGAGAAAAAAAAAAAAAAACGTTTGCTCGGGACTCTAAAATATCGACACATCCTTTTGCCTCGCACGATATCTCGAGTGAGTAAATAACCCGTTCAGCTGCACGAATCCACCTTTGCTGATAATAATTCAATCCCATCTGTCGTATGACGTGGCGACAGAGAGAAAGAGAGAGAGAGAGAGAGAGAGGGAAAAAAAGTCAAAAATATATGATAGCGAAAAAGCCTTGAAACTTGGTTTCGTATTTAAAATTCAATCGATACCGAATTGTGTTAACGAGGCTCCATTTTTTCTCTACGCGCATTATCGAAACTTTGAATAATTGAGAAAATTGGTTGGATATGAATTTAGGTCGTGTCGAATGTTCGGGGAGCGATCGAAATCGATATAATTCGTGGCTCGTTTGTATTCGAGGCACGACACCCCGCAAAGTTTCGGTCTCCATGGGGTGATAATTTCCAAGGTGTCATGCGGTCCCTCGTACGACCAATTTCTCTCATGAATTTGTCCCGAGCATGGAGTTCGCTTGTCATTTGCAACTCGAATCTGTTCCGATTTCATTTCGAATCTCTCGAGCTCCATAATTTCTTTGAATTATTCGACTAAAAAAAAATCCGAAATTTTGACCGATAAAAAATTGAATAAGACGATGCACGAATCGTTGAGATTGAAAAAAAACTCGAAATATTTTGGGAACATAAACTTTCTAGACTCCAATTATGGGCTGATCGATAATTAATGGATTTTCATCCAATTTAGTGGTAATTAACGCTCTCTTTTCATTACTCGATAATCAAAACTCTCGGGCTCGTTTCTAACGAGATAATGAGTTTTTCTTTTTTCTTTTTCAATGACGAGTCTCTCTATTTCCCATGGTAGAAGCAGTTTTTTTTTGTACGTTTGCGCGTGCCTGTGTAGAGGAGAATGACGAACTAATCGGTCGGAGAATTTCTAGAGAAAACAAACAGGGCGAAAGGTGCGATGTACACAACCGATGAGCAGCCTGCTGCTTTGTGGTTGCGTCAATCGAGAGTTGCATTTTCACAACAAAATGCGCGGGCGGGGCTTGCAATCGTCGGGGTGTTGGCATGCGCGAGTAAAGCTTTTTCCTTCCTTCTCTCTCTCTCTCTCTCTCTCTCTCTCTTATCTGCGAGCGAGTACAAAGTTGTAACGCGTCCGTTTGTTCTTTCCGATGCAGCAATATCAATGCCGCAGTGCTCCGGACGCGCGCCAACCTTTTTTCCCTCCAAAATACGTCAAAGCCAATAGTTGCGATCTCCCGCTCGTTTTTCACGTCGAAAATACACCATTTTACAAATTCTTGTCCCACTTTTACGATCGCCTCCAATTTTTATGACAACACTCATCATTCTTTCCAAGTTTGCATTATATTTAGGTTTTTTTCAAGATTTTGCATAAACGTTCAGTGGCCCCAGCACCAAAAGTTTTCTCCTATGACGAAAAATTTTCTGACGTTTAGAATTGTAAATTAAATATCTCAAATTCTTGACGTCAGAACATGTTTCGTGATAGGAGAAAATTTTTAGAGGAGAGGATTCCTAAATAAAGTGATTTTGAAGAAATTTCGTTTTACGTTACAAAGTTGCGAACTTGAATGACCCGTCGAAACATTGTAAACGTTTCCAGTGTCTCGAGCAATCGTCAAGTACAATGATCCACCCCGTCAGCTTCTGAGGCTCGTTAATATCCTCGTTGACAGGCTCTTTATCACTCTGATACAAACACGAGCACGAGAAATCATGATTCCCAAAGATATCGCGTTTATCTGCGCATAAATTAATTTCAATGCGAATAAAAATAAAAACGACCAACGAAATGCACTTTTTCTTCGGTGTCTCGTTCGGAAATTTTCTGGCTCGCCCTTCGAGCCTCGTCTTGACTTTTTTTTCATTATTGTTTTCACTTCCTATACAAGGCGCGATACTTGTCACATGAAAATCGAGACCAAGTTCGTGGGGCTTCAAAACGGAATCTGTATTGTTGATGATACCGAAGTTTGGGTTATAGTTGGAATACAACGGAATTATTCTTTTTGTTCATTATTTTTATAATTGATGCACTCGTTACAATTTTCTTTAGTGCATTCGGCTTTTAAACGGCAAAAAAGGATGTTTCACTATTTTTGACAAATACTTTATGAAAAATTTTCGTTTCGTTTAAAAAATGATGAGTTTTCGTTGCATTTTGACGATGCAAACTGCATCATCGTCGTTATTTTTCATTTCATTCATTTTTTTCCATAATGAATGAAATTTCGATTTCGTTTCCAACAAAATATCTTCTCCTGTTATTATCACATGATCAAGTGACTCTCGCACCAACTCCGGAGCTTGTGCTTGATGTTGACGATTTTCGCAAACTCTCGTACACATTAGACCGAATCGCCTGCGTTTGCTGCTCCCATCAATCATCCATTACGTAATTAATAGTTGCAAACTTGCGCTTGAACCTGCAACACCACCACCGCCGCGACTGTGATCGAGCCAAGACAAGATAAACTTTTTCTTCGACACGTTTTCTCAGCTGATTTTATTTGTGCCTGACGATTGTTTTTTCCTCTTCATCGGGTTCGCTGAAAATTAAATTCCGTCAAAGAACGTCGATATAGTATTTTTTGCCATAAATAAGGATTCGCGATTGACCATTAACGACCGACGGAGGAATATTCGATAAAGGAATCGAAAAACAAATGTCCGTATTTTTTGGAAAGATAAAACCCGTTTTTTTGGTATTTTTTTGTTTTTAGGATGTAAGTGCAATAGTCGTGTCATTAGGCATTTAATTGATGCAAAAGTATGAAAAGAAAAAGAAGCGATAAACCCAACATTTTGTGTACATCATTGTTATATGTTTGACATGAATTTGTAATCTACTTGGAATCTCTGCGGCGCGACGAGCTGGAAGATGAAAGCGTGTAAGAAGGAAGAAAAAACGGAGTTGAAAATAACGAGTCGAAGGTGATTGAAGAATCCACATTATAATTAAGTATATCGCGGGTCACACGGAGACTCCGCGCCCCCCCCCCCCCCCTTGGTCGAATCTCGAGCGTCGTAAAAAGGGCTCTGATAATAATATAATTATAGTCGTTAATCGATGATAATTGTCAGGAATACGTCTAAGAGAGCAGTCAGAGGCTGCACAATTGACGCGAGTCTCTAAAAAGTCGGAAAAGTCTTAAAATTCGATGATGAAAGCAGAATAAAAATCCTCAATAACGAAAGCGCAGCCGCAGCCCGAAGCACCGCGATCGGTGCCAATTAAAAATAATTGAAAAAACAAATATTTTCGACGAAGTTTTAAGAAAAAAAAAAAAAAAATGATGATTATTCACCAACGAGACTCTTCGTACGAATATAAATGTATAATATTTCAAATAAAGTGGAGGGACAAATTAAACCAGCAACAAAATATACAGCGATACGAAACGTGTAACGTCGTCATTAAGGGGTCCGAATGCGTCGCTAAACGAATATGAGAGACAGGGACGAAAACATAAATTTAAAAAAATACACAAACAAACGTACGCACGCGTACGTTTTATATCATCCGATTCGCATCGTTTACAATTTCGCCAATAAAAAGTAAACGTATTAAATGGGAAAACCCGAAAAAAAGACACGCACGGATGGAGAGAGAGAGCAGGAGAATCCAGCGATGAGCTGTAAACGCGATAAAAATTGTAAATTCGGGCGCGTCGATATAACTCTTAATTATATCCCTCCGCCCTGTGATTACGTTTATTGAATTTTAGAACACACTGTATATGTATATGTGTATATATATTTTTACGTATATATATATATACACAAATATGTATATATATATAAATAAATATATATATATATTCGCTATTAAAATGTCGTAGCTATTAATGAAGGAAAAAATGTATTATTTGATCTAGTACGAATTATCATTTATGAAAGATATATATACGATTACATGGAACAGAATAATACGAGAGTGAGAGCAAGAGAGAGAGAGAGAGATATGATTAAACAAGCAAGCAACCACCAACTAAACTTACCAATCTCATTTTTTGTAAATATTAATTTAAATAAATCCTATTGTAAAGATTTTTATGTCTATACACGTTTTATTCGCGATTCGTATACTAATTTTTCACTTATTCCTCCATGCCATTACAGCTTTGCTCTTTCAGGACGTGGCTCAAGTTTGCATCGTTGAAATGCAACGAAAAATCGTTATTTTTCAAGTAAAGCGAAAAATTTTCATAAATTATTCATCAAAAATAGTGGGACTGACTTGTTTGCCATTCGATAACCGAATTTACTATTAAAATAAAATGGGAACAGTTAATTATTTATCAAATTAACGAATCAAAAATGTATTTTTGATGGTGTCAAATTTCGATTCCGGAATTCACTGGGAGAAAAAAAAACAATATCTGGACGATGCACCGCGTCTGCATTTTTTTTTGAATTCGCAATTGGGTCTCTCGTACCAAAAATTCCACAGGGCCCAACATTTTTCAATCACGCAACGACATCACAAAAGGTAGGAAAAAAGAAAATTACTTTTGTTTTTTTGAATGCGTTGATTTTTGAAAATTTGAAATTTGGACCCGTGAAACGAGCGTGAAATTGCCACGGAAAAAAATGATATTCATTTCTCACATTAGGAGCGAGAAAAGTAGGAAAAAAACCTAGTTATTTGTTGAGCATGCGAACGAAGCTAATTGGAGGACTTTTGCGAAACAGTGTCGAAAGTAAACGCGCGTGAAAGAATATTTGACACCGCGCGCGTATATACCTCGATACATCAATGCCAAGGAGTTCAGGAGTGAAGCACCAAAGTTCGTGGCTGTTGAGATTTGCACCAACTAATTAACCCTCTGAACCGACGTTCATTCCTTACATCACTTTGACTTTTAATTAACTACTCAGCACATTTGTTTTTGTCGTTCCAACAGGCTGTTTACAGTTTCAAATTTGTTTAATATCCATGCAAAAATTCGCGAAAATGATGGTTAACGTAATTTTTTATTGAGTAAATTTAACTTTGGAAAATAATTATACCTAATCAGTTTTCGCGTTGCTTTCCAACGGTGCAAATTGGGTCTTTACAGTCTCTTTTGTAATGATCCAAATTTGCGCTAATTTTTCGATATATCGTACGCGCAGTGGCTCGAAAGCAAGTGTCAGCGAGTAAAGCGAGTAAAGCGAAGGGGTTGAGTAATAAGTTAGCAGCACCTTTTCTCTCTCGCAGTCTTATATAGAGACGCGCAGACACGTATCTCAACACATATTCGAGTTATGAGAACGGAAACGAGTTTATCGAGCGTCGGAAACTCTCATCTTCGAGGCTCCCCTTTCGCGCTCGTATTCATCTTGGTCGGGGTTCAATTAAGCTGGTAGCTCATTCGCGTCGCGCTATACCAGAACTCTGCCATAGCCGCATCATCAACGAGCGCACGTTATATGCTGCCTGCCGAGTGATGTTTGAGAGACGCGGCATCAGGTGCAACCCGTGGCTCGGTACACTATATAGTGTCCACGCGTATCGATGTGCGAGTGAGAGAGGCTGGCAATGTTAAGATTTGTGTGTTCGTGTCGCACACGTGCAGGCACTTGGGTAAGGCGCATCTGTCAGCACTCGGAAATCCTTGGACTATGAAATTTTAACGAGTCCGCGAACTCGCGGATTTGAACAAGCACGAGTAAATCGTAAACCCAAGTATTTCACATTTTCCATACATCTCACCTCCTCGACAATTGGTTGATGAAAATTCATTCATTTTCGTTAACTTGGCTCAACTTGGCCTTTTTTTCTTTGGGGATACTGGATCGAGATGCAACTTTATTGTTTAGGATCAAAATCGTCAACGATGACGATAGTAGTTTTGAATAAACTTGAATTTTCTTGATACGTCGTGGGAATTCAATGAGAAATATAATTTTATTCCCTATTTTTATAATTTATGCATTTTTTTTGGAGTAAATTTGGTTTTCGATTCGTAATTAGCCCTCTGCTTCAAAAAACTTCGGTTTGGTTCGATACTAAAGTTTGCATCGTTGGAATTTAATTGATCAATCTTGTTTTATTAATTATTTCGATACTTGATGCATTTTTTTTCAGTAAATTTGGTTTTCGAATGCGAAAAAGAGGTTGAGCTACGATTTTTGATAAATTGAATGAAATTTCTGCCATTTGCTTAAAAGGAATCACTTTTCGTTGCATTTCAACGATGCGAACTTCAACATTCCCATACAGACACGCAGACTTTTTATTGCCGATAAAATTATCGAATAATCCTCTTCTTAATTCTGACAATTGCAGCTGAGCAGTCGAGCGCGACTTGGAATCGTGTAATCTGGCTCAAAGGGGATATATAAAGTTATATATTTCGGTCGTTCAGAGCTTTTTGTCATTCCCGCAGTAGCGATCCACGCTGCGAGAGCAACTCTTGGCAACTCGGACCTTTTTGACGTTGCATCGCGTAAAGTCTTTACGTCACAAAAAGAAAAGAAAGAAAGAATTTCTCTATGACAGTAACGCGTTCTCGTTGATATCCAAAGCCCTTCGGTGCACAAAGTCACATATTTTTGCCTCGTTTTGTCCATCCAAGTAGAAAATTCCATTTCGTCCATCTTTTTCACATTTTTTCCGTTCGAAAGGCTCGGCTCTTGGAGAAATGCGGAAAATTATGATGGCAGCAGGGTCAAAATTGTGATCCGATTGAGCAAACTGATGCGTTTTTGTTGGTTTAAAGAAAATTGATAATTTCGATCGAGGTTTTACGAAGAATTATCTAACCAGTTCCACGTGGATTTATGCAAAGACGTGGCTAATGAGATATCTGGGCCAAATGTAAGCGCATCTGTGGCTCGATGACTCTTTTTGCGAAATACTAGACCGAAAGGCTTGCCAAAAGTGAGTCGCGGCAAGCTGAGTGAAAGAGAGAGTTCAAGAGCACACACGCTCCGCGCGCGGTGGTCTATCGAACGATCCTGTTTCACAATGCAGTACGAATTTTATAGGTCGATTCGATGTCGCTGCAGTTTCAAGAGTCCTCACCGATTATTGAGTAGAAAGTTGAGAATTTTCCGATACGTTTTTGTCATTGAAACGAATGACGTTCCTTGGGAATCTTTTCCGATCGATACGACAAATTAAAATGAAAAATCGATGAGTTTTCACGAATATTCTGAAAAGTCTCTTTGGAAATGAAACAAAAAATATAGTAAAAATTACGAAAATTTAGAAAATATCTTCCAGTGGCTGGATGGAGCTTTCGGTGAAAATTGATCGGGAAAGCTCAAGTAGAATCGTTCCTCGCGGCGCCTGCTTAAGAGCAACTTGCACTGATGAAAAAGTCGATCGCGCGTACACGTTGTTGATTCGTGCAAAAGCTTTTCTACGCTGGCATACACGCAAGCTAGATCGTGGGATATTTTGTTTTCCATATTGTATACGTGTGTAAAATAAAATGGTCTCTCTTTTTCTTTATCCCCCATCGAACTGCCTCGATCTCGTCGTTTCTTCTTTCAAAGTGTACCGAAAGCGAATATATCGCTTCTATAGGTTGTATGGTCATATGCTGGTGGGGGAAAAAAAAAAAAAAAACGTACAGGTACGAACGACGAAGCAGCCTCGTGAAGCCAACCGAGTGAATACACTCTATCGTCATTTCTAATTTTAGCACAAAGGGTGTGGTATCTCTTTCTCTCACCCTCTTTCACCCTCTCGTTTGCCTGCCTTTCAACCTGCTCATCTCTTTCCCTCTTGTGTGCGCTTGAAGGAATACCCAGTGGTGTTAACGCCGCAGAGCCACCATTCGAGAGCGGCTCCGTTCTTTCGTGTCCGGTCCAGCCTCGTTCTCGTCGTCGTCGTCGTCGACGTTCTCGTCGAGCTCCAAAAGGCAACCTGCCCACTGAAGGGGCAACATTTTTTTTTGGTTTTACATCGCCAATATCCAGCGACCTGACGACAACAAAATTTTCTACCGAATCAAGTCATCTCGCATCGAATTATTTAGCATCGGAGCATCGAATAAATCATTTTACCAATTATTATCAATCATTCAAAAAAAAAAAAAAACAGATTTCCTGAGAGTTTTTATCAATTTTTAGGCAGATTTGTTTCGATTGGATGAAAAATGTAGCTGCTGCTGGTTTGATTCACACGGAAAACACTCGCCCGCGCCATTCACGTGGCGCATTTTACGAAAAATATTGTCGAGTGCCGTTTGTTCGATATTGAACAAACAAATTAATCAACCAATTCTTGCGATATTGAAATATCGCACTAGAATGACGAATTTTTATGGAAAACTACGATATTCAATGGCATTGTTGGGAAACAGCGATAAAATATATTTTTATTCATTATTTTGATAATTGATTAGTTTTTTTCTTAATTTTTTGAGTGAATTCGGTTTCCGTAGGGCTGTCCCACTATTTTTTGACAAATACTGTATAAAAATTTTGAGCTCGGCTTGAAAAAAAATGAATTTTCGTTGCATTTCAATTATGCAAACTTCGAGTTGAAACTTGACGTTGAAAAATCTACAGGAATCTGGGAATTTGGATGATTCGCATAAATTTTATTAATTTTCATTTCACAATTTCAAACGTGATGGGAATTAGTCGATAAATTTATATTCTGTATTAAAATTCAGGCAACTGCACCGATAATCCCCCACGAGCCATGGCGGGTTTCCAAGTTTCTAGAAATACGTGAGGAATAAGGACATTTTTATTTAAAAAATCCTTTGAATTGCGATTCTCGCTTGCCTCTCGCGACTCCGCGCTTTTTTCATTATTCCAAGCCAGTGAAACGACCGCCGAACAGAATTTCAGGTTCGTTGTTGGTTGTCGCAATGAGGAAGCAGAACGGATGGTCCGCGTTGAATTTTTTCTCGTTTTCTATGGAAAATTGAAGCACATAATAAAATCATCCGTTTCTTATGTGTTTTTTTTTTTTCATGCTCACCCCGAAATATTGAAATTTTGGAGAAATAGCAAAAAAAGTGACATTTTCGTTGCTGACTATGAAAAATAGAAATTACCAGTCGATGCATCAGCTTCGCTGCCTGCGTGACTGATTCGCTGAGGGAACACCCATTCTGGAGCGATTCTTATCGGTATTATGTGTTTTTCACCAGCTTCGTCGATGGTCAGCAATGCTCCTGATATCGAGGAAAAAAAAAACGTTAATTTTGTATATGCACGCGGTGGGGGAGCTCGAGAAATTTGCCAAGAATCGTATCTATAAAAATATCGGGAAAAATCGTTTTTACAGGGACAATATCGTTCGAGATCTTACCCTGCGATTCGTCAGGCTTGGGTGTTATTGGCCGAGGATCGAAAGCGGTTTCCGTGGTCCGAAATACTTTGCCTGATGCAAAAAATTGCATTTTAATAAGTTAAAAAATTCAAACGCATCTAGAAATAATTGTAAAAGTCCCACGCAGAATGATATTCGAGTAGGAAAACGTGGAAAAAATTGTACCGATTGTTGCTGCAGCCTCGGTGCCTTCTTCGTTTATTTCTAGGAAAGTCTTTTGGACGAGATGCTCGATATAAAGTCTAGAGGATCGAGTCATTGCTCGGAAATTTGCGCTGCTCGGATCAAACAAGTTTCCCAAGTTTAGCTGTCGAAATATCAAATTTCAAGTTTGTATCACGATGAAATGCAACGAAAAATGTTGGCGATATAGTTCCGAAACGTCGGGTTTACTCACTTTTGTCAATGGTTCTGGGAGCTGAATGTTGCCATCAAGTTGCAATTTCGGAAGCTGTATGTCGACCATTCGGAAGTGTCCTCTTTCACGAAGTTTTCGGACGACGACTCGATCGTAATTTTCTTCGAGATGATCCAAGCCCTCGATTTTATTTGGCAGTAGAACGAACATGCTCATGTCGTTTACAGTGTCGTTGCTCTGCACAAGCGAAATATTTCGCATCGATTGTTAAAGACGTTTTTGAGAAAAAACGAACGTTTTTTTTGCGTTTTTTGAAACGATTTTCAGCTTTTATTTCATCAAAATTTGATGTGTTTTTTTTTTTTTTTTAATCGAAAATTCAATTACCTCGAGTTGGAGTTCGATGAAGGAAGCGTTCACTTCGGGATATTGGCCAAATCGAACCACGTGTTTCCCGCGGATACTGGCCACCAACTTTGTCTCTCCGTTTTCCAGATAAAATTTCATCTCCGACGATGAGCTGGGGTTGAATTTTTTCACCCATTTACCCTTCAAGTATAAATTGTTGACGGTAACTGAAGCTGTAGTTTCGTCAAGATTGTCTGCAGCAAAGAACGTCAGTCGCGCGAATGCCGTTTGTCATCGATATGTTGTAAATGCGCGAAAAAAACTTTAGAGCTTGAATTTTTCACAAATTTCTTACTGTGCAAGTCTTACCTGCATTGACAATTGCGTCGATACGGCCGTGCGTCTTGCTCTTGACGAATTCGTTAATGACTTGGCTCGCTTGGATCGATTTGTCGAAATCGGCAGAAAGTATCGGCGCTCGGAAGGCTCTTTTAGTGGAGGCAACGTACGATTGCGTCAGCGCGATCTTGGAAGAATTATAAACGCAGTTAGCCACCTGCAGTTGCATCGGTCCGTGAGCCTGCAATTATGCAATTTTGTTTCTCATCAAGTCGCTTCGAAAAACGTGTAGAATAATTTTTCATGGCAAGTGCGAGACAAATTTTTACGTTCAAGCCATCGATGACCGCCTGGACTGCGGCTCTTCGTTGCATCTCGTACCGATGAAGTCCAAGAGCATCGCTAATTATCGTGTCGCAATCACCGTCAACCCCAGACGCTGCCATCCCCAAGGACAGTGCAACCCCCAACGGAGCAATGGCAACATTTTTTCGATCGATTTTCGCCACTTCCTGCACCAAATGTCAAATGAATTGTCAATTATTCATATCACAAAAGTCTAAAAAATGCAATTTCATTTTTTTTTTATTCGGTAATTTAAAATTGTACCTTGAACAATTGTCTCGAAAAACCTTCGACGCCGTGAGCAAATCCTCTGACGCAATAACTAATTGGTTCCCCGGAAGATTCACGAAATTCTTGGAATTTCGCATCCGAATCGATGAGCATTCGATTTTGCCAACCACTCGCGACAGCCGCGATGTTCAGAATCAAAATTCCCAAAACTAACGAGGGAGCGAAAACTCGGATTGATTAAAAGAAAAAAATGGAAAATGCAAGAAATTCTTACTCACGTGCAGGCTGCATCTTGGATGCGCAGGTTCGATCGTGGAAATAAAAAAAAATTCAACTTATTTCAACGGAAAACCTCGTCAGTCAACTCTCCAGTAGTCGATGTGACACGGAATAATTTCGAAGCAATTGGCTTTATAGCCCAATCGAGCAATATCGGGAGAGAGGGGCCGAACAAAGAGACGTGCGACGAACGACGAAAAAGCACGTATGAAATTAAAAATATCACAATATTATACACAAGTGTGATGACAGAAATTTTTTTTTTCCTGGTTGCGCAACGATCAACTCCCGTTCTTCGCCTATTTCTGTTTAACTTGTTTTTGTTGACGGCGTGGAATTTTTTCAATTTTCTTTCATTTTTTCAATCTTAACACTTTTGCCAGCTTGCACGTCTCCGATGCTTTACGGTATCGCATTTGCACTACAACGAGCTAGGAATCTGCGATAAGCCTGGCCTTTTGCACATTTTCACATAGTTTCAGCAGTCACCAACCAGATACGGACTTGACCGGAGGCTGCTAAAGCCCCGCAGCGACCGGGTCCACGTTTAAATGTCGTTTGGTCACGAATTTCGTCTCCGAACAATTTCCCATTAGAATTGTGAAAATTTTTATTTCTTTGAGGAATCACACTCGATCCATGAATAGGAGTGCATAAAAAAAATATCGTGAAAATGAGAAACTGGGGGAAAAACTATGGAAACTATGATGGGAAATAATTTTTTTTAATCTTGAATAAAAATTTATAACCGAATAATACACAATTTATTATAAAATTAGCATTTTAAAAGAATTTTATGATTGTTATCGAATTGAGCGAATATCAAGAGACGCCACGATCGTCGTTTAAATAAAAAAAACGTGTTGAAATGTGTACTTTTTTTTTTTTTTTATTATCTATTTACTCCGAAGGTGCGACATTTTGTTTTCAACTCTTGGAACGTACCAAACGGCGCAGAAACGATGATTCCGATTCCTCGTTGAGTAGTTGAAATAATAGATAATTCAAGGGTCCCCAGATGTGAATATTTTTTCACATTTTTATTGGGAATAATTTTTAACGAGAATGAAAAAAATTCTACTGCGTCCCTGGAATTTTCGTGATTCCAAAAATGAAAAATTGATCGAAAAATCAAAAAGTTTATTTTTTTTTCTACTTCTACAGATGCGATGGACCGTAGCTTTTTTCAGCCGTCGAAATGAAAAATTCTTTTCGATTTGGGAAAGTTTCGCTATCAATAATTAGGCAATTCGGATAATTATCAATTGTCCGGCTATCTTTCTCGTCCGAGCCTCGTGGAGAAAATTTTCCCATTTTTTCGAGTAAATTGCGCGGAAAAATGAATTTTTTCTTGAGGAAAAAGTAGAGTGAAGGAAAATTTTTCAAAATCATCAACGTCCCAGTTGGTTTATGGAAAACACTGCAAAAAAAGGCAAAAAGACGCGATGACTTGACAAAAACTCGATCGAATAATTTCTTGTTTTTTTTTTTTTTTTAATTACAATTATAAACTCTAGTACGATGTACATTGTTGAGAACGAAATGTATATGCGGCGACGCTTATATGTGGTTGCTTGATATGGAAATGTCATAGAGATCGCCTTAAGCTCGTGTGTCTCGGTACATATACAAATGTTAGCGTTGTATGTAGGGAATGAGATGAGCGCGTGCGAGAAATAATTAAAGCGGTCGTCACGAGCACTCTCGACGTTGACTCGGCGTTTCTCCCGCGTCCTGCTGTTTCCATGTCGTCTCTGCGGCCTGCTGTATCTTCATCCCCCGCCTCTGCATGGGAGAAGACTCGCGCGTTCGTCTCGCATCCGCGCGGCTAACCTATCGATCGCTCACATATCCAGCTCGCACGCGATTTTTCATCATGTGCGTTGTCGATACGTACGTGTGCGACACTCGGCTCTGCCGCCGCGTCGCGTGATATTTTCGGCCGAATTTGTCGCGGTGAGCTTCTGGCCGAACGCGGACGAGTCTTTCATTCAAAAGCCCTATAGACGCGAATTTATACGCGCGTAGAAAACTTTACTATAAATAGAACTTTTGAAAATATGACTTTATCGAATATTTATATTCCGAAGGACGTGCCATCTTTGCCATCGATATTCACACACGATGCCAGGCGCGTCGTGTACTCGGGGATGAACTGAAAATAAAATTTTGGTCGGAACACTTTGATATTTTGTTGAAAACTGATAATTTTTCGATAATTTGAGTTATTTCGACAAAATTTACGATTGGAATGGCGAAAATTTGATTTTCGGAGAGAATTTCTAGAATATTGTTCGCTGCAATGACAAAATTTAAGGTAATTTTCGATATCGATCTTTTCCGATCGAAATTTTAGTGAAAAATTAATCTTCAAGGAGGTTTTTTTTATCGCGATACTCGACCAAGTTGCGGAGCGTGTGCTTCCAACTTTTATTTCTGTGGGACGCACAATTATTTCACGAGTAGCGCACTTTCGTCCAATTAACGTTGAATTTATAATTTTTCGTTCTAATCCCTAGAAAGAATGCAGTGGCACGAAGGCGAGAAACGTCGCCGCGGCGAGGCTGCGAGGTCTGCAGAGTCGATTTTCATGGACGTACAATATCTGGATAATTGGTCGATGAAAATCGAGTTTGTCGGAATTGTCTATGCGATCGAATCTTTTAATTTTGCAGGCATCGGATTGCTGCGAGGGTAAATTTGAATATCGTCGTTTGGGGGACATTGAAAATGTTGGAATGAATTGGAATGATATTTTTCGTCGGCAGACTCATTGCGAGTCGGTTCGTCGGATTAGCCAATGGCAGAAAAGCGAACAATTTGATCGACCAATACGAGAATTGGTGAAAGTAAAACAATAATCGAGATGAAATGTACGAGCAAAAGTTTTGTTTGGACAGTTGGGATTGTTGACAATGGATTTATTCTGTAACAAGTTTTGTCAACAGTTATATAAATGGAGTCTCTGTAAGGGAGTGGAGGGAGAGAAAGTGAATGAAACAATGGTAAAATATGGGATTGTAATTGTAGATATAGAAGGAAGAAGAGAGGAGGCTCGCGGAGTGAACGAGCTTTTGACGGTATTGATTTTCCACGCCCGGGAAATACTGGCCCACACCGTTCTCGCAACTGAAACGCTTTACCCAAAGATACCTTTAGCCCGCTGTGCTGTTGTGTTACCAGCGACGTGTCCGAAAAATAAATACCAAGAGGCTTATTGAGGGAGAGTTGGAAAAGCTTTGACCACAGCAGGACTGTACAAGGATTTCATTGTAGAGGGAAAAAAATGTATATTCGTGTCTGATCATGAGCGATAAACGGAATTCTTATCGGTGATTTTCTTTTTTTCTCTTGGGATTAGTGACGTTGAGGTATTTTCGTTGGTGAATCGATTGGGCAGCGGCGCGTCGAACGCGCGTTTTTCTTTTTTTCTGCGATCGA
The DNA here is from genome assembly GCA_037043255.1 of Diadegma fenestrale. Classification (NCBI taxonomy): domain Eukaryota; kingdom Metazoa; phylum Arthropoda; class Insecta; order Hymenoptera; family Ichneumonidae; genus Diadegma; species Diadegma fenestrale. Next base: position 1,805,016 of record CM073312.1, read on the forward strand.
TCGATCTGCTGCTGCAGGGGGGCAACAAAAATTATACATTCTCGCAACGCGAGCACATTCGTCGCGTTACTCGGGCCATTAAAGAAGCCGAAGACGACGGAATTCCACTTTTCTTCCGGACAAAACGCAAACATTTTGCCAGCGAATTATGTAATAACAACGTGTTTAAAGATCCTGGAGAAATGGCTTCTTGTCGATTATTCCTTCCATTTGTGCCGCGCGGTCCCGATTGATTAATGGCTCTCGCCTCGATTACCTCCGCAGTCGCTAATCACTTTTGATATCGACATGTCCGCCTACTCCCTATACCAACAAACAAGTATTCCATTTCCACGCGTCCCAAAAAAAACACCAACTCAATGGATGTCAACTTTTAGAAAAAGTTTTCATCGAGTTTGACTATATTTCCCTCATTCGATCGATTTTCACAGAGAAACAAATAATGTCAAAAATTATTACGCCAATTCAGGGGTACTACGGAGCCCTCTGAGGGATTTTACCAGATGCATAGTCATTTTTAATTCACATTCTATCGAAAAAAACGGAAATGTTGACATTTTTCGCCCAATTTCCAAGAAACTATGACGTCATAGTAATTTGGTATATTGTTTTCCTCTACGTAGTAAACATCGCAAAGTTCTATACAAAAGTTTCTTCATACCTTTGCTACGAAAGGACAGAGAACGCCACTAAATATAAGGATCCGATGGGAATGAGAATGGTAATCGTGTAATTGATCGCCCACGCGGTATATATTCGGAACAATAACTTTCATATAGAGTCCGAAACGATATTAGGAGGTCCGACGCAATTTGTCGTAGACATCAAGATCGAGAGTGTTTTGCCTTTGCGGTGGCTTAATTCCAATCCGATAAGTAGACAGCTATAGAAGCAGGAGATTCTATAACAAGGATGTTGGATGGAATTTGGTCGATAGGTATAGACGGTGGACAGATCCATGGTGACTGCAGTACGACCTCACTGCCTGTCTCAGTTCGTTGTCAATGTCTCTTGTGACTGTCGTTCGAAACGCGCAGCCACCGCGTATCAGGCGACCTACTATTACAATTTAGCTCGTACGTATTATAGAGACGACAGATGCATGGCACAGCAGCGATAGAGTTTGGCGAATATCTCTCGTATCACCCGGATGAATTCTCTCTCTCCCTCTGGACTATCCTTTGGGTGTCTCGTAGGCTGGACACTATACACGCCGCATTAATTCTCTTCTCTGCTCTTGTCACATTATCGGCCGTAATCTATCGATGCGGGGTCGGCAACCCGACCCCGATTCCCCCTTCTCCCTCAGCCGTCACTTTATCTATATCTATAGCTGGGATGTCCCCCGGTATAAAATCATACCCGTACAAACATCGCACCGTTGGATTTTCCTAGGGTTTTGCGCGACCCCAAGACCGCGGGGCGGGTAAGGCAACCAGGAGGCAAAGCGAGGCAAAAGGATCCCCCCGGTTGCGGACAGTTCAATCGAGTGCGCCGCCACGATACCTCATAGAGACAAAGGCCCCGCGCGAGCTTACCACCGATCGAAAAATATCGTTCAGATGTTGCCCCCGATTCATGCTCTTGCTTCGCTCTCTATAAAATGCATGTCCACTGAAAATAACAAGATTTTATAGTGGAAAGATCGATATTTTTTTGGATACGTTCAACCAAAGTCTCCTCGGTTTCGCTATAAACCAAAAATATCGTAAAAATAACGAAAATTTCCGAATTATCCAAAAATATTTACATTTTTTTGACAAAATTTAATAGTCAGTGTCGTATTCATAGATTTCCGGGATCAACGTCCAATTAATTTCCCACGACGTTGATGTTTACAACTGGAAATTGAGAGAGGGATCGCGATTTTAAGATTCTCAATAAAATTTCGAAATAAAAATAGATTATTTCGACCGTCCGCGGTCGAGTTGGAAAGGAAGCTGGTTACTGACATGGATTAATCTCGAGAAAAATCTTGACATTCTTTGGTTTGTTTTCGCCATAAACTGTTTCCGCATGGTGTGGATTCCGCAGTGTCGTGATTGCCAAACAAATGGAAAAGGCCGCGCGAAGGGAAGAATTGAGAAAAAAGGGTTTTTTTTTTTAAATTATTCCGGTGCTTGATCGTTCGGCTGGAATATGAGTCAGATAAATTCGCGAGTCGTGAGTGAAAGTACGAGCTTTTATCCCATCTCGCGACGTCGTTCCATTTTTCGAGGGGGTGCGATCCAGCCTAAGCCCCAGATTCACGACCAAAACGTGAACGTGAGAACGTGCCGGGGATGAAAGTAAGAAAGTGTCTATGACCTTTGTACTACCATTGGGAACATCGAATGACACTTACGGATGATTCTACAGCCATGAACCTCGCGATTATCGTAATAAAAATGAACAAATGAATTTTTACTGATAAATAAAAGTTATATTCGCGATCTCCGAGACTCTTGATGGGAAACTACGTGAACAGATGATCGAGTGAATCACGCGGTATGGAGCAGGGACCGAAAATAATGAATGTTCTTAAGCGACAGTCACGTTCAAGAGTCAGGGCTTTAATAAATGTTGAAAAACTCGATTGAAACTTCTGTGGAATAGAAATCTGCTAATAAAGTTCGTTTTTTGTCTGCCCGCGAGATTGCAAATTCCGATTTCTTTCCGACACGCTATATTTCTTGTAGAAAAAAATCTCTTATGGCCATGATGTCGAATTGGACGAGACATGTCAAAATTGGCTGAAAAGTCGCCAAGTTTTCATTATTTTCGATAGAACGTGAATGGAAAATTGGAACTATATTATTTTTCCTCCATGCGCATGTGTCTCTCGGCAGTTTGGAAAAATTCGGTAGTAACCCCCTGCTCTCGAGCTCATACGATCTTAATATGAGACAGAATAATCTTGCGAAGGATCCCGCAGGAGCAGGATCGAAACTCGTCGAGAATCGCTGCGGCGATAGTCGGTGACATTTTCGAGTACGTTGAAGCAGAGAACGATACGTGTCTAATATTTTCTCCACTGTCTCATCCGTAGCGTGTCCTCGGGTCGCTCTCGTCTGTTCTGTACAGCTGTTACCACTACTCAGCAACGGGTATGGCCCCGCTGGCTACGTCGCGACGCTCGCGAGCGTCCCGTTCTATTTATGTACTACTTTGCTCTTGCCGGCGGTGTAGTAACAAAACAGCACAGAAGTTACCGGAGCAGCAAGCACAAGCCAGCAAACACCACACCGACGACAGCGAGGCCACATTCGCACACGTATAAACATTATTCGTGTAAAAGTCTCGAGCTCACGCACACACACACACAGACTCACATGTATTAGCCGAGTTTCGATGACTTTGCTAACTGGGTCTCTGGACGTTTCGATAACTAAATAAAGACAGGCGACCCGACACCGCGTCCTCTCGGTCCACGAGCCGACAAGGATTACATTTTCCTATACCGCGACACTACTTTATTCTCATTCCAAAACAAATTAACCAAAAAATTACGTTTCCCCAGAAATCTGCTTCGCCATACCAAGCTAATGATGCGGAATAATTTTGTCCACAATTCAAATAACTCGATGGAACCGAATCGAATTACGATTTTTCAATCGAAGCTTTCAATAACGATGTTCAAGTTTGCATCGTTCACTGAAAATTTGGTAGAAAAACGTAGATTTTTGTTTGAACGCGGTCAACTAAATGTTTTTCGATAATTTTAAGAATTTGAGCAATTTTGACAGTATTTTTCGTTTCCAATGACAAAAATTAGCTCTCCGAGGAGACTTTCGAGAATATTTCTTGCTGCAATGACAATATTTTTGGGATTCTTAAAAAAAAAACGTTTAGTCCAACGGATCCAACGAAATATCGATCTTTTCCAATAAAATTTTGTTTTCAGTGTTGGTCACGACCATAAAACGATCGATTTTGAAGATTTTTTTTTTTTTAATGGTAAAATTCGTTTTGGAAAACGTTGGTGTGAATTATTAAGGCAATTTGTGTCGAGCTTAGTATCGCGAAGGTCTTGTAAATACGTTTCGGTATATATATACGATGGCGATTCGTGAAGAATTTTCACACATAATTTTCCCTCCAAGTTTACTTTCTCTATTTGGAGAGAAAAAGCCATGGAAAACGACACACGGTTCGCACAACCTTGTACGAGAGCTGAATACAGCGCACATACATAATCTACAAGACGAAAACTCGGCGCGTTATATAATAGAGCAAGAGAGAGAGCGAGCGAGACCAGGCCACACTCGTCTCGTGTGCATTCGCCCAGTTTCGCGAATAAACACGGAAAATTAGAGAACCCCGAACGTTTCTGTGACAGTTTTATTTATCTTTGTACTTAATTGCATCATTTTTACAGGCGAAACGAAGAGATTGTTTCAAAAATACAACATAAAAACACGGTGTGACTAAACGAATAAGCAAAAAGAGAATAAAAAATGATAATAAATTTGTTGTACGGATGAAAATTAACGAAGGAAAGCATTGCTCGAATAAATATTTTATTTGCTTCATAAAAAAAATCCGCAAAATTTCACGATATCAGTTTTTCTTCGATCTCCTCATCAACAAACCTCGTGATTTTAGCTGCGAATTTCAGAGCCTCCGTGATATGGAAAAGCTTTTAAACATTATGATTAACATTCGCACACTCGCAACGTAAATTAATCGAGAAGCAGGAAGCACTTCGAGGTCTTGCACCGAAAAGGAAATATTGTTGGAAAAGATCGATTTTTCGTTGGATACGTACGACTAAATTTTTTTTTTTTCGAAAAACCCCAAAAATGTTGTCATTGCAGCGAGAAATATTCGAGAAAGTCTCTTCGGAAAGGAAATTTTTGTTAGTCGAATCGTTATAAATTTATCAGAATTAGGAAAATTTTCAAATTATATAATTATTTAAAGAATCTAAATTCTTTTCTGCTATCCAATGGAATATCAATCTCGCGGATGGGCTCGCTGTCGCGAAAATATTAACCAATTTTAGCGAAAATGGTAGGCGATGAAAAAATTTCGCATTAATATTATTATTGAATGGATTGGGAGGACGCAAGGAGCTTTTATGCTCTGCTATCCATTAAAAACAACATTTTAAACATATATATCGTGATCGAGAGTGTCAAGCTCTTTACCACGCTCTCAGCCACCCTCACACATCCTCCTCTCTTAGCACATTTAATAAATACGTTTATCGCTTCGGTGACTCTCGTCCATCGGCTGAGTGGGTCTGCGATGACGTCACTCGGACGCTCCTTTAGCGTCAAACAAGCTACTGCGATAAAACTATACACAAGAGTGTCTTGCTACCTGTCCACGTACACGTATTTATCGCCCTAAAAACAACATTTTATTACAAAAGATCGATATTTTGTTCGATACGTTCGACTAAACCTTTTTCTTTTAAAAATCCCAAATATTTTGTCATTGCAGCACGAAATATTCTAGAATCAAGTCTCTTCGGAAATGAAATTTTCGTCAATTTCTCATTTTTAACGATTATCAATGAATAAAAAATGATTTTTATCTAATGTCTGGGGAGGTGCGAGAAAGAATCTGTTCCCCGCCCAGCGAGTTCGGTGGCTAAGAATTTATTCTTTTTAGGGGAAAAACACTCGGAACAATCGCCGCAAACTCATTGAAGGGCTCAAGGACTTGGGCGCACAGCTGAAACGACTTGAGAATCGATTTCTCAAAACATTTTTTATTCGATAGAACCAAGGACATGATTTCGACGAGAAATCGAGCCTTATCCGCCTCCTTAAGGTCTGTATAAGCTCTTAAAGCTACTTAGAGTCAGACGTGCCACCTAAAAAGTTTGTTTACATCTGTCCTGCTCCGATGACGCGAGGCGTCCCCGAGCTCCGGGCGATTTAACGCCCGGAATTTGGGACGAAACGATCTTGACCATTTTTTTTCCATTCATGAAATTTTTTCTCTGTCAATTTCTTGTCCTCCGCTTCGGGGCTCCAGGCTTTTTTCCTCGGCATCCTGTAGCGCATGTTACCGACCGGTCAGTCCTTAAAAATCCAAGGGAAAATTGATTTTTTCGTTTTTTTTTTTAGCAAGAATATCGTCGCAGGTAGTACAAATTTTTCAGACACTTGGTACAAATATTCTCCGTGCTCATATATTCACACAACTGTTTGTCTCAATCTTGGCGGATTACGAACTTGAGCTTTGCAAGCTCCTCATAAATAACCAGACGAATGGTGCGCCGTATTTGCAGTTCTCGAAGAAAATCCCGTCTGTACTTTATCTGAGAAGAAAAAATATAAAGCAAAGATTTACGCACGTATTTTCGAACGCGATCATTCTCGAATTTGTAAAGATTTTCAGTTTCTATACGACTTTTTATCGGGGTCGACGGAATGCTCGAGCAATCGAGGTCTCGGGCCGGGGAACTCTATCGTTTATGCCCATAATGTTTTGTACATTGATTAGTTTTTGACTAATTGGTAAAATAAATAATTATTGGTACACGAGGATCAGGCCGCGTGAGCAGGATCACGAAACCTTCTTCCGAGACCTACGCATTTACGCTCGACATTCGTACACATTCGCGTGTTGTCCAAGCGAATGACACTCGTTACGACGAAATGCGAGACTAAGAATCATCGTGGTGTCCGGTCGAACTGCCAGCTGCACGACTCGCGACCTTGCACTTTTAGGTTTGCGTGGAATAAACCAGTTACATCCCGCCCAACCAGAGCGAATTATGCGATGGAAAAAGTGCTTTCGTGGATGAAACCGCTGGGATAATGCACCGCAAATTTAATTTTGTCAAGTGACACGCCGATATATTTTGTCCAACACGATAAAACTAAATATTTTCAAATAATTTCGAAATTTTCGTTATTTTGACAGTATTTTCGATTTCTAACGGAACTGTCGGCAAAATTTACGATTGCTGACAGTTCCGATACAAACTTTGTAAAGTTTTCCATTTTTAGTGAAAATAGAAAAAAAAAAATTGAATTTTAATAGTTCAAGGCATGAATTTGCAGCAGCTGCGACGACTTGGGGATAAGATTTTTGGTGTCGTAGCGATTTGAGCAGCTTGTCCGTATTGCTGATTAATCCATATCGATGATTTGACAGGAGCTGCGAGGCGTGACGACCGTAATTTAATTTGATTCACCGCTGGAGCGTGTATTATATCGCCACACAGAGAACTTGGGGTCCAGTGAGGTCCTTCCTCCGCCTCAAGGACGGGTTCTGTGTGCGGCTCAATATTCGTAATAGCCACGGGCCATCTTTTCGTTCTACACGAAAACAAAACAAAAAATCAGGAATTTTCCACAACATTTTCTTGATCGACCTGAATTCAGTGGATCGTGATAATTTCCGGTTGTTTTTTTCGGCGTATTTTCTTAATGAGTAGAGGTCGAAAAACTTGAACACGAACGCGTAGGATAAGGAAATAATTCGAGGCGCGATTTGGACAGCAGTTTATCTTTAGCAGAGATACTTTTTTTTTTTTTTTATGCACATGCGGAGGCTCGCATATGGAAATGACAAATAAGTTAGGAATATCGGAGAGAAATCAAGTTGCAAGTTTGGCTCGCAGTCGCAATTATTGCTCTTCATGAGTGCGGGCTTCGACGAAGGAAGTGGCTTAATTGAAGAATTAGCTTCGGCAGCAGTTGAGCTCGCAGCAGTTGGCCATGCTGCTCTCTGCCACCGAGAAAAGGAACAGCAGCAAGCCTCGCTGCTTCTCTGCATGCTCATCGTCCTGCTCTTTTCCTCTCGACTCTCTCCTACTCGACTCGTCGAGTGCATATATTCTGTATTCGCCGAGTCAACGGGGTTATATATATACGTGCTATTAAACGGATCGATAAAAGTGCACAGTCTGCACTGGAAATCAATTTTTTTTTTTCAAAAAAGATGGAAATTTCGTTTTCTCGTTGTTTTAATCCCAAAAATGTTGTCATTGCAGCGAGGAATATTCTAGAAAGTCTCTTGGAAAAGCAATTATTTGTCATTCCAATCGTAAATTTGGCTGATAGTTCCGTTCGAAACCAAAAATACTGTCAAAATTACGAAAAGTCTCAAATTACCCAAAAATATTTAGTTTAACGTGTTCAACAAAATACAAACGTTCCCTGACAAAATTTAATTTTCAGTCTTCGATAAATCGCGGGGTTTTGCAAATAAATTTACGAAAAAATGATTTTTTTTTTAGTTTTTTAAAATTTATTTCCGCAGAGATGCGTTTTTTTTCTTTGTATCGATCTATTTAAGCTTTTCGTCGCAATCGCGACTCGAGCTTTTTGCTGCGGAACGTCCTGATGATTTTCTCGGGTCGAGAGCGCAACGAGACTAAAATATTCCTCGCTAATTCGGCACTTTTGCTCGAGCTCTCACACAAGTGCCTATTAAAATTGTTTATTTTTATATCCGAGGGAAGCTCGCGGTGGCCCGTTATCACGTACTTGGTTCGACGGAATTCGCTCTATCCGGATCCTCCGCACGGAACTTGACAGTCGCAAATAAAACAGGAAAGATGACTTATTTTTCGAGTGGACGATTTTTTGTGTCGATTCGATGAATATTCTACTGGAAAATTGTCAACATTAATGAAAAACTTGCTTTATTGTTACGTTCATGGAGAGAATATACAACTGAAAGAATACAAATGCGTTTTGCAAAATTGCATGCAGAACACAGTCGTCGACTTTAAGCTCCGCATTCGCCATTCTCTTTGTAAATCGTTGAAATATTGAAATGTAAACTTGACTGAACGTTTCGTTTGCTCACTTGGTTCTTGCCCGCCAGTACGACGATAGAGTTTCGCTTTTTCATATCACCAATTCCGGCCAGTTCACCTTTCTGAATATTTTTCATTTTTACACTGGAAATAGAAGGAAAATATTTGTTTTCAGTTCCTTTCGTGAGTCACTCGCGCGGTATATGTCGTCGCTTTGCAGTTGAGTCAACGTTTTGGAAATGACAATTCGAAAAAATTGAAAAACTCGATGAAGGTTGGAATTTTATCTCGACACTGAAGAGAATTTTTATTTTTCAAGATCGATATTATGTTTTTTTTTTTAAATCCCAAAAATTTCGTCTTTGCAGCGAGAAATATTCTAGAAAGTCTCTTCGGGAAGGAAATTTTTGCCATTGGAATCCTGAGTTCTGTTGACAGTTTCGTTAGAAACGACAAAAAAAACCGTCAAAATAACGAAAATTTGAAAATTATCCAAAAATAATCAAGTTTTCTGACAAAATTTAATTTTCAGTGTGTGAATTCTTTCACGTGTTTCCGGATGTCAATGGCACTTGAGATTTCATTATTATCGCCGCCCGAGCTTTTTTCTCGATGATAAAAGATTCCAGTTTTTTCCCTGAATCGAGATACGCGGTCGGATCGTTCAAAGGAAACCACGCGAAAGAGAGGAAAGCAAGTGACGGAAGTGTCTCGTTGCATATACGGAGCAGAGTATCCTTTGGTTTTGTATATGCGAAAGCTTTTCTCCATCGAGCGAGCAGCTGCGCGAGCATACAGAACAAAGTTTTCGTGGTCGCGTCGAAGACTTAAGCTCTGCTCCCTTGTACTTTGACACGCTGGGAATAATCCACGTCCCCAACTCCAGTCTTGACACTTTTTTGTTCCCTTTTAATTTCGCCCCATCCTTCGCGGTCTCGATTTTACTTGGCGTCTGCTGCGTTTGACTCGACGAGCGAACGAGAGCTCGTTTCGTTTTTACGTCAAAGTCTCGTCCCTTTCGATGTTTTTTTTCTATATTTCAAAGAAATTTCTTTGAGCAAAGAATTTATGTCGATAAAAAAACATTTAGTTGACCGTGTTGAACAAAGTAGCAACGTTTTTTTGAAGAAATTTCAGTTCGATTTGGCGTGACGTCAATTTCGAGGAGTCAACGCACGATCATCATCGACTCGAAGGAAACCTTTTTCCCCAATAACCTTTTCCTTAATCGTCTCGATTGACGTCACGCCGAGTCCCCGCGATAACGAAAGGAAAAAGCAGTACAGCGTAGCGCGAAAAAGGCAAGACGAAGCAATTTTGAAATTCTTGGAAAGTTGCGTCGCAATATTTTTATATTTTATTCCTTTTCGTGTCTCCTTATTCTCTCTCTTTTTTACAACTACGCATGCCATCACGCAGATCGAAGAATTTTCCCTGTTTCGGTTGATAACGCCGGCACACGTTTGACAAATCCCTCGGGAGGGGGTGAAGATGAAGCAGCATGTTTCGAAAATCTCGCAAGCCCTTGAAATTGCTTCATCGCTCAGCGAAAACGCTCATATCTCGGCCGTTCGCTTGAGAATAACATTTCTTTTCCTTCCTGCAACCCTCAGCAAAAAGTTTCGCCCAATCGCGTTGGTAAAAATTCGCATTTTCCGAATCGCATCGAATCCGAAATTCATGAATTAGGCGAAACATGCGCGATTGGATTTTGTGCGGTAGAAAGATAATCGCGCAATTGCTGGCGGAGATAATGATTGCGAGCGAGATGGTCGTAAATTCCTGGGGGATGCGAATAACTGGAGATTTGTGCAGGAGTCGGTGGACCGACGCCTCGGGGGGGCTGTGCTAAAGATGATAAGCATCTCAAGTGGCTCAAAGGTGACGCAACTCGAGAGCTACTTTTGGCTCCGAAGCAGAGGAGCTAAACCCATGAGGTCTGTTTTGGAGTGGCCGCCGATAAAAAATTAAGACAAACGTGTTTTGTCGGAATCTTGTAGAGAAAACAAACTGGCAAATGATAAAAGATTGTGTATTTTGCTGTGAACGTCCATCAAGGTCACTCTCTCGCGTCCAGGTGTTTTCGCGATGATTAGCAGCGATAGCGCGTCTCGCGTTCGTCAGCAGCCGAGTCACGCGTCGTTGCGAAGGAGCTCGCACAGCAGTGTGCGTTGTGTGTGCATTTTGTATCTTATCTCAATCGCACGAGGATCTATTTATTCGTTGATGCGTGTATATAGCCTGGTCTCGTGTTTACACGCGAGTATGCGCCGCTGGTATGAATGGCTCGCGTTGAAACAGCAGAAGCAAGTAGCATCGACCCGCGAGACACTCTGAAATTACGCCAGTCTCTAGAGTCAATGGGGGAGAGCAAACTTTTTTCTTTATTTCTTTTAAAGGACCTTCGCTAATCGCACGTAATATATCGAGGCTGTATTTGACTGTTTTTTTTTGGGTTGGAACGGAACTGTCAGCAAAATTTACGATTGGAATGACACAAATTTGAGTTCCGAAGAGATTTTATAGAGTATTTTTGCGATATTTTCGAAACAACCTTTAGATCGATCTTTTCCAATAAAATCTTTTGTTTCGAGGACACTCCATCGAGGAAAATCTTCCTCGGCATAAAAAGTACAAAATCCTGATCCAATACGAGTGAGAAAATCTTTTACTCGCACACACGGCAGCGGAAATTCTTATGGGGCTGCGAATTGACGGCTAGAATGGCCGATATTGTTCATAGAAATTCACTTATTTCTGTTCTCTGTTCTCGCGCTCTCGAGAGCCATAATGCATCATTGAATCTTTCTCACGGTATAAGATTCAATTCGATGTTCCGCGATTGAATTTTCGTGCCAGGGCAAAAAAGAAAAAAAAGGTTTTCTCACGCTCCGAATGGCTGGTTCTCGGTGGGTGACTGAGCCGGAGGAAAAGTATCATATATGAGGCGCAGGGAAGAGAAACGGAGCGCGAGAGCGCGAGATGGGGAGGACACACGTATATAACCTCGGCCCGATCGATTTCGGCGTTGCCTCGGAGCAGAGCGCATCGACGAAATTAGAACGACCACAGGAGGGTACCTTATATTTACTATGTGGATGTTACGTGAGGCTACATTATACATATAAATATAGAGGACGTCTCAAAAGTCAGCCTGACGTTGTGAAGGATTTTCCGTTGGATACGTTCGACTAACCGTTTTTTTCGAAAGATGATTTTGCTGCCAGTTTCGTTAGAAATAAAAAATATTGTCAAAATTACGAAAATTTTTAAATTATGGAAAGATATTCAGTTCACCGTGTTCAACGAAATATCGACGTCTTTCGACTCATTTTCAGTGTGTCGTTCGCTCAATATTTCACCATAAAAATCCCATGGAACGAATAAGACTGGCAGAAAACTGCAACGCGAGCTGAGTTTCCCAGCAGCCGAAGAAATTGGGGTCGCGTCTTCGAGTACGTCGCGTGGAGCTCCCTTGGGGTAATTTACTGCGAGTACCAATTCGGTCCCGGTGTGCCGATTAAGGGAATGGCTATATAGTCGCGACCAAACGCGCTATTCGTTGAGCTACCAAAGTAGGCGAATTTATACGTACCACACACCGCGTGCCCCACTTCATGGTGAACCAGATTGCCCATGAATAATCCCATAACATTTAATCAGTGTGCGATGGTTCCTCAGAAAAAAAATTCCTCACTTTTTTTTCGGCAATTCTGCGCCACAAATTTCGGTCCCTCGACCCTGCGGTTACGATTTTCGACCCGATCAGTATTCATGGGAGTCCCTGCTCATGCTCGCCGCTCGTTTCTCTTGATGCCAACGTCATTATCCAACGGAAATCGATCGAAATTCCTTCCACCATCGATTCACGAGCATGAAAATTTGACGCAAATGGATGCGTGTGGAGGAAAATTTCGACCATTTTTCCACCAGCCACTCTGGCCAAGTTTAATCGACTTTTTCGACACACAACGGTAGAAAAACGATTGACTTTAGAAAAATGCTCATTCCGGCGACTTTGGCCACGCAAAAATCACTAAAACCTTCGGCAACTCTGTATCACGAGGCAACGGACATGTTTTTTCTTTATTTGACAACGAAAGCTCGCGGCGAGTCTGCTCGATCATGCGAAGGTTCGACTTCCGGTATACAAACCGTGGATAGTCATTAATAATTGAATTAGTATTAATGCCACGATCATGGGGTGACCCCGGCCAGGGCTACAAGTTCATTGTCGTGCATCCGCAAATATATGAAAAAAACATTCGAGAAACTTTGATCGGTGCAATGTGCTACGTGATTGATGGAAAAAATGGATAAAAAAAGCTCAACTAAAAGGAGAAATTACTTGAAATTGCCAGTGAAAATTAAAATTTGTCAAAAAAACGTCGATATTTTCTTCAACACTAGATATTTTCGGATAAGTTGAAGAGACTTTCTCGAATATTTCCTGCTGCAAAGACAAAATTTTTGGGATTTTTCAAAAAAACGTCTTGTCGAACGTTTTCAACGAAATATCGATCTCTTCAATAAAAATCTTGTCTTGAGTGATGAATTACGTGTTTATCGAGACGCTCCATCGCGATTGAACTTTGGGTGTCGATGGAATTTTCGTTCCTAATCGGAATCGCTGGGAATACATCGATCAATAAGCGCGCGCGACTCTCGCAACTTTTCTATATAAGTGAGATCGTGAACAAGTTTTGATGCGTTGGGGAATAATGTTGCTTAATAGAGCATAAAATGTGGGAAAAATCAATCAGGCTCAACAGGGAATCGGATGATGGAACATGTTTCGACGAGGTGTACTGAGTTTTCCAAAAGTTACGTCCCGAGGGTTTTGTCGCGCCCGCCACTGAGAATTCAATGTTTTCGAAACAACGTCGATATTTTGTTGAACACGATAAACTGAATATTTTTGAATAATTCGAAAATTTTCGTAATTTTGACGATATTTTTGGTTTCTCACGGAACTGTCAGCAAAATTTACGATTGTAGATACAAAAATTTGATTTTCGAAGAGACTTTCCCGAATATTTCTTGCTGCAAAGCAGACAACATTTTCGGGATTTTCGACCTTTTCAGTGACGCGGAGATGATCAAGTTCGCAAACTCACGTGGCCTATTTTTCTACCTTGAGAACGAGACGATGAGCAGCGTGCAGTGACCGAGTCACACCCTTTCCATCGCGTGCGGCTCAATCGATAGGCTTGGGATTAATCGATTTGCCCCAAGAGTTTTGTTCACATGCACCCTCGCGCAAAAGACTGTCTTTGACAATTGGTCGCGCCGCCAAAAGACGAAATTCCACGAGGTACACAACAGAATTTGGTGAATCTTTGCGAGTTTTAGGCGATGACTCGGCGGGAACTTTTGAGGCAAACTGTACGCGAGCTGATGATGGCATAACGAGGCGAGACATTGCCCGTCGTGACTCCTGGGCACATTGGTGGCAGCCGTCTTGACCTTAACCACGGCCATACGGTTATAAATAAAGAAGCCAACATTGGCCAACTAATAAGAGAACGAGAGAGCTCGCGTATTCGCTCGATAATGTTGCGAATCAAACACACGTGTGTCTTTCAGGATTCCCCCCTCCCCCCCTCCTCCTTCTTTTCGACGACGTAAACTGAGAATAAAATATTGTCAAAAAGCGTCGATATTTTTGGAAAATTTTCGTTATTTTGACAATATTTTTTATTTCCAACGAAACTCTCGACTTTCTGGAATATTTCTTGCTGCAATGACAAAATTTTTGTGATCTTTCAAAAAAACGTTTAGACGAACGTGCCCAACACAATAATATCCATCTTTTTCGCACGCGAAATTGTATAAAAAATGCAGTCGTAATTCGAGCTGCTTTCTCATCGTTACGTTTCCAAATCGTTTAAATCGTTTCTCGCCGCCCCCTTTAGCGAGCATCATCCTCGTGGATTTTATGGGGTCGTGGCTCCCAAGGGTCCAAAGTGTACGAAACACTCCGGATCGAGTCCACCTGACACGTGTAACCAGGCACGTGCACATGTCTTGAGGGTCAACTTGAGCCGTTTGCGTGAGCAGTCCTCACACCGATTGATTTACATCGCAGTCAATCGCAATGCGACGGAGATCTTGAGCATCACAAAAATCTTTAATTCTCATGTCGATGTTTTTCGATTTATTCGTCAAATTTCGACTCAAATTTGCAAGGGAAGAGAAAAATAGCGTGGCTTTTGTTTCTGTTAATTTCTGTATTTTTGAGAAGACAAAAAAATCGACTTTGGATTAAATTTCATTGCGTCACAATTGAGGTCCATGAATAAAGTGAAATGTATATAGATTTCGAGTAACCGTTAAATTTGTGTGATTTGAAAAAAGCTAAAAAAGTTGGTGGCAGCAGTCTCTTTGGATGTTTAGAAACTCGCGCGTCAAGGCTGCGATTCTCGCATTGAAAGAGTTTTTCGAGTGAATCGCCGCGGGAATTGTTGGGCGGGAATGACAAAACGAGGTTTTGTGGAGCGAAAAAAGGGAAACAATTGCATTTGAGCAGACGGAAATCCGCGAAAAAAAGGAAACGAATGAAAAAAGTTGGTCAATGGAAGAATCGCAGGCGCGGGGAATTGCGTCAATGAGGTTCTCGCGGTTTCGTGTCAATTGGATTGGAATGAAAAAAATTGCATTTCCGAAGAGATATTTCTGGCTGCCGAGCCAACATTTTTGAGAATTAAAAAAAAAAAACATTTAATCAATCTTTTCCAATGAAATTTTTGTATTTACAATAAAGTTACGCCCGTTTGCTCGCCTGCACACCGATCCTCGTGTTCGCCGACACATACACGCGGCGTTCGCCTCCGTCTAGTTTGTACAGCAAAAGTACAATGGTGTGCGGTTTAGGAATGATCGGGTGAGTCGGAAGGCGCCGAACAACGGACAGCCTGTTCTCCGCGTCTCGTCCTCGCGTCTTTCTCTTTCGCTCATATTCCAGCAGTCCGCATGTCGTTATCGTCGTTTTCGTCACGCCCACGACGCGTTTCCATTAATGGAATTTCGATCTGTTATAAACCGTTCTATACACTTGACAGGATTGTTTTTGTCCTGTCTTTATATATTCCGATACATGCGGAGAGCTCCGCGAGAATATCCTTTGCTGTCCAAACACTTTGGTTTGACTTGAAAAATAATCACGATTTTGCTGGTTTATGAAATTTTCACAATTTCTCTCTCGTCCTTGGACTCTTGAAATTTTTTCAACATGCAAAAATGTGTTGAAAATTGCGCACGACTCGGTGGCTTCCAAATTTTTCAGCCAATTTTTAGTTGCCATTATTTCTGCAGTCGTTGCCGATGGTTACATCATACTCTTGCTCAAGTGGACGAGAGATGCGTCGCGGACGAGTTTTTCCTAACGCGTTGCGTCACACTGCACGCTCGTCGCTCGAGTTTCATCGACTATCGGCTATAGTTAAATTTCAGCTCAATTCATGCAACTTCTCTGGATATTTCGATACTCTCGAATCCATAAATTACCATTTATTTGCCAACTCGTTTTTTCGTGCAAGTTTGACGGGTTCGCATAATAATTCACATCAGGAAATCAAAGTCTTTGCCGAATTCCAGATCTGCAGGATCCCCTTTTGGGCTTTGGGCAAATGGCGAAAATTGATTTTCACGAATTTTTACGAAAGGTTAATGAGGTTAATATGGGAATTATTATTAATAAGCTGGCCAGTCTCCTCGTCACTTTGGGGACACGACGATATATGGACCAGAATCCCATGGGTTCGATAATAATTTCGATTATCCATGGGATGGAAGTGAAAAACTCTGAAATTTCTGCGATGGCGTTTTTATTCCATTTTCCATCAAGAAACGATCATGTTTTATACTCCTATGAATGTTTTTTTTATCATTTCGTTGCACAATTGTCCAGAAATCTAACGAAAATCTTTTTCGAAGCTCCGGCAAGGGATTCCAACATTTTCAGCCCCGCATAACATTGGATATTGGTCGATTGGACAGAAAGTTGAATTAAGAAATTTCGTCATTTACGGCGTTCGAACAACGGCTCGGAATTTTGCTTTGATTTATCACTCTTTGGTAATTTCTCTCAGTGTCGAAATAAAATATTTTTGCAAGCCCGAAATCATAGACCGACAGTCTCTGCGGATCGCGAATACGCTCATCGCGCGGACACGCAATTATTCAATGGCTATATGGAAAGGAACGGGAATACAGAGAGGAATTAAAAGAGAGAAGGATGGCGCGACGGCGAATGCGAGCGGAGAGCCGAGGCTTGAGGAACGCGATCGATATTCTGTCATTAGCTCCGATTAATTATAGGAACGACGACGATTGACCCCCTACTCTTTTATATACATATATCTATATATATATGTTGCTCTCCCAAAGATCCATTCTACCGACGGCTATACATGCCCCGCATATTTCGCCGAATACTATTATGACATAATGGCGACTATAGTGCATACGTACATGTCAAACACTCGCGCGAGTACTTAATTGGACGTCGCTTGACGTCAACATTGTCGTTATCGTTACGATCTGTTCGTTACGGTAAGAAATATTTCTCTTTCACGAGATCTATACCTCTGATGAGTCTCGATCGTCAACGAATTCGTTTCCATTTTTCGCAGGGATCATTTTTCAAAAAAATCGAAAATACCATCTTGTTGGATTTAGCTGTTCATTTTTTTTCGTGATTCCAGCATTGTTTGCGGGTTGTTCAATTGATTGGACTCGAATTCATTGCACTCGTTTGGATGGGACTGATTTTTGAGATTCTATTGAATCGTGTTTCGATTCGTTGGAATTGAATTTTCCGCGATAAGTTTTTTTTATTCTTGACCTGCTCGGGCGGCGTCTTCCCTGCGTTGGCTCCACTTTTGTCCGCAAGTGAACTGGAAAAATGAGGCTTAGCCATCAGGCTGATGCTCGCAGATACGAGTTATCGGTGCGAGGCTTTTGAACAGGGTGATTCGGTCCGTGGACCGGAAATGACCGCTTCCCGCTAGCGCACACTCCCTCTTTTTAGTCTTGGCGCGATGAAAACTGTCCGATGGAAACGCGGCGGCTCTGCGGTAAACAGCTCAAACTGCATGTGGCAATGGCCGTTTCTCGTGTCCACCACCACTTTTTTCTCGCGCATGCAGCGATCTTTGGGTTGGGAGGCTGCGTCGACATCTTTCGAGCGCCAGACGCAACCAGCTTGTTCTCGGCTGTCAACTCAATAAAATTTATTATTAGACACAAATGGCCGGATAAATGGGTTATAGGAAAAACGAGGCTACGTCGAGCAAGTTTCAAACTCGCCGTTTCTCTTTTGCTATATCGCGACCAAAATCGATGCGATCGGATTTTTACAAAAATCCCCTCAAATGTTCACGGATCGAGCTTGAGAGACTCGCCGGTCTCAATTCGTTTCGCATTATCAAATCAACATTTTTTCTCAACGCGACGAAAGAGTATTTTATCGATTTTTTTATAGAAAAATTCAAATTAAAGAAAAAATGTGACGAATGATAAAAGCGAAAGCTCCGATTGTGACACTGTCACGCGATAAAAATGAGAAAACTCAAAAAATTGTAAAAAAAGGTGGATTTACCGACCGTTGGTAACTGATTTGTAAAATTATCATTTTTTATCTCATGCAGAATGTGGCGAATGTCGCGAGAGTCGGTTCTTTGCCCAGGATGAATCAAAAAATTGCGACCCGCACGATCGACTGCATTTTTTTTACCAATAAAAAATACTTGGTTCAGTTACCGACGGAGCAACTGCGCCAGGGCCGACTATCGAGTGTGTTTTACTACTTGCCAGTAATAAAATATCGAGACTAATCACTTCGAGTTTTTTGGGTGGAATTTGGCGAATTTGAGAAATTTTTCGTAGTTAATGATAAAAACTCGGCAATGTTGATTTTATTATTAACTTTTAATATTATTAATATGTTTCTGTATTTCATATGTGTAATTACAAGGGAATTACATTTTTGTTTTCTTCATATTTTAAATATTTTACCACATGTTGTTTTATCCTTTTGTTCTTCAGTACAATCGGTATGTTTTCTTATAATTACTAATTAGCGGTACAACGTCGTTTCGGGCGTCATTATACATTTACGAATTGTTCCATTGGAAGATCGATTAATGCGGCTCGTCCTCGTCGTCACAGACTGTCAATCGTACAATCTCGAATGCCTTTCAATTACGATTTCTCTTCTTCTTCTTTTTTTGTTTCTTTTTCATATCCTTTTTTTTATATAATCTTTTTCGACAATATTTTCTTGTTCGTTTTTACACTTAATTATACAATTCACATACAATTATATTCGTGTCGATCGACCGCGCATCGAATCGTGGAGCCGAGGAGAAATGATTAAGTATTTTATAGTTTTTTTCGTTCGGGATTCTTGTATTTTTGACGCGTCTGTATGAAAACTGAAAAAGATTCGTTCTCGTTTTGGAATTTAAATGAAAACGACATTCTTGTTGAAGCTCTCTTTCTGCCAGCAGATATAATAGCGACATTGCGCGAAATATCGTCCATTCTCATTTCTTCTCCTCTCTTTAGCTCATTCAGTCATTTATTTTACTGCAACCTTGCCGCGCGGTAACAACAAACAACGAACAATCATTTTCATCTCGCACAAACACATCCATTCGCACACAATATTACACAATCTCACATAATTTCTCGCGGCGCGCAGCTTCTATATGGACCAGGCAGAGTATCAATGAGATGAAAATTTCTGTTCGTTCGCTTGATAAATATATTCATTTGGATCCGAGAAAAACGATAGAAAACGTAACAATTGCATTATTTTCATTTATACACGAATATCAGGCTGCTATAACAAAGTTTCGCGCGTGTATTCATTCGCGTGTATAAATGTGTCACGTTCAAGTGTTGGCCAAAAAACGCGAGATTATCAATGGAAAAACAGAGAGCAAAGGATTATTTGAGGTTGCTGCGAAAATTGGGAGTTTATGGTGTTTTTTTTTGATCGGTCGTTCAATTGGAGCGTTTTGAAGAAGAAGAAGAAGAAAAAACAATTTGGGGGAGAAAATAAAGTGCGGAATTCGTTCGTTTACTCATTTCGCTCGAGTCACGCGTATGCACGAGTTAATCGATACTTAGGCCCTATTGAATAGTACGGCGAAAGTCGCCCGCGGTATGTTAACAGGCAACCAATTGCTTCGATGGAAACGATTCACGCATTCCATTGGAACTGAACCATTAGTCATCAATTTAATACTCTGCTCGTCGGATTTAAACTCGTTCAACTATTTTTTTCTCTTTTCGCTTTTATTTTCTTGCTCTCGATTTTATTGTGAGTTTTTTTTTCCTCTCGTTTGTTCATTTAATTCGGAATGGAATTCCTAACGGATCCCTTCGTGTTAGTTGGAAGAGACGATACATTAGAGACTAATAAGAGACAGACAGACAGCGTTGAGAGCGAGAGAGAGACAGAGACAGAGAGAATGTGTTGGAGATTTAATTTCGTAGCTTTTATACAAATACGATTAATGACAGGCTTAGTTCACGAGCTTTTAGCGTCGACTTGACGAAAAAATATCGCAGCTTGTGTCTGAATTTTGGGCTAAACTGAAGGGAAAATTTTGTTGGAAAAATGATTAAATGTTGTCAAAATTACTGAAATTTCGAAATTATCAAAATATCGACGGCGTTTTTTTGACCAAATTTAATTTTCAGCGAACAAACTCATGGCAAAAAACGTAATTGATTTATTTGAGCAAATGTCTGTGCGCCGGGTCATTGTTGCCGAGAAAATTTCTTCGTCAACTCAATTTTTCGCAGCCGACTCTCGTTTTCCTCTTTATATATCTTTTTGTTTTATTATTTTTATACGAGTCTCGAACTTGGATAAAAGCTCGTGGAACATTTCGCCGTGATTGCTACAGACTAGGATTCTCTAAGATAGACGGTGCTCTTAAGATTTTCAACGAATACTACGAGATAGGTTCGAGTTACTTTTAATTATACGATAGCCGCGTTCGTCTCGTTTTTTTTCTTCTATTCTCTTTTTTTTCGGTTCTCAAGACGGTTCAGAGGGAGAGGAAAAGTAGTAGAAAGTTTTTTTTTCAGACAACGGACGTACGAGCATTGACGCAATTAAATTGTTTCCTCGAATTTTATTCTTAATTTTTTCAATTCAAATTTTCGAAACTGTTTTTTCTCATAATGAAGTTTCGTAGATGAGAAAAAAGTGAAATTTTCATCGGAAATTCAATTCTCATTTCTTTTATATAATTAAGAAAAATTGGATTAAAAAAACTCGAGTCTCGGGATAGGAGTCGAGGATTCAGGAACGAAATTGACTGGATTTTGACGTACTTTGAAATTCCTGAGGAAGAGAACAGTGAGAATAAAAATAAAGAGAGCTCGTACGAGCGAATTCTCGGATAACCGAACGATTCTGTATTTGGTTGTTGTTGGGTTTGTCAATCTCTATGGTGTACTACTGCGGGGGTGATTGTTTTAAAGAAAAATTGAATCGCGATTGAAACACCATTTCATGTGTTTTCGTCCAATTTGTTTAGTTTTTTCGTTTCTTCTCGCCATCTCGTATTCAATCTACGCATTTTCTCATTCGCTTATAAATAACATTAATGTTTACGATACTTTTCGCGATATTTATGTACAAAAACGCAACGTGTGTATTTTCTCCATCGCATATCGTTTTTCTTTTTTCCGTATTTTCTCTCAACTCTGTTAAATATTTTGTGTGTTTTTTTTATAATTACGGCCAAAGCAAATTAAATACGCACGTATAGTCCGTGAATGCCAGTTTCATGGGCGATTTTCACATTCGTGTGGTCGTCATTGTTTAGTTGATAAAAAAAGCAGAAAAAAATGCAACAACTCGCGAAACACGAGCCTGATCCGTTTTCTAGATTTTTACGTCTCAATTATTTTGGCTGTGTGTGCGTTTTTTTAAATATCGATTTTCAATGAAATCGCTCGATTCTCGCAACGCCTTGTTGCATTTACAAATATACTCGTTACAAAGCAGGCCACTCACCCTCGACTCCTCAATTACACTTACGGAAACAATTCATTTATTAATATTTGTGATTTTTTTTTGTCAATTTTTCTTTTCTCCATTAGTTTTCTTAAACAATATAATTATCATTGCACTCTTACATTTTGTTTATTTTTAGTGTTTGTTACTCTCACGCACGACACGTCCACACTCGCTACAACTCGTATGAAAATTTACGCAGTAACATATTGTGTTTGGTTTTTCTCTTATTTTCTCCATTTTCGACCGATTTTTCTTGAAATGTTTTAATCGATTTTTTGTGTGTGTTTTCTTTTGTCATCATTTTAAAATCTTACGTATTATCGTTAATTCATTATTTATAGGTCATGGTAATTTTTACGTGAAAATACAAAAGTGATTATCATAATTTCCCGTGTTTAATTGTTTTAATTATTTATAATAATCAAGATACGTAATCGTAGGTACTTTACAAATTTGAACCAACGACGACTGTGCGATATTTTCGTTTTTATTTAATCGCTTTTTCCCTCTGTTTGCTCTGTCGCTAAATATCTATGGGTTTTTTTTTACATATACATAAATATATGCGTTCGTGAATCTTCGTTGATTCGATCGTTGGTCAATAACGACGAAATAAACGAGTTTAAACAGCAGCAGCAACAACAACGAAATTCTTTCAAACAACAACGGACGCAGCATTGAATGATTTATTTTTAATTTTTTAAATCACTCGTTGTTACATTTTTGGTGGCAATTTTTTTTCATTCCGGCGATTCTGCGCAAAGATTTCATCCAGTTTTACGACTCGGTAGTTTCTTTTTTTCAATTATTTACAAACGCGATCATCTTTCAGCAGCGTTAACGATCGTCGACGGAAAAACGAAATTGCTAATTATTGTTTATTCAATTCGCAGTGTGCTGGCATATCGGCAAAGTCGTCGTTCGTCTTTCGGAAGCAGAAATTTTTTTGGGCTACGGTTATGGTGTTGCGGATCGAATACTCGGTTGGCAAACTTTCCAAAATTCCATAAGATCGCGACGCAGCAATTCGAGTTTCTTAATTATACAAAAATATCCATGCAATTCACGGTAACGAAATTTTCAAGTTTTCGGCAATATTCTTAGGCTATTGGGTCCAAGTTTACGGAAGTTTATTTTCCGAAATACCGTTCGGAAAGATTGTCCCGGGGAAAAATTAGTTACGAGTATTTTCGGCCAATCAAAAGGGCGTTAGTTGAGGTTTTTTTCCCTGGAAATTAATCACAAGAGGATCCAGGGGATTGTACGGAAATTCTGTAAATTGCACCGGTGCGCAGTAAATTCGGACAAACGATTTAAGGGCCATAAATCGTCGATAATTCAGGCAAAAATACAGTTTATATACTTTTTGGGTTTCGCCCCAATTCCGATTGTTATTTTTATATTTTTTTCGTGTGTTGATATCATTAAAATTTGGACCTACGGCGAGAAGCTTGAGGAGGAAACGGCGTAAAATGGATTCGTCAGATCCAGACACACATTTCCTTTACCCAAAAAAATCGATGCTGCCCGGTGTAATTATAAATATTTTCGCGTGTGAGGATAAAAATGAGTATATAGCGCAAAATATACAATTTATTATACTTGGCGGTCCGTTTTTCATTATTTTTCATTGGTTTGTTGAATTTTAATAAGCTTTTTGGTTTGTTCCTCGGTTTCATTCTTTGTTTTTTGATATTAATCGTGGAGGGTACGATGCAAGATCGTCGGAATGTAATTTTCCCTCGGTTCAAGTCTCTTTTCTTGTTTATTCATTTATTTTTTAATTAATTAGATTTTTGTCTGACCCTCGACGATCTTGCGCGGCCTTTTGACGTGTTGGTCGACGCTCTCCCGTCCGTGTACAAGGTAGTAGAATAAAAGTTTTAGTTTGTTGTTGTTGTTGTTGTTGTTGTAAAGTATACGGTAAAACTTGTCGGATAAAATTGGTGTAAACTTTGAATACAAATGATAAAGAGTGTACAGACGCCGTGCGTCGCACGTAGGATCGATCCTCGAGCGTTTTTTTTAATGCTCCTTGAACTTTGATCTCGTTAGTCGTTCCCTCTTTTCGTATTTTATTTTTTGGCCGCACAAAATCTCCGTTGTAAATGATTTTATGGTGGTTTTTCGTTGGCTGAAGTTTGCGAGGCTGACACGGAGCGGTCGAGGATCTCTCTTACGGGCGACGTGGGTATTTTATTTTATCTAATATCGTTATACAATATAACTTTAACGGTACTTTAAATTCATCGCATTATTGTATATTTATTCGAGCCAAAAGCTCGATGTGCATTTTACTGCGTTTTTTTTTAAATTTTATTCAATATTTTCAAGCCTAACCGATTTTTTTGGGATTCCGATTCCATCGCGCTTGGTCTCTGATTTCGATTTCAACTCCAATCTACACCAAAACTATTTTTTCTTCGCATTTATTATTTGTTTCTGTTGCTTTCGGAGTATTTTAGATATTGAAACATTGGGAGGTCTAAACAAAAACTTGTCGGAAAGTTGTTGTCAGTTTCCATGAGACTGCAATCATGAAATTTTGACACGATCTCGTAAATATTTGACGTGCGTGCAAATTAGTGCAAAGGTTGATGAAAAAAAAAAGTGAAACGATGAAATCGACGAGGGAATCAGACTGCCAAAGCGGCGAGGCTCGTTGATTGAATTGTTGGGTTGTTTTTATTGAGTTATTTTATTATTAGTCTGTTTTGGATCGTGGTCTCTCAAGGGACGGATAAGACGTATTTCCTGACCCCCGTTAAAACTCTTCCCGTTTGTTTCAATAATTCGGAAACGTAAGTCGAATTATTACTCCACGATCCTCGATCTTTCGCTCCGTTTTTTCTTTCTCGTTTATTAAATTCCTTTTTATTACGTATATTACGATTCAACTATTTCATCATTTTGTCGTCGCGATTATTTCACACAGTTACACACACACACAATAAAACCTTTTCGTTTATTTTCCTCCTCAAACAATTCAACACGCGGGCATTCATTCATATATGTATATAAGTTGTTTTTCTTGTTTTTTTTTGCTATATACACACATATATATTCGTTCAGTCATTATCAACGGTCCTTTCAGTCCTTAATATTGCAACGTATGTTAATTTTTTAAAATTTTTATTCATTTTATTATTAATGTTGATCCTAAACGATTTTTGTTGTTGTTTTTAAATATACAATAACGCGTACGAGAAACTTAATTCCTCTACATTTTGAGCATATCCCGCGGCATTTTTCTTTCGGTAATTATACGAAATTTTTCAATATATTTTATTACCACGCGAGAATTATTATTTCTCGTGTATTTTTCAATTGTTTTTATTGTTTATCTAAGGAAATGGATTCGGTCGTCAGGATGGCGATTTCTGCATGAGTGCGTCAGTAAATATTAGCGGTAGAGTGAAATTTTCTTTGGGTGCTGCAAAATTATCAAATTCGTGGCGATCGATTGCGCCTTTATTTTTTTAAAAAACGTTCAAATTTCGCAAGAAATTGTGTGTGTGTGTGTGTTTCATGATTTATCAGGAGTTTTCATTATTATTGTGAATATATTTGCAAAACCGTGTAATTTTAATTCCTGTGAACGAGGTTTTTCCTTCGTAAGGGAATTTGATTTGACCGATTCGAACCAATTTGTCCCCATAATTCATGAAAATTATTCAATTTGTTTGCTTATTTTTGTTGCTTTCCTTTTATATTTTTTTTAACGTGGCAAAGATATATGTACGTATAATAATTAGGAATATTTAGAGACAAATGTGGGATCGGACAACGCGCGCGTTTTCCCGAATAACCTAATTCAATTCCTTTGTGTTTAGTTCGTTAATTAATTAGTCAATATTACAATTCATTAACAGTGTTTTTTTTTTTTTTCATCATACTATCCAATAGTTTAACGCTCGATTTTTTAGTCATTTTATATAATTATTTTTAGCGGTTTCTCGTTTATCTTACAATACCTCGTGTTTATATATTTTTTTCCTTTTTTTCTTCATTAATCTTTTGTGTATATATATATTTTTTGTTCATATATACTCGATCGATTATGGTGTTTTTTCACCGATACTCAATTATAGTCCATTTTGCATTGTTTTTCGTACGTACATATATATGCCGGAGTTTTGAATATTCGACATACACATGTACGTACAAAAACATGTACATTTATGTAAATATTTTTGTTATTATACGATATTTATTTTATTTATAATATTAACACGACCTTGTCTGATTTTTGCTTCACGTTTATCCTCGCGTTCGCTCCTCGCACGTTGCACGTTCTCCAGTCGCGCGCAATCAACACTCCGCGGAAGCCTCAACTTATGATGGAAAATTTCTCGAGAGGTCGAGAAGTAACAAAACAACGAAATTATTGCTGGCAATTCACGTTTCGAGCGGGATTTTCATGAAATATTTCGTAAAACACGTTCCAACGTATTTTCACAGCATTAATCATCGGCTCTCGGGCTCGACCCACCGAAGGCAATTATCGAAAGGTTGCCATTGATCTCGCCATATAAAAGTCTTGATATATTTGCCAATTACTGCAGATTCTCGCCGCGACGTTGATTGGTCCATCGCGTTTTGCTTTCTTTTTCTTCATGCTCGACGTTTTTAGCTACAAGAGCTCGGGACCATCTTGAGGAAAACCGAAACTCGAGGGAAAATATCAAAGCTGAAAGGATTTCGCACGTCCAATCAAAAAGGATCATTACTGGGCTTGGCCTCGAAAGGAAATTAACGAACTCGGTAGACTTTTGTGCTTTCTTTTCTTTTTTACAATGAAAATGAAAATTTGTTGGAAAACATCGACTAAACGTTTTTTTTTTTTTGAAAAATCACAAAAATTTTGTCGCTTTATTTGCTTATTTATTACTCGCCAGATATTTTATTGAAATTCGTACGAGCTTCACGATTTCATCTTCAATTTTCCATCATTGTGAGGGAAAAACGTGAAAAAGGAGGCTGGAAATCTGATATATTTGATAAAATGATAAATGTTTGGCGAGACATAAATTCAAAGCTCGTGAGCTACACTCTGAGGAGTTTAAAAGTTTCTGGCAATGGGTTACCATGGTTTTCCTCAAGTGTTCCTTATACCGCGCGAGGGTGAGGAGTTTTACGAGCATCGAAACTGGTAGAAACTCCGGCAGAACATGACGCGTTTTCGTATTATTATATATATACGCCAACTTTACAAATTTCCCCGAGGACTCGTTCCTCTCTGTGATCCGCTCCCCCAGACTTTTTGCCTTTCGCGGTTCGCCGCAATTATTATCGTCTTTCATCGTGCGCGACTCTGTGGGATCAGCCGTCACTATTTTACTTGATTTTTTCTCCTCATCCCTTTTGTCTCGACTTTTGTACGATAGCGAAAAAATAGTGTCAAAACTGCGAGTGGAGGATTCGCGCATTTTTCAAAGTCGAGCTTGATTTTTTTTCTCAATTTCTCGACTAAATAAATTTCCATGTGCAAAACTGATTAACACATTAATCCGAATTTCAATTCTCATCAGCCGCGCTTCTCGAGGCAAAAAAATGGATTTTAAATTTCTATATTTCGCGACGATACGAGGATAAACGTCAAGTTTCAAATATTTTCGCTCCACATGGCCCAAATGAAAATTTTCGTTTGATTTATATTAAGAATATGAATGAAAATTACGATGTACGTGTATGGTTGTTTTTTGTTTTTTTCATTATTTCATACCGCGGAATGAGTGATTTGAACGAATTACGATTTTTGTTGATTTTTTCGAAGAAACGTTGCTCCAATGTCTCGGACATTAACGTATGATTATTGAATCTTTGTATTCTTCGTCCCATCGCGCCTCGGGATACTTTCGTTCTCGGTCTATATATGTTTTTTTAGTTATTTTTAAAATTACTAGATTTGTTTGGTTTCCTCGTTTTTTTTGCCCTTCTTTGTTGGCTCTTTCAATTCAGACATTCAAACGCTTTAGCATCCATGGAATTCTTAACGTTTTCCCATAACGTATTGTATAGTTTTTGACGAGTCGAGTTTAATCCCAGAGACGAATATGGTCGGCTCTCGTTTTGCTTTTCGCATTCGATAATTTCTACGTTCGTGTCGGAATAAATGGCCAAGCTTTCGCGAATGAGACGAAACTCGATCGTAAAACTGCGTGACCGCGCAAAGCGGAAAAATAATTACGAGCTAAAATTTAGTTTAGCTTCAAGCCCAGCGCACGCGATTGCAACTGTGTCACTACATTTGTGTGTATGTGATGTTTTCAAAAACTCTTCCCAATGGAGAGGGTGGATTTTTCGTAGTTTTATCATTTTTTCTTTCAGGCTGCAGCAAATTTATCATTCTCGAACGAGACTTTCTCGATTAATCGACGTTCCCCTCGCACTACGAATCAACTCTTGCTTTTTCATCTTTTTCCTCACGTCCTTATTGCGAAAAGGAGAAAGAGGCAGATAGAGAGAGAGAGAGAGAGAGAGAGAGAGTGAGGAAATGGATGGCTGAGTGAGAAATGGAGAAAAGTGGCATTTGGACCCGCAAGACTTTTGGAACGACGAGATTTTCGTCTCTTCGGCCTCGAGTATAAAAATCGCGAGCTGAATCGAGGGGGTTTTTCACGAAAATTTACTGCCGATTTGAAAGAAACTGACGTTGGGGAGACTCGAATAAATATCTCGATAAAAATAATTGATAGAATTGCGATTGGTCGAATGAAATTCCAATGTTCTATCTTTTCAATCAGGATGAAGGAGAGAGAATGAAAAAAAAAAGATAAAAAAAAAACATGACAAAGAGACAGAATAAAATGTGAACTTCGGGAGGAAAGTCGTGAACTTTTTGCTTTTTTCACGAATGACAGTTCAGAGAGGGTGTGCGCGTTAATTGAAATTAAAACGAACCGAATAAGTGGCATAGATCGATCCAACCTGACGTCGATATCACGAGCACGATTTTTCTCCTTCCCCCTTTTTTCCTTGTCATATTTTTAATCGATTTACGCCGGCTAAATGCGAGAGAGAGCGCGCGCGCGCGCGCGAGTGTCGTCCTCATCAATGGAAAATTAAACGCGAAGCCTTCGTATCAAATTATAGACAAAACCGGATGACGGACATGCTGATTTCCCGACACGACGTTAATTAATAAAGAAAAAAGCCCAAGCAAATAGAGTCGAGCAGAAAATTTGGTCTTTCGATTTTACGCGTCCTCTGAAGTTACGATCCGTTTATCGACTGCAAATTCGAGACAAACAATTTCAAATAAAATAGAAAGAAAAGTGATTTTCCGATGGAAAAAAAAGGAAAGGGAAAAAAAACTTGCCTCGCGTCGTTCCAAAAGTCGTATCGCTCGTTTTGTCCAGCAAAGACAACGAGATGATCGTTAATTGGAAATGTCATAATATCCTTTATTCCTTGTGATTTTTTTATCTTGGCATAAAAGCGAGATGAGTTTACGCTCGGCCATCAAATGTTATTCGATTTTTCTTTTTATAATTATTTTATAGCGAACTCGCCAGTGGCAGTTTCGATTTCTTTGTGAGCTCTTTTTCTTTTTTTCATCCATACACACAAATAAAAAAAGCACATATTTCAAAATGGACTACGACGTATCTTTTTTTTCGCACTTTGTCGATTCCTCGACTCGCCTCGTTTCTTGCATTTTAGCCAAGGCAAGGGGGGGCCGAGGATGTCGAAGAATCTGCTAAAACTTCGTCTCCCAAGATTCTTCATTGAAAATCGTCACTTTGCGCTTTTACGATTAAAAAAAAATGGGCATTTATTATTTCCGTGCCTGATTAACTTGTCAATTTTTCGAGCTAATTAGTGAAAAAGTGGCAAAAGCCAAAAACTTTTCACCCTCGACAACTTCGAGCCCTGGAAACAGGCAAAATTATTGGAAAACACTGCCGAAAGCGTCGAATCAGCGGAAAGAAAAAAAAAAAATGTCTCGTAAAAGCGCAGGACTCGATTTTTCTTTCTGCTTCATTCGTCCCTTGGCTCATTCGTTCGTTTTTTTTCGTTTTTTCTTTAAATTCGTATTAGATATCAATAGGTTTAGGTTACAGTACGTGAAGTTAGTAGTCTTGTTGGACGTCGGACGATTGATCGTCGTTCGAATCTCGTTAACGTGTAGAATTGCGTAGAAACGTCGATAACGTTGAAACATTTTGAGTTTTTCATTTCGTGGTCGATTCAAGGCGTTTTCGTAGTTTTTCGGAGCGAGTCTTGGCCTTTTTTCTTTTTTTTTTCCATTCACTCCGCCAAGCTTTGCCGCTCGCAAGCCCGGCGGTTCGTTTTTAATATTCTGGTCATTGTTGATAATCGCGAGATTCATCTAATCGACTTGCTGCTGCTCCTGCCACCGATGATTTGCTAATTATCACCAGCAATCTAATCCACTAACACTAATATTGTTGCACAGCCGCTACCTCGATGTTTATCACGACGTCTTCTCTTCCTTTCTAAACACAAAAAAAAAAACATTGATCAATTTTTAATATTTACTCACATAATGACATTGAACAATGAAAAAAAAACTTCGTCAAGTAACAAATTTTGTCTTTGCAGCAAGAAATATTTGAAAAAGTCTCTGGGAATGCAATTTTCGGTCATTCTAATATCAAATTTTGCTCACAAAACAAATAAAAACATATGTTTAATTGAATTCTGAAAAATATGGAAGATTTCGAAAGTATAATTTCGGAAATTTGGCTGGGAAAACGGAAAAATTCTCAGCCGCGGAAGAACCGAATAAGAATTTTGAGTAAAAACGTAATTTTCTTTAAAATGAAATTGAAAAAACTTGCAATTACGAGGGTTCTGGGAAGACGAAATAATTCAAAGGATGTGGTTGACGTGACGAAGGCGTCACGTGATGAAAAGTAAAGTAATTACCCGTTGTATCAAACACGGGAGAAAAAATGAAAATAAAATGGTGCTGGTAATTGGTTGGCGGTTGAGCAAGAAGCAGAATAATTAAAATAATCTCAGTGACGATGAGGGAAATGTGAGGTAAAAAGTGGCACAATTGAGGCTCGTAAAAAGTGAATTTTGCATGCATGATAAAACGGCCGGGACAAGAAAATCCTTGGAATTGCATCGGGAAATGTTCAAGTTAAATGTGAGGAGCGAAATTTAATTACTTAGAATCAGGAAGAGACCGTCGTCGTGTTTTCGGTAGCGTTGCTCGATGGCTGCTGGGCCTGGGCAGTCTACTACTGGACGATTATGTGTGGCGCTGAGAACAGCACAGCTACTGTCGCAATAACCGTGAAAAGCGTGAAGGAGATCAAGCAAAACCTGTAAAAAATCAATTCATTCTCAGTTTGGCTCGATTGCGTAAATTTTTTAGTTTCAAAATCCCAAAAATGTTGTCATTGCTGTCAAAATTATGAAAATTTCCAAATTATCAAAAAATCGACGTTTTTTTGACATCATGTAAGTCTCAGTCCAGACCTTGGATAAAAAATTGTTGAAATTTATGCTGCGAAACTATTCGAGGCGAAAGACTCACCTGTCGATCACCATCGCTGCAAACTTCCAATCGCTAATCACTTCCGAATCGAGATCGGCTTTCTTCATACGACTCGTGATGAATTGAAGCTCTTTCAGGATCGTTTGAAGTTCTCTCTGCGTTCCATTCAGAGGCAGAGACGCCGAAGTTTCTTCAACCGTTGCTGGTCGACTAGCGACTGGTGTGCCATACGTCGATCTACTGCTAAACGGACACTCTCTCGAGCTGTCCAATCCAAGGCAAATTTCATTATTAATTAAAAAAAAAAAAACTCGTCAATTCATTATGAAGCAACTTGCTCTACTCTTTTCATTTCTCTTCATTTTTCTACCATTAGAGAATCTTTTTTTTTCATGCAATCGTGCAAAAATTTGAGTCTGTTCTCTGAAAATAATAAAAAATAATATTTAATCTTTCTCGTACCGTATGAAACTCTGGGCTGAATTCGTCGATGCGTTCACGTGACGATAATCGTCGTTAATGTCGAGAACATTTGCCAATAAGCTCTTGCTACTTCGCTCCTGCAGCTCAAGTTCTCTCATTCTGTGACTCTTCATTATGCTTTTTCTCGATTTCTTCTTACCGGGCCTACACATGCCCAGTATCGAAGGTAACCATTGTAGGAAAACCGTCTTGATCTGTGAATCATGCATCATCGTTGAATAATCTTGATCAATCAAATTTTCATGAATTTTTGAACTTTGGAATTCATATCTTTCCTTTTTGACACTCTGAAAACGTTTTTTTTTTTTTTTGAATCACGAATCCCAATCGTTAATTTTACTGACGGTGAATTGTTTAGCAAAAAAAAAATGATGAATCGAATAAAATAAATGATTAGTAGAATTACCCATGGCGGCATCTCGTGAATATCGGCAGTTCTGTGATGATAATTGAGTACGAGGACCGTGAGTACGACGCTACTCGCGACCATGAACATGATGCAGTTGAAGTACGTTCCTGGTACGAGGAATTTCCGCAATTCCCCGAGGAAAATAGAGACAAAGATGGAAAGCGATTAGCCCGGGCAATGGAGAATTCCCGATAAAGGGACGATTCGTTACGAGCGAGCACGTAAGTTCGATCGTTAAAAAAACGTCTTTGGATCTTCAGCGATTTCTGCTTGTTCGAAAAATCGTGAAAAATCACACTAAAAATCTTCACGATTTCATTTCAAAAATTCATACGAGCTCGCCGTATAACAAAATATTTTCACACAAAAACACACACACACGAGTGCACGCAAAATACACAGGAAGATTCAATTTGATGCGTAGAGGGCCGAGCGTGAAAGGATTTTTTTTTTTTCCAGTGGTAATTTAAACGTTCAACACGAAACATTAAGGCTGTGGATCACACTTATTGACAGTTTTTTGAGTTTTCGCTCGGATTTCTACGCTACGAGGAAACGACAGACACTCTGCAGCAGCTCGGTGGATCATTTTCTCTTTCTCTCTCTCTCTCTCTCTCTCTCTCTCTTTCGCTCACTCTCGATCTTGCCCAGTCAATCCAGTGATTTCGAAGCTTTTCATCGCCCACATTGCTTCCTTTCATATTTCATTTGTTCTCAAAGGAAGAAATTTATCGATAAATAACTTTCGTGGGAAAAAAAATTTTAAAATGAGTTTGAGGAATCGAAATTTATTTAAAAATTGAAAGATCTTTAAATCGTAATGAACAGAAATAATTTAAATAACGAAATATTGAAAGTGGAAAAAGAAATTGTTCCCATTCACATTTTCCTCTCGTCTTATCGACTCGAGTCATGAATGAAAAGTGGAAAAATAAGTTTTAGATCAAAGAAGAATTAAGCGAGTTGTACTTACTTAGGCGCAATGCGTGACACGCACATAAATCTCATACACATGTGAAATTACAGACACAGACTCTACACATAAATATTAAGCTGAGAAAGAATGAAAAAAACATTCAACGGATCATGCGGAAAGACGATAAATATTTGGACAACGATTCAAGATGCAAAATTCTAAAAAATTTCGCATTCCCATGTAGACAAACGGATGACATAATTTTATTGGTTTTTTTTGTTGTTGTTGAGAACTACATTTTTTTTCTACTTTTATCTACGGAGTATAATTGCTGAATTATTTGCTGGGTCACGGGGCACGAGGCTGAGTGATTTTCATTTAAATGGACAATACGACGCCAAGGATTATTGTTAATCGTGATGGAAACGTTTTGACGTTACATAATACGCTTTACAGACGTTTACAACGAGGAATGGAGGGGGGGGGGGGGGGGAAGAAAAAAGGGGATGGTTTCTATCGAAGAGCTGAGAGGGAAACTCATCAATGTTATAGACGAGAGCGTGGGCGTTGCCGAAGAGCCGCACACTCTGCGATTCCGGGCGTAATCCATATTTTATGTTTTTTTTCCTCGTATTTTTGCTGTTTACCAAAGATCGTAAAGAAGTTGAGGCAATTTTTTGATTTTTTGTTTCAAGACTGAAAATTAAATGTCGTCAAAGAACTTTGATATTTCGTTGAACACGGTAAACTAAATATATTTAACTGTCAGTCAAATTTACCGATGACTATAATGACTTTTTATAATATTTCTCGCTGCAATGACAAAATTTTTAGGATTTTTCAAAAAAAAGTTCAGTCGCGAACGTATCCAACGAAATATCGATTTTTTATAATAAAATCTTTCAGTGAAGGGAAGCTCCGGGAGGGACGAAGGATTTTTGTGAAATGTTTTATAGTTGTGAAAGCTGATGAGATGTCTGTGCAGTTTTTTTTTTTCTTTTAGTTTTTACCATTTTAAAGCTTTTTATCGTCCAACCGATCGCGCAGTCATTTGGGTTCTTCCATCGTTTCCGGTTGTCCATTTCGTCGCAAATACTTTGACGTTCTCATTTTTATTTACAATTTTTTCCACCACACGCTGCGGTCTGTTTCTTGAGCTTTTTTTTTGGCAACCAACGAATACGCCTCACGCGATGATTTTTATTTGGTTGAAAAACGCGCGTATCAGGTCGAGGACTGACGAGATAATTATAACGCGACGCTAACGACAAGTACAAGCCCGTGTGGAACGCATCGCAAAACCTGCTGAATTTCGCGAGAGTCTCGTCGAGACTCGCAGCGCTCATTGTTCCTGGCAACGAGACTAACGTTCTACGTTTTTTTTATCACACTGCTCTGGTACCTTTCGCCTTCCAGTTTCCCTGAAAGACCCGCGACTATGCGACCTACTTTTCTCTACTACCGTTTCATCCGTTCTCTCACTTTGAATGAACAACAAAATTTAAACAAAAAAAAAAAAACAAAAACGACTCGTGCGAGAAAAATTGAACCAAGAAGTTTCGACAAGTTCATTATATTTCTAAAGCTCACGGTTTATCGCTAGCTTTGCAAAACTGACGAGGAAGCGCCGAGGAGTTTATCGCGATTTTTTCATTTTGGGGTTTTTTTTTCTCCGGGATTCGATAATTAGCTCGCCGGAAGTCGCGGAGAAATTTTTCTTGAAAATGATTTTCTTATGGGATTTTGAGTATTACGCTCGAATGAGATTGGAAGGGTCGTTGCCGCGGGGTCAATGACACGAAGACTGTTCGAAAAATCAATATCATTCGGTAGAATAAACGTGGGAATTGAGTTGGAGGATGGAAAAGGAGATATTCGCTTTATATCTGTATATAAATCTTGATCTTGTAGCCCAGCATCTATTCTCGAAGGAATACATTGGTTATGTGCATGCGTAACTTGGCTTCATTTTCCGGAAATGGTGAAAAGCTCATAGCCGCGAGATACAGGAGCGATGATAGGAGCTTCGATAGGCCCCAGCATAGTCGAGTTCATGGAGTTTCTTGTCAATGTCTTTTATATGCACAATGCACTTGTACGCGCACGAGGGTTTATCAACGAGAGTGTTTCTGGATAAATTCCCAGTACAACTTTTTTTTTTCTTCTTCTAATCTATATTTATATTCCTTTTTTTCTGGTTTAGAGAAAAAAGATGCTGCGAAGGTGAATATATGGTGGAAAAAAAAAAAAAACTAGTGATGAAACGAGCCGATCTCCAAGGAACGTCATCCCACGACACGTCGTACCTGCTGCCACGTTTTTTTTTTCCGAACGTGTTATTTTCAGCTGCGAGCACGATATCGCGTCAGTAATAAAAAATTGTCGTAAACGCCTCGATCCCGAACGACATTTTTTCTCGTCAAATATTTTTCATTCCTTGATTAATTGATTCGTGGCTATCGCATTTTTTTTCACGCGGTAAATTTTTTTTTAGTGTCGCACTGGACACGACGGAAGGGGAAACTAAAATTTATTATTCACAATAAATCGAGAAAAATCGATTGAATTTTGTTTGGTTTTTATTTTGTAATTATCGATTGAAGAAAAAAAAAACGATTGAAATCGAGAATTATCGGGAGGACACAAAACTGAGGGTGGATGAATGAAAATTGTTTGTATGGCAAGTCGATCCGACGACGGCGCGAGGACGTGAGGTTCGTTTACTTTCCGGAAATGAAGCGAGTCACGTGGAAACTTTGAGCGTACCCTGTCGAGATTACTGGCCTCGGGATCCTATTATTATGCTATTTTGCACCTGCAATCCTTAAATTGAACAATTCGATTGAAATCTTCCAACAGATGTCCTATCACTGAATATTAAATTTTGTCAAAACACTCCGATATTTTGTTGAACACGGTGAACCACATATTTTTGGATAATTTGAAATTTTTTTTTTAGTTTTACAGTATTTTCGGTTTTTAACGAAACTGCCAGCAAAATTCACGATTGGAATGACAAAAATTTCGGGATTTTTCAAAAAAGTTTCTCAACGAAAATCGCGGACGATCGGGTCCGAGGACGAAGCAGGAATGGAATCGAGATGAAAAACTTTACATACGAAGTGACTGAATGAAATCTGGCGGGATTGACCCATATTTCGGTGAAACTTTGAAGAAATTTGGCGTGGATTATATTTGAATTCTTTGAATATATCGACTCGATAAAAACGTATGAAAATAAACGGTTCGAGTTGGTCGCGGCGTGTACTACATTCGTTTGTCTAGCTTATTTATATCCGCCGAGCCATTCGTACTCGACTTATCGTTTCGAAGCTTTCTCGTGACGTTTTTTCGTTAAGTAATCCTGATTCATTAGACGGGATCTCGTATTGCACGGGCAATGGAGCAAGAAAGAGGCAGAGGGCGGGGTACATG
Source organism: Diadegma fenestrale (assembly GCA_037043255.1). NCBI lineage: Eukaryota > Metazoa > Arthropoda > Insecta > Hymenoptera > Ichneumonidae > Diadegma > Diadegma fenestrale. The sequence goes on from CM073312.1 coordinate 1,841,486, forward strand.
TTTTATAAAGTAAAGACTTTTCATCCGGATCGTCTGTCCTGATCAGTTTTGCTGTCTTCGATCCGTTCGTACCAGGATATCGAACTTTTATCACGCGATCCCTCAACGTCCTTAATCTCGTTACATCGCGATGAAAACGACTTGACAATATTTTTCCTTAAAAATTTAATGAATTGGTGTAAAAAAAATAATTTATCGAGGTCAATGAGGATGAATTTTATTCGTGTGTGTAAAATTATTAATAAACAGGTGAAAATAATGGATCGATTTATAAAAACTAATGTAAAACGTTCTAAATAAGCTCAAAACTACGAGCGCCTCGACTATTCGATCGTGAAAACCGCCAGTAAGCAATTTTTCAACAAAAAATTCAGTGATCTGGCTTTTCCGTAAGAAAAAAAAAAACTAAAATAAGGTCGATTTTCTTTCATTTTCATCCGAACTAGTTGCTGACCCAGTACGTACAAGAATTAAAAGTAACGAGAATATTTTTAATTTATCTTTTTTTTTTGTTCGACGTGATTTTACCTTGCTGCCAAGTATTTGGACGAAACAAAAATGCTTTTTCTTTTTTCGTACGCCACGACCAGGCGCATGATGCTCCGCTGTGTTTGATTCATCAATCGAGACAAATTTTAGTTTTATGGATGGCGGTGTCACTTTGTCGTCGCGTTGGTCGATCCGAATTTCGCTCAAATGGTCACGAGCAATTAGTGCTGCGAGGGAATCATCATGGAATCATCATGGCTTCGGACCAAGCAACGCGAGACGACACCAATTTTTTAAGTACTTTTATTTATAAAGTTTCGTTAGGATTACGACTCGGGAGCGGCGAGGAGGAAAGCAACGAGGCGCGAGTCGATAATTGTAAAAAAAAAAAAAAAAAAAATCAGTTGAATTCTTCAAAGTGTTGTGGGCGCTCGAAAAAATTGGCGATTCGATATGCGCATTAGTTCAGTGGCAAATTAATTATTCAAAAAATACAAATGTGCAAAATTTGATTATTTATTTATACGCGTATTGTTTTTTCTACAATCAGTAATTTAGCGGGGATCACGGGAAACCGGTAAACCTGAAGTTGGTTGGTTAAACAATCGCTTGATAATTAAATTCCTATCGTAATAATCTGGTCCAGTAAATCTTTGTAATTTCCACACCTTTTGTGCATTGTGAACAATGGAGCAGTGATTCAGGAAAAGCAATGAGAGTCATTTAACAACCGACAATCATTCCCCGGAATTGATATTTAATGATAATTGTATTCGTTGGATCAAATATCAGGGCGACAGCAGCAGTGAAAATACGTTTATGAGCGATAAACCTTTGGAAAGATAAACTGCGTCTGTTAACGGGGAGGTTGTATTGAAAATTCATCAGGAAGAGAGCATTATTACTGTCGTTTCCGGTCTGGCTGGCAAAGCACCGAGAGAATTGAATTCGCGTCCATATGCACGACGATAATATATGTGACGATAAAACACTTGCGTACAGAATCGAGTTCGATGACGAGGGATAAATTATTAGGATCGAATTGAGACAATGAAAATTTTCGTATCGAGAGTATTTGCCTCGAAACATGAAATCGTTGTCACGGACACTGATTTTCATCGCTGCAATTTAGTCCTCTCGTTCTGAGCTCGCGATCTCACCCCTTTAGCTGCTTTACATTTTATTTGTCCGAATGCACGCCCGACGGGGGAATTGAACGATGAAACTTTGTGCAAGGAGCCGAGATTCGAGTCTACGAGGCATTCCGCTTGATTCGAGTATTTCATTGTGCTTTTTTCCGAGTTTTCAAATTACGAGGTGAAAAGTGCGGCATGGAATATTGATTTTTTTATTTATAAAGGGCTCACCGCGGCGTAGGGACGTGGGGAAAATTCATTTTTCTCGGTCGAAATCTAAAGAAATGAGAAAAACGTTTGCTGAAAATTGAATTTTGTGAAAAAAAAAAAAAAACGTCAATATTCCGTTGAACACTAAATATTTTGAAAATTTTCGTTATTTTGACAGTTTTTCTGATCACGAACGTAACTGTCAGCTAAATTTACGATTGGAATGTCAAAAATTTATTTATTTCTCGCTGCAATGACAAAATGATAGAGAGAACCAGATTTTCAGATAAAATGAATTTCGAAAAGTGTTGTGGATGAAAAGTGAGTCGATAAGGTGTAGAAATGTCCATGTAATTCGTGATATTTGTAGGGTGTAGGTTGCAATCGCGAAAGTTCGTCACTCGTATTTGAAGGTGGGGGATTCCAGCGGCAATCTGGGAAACTATGATGGAGAGGGTGCTCGAGGGCTCGAGAAAACGTGAAAAGGGGCTGCGGGGGGGTTTTTGGTGCATGGTAGAACGCTAAGGGAGTTCCAGACACGTATAAACTCTGGGTTGGCTGTTCCAGACCGAAAATCCTCTTTAACTTTGTGAAACGACAGCGTCATGCTGCCAGCAAAATGGAGAACGTATATACACGAGGCCTGCACGAAACTTAAGGGCGTAATTCGCGGAGGTTTATGCCAAGGGAACGACGCGTCTCTTACCGCTTTATGTTTATTACACAATCTCGACGTTTACACACGCACACTCGGCCAGATATATTTGCACGTTTGTGTATATGTGAATTTAAATATAATTTTCTACACATATAATATAAAAGCGAGCCTTGAGCATCGCAGCCTCCGAGCGCCACAGGGCACGAGTGCCAAAGTATTTAACGCTTGCACGCTTCCAACACACAATCTTTCCTCCATGCCTAACCATCCTATCTCGATTTTCCTCTCGTTAACGAATCGTCCTCGCTGCTCCCGCGTTCACGTTATATGCGCAGATGATCGATATCGTGTGAGAAACCCATATTTTATAAATTTCTGTCACGCATTTGGATGTGTGTGAATGGCTAAAGGATCGAGCCAGTCGAATAAGCATGGGGAAAAGCGGATGAATTCGTGTATACAGAGTGTCGCCGATGCAATTTCAATTTTTTCACGCGTTTTCCTCTGTCATTTTTAGTTTCTAGAGCAAAGCAGACCCGAGGATTTTAAGTTTGATGGGGTTTGCTGGATCCAAAAAGGCGACACCCTGTCTAAACGTGTGCGGCGGAAGTTAATTGATGCGGAGTCAATAGGAATTTGTAGGTTTTTTGAAATTTTATTTGAGGTTCCAGTCCCGAGACAATCAACGAGAGATTTTCGCTCGGATTCTCGTCGGGAGGGATAAAAAAAATAATAATAGCGAATCGAATGGTTTTGCGGTCGAGTGATGTTTGCACGAGAATTTCAGGAGAACAAAAGAGACATTTTGACCAACACTATGCACACGTTTAACATTTGATGCTGTTGACATATATTTATCACTGAAAATCAAATTTTGTCACGTCGATATTTTCTTGAACACGGAAAACTAAATATTTTTGGATGATTTGAAAATTTTCGTGATTTTTTACAGTATTTTTGGTTTTCAACGAATTTGGCAGCAAAATTTACGATCGGAATGACAAAAATTTGATTTCCGAAGAGACTTGACAACATTTTTGGGATTGAAAAAAAAAAAAGTTTATAGTCGAACGTTTCCAACAAAATACCGACCTTTTCCAATAAAATCTTGTTTTCAGTGATATGCGGCTCACATATGTATGTGCGTTGTTAATTATGTCGACCGGACACGTCACATACACAAGTGAAAGATTCGAGTACAGTTTATAAACGAAAATGCACGAAACGTCGATGGCTAATAGAGCGGGAGGAAAAACATAATTTGCCCAACGATCGAAACCCACGGTCCATATTGACATTTATGCCCAGCTCGAGTTCACGAAAATTCGCTGTAATAATTGATGAAGCGCGTTTGGAGAAACGCGATGCTCGCGTTGTATTATTCGCATGGGATTTTCCAAAAAAAAAATGTATTTATTTTGGAGATTAAAGAGGAGACGAGGCGAGATAAATGCAGGAAAGTGAAAAGAACGTAATGAATAATCGGGAGAGTCGTGACCAGGATGAGTAAAGCAGCGGACGATTCTTATAGCAGCAGCCCCGAGCATTAATCCTTGCCATCGGCAGGCCAAGTGGAGCTTGCGTTGAAAAGTTTGCGAGGACTTGCCGATGCAGCCTCTCGGCAACGAAGATGGACGGGTTTTGGCCGCTTGCCAGTATCACGCGAGAGCTTTCTCATCCTTTTTTCTTTCCTTCCCTGCTCCCTCTCCATCTATATTGCGCTCGACACTAGCTCTCGAGAGAATTTTTCACGTGTAATTAATAAGTAGCGCTCCTTTCGCTTCAACTCAGCGCACGGTATCCATCGCTAGAAAAACACTGGGGAATCGCCAAACGTACAACTTCCTTCCTAATAATGATAAATCGAGAAATTCCGCACGGATTACCGCGCGAGTCTCTCTTTTCCATAAACCATAGAACAAAGTGGAAGCTCAAGAACTGTCGAAAAAACGCAATTTGTCAAATCTACGATCGGCTAATCTTTGAGGAGAATCGCGTCGAAATTTTATGGAAAATTATTAAAAATTTTATCGGTCATAATTTTTTTTATGAAACCGAGAAAAAAGTCTCGAGTGTGAGCAAATGGAGTGAATCAATCATGGTTTCCATATACATTCCCAGAAATGTATATATACGAAATGAGACTGGGGAGCAAGAACCGGAGCTCCGACTTATCATCATCGCCAACTACATTTTTTTATTTTCTATATTCCTTTGGCGATGTGGAATCCCAGCGAGAATTAGAGTACGTCATTATTTTTCACGGTGCTTGCGGAACGATTTATGAAAAACGTTGAAAAGTATTTATATCGATGCTCGGGACTCGAGTCTCTGGGGTTTCAGCGACCAAGAAATTTCTCTTGCACTCATTCGTACTTGGCGTTGCTGTTTATCGATGCTTTGCTTTTTCCTGCGTACTCGGAAAGCTCAGGAAGACATTAATTATTTTTCAATTTAAAACATCAACATTTTTCACTCGGTCTGCAATTTTCTGTCCGTATATGTATTGTTGTTTGCATCGTGAGCAGCTTCGTGAATATCAAAATATTGTAAGGGAACGTTTGATTGTCTCGTATAATATTCGAGTCGATGCTTTTAAATGATCGATTTATAAAACACCCAATTCTGGGGATTTCACAATTTTTTTCCTGTCAATTATAACTTGCGTTTTGAGGGAGCAAAAAAATTGAAACAATTCTGAAAGGCTCTCAATTGAATCTTGTTTGAATTTTTATAGTTGTCGAGTCGTTGCTTTTGATTTATTTCATAATAAAACGGTTTGAAAACTGAGAGTTTAGAACAAAAAAAGTTCGTGTTGTCAAAAGCGATTTTGAGTGAAATCTATACTTACTTTTGTCTTGGAACAATGACGATTGGGAGCTTTCTGTTGGATGTAACTTGCATGGCTTGATTAGATCAAACTATCAACTAATCGTCATAAATTTCTAATTAACTATGGACTCGTTAGCATCGCTCTTAGGGGAGTATTTTTCGATCCTCTGCATCGGTTGTTTTTGTTTTCATGTGCTGGGAGACTTGAAAATATATTGGAAGGTCTTTTCGTCAGACTTTTGGACTCGATTGTAAAAATCATTCTAATGAAAATTCTGACAAGCAAAAAAACTCACACGCAAACACGTATAGTCGGTTGGACATTTGTGCGATGAATATTTAGGGGCGAATGAAAATCCCAAGCAAATAACCAACAGTTTTCTTCATCACTCCGCGTTTCCTATAAAGCTTTATGACGTTTTCGTCAATAAAACCGATCACTTGGCTCGACTGCTGCTGGGTCGAGAGAAATAACAGCGAAAGTTTCGTGAACTCGATGGAAGCTCGGATAAATATTCGTCGGGTACTGGCGGACGATACTTTTGGAGAGAAGTGCAGTCATCACAACGACTCGTTGATTATACAAAAACCAAGGATTTTTCGTCGGTGATAAAATTCTGATGGTTCAAGGTTGTGCGAGGTTTTTAGAGGGTGTGAATTATTTCGATGCTGATGTGCAATGTGATCGAAGGAGATTCGAGTGTTTCAGTTTTATTGCGTCGAATAAATGCACTGATAAGAAAATTTTGTTGGAAAAGATCGACATTTTGTTGGACACGTTCGACTAAACGTTTTTTTGAATAATCACATAAATTTTGTCGTTGCAGCAAGAAATATTCTAGAAAGACTCTTCGAAAAGTAAATTTTTGTCATTCCAATCGTAAATTTTGCTGACAGTTTCGTTAGAAATAAAAAATATTGCCAGGATCACGAAAATTTTGAAATTACCCAAAAATATTTAGTTTACCGTGTACAACAAAATATCGACGTTTTTTGACAAAATTTCATTTTCAGTGGGCGATTTTTTGCTCGATCCTGACCTACCGACGTAGTTAAAAAATAAAACAGAATCGAATTCATATAATTATCACGTAATGAACTCGATTTGTGTAATAATTCCTGGATAAATTATGTAGAATTAAGTGTACAGAGCAAATCAGAAAATAAAAAAAAAAATTGGTTCGACGTTACAGTCAAATTTCTGGTTACTCAAGTTTCGATTTCCTCGAGTCTAAACGATTGAAGTTTGTCATTAAATCCTCTCGCAATTATAGGAACAAATGATCAAAACTCGAAACTCGATACATTTAGAGATTTTCACTGCTGGTGGCTCAAACGCTGTAGGTAAATTGTGACAATTAGGATTTTACAGATATATTTATGCAATCGATGAAATTACGTGTGACTAGGGAATGAAAGAACGAACAAACTTTCATGGAGAATCAAGGACATGACAAGAAAAAACGAGGTCGATGAACCAAAATGAGATGCCGAGTATTTTTGTGCCACTTTTTTTTTCAAGATTAAATAATTCCTTGATTAATTACGAATTACGTTCGATTTATCATATTTATCGTGTTTTTTTAATTATCGTTGGTTGTGTTTTGTGACGAACTACCGTGCTGCACGATCATCCCTCGAATGTGCTTCATTCAAAGCCTAAGTGGTTTATCAATTCCGTTGGTAATTTAATTTAATTGAAAATTATTTATTGCGTTTATTAATCGAGACTTTTTGAGCTTCTTGTCGATTCCAACAAAACAACGAAACGAGAATAAAAAAATAAAAATAACGTTTCAATTAAAAAATAAACGGAGAATCGATTATTTTAATTACAGTAAAATTAAAATTAAATATTTGAAGATTGATCAATTATTGTGGAAGAAATGGAAAAACAATTTTCGATTGTTTGTTTACTTGACGCGTCGACTCGATTACTTTGGGAATCGGAGTATGATTTATCGAGAAGAACAAGAGGACGATCAATCAACACGCGTCACGTTAGCTCGATCATCGGCTTCCGGAATTTGGCATTAGCCATTAACCGAGCCGAAGAGCCTCTGGTCTCATTATGCATATGCAGCAATGTCAGAATCGAATGCTTCGACGTAATTGTACATAATTCACGTAATCAAGTATCCGAATGCAGAGGGAGAGGGAGAAATCGATGTCGATTATTCTGTCAAGATCAACGACCCTAGAAATTATGTTTTTTTTTCAAAATTTTTTCAAAATTAGTCAAATTAGTCAAAATATCTCGATTTCTACACGATGAAACTTCTTAAAATTACGCCATTTTAAATTGCACGTACACAACGTCCTCGACCCAAAAAAACATAATTTTTCGGTTTTGAATTCGATTATTATCTTCAGAAACGAAAAACTCGGCTTCAAATCGTTGAATTTCCGAAAGAAACAGAATCGACGAAAAAATGGATGGAGTAATCTGTTTGTTATTTAATAATCAAACATGAAATAACTCGAGCTACGAGATGATGTTGCCGAGTTTGGTTATCGGATGCTGGGGAACTTTTGGTTGTATCCAACTACGATTGGCGTGCCCCAAACCCTCTGTATTCGAATTCGATACCACCAAATGTCATTCGCCCTCGTCATCGCTTTTAAAACAAGCCAGAAATCCGCGATATCTGTGTCTATCGCAGAAACGTGTGACGACGAATATTTGGGGAATGTTTCAATCGATATCGAATTAAAAAAAAAAAATACTCGTGTCGGTATTTGCTGCAGTTTTTCAAATCCGGGTTGTGCATTTTTCGGAAGAAATATTTTTGAAGATTTTTTCACACTTTCTACGAAAAAATATGATTTCGTGGGAGGAAAATGTTGTGACTCGTAAGAGTCACAGCGAATATATCCATTACCCCGTAGATTTGTGTATCTTTGCGCCCACTTTGCAACCTCACCACACGAGGCAGCTTCAAATATTTACTTGTGGGAAACTGTGCCGACTGGTTTACTTCTTCGGTTTGGTAGACGACGCGACATACACTCGTACAAAGTTGATTCTCGTCTCTTGTTACGAGTTGACATGCCGCGATTGCAAATACGAGCTTCTGGAATGTATTAACCCGAGGCTGCTGGTCGCGCCAAACAAGATTTTGCAGTTGACAGTGCGAAACATTTCGAGTGAACAAAAAATATTTTGTTAAACAGGGTAAACTAAATATTTTTGGATAATTTGAAAATTTTCAAACTCTCGGGAAAATTTACGATTGGGATGACGAAAATTTGATTTCCGAAGAGACTTTCTGGATTGGAAATTTTGGGGATTTAAAAAAAAAAAACGTTTAGTCATCTCTTTTAATAAAATTTTGTTTCTCGAGGCGTTTTGCATTTATTTTTATGATGTTTGGATAATTGTTTGTCGACTGTGGCTTTTGTGGGGACCGCGATCGATTTTTCAACGAGATATCGAAGCGAGAAGGAAAAGAATATTACCTCGTGCCAATCTCTGTGGAAAAGAATGGAAATCTTTCTCTTGGACGGACATGAGGGAGACAATGCAATTATCCGACTCGTCACACGGTATGGCACACACACACACATGTACGAGAAATATGGCAGGATGTCTATCCGCTGCCACAAGGTTTCATAACCTCTGTACTCAAGAGCGCCAGCAGTGCCTCTATTATTTCTCCTTTCGCGTTTTTACAGGCTCTTTATACGTCCTCTTCGTCATCCTCAATGTTCCCTGTAAACCACTCGTCCCATCAGAAAAATCTCGAGGGTTCATTCGCTTCAAAACCATCCGGAAAAAAGATTTGCTCTGAGAATTAAAAAAAACGAAAACTTTTACAGCGAAATTTAATAATTTTCCTCATTTTTAATGCCTCGAGTCGAAATTGATTTACGAAGCTTTTCCCGTTTATTTTCGTCTCCATTTGATCTTGTTTAATTCATTTTTTTTTTTTAATTACGTGTTTAGGGTCACAGGATGCGGTGAGAAAATGAAAATTTATCACGTATCGGAGGCAGAATCATTCCCGTAAGTGGTGGTGAGTCATAAACAGTTCTAGGAAGAAAATTTTAATCCACGTGATTTTTAAAGCAGACGTTTTTACTGTTTCGTGTTTTTTTTCCATTTTTTTCTTTTAAATTCGTTATTTTGTCGTCAGTTTTTAACATCACGGTCTGTGCTTGACGTGATTCACGTATGCAGCCTCATGCATTTCTTAGATCGGTGGAAACGAGATGGTTAAGCGATTCGTTATGCGAGACAGAGAGGAAGGAAGTAATTTTTAGTCATTCATTAGCAGCGAGATGTGAGGAGACAGATGTGAAAGTTTTTCGCAGTTTTTACATTTTTTTTTCCAAGGTTGGATAAATTAAACGAAAATAAAAGTCTGATTTTTGCTTCGAAGCTGAAAACTCCGGAATCGGGGGGCGACGAGAATTCGGAACGTTGCTCTTGCGAGGGGAAAATGATTGGAAGAATTTTTTTTTCGTTGAACGATATTGGGAATTTGCCGCATTTCGGGATTGGATGCGGTTCGAAATTTTCATTTATTCCATTATGGGATTTCGAGGGAAGAAAAAGAAATTCAGAGCCATTTGTATGTGGATTTTTATGGAACAAATGGATCGGAGGAGACTGGACTGGAATATATTTTTCTGTCTCATATGAAATGGAAACTTTAGATCCGGGAACTTTTTTTTTTTTTTTTTGCTACAATGATAGGGTCAGAGGAAAAAACTCTGCGTGAAGCGTTTTTCAGAGAAGTACGAGGTCAAGAGCAGGGCGAGAATGGACCAGGGTCGTTGTGGCTCTTGAACTTCGTCAGAGAGGGTTGATTTTTTTTTTTTTTTCATCAAAAATCATGGCTGGAGAATATTTTTCATCGAGCAACGTTCCTTATTCTCTTGACTTTAAGAATTTGCTTGGAGCTTCGCGTACGTCATTCGCGAATCATTCAAAACCGGAAATGATGAAAATTTCATGGGGTTCCTTGAGGATTGATGATTTTTTTTCCGGGCAACCAATGATTTTCGTGTTTCTTTATACGAATGACGTACGAGGGCCGAGATATTTTATGAAGAACTCGATAAATTTCGATGAATTTTTATGGGGTTTGGTCAGAGATTCGGAGCATGAGGCTATGGGGCTATGGCGTGGGACGATTTTTGTATACTCCGTTAGAAACCAAAAATACTGTCGAATTTATCGTGTTCAACAACGATATCGACGTTTTCTGATGAAATTTTATTTTTAGTTTGAAAACTTTTTCGAAATTCGTCATTAAAATCGTCCCACCTCGAGTCCTTCGCACGTATTTCTACATACGAGTGAAAACCGAGCTGAAAGCTGGAAATAATTCTGTTAGAGACTCTAAACGTGATCTGCCGCACACCAGAAACTCTTCATTTTTTTCCTCCACTTGTGAAACTTCCGAGTCATCGCGTGAGAAGCTTCAAAACTGGTAACAACGTTTTAGTCAAAAAACTATAAGGACTGAGAGTATTTTATGAACTTTTTTCACTGGAAATTGCTTTTCATTCCTGACTCTTGAACCCCGTGACGAATCTGTCGGTACAAAAATGTAATAAAATGGAAATCGTCCGGATTTCCGGTGTGCAGCAAAACGCACACACCGAAAAACTGAATTTGCTGGATCAAACAATTTTTTTAATAGGACGATTTATTCTTGTGGATTGGAAAATTTCATTTTGGTCGTTGCAAATTCTGCTCATCAGTGTGTTTGGGGATGTGAGGGTTTCGAGGACCAAGGGATGGAAAATTTTGGCCTCATGTACCTATGAGTGGCACAGCTTCTGAGGTTCGGGTCAACACGTGGGCCACCAGCAGCGAAAAGACGGTCTGTGACAACAGGATCGTAATACCTGAAACATGGCAGGCAGAGCTTGAGCCTCGGATTGCTTTTGTGGGGAAAAATCCTTGAGGAAACTGTCGGGACCAAAAAAACATGAATTTTCCTTCGAAATTCTCATTTCCCACTGGATTCCGATAAAAATTCTGCATTCCAATCGTTGTCTCCGACGGGAGCAGGAAGCTTGAGAAAAAAAAAGTAATTTGCGTCGACACGTGAAATATTTCGAAGAACCGACTGAATGAAATGCGGAAATAATAAAATCCAACGAAAAATCGATGCTGAGTGTCAAGCCCAAAGGCAAGAAGATGAAAAATTAATTAAAAAATGATCGTACCACAAGACGAAACGCGATTTTTGTTTTTATCGTACACTGAAAAGAAAATTTTGCTGGAAAAGATCGACTAAACGTTTTTACAACGGGAAATATTCTAGAAAGTCTCTTCGGAGAACAAATTCTTGTCATTCCAATCGTCAATTGTGCTGAAAATTTATCCAATTTATCCAAGTTATCCAAAAACATTAAGTTGATCGTGCTCAACAAAATATCGACGTTTTTTATTTTGACAAAATTTTATTTTCAGTGTAAATTTGCCATGTTAGACCGTCGCAGTTTGCCGATTTGGTCGCTGTGAATAGAAATTGTGATGAGTGGAGAGAATTGGCGGTCGGACTAGACGCAGGAACGCAGGAACGTATGGACATTTCGAGAGGCTTGTCCGCGCGTGACCGATCGGTTTAGACGAGCTTAAACGAGTGAAGCTTCGGGGAAAGCTGTCAAATAAAATGAATAAAATAGTACGTATAGTACATTGAGGAGACATTGGTGGGATCGTAACAAAAGTTACAAAATATCGATAGGCGAGCCGGCAGCTACTTTAACACGCTTTCCCGATTGCTTTCGAATCGAACTTTATCCAACTGTGACCTAAATATTGAGCTTGTCTCTGCCTCGACTAATATGTCCATAAATATTCGTGAACACGCGACAGATTTTTTCTTTTTTATCTTTCCCCATCCCCATGCACGATTCTCTCGCATGTTGATCGAGTTTATCGCTAAAGTCCTCGAGGACGCAGCCCGTTTTTGACGTTTCCGTGAAATGACTATTTTTGACAAAGATCGCAAAAAAGTTGACAAAGATTTGCTTTGGAGGCAGTAGCTTTGGAGGAAAATGAATCTTTTTCCTCCGTCAGTTGTGACTCGACGTTGCGGCGTAGTTTTCAGCCTTGAAAGGTGAATTAGTTAAAGTTTCCACAGCAGAAGACTTCCAAGTCGTGTCACGCGAGGTGGAGGAACGAAAAAAGCAATTTAAATGTTTAATTGAAAGTAAAAATGAGCGACTCGACGAATCTGAGAGCATGTCAATCCATTTGATTTTTCAATTAATTCGAGACTAATTACGTACGACTACAATTTTCATACAGAATTTTTTAATCGTCATTCAAACTTGCGCAGAAAAAAACGTCTCGTGAAATGTGGTTTTCTGGAAACAAAAAAAAATCTGGCCATTTTAAAAGCGTACAAAAGTGTCATTTATCGCGTCGAGATTTTCAACCCTAGAACGGTGAACTAAATATTTTCGGATAATTTCAAAATTTTTGTAATTTTGACAATATTTTCCATTTCTAATGAAAGTGTTGGCCAAATTTACGATGGGAGAGACAAAATTTTGGGAAAAAAAAAATCAGTTCAACGTATCCAACAAAATTTTCTCTTCATCGTATCGTTTTATCGAATTTTTGGCTAATTTTTCGACTTTAAGCGAAATCACCCCAAGCTCTCGTGAGCTGGCATTAAAAAACGAAAAGAATGAGCCCAAGTCGAAACCTTTGCGTAGAATTTTACCGGAGATATGAATTTTCCAAACTTGGGCTAATTTATGAGCCCCGGTTACCGGAATTGGTAAAAAAAAAAACAAAAAAAAATCAGATTACCGTTCCAGGGTTAATATGGTCGGTGTCGTTTCTGCAAAATTTACGAAGAATCTTATGGGCGTTGGGAGCGGAGCGAGCTGGACATGGAAACGTAGAAATGTTGGAGAAACATATGAGCAGGCTGGGAGGAGAAAAGCTCGAGTGCAGACTGGGTGTTGCACACATCGCGGCTTGTAAAAGAGCAAGGAGCAAAGTACACGCGGTGCAATATACGAGGATGTTGTTGTAGAGTTTCCGAATAGAGGTGGGACGTTTTAATTCCCCTCGGCGTATGTGACGACGAGGAGAGCTTTATTTTCCAGTGAAATTACCAGCGGGAGCTGGCGAGAGAGTTCACGGAGTCACGCGTATTTGCGGAGACGGTGCATGAAAGAAAAACCATAGAAAATAAATGCAATCGATGTTGATACCCATGAAATTCGTTGATGTTAATTGTTCATTAAATGGTTTCTTGATCGTCGTGAAATTTGCGCACGATCTAGTGAACAATTCACATAAAAACGTATCAAATTTTGATAATTCTATCGTCATTATGATAACTTGAGAGTTGAAATGAAAAATGATAAGAAAATTCGGAAAAATCAATAAACAGGATTAATTATTACGTTTTCGCCGTCGATACGCTGTTTGAAAGGATGACACGCACGGATGTTGAGTGATTATAGCGAACGCGATGGGTTTACCGGTGAAACGAATATTCGGAGCGATATCAAAAGATAATAATCATAATAATAGGAGATTGAGAATTATTTGCATGTGTGTATGGAGGCGAGAACGAATATTACGATGATTCGCGCGTGCTCTGGTCCTTTGGCAATTGCGCAGCAGCAGCAGCAGCAGCAGCAGCTCGATGCGCTTGGCAAGGGGGCAAGGGCTGGATGTGGGAGCTTGGGGGAGATGATGGAGGTGTGGCGGAGAACGTCACGTGTTAAAATCATTCCAACATCAATCAGCGTACGACATTACATCGTGTAATCAACGTAAATGGGTGAATCACGTGACAGTGTTCGAGGCAATGGATCAAGAAATCATTTACGATTTATAATGCGTTCGTTATTAAGGTTTCGAGGCGTTCTAGCTCACGAAACGTTTCACTGGATCGCATATGAATTTGCATTATAATGACAGTTGAATAAACAATGAATGCTGGAGGGCGTTGGTCCGAAGTTGATCGAATTTTTGAATAATCAAAAATCGTTCGAGCTTTGTGCGGGAATTTCTGGTTCGAGGACTCGCCGAGGATTCCTCACCGTTACTTTATTTAGGATTCTTCAATAATTTTGTATGAATGTTCTTGACACCAGAACCAAAAATTCTGTCCTGTGAAGAATGATTTTCTAACGATTTGAGATATTTAATTTCCAATTTTTAACTTTTCCTTTAGTGAAAAAAAATTCTTGAACACATTTTTTTCTGCAACCCGATTTTTGCAACTTTTTAATGGAAAAAGTGACTCGATTTAGACGCGTTTAGATGGGGGAAATAAAAAATTGCAAATTAAATGTATCTCAAATTCTAAACGTCAGAAAATTTCGCTTTATAACAGAAAACTGTGAATTTTGGTGCCAAGAACGTTTTATAGAAAATTTTGAAAATCCCTAAATGAAGTAATTTTGTTATAAAAATACATTAGCGTCGGCCTGGAAGGTTTGGAGGTTTGGAAATCCATTCTCGATGGATGGAAGCAATTGCATACGCGATCGGAGCCGGGAAAACAAATTTTAGGACGGTGGTAATCGGCAAGGGCTTTTTTTTTTGGGTTAACAGCAACGACGCGACGATGATAAAACGAGAAAAGTAGCGCGGCATCGAAACAGAGAAACGCGTGCGATGGTCCAGCAGCGCGCGAGCCAAATGGAAATTCACGCAGCAGGACGCATGGCCGGAGAGTTTGTCACGCTCGAAAGCTCGTGCGGCGTATATTGCGTGACAAAGCGTGAATATTAGAGTCGCGTGTGATGTGTCTGGCGTGAATTCGCTTAATGAAAAATGAGACACGTGTCGTAATAAAATAAAATTCGTTGAACTTGTAGCCGAGGAAAAAAGATATTTGGGATTAAACAAAAAAAAACGAAATCGATGCATTTTTTTACAGCGAATTTCTCATTCCGAGAGGGTTTGATTTTTTTTTTTAAATGATTTTCATAAATTCACAGCATTAGCAAAAAACGATCCTTGCAAATAGACAAATATTTGGAATTATAGTGCAACATGCAAATTTCCGAGCGCTGCGTGTACGATCGATATGTTGAATGCATTATTAAGTATAATGCTTGTGTAATTGCCAGGCCAAGTAATGAGGATATCGCGGCTAATCGAGAGTCATTAAGGGAGATTATGATAAAGATGTTTAATGTTGGATATACTGGAGGTCGCGATACTGTTCGGAATACATTAATCTCACCTAAACTGAGAGTGAAATGTTGTCAAAAAACGTTGATATTTCGTTGAACACGATAAACTAAATATTTTCGCATAATTTGACAGTATTTTTGGTTCCAAACGGAACTGTCAGCAAAATTTACGAAAAATTTCATTTCCGAAGAGACTTTCTAGAATATTTCTCGCTGCAATGACATTTTTGGGATCTTTCAAAAAAACGTTTAGTCGTATCCAACAAAATATCGATTTTTTCGCAATAAAATTTTGTTTTAATTTGTGTTTTTGTGCGGCTAATAATCAAGCGCGTAAATTTCTCGCTCTCTCGCCCTCTCGAGATTTTAAAGTTCGGAAAATATTTAAAAAAATCGTAATTTCTTGAGTGGCCTCAATGTGTGAAGCAGGAGAAGATTAAAAAAAAAAAAAACGGAGATTAATTTCTCATCCCGGTTACGAGAGCAGGACGAAGAATTTTTTAATTTTTTTGTTTTTTTATGTTTTTTTTTTCTAATGGCTCGTTCCTGTCAGTCTTGCCGTGACGAGTGTCATCCTTTGTTCGCGATCACGGTACGGAAGAGGTTCTGTAGTCGCGGCTCGAATAACGGAGGAAACGGCGCACAATGGCACCCTCTCGTATACGCGGCTGCTCGATACTATTTTACCGACGTCGCGCGACGCGCTCTATGCCAACCCTTAATTCCCCTTGGCCGCGAGTTTACCCTGCGAGTTTTTTGTTTTTCAAACAACGACGCTAAATACCCTCCTGCGATAAATCATCCGAACCTGCAAAACATTTGCATCGTCCGTTTACGATCCGGCCGTAAAAAAAAAAGAAAACCAGCTCGAATATCGACGGAATTTCCTATTTTTTCTGTTTCTTTTCAAACTGCCGAAGATCCGACTGCTCGGACGAAAATTGCCGGAAATGGTCATCAAAATTAATTGATTTCCTGATTTTTCTCTGATCGAAATGTTTTCAAGTAGGGAAAAAAAGCAGACACAAGGTAAGAAAATAAATTGTTAGACGTGACAGAAGCCGAGAAGGGTAAAGCAGCGAAAAATCGTTCTGAAAATAAATGAAAATTAAGTACGTAAGAAAAAATTGTAAATTCGAGC
The DNA here is from genome assembly GCA_037043255.1 of Diadegma fenestrale. NCBI lineage: Eukaryota > Metazoa > Arthropoda > Insecta > Hymenoptera > Ichneumonidae > Diadegma > Diadegma fenestrale. The sequence goes on from CM073312.1 coordinate 1,858,089, forward strand.
TCGACGGGGCAGAATTCGAAGGAAAAATTTGCACCGGAAGTCTGAAAAAGTGGCCACTGACTGTTCAACGGCTTGAAAATTATTTTATTCAATTATTTTTGTACAAAAAATTGTAAAAATATTTTTCTTTTCGAATTGCCCGTAAGGACGTCAAGAAATAACCCGAAAAATGGGAAAAATGAAAGATGGTAATTGCGTGGCATTTCGGTTCAGGTAAGAAACGAGATTCATTAGAAATTTAGACTCGAACGTAAAGACGTCTTTTACAGTAGTTTTTATTTATTAAGGGCTCCGCGGGGCTCGTAAGCTATGAAGTTTGCGGCGGTGAAATTCAAGTAAAGTGAGAAAAAATTAAGTTTTTCGTGTCTTATTCAGATGAAAAAGCTCCGGGGTCGATGTCGTTTTGCCTGTGTGGGCGCGTTACGTATACAGCAACGTGCTTTTTACCGAGGAAAAGGGTGTAAAGGTATTGAGAGCATTCATACGTGACTGTGCTTCGTGTATGAAGCGATTCGTGACAATACTTGGAACGCGCTTCTTCTTTTTTTCACGCTCACTCCTTTTTTTGCGGTAAAATACACCGCGCGAATAACTGGAGAGCGCCGAGCTTTCCAAAATTAGAGGATACACGACGCGTCAAAACGTTGTTTTTCGACTACTCTGGGTCCGTGAGACCCGTACGAAGGAAAATACTCGACTTTTCTTCCCAATTGAAAGGAAATTTGTCGGATTTTCAACGGCTTTTTAAACATCGAGACTCCGGGTCTCACGGACCAATGTCTCATGGTATTTAAAATCGAGATTTGGTTTTTGTCGTTCTTCAACACGACTTTGCCGACACCCTGTGGAAAGGAACAGCGAGTTGCACATCGCGGGAGTAACTCGTTTCGTCTTTCTTTTATCGGAATCGCGTCTCTCGGCGCTTCACGTACAGGAAAAAAAAAAAAAAGAAAAGGTGTGTGTATTTTTTTTTGTCGCGTTCTCGAGTCTCTACCTCGGATATCCGTTGTCTACTTCCGGTCTTTTTCTAAGCGTACGTGCCAGTAGTAGCGAGTATCTCTCGCATTGTCAGCTTTTCAAAAGTTTCCACAACCCGAGGGACTACATAATAATTTTGGTGCCATACATTTCCAGTGGCGAGCCAATTTTCGTGTGCGATTGTTGTAGCTTTTGCGTCCAAAACTTGGAAAACGTCAAACTTTCGGGTTAAAGCACCAGCGACATTTCGGCAATGACGCAGTTTTGAGAAAATTCGAATAAATATATCAATTTTTCTTTTTCCCCTGGAAAAAAATCTGCCAAGATTTATTATCGTGTAAGGAATAACAAGAAATTATTCAACGCTCTGCATTCCTGAAAGATTTCCCTTCACAAAAACCTCACGAAGCAGTTTTTTTTCCTCCACATGCACCTGTGTGCACGATTCGCTTTTCCAGTGCACTCGGTTGTTTTTTTTTTTCGTTTTTCCTACGCCTCGTTCTTGTCGCTGTTCTCTTGTTAAACTTTCCAACCTTTTCCGCGAATAGCACCCGACGTACGAGAATCAATCAAGCGTGGTGCGGGGAGGCTTGATTATTCACGAGCACCCGGAACATTTTCCTGTTGTAAATGCTCCGCGGAGCCAGAGTACATAGACGCACGCGAGCAGCAGCATATCAGGCTCTTATCTGAACGAGCGAAGCCTCAGAATTTATCGCGGTACGTGAAACGGATAGGAAAAAGCAACTCTCGAAAATTCATGCCCCTGTATACCTTCTCGACGCGCAACAGTTTATTCAACTGTCGTTCATTAAAACGACATTTTCCTTTTAAATTATCACAGCAGAGCAAAAAATATATTTCAATGATTATTTCATTCCCATTATAAAATCTCCACATGTTTATCACCGCAAACTCGCTTTTTACAATCATTTTATGCGCCGAAACAATGTGTACCAGGCAATTATACCAAAGCGTCAAGATTCAAAGAGAATAAGAGCGAATGACACAGCCGAGAAAAACAAAACCAAGAGTAGCAGAGCAAGATTCGTAGATAAATAATTAAACGAAATTTATAACAGTGTGTGTGTAGAAAAAAAAAGCCAACGAAAAATGTCGAGCGAAGAGAAAATATCTTGAGGATAAAAAAGCAGAGAAATGTTTAAAGATATTCAGCGCAATAACGGACAAATATTGAATAACGACAAAACAAACGTCATTTGAATGATAAATTTGTTATTAATAATAATTCGTTCTACAGAGATATGAAAAAATGCAATTTTAATGCCCCGAGGCAAACGAACACGCCCAGCAGAGAGAAAGAGAAAACTTGTGCTGTGTGCTCGTTATTCAAGCTGCCACCATCACATTTATTACGAGTTTTATCATTTTATCATTTGAAATTAAACCGAATAGAAACAATAAAAACCTGTTTTTGTGAAAATTTTGAATTATATCACAGCATTCGTCATCCAATCCATCTACAGATTCGTTCGTTTATCCTTCTTAGTATTTTAAACGATTTGATAATTTTTAGATATTTATTTTATTATTAAAATTTATGGCAGTTTCGCTCGTGGATTTCATGGCCCGAATTCTTCACCAGGAACATGTCAATTTTGATCTTTTACCACGGACTCACCCAAAAAGTATATTCAATCTCGTTTCCATGTCAATTATCACGCTCGACGAGATTCATCCGGTGGACCATCAGGCTTCGTCGCCAGATTGAATCCATCACAGCGAAACTACGTTTTGTCTTTTTCTTTTTTAACTTTTACAATATCAACGCTTTTTTTCCATTTTTTTTCTCACATGCGATCGAGCGATAATGATTCAGCCTGGATCCCGGAAAGGTTTTTCACCAACTGGGACATCCCAACAATTTCATTTATGCATGTCAATTTATTTCCAAACTCCTTCCTGCACCTCGTCAACCAACTCGATTCGCTATACAAGTTGGAGGAATTTATGTATGCGGCTCGAATTAAGGTCGTAGTCTCGTGACTCTCACGCTCAAATGGAACGAACAAGCTCGCGGGGATGCTGCGATCTCGACAATAAATTCGTAACTCGAAATACAACATTTTGCGATTTCATTTTTACTTGTCACACGGAAAAAAGTTTTTGATTAATGAAATTCAATTTAAAAAAAAAATGCAGAATCCTGTTTTCGGGACTGATAGCAAATTGATGGGGTTTTGCGGGAACTACAAATATCCACGCACTTTGATGTATCGCTGCGAGACCGTTATCGCAGCTTTTTTTTTATGGGAAATCTGATCAAAACGAAAATTCGCTAAATAAATCTATCGGGCTAATTTAATTTTTCGTCGATGATCTCGCAGCTGATGATTAAATGATTAAAAAATCATGGGAAACGTTATCGCGAGAACTAAACAAATAATTTATTGCTCGAAAAACATTAAAACGTTAACTTTTCGTTTAGTTTTTAAAAACTTGGATAAAACTCGATGAATTTTTTATAATACTGTTGTAGAATCTTGCAGAAATGTAAAAAGGTTGAAAGTTTGGGAAAAAAATGTTCAGGGCTTGGGAAACTGCTACGGATTCCTCATATTTAATTCACAGAGCCTCAAATCGTTGGATCTTCGAAACTGGATGGTGGAAATTCGCAATTTGCTTGAACAAACTTTGCCCTTCTTTATTGGACAAAAAAAGATAACAAATTTGTAGAAAATTTTCAAAGTTACTCCACGAAATGTGGATTTTGTACTCTGATAAGTTTCGAAATTTCAAAAGAATTCTTAAGGAAAAGCTTCCTCGAGGCTACGACCTTAATCGACACATTTGTTTATTGTTATTGTCGACATTTCGTTCGCATATGCAAAAAATCGAACGAAGCTATTGCCGGAATTAGTTTTAAAGTGGATGAAATTGTGCCGGGGATGTGTCAGCTTTTCGCCCCCTTGAAACACGTTTCACCCTCGAACTCTAATGGGCCGTAGCGATTTCAATAGCTGCCGAGCACTTGATGACAATGAGACTTTTTCTCACACTTCTAAAAGCCTCCGCGATAACCTCGCGCGCCATTTTTTTCGTTCCGACTAATCGACGATCCAGGCTTTATCATTGTCCCCCTTTAAACTTGAACGTCTTCGAGAACGACGAGGCGAGGACTCGATTAAATTCTTTGAACGGTCGAGAATTGGCGATCGAATCACTGAAAATTCAATTTAGTCAAATACGTCGAAATTTTCGTTATTTTGCCGGAATTTTTCATTTCCAACAAAACTGGCAAAAAATTTACGATTGGAATGCCAAAATTCAGCAGTTTCTCGTTTTTTGCAAAATTTTATCGAGATCAAAATTGAACGGGGAGCGATAAACGGATAAAAATGAAAAATCGGAAGGAGCAAAAGGTTTTTCGAGAAGCAGAAAGGATCGCAGAAACTCGTATTATACGGTTTCATAGTCTTGCGGTGAGCAAATAACAGAGCTGGACCGGACGTGTTAGCAATGTTCGATTTTTCTCGCGCAGCATCACGCGCCTCTTCGTTCTCGATGGCGGATAGAAAAAAAAAACAAAAAAAAATGTCTCGATTTCACTTGCACAAGCAGAACGAACGTTCGTATTTGAGCACTCCACAGTACAAACGTATATATATGTCGAATCCCCGGTGGTCGTCGCGTATTCACTGTATGAAATAGCGCGTATATCGGCGAAACGTTTCTTTCCCGGGGCGTTTTTCTCCGGCTCACCACCGGCGTCAGCCAAAACGTGGAATTTTTCTCCGCGTCATCTCACTTTTCTCGTTGAATATTATACACTCAAAATTTGATTCCTTCATCGCGGTAATATTTTGAAAACTGGAATTTCGTGTGACTTGGGAAAACGTTGCATCGATATTTTAATTCAATCACCGGGAATTGGTCATATTTAAAAAATATTTACGATCGTTTTAATGATTTTTTAATATTGTTTTATAAGAAAGATTAATTTTAATGAATATTTGAATTTTTTTGTTGGTTGTTTTGAATGTTTGATTGGAAAATAACAACACACATAAACGTTTATTTTGGCCTCTTTGTAAAAACTCAGTTGTACCTAACAAGGGTATCGCATCGGAGACCTGGGGCAGGGTCTCGGCGACGAGATTCAGGAACACCGTCAGCGATAGCAAGATGGTCACTCCTGAAACAGTCGTTGCCCCCACCATGCTCAATCCTCCATAATAATCAGTTCTTCAAAGAGTCACGAGATGTACCAAATACAATGATTTATCAATCTTCCATATATATCCATATCAATTGGATCGATTATATACGATCCAATAAATATCATTTATTTATTAAATTCAATAAATAATATCATCGCCTTAATCTACGATTAAATAATTCATTCATTTCTGTATAAACTCTATGAGCTGCTCTTTCAATAAACATATTTTATCTCATCAAAATTAAAAATCATTCAAACACACGCACGATCCCAGATCGATTTTTGAAGACTATTTTTTACTCCAAAATTCCAACGATCGATCAATTAATTACAATCAATTATAAAATCACTCTCTATTTTGTGCTCGCACATATGGGACTCGTTAAATCGATCTTTTTTCGTGTTTCGAGGTGTCGCGATTCAGCATTCTCGCACACGGTCCCTCGACCCCACTTACCTGTGACTCGCACGCTCTGTGGAAAAGCAAGCAAACGAAATATTTCGACTGCTGGATAAAAATCGTTCCCTTACTCCAACTATTTTTTTTTTTTTCATCAACGGAAAAGTTTTCAGTACATCGATAAATACATGTTTAAAAATTCTTAATACATAAATCTCCTCGAGAATAATTGAGAGAAAATAATAATCGAGGCTAAAGGCGGCGAATCATTTTGATAAATTTGTGTCAACATATCGAGCTGTGTGGAAAAATCTTGATATCGTCACATTTTCTGTGGCTTATTTTATCGTGGAGAAAAAAAAGAGCGACAAACTGCTCACGTTGCAATTGTTGGGGACAGGATATCGTATCGAACCGCGAGATGGACTTTTTTTCGTCGTATATATATCGCGAAGGAGAGGGGGGGGGGGGGAGGCAGCCGCAGATTCGAAGGGAATTTAAGGAGAAAAATAGATCGAGCGTGGAAAGCGATTCTTCCGGATATTGAGAATCACGTTATCGTTTTTTCTTACGAGCCTCAACGCGCCGTATCGTTCCGGAGATAAAAAACATTTTTTTGTTTACGCGATCCTTGTTTTTTTGTTGGACATTCGATTTTTTCGCGTCATAATTTTCAAATCGCACACGCGAAAAAGTTATTTTTACCGGAGGAAATAGAGACTCTATGTTCGGACTTTTGGACCCTCGGGGGCTTGCCGGACTCTCGTTCATTGTCATCAACGAATCTTGATGCGACGCAGGTGCGTTGGAATTGTCGCCCTCTGGTCTACCAGGCGGTTAGGGGCGGTTTTTTTTATCTGCATGCTATACGCTTTTTCCAAAATTCCTCGATAAAAATTTCGCGGTAAATTATTCGCCCAGGCATTTTTCCGCATCGAAATTGAATGTTAATCGCTTGGCTGTTTATTTTGCAAAACGATCGCGAGATCCTGATGAGTTATTGGAGCGATGGAAATATCGACGCGCGACAGCTTCATTAACGTGCTCGAATGTCGTTAGTGTTTTTCAATGTGCTTAAGATATTACGATAATAAAACGAATTTATTTAGCGTTCTATCGAAATTTTGTATGAACGTTCTTGACACCAAAACTAACAGTTTCCTCCTGCGGGAAAAACGTTTCTGACGTTCACAATTTCACATATTTAATTTGCAATTTTTAACTTTCCCCATCTCATCGCGTGTAAATTCAAGTCACGTTTAGTTAAAAAGTTGCAAACGTCGAGTTGCAAAAAAAAATGTATTTAGGATTTTTTTTGCAGATAGCCAAAAAGGCTAGAGCCGACATTTTTTAAGTACAATCCTAAACACATTTTTGTGCACCTTTGAATTTATAGAAAAATTGGAAATTGAATATCTCAAATTCTTGACGGCATAAAGTTTTTCTCACAGGAGAAAAATCCTAGTTTTGGTGTCGAGAATGTTCATGCAAAATTATTGAAGAATTCTAAATGGAGTAATTTTGATATACGTTAATAAATCATTGCTTGATTTTTTGCCAGCTCCTTAAAGCCCTGGCACTTTCTGGGGTTGTCGATGAGAATTTGATGGAAAACGTCGATCGTCGGCCACATAGAGAGGGTTAAAAAAAGTTGGTCGAAGAAGATTTTGTGATAAAAAGGAACAAGGTGCGAAGAATCGATTGTACGTAAATTGCTAAATAAATTGTGTTCGTGTTTGTAGGCCATGTGTGGAGCAGAGGCGCCACTCGATGATTCTGCCGCCCACATTTGCCTCGTGCACAATATACCGAGGGCTTCGTAAGCGCGTCCTGCTGTAAAGAGCTTCGATAAATTAATTCCTTGTCAGGATATACATCGCGACGACGTTAAAACGTCACGATTACCTACGATTTAATCGGTGTGGTCGCTCGAAACGCCGTCTCGATATCCTGCAGTAAAACCTTGATCGTTTTTTGTGCAACTTTCCCAAAATTTCGAAAAATCAAAATAAAAATGCCAATTGACGACAAAAAAGTGCATATTTTGTTTATTTACACGCACAAAATGTCTCGTTTCAAGTTTTCGACGATCAAGTCTACGATTTACGATCAATGAGAAAAGCCAGAAGGAGAGACTTGAATTTTTCCACTGCAAAGACACACTGGGTCAATCTGACCCGAAGCGCAATTTATTCGAAAGTTCGAAAACTTGGATTTTTCCAGCTCGTGAATGAGAAAACGGCGGAATAAAAATGCCTCGGGGTCAATATGACCCAGTGTGTCCACGAAGGGTTAATCAGAGAGAGAGAGTGCACGAAAAAATGCGGTCAATTTTCATGACCACCTGGACGGTAATTTTTTACGAAAAAATCTTTTACTGAAAATATTCAAGAAAGTGTAACAGAAAGTTTTCGTTCGGAAGCACAACAGGATGTAAAAAAAGTTGCAAAGCGCATCGATCAATTCATCGGTGAATGAGGATGGAACAAAAAAAAATGGAATGAAAAAAGTAGTTGAAAAGACACAAAACGTCTGAGCACTGCCCATGCCAAAGTAATCACATTCCTTTTTGATACTTGAGTGAAATTTGCAGTTCGCATCAACATCCGAAATAATTGATTGACTCAGCAACAGACATTGGAATCTCAAGATCACTCCATGCCTCTCAAAATACGATGCTCAGACCATTTTAATTCCAAATTTACGTTCATTATTTCATGAGTGTCGTCGACGTTCATGAAAATAAATTTACAATACAAAGACGAATATCTGATGGCCATTAATTAGTGCCTGCAGTAATTTAATAATAATTAAACGAGCTCAATTAATATGCAACGATTTTTACGACGAGCTGCTCAAACTACTGACTTTTGCCATTTTTATATTAGTTTTCTTTATCTCCCTTAAGTTGATACATTTTTTAATTTTTATTGCGTCATTTTTATTAAGTTGTTTTTGGTTTTTTTTTTTAATTTATTTTAGCACGTTCTGCCCGTTTATTATTTTTGCTAATATGACCGTAACCCGTTCTCACGCGCTGCCAAACGCGTATCGATACATACACAAACAAATTGTATGTATGCACGATGCACGGAATTGTGTGTAAAAAATACAGTGGCGTTCAGTTTTATGGTATTACTGTCACGAAACGACTCTATTTAGGGTTCTTTCCGAATTTTTGTATGAACATTCTCGAAACCAAAATTGACAGTTTTCTGCTATGAACGAATTTTCTTCGACGTTTAAAATTTGCGATATTTAATTCTGCAATTTTGTATTTTCCCGATCTAAACGCGTGCGAATCGAAATCACGTTTCGTTGAAAATTTGCTAAAATCGAGTTGCAAATAAAAATGTATTTCGGATTTTTTTAGGAAAAATCCTAAACACATTTTTTTTGCAACTCATAAGCGAAACGCGACTTGAATTTACACGAGTTTGGATGTGAAAAGTCGAAAATTGGAAATTAAATGTGTCAAATTCTTAACGTCAGGAAAATTTTCTTTATAGGCGAAAATTGTGAGTTTCGGTGTCGAGAATGTTGATACAAAATCATCAAATAGTCCTAAATAAAGTAATTTTGTCATCGTAATACGTTGAATCGCTTTGGCGAAAGTTTGGGGGAGCGTACAAGTGTGTAAATGTTGTTTATGAGTTTGAGGGATGAAAGGTCGGTTGGGGATGTGGTGAACATGATGTTTTGCCATTATTCTCGATTCAGCGAGAGGAAAAATAATGAAATGGTGAGTGAGAGGGGATTGAATGGTCTTTTGTACCGAATAAACCGTTCGATCGGTTTATGGAGGAGCGTATCAAGTTTGTGTTGCCTTTAACCGATGAATTTCATACATTACGACGTCAGAGTTGCGTGCAGCGAGAGATGCGGCGGAGCTCGAAGATTCCTCGCCTTTTACGTCCGATTTAATCTCAAGTTATGATATTTCTCGAGCAAGAAAAATGCTTTTCATCTGCGTAATTAAAGGCGCTAATTCGCAACAATTTTCTCCACATTTTCTCTGATTCTACATCGTATCTGTGTCGTATTAATCCACGTGTGATTTTGCGTTCTAGTTACTCGACATTCCGCTCGAAATGACGAAGAGAAAAACGACGTGTGATTATGATTAATTGCCAAAATCGTCGGCTGACGACGCAACGTAAACTGGATGGGAAATGTGAGAAAAAAAAAGAAGAGGAAATAAAAAGCAGAGGCAAATCCCTCGAAAAGTATCGTCGCGCTCGAAACACACGCTTCGTCGTAATAACGAGTTTCCATCGGGTACAAAATATACACACTATACACACGTATTTGTACGGGCATAGCTCCGCGATTTAGTGGAAAGGTTGTGAAACTATGTAAAAAAAAAAAGAGCAGGGGGGGAACACATAGTGTGTGAAAATATATTCGAAAAAAACAAACACATTCGCTTGCCAGTGAGTTGGAAATAACCTACGCGTGTTAATTCGATCGCGCGATGCATTTTTCGTTCAACTCGACCAGTTTTTTCAAAGTTTTCTTTTTTTTTTACCGGCGAAATCGTCGGGGAATGGTTTTTTCGAATATAAATTCTTTAATTATGAGGTTGAGGGGCTGTGTGAGTGGTTTTCGTTGGATAACCCGTGGGTTGCGCTCGGGCAAACATACAGAGAGACAGACACACAGACAGACAGATTTTGGGTCGACGTAATTGAGGATTTTTCATGTGTGTGTTTTTTTTCTTCTTTTTTTTTTCAAGCGAAACTTTTATCGCTGAGGATTCGTTTGATCTTTAATATGAATCTCATGGGGGTTGACAAATAAACTTTTCTAGGTTTTATCGACGACGATGGACACGTTAAAATTAAAACAAATAAAAACAATGATAATAGGTACCTATTAAGGGGACAGCGTCCGACGTCGTCGGCATGCTCTCGGCAACGAGGTTCAGGAAGACTGTCAGCGACAGCAGAATCGTCACCCCTGCGAGATATTCAGGATTCATATTTTCATACAAAAACTTAAATATAATGCTTGACGTTTGAAAAATACAAAATCCAACAAAAATCCACGTGTTAATTGGAGACAAAAAATATAAAAATCGTCGTAGAGCTTGGTGAATTTTTTTCAGCGTGCGTCGATCGGAGTTCATCGACGGATCGAACGTCAAAATGCGTCAAAGTATCGAAACGAGAGATATTTCGCAATCGTGGGCTACGATCGTGGTTGGCTGAGTGACGTAATTGAACAACAACTCGGAAACATTCCGAAAAAATCATCGTTTTTTTCCTCTTACGAAATATAGCGAGGATTTTTCTTTCCTTTCCACTGGGAGAAACAAATTCATCACCTTTTACTTCCGCACGAGGATATAATTGATTTACGTCGGTCGAGAGGAGATTCGCGGCGGCGATCCTGACCGCAGAAACGAATTGTGGGGGAAGAGGAAATTCGCAACTTTCGCTCGGTCCATTCGTCCTCTATCGCTTTCTACATCTCGCTCTCGTGGATAAGTACTCGACGAGTAAACCTCCCGGACAAGCTGTGGCCGAGCCTCCTGCCCCCCGGATCCCCCGGTGAAGAGGAGCAGCAGGCCACACGAATCGGGACTCACAGATTACATCGATAAATCCCAACGGCGACTTCCGGTCGCCGTGACGATAACATCAGCGATCCAATTAGTTCTGCTCTCTTGGAAGGAGCTTCTCCGTTTCAACTAGCAACATCATTTATACATACTTTTCCAATGTATATATAAATCTTGCGCGACTTGACATTATATATTTTCCTACCAACATTTTCCCAAATATTCCCTTCCCAAGCTCATCCGGCCTCCAATTATCTCAAATTTGTTGTTTTACCCAAAATTACCATGTTGTTTTACGTGAGAAATTTCCGTTTAAGAAAAAGCCAAGTCCGCGTGCGAAATTTTATTTATTTAGGTCACAAATGCCCCAAATTTTGAAAAATTCATGACTCTGGTGAAATGCAACGAAACGAGTCCGTTTCGGAGCTGATTCTTTTCATTTTTTATTCCCAGGATCACGCGAGTCTGGGGCAATTTAGTTTCGAGTCAAAAAATCAGTTGAAAATCCGGTAGAACCATAAAAAACCGGAGAACGAAGGGAGAGAGGAATTTAATGTCGTCCGGGGACGTTTTTGACCTCGAGTCACCGTTCAGGGATTAATTATTTAGTGACCCGAACGGTTTGCCTCGTCGCCTAGACTGTAGGATTTCGGAAAAGCTGCTTACGAGGAATGAGAACCGATTAAAAAGGGTGTTCGCACGCGGGTGCTTTTGGATTATAGAATCTTTTGTAATGTTAATGTCCAATCAAACGAGCTACCAGCGCACTTGCCACAGTCACGCGTCTCCCATGTAAATCCCATTAATACCAAAACTCTGGGAGCATCGCTATTGATCCACGTGGATCCTGCTCGTCCGTTTCTCCGCTCGGAACGAGAAACTTCATCTCATTCTCCATACGAAGCGGCGAGTGAGACGCGAGAGCGTGTGGACAAATGATTGTCTAATCAAGGGGATTAATAGGAAAATATGTAAATCCAATATAAATTGAGGCGAATCTCTCGAGAATAAATTTTAATACGAAAATGGAGTTTTCCTTGCTTGAAAATGAAGACCGACTGTGTTTTGCAGTGCGTCGAGTTCTCGGACTGGAAATTCAATTTTGTTAAAAAGCGTCGATTCAAATATTTTTGGATAATTTGAAAATTTTCATAACTTTGACGGTATTTTTGGTTTCTAACGAAACTGTCAGCAAAATTTGCGATTAAAATGACCAAAATTTAATTTCCGGAGAGACTTTCTTGAATATTTCTTGCTGCAATGACAAATTTTTTCAGAATTTTTCAAAAAAACGTTCAGTCAAACGTGTCCAACTAAATTTTCCTTTCGCAGTGGATGCCTTGGCAAAGAAAAATTGCTTCCGAAGGAAAACAAAGCCACTTGGGCATTTCTCGCTGATTCGTTGAATTTCAAACCTGGCCAGATCCTTCGGGGATTGACGAGAACGAGCAAACTTCTAGTCTTTCATAATTAACAAAAGACATGGAGTTTCCGGAGTGGCTGATCGAGGTGTGACGTGGATCTGACCCAATTGTTAAAGAGAATTGTCAAAAATGTGTCCAACGACTTTGCAAAGTATCGGAACACGCCGGGAGTGGCTCGTAACGAATCCTGTCGATCCTGTTTTATATTCTCTCGATGAAAAAAAAAAAAAAATACATATTTTGCATTGGAAATGTTGGCTCGTGGGATATCGAACTGCATGCACATATATGCATATTGGAAGGGTGCGCGGAAAATCTTGGTGCAACGCGTTTCCCGGTGGAATTTGACGATGCCGTTAATACGATGGAAATTTCATTAATACAGACACCCTCGGAGAGTAAAATTCTCGACGGAGATAAGTGCACTAGCCTGTGCAGTATGAATACGAGGTTTATACTCTTATATAAAGTCGTCGTACCTCATCATATTCTTCCGGAAGTGAATTCCGAGCGGAATACAAAATTCAAGCCGAATTAAAATGCGGCTGTGATGATTTAAAAAGCGTTTTTATGCTTCGTTGAATTTTAGACAAACGAGTTGAGAAGCAAAGCAATGAAAATTCATCATTTGCCTCGAGATTTTTCGATTTAAAAGTATAATCGAAAATTTATTTGCGTAATTAAAGGGCCCGAACGGTGTTAACACGTTGAGAGAAATCGAGTGGAACGCGAAAGGGATTAGAACTTTCAATTTGTTTTTATCCGCTACATTAACACGAGCGAGTTAATTCATTCATCGCGCGCGCCCGCTAGGGATAATGCGAGAGGGTAACCCAGTGAAAACCGTGTGCCACACGGGCTTCGCGTACATAAATCGTACGACCCACACATGCCGCGTGGCGGGAGAGCCAACGAGAACAATCTGCCCGAGTGCCTGGGCGACGTTCAGCACTTTACCAAACTTTTGGCCAAATGGTCCGAAAGCACGATTGTTCGCCACACACACGAATTTTTGCATACAATCCGAATGCATTTCGTCTTGAGCTACCGTTTTTCAAGCTTTTCTCGATTTCATGCGCGGCGAATCGATCGAAAAATCCCATTATCAACTTGACTAAAGTTCCAAATGAGCCTGCAAATTTTCAGGCCTGATATTAAACTTTTCAATTTCGCGAGAATCCTTCGGAATGTCTTGCTCTAATTAATTAACCAAACGTGACTCGAATCCAGAATTCTGCTCGAGCAAAAGTTTCAGTTTTCTTGCTCCGAAAGTAAAATTTTGTTGGAAAACATCGACTCACGGTTTATTTTTTCGAAAAATCTCAAAAATGTTGTCATTGCAGCAAGAATTTTAATCGTAAAATTGAAACGCGAACGCGGTGCGAATTTCTGAATATCGAACTGCACGCGAGAGGCAGCGAGAACGAGAGCAAATAATCTGGTGCGTAATGACTGTAAGTTTAAAGCGTCGCGAATAAGCAGCAACAGAGAGTGGTTCGAGTTTCTCGTATTCCGCATGGTTCGTAATCTAATTGGGCTGTGTAGCCAATTACTAAAATGCGAAGCAGAGCAGGCGAGTATTGGGGGGCGTTGGGCAAAATGATGCGCACGAAACGCGTCGACGCGAGGTATCGCGAGTCTGGCTACGCACACGAGAAACGTGTATATTATTATCGGGCAAGAAGATCCGTGTATGCGGTTCCAGGGCTTTGGCAAAACGCATGGGTTTTGCGTGCGGAGCGCACATATAGAAACGCCCGCGCGATGTCTATTCATACTCGAGAGATTTCCGAGTGCGAACAGCCAGAGTGTACAATGCAATTTATGCTCGGATTTGTAATTCGGTGCGTGGTCTCGAGGTCTCAGTCTGTCAATGATTATTTCCATCGAAATTTCATGGATTATACCGAGAAATGCGTGAGCATTGTCTCATCAATCCTCGTAATGACGTTCCTATCGATCTCATTCGATATTCTCCATTATTCGATAATTTGTTGCAAAGAGAGTTAATCGAGAGATGCTGCTGCAATATCGTTCCTCTCGAAACTCATCGCTTCCCCGCGATTCGCTGCCGTCCAATTTGCTGATTAGGAAAAAATATTTCGTTTTGGCTCGCACTATTTTGTATGACACGCGTGGCACACTTCGGTGTGAATGAAATTTCGTCAAAAAACGTCAAAATTTTGTTGAACACGGTAAAAACCAAATATTTTTTGATAATTTGAAAATTTGGCAGTATTTTCAGTTTCAATCGGAAGTGTCAGCAGAATTAACGATTGAAATGACGAAAATTTGCTTTCCGGGGAGATTTTCTAGAATATTTCTTGCTGCAATGACAACATTTTTGGGATTTTGAAAAAAAAAGCGTTTAGTCGAACGTTTTTAACAAAAATTTTCTTTATGAGGCTGTATTTTTTGTCTTGTTCTGCCTTGCACTTATCAAACGAATATCCGCGAGCTTTTGAAAAGCTGCGAGAGCTTTTCTGCATACATACTGCGTAATGTTGTACACACAGGAGCGGGGTCTGCTGTTCTTGCAACGACCGCTGTGGATGATCCGTGATTCGAGCAGATTCATTCGCTAATGTACAGCGTTGCTCGTTTTGTTTCCCTCCAATATTGTCGGGCCGCGTGTGTTGGCTCGTGGGTTGGCGCGCTCTCGGCTTTTCAGCCTCGTCCCAACTTTGCCTTTTTTTCCTTTCACCTTTCAATCCGTGTGGATTGCAAGGGATAAAAAGCCCGCTGGGAATGGTACGCGTGCGACCATTTCATATGTCAAAGTGGCGAGCGCGTATCAACACGAATTCGTCGGAGACAAAACAATCGGGAGGGTTGACGTTTTTTTTTGTGGCGCGCACGTTCCTCGATTAAGGGATGTTGATCATGAGATTATATTTGCGATATTAAGGGCCTTTTTTGACCGTACAATCGAGGGTTGCAGATTGAGAGATTTTTAGAAAATTTCGTGGCTCTATATTTTCGGATAATTTGAAAATTTTCATAATTTTGACGGTATTTTTTGTTTCACACGGAACTGTCAGCAAAATTTACGATTGAAGTGACAAAAATTTGCTTTCCGGATTTAAAAAAAAAAAAATTTGATTTGAACGTATCCGGTGCGTTGTCTTTTTGGGTCGGGTCGGCATTACAATGCAAACACATCGAATTCGATTCGAGTTCTCTTGTGCGAGAGGGATTGAAAAAACAAGCCATGTCAGCGTCACTCGGTGCAAAGACACGAAACGTAAGCAAATCGTCGAGCGAATCCGAATTGCGTAGAATCGGTTTGACCGGAATGCAAAATGGACGACAAAAGCCTTAAAAAAAAAGGTCCGTGTGTTCGAGAGGAGGACGAACACGAAGCTTGACGAATCCTTTCACACATAAACGACCTTCTGGATCTTCCGCCTCTCGCCAAGTTTATGCGTTGCGCAACGAATACAGTTAAAAAATGAAAAAGAAAAAATGATTTTTCCGGTACTCGCGAGCGTCCAGCTTCGATGCAGACGGAAGCTGTACGTCTCAACAGCGGAAGCGGAAAGAAAGGCTGAAAGAAAGATCCAGCGAGCACGAGAGTCCGAACAAAAAAAAAGTGGGCAGATGCGAAAATAAAACAAAGTCTCCGGTTCTTCGCACAACCCGAAGAAAAGTAGACGACTGGGGGGGGCAAAGCACGAGAGAGCGAGCGAGCAGGAAGGACGAGAAACGAATGAAAAGAAGACCTTCTGGCTCCGCGTTGGAAGCAAATGAAGGAATTGCGACGCGACAGCGGTATATCTTTATACACCTGACAAATGCACACATCCCAGTGTGTGTGTGTGTGTGTATATATGTCAATGATGTGACGAAGGAAAAAAAAAGGGAGGAAGAAGCTTTTTTTATTCTCTTGCCTTATTTTTTATCCCCGCGTGCTCGACGTCTCGTCTCTCGGGATTCTGGCGTTCATTTTTTTTCCCCGCCGGAACTACCTCATTTTTCGAGATTTAATAACGTGCCACGTGAGACTCGGCGATTGCGACACACGAGAACAACTTTTACTGTCGTTTTGCTTCAGCCTCCCTGCGCAGTCTGTCTTACGATACCGAAACCTTCCGACTCTCCAAAACTCACTTCCGTGAGGCCCAGACGATTTTCTCGTACCGCGAAAATTCGATAAAAACAATAGAAAAGTCGCCATCGCGACCTCAGGATTCGAGGTTTACGAAGAATCCCATGGAAATTCAAGGAAAACGTCAAAAAGCCAACCACTTGATGAAAAATCGAAAAATCCACCGCTACCAAAAGTGCGACGCGCAACCCCCTACCCCGAAAAAATGGAAACTGCGAATAAGAATATTTTACGGATCGCAGAATCTCATTTTTGCTCGATACACCCAGCGTATCGTTTGAAAAAAAAACAAACATACCGCGGGGCATAAAAATCAGGGTGACTCGAAGATAAAATCCTCTGAAAATCCAAATCACGTACATCCTTTACACGTGGCAAACGAGGACATTTCCGTCTCGCTCGGACAACTCTGCAAACGTAATTCTCGAGCGCGTGATTCTGTGTATTCGCGCGGGTGTGTGTGAACGCGCGAGTCGTATCTCCGTCTCGATAGATCGATACAAGTTGGAATAGCTGCGGGAAGTTGTTTCCGAGCTGGCAAGGATGTCGCCAGGACGGTAAATGTCGGTCCGGGTGAAAGTCACGCTTTTATATTTTCACATGACTTAGCCGATAGCGCGAGCCACGATTTTATGAGGTGGAACGGAGAACATAATCACGTATCAGCGAGAAGGAAGAGGGTTGCCGCTGTGCGCGGTTTCCAGCTTGTAAGGTCGAGGCTTCGGAGTTAAAAGACGAAGAGGAAGGATTACCATATACCACCGAGACGTACGAGAGCTATCGAAAATCCATCATTCTCGCTTACCTTCTTCTTCTTCTTCTCCTCCTCGTTTCGCGCATGTGTGCACTTGAATTTTTCAACGAATCTCTACGAAAGTCTGTTTATACACTCGGATGCCTGATAAATCAACCAAACTTCGTATTACTTATCGAGCAACGAGGAAAACAAGAATTTCCTCGTGTTTTTCATTTTCTAAGGACGTTGTATGCAAAATTTCTTATCCACCCATAGAATTCTTGCAAATTTCCAACACACAAAGCGATATCTAGTAGCTCGCGCAATTTTAAAAGGTTTCACCGTGTACAGGTCGGGACATTTATTTATAAAAATCACAATGTTCAGTAGTTTCTCATATGAGCTGCAAGTTGCAATTTTCAACATTAAATATTTCGATTTTTAAAGGGTGACCCTCTTGACACTTTGAAAAAGCTTTATTTAGTTTTTCAAAAAAATCAGTCGTAAAATTTTTTCGAGATGTTGCTTCTTAAATAACAAAAACAAATTACTTTGGAAAATCTTGAATTTAGAGTATTTTGCCCTTTAGTCAATTTGTAACAACTTTTTTGAATGGACTGGGGCTCGCGGACCATTTCGGATGCAAGAAAAACTGAAAACAAAGATTTAGATTTGATCGTCTCGCATACAACGTCCTTAACGCGTGCGGCTCCGATGTCTACGAAAACATTTTTATTGAGAGTGTAATGCTGAATCAATTTGCCTGGGAAAACAATCCGTAAGTGTTTTTTTTTCCGCTTGAGAAATCAGCGAGTATTTTTGGGGAGATGGTCGGTTCTTCTTCGCTATCTCCCGCGCTTTGGGTCCAGCTCACATAAATATTATTCATATTCTATATAAACCTTTCGTGTGTGCTATTTGTACGTCCATTCTCGGTTTCGAGTATGCAAATCTTTTGGCCCATTCATGCGAATCTAGTTTCGTTCTCCGTCCCCTCCCGTACGCCTCTCTTTTCCCCACGTCGTGTCCATTGTGTATTCGCGGGAGAATTACGTTGCAGAATTTTGGGAATCTCGACGAATAGGATTAACCGAAATTTCCAGAGTTTGACCTGTCCGCAATGTCCGAACGAGCGCTCCATCCTCGTCGGCCACGAGTGCATCGACGTACAAAGTAAAAATCGCCCCGAAACAACAGAACCGAAGAGTCTCGTCGCATTTTTCATTTCACTCCACCAAGTCAATTTCGAAATTACGTCGCTGTCTTTGAAGTATATTGCAAAATAGCCATTTCCAAAGAGTCGCAAATAGTTTCGTGACGACGCCTCAAATTTACCTTTAAATTTCGAAAAATTTGGCCAAATTTTTATCTCCCAAGGATCAATCGGATTTCGCGTATAAATGATGGAAATTTCCATAAAACTTTGAACGATAATTCAAAATTTTTTTATTTAATTCAAAAAAATTAAAAATTTGTTGAAAATACAAGGAACGTTTGTATTTTTTAATCGAGGGATCAATCGAATTTCAAGTAAATGAAGTAAAATTGACAAATTTGTAGTAAAAATTATTGAAAAATGCGAAGAAATTTCATATTTTTCGAAATTTGAGTTCGTGGCAGTCGAAACGAAAGCCTTTTGCTTATACTTAACGTTAGGGATATCGTAAAGTCATTCATTCCTCCATTCATTCGTCCGACCTAACCGTATTTAAATGATTATTTATTTAAACAAATATTTCATTATGTACTTTGATTAAAAAAGGATTACATAATGTTTGATTGAAATTTTTGCTGCTCGTCCTGTTTCATGTACTTTTTTCAAGTTTCTCGTAGTACGGAATAAACAAAAGGAAGAAATAAACGCAGATAATGTATAGCAAACGCAGGTCTCACTATACAGTAAAATAGTAAATAGCAGTTAAATTACACGAGTCAAGTAACAGTATTGTGATATTCAAGTTTTATACTTGTGTGTCCGTGTGTGCTATTGTTTGTGTGTATGTGCCGCGGAATAAGACAAACTTTGGTGACAATTAATTAGAGTTAATTATAGTAGAAAGAAGATATATAGGCTGTTGCAGTAATGAGGCAATGTGTTGGTACTTCCGGGAATTTTAAGGACTGCATATAATAATATATTAGCGAAGAAGTGGCCACTCTAAATGGGATAATATATTAAAAAGGGATTAAGGGCACGTAGACTAGCAATATCAATAAAAAAAACAAAGCACCACAGAGAAAATATTTCAAAAAGATTTATTTAATTATCAATTAATCGATTTTTTTTCGACAAAATGTGAGTTTTTTTCTTAATTGTTGTAAGGACGTTGTATGCAGAATTTCCTACCGATAGAATTCCTTCAAATTTCCACCACACAAAGTGAATAGTCACTTGCGCAATTTTCAGAGATATTTATTTAAAAAATCACAATTTTCAGTAGTTTCTCATGAGACTTCGTGCTAAAAGTTGCAATTTTCAACATTAAATATTTCGATTTCTAAATGGTAAAGTCTCTCAAAACTTTGCATACGCTTTCGTGTAATGTCGAAGAAGCTTTATTTAGTTTTTCAAAAAAATCGGTCGCAAAATTTGTTTGAAACGCAAACCATTTTATATGGGCTCGTTTTTAATAAAATTACGGGAAGTATTTTCTCGGTGGAACTTTGCAGGGGATATTTTTCAGATAAAATATTATTTTATGTTGATATAAATAGTTTGTTGAATGAAATTGGCAAGCTTAACATGCAGAGCGGGTTACTTTACCTAGGGTGAGCTTCTCGCCAGAGTCCGGTGGGAGGGTGAAGCCGAGCAGTGCCATACTCGATATAAGTACACAGGGCACAATGAGATTGAAGAAATAATACAGCGTTCGCCTGCGAATCTGTATTGTGAAGGTAACGTCGACGTAAGGCTCCGGGCAACACTGATAATTAATCGTGTTCTTTTTGCCCGGCATTCCTGAAAAAATTATGATATTTAAATTATTAACAAAACTTGGTAAATCGTTGAAAACGGGAATGACGATTTATATTGGACGATTTCATTTTTCGTTCGCATTAAGATTCGTCGCAATTGATCGCTTAATTATGTCAATTTTTCTCATCAATTCTCAAACGAGAATTTCATAGCGAATTTAAGTGCCCGCGCCGCTATAAATTCGTCACGTCCGTCGTTCGCTCAATAACATGCGTAAAACCTACGATCGAACATTTTACGACGACACAGCGAATCTCCCAGTTAAAACATGGAAATGTCCATGTCACATGGGCTCGAATTACCGTGTCCTATGGATATTGCTCTCGTTCGAGAGGCGTGAATCATCCTTTGATTTCGAGCATTCCCTTTCTATACGATCCTCGATTCAACCAACATTCAAACATTCAATTAAAAACGCATCGTCATGATCGTGAAAACTCTGAATTTCAAGAAAATCGTATTTTTCTTTCTACAAAAAAAAAAAATCGAGAAGCGAAAATACTTTTGGAATCGTCAAAAGTCCAACGAGATTTTTGAATTCACGCTTGTCGAACGTTGAGCGAAATTATATTTTTAGCCAAAACACCATAGAAATCATGGGTTTGGAGAGTCTCTCGGGGTTTGGGACTCACCGATGAGGTACCACTCTCCGTTCGTGATGAAATCTGACAAGTCACCGCCCTCCTCCGAGTTGAGTACCAGATCAAGCTACCAAGGTCAAAGTTGGATTAAGAGATTACGAATTCTACGGCATTCGGGAAAGTTTATTATTCGTAGTGACATGCTCATGCGTTTACGTAACGAACAAAAAAAAATTACAACACCATAAAAGTTTCATATCGCTCTACTCGATGTGGTGACAAAAATGAGAGGAAAAAAAAATCTGCTTGTCACTTTGTTTCGTGAATTCGGAATGCAAATTGGTCAATTAGTCTCGAAATAAATTACGTCTCCCTCCAGTTTTCCGATCCCTCGTTCCTTTCGTGCCCTTTCGTGCGCGCGAGTGACATTTTTAAAAAGCTCGCGAATATGTGACCGAACGGAACTTGCCACAGACGCGTTTTGCATCGCAAAACAAGAGGAATTCTTCTTTGCGTGCATTGTCGCACGTTAACCGGATGCAATTTCGTGTTAAATCATGCACCATTTTGCATCGAGAGAGCACGAAAGAGAAGAGCATCGTCGCACCGGCGTCGACGAAATTTCGAGACCAACGTCGACGGGGATTTCCGTTCTTTTTTTTTTTCGTTTTTCTTTTGCATCTTCTGGAGTAAGAAAAAAATCGAAATGAATACAATTTCGATTGCAATTTTTCAAAATTTTATCATCTGTTTACATGAAAATTTCGACTTTTTTTTAACTTCCCTAAATGTTTCTCATCCCCTGACTCGAATTGTGCATTTCCCATCGATTATTGATCCCAATCGCGAGCGTCGATGGAAAATGGCCCGATATTTTCAATATTTTATTTCCACACATGCTAAATATTTATTTTCCCATGTTTTTTTGTACAGAAATTGCGTAATATTTGGATGATAAATGTGGAACGACAAATGACGACAAAAACGATGGACAATCCGTGTCACGCACGTTCGCATGCAGCGTAGCGACGATACAAAACGAATAATAGTTTTATTACGATCGGAATATCGCGAAAGGTAAACTTAATGCTGTTGATATTTCATCCCAACGCAAGTGCCTGTCACGCTATGATTGTTTTCCCATCAAAATCAGAGCAAAGCCGAACGAATAATTTTTTCAACTTTTTTTCGAATTGGGCTTAAATTTTTTTTTTTCCAACAATTTTTAATAATAAATGGCTTTTTGTACTTGAAATTTTGATTATATCGTCGTTGGAAAATTCAGTCCAGCCGTTTTCGTCAAGAAAAGAATAAAATCTTTTTCGAAAAAGTCGAAATTTGGATGGAATTGAATTATTAATTTTGTATTCGCGAGCATTGGGATGAAATATCGTGGATTCGTCGCTTTCGGGGTGTGCGATGAGATTTGATCGAAGGGATTCGCGTGATTGTCGAATGTTCTTTTGAGGCAAATTGTCATTACGGTTATGGTCAATACGGGGGTTAAAAAACATATATATAGGTTGAGTGATGTCGGTGTGGGTGGAATAATTAATCAAATTCGGAAAGTAAAGCCGTGGCTGGTTTAATGAAGCTTCGAGCAGGTTAGTACGATCGCGATGGTGCGCTTTACGATCAGAGTTGTCGCGTCATTTAGCCAGCAGCGTAAAAATCAGTTGGTCGTCTGTGTCGGGTTCGTACGTTTTGGAGGGTCGAGTCAGGTATTTGTAAATGTAACACCGAACGCGCGCGACGCTCCAGTGTGATTCCGCATCAAAACTGTTGACGCCCGGAACTACTGGCTGAATAATAACAGCAGTGAATTTCATATCCGGGCCAGTATGTGCTCAGCGGTGTGAGTTACAGTCGTAAATTTGTGTATACACCCGAAGCTCGCTGCTCGATGGTGATTTGACTGTCGACAGGTTGTGGTCAAAAATATATATCGCTCGCGTGATTTTGCTTCTGTCAATGGGCATTCGATTTCGAGTCTATTTTTATGGATTTTTCTACATCGAGCCATTAAAAGCATTTATAAAAAAAAGGACACGACGATTTGTTGTTTCATTTCGCGTTTTTCACGAGGATCCCGGAGATTGAAAAAGAAATTTCGTGCCAGAGTCCATTTTGCCCCACATTTTCAATCGGATTCTAAAAATGTCGATAGAAAATCTCAATGGTTCGTTGGTCGACAAGTTTTCGCGAATGAAAATTAAAAATATGAAGAAAAAACACGTAATTTCGAGGTTCGATTTGTCGGTCTGACCAAAGCTGACTTTTCTACTGAAAATCGACCCGCCGATTCTACTACGATCGCAAGTGTCCGTTGTTTCGTTACGCGAACGTCATTTCGTCTTGGCTCGCGAGAGTCTCTGATCGTCAAGGCTGCACGAGACATTTCGAATATTTGTTGTTAGGAAATCTTTAACACTTTGCTTTAACAGCGACAGCTTTAAGCTTGACTTTTGGACAAATTTACGATTCTAGGTGCGTATCCGCGCAACATGATTTTTCAGCAATTTATGAAAATGCATCAAATTGTGTGGGCGTGTGGTGCACAACGGAGATGAACGAGTGTCACATTTATTTAATATAAAATACGCACTAACGTGTGGGAATGAGGAAAAAAACCATGAAAAAGAGAATTTTGTGGATATTTTGTTGAACACGGTAAACTAAATATTTTTGGTTTCTAACGGAACTGGCAGCAAAACTTACGATCGGAATAACAAAAATTTGCATTCCGAAAAGACTTTCTAGAATTTTTCTTGCTTCAATATGACGAAATTTTTGGGATTTTTTGAAAAAAAAAAAAACGTTTAGTCAAACGTATTCAACAAAATATCGATCTTTTGGAATGAAATCTTGTTTTCAGCGTGTGAGAGACAGAAAAATGTAATATGCACGATGACAGCAAAGCGCAATGAAAAAAGGCACGAGCAAAAGACGCTTGGCAGTTATAAATCGATGCGGCGACATCCAAAAACGACACAATGTTACGATAAATCGATATTTCTATACATAAAAAATATTAATATTTGTGTTATATATAAATATATATATGTAATAAGGTAAAACAATGAAGGATAATGTGATAATTGTAACAATTAAGCTGAAAGCTTAAATATATCGTATATTCGCAAAAATGGGATAAATGTTTGAAATGTTTGCCGGTACGTGGTCTTACATGAGTGCCCACACTCATACGCACTGCAACTTTCGCTTAATGTCAAAAGTTTGCAGAATTGCGTTGAGGGGCACACAAGTAAGAGCGCATCCGAATTAAACAAAATAAATAAACAATCACTTGCTACGCACACACTCGAAAACTTTCGTGACATTTCTTATCACGTTTGAAAAACACGAGACTCTTGTTTTTTTTTTTTTGTTTTTCGTCCAATATCGTCGAGAAAAAAATGTCGAGTCGTTCAGGATTTTGTTTTTTCTGGTCGAAGGTTCGAGGCATTTTTGTCGTTACTTTTTTGGTTATTTCTTTTGACATTCTTGAAAAAAGAATACGCGCCCCTTGCGCATGACTGAAAAAGCTGACGGGTTTTGGGCAATCGCTCGAAATTTTATTCATGCGACATTTTGGAGTATCGCTGGATCGTAATGCGAAGCTTAAAACTCACAATAAGTAATCAATCGATCGTGAAATATATGCGAGGAACAAATAATCCGTGTGTCGCGTTCGTGTATTGCCGGGAAAACCGCGTGGCTTTTCCAAACACAACGATTGCGCGTTTTCATAAATTAACGATGGATATCGCGGGATTTCGATGACTGGCCAGCAATTTCAAACGTAGGCAATTAATATTTAATTTTTTATCAATGAAGAATAACAGCGCGCTGTAAAAATTTCGATCTTGTATTTCTGTGTCGATTTCGAATTATTAAACGGATCGGAAATGACGTTGCTTTGCGTGAGAATTTTGTTTGGATCGACTACTTTATTCGACTTTTATGAATTTCATGAAAATAACGACTAAATGAAAAATGCAGGGTTGACTTTTTTCTTTACGTAACAATTGCACCACATCGCCGTGGCTTCTCGTTTGCGATCCTCGTCGTCGTTGGGAGGGGAAAATCTGGGGACGAGCTTGACACGAGGTTTTGTACCACGTCGCGCTGGCAAATCTCCCTGTAACCATCGCGAATTTTGCTCCCTTCGCGCGGACCCTTCACTCGGCTGCATGTGTAGCAAGGGTTGGATAGTTTCGCGGAGAAGAGAGAGAGTGTCGCCGGTACTTGGCGGACGCGTTCTGGAATAACTAAACGTACGCGCGGGTGCGAAAAACGACCGCAACAGGTGTACAAACTCGGACACGGATACTTTGTGTGTTTTCTGGAATCCCCGTGAGAGCCGCGCGTCTCGTAACTTTGCAGACTCGAAATACCATTTAGTTGGAAAAGATCGACCGTTCGACTAGACGTTTTTTTGAAAAATCGCAAAAACTGTGTCATTGCAGCAAGAAATATTCTAGAAAGTCTCTTTGAAAAGTAAATTTTGCAGACAGTTCCGTTAGAAATGAAAATTATTGTCAAAATTACGAAATTTTTCCGAAACGCGTTGCCTATCGACCGAAAATCAAGATTTATTAAATTTTTTCCGTTTTCGCGTATAGAAAAAAGTTGAAATTCATTAATTGAGGAATTATGAAAACTTAGAGACTGAATCGAGGAAAACTTTTCTCGTGCGCCTCGAGTTGGTCAAATAAGTGAAGAATTTATATTTTTTTATTACCATCGATAAAGAGGTGCTCGTGATAATTAACGTGCGACAAGAAAACGCGTTTTGCCGATCGAAGAAATAATTAAATTAGCCGCGAGCAAAACTTGAGCCAATAAATTCTTGCAAGTCAATTACACATTTCCCATGTGGCAAACACCATAACTCGCGAAAGGAATTATGATCCGGAATAAAAATGTACATAACTTGTCAAGTGTTTTTTTTTTTAAGATATTACCTGCGCAATGTTACCCCGGAGTGTCGTAATATTGAGACTCACGAAAGATGCGACTTCATTTTTTCTTTTTATTCGTGTTGGCGGTTATGGTGTGTAATTTGACTTGCATTTTTCCATCAAACCGCGCGATGAAGCTCCTTTCATGTTTTATTTTATCGAATGCCCATAAAGCCTGTTTATTGCTGGAGCTCAATGAATTCTCAAAGTTTTACGGGGGCTTATGGGGAATGGATCTTGTGGCGAAAGAGAGTGAAATATTGTGGAATTCCGCGAGCTGCTCGCGATATAAAAAATAATACGTCTCTGAACTCGGAAAATTTGACGCGTGAAAATAGGCCGGAAAACGTGGACATACCCGAAGGCGAATCGATTTGGAACGTCGATTTTTAAGGTCCATTTTTTCCCGTCATATTCCGAGTTACGAACACATTTTGCTGGTTTTTTTTTCTTTTTCAACAAACACGAGCTTCGTCCCTGACGTTTCGACATTGAGATTGATGTCGTGATAAAAGATTTTCAATATCTGTACGAAAAAACTTTGATTTGTCGGTTTTTTTTTTTCGCACGAATCGTAAATTCCCATCAATTTATAGCGAATATTTTTTTTCCCCAACATGAAATTCGAGTCACTGTGAATTTTTTCGTTCCGAGATTCTTTCTCGCGTTTCACTTGATTTTGTTCCGTACGACACACAATAAACATTGATAAAAGGCTCGTGGAGAAATGCTCGGGATTTCCAAGTCCGGACAATAGGAAGAAACAATGAGAATCCCTTTTTTTATCTCACGATCGAATTTCGACACGTTGGTTGTTGGAAGGAGACGAAAAAGTTGTTCGCACGAGGTTTGTTAATGGTTTTGCTCACGAATGCGTTACCGCGGAGTGTTTTGTACATTGTGTTTAATGAACGATCGCCCATTATGGTCGAGGGATTTGCCAGCGAGGCGTTTTACTTTCAGTCGTGCGAAATAACGGATCGTGATGGACGTTGAATCGGAGATTTCCAAAGAAATAATGTCTGACTAGTAACTGCCTCGACTACTTGCGATTCTCGTCCATTAATATCGAACGAGACGATTTTTAACGAGCGCAATTTTGCACCTGCCGGAGGATAAATAAAAATTACGAGAGTCGAGTGTATGCGAAGCAAATGCAAACTTAGCCTAAGCTTAGCGTGGCGAGTACTCACTCTTTTACTAATCTCCACTATGCCATAAATAACGCGCGTAACTACTCGTCATAATATCAGTTTTTATTCGCAATTTCGCTTTATTTAGCAACGCGTTTGAGAATTCTCAAGCGTACACTGAAAATTGAAATTTTGTCAAAAAAAAAACGTTGATATTTTGTTGAGCCCGGTAAACTAAATGTTTTTTGATAATTTTCAGAATTTTTTACAGTATTTTTCGTTTCAACGACAAAACTTTTGGGATTTTTCTAAAAAACTTTTGGTCCAAGGTGTCCAACAAAATATCGATCTTTTCCAACAAAACTTTCCTTTCGGTGTACAAAGAAATATATTTTCAAAGCTAATATGCAGCGGCTTTTAAAAAGCGAAGCATCTAGAGCGCGTTGCGTGAATTAAATGCAGCCAAATATTCATAATATCGTCATAAGTTTTTGTGACGTTGCTGCACATGTGATTAAGATTACGATTAAAACGACTAAATGATTGAGAATTTTGAGACATTTATAACTAGACGTTCCGCCGGCTCGATGGGTGCTCAATGGATTGACAAAATGTCATGGTTCGCCCAGTGACGAGAGCTTCGCGGGTAACGAAGAGCAAGCGAAAATGATAAAACTCGACGTGAAATCAGAGAGTAATTAAAAATTACGAGATCTCATCATCGTGCGGAGGGAAAAATAAGAATTAAGACGCGAGTGCGGCTTGCCTGGAAGAAAGGAATTCCTCGACGAGTGAATAACGAACGGAAAAGTGAGAGTTTGAGGGATTAAACTCGAAGAATTAGTTTCGACCTACGAGGTCGAGAAATCTAAAA
Organism: Diadegma fenestrale; assembly: GCA_037043255.1. Lineage (NCBI taxonomy): Eukaryota > Metazoa > Arthropoda > Insecta > Hymenoptera > Ichneumonidae > Diadegma > Diadegma fenestrale. The sequence goes on from CM073312.1 coordinate 1,886,010, forward strand.
AAATTTGTATCGTCATGTATTTCGTTGACCAATTTTCATGATATTCTCATATTTTCGATATTTTTTATATTTTTAACGTGGTTTCGCATGGCAACCTTGTATCGTCGTGCTCCAACGTCCTTAAGGACGGTTGGGGGAGGCAAAATCCGGTGGGATGGTCGCAGAAAACTGGGAGACCGGAAATTGACCGTTTTCGCTTCGATTTCCGGTCGCTCGACACATTCTCCTGTTCTTTTGAGACAAAAAAGGACGAAACGGGAAAAGCTCTCGTCGCGAGGCGAGCATAACGAAGGTCGAACCTCTCGGATCAGCTCGCGAGCTGTCTCTCGATAAATTAATCGGGAAAGCCGGCGGATCGTATACTAATTACACGTTTTAAAAAACACATCGATCGCGGACGATGTTGTTTTCTCTTTTCTCGAGATTGTCGCGAGGTTTTTTCAATGGATTATTGTTTTATTTCTGGGACGTCGACGTGGAGAATTCAAAAAGTGGGGACTCGCCTGTGCTGTTGGCACATGGAGGCATCGCTCAAAAATGGACTCCACGGGAAGGAAATTTGTATGAGGAATATTTGTATCGATCGATATAATAAAATAAAAAACAATTTTTTCAATCGAAAATTGCCAACGTCGTATGAAGCCGTCGCGATCCCTGGAGAATCTTCACATTCACGCACACACACACACACACGTCAAAATTCTTCAATATCCAGAGACCTTTTCAAAAAACCATGAAAAATCGTGGAATTTTTTTTTATTTTGCTTGCCGGGATTTTATTTTCCTTGGTAAATATCATAAATGCTTATTCAGCTCCGAATTCAGCATCGAACAGTGAATTTTCTTTGAATGGAGCTGTCACAATACTTTTTTTTTTGCTTTCTTTATGTACACGAAGTTTTTTTTTCGTCCTCTCAGCGCTTTGCTCCGCGAGTGTACGTCCATCTCGCCTTATCCTGCTCCCGGGCCGTGGAAGGCTCGCGCAAGCGTTAAAGATAAATCGTTTTTTCGCTGAGCCTCCGTGGGACCATTGAGAACGACAGCGACAGGCAGGATTCATTCGTATGCGTGGAAGGGACAAGAGGACGAGGGAGGTGGGGGGGGAGAAAGCTCCGTTGATACAGTGGTGTATCTCACTACGGAACTCCCGAAGAGATGCTGCGGAGGTTTTCTCCTTTTCTTCCTGCGCTCGGGAGGAGTGATAAAGCGTTGCGGTTTGGTGGACCAGCCGCGAAAGGTCACGCGGCGCGCGGCGGAGACGAGAAGAAAGCTTCTCAAGGAAAATGCGATCGTTTACACTCGCTTTTGTGTGTGGAGAATAAAAAAAATTTGGCCAGGTATTTTTACGATACTTCGGGATCAACGTTACGAAATATTTATCGCGCAAGATTGATGAATTTATTCGAGATATTTTTCGGAGGAATGGCAAGACGATTCAATGAAACTTTCAATCGATTGAGAATAAGACGCGAGAGAATAATTCTTTTAGAATTCAATTACCGAGAGCGTTGCGCCCTGTTTTATATTGATCCCAAATTCATTAAACTTTTTGCAGCGGCATGTCGTCCCGAAAGAAAAAGCACCAAAACACATGCCACGGCAATTGACAAGCCCCTTGTTTTGTGCAGTCCATTTTTATCCCCGTCGCCCGGATATCTCGCTCCCGATATTCCCAGTCACGTTCGAGAATTTCTTTGCACTTGATCCTCCCGAGAGAAAAAGAGCCCGAAGGGGAACCTAAGCTTCGTCATCCGTTTCCGTAGAGTGGATAAGAGCGCGGCGTTACATTAGCCAACAACCTGCCGAAACTTTTCGTACCAATTGCGAGCAAACTCGCGTTCAAAAAGGCCAAAAAAGTATTCGCGGACAGCTCGGAGAATTTTCAAGGCGTCACAAAACTACTTAATTTAGGGTTCTTTCAAAATTTTGCATAAATTTTCTTGCCACCTTAACTAACAATGGAGAAAAATTTTCTGACGTTTAAAATTTGAGATGTTTAATTTGCAATTTTTTATTGCTCCATCTAAACGCGTGTAAAATCTCTAAATTTTCTAAGAAAAATCCTAAATACATTTTTTTGCAACTAATAAACGAAACGTGGCTCGAATTCACACGCGTTTAGGTGGGAAAAGTTAAAAATTGGAAATTAAATATCCCAAATTCTTAGCGTCAGAAAATTTCTCTTCACAGGAGAAAATTGTCGGTTTTGGTGTCAAGAATGTTTATACAAATTATTGATTAAAGTCCTAAATAAAGTGGCTAAAAAATGAGGTTTGAATATTCAACAGGAAGAGGCGATTCCCGAAGGGGAAATATCGGCCTATTAAAAAAAGCATTTGTATCTTTGGTGTGGGTGATTAATATAATTTATGGGACAACTTTTATCTTTAGTTGAGACACTTTTGGTCCGTTGCAATGATAAAAATAAATCATTTAATAAATCAGAGGCTTAAAAGTTTTCTTTGGCCTGGGACACCAAGTGCGATTCGTGTATCGATCTCAGCGTCACGGAAACGTCATTATTTTATCGAGAAGTCGCGCGCTCTTGCGATAATTTATCGAGAACTCGGCCAATTCTCGGTTCGCGTTAAGGTCTGTTGTGCATATTTATAATAACGTCGATAACACACACGTACACAAATTCTCCAGGCTCTTGGCGTTCCATAACGAGTTTTTCAGCACGATAAACATTAATTATTTATAATTGCAGTTTCAAAATTTAAAAAAAACACAGTGACATGGACTTTATTACTTTTGATAGTAAAAATGAATGTTAAAAATGTGAGACGTGTTTGAGGGGGGGGAATGGGGTAAGAGGAAAAAATGAGGAAAGTCGAGTCGATTCGAGAACGACGTAGAACGTTGCTCCATGCAAAATCGTTGTTCCAGCTCAGACATAATCACGTGGTCCCTGCTTTGACTGGTCGATGTATGTGTGTATAGATTTTTATGTATTCGGGGGGCGGGACACTGAGATAAATTTTCGTAGTCGTCCATGTTTTCATAAGTGATTCAAAGATGCAGAAAGGATCGAAGAAAGGAAGCGTACAAAGTACGAAGAAAAATAGCAGCACGATTGAAAAAAATGAATTTTTTCCGGTAAAATACGTTTTTTTATGGCAACCATAGAAATTTGACAATGATTATGGGGCTCCGAACGGATTTTTATGGAAAATTCATTCTTCTCGGTGCGAGGGAAGGATTTTTATAGATCGGGTCGTTATAGATAATCTGTGTGTTTATAATTATTTTATAATAATCAATGTAAATGGATTTTTAAAGATCGTGATTTATTGCGTGTGAAGCAAACAACATCGGCAAGCGATATCAGCCAGTCACAGCGTGTAATCTCTGTCGGTATGGATTTCTTATTATTTCATTCATATTTTCTTTCTTTTTTTTAATTAATCATATATGCGTGTGCGATGCACAATTTTTTAAACATTGAAATTTATTATCGATGATCCATGATTTTATTGCGATAATTGACATTGATCAATAAACATTGACGCTTCGATAACGAACATCAACAATTAAACAGCAAGTTTTGAGTGTGCCATTGATGACGTGATTATCGATTATGATTATTGTTTTCGTTGCCACGCAAACGGGCGAAAATTATTTGCCGATTACGAGACCAAGAATATCGAAGAAAACGACGGTACGATGAGCTCGGAATATTTTCCGAAAATGTCACTCACGAAAATACTGCACAACAAAAAAAAAACAAAAACAAATTATTTTTGAAAGTTTGACTGGAATAAAAAGCGAATAATGTTGAAATTAGCGTTTGAGCGAGTCAAAACGTGAATTTGATCGTGCCGGAGGAAAACTGGCATATCTTTTTTCCGTTTCACGTCAAGAGTAGGGCGAGGGGGGTGGATGAGCTTCCTATAGGACTGGGCGAATTTTAATAACAGAGCCAGAAAGCTCTCTTATCCTCTGTTGGGATGCTTTCGTGTAGAGAGCCTCTTGGTTCGCCTGTACAACTCTTCACATCGAGTCACGATCTCTATACATATAGCTGTGGCTTCCTGTTGTGTACAGAGAGAAAAAGATACAGGAGCCAGAAAGATGAGCGCACGTTTGACGGTGGAAAAAAATAATATGAAGAAGAGAGCGAACTTGGCAATCTAACGAAACCCCGCCAACTCTACACTCGCGAGAAACGCTTACGTGAGCCAACTTGCCGAGTTTTTGTTGTCGTATCTATCGTTACGGAAAATCTGTTGCTGTTTTTTTTCTTTCTTTCTTTCTTTTTTATTTATCATTCTCGAGTATGATAAAGTAAAAAGTTTTGTGCGGGAATTCGCGAGCAAACAACCATGTCAAAGAATTCTCGGTACATCGGATTTTTTGTATACGTAACTTTGTGTGAGAGGAAAAATTATTTCAAATAAACGCAGGCGAATAAAAGTAAATTTTTCTGGCTTTTAGAGAGAAAATCCCGAGCCAATTGCGCAGCGTGCGAAATTTTAAAGATTTTTTCTCATTTTTTGGGAGAATTTTCATAATCGCAAGTAAAACTCGAGGGAGGGAATCGATGAGAATTATTTTTGACTCAGTCATTGTCAATGCTCGGACGCGATAGTGAGGAGCATGACACGATTGTACGAGATAAGAAGATCGATATATGAAAAGGAAGTTCCGGGTGTGAGGCCAGCCGGAATAAAAGTGAGACAGAAAGCAATTTATTCAACGACCTTTGCGATAATACAGCGTGAAAATGCTCATCGTTTTCCTTCCATTCACTCTCACGCCCGTCTTCGAGACATATGAACGGGCAGATGGACAGATGGATAGATAAATAAACGATAAAGAGCGAGGATGCGGAGTGAAAATCGTGGAATAATTGCCTCACGTCCGGGCGACGATGCTGGGCGAAAGAAATAAATCATTTTCGACTCGTTTGAACGAAGATTGGGTCTCGAACGAAGAGAGGTACGTTCTGAAACAAATTTCCGAAAAGTATGGCCTCGTATACACACTTGGGTCAAATTGACCCGAATTTTTTTTTCGTTCCCAGGCATCGGCAGCCCTTCCGGAACATCATGGAACGACCCTTTTTGGTCCATGTCCATCGATGCGCGCGTCGCTGAGCAAAAAGTCGAATACAAAGTTTTTGAGGGTCCGCGGAAAAAAAAGTGAATGAAAAAAAAAGTATCGTGGGAAGTGACTACTAATAGTTGCAGTGGAACGGCGTCGTTCAACTAGATGTTGGCAAACGAGCGAGAGAAAAGACCGCGAGCAACGACGACGCGAGGGGGATAGAAAACGAAAGAGAGATTGTAAACGAGTGCGAAGGCTTTTGGTCGAGCAGCAGCGAGCATCCGAGTTCGGCAACTCGCAATCGTCGGCTCGTTAAACTTTACTACTGGCCCGGTCTATACAAACAAGACACACACGGATATGGAGAAACACGTGTACTCGAACAACGCGCGCGGAGACTTTAGTTCGCCCAGCTCGCTTCTTCTCACTCTTATTTCATTTCTCCGCGACGTTATATACGATATGCGGAATCTACAACCAGCAGGATACTTGTACCCGGAGCATTGTTCATTACCCAGGAATGATGGCCTGCTAAAAGCTCCGGTTTCGCTCCTTCGACCCTTCTGATTTAGCGAAACTTCTAACAGACCGATTCTTTTTATCATCGAGCTCATTTTCTCCACCACCGCCTCTCTCCTGGCACGTGTTCAACGCGAATTCGCCACTCCAGTGACCAAACAAACAGCTAATGGTGTCGACATTGAATCATGTTTTTTTTTCCAACTCTCGTACGAAGCGTTTAAGACGTTGCAGGCAACATTTTCATTGATGCAATTCCTTCAAATTTGCACTACACTAAGAAAATACTGACATCTAATATTTATTTATTTATAAAAATCACAACTTTTAGTAATTTCTCATAAGAACTCGTGTTAAAAGTTGTCAATTTTCAACATTAAATATTTCGATTTCTAAATGGTAAAGCCTCTTGAAACTTTGCACACGCTTTTACCTAACATCGAAGAAGTTTTATTCAGTTTTTCAAAGAAATCGGTCGTGAAATATTTTCGAAATTTTGGTTATTGTATAAAAAATACAAATTACCTCGGACTTTAATAACTTTTTTGAATGAACTTTGGCTCAAAAACGATTTTGTGTGTAAGAAAAAGTGAAAAACAAACATTTAGATTCGATCGTCGCCATACAAGGTCCTTAATAGGAAAGATAAGAAAATGGGTATCGGTCTCTGCTGAATGCGGATCTAAAACGATAAGGGTCGAAGTTTGTAGATTTGAAGAGTTTAATCATTGATGGTTGGCTCGGGATCAGTCATCCACGAGAATAAGATAAACGCGAAGCATCATGGAACGCGCGGAGCAAGACATTCCGCTTTGTATTATGCCCGTTAGTCGTGTATTCAGAGAGTCTGCTGCACGCTTATTCGACAAGGATCTAGCGCAAGCGACAAGTTAGATTGGCACAAAGTTGTTCTTGGAGAACCACGCGGGAGGATCCAAAATGGCGTCTCCTCGAATAGACCGCCTCTCGTTTGAGAAACGACCAAACTTGTGTATTCTCGTACATCCATTATACTCACTTCCATAAGGGCGTACATGACAAAGAGAATTGGGTCAAGTGCTTCAACTCGTGCCTATTCGCTTGCTAGCCTTCAATATATATGCCTTTCCCTCAGGTTCATGTTCTTTCACCTCTTCCTTCGTATACGAATGGACCCTTCCATGTGCCACTCGAAAAATTTATGCAAATTCGAAATAACCATTTTTCAATCGCCAATTACAAAAAAAAAAATTTTTCACGCCATTGATAGCCGAATTTTCTCGCTTTTGCTTTCATTTCCAAGCAACTTTACTGATCAGAAAAATTTCACCAAATTTGAGGTAATTTTTTTCGGAAAAATGCAAAAGGAACTCGGAAAAAAAACCACACGCGAATGAAATTTTAGTAATGAAAAGTTTGTGAAGGAATTTTGATGAAAATTTGTGATTTTGAGGTGAAACATGGAAAGTCCTGTGGGAAAGTACACATCGCGTTGTCTCGCTACACGCCTCGATCTTGTCTTACTCTGGAGAGGCTCTAATTCCGTTTCACCTCGCGAGTTCTCAAGTTTATCCCTGACGACCTCGAGAACGCGACGAAATTTCAAATACTCGGAGAACGAGCTTGATATATAGCACGAGAAGCTCGGATCTATCGCAGAGTTTCGAGGCGATGCACCTCGCTTGCCTCTGTTTTCTGTTTTGCCTCTTAAATATATCATTCTTTAAACACAAATATGACAACTGATTGTTTCCGACTTGTTTGTGCTGGGTAAAGACGGAGACATAATGAAACTCGGAGCAGCAAGTTTTCTTGACGAAAGACCGTGGATTTGTCAAATTTGAGGTCCAGAAAAATAAATGTAACAAAAATTTCGAGGAAAAAATGAAAATAATTCATTTTCCCGGAGCCAAACTGAAAATTAAATTTTGCCAAAAAACTTCGATACTTTGTTGAACACGTGGAACGAAATATTTTTGGATAATTTCAAAATTTTCGTAATTTTGACTGTATTTTTTATTTCTAACGCAACTGTCAGCCAAATTCACGATTGGAATGACAGAATTTTTGGGGTTTGCAAAAAAAAAAATGTTTAGTCGAACGTATCCAACAAAATATCGATTTTTTCCAATAAGTTCAAAGTTTAATTTTCGTTTTTCCATGATAAATTCCTCGTCTCAGCCACCGTCGTATTCTTATATGATGATTGCGATATTCTTGGTCTCGCTTTTTATATCGCCGTTGTATGCTCGTAAAAGTAACGGGCAACCGAGACTGGCGCGATCCATATACAGAGAACCGTGGCTATTGGATATTTAGTGCGATAAATAAATGGCGTGTATATGTGTGTGGCTGAAGAAGATGAAAAAGGCGAGTGAAAATGCGATTGAGAAGAAGATTGAGAGAGAGAGTTAAAGGAAGAGAAAGAATAATGGTTTGCGGAAAAGGTTCAAGATTCGAGTGTTTATCGATGTTTGTTGCCTCTCGTCGATTGGGTCCATTGAAAAGCAAGTTTCAATGCAGAACGAACGTATCGAGTGAATCTCTTTGGCCGAACAGCTGCCAAAAACCTCGGGCGAAGAAAAAAACTTGAATCGAACGCAAATAAATCTGCCGTCGCGGACCAAGTGATGGAAATAATATTGCAGAAAAATACTTGATCGCTACAAAACTCTAGAATTTTGTTTGAATAATAAATCGACGAAAAAATGGCTTTTTGTTCGGTTTTTCCCTTTTCCTTCGGCATCTCCTTCATTCGCTCTCGCGTGTATAATCATACATAAAGATTTCGATTAATCTTCGTTAACTGGCAGCCTTGATGGCGCACATCCACGGGACTCATTTACCAGCGAGAAACGGACAAGCCAAAAGTAGATTACGAGCTTGTTAAGCCCGTTTCTTCAACACCCATAAAACTCTTGCAAAGTGACCGCGCGAGCTTTTGGAAGCTGAATAACTTTTGAGAAAGCTCGAGCAAGATTAATCTTAATAAAATTGACCGAATTGTTGCTCATCACAAAGAGTTTTGTAATTCGTGCCCAAATATATGTTTTCAATCGAATCAATTTTTTTTTCTCAATTTTTGTCGATTGAACGTTTCCCTGTTGATTGGAATCTTCCGGGACGACACGTTATTGGCCAAAATACACTGCGCGTAACGCGACGTAGTACGCAATTTAACCATCCAAACTGCTAATATTACGCGACGGGGCAAGTTGAAATGAATTATACGCGGATGGAGTCGTGTTTGGAAAGATGACACTTTGGTAGTTGAAACAAAAGTTAGTAACTTGTGCCTGTGGCAGAAAAGTGATAGTATATTTGAGGCGGAAAGGCGAGGGCGCAATAAGTAGAACCGAATTAACGCACTTGTGGGGAAGCAGCTCATTATTTTCGATGGAAATTCATTAATGACCAAAATGCATTACGACTTTTATATCCACGAGACAATCTTTTGCCGAAAAATCGTTGCATTTTGAGTTTTTTTTTTTTTTGACAGAAAAAGAAATTGGGGCCAACATTATCGCGTGTCGCGATGGAAAATGTGCTGAAAACTTGGAGCGAACGCAATGGAAACTGTTCGAGTTAAGCTCCTCGGGCTCAAAAGAGCGAAAAACGCATTCAAAGTTTCACGTCGCATGCAGGAGCGTGAGAAAATGAAAAATTCAAGAGCTTCAAATTCTTTGCCATTAATCAGCCAGCCGAGGACCACGAGACTCTGCGTTTCTCTGATCAAATATTCCTCCTGAACTTGCTACGGTGGTTTAACCCCTTGAAAAACTCGTTTTTGACGCGCGTCCTCGTTCCAAGTGCCAGTCGGAATGACAGCAGGAACTTTCGTTTCGTAGCAATGTGAAAACGTTTCCGTCCAGTTAAGGATCCGTTCTATGCGACATTTTCTATAGATATAATTCCTTTAAATTTGCACCACACGAAAAAAAAGTCACATCTAATAGCTCGCGCAATTTCAAGAGGTTTCACCCTGCACAGGTCGAGATATTTATTTATAAAAATCACATTTTTCTTGAAAGCTCGTGTTACAAGTTGCGATTTTCAACATTAAATATTTCCATTTCTAAATGGTGAAGCCTCTTAAAACATCGAGAAGCTTTATTGAGTTAAAAAAAAAAAAAAATCGGTCGTCAATTTTTGTCGAAATGTGTTCAAAATCTTGAATTTAGAGTCTGTCGATCTTTAGTCAATTTGTAACAAGTTTTTTAAATAAACTTTGGCTCGTAAAGCATTTTGTGTGTAAGAAAAAGTGAAAACAAACATTAAGATTTGATAGTCGCCATAAAACGTCCTTAACATCTGGCAAAAGAATGTATCAACGAACGAGGCGAAGGAAAATGAGAAAGTGAAAGATCCGAGTGTCTGAATATTTGGTCTTCTCGTCGTAATACATTATTCCAAGGAGCACAAAGATTGGCACGATCCGCATTGATGTGCACGTTCGTGAATGGGAAAGTAGAATGAACAATTCATAAGAAAATTGAGGAATGATACTCAAGGGAGGAAGAAAATTTGTGCTCGCGTTTTTGATACGCGCGCGACGTATACATCAGCAGCAGCAACCCGATCTAGGGATATACACGCGCGGGGCATTGTCATTCATGGAATTTCCTCGATTTCGAACTTTTCCCCTGCCCTCTCGTAAATACAGCTCAGTTTTGCATTCCGCCATCGTATTACCGCCTTCTCCTTTCTTTTCTCTTTTCAAAGCACATATATTTATACTTTTTTTTATAACTCGGCAGGATTCTCGTTTTCCCATCGCTCGCTCAGTGATATACGAGTGGTCATAAACCTGCTTATATTTCGTGTCGCGATGTCCCGGAACGCAAGTCTATATAGTTGAGTTTCTCCCAAACAAGAGAGAAAAACAAACATATCGTTTACGAGCCCATACGTGGCGCGTTTATCGATCCTTGTGAACCTGAATTTCCCCCATGAAATTTGATCGATAAAGGATTTATCTAAAACGGAAAATAATTCGCTTAAACCCCGTTCGATTGATAAAGCAGACTCGATGAGAAATTTATGAAAACTAAAATTTCCATTTCATTTTAAATTATTATCGCTCCGTTATTTTGGATCGAATATATAGTGCGAGTGTGCAAACGCGATGGTGTTCAAATAAATAAAATTCACGATTCATAATTATTTCACGAATACCAAACGAATTGTTGTTTTTTTTTCCTATAGCGAGATTCCCTGTTTCCTGATCGTTGCATCAATTCTCAATTTCTTGGACCCAGTCGACGAGGCTGGAAAAAAAAGTGGGTCATTGGACGTTTTTTTTTTTTCAGGGTCATGAAGTGTCGATGGAGGATGAATTTTGGCTGAAAGATTTTTGGGCGTGATTGAAAAAGCTTGAAAAACGATAAATTCGGTGGTCGTTTTTGTTTTTCGTAGCTCGTCGTACTTTACGTACGATTTTAAAAGTTTTCTGGTTATTTGTGCGTGTGTGTGTGGGTGTAAGTGTATTCGGGAGAGTGGTGGGTGTACCTGGTTGCCGTCGTAGGTCCAGGATCCGAACTTCATGTCACAGTGTTGGTCGTCAAAGGGGAACCAAGTGATGTCTATCTTGCATGTGCTCTTGAAGATGCCCGGGGGGACGTACAGGCAACTGCCGTTATGCGTGACCACCACGTTTGTTTGGTACGTCCCGTCAAAACCCTCATCCGCACTAGCGTGTTTCATATCAGATCATGATTTTTGTTGTTGTTGTTGTTTTTTCTTTCATTCAATTTTAATCTCGTTTACTTGTTCATTCTTATTATTTTTTACGTTAATTATTCGCCATGTCATTTTATTACGCATCGTCGTGATTAAAACAAAAAATGAAGGAGGAAAACGAAGAGAAGAAAGATCTGGTGGGTGCATGGGAGGATCGAACGAAATGATATTCGACGTTAAGGGGCGTACGAAAAACAAGGAATTTTCCAATGTCTCTAAATTATTTTTGTTATTTCCGAATGGGTTTTCAGTGCCAACCACTTTTTCCATTTACCATTATTTTCAAACATCCTTTTTCCTCAAAGTGTCAAGCTCCAGTTGGAATTAAACTCGCGACCCTGATAAACAACGAGTTTATCTTGGGCTTTTTTTTTCCAACGCATCCCCTCGATATATTTTACGCGTTCACGATAAACAACTTAATATTCCGTTAACGTTCTTGCCTGTTCCGCGCTGTTATCGTTCGCGCAGCAAAGACAGCACACGAAATGAAATATAATCAAAGCACCGGAATAATTCTTCCCTCCACACCGAGCTCTTCCTTTATTTATATTTTTCGGATCTCGCGATTAAGCGAAATGAAAGAAAAAAAATAACAAAAATTTGACTCGTGTAAAAATTTGGGCAGTATTTCACGGATTTTTCGCACGAAAAACAAATTCCCTAGCCCTAAACCTTTTCGAAGCTTATTTCACGTGTTTCCAGAATTATTTTCGTTGTGCCCGCGACGTGTTTCGAGAGAGAATTGGAATAAGTTTCAAGAGTTATAAAGATTGCGACGCGCGTGGCACGTTTTGCCAAGACCCCGAGAGAGATCTCACCCCCCCTCCCGTCGCCCGGCGTGAATTTATTTCGCGGTCCTTCGGAACGAGTGTTTTCATTTCTTTTTTCTCCTGTACGCGAAGCAGCCGCGTGAATGAATGGCTCAAGCTTTCCGAGAATTTCACAATCCACCATTAAGGTGCACTACTCATCCGTCGGCAGTGAAATAGAATCGCCTCTTTTTATCTCCCTCTCAATTGGAAGAGGAAAAAAGGTTCGCGAGTGAAAAAGATCGAGGAAAGACTCGACGAGAGCTCGCGCGGAATAGTTTGCAGTTTTATATGTCGCCGATTCTTTAAGGAGCTCCAGTAATTGATGGCACGAATTCCGGATTCCTTTTAAACTCGCCACTTTCGGAGGAAAACATAAAAATCGTAGAGCCCGCGATATCATTTCATTCGATTGCGTAAATGAGGAAGAAAAACCATGTGGAAAAATGCTTTTTTCTCGCGACGACAAACTCCCGAGACTTTTCCTTCACAAAATTTTTCAATCTGATTGTTTTTTTTTTCTTCAGATTCCATCTGCTCGCGTTTTGAGCTTCGTTAGCGCGCCAACGATCGCTGATTTCTAATTGCCTTTCGATCTCGATGTAAAAATAAACGCTTCATACTAAATTTACATTTTTATGGTCTGAGAATTTCGCGTTTGAATAGAAATCATTAATCATTCGCATTATTGTTATAAACTGATTCCAATGGATGAATGCCAATGATTAATCGTATTCAAATAAATTCAATTTTCTCCTACAGCATCTATGGAGCTTCTGCCAATCCGCAGCCTCATTTGAATAAAAATTTTCCATTCTCATTTCCAAACATTTTAAAACTGTGCAAATTTCAGACGATAATTATGTCTGGAACGGAATTTTTTTTTCGCAAGTCGAAAATTAGCATAATTGCGATAATTAATTCGATTTTTTAAATTTTTGTGAGTTTTTTTTTTTTACGGAATATCCTGATTAATTCAGGAAGTGGATTTTTCTGTAAATTTAATGATTTTTTTTTTTCAACAACTTTACAACTTTGGCCCATGCCGGGACGCGCGGTATCGATCGTTCTGAGCGAGAAACAGAGTGTCCCTAAACCCTCTCGAAGAAGGCACTTAGCGACTTCTGGACTACTTGTCCCGGTTTTCTGCCTCCTTTACCCCTGCTCTTCTGACTTGCGTCAATTCTCTTCAACAGTATGACAAACTTTGTTTTCCCAATTGCATATACGTATATAACGTTTCAACATGAGCTCAAGAGCTTGCAATACGGCTATACTTCTGGAACATGTAACATCGTGTTGCTCGTATATTATGAGCGTAGGGACGAGAGGCAGAAGGATGCGCCTCGGTTATGTCGTCAACGATCCTTCATATAAAAACTTTTCACCAAAATATCGTCCTTGAGGTGTTACTCACACAAAACGACTTCATTTAGAGTTTTCCCAACATTTTTGTATGAAGAAAAAGTTCCGGGCGCTTGGAATTTGAGGTATTTTTAATTTGCAATCTTTTATTCGTGTAAATTCGAATCGCGTTTCGTCAAAAAGTTGCAAAAATCGCGTTGCACAAAAAAATGTATTTAAAATTTTTTTGCAGATAGCCAGAAAGGCTATGGGCCGAAATTTTTTGAGAAATATCCTAAACACACTTTTTTGCAAGTCATAAAAGAAACGGGACTTGAATTCACACGCGCTTGGATGGAAAAAGTTAAAAATTGGCAATTTAATGTCTCAAATTCTCAATAATGTCTGCGTCTGGATACAATAAGGTCGACTTTATGTTTGTCCTTTGTGTGCAGTGTTTTTTTCTGCCTACACAAACTTGCTATAATTCGTGCTAGTCTCAGAGAGTGATTGTTCTTCGTTAAGTACCTGCCAAAGTAGGATCGCGCGAATGGGAACAAGATCCAGAAACACTCTCGCGGTGCGTACAAGTTCCCTACAGTCTTATGGGTTTTCATTCGCTCAGTGTTTTCTCCGACCGCAACGTTTTCTCGCCGCGGAGAATTAGACGCCCAAAGCTCGAAGGCGACGATGAGAAATCCGCGAGTGTACGCGCCTGCTTCATCGAAGCGAACAAACGTGTTCAGCACCCGCGAGCTTTCAAAATTTCCGAACTGGATCGCGTGAGCTGATTTTCTTTCTGGACGCGACAATTAAATCGAATTAAAAAACGTTGCAGTCCTAATTAGCTCTCCGTAGACACACATGGATCCGAAGTGCCCGTGAATTTCTGGATTTTCCAACCGATCACCATCAAATAATTAAATAACAATAATAAAAAAAAGTTTTTCAACACTAAAGAGAACGTTTTTTTGGAAAATCACAAAAATTTTGTCAGTGCAGCGCAAAATATTCTAGAAAGTCTCTCGGAAACCTAATTTTTTGTAATTTCGATAGTAAATTTTGCCGATAGTTTCATCAAAAATAAAAAAATATAGTCGAAATTACGAAAACTTTGAAATTATCAAAATATATCGACAGTTTTTGATAAAATTGAATTTTCAGTGATCCAAAACTACTTCCCTGAATTTTTTCCGGTTTTAAAAAGAGTCAAAGTTCAGTAAAAATCAGGGGCAGGGCATCCCAGACCCATGTGTGTTCAGGAGGTTGCGTTGATTACACAAAATCTTGCAAAGATTAATTTTTCCATATCTTTTCAATTACTAAACTCAAGTCACATAAATTCCCGATTCTATAAAAAAAAATGCTGTTTATTGTTTCCGGGCGTTTGAGGATGCAGTAGAAATGGACGTTTCGGTGAACATGCAGACGCGGGCGCCGGGCTAAATGACAGGCAGGTTATTCGCGTATGTAGACGAATATATATTATATGTTGTGGATGCAGTTTGCTGGCTACGCTGAGTGCATCCTGTCCGCGCGGATTTGCCCAATCTCCAAATACACACGCACAGACACACGGGCACACTTAGATAATGGACATTGATAGAGATAGATATACATATATACGCGGAGCTGGAGAAAAGGGAGCTGGCGAGTGTGTAGAGCATAATATCGATCGTGGTGTTTACACGCTTTTTGCCTTGGACGATTTACGTCCAGCCTGTTCATCCCTGAACAAATAATACGAGATGAAAAGCAAAAAAAACGAGAAAACGTGAACTATCTCGCGAAAATTCGAGCTCTCGTTTACTTTTCATGTTGCCTTGTGCACGCTCTTCTCATTTGGTACGTGCGTCCTGTCCGATTCGACCACTCGATTATACCGAAAAGTTAAAAAGTAGACAGACTCGAGTGCGATGATAAAAACGAGAGAGATTATGACCGAATAGCCAATAATCTCGAGCTGATATTTGACAGAGATTTAAAAGCGTCATGGCAACATCGATTTCGTACACCGGGCGTGAAAATTGGCCTGCTTTTTAAAATTCCAGAATTCCTTGTCATCGAAAATGTCTGCTGGTGTTATCGTTGCTCACTCGATCCACCGCCCGCGCGGTTCATTAAAACGTTACTAAATATTTTATTCAAACGTCAATCACACGAGAGAAAACCGACAAAACGCCCGCGGCTCGTGTGCGCGATTTGTACCAACTGACAAGCTTAAAAGCTTTATTCATTACAGCGCTTAATTGAATCCTGAAAAATATTCCGTTGAAAAAAAACCGTCACAGCGACGATTTTGTAAAACAAAACGTTTTTTTTTTTTTTTCAAATTCCTCGTGCTCTGCGGTGCGAACTCGTGAATTTTGTGCGTATGGTGTGAAAATGAAACGCGATTGACTCGGCCAAGTTTTTTTTCCGATTTATTAATTTCAACGGAAATTTTTCATTGGCCGTTTCGAGGCGGTTTTTTTTTACTCTTTTTCTTCGCTGTCGTTTTGCTCGCCGTTGTCACGCATATTTTTGTTTCTTTTGTCTAGAACGAAGAGGCAAAAATCATCACCTCGCGAATAGTGTGCTTGAAGGGAAGCGTTTCGTTTCCGATTGTTCTCGAGCACGAGGAACAAAGAGTCTATGCAGAGCGTGAGTCTCAGTAGCCTCATTTTTGCCTTCCCCTTGCCTCGCGCCGTCTCTTTTCACAGCAGGCAAATCGCGCGGTCTAAAAAAGTCAAACTAGCCGCTTAAAGAAGCTGCGAAAACATTTTCGAGGAAAGAAAAACGCGCGTGGAGAATGAAACAAATGTTGAGCCGGT
Organism: Diadegma fenestrale; assembly: GCA_037043255.1. Classification (NCBI taxonomy): domain Eukaryota; kingdom Metazoa; phylum Arthropoda; class Insecta; order Hymenoptera; family Ichneumonidae; genus Diadegma; species Diadegma fenestrale. The sequence continues at coordinate 1,902,265 of CM073312.1, forward strand.
ACTTTACGTGGCGAGAGAGAAAAAAACGGCGAGTTGTCTGATCCAACGCGGACCTTTTCTACTTGTGCACGATCGTCGTGCTATGCGGCTAGTGGAGACAGCCCGGCCCGGCGATAGACCTTTACAGGTTTGCGAACGGCGAGTTGTGCAACAAGTATGTAAGCCCCTCGTGCCGCTTTTGTCATTCTACATATACGCCTATTCCCTGCTTCTCCTCTCCCCATTTCTCACGCTCGCAAAAACCTCGCTCTAATGAGGATCATCGGATAATCGTCATCGCTCATTATCCTGCGATAAAAATCTCATTTTCCTATTCGCTCATGTTCAAACTTTTACCCTTTTTATTTCGAATCCCTTTCCATTATAAACGTCAAAATTCACATCGTTTACGTGCAACTTGCACTGTTTTTTCCACTGGAAAATTGAATCTGTTTAAAAAAAATGCAAAAAAATGTTTTCAGTTGCATCGAAACTTTGCAAATTTTTGTTAAATTTGTTTGACTCCCTTTGGCCTTAATTTTACAAGCGATTTTTCGATCGAAAGGCTTTAGAAAGGCGGCGAGACGATAAACTCGAAGAATTTGCTTTGGAGCGTCGTTTCGTAGTTCGTCACGAGAAAAATCGATAAATTATGTAAGAAATTGTCAAAAAATTTGTATATTTTTGACAATGGTTCTGGATTTTCGTGAGTACGTGAAGAAAATGAATGAAAATTGGGTGAAATAATGTTGGAAAAATGTGAATTGAATTTTTGGTCGAGAAAAAGTGTTTGAAAGATAGACGCGCGATACATGATGTTAATAAGGCGAATAAATGAAATTATTTGGCTTTGCAGACGTGATTTATGATGTAGTGTCTTTTAAAATTTAAATCAGACTCTGGCGGTTAGGGTTTCATCGACAATTGCCGCAAAACCCGCTCCCTGAGCCACCCCATATCCCGAGTCTTTCGTATTAGTAATTCGATTTAGCTGCTTTTTTATATTTTTATTCATTTTTTTTAAATTCAAGTGTTTCCTTGCAATGCATGCATCTTTGGAGAAATGATTTTGTTTGCTGCGCTTTGCGTGTGGACGACTCGCAGCAACGGTTAGAAAAACGTTCATAATTTCGTGGAGAATCGTCAGTTTTAAATCCCATCATCACGATTCATACTCGGGATCGTGATTTATTCGTATAAATTAAACGTCGAGCAATTTGAAATGAAATTTTTACAAAAAAATGAATTTCCGTAACTCGGTTGAAACATCCTTAACAATTGTTTGCGTTTTCGGTAGTTTTTTTTTTTTTTTTCACTGTCTTGTCCCATACGAACAAAGTATAGACGCGAATTTGCTCTAAACGGATACGAGGGAGCGTGAATTTTCGTATGGAATAGTGTGGCTCGACAGGAATTAACAGAGAGGACGAGGGATGGCGTCGGAGGACGCGACGAGCCCATAATTCTACTCGCTAAATCTACTGGGACACATCCGAGTCTCGTTTTTGACGCCGTTGCTGTGAATAATCCTTCGCTCAGCTCACTTGCCATTATTTTTCAACAAGCGATAAAGGTCGCCGTAAATAATGACCTTTTTTTCATTTATCGTAGGGAAATGTATTTTTTTTTTTTTTTTTTTTCAGCGTGTGCGTTTGTGTTTCTTTTTTCAACGAGTTCCACTCTGTCGGAATGAAAGCTCGAAATATTTCGAGTGGCGATTTTTTTTTCTATCAAATAAATATCGCCAAAGTTTTGTTTGTTTTGTTTTTTCAATGTTTTTTTTTCTCAAAATTCAAAAAATATGATGGCATAGTTTTTGAAATTGAAAGAATGTTGAAAAATTGATTCAGAGAGCGGGCATCGGGCAAGGTCTTGAGGTGGCCAGCAGTACGGGGGGGGCCTGACGTCTCACGACTCGATTAGTTAATCTATGAATATTATTAATTATCACTCTCGCCCTGCGAAGCGAAAATTATTCATTTTTCGAATAGTTCTCTATACATAATGAATAATCTCTGGCCACGATAATTTTCGTGATTTTAAAAATGGAGACTGCGATCGAAAAATTTAGTTTTCCACGATTCCCATGGTTTTCCGGTCGGTGATTATTGCAGCCGACGCTTTTCGGTGTCGCGGCGCAGCAGGAACGATGAAAAATCAATTTCCATAACAACAAATTTGATTTTTTATGAAAATACTATTTTATGCAACCGCGTCAACCAATTTTTTTATCAAAGAATCTGGGCTGTCGATCGAAATAATTAGAAAATCGAAAAAAAAGAGTTTTTACAAAAAAATAGTCAAATTGACAAAAAACGTTTTGAAAATTTGATTTTTTCTGTTTCGACGCCATTTAAATCCTTATTAAGGCATTAACCGTGACACAATCACTTTATTTAGGATTCTTTAATAATTTTTAATGAACATTCTGGACACCAAAACTATAAATTTTTTCTTATGGAGAAAATCATTGTGACTCCAAGAATTTGAGATATTTTAATTCCAATTTTCAACGTTTCCCATCTACACGCGTGTAAATTCAAGTTTTTAATGAAACGTGACTCGAATTTACTCGCGTTTGGATGGGGAATATAAAAAATTGCAAATTAAATATCTCAAATTCTAAACGTCAGAAAATTTGTCTTCGCATAAGTCAATTTTGGTGGCAAGAACGTTTTAATACAAAATATTGAAAGGACCCGGAATAAAGTCGATTTGTGATGGTAATACCTTAAGGGAAGTTTTCATGGGGTGATTGCGAATATTCGCGACGCGTCATAATCTGTGAGCATCGGTGGGGCGGAGTTATCGGAATTGGTGGGATTCGCAATTTGAGAGAATCAGGCTCGACATCTGGTCGTTGGGAGATACGGAGAGAGAACCAGGATTGCCACAAGTACGAGTCCCATATATGCATATATTATATATATACTTGAGAATATAATCGTTCCGAGGCGATCGCAACACCCGGGACCATTAAGCGCGGCAACTAATCCCCTGAGGAACGGTGCAATTGCTAATTATGGCTGTCCAGTAGTGCATTCCTGATTCGTGAACTCTGCGCCGCGCGTCAGCTTTCATCAAATTGCTTCAAAACGACGAGAAATTTCGATCGAGTTTCCCAGTTTATACACCCACTAATTTAAACCCTTGAGACTTCCCCAGAGACAAAATGAACGATAAGATAAAAAAGAAAGTTCCTAAAACATTTGACGAAAAAAATTGGTTGACTAAAAATCGAAAAATTTGATTTTTTTAAATTCGCAGAACGATTTCCCGCTGCCCGACAGCACCGGTTCTTATTTTTTTTCTAAAAAATCCGAATAATCTTTCGGAACGAGGAAATGATCGTGGTTCGTTTCGCGAGCGAGAGAGATCGAAATAATTATGTGATGCTGGCGAAAATGCGGTCGCCTGAATTTATGGCTTAACGATGCATTTCCGCGAGCACCTCGCCATTAATATTCGTCGTTAAAAATCATTTCTATATCTATATTTATACACATATATATTTAAATATATATATTTATAAATAATCCTAAAAATATATGTTATCGATATTTTGATCCAAGTGCATGGGGGAGAAAGTTTCGAGAGCTAACGACGAGACTCGGCACGTTCTGCCAATGTCAGACGATATTTTTCATTAAAGTAACATCGGAAATTTCTTGCTGCGCTTTTTATCAAAGAAAATCTCTTTGTCTAAAGAATATCGACGGCCAATTCGGAGTAGGATCCCGGGGCAAGATTACGCGGAGAGTCCGATGCAGGTATTATCGACATGCACTGAAAATTAAATTTTTTTCAAAAAACGTCGATATTTCGTTGAACACGGAGAACTAAATCTTTTTGGATAAATTCAAAATTTTCGCAATTTTGACAATATTTTTCATTGCTAATGAGACTGTCAGCAAAATTTACGATCGAAACGACAAAAATTGACTTTTCAAAAAGACTTTCCAGAATATTTATCGCTGTAATAACAAAATTTTTGGAATTTTTGCAAAACAACTGTTAGTCAAATGTATTCGACAAACATTTCAGGGTATGGAGACATTTCTGTCTATTAACCAGGGAAACCAACTCCCAGATACGTTCACGTGGTTTCTGGCCCTCGGGGCATGGTCTCGCGTATGTATTCGTCTGATTATATATTTGTGGATATTGCAGTTAATTCGTATGTATATTTAAGGAAGCCCGAGAAGCGATCGCTGCGAGAGAATTCCTCGGGAGAGCCTGACTCGAAGCCTTGCCGGATAATTAGCTCACGTCGTTGAATTAGCTCATCGTCGTTAATTACTAATTAGCTCGTCATTAGCTCTCGATGTAATTCCCGCTACGAAAGTCATCGACGTCACTTTGTACACAGTGTCGAAGGCTGCAGATGCGAGTCGTCGCGAGAATGGCGAGAAGCATCGACCACAAGTCCAGTTTAATCGAGAAAATCTTTCCCCCTTGTAATCCGTAATGAATAAAAAAATTTTCTTTACTCTCCTCCATCCACGAGACCCCTTCGTGCACATTGTGGGTTGTTTTGACCCCAAACATTTCCCATCACCGATTCTTTGGCATTTATTATTCATTCATACAAAAAAAAAATAATTTACCGGAATACAACGATTTGAAAAACGCCTTGGGTCAGATTGACCCACGAGGCTGGATTTTTGGCCACGCTTCTCGCTCCTTCCCCTCGAAATCTTTCATCAAAGATTTCAATTGCAGATTTATTTATCGTCTATAAATATACCTGAGACTATAAAAAATATCTACGACTGAAAAAATAAAAAAAAATAAAACACAGACTTTTATGGAGAAAATAATGAACTACCATGTTACGTAATTAATTTGTTGATTGTCAAAAATGAATATCGACGTTGAAATTATAAATAAAATGATAAAATGTACTAAGAATACTTTTTACTTTACTCTGTAAAATTGGACTAGCCCAAAGAATAGTTGAAATAAATAAATATACATTAGTTCATGCACATCGCGGGTCACTCGATTAATCAATGTTTACATATACATAAGAGTGATTCGTATATGTATGTATAACAAATACTGTAATAGTGGGATGCGAAGCAACATTGGAAAATGGTTTACGTACCCTCTGTTTATACGTTTCGTATTTGTTTTTTTATGCAAACGATTTTGTCGAGTTTATTTTTTTGCTGAAAAACGACAGCTTTATTTCAAGTTATTTTTCTTTTTTTTTTTTTATTCGAGAAAACGCGTGGCTGGATCGGCGTTTTATGCTGGTCGTTTTTTTTTCGGTTTGGGTAGTTTCGTTTTTTTTTTTTTTTTCGTTGCAACGTGGTCACGGATTCGTGACGGTCTGCGGGGACTGTCGTTCGGGCGTATTTTTCGGACGTTATTACGAGTTTGATGATTGGGAAAAGTTCTGAAAAAATCTCAATTCCACGACAAATATATGCTGAGTGACGAAAACAAAATTAAATAAAAAAACGCAATCTTCGCGCCGGATGTTTTTTTTTTCGTTTTTTTGAGAAAATTCTCGATGCTTTTTCGTCTCGGAACTTTGATACTTGAATATTTTTAACTTGCGATGTTTTAGTCGTTTCTTTTTTCGTTTCAATTGATTTTTTCAATTCGGAAAAACGGGCAGGGTTCAAGTACACGATTCGTATAATCTTTAATCCTCGGAACGAGCCACTAGTCGGGCGATGCTCAGTCGAGAGTGGAGAATTCCTGCTGCTCGCGCGAATATTAGCCGAAAGGCAATGCCCGCGTATATACGTGTTTTTTTTTTTTTTATGTATCGAAAGTCGCGACGGATTATACGCGGACCAAGTTGTACCTGCTCCATTTGACGGAGGATCAAATTCGTCACACGGTTTCGTTCGAGCGTTTCCACCTTTTCCCGATTTATCAGCAAGCTGCGGAAACGGACCGGGCTCGATGCGGAGAAGCGGGGGCGCGCGCAAATCCCGGAGGGACTCACACCCCCGCCATCTTTCTCGTCTTTTTATACGTACATGCAAATCGCGATATGTATTGGACTGCAAGGACGATGAAATATTCGAGATAAAAAAAAAAAAAGAGCGGAAAATCCGCTTCGATACGTCGCGGAAACGCCAGCTAGCCAATCAGACTTTTCATTGCTGCATTGAAAAAATCAATGTCGCCTTACAGGCCAGTCAAATTTTGGTCCATTCCGGAGTCAAGAAAAGTTGTTGCATGTTTTTTCGTTGATTTACGACAAAATTTTTTCAGCGAGCAAATAAATGGAATTAAAAATGTAACGCGAATCGATCGAAAAGTTTTGAAACGTAATTTATCGCTGAATTCGATAAAATATCGAGGGCAACGGGCTCAAGAACTGTCGAAAAAGACTCGTTCGTTTCCCGAACGACCGAGCCAACGCGTCGTAGAAATTCTTTGCTCAAAAAAAGTGTTTTTTTTTTTTTTCAACTACACTTGTCAAAAGCGAGTCATAAAAATGGGCTCGCCAGGCGAAATGCAAAAGCCGTACGTTCTCAATATGAATTTAAAATCGCTGGGGGAACGTCAAAGCAAAGAATCCTGAATTCATTAAATATCGAATATTAGGTTTCGCGATTGATCAAAAGAAATACACGCTGCGAACACGATCGTACGATGTGAATATTGAAATTCCAACAGATTTTATCCCGGCGTGTTATTTTTATTTTTATTTTTTCGTGTTAGTAGATTTTTTGCAGGGAAACTGTAAAGTTTTGCTTAGTCGACGGGATCGCGAATTGATTTTTTACCATTGAAAATTGAATCAATTTGTTGTATTTATTTATTCCGTATTTTATCGCGAATTTATTCGTAAATTATAGTCCAACATTTGGCAACTCGTGGAAACTGGTGTCCGATGTTGAGCCAGCAGTTTCAATTATTAGCCGTAAACTTTCCAAAACGAAGGCTTCGCTAACGTTTGTTAAAAAGGTTACGAGTGCATCGTCGTCCTGTTATTATTAGTTTATTTAAATAATAGACTCGAAATTAACTATCCATTCTACGATTCAATCGAATACCGTACCCGAGTAGAAACAAAGTTACCTGTTGTACATGAGAACGTCCGGTTTCCAAAGCCTGTTCGGAGTTATTCGTAGACCTTTGATTCCACCGTAGTCCGTTTCGTTCCACTGAAGATTGTAATCGTTCCATTCCTGAAAAATAAATCAACGGAGAAACGTTAAAAAAATTTCGAAAAATGAAAAAAACAAAAAACCTCGTAAACGCCTCTTTCCCAAACGACTTTATTTGGGCAACAAAATCGTTGGTTTCATTGTCAAGAATTTTCATACAGAATTATTAAAGAATCCTTAGCAAAGTAATTTTGTGATGGTGATAAAAAAAAATGCAATCAATCTCTCGGTGAACGAGTTCGGATTTGCTAGCGGCCTCGTCGCAGGTGGATTTATTGCGTCCGGTCATTGGCAACTCAAAGTGCTGATAAATAGAGAAATAATTAAAAGTCAAAGTTGAAGCATTTGTGGGAGTTCGATTTCCATTAAATACAAAGTTTGAGGCTGCGATGGTGTGGCCGCGCGCATCAAGAGGAGGGATACAAATAGTGAAATTCAGCTTTGCAGGTTCATGAATATCTTTATTTTGAATTGTAATTAAAACTGACGAGGCACTTGAACTGCGTACAGCTTTGCCATCTCATCAAAGTAGTTTCGGTACTAAGCGAGTGTGTATGGAAAAGTATAGCGTTGAATAAACCGAGAGAGAGACACGATACAGAGAGAATAAATTCACACTCTCTGGAGAGGAGAATTTCATTGTGCCAGATCCGTATGGAAATTCATTCAAATAGAATATGATTAATTAGAGTTATATCGAAACCAGGCGTTTCAAGACAAATTCGTTATTACTTTCGTCGGCGAGTTTTATATCAAAAGGTTAATTTTCAATGAAATTCATTATAAAGTATAAATAAAAAGGAGGCCAACGAAACGAGAGAATGGATGAAAGATAAAAGTCGAGTTATACGTTTTTCTGCCACGAACGAGAATGCTAAACTTTCCCACTATGAATTACGTGTTTTAACTAATAGTTTAAAAAGCCCTCGAAACTATGCCACTTGATGAAAGGGGCAAACTCTACCAACAGTTTATTTTTCAAGTGGAAACGGAAGTTTAACCGTTTGGGGGAAATGTGACCAGACCCTGACTCCAGCACGTTTTTTTTCATCAATTTCATGTGAATTTTCTCGACGTTTGAGTATCCAGTGGCTCAGGAAAAGCGAACCAGCTCGGAACTCGTAAGTTTTCGTTCTCAGTGACTAAAACAATGTTCCGAAACATTTTGATAAATTTCGTCGCGAGTTTCTTGTTTCTTGTGCCGCGTTCGAGCTCTCACTGCTCTGGGGGTCACATCCGCAGATCCCATTCTCCGGATGAGTAAGCGCCACTGGATCATGCTCGAACCACCGCTGTCTGTCTCGTTGGCAAACAGCCATTTCTTGTTAATCACCAATTTATGAAGCTTTTTGGTTCTCCGTTACATGATTCACCATTTTCAACAGCAATATCACGGATAGAGTGAGAAAATTAAGCGTCACTGTGTCTACGAATGGAAATGCCTGCGGTATAAAATTTCGATTTTATTTTCTTTTGATGATACGAATTCGAATGATGATGAAGTTGAAATTTTTATTGAATATCGAAACACACTGAATCGGCCCGAAAATTTGCCGTGATTTTCAAAATTCGATAAATAATGAAGACAAAAGATTTTTCCCCGAGTCTCAACGTTGCAAACTTCAGATTCATCGAATTTTATCACGCGTATTGGTGAAATCAACTAAAGCATTTTGCCAGTGATGGAATTTGCAAGAGAGCGTGAAAAAACTGTAAGAAACTTGGGTCCCTGAAGGCGAGAACATTTGCTGGAATATTCAATTGGTTCATCACCGTCCGTAATTGAGAAAAAAACTGCCCGAGCGATTGATGTCGAAGCGGGAGCGTCGGGTCAAGCGATCGTCGATCAAAAGGGTGTATCGCGAGCTTGGAAGACAGCCAAAGCCGCACACTACCGCGTGGTCATAGAGTCCACGTATGTATCGTATGTTCCCCATTGAAACGTTCACCACCCGATCGTGTAAATATGATTGGCGCGTGTCTTTATCGACGTGGCATTCGAGAAATGTGATATTTATTGACTGCAGATGACACTAATTGCCATTTGGGACGAAGGCATAACTTTGGACAGGACGAATGACCACGGGACTGACTATCATTGACCGAAACTCAAATAGAAAGGGAAAACACCGAGCAAGCTGAACCGAATGACGATAAAAATGTCTAAATTAAAATTAAATAACTTCACAATTTATCATTTTGATCAGACAAATTATTAAAATTTGAATTAAAAATTAAAATTGTTTATTAAAAAATGATTATATTCAACAAATCATGAAGATTTTAGGGTTCATGACCGATAGACCGAAGATGGAGGCGGATAAAAAGATTGCAAATCGGCGAATTCGACCTCGAACCATTTCCGTTATGTAAATGGTGCACAAGATGTGTCATTGGTAGAGTGTATTTGGGGCATTCCATGCCGATTCGACCTGGGTCTGACCCTCAACCCCTCAAATCTGGTTTCCGATTTTTCCTATCATTACTCTCAGTATATGAAGCAATTAGAATTTTTTTCAGATTTTTTAAAATAAATTTGAGCGCGTCATGATTTTTTGAATTTTTTCTTTGAACTCCTCGATGGCCGCAATCGAAAAATCTGGAAAAATTCCCAAAAATACAGTGTCAGATATAAAAATTGTTGGTGTGAAATTCATAATGTCTGGGCTCTTGCTTCATCCCATTTCTTGAGTTTTTTGAGAAAATAAAGATAAAAATAATTAGAAGCAGAGGTCAATTAACTGTAGTAATTTACTGTTGCTCAAAATTTTGTATGCATATATAGCACCAGATTTTTGAAAACACTTCTTCGATTTTTCTAAAGTGTATTTTGCAATTTTTTTTAAATAGTTAGACGTTCACGCTAGGAAGGGGTGGGGAGGGGTGTGTGTGTGCGAGCGTGCGTGCGTGTGTGTGTGTGTGTGCACACCCCTTCCTACCCCCTCCCTTTTCCCAGCGTGAACGTCAAAATATTTAAAATATTCGACTATTTATGAGAACTTCCAAACCCCATAACTCATGGAGTTCATGGGAAATTTCAGCCTCCCCCGACGGAATATCATTATTGGCGAAAAATTGAAGGAATCTATAAAAAAAAAAAATTCCCCCATTTTTCGGAAAAGGGTTGCAACATCGATCGCCATGCCTCATCGTGGACATTGTACGCTTATTTACGTAATTATTGTAAGTGCAATTCGCATCATTTTTGAATCCCTAATTAGGGTTTTTGTCAACCATGGAGAAAGAAAAATTTCAAAATTGCAAAATACACTTTAGAAAAATCGAAGAAGTGTTTTCAAAAATCTGGTGTTATATATGCATACAGAATTTCGATCAACAGTAAATTACTACAGTTAAGTGACCTCTGCTTCTATTTATTTTTATCTTTACATAAACGCCTATTTTACTGTATATAAGAGTACGGCAGCTCTCGCGCTACGCTTTTCTTTTAATACTTGGCGTTGAGCCGCTGCCGCATCTCTTGATTTTCTCAAAAAACTAAAAAAATGGGTTGAAGCAAAAGCCCAGACATTATGAATTTCACACCAACATTTTCTATATCTGACACTGTATTTTTGGGAATTTTTTCAGATTTTTCGATTGCGGCCATCGAGGAGTTCAAAAAAAAAAATTCAAAAAATCATGACGCGCTCAAATTCATTTTCAAAAATCTGAAAAAAATTCTAATAGCTTCATAGACTGAGAGTAATGATAGGAAAAATCGGCAACCAGATTTGAGGGGTTAAGGGTCAGACCCAGGTCGAATTGGCATGGATTGCCCCATTTGCAGCAAGGTCATTAATGAAAATAGAGACAACGTTTGGAAGCGAACGAGAAAGCATGGAGGAAGGAACGCACTCGTCGGATCGATATTGAAACAAGGCAGAAGCAAATGTACCACAGAACCGCACGTCACATCATTAGCGATTCAGGTCCTTGCGATAATTTCATTATCGTGTGCCATTAAGGTACTTGGTTCAAGTTCGCACAAGATCAATACCCTTGAGTAATCGTAAGAGTAAAGAAAATGCAGTAGTGCCAATTTTCCTGCTTTGCCACAAGTCAATCGAAACTATAAAACCAATTTTTTTAGTCGAAAAAGTTTGCGGCCCATTTTGGGGCTCGTAACTTTCAGATTGATGGCGTTTAGCAGTTGAAAAAGGAAGTGTGTGGGAGATGAAATAATTGATGGGAATATAATTGGCATTCGGAAAAGGTAGTAACGATTGTTGGGTGCGAGAATAGTTTTTGTTGGGTAGGCGTCGTTGGCAATCGGTTGAAAAGCATTAATTAATAGAGAAGATATGATCGAGAGGGAGTGATAACTTTTGGAGAAGATCGTGCACTAAGGGCACGGAAACTTAGTTTGACAAACACTTGTGTGAATATATAGATATATGGGGGTGTGGAAAGTCCGTGGGATCGGTACATAAGACGCAGGAAAGTTTGCTCATTGTTAGTAAAGTTTAGTAATGACAAGGTGCGGATAAGCTGTATCCACAATGGAGCGTCACGCAAGAGGTTACTTAAACTTTAGTTCTCCGTCTTTCACAACTTGCCTATAGTTCCTATATACGTTTACATAAACGTATGTATAAATATACATCGTCAAATACAGTTTAAGTGATCGTGCAGTGACGTTGTGTCAGTGTGTTTGGGCGCATTGTGTGTATGCGTGAGAATAATATATCTCAGAGACAATAAATCCTTGTAGATTGTCATGATTTCCGGGCGAAATCACGTCAACGGTAAAAGCCAAGGAGGTGCACCGAAGAGCGAGGAAAACGTATTACCGTCGAGAGGAGGACTGTCTATATGAAACATCAATTACCATTTGGAAGCTGACGAAGAGCAAGCAGTGAAGTAGAAGATAAGAGCCTTGGCGAACATGGAGTTTGCTAGCTACCACCGTAAATGACCATAAATCGGCCATTATGTCACCTTAATGTGCCATCATACCGAGCGATGCCCTTTTATTACAACGGTGCCAGACAGACAAGCCGAATAATCATACGCCCACCACTTGCTTCGTTCAGCCTGGCCCCAACCACACACCCGCATGCCCATTAAAAGTTGTGGTAATCCACGTGTGGTTAAAGCTTATCGGCATGTGATATTGCTCGTGAAAGTTCCAATGCCGAGTCAGCCATTCTCGATTATTTCATTAGTACCTCGTTCGAGTGCGACATATTCACGCAATTCTGAATGTGGCTCTGGATTCTTGATGGACTAGATTCTGGATAGTGCCAAGAATTGATTATTCGGGCAAGATGCCACCACGGATTTGCACGTATTAAACAACACCTTAATGGATCCTCGCAGTCGGAATCAGAAAATCTCTCTGGATCATCGCACGCATGGCTATCAAGAGGATAAAACCATAAGAATGATAAGAACCAGGTGTCCATCTGCGTTGATCGTGCCCGACCATGTCATTCATTTTAAATCAGCAGAAGGAGCCTCGAGCCCCCAAAAACCTCTCCATTGTTTGAGTTGAACCCGTCGTTGGCAGAGAAACGGATGAAAATTGTTTGGACCTCCGGTCTACCGTTGCACAACGTTCAGAATCACATGGAGTGGCGTGATAACGGTTCTTCGCTAGGTCTACGTCGTAGTAAGACAGGAAAAGATGCCTTCCGGGTATTACCATCCATCTTCTCCCAGAAAACAAGCCACAGACCCTTAAAGCCCGTTCTCGGAGCTAAAAGCGCAACTCGGAAACGTGAGGGTGTTTAACCGACGAGTATCTCGCACGTCCGGTGGCATTAATGCCCCGTCGGGGTGTTGGCAATGCGCGTGCCTTGAGGTTACAAAGTCCTCGGTGGGCCAAGCCGCCTATGACGAAGACGTTTGGCAAAGGTATGCGTCACGTTAGCCCGGTAGGTAAACACACGTAACCCACCCACGCTACCTACGAACCTCAGTATTCCAACTAAGCCTGGGCAGCCCATCGTAACCACGAGGATTCGACCAGAGGGCTTACGTCATTGCTTCCATGATAATACATGATGTCCATAAGCTGCAGAGAACCTTCTGGTCTATTAAAAATGAAACGGCATGCACGGGGATCAAGAATACTGATGAGTTTGATGTTGATGTCTCTAAAATTTGTTCAATTAAAAGTTTATTGACTCATCTATGAATCGGACCCTCGTGAAGTTCGTAGTTTCCATCTGTTGATTTTCCATTGGTCCGGGTTACTTGAAGTGTTGGAGCCGGAGAGGGTGGGTTTAGCGGCGTGGATAGTTGAAGATCGAAGACGAGAAACTGCTGGGCCTATATATTATGCTGGGCGGGACGAGACTGCTGATTTGCCGCGGTTTCGTATAGGATTTCCAGTTATGTCCCTATATCCTGGTCGCATTCTCTCAATCGGCATGAGAGAGGAGTTTGTGGCTCGGGGGAGGTCACAAGCTACGCATACATATGCGGGATCAGAAGTTATTGGCAACCCTGGCGAGGCGATAATTAAATTTATCGAGGGCTGCGTGGTACGCGGGCCGGGAGCCTACGGCGGATATGATGCTATTGAAGGGTATATGATCGAACATATACGTACATCCGTTTAAACTTAAATCACCGGAACTTGGAGAATCAACGGGAAACGATGGGTAAAGGAAAGTTTTGAACATAAATGTTGGTCGCTCCAGGCTCAGTTTTTCGATAAAAATTCATAGCCGTGATTTCATAGCCATAACGCTCGATTGCCATCCACGCCATAAAGTTTGGCCAATGATGGCAGGTGCACCTTTGAAAATGAACGAGAAACAATGTTGTTCGGTGTACAATTGGCTTGAACCTTGTCGTTGTCCGCCTTGTTGGCAGGTCAGATTAACAGCCGACGAACAGAAAGCATAGAGAGATGGAAGAGCGAAAATTTAGGGGGTGGGTATCCAGTGCAGATAGAGGGTGCACTCTCTCGTGGGGAAACAATCGAGTACTCGATCTCGCGCTCGAGCTTGTCGAGGCAAGAGACCTAATTAATTAGTAAATCGGTCGCGATCGGGCATGTTGATTTGGTGGCTCCTACGAATATTCACCGCTTACCACATACATACAATATATACTATTTGTTATGCACAGGTGGTAGGGCGGACAACATTTTCGCAATGATTTGCGGTGAAACGTTGATCCAATCAAGCCAACTATTATTCCGGTAACGGTCGGGTAAATACCGTCAATGCCGGATGATGATGGACGAAGCGTACAATTGAGATTGTAACGGATACAATGACGACCTTCTCTGCTAAACAATGAAAGCAGCCATTCTTCTGTTGAAATAAAACTCTGCCAAAAATGAGACGACCAAACGTCAGTAAATATCAGTCTATAATGAAACGTGTGGGCGGTTAAAAGTGGGCAAAGAGCCAGAGCGTTGCTTTGACGGTATCAGAAAGGAACACACGTCATGACGAAGCTGGAGAGTCAAGCGAACAATGTCTGTGGTTGGATCAATTCTACGTACAATCAGAGTGGCCTGAGATTACATTTGACTGCATTCTTTGAAGTACAAATGAAGCAGATATGCCAAAGTATTAAATATAACTAGGGACCTCCAAGAATCTCTATTCCTGCGTATACATGAGATCATATGGATGTAGAAACCAGGACGCAATGGAGGTCATGTCTATCGGGAATTCCGCAAAGGGATCTCGGTCGAGTCCTTGCTTCGATTACGAAATCATTGGTATTCGCGAATATGGCAATCCGGTATTCAAGCGTAGAATCGATGAGCGAGGATATAGATATAAATATGACCTTATATGTTTGTAAGGTCGTGTACGTATGAGGGCTAAGGGAATCGGACGCTACGATCATGTAATTGCAATAACCAACGACGATTCGCTGCCCATATACGCCGGAAGGAATTCCGAAATTGAAGGCTTCTCTCTGCTCTAACGTGCTCTAACTTTGATGGTGCCCCTGGCTGTCTCTGTCTCTACAATAGGGAGCAGTGTGAAAGCGTTTGGCAGTAACACAGACGGACGATGACATACATCTATGAGGAATGTGAAGAACCTTCCCCGCTTCTCACACCAAACTGGTCGTCATTTTATTAAAAGTGCTACCTTGTTCACATAGTGCATCAATTAACTGCATCCCTTTTACAAACTCCATTGGCTCCAACTCCGTTTCTAAAATCAATGACGTTCTCGTATGAATCAACGTTGGTCCACCTGATATGAAAAACTAATACTCTATGGATCTTTGTGCTAGACTGGAGTGTTTGCTACACTTCGAAACCATTCATGCTTGAGATGGTGGCTCGTCAGAACTTTGACGTGTCCCCCTAACTCTGCCAATATTGAATCTAAACTATTGTTACGAACACATTGATAAATGTCTGTATGTCTTTCGATAGCTGTAGCCCTTATGACCGAGATGAACCTCAATTTGCCTTGATTTTCCTCTATTCCGCTTGTATTGGTGAAAAGTAAATCATCGATACAAAAATTGTGCTCCCGCAGTAGCCATTTGACCTGGATCAATTGAGACTATCAACGTGAACGGGCTCATAAATGTATCGGGGTGTTTCATATTATATCACAACGAAAAGATAGGGGCTCAGCCAGATCGTCAATGTCCCCGGAGTCAATATTACGTCTGGACCACAAACGTTTAACAAGATTTTCGGATCGTTGGAGGGTGAACTCGTGCCATGTCCATACGCGCCGTGAGGACGAAGAGATGTTAAAAGTAGCGGAATAGCTCGACTATTCGAGGACAGGTGTTCGATGTTAACGGACAGTGCGCTCGAATAAATGGGCACTCGGTTGAGATTAGGTACGCGTTTCACGGCAACGGACATCGCCAATGTCGTTCACTATCTTCTCGATCATTCTCTTCTACTTCTTCTTGGTCCGTCGCTTCTACAATACGCGCTACTTTCACCGCTATATTTAACGGAACTCTCGAACGACGTTAGCCTGTCTGAATTGGAAAGAGAGCGAGGAAATTGATGATAGCGAGGGAGTACACGGAGATAGCAAATGCATGTGTGTAGGTTTTGGAACTCGATTCTCCAACCCACTCCAGCTAAAGCCGAATCTTCGTTTCTCTATCAATTCAACCGGGAATGCTTCGGTGTATCGAACCACTAGATCTCGAGGAATGCAAGGGGACGTTGCTGAACTAAAGTGGCAGTGGGACTTGTATCCAAACAAGGTAAATCACGGTCTTATCTGTCTTTTCCTTTTCCGATTAAATCCCTCTCTTTTTCTCTTTCTCTCCTTTCTCCAAGACCCTCTATTGTTGTCTGAGACTTTCTTCTTTCTATCGTGAGCTAACAACAAAGAACGGAATATTTTCCTAACCTAGTTTCCGGCTGTTTTCAAGAGAACGTTAATGAGTGTCGAGCATAGATTCTCTCTTGAGAACGTCGGCGAAAATCATTGCCAACCAAGATAATCCGTTGAGCATAAGCAGCTCGTTTCAGGGGGGAATGCGAGGGTGAGACATCAGCAGGTATCAATCATAGAATCGTAATCACCTCCGGGGGAAACGTTCTCTGTTCATCGTGAATTTTGTCATTCAGGATAACCAGAACGAAGCAAACTGAAAGCGTCGATCGATTGCAGCGCGATTCGCGATGTGCTTCACGAAGGGTTGCCCTAATTAAACGTCGGCGGAGTGAACTTCCGAAGTGATTATGGCACTGGAAGCCGAGTTCAGTCATTAATGGAACGATGAGACTGGCAGATCCGTGTGATTCGAAGAGCATTCCTAAATGTGGCAGGCCAAATGATGGAAAGTCACTCCAGCTCGATTATATCCAAATTCCCAAAGTCCACAAACTCTTTGAACTGGAGAACACAAACCAAACGAGAAGTGCTGACGCAAACTATGTCATTTGCTTATGCTCAGGTGCGCATCCGATTTCTTTGGCTGTCGAGAATTCCATTCGTTACGCTCAAGAAATCGAGCCACGGATTCTCCAAGCCCCGCTTCCAATTCGTACAGCGAGCCAAACCACTCTGCCTTTATCGTCCTGGTAACCTGTTGCTGTTGTTAAACGTGCGTTGTGTGTGCAAGCACGATCCGGGAGTTGCACGACGTGCGGTTCTGGCAAACACAATGTTTGAAATATTTTCGGTTGGTCTTTATCGTTAGCTTACCATAATCAGGACAACAAACTCCAGCTCGTTAATAGGAAAACTCGTCAATACCTCTCTGACAAATACACAATGTTAGTTTGAACAGGTCCAGACCATTGACGGTTTCTTACAACATCCATGAAATAATTGAATCACAAACAAAAGGTTGTGTTTTCTGGTGGCCATGTTTTCTGGGTTAGCGTTATTTTAGATTTAGATGAATGTAGTTGGATCCTTTTTTTTTTTTATGAAGCATAATCCATTCTCGTTGAGATTGATAGACCAAGCCGGAGTTACCAGCGCAGAATATAAATCGAAGTTACTCGAAAATACCCGGCGCGTTGATGTACAAGCACGGAATAAAAATTTCTCTTCAATATCCTCTGTGGCATTGAAGATCCTGCAAGTGTGGAAGCAGCAGGGAGTGAGTACCGAAAATGGAATTTACTACCATCGAAAGACGCGGTTTGAACTATAGGTTTTCCCGTGTGTACGAGTCTAGAATCTATAATAGCAGAAACCTAGTGATACCAGCAAATTACATACATAGCACGAGCTGAAGTGAAAAAGCGGATGAAAAATTCAGTTCTGTCAAATCGCTGACACATTTGGCGGAATCAGCCGGAACAATCTTGAGCCTGTCACCGATACTCTATCGTAACCTAAAGGTCTGACCAAAAGCTGTCCAATTTATAACGATGTAAGGCCAACATGTCACTGCGGAGGGTTTTTTGGAACAAGGTTCTGAGAATTCTTCCCTGTGATGATAGAGAAAATGTTCCATGGCAGTATTCAACTCTTGGATGTCATAGATGACGCTTAAGACGGATTAATACCGCCACCAAGCTTGAGACAACCTTTGAGACTAGCTGGAAGGATCATGGATGTTTTGGAAATCGATTAGATCCTCGATCGTACGAATACATTGCAATGTAATGGATATATTCACAGCTGGATTAAAGGCAATTTGCGGAGTCGCGATTAAAGCTTTGAATCCACCTACCAGCTAAGCCAACGCTCCAGCAAAGCCTCGAACATAAGTCTCATGTATGTGTCCATTATTCACATTGGAGCTTCGGCTCATCGTGCGTCCGAATGTGTCCTGTAAACTCAGTGAATCGTTCACCGACCTATCCCGGAGCTGGGCGTCATCCTGTGAGTTTCTCTTTGGTGGTCTCAACATAGACAACTCACGAGCTGAGCATGTCAGTCAAGGGAAATGGCTTCCATCTCGCATCTGCTGCTTGCAACGGTAGCCGCGGGGGTTCAGTTCACAGCCCCGGATAATTTCAACGCTTTGCCATGGAATGACTTTCTTCAGCGAGGACGCGAGTAACGACAGTCCGCTTGGTCCCGGATTATGCGCGATGTCGCGATTAAAATCAGCTTCCAGGAAACGTAATCACCTGCATACCCAGCTTTAAAAATTTTTATCGTTGCACTTTTGCTGCTGCAGCTCGAGGCTCAGGCAGGTTCGCAGAATGTTATTTTCAAAACGTATGTACTGATGTAATGATAAACAACGGAGCGTGAACAGGGAAAAAGAGATGACTCGGTATGGTCTTGCCAAACCATAAACTGGAAGGAAGTAAAAAAAAATAAATAGGGAACGGAAGACTCTAAACTGAGAAGCTCCAGCAACGGCGACAGACTTTTCCAAATGGATCGAATTGATTCAAGAACTGTTTTGGTGTGCTTCAATAGAGACAATTTGCCAACAGAAGTCATCTGGTTCAAGACATAATGCTTACATTGAAATTGCAGATGTGACGAACAATGCAGAGCTTCCCGATGCTGCATATGATGCATTTAAGCCTTAATTCGGTATTGAGCGTTGAATGTCAAGCTTAATCTTCCGAACCCTTGCAGTAAACGTACACTGAAGTCTGAGTGCAATCCTCATTGTAACTTTCAACGGAACTGTGACCCATTTTGTCTTCAAAGACTTTATGCACATCCAATTCAGACACTATTTCCAAGATGCAATCGAAAATATGAATCATTTAAAGTTACGATGGTATATCAAAAATTTACGACATTGGATCATAGAAAATAGCAACATGGATCCTACAAGAATCTCCGAATAGGAATGGCAACATTTGCATTGCATTAGTGAGTAGCACGAGTTGTCAACAGCCTATATAAACTTTTCATATCTGTTGGGAAGTTGTAGACGGGGGTGTGAGTGCAGCATTGACAACGATAAATTTATGTATTGTTTGGTATCACACCTGTTCACTGCAGGACAGCCAAGTACTTCGAACTCAAACCAGCGCCGTCCTAACCCTCTGAGCCCTTTTACATCGTTGGTTACCTATGATATCTTTGTTGTACGTGTATACGTGGCATGTTTAGCTGCTTCACTGCTAAAGTTGGTCGCAAGCTTCCGTGAGACCATGAGTCAGGGGACAGGGGGATGGCGCGCTTCCCATGTATAATAAAGGGATCGTAACACTGTGATGATCTCTCACGAAGCGAGAACAGGACAATGAAAGTTGTGGCTGGTCAGCATGTTTATGGAGGGAGTTCCAAAACTAATGGACATTGATGCAACTTTGCTCGTAGTCCGATGGCCTGACTTGAACCGAATGATAACTCACCAGCTAATTATCAGATCCCTTGATGCCTCGATACTTGTCGACTCTCAATCTACTCTCTCGCTTGATCCAAGCTCATTGATCTTGACGTTTGGAACACTCTGTACAAAGTTGAATCGTGTCAAAGAGCAAGTCTAGCTGGTCGTATACGAAGCTACTCTAAAATGCTAGTTGGGTATGCGCTCATAATGCACATTGTACGTTGATGTACGTGGGCATAAAAGGCATATAGCACCTGACCGGGGTCACACAGCATGTGCCAATCTTCTCGATTGTAGATGACGATGTAAATTACTCACCACATGACCAAATTGGAAGCTCACAAATGTGAAACCCTCGACATGACGGTGTGGTAATTGTTCTTGCAGACAAGGCTACTCGGAAGCTCGTCAAGTGCAGTATTACTTTTGCTTCCAACGAGCTCTGTATACGTGGCCAGTTTTATGTTGGCTCAAGGACTGTGTTTTGTTTCTCCATACAGCCAGAAACTTCTGCTTCATTTAGAATGCCATAAAAAGTAGAATCTGCACTAATTTGGAAATTGTGAGCAACTTCAATCTCGTGTTTATTCGTTACTCTCACAGTGGTGGCAAGTTTATGTTTTGTAGCCAACTGTAGCTTGCCGCGACGGCATGGGAAAGAAAATGGTTTGGTAGACTGTGACAATATGCTCCGGCGTCTCCAAAATGGTTGGACGGTTAGCATTGAGGGTGATATTAAATGTAAGTCAGGAATTTCAAGATTACGTTAAACACGAAGGGAAGATAATCAAACAGACAATAACGAAAGGTTTCGAATGGGAATGGAAATGGAAAAACGCAATTGCTTCAGTCGATATGTCCAAACGAGAACACCGAATGAGCTCTCTCATACCGTCTCTCTCGGTTTTCCGCTACCGATCGCTTTCCACGTCTGCCCTTGAGGGATGGGGATAAGCAAGCAGAAACACGAAGGAGTGGATATTCACTCTTCCACTTTCCTCCTCCACCTCCTCCTCCTCTCATCAGTTTCCACCGCTCTATCACAGTCACTGTCTGTATGTGTTTTCCATCCTCTATCCTCTTTTCCAATCTATCCTCGTCTCCCACTTTCCTTCATTTCTCTTTGCCTACTATCCTCTGCTTTCCTTCCTTTCACCTCTCAGCCCTTCACTTTTTTTACCATTGCTTTCTCTTTCTCTCTGGTTTTGCATGCATCGAAGATAGCCTCGAAACGTCACTCCTGATCCACGCCACTAGCAATCCACCAGGCTGTAATTCACCCACTTCTCTTCCATCTTCTGTCTCTCCTCTGGCTTCCACCTTTCCTTGTACTCTACTCTAGAGTTTTTTTTTTCTTTTAGGTTCATTTCTCTTCCGAGGTGAAAATTCGTGCAAATTTCTGCAGCATCTGAGAACATTATCGGTTCTTTTTTGAGGTGGCGGAATCCTTTTCACCATGTGGCATTTTTCTCTTCAAATAAATCAAATGTTTCATAAATGGATTTTCCTCCATCCCAGCAGTTGGATGTTCAAATAACATGCGGCTCGCGGAGAGTGGTTCATGCCTCAATGATTCCATCCACGTCTCACGTTGATCCACCGTTCATGAGAGAATAGGATTTTGAATAACAAGTGCGGAAAACTGCGAATTACGCTCTGTGTAGAGTTGCCGCATGAGCTGGGAGCTTATCATTCAGTCACACGAGTATGAACGCGGTTTGCAGAACCAGCCAAAAGCGAATGCTACTAACCGCAGAAGGATTGGTTTACTTTACTTGATTTTGCAGTTGTCTGCATCCCGCTAAGCATGCCAACCAGCAACCACGACATTAATTTCATGCCCAATGAGCTCACTTTTTTATTAAAAAATAAAGTGTTTCATTTTTTTACGTGTTGTAAAGTTTTTTTTCATCATCATACATGATCCAATATGTTCCGTTCCTATAATCCAAAATGACACCAAATACGACCCCATAGTTTTTGATGAAAAGGTGAAAAAGGAAAACGAGAATGTATATTGAAGTGGACGCGAACGTCGGGGAAGATTCTTGCTCGTATGGCGCCAGCTTGAACTAAATTACGGAACGTTAAATATATTCTAGAATTTGCATGGCAGCTTGCATCGCTAGCTCCAAATATATTACGCCACTTTCGGAGTCTCCCGAAAATCTCTGGAAACGGTTTCAATTAAATTTATGTGCTACATTTTTTCACTAACTGGATATAGTGATCATTTCGAATTCCGTGATTGTCAGTCTAGCATTTAGGAACGTAGAAACGTGTGTCTACCTCAAAAAAAAAAAGGAGGAGCTCCCGAGTTATAGAATTTATGGCTGTCAGAAGAGCACAGATGTTTAGCTCGAACATGAATCTCGTGTCGTCTAACAATATGACGTACAGCTTCATATTTCTACAAGATTTTCGGGAAAAATGGAGATGAGGCTCGTTGCAGCAAAAGTGGATGATAAAAAAGGGCACCGTGGTAGTCACACTGGGCCAAATTGACCCAGTGTGTACACGAAAGTCACATTTCGGATTTGAACACCTTTTGAAAAAGTGAAAATATGGTTTGGATTTAAAAAAAACATTAAAGACTCGTAATTGACTCACCAATTTCAGCCAAGCATTCGTAGTCAGTATCTGATTCTTCTCGTCCTGAAAGAAAAAATAGAATAAATAGAGCGAGAACGGAGCATTAATGCTTAGTCAAAGTGTATTAGTAGAGAGGTGTGATATTTCTGTGTTGGCATATTCATGAGAGTAAAAGTACGAAGCTCCAGCACAGACTCGCAGATACATCATGGCAGGCTCTCTCATAGAAGCTGGTTTTTGCTGTACATGTACGTGTGGTAATTATAATTCCAAGCTGCTCGTCGGCTCGCATAGCGTGACTGCACACTCTCCCCCCCCCCCCCCTCCAAATTCTCCCTGCTCTGGCTATCACCTCGACTTTAAAGCTTCCGGCTGCAGCTCGCGGTGAAATCCTTTTTCCTTGTGCTATCTCCATTCATTCATCTCAAAGGCTTCATTCCCACTGTACTTTACGTTTACGGCAATCTTTTTTCTTACATAGCTTTACTCATACAAAAAATGTCTGTGTATTTATTCGCGAAAAGACGTTTCAGTTTTGAAAAATTCCCATTGGACGAAACTCATTCAACGTTGAAAATGAACGAAAAATGTCGACAAAAATTCGTGGACTAAAGTTCTTGAGTATTTTGAACAAAAACATTCGTCTCGAGTCTCCGATTGTTTGAAACATGCAAAATTCATCGAGGACTATTTAATTGCAGCAGCGAAAAGCTCGATCCATAGGTTTGAGCTTCGGATAGAAAATCCATTGGATATTTGGTCCGGTTTCGTGAGTTAAACGCTCGATTGCGTAGTCGATGTGACAGCCAGGTAGAGAAATAATGGTCGTTGGTGAGAGCAAACGTATTGTTCCATTGTTCTCGTGTATGGTAATTTGCAGGATCGATAATAATCT
The DNA here is from genome assembly GCA_037043255.1 of Diadegma fenestrale. NCBI lineage: Eukaryota > Metazoa > Arthropoda > Insecta > Hymenoptera > Ichneumonidae > Diadegma > Diadegma fenestrale. Next base: position 1,925,539 of record CM073312.1, read on the forward strand.
CTACATCGAATGGGCCAAGTCAGATATCAAGTTTGAAGAGAGGAAAACCGGCCCGGAGCACAAAGCATCGAAAATATCGATATTATTCAGCTTAGAATTTCGAGTTGAGTTTTTCATCACTTTTCCAAGGATTGTACGAAACGCTTCACCATTTTTTCCAACGGAGTTTAATTTATTTATTGGGAAATCGATGCAACATGTATTTTCTCTTGCATGCATTACTTTTCGTAATATTGGGATGAATTTCGCCATGGCAAGCATGGCTCCGAGTTTACTTTCAACGAGAAAACCTATTTCGAAAAGCCATAAACGAGAAAAATCTTGAACGACGTACAAAAACCATTTGTATTCAAACGAGGAATATAAAAACAGGTTTTTTTCCCCCCCAAGTTGACGATTTTGTGAAAAGAGCAGTTGACAAAGTACGTGAGGCACAAGTACGTGCTTGAGCTTCGAGTTCTTGAAATCCAAGTACTCGAGATAGTACTCGAATTTTAAGAGGATGGCAAACTCGTGGTATGTCAGCGAATGCACTAACTTGTGGGGAAAAAAAAATGAAAAATACAACGAAAAGGAGAAACATCAATCAATGATTTGAAAAACTCACCACGTCAATTATTTGTTGAAGAGTTATACCGAATTTGACCTCGAGGGGCTCGCTCTCGTTGGCGACTGGACGTTCCAGGATGTTGTAATTAGCCAGCAAGTGATTGAGGAGCTGTTTCTCGTAGCGGCCGCAATGGATCTCTGGAAACAGAAAAAATCGATTCAAAATTTAATATAAAAAAAACGAAAAATACTTTTATTTCATGAATTATTCATACAATTTTAGAAATCATGGCAAATTATCGTGTCGATACAGTTTTTAACGAAAAAAAAGGGGAATTTCGTTAGAATTTCGATTGACAGCTCGAGGGCTCGTTGGTGGAACGCGAATTTCGTGTGTGCTCGATAAATCGATGTGCGTTGACGATGATTGCGACGTACCAGAAACGCGAATTACCCATAGCAACCCACGAGATCTGGTCAAATGCAATAATTGTCCTCCGCAAGGTATAGGTGTGGTTTAACCGACTCCGGAATCCATCATTGGATTGGAAAGCTTAGGCAAGCTTGCCGAGCTCTCGGGGCGGCTCTGGTTACTATGGCGTGGCCATAGTGACTCCGAGAATCCGGAATGCAACAGGATTGTATCGAGGAATAATGGCAGAGGGGGTTCGCCTCGTTGACCGGCGACGCACGTACCCTCGTATGCACCAAACACGTGACGCGTGCTTCCGGCTCCTTGCGACAACAAGAATTTCAACGAGACAATTATTCGAGCAATATTGCAAGAATATCAATTTCCATATGCAACAACGAAAAGTAGATCGCGACGTCACGAGGGCTCGATTTATTTCGAAGGACCGCAGGGACTTTTCTTTGCCTTTGGTTCTCCTTGATAAATCAAATGCGGCGTGAACTTCCACGCGTTTGGATGAGAAAAGTTAAAAATTGGAAATTAAATAACGGAAAATGTTTCTTCGCAGGAGAAAATTGTTAGTTTTAGTGTCAAGAATGTTCGCATGTAAAAAATTATCAAAGAATCTTGAATAAAGTAATTTTGTGATGGTAAAACGCTGAGAAACTGGGAGGAAATTTTTATCGTGAAATTTAGTCACATGAATCTTCATTACTTGGCGAATTTATAGATTCTTCCGACAGGCTTCATCAATTTAAAGTTGGAAACAATTGTAAGATGTGGAAGGAGGTGAATCTGTTATTAATCGAGCGAAACAAGTGCCTCATCACTAGAGAATAAAATGCCGAAGCTGCGCCTGGAGTTCTCGTGTGGCAAAAGAAAAGAAGCAGCAGCAGCAAAGTTTGTTGTGCGGTAAAAAGTTGGAAAACGTACAAGAGTCTTTAAGAATTTATATACAAGCGATAATTACGATGCACACTGCAGGTTCATCGAAAATTAGTTCCGAGTTAACATTTTACGCGCGTTGTGTACTTTTTCAAGTACATAAACGATTATTCAGCGCGGGATGAATCGCAGTAAGTTGTGAGGACTGGTACTTGAGGTTGATGAGAGAAAGAGGGGAGGAGCAGGAGCTGGCAGGGGCGATCGAGTGTATATGGGTGAGAAAAAAATCAATAAAAGCGACTATGCCCGTGGCACTACTGGCGGTAAAACTGGTGCGGAATCTCGATTCGTTTGAGCGAAAGATGTAAGAGGAGGTAGTAGCGGCGGCGGCGGCGGCGAGTATATAGGGAAAGCGTGCGCGGCTTATACGAGCCGCATGGCGAATCGCAGCTTTATTTTGTTCAACAGCTTGCTCGACCTTACGGAAAAGTGTATGAAAGCATATTGTACGAATGTGGAAAGAGGAAAAGACTAAGAAAAAGGAAGTTAAGGTGAATGTGGTTTTTTCTTGCTGCAGCAAACCGGCAGCAGGCTGCCGGGTGCGGCGCCGGGTTCTGAGGTCGCTTTGTTGTTTTATGAATGGCGAAATAGGACGATGTTAGCGACTGCCTCTGTGTGTAGTAACAGACGCGTGGGTGCCAAACGTGAGACAGAGAGAAAAAGAGGCTGCGAGAATGAAAGTAAGAAAAAAACGGGCCAGGGAATTCTCAGGATCGTAAAAAACATTTTGATACGTGCGGAAGTTACTTTTTCGCGTCGTATGAGCGAAGTTTAGGCTTTTCGGTGATGCAGCAGGACATATTCGTGAAAGTCGCTTCGAAAAGTGAACTTTTTTTCAATTGAAAATCGTAAATTTAGCTGAAAGTTCCGTCAGAAATAAAAAATATCGTTAAAATTACGAAAATTTTGGAACTTATCCCAAAATATTCCACGTTCCATCTTCAGATTGTTCTTTTGAAGCGGGAATCATTATTTTTTCTCATTTTTAACAATTTTTGTGTCTCTGAGCCGGGTGTCAAAAGATTGAAGGAACGAGATGATGTGTGGACGCGCGCGGCGAGAGCAAAGGAACGAGACATTTATGGGATACGAGATCGATAACGAGTCCACCCTCGAGCTGATTTCCTCCTGCGAGCAAGTGCAAAGTACCAAAGGGAGCAGAGAAAGTGGATTTCTTGGGAGTCGCGACATTTCAAGTCACACGTCGCCTACGCCCATGAGCCTTTGCAGCTCGCAGCAGAGTTTGTATAGAAAAAACTTGGCTGCGTAGTTGTTTCCATGGCTTATTATTCTCGATGGAGATTATTGCAAGGACGACCAAACGGAGATTACTCCACTGCTGCTGCTGCGGTCTCGTCATTGATCTACCTGAACGTGTCCATCGTCCTACGCTCGTATCTCGCCAGTGCGGAAGCTTCTCGACGACAGTCTCAAACGAGGCGATTGCGAACTATGAAAAGATCAAGACGATGATGATGACCATAAAACAATATGGCGAACCCTCGTAAACTGATCCAGCGCACTTCCGGCATTCATCCAGACAGATTGAATGTACAAATTGCTCCTTCATAGCCAACCGGTTACTTTTAGTTGTCGGTCGCACGACCGGACATTGAAAACGGCTGAAATCCTTAAAATGAACAAAAAAAAAACTTTTTACGTACGAAGCAATTATGTTAATGCCTTTCGCTCGACAATTACTCATTCTTTTTTCTCGCGGCTATAATATTGGATTTTTCCTGGGGGGCACTCGGGCATCGCCGTTAACAGTGACTCGTCCTGCTGCTCGTCGCGTCCAACTCGGTCGAGCCTATCTTCGTCTTCGTCATGGTAAAAGAAGGTAAATAATTCAAGGAAAAAATGTACTTGGGCGCCGACGAGCGTTGGGCCAGCGCGCGGTCCTTTCAACGTAAATTCACGTCGACGTACAGGGTAGCAAGGCTGCAGAACTAGTTTTTTCAAGCAGCGTAATCGAAGGCTTCCACCTCGACAGAGCACACCCATTGCCAACTGATGGAAAAGGAAGTTTAATTAGGTTTCCTCTTGGCAAGTCGACTCGACGCTTGCGAAATCCACCAGCCGAACGAGCACAGACGGGGACAGGAACGAATTAAAGTACACGCGGCCAATGAAAGAGCCCGGACGAAGCTCGACGAACCAGATGAAAGGAGAAAAAGTCCCAGAGCCAAAGAAAAAGCCTGCGACTGAGAGTGACGCTTTTTTTTCCAACACGAGGCACCAGCAGCCCCACTTTTTTCTTCATCCCTTTTTACTCTACTCATTATACGGCGAATTGAATATTCATCGGGTCCGAATCCAAAGCCTGACACAAAAAATTCCCCCCCTAATCGCGAAACTCGTTGTTTACACTGTAACGTGATTGAAATCGAGTGCAAAACGGAACCGACCGCGCGCGCCCAGCTAAAACGAAAGAAAAAAATGCACACGATATCCTCGTACATCCGGCGAACCAAGTTTTTCGCTCTATACACGCAAACTTTTCAGTTGACTTTACAAGTTTTTTTCAACTGCACACTTTCCTCTGCTACTGCGATAATAAGTTTCACGCGTTATACACAAACGGACTCGCAAACAGTCCAAAAAATGTGTAACCCACGCCCCCGAAATCGTTTGCCAACTCGTCGAGCGACCGTGAAGCTGCGATGTCTCTTTTATATATAAAAAAAAAAAAAAGCGAACAATTCTCGAGTTATTCGAAACTCTCGCATCCTCGAGACACCACGCAGGATCTCGAAGGACTTGCTTTTTTTTTCGTCGCCTCTGATACCACGATTTGATAAAAGTTTCAACTATTTCCGAACGATAAAATAACCTTCGGCCCTTCCTCTATTGAATCGAGAAAACTTTTCGGCTGTTTTACGAGGACGCGGCGATGAAACTTTGATCGAAAAAAGTGGCCAGGACGCTGCTCCGTCGAGAGGGAAAAACGTTGACAAAGAAAAAAAACAGCTTATCGAACTAACGCGTAGGAAAATTCGTCGCAAATCCAAGGAAAGATTTTTTTTTTCGCTCCTTTTCGATAATCCCTCCATTTCCCGTCTGCGGTGGCGGGATAATATTCCGCACGAATCTCTTTGAGGACTCTTCATCGTCTCTAACTAGCCGATGGAGCTGTCAGAGCCCCAAGAGGCGAAAACGCATCCTTGGATGCAGCCCAAGGATACGCCGGGGCGTGCGTCGTTAACCAAGGAAAACCGAGACGAGAAAAAGGAAGAATTATATATATATATAAATTCGTATAGACTCGTGCGTGCTGCTGCGGAGAAATTTTTTTCTCCCCCGGCAAAGATTTTATGCTCGGCAGCTTTTCAGCATTAGCCCACTTGATAGAGCCAGCGGCATCGGGAGAGTCGAAGGAAAGAGTGACGAAGTGGTGAAAATATATGAGGGTGGGAGCAGGGCTAGAAATCGAGAAAGCTCGCGACAGCAGAGCGGATTGGCACCGCGCGCGTTCCGGAGTGCACCGGGCTGTGAATGCCCGGAAAGTGAAATAAGCACTTCATACCGACACTGCTCCTCGCTCCGTATCTACCGAGAGTTTCGCTATTCGCCTTCGTATATACAGAGATGTCATGTTGATATGCGGTAGAATGAGTAGTATGCCAACGAGACGAGGATTTTTCGCTTGCTATATTGGATTATGCAACAGTGGAAGAAGAAAAACTTGCCTTGGCTACAGCCTCCAGGACCAGGACAGAGTTAAGAAGATTGCAGTTTCTTGTTTTTCCTGTGAGAATATTCTTCGAGTTTGCATGAGACTCCAAGATTTTGTGGACGTCGTATCGGAATAACTTTGATTACCCATAATCAAAATACTCCTCACGATCTTGCCGAAACTCTCGTGTCCAGGCTCACAAACAAACTGGCCATTTATTTATTAACTACAACGAAGAAATTTGACGATAAATTTTCTGACGTTTAGAATTTGAGATATTTAATTTACAATTTTTTATTTTCCTCATCTAAACGCGTGTAAATTCAAGGCCAGTGGTGTTTCAAAGTTGAAAAAACAAGTTGCAAAAAAAAAAATTTTTTGGCCAATAGCCAAAAATTCCATGAGCCGAATTTTTTTTAAGAAAAATCCTAAAGACACGTTTTTGCAATTCATAAACGAAACGCGACTCGAATTTCCATGCGTTTGGATGGGAAAAGTTAAAAATTGTGAATTAAATATCTCAAATTCTTGAACAATTAAATTTATGAAAAATTATTCAAGAATCCTGAATAAAGTAATTTTGTGATAGGAATACGTTGAAATAATTTTCCGGCTAAACTTTGAACTCGAATGCAACAGATTTATTATAGATCGTAGGCTTCCATTAAGGCAATTGGAGGAGAATTAAAATTTCATCAGTTTTAGGCACCTTTGCATAGAATACGAAATAAAAGTGGATCGCGTGTCTTTCGCTTTCGGCCATCTCGATCTAAATGGGCCGATGTTGGGAAAGAAACTTTTTGAGTTTGTGCTTTTCTCCTTTGCCTCACTCTCGTTCGCTTTGAAGATGCGACGCGTACAATGGATTATAAGGAAAACGTTGCAGCAGCTCTTGAGCAGAGCCGAGTAGCGTCTTCAATCTCCGCGATGTTTTTTTCATTAATAGATGGCGCGAGAGCCTCTCGTCTCGGACCTTACTCGAGAGTTTTCACGTTTTTTTTTTACATGAATATTGCAGCCAGCTTGACCAACTTTTCTTGTCAGTGTACGAAATTCCACTTTGTATCAATGTCAAGAGCGAGAAGATAAATCTGTCGCGTATCGACCTTCTCTCTGTTTTGCCGGTAGCAGTGAAAAGTTAGCGTCGAAAATCAAGTAGCAGTAACAAGTAGCGAAGCTCACTCGAGTGTTGAGTCTTGAGTCACGAGTCGAGCCTATAAAAATGCTGTTGCAGTTGTATCGCGAAGGGTTTTCCTTATCGCCCTTGACGGAACACGCGATACTACGTTCACCTTGGCCGATTCTGCGCTATTGCGCGATCGAATCGGCCTCAATGAAAAAGAGGCCAAAAAGCAGGCGCGCTAAGAAACTAATTAACTTTGGTGACCAAACAAATACCTCACGGATTCCCTCTCGAGAGGAGTGCGAGGCCGTTGCAGCGATGGCAAAATGTCGCGCGGAATGAGCAACAACGAAAAAGTCATAGCCTCGAGATTCCAAGGCCTGCTCTGGCAAAGCTCAAGAGAATCTCTCAGAGCAGAATCAACCGAGATGGACGATTCAATAATAATGAACAGCCCCGAATGTGCTCTCAAACCATTAGAAAAATCATTATTTCACGGACTCACTGAAGGAGTGAAGTTTCTTGACATTTTCGAACTGTCAAATCGACCCAAATTCGTCCAAGGCAAGTTTCTAAAATTTCCCATGCAGGCTTCGCTTTTTTTCGCTATTTTTTAAATTTTGACAGTATTTTTGGTTTCACACGAAACTGTCAGCAAAATTTACGATAGCAATGACAAAAATTTACTTCTCGAAGAGACTTTTTAGAATATTTCTTGCTGCAATGACAAGATTTTTGGGATTTATTTTTTAAAAAAACGTTTAGTCGAACGAATTCAACGAAATGTCGATCTTTTCCAATAAAATCTCATTTTCAGTGGATGAAATTCCGAGCTGAAATCTTCAATGATGCCAAAATGTGCGGCGATTGTGCCAGGAAAGCGATTCATTTTCATGAGGACGACAGAGCCATGCAGAAGCGACGCGAGAAACCAGTAGACGAATCGTGTGTGTCACGTGACAGGATAGTCCCGCTAAATACACGCGATTTTGCGGGACGTCGAGGCTTCCGGAGAGCGTAAATCCATCCGGACATGGATGTGGAGAGACATCACGCGAATGATAGAATCGGCCTGCTACGCGTGAATCGTCGATGTACGAGATTCAGCCTGATGGCCCGCGAGCTTATCCTGCTCGCCAGCTCGTCATCGTCATCATTTTTAGGGCACAGAGAAAAGTGTTTTTCGACGGAATGATTTTTGTTTCATTTTATGAAGATCATGATGGGAAGAAAAAGAGGAAAGGACGAAATTGAGGGAAGAAACGAGCGAGGCTACGAGGTCAAATGTTTAGTCTGATGGCTCTTGGGCGTTATATGCGTCTCACTCAAGACGCGAGAACCTCATTACTGATGACCATCCACTCTCGAGGTTGAGTGGTATGTTCAGAGTGCTGCTAGCAATATGTTCTGGTTCGAGAGACATTTGCAACACTGCAGGCTCACATTATATGTGCATAGCGATGTCGAGACTCATGTGCATCCTCGCGATTGAGTGGCCTAAATTACAGCAGCGAGTTATTTACGCGCGCAGACTATTTTCAACTTTGCCTCGTTGAAATGCAACGAAAACTCATTATTTTTTCAAGCAGAGCGCAAAATTTTCATACGTATTTGTCAACAATAGCGGGACAGTCTTCTTTGTCATTGGAAACCCGAATTTACTAAATGAAATTTGAAAAAGTCAATTAATTATCAAAGTAATTAATTAAAAATATATTTTGCGTTGTTTTCCAACGATATCAACTTTGCTATCATATGAAAACGATGCTGAAGTTTGCCTCGTTGAAATGCAACGAAAACTCATTATTTTTTCAAGCCGAGCACGAGATTTTCATCCGCGCGGGATTTGTCAACAATAGTGCGACAGCCTTTTGTGCCATTCGGAAATCAAAGTTATCAAAAAAAAAAAAACATTTTCAAGTCCATTAATTATGAAAATAATTAATAAAAAATGTATTTTTCGTTGAATTCGTCAAAGTGTGAAAATTTCGTTGAGCCAAATTCACAGAACGCTCGTCGAACCTGAAGCCAAGTTTTAATCTTTTTTTTTCATCATTAAATTTCAATTAATTTGTATAAATGAGTTTTTTTCACAAAGTTCCGGCGAATCCTCGTACGCGGAATCGTTGAGTGGAAAAAAAAGTGGCTTTGGCGTTTGAAGCCAGGATGTCAAGGAGCAATATGAAATTCCACGAAAATCCTGATGGCTCCTTTGATGGTTGGTCTAATGGAGATTTTATGGGGCCGCTCGGCCGTGATGGTAATAAACATGGGCGCAAAGGGATAAAGGTCACACGCGGAGATGATTCGCCGAGGTGAAAGGAGACGGTCCATGCGCAACGATCATGTTATTCCTGTTTGAGCGAGGCAAACTCGAACTGAAAATTCATACTGCTTGCCAGGACGTCGTTGGTGTGACAAAGAGGTCCTCGGAGTTTAAGTTGGATGGATATTCCGCGAAATGGACTAAGCACGTGACGTATTAAGCTTCGGATCGAGAGAGTGCAACGTATTACAAGGGCTTTACGGTATAGAGTAGAATTTCCGGTGCGAATGCTATGGGAGAGCATGATATCGAAAGGATCGATGAGTATTTGAATAGCATAATGGGCCGAGTAACCCCTCCAGCGATTCTTTGCCACAAAAACCTTTTAAAAAGCCTGTCTCATAGAAATCACATTTTGCTGCATTTACATACTCGATATTTCTATATTTTTCATATTTATTGGGCTATATAAATATATTAGAAAATGGACCATCAGGCCAACTCGATTCAACGAAATTTTTCAACGTGTGTGCTGCCTCGCAGCCCTTCACAAACGTTTGCGTCTGCCTTCGTGTACGTGTAACGATCCTCCCATAATGGATATTCTCCAGAGAGTCTCTTGACGATAACACCTCCCGATCCCCTCGAATTTTCATACACACACACGTACGTGTCTTACCTACTCCTATTTCGCATGCTCCAATGCGAAAGGCCGTCCAAAAACTGTTTCGTCGCTGAACTTGAGATTTTTTCATGAATCCACATGCTCAGAGCTTTCGTTATCAGTGTTGAGGAGATTCTTGAGTCTCGCAGAATTCGCGTTGAGATTAATTAGAGAGAAAAAGTGCGATCAAGGAGAATGTTTTTGGGTTTTCTAAGAAAGTTGCATGCTTCCTCGTAATTGAGGAATTTAAGCAAATACGTGGTAATTTTTCATGAACATTCTGTTGAGAATAGCGAATACTTTGACGTTGCATCGTGCGAATGCAACGAAATTCCTTTTTGATCTTGTCAAAGCTCATTATTCAAATGCAGAGTAAAAAATGACGATGACGAAACGATCAAGTTCGAGGATTTCACGAAATTTCAAGTGGAAAATTACTTGAAATTGCTAAAATCTCTCAAAGGGACCAGGAAGTGATTTCCTGGAAATGGCTGAGCGATATTTCGAGCATTTCTTTGCCTGATTATTGCATAATGGATTTTCAAGACAAGCCTCGAGATGCTGCAGCCCTTCTGGAACATTTTTTCTCATTTGTCGAATGCGTTCGTTTTGTGGAGAAAAATAATACATGGCGAGCTTCGAATCGTTACAGAGCCTAGTACTGATTTAATAAATGCGACGAAGGAGAAAAGGGCGAGAGAAGGGGGTAATTTCCTGGACGAGCCTGCGCGGGTTATAAAGAATAAAAAAAAAAAGAGCAATTCTTTCTCATCCACTATTACTATTACTGCCACCTTTTGCACGCTAAATGCACAAAGGAAAAAATTCATTTGGCGTATATAGAGCGACGCGAGGTAACTTTGAAAAACCGTTCTGTTTCTTCCATGCCATTTTTCTTCTTCTCGTTTTTCTACAGTCAGGATTTATTCCAGGTACGTTCAAGCGCTGCTTCCTTCCAACTGCTCAAGTGCCGTTTCTTTTTCTTTATTCCTTTACGTAATTTCGTTGCCCCCTCCCCCGCGCATAAGCCCTGACGATCTCTCCACCTGGTTTCGTTAACTGCCTCTCAGTTTCACATTAGCAAAGAGTCATTGTTTCAACTCGAAGGATTCGCACATCCATTGTTTCTCTATACCAATGGAAACAGAGAGACAAGAACGAGTGATTCATGATGCACCGAGGCTTCCGAAGCATCAATCATCGTCGCATTGTCTTTATAAATAAGAAATTCGAACAGCAAGATCGTGCGGCAACAATTTTTAAATGACCGCAATTTCGGAAACTTTATATCTCTGGTAAAATTTAACGAAAAGAGTTCAACTTGGGCTCATTCTTTTCGTTTTTTAATGCAGGATCGCGTGGACCTGGAGCGATTCCGCTTCGAGGCGAAAAATTAGGCAAAAATGCGGCAGCAACGAGGGGAAAGAGGGCGCGAGATTCAAGGTCGCATGGGGTCGTTTTTTCGTCTTTTTTTTTTTTATTTTCGCGAATGGAACCTCGAGTTTGCATAAATTATCGAGATATGCGAGTGCAACTTGGAGCGATGAGAATCTGCCGAGTCTGAAATCTTTGAAATTTATTTGTTATTCAATTTCTAGGAGAAAGGCATGGATCCTCGTCGTTGAACTTTGATCATGGTACAGGGAACATCATTTTGCCATCGCAGTATTCCGGTGGAACAATGGAGAACATCCTTTGTGCGATCGCGCGCACAAGCTTTCCGCTAAATCTCATTTGCATGAATAATCCTCGGAGCTTCTACTACGTCTGTTGGAGATTTTTAAGTCACACGCTTGGGAATCGAGGAGATCTATTGGAATGGAAATGCATCGGGATGAGGAGAAAAATCATGATGCGCATCGCGCTTTTTGAATTATGAATATTCTTTGAAGATTTTTCTTGCATGCTCTCTTACGAGTTTCGTGTAATCACACGACGTTTGTGTCGGTGGTGCGTTGGATACACGAGGATTTTCGAGTTGGTGTGCTCGAAGGTTTTACAGTTGAAAAAATTATTGGTTGAATTTCCAATTTATCTCGACGACCGTCGGTCCGATTGAAAAATGTCCAGGGACTTTTTTTTTTTTTATAGAGAATTCAATTCTCTACGAAAAAGGATTCCATCAATTTTTCGTCGGACGCCAAGTGGTCGAGATATATCGAAAAAACTGATTGCACTCGAATTTTCAAGATGGCTGACGAATCACGACACTTTTTCCAACTTTCTGTTCCATATTTCATTCTCTGCCCGTTGGTCAATGTACTCGACAAAGTATCGCAATTGTTTTTCGTCTCCTTGAACGACAAATGTTTTTTTTTTACAGAATTTCCTGATTTCTCTCCTCCGCAGAGTCTCATTTTCGTGCTGCTGACGCAGTTTAATGAATTTTTGGCTAACCTTTCTGTCCGCGAAATTCATTGGCACACCGGAAGGTGTAAGTAACCGCTAATTATTTAGTGCTGCAGCGAGGATAGGAAGGCAGAGGTTAATCAGCGACGATATAAGTCAAATATCGACGAGCGAGAGAGACCATGCACTCGCGGTCTGTGTGTAGTGGTTTTGCGCTTATTTGAGTTTGGCTCGGAGCACAAGCCAGGAAGCCTGACGGCGGGGTGGGGGGAAGGGGGTGAAAAGGGAAGTGCCCCGGGGTGTTCGGGAGGTGAGCATGGCCCATGAGAACTCGGATCGCTTCAAACACTCCGAATCCCCAGGAATTCCCGCGCCAAACACATGTAATCGAGTACATGTGATTCGATCCTTGTTACGTTGTGCCGGACGCGCTGTTTGTACTTGAACGCTCACAGAAATCTCCCCCGTTCACCATATCTCAGTTTCCCTGCTTCCAATTCCGCTCGACCCATTCAATTACATCATTTATAAAAACAGCCACGTTTACGCAATTGAATACGAGCCGAATATCGTTTTTACTTTATTAAGGATTCTTCAATAATTTCGTACGAACGAATGAAAAACTTTCTGACGTTTAAGAATTTGAGATATTTATTTGCCAATTTTTAACTTTTCCCATCTAAACGCGTGTAAATTTAAATTGCGTTTCGTTTGTGAGTCACAAAAAAATGTGTTTCGGCTCAAGCCTTTTCTGGCTATCTGCAGAAAATTTTTTCCTTGAAACTTGGTTTTTGCAACTTTGTAACGAAACGTGACTCGAATTTACACGCGTTTAGATGGGGAAAATAAAAAATTGCGAATGAAATATCTCAAATTCTCAGCTGCTAGTTCTGGTGCCAAGAAATTGTTATAAAAAATTTTGCAAGGACCCTGAATGAAGTCTATTTTTAATCAATTATTTCCGAGTGTAATATTCATCGCAAAAATATCGCTATATGCGCATTTAGCCTTCCCACAGCGTGTGACAATGGTGCACACTACTTACAATTACGTTGATATATATTCGTACATTCGATCTGCGGCCAATAGATCTGCGGTTCGAGGTCTCGCATCCCTTCTCCACTGCAGCATCCTATACCCGCAGAAACGAACGTCGAATCTACACCGCGGATAATCCGATTTCATGGGCCCTCATGCCTATATAGCTCATTCTCCTTCCCGCATAGTTTAATCGGATATATCATGTCAATATATATACATCCCGTCAATTATATCTCGAGCATTCGAAATTATCGATTCCCCGCGCGCAATACCTACGGCAGGATGCCCGCAAATCGTGACATTCGAGTGAATTCCTTCCATCCGTTTTATCTCGCATCCAAACCTCATTTTGTTCATCCAACATTTTGTGGTATTTTCAGAAAATTAAATTCAAACTCTTTGAAATTGTCTCCAAACCTGTCTTGTTCATATTTTATGGGCTTTCTCGTACGATTATTTTTATTTTTTTTACACATAAAAATTACTACTTCTCATCAAAAACTAATTATTTAAAAAATTATTTCCTGTCAGCAATTAATTGTTTCAAAATTTGTTTTTTCTTATTAAAAATTGTAATTTAAAAAATTCTTGTTCATCATTGAATAATCAATCATTTTTAAAATTACTATTTTTCATTGAAAATAAATGATTTTTAAAAATTGTTTTTCCTAATAAAATATTGATTGTTCCGAAAATTATTTTGATATGTAAATTTTCACTTCCTACTCGAATTTCCAAATGAATGGCACATGCCTAAAGGGTTTTTCTTGAATTGGCAATTTGCTTTGGCATGATGGATAAATAACGATATGCGGAAACGATGGATATGTGGAATCGAGTATTTTGCAGTATAAAAGACGATGATCCGATGAAGGTGAGTGTGGGCGGATCGCATCGAGTACACGCGGGCGGACTTGTGTTTAATATTTCTTTTATTCTCTGATTCTCGCGCTTCTTTTTGCCTCTTGGAGGAATGCAGCGCGCACCAATAATTTCGTCGGCAACCGCACAGAGGCGTTCGCGTTCTAATGTTTACCGTTGAAATATATTGGTCATTCATTTCATTGAACGCGGCGCTTGGGGCTGTCAGCGTCAATCTCATCGTCCATCACACAGCCGCCGCGCGGATAGTCCGGAGCAGCATTGTGTTCGCGTTTCTCGGACAGGGCATAATCGAGATTTTTATCGATTGTGAGGGAAAAAAAACCTCCCTTTTCAATATTCTCTACTTTTCTTTCACCTTTTTTTCATTTCTCGCACGAGCACCGAGAGATAACGAGAGGTACGAAAAAAATCGAGTTCGATTATGGAAAAACAAGTTTTGCACTAAAAATTAAATTCTGTTGAACAGGGCGAAGTAAATAATTTTGGATAATTGCAAAATTTTCGTCATCTTGACAAAATTTTTGATTCCTAACGGAACTGTCAGCGAAATTTTCTAGAGTTTTTCTTGCTGCAGGGACAACATTTTTGTGATTTTTCACAAATAAACGTTTAGTCGATCGGATCCAACAGAATATCGATCATTTTCAACAAAATTTTCTTTTCAGTGTGCGGAATAACCGTAGCGAGGAAGAAACAAAAAAATTTTCACCGTTCCTTCCATTGCCGAGATTTAAAAATCATTTTCAATGATCGTGAAGCAAAGTCCGTGAATTTCCACGTTCGTTTGAAAATCCCTCGAGCTTGGAATATTAAATCGTACCTTTTCCAGACTTCTTTTTCCATCATTTGGTAATTTTTCTCCTATACACTGAGAACAAGATTCCTTTGGAAAAGATCGATATTTGCTTGAATACGTTCGACTAAACGTTTTTTTAGGAAAAATCCCAAAAATGTTGTCATTCCAATCGTAAATTTTGCTGACCGTTTTGTCGCAAACCAAAAATACTGTCAAAATTCCGAACATTTTTCAAATTATCCCAAAACATTTGAGTGTCCAACAAAATATTGACGTTTATATTGACAAAATTTCATTTTGACTGTAACATGAAAGTTGAAATGGCGAAGAAGAAAAAAAATAAGAAGAATTGGGCATATGGGAGATGTACGTGGAAGGCTCGAACCATCATCGTGTTGGTCCACGAGAGAGAATGGCAGTTCATCAACCTCGTTCTCACTCGCGTTATATGCAACTCTACGCTTTTCTTTCTCGCTCTCTCTCTCTCTCCCTATTCCGACATGATTTGATGCAGTGGTTCTCGGACGAGAATTTCCAGATCCACGGGGATGCTGGAGCCACACGCGAGCAGGAGCGTGGCGTGCATAAAATACAATCGCAAATGGCAAAGTGCACGCGGAGCGAGGTGTATAGGAAGGAATTGATGGGCGTTGGCAGGAGCGCGTAAAGCCCGATGCCACGTTATGGAACATTTTGTACGTCGAAGAGTTTCTGCTGACCGCAGCACGCACACGAGGGAGAAACGAGAGAGGAGAAAAAAAAACTAAAAGATGGCAAACGAAGATGGAACTTCCGCTTTTCTCGTCATCTATAGTGAAATCCGGATTCGCCGATCCCTCCGGAACCGAGCACATTGTGTCACGAGCCTCAAATATATCTGCATGTGACGAGAAACGCAACTTGCTGCTCCGCCTTGCGCATCACCGCAACAAAACGCCTTAAATCCCATTCCTCCTCCTGCCTCCGCAACTTGAGAACTCTTTCAAAACGATATTCGGGCCTGTGTGTGCGCGGCAATCCACAAAGAGTCGACCTCTCATTCGACATTTCCACGTTTCCATTTTCATCTTTTTCGTGGATTCGTTCTCCACCACGAGACGGATGAGAAAAAATCGTCATTATCGTGACGATATCGATATCGATTTTTTCATCACATTTTTTTGCCAAACTCATAATAAAACTGCCGCACCGAGTTTCTCAATATGAAACGACAATTTTTAAGAAGCTTCCGACGTTTAATACTTGCTGCTGCTTTCCATGCACCCCATAAACCACTTTGAGCGTATACGATCCGAATAAGCGCCGCGGATCGTCATTCAATGCGCGGCTGTCGCTAAGACGCGGTTTATAAAGCGAAACGACATGCTAAAGGTAACGCGAGCGGTGAGAAAAACAGTCGCGCGGTCTGGCTGGAGGCTTTTTTGATAAAAACTCAAAATATCCGAGTGCGAGCTCGGTCCTTTGGAGATTTAACGCTCTCACGATACATCTTGACGGATTCGGAACGATTTCACTCAAGTAGAAAAATTCTATAGCCAAAAAACGTTTGTGAAAAAAAATGCAACGTTTATTCAAATGAATAACGACGAGCGATGGCGCAAAAAATACAGTGCAACAAAATGCACCGGAAGCAGTTTGATCCCCATTTATCGAACCATCGTCAAGTTTCGATCCCATCAGCGAAATCTAATCTCAGGATGCACACGAGAGCGAGAAATAAAAAATAAAAAAAATACGTTGCCTGCGGGGACGACGAAGATTTGTAGAATTCGATCGCGATTCTCCACGCGCGATTTAATCGCAGCAGCCGCGCGCGGGCGTTTGATATTTTATTTGCCGGTCATTTCTTCACGACATAATTTTTCGCTCTGCTGCCGCTTAAAAAGACGAGATTTAAAAAAAAAAATGATAAAAATTCCGAAACTGGGCGATAAAAATTCAATTTTTTATAAAGTTTACGGGCACGCAGATGGTAAAATTCTGCCACAAGATTAAGCGAGAAGGTTGGAAACTCTCGAGAGCGCAGAAGTTTGATGGGACGTAGTTTGGAGGGGCATCAAGGTGTATATGCTGTTTGTACCATTACGCGCGGGCGGTAAACGTGATGGAGGAGCGAGCTTGAGAAATAGATCGCGCGCTTGGTTGATGCGAGAGTAAATAAGAAAACAAAGCTTGCTGCTGCAATATCATGGGAAAAGCAGAGAGTTACGAGGTCAGGCTCTGGTTATATTGAGAGACATGACCAACGGAAGCGTCTCGAAAATGCGGATAGACGAATTTTGTTGGTTCGTATAGAATATTCGTCCGAAAGCGCTCCATTTCGTGTAAGAGGGCGAAAGAGAGGGAGAAGAAAAGCGAGTAAAAGCAAGTGGCAGGCTGTACAGGGTACGGAGCCGAGAGCAGTGCATAGGAAGCAGTAGCAATAACAGAGAGCAGCAGCAGCAGCAGTGGTTCTGTTATCAAGCAGCAACGAGGAGAGCAAAACGGAAATTGCCAACGTTATTCTCGAGCGTGAATAAATAAACGAGAACTGCAATTGTGTACGTTCATTTGTATATATGAAAATATATTAAAAGGAGATAAACACAGCCGAGTATTTAAACTGTGCAGCGAGCTCATTCGAAACTTTCGATTGCCCAAACAGATTTATTTTCCATCCCTGACACGGAGGCCAATCAAATTTGCCGCCGCACGACCATCCGTCATTTTCGCTGATGGACCATTTTTTTCCTACTTTTATATTCCAACGAAAATTCATCAATGTAAAAAGTTGTTCCGAGCTAATCTCCGGTCAGGTTGATCAGAAAATTGTCTGCGTAACTGGAGACAATCGTTGGGTCGCCAAGGACCTTAAATAATATCGATTCATGTTGAAAATGACTGAAGCAAACGCGATGGAAAGTCAAGGCAAAGTTTCCAGGCGAAAAATCATGCCACCGAAACGACAACTTTGTCGAGTGCGAAAATAAGTCGCGAGGGAAAGAAGGGAGACGCGAGAATGAGGCTGAGAGTCCGAGTTTGACGTTGAAACGACGCTGCTGCTTTTACACTAGTTAGAGGAAATAAATCATCGTCCATCTATACCGCGACGAGTTGTGAGCTCGATTGGAAAAGTTATGAAAAAGAGCCAAGTGCCTATGATTGACGAGAACTTGCAGGCCATCCTTATCATTCTTATCACAGCTTATTCGAGCAACATCCCAAGAGTTCTCGCAACTTGGACACGTGCACTAATTTTTCTTCGTTCAAAAACTATTTTCGTCATTCTCCGCAACATTAGCCCTTCGAGTGCATACAAAATTTAATTTTGTTTGCACTTTTTTCGAAAAATTTCCAAGATACTTTTCTGGCATGCAACGCCTCGGGTCGGATTGACCCAATATGCACTCGAGAGCTTCATATAGCAAATCTATCGCGAAAATACTTCGCTCGAGTGTTAATCATCGTCAAGGATTATTCGATCCTTCAATTTTTTTCTATCTTTCTGGGATTACAAAAAAATGGTATCAATTCGCCGAGGAGCACTCTGCGCTACGAGCAATTACAGAGTGTCCTTGCTGCGAGATTGAAAGATGGTGAATCAGCTGTACAAATATCTCGGTTCGATAAAAATATCGCGCGAAAAGTGCTTCATTGCCAATCAGTTGAACAAATTCCATTATTCAAAGATAAATTCGGGAAAATAGTATGTTTTATTCCCGAATATTTGTAGAGCAAAAATTTCGCGTTAGCTGCTGATGCAAAAGATTTATTTTTAATCTCTCAAGCTCTCCGAGCAATGGACCACTTTTCGAATAGTTTCATCGCGAAAAACTCGGGGTCTCAATGACCCGGTTGAGGCTAAAAGAATTTTTAAGCAATAATTTTTTATTCAGAACGAGTTTTATTCTCTCGGTTGGTTCTGGACCAAGTTTTCGCTCAACATCGGGTCAAGAATGCAGGTAAACCGAATATTTGCTGCGCGCCACGATATTTACCTTTTTCAATGCGAAAAAGAAGAAATTTTAGTCAGCCTCGGGCCAAAGTGGCTCGGGCTGCTGACAAAAATTTCTTTTTGCTTCGCGTTCAGCCCCATTTTTTCCATTTGTAACTGTAATATGATTAATTTAAAGAATATCCTCTTGTGAGTTGGTCTCTGGCGAGTTCTCAAAACGGTCCGAAGTGTGTGTTTGCCCAAAGTAACGATGTGTTCGCTCCAGGAGATGGCAAAGCTTTAGAAACGAGAGGCAAGGACATGACATGCGGATAAAATGCATGGAGTGGCGAACAGCGAGATGAAAGAGAAACTGCGCACGGTGCATGGCAGAGGTTTGAACGGTGGGGAGCAATGGACCGAGAGGATCGGGGCTCTGAGAAGAACCAACAGAGAGAGAGAGAGATATAAGAACGAATGGTCAAGAGTAGTTGGGGCGGCCGCGCGTTGGCTAATATTTTAGTATTATCTCGTTAGCGCGTTGTCGTTAGGCCAAGGGCTAGCCCGTTCAAGGACCACGACGCAGCTTTTCCGCATACAATATGCACGATCCTCGGGTTCCATGTTGCTCCTGTACTTGACTCGTCATATCGCTATATAACGGAGCATAAACAATACATGCATATCCCTTGACCCAAGGATGTGAAGCTTCACGAGCTTCTCACGGGGTACGATCGCGCGCAACGATAAATGACGTTTCAAACAAAAAGTGCGAGAAACAAATTTTGATCGCGCGACACCGAATCCCAAGGAGCAAAGTTTCGAATGGTTTATTCTCTGGCCAGCAGCGATGCGATGAACCCTCAACGTAGAATGAGCCTCGTATATAATTCCATATTGTATCAACAACAAAGTAGCACACATCAACAATGTGCATATAAGTGTGTACAAAATATGCACATGTGTTAACCTCATGCTGCATTGTCCGACTTGGTAATTTCAGAATTGAATAGCTACCAACTGTGGGCAAACAATATGATGGAGAAGCACACGTGGGCGATATTATGCGCAACGCTGCACACCTGGGACTGCAGCAAACGCGTCCCCATACGTCTCATCCATTCAATCATGATCCTTCGCCTTTCCAAAACTTGGCAAATTCGTTTACGAAGAATTATTTCATGTGAAAAAATACCGGAAAACTTATTTTCCGTTTTTTTTTTCTTTTTTTTCATTTTTGTGACGTGAACGTTTGAGGTTTAAATTTCCGTATTTTTTTACGAGATTTCCAAGAAAAAAAGTGATTGCGAGGGAGAGTTGAGAAGGAACGCAAAGTTAAAACACACGTGAAACTTGTCCGGCAATTTGAAACGCGGAGCACGCGGCTGCAAAGTCACAACTTTCTACAGGATTCTGCGGGCCCCGGGGATTGAGAAGAGTCAATGGGCATGCAGTCGTGGCTTGCGAAATCTGTCGGTTTTCTCTGGACCATCCAGCATGCGGCCATTTACTTTAGAGAGAAACGAAACGGTGCGCGCGGTGAATATCCGCGTGACTGCTCGACCATCTCGCGCGCGCGATCGTATAATATAATTTCTTGCTCGTGGCTAGAATCTCCGGAGGATTGTCATTTTTTGTGGAAATTTCTATAAATCTCGGTTTTATAATGATGGAACTTTCCAACGAGACGGGAAACGCCGCGCGAGTCCGACGAGTTCACCGAAAATATAGAATTTGTAAACTGAATATTTTTGGATAATTTCAAAATTTTAGTTATTTCGACAATATTTTTTATTTCGAACGATTGGAATGACAAGAATTTACTTTTCCAAGAGACTTTCCAGAATATTTCTTGCTGCATCGACAAAATTTCAGTTTTGGAGGAGACGCGATCAGTGTACGAGACTGCTGTGCGGAAAAGTTAAAAGGGGAAAGTTAACTCGAGCACATTTATTAAGATGCGACTCGCATCATAATTATGGAACTCGCGATGATCAAGAGCCGGTAACGCACTTTGGTTCATTCCATCATCAAGTCGTCGCTGTTTGCAAGAATGTGAAGGGAGAAAGAGGAAACGCTTGCTCGCGGGTTTCCCTGAAAGGTAATGCCCTATGCGGAGTGTGGGTGAGGGCGATGAGAATTCTTAGTGACTGGAGAGGAGCAGGCACCTTGGCTGGCGCGACCAACGACGACGAACAAGACGACGACGACGACGACGACGATGACGTTAACGACGACAGCCAAGAGGATGATAAGAGGGAGGACAGGAGAATGTAAAAGCGACTGGAAACTTCAAGGGAGATATAACTTTGGCGGAATATTACACACAACGTTTATCATCGTGATGCTCGCAAGCTCAGTGCGACGTATGCACCTTCCACGTCGAGCTTTCTATCTGTCGGAGCAGAGAGCTGCACACCAAACAAATACAAAAAACCGCCCTATAAATGCTTCACACGATTTGCGCACTGCGGAATCAGAAATAAAAGAAAAAAACAGAAAACAGTGCGGATCTCCGAGTATTCTCAGCTCGAGGAGGATGTTTAGAAAAATATATACACATCAAAATGTATAAAAAACAACCTGAGAAACGACGTAGACACGTACTTTGGCGTGTGACACTCGAAACCCTGACATTCCTAGTACCGAGACTCACGAAGATCGCTCTGTCGTTCTCGATTTCACGAAAAACTAGACGAAAAGAAACTCCGACTCAATTTTCTTACGTTATTTCACCAGAATTCAGACTTCTTATCTCTCGTATCGTTTTTCAGCTGAAAAATTTCAACTGTACGAGCTGTTTTTCGTGGGACTCGACGTTACGACTTATCGACCAACCGCGAGATACTCTAATGTTCCGGAAACAGGAAGCCCGGATGTGTGCTGCATTTATTTGAAAAAATATTAACGAAAAAGCAGGAAAAAACTGCGAAGATCTTTGCGCTGCGGGCTTGACTGCTATTCCGACTCTCTCCAGTTCAAAGTTGTGCTTTTTGTGGAATAACTCCAGAACTTTCAGTCTTATGAAAAAAATCATCGATACCAAAGTTTAAGAAAATCACATTTCCGAGATATTTAGTCTCAGCATTTTTTTTCGTAAATCTGATATTTAAGGAGCTATCGCAGCGGAAAGATAGCAATACCTTGAAAACTCGTCACTTGTGCTTTTTCTCACATAACTCGAGAACTTTCAGTCTGATGAAAAAAATTATTCATATCAAAGTCGAAGAAAAACACATTTCCGACAAATTTTGCCATTATATTTTTTTTCGTAAGTCTGATATTTAAGGAGTTACCTCGACGACTCTATAATGTGGATTTCGTACTCGAAAAGTTTTTTTTTAATTTCTACCCACTGAACTAAATGAAGAAATTAATTTTTGGTGCTGAATAATATTTCCCGAAAGTGCTTGGACGAAAAGCGCATCGCGGTAGAATGCGAGCAAGTTTCATGTAGCACGAGGAGAGAGAATGTGAAAACATAAATGATAAATTGACTCGCAGAGACTAGGAGGATAGAATATTCGCGAACAATGCTTTGCCATGTATGAATAGACATGTTCATCCCTTTTCTTCATTCATCCCCGCAACTAGTCCATGTCAGAAGTTCGATTTCACACTCTCTTCGGTGCAGTGCCGAGCTGGAGCGCGTTTCGAGCTTTGCACCTACGTTTCTCTATCTGAGCGATATATGTTGGATGTTATAGTATCGAATCCGGTAAATGCGAGAGTGCGGTCTCGTGTCCCGTTCGATATACCTTGGGGCCGATTTACAACTTGGAACAGGCAAGCGCGCGCGGCGGATATATAATGTCTCGACAGAAACGTCTTCGCGGCTGCTGGTGCTCGCGATGGAAAACTCGAATATCGCGAAGAAGAAGGAAAGCCTCGTGAATATTAAACTGAAAATGAAATTTTCTTGGAAAATATCGATATTTTGTTGAATACGTTGCGACTAAACGCGTTTTTGAAAAATCACCAAAATTTTTTCATTGCAGCGCCGGGAGTTCCGTTAGAAATCAAAAATATTGTCAAAATTACGAAACTTTTGAAAGTATCAAAAAATGTTTAGTGTTCAACAAAATATCGACGTTTTTTGCCAAAATTTCATTTTTCCAGTCGCTCTTTCGAAGAATATAAATGTGGCCCTCTCATTACTGGATGTTCCTCGGATTTAAATGTTGTCGAGTCCAAAATAAAGAAAAACTGATGTATGGAATTTCGAGAAATGGAAAATATTCTCGAACGTTCAATAAAACGATAATATCAAAAATGCCATCCTCTTCGCGAAGCAATAAAGAGCGACTCGGGCAAATAATCCAGACCCAGTTTCTTTGATGCTTTTGATGCGTAGTTTCCTCGATGGAAAAAGAAAGCCCGAGCCAGTCGAGTTTTAATCCGTTCTCGGACAGGAAAAATATTATTACTTATTTATTTGAAAAAAAAAAAAAAAAAAAAAACCTCTGGAATCGTCAATAATGCAAATCGTGGCTGACACAAATCTTTGTCGCAAACGTCTGTTGCGAAAGTCAAATTGAAGTAACAAAAGGGTTCGCTCGCGATCGAGTCTTTTGCTCTATCGCTTGACTTTTCAGTGTGTCTTTTATTTTTCCAGTCACTTTCAGTCCATCCGATTTCGGAGCCTTCATTCTTTTTAATAAACTAGTCCACCTAAAAAGAATGGACAGGTAAAATGCAATTTTCCAAGTGTCAAACGAGCGGGGAGGCACAACATCGTGTATGCAGTCCACTCGCTATACGTTCGCGACCTACAGGATGCCCGAAAAGTTACAATTTACGTCCCGGGTCATGAGTTTCAGCGCTAGAATCGCTCGGGCCTTTGCTCGCGACGTCAACGTTGTAAATTCAATAATAATTGAAAATAATAAAAATTGAAAATACAAAATTATCGAATAATAATTGAAAATCGCAAGAAAAATGCAACTTGTATTTATATTTTTTAAATGCATTTGTATAAAGACGATAAAAGGTGAAACTGCGGACACCCCGTGAATGGAAAGAGAAGAAGAGATTTTTGGATAGAGGGAGGAGGAGGAGGAAGCAATGGCAGCCATTGACAAATATATGCAGCGTAATATTCTAGGATAGGAGTCCACGTGTATCGGGGGCATTCCCGGAGCAGGATACGTCGAGGCCGTTACAAAAGAACCGCCGAAAAAAGTGTGTGTTGTTGGGGGAACGGTGCCGAGAGATGGGTATCGACGTTTCGGATAGCCACGAGATGCCAGAGATATTTATTCATGCGCCTGTTCCGATCCAAGTGAGTTGACAAAGTCTTTCGAAATGTCGCTAACGCTCGCCAACATTTTGGGCATTCGATTCCGCGGACGCTCGATATTTTAAAAGCTTTTGATAAAAGCTTCATCGAATGATACGCGCGAGTTTCATAGGAACCTGTCGAGCCATATACGTTTTTTTTTTCTCCCTCGATTGGTGGAAAAAGTCTAGCTGCACGTTCCTTTGGTCCAGCACTAATCCCCGCGCGAATGCGACGTCGTCGCTTTTGATAATTCATTAAATAAGAAAGACAAAAAAACGAAACAACGACCTGTGTTTTTTTTTTTCATGTGTTTCGTAAACAGAGCAGGGCATGGTTTTAAGTGAGCTGTGCTTATAGACCCTTTGGCAGAGACCGGGTACGCTATTCTTTTGAAAAGCCACTCGGCGGAGAAGCCAGAGGAGGGTATACGGCCAGGAGAGAAGCTGCAGCAAGTTTTCGAGCGCGACAAGTGGTGATGGAGGCCCTCGAGACCTCCAGTGCGGACGAAGCGAGTGCCACAAGTGTCTCTGACGTGCCGCTCCCCGGTAATGCCCCAGCGAAAGGGATGAATAGCACCGAAAGGGAGAGAATTAAAGGGTGCAAGGGCGAGAGAGAGAAGCAACTCTGGGCTCACTGTTCACTGTTCCAATAGGAATGCATGCAGGTGTACACGCTCCGATGGACTTGGAACCGAGCCACCGAGCTCCAACAGTCAAGCGTCTCGCTTCATTTCGTACCCGCACGTACCAAGGATTAAGACAAAATCCCACTGCGAAACAATTCTTTCCGATCCCGAGACAACTGGCTCCCAGATGTAGGAAAATCTCTTCACCGACTTGGAGCGCAGTTGACTTTATTTCCTTTCAGAATCTTTCCTTCAATTTTTCACTCACGTTGATTCTTTTTATCGATAACAAATGCACAGTAAAGTCTTTTTAAGGACTTTTCTTGCATGCAAAATGGTTTGCGAGCCTGAGTTCACGCGAAAAAGTTGTTGCAAATTGACTAAAAAACGACGCAGCCCCTAAATACAAGATTATCCGAAGAAATTTGTATTTGTTATATAATAAACCAAATTTCGAAATAAATTTACGACTAATTTTTTTGAAAAAATGAATAAAAATTGTTCGATGTTGCATAAAAGCGTATGCAAAGTTTTGAGAGGCTTCACCTTTTAGAAATCGGAATATTTAATGTTGAAATTGCAACTTTTAACACGTGCTCTTAATGAAAAACTACTGAAAATTGTGATTTTTATGAATAAATATCTCGACGAGTGTGGTGTGCAAATTTGAAGGATTCTATGGATAGAAATTGTTGCATTCAACGTCTTTAATTGAACGGAAATGATCGAAATGGAGCCCCATGGATTGAGTCTCTGGCAAGAATATCAATAACCCACAGGGCAGGGCTGGGTTGGTATTTTTTCCCCAATAATCGGCATCTCCGTCGCCCTAAATGCCAACCGGCCCGAGACCCACTTTCCTAGCGAGTCTTTGACTGGCTGTTCGTCCTTGGTCTTGGAAATTAGCCCCGGAAACGTTTCAAGCTCCGCAGTTAAATGGGAAAGTGTCTCGGCAATTATGCGGACTCGACTTTTCCTTAACTCGGAGAAGAATTCTAGAAAATTGTCGTGATAAGTGTCTATATCCGGGATCGCAGACGTTTGAGTTTCGATAAAAGCCTATTGACGTAAAAAGCCAACATTTCCGGGAGGTTTAATGCCCCGCTGACCCTACTTCGACATCAAAACATTGTGTTTGACCTTAAACCATCTTCCTATTTAACTTTGGCCTGGCTTTTAGTCTTCGGAATTGAGTTTGACCTCGTGCCCTTGTCGTTTGTCTCAATCGCCTCGGATTTCTTTTTTCCCAAACTTCTTTCGACCTCGTATTCATCGGATTTTCCAACCGCGTTTAATCCCACGATGCTCGCGTTTAATTGCAAACGCTTGCTTCACCCTTTTTTAAGTGTTGCTTGAAATACGCCCTTTTTGGCTACTCGGCAAATGTAGCTTTTCGCTGTAACGTCGAAGGGCGCGAAAGGGAACAAGCGCCACCAGGATCCATCGCCCCTTACTCCGACATTTTCACTCTCTCTCTCTTTCTGTTTGATACCATGGCGTTGTCATGGCGACGTGAAACTGTGCCAGAGAGCTGTAGACTCTCGGATGTAGGGGAAAGTCATGAGGAGGAATGAATGAAAAACATTCCACAATTGTACGCAAGGCAGCTTCACTATGTGCAAAAGAATGTTGAGCCGAAGCTTTTCATTTTTTCATACATTGATAATCGAATTTCAAAAGATATTTTCAAAATTTTCGTTATTTTGACAATATTTTTGATTTCCAACGAAATTGTCAGCAAAATTAACGATTGGAATCGTGAAAAATCTTTTTTAACGAAATTTCCTTTTCAGTGTATATACGAATAACAATGCAATTTTGAGGATTTTCGCAGCTGCCAACACCATCGACTTCCATGGGGTTCGTTTAGCAGAAAAAGGCTCTAAATCCGTTTAATATCGTTGACAAGATTGAGGTAGGAAACCCATCGGTATTTCTGGCCGAGCGACAAGTGGCTGGGGCGAGACAAAGATGGAGAAAGGGAGGAAGAAGGTGTAGCAGGTCGATGCCAATATAAGCCACAAGTGTTTCTGGATGTAGGTAACGCGAGAGTCCTTGCGAGTGTGTATGATGTACATGATACGAGTTCACAATAGGCAGCAGCAGCTAGTAACAGAGAAGAGCCGCGTGCACTGCTCGTGCTGTTGGGCATGGACCACTTGTCGACTTGGAATCGAGCCATCCGTGTCGTTAAAGATTCACCATAGTCAGTGAAACAGCCTTCGACATTATTGTATTACAGTCCTTCTTGGATATCCAAGCCATAAGTCTCTGTATTTCGAGCCAACGCCGCAGAGTAACGTGAGCAATATCCAATTCTCGATACTTCCGTGTCAATTCTTGGCGAAAAGCAACGTAAATTTGTGGTCTTGGATACTCGAAAAATACCCAAGATGCTGCAAGCTCTGTCATTTTAGTTTTCGATATATCTTCGTTATCCAAAAGGAGCTCACGAGACACGGCACAAATCCAACCAAGTTTTTTCGTGCACTTTGTCACGTCTTCTCGGATTCCCATGTATCTGGACACCATGGACAATTGATTGGATGGAAAGCATTAAAAATCTGTTGCTAAACTGAGGCCAAAGTTGATTTTCAGCTCTAAATACAAAAGTCTCCCGTTGCCAGAGGTAACGGGAGGCTTTTCGGATAAGTTGACAGACTTTCTTTTGATGAGCATCGTTCCAATTTGTTGATCGACGACAACGAGGATTTTTTAAATCATCACTGGTCTCTCGTGCTCGTTAATAATGCAGGGAGAAGAAATTATCTCAAAAATTACTTTGACAAGATAGTTCCCTGGTACCGAATCGTCCCTCCGAGAGATTTGAGCAAATGCATACTAATTTTTCATCTGGAATTGGGTAAAAATGTGAAAATCCTCCGCTAACAAAGTTTCCGCTGTTTTTACTAGAACGTGAATGAAAAATTGCCATGTATTTGATAAAATCTCTCGAAGAAGCGACAGCAAGTACTGAGAAGAAAATTCAGTTGGAAATGATCGATATTGTGTTGGATACGTTCGACTCGCAAAATTTTTATCATTGCGACGAGAAATATTCTAGAAAGTCTTTCCGAAAAGCAAAATTTTGCCATTCCAAATACAGTCAAAATTACGAAAATTTTTAAATTATCCAAAAATAATATAATTAATAATAATCCAAATGATTAATTATTAATAATAATCCAAATGATTGGTTATTTAAATAATTTTGGATAATTATCAAAAAATATTATTTGCTGTGTTCAACAAAATTAAATTTTCGGTCAGGGAACTAGACCATAGTAAATTTTGATATCATCTGAAAGATTTTAGCAAATGAATCGTAATTTTTAATCTGAAATTGAGCGTAAAAATTGAATACCCAAGTTTTTAAAATTAATTTCTCTCCGTTTGTGCAAGATTCCATGCTGCCCAGAAAGTGCAGTTAAAATTGTGCGCAATTTTCGCGTTCGTGAAAACACGTTCGCTGACGAATCATCAAAAGGGCAATATTGATAAAAGTAAAAGTCAGTGTAGAAGTGATAGAAAAAAGTCATTTTCTAAGGGACATTTGGGACGGTTTTTTGTCGATCAAAATTGCAGCTGGGCGAAGTGTTATCGTGATGCGAGGACGTTAAACGTATATGATATTTTCTTATATGCCTTAAGGACGAAAAGGATATCGATATACATGGAGTTTGTATTCACAGAGACATAAACACTGGGGGATAATAACAATATTAGTGAGAAGTGTGTGAGAGAGGAGGGCGGGGGGGGGGGGGGGGATTTCCTCGTGTCTGAGGGTCGCCCTATATACGGTGAGGCGTTTAGTCCCGGATGGTCACCATAGCAACAGGCAGCCCCGAAAATTTCGCCGGCTCCGAGTTGGCGCAGGACGCGAGGACGGGAGCAACGGAGAGAACGCGACGACGAGAAGAGAAGGTTGGGTGAACGCGCGCGGAGGATCGACGACCCCCCCGAGCGTATTCGCTGTTTCACTTTGGCGCGTTCGGCGCTGGAGCAAGGAGGCAGGAAAGAAGCAGCAGCGGAGCAGCAACACGGAGCTCGGGGAAGCCTGCTCTCAAAGAAGCGGCGTACTGGTATATGCGGAGGAGTGTAGTAGGGCGAGATGAAAGAAGGACGGGGGGAAGGGGGAGAGAAGAAAGTTTGTAAGAGATCGTGCGAGGGCGAAGGGGAAATCTCACCGTTAGAGGAGACTCGAGCCCTCTTCTGGCTGGCTTCATTTGTAATACTTCTATGTAGCGACACTTGGTCCTTTAACCGTTCCATCCTGCTCTTCTATCTCTTATGCTTATTCCAGTTTTGTGCAAAAACCCTCCAGCCACCACCATTTCTTCATCGACTTTGTACGTCCCTATACTACAAAGCTTTATAACACAAGAACTGCGACGAGTGAGTTGGAGAAATTCTC
The DNA here is from genome assembly GCA_037043255.1 of Diadegma fenestrale. Taxonomy (NCBI): domain Eukaryota; kingdom Metazoa; phylum Arthropoda; class Insecta; order Hymenoptera; family Ichneumonidae; genus Diadegma; species Diadegma fenestrale. The sequence continues at coordinate 1,954,478 of CM073312.1, forward strand.
GCACTGGAATGAAAATTTTGTCGGAAAAGATCGATATTTTGTTGGATACGTTCGAATAAACGTTTTTTACGAAAAATCTCAAAAATGTTGTCATTCCAATCGTAAATTTTGCAGACAGTTTCGTTAGAAATAAAAAATATTGTCAAAATTACGAAAAAAATTGTTGAGAAAATTTCTGTTTCGTTCGCTCCTATGGAGGGAAGTGATACTCGTGCGAAAATGTTGGGCTTGATTCGGAGGGCTTCAAGCTTGTTCGTTCGATCCCTTACTCCCGGGGTTACGATCCGAGGCGGCCTGGACCCGGAGCGTTTTCAGAGTTTGCACATACGCGCCTGTACATATTTACCATGTACGTATGCCGCAGCGAGAACAGACAATATCACTCTGTTTTTCCTTCCCCCTTATTTTTATGCCTCTCCTTGACCTTGACTTTGCCATTTCAGGGATCTCTTGCCAAATGATCGAGAAAGCCTCTGTACCATTAGCTTTTTTCGTGCTTCGTCGCATTTTGACGTTGGTACGAAGGTCGCGTAGGGCGAATTACTATCGTTGCTCATCGCAATTTCGAGCTCTGGCGGACCATTCGCAAATCCTTTCGTCTCAATATCCCCGACAACTTTTCATACAGACTCCATTTTCCGCGATGCCCTCAATTAAGGACGCGGAGATGAATCAATGACGCGATTCATGGTCGCATGAAATATTTTTTCATCATCATTAGCCAAAAATTCCGGACGATAATTGAAAACGATCAATTATTTCAGTTCAACATTCCTCTTGACCTTTTTTTTTTTTTTTTTAATTTTACTCGGTCGATTCAGTTTTGTGCAGCGATTCAAAATAAATCCATCAGCTTTTGAATATATTTGGGTTGGGAATCCATTCAATGAAAATGGATTCCTCGAATCGCTATCCCGCGAGCTCGACGAATTTATCATTCCGGTCCGGTATTTATTGCTCAGCATCCCAATTACCGCATGGAACACACGTTTGCACTAAATGCAGCAAATTATTTATAGAAAAAAGTGCGACGTTTCGTGGCTTCTCGTGATTCTGCTAATTATGCTCGACATGGGTCTTTTTTATTTCGTCAAATATTCGCGTTTCGTCTAATTTAACTAACCACGCATCGAGATTCATCTCCGCATGGCGCGAGTCCATGCTTTCGCGCGTTCGATTACTTCGACGAGGTAATTCGATGAACAGGCCACTCCCGAGGTGAAACTCCAAGTTTCGCGTTATCAGAGACGGGAAGCGCAAGCGCGGCCATCGACCGAGCCACATTTCAAATTATAGCGAAATAAAATTGGAATCCCTCGATAAAATTGATATACAGGGGCTTTTTCCAAAGCACTTTGATCGCTATCGCGCTATGCGTGAGGAGTGAGCAGTTGACGGAGACGAAAAATCAGGGCGAATTTAGATTAAAGATTATACACTCCCCACTTCATAATTGCCGACACAATTTCCTCCTTTTTTTATCGCCCAACAGTCAGCGATTGATTTTTATCGCAAATTACCGACTCGTTTGTACTCCATAAATTTCGGTGCACCATAAAAACCTGATACTTTGTGTATTTTGTAGTTGCAACGTTTTCGCGAAAAAAAAAATCCTGAGAAGGCTCGAGAATTATTAATTGAATATTTATTAATTTTTCCATCAATTTCGGATCGAAATTTTACAAGATCCCGCTGAAAATTCAATTTTGGCAAAAAACGTCGATATTTTGATATATTTTTGGATAATTTCATAATTTTCGTTATTTTGACAACATTTTTCATTTCTAACAAAACTATCGGCAAAAATTACGATTGAAATGCCAAAAATTTACTTCTCGAAGAGACTTTCCAAAATATCGTTCTTTTCCAATAGAATTTTCTGTTCGGTGCATCCACGTGGCCAATTAAATCAGAATTAACGACTTTTAACTTTATTTTTTTTTTCCCTATTGCGAATCGAACGAATTCGTCGCTCCGGAAGGAGAATATTTCGGAGCAGAAGGAAATGCAAAGCGATCTGATGTGTATATTGAACAATCACACGCGAGTAAACGCATTCGTCGATTTTTGCTGTTGATGCTTCTGTGATCTTTTCTGTCGATAGAGAGTCAGAGCAGGCAAGGCCGTGTAGGACGTAACTCTCGCTCGTCCAACACTCGTATAACCCACAAAGTATATATCGCGGAACCCATACGAGCCCCGCAGCTCCCTTTACGAGGCTCCCTCTCGACTACTCCCACCCCCCTGGACTCTATTCCGTGCGATATTATTCGCATCGCGTGGCAAATGGGTTACACCATCGTGTATTCGATCTTGCAAGTATATCGAGTCTGCCAGCTCCTTCTACGAGCCTCGATCTTTTGCTTAATATCGCGCGTACCCCATCCAACTATCCAGCCTCGCGATCTCGCATGGATCTCTATCGCCCCAACAATTCTCATTCCAATCCCCACGGGTATCAAACTGAGAATTAAATTTCGTCGAAAAACGTCCAGTGACAAAATTCCAACAAATTCCAAAATTTTTTATCCAACAAAATATCGATCATCATTTCTTCAAAGTCTCAACGTCTCTGCAACATGTTGAATATTCAGCGAGCAAACTTGCTTCCTCGAACCAAACTCTTGCCCCTTAATATAAAAACTTTTCATTTAACCTTTTCCGAAAAATATCGATACTCTTTTGTTTTTTTCTCTCATCGTCCCTTTTTTCTTTCTTTCATTTTCCAAACTGCTGCTGCTGCCAATTGATCGGAAAGAAAAGAGACTCGTAAATTAGTTTCTGCTGCTGCTGTGGAAACTCACTTGCCAAGCGTCTTTTTTAAGACAGCAGAGAACTTTGCTATTGTTGCTTTTCCGCGTTCAGACTGTATGAGACGAATCCAATTATCAGGCACCAATTCTCAAGCCTCTGTGACGAATTTTAATAGTTTTTTTTTCCATTTTACACTCGATCGGCGATAATGACAATTGTGACTCATCGTCAATACTCGATTGAGTTGATTTTTCACAAATTACAAAGATTTTAGGATTTATAAAAAATGCAGAGCGAATAATTTGATGCGACCAACGGATTCGGAAATATTTATCAGGGAAACTGAGAGAAAAAATGTGGAAATTTCGGCCGAAACGTACGTTCGGACCGAGACGTTACGAGGTCAGTTTTTTAAGCCCCCAGAATTCTTAACGAAGTCATTAGCAATCTTAGATTTTAACGAGCTCCGGCAAAGTTTCATAAATCTCGTTCGATAATAGCAAAAACAGCGACCTTTCGCATAAAATACTCTGCAGGCTCGAAGAAAAAAAAGGGGGATACCGCGGCGGGGGAGACGGAGGAGATGTCAGCATCAAGATTTCCTGGCTCGTTTCCGTCTGTCGCAGTCCCTGGACACTAACGATCAATTATTCCTATAATCTTGAATTGTTAAAGCCACCAAACACTGACACGATCGTTTTTTCCTCAACTCCGCAATGTATAAAGAAGCGAACGACCGCCGGAGTTACTGTTCCAGACACGAGACACTTGGACGCTCACAAAAGCTGCTGCGAAATCGGAGATGGCAAGATGTTGCGCTCCGTTCAATTGGATTTTTATGCCACCACCGAAGCAGTAAAATACGTTTCGAATGTCCGACAAATTCTATACGTTCGTACAAATCAGACAAAGTACTTGAAAGCGAAAAGAAAATCAAGTTGCAGCTCTTCTTTTATTTTTCTCGAAAACGTGCAAATTTTCCCAACGACGGTCCACGAGGGGAAAAGTTTAACGTCAAAAATAACAATTTTCTACAATTAAGAATTTGAAATATTTCATTTCCAATTTTTTTTGCTTTTCTCATCTAAACGCGCGTAAATTCGAGTCGCGTTTCGTTTATGAGTTGCAAAAAAATGTGTTTAAAATGTCGGCTCGAAGCTTTTCTGGCAATTGGTAAAAAAAAATCCTAAATACATTCAATTGCAACTTTTTAACGAAACTTTGAAAATTGCAAATGAAATATCTCAAATTCTAATCGTCAGAAAATTTTTCCTCTTTTAGGATAAAACTGTGAGTTTCGTTCATAAAAAATTTGTGATAGGACTACCTTGAAAGTTTCATGCACAATGAAATCTCGTCGAGTGTGTGTGTTTTTTTTTCAATGCTTACGCAGCTTCGATCTGCGCAAGAAACGTCGTTTTCCCTTTAGCTTCAATTATTTTCCAAGCTTGGTATACGCGGGAAGGATCGATAAGAGAAAAGCCTTCGACTTGACTGCCTCCCTTCGCTAATACTTCCTCCGTTTTTTTTCTCCCCATAACGCGCTGCTCTTTCACGCCCATCGAAGCTTGCAAGAGGCTTTTAGCGAGTTATAGAGAAGGCGAACGATAAACGGGACGGTTTTTCGTCAAAAATTGAAGGTTCGTGCGTGTTTTTACGAAATTTTTCCACAAAAAATAAACCAAAAATAAGCTGGCCGAGGAATGACAATTGAGTTTCAAAACAAATTTGGAAACTCCTCGAGTGCACGTCAGTCGGAAAAGCTTCGTTTTTACTGCTCGATGCATTTGGCCATTGGCAGAGCGGCGAGGAGGCGATTGAATGCACAAGGATGCAGTAAACTATAACGCGATGCCAGAAGGAAAATGTCGAGACGTTACCAACTGCTGTAGCCATAGCCTCAGAGTGTAAATAACGAGAAAAAGGAGAAAGCCAAGGAGCACAAGTATGGACGCACCGAGGAGTAATTAAGCGAGGAGCTTCTTCCGACAGAAAGCGCGAGAGATATATAAACGAAGCCGGAAGTTAAGTGGAATAGAGTCACGGAGTAATTATTCCAAGGAGGGTAAATGTATCTTCGAGTGTTAAATGAGTGAAAAATAAACCAAGAAATGACACTGAGCTTAATTGCACTAATTTATTTCTGTTTCGCCGACTCTTGACGTTTTGTACGCGGCGACGCACCGTCCGAGACAAACTATTCGCTATTTATTTTCAGCTGCTGCCCACGCAAAGTGGAAGAAACTGCGAGACTGAGAATTTTTCGAGTCGATTTTCTCATTGATAACGTTGCAATTTTCTGTGTTTTTTTATAAAGGATTCAATGACAACAAGGAGTCGTGAATAATGAATTAAAAATATTCATGTAGGATAATGAATCTCTTGGACTCGCAAACACGCTATTGAAATAGGTCGACCATACGATCATCGCGTGGATGCGAAAGTGTCTCGTGTATAATCTAAGCTAACCCTTGTCTACCACAGCTTGTCCTTGGGGTGGCTCTCTTTACCCATCGGCTGCGAATGACCAACGTTGTTCAAAGTTGTTGTCGCGTTCAAAGAGTCTGCTGGCAATACTCGTGTTTTAATTACGCACAGCATTTACTACTCGAGATACATAATTCGAGGCTGGACTCGCCGCCAGGCGGCCACTCGATATTCCTGCATGGCAGGGACACTTTTTTTGGGTGTGTAGAAATGTGTGTGAGATTTAGAAATTAATTGCGAGCTTCCGTTACCTCTGGCAACGAGAGACTTTTGTATTTAGAGCTACAAATCGACTTTGGCTTCAATTTAGCAACAGATTTTAACTGTTTTCCATCAAATTCATTGCCCATGGTGTCCAGATACATGGGAATCCAAGCAGATTTGTATTTGTCGCTCAATTTCTAATGAAAAAGAAAAACTATAGATTCGCTCAAATGTCTCAGATAATAAAAAAAAAATAACTATGAAAATATCAAAAAAACTTTGACACCTTCGACCAATTTGTACAGTCTCCGCCCTGAAATCGATCAAATTTGGCAGAGTCCGCGGGGATCAAGTTCCGGAGACACGGAAGATGATTTACGCAGCATGAGAACACGAATTTTTGGGCTCACTAAATAATCTCGAAACTTGGAGTTATCCTATGAGAGAACTCGGCTCTTGATCGATGAGAAAAAAGATGAGAACTTGGGTTTAAAAAGTTTCTTATAGGCTGGTTCGGTTATAGAGGCGTGAGAAGAGGGTCTGCAAAAATCAATGTCTGAGTTACATGACCCCTCGGCGTGCTAGCCTACAGCCGCGGATGATACAGTGAACGAGTGAACGAGGGAGCTGCCCGTGATAGACTTTGTATGGCATGAGAAAAGTTGGAAAGTGAGCCGTCCAGGAAGCTTCATGCGAGCTTCATCCCCCTGTTGCGTTCTTATCGGCCAAGTGAGTTGCTCACGCAGCCTCTCGACTTTTATGAGTTGTTAGAGCCGAAGAGAACGAGCAAGGGAAGCAGATCGAGGGGAGCGAGTGCTAGGCTGGAATGCGAGAGATTCCGAGCAGAGGAAAAGCGTGACGCAGGGCGAGTCGTCGAGTCTCGGAAAGTTTTTGACGAGAAGTAAGAAAGCCGTAGGCCCGAAAAGATCGGGGGTGAAAAAAGCAGCAGCAGCAGCAGGAGGCAAAAAGGAAAACGAAATGCACCTCATGGAGCAGCTGTAACGCGTGGTTCGTGCAATATCGTACGAGGCAAACCACGAGGCCTTGGCAAAAGGCGAAAGATGGACGTGAAAGGATGGGCAAAAAGAGTGTGGGATTTGGTAGAGACGAGAATATTACAGGATTCCATTGGAGTGTTCTGTTTGGCGAGAAGAAACGAGCGCGCCAGAGTACGCGAGTGAGAAATGCGCGCGAGGATAAAAAAATGAGGAGGAGTATATATAAGAATAAAAAGAGAATGTACAAGGAGGATGGTGAGGTTGGTGGGTGCTGCGAGGTTCTATATCCAAGCAGTTCCTTTTGGTACGAGTCCAGGCGCGGCATAGAAAAGCCGAGCAAAAAGTGGCGCAGGAGTGGGGGGAAACGAGCGGCTTGAAAATGGAATATAACGCTGGCGGAAAAGAGATGGCAGAAACGGTTGAGAAGGGTGTCGCTTTGACACACTGCTCCACATTCCGCGCGCCCTCCTACCCTCATCTCCTTATTCCTTCGCTGCTTCTCCCCAGCAGCACTCGAAAAAGGCTTTCCTCGCGCTTCGTTAACTTGCACGAGGAATACAGATGGAAAAATCCTTTTCCTTTCATTGGCCTCCAAATAATTCATCAAATTTTGCTTGGCAATCTAATCGATCTCGCAGAATCATCAAACAATCGCGAAACTATTCCAGAAATTCTGGCAATTCGTTGATCCTCTTCATCGACTGAACCGAACGCAAAATGAATTTTCCTTGACTAACACGACCGCAGCGCACAGGCTCCGTGCGGATTATTCGACCAGAGAGTTTCTTTACGTGTTTGCAATGCGGATATTGAAAGGAGCGAGTTGCTGCTCGATGCATCGAGAACAATAACGAAAACTGCAACAACATTGGCAACCTGCTGCGCGTGTATGGGGAGCAGCATCGTAGATAGACAAGTATGTGCGTCGCGACGTCGAAGCGGACATGCACAGGTGTATATATCGAGCGGCATCGAAGGACGCGTAACACGGTGGTGATACGTGCTCGTACGCACGATTGCACAGACTTGCCACTCTGCTTTAATCCCTCGTTCTCCCTCTCTCTCTCTCTTGATTCTCTTGATTCTCTCTAGTCTCTATTCGCCCTTGACTATCGACGCGTGCACATAGCCTGTTTACACTGGTGCAGATGTTTTGTGCCGCAAGAGAGTGCCACGCGTACGTACATCCTGCAATACGACAGGCTCGCACACACACACACACACACACACTCCAATAAACAACAATGAGACGAAGAAGTGTGACAAAGTGAGAGAAGCCGCGCGCGCGCGCCATCAGACCGGAGGCGAAGAGCCAATGTTGATACTGTTGTTCTCTCTGGCGCACATTCCCCAAGTCGAGACCCTCTAAAATCCAACGTCCGTGCAATGACGCTCTGCTCTTGATTGCGCCTGTTTCAATAGATCCCTTTGATCTTTCAAATACATCGACCAAGTACACCTCTCAAGGATCATCAACTTTTTGGACGAGCTCGAACGTTCCTCGGACGAGCATGAAACATCGTCCTGCAGTTTTACAAGAAAAAAAAATCCCTTTCCTGCATTAAAAGACGAAAAGAATAAACCCAAGTCGAACCCTTTTCGTTAAATTTTGCCGGAGAGACGAATTTTTTTCAAATCTGGGTCATTTATGACCTCGGGTTATCGGAATGGATGAAAAAAAGTGAATTTATCGTTTTAGGGTGTAGAAAAAAAAAATGAAAGTATAAATTTCGATCGAGGTTAAACGTTCAGGCAATCAGTTGGAGATATTCGAGCAGGAGTTGCATTTTTGGAATCTGAGAGACTGGAGAATATGGACAAGTTCGAGGCTCGAGACAAGCTGGAGAGCGATTGCCTAAATAAGGGTCGATACTTGAGATTAAAGAACGGATGTCGTAGGTGAAAATAAGAGTCCGAGATAGTCTAATGCCATGGCTTGATGCTCTGGTGGCTTTAAGAAATGAGAATACACGAAGCGATACCTTGTCTAGGCTAGAGAACCGAGTCGTTAAGACCGAGCTACAAGGACATTCAGTTCGAGTCAATAAATGCATCAGGAGCGACGTTGAAGTTTGCATCGTTGGAGTGCAACGGAAAGTCATTATTTTCTAAAGCAGAGATCAAAATTTTCATAAAGTATTTGTCAAAAATGACGAGACAGCCTTCAAAAACCGAATTTACTTGAAAAAAATTGGAAAAAGTGCATCAATTATCAAAATAATGAGGAAAATCAAATTTTTTCTTAATCATCATTTTCTGTTTTTTTTTTTTTTCGCAAAGATCGTATAATTATTTTATTCAACATATTGTCTGGACAATGAAACGATCTTGTCTGCACGAAAATTTGCTAGAATTTGAAAAATTCAATAAATAATTAATAAAAACAATATTTTTCGTTGAATCTCAAGGACTTCAAACTTTTGTTGTTGTTAAAAATGATTTCGGTATCGACAGATTGGATCGAATCGTGAAAAAGGCGTGTCGGGTATCTCGACAGCTCAATCGTCGCGTCTCTACGTTCGTGAGTGGCTGCAGCACGATTTTCGTGAGTTCTGCACGTCAGTGCCATGAGCCTGATTACCTCTCTAACGTTATTCCGCCCTTGCCGAATCTCTGTATCGATTATGGCTTTGTCAACGTAGCCGCGATTCGTCCAAAGTTGCCAGGATTTGTCAAAAGAGAAATAGCAGACACTTGGATTCGATAGGGGTATCGTCTGCACTATATTGACTCGTACTACTAGCGATCAGTGGAGCCTCGCAGGAAGCTACAAAGTTTAAGGCGATTGGATGCAGCTGTGGCCATCGTTCGATGCACTTTGAAAAGACTTTAGTGGTGGCTTGGCTGAGCTACCATTGGAGGTTGCCAAGGAAAAATCCTGGCAAGTTCCGACGATGATGAAAAATTGTAAAAAAAAAAGAAGAAAAATCGCGAATCACTCGAAAGTTGCGAAAGGAATCGAAATGGTTTGTTGTTGGGATTTTAATTGCGAGCGAGGCAATTTCATTGAGAAGCCGAACAAGGAATCCGTTGTTGGCGCAGTCTCGATTTATGGCCACCATCAGGATACTTCGATTTCGAGACTAATCTAGAATGTGTAGCAAGGTGGACTCGATATCCACGGGAGAGAGAGTGTGCACCTGATGCTCAATTGCGTGTATAGGGTTTGGTGCATCGAGTAATGTTACGTGTAAAGGAGCAATTTCGCAGGAGAATACCAATCGATTCAGTGTCCTCCTGGCAATTGCTCAGGAAGTCTCGTCGTATACGAGAAATAAAATGGAGGATCCAGCATATGGGAAAAGCAAGGGAAACGAATGGCTGCGTGGAAACTGATGATTCCTGACGTCACAATTGCCCCAATTGACAGAAAACAACGACTCGGTCTCGCAGGACAGACGCGAGTGGCATAAAAACGATCAAACCTTTGGGAAAACACGTAAATATAAAATGCTCGCTACATAGAAAATGGAGAGAAAATGGAGGAGAATGAAATATTTTAGTAGAGGACGCAGCAAGAGGTAAAGACAAGTAGTTGGCGAGAGAGTATAAATGGTTCATGACTAGATATCCAGGCCGGTAGATGATAATTGTTCGTCAAGTGGTCGTGTTTACGTTGCGGCGATCACGCACGCGTAAGTTTGGCACGCGGGTCTACTAACATTGCGGTAGAATGCCATGAACTGGGTACATATCGAGAGAGCGAGGGAGCGAGGGAGAGAGAGAGTTGCAAGTCCCGGAGGGAATGAAGCCAAGGGAGGATGCTGCATGACACAGAGAGCAAGAGATAGTGCCTCGAGAGACGCGAGCTTGTTCTGTGAGCGTACAAAACACAGAGACTCGAAAGACTGAAAGAGAAGGCACGAGAAAGAGGCCGACGAGAGAAAATCTTTTATAATTAGGCCCAGGGGCGACGGGCTGGTTCTCTAATTACCTGTCCAACAATCCCCGAACGAATGAGTAAGTGGCCTATGCTCCACTGTATCCACCTTGCTCACTCACTCTTGGCGTCCGCGCGCGTGTGTGTATATAGAGAGAGTCTCTGCCTCGCCTACTCTCTACCGCTTCCCTCTTCACGTTTTTCCTCCTCTCGCTCCTCGCTTCTAGCTCGTTGTTCGTTCGAGGCTTATTCAGTTATGTACGCAACAGACAACCAGAAGCCTCTCGCGTCCCCCACAGCAATCCTTTCATATAGAGAGAAAAAAATAAAGCTGCATCTTGGCGGCCTGTGCCGCTGTGTGAGAACAATCGCTCCGGGCGTTCGGTCCAGGCTACACCAGCTACAACGACCATCCTACACGCTCAAGCACACCCTCGTTTATCATCAAACACACTGCCACCCTGCTTCTTCGGCACCGATACTTTACCGTCTTGAAAAAATGACTCAAATTTCAACGTCTTTATTCTTATTCTCTCCTCCAGTGACCTGCCTCACCTTCCTGAACTAGGACACGCTATTTTTTTCCCTCAAATTCATTCCAACAGTCAACAGCTCACACGTTTCAATCATTTCAAATGCTGCCTGCTTAAGAAATTGAATTTTTTGTATAAAAAATATGTATTTCATATTTATGGCCCTGAATACATTAAAAAAAAAAAACGAAAATTCAGTGCCAAAAATTATTGTGTTATTATTAAAATAATTACTGTCATTATTCAATATTTGTTTTGGACAATAAATGAAATAATAATGATTTTTAAACATTAATAAATGATTGAGAAACGTTTTTCGTTGAATTTCAACAATAATGCAGACACTTTTAGTAATTTTTATTCGTCAAATTTTGTGGAGCTATTGTTTGTTTCAGCGATAAACACGATCTCAATCAGTCTATTCTCTGTACCGTGTCGAGCCAAATAGGATTACGAATGTTTGAACAATACGTGGTTTCACCGAAGACAACAAAACACAGGGACCCTCGGGACTAGCGAGCAGGTCTTGCAACTGAACTTTTCATTCCTAATGCACAAAAGGAACAGAAACCCTCGATGTCTCTGTGTGTTTAGTCAACTTTGCGAAACTACGAAACTTTATCTATTCTCGAGAGGTGTGTATGACGACTGTGTACAAACCTCGACAATCATCAATGCGAGTTACGTCGATGTAGCAGCAGTGTCTTTTGTTAATTGATTCCAAGGTACTAGCCGCATGCTTGTCAATACAAAGCGCCTGTTTCCATTTATTATTCGTTGGTGCGCGATAATTAAATAATTACGCGATCAATTTAATAGTTTCGATTGCCTAATTAATTGCCAAATTATGGGACCACAAAATTCGGAACGAAAATATTTTAAAATTGTAAAATTTTGAGGAAACCGGTGGATTCAAGAATATTTTTCATTTTTTATCGAAGCTTTTGATTATTTTGAGCACAAAACGTGATACTGAAATTTGCATCGTTGGAATACAACGAAAAATATTTTTTTTTTCATTATTTTTGTAATTAATTAACTTTTTCCAACTTTTTTTTTGAGCGAATTCGGTTTTCGAATGGCCAAGACGACTGTGAATTTCAACGATGCGAACTTGAACCTCGTGTATGAACGTGATTTGCTCGATTTAAGATACCGAGTATGATAATAACAAAACCGCACATTCCGCGAGGCTGTGAGTGGCGAGAAGGAGGAGAAGGGAGAGGAATCTTTTGTTTGATTGAACGCGAGCGTGGTTAGCCCAGCGATTCTGGGCTCGCAACCGCAGGAAAGTGGGTGCAAAGTTAAAAAAAAAAAAAAGCAGCCAGTAGCGCGTACGAGGAGGGGGGCTGGAAGCGAAAAAGGTGGCATGAATCATTCGGGCGGTATAATAATGTGTAAAGCAAAACTTGTGTGTGTTCGGAAGCAACAATTTTGGCTCGGCGCCTTATACGCGCGCGATTGTTGGAAACTCATAAAGGAATGATAAGGATGGTTGCGGGCAAATAGCAGGGAGACGGGGGAGAAATAGCGCGAGGGCCAACTAAGCACTTGGCCAAGTGCATGCCGACTACCTATTTCCCGGACTGCAAACATAAATCTCCATTAAGGGGTTACGAGCATAAGCATACGTCGTTGTACTGCTGCTGCTGGCCAAACAGACACGCATTTCTCTCATCTCTGTACCAACGTCTGAACCGAGCTTTCCCCTTTTCCCTCTGTGCCCTCCCGCCAAAGGTTCGTTCGCACTCGTACGTACACCGTTATAAATGTCCGCACGATTTGAATAAACGGATTGGCGTGCGCCTGTCCCTCGTTAAGCTCGCTCCGCAAGAATCTCGTTTCCCGTTCTCACGTACATGCCACTCTCTCTCTTTCTCTTCCCTAAAATCATACGTAACCACTGGCTCAAAGTAACACATGCCCCGTCGGGTATTCCCTCGGGCTCGCCTCTAGATTCGAGAAATTTTCAACTCCCTCTGCGTATCCTCGAAATCGCGGTTCTCACGCCAAAGCGAATTGCTCGATTAATGCGAGAAGAAAAATAAAGAAAAGCTCGAAACAGCTTTTCCCACTTGACACGTCAAGTGGCGAGTTCCAGGCCACAGATCAGTCAACCAGTAGCGATTTTTTTGTGATACGATTCGTTGAAATACAACAAAAAATATTTTTGACTCATTATTTCGATAATAAATGCACTTTTTTCAGTAAATTCAGTTTCTCGGCTTGAAAAAATAATCCGTTTCCGTTGGATTTCAACGATGCGGACTTTAACGTCGCATAAGTCGCCGATATAATCAGAATCGAGAGAGAGCAGGGTGAGTGAAGCAGGAGAGAGAAATAAAAAGAAAGGAGGAAAATGATGAAAACAGGCGGAGAGCTCGACGATGCGGAAAAGGACAAATATTTTCGTTCATTGATACGAAAATATGCTGGTCTCGGGTACAAACTTGGTTGCTAAAGCTTCGGGCTGGAAGAGACATGCAGCTCTAAGCCGTAACTGCAGCTCAGATATGCAAAAACTATCGATCCCGCATTTGTTTCTATAGAATATGCAAATAAAACTTGAAAGGAGAAGAAAAATTATTGCACCGAGATTTTCGTGGCTCGTTACAACGCCGTGCGATGTCCCAATCACGATTATCAATCGAAATTATTATAAAATCGTGTGGTACAAAATTGGAGAAAATATTTGTGAAAAAATCATGTCTCGTTTACGATTTTTTAACCGAAATCCGAGCCACCATCGAAAATGATCGAAAACATTTGGTTTAACGATAAATTAGAGTTTATGAGTGTCGAGAAAACCAGGTGACGACTGAGGCTAATTAAGCTCGGGCTAAGCATGAGTGGTTAACGATCGACGATAATAAAAATAGAATAAACGCGGCCTAGTTTCGTTTTATTGGCACTCTGACACCTGTTGGCATTTTTACTCTCAATTTTGTTTGTTAGTTTCAAAAGCATCGAAATATTTCAAGCTCATTTGAGCTTTTTTGTATAGCGAACGGATGAAAAGTCGGGGAGGTCAGAGGCGAGGAGTTTTAATCCGGAAAATATAAATTTTCAGGAGCCAGAAAAAGCGTAAACGACGCGCACACTGGAAACAAGAAATTTTACTGGAAAAGATCGATTTTCGGTTGGAAACGTCCGATTGAACGTTTTTTTCTCTTAATCCCCAAAAATTTTGCAAACAGTTTCGTTAAAAACCAAAAATCAAGCGCGAAAAGTGATTTTCGAGTCGAGACTCCGATCGATCTTGGTTGCAAGTTTCAAAAGCAAGTTTTATTCCCTTGTAACTATTTTTCTCCGTCTCATTTGCTCTGGACTAAGAAGATTAAGGTTGCCACCTGGTGTCGCGCGATTTCTCACCGGAGTTGGTAGCGAGAGCGCGTCCGACACCCTTAAGCCCTCTGGCTGTTGAGATATTTGTAGTCTCGTATCTGCAGAGGTTCTCGCTTTACTTCCGCATGCAACATACACACGATTCGAGGGCTATAGATTGCTAGGGACCATTTCCTGCATAGACCAGGTGTGCAAATATTGAATTACCATCAGAATTCATAACTTGCCTTTCGCGAGGACATTCCTTTTCTTTACTATCGACATTTCTTCGTGTCCCAAACCATTCCGACCATTTTTATCGTGACCATTAAGCGCAAACCTTTTTTCTTGCATTATTTTTTAGCCGGCCATTCGAAAACCGATTTACTCGAAAAAAAAGTTGAAAAAAGTTCATTAATAATTATATTAATTATAATTATAATAATTATAATTATTTATATTAATAATTATACTAATTAGTTCATTAAAAATTAATAAAATGACTAAAAAATATTTTTCGTTTCATTCCAACGATGCAAACTTCGGTATCATTTTTTTTTTTTATAACTCTGACGACGAATACTGGAGAAATAATTCGTTTTGAAACTCTCTCGGGGGCGAAAGATTTTGGAATTATCTATCGGGCTTGAGGGAACTCGCGCGCGCAAATCTTGAACATGAGGAGGACATTAGAAACGTTGGGTATTAAAAAGAAATACGGCATTAAAGCTTCCTCCCTTTCACCAAGAGAATTGGATCTGCGTTATATACTTTGTGCTGGAATAGACTGCAAAAAGCAGAGGCAAAAAAAAATGTACAGCTAACGTGAATGGTGGACAGAAGGAGCAGCTTCAATAGCGAGAGTATCGAGCACGTGCTATACATGTGTATATATTTATAAATATATCATTGGACGGGAGCAACAGAATTACATTGGAACGAGAAAGAAAAGGACTCGATACTTTAAAGAAAATCCACGTTGTATACTTTCTAACAATGTCTACACGTACACGAGCATGTGTGCAGGAGACGTACACGGTATTCCGTGTCGAACCGACACCACAGACGAGTGTCTTTTCTTTGCTCGCGGCTCATCTGCTCAAAAATGTCTTTTTACTTTTATTTTTTACCATTTTTTTCTGGCTTTTTTCTCAAATGCTCTTGACAAAAACTGAATCGACACGATTCAGAAAAAAAATATTTTTCGTTAAATTTCAACGTTGCAAACTTTGGAGTTGTCAAACCGAAATTTTGCGAGCTTGAAGATTCATTTTTTTTTTTTTTAATTTCAAGGGCTCCCTGTTTTGGACCTTAAGGGCAGTTTTTCGTGATCACTTGAACGATTTTTCATGAAATATCGTCGTAGAAATTTGGTCGCGCCGAAATTAATTGGCTCGGATGAGGGGAAAGAAATTTAGCGTCGAGTTGGCGTGAAAGAGCTCATACGTAGGACGATACTTTAATGCGAGGAGGAAGAGGAGGAGGCGGGAGAGCCTGTACATGGGGGGGGGGGGGCTCTGTGGTAGAAAACACGAGCTTTTTCCAGGATGGAGGTAATTGAAAAACAGCCGAGGCCAGCCATAAAGTAACCAGAGATATACGAGGCTCGAGTCTTTGGCACTTTCCACAAGCCAGGGATTTGTCCCGATCGAAGAGAAAAAATATCTCACGGCTTCTCGCTCTCACTCTGTGCTGCTTGGACGCCTGCTGCAACGTTTTATGCCCTGCAACTTATAGTTACCTGACAAACAATAATATCGAGAACGAAAAATAGCCAACGTGTGATAAAATGGTCGAAAAAAAAATGAAGCTCAGTGTAAATTGAAAAGTTGCAGTTTCCATTCATTTTGTCTCCTCATGGCAATGTAATTGAGTAATAAATTTGAAAAAGCGTTACACAGCGCGTTCGCTTGGTCTCTCAAAGATCGTTAAATTTCCTCAGCACTTGTCTCTCACCCTCGTGCGAAATAAACTTTGCCCATAAAATAAGCAATAACAATTGCTTTTCAATATCCAATCGCAATAATTTGATATTCAAAGCAAGAATATCGCTCCAGCATCATTCCTCGCTATTAATTCCATGTAAAATCCTTGGCGAAGCTAATTTCGTTAGGGAGGAATTGAGCACGATTGTTTTATAATGAATATTAATATTTTAGCTGCAGATGTGATGCTGCGATCGTTATTACAGGTGGCACGCTTGCAGCCAGTGCCAACATTTCCCTTCCTGCTCTTATTACGCCAACCCTCTCTCTCCCTCCTCCCTTTTCCCCATCTTATTCGGCATTCAACGATTTTGTTCCTTCCAACGAGCTCTCAACTCCGATGCAGCTTTTACACCCCAAACTTTTTATACCCACGTACACTCGTGCAAACTCGAGCGCACTGCGTTATTACGAAAGAAATCACAGCACAGAGTTACGGAATTGTGACACGTGAATTTGCCTGCACGTAATCAAAATATTTTCATCGATTTCGTTCCATAACGACCATTGATTGATCGATTAAAAAAAAAAATACGATTTTAAAGTTCGCATCGTTCGAAAGCAACGAAAAATTATTATTTTTTGAAATCAAGTATTTGTCATCGATAGTGCGACGGGATTCTTTACTATTCGAAAACGAAATTGATCAAAAGAATCGGAAAAAAGTGCAGTAATTATAAAAATGTGAATAAAAAATATATTTCATCGATAAATTTGGAAATATGAAGGAATTACGGAGTGAGAGGAACGTGAGGCTGGAGAAACTATCGAAGAATCTTGCTGAGGATGCTGGCGGACTCAAAGGACAGATCATATCGACAAATTAGCCATACGAGATTATCGTAATTACTTCCTGGCGTTTGATTCGGCTATTAGATCGCCACGACGACATCTTCGGCCGAACTGACCGAGAAATGTGTGCTATAAACATCGAGATTGCTGTCACAGCAAATCTCGATCGTGTCATTAGGTATTAGATAGTTACTCCAACTAAATTTCATAGTCGATGGAGCTGGCCATTTCCGAGGATGCATCGAATTGTTATTACCCCCGAATCCTACAGTCAAGGAAATGTCGTCCAACTTGTGCAATTCAGTGACGTTTTGCTACGATGGCAATTCGACATGATGCTAAAGTTTGCAACGTTTAAATGCTACGAAAAATATTGAAATTTCTTGATAATTCGTTCAATTTTCAATATCATCCAAAATTTTCAAGCCAAAATGCTTTTTGGGTGGCAAAAATCGATCGTTTTATCATTTTTCCTTCAATTACAGATAAAAAATTATTATGAATTTTCTAAAATGTCTCAGATAATGTAAAAAATTACTATGTCGCCTGTGCGAAAATATCGGAAACCTCAAGAGTCTTTAAAAATTTGGAGGATTTTAATCATAAAACAAAAATAAAAAGAATTTTGTTTTCGTTTCACGTCATAGTAATTTTCAGTTCATTTTTTCAACGTATTAGTGAAACGTTGAGTTGGGTTTTTCGTGGGTCGAGTGTTTTGCGACGACGAGAGCTAATTTCTCTTGGTCGATTTTTCTCTGCACACGCATGCACATTCTGTGTTGTCCGTGAACCAGCTGCAAAAGTCGTTTTTTCTTAAATTTTTTTCTTTTTGTATTATTTGCTCGTTGGAGGTTTCCTGGTCGGAATTCATTTCTTTTTGTTTTAAGCTCGTACGGAATGTGTTGCAAACTCGGTATACGTGTTGGAAAAAAACGAGGATTGATTGAGGTTTCAAACGCTCTATATACAACACACAATTGCACTTCGGGTTTGAGCCTGTGTAGGAAAATTCCTTGGAGAATGAGAGAACCGGGGGAATGGCTGCCCAAATGCATCGATTCTGTCGATCGTAAAAAAGCCATGGAACACCTTTACAACTTGCTCGTTTCTTATCACATTATTTCTAGCTCCTTCAGATTCGCTCTACGCCCTGGGACAACATTTATCAACGTAGTCTCGCGTCCATTAAGCAGAAAACTGTCTCTTTAAAGATCTTGATATTCACTTCAGATCTCATCGTTATTTATACATTTTCAATGACACTCAAGTTTGCATCGTTGAAATAAAACGAAAATTATATTTTCTATTCAGTATTTCGACAATTAATTCAGTTTTTTCGGAAAATAAAATTTTGTCAAAAAACGTCAATCTTTCGACGGTATTTTTGGGTTTTGACGAAGCAGTCATCAAAATTTACGATTGGAACGACAAAAATTTCCTTTCCAAATTTGTTTTTCGTAAATTTTTATTTTTAGTGTATTTTTGAATGAAAATTTTGCATAATAATCAGTTTTCATGGAATTGCAACAAAATTTTCAGGCTCCACGAATAAAAACGTCGATCTATGTCGCCTGCCTAAAGACCACGAAACTTTTAATGGGAAATGATTGAAATTCCAGCATATTGCTCGATTGTTTAATTCGGAAACGTTTCTCTGATCGCAGTGCGCGGCGTTTACGGGCGAATAAACTGGAATAAGTGGATCCATTTTGGGGATATAATTCATGGAGGAACTTGATATCGCGATCAAGAGAATGAATCAGCCAGACCGAAGACGGTATATAAATATTAAGGGCGTCTGAGCTTTGTTGTTTAAGCTGTTTGGAGCAGGAGGAGCTGCCGCCGCCGCGAGCGAGAGACACAGAGAAAGAGAAAGCTCCGCTTAATCGGCGAGCTAAGCCGAAGATCGTTTCTCCTACCTGCCCATCAATGCTTTACCGGGGGCAACTCGAGTATTTGAGCTTTTGACCAGGATCCTTGGACGCTTTCATTTCTATACGATAATCGATCTATGCCAGACGAGCGCTATCTATACCCCCCATTGTTGTTAACCTCCCAGTGATGCTCATCCAAACATATTTCGGTATTCATCGGATTTATCAATAAAGAATGAAAATAGTGTCTCGAGGATAATATGCACGACAACAAATAGACCGTCGTCGAGGCCCTCGAGCCTCGTAATTGACCCGAAAAACCCATCGAATCCATGGTAGTTCAAAATTTCAATTGGATTTTGTTCGTCAACAATTCTTTTCGTTTTTTTTTCACTTTTTCACGGAAATCAAGAGATGAAATCGCGTTTAGTAAAATTTTTATGGTCAAAATCCCACAAAACGAGGAAACCTAATATTTTTTTCAATTCATTTTTCGTTTTAATTAAAATTTTTTCCATTTTTTCCTGCTCAATCGACGTTGAGCTTCGCTCGAGAAAAAGCGACATTTGCATCGCAGCGATGCAAACTTGAACGCGATAAAAATCGATAGCTCCGGCAATTTTTGATTGAAACAATACTTTGAAAAAAGTTTTGTTCGTGTTGAATTCGATGGAAGGAAAAAAAAAGTTTCGGAGAAGAGAA
This sequence comes from Diadegma fenestrale, assembly GCA_037043255.1. Classification (NCBI taxonomy): domain Eukaryota; kingdom Metazoa; phylum Arthropoda; class Insecta; order Hymenoptera; family Ichneumonidae; genus Diadegma; species Diadegma fenestrale. Next base: position 1,974,011 of record CM073312.1, read on the forward strand.
ATTCGAATGGTTGAAAATTCGTTACTCACCATGAGGCAGTGTGACTAGCATGAAGAACATCGGAACAAAACTCGGCATCCAAGAGCGTAATCTTCTTCGATATTTAACGGAGACGTTTGTCTTGCCTCGGGGTTTAACGCAAATTCGCGACATTTTGTTTAATTTTTTTTTTCAATATCTTGACTCCGTTCAAGGACGTTCTTGAATAAGTCGTCGATGTTTTTTTTTTCTCTTTATTCCTCGATCTATCTCGACACCAAGAACATCAGTCGATCACTGCGCCGAATTCGGCATCGGTCCGAACGATTTTCACACTTTCAATCCGAATGACACACGCGCACGCAAAACACTCGATAAATGATTTTATTTCTGCTACTTCGCGACAAAACTTTTCGAACCTCCTGACTTTGCCGTCATACCCGCTACGGAAAACTAACACCATTAATTCTCAATGTTTCATGCTCACTTTTCCCCTCCCTCTGTCAAACGTATATTTCCTTTTTTTCGGATTATCACTTCGAAGATAATTTTCGATGCGATTATTGGCGATGGCGACGAGATCCGATCACGATTATCTCATCGATCTCGTCATCTCGCATTCCTCGCACTTATTTCTCGACGACTTGGCCCAATCGTTGCGCTGCTCTCGTTCTTCTGAAAGCAAAAAACGAAAACAACGACGATCTTGTGGTTACTTGAAAATTTTACAGCATTTTCTCGAATAATTTCAAGCATGCGGCAAAAATAAACTTTTTACAAATAAACTCGTGAATTATTGAGAAGAAAAAAAAACTTATCGACTCTCGCGAGATCGTTTTCGAGCGTGAACCGAGATCGAAAACAACCCCGAACTTTTCGTCGTCTTTAAATGTGCTTGGAATGTAACAATGAGATAAAATCGTACACGGTTCTTTTCGTTTTTTCATAACGAAAAGAATGACGTACGATAAAGTCGTATTGAGACAAAATTTCATGGTGAAAATCCCATAAAACGAGAAAAATTGTGCAGCGATGCAAAAAAAACCAATTTCTGGATTCCGGGACGATATTTTAAAAATTTCGCAGCCCGTTTCATAATTTCGTCCACGAAATTTCTCGAGATCCTATGGGGAGTGTGACTTTTTTATGGTTAGCCATAAAGACGCGTGTAAAACCGTGAAATCTTGCCTGGAGAGCGCGAATCCTGTCAAAATTTTAGACACGCGATTTTTCCCCAACTCTGCCCTTAACGGCTGGTCAAAATTTTCGAAAATTCTGAGGAAAATATTCGGTCAAACTGCCTTAAACATCAAAATTCCTCTTATTAACGTAGCAGCGAAAATTCAACTTTTTCCAATCGAATAATCAAAAACGTAAATGACAAATTTCATGGAATGGGAAGGAGAAATGTTTTCCGCATTAAAGGCTCGAACCGACCGAGAGCCAAGAGCTGTGCGCGCTTGATCAACGGAGAGAAAGGTGTGGGTGCGTGTGTCGAGAGTAATAACGACGAGAGGGCTTTGCAATCGTTATGCATGGAGAATATTATACTGACGGGGGTATCACGGCCTGCTCTCGCGTTTGATCGTAGACCCGATAAACGAAAATTTCATGAAGGTGACGGGAAATTGGCGTTCGACGTGTGCGCAAAGGGGCAGCGCTTAAACAGCCGAGAAGATTGCCACAGAATCGATCGAGATGTGCTGTATACATACGCGCGCGTATGCGTGTGTGTGCGAGCTCGCATTTTTCGTCGACGAACAAGAGATGAAAAGAATTAAACGTATTGCTATCGCAGAATTAGTTTGTTTATGGGCAATCTTTAATAATTTTGTATCAACATTCTTGACACCAAAACTAACAATTTTATTCACAATTTTTCACTTTTCTCATCTAAACGCGTGAAAATTCGAGACGCGTTTCGTTTATCATTTGCAAAGAAATGTGTTTAGGATTTTTCTTAAAAAATTGTTTAACGAAACGTGATTTCATTTTGCAAGCGTTCATATTGGGAAAATTAAAAATTGGAAATCAGTTTGGCTGACGTTTCGTTGCTCGATCGACAAACTTGGTTCGTCAATAGATTGCGAAATTTTGTGATGTGACTGGAACGAGCGTGGAAATGGGAAATGTCTTGGCCGAAAATATCGTGTAATTTGTATATAACGTCGCTTTGATGCTTCATAGACTTTTCGAGAGGCTGACATGATCGTAAATGCAACTACTTTGCTTTGGTGTCAAAGTCTCGTTTGTCACGGAGCTTTGTGACTAAAACTTTGATCCGCGTCAGCATTGAAAGAGACGCAAGAGAAATGTGCAAATGCGGGAGAGTAAAATTCTGGTGCACACGCGTCACAAATACAATCGCGTGTGGCAATTGCAACCGACGAATTGTACGGCGATTGATTCGTTCAAAGAGATCGCGAGGTTTCCTCGCGTCGTGGCGAATTGGCCAACCCAGCGATCAAAAGCTTTAGTCGGTTCTGGATTGACTGAAAGCAGCAAAATTTCCCTTCACGAAAATGTAACTTTGATGGAAAAACAACAAAATATTAAAAAACAAAAAGCGTCTAAAATCGCTCACGATCCCATCCCATCAGAATTTTTCGCGTCCCAAATATAAAAATATTTGCCAGTAAAATGGAATTTGCAAATTCCTTCGTCCTTGCCTCCTGAATCGAATTTAAAAACCATTTTTTCTACAAATAATGTTGCAATAATGCAAGAAAATTGAATCGACACTCGAAATCCTTTGGGTGACAAACTTTTATCTCCGCGAGATCATCGCGATTAAGGATCCAGCATCCAGGCTAATCAAACACACGAACAAGAGAAAGGAACTGCGAGCAGGAGACTCAAGACTTTCCTGCGGCTTGGAATAAAAACAAAATGTGATGCACGCTCTGCTCGTCTCGTTTAATTAAGATTTCACAGCACTTTGCGTACCGCAACGAGGACTAGCTGTCAGAATAAAAAGTGGAGCAATTTATGCGAACGCGAGTACAAAAGTTGTGCAAAAAAAAAAAAACTTGACGTGTTTTATTCGTACAAGCACTTGACAAAATGTTTGTGACAAATTTATTACGGCCTTAAAAACCGTAAAACACCATGAGAATCATGGGGAAAATGAAAATCGTGTCTAGTTCAAAATTTTCAACGTTTTTTTCTCTGTCAAGATTCGAGGAGCTTGCTCGACTTTGTCCCTAAAATCGTGATAACGTTAAATCGGAGCTCGGCGGGCCAATTTCCTTCTCATTTTGTTACAGCGTCGTCCGCACCGAGGAGAATGCGCAAACAAAAGATTTTCTTGGTCATCGAGCAATGAAGATACTTATCGCAGTCTCATTTGCGATAATCGAGAAGCCTCGAGGCATTTTTCTTCATTATCTCGCGAAAAGAACGAGAGAAATCATCGTTACGTTTTAAATTTCATTCCCATCTCTCTGAAACTCTGTTTCCCTCGTAAAAGCATCGACCGTGCTGAGAAAACTCGTCGCGGAAAGTCGAGAAATGAGTCCGGAAGCATCTCAACGTCGCAAAATCGAAATAAAATTTAAAAAAAGTGTGCAAAAATTATTAAAATTTTCCGTGTGCGTTGGAAAAAACAAAAATGCACGCGCCTCTGAGCAAACTGCCGTGAAAAGAGAAAAACATTTTCTCATATGGAGAATCACACATTGTAAAAAAATGAGCAAAAGAGAGATTGATTGATTATTTTTAATTACGCCTTGGGAAACTTTCCACAAGGAAAAGAAAACAGCCGAAAAATCGTAATAATGATAATAATAATAAAGAGGAGAAAAGAAAAAGAAAATAACTCGAAACTAATGAAAATATATAAAAATAATGATCCTGAAGTTTAATGCAACGAAATTCTGTTATTCCTCGAGCGGAGCCAATAATTATTAATGAATATTTGGTCCGGCCAGTAAAACGATTGTCTCTCGCGACCAAAAATAAATAAATAATCAATAGAAAAAATGTTTTTCGTTGAATCTCAACGTTGCAAACTTCAGAGTCATTAAAAATACAATAATTATATAATAGAGAGAAAGAGAGAGGGAGAGATGAGAGCGAAACAAAGCGAGAGGAGGCGAGAGTTATGTATTGTGGAGTAAAAAGCACGCGGCCAGTATTGCGCGAGCTCAACACTCCCGCCTATATGCCAATTATCGTTTTAATGCACGACAATGAGTGTCAAGAGCTCGATTTCGCGTAATGGCTAGTAGAGCAACTCTGCCAAATACAGATATGTAAATATGCATGAGTTTATGCATTATTACGACTCGAAGCAGGTGCATGCGCGATGCGCGCATGCGCTCGCAGAGCCTCCAATCCGAACACATAGATTTGCCCAAAACCGAACGAGAGCCCCACCCCAAATCGGATCTAATTAATATCGTTATGAACCTCTTGACGAATTTAACCCTTATAAAGATGCACATGGTTTTACTTTAACAAGCAAAAACCAGCCTCCTCGATTGACCTACATCCACGTTTCGTCTCTTTAAATCTGTGGCCTCCAACGCTTACAGATTTTCATTTACATTTTTACGTCAACTGTCCATTCCCGGAGCACCAGCCAATCAAAAAACATTTTTCCAACCCAAACAATCTCGTTTCACTTCGATTTCGAGTGACGAATTTGAAAAAAATGCAAATCCCCCACGAAATTTCAGTCTGTCTCGTTACCGCAATCGGCCGAGCATCCCAGAAAAGAGAAAAATATTGAATCGCAATTACGAGTCTGGCCTTGAACGTTTTGAGATTCCGAACGACCGGAGATTGCAATTGTGCAAAAAAAAAAACAAAAAAATTAAAAATTTTGAGTGTTTTTTCGGTCGTTTCGTAATCCAAAATTCAAATTTGACGTTTTGCGAATTGATGTATTTTTTTTTTTTTTTCAAGTTGCTATCGAACGGCCTCGCCGAATTTTGACGTTTGGAGAGTTATCGATCGCGTGGTAAGCGAAGAGTGCGTAAAACCGTGAAGCAAGGAAAAGTTGGTTTTTTTTACTTAGTAGAATATTCAAGCACGTCTGACGAGGAAAGTATGTTGAAAAGTTTGGATGTTTGCGAAACTTATCGTACACTTTCTTCGGCCAATTTCTGGCTCTTACAATTTATCATTTTTGTGCTTGCTCTAGAGTATTAGTTTTCAAGAGGAATATGTAAACCAGTCGAGGCAAAAACTTTGGGACAAGAAATGTCTCGAATGAGATGGAGTTTCTGCGACTCTGCTTTTTGCCTCCTCGCGCGCCAACTAATTATACCACAGCAATTAATATTATTTTCTCAACTTTATCGAACGATCCGCAAGGCCTGCGATTGATAAAATTCATCAAATTTTTAACAAATTCGATACCCTCATGAATTTCAACTAAAAGCATCACCGGACACTCGAATGCTGGTCAAACGGACTAACCAAATTTCGGTCTGTTGATTAAAAATCGATCTCGAATTACGAAGCGCATTTATTTCTGATAAGCCCGCGTCGGCATGAATTTCGCGAGGCAAATGGCTGAACAATTCTGTGCAAAATTGCAAACATTCAAAAATTACGATAGGAAAAATCTAAAATTCGAGATATTTCCATAAATTGACAAAATTTCAATGCAATTTTCATTTTTCTCGTATAAAAATTGATTTTTGTCCAATCATAGATTTTTCTACGTCGCCGAATCAACATTTACATCAAAAATTTTCCGTCGCGATTGCTCTCCGACGAATGTGCAAATGTTGCCTCGGAATTCGTTGTCTCGAACGAGGCAGACTGAGCAAAAAGTCCTGAAAACTAAAAGAGTGCGGCAGATGTGATCAGCGGGGTCTGTGTGCATAAGAATATCCAGGCGACAGGAAAACAAGGAAAAAAGCGAGCGAGATCGAGGAAAATCGCGAGGAAGGTTTAGAGCCTCGGAGATAAGCTTGTCAAGCAGCCCAAGACCAGATGACTGCGAGGCAGACTGTACCCACCCACCAACACAAACGACAAAGTCGCATATACGCGCGTATATGCGGGGAATATCGAGCGAATGTGTGCATCGAATTATACTCGTCGGGAAACGCGTTCGCCGTGGGTGTGTCGATGCAAGAGGTACACGTGCGCGCGGGATCTGTTTAAAGGCTCGTTTAACCGTAATAGACTTAACCCACAAGGTATCTCGAACATGTAATACTTGAAGGAGGGATTAAACTTTGCTCGAGAAAGATCCGAGCGACTGAGTGATAGCAAGACGAGAGCTTTGCAACTGCGAGCTTGATCCATTGCGGAATAACATTAAATTTCTCTCGCGTGTACGCGAAGGACAATTTTTTTTCTTTTTTTCTATCAAAATAACAAAATAAAACAATTTTTTTATGTTTTTCGAGTAAAGACGACATTAGGTCGTGGCAATTTCTCGATGGGAGGTAGAAAAAAGTTTGAGGAAAGTTTCCGCGAGAGAAAATGACACTTGGACGAAAGATTTTTGTTCCCATTTGTCAACTAAGCCCAAAACGTTGAAATTGCAGTTTTCCAGGGTAAAAATGACGATTCGGTGCATCGGACGTTCCCACTTGTCAATTATGAGTCTAAATTGTCTAAATTGCAGTGCTCGTTCCGATATAATCACGCGATAACTTTTTTGTTAATTATGCAATTGACAGGATCGAATGAATTATCTGGTATTTCGTCGTTGTATCTGTTGCAATTTCTGTCTCTCTATGATCAATTAATGCTGGACAATTAGTATTAAATGTTGTTGAAACTTTGGCAAGATTTAATTAAATTCGGGCTTAATGGAGGGTCATACATGTAATCATTAAGTATATGCATTTAAAATACTCTCCGCATTTAATATCTCATTGAATAAAACATTCAAAAACAAGCTCGTGAGCCAATTCGCTGCAGTTTCAGAAATATTTTATAAAAATTTTGCATCGATACTTTCTGGCTTGCAATAAAATAATTTTTAGACTTGAATAAATTAATTTTTAAATCAATTAAAACAAAACTCGATGACTTTACACGTTCCTTCACATTTTTTGACGTGACGTCCATAATTCCCAACCGATTTTGGTGCAGTAACGATCATTTTTTTCCTTAAGAAATTCTCTACAAACTCCTCCTATTACTTTTTCCCTAAACATTTCGCCGAATGAAAATTTTAGAACAAATTGCCGTTTTTTTTTTTAATTAACAACTTGAGGAGACGAAATGGCTCAGGGAAACCTCAAAATTGCTCGAAAATTACGAATTTGACGACTAGAAACGTCAAAGCTCCAAAATTTCGAGGTTTTCATCATTTGATTTTTGTATTAAATCAAAATGCGCGGATTTTAATGATGAAGAAACATTTTCCAAGAGAGCATTTGGCCAGAAATTCACTTTGTTGCTAAAAAGCAGGAATTCCTGGCGACGAGATGCTGCGAAAAGGTTGTCGGGATGGGAGTTGAGATAAAATGATGAAAGGCAGCAAAAATGCGAACGTGAGATTATCAAATTTTGATTGAGCAAGCGGATAAGGAAAAAAAAGCCCGACAGCTGTTTACTGCCTTAATTTTGTCAGGCCGTGGGCGCTGCTGGGGTGAAGCTTGAGGAAGCGAGAATGGAGAAGCATCAGCAGCAGCAGCAGCAGGGAGCGAGGCCTAGGCGTTGGGAGAGCTTGCGGCGAGCTTACAGGTGTCTCCCGGGGTAAACTGTCTCGGTTCACAACACGAAAGCGCGAGCTGAGCGTTGGCTCGCTCCCTCGGACGTTTATCATTATTTTTTTTTCCCAACCCTCGGTTCACCCTCTTGCTTGAACGAAGCGCGAGCCTCGTTGCTCGCGGCTAACGCTTTGGCGAAGCACTCGAAACTCTCGGACAACGACCGCGCGTTATAAAATAAAATGTTTGCGCGATTGTTGCATCAGGAAAAATTTGTAAACTCGATTCGATCAGCTAAAATGTCTGAATCTTTGAAAAACGGGGGCGCACTTACGAGTGTGTTTGATGTGTCGCTCGTCAATAAAAATGCTCGTGAGGCTAAAAACGGCGGCGAGCAAGTCTTTGGCGCTCAAGCAACAACGGCGAGGACGCGTTGATGCTCCAAAGTTTCGGAAATTTCGTCGTCGATGAGCGTTGTTGGCGATTTAATCAAGGTAAACGTAGCGATGTCGCGCGACCAATGAGGTTCTCGTTGCGACAACAACAACGACAAGAAAAACAAGGAAAACGACGAGAGATTCGGGCAACCGGATACACAAAACTGATGGGCTTTTCGGATTGCATGCTATCGGGTAGGGATAACGAGATAATTAAAAGGATAAAGACTGCAAAGTTTTCTCCAATTGCGCGCAAAAGATTTGATTTAGATCGAGAGCATTTGAAAATCGAGGTTCATCGTTTACCGGCATCTCGGCCGCGCGGAGAGCTTAACAATATGCCGAGGGGCATTCGGGGCTGCTGCATAATGTTTGATAAATCCTTGAACAATATAGTTGCAAGTTGTTTGGCGAATGGTTTTAATCACACGCGTAATAATATCGCGAGGGAGGGTCGCGCGCGATATCGCCTGCAATTGAATGGACACGACGCGCGGTGTATCGTGTGTGCGCGAATAATCCAAATAGTTATCAAGTGTTGCGCGCGACGCGCTAATTGGTAATTACAATGAGGATTTAGCTCGTGTTATGTTTTGGTTAATGAGACACGGAGGCACAAAGACGCGCACGTAAACAGGTACACTGCAGAGAGAGGCGGACGCACGCACTGACGGAGAGACACACAGACGACACACTGTAGTAACGCACGCACTTGACGAACGCACGTAATAACGAAGAGAGGACGCGAGAGAGATTGCGAGGAAGAAAAAAGGGGGCTGAGAACAATAAATATGACGGGGGAGCCCCGTCAAAGAAACGGAAAAACCCAAGAAAGGCCCGGTCGTGGTGGCGGCGCGCGGTGTATCTCTCTCTCCCTCTCGATGCCGCGAAGCGTTGCAACGGAACTGAGGAGCACAGGCTCCGTATCCGAGGCTGGATACCCGTTTGTGGTACCCTCGTTGCTCACGAGTCGGAGCAGCACCTGCGATATCAGGCGCCCAATGCGACGGCAGCCTGCCGAGGAGGGGAACGAGCCTCCCTCTTTTCAATCTCTATATAGTACACGTCCATGTAGTATACAGGACAAGCCCCATACAACGAGGGCAAACTTTGTGTACCGCGGGCGCGGACCAATTGTTGGTCGAGGGGGGGGGAGAAAAGCGAGAGGAAAATCAGCTCGCGAGAAAGATTCTCGTCTGGTACACAGCAGCAGCACGAGAGAGATTAACCGAGTTACGGAAAAGCGCACGAGAGAGAGAGAGAGAGAAATCGGATGCTGGGGGCTTTACGCGCGGGACTGCGCAGGAACAGTTTTCCTCGAACCTCCGGTATATCCACCGGAGCACCAGACAACTCGAGTTGTTCTTTATACCTTGCCTCGTTAACTAGATACCGGACAAATGTTGTTTTCATTTTCTTTTATCGTTTTCGCAATATGCTTATTAGCTCCGCACTTTCTCCTTCTCGCTCTTTTATATTACCGTTTAGCGTCACTTGCATTCGGTGGCTTTTTTTCTGCACGAGATAGGCGATTGAGAGGCTGTTGCTCCGCGGTGCAGTGTGCGAGATAAACGACGCCGCGGTTTTTATCGACACATCGTAGAAGCAGACTCGTGTGCGAGTCGCGCTGCTGGATTTTCGGCGCGAAAATATAGTGACGGGGATGATGAGAGAAAGGAGGTCGAGCTTCTCGCAGCAGCAGCTCTTGCTTTCCAGAGCAGCACCATAGAAAGAAAGAAAAAAAAAAAAAGGGCCTGCCTCGTTTCTCGCTCAGCCTGCTCTTTTCTTCCGCGTCTCTACTTTAGCCGCGCGCGTTACCGAGTTCCCGCGCGCGCGGTGAAAAGACGCGCGCGCTACGAGATTTCACGTGAAAGCTGCGGACTGGACCGCTACGCAACCTCCTCCTTTCCCACCTCATCTAATTTCACCTTCTGCTCACCCTTCTTTCCCCTCGTCCCTTTCCACCATCGTTGCAACTACCACCATCGTTGCTCTATCCACCATCCAAAGACCACCCCCCACCCCTCATCCACAGATCAATATTGTGCCCAGCGTACAGCGCGTAGGTACACGCCGACTCTCATTCTCTCTCGCGTACCGGAGCTTTCCGCTCTCTCTCGCTCTCTCTCTCTCGCGCTGCTGCTGCCAGTGCCAACGATCTCGCGAGTTTTCCCTCACTCTCTCCGTAGAGCTTTTCCCCATCACGCGGACAAACCGTATCATGAGCAATAGCGACATCCCCCCTTAGGAGCACCGAACCCCTTGAGAATACACGCCAAGCATCCACCTCCGTGTTATTCTTGGCCAAGAAAATACTATGGAGAAAATGATTACATGATCGCCGAATCGACGACTCTCACTATTTCCAGAGCCACCCTGCTCGCTTTTCGTATATACTTGACAAAATCTACAGCAACAGGACCCTCTCAGCCGCGCAACGTGTACCAAACCCGAGTAACCCACTTTTTCCATCAACAGCAACGGCGAAACGTGCGTCCTCTGCCTCCCCCAATATCGCGTTCAACCGTTTTTTTCTCTTACTTTAAACTGTACTTTATTCAGGATCCTTTGATAATCTCGTATGAACTTTCTTGACACCAAAACTAACAATTTTCTATGACTCTGAAGTTTGCAACGAAAAAACATTTTTTCTATCGATTATTTATTGAATTTTGAAATCCATGGCAATTTTTCCAGTCGATTGAGTTTTTTCAGCTCTGCTGAATAAATAACAAAATTTCGTTGCATTTCAACGATGCAAACTTCAGGATCATCAATTTCCTGACCTGTAGAATTTGAGATGATTAATTTCAAATTTTTCACTTTTCCCATCTTAACGCGTGTGAATTCGAGTCGCGAGTCAACTTGAATTTTCACGCGTTTAGATGGGGAAAATTAAAAATTGCAAATTAATTATCTCAAATTCTTAACGTCAGAAAATTTTTCTTTGTAGGAGAAAATTGTTAGTTTCTGACGTTTATGCAAAATTTTGAAACGACCATTAATAAAGCGTTTTGCCGTAAGACTCTTGGAATCTGCTTTTTACATACAATCAGGAGCGTAAAAACGTGTCTACGAAATAACGAGAGGTAACGATGCAGTATCCGTTAATTATTTGCTACAAAAAGCCGGCTTTTAATCGGATCGCAACTCATCTCGTCTTCTTTTACGGTTTGCACACTGTTTTTTGATCGTACCGACGCTCCAACGTCACTACGAAATGACGAGACGCAGCGCTATTGTTTTTAACCATATCTTTTCAACTTTTTCTCTTCTACATGCTTTTTTGTTAATCATGACGTTATACAAGGGGCCTGTAATATAACGAGCCATAAAAACGACTTTTATTCTTTTTACAGCAGTTTGAGCGAAGCTTTAAAGAGCCACCGTTTACTCGTGTGTAATGGGCATGACGTTACGATCAACGCAAACCACGAATATTGTCGAAAATTAAAGGAACCGCGGAGGTAAATGTTGCTCGTCAAGTTTCAATCAAAAATAATTAAAATTCTCATCCCCTTTTTCATCGCAGCCTCTTAAAATCTTCTTCGTGGTCCAGTTTCTCATCAACAACAACAATTTCAGTCTTTTTCAATCCTTTTCACTTATTCGTGACGTTTCGACTAGCCCTTCGAGTACATATCGGGTCAATCTGACCCAATGTGTTTTTCAAATCGACTTTTTCCGCCAAAAATTCATTTTTTTTTATAGGGACGTTTTTTTTAGTCAATTATCCAAATTTTGTGACCCTTAATGAATTTTTCAAATAAAACTGAAAATCAAATGCCAAACAATCGGTGACGGAAAATTGTTGGGGTCAGAACGACCGGGTATGCACTCGAAAAGTTCAAAGCAATAAAAATTCTCAGTAATTTTCAATAATTCGAGGCATTGCGATTAAAAACAATTAAAATTCTCATTAATCTCGCCGCTAATTAATCGTCGGCCCTTGAAATCGTCTCCGTGCTCAAGTTTCTCATTTTCAATGCCAAAACAATTATTTCGGTCAAGCGTTTGAATTATAAAAGAAAAAAAAAAGTATGTTCTTTGAAATTTTACGATTTTTTACGATGTTTTTCTCCCATGAGCTTTTCCCCCCGGCTCTCGTTCTCGCTGGCGTGTCTCACGACTGACGTATCCGTTGTGACGAGAAAACGCGCACGCGTTCAACATTACCGCGTCCTGACACTAGCAGGTTACATTTGTACGTACTACGCTCGCGACTCCGGGCCAGCACTTGCAATGAATGCAAGCGCACTCTTTCTATTCATGCCACGGAAGTTGATGCTGTGCCGAAGTCGTCGAGTAGCTCCGCCACGCTTTTCATCCGACTCCCTTCCCTTTTTTTCCCTACTGCCGCGCGCGCGGCATCAACGCCGCTTCAGGACAAAATAAAAAAGGAAATGAGCGCTATTTTTTTTTTCTCTATTTCTTTTTTCAATCTCTCAATGAATTTCTCCATTTTCAGCAGCATCGAAAGGGAATTCGTCACGAAAATCCTACCCAGTCGGCGCCATAATGTTTGCAGCTTTTGAAAATCCCTTCAGCTGTCGTAATTTCCTTGTTTGACACATCGCAATTATAATCTCTTTGACGCTTCATCCCTTCGCCTCATTCCTCATCGAATATTATTGCAGAATTGGCTTAAAATCGATCGATACGTCGCGCGATAATCGAACTCGCGTTATTCTTGCATCAAATTCATTTCGACGCGTTCGAAAGATCCGAACCAAAAAATGCATCGAAATAATTGTACCGAAAGCTAAATTTTGTAAAAAAAAAACGTCGATATTTTGTTGAACACGGTAAACTAAATATTTTTCGATAATTTGAAAGGATTTTTAGTGTCAAATGGAACTGTGAGCAAAATTTACGATTGTAATGATAAAAATTTCATTTCCAAAGAGACTTTCTACGATATTTCTTGTTGCAATGACAACATTTTCGGGATTTTCCAAAAAAACATCAAGTTTTTCGAAAAAAAAATTTCTTTTCACCGTGTCCAGAGATCAGAGAGACGTTCGCGATACTTCCGGCTAACCGCAAGTGTGAAAGAACTGACCGAAATGTCCGTTCTTGCGACCAAAGCAAAAAAAAAGCAAAAACGCTTCAATTTATCTTGTCGAAATAAGATCGCGCAGCTGGGAATTATGTTTACCGCGGTTAATTACTTAATCGCAAATTCCTTTATGAAGCAAATGTTTTTCATGCTTTGCAGGTTCCATAAAAAAGCTTTTTATGAGGATCGAGTGGGGGGAAGGAGGATTTCGATGTGGATGCGAATGCTTATGCATTTTACACGGGGGGTTTGGCCATAGGAAAACCGCAAGAGCAATTCGTAACACGACCTCTCGATAGCCTCCGCGGGCTTTCGTTCGTGAATAAATTATTATTGGTAAATGTTCTAGAGCATCTGTGTGTAAGGCGATGCAGATCGAATGTGTGGGTGAGAGAGCCAAAGAAGATTTGACGCTGCGTCTATATACTTAGGGTGCGCATTATAAAAGTTTAAATAGCAGCCTCGCCGCGCGCCACTACGAATTGGGTACTAAAGAACACGAGAAAACGCCCCCCCCCCCCCTGCCCCCATAACCGGCACAAAACCCCATGCATTATTTCCCCATTCTCAAACAACTTCATGGCAAATATCTTCATTCGAAACATTCGGATTAACTAATGACTTTGTGAGTACGAATAAACTGCATGCTTGAGCAGGATCCCGCGCGGATCTAGTGGCAAAGGAAAATTTCAACTTTCAAGCTTTAAATTATGGAGGAAAAAACATGGAAAAATATAACGTGCAATTATTGGTCGAATTATTTTTCTAGTTGTCAAGAGAACGAAATAGCAGAGTCACTTTTTTTTAACCTTTTTCATGAATAAGTGCATCTTGGGTCGATCTGACCCGAAGCGCTTTTCAAATCGTTTTATTCCCGTAACTTTTGGGTATTTGTTAAAAAACGTTTTTTCGTAGTAAATTTTCCATATTTTTAGAGCTTGAATGTTTTTTTTTTGCCGAGAACGAAATTTGAATGCCAAATAATTTGGAAAAAAAAATGAAAATCGACCATTTCTTTTCCCCTTTTCCCGTTTTATTTCCTGTTTTATCATTTATGAAGAAATTTCGCTTCGACCATGATGAGGAATGCAACAGCGAATTCTGGAGCTCGGAGCGTCCGCTATTAGATCGAGCCTAAGAATTCGCGATTGGAAAAATCGAGTTTCTAAGCGTAGAGTATGAAAAAAAGGTAAAATGGTATGGTTAAAGTTTCGGGGACGTAACGGAGACGCCAGGGACGTAAAAACCTTCTTCTACAAACTTAACGACAAGATCCTGTTGGACCTCGAGGGTTTACCATCGCACTTTTTGACGCTCGGGATCGGAGCGAAGCGCAGGAATTCAATAAAATGCAAACACGATGGGACAGTGTCAGCGCTTCGCTGTACCAGAAACTTTTATCGAATACCAAACTTTCGTCCTACAATATATCGTCGCGTATTTGTGCGCATACTTGCATGCCCTCATGCACTGTGTGCACCGCGTATATTCTCTTGTATCGTCCATTTAACCGGCACTTTTTTCTTCCTGTATAATGACGTCGTGGTACACAGGACAAAAAATTCAATTTTTCAAATTTTTTTCCTCATTTTCAAATGTGTCTCTGGAGAATTACGCAAAACTTTTGGAAATTTGACAAAAGCAGATTCGTAAGGAAGTCATAAAAATGTCTTGAACGAAAATCGTAAAGAATTTTTGATGAGAAGAAAAAATTTGAATGAGAAAAAGAATTTTACCGGGGGGAATGAAAAAAGTGGAGAAAAGGAGGCGCGCGAAGTAGCAACTAGGGCTGAAAATAATTCGCAGGGTTGCTTCAACTGCGGAAGGGCATAAATTAATACTAAAGTTGAAATTCCTGCAGCACGACGTCGTTCGGGAATCAAAGTCCAATTATAGCAACCTGATGGTTGAAATAATTGTCTAAATTTAAGTTTTTATCGCGATGCTGTGCCAGAGGAAAATATTTGCGATCGCGAATCCAATCAATGAGGTTGGCTCGATGATTTTTTAATTTTTTCTACTTTTAGCGAAGTTGAACGTATCAATTTTTTTTATCTGAATTTTTTGTCATAAAAATGATTTTTGGAAAGTTGATCAATTTTGAGAATCTTTTGGTGGTTTATGGTGGCGCCGTTAGGTCGTTCGGTGGCGCGTATCACTATTTTTTTTTCATGAATCTCATTTTTCATTATTCTCATAGCTTGGCAAATCGTTACAATGGAAAATTTGACTGTGATTGTTTTTAGGAAGGACCAATCGAACAATATTTCGCCATAGCCAAACGAGGCCAAATAAATTGCGTTGTTACTCACTTTTGGATGCTCGTTCCAACGATCCCGCGTAGACTAGCGTCGTACGTTGCGAAACTTCGCGAAACTGCATGTTTGAACGGAACGCCGCGACACAATAATCACTCAATCACTTTTCACTTTGTTTTTTTATTAGATTCGCCGAGATTTATAGCTTAAACATTAAAAACCGCGCGGCAATGCAACGTTCCATAAAATTTTTACACGAAAACCTCGTTAATTCGTTCCGCGCCTTTTTGTTGATATGGCGACCGGCGCCATGTTTACTCGACGTTTTTATTCCGCGATTTAGGATAAATTTTCAGTATGAATATTTATAATCTTGATTTTATTCGATTAAAGAACAAATTAAACACCCGAAAGGACGATTATTCAGTTCACCGTTTTATTCACTGAAGATCGAGTAGGATTCTTCTCGTTTCAAAGCCGTTCAGTGAGCGGCTGCGCGTCGACGAGCGATAAAGTTACACATCGAGCTGGCCAACCGACGAATACGTGGCGCTCTTGATGCGGGCCGGTGCCTAACTGAATATTCCGATAAGCTCTGCCTCGCCTCCCGTCCGCTCGCCCCTCTCTGCCGCGGCGACTAGCGCGCCCCTCCCCCCGCCCCTCCTTCGTGCTTCGCGCGAACGGCGCACCCATTCCCCCTTCGCGTTGTGTATAGCTGTATATAAACAGTCCGGCCGGTTCGCGGAACTACGCAATAATACGCATTTACGCAGCGCACACCGGAAGTGCCAAATTCTAGGGACCCCAGATTGATCCGTGTGATTAGGAATCACTTTAAATTCGCAAAAATATTGGCAACTTTTCTTTTCTTTGCATTGTACGAAAACTTTTGTAAAGTCTCTGGAGTTTGCCAATTTTGCAACAAGTTAATTCAGGTAGAAAATCTTGCGGACAATCCCGTTTCTTTCTGGCATAGTTTTTAATTACCGAACGAACTTTTGACTACTCAAAACATTAAAACTTTAACGTTTTTGTGCCCAACGAACGATGCTACGTTTTGGCAGTTAATCTGAATAAATGCGTAAACAATAGACGATTTTCGGCTCGCTTCAACCCAATATTTTTATTATCAATTAAAACATAATTAATTGCCACTGAACATTTTTATTGCGGTGCCAATAACCACTGGACGAGTATTCTGAAAAATATGATTAATTACGAGTTCGAAACATTCAAGTTTTTCGGCTGAGTTCACGGAGGTCGCACGGTGTGGCTGAGGCACAACAACTGTAGTTACTAATTTCGCCGCATGCGCTTCAGAGCGCGCCCCGACAACGCTCCCGTCCCGTATCCCCCCTTCTCTACCGTCTTTTCCCCTTCCGCGCCTCGCTCGACTCGCTAGTCGCTCGACTCGCTCGTCGCTTGTCAGACGCTCGTGAACCGCTGCGCAAGGAGGATGTTGGTGCGCGTTCAAAGTGTTTTAACTCGCGCTTCTCAATACAATTACCAGCGTCACAAGTGAACGTGCTGTTTATCGGAATAGTATTAAAAAATATCTACGAGAATTATTTTAAAAACAAACGGTTACGGATGACAAATCGGTGATAAATAATGCGGAGGGCTACGAAATGGGTAATTTAGCGACTGTGATAAGTTTCGGTGTTGCATTGATGCCCTATCTCGTGGATTATGTGTGGGCCCAGCAGGAAGTTGTCAGAGGTAAGGAAAATCAAAACACACACCGACTCTACATAAAGTATACAGTGAAAGTTGTCGATAAACGAGTATAACGAGTTTCGTGTCTACACATCGCGTAGTCGCGACGACGTAACGTTTCCTCCTCGTTTTACCTTGCTCGCTATTCAAATTTCTACAAGATTCATACGTCATTTCGATTTTAAATCACCTCCAAATACTAGAGCCAAATTAAACGACTATTTCGTAACCGGCCCTGTTTACTTTTTTCGCGAAATTACGGAACGACCAGTGGCGCTCCAACAGGTGTCAATTTCACGTGACTGAACGCGTACAAATTTCTTTTTATTCCCAAACGGAAAAAACGCTTTTCACGTGATCGATAAATCGCGTAATTTCGTTGAACGGAAAATTTGCAATTCTTCGATAATTAGCTTCACATTGCCATTTGTTGTTTTTCCGCCATTTTTTATTTTCAATCGAAAATCTACGCTGTTGAAACTCGAATGATTTAAATAATTACCGGTTTACGTGACTTATTCCCGACGTTTCATTTATTCTGCCGAGAAATTATACTTTTGCCGACATCAGCCGTTATGTCAGTCCGATGCCAGCGTGTTTACCAGCCGAGCTTCGTCGTCGTCCGAACTTTTTGTTAAAGAAATAAGTCTATAACGGGATAAACCACTAATTGCAGTTCAAACTTGATTAGTTTTGATTAAATCTCTTTCGAAACAGCAATGCGATTCAGTCGATTCGTTTCCTTTGTTATTTCAGGTTATGTTTCACCTTACGGACTATTTATTTATGACGTTTTCTATTTTTGTTTCACTTCATTTACGTTCGCGTAGTTTTTCCAACAAAACTCGAAACATTGCAGCGATTCTGGCGATTTCTCGACGCTGTCGCTTGGATCGCGATTCGAGAATCGTAAAAGATATGGAATTAAGTAGGCCGGTTGTCGTGTGCATAGAGCTCACCCGCGTTGTTGATTCTTATCCGAACAAACCGGTAAGTTTGTTCGACAAACTCGGGATTCTGCATTCCCAAGCATTGCGATTAACTCTGAGGCTAAATTGACGCGATTACTCGAAACTCTCTCGTACGATTCTGCAGTAAAGTTGAAATAACTTATGGGAAAAATGAACATGTCGATTCTGCCCCGGAAGTCGCGAATGGTTGAATCCAAAAGTTTGACCTGCTTTTTCTCTTTTTCTATAGCGATTCAAGGATTCAAAGAACTTTCTCATTCTTTTTATCACTTCGAGGCAAAAACGTCATTTACAAATATAGTAAATCTGTAGAAATGATTTGTGGGATATTTGAAATGGAATTAAAAATGGTCAACGTCGTTGGGTTTGCTCGCGGGCTCAACAAAAAACACGTCCAATCTTATAACCAGCTCGTATAAATTCGTGTCGTAAAGTTTAGTCGAGCTGACTCTCACTCCCAAACGCCTTTTCCTTGGCTCTTGTGAACGCGATCTCTCTATTCTTTAGCCTTTCGCGCGGCGAGGCCTGAAAGCCTGCAATCTAAATATGTTTTCGTGCTGCGAACAGGTGTCGTCCAAGTGGCCGACAATACACGACGACAAAGCATGAGAACCTGCTGCTGTTTTGTACATTTTAACAGACCACGATTTTTTTTTTCGTCTCATACTCTTGCAATTGTTGCTTTTCCATCTAGTGGTGGAAACGTCGAGTCTTTCTTGCCGAAGGATGTTGTTTCGCTACGTCGCGTGCTCAATAGACCGTGTTTCGTCAAATATTTTGAAATAATTGCCAATTGATACGCCGCTACGATCGATACCATATTTCTCTTTTATAAATTTATGATTGACAGCAATATCGCGTAATAAGGGAAATTATATTTCATATTAAATTACATATTTCAATAACTCGCGCGATTGACACAGCAGAAAATAAAATTTTGTTGAAAAAGATCGATATTTTGTTGGGTACGTCATTATTTTTGAAAACAGAGCGCACAATTTTCCGACAGTATTTATCAAAAATAGTTGCACAGTCTTTTTTGTTATCCAAAAACCGAATTGACTGAAAAAAATTGTACAAAGTGCAGCAAATATGAAAATGATAAATTAAAATTTCATTTTCGTTGTATTTCAACGATGCAAACTTCGTTCCTTGACACAAAATTACAATTTTTGAAACAAAATCTCGAATTTTCGGATTTCAAACATTTTTATAAACTTTTTCGACATTTTCCGTTGACATTTATTTTTTTTTCCTGAAAATGGCAATTGTTCCGAGTGAAATTGACCCAGTGTCTTAAAAACTGCTGGAAATATCGATCGCAAAACGTGTTTTCATCCCGGAATTCAAACGATTGGCGTTTTTTGTTTTGTTTACATCGTTTTCAACTCGTTCGATTACTCATCGAAATGGAAAACACGAGTTGTTGGAAAATGAGTTAACGAAGATCGAGTGATAATCGAATACAAAGTGTGTTTGAATTACCGGACGGCCCTGACCGAGGTATAATGTTGGGCTACGAGTTTCATTTTGCTTGGTTCTTTATTTTTATTATTCCACATGGAAACTCACGCCTGCAGGAATATCGTGTGTTAACCGTAGCGAGGCGGAGACGTCGAGAAGCGCTAAGCGACAGCAAAATGTCTCAAGTTTCAAAAGCCATTCCGTTCAACACAAATTCTCTTTATTGCTAGGCAAGAAAAAAGGTAGAAATTTTCTGACTGATCAAGGGACAAGGACGAGACGAGATAAAAAAAAAAACAACTTGAATATTTTTATTGATCGAACATTGACCGGAGAGAATTGTCGTTTCCTCCTGACCCTCGCATTTCATGCTTCATAGTTTACTATACTCTTTCTACCTTTCTACACTCGTTACGTCATCCTGACGACGGGGTTTGATAAACGACCGCATCCTGCGAGAGTACAACGAGCCCTACATACACGCCATTTTCTCCTCTCTCTCTCTCTCTTTCTCCCTCTCGCAGCAAGTCTTTCCCGCATATAAGTCATTTCGCTCGAGATTCATCGCACCCTGACGCTCATCGCCACAACAAAAAGTTTATCCCCAAACTGAATTGAAGTTTGTATCGTTGGAATGCAACGAAATTCCATTTTTTCTTGAAAAGAATTCAAAATTATTATTCCATTATCGCATTGATACGAAAAATTGGCACGATTTTCAAAATTTAACGAAAACTGAATATTTTTAAAGCGACACGCAAAATTTTCATAGAAGTTTGGCCCAAAAACTGAATTGACTACAAAAAAATTGAAAAACGTGCATCAATTATCAAATTAATGAATAAAAATGAATTTTCCGTCGATTATCATGCGACTTGTGCAGATTTTAAGATTTTTCATTATTTTTTTTTGTTATAATCGGATCATCTTCATGGGAAGGTTGAGATTTATAGCGAATTTGGGGAGAATCGGTTTAAGGGTTTGAATTGAATGATTTTTCGCTTTTTTCATCGACTTTTGAATGATAAATGAAATAATTTTTTTTGGTCTCAGTCTGCTGTGGGAATTTCTTTATCTTTAGGCTGCTCCGGGTCTGTGTGAACGAGGGCTTGGGTGGCTGGGACTCTGGGACGTAACGTCCCAAGCACACTAACCTTTACCTACCTACCTGTGTTTTTCTACCTATGCCTCACTCGTTATATGCCACGAGTTTTAGCTCTCAACGTTCTTACGTTGGTATATGCGCGTATATTTGTATATACCGTTCCTTCGACGAATCCGTACGTTTTTCTCTCGCGCTCTCTTTCCCTCTCCGTGCTGTGACCTCTCTCGTGCAGAGCCACTTGTGCCTCCCTCCGTCTCTCGCAACAACACGAGAAAACCAGAATCCTAGCTCGCTGCCGCTTGTTCGACTCCGAAACTCTCTCATGCAGACCGGATTCGTTTCACTCCACGATTATTCATTTCTGAATAATAACAAGACTGACCAGCACATAAATGAAAGTCTCTTCCTTCCTACTTTGCGTGCGCAACCATTCTCCTCGCATTTTCGTGAGTAACACTCGCCGCAATATCCTGACGCAACTTTTAACTTTATTCATCCCGACGACGAGCCCCCCAAAACTAGTTTTTATTCAGCCATCAATTAAATAATCGCTCGAGATCTCCTCACACGTGCAAAAACTCGTCATTTTATTTCCAACTTCGACAAATTTATTACTTTTTTTTTCAATTGCCCATATTGTTTGAAAAATTTTGAGTTTCCAGAAAAAAATTCTGCATTTTTCCAGATCCGTTCGGGAAATTCTTAAAAATATTGGTTTTCAAAAAATTTTTTAAATAGTTTTTCCGTCAAGCGATTCGAATCACAACTGCGATTGCCTTTTAAATAAAGCGAAATGTCTAGATTCGATATTTTTTGAAATATTTAACAAATTTTGAGCATCAGACGGCCTGACGATTTTTCTCGCCCAAAAAGTGGTGGCGCAGGTCGCCAATTCGTCGTGCAACTGAATAGAAAGGAAATGGGAATTCTCAAACATTTCAAAGCCACGCATTGGCTCCCCTCGGAATCCCGGAAGAGAGAGTCTGCCGTTGCGACATTCCTTCACCGAAAAGAATATTTTGTTGGAACAGAAAAAAAATGTTCAGTTGACCGAATTCGGAAACTTCGGGCTAACTGCAAGGGATGACGCGGTGGTGTCGGTTGCATGGGACACCCTGTATAGATATATGTAAGAATAATTGCTCGGCCCGGATTTACAGTTATGCAGCACGTATATATAGACAGAACATGCATGTTCGCTGGTTCAAGTGGCGTGGTACATTGTGAGTGCGATATCCGATTATAGAGCCTGTAAACTATGCTACGAGAACGATGAAAGGATCCAGATTCGCTCGCGAGAAATGCATTATAGCCTCGACTTTGCATAATACGCGGATGAATATGTATATAAAACGTGAAATTCCGTTTCCCTCGTAGTGAGAATATCGGCCAATTAATCCTCGAGAGAGATTAACGAGAGAGATATTTTCTAATTTTCTCCACAAGATGTGGCTCTTCTCGCGGGATGACGTTGAAGTTTGCCCTGATGTAATGCAACGAAATTGCATTTTGTCATTCAATCGTAAATTTTGCTGACAGTTTCATTACAAATGAAAAATATTATCGAAATAATGGGAATTTTGGAAATTTCCAGAAATATTCAGTCCGCACCGTCGAGCGGGCGAGCCAAAAATTGAATCGATATATGAAAAATTGGCACAATCATAAAAATTGAATAAATAATTGACAGGAAATATATTAGTCTCGTTGAATATTCTGGTGAGGTATTATTAGGCGAATTAAAATAGTTGCCAATGTCCGGGGACGCGCAGTGGTGGATGAGAGTTGATGGAGATGCATTATTATCCATTTTGGAGCAAGCTGCTGCTCGCGTCATCTCCTCTCGCGACTGCGGGCCTCTTTCATTATATCTCGCGGTGAGGTTATGAGGCGAGCAGAGCATACTCACATCCGCTGTGACAAAACGTAATATCTCCATCTATTTCAATTCGCGTTAAGCTTCTATCGCAATGGTGCACGTTCCCGCGCGTCCTCGCGTACAATTCTAAATGTATCTCTGCGTGTGTATGTTACACTCTTTGTACCGGAGCAGCACGTAACAAGGCCGGACGTGAATAGTTCACAAGACTCGTTGCATCGGTGCTTGCAGCGTGTATCGCACTTTGCCAAAGTGTCTCCTCTTGTCTCGGAGCGATTACACGCTATTTCACTTTGACGCGACCTGGCCATAATGAAAATAAGGCAAAAAAAAAAGAAAAATACCGAGGAAAAAAGAAACATCGCGCGTACGAGCGCAACAAACCGTTGGGAGAAATTTCACGACCGTGAATCTGATTTTTTCTTCCGCTTTTTTTTTTTTAATTCGTTTTTACACTCTTGGCGACACGCGTACGTTTTTTTTCCATGAATAATGTGTTTGACTCAAATTGCCGTTCCAGATATAGTTTAATTGATCGTGGGCACGTGCTTAATTAAACGACCACACACACGCACGCACCAAGTGCGTGAAGCTCGCGAGCCTTCTTACGGTTACGAAAGTATCCTACTTTCTAAATATTATTAAATTTTTCGTTATTACCGCAACCGCGTCTCGCTGCCTCCGATTATTCATTTTAATAACCGCAACTAAAAATCATGCCAAATCATCATTCCGACTCTGAGAATATTTATATTAATACGTAATTGCACGCAATTACGGAAAAGAAACGATCCCGCACGGAGAGAGGAAAGTCAGGCAATCGAAATGCACGAGAAATACGATGTTGCAGTTCCCATCGTTGGAATGCAACCAAAGTCATTATTTTTTATGGCACACACCGAAATTTTCATATGGGACGATGTTTTTTGTCATTGGAAAACTGAATCTACCAGAAAATTTGTAGCAATTGCGTTAATTATCAAAATAATGAGTGAAACGACTTTATTTACAGTTTTTTCAACATTTTTTATCCACCTCCTTGGCACCAAAACTCTGATGCTTGGAATACAACGAAAAATATTTGATTTTATTCACGATTCGTCCAATTTTCAATATCATCCAAATTTCTATCATCGTAATTACATTCTGCACTCGAATTATTACTTCTGCTAAAGATAAAAAAGATTTTCGTTGCATTACAACGACGCAAACTTCAGAGTCATCCAAAACTAACAGTTTTCTCGTATGAAGGAAAATTTTCTGACGTTTGGAATTTTGGTGACATTTAATTTGCATTTTTCTTCATCTTCCCCACCCAAACGCCTGTAAATTCGAGTCACGTTTCGGTAAAAAGTTGCAATAACGAAATGCATTTAGGATTTTTTTTGCAGATAGCCAGAAAAGCTATGAGCGGAAATTTTTTAAGAAAAATCCTCAACAGATTTTTGTGCAACTCATGAACGAGACGCGACGTGAATTTACAGGCGTTTGGATGGGGAAAGTGAAAAATTGTCCATAATTAAACAAAAAATATTCAATTCAACCAGTTCCAACATGATTCGATGAAAAAAAAAAATATATATATATACCACAATGAAAAAAAAAAAATATACCCCAATGGAAAAAAAAAAAAAAATTAAAACACGTTCTCGCCAGAGTCCACTCGTAGTCTCTGTCCGTAATTAAACAAAAAATATTCAATTCAACCATTTCCAACATAATTCTCAATATTGTTATCCGCGATTTATTCCACTTTTTGATGAGAAAATTTTTCATTTTATTGATAATTTAAGGACGTTGTATGGCCACAATCATTTCGTGATTGTAATACGTAAATGCCTTTGTATTTTTGTCTTTTATAGAAGAATAAGGTGCAGTCGAGCCTGCTGCACTTTCTCGTCGCTTTGCCAGGTTCTTTTCTCCTACCATAGTCACCCCACAGACTCGTATATATCGTTTTATCTGTGTTGGTAGAAAATCCCGTAACGGGTTGCACCGTGGCGGCTTCTTCGTGTACACCAGAAAATCTTTTCATCGTATAGAGTGAAACGAGCTGCGCGCTTAGGGTTCGTCGGAAAATCTTTATCGTTTCGTCTTTTTTTTTATCTTTTCTGGCGTGGATCAAATTTTTGGAGACGTCACACAATTTTTTCCTCATCGTTTCCTCTCTTTTCTCTTATAACGAAACTTTTGAAATCATGCCAAAATATTTAGTTGGCTGTATTCAAGAAAATATCGATGTTTTTTGACAAAATTGAATTTTCAGTGTAAATGAATTGATTCGGTGGTGGAATAAAACGTGCAACATCAATGCGGAATAATCATCTGACGTAATTTTCGTTCCAAGACCATCAGCAACAGGCGCTGATATAACGCACGGTTCTTCAATTATCCTCGTGACGTCAACTCTCTTAGCCATGCATGCGTGCGTGATGATGGATCTTTATGCCTATTCGTAAAATATCATATTGGACGAACGGTTGTTCGCAGTGAAGAACAGAGAAAAAAGTGTAGAAACAAATTTCCGAGGCCTCCTTGAAATTCCGCGCCCTTTCTGCCGTTTTTTCACTTCGAGCAAAATTGTCTCGAGCTCACGTGATTCTGTATCGAAAAACGAAAAGAATGAGCCCAAGCTGCATGAATTTTTCAAAATTGGGGACATTCGTGAGGGCAGCACTGAAAATTCAATTTTTTCACAAAACTTGGATATTTTGTTGAGGTTTTTGGATAATTTCAAAATTTTCGGTATTTTGATAATATTTTTCATTTCCAACGAAACTGACAGCAAAATTGACGATTGGAATCGATCAAAATATCGATCTTTTGCAACAAAATGTTATTTTCGGTGAGGTTACCGGAATTGGTAAGAAACAATAACGCTAAAGGGGTAAAATGGTTGATTGGATTGACAACGTCGAAGAAAGGCGGAATTAACGTACCAGGAACAGTAACGTGTGAATATGGAGGAAGCGCAGAGGAGAGCAGGCATCTCGAAGTAGCATCTGCGTCCGACTCACCACGCGCTCCGCCCACCAATTGTTCTCGTTAATTTTTCGTTGCGGCGTTAAAACTCGAGCAGCACGTCTCTCCCGGCATTTCTCTCGTTTCTCGTAGAGTATCTAATAATTCACAAGAGTCAGCCAAGTTCACGATGGACTCGAGCCACTCGTCACGCAGTCTCTAAACACTTGATATATCTTTGTAAATAAAGGAGAAGAGAGAGGCGCTAGGAAAATAATTCTTACCGAAATTTACCGTTTTTCGGGAGTCTATACACACGCGCGCCAAGAAACTCCCTCGTTAGCAACGGATTTCGTGAGTCTTTGCTGCTTCTCGATCATAAACACACTCGAATAAATTGAATTTTGTCAAAAAAAAAACGTCGAGATATTTTGTTGAACACGGTGAACTTGATATTTTTTTATAACTTTCAAATTTTCGTAATTTTGATACAGTTTTTCATTTCCAACGAAACTGTCAGCAAAATTAACGATTGGAATGACAAAAATGAACTTTTCGAAGAAACTTTCAAGAATATTTCTCGCTGCAATGAAATTATTTTTGACAGTTTTCAGAAAAAACGTTTAGTCGAATGTTTCCAACAAAATATCGATCTTTTTCAACAAAATTTTCGTCCCAGTATGCGTTTCGATTATTTTTCCCCCTCGTTGTTAATTTCAGGGGAAAATATTCTCTATACTCTTTTTTTATTTATCGCTCTCTTTCCCGGAAGCTCTCATCATCGCCTGTGATGAATTTTGTATTTTTATCGTTCGTCTCATTGTTATTATCGTTACTGTAATACTCGAGAGGCTCGCGCTCGTATACACCGCGAACGATTACTTTTCAAACTGTATGGAATTGTCAGGGACATCGCGGGTCGTTGCGGTAAATTGTTACCTCGTCATGTACCATGACCGAGAAGACGCGATAACAGCATCTTCTCGTCGTATTCTTCTCTCGTTTTGTTTTTTCCTTCAGTATATACGTCGATCGAGAGATTCTCAACTCTGGAGAAAAGGCGTTTGAACCGACCGTTACTTTTCGTTGTTTACTGTACATCTTGTCTTTTCATCGATTTTCCAGCCAACCTCGAAATTTCATATTTGCACAAAATAAATTGGACTAGTTGACAAATTTTCTTCTCACAATCTTCAAACTTCGATTTCACCAAAATCGCAATAATGTTTTTTTTTTACAAACTTGAGTTAATTTTGTTAATTAAAGCTTTTTTTATATTTCTTAACAATTTTCAATCGCTCGTGAATGTTGAAAGTTGGAAAAATGTTGCGAATTGGGATTTTTCGGTTCGGGTTGCCACGAAACACATCAATCAAAAATTGGTCTAGGTTTTTGCGTGAAAAGGGCCCAAAAACAATTTTATAGTAGAGTTTTATGAATATAGAGACACGGGATGGAAAATTTTGTTGAAAAAGATGGAGATTTTGTTGGAAACGTTCGACTAAACGTTTTTTTGAAAAATAACAAAAATTTTGTCATTGCAGCGAGAAATATTTAGCGAAATTTCTTCGAAAAGTGAATTTTTATTATTTTGTTCGTAAATTTCAAAATATTCGGCGGTTTCTTTCGGGAAGCTGGAAATTTCACTTCCGTGTGGAAAATCAACTTGAATTTTTATCGAACATTTAGAGATTTTGCTTCGAGAC
Organism: Diadegma fenestrale; assembly: GCA_037043255.1. Lineage (NCBI taxonomy): Eukaryota > Metazoa > Arthropoda > Insecta > Hymenoptera > Ichneumonidae > Diadegma > Diadegma fenestrale. Next base: position 2,001,171 of record CM073312.1, read on the forward strand.
GAATAAAGTGAATGTTTTTCTTCGATATGTACTAGATTTCGCGAAACGGTGAAATTTTATTGCCATTTTTATGTCGACGCAGTAATCTCAGAGTCGCGGTTGCGCCATAAATACACGGCAGACTCGATCCGCGCGCGCGTTTATCCCTCGAGCCGAATGCACTTCCTCTTCCGGGCTGTGAACGCGCCCGATCGCAGAAGACATCGGCAGGTCCTCGCGCTTTTATCTCACTCTCTCTCTCTTTCCAACTTCTCGCGTTGTTTGTTATCCTACGCGGCCGACTTCCGGTGTACGATCTGCGGCAGAGATTGCGTTTTGCTGCTTATCGAAACTGCACGACGTTTCTCTCAATATTATTTTGGCACACGCTTCGTGCCTGCTCATTCCCCGTGGAAATAGTCGAGAGAGATTGGAGCTTCGTGATAGCGAGATAGAGAAGAGAATGCCCGCACGATGTGCTCGGATGGCGCGCTGCTGCGTCGTAGACTCGCCGAGCATAACGCTATAACGCGCCCGCTGCTGCAACTCGTTGGCGTGTGCAACGCAAACTCGGCGAAATCGGAGCGCGCCTTCCAGCACAAAGAAAAGCCAACTACTCTTCTCGTGTATTCGCGGAGACTCGCGAGAACAACTGCCGCCGCTCGCAAACCATATTGCGTCAAACGTAACTGTAATAATCAACCAGACTTTGTAATATCTTTTTTCTCATTTTAATTCTCTTTATCGTCGCGTTGTCATCCCTTTCGCGCGCCAGATTATCTTTCCCCGATTCAGCTCGCTCATCTCGCATTTTATTTCTTTCCTCAATCCATACTCGTATTGTCTACCCGGCAATTGAACTGCAACATTGTTTTTGCACGACTCTGAAGTTTGCATCGTTGGAGTGCAACGAAATTCTTTTCTATCTTTAGCAAAAATAATTATTCAAGGCATATTGTCTTGAAAATTTTGTTGAAAACAATCGATTTTTTTTTGATACGGTCGACTAAACGTTTTTTTCAAAATGTGACTAAAATTGTGTCATTGCGGCAAGAAATATTTTGGAAAGTTTCTTCGAAAAGTACATTTTTGCCATTCCAATCGTTAATTTTACTGACAATTCCGTGAGAAATGAAAAATATTGTCAAAATGACGAAAATTTTGAAATTATTTTCAGGGCAGTCGGTGATATCGACGTTTTTTTTTTATGGTGAAGTTTGCATTGTTGGAAATAATAATTATTCGATGATTTTCACTCTCTTAAGTACCAAAAATTCAATGCGGAGACGAAACAATTGGCATGACTTGAAAAATTCAATAAATAATTGATGGAAAATAATATTTTCAGTTGAATCTCAACGTTCGAACTCCAGAGTCATCGTTTTTATTTATTCCCACTCGAGCACGAATGAGTTTGAGAGATCAAAGAGAAAAAGAGTCCTCTTTTGGAGAGAGTCGCGCGCGCACGCGGTTACGAGCGTTTATGACCGCCTCGGCAACGTACGTAATTGGGTTGTATTGTGACCGAGAAAGTCTCGCGGTGTCTGGGTCCGTGGTGACCCTCTGAGCTGAAATGCCAGTTTAATCGCGAGTCAGCCGAGGGGGATCGGTCGTCGTATAAATTTCCATATTGTGTTTAGTTGCATTGAAACGAATGGAATTTATTGAGCTAATCCCCACGTGCATTTGGCAAAATGCGAAGGTGAATTTGATTGATTCGTTAATTCGATATTTTCGCCCAAACATTTTTCCACCGGCTTGGGCAATCGGCCGCAGGGAAGTTTCTCAATGTACGAGCTCCGGGTTAAATAAATGGCAAGATAAAAAAAATATTTCTACTCCCGCTAAAGTCTCACGTGCGCAACGTTTGAACTATAAAATCGCGGCAGCGACCTCGTGGCTTCGAGACTCACGGCACAGGCCACCGCAGAAATCAACAGACACACCGACGCAGTGTGTTCTCAACCTGGTGAATGTTGTCCATGCTCGCTCCGCGAGGGCTATCGTATACATACACATTTGTAGAATGACATATACAAAAGGAGCAAACGAGAGAGAGTGTGCGCGGAGTTTACGAGAGACACAAATAATCGTGAAACCGGCATCAGCCGCATTCCTCGTGCACTTGGGAGTCGAGCAAGAGAATGAGACTTAATTTTATTATATTTCTAGCCTCTCCCACTCTTTCCTCATGCTCGATCGTTGTTCATTCATTCATTTCCGTTTCGTTGACGCGTCCCGCTCCGCTCCTCCTCGCCCGCGACCACATGTTGATTAATTTAAAGAAAAATATATACGATCGAGATAATGGAATGAGCAACGCAGAGCTTGAATCATTTTCGTTTATGTATCATTTTCCCCCACGTTGAATTCCTCTCGAATATTTGCGATAAGAAAATGAGCGTGCTTGCCGCACTCGCGCGAGTATTTACGAATTCACCGTCGCCGCAGTCACACTCTCGTGTCATCGAATTTTAACTTTCGACTCTGTAGATTCTCGGCTTTACGCCATGGCAATTATTACTGCATCTTTACATCAACTTTTCTCTGCCCTTCTAATGTCCCAACCCCCAGATGTTACTCTCCTCTCGGTTAATCCAGAAACATCTGGTCCCCCTGCTGCGTGCACGCTCACGATGTGGGAGACTCGCTTTTCTTGGTAACCCTCATGTCACTGAATTTACGCTCTCTCAATAATTCTACCAATTTTATTTGTTATTGTACAATTAACTCGCTCCGCCGCCCTCTCCAGCTCGATAATGACCCTGATTTTTCTTTCGCACATCAAATCTTCCTCCTGATAAACAACTTTCATTGTTGATCGTTTTTTCATTACCAACTGCAGTTTCGTCGACCATGCAGTCGCGCTCGCGCAAGATTTAACCGAGAAAACTCCATAAATATGCATATTCCTCAAACTCATAGGGAGGTCGAAGGTCAAGGGGGCAAAACTTTTGAATCGGACTAAAATAAGTCAATTTTTATCCAACATTTTCTATAGCTCGCTTTATCATTCACAATTGCTTTCTATTTCGTCAGTATCATCGAAAAACGTCGGTGAACTCGATATTTTTGGATAATTTCAAAATTTCCGTTATTTTGATAATATTTTTCATTTATTACGAAAATGTCGGCAAAATTTACGATTGGAATAACAAAAATTTAGTGATTTAAAAAAAAACCGTTTAGTCGAACGTTTTTCAACAAAATTTCGTTTTCAGTGTCACGAAGCGCGAGCTGGACCGACTGATTTTTGTAAATCGTCGATTTCCTCTGTTACGTTCGATTTGTATCGTATCAACAGAGTCGGAATTAGGGAAATTGTTATGGAAATTCGAAACAAGTTGCGCGTGTCGATTTCTCGCATTGAAAACGAGTTTAATAGATTTTTTTAATTTGCAGAATGCGTTGAGAACGAGGGGGGTTGTTTGAGATGCCGAGGAGAGTATTGCGCCAGATGCGCGATCCTTCTGCACCGAGGTAGATGCGTGGACACGTGTCCCTCCGGTCACACTGCCGACTGGTCAACGAGGGACGAATACATGGGCCGTATCTGCAGAGAAACTGGCTACATGTTTGGTCTGACCGGTAGCCAAGTTGCGATTCTTGTCGGTGTTGTTTCCGGCGCGACAATATGCATCTTTATTATTCTTTGCGGCGCTATTGTCGTTCATCAACGTAAAAAGAAAGCGGCAAAGATGGTTCGGCAGTTTGAGGACAGGTTTGTTTTTCTTTACTCCAATTCCGCGACCATTTTCCCTTCGTTTTCCCGTTTTTCATCTTCAAATCGCATTTCTTACTAATTTTTTTTACATTAAGCAAAATTTCCTTTTTTTTACAATATTTATTACTTTTGGAAGAAACTTTCTAGAATATTTTTCACAGCAATGATAAATCTTTTGTGATTTTTTGAAAAAACGAAAAAAATGAGGCCAACTCGAACCCTTTTCGTTAAATTTAATCAAAGATATGAATTTTTCCAAATTGCAGTAAAAAAAAAATCAAAGTTAATATTTTTGGATGACAAGTTAATAAAAGTTTGGCCGTTTTCGTAGCGCCGAACGACGAGAATTTCTCAAGCATCTTGGAACACTGCGGGGCGAGGGTCACACGTTTCTCGCGATGCTGAACGACACGAGGAGACAAGTACGGGAATTGTATTACTCCGGGAACAACGGGGACGGTGCGGTTGGTATACAAGCCTACAGACCCGTACTTCGTGACTTGGCGAGAATATTGGTTCTCGTTAATAGAAAAGACGAAGACATTTATTTGCCTCCGGAAGACTGGCAGAGACTCCTCGCATGGGCGGAACGTCTTCTACGAAGATATAAAAAACACAGCTCACCAGAAGTGAGTATTCAACTTTGTATCGCCTTTTTTTTTCCACACTACAAATCATTCATCCATCTCTCTCTCTTTCTTGTTTTTCCACGCTAGTCCGTCAAACACTTGGGTGAGTTGACGATCGAATCTCATCGCTGCTCCCACCCTATTTTATCAATTTTCAATTATGCACTTTGCATCGCTAAAATACAACGAAAAATATATATTCTTATTCATTATTCGTTTTATTATCCATTTTTATGGCTTTTTTCAATCTCACCGGGTCATTTTGACCCGGACTCATTCTTTGACATTGATTTTTCGTCAAAATTTACCAGCTTTTGATTTTGAAATGTGCATCGAGTTTTTATGAGCAAAAACTGTGGAAAATTTATCATTTTTTGGAGTGCGATGGTCGTTTAAGAAAAAGAAAATGGAAATTTTTTGATTTTGGTGCTAAAACGAATTGTTTTTTGCAAGCAGGTTGCTCAATTGGTGACGTTTCTGCAGCAGCCAACGAGCGCGAGCCAATTGTCGCAGAAACAGCAGCAGCAGCAACAGAGCCAACAGCAAGCGCAGCAACAATCGGGAAAAGCGATTGCGATAACGCAGCCTTTCGAGATGCGCTCGACACCAACGAATCTCACGACATTCCAGGCGAATGCACCGCTAACGACGTTCCAAGCGAGCGACAAATCGAGCACCAGTCGGGCTAGTTCGAGCCTCGGATACACCAAGGACAACGGAAGTCCGATTGGCTCGAGTCTCGGGCAAAACAGTTGCAGCATTTATAACGAAAAACTGAGCCCCTCGGGCTCGACGATCGGACAAACGACACCCCTCGTTTATCCAAGTCCAAAAAGACACACTCATCATCATCATCATCATTCCCATCATCATCATCTTCTGCATCATATCAATCAACCGGTTGAATCTCATCTTCAGGAATTGGCTATCTCAGCCTTTAATCATAATTACAACAATGGAAATAATAGCGAAGAAATAAACGTTGGCTCGTGCGAAGCTCGATCGAGCGTTCTCGACAGCGAGCTCAATCCTCAGTGGGAATTTCGCAGCTCAATCGACCAAGCTAATTACACAATCCTAAACGATTGGACTCCTGGCCGAGATTGCCTCATCGACGATTTTACCATTTTAGGATTTCGTCCCCAGGACGAAATAACGACCGAACTGTGAATTTTTTATTCACCCCCGACGACGAAACTCTCTGTGTTTCCCTCCCCCTGCCGCACAACGAATGCACTAGTCAGCATTCCTCTTCGTATCGATGAAATGAGAAAAGTTGAGCACCAATTTGTTTCTCACTACGTTACGAATTCGCGCGTTGCCCGCCAACGCCGTTTCTGAGGCCGAACTTTATTTATCAGCAGCACTACCTCGGTGCAGGATTGTGCTCGTGTAATATTTTTTACATTCGTTTTATTTTTACACTTTATTAATATTTACCCAACGACTTTTCACAGTCGTTTGTACAAATCTATGTAAATAATCGCTGCTATAAAAACACTAAATCATTTCGTATTAGTGTCTACGAACAGAAGGATAATATATAGAAAAAAATATATATATATAGTTACGATATCTCAAAGTGGAAGAAAAAGATCTGTCGAATTTTTGGCCCGCAATAATTTTTCCCCATGGTCATTGGATTGGATTTTGTTTTTCCTGCATCGACCCGCTAATTCCTGAAAAATGCCCCGATCGACACCAATCGCGCTGGAAACAAGCAATTTGTATAAATATTAATGATAATATTTATTACTTGGCTTCGGTCGAACACGTTGCGAGAGAAAAATATTTTTAGAATAAGCTGTCAATTGCATTCCGTCGCGACGACTGCCGTTTATCAGAATAATGTAATTTTTACGGTATGAATAAAAAAACAAAAGTTTATTTGATACTGCATAATTCATTAAATTGATTCGCAACGACGAGTTGGTCGCTCGCGCGATTCAAATATTGGCGCGCTTTTACAGCCGCGAGCTGGTGAAACTGCAGCGCGCTCTGCGCGTGCTCCACCGGAAGCTGCGCGCGCATCGATCGTCGGGTTTGCTCTCGCGTTCCGTCGTCGTATTTAAGATGAAAATGCAACGGAAAGGAGGATTTTAGAGGTCGAAACAAGGGGCTGAAGATTTTTTTCTACCCAGGTTTAGTCGTTGGGATGTCGTTGGCATGATTCGATAGCGAATAAATTGATGATTGATAACGGGGATAAAGTTGGCGGTAGGCGCGTAATATCGCGGCGGGGCGGGTCGCGGCTGCGAGGGGCGCCATGACAGTCGCGTATTATCCTGCTCGTAAAAGCGCGAGTCCTCCCGTAGTGTGAGTGCGTGCGTGTGCGTGATTGTGTGTGACGAGTGGAGGAAACTTGGTGTCTCGTCTGGTGCGAAAAGGTGTCGGAAAATATTGGTTTGCCTGTGAAATATCGCCTCAAATTGTTTTTTTCAACGAAAGGATTAATGTCGTGATCGGCGATAGTACGAGCGCGGGTTAAACATACGGTGGGCGGTTAACGTCGTGGCCATTATTGCTCAGGCTGGATCGCGGGGCGCTTGGTGGCGAAAGTAGCGGTGCGGTGGGACGTCTCGAAAAAGAGAGAGAGATAAAACGATAGATAGAAAAAGATAACGCGAGTGGTGGTCGCGAGGCCGAAGCGGAGAGCGCGTCCGTCCCCCCGCCGCACCGTCTTTTACAATCGCGGGACGCAAAACGCTCGCGGACGATATAGAGCAAGTTGAGGGAAATATAAAAACGGCGTGCAACGAGAGGCTAAAAAGAAGAAGAAGGAATAGAGGAGCGAGAACGATGCCCGAAAGCCCCGAGGGGAATCTAGTACCACGTGAGTCTCTTTCGTTTTTACCAATATATGCTCGTAACAGTATCCCCTTTCTTCCGTTCGTTTTTTTTTTGTTTTTTGTTTTTTTTTCTTCTCTTCCTGCACTATCGGCCATTTCGTCAGCTCCCAATCATCTGTCTTGGCATTTATCGCGTACAGGCCTATCGTCTAGATACGCGCGGGGGGATATATGGATTTGTACGAATCTCTCTCTGTATGTTTGTACGTGTGTATTTATATATTTATGTAGATGTACTTGGAGTACGTATACATGTATATAGTTGAGCCGTTATTGCCTCCCACCGCCGCCGCCAGCGCCCCTCCCTTTCCCCGCGTCGCCACCGTCCATCTTGTTGGCCCCTTGTCCTCGTTCCACGAGTCCCAATAATTGACGCGTCATATAGTACGTACCCATATCCGCACATATCCCCAAACATTTTTCGCTTCATTTTTCTCTTATTTACTCTCTCGTATCATTATCCATCATTCGTATCACCTTTAGATCTCAATTAACCGCGAAAATTACCTATAAACATTGATAAGCCTGCTCAAACGATTAGTTCCTTTTTTTTGCACTACCAATTCCGTACGGTTTGTCGCCTCGTCTTCTCGACTCGACCGTACTTTGCTGTGCTGCTGTGCCGTTCTATGTGAAAGAGACTAAAGAGAGGCCTTTGTCGCCGTTGGATCGCGCTTATTCGATGACTCACCCTTTCCCGCTCTCGGAGTAATTAAACTTTTTAAAAACAACTTTTTTTTAAATCGCCTTTATTCGCTAATCGCAACTCTTGCCACTCGAGTCGTGATAAAAAATGAAATAATCGTCAACGATAAACTTTCTGTCCCAAAAACTTGATATCGAGTTTTGCCGCCTTTTTGGTTAAACCCGATTATTCTCGTGGACCGATCAGCCGGATGTATAGAATTTTTACCACTCCGGAATTTACCGTTTCATTCCTTTTTTTCGCCAGTTTTGAGGTTAGGTCGCGTTCGTTTTTCCCCAATTATTTTTATTCTCACTTTCAAGTGACCATTTTTCCTGGACATTCGTTCAAACCAACGAATTCGATTGTTGCAGAATGGAAAAAATGAAAATCACACCAGGAGATTGAACGCGGGAGGATTTCTCTCACTGTCTCTCGACAAAGATGAACAGCGAACAGCATGCTTTGCCGGCCACTACGCAGGCGCAGCAAGAGGTAAAGTCTCCTCCGGTTCATTCGCTCTTTCGCTCCTTATTTTTTCTTCCATTATTATTGTTTATTTCTCTTTTCGTTCCCAACTCGGGCCGCACTCCGAAACGACCTTGGCGCATGGAAATTTTTCATGCGCAGCTGAAACGTGGCTGGAAATTACGCTCGATTGCGTTTCGGGGTGCGCGCTCGATCGGCTAATCACCAAACCACAAATGCGCAGTTTAAAGCAAAGTCGTTTGAGTCGTTTGCGATACATTGGCTGGAAAACTGAACGTTTTATTAAAAATCAGAAAAAAATCTTGAATATTTTGTTTTTTTGTTTTCTTTGACCTTTGAAACTACAAATTTCTGTGTCCGGCCTTTCGATTTTTTGTTATTCTGACATTAACGAGTTGTTTTGCGTTGAATTTACCGTGTTTCTATCGCTGTTGAAAATAATTCAATAGATGCGACGTTTTTGGTATATTTTTACGTAATTTGCAGTTCCTATTAGATTGAGACCTTCGTAGTAGCTTGTGCTTTCTTATCCTTGCACCTGGAAGTTGATCCTTGGACCTTGTGACCCTGCTCGAGTAATAATTGCCACTAGAAATTAGTCCCACAGGTACGCACGGTAATGCGACTCGCAGACTCGAGTTTGTAAAGCTTTGTCAAGGATATTCGCATTTGTCGATTGGAGCTTAGCCGCGCGTTTCAACGGCTTGCGGAATGTCGATGTTGTACAAGAGGAAAAGAGTTTGAGGAGGATTTAGAGAAAAAATGTGTTTATGTATATTTTGGATGGATGGTTTGGAAAACTGTAAAGAATTGTGATCCTTGGTATCAGGCGAATTTAGCTAGTAGCGCCAGTCAAGGACAATTAACGAGTTCCCAGCAGGGAGGTTCGACGTCGGACGCGCGAGTAGGTACAGCGGCAGTAGCGTTAGCCTCATCGGTAGCCAAGTATTGGGTCTTGACGGGTTTGTTTCCCGGGCCGCTGCCCCAGGTTTCTGTCTATCATACGCAGCAGCAAAACTCGGCCGGTTCTCCGAGGAACGTCCAAGTACAGATACAAAACAAACAAGTTGTGGCAACTTCGACGGCTTCCCACGAAATGGCACTCGCGGCCGGGGGTGCGAACCATCAGAGCGAAAACGCTCACAGACACCATCAAAACGCGGCGATTAACAATTCGCCAGTGAGCAACAACAACAACAACAACAATCATACCGGCAACATTGTTCATGCCTCGTTGCAACAAAGTCCTCAGGTTTGTTGCACGCATTTTTCTTGCACGTAAACGTTTAATAAGTATTTTAAATATTCTTCATTTTCTGCTGTGCCTGCATCCTGTAGTTTTGCTGCGATTCCCTTCTCTCGTACAAACCGCATTTAGTGCTATCGTATTTTTTGTCGAATAATCATAATTATTGAGAGAGTGTAAATAATAATCGAGTCTATCGATCGGGCATCTCCAGTCAATGTATCTCGCGATATAAATGAAAAATCATCCAGGCGATACTCAATATTGTGCCTTTTTTTTCTTTTCCCTCTGTTCTCTTCTCCTATATTTGGAAAAACAAACAAAAAAGATTGCAGTCTCGCTGCCGGGCCTGAATCTAGACGGGACTCACATACAGGCGAGTCATTTGCAGGCTGCTCATGCACAGATGCAGCAACAGATGCAGTCCCAACAGCAGCAACTGCATCAACAGCAGCAGCAGCAGCAGCAGCAGCAGCAGCAACAACAACAGCAACAACAGCAGCAGCAGCAACAACAGCAGCAACAACAACAACAGTCGCAACAACAGGCGCATCACCAGATGCAAAGCCACCAAAACCCTCAAAACAATGTACCAAATTCGCAGAATCAGAACGCTCAACGCGACGAAAACAAAGTCAAGGACGAGGGTGGTAGCTGCACCACCGAACGTTGCAGCGACAATCAAGTTCATTGTCAAGTACAGTGCGACCTTCAACTTCAACAGCCGCAAGACTTGCAGCAAAGCATTATGCAACAACAACAGCAGCAGCAGCAGCAGCAACAAATCGGCGTTAGCATAAGCGGCAATGCCGCCAATGACAATGGAAATTCTACGAAACCCGAGAAAGAAAAGGAATTGCGTCAACTTAACATGGCGCAGTAAGTTTTCTGATTCGAGACTTTTTTACACATCGGCAATTCGTCGTGGGCTATAATTTCTTTTCAACTTTTCATAGATTTCAAGTCCCGGATCTGAAACCCGGTGGCCACATGATGGACGTGAGAACAGCCGATGGATCGGTCGTGAAAATCAGCGCCGGCAACGAACAAGATCTCGCCAAAACTCTCGGCGTCGAAATGGTCCAAAACATGTACAAGGTCAACGTCGAGGATATCAATCAACTGCTCGCTTATCACGAAGTCTTTGGCAAACTTCAGAGCGAAATTGCCGCCGGTACGACTCTCGTCGGTGGGACCGTCCCCACTCAGACCGTTACCACCATACAGAATGGAACTCCGATCGTTCAGCAAGTGCAACTCAACAAATTCGACATCAAAACCAGCGACGGCGAAGCAACACCCGGACCCAGCGCCTCTCCCGTTTCCGTTGGCAGTCACGCTTGCGAAGTTTGCGGCAAAATATTCCAATTTCGCTATCAACTCATCGTTCATCGCAGATATCACACCGAACGCAAACCCTTCACGTGTCAGGTTATTATTCCGTTTTTTCCATTTCTTTTCCCTTCGATCTGAACTCGAAATTAGAAAAAAAAACATTGAAAACCTCATTGCGACCTCATTTTTTTCGGTGTTTACCGCGTAATCACGCAAACGATTTAAAACAACGCGGACGAGGCGCCGGATGAGCGCGCTCCAGGACTAAAAATTCAGCGGATCGGATCTAATTTTGACGAGACGTTTTTATCGGTTGCAGGTGTGCGGCAAAGCGTTCTCGAACGCAAACGACCTCACGCGTCACGGTAAATGTCATTTGGGCGGTTCGATGTTTACGTGCGCGGTGTGTTTCCACGTATTTGCGAACGCGCCTTCTCTCGAGCGTCACATGAAACGTCACGCTACCGACAAACCGTACAATTGCACCGTTTGCGGCAAAAGTTTCGCCCGGAAAGAGCACCTCGACAACCACACGCGTTGTCACACCGGCGAAACCCCTTACAGGTCAGCAAAAGTCCAAATTGACCGCACGAAAAACCAAGTAAAACGCTGTTTTTTGCAATTATTCAGTTTTATTTACTTTTGCTCCTTTCTCCAGGTGTCAATATTGCGCCAAAACTTTCACCCGCAAAGAACACATGGTCAATCATGTGCGCAAACACACCGGGGAAACTCCTCATCGTTGTGACATTTGCAAAAAGAGCTTCACTCGGAAGGAACACTTTATGAACCACGTTATGTGGCACACCGGCGAAACACCTCATCATTGTCAAGTTTGCGGCAAAAAATACACCCGCAAAGAACATCTCGCCAATCATATGCGATCGCACACTAATGATACGCCTTTCCGCTGTGAAATTTGCGGTAAGTCTCTCATAATTATCCATCAAACAGTTTAACATGCAATTGTCGAAAAAACTTGGCCGGATTTCGTTGATTTCGACAGCTGCGCACGGGCGTTGGGGAAAAAAATTCTTATTGTTTCAATTATTAAAAAAAAAAACGGGCTACAAGATTTTGTACTTGCGCGGACGAATGCGAGGGAACGCGGGCGATTAAATAAAATTCACGAGAATTGATCGCGCATCGCGCTCGCGACTCCCCTTCGTTTCCGGGAGAGTGGGTGGGGGAGCCACCGCGTTGTCCAAGTCGCGCGCGCGCGCATTTCTTTGCAAAAGCTCAACCCCTCCCCGCATGATCTGTGAATTCGCGTTCGCTTCGATAAAACTCTACGAATTTGAACTTGCGTTCAAAAACTGCGACTTGGTGTCAGTTTTATGGTGTCAGACTTTAAAAAATAATCGGTTTTTTATGGTTCGATGATGATAAAGTGCAGGCAAGATTCAAGATTGTGAAAAAAATGATTTTCTCGGTAGGAATTGTGATGCGCTCAAGGATGCAAATCTCGCTCACGCGCGGTCATTGTCCGTTGCTGTTAATTTGTCGACAGGGCAAACGTTCTAATGACTCACGAGGACGTTGCATTTCATTTGCACATAAATTATCACGCTTCGTTGGGCGGAGCCGGAAGTCGCTTTTTCCTACAAGCGATTTTCGTTGACAAAATCGTTTATTCGTAGTTTTTTTTTTGTCAAAATACAACGCCGAATGAATCCATTTTTTTTAAAAGGGATCGAAGCGTTGACTCGTTGAAAAAAATTGCACCTACTGCATCGCGATGCACTTTCTCGGATCTGGAAAAGAGAAAAGTGTCGGAGAAAGCGCGTTTAAAGACTTTTACACACGTGTTTGTACGATAATTACTCGGACGTTTGCGCATCACGGAGCCAGCGAGCCGGCGCCGACCAACAAAAATGTTCTATTCCTTTGAATTTATTCACCGGCGAGACTTTGCCGATCGAATTTACCGGTTTCAATGATTTTTGCCATGCATTTCCATCCTCACATTGGTTTTCAACGGCGGGAAAACGGGGCGACAGCAAATTTTTATATTAGATTGAAATTTTCTACGATTTTTTTTGACAATTTGTCATATTTTCCCTTTTTTTCGATTGAAATGGAATTGTAGGAGAGAAATGATGGAAATATCTGTTAAATTTTACTCAGGCAAGTCGTTTACGAGGAAGGAACACTTTACGAATCATATAATGTGGCACACCGGCGAGACGCCGCATCGCTGTGATTTCTGCTCAAAGACGTTCACCCGAAAGGAGCATCTACTGAACCACGTACGCCAGCACACGGGTGAGTCACCACACCGATGCGGCTTCTGCTCCAAATCGTTCACCAGAAAGGAACACCTTGTTAACCACATCCGCCAACACACAGGTGAGAGCGGTTGGCAGATGTTCACTTCACGGGCAACCAAAACAAATCTTACTCGTTTAAATAATTTCATTTATTTATTTATCCTTTTTCGTTAATTCGCTTTTTTTGTCATCGGTGCCTTGTCCCGCGCCACCTTTTCGTGGCATCGATTATCTCTCGCGAGATGAAAACTAATGCGCTGGCAACAATCGTTTCACAACGATACAAGCAGAGCTCTCGATTTATTTGACAACTGCTTTTGATTCATTAACTTTCATCAATTACACACTAAAGTTTACTAAATAATTAAAAATGGAAAAAACTCTTCGTACTAACATTCTCGTCGCAGCGTTTGACGTCGCTTTTTCATCTCTCATTGATACCATCGCACTGCCTTAAAAACACCGCTCTCATTAAATGCTTCATGGAGATCTTTTCAAATTTCATTGATTTTTTTCTCTTCCATTTACATTTTTCGTTCATTTTATCGTTTCAATTATTTTGACGCGCCATTCTTTGTCCGTCGTGCCATCTTCGCATTCATCTTTTCGCTAAACTCGAATCAGCTGTGTGTTACATCCTCATGAAAACTTGAGACCTTGGAAAGATTAAAAATGATAAAAAATTGAACGAATCACGAACGCGATAGATCGAATTTATCGCCACGTGTTTCGTACGAGAAAAAATACATTGCTCAAGATGATTTTGACCTTGGATGAGGGAAACACGGATATTGCAATAGAGCATTTTTGGTTTTTTCAATAATTTTCGTCTCCGATCCGGAGATTGGCTTGTCGGGAAACTTAAAATGGTAGAAAGTGGAAAAATGGAGAAACTGAATGATGTAGATCGGGGAATACGCTTGAACAAATTGACGCCTCGTTCGTTGCAACGTCCGTGGATCGCATCCGGCAAAACTCGCCTTGTGCAGGTTAATCCCCACGTCTGTATGACGAGATTGAAAAAACAAAACCAAGAAATTGAATGAAAAAGAAAAGAAAGAACTAGAGTTAAAAATGGAAAAATATTGTTGAATGGAAATACACAGGTGAAACACCCTTCCGCTGTCAATACTGTCCGAAAGCGTTTACGCGGAAGGACCACCTGGTTAACCACGTCAGGCAGCACACGGGTGAGTCACCGCACAAGTGCCAGTATTGCACCAAATCGTTCACGCGGAAGGAACATTTGACAAATCACGTGCGTCAACACACAGGCGAATCGCCACACCGATGCCACTTCTGCTCCAAGTCATTCACGCGAAAGGAACATTTGACGAATCACGTGAGAATCCACACCGGGGAATCTCCCCACAGGTGTGAATTTTGTCAGAGGACCTTCACCAGGAAGGAACACCTCAATAATCATCTCCGTCAGCATACCGGAGATTCCTCCCATTGTTGTAACGTCTGCAACAAACCATTCACGAGAAAGGTCGGTCTTTTCAACAATGACAACAAAAAAACACTATTTTCTCATGATCTTGAAGTTTGCATCGTTGGAATCCAACGAAATTACATTTTTCATTCACCAGAACTCATAATTATTATTCCCCAGAGCCAAACATTGAATCGATACGAAAAATTGCCACGATGTTGAAAAATCAACGAATAATTGATCCAATAAATATTTTTCGTTGAATTTCAACGGTGCAAACTTCACAGTCATATTTATTTTTCAACCAACTGATGTGTTTTTTCCATTTTCTTGACGCTTTAGGAACATCTGGTTAATCACATGAGATGTCACACGGGCGAACGTCCCTTCGTGTGCACCGAATGCGGCAAGAGTTTTCCGCTCAAAGGAAATCTTCTCTTCCACATGCGTTCGCACAACAAGGGCAGCAACGCCGAAAGACCCTTCAGATGCGATCTCTGCCCGAAGGACTTTATGTGCAAGGGCCATCTCGTTTCTCATCGGCGTTCGCATTCCGACGAGAGACCCCACAGTTGTCCCGATTGCGGCAAAACTTTCGTCGAAAAGGGCAACATGTTGCGACACTTGAGGAAACACGCGGCCGAGGGAGCGCCTACGCAAGTAACTACCGCCTCTGCCATCTCGCAGCCGGGTGTGCTGCCCATACCAGCGGCCGCTGTGCTCGTTGGACATCCTCTGGCGCCCCCGGCACCGCCCGTTGTCCCGCAGCACACGGTCGTCGTACCAACACCGCCGGGAGTTCTCGCCTCTTACTGAAACAATATTTCACCTCAATATTTCATTTCCGAAGCAAAACCCGGCTCGACGTCTACTACGCAATTCACCAAATAATTGACGCCGCTTTTTTACGATATCGAAATAACGATTGAACCGAAAACCCGGACCAGCCGACACTTTTCTCTTATCTCACGATGCAAATTCGAACATCGTGGATTGCGCTTGATCCGGCCAAACACCCCGAGTGTTTGACACGTGAAAGAAAAATCCAAAATAACTCGAAGTTTCATTGATAAATGTATCACGGGCACGGTATAATATTAAGGATAATAGTAAACGTAAAGTAAAAAATTTGCGTTTAAGCCGATCGTATCCTCGTTGAGAATCGGAGGAGAAGGAAAAAATATTGAATTTAACACTAATCGTGTATTTTCACGCGTTAATACAAAAACAAATCTATTTTAATCATTTTTTCTAATCGACACGACGCGAAATGTTTTCGATAAAACACACGACCCCTGAGAGGGCGAAACGAGGAGAGCAACGAGTGGAAATCAATGATTTTGATGAAATTGAAGCAACACAAATAAAAGCCCGTGCTTCGAAAACTTTTACTGATATCGATATTTAGCTACACACACACACAAACACGAAATGTTTTTTTTTTGTTTTAACCATTTTATACACGATTTGGGAATCGCTGTGAAATGTAGATACTATATAATAATTATATAAAAACAAAATAGGTAGCAATTGTGGAATTTTTTCGTAGAAACGATAAAGAAAAATAAAATGAAAAAATATCGAAAAAAAAAAAACTAAATAAATAACGTCGCGTCTTGTGTAGAAATTTTAGACGTAAACGAAAGAAAAAAAACAGAATGAGAGGAACATCCGAGTGCAATATTGGCTTGTGATCGCTTCTGCCGAGCTGTATAACGCGCTTTTCGAACGAAACACTAGAGCCAAAAAAGTCCTTCATCGAAATTAAACAAATTTTCAAAGCAACATTCACATTTTACAGCTTCAGATAAAATTCTCGCTCTTTCGATTAAAAGACAAACGCGCCACATTATTTACGCCGAAACTCTGGCGGTAGTTTCTTTCATGCAGCTAATACAAAAAAAAACGAAATAATTGCTTAAAACCAGAAAGCTCTTGGAACAGCAGGAGAGAAAAAATCAACACCGACACGAAAATTGTGCACCGTTCATAGAAGAGCAAATATAGGGCCATGTATTTCGTATTTAGCTATTAAAAGGAAGAAGAAATATATATATATATGAACGAAGTTGTGATTGGGAAGGCAGACGAGACAAGTTTGCAATCCCTTCTTTAGCGATTTTTAATCTCGAGCTTGCAGCGGTCGATGCTCTCATTCTAGCGAGTGTACGATTATTTTCTTTTTTCCTTTTCATTTCCAACTTTATTTTTTTCTTCGCTGTATAAAGAGTTATTATTATTATTATTATTATTATTATCCAATAAGCTTGAGTGCAAAAAGGAACGAGTAATATTGTCGGGCCAGGCAGCACACACACACACACACACACAAACACACAGATCATTTGGTACGAAGTGACAAGAAAAAACTAAAACTGAAGACGTCGAAATAAATGTGAATTCTCGACGCTACTTAGAGAACTAGACTCGTATATTAACATTTTACGGATACATAAGAATGTTCATTAAGAATGAAGTACGCGCACTTTTTTGGAGAAACCTTCAGGACAGATTGCGAATTGGTCGCAAATTGTCGAAAGAAACAGAAAATAATGGTAAGGAATAAATGGAGAAAAAAAACCAGATTCACACTGATAAAATGGCTGACGAAAATATATAAATTATATATATTGATATATATGAATATATAATAAAACGAGGAGGGAAAATTAATATGCAAGAACGCAAACTTATATATACGATATGTATATGTATATATATATAATGCATATAAAAGAATCGAAAGAAAAATCGTGTGAAACGACAACTTTTTTGTTTGTTCGTTTCTCGTCAACCGAGACCATTCGTAACGGGATGAATGAGAGCGATAGAAAAAAGTTAAGATTCAGGAAAAGATAAAAAAAAGAAAAATGAAAAAAAAAAAACAGTAGTAATACGAAAATCATCGCAGATGAAAAAAAAAGTCCTCTCCGAGTCATCGTAGCGTTAGTAATCGATACTAATCCTTTTTCTCCTCCCAACCCCCTCGCTCCTTCAACCTCAACGGACATTTGTCCCTTACCCGTGTTTCCTATACGACCAGCCCACAAAAACCCTCTTTCTCCCAACTCCCACAATCTCCTATCGACTAGAAATTACTATTAAGAATGACATTAACAAGGAAAAAAAACGAATAGAGATAATGTTTATATGAATTATTATTATAATTAATAATATGAATACGTTTTTGAGGCGTAAAAACGAGAGTTGGTTTATTGCTTTTTAGAAGAGACAAAATGAGTTTGAGTTTTATGCTTGTTCGGATTATTATCGAGAGTTTGGACAAACACGAGCAAGAAGAGAGAGAGCGAGAAAAGGGTGACAAGCTAAAATCAAATCCAAACTTAATATTCCTCGCGAGCCGAGCAGCTTCGATCGTTCGACACATTGACTGCACGGAAGCAATCGCGAATTACTCGAAAAATGAAGAAAAAAAAACATTCACAGCTCCTCGGCTCGAAAGGAAACAGGGTGATGGAATTAAAAAAAAAAAATTATTATAAAAAAACGAAAAAAAAACAGATTCAAAATATGATTTATCTTTAGATAGAAGAAAAAATATGTATAGAATTTTATTATGCACCATTGTAATATTATGTATCCCAGTTGTGACACAATATACACTGGTGTTATGTTAAATGTGACAACTTCGTGGAAAATTGGTGAATTCTCTTTTTATTTCCCAATAATTCTTCTCCCTTTGTGATCCACAGGATTTTCCCTGCACTCGCAGATCGATGCAGTCGTAAGAATGAGAATTCTTCGTTCGACTCGTGGAATTTCGAAAACCAATGATGAAAATTCAATTCCGTAGTTGGTTTTGATTCGTACGAGATAAATAACTAAAATTATAATACCATCGACGTTTGAGCGATTCGATACCTTTGGATATTTTTATTAAAATATACATTTCATCCAAAATACAAAAGAAAAAGAGGAAAGAAAGAGAAAAAAATTGTCATATGTACAATATGTTTTTTTTGCTCCAAGTTTTTGTGGGTTTCATTGGGAGAATTGCAGTTGGTGATGATTTTTCCATCGTTAATTGAGGTGAGATACAGAGTCATGAGATTTTGGAACGGGAAAGGGAAAGATTCCTATCGTATTTATGATTTTAATAAAAATAATAATATAAGTAATTGTAATAACAATAATCGCAGGCATATTTATACATAATATTTAACTAAAGTGTGTCAACATCGCGCAGGGGAAACATAGGAGTTTTGCCTTTTCAAATGTGCGTTGAAAGGTGAAGAGTCTGGGATTCATTCCCCATTTTTGCGAATTTTATGCACTCGATCGAGCTGTCATTTCAAAGCATTATTTATCGACAGTTATTTGTTGTTATTTATCGGACACTTTTCCATCTGCACGCAAAGTGAAATGTCGCTCGAACGATTTCTTATTCCCTGCAGGCGCATGGATTACAATCCGGTGACGTAAAAAGTAATGAGAAAGACCGTTGGGAGTGAGATTTTTAACGAGGGGTGAGAAAATTACGAAAATTCATGATTTTTCAATATTTTTGATATTTACTGATATGACCATTTGTTTGTGTCCCTTTAAATTGTTTTAATTATCGCCCTCTTCGGCGATTTGAAAATTGATATATTTGTTCATCAGTATTTTGTGTACTCGATGTTAAGGCGAAAAAGAGGTCCGAGCTGTTTTCTTTGTTGTTGTTTAGCTCGAAGCCTGATTAACATTTTTTAAATATTATTTGTGAAATTTGTTTTTCCGAAACTGAGCCGATGCAATAGCCATAATTACACGTTTGATCCGATTTTAATTTCAGTGTACGAGGTGAAAGTCTATAAGAAAGAAAAAGAATTATTTGTGATTTAAATATTTGGAAGATCGTCTGCTGCAAATAAGATTAAAGTGTTTCGATAATTAAACCAGTGTGACAAAGAAAAATTGAATATATATAAAAAAAAAGGTGATTCCTTTCGAAATGTTAATTGTGTAAACGTTCCATTCGCAACGTACTGTTCAAGGCGATCCTTAAAACTTTACAATGCTTGTTTCAAATAGACTTTCCTCTGATATTTAGTCGTTTGTTTGTTTTATCTTGGATTATTAAATTAAAGCTAGTTTACACGTGTTACAATGGTTGATCCTATTCAACGAAGGGGATCAACGAAACCCGATCGTCGTCCCTTAATCTATAGCCTAGTTTTAATTCAAGGTTTTCGTTTTCTGCCTATGTCAGTGTAACTTTTTATTGTTTCTCTCTCTCTCTCTCGCTCTCTGTTGCTTGCCGATTCAGTTTTCTCTTGTCCTCCAACTGCCCGTGTTTCGTTAAACTATTTACAACAATTCTAGTCTTGGCTATAAATAAATCGCAAAGATATCGCGAGCCTTTATTACCTCGTCTCGCGATTCATGTGCGACAAACGAATTGCAAATGGAAACGAGCTCCTGCTTTTCGTAAATTTTAACTTTTTTGTGTTATCGATGCATATATATTTATACACGCCGGGCATAAAAATATGCAGGGTCTTGATATGCTCGAGCCAGAGATGATTAGCCAACTCCAACGAATAATAAATTAAATAATTTCTTTTCTCCGTTTTTTCATAGCGAAATTTCTTACTTTATCTTGCTTTCTATGATTTTTGTTTGTTCTCTCGCTGTTCCCGCACAACCGAACAGGATAATTGTCGAAATTTTACTGATATGAGGGATTAATTGACTCTTGTCCACGTACAGTTCGACAATTTCTTCGAATAAAATAATAATAATGATTGATGATAAAAATTAAATGTTCTACGCATAGAACACGTCCGAGGCCGAGATAAATCGTTCGAACTGCACAGCCGCGAGCATATAACGTTGCAACACTAGGCCGAGAAATCTTTTTACTTTTTTTCTCCATTTTTTCATAATTTTTTTGCCCCAATTTTAGTCCAACGATTATAATTTTCTTCTCCCGTTTTTTTCTCTTCAATAATTCAACGATTAAGGCAATTCGGGGATATGCATGTGTTTGCCTATCAACTATCTCAAGATATGGATTTCAATGT
Source organism: Diadegma fenestrale (assembly GCA_037043255.1). Taxonomy (NCBI): domain Eukaryota; kingdom Metazoa; phylum Arthropoda; class Insecta; order Hymenoptera; family Ichneumonidae; genus Diadegma; species Diadegma fenestrale. Next base: position 2,021,838 of record CM073312.1, read on the forward strand.
GTTCTCCGCGGAGACTCGGCCGTCGTTAAAGTCCCGAGCGAGCCTCCGTTTTTTCTTCGTGAGAGATTTCGTGTGTTTTTTTTTATCTCGCAGTCTCACGATTGTTCGGGCATATTATTCGACCGCAAAGCCGCAAGTTTCCTCGACCGCTTGAGTAAGCTTGTCGAGCATTTTTTGATAATTTGGATAACTCTGGGGGATATCGATTCTGTTGAAACAAGTATGAGCCTTGGGTAAATTTTCGCTCGGTGCATCGACCGCGTGGATCGTAAAGAGACGCGGTCCTGCGGATCCTGTAGATCCTGCAATAAAAAAAACAAGACAAAAACGAATAAAAATTGTCTGGTTCAATTGCAAGTCGACGCAGAGATATTTAAAATGACGATTCTCACCCTGCAGAGCCTTGAAACCTTGAAGAGGAACCCGCGAACTTCCCGTTACAAATTGCAATAATCTCGCTCTCATTTCTTCCCCGTACGATTCGACGATTTGCCAGAACCATTTGACCACCGGCGTTTCCGGCGTGCAATGTTTCAGCCGCGTATGAAGTTTCCAATCGTTTATGTCGATTTGCCCGAGTCCCCCGATCACGAGCTCCAGTTCGCGCTCATCGAACGGTCTCAGTAATTGCGGCGGAATTAATTCGTGGAAGCCTTTTTGCAAGGCCAAAAATTGTTGTTCGATGCCTCTCATGAACCGATAATTAACGTACAATTTAACGTATTCTCTCTTGTTTTCCTCGGTAACGGTGATTTCCTTCCCGCCAGGTTTGAGCTCGTGATTTCTCAAAACCCCGAAACTACTGTGCTCCACCGCAAACGCCGCTTCCAATACGCCGTCTATACTATTTTCCAGCATCCACGTCAGGCTCCTGTGTAATTCAGGATCGACGCCTTCGATATCGCTCAGCGTAATCGCTTTGTTGAGCAACATTTTGTAGAAAGGCGTTGTGAAACCTCCGTCAATGTGATGACCGTGAAATACCGCGATCCCGATGATTCTACCGGCGAAATGAAAGTACGACAGATGCTCGGGATTTATTCCCGAGTCCGGATTAATCTGGAGAGTGTAATTGTCGTCCCGGGAATATTGAAAAAGTCCGTATTGGGGATTCAACATCTCGTGGGACAAGAGATAGAGCCATTCTCTGGCCGGGCCACCGTAATCGAGACCCTCCTCGCCCCGGAATTTCACCATCAGCCGTTTCCTCATGTCTTTCGGGCGCATTTTCATTATCAGCCGGTAAGACTCCTCGAATATTTCGTTTCTCGTAACCTCGAGACGACAATGACCGCTCTGTGGTTGCAAAGCGTTCAGTTCGGCTCGCAAACATTTCAATTTAGCCACGAGATCTCTTTTGTATTTCGGCAACAATTCGCTCTCCATGAGTTCCTTGGGTAAGTCGGAAACGGTTTGTGCGACTACGGCCGGAGTCGTAGTCGTGTTGGTCGTCGTCGTCGTTGTCGTTGTCGTCGTGGTATTGTTGGTTGTGCTCGCCGTTTGACTCGTTTCCGTCGTCGGTGAATTATTGTTGCTCGTACAAGTGAGAGTGCTCGTCGTTCTCGCTGGAGTTTGATTGGTCGTTGGCGATGAACTATTTTCCACGGGAGTCGTTTGCTCGCTTCTGCCGCTCGTGTTGGCCTGGTTGTTTTGTCCGTTGCTAAGGTTGTTTTGCCTTTTGAGTATGTTGCTGATAATCTGGCTGGATAATCGGGGATCTGTGAATTGGGTGGTTCGATTATTGTGGTCGACGAAATAAACGCGGCCGCTGGCGGTTTGTCGCATTTCCCATCCGCTGGGTAGTGGGCCGAGCTCATTCGCCAATTCGTTGGCAGGTAAATCGCGGGGTATCCGTGGATCGTGCCAAGTCGATGCTCCGCTGGGAACGTGATAAAAATACACTTGTCCTTGCTGGGTCTGACGCATTTCGTAGCCGCGCGGTAAATCCGACGGTTGATGCGCTTCGATGCGTCTTTCGGACAAGCCACCGTTGCGATTCCTGTTGGTTCGACCCGGTCGCCTCGGTTGCCCCATGTTTTGCCTTCCGTTTGGCGTTTGATTGGCATTTTGTTCGTCGTTGTTGCGGGAAGCTCGACGTTCTCTCAGTACGTTCGACGCCGCTGACGTCGATGACGAGGTTCCGATCGGTGGAGGAGTTTGTCGTTGGTTCGATTGATTCTGCTGCTGCTGCTGCGTCGGTGTATTTCGCGGTGTATTCTGCGTCGAACTTTCTCTGCTTGGAGTTCTGCTCGGCGTTCGACTCGGCGTTCCATCCACATTCCACGTATCCTGTTGTCGTCTGTGAGGTGGACTGTCCGACTGATTCGTCGGCGGTGTACCGCTACCGCTCGGAGACGTCGGCTCCGAGACCGGAGGAGCGGGAGGCTCCGGTGTCGTCGGTATTATCGCGTTCATCGGTCTGATCAACGAAACAAAACGACTAAATTCCATTCAGCACTTTCTAAACGAGATTTTTTAAGTAATAAAACCTCCAAATGCATTATTTTTTACCGAGAATTTGGACGGATCCATTGCGTGCTCTTGGTATAATGATTTACGTAATAAAGACGACCGCTCTGGGTCCTTCGCTCTTCCCACCCGTCCGGTAAATCGGTTGGACAGCTAAGATCACCGAGAACATCAACCACAGCGTTATGACCAACCGTGTTGCTAACAGCTCCGTTGTGACCGTCTCGCGATAAGAGCGAAACCACTATTTGACCCTTGACTACGTCAGTGTCGTCAATGTGCGCTTTGCACAGATCGAGACGTTGATCTACGTGTCCCATAAACGCAGACATTAATCCCACAATTCGCATCTTTCAAACCTTCCAATTAAACGATCTTGAAGTTTGCATCGTTGGAATGCAACGAAATTCTGTCTTTTCTTGAGCAGAGCTCATTAAATATTTAATCCGGACAATGAAACGATCGTTTTTTACGATTTAAACACAAAATCGATACGAAAATTATTGTTTTTTTCTAAATTGAACAAAAAATGGAGAGAACAAGTATTTTTCGTTGGATTTTCAAACTTTGCCAACTTCAGTGTCATCCAATTAAACGACCCAAATAAAAAAAAACGTTTCTTACAGCCAGTGTCTTTGAGCCTCTGTATCGTGGTGCAAACTATCCTGACGCATCCCAAAAATCCACCTCCCTGCTTCTTGTGAATTTTTCTGTGATTCCACACCGATATCGTGATACCATCGTTTTTTCCGATGTACCTGCAATTCAAAATCATCCCATCAATCCTTCGCCTTTCACTGCCCACATCGTGCCTCGTTTTTCTCTCCATAAAAACCCAAATTACGACGATGCAGTTTGCATCGTAGAAATGCAACAAAAACTCATCATTTTTTAAACAAAACCTTTAAATCTTTTTGCCGTTCGAAAACCGAAGGCACGGAAAAAATGGTCAAAAGTGTATAAATTAGAAAAAAAATGATTAAAAATAATAATTTAATAATAATTATGCTTCAATTTCCACTTTATCCAGCCAACGTCATCCCAAAATCATTCGACGAGTCATTCGGAGAGTTTTACGACCATAAACGTATCCCACGACCTTCGCCGTTTCCATCAAAGGAACGATGACTCGGTACCAGCTGTTGTTTACAAGAAATAATGACAACAATCTCGTACTCACAAATCATAGTGTTGATTCCATTTTGGATCGAGGGTGGCTGTGCAGGTGTCCGTACTGTGGCACTGTCCCGAGCCATCTACGGTGATTTTGGCAAAAGGATCAGGGAGTCCTGAACAGCCGTAAAACAAGAATAATCTTTGAAAAACTTTGTCCAACCGAGAGCTTTGTCTAGCGTTTTAATTTGTCCTTGAAGTACTTACGAAACAAATCCTTTCTGGCTAGATTTCGGGCGCACAGGACTGTAAAAATAACGGGTTGCATTATTGGTTGAAATAATCGATAAAACGATCGTGGAGTCAAGGTCGAAAATTTTGGCTGCGCCGAAAACGGAGAAGGAGAGAAAACGACAAAATTGTTTGTGTTGAACTTGGTAATTGAGAATTTTGGAGGGTTCGGATCAACCGAAAATTGTTTACGCCCGACGGCATTCAATGATGGAACCGTTGGAGAGAAATTAAAAGTTTAGCAAAGTCATGGGGGTCTATGGTGTTGAAGGGGGAGTGTTAATTGGACGATATTGTGAATGAGGGAGAGCGAGAGAGACGTAAAATTGATGAGAATTAAGTAGACGAGATGATTTAAAAATGCTTGGGACTCCCGGATCGCGTTTCTCTCGGTGGGGTCTGCGGCGAGAGTGCGAGAGAGACGGGGGATGAATTGTCTCGTAATACGGACTATGACAGGGAGAAAAATTGGCATAACCCTGCAGAACTGGAGATTCAAACGCGTATACGTGTAGACGCAATAGGAAGCACGCATGCAGACACGCACACATAAAACAGGCATTTGGCCAGTTTAGCCAACCGAGACGTCGCTCCTCGACGCTTTCGAGGACATTTGTTAATTCATACATTATCGCACGGTGGAGGGAAGAAGAAAAAATGTCATTGCTATAGATCGAACGATCAAGGCCATATTGTTTTTAATCGGAGCTGTAAACTTGATTTGGGTTATTAGTACGAGCTGAAAATCCATCGAGTTTCGCTCGAATTCACTTGACGACGGTCGCCCAACGGAGAGCTGATGAAAGAGAGCAGCAAAAAAAACCAACTTTCACGCTCGCGGCATACGACTCCACAGCCGTTTTTTTTTTTTCCATTTCTTCTCACACGGAACCAGGCAATTGATAAACTCACTCGTAAGACGGATCTTCGTCGCCCCGTTCCTCCTGCTACCGCCGGGATTCGACATTTTTCACGCACATTTAACGCCCCGCACCGAACATCGGCTACTTTTAATTGGTAAATAAAACTCTGGCTAACCCCGGAGTTGAGCCGCGGCCCCCGCATCACACGAATACACACACACACACCTTCTCTTTCCTTGCTTCAATGCTTCGAGTGCCCCTGCACACGCACACAACACACCACACTCGCCTCTCTCGTCGCGAATGCGTTTGCACTCTGCTTTTCGAGAAATATCGCGAGTTTTCATTCATTCGATATTCGATCTTGCTCGTCGCTGCTGCGTATTTCGATATATCGAATCAAGTTTTCACATAATCTCGAGAGATGGCGCGCGAGACTGCCCAAACGTCTGCTGACATCTGTCGAGCGATCTCCTCGATCACAAGTTTCAAGAGCGCGAAAAAAGTCTCATAGATGGCGCTGCGGCATGAAAAAAGTGTCATTCATGATTTTACGAATTTCGAATGAAAATAATTTGCCTCCGCCTCGGAAATATTGACCCAATTGAAACGAATGACAATCGAAATATTTTCACTGTTCAAATGCGTCGCCAACATTGAATGAATTAAACTAAATAAAACAATTAACGAGAATTCAAAAAATTGAATCCACATTTTGCGCAGCCACCTGCGCAAAGGACGTTCGTTTTTTCGTTGCAATGAGTGAAATCTCATAAAACACTGGTTTGTCCATGAATTTTATTGTTTCAAGGCACATACGATACATACGATAATTAGATAAACACTCGACGCTTATACAGATTTACTCGAGCACGAAATTTTGTAAATAAAAAAAACGAACGTGAAAACCGTCTCTTTGTAAATTTAACAGAGAGCTGGGCGTTTCTGTTCTGTATTCGATGAAATTATTTTAATAGACCGTAAATTATGACACTTGACACGGAGTGATAGTGACGGATAATGAAATAAAAAAAGGATTGACCAGTGTCGAGTTTTAGAGTACAAAAATAGCCAATTATTACGTAGTTTGACGTTTTCTCCTGCTTTTTACCACCAAATGGGCGGCACGTGCTTCTCCTGTCGGCGGCGACGGAATTTTTTACGGTCTCGAACGTGACAACGTGGATGGCAACTTTGTTCAATTACATGAAACATATACTATATATATAAATATCTTTATGAATATGTGTACGAGTATTATTTCGGCAATGTAACAAAACTTAAGCCGGAGGTCAGGCGTTATGGTATCTGACGAGTATCTCGCCGTAGTTTGTACTTTTGTTGAACTTTCGTGACCGGGAACGCGAGCACAAAAATCGTGCAAAACTTGGACTTGCGGATGTCGAAACCAAATAGATTTTTTTTTTTAATTGGAGAAATAAAAGTTTTGCGTTGATCTGATAAAAAAAAAAGTCGGTACGCACGAAGCGTTGAAATTTCTTCTGCTCGGAATGTGGCGATGGCGATATATGACTCGAGGTCCCGTTTTTCATACCATAAAATAGCGAACGAACGCCGAATGAGCCTCTCGATCTCTCCCAAATATATCTAAGCAGGTGAACATGTTTCGGAGGGAAACGAATTATTGAAAATAAAAAGAGGGAAATTATGCTTCGCCTCTAAAAGTGAGAAAAGCGTCGACGAGGAAAAATGCACCCTCGAAAATGCACAACGATCCTTTAGCGAGGCCAGTGTCGCGGAACGAATCGCTGTGTACAATGTGCTGGAACGTGTCGATGACCATCGCGCCGGTAGCCACGAAGAGGGCGCAACCGATCAGACTGAAAAACAAATCCTGCGCAAAAGCAAAAAATTTATTCATTTATTGCAAAAAAATGCAACGATTTGAAAGTTTCGTGGAAAACTCTTTCAAAATCTCGTAGAAAAGAAAAAAAATCTTACAACGCGACGGTTGACGGGGGTGCCCATAATTCCACCAGCGAATAATCCAACGAGGATAATGAGATATCCTCCGATAGTTCCGTTGGTGATCATCGCTTCGTAAATGGCTCCGGCATTGAACGAGCGATAATGGAGGCCGATTATGATGCAGACGAGAATCTACGTCGCGCGCAACAGAAACAACAAAGTATAGAAGAATTATATTCAGAATTGCACAGAAAAAAGCTCAATCGATCATTGTTAGGGACGACTTGAATGAAGAAACAAATATGTATACGTGATACGGATACGTGGATCGTGTTAATATTTTAGAGGATCGTAGATCGACCCACTGGACTCATTTTTCTAGCTCAGCCTTAAATGTTTACGATTTTCTATACCAATCGTTCTCCACACACACACAAACGCCCACATTCGGACCGTAGTTTAACAATCATGTGCGAATTATGTACGATTGTGAACGCGACGTGACACACACGTGTTGCTTCACATTATTATATGTTTTGTACTCTTGAGTGTATCGACTTTGCTATAGAGAGACAGGAACGTGACCAGGGCGATAAGAAAAGTTGGTCGTTACACCCGCGTTGCTCCACTTGCTAACTCGTTCTATTTCCATCGACCAAATTAGTTGTAAATTCTTAACTTCTAAAATAGCACGAGAAATCATCTTGAAATCTTTTGCATTGAGATTCGCGTCAATAATTCAGTCATCGATCGCTGTGATGAATAATGAAAACTCTTCTCGTTATTTTATGACTGATTTTCCTTCGTTCTGTGAATTAAATCATGACCAACTGGTTGCAGTTTTATAAATATCGAAATGACGAGTTTTTCCAGTCGCGAGCAAAGTCTCATCGAAGCCAATTGGTCTTTATCATTTTTCGATCATGTTTCTTTAAATTAAAATGAAAGTTTTATTGGAGAAAATCGATATATTTTGGGTTCGAGGGTATGAGACGATTTATGGGATGAAAATTCGTTGTGAAAATTCTGTTGGAGTTTTATGGACAAAGATTATTCAATATTCCTTCGTACCCAGCAGCGACGATCTTTCTGGAGCAAATTCATTGAACCAGTTCAACTAATTGGAACATTAAAAATCAGCAAAAACAGTTCTTGAAGCATCGATGGCGTGGCTGTGCCGCGAAAAATAAAGATTTATGTACTTTTTATATATGAAAATCGCATGTGCGTGTGCAAAGTCAAACGGAAGCTCGCCCACGCCCGTTTCGAAGAGCTCATCAGTAATTGTGGCTTCCGCCTTTCTCGCGAGAGAGTGACGAATCGTAGCGAATCGCTTATGAGGCTTGTGTCATAATTCCAATCATTTTTTCCCTCCGCGTCCATCACCATTTTATCGCGTGTGGAATGCGCATCATTATCAACTTTGCAGGCATTTATTTCACGAGATTCGCAACTGCGACTTTTTTGCTCGGATTAAAATCAAATTTTTGCAAATTGACGTGACAATTTCCGATTCTTGGAGAATAAATGATGGAAGGAAAAAATTAGTGATGCTCGATAAGCTCGTTCGAGACGCGCGTTATGAACGAATTGTTATCGAGGGATCATCAGAGGTCAAGCGGTATGAGGCGATCATCGTCTGAAAATAAATTTTTGTCCCATGCTGATTCACGCGCTGATTGAAAAGCCACAATAATTTCCTTCATTCTTTGAAGAAAAAGTTACGAAATTTTTGGATAAACACTGAAAATGAAATTCTGTTGAAAAAGATCGATACTTTGTCGAAATATTCTAGGAAGTCTCTTCGAAAAGTGAATTTTAGTCATTCCAATCGTAAATTTCGCTGACAGTTTCGTTATAAATCAAAAATATAGTCAAAATTACGAAAATTTTGAATTTATCCAAAAATATTCAGTGTTCAATAAAATATCGACGTTTTTGACGAAATTCGAAGAAAAAAAACTATTTTCTTTTGCACATTTTTCGAAATTTGAATAAAAAATAAAAAATAAACCGTCGGCGCGGTCACGTGCTGGAGCACGAAGCGCGCCCCGCTAGAAAAAGTGACACGATAGGTACGCGATGAGTAATGCGCCGACCACTGCTGGGCGCGATAAAATATCATATGTCTGTCTTACTCGAAACATCAACTGGACGCAAAAAGGACGGGACGACGCGAGGTTAGAAAATGATGGGTGAAAAAAACGTTATACTTACAAGCTCCAGGAACTTGATGATCGCGAGCCTCGTGACGTTGACCATTTTGAATGCTTTCTGGTATTCCTGCCAAAGAAACAAATAACCTGAAATGAGCTGAACTCAGTTTTTTCCTGAATGGAAGAAAAAAAAAAATACGAAAAAAACCACGTGACATTGGGTGAAAACAGAAGATGCACGTGAATTGGGACGCGCCGGGCAGATGAAAAACAAGGTGGACAGTTGTGTTTGTGTGAATATCCGTGTGAGCTGGGTCAGTGGAACGACGACATTGAATTCGCGCGCGGGTCACGAATAAGACCAAAGATGGGTTATGTTTGCCGAGCAGGATTCTTCGGAGAGTGTCCGTGCAACACGCTGGCTCTCGCGTCGTTAGAAAAGTTTTTTCGAGAGAAAAAAAAATCTCGGAACAACCACGCCCGAGAAAAATTCAAAATACACACAATGCCTCGCGATGCGTGTTCGAAAAAGCTTGACCCACTTTTTTACGGGATGCGAGAAGTAATTTTAGCCCAACGCATATAAAATCCTTCCCCCTTTCGAAAATATGAACGCCGAGGGAAGAAGCGTGAGCGAGAAAGAGAGAGACAAGACCGGATGCTCCTCGTACCCCTCCATTTCGATGTTTTCATTGCAAGCCCACACGCACGACGCATGGGAAACATAATTCAAACATCGAAAACAATTAAGAATCAATTTATAGATTCATGGGTTTCAAAATAACGAACGAATTCGTGAAACACCAATATTTTGTCTTTATTTTTATTTAATCGGAACAAAACTCGCATTTATTCGCCTTTCAGAACGTTCTATAGAACTTGTGTGTTTGTACGAGACGCATGTGTGTATATAAGACGCTCCCGGCTTCTGATTTCTCAACGCGGTGCCCGTTTACGCCCCGCCGCCACAACGGCCAAGTATTTTCTTCTTTATTTACGTCGCCCCTTTCCCTTCTATTGCGATTTTACGCTCGCCAATGGAAAACGCACACTGCATGTGTGCTCGAACTCTCCGCGTTCTACGAAAACACGTGTTTTCGAGCTTTGGGCAAGGCTCGAAAGAAAAAAATGCTGATCGATCGTTGCAGGCAAAATTTTCATTATTTTTTAGTCCAAAATGAACGGAAAATATTATTTCATCGAGGTTGTTTTTTTTTTTTTTGAGGTTAGCCAACGATTTTTGCCGGCTCTGCTGCTGCGATCGTGAGAATTTTTAATCCCCATGACTCTTCGCGTAAGAACTCGAACGTCTCTGGTGTGTAATTAGTCCCGAATGAATGTAAACCATTCAGGCTTTCAAGCAGATGAGCGTGTGTGTATTTTGCTCATGAGGATTAAACACGAAGGCTTTTTTTTCGTTTTGGGTGCGCCGGAAACTCGAGGGTGGATTATCGTAACATCAGTAGGCTTTTTTCAACGCTCGCCATGTGTATTTTTTTCCTATCGAGTCTATGAGAGTCTCTTGAAACTCTCGAGTCATTCCGGTAGAAAGAAATCAGGATTTTTCGAATTTCGGTACATTTATTAGTTTCGAAAAACGAGAATCAATAAAAAGCAAATGGTACGATTGAGAAAATTAAATTAAAATGACGATTATCGCAAGAAAACATAAAAATTCGTTGATGCGGAATTTCGGACGCCATCGCATTTCGAGTCTGAGAATCAAAACTGCGTAGAAGATGCGTGAATGGCACGTTAAATTGACGAATTATGACTTGGCCGTAATGTTTTCTTTGTGGACGAATGAAATCGGTGGTGCGAACGGAAATAACAAGAATTAAGCTTGGCATTTGAATCTTTAAAGCTCGTCCATTTATTAATAAAAACATGAATTCAACGTTTCCAAAGGCGTGTGAATTCTCGTGGTCCAGAGCGTCGTGCAACACGCTTGACACACAAAGCGAATAAAACCGAATTTATCGTAAATCTAAAGTTTGACTGAATTATATTTGTGTTTTAAGGCATGCAGAAAAAAAAAGTGGAAAAAATGACAAATAAAGATCAACTTACGGTCCAACGTAGTCGAAACGTAGAAAAGAAGCGTCTGTTTTGATGCGCGAGCGGCGTCTGTGTTTAGCCCGGAAGGATGGTCAGATGTTGCCTGAACGAGCGCACAAATGAGACTGATGCTCGCTCAAAAAGCGTCAGGTGGAAAACAACTCGCGCGACGATCCTCGCACGATCAGGCTTGGTCTGATTCGTACGACCGAGAGTTCTTTGTAAAACTTGTACAAATACTTTCTCATCGACACGATTCGATCATAATAAAAAAAACGACTAAAAAACTCGTCCCTCTAAAATTTCGTGTCTTTATTCCCAATATTAGAAAACGAAAAGTCAATCAAAACGACGCGCTGCAGTTTTTATTGTTTTCTTGATAAGTCCATTGAGCAATTTTTAGTATCGAAATCAACATTCAAAGCTTTCTGACATCATTTCTGATGGAACGAGTGACGTCACGCACAATAATATTACGTGCGTTTCCCGTCTTGGCACATTTGTTTGCGCAGATTGAAGGATTTCGCTTCTCGCCGCGTGAGCATATTACAGATTCCCTCCCACCCTGGCAATTTATTCTCGAATACTTAATAAAAAGGCCACGCGTTTATTGTGTCACTCTCCAAAATAAAACATGCGATGACGACGAATCCTGAATAAGTTGCATTCCTCGACAGTGTGCATGAGATAATAATTAACAAATGCATCATCACATATTTTTCTCGCCGCCATAAGTCATCGTCGCTTTATTATCGTTAAAATTCGATAAAATACAGAACAACGAACAAAAGACAACAATTATTTGATGTGGACGACTTGAAATTCGTGGATGGGTTTGCGAGAGTCACGATCACGAATGTATCGCCAACAATCGACGCAGAAGCAATAAAGGATCGTTGGCTCGGTTTCGAAATCCTGAAACAGAGCACAAAAATATAAACAAACCAAAGAAATTTGTCAAAATAGCGAAGTTGTCGACCGTCGGTAAGTTATCGACCGTCGGTAAGTTATCGGCGGGAGAGAAATTGATGGCGTTGGTTAGGAAAATGGTTCGTGGATGGCGCCACTGGGTCGTGACGAGAAAAAAAGAGGGAAAAAGCTCGTTCGCGCCGGTGCGTCAACCGCCAAAAATCGTAATGTAAACATTGGCGGTTGTCAATAATGTTTTACCGGGTCTTCGGCGTCCGATAGTTTCTTTTTAAGCAAATCCCACGACGGAATTTGGTCCGAATCGTCGGATTCGTCGGAATCCCGTTTGGTCGAAGTTCCGGGCCTTTGTTGCGAGGTTGCAGCGCGAGAGCTCGACGCTGCATGACGCGCTGCAAAGTCGACGCCGCCGCGTCTTTCTTTTATACGCTTTAACAATGCGAAAAATTGTTTTTATTCAAAGTTTTAATCGAGTTTCGAACGGTCGCGACGTGTGCAGTTTACCCATCGCCAACAGTCGTACGTCAGCCAGAAGTGGATCAGATAAAATACCATGATCAGGATCGATATGATGCACATGCTAAAATTGTGCAGAAACACCGGATGGTCCGTCAATTCGGCGTCCGATATTTTTTCAAGGTTAATGTATATCTCCGCGTGTCTCATCTCGACTATTCCAGCCAACAGCATCATGATGATTCCCGCAGCACAACCAGTGAGTGTCTCTTAAATAATAAAATTAACACAGCAAATCTGTTGATTCTCGTATTATTTTAATTCAACGCGATCACAACGTCGATCGCCCCGAAAAATCTCTGTAAATCTCACCATTTCTATTAACGGGCGAAAGTTGCGACAAGTCAACCACAAAATACCCAAAGCCACGCTGATCACCATGCAGATCGGGTAGACGAAAAAAACTGGATTTCTCCCTTCCGGAAGATCCGGAACATCGGGATCCACTTCGTTCATTCTTTCATTGATAGTGTGATGAACGTAATGGAAAATTTCGATGTGTAGAAGGCTGATCTTTTCGTGTTTGTTGGATAAAATAAAATCATGAATTTTACAAAAGTGACTCGTAGATTTTGAGCCTCCGGGCCACATTGGCTACAATTTCGAGAGCCAAAAATCGAGATTTTCCGTTCGATTCACGTAATAAGCGACACGCGCGAAGAAAATTCATGGCCCAGAGGTTTGATCGACTGTTTTAATCGAATAGAAAGGAATTCAACCCAGATTCGTCTTAACCCGATTAAAAATGCGTTTCGAAGCTTAAAAAAATGGAAAAGTGGGTTACGCGCTCGTCGTGTCGAGTTTCTGGAAATAAAACTTGGTAAACGAAACGCTTTGACATTTATAATACGAAAATGAGACTTTTAACTCCAACACCAGAAAAATACATCGTTCGATAGGACGATCCGGATGACGAGTTTCGTTCTCAAGACTCAGTGACACAATTTATTATATTTCTCTCGTTTTTCTTTGTAATTATTATGTAATTCGAGACCCGGTGGTCCGACACAGATTTTTATCGTTGTCGAGGCTGCGAGATGATGTTTTACCATCTCTCCCCTCACTCTCTCACTCCTTCAGTTTGTATTCGAGAGAACGAACGAGGTATTTGATTACACGGAATGACAACTTTTGCTCTACAGGTGACCTACTTTACGATTATGAAAAAAAAGTCACAAAAATAACGTAAACCATCAAATCCATAAAAATTTCGAAAAAAATCTATTCAAAATTGAATTTTATCAATTTTTCAATTCCCACGATTCGAAATCGTGTCAGAAAGTAATGAAAAAAGTTGTTTTCGTGTAAAAATTTTGATTAAAAGTTTCAAAACTGAAAATTTTCGAAACGAAACGGAATTTTCGTAATTTTGAGAATATTTTTCATTTATAACGAAACTGTCAGCAAAATTAACGATTGAAAGGACAAAAATTTAATTTCCGGAGAGACTTTCTAGAATATTTCTCGCTGCAACAACATTTTAGTGATTTTTGAAAAAAAAAAATCGTTCAGTTCAGTAACTTACGAATTGTACGAGATTCATAACCGCATGAACGACGTGTGACAGACGGGGATTCCTTTCAAAATTGAGTAAATCGCGATAATAAATACTGCTGAGTTGAGCGATTTCTTGAAGTTTGCGAACTTTGATTTCTCTCTCGTCGATATCGTGTTCCAATTTTTTCTTGCCTGTGCTGGCCATTTTGGCTATTGCTGGTGAAGGAGATTTCAATCAGATTGTTCGGGCGCGATCTTGTGAGGTTATTCTCAGTGTTTTTTTTTAGACAAAGGAATTTGTGCAAGTTTGTTGACATTTGTCGACGATATTTTATGAAAATTATTTATAAAACTATGTGGCGGCGAAATAATCCGAGGATAATGCGATTTTCGAGACGCGAATTATTTGCGAATCGAATAATAAATAAAATAAACATCAAGAGAGAAGATGCGCCTGTATATATTGATGCGGATGTGTATCTCGCTCTCCGTCTCGGCGCCAAGAGATTCTCTTATTTCCTGGCGTCGTCGTCGTCGTCGTCTTGTTCGTCCTCACCGTTGCTGCATCCATACAAAACACTCACACCAACGACGCACCCCGAGTACACTGCGGCGCGGTCTCTCGCGCCAGCTTTACCTCTCTCGCGTCTTCTTCTCGTCGATGCGCTTTTGATGGAGCCTTTCTCCATCTCCTCTCGCTGCTGATGCTGCTGAATTATCTATTCGCTCGTATTTATATATATACGTGCGTACACTGTAACAAACTGGAGTCGCTGGTCGGCCTTCGCGCTTCGTGTGTATAAGAATCGTCGGAGAAAAATCTTCGACAACTCCAGCAGATTTTATTATTTCTTACTCGCACTTCGATACATTTTTCATAGCCAAACACACTGTCGCGTACACCGTAACGTTCATTTTATTCCTTAAAAAAAAAAACATGCTCGAGTCCATTCCATTAATAACGTCTGGATAACTTGCGCGCCGAAAAAAAAAATACAACAAATATTTACTCTTGGCGGATTCAAGCTCGTAATTACTCGTTTCTGCGGGTTTGTTGGATTTTTCTCGTTGTTGCAGTGTGCATTGATGGTTGGAGCACAAAAACTTGATCAGTCATCGCACGCGTCGATGGCGCCAACGCGATTTATATAAATAAATGGGCAAATTATTTTTTTTTTTTTTAGTAAAACATTTTTTTTCGACTAAACGAATTTTTCAAGTTCGGAGTCGATTGCACTTCCGGTTTATGGCGCAAAGAGTTACTCTCAGGTCCCATCGCAAGACTCCGACTCTCGCCTCGTCGCATCTCTCTCGAACTTGCGACTGATCCGCATACCCTGGATGCATAATTTAGCCGAAACCGTATTCAGAGAGTTTTCCATTTTTCTCACGCCGTGTCCTCGTAAATTCACGTCGTCCTCGCTCGGCCCAGGACGTGCTCGTGAATTCCCTTTCAAAAACCCTTGTGGCTCTTGCATGCTGGGAATCTTTTCCGAAAAAACTCACGTTTCCACGTGCGCCTCGAGAATGAATTATTTAACAAAGGTACACACGCCAACGACAGTAAATCAGTAAATTCTTCGAAAGGTTAAAACTCTTCCAAAAAAAAAAATCTTTAGTATTGTGGATATATGAAAATTGTTCGCGTAATAGGCGCCTGCGATCGTTAACCCACTTATGACACAACGCCCGCGCACCTTCTCTTCGTAATCAGCGCATTATGACCAACACTTTACTCTCAAAATCTCAAACTGTTTAATATTTGCTTGTTCCCACCTATTTTTTTCACAAAAGAACCAGATCCGATGAATATCAGGTCCAAATTTTAGGCAAAAATATTGAAAATCCACCAAGTGACGATTATTTTAGTGAAAAAACTTTTTTTTCCCGTTTTTTTTCTTCATTTTACATTTAAAAAAATATGTTGGCCTTGAATTTCTTTCGGGAAAGTTTTTCGTATCTAAACTGAAATGTCCAAGGGTTGTTGAGTAATTTTTTGGGAATTTTCGGGCCGATAGGTTGGTCACAATATGGGTTCGAAAATGGACTGGGAAACTTGTCGCACTTAAGGACGAGCCGGTCATGTTACGCTTAAGTACGAGAAAGAAAGTTGTAAATATACCAGATTCGAGCATTTCTCCAAAAAACTACTTCGGGACCGAAAAAATTAAAAAGCGATTATACAGGATGGATGATTAGAAGCCTAAATGGCGTTGGCTAATTAGGAAATACAGTGGAACTTGCAGAGAGACATATTTGCCGTTTAGAAAGATCGTTTGCTCCGATTCCGATCGTGTTATGAAAAATAATAATAATAATTAGTGTAGCGATGTACACGAAGTAGCGAGAGTTAATAGTAAAACAGACAGAGCCTTCCGTTGTTGGATTATTTTAATTGATTCGTTCGTACGCGATATATTTCGTAACGCGTCTCGAAGAATTTCTCGGAGGTTTTTATGAGAGTAAAATGATGATGTTACAAATGTCGCCTTGAAGCGTTGCAATAAGCAACACAAACAGTTTATACATCTAGAAATTTCCGGCAAATGTCCAACGCCATTTTATTCCTCATTCCCTCGGAAAAAATGTGCATCGCGGTTCTTAACGTATCGCAAAAGCGCTTTATTTAGGATTCTCCAATAATTTCGTATGAACATGAAAATTAAAAGTTGAGAATTTGAGATTTTTAACTTTTCCCATCTCAACGCGTGTAAATTCGAGTCGCGTTTCGTTTATGCGGTTGCAAAAAAATGTGTTTAGGATTTTTTCCTAAATACATTTTTCAATGCAACTCGATTTTTGCCACTTTTAGACGGAACGTGAATTTAATTTAAACTTTTAGTTTTGGTGGCAAGGAAGTTTGTACAAAATTTGAAAAGAAGCCTAAATAAGGTCGTTTGATGCCTTAAGTAGAGTATACGGTTATTTTTTTAATTTGCCTGCCATTCTTTCGCGTCAGATTAAATGGCAGGGCAAAAAGGTGTTTCCGTGCCAATCGTGATCCCTTTTATAACCGCGATCCTTATTAATCCTAATCCTTTATTATTCCCCAAGACTGTGTGCAGAACGGTGCAAGGCTGTGTGGTGAACGTTGGTTCGTCCTTTTTGGGCCAGGGAAGCAATAATAATAAAAGGAGGATGTTCCCGGTGGACAAGTGTCGTGTTGTTCCGTGTGTGAGTCACACGTAAATTCCAGCGCCCTTAATCTCGTACCTGAATTACATTCCCCAACTTTCTACATGCAGTAATTTATTCCAAGTATCAAGAAAGACTGGAAAACCTGCTCAAAATTTGATCGTTCGAAGAAATTTCTTCGTCATCGTAAAATGACTGGACAATTTTTTTCAGTTCCATTACGAATCGTTAAATTCAATTATTGACGTTTTTTTTATCACCGCGATGGGTCACCTTTCGAGTATAATTAATTAACCAACAACCGACAGGCTTTAAGCTCGGAAATTTTTCATGCAATCTCACAACTCTGCATAGCAGGCAGCGACAAAAACTTATCATCATAATATAATCCCAGATCTTGTTGGTAGGTGTTGCAACGGGTATTACGATCTCCAGTACAATGATTAATCGCTTGCTCGTCTCGGACCTCTCGAGTATTTCTCTACGCAGAAAAAATTCCCATTTTAATTAAACTCTATTCTCCAATTTTTTTCCCATTCGAAATCCTCGCGCTCTCGGACGTGGCTGCTCTGTTGTTTCGTTTTATAATAATCGAAACGCCAGAGATTTACGGTTCGACTAACGGTTCACACGATTTGGAGTAAGGAAAATTCTCAGATACCCCGAGACAAAAAAAAACTCGGAAAGGGTCAAGAAAATAATGATACGAATCGTAAAATTATTTAGTTGACGAGAATAACTAGTTCGGACGATTGCGATCGTGAGAACCAAAAAAAACTGTTATTTTCTCGCTGCAGTTAATCACAATCTTATTATTGACCAACGCGTTGAAAAAAATTGATTTTTGCCATCCGAAAAGCATTTTGGCTTGAAAATTTTGGATGACATTGAAAATTGCACGAATTATCGATAAATTCAAATATTTTTCGTAGCATTGCAACGTTGCAAACTTCAGCATCATCGTTTTGCATTCGAGCGATGCAAACTTGAACATGGTGCGCGAGGATTTGTCGCAGGGAATCTCTTTTTGTGAGCGTCTGGTGTGCGGGTGGAGAAACGAGGGAACAGCTGTGTGTTGGCTAATCTGCAACGAAAGCATCCCCGAAAGTCATCTCTCGTTGGTATTAACTATATTGTCGAAAAGGGGGGAAGAGAGAATGAAGGAAAGAGATACGTGCCTCGAGTTGGTTGAGTTGTGCTTTGAATGGAGCTCTTTATGAATGCCAAGAGGTTCTTTCGCGCCTCTTCAGCACGCGGGGGCATGTGTATATATACATAAGTAAAATAATACATACGTTATACATAGTACATTGCAGTTGGTCTCGTAAACATATGCTCTGGTTTTATGGTCCGTGTTTATTCTCGCCTCTCTCCACACGCCGCTCGCGCGTTTCTCGTTGGTGTTTTTTTTTATCTTTTTTCTTAACCCCTTGAAGCTCGTCTCGCTCTTCCCTAGTCCCATTAAAAATCTGTGCCACACGCAAGCCCTTGTGGATGCGAGGCAGAAAATAAAAGAAAACACACACACAAAATAAAATCCGACATCTCAATCCAATGCTTTTTATATTTTTATATTGCCAATTGCGTCTCGCGAGCGCCTGATGTGCAACTGACATCACGCACGATGGATCGAATTTTTTTCGATCTTGGTTGGTCATTTAAACTGAAAAAAGCGTCGAGTGCGCGTGTCCATCTAAAAGTAAACTTTATCATGTTTCTCGGAGGCGCCGCTCGGGATTAAAAAGTTTTTAAGAGCCAACTTACCGGCGTGCTGGGTGGCGATAAATTCCCATCGACTTTTTCAACTCTTTCTCTCGGACTCTTGGACCCAGCGAGGGAAGAGACTGATGGCGCAAACCTTTTAGCCAAACTAATGCATCAAACATCCTCTCCCTTCCCCCCCCCCTCTTTCTCTCTTGTGTTAACTATATAAAATGGACAAAGTGGGAAGAGACTGAATGCATGTAGATGTGATGCGGGATACACAGGAGTCTGCGGGGATCCTCATTTGCGGTTTCCACGGGTCATTCCGTTCAAAGTCAAAGAGTTATCGCTCGCTTTCGCGTATCGCATCAAGTTTTACTTTCTCCGCGCGGTGCGGGACGATCAATCTCACCCTTTTCCCTTGGAAACTTGAAGGAAAATTTTCATTCTCTCGGTTTCGACGGTTTTCTCCATCTTTATCATTGAAAAATTTGCTGCTGATGTTGGTGGAGAAGAATTTTTATTAAAAAAAAAGTCCTGCAACGTTTTCGGCACAGTGGGAAGAGAATTTTGCTGGATTTTTGTCATTCCGATGGTAAATTTTGCCGATAGTTTCGTTAGGAATGAAAAATATTGTGAAAAGAAAGGAAAATTTTGGAAAAATATTTAGTTCACCGTGTTGAAGAAAATATCGACGTTTTTCGACAAAATTGAATTTTCAGGGGAAGCTTGCGGCTGAATGTTTCAAGAGCCACGCATCAAATAGTCCATACATTATGATTAATACAGATATATTAGGGAGAAATGGAAAAGAGGGGCGCGAGGGTTGTGTATATGGTCCGAAGCCGATTTCGAGCGTCACGTACGCACTTGTGTACCGGTTGTTGTCCAATCTTCATCCTGCACGTCCGGCTGTGTGTGCCACCGTCGAACTACGACGAAGCAGCAGCAGCAGCAGGATTCATTATCGGAAGTACCCGTTGGTTCCTCGCACTCGTAAACACCCCTCGCGTCCGCAGGAACCCTGGCGGATCTACAGGTGGATTCAAAAACATCAGGATCGCGATAATGGCTCGGGATTTTTCGGAAAAACGTTTAGTTTAATGTATCGAACAAAATATCGATCTTTTTTAACAAAATTTTCACTTCAGTGTTCAAAATTTTCGTATTTTCGATGACGTTGAAGTTTGCATCGTTGAAATGCAACGAAATTATTTTGTTTAGCGGGGAAATCCATTATTTAAATGCGGAATGTAATTACAAGGTTAAAACGATCGATTTTTGCGATCCAAAAAGTATTTGGGCTCGAAAAATTTGGATAATTAGCTGATTCAAAAGAATTCTCGAGGCTTTTGCAGAGCGAGGAAAGGAGAAGAGAGTTGTGGCTCAACCTGTACGTACGAGGCGTCACGATTCGGTCGTCGCACCTGTAAGGGTCACGTACGCGCGCGCGCGATCTCTAAATATATCTATATATCTCGATGAACGTATAGTGCGGAGTAAGAGTGGGGAAATCTTCGGTATACGCGGGCGGGCGGCGGTCTCTCTCGGTATCAGGGCGTCTCATCCATTTAGCACGAGATGTAATTAACCAAAAGTGAGGGTGGGTGTTTTCCGGTGGGCCGATGTATAGGGGTTGCAGAGGGCGAGTTTCGCCCTGGGGCTTCGATAAACATAACGAAAACTGCAAGGGTTGCATAATAAAGCGCCATCTGTCGAGTTCCTGGGCTGCTCGCTCAGTTTCAGCCGATGAAATTATGAAAATAGTAGAATAAAACGAAATTTGCTGCTCAAGCCAAAAAGAATGTGAAGCTCGAAAAAAGTGCCGCACAAGAGACGAAAAAGCTTGTGCGCATAAATTAGCTTTTCGCGTTTCGGCAGAGACACGAGAGAGAATGCAAAACTGCCTGGCCGATCCTTTCTGTTACCTCTGCATATGAATAACCGCATTAGGACTGTGCGCAACTTTATTCGCTTGGCAAATACGCCCCCCCCCCCCCCCCCGTTTTGCTATATATAGTCGTCCTGTACGTTTTTACTCACTCCTTTCTCTGTGTGTGGCTGAATAATACTGTTGAGAAATTTAATAGAATAATAAATGTAGTCTGGAGTCGTGCGCGGTTGCTCAGCTTTTGTAGAGCGAGAAGAAACGCGACAGCAGCGCAGTGACTCTGCGACTTTAGCGTGCATATTTTGCTGCTTTACTCGAGTTCGGCGCTTGCCCGTATGATTAACGCGATCCAATTAACTTGCTCCGCGCATTACGATCCTCAAGTTCCCAGCGTTGGAATGCAACAAAAACTCGTCATTTTTTATTGCAGAGCCCCAAATTTTAATACACTGCTTGTCAACGATAATCGGACGGTTTGCCATTGGATAATCAGATTTGCGAGGAAAATTACGACGATCGCATTAATTATCAAAATGATTGATTAAAAATATATTTTAGCGATCGAAACTTCAGAATCATCCTGTTTTCATGACTCTGAAGTTTGCAACGTTGAGATTCAATGAAAATAATTTTTTTTATCAATTATTTAGTGAATTTTGTAAATCATGGCAACTTTTATCGTTTTATCGTCCAGAGCAAATATGAAATAATAATTACGAGCTCTGCTTAAGGAAAAATGGAATTTTCTTGCATTCCGGCGTTGCAAACTTCAACATCGTCTTTGAAAATTATTCCACAATTAATTATCATCGGATACAATGAAAAAAAAAACGAAAAATATTAATTTTTCGTAAGTTTGACATGGTTGCATACAAAAATCTCGTAAATTGTGCACTAACCGAAAAAATTTAGTCAGAAAAGTTCGATATTTTATTGGATACGTTCAACTAAACGTTTGCTTGAAAAATCACAAAAATTTAGTTATTGCAGCAAGAAATATTCTGGAAAGTCTCTTCGGAAAGTAAATGTTTGTCATTCCAATCGTAAATTTTGCTGATAGTTCCGATAGAAATGAAAAATATTGTCAAAAGTACGAAAATTTTCGAATTTTATAAAAAATATCGACTTTCTTTGACAAAATTGAATTTTCAGTGCCGCAAGGACGATACGGGAAATGGGACTCGATCCCATTCTCTCTTTGCCTTTGCCTCTCTCCCTTTCTCGCTCTCTCTCGCTCTCTTCCGGCGAGTCTGTCTCTTCTCGGTGTTCACTATGCGATAACACAATTAGTCTCTGTCACGTCATGCGCGACACGTGATAAGGGACATTGGCTGATGTCTCTCTTATTATTATTCGTTTGGAGCAACTCGTACGCTGCAAACGTACCGATAATAGTGCATCGCTGAAACGTGCAGTAATATCGCAACCACGTGGCTTCGTAATTCAAAGCAAAAGCAACATGCTTAAGTACACACACACACACACACACATATATATATCGTACGGGTGAGCTCTCGTCAGCATAAATCCATCCACAGCATGGAAGATTCCCACGAGCCTATACAACGATGTGTGTACATGTTTACGCGTATATATTTGTAAATACATTGTTGGGATCGCGGGGTGAAAGACCAAGAGGCTTATTGACGAGTTTCTATAGGAAAATCCAAATGTTGAGAAACTGATGAAATTTGGCGTTGACGTTCTTCAGTATCGAGTGCGAAAACACAAATTTTTTCCAATTTCTCATCTATCCAGATATCGAGTGATTCAGCATCAATTACAGCAGAATTCTTATGCCCGGAATGGATATTTATATGTTGTTTGTATTTTGTATATTCATATTTTGTCAAAAAACCTCGAAATTTTGTTTAACACTTAGAATTTTTGAATAATTTCAAAATTTTCATCAATTTGCCAATATTTTTTATTTGTCAGCTAAATTTACGATCGCAATGACGAAAATTGACTTTTTGAGGAGACCTTCCAGAATATTTCTTGCTGCCATGACAAAATTTTTGTGATTTTTCGAAAAAAACGAAAAAAAATTCTTTCCAGTGCAATTGAAAAATCTAAAAATATAAAAATTTTCATTGTTTAATTCAAATTTTATCGAACACTCTCCGGATTTACTTGAACCTTATTCGTACTTTGTGTTTTTTTCTGAATTATTTTTAAAATGTGTAGGAAAAATGAGAATTTCACGTATTTCGGGGCTAGAAACGTCGAGGCGCAGTTTGAATGCGAAAATAGTGCTAGATTTTCGCGTGCGTTGTTTTACGCGAAGGCTCGATATAGGCCGAACCCTCTTGTTTCTATTCGTGTGTATAGCGCGACCCCAGGCACGCGTATTTTACACCCGAGAACCTAAACGAGAGACAGCACTTGGGTTAAGGGGTGCACGCGGTGTTGCGTGGACCAGAGGGAAGCCCTTGGTCATCAGATGTTGCGTGGACGTAGGGATACGAGGATACATTTTGTCCACGCATATACAAACCTCGAGGCAGCTCTTTCTTTCGCTTGATTTATTCGCCATTTGCCGCAGGAGAAAGTGCAAAACAACCCCCGGGATTTTCTGCTGCCCGACTCATCTTTCCGCATAATCCAAATTAATCTTCGTCGAGTCGAGGCATCAGGTGTGAGTTTTTGCGCAGCGCGTTCCACTGAAAATTCAATTTTTTCGAAAACCCTCGATATTTTGCTAAACACACGGAATATTTTTGGGAAACTTCAAAATTTTCGTAATTTTCACAATATTTTCCATTTCCAACGGAACTGTCAGCAAAATTCACGATTGGATTGACTAGAATTGACTTTCCGAAGAAACTTTTCAGAATATTTCTTGCTGCAATGACAACATTTTTGTGATTTTTCAAAAAAAATGTTTGCTCGAACGTATCCAACGAAATTTTCGTAATTTCCACAAGATTTTCCTTTTCCAACGGAAGTATCAGGAAAATTCACGATTGGATTGACAAAAATTGACTTTCCGAAGAGACTTTCTAGAATATTTCTTGCTGCAATGACACCATTTTTGTGATTTTTCAAAAATTTCCAACCAAATTCTCTTTTTTTTTTATTTTGAAGAAAAAGTTGATCGCAGGACCAAAATTTCCGTGGTGAAACGCAAACGAAACACGTTTCGGAGCAAAATGCAAAATAAAGAGCTGCGCGTTTGTATCGGAGCGCACGCCCGTTGTGTCGACAATCGTGCTTATGAATCCTCTTTGGAAAAGCATTTGTTTGAGACTGCTAAGGGCAAGTGGATTTAAAGTGGGTTTAGGAGAGAAAGGGAGAGGGAAAAGAGAGAGGGACAGAGAGACGGTAAAGTTGAAGCGCCTTGGGCGTGCGATTTCTGTAGGTATAGAGAGGTGTGTCATGAGGGGGAAAGACGAGATCGAGAGGGAGGAAGAGAAGGAACCGAACGTGTTCGGTGAGGGCGCTGAGGGACGGAAAACAAGAGAGAGAGAGAGAAAGCGAAAGAGAGAGAGGGGAACCTCAATAATGTTACGAGCAAACGAGAAAATCTCTATATATATATATATATTTAGTGTACCTACGGAAAGTGTATACGTGTGTATGAATGATGTATATAGAGATACAGAAATGTAGGCTGAGAGGTATACGAGAAACCGCACAGGCCATAGGAGCATCAGCGGCAGCGGCAGCGCAGCTCGACTCACTGCCGGGGGACTCCACGAGAACCCAAACGAGACGAAGATCGTCAGTAGCAACTCGACGCCCGCATCGAACGGAAAGCGAGTCCCGCGTGCATTTAAAACGAGAAAAAAACAGACACAGGGAGTAAAATAAAAAACATTTATTGTTGGTGACAAAAAACAAACTTTTAGCTCGTTAAAAGTTTTGCTTTCGGAGGAGAAAACATTGGGAAAAGCGAGTGAAAAACTCGCGTGGAATTGTGCGCACGTCTGCAATTATTTCGAGAGTGTTTTGGTTTCTCTTCCTGTCCACGTTGTGTGTTTTTGTGTGAATAAAAAAATGTGATCGGTAGGTGAATCGGTGGAGAATGCGAACACGATTTTGAAACGGCACGTTTTCGTTTTATGGAGCAAAAAAGCTCGGAAAATACAGTGCAAAAGTTTAATTTGGTTTAACGACACACGACACACAGAGATTCTCGATCCCATGGTATTTTCTGAATCGACGATACTCACTTACTGTACCGGAAGTGCTCCCATCTCTTGACTTTTGTATATTTGTATATAACACACTTGTACGAGTATAAATATACGCAAGATTACAGAGGCAGATACTTGTGTCTATATGCGATGGTCTGATACACACCGCGAAGCACACGGAGCACACAAAGTTCACGGAACCGCGAAACAAGCAGAAACAGTAAAATAAAATAGTGAAAAGTGGATGAAAAAATGGTGAGACGTTGATGGGAATTGGGAGAACTTGACAAATTACTCGAGTCGATAATAAATTGGGATTTGAAGCGTTTCTCGTAAGCGGAAGTTTGAAAGATCGAATATAGAAATCGAGAGAAAAAAATGAATGAGATTCGCGAGAGTCGGGCCTGCTGAGCAAAGACAACAATATTTTCTACTCCATATTTAATAGGAACGTCGACATGACAGCTGGAGATAATTTTTCATGCTGCTAACATCGACGGCGATCATGACGATCATGACGATAATAATAATGCCGAGATTTACGATAATGAGGGAGGAAATGGCGGCTCGAAACGAATGATCCCGAAAGAGATCGTTCCTACTGTGTTACTATTATTACAGCAGTGAGTGTGCGATAAATCGTGCGGGGATCCGAACCGCGTTTGACGTTTGTCCTCCTGGGACACACAGGGAATATTTTACCAGCGTAAACGAGAATTCAACCAAGACACTAAACTTTACGTCCCATCGAAGCAACAAAAATAATCGCGTCGCGTGTTTTGTAAATACCAACAACAACAACAGGAAATTAATTCACCAAACATTTCCGTCTCATTATTGTCACAAACAGCTTTAAGGATCTTGCAAGTGCTTCCGCGTGTGCCAGTGTGTGCTTACGCCTAGAAAGTGAATAGAAAAGCGAACCGCGTGCTCGCTTTTGTTAATGAATTGATAAAAACATCAAATTCAACCAGCAAAACAGTGTCACGTGTGCTCGAATTCACAACTTGCCATTTGCATAGGATAAAAGCATCGAAAATCGAAACATTTTTGACGCCTTTTTCTTTTTCTTCATCATGATTTTTAACCGTGAGTAAGCAACTTTACGAATTAATTATAAATAATTTATCTCAGGCGCTCTGCGATTAAATGTCAATGAGAAATTCCTCGCCAATTATTCCTGATTCTTCGAGCCAACGGAGCTCCTGCTTTGTTTCTCGCATCATTTGACAATTTGCCTTTCATTGCTAATTACGGAATAAAACTTCAAGGCCGAAAAAATGGCGAATAAAATGAAACCAATTAATAAAATATTTGGATTTTTATTTTCTCGTATTTCCAAACATCCGCGCTAACGATTTCGGAAAATTCGATACCGCACGATTTTAATTGTCATCGTTTCGTGCCGTAATGTCTGATTAGGCGTGAGCACGTTTTGCGTACATGTTGCTTTCGAGTTTCGAGAATCGTTCAATGTTTGCCAGGCAAAAACGTGGCTCCGGACTCATTTAAACACGTTGTGAATTTTTAACATACACAAAATTTCAATTGCCACGCGTGTCGAGGTGAACGAACGATAAGAAATTAATTATTGCCAAATATTTCATGAAAGATGATTTTTCTATCGATTATTCATTGAATCTTGAAAGTCGTGCCAATTTTTCGTATCGATTCAATTTTTGGGTCCGAAGCAAATATCGAATTATAATTGTGAGCTTTGGTGAAGAAAAAATGGAATTTCTTTGCATTTGAAGGATCGAAATTTCTTGAAACGAAGAGTCTCCTACTGCCTGGTCAATATGGGCCTTTCTAAAACATACCTGATCGGTAATTGCAGGGATTTGTAATACCCTTTGCGAGTGAGTCGGAAATATATGGGAAAACAAGAGAAGAGAGGGCGAGAGAAAACAAACTCGAGGCCTATCGTCCTTCTCGTGGTCGAACAAGAGGGTTATAAAATTTACCGTTAGACACACACCAGCCCAACCAGCTTGACCGACACTTCATTCCCTTTTTTTCTTTTCCTTGCTCCGTGTACTCTTGTTTCAACAATGACGATATTTTTGTGCTCGTTTCCGGAAAGAACGAATTCACCGTATACTGAAAAGAAAATTTTACGTTGGACTAAACGTTTTTTTCGAAAAATCACCAAAATTTTGTCATTGCAGAAAAAAATACTCTAGAAAGTTTCGTAAGAAATGAAAAATATTGTCAAAGTTACGAAATTTTTTTTAATTATCCAAAAATATTTAGTTTTTTGAGAAAATTCAATTTTCAGGGTTCAATTTAATTTTTGGGAATTTATTCATTTGTTTAATTAAACGGATTCATGAAAATTTGAATCCTGCTCCGGTCAATCAATGAGAATTTGCCATGAGCAATATCCCTGTCGCTATTGTTATTATTATTAGTCGAAATGCAGCAGGGGTTGTTGGTTGTATCGACGATTAGATAGTTGGGAGTATATGGCGTGGACGGGGTTGGGGTCGGTGACCAATTCATCCGAGCATCAAAAGCAATCGGCCTGGATGTCGTCCGAGGGCAATCCCTCTTTTCGGTTTCTCTGTCTTTCGCCTCAGACGAGTTAATTGTTTATTTGGAACGTTGGCAAAGCCAATCGGGATGTCGATTGGCCACGTCGGTTTCCGGGCTTGGCTGGAAAACCTCAAACGTACCCTAATCCCCGAGAGATTAAGGATACGTTGGGTCGGGATCGACCTTCGCCCAAGAATCGATGTCCCAGGCACGAGCATGGCTTTTTCCATCATTTCGATACTTTTCTTTTGTCCAACTTTTGTCACGTTTATTTTTCGTTACGTTTGGATCGAATTGCGTGGAGGAAAAAGGCTCGCAACGTCTAATTTTCTTCTGTTAACGCGAAAAGAGCGTTTTCATGTGATGTTTTCGTTGAAAATGGTTGAAAAGCCTTCTCGGCCATTGGAAAACTGAATTTACTACGAAAAATTGAAAAACGTGCATTGTTTATCAAAAAAATGAATAAAAGTGAATTTTTTGGGCTCATTCTTTTCGTTTTTTAATGCAGAATCACGTGAGTCTTGGGCAAGTTCGATTCAAGTAGAAAAATTGGATAAAAATGCGGTAAAGTCACGAGAAACGAAGAGGGAACGAAAGGAGAAAAATCGCCGGATTTCGAGTGACCTGGGGTCGTTTTTGACCCCAGCTCAGCGTCCGGGAGGTTGAAATCCTGTTCCGATCGATTCGTAATTGAATAAGCAGGTGCAAATTAATTAATCCAAGTACGATGCATGAATTTCATATCGGGATTTGAGGTTTCTACGATTATTAGCCAATCATGTTCGGTTGGGTTGATCGCTTCAAAGCCGAACGTGAGAATTCATATGACGCGTGTGTTTGTGCTCAGCAACCGTTAAATTAATGCCCAAAGTTTAGAGCTATTAAGCGCGTGAGCGATGCAAATGCGAGAAAATCGTTTCAAGCCACGAAAACGCAAAATCCATTAATTTTCCGTTATCAATTCATTTATTTATTTTCATTGAAACGCAGGGTCATCATCGTCTCATTGGCAATTAATTTTTGTCGAAAAACGTCGATATTTAGGTGAACACACGGTAAACTAAATGTTTTCGTTTTTTTTTATATTTTTAACGGAACTGTCAGCGAAATTAATGATTGGAATGACAAAAATTGACGTTTCGAAGAGACTTTCTAGAAAATTTGTTGCTGCAATGACGAAATTTTGGTGATTTTTCGAAAAAAAAAGTCAAGTCGAACAAAATTTTCTTTTCAATGCATTTATATGGGTAAAAATATCGTCATTAGGGCTTCGCGCGTAATGCTAGTGCGGATTGAGATCAAAGCAAAGTTTAATAGGTGATGATGACTCTTCCCTTTCGTCTGTAGACGCAGAATGCAGGGCAGAATGATTCCAGCAAACATTAACATCGTTACTTTTATATATAACACTTATTATTATTACGTGCACACTTACAGGCCGAATAAACACAATTAAATGGACTTTGAGATCTACGCATCTCGTATTTCCCCTTTGTAATGAGTCGCACTCGCGGCGCAGGTGGACAAAACGTTAACAACTTTGGAATTACTCATTAATTATCATTTTCTCATTATGATTATTATTTTTTTTTTTTTTCATTACGTCGCATTATTTCTATATCCGGGGGTCGCGGCGACGTAGTGGCGACATTCGGAATCCCTTGTCTCGCGAGAGACACATAAAAACGAGAAACTTGATAGGCCAACGTTTTGGAGAGTCGATTGAAAGCGCGTTTGAGATAAAAACGAAAGTTTTCGAGTGTCGAAATGATTTTTACCGATCAATTGGTCGTGGAATCCTGTTTTATTGGGCGTTAGTTCGTACGTGTGAACAAAAGATCAAGGTCACAAGACAGATGAGAAAGAAAATGAGGTACGGAGCGGCAAAAGTGAACCGAAAAGAGAAAGATTATCAGCAGCTTTGACGCGTATCTGCAGAGAGACAGAGAGAGAGGAATATGTGAGTGTGTGTGTGTGCGACACTCGATATTCGATTCTCCATACACTATGCGAGGCTGTTGGACGAAAGTTACAATACGTGCTCGATCGTTTCTCTCAAGCAGCAGTGGGTCGACCGTGACACTTTTTTTTCGCTCCTCCGTCTTTCGTGTCGCGTCTCGATTTTTTTCAATTTTTTTCGTCTCTTTAAATTCTATTTCTTGTCGCGTTTTTTTTTGCGTTTTAAAACCGATACAATGAAAAAGTTAAAATTCGTTTCTCTTTTGCTCAAGTCTCCGCAATCGTCGCTTGGACGAAGGTCTTTGAATTTCCTATGCGAAAAGGATCGAGTGCAGCAGAGGGAGCGAGCGGGACGGCAGAGCAACACGTAAATAGCGAATGGGAAAGGAAAAGGGTCGATAATTGCATCAGTAGTTTAAATCCTTTGAACGGTGGAGCATAACGCCGAACGACTGTCCTCCACGCTTCCAACGTGCCCTCTCGACAGTTTTGCTTCTCGTTATACACACATAGCAGGCCATCCATTGCTCCGGGATGCTCTGCGGTGACCGATTCAATCAAGCCCTGTACTCTCGTTCTGCGTCTCTTTTTTCTTCTCCTTTGCTCTCTCTCTCTCTAGCGAAGCCTGCAATTGCAAAGCTCTCGACGAAACGTCGACGTCGTCCACACGTATGAACGAGCTTTGATAGGAAAAAAGATGGAGAATCATTTCGAGTACTTTTTGCTTCATTTTTATCGTCCTTTTAAATGGACAGCGGATTAAAAAAAAAAGAGAATAAAACGTGAACGTAGCTCGATTTGTCAATTTCAACGGATTTCCAGCTTTTGCCTCGAGTTGGTACGCGAAAATTTGTGCAAGTTTACCGCGACCGTTTTAATGCACATTTCGCAAATTAAACGGAAGAATGGACTTTGAATTGCAAAAGGCTGCACTTAATTCTCTCGTTTAATTATAGAAATTTGGATTTAGGGCGCGAAACGATCTGACGCAATGTAATACAAAATTTGAGGGAAAAAAAAGCTTGATTACAGTTTTCTCGTTATAAATTGTGTACACACAACGTTTGTATAGATATACATGTCATCTGCGCTCGGTAGGTCGAGGATTACGGTACATTCTGTTAATTGGACGCGGTTATAACGCTCCGGACAATGGTCCAACGTCCGCGTGTATATATTTCGTTGATTCGCTCAGCTGAGAGCGAAAAAATTGAAATAAAAGGTTTTTTCATTGAATTTAGTCGCCAAGACCAGGAGTTTTGTTTAATCGGGACTTTGACGTCACGAACGAATGAAAATGTATAGTGAATTCGGTGTGGGCGACCCTGCGCGATTAATTTGCGTCACGAGATTTTGGCAGCCGCGAGAAAAAAGAAATTTATGTCCCATTGCGAAATTTCTTGTTACGAATGTCTATGGATTTTTTTTCGTGCGTAAAATACTCGCCACCTGTTTCTTCCTCCATGGGGTTATACGTGAGAGGCAATAAGTTGCGCAACGCTTGCCAGGATTTCCGGTCAGCCGATCGAACGTCTCTCTACCGACTCGCTAAATATTTCTTTACACACTCACACACTGCATGAATAAATGTGCATGTGTGTTTTTGTGCACGACAAGACAATTCATACTGTATTCAAAGGGCCCTCCTGCGACTACACTCATCAACAATTCGCTTTGACTCTCTTCTCCTACTTACGTCACTGCACCCATCCCAGCACCATTCATTGTCAATTCTCTATGGGTCAATCGCTGAGCCATCAATGAATTAGCGTACCAGCAGCTCGCTCTCCCATTCGGATATTCCAAGTATCATGCGCAAGTTTGCATCGTTTACATTTTGTCGAAAAACCTCGATAATTTGTTGAACACGCTCAACTCTAGATATTTTTCGATCATTTTAAAATTTTTCTTATTTTCACAATATTTTTCAATTCTAACGGAAAAATCGACGCATAGTCAGCATAATTGACGATTGGAATTACAAAAATTGACATTTTCATTGAAATTTTTGTGATTTTTCATAATTTCAAAATTTTCGTCATTTTGGCAATATTTTTTCATTTCTAACGGCAAAATCGACGCATAGTCAGCATAATTGACGATTGGAATTACAAAAATTGACATTTTCATTGAAATTTTTGTGATTTTTCAAAAAAAACTCTTGCTGTGACTCTTTTTCTTTTTTTTTTGGGAAATGAAATGACCGACACAATTTTTCGTAACTTAACTTTTAATTGTGTGAAATTGTTTGCTCGACTCTTCGGACACCTTGTGCATGTACGCAGACACGCACGAGAGGAGTATGTTTCTAGACTCGTTACAGCGAAAGGCAGGAGTGAGTCACGAGAGCATAAACTCTGTCGCAGCCCTAGCAGGAGATGTTCGCGCTGTGATCGAGATTTGCTCTTTCGCGATGCGTCCTGGGTTGCACCTGGTGGGTGCGAGTAATCCGTTAGGACTGGTACCCTCTTTCCAAGTGGGTTACCACAGCGAGAACCTGGTGAATCGACGGACTCGCGAATCCAGATATTTCGAGAGCAGCCATTCAATCTGGCTGGAATTTTCATCGAATTTTCTGTCGCAATAGCTTCGCAGGGGTGACACGAGGTTTTA
This sequence comes from Diadegma fenestrale, assembly GCA_037043255.1. Classification (NCBI taxonomy): domain Eukaryota; kingdom Metazoa; phylum Arthropoda; class Insecta; order Hymenoptera; family Ichneumonidae; genus Diadegma; species Diadegma fenestrale. The sequence goes on from CM073312.1 coordinate 2,053,633, forward strand.
GAAAAAATGATAAATTGCAGAAATTCACGCGTGGCTCGCGTATCGGAAATTTTTTTATTCCAGTTGTTGGATCGTTGCGCAATATCGATTCAGCGGAATATTTGGCTGAATCGATTTTTTATATCTCGAAACGTTGCCAGCGAAGAAATTTTTTTTCGCACTGCGTAGAGGCCACAATAAAAATCGATATTTCGTTGGAAACGTTCGACTAAACGTTTTTTTTTTGAAAAATCACAAAAATTTTGTCTTTGCAGCAAAAAATATTCTAGAAAGTCTCTTCGAATAGTAAATTTTTGTCATTCCAATCGTTAATTTTGCTGAGAGTTTCGTTAGAAATGAAAAATATTGTCAAAATAACGAAAACGTGCACTGAAAATAGAATTTTGTTAAAAAAGATCGAAAAATGACGAAAATTTTGTCATTCCAGCAAAAAATATTCCGGGAAATCTTTTCGGAAAGTTAATTTTTGTCATTCCAATCGTAAATTTTGCTGACAGATTCATTACAATGAAAAATATTGTCGAAATAACGAAAATTTTGAAATAATCCCAAAATATTTAGTTGGCTGTATTCAACAAAACATCGACGTTTTTTGACAAAATTAAATTTTCAGTGTCGAGATTTTCATGTCTCGGCGTCTGCCCAGACGAGGATATTCAATCGTCTTTTCCAGTACGTATTTCAAAGTGGGACAGCGTGCAGTGTGTGTTGTGGGTCAGTGCCAAACCTTGGACGAACGCAGAACCACGCGTTACGTATATATATTTATTTTCGTATATGAAATGCATCTCGTTGGATAAAAAATGCACGTTACGTTGAGCAGAGTTTTGAGCAGCGAAAAAAGCGCCAATTCGATCTTCCTTTGCCTCGTTTCTCTCCTTCGCGGGCTCTTTTTTGCTCGCATACTTGAAGCTAATTAAATTTGCCATTATTATATTCCGCTCACGAGATAGATTCGCAAGGTTCAACTGCGTAAGGTCGTGTTTTACGCCCTTCGTTCGTTCCACGATAAACCAAATGAATTATTCACTTGTTGACACGCGTTTCCTTTCGCCTGCACATTCGAAAAATGTTTAAATCTCCGTTTTTTTCTGAAAATCAAATTTTGACCAAAAATATTTTTAAATCATTCCGAAATTTTCGTTATTTTGACTGAATGACAAAAATTTCAACATTTTTGTGATTTTTCAAAGTTTAGTCGATCGTATCCAACAAAATTTTCTTCACAGTGTCGTTTTCATTGTCTTGACGATAAATTCAGCTGGAAACAAGAGAAATTAGTCTCGCGATCGGGAATTTAAATCGAAAGCAGTTTTCGGAACGATTCACGTCTCTATTCGAAACAACTGCGCCATGATTTTCGACACAGTGACCATAATTATTGAAAATAATGACCAAAATGATTTTCATCGAGATTATGATGTTGATGCGCAAAGATGATGATACGGTGGCCTTAGGCTGTCGGTCACTGACACTGTTTCACAACTCGTGTGCCCGAGACTCGCGAGTCCGATGTATATATACGAGGCTGCGTATTCTATACGCGGTCACAGTGTCCCGGGACAACACGTGACCGCATCACCTTTTCTTTGAAGTTACACGAGTTGCTATATCATACGAAAAAAAAAAAAAAACGAAGAAAAAAACACGATCGTGATCGTCTGGTTTATCGAGTCTTTCCATTTATGCATAAATACGTGGATTCCCTTTATTTTTCTCGACGGAATTATTCATGCCATATGAAAAACTGATTGAGAGAATTTTTAATTCGATTCGTCACTATTTTTGGGATAAAAATCCTCGTAAAGTCATTTTGAAACTTTTTATTCGTTCTCGCAGGTCGCCGCTGCATCGAAAATTAAATTTTATCGAAATGGTGAACGGTGAACTGAATATTTTTGGATAATTTCAAAATTTTCGATATTTTGACCATTTTTTTTTTTTATTTATAATGGAACTGTCACCAAAATTAACGTTTGAAAGGACAAAAATTTGGGGAAAAAGGCAAAAGTGAATAATTTATGGGGAAAATATAGTTTTTTTGAATTTTCTTCGATATTGGAAAGAATTTTTGACATTTTCGTGAAGCACTTTCGAGATTTCGAGGAATTATTGGGCTGCGGTGCTCATGCACTTTTTCATGCTGATAAAAAAGTGGGATTCGATCGTAAAAATCGTTTAATTCCCCTTCTCGAGTATAAGCGGTCGTTAATTAACGATTTCGTCGAACCGATTAATATATGCTCATGGTAAAATAACCAAACGTGCTCTCGATGTATATAAAAACGTCGGAACGCGTTCGCAGCCGCTCGCGGCCAATTTCGACCTCAGATTATGTATTTTTTCTTCCTGCAGTAATTCCCGGTTTCGTCGTACAGTCAAAAAAGTTTCATTTTCGTATCAAGGTCAATATCCCATTAAAAAAAAGTTTGAACCACGAGGAGCGATGATGAAGAAAACGATTTTAACGAATTTGTCAACTCGATCGATATCTCGTTATGGAAATTTCTCCCTCCGCTCGATTTCAATGAGAAAATGAGATTTTTAACGATTTTATTCCCGCCAAGAAAATTGGCCAGGATATCGTTAAATTAATTTCATTATTCCCGGCTAATTCCCAGTTGAACCGAATTTTCTCGAGGCCTCGTTAATTGATCACGAGGCTCGCGGCGTCGCCTCGATAATTACTAATTAAAATCGGAGATGGCCTCCGAACGAGCGAGACCGCGACAGAGCTCAAAGGATCGAAAAAATAGATTCGGTACGTACAAAATTCACTGAAAAGAAAATTTTGTTGGATACGCTAAATTTTTTTTGAAAAATCACAAAAATTTGACGAAAAATGAATTTTCGTCATTCCAATCGGAAATTTTGTCGACAGTTTCGTTAGAAATGAAAAATATTGTCAAAATAACGAAAATTTTGAAATTATCCAAAAATATTTAGAGTTCAACAAAATATCGACGTTTCTCGACAAAATTGAATTGAAAATTGACCGGAAAAGTACAAAAGCAACGCGACTGTGTGTATCATGTGCGGCAAAAGTGTCGAGGTGGGAAAAAAAGTGTTTCGTCCAGCTGACGTAGAGGTCTGGTGCCCCGAAGGGTTAACAATCGGGTCAATTCGAGTTAAACCAGTTAGGAACGTTCGAACACGAAGAATAAATAGTCGTAGACGCTGCTCGTGTCACAACCAACTCTCCTCGTATCTCGTCGAATTAAGGACGCTTCGATTATTTTTCTCTTAAATTTCAATGAGTTTCGAGCCACAAAAAAGCCACATCGCGCAAACATTTCAATCATCCAAATATCTCAAAAGATTTTGTTTACGTTCAGCATGATGGGAAACAGAATTAAACGATTCGGAGTAAATTCGAGAGGCTTAAAATAATGCGATGAGGAAAAAAAAAATGATTCTGGAGTTTGCATCGTTGGAATACGTCGAAAAATTCATTTTTTATTCATTATTTTGATAATTAATGCACTTTTTTGATTTTTTTTTCGTAAATTGGATTTTCGAATGGCAAAAAAGTCTGTTGCATCATTTTTGACGAATACTGTGGCAAAATGTTGCGCTACGCTTGAAAAATAATCAGTGTTCGTTGCATCGAACGACGCGAACTTAAAAAGATCGTAAAAAAACTGAGACTTTCGTCGGAATTTGTAGGAAAATAAATGGTCAAGGTATCGCGGTTTTACATTGTGTGGCGAGTCTGCGCTGTTTGCCACGGTATCGATCGACCTCGCGGGAGAAGGAATAAAAATTGAGCAAAGGATAGAAACGCTTAAAATTAATAATAAATTTAAAGTCTCTCGAGAATATTGTGCGCGAGGAGGAAAATGCTTATTGCGGGACGTTTACTCGCGGCGCGTTCGCCGTGTGCCTTATGCTTCTTCTCTCGTCGATTAAACACGCAAACACAGAGCTCCTCGGGCGCATAGCTATGTATATAAATATATAAAGAAAGGAGAAGAGAAAGAGAGCTTATAAATGTTTTTTGGCGAAAGGCCAAAACCTAACGCGCAGACAGTTGGGCGGATTAACTTTTCTTCTCCTCGCCGACAGCACAGTGTGAAAAGATGCGCAGTACTCGCGTCCATCGCCAAAAAACGCACTTTTTTCTACCGGGTGTCCCTTAAGGAGGGCTAAAAAGTTTGGAAACCGATTTTTTTTCGAAAAATCACAAAAATTTCGTCATTGCAGCAAGAAAAATTCGAGAAATAGAAAAAAATATTGTCAAAATGGCGAAAATTTTGAAATTATCCGAAAATATTCGACGTTTTTCGACAAAATTCCATTTTCAATGCATTTTCAGGACGCCTGACGTGATGACGCTGCAAAATGCAATGAAATGAGAAAAAAAAAGCAAATAAAATTCTTCGTTCCTGGATGAGACGCAGCTCGAATAATATTTACATTGTGATCGATCTGCACTTTCACGTGCATGTACTTGAGAAAAGAAACCAGATCGATGGAATGATTTCACCGCCCGTGTGTTATTGTATTAATCGCACGGAAGAAACAAGCGGTTGAAAATAAAAATGGGAAATTTTGCTTCTCCCAACTGCGCATCGTTCCTTTATCCGCAGTTTTCTTTTTTTTTGTAAATACTCGACGGAGGCTCTCGGAAAAAAATACGATCGCGCTGAATTGATTCACAACTTCCGGTGGAATTAATTTTCACACTCGCACGATTATCGGTATCATTAATATTTTTTTTTCCGCACAATTATTCACGTTCCATTTTTGAAACATTCGTTGGATTCCGAGAAACAAAAAACCCACGAAATTAAATTTACGACGTTTAGAAAAAACGATTTACTGATTTCGGAGCAGAAAAAAATGTTTCCATCGAAATGAACGGATTGAAAAACATTGGAAATTCAATTCTGCGTAACAAGTTTGAAAATTACCTCATCTTTGCATGTTCCGTTACATACGTCGTGGAGATTTCATACTCGGGACCGGAAGTGCCTCTGTTGTTATCGCTTCTATGTCCAACACAAAATATAAATATATAAATTTGCGCGCACGCGTACGACAGTCCCGAGATTATTTATCATCGTCACTGACATCCGTTCGTTTCGAATACTTTCGGAAAATGGATCGAAAAAAATGAGATTCTGTGTAGGTTTTTGAACGATTTCGCATATAATCGATTTTGGACAGATTTTTTGAGTGTATCGATGAAAATTTTGTTGGAAAAGTTCGAAATTTTATTGGACACGTTCGAATGAACATTTTTATCGAAAAATCACAAAAATTTTGCTGACAGTTTCGTTAGGAAATAAAAATATTGGCAAAATTACGAAAATTTTGAAGGTTTCCAAAAAAAAATTTAGTTCACCGTGTTCAAATATTGACGTTTTTCGACAAAATTGAATTTTCAGCGTATATCGGCGGTTTGGAAAAAAAAAAAAACAGGCACGTGCAGCTGTTCTGAGCTCTGGCGCTATGAAATTTCGCAAAGAGCATTATCAGCGTTTAGAAAAGAGGAAAAAAATGGCATAATGGCAGAGCTCGAAGGAGAGAACATAAAAAGAATATCAATCCTCACAGAGTCTGAAAGTTTCCCTCGTACTCAAGGACCTTTCGTGCCAAGAGTGTGTGTAAAATCCACTTGTTCCCTGGCATTATGCGCTCGTAGAAAAATATTGTTGCTGCTGGTTTGTGCAAAGCTGTGTGCGCGAGCGTGTACAAACACACGGGAGAGAAGGAAGTGGAGAAAAAAAGGCGTAAAAGAAAAAAAGAATGCGCGCGATAGATAGCGCGCGTTGCGAGAGACTCGATCGAGCTGTATCAGAGCGTGTCCGAGGGAGTTGCACGCTGCGCCTCGACATTTTTTTCCATCTCTCGATTCATTTTTTTCCCGCGATCCATATGTTTTTGGAAAAAATCTCTACCCTGTCTCGACATCCATGGAGAACATTCGGGCAAGGAACAAAGTTCGCGCGCTCTGAAAAGAAAATTTTGTTGAAAAACTTCAACTTTGAAGGATTTTTTGAAAAATCACAAAATTTTACTGACAGTTCCGTCGGAAATGAAAAATACTGTCAAAATAACGAAAAAAATTTCCCAATTTTTCGACAAAATTGAATTGAAAACGCCAAACGCGAGTAGATTTTGTGAAATCTTCGAAATAAATGTCCGAAATTTCTTAATTCCGATTCGTTTCATAAAATGCAATGAATCGGATAAAAAAAAATGTATCGTTGCGCGCGTGTATAGCTCGGAGAATAGAATTCGTAAAATGTCGCGGGTCTTCGCGCGGCGAAGGCTCGCGACAGAGATATAGAGGCTCGTGGTGAAAGGCGCCAGCGCAGAGAGTAACATGCACATTAGGTGGCTCACCTGTGAGCAACGATGCTGTTGTTTTTCTGCCCACAATTCAGCCATGAATACACACGTTATTTACATTAAATTCCAACATACAATATTCCCGAGTGGGAAATCGTGGAATAGAAAAAAAAACGTAAAAATACGACCTGGATCAATTTTTTTTTGTCGCCGATTTAAAAAATTGGAAACATTGAGGGAGGCTCCAAATTGATGTGATTTCGCCACGAAACTTTGGAGGCAACGGTCTTGCGGACATTTTTGTAAAAAGGTCTACGAACCTTTTGGAAAGTGAAAAAAAAGGACAGCAAAAGTCGATGGTCAAGTATTTTTTTCTCGGGGCAGTGAACAAATTCTCTTTTCCAAAGAACAAGCAAGACACGAGTTTTTAAGCCGTTTACAGCTCAGCAGGCAAGAATGTTTTTTGTTGAGAGGTCTAACCGAGCCACAGGAGAACGAACCGAGGGCTCACCGTCCCGTCTCTTTTCATCTCCCTCTCTCCTTCGTGTTTCACTTCTTTGGCTCACCTTCGTTCCACATTTACCGCCGAGATTGCCCTTCTCCTCCCCCGCGCGCGCGCGCGATTTACCGCATCACTCTCCCTCTCTCAGTGTCATTAAGATATTAAGGATGCTGCGAGCAGTCGCAACTTCCAGAGAGAAACAAAAATGACTGAAAAAAATTCCAAATAATCATTAACTCAAAAACGATGATTGGGAGAGCCAGAAACATAAAAATAAATGTCAAATCTCTAAAATTAACGAAATTCAAATGAATTTCCGGCCGTTTAAAAAATCGGTCTCGCAAGTTAGAAAAGCATTCGATGTAGCTCGTGCATCGAGGTGATGGCAAGAAAGAGAAAATGGTATTTCTCAAGAGAAAAGGAAAGGGGGAGGATAAGCGAGAGTGACCATGAAGAAATGAGGAAAAAACGAAGAGTCAGTGGACCGTGTAACAACTTGAATCTTCCAGATGGACTAAAGAAAAAGGAACTACGAGGGAGAGGTTCAAGTTGGCTGGACTCGGACTTGAGTGAACTTGTCGATTTGGAGGTCAAGGGTTGCTCGTTCTTTTTAAATTTATGCAGTCAAATTTCTCCCCAAATTTCAGCCACTTTCTCCACTGAAAATTTTGTCATTGGAGCAAAAAATACCAGAAAGTCTCTTGGAAAAGTAAATTTTTGTCATTCCAATCGTAAATTTTGCTGACAGTTCCTTGAGAAATTAAAAATCTAGTCAGAATAACGAAAATTTTGAAATTATCCAAAAATATTTATTTTTTCGACGGGGATTTGATAATTAAGCGAATGCTTAAATATAAATACAAACTCGACTTATAAAGCGATCGATACGGTTGAAGGGAGTGAAAAAAAAACGCGTTTACTTCTAAACATAGCGAGGGAGACGGATTTAGAAAATCGAGTTTGTCCCCAGAGCAAAAGCTTTCGTCACAACACGACGCAGGCATATGCACGGAGATACGAATGAATATATTTCCATAACCCGAGGAGGTATGGACATGGATATTCTCTGGGAGAAAAGTTGAGCGTCCCATTTCTCTTCTTTCTCTTTAATCTTTCTCTTAATCTCCCTTTTTCTGTCTGGCTCGTTGTTATTTTTGATAATATCCTTTCCATGGTTTTTTTATTTCGTATTATTTTCCACGAGGTTGATCTAATGGGACGATGGCGTATCAACGAAAAACTGGATACAAGAGTCAGGCTGGGTGGATCATCCCTCAGGAGCCTCGTCTCTTTCTTTATCTGCCAAGGCTCCCAGGCTCAGGCTCTGTGTGTGTTTTTTTTTTTTTCACTTTTTTTCCTTCATCTTGTTCTCGTTCGTTCATCTGCCCTCTTTTACGAGTCCTCGTGGGCACTATATAAAAGTCGTTGACTCCATTTGCTTTCCGTTACCTTTTTTCTACTCGAGCCCAGTATTGCTGTGTGTATAACTAAAGCCATTATGTCTCACCAGCGAGATTATAAATATAACGTCGAAGGGCAATGGGGGTGAAAAAAATACAACAGGAACAATGCTGGACAGAATTCGATGTTATTTTTTCAATTTTTACCAGAAATTTATCAGGTTTACTCGTTTTTCGATATTTTTTTTTACCTTTTTTTGCATCGCAACGAAACCTCCGGCCTGTGCATATTTTAATTTACGATACGACTCGAGCTTAATCCTCTCGGTTGGCCCGAAATTCGTTCGTTCTGTACGATAAAAGTTTTCGTCCTTTTTTTTTGTTTTTGGAACCAAAATTTACACTTTTTTTTAAATATCTTTTTTCCATTCACTCAAAGGCCTGACTATTCGTTTTTACTTTCTCACTCTCGCGCTATCTTCTCCCGGAAGTTTATGCTCCAAAGTACCATTTCTTTTGGTGTAAGAAACTTTTGCTTTCGTTGTTATCGTGTGTCTCTCTAAATGTCTTGGAACGGTCGTTACAGCCACGAGAGATCCTCCAAGGTCTCTTTCGCTCGATAGATTCTTACACAAAACTCATCTTTTCTTTATCTCTGTTACGCTCGTTATTCTATCCCCACCAGCAGAGACTCCGAGCCTGCTTCTGTTTCTTTCACTCCATTTTTTTTTCCTCTTATTACTCCGAATCCTCGCGGATGCTGCGAGTAAGTAATCAACGTTACTTTTCGAGCTCTCGATCTCAGGCGAAACAGCAAAAACCACAATAATTCCTAGGGAGGTCAATAATTTCGAAAAAAATCCAAGATTTTTTTTTTTATTCGAAAAATTATTTGCAAATGAACCAAAAAAAAAGAGAATCGGCGATTTTCCCTTAATAAACGAGATTTTCCTCGATAATCGCGATTTTTTTTCTTGCATCTCGTTGTATTTTGTCAAAGTAACGAATTAAAAAAAAAGTTCACGGTGTGGAATTAATTATTTTATGGTGAAACCCATGAAAAGACCGAAAACTTGAAAAAAAAAAAAATGCTGCCACGAGTGAGCTGAAAATTGTGTTAACCCGCAAAAGACAAACTCGATTCTCGTAACGAGGAGAAAATCTTGGCAGTCACACATTACATGACCCATACACGATATTCTCGTCTCTTTCTTTCTCTGTCTCACGCTTTAGATCGAGCGAAATTATTCACCGCGGATTCTCGGCGCGCGGACTCTCGTTCTTTATGCCGCTCACACTTCCTCATTCGCGCAAGTCCAAATCGTACTGGTTACGTTAGTGTGTCCTGTATCTATAATTACGTCCGTATGCGATACTTATTAGTGTGCCCTCAGGAAATGGCAAATTTGAGGGGAAAAAAATGTTTTTTTTTTTTTTTTTCAAATCATCTTTTTGTTTCGTAATTATTTTCCTCGTTTCTTGATTCGAATGCTCGATTGACGTTTCTGCGGACACAGACTGAAACTGAAACCAAATATTTTTTTGGATAATTTCAGAATTGTCGTTATTTTGACATTTTTTTTTCATTTCTCACGGCAAAATCGACGTATATTTAGCAAAACTGACGATTGGAATAAAAAAAATTGATATTTTCATTGAAATTTGTGTGACTTTTCATAATTTCAAAATTTTCGTCATTTTGGCAATTTTTTTTTTTTATTTCTAACGGCGAAATCGACGCATAGTCAGCAAAACTGACGATTGGAATAACAAAAATTGACATTTTCATTGAACTTTTTGTGATTTTCCAAAAAAAAACTCTTAGTCGAAAGTATCCAACAAAATATCGATCTTTTCCAACGGAATTTCATTTTCATATACACGCGAAAGTAATTAGGACCCTTATCGCGAAAGGAGAAAGTTTCTCTCGTCCAGTAAGATCGTCAATGACGCAGGTGACGTCTCGATGACCAGTCATATACAAAATCTTTGCTCGTGCACACGTTGCTCAACGACATTTCCTTTGAATTTGCGATTCGAACTGCTGCAGCATTCGTAATGCACAAGTGGCTTGGAAATTTCATGTTAATGGAGATAAGAAATGTTGATATCGGTGCTGAATAACCGATTAAATATTTCTACAATGTCGAACGATCCTATAAACTTTGATAGGCTTGTGAATACAGAGTGACGACGAATGTGCGACTGAAAATTAAATTCGGTCGAAAAAACGTCGATTTTTTGTTGAGTTTTCGGATAATTTCAAAATTTTCCTAATTTTGACAATATTTTTCATTCCCAAGGGCAAAATCAGCAAAATTTACGATTGGAATGACAAAAATTTAGTTGAGCGTTTTATTTTATTAATTTTTATTTATTTCTATTAATTTTTTTGCGATTTTTCAACCCGCAGCGAATTTTTCAGATTGATTCAATTCGAATTGGTCAACCAATTATAAGAATTTTATGATTTTATTGAGAATAACTTTGACGATCGAATGCTGAGCAAAATTTGGATTTTTTTGTTCCAGAAGAGTGACCGATGTCTGGTTTCGAGTGCCCGATCACCAGGACGTAGCTGTCGGAGCTTAAGGATTCAAGGATTCGATGCAGAGACGTCAAAAACTCGAGGCAAAGATGTTGCGAAAAAAAGAGGGAAGAAAAATGAGGATTTGCCAAAAAGTGTGCAGACGAAGAAACGAGATTTTGATGATGGTGTTGGTGGGGATCGTGATGTTTGGTACAGCATTGGAAGCTGCACCGACGACGTTGGATACAGAGTCGAGAAGAGACGAAAAAGATAAGAGGGAAGAAAGTTTGATGGGAAATTTGCCGCTGAGAAATCGGCAAAGCGCGGAAGTTGGAAATCCGAGCGAATTGGCTTGGCAAGCTTGGTTATTAGTGGACGGGAATCCGAATCCACAGACTTCCGGTGTGTTGGATTCGGCGAGTTTGTTGCGTCGGATCACGCCCAAAAGTATTTTTATTGCTCCGGCATTGACCGCATGTGCGGAGGGCTATCAGGCTGACACGATGAACAGATGCGTCAAGGACGTCAGTATTGACAGCGAAGCGCACAGAGGATTTTTGGTTGAGCGTTTAAACGCCATTTTCGCGCATGCGGCAAAGCCCCAATTTTCGGGTGCCTCGTCCTCGTCGTCAGCGACTGGTCCGTTGCAACTCAACATCCCACTTTTAATGCCAACATTGCCAAAAGAAACATCCGAGGAAGAATCGAGACCGGGCTCGATCGAGGCCGAGGACGAGGACGAAAAAACGAACCCAAAGGGCTCGCTGAACATTTCGCCACTTTTCAATCGTGACAACGTTTCGCAGGACGCAATTGTCACTGTTTACGAGCTCGACGAGCCGCCGATACTCGATGAATCGTCGTTGATTCCCTTGAAAAACAAAAGCGACCTCGGTATCGACAAAAATCCTGCGTTGGTCAATCGAACCGATCAATTGGCAGGAAAAAAGGATAAAAATTCGAGTCTCGATGAGATTTTCTCGTCGAGCGATTCGAGCGACGCTTCGCAAAGTCACGAGGCTCCCGAAAAGCCGGAGGAAAAGAGCGAAGTTTCCTCTTCCCCGACGGTCGTGCTGCTTTTGTCTCCAACGAACAATCCGTCGTCTCCAGTTTCCGGCAAGAATGACGTGATCCTGCGCCACGACTCGAGTCTCGGTAAAGTGATAATAAAAATGGAAAACGTCACGGGTAACGTGACGGGTAAGGAAATAATAAGGGTAAGCGTGGCGGAGAGTTTGCCTGATGGATCTCCAGCGACGATGCGAACGACGACTCCGCAAGCCGAAGAAGAAACGACCTCGTATCCAACAAACACCGAATCCTCGTTCATAATAATTTCCGACGATAAAAAAGACTCGATCGACGATTCTTACGACGATGGAGTTCCGGGGGTTGAATCGACCGAAATTTACGATCTCGAGGACGAAAACTACGACGAGTCGACGGAATTCGACGACGAAATATTGAAACACAGCGAGGCTGGCTTGGCAGTGACCTTGACGAGTATTCGCGATAAAACCAGCCCTAAAAGTTCCATTTCCCAAGTCACAACCGCACCGAGTACCAACGACGATAAAAATCAGGCAAAAGAGGCCAGCAAAATATCCAGCCAAGTCAGCATAAATCCTGACTTTGTACGTGAAACGACACTCGTCGATTTCAATCCAACAAAATCACAAATCTCTTGGACGTCGATCAGCAACGTTGAAAACTCGACGATCAATAATACCCAAGAAACAACAACTCCGCTGCTGCCTCAGGTTTCCAAAGAGCTCCCGGAGACTCCGGCTGCGTCGATGGACAGTCCCAAGAACGATAAACGCGACGGTCACGTATCGGGTGTGCGCGAATTTTTCAAAGATTCCATCGGAAATGAAGAAAATTTCGACCAGCCAAAATATTCTCACGTTAATTTCACACTAACGAATTCCTCCGCCGTGTCAAACGCGGAAAACCTTTCCTTCGATCCAAAGCCATCGAACAATTCGAGCGACGATGTAAAAATCGAAAACTCGAGTCTCGCTGTCGATTCGGAGGAAGAAAAACTCGACGATTCGGTCAATCCGGTGCGTGCGATTGAGGAAGCACTGGAAGATTCATTTCCTGCCTCATCGACCGAGAAATCCGAGAATAATGCAGAAACGATGGTCGCAGCATCGACGAATGTCGCAGGAACGATAATATCTCGTGAAAAAGTAAACGAAAGAGTCCGGGGCGGTGAGCCTTTCAAATTTTCCGAAGACGTAAAAACAACGACGCAAAAACCAACGAAAATCATTGCCGAATTATCGAGACCCGAAGGTATTTACGATTACGAGATTCCTTCCGGGTCAAATGCGCCGAATCGAGCGAACAATCGCGAGCAAGATGCAGCGCCGATAATTCGCACGATTGCGGACGAGCAACAACGATACAATCGACCGGAAGTGAATTTTTTTCCCCCTTATTTCCACCAGCGGGACGAAAGTTTCGTGAGATTTCCAAACAACGAGAACAGGGACAAAAATCCTGTGAGATTTCCTTCGGACGAGGCGAACAGTATCTCGAACGAGTACAAAGAGAGAACTCATCGTCCGTACGAAAAGCACGAAGAATCTTCCCAAGTGTACAAAACTGGAGAAGAGAACACGAGAACGAATTTGTTGGCGGATCTGAATGGAAAAGATTCGTATTGGTGGTTGCCGAGCGAGTGGCGTAACGATCGGCAGCACCAAAATCATCGAGAACAATCTGAGCAAACAAAATTTGCTCAGAGATTACGAGGTGCCAATAACGATCAACGAGCGAGAGATCGAGCGCCGATGTTGTTGAGATTTTGGACAAAAATGCCGCTCGTCAGAGACCCGAGTTTGTCTTATCAAACGCGTTCCAATGCGGCGGATCAATTTCGTCAACTGGACGAATTAAAATCCAGCATACCGTCGCGCGGACAAATGAGACGAGTTAATTATTACAGGGGAGTTACGAGGCGCAATATCGACGGAGTATTCTCGAACAACGAACCCTTGATCGACGGTTAAATTAAAAAATTGAGGAAAAAAAACCAGCAGCCTTTTCGATTATCAATTTAATCGAAGATCCGTTTGTTTTTTTCTCCACTTGTTCCGCAATAAAGAGAAATTCCTGTCTTGGGCTTTTGAGAGAATAATCGTAAGCCAAAAATACACAACCGGTGAGCAGTTTGATCAACGCGAGTTTCCCACACGGAGAAAACAAACATTTTTCTCGTCCCTCGGTTATTCTGTTCGTAGGAAAAGGCGTTGATTGTTTTGGCAACAAAGAGGCTAATAAACACGCGGTCAAGTTGATCGACACGGTGCGATAACGATTTCCTCGACGCGTACCGGCTCGAGCGAGACAAAAACTGGACACAAAAGTGCCGCAATAAGATTAAGCGCAAAAAAAAACAAGAAGAGCGTCAAAGAACTACGTGAATCGCCGATATTTACGTGCGAAGGTTCAAGGGCAATATTTGCTCGAGGGGAGAGTCCGCGAGAGCCTAAAACTTTGTACTTTTGTTTTTATCTTCCAAGTGGATGATTTTTCGCTTGAAAAATATCCCACAAAACGTCGTTGAAGTTTGCATCGTCGAAATGCAACGAAAACTCATTATTTTTTGAAGCAGAGTGCAAAATTTTCATGTAGTATTTGTGAAAAATAGTTGCAGAGCGTTTTTTGCCATTCAAAAACCGAATGAACTAAAAAAAATTGTAAAAAGTGCAGCAATTATGAAAATAATCAATTCAAATTTCATTTTCGTTGGATTTCAACGACGCAAACTTCAACATCGTCCCACAAACCTCTCCTAGAAACGTTCTAAAAGGATGATCCAGTGTCAAATGGAAAATTGTATTTGAATATGCCAAAATTAGGCTTGTCCACACGTGTAACGAGATTATCGCGTCAGTGTCGTTTTTGCATCGTTTAATTATAACGAGCGTGATTAATATTTCCTGCATAATATGTTATCGCTATGTATTTATGCAAATATATCGATAAACGATACGCACTGATAACTCATGATGCTGAAGTTTGCAACGTTGGAAAGCATCGAAAAATATTGAATTTTATTCCAGATTCATTCAATTTTCAATGTCATCCAAATATTTCCAGCCGATATGCTTTTCGATCATTTTATCATCCCAATTACATTCTGCATTTGAATAATTATTTTTGTCGAAAAATGCATTTCGTTGCATTCCAACGATGCAAACTCCAGAGTCATTGATAACTCAATAATCGTTTAAACAAATCTATAGATATATAAATATATTTAAACGAGGAATAATATTAAAAGGCAATTCACAGTAATATAAAGTCGCGTGAAACGCGTGTGTGTCGCGATCGTCGATCGCCTCGACGCGTATCCATTATTTAAACGAAAGGATCTTAACGAATCGTGGCAAAGTAGTATCGTGGATAACAGACTGATAATGATGTATTATTAAAAGAATATATGAACCGATATTCTTATTTATTAAGTCAAACTAACGACACATCAACGTTGTTTTTACGATGCTGAAGTTTGCAACGTTGGAATGCATCGAAAAATATTGAATTTTATTCAAGATTCGTTCAATTTTCAACGTCATCCAAAATTTTCCAGGCGATATGATTTTCGAATGACAAAAATTATTATTTTTGTCGAAAAATGAATTTCGTTGCATTCCAACGATGCAAACTTCAGAGTCATACGTTTTTTTACACTTTAGAGATTTCCTTTGGCCAAAAGTGTCTCATCGCGTGGCGATATCGATCCGAGAATATTACTGACGAAAAACTTGGCAACTCTTGACAATTTTGGCTCTCGATGAGCAAGTTTCTCGTTAATTTGCGCGGCCAGTAAACTTTTTATTATGTCAAAGAAAAATTCGAGACCGGAGAAGTTTTGTGACGTTCGTGTCGGTTTGTTTGAAAAATAGAATAAAAATCAGTCAGTTGTCAACTTTATATTGGACGTGATATCGTGCAAGTTTTGTTTCCAATGCTCATACTTAATGGACCGATGAATCAATGAATACCAACTTAATGTCAATTCGTGTAAATATATTGTATAACGTTTGTATTAATGATATTTGTATATAAATATAATGTAACGTAGTTTGTACGGCGTGAGTTAAACTTTGAGGACTCTAACTCCACAAGAATCATGTAACTGTGTCGAAATTAATGATAATCTCATATATATGTATTATATATAAACATAAAAACGAAATATTATTTATAGCTGAATCGATTACCGAAGGAAAAAAACTCTAAATACATAAATGTATATCTCGTTGTGTAAATGTCAATGCTGTATGTATGCGTGCGTGAGATAATTCAAATTGTAAAATGGGAAGAACGTAACGATGTTGAAGTTTGCATCGTTGGAATGCAATGGAATTCCGTTTTTTCTTGAGCAGATTTCGAGATTCTCATGAAATATTTCATCAGGACAATAAAACGATATTTTTTTAGGATCAAAAGCCAAAATCACGGTGCGAAAATCGTCATGGTTTTTTAAATTCAACCAAAAATTAATAGAGCAAGTTTTTTTCGCTGCGGCCCAACGTTGCAAACTTCAGCGTCACAGAACGTAAAGGAACCAAGAGAGATACACCAATGTCGCAATACCAAACAATTCTGCGTTTTTATTTCATTTTTCTTTCCATCCCTTCTCGTTTTTAGAAACGTCCAGTAACTAACGGTTGAAAATATTTACAAGAGCGACGAAGAGGGTGATTTTCAGGTTTTCAAGCCCTTGAATCCCCGAGCGAGCAGGAATTTCTCGGTCGACTCGTCTCTCGTCGCTTTGGGCCTGACGATTTTGACTCTTTTGTAAAATGACGATAAATCTTTTTCCAATTGATCGGCAAGCCTGCCATCCCATACCTTGGCTATGAAACTACCGTCGGTTTTGGTTATTCCGAGCGCAAATTTGAGGGCGGCGTAGGCCAGTTTTATTATATTTTCATGATCCAATTCTCTGACTCCTGTCGCGTTTGGCGCCATGTCGGACATAACAAAATCTGCGCGTTTACCTTGCAAAGCCGCCAAAACTTGCTGCTGCGCTTTATCGCTCGTAAAGTCCATGTTTCCTATGACGGTGGCTCCTTCGATGGGATGAATCGGTAGCCTGTCGATAGAAACGACCGTCCCTCTTTTCTCCTCGTCCAAATCTTTGCCGTCAGCGTTGGTGCTTTTCACCGCGACTTGAGTCCAACTTCCAGGCGCCGCGCCACAGTCGACGACCGTCATTCCCGGCTTCAGGACGCCGAACCTCTCGTTGATTTCTATCAGCTTAAAAGCACTTCGACATCGATAATTTTCTTGCTTCGCTTTCTCCACGTAAGGATCGCGGAGCTGTCGAATGAGCCAATGCTGCGAACTCTGTTTCTTGCCTTTCAAATTTGTCGGTTTTTCACGCAACAGCATCGAGCATGTCCGAAAACCACGAGATCGAAGCGATTCACAAATATTCATCGTTTACTGCATTTATTTTCTGTTGATTGCGATCGAGCGTTAGGGAATTGTTGATCTTTTTGAGGTTAGGTCGGCGTCTTAACATCGAGACAATTTCTACTCACCGCGAGCAGTTTTATCTTCGCGCTGGCCCTCAAAATCTTTGAGTTGTTGTCAATTCTTTAAATTGTCAAGTTAATTAGAGTTTTTGACGGCGGTAATATCGGGATAACACGCTACGAGAGGTTAAGCACGAGTGTAGCTGGGCGCGGCCATGTTGGAGAACGCGCTACTACGTGAAACAATCGTCGACTCAACTGTCAACTGATTGATTGCCAAGCTCGCAAAAATGCAGTAATTGATTGATTTCTCATCTAATCAGTTCAATTTGATTATCCGATTCTTACTTTATGTTATTATGGCGTAAGAATTATCGACTTCATTCGCATAAACTTCATGTCTCGTTATAATTCGCTGAGAAAGGAATTTTTAATCGTAAGAAAGGTCGGACGAAATATTTCGACAATGATGACGGAATAAATGAGACGAGACGGAAAACGGTAATTTTCCTGGTGGTAGGTCAGTTATCAGTGGATTGACGTATCAGCTGATTCAAAGTTTAACCCCCGCTAACCTCAAAACAGACAGATCGCGGTTCGCAGTTGTCCCCCCGCGGCCCCCCAATTAACTGCGAGTAAAGCAAAGAGTATTGCTCGGTACGCGACATGCGCGAGAATGGTGACGGTTCGCCACGAAGAAACTGGCGATCCATGCGAATATTTCATTAGCCGGTTTATAGTTTAAAACGCTAACAAATACGAATCTAAACTCATTGTGCAATAACGTGTATTCGTAAAGCGCGTACTCACGAATGCTTTTACGTCGTGGTATTCAAGATGAATTTGACAGCGGGCAATCCGCATGGTAATGGGCTCTTGTACGCCGGTTTTAATCAAGATCAAGGTAATTGGAATCAATTTTTTCCACTAAGTCCACCTGATTCGCACTCGTGCAACAATTACCAAATTTTTTCTTCATCCCATCGAAATCTACGATCGCGCCCCACGAAGTAAATATTGACGCGATCGATCGAACCAAATTTTTATTTCACAATATGTTGAATCGTTTTTATCAACTTACAAGCACAAATAAATTTCCATCATCCACAACCTTCATGGACGAGCACCCGGACCATTAAAAATCTCTCAAGTTCTGTCATTTTGTCCCGTGTTTTGTTTATCCTAACCTCACTTTTAGCCGAGAGTTCACTACGAAAATATTTTCCTCAAACACGTACACATGACACGTACACATGACTTTTTTGTTATAATTGAAATGGCGATGTTTTCTTTGCATATTTTAAGGGTGTTTTGCCTGTGGCATGGAAAATGGCTACAGGGTTTACAATTGTGATCCCCTGAAAGAAAAAGAAAGGCACGACTTCAGCGAGGGCGGGCTGGGCTATGTAGAAATGTTATTTAGGTGTAATTATCTGGCGCTTGTTGGCGGAGGCGTCAAACCCATATATCCGGCAAATAGAGGTAATTATTGGGCGCGGCATTGTCGTGTTGTTCGACGATTTAATTGTAATGCGACGTATTTTCAGTTATAATATGGGACGACTTGAAAAAAATGCCTGCGATAACTTTAGAATTCAACGCGCCTGTGAAGGGGGTGAAATTGAGAAGGGACAGGATAGTAGCGATTCTGGAAGGCGTCATTAAAGTTTACACATTCACGCAGAATCCTCAACAGTTACATGTTTTTGAGACGAATCCAAATCCGAGAGGCTTGTGCGTTTTATGCCCCAACAGCAATAACTCTCTGCTAGCCTTCCCCGGACGCAGAAACGGTCACGTCCAAGGTAGTCTTTGACGCTGTTACAATTTTCATATTCCCAAAAGTCTTGTCGACTCTATTTCGCGACGTTTTATTGGCCGATTCAGTCATAGATCTTGCCAATACCGAAAAACAGCCTCTGAACATCGAGGCCCACGAAACTCCGCTGTCCTGTATCGCCCTCAATCTTCAAGGCACGAGACTGGCAACCACCTCGGAAAAAGGCACTCTGATCAGAGTTTTTGACACGCAGAGCGGCGCGATGATCAACGAGCTGCGAAGGGGCGCCAATCACGCCAATATCTATTGGTAATTAACGATGGAGATTCTCTCTCTCTCTCGTCAAGCACAACTCAATGCATTTCACTTGATTCCAGTATAAATTTCAATCACGACTCCACGTGGCTCTGTGTCGCTAGCGACCACGGCACTGTCCATGTCTTTGCGGTCGAGGATCAAAAATTGAATCGTCAATCCAGCCTCGCCTCGGCCACTTTTCTGCCAAAGTACTTTAGCTCGAGCTGGAGCTTCTGCAAATTTCAAGTTCCCAGCGGCCCGCAGTGCATGTGCGCGTTCGGCGCGGATAATAATAGTATTATAGGTAAATAAGACAAATTACATTTACGTTTTATCAAGGACGTTGCATCTCACGACCGTGAAATGTTGGTTTTCAGTCTTTTTTTACGTACAAAATGGTTTGCGAGACTAAGTTGGTTCAAAAAAGTTCAAGAATTCAACGGACTCTAAATTCAAGATTGTCCGAGCCAAATTGTATTTATTAAACAATAACCGAAATTTCGAAAATATTTTGCGACCGATTTTTTCCGAAAAACCGAATCAAACTTTTTTCATGTTGCTTAAAAGCGTTTGCAGAGTTTCAAGAGCAAAGTTTTAAGAAAATTGCAACTTTTGACACGCGCTCTCGTCAGAAACTACTGAAAATTGCGATTTTTATCAATAAATATCTCGGGATTTGAATTTGAGGGAATTCCATCGATAGAAAATTTTGCGTTCAACGTCCTTAACGTGCTCTAGCCTCGCCACAGTTTTCTTGAAAAAACTTGGAATTAGCCGGCAGAATAATCGAATAATTTGTACGAATTCAGAATCGTCAGTAGTTTTGAAACTTTGCCGGGGATTTCGTCACGTTGTCGGGAATTTTTTTGGCAATTTTCATCAAGTTCTGTGGAAAAACGCTTTGGCGATGCTACCAACTTAATACGCACCTCAAAATGATGTGAAAAAATCGACAATTTATGTTTCGGTCTCGATTTTTGTGTTTAAAGTGATATGCGCGGACGGCAGCTACTACAAGTTTGTATTTAACAACAAGGGTGAATGTACGAGAGACTTTTACGCCCAATTTCTCGAAATGACGGACGACCGGATGTGACCAATCGAGGTTACGGAACGAGATGCCGGAGATCCTTAATAAGGTCGAGTACATGGACTGAAAAATAAAGAAAAAATTAACATTATCAAGAAAATTGGGAATTACGATGCGAACTCTCGCGAATAAAGGGCGAGCAGTTGGTCGCGAGGTCCAATTATTAGGAAAGATTTTTTAAACGCCAATTTTCGTTCTCCAACCAATGCATTCAAAAAAATGGATGCGGAATCGGAGTTTGTCTCGCAGCCGGACAGAAAATTTCTCATTTTTCGACGTCCTCGTCCTTCCAACTCTTGAACGCCCGACGCCTTTCGAAGAAACGAACGAAAATCAAAAAAAGGCGGAAAAAGTTTCAGATTCGACGCGCATAATGACTCCTCGAGAAAAATTTTAACGCAGACCAATCTCCGGAGCGAAATGAGCGAGATAAGACTCGAAATTGTCCTGAAAATGAATTTACAGCCTAAAAAATGGCGTTGTATGCATTTTTAGCTCATTTCGGCTCTGGGGACTGGCCCGACATCGATTCCGGCGATAATGATTGAAAAAAACCCAACATTTCCCAGTATGAAGTAGAAAAACCGAGAAAAAGAAAGTGGAAGATGGAAATAGTGCGACAATAGTAATTGCGCCATAGATAATCGTAAGCTTTATTCATAGTTATGATCGTAAATTCATTATATAAATCATATGAACACACACCAGAGGATGAAATTATTGTTATTGTTCTATTTAATATTAATTGCGTAAATTGCCATTGATAAGGGTGGAAAAAAGAGAGAAACGATATATTAAGAACACAGCAAGGTTGTAATTTCTAGGGTGGAAAAAAATTGTGTTATTTTCCAGCACCAAATATAAAATAAATGACTGCGACTTTGCAATGGCTTGAAGCACCGGATGTTTATACAAAACACGTGCGACATCACTTTCCGCGACGTTTTGATGACTTGGGAACCTGATTTGATAAATCTTTGCCCGATCAAGGATTTTAGTGACGATTGTTTTTATTAATTCTGAGGCTAAAGCGTTTGATCTTATTTTAAGTTCGCATCGTTGAAATGCAACGAAAACTCATTATTTTTAAAAGCAGAGCGCAAAATTTTCCTGCAGTATTTATGAAAAATTGTTGCACAGCCTTTTTTGCTATTCAAAAACCGAATTAACTGAAAAAAATTGTAAAAAGTGCAGTAAATGTGAAAATAATGAATTAAAATCTCATTTTCGTTGTATTTCAACGATTTCACCGATTTTTACCGACTGAGCGAGTGACGATCTTGAGGCCTTGATTATTCGCGGTCGGAAAGTAAGATCGTCTGCTGGCGTGAGAATTTGGTCTCAAGAATTTATTCATTTCCGATTCACGGCCACTTTTCAACACAAGGACGAAACAGCAACAGGCTGCAGCATCCACGAGCATCTGTGACTGATGACAAAACCGTTAAAATTTCCGGTACCAGTTTGTACCGGGAGTTGCGATGGAATCTGCAACTCCGTTCGAAATTAATGACCATTCGTGTCACTCATTCGCGATTTGTGGCATCGAAGCAGAAACATCGCATACAGAGCTCGAGAAATGTCAAAATGTGACTAAAAAGTTCATTTTCAAGACGAAATTATGTTTTTTTATTCTTGGAATCGTAGAAAATTTTTCTTTCGCCATTTATCCTGATAACAAAGTCGCGCGCGATGATTCATTGGGCGTGTAGAGATTATTTTGCAATGTTTATCAACCGGAGCCTCGCCAAGGTGAAGCGAGAAGTTTGACTCGTAATTATTGCACGTAATCACGCGCGACAATTGCGATTCCGCTGGAGTTTCCATTTGAGCGCAAGTTCGCGCTCAATTCGCGCGTAGTTCGGCTTCAGAAATTGCGATCCCAAATTTTCGGTCGTTTTTCAGGAAATTTGATGAATTTTGATAAGATTTTACGTGATTCGTGCAATCCAAGTCCCTCTGGCGTCGAAATAGCGAACTTGGCGTTCGAAACACACTTGCCCGGGGCCCTCAAAAAGGTAGAGACTTTACTGTCTCCCGAAATTCCCGGTTCAAGACTGCGCATGCGCGTCAAGCGTAGGTAAGTGTTGTCGAGGTGTGCGTGCGCGAAGAGCAGGTAGGACGAGGGAGCGCGCGCGACCACTCACAATTCACAATAACAACGATGTATCGTCTGATTCGATAGCGTGTAGTAATTCCACGGAGTAGAAGACACGGCGAGGAGAGCGATGCTACGAAATTCAACGGAAAGGTTGAGGAGCGGAGCGTTGGGTGACTGGGGCGATAGTCGTTCGCGATCCACCGCGGTTGACGGTGTCTTGGCCATAATTTTTTTATTTGTTTTTATGTCACCGACCATTTGTAATTGCATTGTCTCGTTCCTCCATAAAAATCAGTTTCCCCACCCCGAATCGTCGAGTCAAGAGCAATCTTGTTGATAAAAGAATTTTTCATTCCAAATTCAAGGTTAAAAAGTTTACGTGTCTCTGCGATTGTGTTTGTGTGTGTGTGGGTGCGTGATTATCCAATGCGCATCGATTACCTGCCGATTTTTGATCGCTAACCATTTTCCCCAGACATTTCCTTCGTCGTTCTCGCGTTCTGTACGTTTTACATGATTTATAAATTAATAAAACACTCTGCTAAACAATTTTCACTCATTTTCGTTCAATGTGCGAGCTGGACTTGTAAAAGTCATTTGGAATCGAGTGAGTCGTTGGAAAAATGTGGAGCCCGACTCACGTACAAGTGACAGGTACGTTTCGTCTCGATCTTTACTATTTCAATCACGTTTCTCCTTTCTTTCCTCTTCCCAATGAATTATCGCGATCCCTCGCCCGAGCAACAATTTTCGTCTTATCGTTCGAACAATTAAGAAACTCGCGATATTTTTAGCATTCATTTACATTATTCCAATAAGAATAAACGTCATCCGACAGGTTGTCTCGTAGAATCGTTGAGAGAGAGTTTATGTGGGTAGGTAGGTCAAGTGAGTCAATGTACCGTAAGTTTCTTCGTTCCTCGTGTACACGAAAAAAAAACAACATATATATATACAAATACATGTATCGAGGCGGAGTGTCACGAACCGCGGACGCGAGTGTGTGTGCGAAACGGGAATTGTCATTTATTGATGAGCGAATAATTTTTCCAGCGAGTACATTTTGACGTTTCGCCTACGATCGCCATAATTGTTTCTTAATATTGAATTCAACGTTACGAAAGTCGGTGGAATCGTTCGAGAGAATGGAGATTTCGAAATTTCGCGTGCTAACCGCGGTGGGGCTAAAAATTTCATTGTTTTTCATCGAGCGATCGTTTCGATCAGCTGCTGACTCGATGCATCTGTCAAAACATCGATTTTTTCGTTAAATTGGGAGTTTAACGTTGCGAAAACTATAAAATTAGCGTGGAAATAATGGCGGGAAAGACACGAAGAGTGGAGATTAGTTTTTAAGCGAATATAATTGGATCGTGATGAAAGTTGCGGCCAAAATGGAGGCTCGCGGGCATGTAGAAATATCGAGTTTCTCGTAATTCTCATGTTTACTCTATCCACCTGTGCATTTGTAGGGATCCCGCGGCAAGAAACCATCCAACGACTCGAATGCATAAGGGCCGTGATCAAAACTCGTCGGCCATATTGAATTCACTCGTTACGAACGCGATACTAACGTGAACGTGTTCTAAGAAAATATGATTTCGAGCGCTCTGTATGTAAACAAAGACGCGCGAAATAAATCATCGTGCGGTATCGCGTTCGTGCGATTTTTCAATATCCTCAATCGCTCCGCGCAATTCCCTTCGTTCGGCAATCAGCTGTTTCTCTCAATAAATAACTCCAGAAAAATAGGTTACCTCGAATTTATGTCAAACGCGTCGTGCTAACAAGAAAATTTTGAGGTTCAATTTTATTTTGGTTTTTCGTTGAGTTTTTAACGTTTCCAAAAAAAAATTCGTAGTTCGCTGAGTCTCACAGACCCAGTGTGTACTCGAGGCTTCAATTTTCAAATATTCAATGAAATTTCATGTCGTTTTTTTCGCGTGCTCGTCAGAGAGACGCATCGCGGTACAGTGGGTCGGAAAATAATTCAATTAAATCGCGGCTTACGCTTTCTATTTCGCATTATGAATTTTTGTTATTTTCGTCGCTACACAGCGACAGCAGGCGGTGCGTGAGTCGTGTTTTGCTCTCGACGCGTCACGGACTGCGGTCTTTCATGATTTTTGTACTTGTCCGCGTGTATTTTCCATTCCGTTATGCCATGCTGATCAAATTTTGTTCTCCTCTCATCGCATCCCGGCGCGCGTACTCTTACCGCCAATTGCAATACGTCGCGGCGCCGAGAGGAAATTTGAAATATTAATCATCACGTAGTTTCAAGCGTAAAATCCATTATTTTCATGCTACTCGGACTGTTTCACTAATAATAAAAATTGCAAGTGAAAAATTGACGCAAAATTATTGTCGATTTTTCGGAAAAACTTCTTCACGATTGTAATGTCGATGAAATTAATTTCGCGAATGAAAAAATGAAAAAATTGAATTAAAACACAAAATTACGTCAATTTGAATTATAAACAAACGATTTTCTGGGCAAATTCGACTGAAAATTCAAAATCAAACGAAACCAAGTCGAAATCGATGAAATTTCAAGAATTTTGATGATTTCAAGATTTGATGACGCGGAAAAATGATAAAATCCAAAATTCAAGAATTTTTTCATGCCGTTTTGGATTGTTTGGGGAATCTAAATAGAACGAGACACTAAACTGCATCGTTGCTTGCAGTCGAACGTCTTTTGATGCGCCGAGGCGTTCTAGAATTACGCGACGCAAATAAGCTCGACGAAAATAGTCCAAGAAACTTGCTAGCTTTTCGCGAAAACTCCGAATTTGCGTTGCCACATTTTGTTCAATTTTTCGCAACTCGACCCCACATCAAATTCTCTGCATATAAATAAAAAACAATAAAAAAAATGAAAATTTGTTCTCAGAATACGATTTTCAAAAATTTTCCGTATTATTAAAAATCGAAAAAAAATAATTTTATTAACGATAAAAAAAAAGAGATTTTTATGGTATGTATGAAAATTGAATTTTTCTCGTGATTCCTCGACGCTCTCCCTCGAATTCTCAGCTTCGACGGGGCGTGAAAAAAAAAGATTTCTTGTTTCCGACTAAACGGCTTTTCAAGAGAAAGAGCGAGAGAGAAAATAATTCGCACTGGAGGGAATGAAAGCCGGAGACTAAAGTTGAGAGAACAGACAGACACACGTGTGATTTTTAATCCACGCGAGAGAGGATGCGCGATTTCCCGTGACGTATACTTATAATAATGATTCGCGATCTTCCCTCCTTTCGTTTAGACTGCACGAGGAGCAGCCTTTCTTCCCGACCACAATATTACACACACATACACGTCTTATAATTATGAGAAATAGACGCTGACATGCGAAACGAATAGAGCATTCAGACCTGCTGTAAAAATAAAAAAAATCAAGCAACAAATCTTCTCAACGCTTTGTGAGAATTAAACGCTACAAAATTTCTACCTGCAATCATTTTTTTCCCCACCAACGAGAATTTTTTCTATCCAAATGTCCAAAATTCGATAAAAACCTCAATAAATAAATAAATTAATAATAAATTATAATTATTATTGTTATTATTATTATTATTAACAATAATAAATTGATAATAATAAAAATAAATAATAAAATAAATAAATTAATTAATAATAAATAAAAATCTTCATAAAACTACATAAAATTGTTGAATTCCATAATTATTTAGAAATTTTGTTTCTTTTTGCAGTTCAACGAGCCAAGGGACTGTTGACAAAAGGAAAAAACAGTAAGTCCAGAATGAAATGGAGAAAAAAAAGTTTCTGAGCAGCAATAAAGTGCTCCAGGCTTTTTTAAACGTTCGTTTCAAAGGTTGAAAAAAAAACTTTACTCACGAGGTGTCGGGCTGCACAGTGTTGAGTAATCTCGCGACTATTCATTCAGCCAATTCAGCAGCTATCAAATTTCATAACAAGGAAAGTACACGATTGTCGCGTTACTCAGCGTGTGTGAAATTTGTGACACGGTCTCATTGCGATTGGATCGAATTGCTAAGTTTTCAGAAGAAATCAGCAAAGATAAAGATGCTCGCGGGGTTTTGTGACTCATTTTCACCGATAACTTTCCAACATTTTTATTCGGTCCGAAATGAATTTGGAGCAAAGAACAAGAAAACGATTTTTTACTGTGATAATTGACGCTCGACGATCCAGCCTCGAAAACATCGAGTACGCGATCGTAAAATCGAACTTGTTATCGATACAACTCGTGCTTCGAGTTTGCATATTGACACGAGCACAAAAACGTGAATGTAAACTTTTCTGTACTCGCGTGCGTCCACGATGACGAGGAGTCTCTCGATAATATAAATACGTATGTATAGGCAGAGGAATGCAGACGCGCAAATTATATGTAGGCCGTGTTTTGCACGAGACGTCTCTGGAATATTTAGCAGGCTCAGGAACAATGAGAAGAAACAAAAACGCGTCAAGAAAATTAATGAAATAATGAAAAACTTGAAATCGCGATAAAAGTGAAAATTTTGTGGATTCTTTTTTTTTTACATTTCGGAACTCACGATTTTTCGAGTCAATTTGACCCAGTATTTTTTTTATTCCATTTTTTTCTGAGAATCTACAATTTTTTGCAAGATTTTGGGTTTTTATAATTACTCATTTTCATTTTAAACCATCCCGGGTCAAATTGACTCACAATGACGAATCGTTTGAAGGAAAATTTCACGCGTCAACTTGGATCGCATGAATTTTGTTAATCAACGAATGAATTTATTACAGAAACGAACGACTGTTTCGTAACGATCGCGCTTGGGAAAGAAAAGTACCAAACATCGGTAAAGGAAAAAGCAACGGAAAGCGTCGAATGGCACGAGGAATGCGAACTTCAAATACCACAGCAGGGCAACACTGCGGAAGTAGTCCTTACGGCACTGCATCGCAATTTCCTGGGCGTCGACGAGTTTCTCGGCACCGTAAGCATCCCCCTCTCGAGCTTTGATGTCTACGAGAGGCCCAGGAATCGATGGTAATAACAAAATCAACAGCTGATTGTAAATTTCTTCAATTTATCTCGAAATTTCTTAATTTTCCATAAATAAATTCCAGTTTCTGTTCTAGAAGTTTAATTTTCAAGAATTTACTCGATTTTTCAATGACATTTTTGCGGTTTAACGCGCTCGTCACGGAGCAATTGCAATAAACGAATTTCCTTAATTAATTAATTAATTAATATTTCAATTAATTAATTAATTAATTTAATAATTTAGTTTAATTGATAATAATTAATTTAAAAAATAAACTCGTCGATTTGGTAAGGCCCGGCTAATGAATGAATCGCAGGTACATCCTTGGGCACAAACCGGGAAAAGAAAATACGAAGGAACGAGGAGAGCTCGAGGTAAAAATCGGCTTTATCGTTAAAGCTGGAAGCCTGACAGATCTGACGAGAAAAGAGCGACACAAAAGTTCTCTCGGTCAGTTGTCAACGGCTGCGCAATCGATCGGCGGGAGTTTGCTCAGTATCGGCAGCTTGGAGAAACGCAAAGGGCTGAAAAAGTTTGCCAAATCGATTGGAAATCGAGTGAAAGGAAAGAGCAAAAATAAATTGAACGAGGACGAACTCGACGAGAGAGAAGAACATCAAATCAGGCCATCGAAACAAGGCCCTGGCGAGGCCGACCCGGGCGTCATCAGCGAGGACGAGGACGAATTCACAGTGAGTACAGAAAATTCAATTAAAAACAATTTTTTCCATCAATTGCTCGAATTTTATGTTTTTTTTTTCCGTTTTCCTAGTTCGATGATTTGTCTCACAAGAGTTCGGCCTCGTCGCTCAACGCTCCTGCTCACAGCGGCTCAACTGCGACTTCAAACTACAGTCCAATTATCCCAAACAAGACAAATTCAAAGTCTCACGTAACCAGCGAACCCATCGTCACTCCTCCAGCTCCGACGAGCGCCGCACCCAATAAACCGCCACGTTTCACCTCCAGTAGTCCCAACAACTCGAGTACCAAAAATGACAACCACGAGGACGAATGGGGCCGTAAATTGTATGGAAAACAGCCCAACAGTCTCTTGAAAAGGTGAGAGAATTCAAATTTTTGCCTGGTCTCGTGGCAAATTTAAATGGAGCCGGAAATTGTACGAGGATAACAACCGGAAAGTTTGCTAAAAAGATGAAAAAAATCGAATTTCCCGATTTTCCTTCTAATCAAATGGTAAAAAAATTGAAAATTTATTTTGAAGTCTAAAAACAAATACACGAATAGAAAATTTGGCCTCGTTTTGTGGGAAACTCGAATGGGGCCGTAAATTGTATGGAAAAAAGACGAAAAAAAATTGAATTTCCCTTTTTTTTCTAATCAATTGATCGAATTTTTTTGAAATTACTTTGGAGTCTGAAAAAATCGACGAAGACACGGAATTTTGCGTGGTTTCGTGGGAAATTTGAATTAACAATATTCCGAGCAAATATAAGGATGGATCGAAATGTTTTTCTTTGAAAAGGTGGGACAACAACAAACCGAGTCCAAAAATAATAATCGACGAGCCACGGGACGTGCGAGAGGATTCGCCGGCGAGTTCGCCCTCGCCGACGTCCCGATTGCAAGACACTCCGGAGCCGCCGAGTCCAGCTCCCCGCGAGATAATAAGTTTCAAGCGATTGAAGGACGACAAATCGCCGCCCAAGGACAAAAGCCCAAAGGACGATCGTTCGATCGTCCGGGAGAAAAGTCCCAAGGAGGAAAAACTCTCGAAGAAGGATAAAAAGAAGGAAAAGGAGCAAAGATTCAAGGACATTATCGAGGAAGGACATCCGTCCTCCGAGAGGATAATTATCGGTGGAGAGGACGCCATGAAAAATACAAACAACAAGAGTCGATTGCCCCACGAAGTTCTCGCCCAATTCGAAGGAAAAACGCGAGAGGTAAAAGCCCAAAAACGCAAAATGCTCCAAAAACAAAAAAAAATCATCATTTTTCTCGACGACATGAAATTTCCTTGGAACGATAAAAAAACATCGATTTTTTTAGAATAAAATTTTACATTTGAAACAAGTTTTGAGACGAGATTCAAAAATTCATGTCTCGAGTACACACTGGGTCTGTGAGGCCCAGCCAACGTGCTAAATGTCCACAGAAAAAGAAATTCAATTGCACCGCGTGGCGTTTGACGTGAAATTTCCTTGAAATATCGAAAATATCGATTTTTTTTGTCTAAATCAATTTTATTTCGGATTTTTCAGCCGAGATTGAAAAATTCAATTTTTCAGCACTTTTAGGCATTTAAATCGATTTTTCACCGACTAAACTTCGACGATATTCAATTTTCTGTTCACAATTCCCTTTCCTATGAGAAAACGAAAAGATTGACGTTCCAGAACGATTTTACGAGCGAGAAATCCACGAGCCAAAAATTCACCCCGATTTGTGGTTTAAAGTTGAGGAAAAAAAAGATTTTCAGCTCCAGGGATAATCGTGCGTGATATTTTTGACAGGATCTGATCGAGCTGACTCTGCAGTTGCAAGCGGACGTGATGGACAAGAAAAAGCGATTGTCCGACCTGGAGGAATACATAGACGCGTTATTGCTGCGAGTGATCGAGTCGTCGCCGCGTTTGCTGCAGAATCCATATCAATCGAGACGCCTCTCATCGCCGGGCCGTCAATGCTAGAGACGCCGCAAACTCGCGTCCCCGAGCCACGAGATCGAAAAAAAAACAAAAATCTGAGCAGTTGTAAAAAAGAAAAACTGCCGACGAGTATTTTCCCGATATTACCGAAAAAAATCTCTCGAAGTGTCGATAAATATTTTTTATTCCTGCAGATCGAATGAGTGCAAAAAAAAAAGTGAAAAAACTCTGAAATTTCACTGATCGATCCGAAGGGTCGAACGAACCGAAAAGCAACGTGACGCGGCGTCAAATAAAGTTTAAAAAATACTCCCAAGTCTTCCCGATCCGGTGAAACAAGAAAAATCGCGATTTTTCGCACTCGATCTCTTCGTTTCCCTTCACAAACGTTTATGTCTCCGTCCAATTGTCTTTTTTTTCGGTTTTCCAAAGAAAATCACGCCTTGTCCGGTATTACAATTATTATTATTCATTAATTAATTAATTGATTATTATTATTGTTATTATTAATTAATTGCCGCATGATTAACATATTGAGCGAAGTTTCGAGAATTAAGCATCGTTAACCAAAATCGCGATACCCGATTATTCAAGTGCCCGGATATAATAATTTTTGTGTGCCTTACGCATTCAGAATCGATTCATTAATATCGATTTATTATATAAATATATATATACACTATACGCATTGTTAATTATTTACTATTCACTATTGCCAAATACAATGTTCGGAAAAAAAAGAAATTTCTTGTGTTTTTTATCAATTTTTGGGGTTCACGACGAAATGCATGAAAAGTACGAAATTTTTGGAGAAAAATGTCGATGAAAATGGCCCGTTTGGAAATTCGCAGCTTCATGTTTGCATACGTCGTGGGGAAAACGTAGTTTTCTTTTCATTTTTGTAGCAAAGACTGTGAACGCGACTGAGGGAATAAAATTCTTGGAAAAATTGCTTATCGACCTTATCGTACCGTCACGTGATTGTTGCATCTGAGATTCTCGTCTCGTGACCGCTGGCTGGTAAAATGGCTGAATCTGCATTCATCGTCATGTTTCAATTCCAGATTTTTTCTGAGAATCGGACCAAATGGCGGGAAATTTGAAAAATCTAACGCGCAGCACTGTTTTTGGTATCGTGTGCTGAGTCGAAATTATTGACGTTAGTTAAAAAATCACGAACCAACGTGGAACAGAGATCAGAGAGTGAAATGGGAGAATCAAAACTGCCGGATCAGTTTCCGAAGATTATGCAAAAAGGTACGAAACTTATTCCCGGAAAATTGATTACAATTTGAATTGAGTTATTTCCGAAGACTAAACCGCGATCTGCGTGAAATTATTGATACGCAAAGATTCATCGATTGCATGGGCTGCAAAGATTTCACTTTACCATAAAGTGTCGTCACTGCGACGTGGCGTTTTATAAAATAACAATTTTCTAAACAAACGAAACTTTTGTCGAGTCTGCTGGTAGTTCCGTGAGTTGCCGTCGCGCGCACGGTCGCTCTCGTCCGAAGTAATTTTCGCCAATAAAATTAAAAACTCGTAAGAATTGTCCATTAACGATTGAACTTTGATCACCGACAGGAATGTTGTCGCGATAATATTGTCCACTAACAAATGAAATATATTCTGTCTCGTTAAAATTGAATCCAACAAAAAAACAGCAATTTAGACATATTTGAATTTCACCGATCGCAGCGCTCTCAAGCGGCGAGCAATGGCAACACTGCGGCAAGCGTCACTTCCGGTTTTAGATTAAATTATTTGTCGATTAATCCGTAAATTAAGGTTATAGATAATTGAAGAGTAAAGTAATAAAGGGCGTAAATAATCGGGATATAAAACCGCGATCTGGTGTGTGTAAAGTGCCGAAAATTTTCCACGTTTTAAACAGAGTAAAGAGAGAGAAAAAATGAATTCCGACAAGTGCCGTAGGTCAATCCCCTCCACGTTGAAATTTTTTTTATAGTATTTTCCCCTCCCCGAACGCGGTGGTGTGTGCTCGCTCGAAATTGCCCCATTCATGTTGTGACGTGTAAAGTATAAATTATTTTTTCAAATAAAGTGGGGAAGAGTGAAAAAAAAATATAATTTCGTGCGACAAGTGCAGGATCGTGGATCGCGTTGGCGAAGGTACGGAAGCCCGTTTAGGTAAAGAAATCATTTTATTTCATTGTGATAATTGGATGTGCGACTCGTACGCGCGATGTGTTTGTTGCTCTCGGCTCGATTGGGCGAAACTCGGCCCGAAATTTAGGTTAGAGACGTGTGTCATTTTGCCCAGCCGCATTTTTTCTCTTCCGTGCAACTTGTTTCGGCTTTTCAGCCGAGAATTGAAACGCGAATCACAAAAACTGACGTAACCTCCGCATTTTTTCGATTCCACAAGCTTCGCTTTTTCCCTCTTACGAACTTGCAAGGTTAACGTGCGCGGAGGCCACGTAAATTATTTTGGAACGAGGTAACGCTCGTCACCCGTGACAATTGTTTGCCCAAATGACACATCAGCCTCGCTCCAAACTGCAGTTGAAATTCCCGCGGATACTATCTCGTTAATTTATCGAAATGTTGCTTCATTAATTAATCAATAAATGCCGCTCGCCCCTTAATGTCCCTCGATGCAGTTTTCATCGAATTCTCCGTCTTTTTATCCGCGTTTCGTACATTTTTGCACTCTCTTGCCAACAGCTAGATAAAATGATGCAAGATGAGGATTTGGGCGGCACGACTAGAAGAAACACATTTGTACAGGCTCTGACGAGATTATCACAGGTTAGTCAAGCTCCTGCGTCGAAGACGACGCTTGACCTCAAGGTCGTTTTGTGGACGATACACAAGAAATTATTGTTTTTCAGATCTATCAGAGTTATTTGGATCTCTGGACGCCGTACACCATCTCGAGATGGCTTTTCGCGATAAGCCTAGTAGTTATATTCGTACTTCGTATATTATTATCGCAGGTAATTGAGCGTCTTGCACCGAGCGTAAAATTTCGTGTTATTTTTGGTCGTAACGAGGAGAAAAAAGTTTTGCACAGTTTTTGGGTCGCGAATGTACGAAAAATAATGACGGAGCGCTCGATTTTTTCAGGGCTGGTACATCGTTATTTACGCTCTGGGAATTTATCACCTAAACTTATTCATAGCATTCCTTACACCGAGAATCGATCCGGCGATGGCTTTCGATGGTACGTTTGCCGTAAATTAAGTTTTCTTCGTCCCCCCCACGTTGCGGCGTCCCAGGATCAATAATAATTTGTCGTTTCTGTTGGGAATTGTTCGTAGACGCGGACGGGCCTGAATTGCCGACAAGATCGAACGAAGAGTTCAAGCCTTTCATTAGGCGGTTGCCGGAATTCAAATTCTGGTACTCAGTGAGCAAATCCACGCTGATCGCTCTGTTTTGTACGCTTTTCGAATGCTTCAATATTCCTGTGTTTTGGCCGATACTCGTTATGTACTTTATAACGTTATTCTGCATCACGATGAAGCGGCAAATCAAGGTAATAGCCAGTAACGCAATTTGTTCATGATCCTGAAGTTTCCATCGTTGGAACGCAACGAACTCGACAAAACGAATCCGAAAATTGCGACGATTTTCAAAATTCATTAAATAATCGATAAAAAAAATGTTTTTCGTTAAATGTCAACGTTGCAAACTTCAGAGTCAAGATTTTTCAACGACTTCAACTCGAACCTAAAAAACGAGAATTTTGTCGATGTCGTTGATGAAAAAAATCGAAAAAATATCGTTTTATCGTAAGAATCTTGAGATCTGCCCAAGAAATCAGAGTTTCGTTGTTTCCTCTGGACCAAACGTATGAATCGTTTTTCTTCACCCGCGATTTCATTCCCCGAAACGTTTCTGTTGCATTTCCGTAACAATTCGTCAAAAACTTTCACCGTAAATGAGTTTTTAATGAGTTTGCTTCACAAATGACTTTTTCAAATCAGTCACGGCCTCTGGATCCAAAAGAAAAATTTCTTCTGCCAGTTCAATCATTTTTCCGCACCTTTGCACGAAATTCTTGGGCCCTCCCTTCAAAATGACTTTTTCGTACGCATTTGCGTTTTTTTTCCGGCTCTCGGGGAGCGAGAAAGTTTGCCCACTTTTTGCCACTGCTCCGGGAATTTATTTTCGAGCGAAAATTATCAACGAAAATCGAAATAAAGACGAAAATTTCAAAAAAATGGAATTTTTTCAGCACATGATAAAATATCGGTATCTGCCGTTCACACATGGGAAGCCGAGGTACCAAAACCACGACGAGGGTACGCGGCCACTGGCGCATTAATCCAATACCGAACCAAGTACCAAAAAACCATAAAAAACAAAAAAAACAACAACAGCAAGAAGAAAGAATTGAGAAAAGAGGAGAGACGAGCAGTTCTCGCAGAGTCAAAAAAACGCTCGACTGCTGCGTAATCGAATTTGCATAAATGTGAATAGAATAAATAATGTCACTAAAGTTATAAAAATTGTGTCGAAGGATGAAGAAGAAGAGCCAGTTTACAAAGACAGGAAAATAATGCGAGGGAGGAAGGAAAAGACGATGGAATGGAATGAAGCAAAAAAATCCACGAGCTCCGAAAGTTGTGTAAGAAATTTTCTTTAATTCCTTCCCTTCCCCAGCTTCGATTATCACTCGTTTCATTTAACGTTTTTACCCCAAAAACTCTCTCACTTCCGGTCACGAATGAGCGAGCACTTTGCTATAAGAGAATGACAAGAAAATAGCGTTGGATAAGAAATGAAAAGTTTTCTCAATATATTTGTATCATAAATCTTGTACAAAGTATCGTTAGATCTCGCTAAAACGAGATTTATCCAAAAATAATCGTTTCTGGGAAAACCAATGGGACTTGCGTTCGTCACACCAATTTATTATCACGCGTGTATATATATATTTACACATCCACAAAGCAGCGATGCACTTGTTAACGTAATAATAAAATTATTTCCAATTGTAAAGCGACCCAGCGATGGTTGACGCGAAAAACCGATTAATCCAATTACGAAGTCATTGTTTATGGCGAATCGCACGAGATTCGACCAACGTCGTCTTATTCGTTCGAGTCTTGGATCGCAAATACTAATATTTATTCATATTTCTTATTCCGTACGAATTTTTTAATTCCTCCCCAAATCGTTCCAGTTTTTCGCTCCCAAATTTCATCAGTCTCGTCCCTCCCATTTCGTTTTCGCTCGATCAAACTTCTCCACCAGCCTGGTCGAGTTTTCGAGACGATTCCAACGTTGAGGAAAAAAAAAAGAGGCGAATTGTCTCTGGATTCGAATATCGAGCGCGTTACAAAATTTTAGACTTTTTTCTCTCGTTTTTCGAGCTTGAGAAACTTTTCCTACACTTTCTTGTCTCCTTTGGCGAAATTAACGTTTTTGGAAAACTTGCCGAATCGTCCGAGCTCGTGAAACTCGAAAATTTGTAGGAAAGCTTGAAACTTTTTCTTTTGGTTGTGACTCGAAAAACTGGGGCCGGAGCTCGTTCCCTCTGCCAGAAAACTCTCGACAGTTTAGTGGACGATTGAAACATTGGATTTAAAAGTTTGATCGATTTTTGAGGCTCTTTTCCAATTTTAGAGGATGCGAACGACTCTTGACGTTAAATTTAACACTCAGCCATTTCCGGGCTCGACCTCCGTGAATCCGAACATGAAATTCGGAGCCTCGACATCAATCCTTCGTCAATTGCCCCCAAGTTTTCTCTGGAATTTCGTCGACGCTGTATTTCTCCATAAAAAGTACCGAATGGGAATTTCCCTTGGTCCGGGATCTCCAAATTTACGTTTCGCGTTCACGAACGTTGCCCACGATCATGAAAAACCAAAAGAGTCGTAATTGCCCAAAAAATTGTCATGAAATCGTCCCGATCGGAAAATTCGCAAGGGACAGTTTCGCGATCTGCTGAAAAAAAATATTCCAACTGAAAATTCCCGATAAAAATTGCCCAATTGTCGAGCACTTCGTGAGTCTTTGTGGCTCACGAGGATGATCCGACGTCGATTCAGCTCTGCTCGAACTCCCTGTGCATCCGCGAAAATTGCCAAGTTGTCGGTGACGAAACGAGCATGAATAATGAAAACGTACGATAAGGATGGAAAATTAACAGACAATTTTATCGTTACTGTACAAAAAATATTACACGCATTTATATATTTATGAATATTAATATATATAGTCGTTCCAAAGAGTCCACTGATATTTCTTTGTACGTTGTCAACATGAACAACTGTCAGGAAAATCGTAAAAATATGATGCCGAAGTTTGCAACGTTGTAAAGCATCGAAAAATATTGAATTTTATTGAAGTTTCATTCAATTTTCAATGTCATCCAAATTTTTCCAGCCGATTTGCTTTTCGAATGGCAAAAATCGATCATTTTATCATCGTAGTAATTAATCATTTTTGTCAAAGATAAAAATGCATTTCGTTGCATTCCAACGATGCAAACTTCAGAGTCATGTAAAAATATTCGTTTGAATAAATCAAGAAAACAAATCGAAAAATTTGGAGCGAAATTATCAAAAAATCAAAATTTCGTTCTGGAGTCTTAAAAATCGTAAATTAAAGTTTCGTTAGAAAATCCATAACGACGATTGCAGCGAATTCAATTATTCATAATTCGCATACAACTGATTGTGAGGCAAGAAAATTTAAAAACTCGAATTAAGGGCAGGAAATCGTGATTTTGAAAAACGTCGAAATCGCCAAACGTTTTCAATCTGCGTAGCTGAAATTTGTCAGATTTAATTAGATTTTACAAGTAGAAACTTTTGCGAATTTTTTCACGTCGATACCATTGAGTGAATTTGCGGTTTTTGCAGTTTTCATTATTTTTTCATAGAACAAGAGACTCAAGAGAAAATACGAGCGTCAGTTTTGTTGTTCAGTTTTCATTCGAGTCGCCGCATCGTCGTCGACTTCGTTTTCATTTTTTACTCGTTCATGTCTTCCGATATGATGGGCTTGGTCCGGTCGATGAAAGCCGTCGTTGAATTAATTCCGATTACCGTCGTAGTCGTAGTTTCGCTCACGGTCGATTCTCTTTTCTTGTACGGATTTGACGGATGACAGTAAAGTCTGCAACAGACAATTCTATAATCAAAAAAACAGAAAAAACGTTTTTTATTCATTGTCTGATGGAAAATGTGGCAAATTTTTTTTTTCGATGTGAGTCTCGGCGTTTTTATTCGTTTATTGTATTTTTTCAATTCCTCGAAGTTTTTCTCTTGTTTTTACTTCAGATACTGATGAAAATTCGGGTTTTTTGGGAATTTCGAAAATGACGGAACTCGAAAACACATTTCGAGGCGATTGATTGAATTTTTGTATTTATTTTCGCTCAGAATCATCGATTTTAGTTAAAACAAAAATTCCGACGAGGATTTTCGATTAATTGGGAACGGGAATTTTATTTTTTCGGTCCAGCGACAAAATTCGCAATCTCTTGAAATTTCTACGAGATTTTTGGGTTTGAGAAAATTGAAAATTCCCTTTTTTCTGCGGGCTGTTTCATTTTCCCACCTCGGCCCTAAGTTATTTTGACTCTGGCGACTCTTTCACTCGTTGCTGACAATGTAAAGACCTCTGACCTCATGCTCTCGGCTCTGGAGCGCGGCGACCAGTTGTTGTAGTATTTCCTCTCGGCCCTGAGATTTCGGGCGTTTGACCATCGTGAAAAATGATGCCGGATCGCATTCTGGACCTCGCTGTTGAGGAAACAATAGAAAAACGCGACCGAGAGACCCTGCAACATGAAAATCGATGCATTTCCCTTGAGACTGAATAAAAAATGGAGTTTTTTTTTCGAAGCATTCAGTTTGCAACCCTTCGAGTACACACTGGGTCATTTTGACCCGAAAAATGTTTCGTCACCGATTGTTCGGCATTTGATGACATTTTTTTTTCGTTTTCGTCGAGAAATTCATTCACGGCCATAAAATATGGAAAATTTACTACAAAATACGTTCCAAGGGTCAATTTTGATCGAGATTTTGAATAAAATCATTTTTCTACCTGACACGATAAAAGGACCGCCCTCGCGTACGAAAAAACATTGGCCACTTGGCCTTCCGTTGGTCCAGCCAGCACGAGAATGTACGTCACACCGAGAAGAGGAATCAGGACGAGAAGCGCTTTGCTAGCTTTTCGGTACTGCTGAGTCTCGACGGTGTTGGCAGATCGAAGCTTCGTAATCAAAACCTTGGACGAAAAAATAATTTTTTGCATTTTCGAGGTGAAAAAACGATGGAATTCAGGAAAAATCAATATCGTCCTTACCCACATAATCGTAAATAGGAACATGACGTTTATGGCGAGTACGATTATCGCAGGGCCTTGGAAAAACCAGTCGTAAACATGGGGCACCATCCATGGGCAATGTCGATAAAGTGCCACGTCCTGTTGCCACGTCACGGTCCAATTATCACATCCAGATAAAACAAAGGTGGAAAAGCAAACACAATTGAATTATTAGTTACGTTCCTATAGTCTTGGCACGTACCAAGCCCTTATGTGCAGCGCGCTCGATCGTTATAATTAAAGGAAAATTAAGAGCGAGTGGGTCGATCTTTAATTTATTTAAAACTATTTGGCAGGCGGAAAATTTGGCGAGGGCTCGTGGCGAACAGTCGCGAATTCATCAAATTATTATTTTTTAAATCTTCAACTTCGCGATCTCGTGATTAGGAAAAAAAATATCGACCGGAAGTTGAAATTTGAGAAAAATGAAAATTAACGAGATTTTTTTACCGTATTAATTTGGATATTTCCAATCACCGACTTGGCGATTCCCCAAACAGCGATCATGAAAAGTGGCATGCCTGGAAAAAAGCCAATCAAGTTAATTAATCAATATTAAACCTCAAACAACACGAATTCATCTAATTAATTGCAAGGATCGAATAATTAACAGGCGGCATTTAAAATTTGAGCATTTCATTCAATCGTCCTCACCCCAGCCTATGGCGAGACACAGTCGAAGTTTTATGCTCTCCCCACTGAAAGTTTTCACGACCAGTTGATACAGATACAAACCTGCGGAAACGATGAAAAGTCGTTGCATAAAAAAAATTCTCCAAAGACAAAGTTTCTTTATTTATTAACTCGTTTACGATTTTTTTCTCTTTTCCATTCAAATTTATTCGTTCGTAATGAAAAAAATTGTTTTAACGCTTTCTCCAGGCAAAATATTTGAATAATTTCAGTTTTTACCTTCCACAAACATCCAAAAGAAATTCGTCAGGTTGAAATAGTGCAAGAGTGACAAAAATATTATGCACATTGGAATGTTCATGTGAATCGATGTCTGCAATCATAAAAATCAACCGAATTAATCGACCTTTTCGGCAGTGACTGAAAATTCAATAATATCGAATTAAGGGCTCACTAGACACTGAGAAAAATCGAAAATTGGGTCAGGAGTCTCAATTTTTATTGTGTAAAAAAAAATCATCGGGCGAAAAGCAATTTTATTCATTATTTTTCGTTACAACGAAATTATCACGTGTCTTGATTGCAATTTCCGCGTGAATCTGTTCCCTAAATCTTGGCAAAATGCTGTTCGCCACGGCAGCGATTCCGAACATCCGCTTTAAGGTGATCCATCAGTTCGCTCGGTAAAAATCGGGTTTCACGTTTCATTCGGCGCGAGGCTTGATTTCGCCCGAAAAATCCAAGTTGCTCTTTGTTCGCCGGAGGAAAAATTCTGACTTTTCATTTTCTCCAAATGTCGAGAACGTTCGAGTAAAAAATGAAAAAATTGAGTCGTCCGCATTTTTTTTCATTTTTTCCCACATTTCGGGACAGTTTTTTTTTGTTTATTGAAATTTTTCTTCTAAAAAGTCTCGATAGGCTCATAAACACGTTGCCGCACGATCGGAGAAAATTTTTTTAGTAAAATCAATTTTTTACGTCCCTCTTGACGCGAGCCCTTGAAATTTTTTAGTCTAGAATGATTTTTTTCAATTAAACATGAAAAATTGGAAAAAGATGAAAAATATTTTTCGTTTTTTTCCAACGATGCAAATAACTTCAGTATCATCGCGCAAATTGTGCGAAATTTGGGATGGAGCGTTGACCCCGCCGAACGGTACACGCGATATCCACGAACAAACCGAGTTAGCGAGCACGCGCGAAAAACAGCAAAGGAATTTATCTTTTTCGGTTTCTTTCGTAACATAAATAATTTTGTTTTGTTTTCATGTTTTTCTCTCGACCCTCTTGCTCCGGAGGCTCCATTTTTTTACGATGATGTATACGAGACAATGAGACTCTTCTCACGAAAGAAAAACATCCGCGAGTGCGATAAATCGAGCGTGAATATAGGTCGAACGTTAAATAGCCAAACGACTCGAGATTTGAATAAGTTTGCCCGAGCACAATGAATTTTCGCCTAAAACATTGAGTCTGTGGGAAAAAATTTCAGGAGCGATTTTTTTCACTTTCTTTCGATAAAAATAATGCTGACCTGCATCGAAGTGTTAAGGATCCACAAAAGGTCCGCAAAAATGTAAGTCAGCATGAGATTCGTGTGAATGCTGTTGCGCAGACATCGCAGTTCTCTGGAAAAATGAAAAAAAAAGTATTTTTTTGATGTTTGAAATAATAAAAAATGGAATTGATCGAATTTTGATTCGATTCTCAATTATAATCATCGAGAAATTATCAGCCGAGTCTTTTTCGAAAAATCGCTTTTCTTGATGCACAATCGTCGAGGACTTTTGACGTTTGATATTCGCGCAATAATTCTTGTTTATGATCTGCGGCGTATTATAAATTTAACGCTTCGCACTCTTCGCACCAACAGGACACAGCGCGAAATGCGTCATCGAGAGACGCGAGCGCTCGCCTCAATTGAAAAATAAGTAAACGAAAGACTAGAATTTCTCCGAGACATTGAAAAAGCGCGTTTGTGATGGTTTATAGGGTGTGAATAAAACGTCGAGTTTTGATATATCACGCGAAGGAAATTCAAGCTCAGCCAGGATGATGTTAAAAAGCACTTATCGCCATGCTCCAGCTTTTATTCCTTTTTTTCGTCCTATCGTCCTAGCTCGGAGGGGCACGTTGAAAAAATGTTGAAAAGAATACGTAAAAAATTGACATAAAAGGAATTTTTGCATTGTGCACTAATATACGAGTCGGCACAGTTCGTGTTTGTTTTATTTTTCGTGCCAGCAAACTTTATGGATTCATGCGGTGCAATATGCTCCGCTGCATAGACGATGAAAATTTTCATTTTATTCATGAAACTCGAGAGAGTCGCGCTCGGCAAAATAGTCCGGAGAAACTTGTAGCGAAATACGCTACGAAAACGTTCATTAGACTTTTCTTTTTCCAATTATCCTTTGAATAACCTTTTCGACACTAAATTCGACGTGTTCAATTCTCCAGAACGTGGTGCAACGAAAAGTGCATCTTGCTTGCCTGATAAACTGCACAATTCTTTTGCAAATTATGCACTTTGGAAGGATTCACTTTTTTTCGATCCAATTCCTTGAAACTTTCCATTCGGACGTCGATTATTAATTCTTTCCCACTCTGAATCAACCAGCAATTGAGAGCAATAGAAAAATTGATGATTCGATCTCGCTCTCAGACGAAAACATTCCACTCGATCGTGTCGTACTCGCTTTTATTGTCACGAGAGTCCACACTGGGTCTTTCTGACCCAAACAATTGACTTTGACCGACTCTTTTGGCACTCAATTTTTGTTTTCTTAAAAAAATGAATTTAGGCTCGTAAAATATGGAAAATTTACTAGGAAAATCGACTCTGAAGAAAAGAAAAATGAAAAAAATGCAAATTCACTGGAATAC
Source organism: Diadegma fenestrale (assembly GCA_037043255.1). Lineage (NCBI taxonomy): Eukaryota > Metazoa > Arthropoda > Insecta > Hymenoptera > Ichneumonidae > Diadegma > Diadegma fenestrale. The sequence goes on from CM073312.1 coordinate 2,095,592, forward strand.
GCACTGAAAATTGAATTTTGTCAAAAAACATCGATATTTTGTTGAATACAGCCAACTAAATATTTTGGGATAATTTCAAAATTTTCGTTATTTCGACAATATTTTTCATTTTTAACGGAACTGTCAGCAAAATTTACGATTGGAAGGACAAAAATTGACTTTTCGAAAAGATTTTCTAGAATGTTTTTTGCTGGGATGCCAAAATTTTCGTGATTTTTCGAAACAAACGTTTAGTTTAACGTTTCCAACAAAATATCCAGCTTTTTCAACAAAATTTTATCTTCAGTGCGAGGATTTGGAAATTTTCTTGGGTCAGATTGACCCGTTTCATTATTCCTTGGGTTACTCGTGCCTTTGAGATCATTTCTGCATTTTGTTCAACGACAAATTGGGTCATTTTGACCCGGAGCGAATTTAGACCAAATTTAACGATTTTTCACAACCAAAGCTTAGGGAATTTTCCGTCTAATTTGCAAGCTTCGGTGATAAATAAGATTGCAACTTACTTGAAGTACAAAAATATAGCGACAGCAATGATGAGCGCCAACAAGGAGAGACTGTAGCCGATGAAATAGAGCAGCGTCGTTATCTCCACGCCAGATTCCAATTCCGTAAGTTTGAGTTCGCGGCAGAGCGAGTATTCGGAATAGTTTTCCCATGTCCCATTTGGCCAGCACCACCGACTTGCGTTTTCTGGAAATAAAATGAATCTTCATTGCAGCTTTCGGCAATTATTTACCATTTACGAAACGCGCTGCGCCTCAGAAAATTTATAAGAGACTTTTTAAAAGTCAAATTTTTCAGCGTTTTTTTCTTATTCAAAGTCATCGGGCTCCTTAATTACGCACAGGTCGCGTAATTTGCATGTTGGTCGCGTGCCCATTCACCCTCGCAACGAAACGAATTGCCAATCTCCGGCGCAGTAGCTTCCGCTTATCTCGCGATCCAAGAGCAAGTTTTACTTTTCTGCTCGCTCTCTCTCGCTTCGCCTGCTGCACTCCACGCTTTACGTATTCATGTGATCATGACGTTATATCGATTTCGATATTTCCATACATGCAGTTCACGTCCCGAAGAATCGCGGCCCACGTCGTCTGGGATCGATTTCGTCGTCGTAAGGAAAATTCTTTTTCCACAAACTCCTTCTGTGTCAATATCGAGGACAAGATTAAACTTTTCTTCGGCCCAAGACACGAACGTACGAGGATTTTTAAATTTATATTGAAAATTGATCGTTCGATGTGTCGCGGACCGGGACGCGACTGGAATGCAAATAGCACTGAATTTAATGGTCGATTGACGTCGAATTTTATTCCATTCGCTCAGTCGGGATTCGTGCGATTATTTTGAAAAAAAATGTCCCGAAAAATACCGATTTTTCGCCAAGTTATGGGATCGCAAAGTCCGCGTGAATTTTTACAGTTTTTTTTAAATTTTGTCCTTTTTTTTTTGGGTTTAATTATCGTCAATTCGAAAGTAGAGCCCGATAAAATTTTCTATCGAGCGTGTCACGTTGCTGCTACGTCGAATCTCTAAACTCTCGTCAACGTGTCACTCGAAAATCCCACGAGATCCTGACGATGGACCGAAATATGCATAATTCGAGGGATCTATGAGTGGCTAATGTATCGAGATATGCATCGACACATTTCGATGTATGCAATAACATCGCTTTCAACATATCGGAGCGTCCAAGTGGACAGATCTATCGGGAATTTCATTACAACGTTATGGACGAACGGCCATTTGTGCGTATGTAAATTTTCGAAACTACACGATTAAAATCACGCGCGCGGGCAAAGATGAAAATCCGTTGTGGCTTCGATCAAGCTCCGAAGCTTCAAATTGGCTCTCGAGCAAAATTAATCTCTCGAGTTTACCAAAATCTCGTTTAATCAGCATTTTAATTAAAAAATCGAGCGCAAATTATTTCGACGTCTTTCTAAACTTTTTTTTCATATGTCACGCGTAGAAAATCGTTTCAACGAGCTTTTCTATCGAGCGAAACTTTGCCACTCGAAAACCGATAATCGAATGATATTTATCAGAGCTCGAGTGAGCCTTTCAAATGTCACATTATAAATAACACTCGCGCGGATACGAGAATTTATATCGACAGACGTAGAAACGTTCTGATTTCCATTTCATTCCTCGTAATTCCATTTCCCTCTTTTTATTTTTGAGAAATATTCATTAAGCCCCTGTCTGCGTAAGAGGAATCACGATGAACTCATTCCGCGAGCATTTCGATCGATCTCTCGAGAATTTCGAGAAACAAATTCAACTCTTTCGTCTCGCGATGACCTGAAAATCTTTTAATCCAATAATTCGAATTTCACAACTTGAATTTCATAAATTTACCAATTTTTTTTTCTCACGTTATTGATTGTTGGCGAAATCAACGAATTTCATTTGTTTCCTCTCGATTTTTCTGTCGGTTCGCCATTTTTTGTCCGCGGAATTTCCAGCCGAGAAATTTCCGCACTTCGGAGAATCTTTTTCTGCATTTTTGTGGCGAAGCTTTCGAAAAAATTGAGGCACAAAAATCTGCTGAAGTTATCGAAGCTCTGACGCATTTTTTTTCTCCAAAAATTTGTGGCCTTTTTCCTCTGTTTTGGATGCTGCATAAAACTTTAAAGCCGAGTAGTTCGCAGTGCGACGCGAGAAGCCAACGGAGCAACACGGCGAGATTTGTTGGGCTGAATATTGATTGAAAACAATTGATCAGCTGTCGATAGGACGATTCGATTTCGGTGAGCTGTCGCACACGCGATACTCGTTTATTCCTTCCGTTCCTCCAGCTTTTCCAGCTGTTGTAACTCTGTTTTCGTTTGCTATTTGACGTTCCAACATCGCCGCGTCTATCGTCGTTTGTTCGATGCTCCGAATCGCGATTCTGCCTGCGACAAGCTGATTTTTTCATTCAGAAATCCACACGCGTTTCCGTTTCACATTGTGCTCCCGATTTTCGACCACGAAAATCGTCGTCGAAAAACAAAAAAAATCGTTTTTTTCCCATTTCAATCGTTTTGTGACCGAAAAATTCGTTTTTTTAACGATGCAATTTGCAAAGCATGACGTAAAGAGTTTCGAATCGAATCTAAGACGAATTTTGACTCGGAATGGAAATTCACGTGAGTAACGTACGCGCACAAACGTGATAAACAAAAACCGTTCCTGTGGGAAAGCCGGTCGAGCTCTTTGGAGCTTGAAACGTCGAAGTCTCAGGATTTCTTTTGGTCTACACGACACATTGTGATTTTCTCACGATTATTGGGTTTCCCTGCTTTGCCACATTGCACCGAAGTTTTTCTCGGTTTTTTCTGCCTCTCGGTTGCGTCGATTCTCGAATGAAATGAATCCTGCGGATTCTCACGAGGCGATTTTTTTTCTGAACCTTTTTTTCCACTCTCAATAAGAAATTGCAAACATTTTCTCGGCATTTTCATGAAAATTTTCATTTTCTTTTCAATTATTGTCATCGAATTGTACGTTTTTTTTGGAAATCTCGAAAAAAAACGACAAAAAATCACTTTCGAGTATCGTTAAGAAGTTTTTATTAGGGGAAACGTTTGACGAACCCCCAGGCGTGTCTCGGAGTTTCTGATTCTCCCTTGAACACTTTGTTTGCCCGAATAATGCGGTGTCGAAGGAGAAAAAAATTGATTCACACTCTTCATCTCTTTAAAATCCCATTATCGTTTATTTTATAAAGCTTTTATTATACAAGTTTAACGTCTTTAGTGTTATAGCCGCGTGCTAGACGTTAGTCATGAAAAAAGCTCGAGCTTTTGCCACACACGACGCGCCGGTGTGTGTCTTTTCGTTGCGAGTGAGAAAAAGGAGATTTTGCAGAAAAAAGAGAAAAAAACCGCAATGTTTTTCTTATCACAGGATTACATCGCGCTTGCGGAGTTTATAAGCCATACGTTGCGGCTATTCGGCACTCGGCCATTATTCACGCCTTATAAAATGTCCCAACACCTCGATATTTCAAATATTTTATCCACACACGGAGGCAACACGTTTTTGCGTCTTTTATGTCCTTTCTTCGCCACGTGGCAACGACTTTTCCGCCACACAATCAGAAATTTAATTAAAACACTTAATCTACGATTTTGCCATAATAAAAAAATCAAATCGAATTTTTTTTTCAACCCTTCGAGCGCGGACTGAGTCGTTTTGATAGAAAAAGATTTCCGTCACCGATTTTTGGCGTTTTAATGGCAACGAACAATTTGGCATTTCATTGATGTCGAAAAATAACAAAAAAATTCATTTTTAATGCAAAAAAAGTTTTTTAATGCAATTTCCATGTAAAATGCAGTTTTTTGGTCAATCAGCTTTTTCGCGACGTCGTTGAAGATAAAAATTTGCAGGTCGTGATCGTCATGTCGATCGTTTGGAAAACATGGTTATGGGTTCATTACGCAGCAGTCGTTAGGCCAATTATTAAGTTGGAACGAGTGCATAATGCATCGAAATTGCATCGAAAGAGCTTTCGGTCTCCGAAGACGAATTTTTGTTGGAGCGTGAATGCGGAGAGGGTATAGAGAGAGTTTCGCATTTTCCGGACAATGTATTTATCGTGACCATTAGCCTTGATTAGCGTCTCTGCTTGATACGAGCAAAATCTCGATCTAGTCCCGCGGGAGACCCTGCTCCAACGTAGTTAACTTGCTCCAATGTTCACTTCATAAACGAATTAACGCTGCACTCGCCCCAGGCCTTGCTTCTACAACATGGATATAAATATACAAGTATATCTGTATACAGGTCGTGTCAAAAGTTGCCTCTGAGCTTTCGAGCTTTCGAGCAGAGTTTGCTTGTGTAATTTTCATCATTAGAATGGGAAAAAATCGATTTTCCGGACTTTTTTTTTTTTTTTAGAGTTCCAATGATTTGGGCTCAAAAATTGAGTCGAATTTTGAAAAATTCGTATCTCCGGTAAAGTCGAACGAAAAAGCTTGAAGCCAGTTTTGCCTGGAATGGAAAAATTCGTGAAAAATGCCGGAAAACGAAAAAAAAAACTGGGGAACGAACAAAATCGTGTTAATTGTCGAGAGATCGTTGCTGCACGTGAAATTTGAAGCTTTCTGTACATTTGGCAGGAAACCGAGACGTTCGCATGCGCTTTTGCGATTGCACGTCCAGAGTTTTCTTTCTTTTACGGTCCGAAAGCTCTCAAGACTTTTTTTCTTTTTGCGACATGACCACAATACTCAGGGAATCGTCCAACATGGAAAATTTCTGACTGAGATTCGCGAAATCTTTATTTTTCTTCCTTTTACAAGGAAATGGAAAATTTTCTCGATTCCACTGTCATTTCGTTTTGACAACGACACAAAAATGTTTTAAATCATTTTTTTTTCTTTACTGACGTTTGCTTTCTCGGGGCTTTGGGGCTTTCTCAACTTTTTCTTCGGTAACCCAAAAATGAAACTCTTCATAACTTTTCGGATTTTTTTTTCTGTCGTCCTGGCCGCTGGCCCTTCCGGAAAAGTTTTGAGACGGAAAATTCGACTCCCAGATTTTTTTTTAATTCGAATTTTCCCTCCATGTGAAAAATCCACGTGAAAAATTCAACGATTTGCTTTTTTTTGTGACTGTTTATTGCATGAAAATAGACTAACAATCCTGCGCACTTTTTTTTGAAGTTCTATGAAGAGGAAAAAAAAGCTCTCGGCCAGGCAGCCACACGTGCGGTAAATAATAGATTTTTCAGTGTTTATTTTTCCATCGTTTTCCTCCCATTTCCCTTTGCTCTCTGCTATAGAGTCGAAACCATTGAGCTTTTAACAGAACCGTATAGAATTTACTAAGCGATCGTTTTCTCCTTTTGAACCGAGAGGCAAAGACTTTCGTTCTGTGTTTGCGAATCTCACGTTGAGGATCGTTGAAATAAATAAATTTGCTCGTGCGCGCTGGCCTATTTTTCATCCATCGCCGAGACTTTTGATCGCGATTTTTTCCATCACGAAAAGCCACTTTGTTGCATTTTTCTTATTTGCGTGTTTAATTTCAATTTTTATAAACAATTTTCATTGTCATTTTCGTTTTTTTTATCGAAAAAAAGTTTTTATTGGAATTTCCACGATTTTTCAATTGCGATCGAAAATTTCGGTAGAGGCGTCGAAAAAATAATTTCGAACTTGGCGGCGATGTGCGAAAATCGTAATTTCATTTCCTCGTCGTGATGGGAGAAGGAAAAAAGGGAGCCGATGTGTGGCAGAAAAAAAAGTGCAAGAGAGACGAAACGCAGAATTTATGCAGTGCGGAATTCTTGATAAAAACTCGTTAAGATTTTCTTTCTTTAACTTTTTTTCCTCGCGACACGGAGCCGTGCGAGATCTTGAAACTTTACTCGGGAGCTTCTCAACGGAAGCTGCGAAAGTTATCCGGGCTATGATTTTAAAACTGCGGTCAATTTTGTTACAAACTTTTCGCTGGAAAGTTTGTGGAATTCAAACTTTTCGCTTTGTCTATATTTCGCGCAGTTTTTTTTCTTTTAGAATTTTTTTTCATCCCTTCCCTTAATTTTAACCTTTTCGAATTTTTTTTTTCGTAATTTTCGCTTTTTTTTCTTCTGAGCTTTGCGATCGAGGAATTCGTTCGCATTCAAACGCGTTCTGGGCGTTCGTACGACGAGCTCGGAGCATAATTGTGCTCCGATTAATTAAGATCCGCTTGGAACGGCGATTTACGAGCAGGGAATGTTCTCGGTCCATCCTGTTGGTTGTTTATGCTCCGAGAAACGTTCTCACTAGCGCTCCAAGTGTTTATCGGCGACGGTTCGTTGTTGAGTTTCTTGTTATACGCCTGATTGACGATTTCGGTCGATTCGTTCGCCTTCCGCGCAGCTTCCTCGTCCATTATTCTCGCTCTCGTCTAATTGCAACTTTCGTGAAACTTTTATTTATCTCGAAAGCGCATGCAATGCTGCGCAAGGACGACAGCGCTTTCGATTTCTTTTGAAACTACTCGGAATTATTCGAACCAATTAGTTTGCTCGTAAATTTGCTCCGGAGCTTCGTAGTTGAGAAAATTGGTGAGGAAAAACGAAACAGAATTTTTTTTTTGGACAAAAATGTTTTCGTGACTGACAATCAATTGAAAATTCGCCTAATTAGATTTTCTATCAAACGCATCGAGCGTTATTTCGAGCCTGATCCGAGAGCATCCCGAATTACGTATTTTATGACCCGAAACCGTCGCGTTTCCAACGAGAATCGAGGCGTTTCCGTAATTGAAAAATAAAAGCGAAACAAAAAATGGCGCAGTAACGATGTAATTGGGCGATACACAGCGTAACGATTTTAATTAAACAAGATTCAATCAATCGCATCAACGAATCGAAAGTATCAATTAACTCACGTGGCACGTTACGGATTCGGAGGGAAAAAAGTGCAGCAAAAAAAACTATTTCCTGTGGAAAATTTAATGTTGTGGGTGAAAATAAATTTCAATAGCATCGCGAAAAGTTTGCTGGGAGTGCGAGAAACTTTTGTATGGCCAACATTTTATTACGTGGCTTTATTTTTCCGAGCTAATTCGCTGCATTGATAAAAATGGGGTTAACGTGTGCGAAACCAATTATTGGAGCAACTTTGTAATTTTTACTCTAGTTATTTGTTCCGAACTCCAGAGCAGAGGGAAAAGAATAGTTTGAAGAAAAATGATCGTTGACCCATCGGGCTGGAAGGTGCAGCGTGAATTTTCCAGGCTCGTGACTAACTGACTGAATCTTCGATTCACCGCGAGTTTAAACGGCTCGCTGCTCATCCGCAGCATGCAGTTGCATTCAAACCGAACGAGAATCCTGAATTTGGCGTTGCCCATGTGCCCGTAATAGCAGCGTTTCCGGATCGTTGCCAACTTAACCAGCGACACGTCGAATATGCACAATTAGCCAAGCCCTATAGACGCCGCATTGATCGCAACCTTCGAGCTCTATGCGGACATGGAAAAATGGGAAATTTCCGGTTCACGCAACGACATTTGTATAGAATCTGTCTCGATAAAAAAAAACAGTATTCAAGAGTCGTCAGTCAATATTTTCGAGCCTGGAACCTCGCCCTGTCAAGTTCCTCGCGACCCCGGAGCCTTCAAAGGCCAACAAATCCCCGTCAATCATTTCGTTAGCACAAAATGTTTGTCATACTGATAATCACGTCACAGCGTGGCCGACGTATTTTTATGGCAACTTGTGCAAACGTTGGCAAGAGAATAATCGATTTTGGCTTTTAAGGGCCAACATTCAAGTTCCGTAGAGCGAGCTCGCCAGCGAAAAATGATTTTTGAAGTGAAATCAATCGAAAAATCATAAATCGATAATCGAATAATCATTTATGAAGTTTGCAACGTTGAAATGCATCGAAAAATATTGAATTTTATTCAAGATTCGTTCAATTTTCAATGTCATACAAATTTTTCGAGCCGATTTGCTTTTCGAATGACAAAAATCGATAATTTTATCATCGTAATAAAATTCTGCATTCGAATAATTATTTTTGGCCAAAATAAAAATGAATTTCGTTGCTTTCCAACGATGCAACTCCAGAGTCACCGAATTTGGCATTGACTGGCCCAAATGAAATCAGTTTTCGTTTCACGTGACATGACGAGTTCAGCGACGTTATCAGGACATGATGGCAGGTGGAAAAACAATGAGAGGCGAAGGGATTGGGGATAACGAAGAGAATGGAAAGAGAGCGAAGAAGCAGGCAACTAGTGAGTTCTTTAAAAATAAAATAATTCTTTACCATGGTAACGGAAATGCTCGAGAATCCTATTAGGAAAAAAAAGCCTAGCAGCGAGATTTAAATTAATCAATAAGCTTTTTCCCCAAGTTTCTGCTTGCAGACTGGAGAAAAATGATAGACAATGAAATGAATGTCATATTTTAGTCTTTCATGTCCCTCCCTCTTGCCCTTTGACTCACTTTTTCGTGCCCCTACTCCGCCATAAGCTTCTCTGCAGGTCTCTCGAGAGTCCTAACGCATGGGACACTCTAATGCATTTTTGCGTCACTCCCAGTCTCGAGCCAATGGAAAGGTCAGAAGCTCGACCCATGGAGGGCCTTAAAGTTGCACTAAAGTAAAAAAAAAACAAGCCAGTGTCCCGGCAGGGCGATCTGCCAAGCGAGTATCGACCTCGCCCCATTCTGCTCGACTGGGAAAATCCAACGTCAACATTTCACGAAACGAATTACATCGCAAAAACCGAAATTTCATGAATTTTCATGCCATCGACGCGCTTTCTCTTGCCCACTCAACTCATCGACTAATTAGTACGAGTTTTACCAAAGTTTGACATCGTCAACAAAAGTACGCGTGTGTCCTTTATCACGCCTCGCCCGATCCTCAGAGTCTGCGATGCTCGGCCTTTTCGTCCCGAAGTAGCAGGAGCAGAAAAACTTCTCGAATTCGTCGCACTGAGTACACCGAGATAACTACTCGAAGTTTCACACGCAACAAACATTATTCTGCGTCTATATACAGACAAAATGTCGTATAATTTCTTGAAGATCCTCCAAGCCAACGCTACCTCACGGAGTCAAGTCAAAATGTACACAATATCAAGGGCACAGAATTTAAATGAGATATTTTCGCTTCGACCCACAAACGCGATTCATTCGTCATTTTTAATATTCGTTTCCATACGCTGAATTGAAAATTTTGTTGGAAAAGATCGAAAATGATGGAAAATCGCAAAAATTTTGTAATTGCAATCGCAAATATTGAACAAAATTACGAAAATTCGCAAATTATCAAAAAATATAAATATCGACGTCCTTGACGAAATTTAATTTCCATTCAATTTTGTCGTCCATCGAAGCAATTCGTGGAAAATAAATAAAAAATGTGCCTGCCCTGAAATTTTCGATAAAACCGAATTTTTTTTTAAATTCAATTTAATAAAAAGTTTGAAAACAATGGGAAAAATTTTGCAGCGATTCAACGTCACAATGATTCATTTTTTTTTTTGTATTTCGAGAGTTTCCATGGCTTACGAACCAATGCAAAAATATGAAAAACTCCGGGGAGACTCCAGCAGAGTGGCTCGCCCTGATGAATTATTAACCGCGAGCGAAATGCCCGGACAGGTAGTAAAATGAGAGCTTGAGAAAAGGTGCAGCACCCCGTGCTAAGTGCATTATTTCCCGCCGTTGCCGAGAGGATACGAGCACCGAGTGTTGAAACGCAAATAGAGAGAGTGAAAAGCTTGTTGCACTTGATGCGGGTCTATGAAACCGACGCACGCATGCAGGCACCGCATATTGTGAAAGGTTATAAGTGAAGATTGAATAGAATCAGTATCGGAAAGCCTCATAAAACTCTCCCAGAAAATTAGCTCGCTCGCCCCTTTTTTTGCCTCCACAAAAAACAAATTAATCAAATTCCAATTTTCCTCCTCAAATTCTTCGTTTTATTTTATCGCACTGAAAAGAAAATTTTGTTGAAAATTTTTGTTGGAATTTTGTTTTTTCGAAAAATCACGAAAATTTTGTCATTCCAGCAAAAAACATTCCGGAAAATCGTTTTCGGAAAGTAAATTTTTGTCATTCCAATCGTAAATTTTGCTGACAGTTCCGTTACAATGAAAAATATTGTCGAAATAACGGAAATTTCGAAATTATCCCAAAATATTTAGTTGGCTGTCTTCAACGAAATATCGACGTTGGAATTTTCGTACGGTTATTCCAAGAGCAACACATAATGCTGAGGTTGGCAGGACCGAGAACAAAGCTCGGTGTGCCCGAGGAGCAAGACAGAGAGCGCGTTATCGCTCAACAAAAAGATAAAAAAAAGCTTTTGCAAGAAGTTGCTCGTACAGTTTGTCGTGGAGTCCGCGAGCTGCAGGAGCGAGACACGCGGATGATGAATTTTGGTTGGGAATTTAGCCAGCACTGTGAATGGGAAATATGAAATGAATTATCCACCCGATGAAGACGGAATCTATGGCCGAAAGAAAACGAAAGATAAGCGTGAGTTAGTTGAGGCGGAAGAAAAAGGTGAAGAAAAACGAGCTCGCTGCAAGCCAGTCATCAGACTCCGAAGTTTTTGCCATCATGACGGAACGCTCAACTTTCGTCTTTGGATTTTCCGTAAGAAACGAAAATTTTACTCATTTTCGACCTCGAGCTCGTTTTTATCATTCAAGTCCGAAATTCCTACACCAGGGCAGAGCGAAATGTTCTCAAAAAAAGTCGAATTTCTGCTCCACACTAGTCTGGAGACTTTTTAATTATCATAAAATTCGCATGCAACAAGTTGATTAAGAAAATTCAATAAATTTTCAGTAAGAAACGAAAATTTTCTAGAAAACTGCGGAATTTTTTATTTTCCACGTGAAAATTAACGCGAAAGCTCGAAGAAAATCGATGGAGTGTCAATTTTTGGAGAATCTTTTGAGAAAAATACGAAGCGTTTGAGAAATCCGAATAATTTTTCTCGAGATATCGACAAAAATGGAAAATTGTGGAATTTGAATTTATCAGCCAATCGTTTTGTAAATTAATTGTGTGTAAAATTTTTTTTTCCAGCTTAATGAGACTTTTTGGCGAACAAATTCACTTTTATTTAATTGTTTTTTGCTTGCAGTTCCGAATTTATTGATTGTGCAAATTAACCAGTCGTTTCGTTAGTGCCAAGCGGGAGTTTCACGTTAAGGGGGAATTTGAGAGCATTCCACAAATAAAAAAAACTCGGCGTAGAGAGGAATCAAGACAACCGCGCGTGATGTATTACCGCAGCGAGGCGAAAGAGACTGTTTCATGCCTGAAGAGACGCTGGTCCGCGATTCCGTTTCTTTTCTTTATCGTTATCGTTGGGTACAGTTTCAATCCTTATCCTTATGGCCAACCCGCATAAGCCCCGCATCGACATAGAGATATTTCCGTCTGGTCGAGTCCTTTGTGTTTGCACACTCCACTTTTATCATTTTCTCAATGTCTTTGACTTGCGTTTTGTTGATCTCGATGTTTTTTTTTGCCCACGAGGAATTTCCGTTTTATTTGTGCATAAAACAATTTCCTGAAAATTTCAACAACGGAAAATCGACCTGTGGGAAAAAAAATTCAGAATTTTATGGATTTTCGTGAATTTGGAGTAAAAATCGAATTTTCGTGAATTTCCTGACAAAATGCAGGTTCCAGCGTACGAAACCATTTTTATGAAGGGTTTCCGAGCCACGAGCAATGCGTTTGAACAAAGCGAACAAAATGCGGGCGAGGCCGATCCACCGGTGGCTTATCGAGTAAACCACCGGCCAATTTGTATGCGTTATCGCAAACTATCTCGCCGCTGCGTTCGCGCTCTCCCCCAGCCAGGGGAAAAGTGTCGGACGCTGACTGGCAACGGACGAGCCTCAGTTTCCGCATTAATGGCTCCATTCACGAGCGATCACTCAAAATTCATGGTCGTTTTGTTGATCCCGCGTTTCAAACTAAAACCGTAAAACGAAATTTCGCTGAAAGATCTTCGTCGATTCTTCACTCCAAAAAGGAAAATTTACGACCGTTTCAAAAAAAAAAAAACAAAAACCGCGCGGAACGAAACAATTTTTCACTCCCTCTGAACAAAAAAAAATGATAAACTGACGGAATAATCTTTTGAAACGTTCCAACGAAGAGCTCTCGAGCTTTCAACATTTTCCTGTGCAATCGAATTTAAAAAAAACACAATTTTTTTATTTTTCTGTCAGAAATCGCTGTGGCAATTAAAAGCAGCGTTTTCGAGGACAAAAACTGCGCGCCTTTTATCGAAGCACTCAAAGTCCGCACAGCAGCTTTCCCGCTCGCCCTATTACACGCGGAAAAGCGACTTTTTTCATTTCCCCTCGTCCGAGGAGGATGCAGGAGTGAAAAAAGCTCATAAACATTGTGACAAGCTCTTTTTTTTCATGGCCACAGACTCTGCAAGCTCAACAAGAATTTCGGAGCTTCGTGCGCAGCTCAACATTCGCGAATGAATTTTCCTGAACGGAATTCCCTCCGGTCAGCACAAATTCTTGCTTTCTGGTCCACGACGAAGGAAAAGCGCCGGAAATGCAACTGAATTCACGTTTCTACGAAAAGGAAATTCAGTGTCGCGAGCGTGTTATTAAATTCAGGAAATTTGAAGCTTCGCGCGTTACACGAGCTGGAAAAATTGTTGGCGCGCCAGCTAATTAGCGATTCGGATTGAAAACGCTCGGGGTTCGTAAAAATTCGAAGGGAATTCGACGATTTTCTTTGACGGAGATGAAGTTTGTTGAATTTTCAAATTTTTTCTCTCCTCCGTTTTTCCTTCGTGCGGTGACAAACGTGTGAAAAAATTCCGAGAGATTTTTTTCGGAGCTTTGATTTTCAAGTATTTCTGGAATGAGATTCAATCATTTTTCCTGTCACTCAAACATCCAATCGAGCTTTTATTTTCGCGCCTTTACCGGCCCCTCGTCGTATTGCGAATTTTATTTTAAGGAGTTTCCCCATGAAATTCGTTTTTCTTTTTTTCCCCCTCGATTTCTGTGGAGATTCGTCAGTTCGGAGTCGCGTCAGTGTCGGGACGACTAGGAAATCGATTTAATTGAGTATATTTAAGGAATAAATGGGCTGGAAAGCTCCGAACAGCAAAAAAAGTGAAAAGCAGAGATGAATGGATCGTCGCGAATAGTGAAGAATCGTGATGGGCTCTTGGGATGAGAAAATATTGAATTAATTCCAAAATTTCACTCCATCTCGAATTGTCGTCGCGTCTGATCCGTCAGTCACTCATTTCCTCTCCTTTTATATTTTTCTTTGCCGCGCGCACCCTCGAGCTCTGTGTCAACACGAGCTTTCATAAAAAAGTTAACGCGCGAGTGAGTTTGTCTTGGGAGTGAAAATCCACACACGCTTGTCTGCCTCGAGTGCATATCAATTTGCCATAGTAATTGAAACTTTCCGAGAGCCAGGAGAGAAAAAAATACGACGAGGAATAAAAACACGTTGCAGTAGAAAAAAAATACGACGAAAAATTGTGTCTCGGGAAAAAAAAAACATTTGCGGCCATAAAAAATCAAGTGCGGGGATAAAAAAAATTTATACGATCAAAAAAACACGCGGAAAATTGCGATAGAATGAAAAACTCGAGCGCGAAAGGTCAATTTATAATTTCCAATGGTTGCTCGAGCTCCGCACTGACAAAAACGTCTGCAGGAGTGAAAATCGCGAGTGGAAACAAATTGGCCAATGTACTCGCAGAAAAAGTTTCGGCCACTTTCGTCGCTCTGATTCGATTCTCTAAAAAATTGATTAATTAGCCAACTAATGAGGGAAATTCATTTTTTGTTTTTCATCCTGAATCTGCGCTGCGAGCTGCACTAAAAAAATCCTGTAATGTGCGGCGAAGGGTGGACCTTTTTGTTTTTATCGTCAACCTGATTACTAAGCAGCCCCACGTGGCTCTGGAATTTCCGCCATACGCGCTTACGCCAGTCCCTGGATAAACATGAACTCGCTTCATAGTCTCCGGATTACTTTAACGCTTTTTTTGCTTCTTTTTTTTTATTACTCTTTCTTTACAGCGTCCACGGAGACGAGTTGACTCCTCTGAAATATCAACCCGAGGCTTATATTTAGAACAACGACGTTCACATTACACGCCACAGCGAGCCGTCATTTTCTTTTTAATTTCGCTTCTATTACTTTTTTTTAATACTTGAACGTTTTTTTTTTTTCAAACCATTTTGCCACTGAGATGACTCGCTGATATTTCCTCGCAACCCGCCCGAGCCACAAAATAAATAAAGAATTCATTTTCATCATCGTTTCTCATTAACAATTCCCTCGTCAAGTTTTTTCGTTGCCGAAAAAATGGCAAAATTTATTTGTGGCTCTGAGCTTGATTGATTTCGTTGCTTTTTTTCTTCATTTTCGTCTGCAACGTTCTCAGAAATTTCGATCGAACGGAGCTCAATTTTTTTTTCTCTGTTCACCCTCATCACTTTTTTTTTCATAACGAACTTTCGAGTCTTTCATGCCAGAGGCTTGGAATTCGTTTTGACGTTTCGTCGAAAATGTTTTCAAGTTTATTCTTCGTTTTTATTTTGTTATTATTGTTGACAAATCGGAGCTGAAGGGGCACGTGAAACTTTTCACTTGCAACTCACAGCTCAAAAGCTGAAGCGGATCTTCGAGATCACAGCTTCTCGAGAATCATTCGCATGACCGACACTTTCTACCCCGTTTCGCTGCTCCTAGCGAAAATCCTTTTTCCTGCTTCCAAGTAAATTAATCATTGGGACTAAAAACTGGAGAGTCATGACTCGTGAAGCATGGCCAGTGATGCATGCCTTCGTTTTTTTTGCAGTCTCTGACTTTCGTTTGAATTTTTTAATTATATTGCTCATTTCTGTAAAATAATTAAATGTTGATAAAAAAATCATTTGAAAAAACTTAATTAGAGTAATTTTGTGATAGCAATACGAATTTTTATCGTCAAGTATTTTTTTTCCAATTGTTTCCATGATTCTCGAAATGTCATTGAGATTTAAATCAATTAATAACGAAAATGAGATCGAAAATGTTAAAATAGAATTTTAGTTTCGAAAGAGGATGAAAATCTGTCGAGAATTCGTCGATTACAAAGTGTCTCGGTGTCGACTCATGGGAAATTCTTTCATGGAATGTCTGCCACGATTGCGATGTCTGGTCACATCGGAGAAAATAGCAGAATGAAATGAGCGTAAAAATCAGAAGTGGAAATGGGATAAAAATTCGATCCGGCATGATTTTATTTTCGTATTTCGACGCAACTTTTCTTTCTCAAACTTCTCGCTGTATAAAGTTTCGATAATTGCCCAAAAAATGAAAAATAACCAAATAGAAAAACGTCGATTTTGACATCGTAGCGAATTATAAATCGACTCTACGAATCGATACTTAAATAAATATAAAACACATTATTTATATTTATATATGTAACGACGGTATTCACCAAGCTCAGAGCAACAAAAAAAAACGAGATATCGTGGCGAGGAAAAAGTCCCAAAACGACCTACGATTTAGCCAGTTGAAGAAAATCTTATTTCTCGGTGTTCGCCCTGGGGAAAAGTATTGTTATCTTTTTGTCACACTATATACTTGTCATTTTATCTGCTGAATTCTCTTTCCCTCTGGATCGTGTCGTCAAGTATGAGGAAAAGGTTTTCAAGCAATTTTTCTCTTTTCTAAAATTCAGTTTTTCTTCATTCACAAAAATGTCAAATTTTCCTGCATAGGATTTCGATAAATGGAGAAAATGAAATTGTCTTTGGACACGGAAATCGAGTTTTTACGTTCGTAATTAAAAGGCAAAATGGGGGATGAATTTATTGTGATAATCGTGATTTTATGGACAATTGACTTTTGGCTTTCTCGTCCGAATGAGCCTCCCCTAAAAAATCATCCCCCAGTCATAATGAAACAGGATCTCGTGCAAGTTTTCGATCCGCTGCGAGATTTACTTTTGCCAATTTTTTGGTTCTATACTTTTTATGTTCTCCCTTTTTGGTGGCATGAGTCGTTTAACCTCGTCGTAAATCCCTCCAGCTCGCGGTTCTTCCTGCTTCCTTAACTCCCTTATTTTATAGGAAAATTTGCGTTATTGGCCTCGTGTCCTCGAGGAAAGTCTCTTCTGGGGTTTTAACGATAACCCTCGGGGGGCACTTGTTGAGGTGAAGCTAAACCTACTCAGCACGTTTGTCGTCTCATCTTCGACGCCTTGTGTGTGTGTGTGTGGTCTGGTGAATTCATGAATTCTTGAAAGCCCAAACGCGGCCTCTCACTCTCTCGAGACCTTTCGACCGTTTTTTCTATTTTTCGTTTTCCTCCTTTTTTCTTCTCTCGCAATATCCTGTCTCGTTCGGAAACTTTGCCGAGTCGTTTTTCCTTCCATTTTTGTCTCTCGCGCGATCTCGACCAACTTTTTCATCCTCTCGATATATTTTTCTTTTTTGCATTTGATGGAGCCATTTCAGCCTCGAAATCCTCATATAAATAACAAAAATTCACTCGCGCTTTGCTTGTGTTTATGCAACTTTGAAAATCTCCCTGCCCGCGCACCCGCGATTTATATTACGATTTATAATCGAACATAACGAGTGAAATTTTCTAATCTAAATGAATTTCCATCGTCTAATTCATTTTGTTTCCTCTCGTGGAACGTGCAAAAGTTGGTAAATCGAGGCTGATAAGCCAAAACTCAACAAAACGTAAAACTTGGTCGTAACAAATTTGTAAGAGACACATCGAACGAACTTTGATCGATGGCGTCAAAGAAAAAATGTCTCGTCATGGTCTCGTTTGTTCTATTTTACGTGCGATGTCAACGCCTCAAACCCCCATCAATTTCCCATCGACGCTATTTCGTTGTTTTTTCCTTTTTGTTTTCCACTGTAACTGCTGATCGATGGGTTGATCCGCAAACAACGGCCAAGCATAATCAAGGCCTTTGGAACTTGCTCAAGTCACTAAAACTCTGCTCTGAGCTCATGATTATACGAGGCGACCCAAAACTTGGGCTCGGAAATTAAAGTCTCTCAAGAAAAAATCCCATAAAGTCACATTCTTGTCTATAAAATGCCTCGATCTTTAGTTACATTTTTGAAAGGATTTATTTCGTCTCACTTTCAACCCTTTTCGTGCTCCAAAATTAAATTTTAGAATATTAGAAATTTTAGAAATTGAAAAATTTTAGAAATTTTAGAGATTTTTTTCGAAAACATTCGGAAAAATTTCGAAAGGATTTGCGAAAATTCGGTATTTTTTGAAAATTTATCGAATACTCGAAAAATCGACGAATATTCGATTCGAAAACCGATTCGATAGTCGATTTGCATTTTTTTTCTTTTTTTAACGCCCTTAAACGCCAAATAATCGGCGATGGAAAGATTTTCGGGTCAAAATGACCCAGTGTGTACTCGAGGGGTTAATTATTCTTCATCACAAGTTTATAATCGTTGGCCAATCTCCATTTTTGTCTCTGAGACTCTCTACGACACAGCCGACTGGCTGCGTCTCCTTAATTAATTAATATCTCATCGTCGCTGCATCCAGAGTCTAAAATACCAGGAAAGTCCTTCTTTAGAATTGCTCGCGATTCACTTATCTCGTTAAGTTTGAAACGTGACTTTTGCAATTCTCTTTTGCGCGATTGTGGGTGGAGGAATTCGCTCTCGACACACGAACTTTATGGATTAAACTCTCCGTAGGACGCGAGCAGAGTCGAACAAGATTTTCATCGAAAGTGCTGCTGTCTCTTGCAGGACAACATGCGGCTTATCTAGTTTCTCATCTCCGTAGCTCATCCTGCATTGCACACACTTCAGTTGACACGCTTTATTTACATGCACACGCGCGTGCATGTGCTTTGCAAGAAATACTCTTGCCATTGAAATAACAAGACGTCGAAAATCACATTTACATTCATCCCCATACGCGTCGCCAAGCGAACGTGCCAACTTGCTCCTCGAATTATTTATCTTTCCCAACTTCTTTCCAAAGCGCATTTTTTCACCCTTTTCATTTGCCTCTTTCTTTTAAAAAGCCTTTGAAAAATTATTCATGCGTTACAGTTTACCGGAAACAACATTTTCGTTCGAATTAAACTTTGTTTTTTGAAAAATTCCAAAAATTTTGTCATTGCAGCAAAAAATATTTGGGAAAGTCTCTTGGAAAATGAAATTCGAAATCGATTAAGTTAAATTTTGTCACAAAACGTCGATATTTTGTTGAATATCACGGCGAACTAAATATTTTTGGGCAATTTCAAAATTTTCGTTATTTTAACAATTATTTGTTAGGAAAATTAACGACTGGAATGACAAAATGAAATTCCAAATCGATAAAGTTGAATTTTGTCACAAAACGCGTCGATATTTTGTTGGATATCACGGCGAACTAAATATTTTTGGGTAATTTCAAAATTTTCGTTACTTTAACAATTTTTTTATTTATTTTTAACGCAACTGTCGGCAAAATTCACGATTGGAATGACAAAAATTTACTTTCCCAAGAGAATTTCTTGCTGCAATGACAGCACTGTTGGAATAAAAAAAAAAAAGTCGAACGTCCAAGAAAAAATCGATCTTTTCCAACAAAATTTTCTTGTCGAGTGTCCCGTAAGACTCGAGAGCCAACTTGATAGTAACGCCGAATAATGTTGCTTCTTATTCGAGTTCGTTCAGCCGCGTCTAACGAAATTTAACAGGATTCTTTTTCTCCATCGATTCCTAGATTTCCCCGTCACTTTTCCTTCGCTGGATATTTCACTCCGAGACGTTCTTCATATGAAACGCGATTGCCTCCGAGTAACTCTGCTTCGATTTATTGCGAGCGAGTTCCCCGCGATATAAAGTAGCAGCGGAATAAGCTCGAGGCCACTTTTTTCTGCATTATTATGTCAAAATGTCCCACTCATTTCTTTTCTTTCTCCCACATCGTTTTCATCCTGCAAACTGGGTCAAATTGACCCCAAAATTTCTTTGTCGATGATTAGTTGGCATAAAATTCCCGTTTTTCAAAAAAAAAAAAAATTTCGGGCCATAAAAATACAAAAAAGTCTCTACAAAAAAAAAAAAATTTACTTTATTTTGCATCTTTTCATTTAATTTGTTGCATTTATTTCGTAATTCGAGCGATTGACATCAATGAGCAAAGTTGCTGTGAGAATTTCTGAAAATCGAGTTTTTCCAATCGCCCGCTCAGAGGAATAAAATTTGCTTGATCTTCGGTCTGATTCGACGGTCCCATTGATTCGGTGTCGCATCGTCTGGTACACGAATTTATATCGCTACGCTGAACACACACACAGTAACAGGCTCGTTTCTGCCGAGATTGCACCCTCGGGATTAAATAAGTCCCTGTCTCTCTGTAAGTTGTGTAGAGAGGACGAGAGCAGCAGGAGGGGGTGGAGTTGAAACGGATACAGTCGAGGGAAAATCTTGAAACTGGTACGCCGAAAGCTCCGCACGAGAGGATATCACAAAGCTATTTGATACCGCGCGCGCGGTGAGAGTTCGGTATTTGCATGATAGAAAGAAGGGCGAGGAGCTGCGCTGGGAAAAATCGTTAAAACTTGTCCATTTCAACCGCAGCACCGACGACAACAAATTGTTAAAGTTTTGACGTATTTTCGACGCGCAGGAGAGTGAAAAAAATTGATGGGCCTTCGAGAGTCCTTTTGGAATAAAAATAAACATGTGAATGTCAAAAATTGTCACTTTTTTGATCGCATCGAAATCCAACGACTTGGAACGATGTCGCGGCCAAGTGTACGAGTTTTTTTTAGTACTTTCAAAAAATACACGATAAACAGTCTTGCACGTGTGTGTTTGTGGGGCTTTTGTGATTCGAGAACTCTCTTATCGAGAGGTTTACGGATGTGCACTTTACTCTGCTGCGAAACTGCCTCGAGAGTTGTGCAAACTGGGAAACGTCGAGAGCCTCGTCGGAGCAGCACGTGTGTTTCTATTCTTGCAGATATTTTCTTGCCATTCGGTTCCAATCGCTGCACCGCCGCGTGCACACTCCGATAAGCAAAATATGAAGCAAAAAAGTACATTTTCGATAAAGAAGAAAATGGGGGGAGAAACGAATAAAAATTTTAGTGCAGCGAGCAGATTTTTACGACTCCGGACTTTGCTGGGCAAATTCTCATTGCGGACAAGAAATTTCTCGAAAAAACATGCGCGACCGTGGGAAAAAAGTAATTAGTCGAGGATGATCAAGGAATTTTGTTTGTCACGACTTAATTCCTGGACAGTTTTAACGAGATTCTTCGGGTTTTTTAAGCCCCTTTTTATCACCCTATTTTCTTCGTAAATTTAATGGGAAATGCGTGTAATCAGAATGGCAGTGTGTGTAGTTTTTATCCAGCTTGTTTTTTTGTGTTTCTTTACGATCATCCTTGTTTGACCAAGGGTCGCGTTTTATGTAGTCACAGAGACTACAGGGATGTTGGTTTTATCCAGCACACGAGAGCTCGAGAGTTACGACATCGAGAAATCGCCAGAAACATAAAAGTCTCGAGGGACTAAGAAAAAAAAACGTCGATCATTGCGAGTCTATCAAATTTTTCATTATTTCTCGTTTACTGCTAATTAAAGGAGGAAAAAATCGATCACGATTACGGTTCAGCGAAAAACTTGCAATTTTCCGAAACGTCGAGCTTTTTTCTCGTTTTTTTTCCTCGTTTTTTAGAGGGCGAACCACACGTCGTAATTACGCACTTGACAGCAACATAGTTTGTACGTGGTCATGGCAAAATTACGTAAAGTTTGTTGCGAACGAGCAAATGTGGTTTCAGCTCCAACTAAAAGCCCAACTGCAGTCCAAAGTTCATCAGCGATCCATTGCATGCATACGCGTAAACTAAACGGATACCCCATGCAACACGTCATCGAGCATAACGCGCGCCCGTCCATTCGAGTTTCTCCCTTGTCGTATTTTCCCTTTCCCATTA
The DNA here is from genome assembly GCA_037043255.1 of Diadegma fenestrale. Classification (NCBI taxonomy): domain Eukaryota; kingdom Metazoa; phylum Arthropoda; class Insecta; order Hymenoptera; family Ichneumonidae; genus Diadegma; species Diadegma fenestrale. Next base: position 2,117,056 of record CM073312.1, read on the forward strand.
AGCACGTCCATCTCGAATCCATGCAAATATCTTTTCCATTTATTATCATAAATACAATCGCATGGAGAATCCTCGGACGAATTTTTCATCATTTTCCGTTTTTTTAGCAGAATTTTCCGAAAACTGGAAAAATACTCGGGCGTTGACGACGATTTTTCATATTTTCCTGACCTCAAACAGAAAATAAATATTAATCAAGAAATTAAATAAATTCACATAAAAAAGTGAAATAAATTAAATTTTTAAAACTGGAGAAGAAAAAACGTCGTTTTTCTTCATTTTTTTGATTTTTTCATTTCACATCGATCCGGAGAACAGAAAAAACTTAATTTTTGTCGTTCCAGTGATCGTATTTTGCGAAATTACTCAAAGATCTGCGATTTTGATCAGAAACGCTTGTATTTCGAGGGGTGGAAGAAAAATTGTGTGTTTTTGAAAATAAATGAAAGGCGAATGATCGATTAGCGTCATTCGATTCATTTAAAACGACGGGGATGAGGATGAAACGAGTGAATAGTTGCGAAAGAAGTTGGTGGAAGATCCACCGAGTCGTTATCAGAGACGAATGTCTCTGCGGTGGTGAGGAAGAGAAAGCGCGATGGAGTGGGAAGTGGACGAGAGTTCTCTTAGCTCTCGACGTGGAGGATCGTAATTGGATTTCAACGCGGGAATCGAGAGTATATAACGTTGGGTAATGCAGGCTGAAGGGTTGGCGAGTACTCGATATGTGATCGCGCACCAGCGATGACATCGAGTGTCAACCGTGCCGCGTGTCTCGAGAATGTGCTTTCGATGCTTTTCGACCAAAGACGATCCGAAGGATTGAAAAAAAATCAAAAATTCAGAAAAACTTCATTTCTCGTTGCATTAAAAAACAGAGACTCAAAAACTCATTGTGAGCTCTCGATTTTGACAGAAATGAAGAAACTGAGTCAACTTTCGATTAGATCAATCGCGAAGCTCTCACGGGTCTGGAAAACGAGAAAGAAACAAACTTTGTCCACGCAGACAGTCTTTTTTCAATCCTTCAACGAAACGTCGTCGTTTACTGACCGTGACCAACTTTTTCGAGCGATCAAACTTTCCACGTGTGTCTATATAAATCCATAAACATCGACGTGTGTTCAACATGACAAAAAAGCAGAGAGTCCTCGTCGAAGAATCGTCCCAACTCGCATGAAAATTTTTTTTTTATCGACTTAGTAGCATCCCGAAGATTTCAAGAGGAGAAAACGAGCTCGAGGGAAGAATAAGATGGATTTACATCAGCAGTCGAATGAAGAAGTTACAAAAGAACTTTTTTTCCTCTCTATTTCAATGTCTTTCTCTTTTCCAACCCTTTTGTACGGGATATTGAGGATTTTTTGCCCCACTTTTTTCCCTCGATTCTCCGCAGGACTCGAGGCTAATAAGAAGTAAAGTAAATGATGGTGATAGCGCGAAGCCTTATCTCTGTTGCGGAGAAAGTTCGAAACGAAGCCTCGCACGTTAGGTTTTCAAGTTGCAGATAGTGTTTGATTATTTAAGTTGCAAACTTGCTGCTGATTTCTTATCGGAGATTGAGACTGTGGAACGTGAAGAAAACTTGCAATTTTTCAACTTGATTTCCGCTCAGTAATTACGCTCGAAACTTGCCCTCGGGAACTTGAAATTCATTTCATTTTCCTCGAGCAACAGGCCGGCAAGTTTTCGGGAGAATAAATGCTTAAAAAAATGTTTGGAATTTGCTGATATTGGCTGCAACTACTCTCGGGATTTGGTCCATGGGCATCCTCCTGGCAATATCAATCAGGAATGCCAAACTTGAAAGAACGTCCTTTGGGAATTTTGTTGCTCGATATCCTTTGGAATACCGCGTAAAGGAAAAGATTGTCGAGCGATCCTGTGGGATTCTCGGAGAATTTCCGAGCCAGCATTTTCAAAGAAACTCTCGAGCGCGGCCTACGATTTTCCTGGCAATGCGGGTGAGCATTTCAGCTCATCGTCTGTTCGGGTTAGCCAAATGTACTGTGAAAATGTTCTCTCATCTCCATAGCCAGGGAAAAATATTTTTTTGTCAGTGAATTTATCAAATTCACTTGCCAGTGCAAGAAGCAGCTCAATTTTTTCCTCTCACGTCTGCAAATTTTTCGGAATAAACTCCATTTCGCTGCGAGACGTTTTGCCAGCGAATGATGAAGAAAAAAATTCTACAAAGTCTGCGAATGCAAATTAGCCGAGAAAATATGAAAAAAAATGAAAACGTCGCAAACTTTTGACACAGATTCGTTCGTCCATGTGTCACATGCCAAGTTTTCATAAAAGCAAAACTTATGCATTTATGCATTGTATTTTGCTGCGAATTTATTTATGTGCCACCGACTCTTCGCGCGTTCTTCAATCTTCATGCATATTATGCATTTTATGCGTTTTTTTCTCGGTCCTTTAATGCTATTTCGATATTCTCATTTCTCAAGGTACACGATAAATTTTTATCATCCGATACACATATCTTTTTAACGTATTACCTGCTCGCTCAATATCTTATTCAGAAAAGTATACACACTCGTAATACACGAGCTACTTATACATACAAGCACATCCCCATGCAAAGAGAATCTTGAAAGGATATGGAAATGTCTGGGAAACCGGCTAATACATTTTTGCCCCTTCCTTATATTCCGATTTAACGGGTCTCGCAATTTCCCAGCATGACACTAAAAAAACCTTCAATAAAATTCTCATTTTTTTTTTTTACACTTGATGAAGCTTTTTTTTTGTACAATCTCAGTTAATCGTTCGATGCTGCACGCTGAAAATCAAATTTTGTCAAAAAACTTCGATATTTTTCTGAAAACGTTGAACCAAATATTTTTGGATAATTTCAATCGTAATTTTGATAATATTTTTCATTTCCAACGAAACTGTCAGCGAAATTTACGATTGAGAGACAAAAATTTACTTCTCGAAGAGACTTTTTAGAATATTTCTTGCTGCAATGACAAAATTTTTGTGATTTAAAAAAAAAACGTTTATGTTGGACGTAGCCAAGAAAATTTTCAACAAGGATCGCAGAAACGTTGAGGTTGATAAAATAAATTTATAAACAGGCAATTATCAGGTCAACGAATTTTTTTTTCGGGTACTTTTGCCTGTGGCTCACCGTGCCAGGACGTGGTCGATAAATTCCATTGTGTTTATTTTCATTCATTCTACTTTTTCGCCACCTTTCGCCAGGGGTTAACAAACTGAAGAAAAATTCATTTTCAATGATCGTACCCACGCAGCGTCAAAAGAAACTTCGATTTTAAGTCGCGATTTAAAATCAATCGATCATCGTGTTATGGTGGAAAAAGAAATTTTGGCTCCTGGATGTTTTATCGCTTTTTCACACTCTAATCCATTCCCACAAACTGCCTCGCAATGAACGAGCCATTTTTTTCGTCTCCTACCGAACCTTCTTCGCGCCCACAATTAACTATTAATAAAACGTCGTTAATCGAGCATTCCACGAAGAATTATTAACGCATAGTGAAAAAAAATTATGCGTGCGGCTGAGTTATCGATCGATCGCGTGCCCATTGGTTTTTCTCACGCTACAATTTTTAAGGGCTTTACTATATTTAAAATATTTTTTAATTTGCACTGAAAAGAAAATTTTGTTGAAAAAGATGGAAATTTTGTTGGATTCGTTAAACTAAACGTTTTTTTCGAAAAATCGCGAAAACTTTGTCAATTCAGCAAAAAACATTCTAGAAAATCTTTTCGAACAGTCAATTTTCGTCCTTCCAATCGGAAATTTTGCTGGCAGTTCCATTACAAATGGAAAATATTGTTGGAATAACGAAAATTTTGAATCCCAAAATATTTAGTTGGCTGTATTCAACAAAATATCGAAATTTTTTTGACAAAATTGAATTTTTTAATTTTTAATTTTCGAATTTGAGGCTCGAGGCAAATTTAATTTTGACTGATTTTTTTTTTAACAGCAAATTTGGTCCCTGACGAAACTTGCTGCAAAATTTGAGAGACTTTTTAGAATATTTTTGGGATTTATTATAAAAAAAGTTTCGTCGACCAAAATATCGATCTTTGCCAACGAAATTTTCTGTTCAGTTTTCCAATTTTCACGATTTCGTGTCATAGACAATGAAGACAATAATATTTGTTGGTAAACTCACGTGTACTGTCGTAAAGAATTCCGTGGAGCTCCTCGAAGCAGGGAACTTTGACGAGAGTACCGGGTGGGCTCTCAGGCCAGCAAAGAACCGAGTCCCAATCGACGTCACATCCATCCTCGTAAAGCCTCGTAGTCGCGAGATGTTTGGCGGTGAGACATTCGAGCCCTTTGCGAAAATATGAGTCGTTGAGTTCGTTGATACGGTTGATAGCGTTGAGGACGGAGTTGTCGGAGAAAACGTCGAGTTGGTCGGCAGGAACAACCGCCATTTTTGCTTGATTAAGTTTTTTTGATAGTTCGTCACAAAATTAATTCGCCAAAATTTAAGTCACGACGATTTCTCGATTGTCTTCATGATGCTCAACATTTTTTCACATCGTTTTTTCTTCGATTAGACTGGCTCGTTTAATTCTCAATGCACGACGAAACTTTATTTTTCAAACTCAATTAAAAACACTCGAGAAAACGAGGAAAACCTCGTGGGTCCGGCGTTATTCAAACACAACTGCAACAGGTCCGAGATGTCCTTGCGTCTCGCGGTTCAAACTCGTCCTGCCCGATCCATCACATTCCTAACGAGCTTCGCTCTAGAATTTTTTTATTTTTTCCAATTATTTTCTTCCCTTGAAGTTTTTTATGAAAAATAATTCGTTTTTCTTCCTTGGTCGGTTGTCTCTCGTGGTTTTCAAGAAACGAACTAGAAAATTAATTATCGACAAAGTTTTTCGATCGCGATATGTGTAAATTTTGGTTCTTGAGTTTGCAGCTTTTTTCTCGAGTCATCGACAAAGTCCTCGAGCCAAACACAAACTTTATTCTCGTCGAAGATTTATTCGCTGTGGATTATCCGGCGAGTTGTCCCCCCCAAACGAATCATAATCTTCGGTGAAGCAATATCGTGTACATTTCGACATTAATAACTTTATTCAACACGCACTCAACGTCTTTGGCGTGACACTTTGATGAATCGAATCTTTTGTTCATCCCGCAAATCCTTCGCTTAATAAAGGAAATTCATTCGTTTCTCTCTATACTGCTCGTAAGAAATCCACGTGTCGTGTGTTTCAAGTGTTTGATCACGTCGAAGTTCCCACGATACGACGAATTTCCGTAAATTCAACTTTTTTTTCCGGAAAATTTGATTAAATCAAAAGTGTGAGAATTGGAAAAAATTTCGTTGATGAATTTGATCGATTTTGGACGCAGTCGATCCGGCAAAAATTTGTTTAATTTGGTAAAATTGTTTAAATGAAAATTTACATTTTTTTTTGTACTTTTTCTTCGTGATATCAAATTTGGCTTGGTTGTTATAACGAAAATAGTGTAAATTTGCGAAACACGATACTGTCGAGCTCGCTGCTTGTTATACTCTGTCCGGAAAACCAACGGGACGCTGCTTCGCCGACAAAGAACTCAGAGCATGCGCCACCACGATTACACCCCCGTCCTACGAGGGTTGAAACTCAAATCATCCTCTTGTGCGATGCTCTTTCGTTTCTTCCTCTGTCTCTCTCTCTCTCTCTTCCTCTTTCTTTGTCTTTTCTATACACTGTCAATTTCCACTTGCTCCTTGTACAGTATGAATTACGCGCATGAAGCAAATCCTACCAATTCGGACCGCCCTCGACCTCTCTCGAGCCGAGCCTTAATAAACGCGCAGAGAGACTCATTGTCGAATAAGTTGATTGTAAAAGTCACAAAATTGCCGCGTTCCCTGCACTCGAAATCAAATTCAGTCCCAAATCGTGGAAAAATTTTGTTGAACACGGAAAATTCAAAATTTCTGTAATTTCGACAGCATTTTTGGATTTTAACAAAATCTGCGATTGGAATGACAAAAATTTACTTTACGAAGAAATTTTTTCGAGTATTTCTTGCTGCAATGACATTTTTGGGATTTAAAAAAATTTAGTCGAACGTATCCAATCAAAAAATCCAAAATTTTGTCAATTTTTTAATTGAAATGAATTTTTTTTCCCATCGAAATTGAATGCGATAACGTTTTTGTCAAAAAAACGTGTAAAAATGGCTCGAACTTACAAAACAGTCAATTTTAATATTCAAAATTCCGGTTCAATTGTTTTTTTTCGAAATTTACAAAAATTTCGAGTTTTTAATTCTGGTTGAAGCAAAAAACACGGAAAAAATATGATTTCCCTGGAGACTCGCAGGTGCAGTTTTCCTGATCGATTAGCACGCGCACGTCGTGCGTTTATTAACGCAGACGCAGCATTGCTGGGGCATTATTGCGCATCAGTAACGCGTAAATGTAGAGCCTCTCGACATTAAGATAACGTATGCGGTATAGATTGGCGATACAAGCTCAGCCGAGCACTCGATCGTCCTGCGCTCCTGCCAATAATCTCTGGGAACATGTCTACGTGCTCGTAAGCCAAGGGATTGTCCTTTGAGATCGCGCGCGGTTATTGCAAACTTGGGAGCTTTCACGTGGATTTGCAGGATTTTCTAAACGCCCCGGGCTCTGGAATTCTCTTTATCGGAATGTAAAGTCAAGCCACGTGGTTCGTTCGTTAAATTCTGGCCAATTTTTCATTCTTATTGAAAAAACCGATGAATTTCTTTCTTAATTACGATGCGCGTTTCAGCATCAACGAGATTGACTGTTTCTAACTAACCGCCCACTAATTATTCGCCTGGCTCGATTCATCTGTAGAGCAATTTCTGTTTAAACATTAGCCTGTCATTCTCGTCCACACTCATCGACGATCTGACACGTTTCGAATTAGAAAGTTGGAGCCTCGCTGCATATCCTTGGAATGCAACGAAACAATCCGGACGTGACCCAATTTTCTGGGCTGTTTGAGCCTCCGAAAAATCTTCAACTCTTTCATTTTTCTTGTCAATTCAAAATTCTCGATTGCAAAGCCAGAATTAAGCAAAACGTCGACGTTCACATCGTCAGAATGCAACAAAATTCTTTTTTTTTCATTCTAAATATAAAAATAAACGATGAAAAAACGTCCTTCGTCCTTCGAAGAAAAAAATATTTTTGCAGGACTGGGACAAAGTTTCTGGGACACCCTGTGGACATTTAACACGCGGATCCATCTGCAAACGTCGATCATCGCATCGGGCTCAATATGTATCAACCCATTTAGCTGTTCGTCCGTCAATTAGATTCTCCACTTGCCCCGACCGAAACACAATCATCGCGAATGCGTTGTGTGTGTTTATGCAGGCACACACGTACGTGGAATATACGAAAAGCCATATGGCTCTCGTGCTATCCGACATTTTCAGTTTATCGATCGTCCGGGCTCAGAGAATAACGGCAAATTTATATTTATCTAAATTCAACGCGCCCTTTAAAATTGGATCGAACGTGGTTAACGATTTACCGCGCGCTCTATTCGCTGATTAAAATCGACCATTTTTGGAATCCCCATAAAAGCTCGTCTCTCGTAACATTTTTGTATTTTTATGCAACATTTTTGGTTCAAATTGAATATCGCGACCGCCCGATCCATTATTTATATTTTTCTTCAAATTCCGTTTCATTTTTTTTCTGGTTATTAATTCTCTGGCGCCCCACGAGCTCCATTTTCTCTCCCTCGCGTCTTCACGGACTGCTCATTATCCTCCCTACGCGGGACTTTGCACCTTTTTCCGGAGACTCGAGGCATCTGCTGGTCTGGCCACCGGCCGGCAAGATTAATTATCACATCGTGAACGCAAAGTTTAAAAAAATCAAGTGGACAAGGACGATGCGAGGACGAGACGCGACACAGAAAATTTAATTTTGCCAAAAAACGCTCGATATTTTTTTTTGAATACAGCGAACTAAATATTTTGTGGATAATTTTGAAATTCTCGTTATTTCGACAATATTTTTCGTTTATAACGGAACTGACAGCAAAATTTACGATTGGGAGGACAAAAATTCACTTTCCGAAAAGATTTTCTAGAACGTCTTTTGCTGGAATGACCAAATTTTCTTTTCAGTGTATCCTTATGACGCGACTGGGCCGTTTGAGATAAAGACATTCGACGCGAGCTCGAAGGGTGAATAAAATCACAGTAAACGATCCGGCAAAGAGGGCAAAGAGGAAAACAGTCGGAATAAAAGATTAAATGAGCGATTTGGAAGATTAATCGAATCAGATCGACTCACTAAATCATCATACAACACGCAATTAAATATTTTTATTATTATCCAACCAGTAATTATGTCCGAGTGATTAATTGTTATTTGTCTCAATCCTTGCGAAGCTGAAAATGGAATTTTGTCAAAAAATGTCGAAATTTTGTTGAACGCGATGAACTGAATATTTTTAGTTCAAATTTTCGTAATTTTGACAATATTTTTCATTTCGAACGGAATCGTCAGTGAAATTTACGATTGGAATGACAAAAATTTGCTTTTCGAAGAAACTTTTTCGAATATTTTTTGCTACAGTGACAAAATTTTGTTTTCTGTGTGGCAACTCTCGAGGTTCTCGTGAAACGCCAACTTTTTGGGTTGTCAATGATACGAAAAATAAAGTAAAAGTTGACTGAAAGCTGCTTTTCTGGAACGAGGAGAGTTTCAACAGAAATTCAAGCGCAGTGGCTGTCAAGCTTTTGACGTGGCCAAAACTCTCTCCCATTAGAAAGGCCCGAGGCACGAAAATGAGCAGCAGGTGAGCGGTACAATCGCTTCGGCAAACTATCTCAACTAATGCGAGCATCCTTGACGTCTTCCCAACCCTCTCAACCGCGGTCAAAGGACATACTGATGCTAGTCAGACAGCGATGCAGTGTCATTTCCGGTCGTCCCAGTTGTACGTTTCAATGGGTTGCATGAATAATTTAGCAAAATAGTTGACGAGCTCGTGTTACGAAACGATTTTCTCATCACTAGCGAGAGTCCAATAAAAAAATCGAAGGAAATGCCAAAAATGTCAAATTTTCTCTGCATTGGATGATCCTGCAGAATTTTCCTATTTTTCGCGAGGACGTCGTTACAAATTTTGACGCGTGCAGGGGCGACGGATCTAAAGAGCGAGATGATTGAACGGCAACGTATGGAAATTGATCGCACCTGATAAAACGAGGGGATGTTTTTTTTTCTTCTCATGAAAATATGAAAATAAAAACGCGAGTCTTGGATCGATCGAATCGCTTCTTTTAACGCCGCTGAGATATCGCGTCAAAAGTTCGAGGACACACGTCTACAGCATTTTTTTCCTTGCTGCTGTCACTGGCAAGACCATTGACAGCGTATTCTGATACGCGATATTCCCAACATCGATCTCTCTCTCCGATATGTCGCATAATTTTATATTTAGCCTCGAGACACACTAAACCTTTTTTTTTCTTCTTATTTCGGTCTCTGCGACGATCGGCTCTCGCCTGTCAAACTCATCGTCACTGCCCGTCCTCGCACCTGACTCTCTGCTCTTAACAAAAAACACTTTTTTCCACCGGGCTTCAGTTTCATTTCCACTAAATTCGAACGTCACAGTCAATTTATCGTTTTTATTTCGATCGTCGACAATACAAACGCTCCAGATCGACCAAATTTCGGAAAAGTCTCTGTCAGCTGGAATTTGGAATTTTATGGCCAATTTTTGCTGCACTGAAAATTGAATTTTGTCAAAAAACGTTGATATTTTTTTGATCATGTTGAATCAAATATTTTTGGATAATTTTGGATAAAATTCACGATTGGAATGACAAAAATTTACTTCTCGAAGAGACTTTCTAGAATTTTCTTGCTGCAATGACTACATTTTGGTGATTTTTCGAAAAAAACGTCTAGTCGACCAAAATATCGATCTTTGCCAATAAAATTTTCTTTCCAGTCAACAGATTCAATAGGAATGAACGATTTGCTAGAAAAGTACAAGATGTAGGAATAAGATTATCGATTAAGCACGCGGTGGAGTTCGAACGATGCCGAAAATTCTCGTCCGACGACCTTGACCCGAAGCCCACGAGCGTGGATTATCCATGAAGCGATTTTCTTAGAATAGGCAGCATCCTCGATCATGATCGCGATGAAAAAAAGAGTGACAGCGTTTGAGAGACCGAGAGAACGAGCGAGAGAGAGAGAGAAGGAAATAGGAGAGTTGCGGATCCCAAACAAGTCGATGAAAATCCAAGAGTTGGGAGAAACGTGTATGTGAAAAGAATAAAAGGGTGAAACGCCGGCGGCGATGATGTGGGATAAGAAAAAGGGTGTAGAAGATGGTAAAGAGGGCGGAAGAAACCATCAAGAAAATCTCTCTCAGTTTCTCTTTATCTTTGACACCCACATCGAGTAAAATCGTAAGAGATCTCGCACCCTCAACAGTTTCCGCTATTTCTGCTCATTCATTCGATCCGTTCCTTTGCTTTTTCGAGAGAGAGCCGGAGATCATAACGTCCCGAGTGTCCGTAACAAAAAATTTGCACCACTTTGGCGTTACGCCAAAAAAAGAAAATTTTTGACGAATGCACGCGAGGAAATCGAGGCCAAAATTATTACGATTTGCTTACAAATTCGATGGCAATTGCTTCTCGATTTTTTCGTCGTTATCCTCGAGTTTTTCCGCGACCAAGACTCTGAAACGACGGTAACAAAAGTCCTTGACGACGTGAAGTTTTGGCGCAAAAAAAGGAGCAACCATAAAACGCGTCCATTGAGAAAGTTGGTTATGGGGTTGCTCTGGGCTCGAATTCTTTCTCGTAACTTGAGGAGAATCGGAGAACAAGCGGCTGGAGCGTGTTACGATGTTTGCCGTAGAGTCAAAAAGCCATAAGCTTGCACTTTCGTCTGTACTTTCTTGCGGCAACTGCCAGAGAAACGATCCGATAGAAACGTGACGAGGAGAATCGAACTGCAAAGATTTGCTCGAAGGAAAAACAAAAGCAAAAAACAATTTCTTTTCAGTGCGAATTAACGCACTGAAAAGAAAATTTTGTTCAAAAAAATCGAAAAATCACGAAAATTTCGTCATTCCAGCAAAAAAGATTGTGGAAAATTTTTCGGAAAGTGAATTTTTGTCATTTTAATCGCAAATTTTGCTGACAGTTCCGTGACAATGAAAATTTTTCACATCATCCCAAAATATTCAACAAAATATCGAAGTTTTTTGACAAAATTGAATTTTCAGTGCAAAGACTTGCTTGTAAATGATTTTTTCTAGGATTTATCTCATTCCGAGCTATTACGTGAGAAAATAAAACAGAATGGAACAAAAGGAAGAAAAAAGCAGGCTGCTGTGGTTTCTCGAGTGCGGAGGGAGATTGTGGCAAGTGCCTTGATTGATCGAGGACAATCGAGCAAGATTTCTGTTTGACGAAAAACAGGCTGACTCTGAAAAGGGAGAGTGTGAGGATGGAATAGTGAAATTAGATATGAGAGAAATTGTTGAGACTCGTGATCGACGTCGTTGAAAATGGGCCAAGAGTTGAAACGAATTCGTGAGTAAAATCTGCTGGATTCGCACAAGAAAATCGACGATTGGCGCGAGTCGAGCGCGACGTTAACGTTGCCAATAATTAAGGGAAAAAAGTGCACGTAGTTGGATGTTCCGTGAAGAGTTTTTATGGGGCAAACTGGGAAATAAATGCGAACGCTCCGGACGCAACTTGAAAGCATTTGAGGTCTTAATGCATCGTCAAGATTCTCATTTCCACTCGGCAGACGTTTTTCCAGCTCGTAATCGGGAGCGCGAGTGTCGGGAACTGCGATGGCAAAGATTTCGTTATCGAATGGTCGTCCGCATGCAAAAGTGGGCCAAGCTCAAGGGTAGAAAGCAAGAGCAAACGTTATTGCTCGCGTATATCGCGGCGACGATACATTGACATAATATACAGCACAATGACAAGGCACAATTGGTCCATTGATCAAGAGCTACATGTGTATGACGCCAATCGTCAATTATCGCCTTGATGGCACGTTATATTGTAGTGCCACTTGGCTTGATTACCGCGGCCTATGTCCTCGCTATAATACACGCGGCTCCTTCGAATTCTCTCTCCGCTGTGCTCTGGATCGCGTCCCACACACACACAAACAGATTCTGGCTCGATCTCCCTCCCCGACTGTCTTTGACACCGGAAAGCTTTTCGTAATGGAATGCCAAAGTAACGGTATCGAGTTTCCACAAGAACAATCGTTTACATTTTCTTCCTCTCGTGTTTTTTCCATCCGCGAGCATCAGAAAGATTTTGGGGGAAAAAAAGAATTCAATTTTCTCCAAATTCAGCTGCTCATTCGTATTTGATACGGAAAAACAAACAAAAATTGATTTTATTGGAAAAATCATCGTCAACTCATTTTTTTATCATTTTTTTCACTCCCAACGATTTTTATGCGATAAAAGATTTTTTTTCGCCTCCATAATTCTCCTCAGCAATTGTTGGACGAGAATCGCGAGTGAATGTGGCGAATTACGAGACTATGGAGTAAGACACGAGACGGAAAGCTCGAGAAAGTGGACACGAATTCCCACTGGACAAGTAGATCTTGTAGCCCCGATGAAAAAGTGAAATTCACCCTCGAATAGGAGAAAGAGGACAAAAGGAGCGACGAGAAAATTGAAAAAACGAGGAGGGAGGAAAAAAGAGACGGAAAGCGCAAGAAAATGTTGGAAAATAAAACGTTTCTATTGTTTTTTCGATCATTCAATTAATTTCTTGCTCGATTTAACGGAAGTTGATCAAATTGCGGTCAATTCGAATTCATTTGACATCGATTCGCGATTTTCACGCGATTTTATCCTCTCGATTCTTCGCGAATTAATTAATTCCATTCAATTAGCATGGATTATTAATTAAAATTCGCTCGGTACGTTTAGTTTGCATTCAACAAGTTTTTTTTTCGATTTTCGTGAATTTTCCGAGGTTTTTTTTCAGCAGGGAAAAAATCGATAGAAAAATCGTCTGGGTCGCGTAGAACAGGCTAATTTTATAGTCGAGTATCCGCGGAGCTCGGAGACACACATTTCCGGTCCGGAATTCTAAAAGACCAATCTGTTTGCACAGACGAACGTTTCGGTTGAAAATAAATAAAAAATTCTCTCGTTTTCTCTCTGTTTTCGTTGCTTCGCTGCGGCAACGCGATGTACTTTTTTGAGCATACACGATCGTGGCTTTTGAAACGCCCATGGCACGGCTTGTTCTATTCAAATTTCAGGTACAAAAAAAAAAAAACAAGCTCAACCATTGAATTTCGCAGTCGGATTCGTTTCATTCGCTTTGTCTCGCTTCATTTTGTGTCGGAAGCTGCGGCTATTGATGGGACATTGTAATTATAAACTTTGAGGACGAATTCGGCTCTTGAATCGATCGCAAGCCCGAGAAAAACTCGACTGTAAAATTTTTAGCACGAAAAACAAATTTTTTCTCTGTGAGGCTGAACACAATTTTTTTGAGTATTTTCTGAGAGGATAAAAAATTATTTCGTCAAAATACGTCGATCATAAATAATAAAAGGATCGGATGAAAATTTGTCCCTCGTTTCCTTCGCGATGACAATAAATCTATATCTTCACGAATAAGGAGAACGAGACTAAATCCCAAAGGATTGGCTAAGGTCGAGTGATCGAGAGCCTCGTTTTTTCCCTCCCTTCTATAACGATTTATTCCTCCCTCAGAGTACAGCCACTTTCGACACGGGTATAATTAGCGTCACCAACTTTGACAACCTCCGAACAAGACAACGTAGCTTTACTATTTAGATAATGAGACAAGTTATGGTCTCATGGACCGGACTCGTTAAATTGTGCTTTGTAAAAGTAAAACTTAGTACTTGGCATGGAAATTAATTTTTTTTCCGAAAGAATAACGTCAAAATTTGCACATTTTTTCATTTTTTAACCACCCACTTCCAATAACGGAATTAATATGTTTTTTCAAACGCGCGCTATCCTACTATTTTTTTCCCAAAAGAACCAGATCCGATGAATATCAGGTCCAAATTTTAGGCAAAAATATTGAAAATCCACCAAGTGACGATTTTTTTAGTGAAAAAACTTTTTTTTCCCGTTTTGTTCTTCATCTTGCATTTAAAAAAAATGTTAGCCTCGGATTTCTTTCAGGAAAGTTTTTCGTATCTAAACTGGAATGTCCAAGGGTTGTTGAGTAATTTTTTGAGAATTTTCGGACCGATAGATTGGCCACAATACGGGTTCGAAAATGGACTGGGTAGAATCGACCCAGTGTGACCAGCACCGAGGTTAAAATTCAAAGGCCAAAATTTCGTAGCAATAATTCGTGGGCACGTGAGTTTTTTTTTTTGCTCCTGAAGGATCCACCGAAAAAATGAAGCCCTTTCGATTTATTTTCTCCAAGAAGCAGACAATAAATCCAGAATTCGATTTTCCAAAGTTGAAAAAAAGTCGGAAAACTTTAGCACCCAGCGACTCGTTTCTCGATGAACCAGAAAATAAAGGACTTGAACGACTTTTGAATCGTAAAACAGGTCATGCAAAACACGCGATGACAAGCGTTTATATACTTCCAGTTTTTTTTTCTCGACCCTCTTTATCATCCCCCTTTTACACGCGTATATCGAGTTTGGTATATTTCGGAAAAAGATCGTGTCTGGCCTACCGAAATGCTCCCGATTTATTGGAGACCTTTACGCTCCTAAAATCGTTCCATCATTTTGCACTGATTTACGAATCGAGTTATTCATTGGCAGGAGAATTGACAAGTAAAATCGATGAAACACAGAAAAAAGGAATCGAGGAAAAAAAATACGTCGAGAAAGTTTTTTCGAAACGTTTTTTTCGCTCTACTCAAAAAACTTGTTAAATTTCGATCGAAAAATATAAACTATTGACAAAAACTTGATTTTTCATTCCGGATTCAAACTTACCGAGAATTTCTCGCAACTTTTTTCTTTCCCCAGCAATTTTCTCATCGCTCTCTTCGTTTCAGCTAATTTTTGCTACATCGTTAATTCTCGTCTATTTGCTCCAACCGGGACACTCGCTTCAGATCGCAATTAACTCGTTTCCCCATTGAATAACAAAAAAAAAACATCGAAACCAGAATAAATCTGCTTTTTTTTTCTTCGGGATTATTTGATATTTCTGCACGATTGTTTTCCTCGATTCGCAGTCCCCACAATTCGCTCTATTTCTTGCTGCACTTTGCCCGAGGGCCTCGAATGAAACGTCGATTTTTAATCAAACTGCGTGAGTAATTAAAATGAAGCTTTTCTCATTCTTGTTAAAAGGATTCTGAGCCGCAGGCTGCACTTGAGTCTTGAAGTAAAAAAACTGAAAAATTGACGTCAGGGTACGACGAAAATTAATGAAAACGTAATTACTTGATTAATTAAATCCAAGGGTCCTCAGTTCGTATGAATTAATCGTCAAAAATGAAATTTATTTTTGCCACCGTTGAAAAATATTTCGAAATACACACACGAACACTATTCTCGATTATTTACATTTCCGCAGCCTAATTAAACGGAGAATTCGTGATAAAACAACATTTCGTCGCGATCGTTAACGCTCCTCGTATCGTACTGTGTACAACATTTTAATTTTCAACATTTGAGATGCAGAGTTTTAAGCAGTCGAGACGACGATGCGTACCAAGGTTTGTACGCTAATAGAGCTTATCTCAGCCAAATATTTGCCATGTTAAGGATTGCGCCGGTACAGTCTGGACAAAAGTCATTTCCAAATACCCCGAGTTTCTTCCCATTAAACACAAATTTACAAACTCCCCGTGGACCAGAAATGATAAAAAATGACCCAAAACTTCGTTGAATCATGCGGCGACGTAAAAAAACACACAAAACACGAAAATCTCGTTCAGGCAACGAGAATTGACTGAAAAAATGCCAAAAGCTAAAAAGATTCCATCAATTTTTGACAGAAATTTCAATTCCGTCCGATAAGATCGTCCGAGTTTTCGACGATTTTTTTTCATTTTTCCCGGATTTTTTCAAAGGAATTTCATTCACTAGGCAGATCCACGTTTTTTTTTGATTATTCCGGAAGTGGAAATTTGCAGCAACGAATTCAGGAGCTTTGGATTTTTTTTTTTTTAAGGTTTTCATCGACCGTGCAAGAATGTTCCATGTTTACCGTCGGCTTATCAAGTAGACTGTACGAGCGACACGTTCCACAAAGAATTCACCAGTAGCAGCACCGTAGAAGGAAAGTACATATTGTGGGACACGTAGACACACGCACACACGTGCCCTCGATGGAAATACTACGCGAGATATTTGTCTCGAGACGGTCCGAAAATTCGTTTTGTTTCTGCGCGGCCTTTATTTTCGCGATCACGAGATTCTGAACGCAGCGACAAAATTCTTCGCATTAGCGAGAATTTTGTTGTTGCGTTGCCGATGCGTTTGGAGCTGGTGCGCGAAAAAACGGCAAGGCCGAGACGAGAATCGAAATATTTTCATGGAAAATGTCAATTTACTAAACTTTACGCAATTATTGCATTCCCACGTCGGTTCGCGCCTTCAAAACCGTTGCAGCGACTTCCGCAGACATTTTGTGAACTCCGATTTCCATCAACGCTTCTTTGGCTCTTTCCCCGTTGTTCGGTTCCTCCAATGCTGCCAGCAACAGCATCGCTGAACCACGCAACGCGTTCAGCAATGTGCACGCTTCCCGCATCCTGAAAAATTAAGAATTATCGACGTTGTATCGCGACGATCAAAAAAATTTCATTGAAAAAATTTGTTACAAATTGACTAAAGAACGACGCACTCTAAAATCAAGATTTGCCGAGCCAATTTGTATTTTTATATGAAAACCAAAATTTCGAAACAAATTTTACGAGCGATTTTTTCCAAAAACTGAATGAAATTTCTTCGATTTTGCATCAAACCGTATGCAAACTTTTCAGAGGCTCCACCATTTAGAAATTGAAATATTTAATGTTGAAAATTGCAACTTTTAACATGCGCTCTTATGAGAAATCACTGAAAATTGTGGTTTTTATCAATAAATATCTCGACTTCAACTGTCGACTCGACTGAATGGCTCGTTACTAGAATTTATTTTCTGTTTTTTTACTCGTCCGAATTAATCGAAGGAACGAGACGAATTTGATAATTTTCTTTTGCAATACGCTGTCGAGTTCGATTATTAATTACTCACAGAGGAAAATACGCTTCCGGTTTGCTCGTGTAGAGTCCAAACAGGGAAAACAAGTTCCGAGTAATGTCGAATTGGAGCTGAGCGGCGCCTCCGGAGTTGAACTGATTGACGAGGACAACTTCTTCGAGGAGATACTGAAAAAACAGGAAAATTGTACGAGCTGCATGCACGCGAGGGCGATTCCGAATTTTTTTTTTGTATATTTTTCTTTTTGTTGCTAGACTGCAGGGAAATTTGGATGATTCTTACTTGATCGAGTTGGCCAGCGAGACTGCGCCAAGCTTTGTTGAAAATGGGCAAAGCCAGAGCGTCTTTCAAGTCGTGGAGTCGTGTAGCGAGTTCTTCGAACATGGGGCAACCGCTCGGAGTGACCGACAACGAGGCAACTTCCTTTTCCGACTGCATTGCAAACCATTTGTCGGTTCGATAAGGCCGGCTTTTCGCTTTGACGTCCAAAGCGACAGTGTTGACGATTTCGTCGACCAATTCGTTTTGCAATCTTTGGAGCAAAGCGACAGCCTCGTCGAAGACCGAGCCTTCGTCGTCGTCGGCTTCTTTGCCACTGATCGAGTCGGTTCCTCGATCCGTCGCAGTCTCAACCGCTTCGAATTGTTTTTTGAAGAAGTGAAGTTGCAAAAAGTGCTGAGAAAAGAAGTTCAAGCTCGTTAAACTTCATTCTTTCATCAATTTTTTATAAATTCCATAAAAAAAACCATTAAAATTGCAAATTAACGCTTTGAATTTGTTTTTTACGTACAACCGTGACTCCCCAATCGACGAGAACGCTCGATATGTAGTGAATCGTGTTCAGAATACGAGGCATCAGCGATGCCAAAGGATCCTCGTATTCCGCGTGAAGCAACTGCAATAATCTGACTCGACAATCGTCTATCAGTTCCAATTGTAACTCGAGAAACTGCAATCTACCGGAAAAACCGAAAAAAAAATGTTGAAAAATGAGTCTAATGTCGAAAAAAGTGTAAAAATGCGTTTGAAACGATTTTCAATTGTCAAATGGATCTCAAAGAGTTTTTAAGTATCGAATAAGTCTTAACCCTTCGTGACGTAAATATGTCCTAGTTCCCGATAATTGATGGGGCTGTAATCGTCATTTAACGACAGTTTGCAGTGTCCATTGCGCGTTGGCGGCGATAAGAATTACCGCCGCTAACGCTAAATCTCTAAAATCCACTTTGAAATCGACCCACTTCCGAATAACGGAATTAATAAGTTTTTTCAAACGCGCGCTATCCTACTATTTTTTTCCGAAAAGAACCAGATCCGATGAATATCAGGTCCAAATTTTAGGCAAAAATATTGAAAATCCACAAAGTGACGATTATTTTAGTGAAAAAACTTTTTTTTCCCGTTTTTTTTCTTCATTTTGCATTTTAAAAAATATGTTGGCCTTGGATTTCTTTCAGGAAAGTTTTTCGTATCTAAACTGGAATGTCCAAAGGTTGTTGAGTAATTTTTTGAGAATTTTCGGGTCGATAGATTCGTCACAATACGGGTTCGAAAATGGACTGGGTAGAATCGACCCAGTGTGACCACAAAGGGTTAAAACACTTAGAAGAAACAATCATGGAGTTTCGCGTTTATCCGTCGATAGTTTCGCAGCGCGAAGCAATTATTGACTTGAATGAGGGGAAGAAAATGGATTTTTGGATGTTTAGAGTTTGTGGAGAGTCTCGAATCGATTTACCGATGTCCAGGCTGCGGCAGATGGTTGTATCGGTCGGAAATGGTCATGAGAAGGGTCAAGAATGCGTCGGCACATTCGGTGACTTTCATATCATCGGAATCCGGGCCAGCGAGTCGTTCCCAGGCGCTTTCCGAGCTGAGTATCGAGTCCATTTTTTCAGTCGCGTCTGAAATGCCAAAAATTCGCGATCAATTTTTCATTTCGTACAAAAAAGCGTTTTTTTTTTTGTAATCCTCACATTTTTTTTCCATGTTAATCCACTTGACGAAAATCTGCGCCTGGGTCAGGACAAACACCGTGGCTGGTTGACTTGCCGGATAAAATAGAGTGTCGCGAAGTTCTCTCTCAAAACCGAGCGCCTCGTCCACCAGATGAGCGAAAAGCGCGTCGTCGTATTGAACGGCCGGCAATTCAGCGTGCAATTTCTCGACCGCCAATTGCACGAGAGCTCTCATGAATTCAACCTGCGAATTTTAGTAAAAAAAAACTTGATTTTCATCCTGCAATAAATTTCCGTTGCAGGGGTGTGCGAATATTTGAAAACTTGCCGGAATATTCGGCATCAAATCTAATCAAATTGTTTGATTCGAATTTCAAACCGAATATTCGATTTTTTCTTCGAATATTCGATTTTCTTTCGAATGTTCGATTTTTTTCGAAAATATTCGAAAAAAATTTCGAGAGGATTTGCGAAAATCCGCTATTTTTCGCAAATATATCGAATACTCGAAAAATCGATGAATATTCGAGTCGAAAATCGAATCAAATTCCGAATTCTTCATTAGATTTTCTTCACGAGGCTTTTTAAGCCTTCGAGTGCACACTGGGTCATTTTGACCCCTAAATTTACGAGAAACTTTACGGAAATGCAACGATTTGAAGAACGCCCTGGGTCAGATTGACCCAACGTGCACGCGAAGGTTTTTTTTTCATTAACGAACGGAATATCCCCGACCTGTGCATTAATGTGAACAAAACCCGCAGCATCAACGACCGGTTGGACATTTTTCTGAATCCATTGTTCGTGATGCTTGATCCAGGTGAGAATCTGCGTGAAAAACCATTCGGGCTTGTCGCGACGATTCGTTTGTTTGGAGCCACTGAAATGGTAGATAAATCTTTGTCTCAGCGGCCGTACGAGCAGCGTTATCGGCAGACAAACCGGCGCGAAATCTGTCAGAAGACTCGACGTTACCGTGATCGTCGTCGTTTCTTCTCTGCATTTCGAACGTCAAGGAAAAACAGAAATCACCAAAACGAAGCTCCCTGAACGATCTTGAAGTTCGTATCGTCGAAACGCAACGAAAATTCATTTTTTTTCCGAGTAAAACGCAAAATTTTCTCCAAGGGTCCTCAAAAATAGTGCAAAAGTCTTTTTTGCCATTAAAAAACAATAATTGGTTAAAAAAAATCGAAAAAATGCGTCGAAAAAATAATTTCGTTGTGTTTCAACGATCGAAACTTGAGAACGAGGTTCGTAGGCAAAGGATACGGCAAATGTAACTGCAGCAAGTATTCCGTGAGCATTTTGAACCGGTTCATCGTGTCTGGCATCGGAGTCGTCAACGCCGTCGCGTTGGAGCCGCAAAAAGGCCACTTGAGAGTCTTTAAAACTTCTTTGTACTCTCTGCCACGTGCAAGAAAGGTTAATCATGATTTTTCAATGGAAAAATGAATTTTAATGCAGATTCAAGAATTTTTTCATTGCGCCACTCACTCGGAAAGTTTTTCCTTCAGATTATTGTGCCAGAAGTGCAAAGTGTCTCTGACGTAGTTGGACAAGTGATGGCACGACGAAGATTGCAGCTGACAACTGATGTCCACGAGATTCGTGTAAAGAGTCACCGCAGATTCGTCGTCGTCGGCCAAAATCAACATTTCGAGCTCGTTGCTGAAATCGTAACGAGGATTTTGTCAGTTCCAGGGAACGACGGACAGCGCGAAACAATGAGAAAAACAATTCGCACCTGATATTTTCTATGCATTTGACGAATCGTAAATAGGACAAAGATTTTTCGAGTTCGGTAATGCGCTTGGCGATTCCCTGGACTTGACGCAATCTGTTGTCTTCTTTGAGACAATCGTCAATGGTTTCTGACAGTTTTGTTCCTTCCTCGATCAGAGGATCGATCTCGCTTATTATTTGATCGACGTAAGTCAAAGCTGCTTTGACTTTCGACGGGGCCTCCGTCGAAGCCATCGACAACTGGCGAAAAGTTAATTTTAATAATTTCGATTTTTTACTTCGATCTTTTACGATTAAAAACTTTTAATTCGATAAAATGAAAATTATTAATTTGGACACTCTCGTAATTTGGAATTTCGCGTGTCGATCAAATGCAGAGACTGAGAGTGGAGAATATTGTTCAAACTCACCGATGCCTCGATCGCATTTTTCTCAATCTCGAGCTGCTTGTGGAACTGTCGGATGGTGTCGAGATTGTTTAGATCCGAGCCAAACTTGGCATTGAATTTGTCAATCACTCTTTGCTTTATGTCTGACATTTTTCATTTCGTCATAAAACACGTAGAACAGGCTCTCAGTCTGTCAGTCATCAACTTAGCAATCAGCTATCAGTAGATCGTACGAACATAACCTTCAAACGCTGCTGAGCTGTCATAATCGCGGAGCGGCCAATGAAGACGTTTTTCCTTGTGTGTAAAACAAAATGAGCGGTTTATCGTGCGTCGGTAAGTCAGGAATTGATTATCATCAGTCGTTAATATTTTAACAATCTTACCATCAGTCAAAACTGTGTAAAATGGGCCGATAAGGTTTTTGTTGGTCGTGAAAAGGTTTGAAGGGCAAAGCAAAAAGCCTTGAATTGGATGTTTTTATTTTCGAGTTAATAACGCAATGAATCCGAGAGCTGGAAAGTCGTACGCAGGCTCGTTAATTGGGAAACAATTTTCATTACATTTTGGCGCGAAGAACGAAATAATTCAAAAGGTATGAAAGCGAGACTCGCGCGAATCTTTAAAAATTTGTGTTTTTTTTGTGTCCTTCGTGAAAACAGAGTCCCGCGTCGTTGGCTAAGGGTTTCGGAGGGTGTACAGGGCGTAGGATTAAGAATTCAGTCGGGAGAAATGGGCTGAATGCTTTTTAAGGAGGAATGGAAAATAAAAAAGCCGAAGGAAGTAAAAAAAGGAGAGAAAGCGTTTCAAGCTCCTGAAGATTGCAGAGGCAATTTTCTCGACAATGTCGCCACTTTGTTTTACGTATGAGGGGGGAGTTCTCGCAGCTTTCTTTGTACTCTTTTGGTTCTCTTGCGGGAGGGAATTACGCGCAGAAAGCCAGACGTTATACGCCAAGAACCCTCCTGCGTCGCTTCAACACATTGGCATAGCACAGACCATTTGGTCTTTCGTCCACGCGGAGCTTACGCAACGCGGGGATGATAAACAAAAGCGTACACGTTCGTGTTTCCCGCAGCCTTGATAACCTCCTCGCCGCGCCACCGCCTGTTTATATAGAGGGTTCGTTTTTATCCTTCCTCAAGCGAATTCCCATGGATGAGCTTCTCTTCAAGGTCCATGTGCTCTCGAGTACTTTTCCACCAACAAAAGCACCAGGAAAAAGAGTGAATCAACTTCTCCCGAGCGAGAATCAACCGAAAATGAAAAAATTCTCGAAAATCGCAGATGAAACGTATTCAAATAAAATGGAGGCAAAAATTCGAGGGCTAATCGATAGAGATCGAAAAAATCGTCATGCAATCGCGCGAAAAACTTGATCAATCTTTGAGGCGCTTTCAGGACCAAACTAGTAACGATAGAGAAACGGCTTTGGGTTCATTTGATAGGAAATTTTGTGCTCTACAAAAAAGATCCCATGCATTTTTCCTCTAAATCCAACCGTTTCCTCGGAATTTTCCCTTTTGTCCTGCTCGCGCGAGTTTCGATGAATTAAAATTCGTAAAAACACTGTCCGCGATGAAAAAAATGATTTGTAAACGTTCCGACTCGAATTCGCGTTGTAAACTTGAGTGAACCTTCCTCGGGAGACTCTCTATCGTATTATCCCATCGCGCGGGGTATCGTCGAATGCTGCAGCAAACACACGACACCCACAGGTCACTATCGCGATCGGTGCATGTGCGCCGGCTGCAGGCATATCCGCGAGAATTGGCTACGGATGATGGGATTTTGTCGTTGAGATTTGAATCTCATAGTTCTACTAGCAGCGGTGGAAACCGATGGATGGGGGACCGCGGGGCTTGAGGATGTTGGAGTTTACTTGCGCACGTATCTCCGACACTATACCGGAAGTATCGAGCTATGAGAATATTAACCAGAATCCAATTTCAAGGATTCGTGGGTGCAACAAACTTTGTCGTACAGTAAAGTGAGTCGTGAGTCCCGATAAGTTTAGTCCAAACTTGTTTTTTTCCATTATATCGAGTCTCGAAATGGTCGTCAATGGAAAAGCCAAAAAAAATTTGAATAACAGGACGTGGACAACATTTTTTGACAATTTGTCGACCAACTCGTTGCCTGCTGGGTCACAAATTTGGTAGTAATTCTCAAAGCTCAATCATTCGCTTCGTTTCCTTATGATTTTCACGCTCGCCTTTTCCCTCGTGCATCGTTCGATTTGCCTTGGTCCTTCATCGCCGTCGCTTACATCTCTTGACTTATAGGAGTGAGTCTCAAAGGTCCAAGTACAAGGGGCACTGCAGACTTATCTGCAGCGTATATAACGTACACACGAGAGGAATATGTAGGACACAAGAGGACTGTGGAAAGGCGTGCTCTTGCGATACACTACTTGACTGAGTATACCTGGTTTCACTACTGGGTCGAGTACTTATGTCTGCAGTGGACCTGTACACATCCAGCAAAGCGTAGATAAGACCGCGCGGATGCTGTGCATTGCAAGACAGAAAAAGAGCATTGCGAGAATCTTTTTTTTTTGTTATTTACGAAGAGATGCGAGAATTAGGAAAAAGCTCGGGAAGAGGCGCCGCTTGGGGTGAATTTGACGCGGGGAATTGGACGAAGAATCGAAAAAGCCTCACTGAAAAGAAAATTTTGTCATTCGAGCAAAAAACATTCTGGAAAATCTTTTCGGAAAGTAAATTTTTGTCATTCCAATGGTAAATTTTGCTGACAGTTCCGTTGCAATGAAAAATTCTGTCGAAATAACGAAAATTTTGAAATTATCTCAAAATATTTAGTTGGCTGTATTCAACAAAACCAAGTTTTTTGCCAAATTGAATTTTCCTCGCGCGGAAACCCGACGAAAATTTCATTCAGTTGCGTTTAATGCGTTTTGCCTGACTTGAAATATAACGCGCGCGTGCGCGTAAAAGACGGAAAATTATATTTACCGAAGCTCTATCAATATGTGCAAAGTTTCACTCATTAAATTCGATCGACTGACCAACTCTGCAGAATTCGTTACAAACGACCAGACCAACATTATCGTACGCGTGGATGATTCTATCGCATACGTAATCGAACAAACACGCGAGGCCAAAAGCGTCGTCGCCTATATATACAAAATCGAATATGAAACATCAGGGGTTTGTTTATATGTTCCAATAAACTGTTCCGCAGTCAACACGCTACATGACTCTCCAGGACGCCGAGTGTTTATCCGTCTAGTTTGAATTTCGTTGGACACTCCCAACCCTCCCAACCGCGAGATACGATTAAACGTTTTATATCAAAAACCACACCAAAATGCTCCATCATTGAAAACGATACGCACGAGCTCGATTCCGGAGCGTCAACCGAACAAACGGGCGGGTTTCGCATTTTCCATTAAAAGTTTCAAAAAAAAAAAAAAAACATCAACATTTTTCCTCCTCTCCGGCAACGAGGATGCTCGGAATGAAGTTTTTTTTTATCAACGTTTCAAAAACACGTCAAAAATCGATTTTCCAGAGATCCGAGTTAAGGAAACGTGACAGCCTTTTCATTTCCATGATAAAGTTTGAAAAAAAAAGCTAAAAAAACTGTAAATTCGAAAGAAGAAGAATTTTTTTTAATGAAAGTTTGAAAATAGGAGCATATTTGATAGAAATTGAGAAAGGGACCGTGCGAAATGAAAAGATTTGCCAGATCCAAAGTAAAGAAACACGCGGCTGCCTTTTTATAGATAACGCTCGAGCCGTGACGTTGATAAGCTTCTCAGAGCCGAGAGGAAAACATATTCGTAAACTCGTATAAAAGGTGCATGCCCAGGAGATTGAAACATGGTTGTCGGTGAAGTCGTCATCTGGAGCGGCGTCCAGAGACTAGGAGAAAGGCGTGTACATTTTCGCTCATTCACTGCGTCCGTGTGTGTGTGTGCTAGCGATGATGCTCTCTCTGGTATAGTGGGTGGAGGTGCGAAGCATCCCGCGAGGACCGTCGGCACACTCCAATTAGGGCTAATGATTTTACGCGTCGCTCTTGCCTTCAATTGTCAACTCTTGTCCCTACTTTTCACTATACACCGACTTATGCATGCATTTCGTCAAGGGCATGCTTGCTCTTGCCATATGTGCAAAGTGCTCTGTGCACACAACCAGCGAGAAATCTCTTGCTTGCGCAAATTTTCTTATTTTCGAGATTCGCATCGAAAACGCGTCCATTTCAGGTCGTAAAATAAAAACTACTTGAGAATCCACTAATTACGCTCAATTTGCAGCCGGAAGTGGCTGCAGCGAGTGTTTTTGGAAAAGCGCCACTTGTCAATTATAATATGCATTGCAAAGAGTTCTCAAGACGAAAGAAACACACAGAGTGGTTAGAGCAACGGTGCGTTTGAAATGTTTTGAGGTTGGCAGCGGAGCAAGTAGTATAAAAAGTGTTTGAGCCGACCCAGGTTATTCAAATAAATTGAGTGTTTGATGCAAAGCTCAATGAGGATCAGAGGCTCTCGGAGACACGTTTAAAATATTTTAGAAATATAAATAGAGAGTGAAATTGAGTTGCTCCGGACGAAAAAGATTCAGCGACAACCGGAGAACGTTGCACGAAGAATCTTTATGTCAAATTCCACCTCGCTTTGAGACTCGACGTTCGTTAACCGAGGCTGCTGCAGTCGTTGCTAAAACCCATACACACACGTCCACATTCATTGCTTCCTGGAGCAAAGAGCTTAAAGAGCAACGGAGAGGGTCAACAAAGAGGAAAGAGAACAACGAGTGAAATAAAAGAGTTTGAGGACTAGTGAAATTTAAAGTCGAACGAACAAGAGTAATAGCTCCACGTTCCTCCGCAGCTCGCAAGAGGAAAAGCGAGAGGGAACAGGGAGAGAGCGAAAACTGTATAGTTGAACGAACCGTTCAAATTTCGACCCGGTGAGGATTACAGTTTTCTGTTTGCTCATTTCATGGACCTAACTACTGCTTGGCTGGCTATACGTCGACCAATACTACTGCAATTTTTATTACAGCCCGCGTTGCCCAACTTTTCTCGCTCGATTCTCACTCAACGATTCCCTGCACAGGCCCCCGAGACCTTTTTCCCCGCTTTCCACATTACTTTCCTACATCACACTCTTTTGTGTCGTTTCCTCCATTGATTTGTTTTCCCTCGAGGCCCTATGCACCCGCCCCCGCCCAGCTCGCAAACTTATTCAAACTCCCCCTCACATAATTAGCCATCTTTACTAAATGCATCAATTTCATTCGAATTTTCCTCATTGCAGTTATACGCCGATTCATTCGAAAAGGACTTTGCGACTCGAAACTGACGAAATTACGGGAAATTGTGATTTTTATAAATAAATATCTTGACGTGGGGAATTTCGCGAGCTTTGTGCGGTGAAAATTTGCGGAATCGTATCGATACGAAATTTTGCATGCAAAAAAAAGTTTTTTTCCTTCCTCAATAATGAGAGCGCTGAGAAATTGGTGTAGCGAGACGTTAGAGCGCAATGAACGTTACCGACGCGCTGCGCCAAGGGTTAGCGAAGAGTAAGAAGTTCTGCAGGAGTTTGTTATGCATTCATATATGCCGCGAGTCAGTTTTGAACACACAGATCGTACGTACAAGTTGTAACAGTTGGTTACGCATATACGCAGCGTTTGTGTGACCTCTTGCACATTGGTCTGTGTTTGCAACTGCACTTTGTCGTAAATAGCGAATACGCTTCAAGTTGAAACTATACGGGTAGTGTATTCGGTGACATAATTCCGTTTTACGCCAGATTTGCGAAAGCTCAACGAACATTAATCCGGATAACGACGCGAGCGTGTAGCGTGTCAACCATTCGTGTTTGCTGAAGTATCGAACGATGCGAGGATTCGTTTCGGAAAAAAAAACGAATCCCGACAAAAAACCGTTCGGGTGCAGACTCCCGGGAGTGGATTTTGGGTCAATCTGACCCAAAGCTCATTTTTGGATTGATTTTTTAATGACAACGGAAATGAAATGTCTAAAAATTCGGTTTGGCTCAAAATTTTCATTCGCTCGTTATTATTTTTAATAATTTCCCCGCTTCGTTATTGTGGAGGTTTCGAATTCGTCCTGGCACATCGAGCCCGTTGGAAATCGATCCTGTGCGAGCAGCGCAAAAAATGACGAGTGCTTTTCCTCGCACTGTCTGGATTTCGCGTACAAACATGTTTTTTCTCTTTGGACTGCGATGGATGCGGCGGTCGTGCGTATATTCGGGCATACGAGCCATTTCCATTGTTCTTTTTTCTTCGCAGCATCTCCTTCACCGTGTCATTACTTTTTGATGGTCACTCTTATCTTTATTCCTCGCGCATATAGCCTCGTGTATTTTGTGCCTCGGGTATGCAGTGCTCGGCCTGATAATTCGAGGCTTTTGTATTTTCTGCCCACGCAATTCCAAAGCAGGACCGTTTAAAATTTTGTCTCATTTCTTCACGCGACACGTTCGGAAATTAATGATTTTTTAGATCGAACAATTGCAACGTGAAATATTAGTCGTTCGAATCGTAAATTTCGCTGACAGTTTCGTTAGAAATGAAAAATTTGGTCAAAATAACGAAAATTTCGAAATTATCACAAAATATTTAGTTCGTCGTGTTTGACATTCAAGTTTTTTGAAAAAATTTAATTTTTAGTGTGTCTGTGAAGTGGAGATACGCGGGAAAGCTCACAGTGAGTCTGGCTGGAGTAGAGAAATTCGCATGAAGCATTACCCGAAGAAGATGTTCGGAGATTGTGCCCCGGAGCAAGACGTATTCGGGTCACCCACACGGTTTCCTTCTCTTCTTTCCGCAGCGCACTCTGTCCTCGCAATATCCTGGTCCGCTGCTGTCTCGGTCCCATCTCCTTGTCTGTTCTTTATAGCCAACCCCTTCTCACCCTATGAATCCAACCGCCGGGTTCGCCACCTGACACACGTCGCAACCAAACCGCCCTCGTATACATCGCGTCCGTAGAACCGGAAGTGAAAAAAAGACGTTGTTCTACTTGGTTCTCAACCGGAAACACCATGAGAGCGATTTCATTTTTATTTTTGCTTCGTTTTTTTTTCTCCATCGCGTTGCTGACGGTCAATCGCGTCGATGGACCGTCAGCAAGCACCAGGAACCGCGGGGAACCAGGAAAAGATGTACCGAATAAGTTTTCCAGTCAGATGAATCGGCTGAGTGACGAGGCAGCGCAAGAGAGAGAGAGGAATTGAAGAAGGAATTGAAACGACGGGGGAGAGAGCCGATCTGATGTCTCGTGAAAACGGCCTCGAGCAGGAACACGTCGACTGCTGCCAGAAATTATAACCATAGCAGAGTGTAGAGCAAAGAAACGTAAAAGGGACACATTTATATCGCCTGCTTTTTAAAGCGTCCAGAAGACGAGAGAGCGAGTTGGTTTCTGGAAGATTTATATTGACAAGTCACACACATCGTGCTCCAATCACCAAAAGTGCCAGAAAAAAATCTTGCACCTTCGTGGTCACACTGGGTCGATTCTACCCAGTCGATTTTCGGCCCGAAAATTCTCAAAAAATTACTGAACAACCCTTGGACATTCCAGTTTAGATACGAAAAACTTTCCTGAAAGAAATCCACGGCTAACATATTTTTCAAAATGCAAAATGAAGAAAAAAAACGTGAAAAAAAAGTTTTTTCACTAAAATAATCGTCACTTTGTGGATTTTCAATATTTTTGCCTAAAATTTGGACCTGATATTCATCGGATCTGGTTCTTTTGTGAAAAAAATATTAGGATAGCGCGCGTTTGAAAAAACGTATTAATTCCGTTATTGGAAGTGGGTCGATTTTAGAGTGATCAATTTGGGTGTTTCAATTTGCCCCAGAATCTCCCGGACTTGCGGTGTTCATAATTGAATCTTATTATTAGAGTTTTCTTGTGCAGGCCAGAAAATATCTCTCGATATTATAATAAGAGGAATGGATGCTGGATCTAATCTTTTGATAGGAACGAATGAAGATGGACAATAAGGCGCAGGAAGCAAAAAGGGGATGGGAAGGACGTCGAAGAAGGAGAAGAGGAAGAGGAAGAAGAGCGGGAGCCTGGTGAGGGGCATGCAGGAAAAATACCCAGTGGCAAACGACCCAATTCGACGCGCTTCCTTTGCTGCTCGGCCACGCTTCCCATATATCATTCCAATGTCTTCTTTATAAGCGCTTGACCGAGTCTCTCGAGAAGCATCGGGCTCACGACGACGTAGCAAGAATACACAGAGAACGACAGAAACGCCCAAAGAAAAGCAAAGAGGCAACAGAGTGGGAGGATGAAATGGAACAGAGCAAAGTCCCGTCTGTGAATAACCGTCGAGGACTTTTTCCTTCCTCCCTTTTTCTCCTCTCTATGCTGATATACTCCAACGCCTTTTTGCTCCTGCGTCTCTCTCTTTCTTTCAAGCTCTTTCTCCTTTTTCCTTTCTCCGCACACGCTTCTCCTTTCATCTCCTCAATCTCTCCTGCTCTCCAACTCTCGCTGGACGCATTTTGCATGACCCTCTCATCGCTCGCTACTTATTCTTTCGGCTCTCTGCGAGAAATATTCTTTCGTAACAGCAAACGCATGCCACTCTCTGCTGCTCGCTCTGCTCCCCTTCCTCATGCAGATTATTAGTTTCTCTCTCAAATTTATCATCGTACCTTTTGCATTTTATTTTTCCATTTCTATCGATCGATCCTTATCGCGATAGATCGCGAGTTGCTCCTTCAGGAATTTCAAGTCTCGAGATCTGCTCACGAAAAAACGGAATTTCGTTGCATTTCAACGATGCAAACTCCCACATCGTAAAAATTCGGCGAAAAAAAATCCTAAATCCATTTTTTTTTGCAACTTTTTGACGAAACGTGACTTTATAATTCACACGCGTTTGGGGGAAAATAAAAAATTGTAAATTGAATATCTCAAATTCTAAAGGTCAGAAAATTTTTTTCCATAGGAGAAAATTTTTATTTTTGGTGCCAAAATCCGTTTATACAAAATTCTGAAAAAACTCTGAGTCGTTTTCTGACAGTAACACGATAATCCGATTCCAATATGCATCTCGCGTTTCTCTGATGCACTTTTGTGTATGTATAGCGCGACCGGGATGGATTCATCTTTTCGTCGTTATCTGGAAACGCAGTGAAAAGCGCACACGCGTTCGACGACACAGTTTTTCATATTCGATGTAGAAGAAAACTGATTTTTTTCTAGAATCTTGTCAGCCGCAGTAATTATTTGGATCCTGCGACACGACGAATGCATTTTCATTCAGAGATTCGGCCAAAATGAAATAATATCGTCTCGCTCAAGTTTGCGATAAACTTTCTGGTTATAACTCGTGCTGGACCTGCAGGAAGCCCCGCACTAGGAGTTTTACACACGTATAGATATTTTGCGTGTGTATGTGTACGAGCGAGCGCATAGGCCGGGTAATTCGATGCAGCGGCCCGAGTGCAACGGTGAATGCGAAATTTGAGCTCGCTTCTCCTTTTACTGTGCTTATGCTCCGCTCTCGCAACCACCCCAATTTTCTCTCGATGCCCTTCCCGCCTCCTGCGTCGCCGTCTGCAACCCCCGCTCCCTACTCTCTTGCTCCACACGTACGTGTACGTTGTATATAACGATACGCCGTATCAAGCCCCTGTTTGTGCATATACTCCCATGGCACCGACCACGTACTCGCAAAACCGAGCACCAGCGTGTGAGAACGCAACTCTACGGGCTTGCAAAATATCCACTCGAACATTCAAACTCTCTCCTGCATACACGCTAAATCTATTGCGCCATATCTCGTGTCTCTTTTATTTCAGTTTACGGACTGGAAGAAATTTCCGTCAAAATTACCGCGACAAACGGTTTTCCGGAGCATTTTTGGAAAATTTCATTGAAATTCTCCAGCCAAATGGTCGTAATTGCAATTTTTGTTTTGGTCGATTGTTGTTGCACAGATTTTTCATATTTTACGTGACATTTCATGGTCCAACGTAATAATTCGAAATTTTGAGAGAAAATTTGAAATTTTTTCGAGCTAGCAAACGTGTACGTCGACGCGCAAGGCATTGTACGAACTTTTTCATCGCAGACTCTGGAAAACCAGCGGAGAATTCGAGTCATCAATAGAGATGCTTGAAAATGGAAATTGTTTTATATTTTCTCGCGTGTCTCTCCGTTTTTGCGGTTTTTTTCGTGTCACCTTGACTGCAGAAACGACGACGCAGTGAATTTCAGTTTGGACGTGACATTTTCACTTCTGCCTAGATGTGTCATCGGATGCACGCACTCAGGCTACGAAATTCTCACGTTACTGCACATTTTCCGAGTGCGATCGAGTTTGCCTTGGTATGGATGAGATCCTCGACCCAAATACGTGCGCGAGTACGAAAAGAGCCCTTTGCGATGTCTCTATGCCAGTTTTTATACAAATTATCATTACGCGCGCATTTTATGCACTGCCAACATCCAAGAACGCTACAAAAATGTACAGAAGTCGCAGGAGAGTGCGTCTCGCATGAAAACGCGTATGCACGCACTTTCTCGAGGGAGATGCGAACATGCAACGCTGCATCTACAAAAACGCCAAGACTCTCGCGTCTCAACCGACGCTCTACATTCTCTAAAAGGATACGTGACTAGTTTCCCATAAACAGATATAGACACACTCGTGGCTGTTCATATTGTTGCTCGAAAGTTCAACTCGGTACACCTTCTGAATATAATCCGTTGACTGGAGTAGATTCAGATACGTTTGTCGAGCTTAACTTATCCGGAAGACGAAGCGCGAGAACTCTGCTCGCGAGTACTTTATCAAAGTGCCCGAGAAAAACTCGCTAAATTACTAAAAACTCGCATTTGCAATTTCGCGTGCACTGAAAAGTTAATTTTGGCAGAAAAGGTCGAAATTTTTTCGAACACAGTTGGATAATTTCAAAATTTTCGTAAATTTGACAATATTTTGATTT
Source organism: Diadegma fenestrale (assembly GCA_037043255.1). Classification (NCBI taxonomy): domain Eukaryota; kingdom Metazoa; phylum Arthropoda; class Insecta; order Hymenoptera; family Ichneumonidae; genus Diadegma; species Diadegma fenestrale. Next base: position 2,149,324 of record CM073312.1, read on the forward strand.
TCTAACGAAACTGTCTGCAAAATTTACGATCGGAATGACGAAAATTCACTTTTCGTAGAGACTTTCTAGAATATTTCTCGCTGCAATGACATTTTCATGATTTTCCAAAAAAAAAAAACATTTAGTCGAACGTATCCAACAAAATTTCGATCTTTTCCAACAAAATTTTCTTTTCAGTGTGACATTTGGGGAATATTCGAAGATTTTCATCAATTTTTAGCACAAATTTTACAATTTCATCTTCATAATTATTTCAATTTATATAATTTATAAATAATTTATAAATTATTTTATAAATTGATTTATAATTGTATAAATATTATAAATATTTTATGAATTACATTATAAATTATAAATAAAAAAATACATTTTAAATATTTTATAAAAATGATAAATAAATTTATAATTACTTCAATTTATATAATTTATAAATTTATTTATGAATATTTATAATTATTTATAAATTATTTATAAAAATTCATAAATGATATAAATTATAAACGATTTTTCGTTTTTTTTTCGATTAATCTAAACAATGCAAATAATTGCAACGATTTGAGAGTGGAAAGTATTAAAAATAACAATAATGCGAGGAATAATTTGAACGAGGACAAAGTTTGGTTGATGGAACAATGAGATTACGAGAATTTTGAGATCGCTGCGTGTATATTTTTCGAAAGGGGCTATGGACGACGAGGCAAAGATCCTGCGCCAGGCGCTGTATCGCACAAAGTCTCACGATCATCTCGAAGACGAGAATCCGCAAGAAAAGAAGGGAGAGCTAGGGGAGATGAAGAGGTTGGATTGAAATATATTCTCGCCGCAGGGGCCGAAAGAAAAACGGCCTTTTTCTACAATTCTTGCGCCTGTCGCAACACGGCATGTTGGAGGTTCGCGTGCACTTTGAGGAGGAGAAAGAGAGGCAAAATCCGTCTGTCTGCTCGGGACAATTTTCTGGTAAACTCTGTTCGTCGTTGCTCCGCGAATAAGATCCATGCCGCAGGCTCTCGGGCGAGCGCTATATCAATACGAATCTTTGGCGGAGCCTAACTGCAGAGGTTAAGTTTGAAAACAAGAAAAAAACGAAACGGCGGTTTGAATTTTTGTGTCGCAGGGTCGAGAAATCGTTGGGAAATGTCGAAAATGAAATTTTGTCGCGTATTTTTAAGCGCTTGAAATATTCGCAACTTTATCGCGATTTTAATCGTTTATTCGACACGTAAAAATGACAACGATACAAATAATTCGATTGGCAGGATAACGAGGCGGGAATTCTCGTCTTTGTTCCCTCAGAATTGGCTGAAATTACAGAGAAAAGCAATTAGAATGCCACTCGCGTACAAATACAAACAAAATAGTCAGACGAAATCGAGCTGTCAATCGAATTGCATCAAGAGAGAAGCGACAAGTGGTCGTCGTGGGATGTACATCGAGTCAAGATGTTCAGATTGCTGCGGTTCTCTCTCTTTCTCCGCCACATGCACCCTCGCCCACAACACACACACAGACACATCCACACAATCTCTGACTGCATCGTCGTCTTTACACTGCACGTGTAGAGCACAAGAGACCGCAGCATCAATTTCAACTTTCTCACCTGCTCTCGCGCTATAAACTGTGACTCTTTTACGTGGGAATAACGGCGACTGTATAGCAGCAACAGATCCAAATCGATGTCCCAGGCGTGTACGCAAATGCGTTTTCCGTCTCTTTTCTTTCTGTCCATTTATTTATTCGACCAAACAGTTTTTCTCCCTTGTTACACTCGCCCATCGGCACATCCTGGTCGCATAAACTTTACAACTTTCCGTCAAACGACCGGTTGGTTTTACTGCCCATTGACGCATTTTTTTATGGAGCCATTAAAGTTGCGGGTCTAACGGACCCAGTGAGGCCGAGTCAGGCCCCAAAAACAGCGAATCGATGCGCCAGAAAAAAAGTAAATAAAAAAATTCGCCATTTTTATTGAAAATTAATGTTTTGCGTGAAATACAAATTCAGATTTGATTCATTTTTAAAAATAAATTGATTGCCGCTATCCCGATCGAATTAACGAATTTATCGGAATTTTTAGATTTAATTAGAACGCGAATTAAGACTCGGGATTTTTTTTATTTTAATTGGGGAATTTGCAAAGCGATCCTGAATAATTTAAATGAAAATTGGGGCAATTGAAGAAGCGAAATTAGAGAGCTCGAAAAAGAGATTATGTCGTAGGGAAAGTTGGGTGGAAGCTTACAGTGAAATGGCGTGTTTTCACTGATTGAATTTTCATCGTGACCGCACGAGACGTACGAGCCGGTTTTTCGTTTTTCCGCGCTCCCAGGCATTAATCATTTAGGAAGGATGCTGGAGAAAGACTATCGCGTAACCAAAAACTGGATATCCCGCGAAATTATACGTTTTTTCTCTCGCTCCTTACGTAACGTTCGTTATTGATATAGATTCAGAGGCGCGGAGCGAGAAGGCAAAGAAAAATATCATCCGATTCAACGGTATGAGAAAATCTTTGGCTTTCTCGACTCCAATCTCCGCGCCCACGAAATCAAGCCACGTCTGATCGTTTCCAATGATTAATTATTCCTGCAATCATCTCACGAGTAATTAGAACAAAGCATTCGCTTATTTATTTGCGTTGGTGTGTGACGTGCGAGAAGTTTACGGCGTTAAAACAGAGCAGGCGAACGCCTCGCGTGCGATAATTGCTAAGGGTGAGTAAAATTCCACAAACTGTCAAAAGTCCCGACGAAACTCACACCAACATACACTTCGACGGGGATAAACGCTGAGGAAACGTGATAAATAATGTTTCACTTCATTTGGCCAAGTGACTCGAGCCTTTGACAAAAGTCTCGAATTTCTTGGACACGTTTCCTTCACTACGTACCGCTTTTTTTTCTTCCTCTCGCTCTCTCGTCTCGCTCTTCTTCGAAGTGAGAAAACTTGCAACTGGCAAAACTTGAAAATAGTCCAGTATGACTCGTACAATATCATGAATATCCCAAAAGTCGCCTCTCGCTTCGTTTTGACCTTGTCCCATTTTTTCTCAGCCTCCCTAATGACTGCACACCAGCCCAGACATAGAAACACAATGTCGCATCGTTGAAATGCAACGAAAAATCATTATTTTTTGCGATAACTGCGAATTTACCCAAAGAAAACTGGGAAAAGTGCATCAAAGGCATTGCTAGAACACCGAAAAAATTTTTTTGTTGAAAACGATCGATTTATAGTTTTTTTCGAAAAATCACGAAAATTTTGTCATTTTAGCAAAAAGCATTCCGGAAAATCTTTTCGAAAAGTCAATTTTTGTCCTTCCAATCGTGAATTTTGCTGACAGTTCCGTTACAAATGAAAAATATTGTCGAAATAACGAAAATTTTGAAATTATCCCAAAATATTTAGTTGGCTGTATTCAACAAAGTATCGGCGTTTTTTTGACAAAATTGAATTTTCAGTGAAACAACTTGATCCTTTCAAAATTTTGTACGAACGCTCTCAACTCTCAACGTTTAGAATTTGAGATTCATTTCGAATTTTTGATTTTCCGCACCCAAACGCGTGCAAATTCGGGTTGGGTCTGGTCAAAAAGTTTCCAAAATCGAGTAGCAAAAAAAAATGTATTTAGGATTTTTTTTGCAGTAGCCAAAATAAGGCTCGGAGCCGGAATTTGGTAAGAAAAATCAAAAACACATTTTTTTGCAACTCATAAACGAGCCGCGACTCGAATTTACACGCGTTTCGATGGGAAAAGTTAAAAATTGGAAATTAAATTGGTTTTGAAAAATAATGAATAAAAAAATGTTTTTCGTTTTATTCCGACGATGCAAACTCGAGCATCATAAATGCGTGATTTAAATTTCACTCTTCTTTGCCTTCGAATAACATGCAGCGCGTTTGTATAGAAGGAAAAAAAGAAAATGCTCAAAAAGAGAGAGATAATGGTCAATTAGAAGGAAAAAATTCTCTTAGCAAGCGATAAGGTCGTACGATCGCTACAGCGTTGTTTAATTATGTTCTCGTATCAGATGAAACGAGTAATGAGAATGGCTCAATTAACGACAACAAGAAACGCGGTGAAAATTATTGCGCAAACAAATATGAAAAATAAAGAGGAAAAGTTTTTTATGTTTGTAGAATTGCGAGCGTAATTTTGCTCACATCAGCACGTTGAATATTTTTCAGGTTTAATATAAAATTCTGCACACCACGAGAGACTTTAGTCGTGTGAGGAAAACGCTCTTCAGGTCGTTGGGTTTTCCCGGCGGGGGTGGCGGTAAGAAAAGCTGAGCACCGAGAGCGCCTTGAGCACGTGTATGTACCGAAAAGGAAATGGAGTTAACAAGATCGCGTTAACAATGCAGCAGAGATGAGGGCCCGCGTGTATTCTCGCGTTCGCCCGCGCCGTGTCTCATCCTCGACGTCTGGATTTTCCTCCAACGTTGTCGTCGCCATTCTCGCAAGATTTTCCGACGACGCGACATCGCGAGTTTATAAATATCCAACTGCAGCAGTTTCCAGACGATCTTCCGGCGCTTTTCAGCTTTTTTCGCCGTCTCCCGCACGAATTTTTCCAATACTTTTTATCCGGAAGTTCACTGACTAAATTTCCAGCCCATTTTGCTCGCCGTTTCGTATTTAACGAAAAAAATTCCAAAATTACGATTCCAAGAAAATTTGCCGGACCAAGTTAGCCGCGAACGGGCAAAGACTCGGAAAAGATACGAGAAAAGTCAAAGAGGAAAATGAAACGAGAGGAATACACGTTATAAAAATGAAACGAAGAAAAAACGCGAAACGTCTGAGCCGAGCGAGACCACACACAGGCTCCAGAGATATTCTGCATCGTCGAGTCATCTTTCCGAGTCCAAGACGAAAAGGGTTGGGAGACGAGACTCTCTGTAAAAGAAGACGAAATACGAGGTAAATCTTTTGTCGAAGGAAAACGCAGCCGCTGAAATATCCGAGAGACATGGATCAAGACATCGGGCATTCCGTACCGACTCGACGATCCTCGATTTTCACTCGAGCCCAAGCACGATTATCCAAAAAAATCAAATAAAAATCGATTTTTCAATCAATTTTTTTTCCTCCCCATCAAAAGTGACAATTATTTTCGAAAAAAACTCAATAAAAATCCCACAAACGACGAGCCTGTCAATTTCGTCTGAAATGCTTCGTGTTTATTTTTCTATATATACGTGTTTGGTCCACGTGCTACAGCCCTATACGTGACTAGGGCGCAAGACTGTGGCGGCTGCTGCTTTTTCCTGACTGCGATTCTGTAGCAAGGCATGCGGATTCTATGTAACGTGCAACATCTATAAAGAAAGAAAGAAACCGAGAGCAATATCCTAAAACACGAAGACTGGCCCATGTCCAAAGTTCGAATAGGGCTCTTCGAAATCCTCGCTACGTCACTTGCTTTTCACTAGATCCTTTCCTTTTTTTTTTTTTACATTTTTGTTGCCTCCTTTTTCTCCACTTTCTTGCCGTTTATTTCTTACGAGCCTCTCCCTACTTTCTCATATTTTCTTTGACCCTTTTTTTCGTCTCTTTCATATTTTACGATTATGAGGGCGTGCTTGAGGGAAATGCAGAATATTATTGCTGTCTGCTTGTTCGCGTACATCAACGGAGAATTAATTTACGTAGCCGCGAGGAAATGCGAAGGACGTTGCATGCTAAATTTCCTATCGAAAGAATTCCTTTTAATTTCCACTTTATTTATACAAATTTTGCTCTTTTCGTGCTGGGAGTCTTGAAGCGTCGTCGATCTTTGAAAAACGTCAAAATTTCGCTGGCAGGGGCGTTGCTTGTGTTTTGAAAGGATGATTTGATGGGAGGACGATGGATTTATTCAATTTCCGAAGCGGGAAGTTGCTCGTCAAATACAACGTCGCGATCTCATCGCTCTTTTGATTTTCCTTTGTCCTGGCACTTAATTTCCTTCTTGAAGCGTTCCAGTGGCCTCTACTCGACCTTGTAATCGAGGCTGGCCTTATCCTCGAACGTCAACACTTTGCCATGAGCCCAAGGATAAGGATATCATCCCAGAGATTCTCTCGGTCGTTGCATGCTGCTGCTGCTTCTCTCCTAGCAGTTAATCTTCTCGTCATGATCGTTATATTCGCTTACAGTCACATCGTCAGACTCGTCTCGGAGTATATTCGGCCGGCAAACTACCTCGATGTCTCCAACGTAAGTTTACACCCCTCTTGAGAGCTTTCATCGCGCCTATTCCGTTCCTTTCCTCGCCCCGCTGCTGTTTCTTTCTCCTTTCTCGCTCTTTTGCTCCGAGAAGAAAATTTCGTTGGATTAATTTTGTTGGACGAAACGTTTTTTTTGAGAAATCCGTAAAGTTTTGTCGTTGCAGCAGAAAATATTCTAAAAAGTCTCTTCGGAAATGAAATTTTTGGCAATCCAATTGTAAATTTTGCTGACGGTTCCGTTATTGAAACAAAAAGTTCCAACAAAATAGTAATACACGAGAATTGCGATTGGTTTTGAAGAGCTTTGCAAATTTTGTTTTTATTTCGATTTTTTTCATTTTATTTCAAAGAATTAATCATAATCACCTTTCGCCATATCACTTCGATGGTGTTGTATTTTTTTTGTCAAAAAAGTATCCAAATTTGTGGAATTTTAAGAAAAAAAAAAAACACTCGGAGATACACTGACCGATTTTTTTTTACAATTTTGGGAGCCGAACCACAATGGACTCTTTATTAAAAGGATAAAGAGAAAAAATTATAAAGAAACCGACTCCATTCTAGTTGCACTGAATAAAATTTCCATTATTTGATCAAAGAGTCGTGTCACAAAATAATTTCTTTGTACTCCACTCTCTGGCCCTAGAGTTCGAAGTTTAGAAGGGAGAAGAAAATGATTCCGATGATGCAGCCGCGATGATTTAACGAACTCTGAGAATTTCGTGTATTGCGGCATTGTCAAGGGAACTTCAATTGCTGATAAGACAATGAGACGCGATAATCAGACGAATATTTCAAAACAGTTGAAAAATAAAACGCCCAACTTGGTGCAAACAGGACTATAACTCACTGGCAATTAGAGAGAAACGTTTTTCAAACACACTCGGCGCGTACACTGAAAAGAAAATTTCGTTGGATGCGTTCGACCAAACTTTTTTTGAAAAATCCCCAAAATATGCTAGACAGTCACTTTGGAAATGAAATTTTTGTCATTCCAGTCGTAAATTTTGCCGACAGTTCCGTTAGAAACCAAAAAAACTGGCAAAATAACGAAAATTGACAAATTATCCCGAAATAACATTTAGTTCAGCGTGTTCAACAAAATATCGACGTTTTTTTGAAAATAATGTACATTTTCAGCAGCGTGGGGTTGAGGGCGCACGCGGACGTACTTCATTTGCCTCATGTCCTTCTGCTCGAGTGGCTCCGACCGACCAAAACTTGAGGCTTTTCCGACGCGGTGCATACTCCGTCAGGGTAATGAGATGCTTCTGAGACGGAGCAAAAACGAATATATTTCAAAATTCTCCCAACAGAGTTGCCCTCTGCACTTTTCTTCCTGCTTGACAGCTGCAAAAAAAACCTCGAGTGAGCTTATCTCCGCTGCGAAACGTCATTGGCCGAATAATATCCCGAGCTCGTTAGTTCGCTCGAGAAACTGATGAAATTCGTCAAAGAAATTTTAGTTGGAAAATCGATTTTTATCGATTGTTTCCTCTTGCGGGACTTTTCAGAGCCGGAATTTTTGAAAGGACCTGTAAAATGGAAAGTCGTCCAGAAAAGCGAGGCTGTATTTTGCAATTGCCATAAAAGCGAGCAGGGAAAGGATGCAAAGGAAAGGAGAGAGTGGAATTTTCTCTCATTTTTCCTTGCCTCGCACGTTTTCTTCGCTTTTACACCAGATCCTTTTTTTTTTGCTACGCAAGAACACAGACCCATCCAATTTCCAGAAAGCCCATCAGCATTGCCACGTGATCGTAATAGAAGACGGTCCACGCGATATCACAAACTGTCTGCTGTCCTCACTGCAGGGATCGATATAAAGGGATCTCTTGGGCCGAAAATAATCTGCGATGGACCATGACGAAGGGATCGATTGGCTTGACAGATTTCGCCATGGATACTGAATTTACGTTTATATTAGATTGCCCCGCAAAATCACGCCTTGCCGACCGAAAAATTTGCCCAAATTTGAACCAACCAATGACGAGACTCCGACTGAAACGAAATCGAACAAAAAAACGTTTATGATGAAAAATCAAACACTCGCACGTGGTGAATTGCATCGAGTTAAATTTCTGCTCTTCAGCGCGTACCAAATGCATTTTGAATATTCATGAACTTGTAATATAATGTGTCGTGTGTAAAATTAATCATAATTTTAGAGCAGAGTCCGGTCAACGACCCGAAAGTTTCATCCTCGAAAATCGTGATTTTTAACGCACTTTTTGATATTTCGATGTGTCCCGCGTGGAAAAAAATTCATACGCCATGGCAATATTGACTCTGTTTCATTACGGCCCGGGGTAATCGAGAAAAAACAAATAAAATCGTAAATTCACAACACGAGTTCGCTGAACTCGATTTTCCAGTTTTTTTTTTTTTTCGAGCTCAATTACGCATCTTGTTTATCTGTTTATTTTATAAATTCATTCCGCTCTCTCAATCAACTTTTTCTCTACACTCTCCTCATCGTGTTGGAGTTGATTCGCCCTGCCATGTATAATGCACAGGTCTGTTGGTCGATAAACAAGCAATTAATGAATCATACGTCGGCCCCCAAATCCGAAACGCTGGGGCAAACCCACTTGCGGAGAATAAGCGATCGCTTGAATTATCCTGTCCCGGTTAAACGTTTGTATCGACCACGTAATTAATCATTAACAACAATAACATTGAAGCGATTCGAGAGCAGGACGATTGGGACGCGAAAGAAAATTTAAAAAATGCGAAAATGCGAAATTTTGACAGTATTTTCGGTTTTTAACGAAACCGTCAGCAGAATTTACGATTGGAGTAACAAAAATTTCATTTCCGAAGAGACTTTCTGGAATGACAAAATTTTCAGGATTTTTTTTTCATTTTTAGGATTTTTTGGTGTACGAATTGGATGAGCATGATTTTGTGGCTCGCAGCAAAAATAGGAACCCAAAAGTGGCGGGAAAAGTAGACTCGAGAGAGATCGTGAAAATTTGGACAGTAAAGTTTAATTTTTAGTGGAAAAATCGATGAGAAGAAGCTGAAAAGGATGCAGACACAAATATGAGCAACTGAAGAAAAAAAATGGATATACGCTCGTAACAGAAGAGCCTACAACGGCGACATGAACCCGGGCAAAGAATAAGGGTCGCATCCGTCAACCCGTGACACCCTCTTACCCTCACAAACTCAATGTACCGACTGTACAAGTCGACACACACAGACTGACACTGAGCACTGTTACTTTTTCGTGGACCGTAGCTCGTGTGGTCGAGTGGACTTTAATGAAGCTACCCACGAGGCGCATTCGCCGCAAACTCGACAAAATAACGAGCCCCGGAGCCTTGTCTATTCGTCTCGTCGCTCTTGTCGCATCTAACGGAATAAAATTTACAACTGTCAACCCTCCTCCTCCGCCCTCTTTGCTCCGCTTTGTTTTTTCCGATCCTCTTTGTTTCTCCTCGCGATTAACGGCTTGACGTTTTGCTTCATCCTCCTTTTTTTCCATTCTTTTTTGTACACATCGTGCATTAGGATTTGCTCCCGAAAAATTTGACGCACGTGTCGCGAAATATTGCTCCGAAATTTTCGATATTCAATTCCCAATTTTTTATTTTATCGATCTAAACGCGTGTAAATTCCAGTCACGCCTCGTTGATGAGTTGCAAAAAAATGTGTTTAGGATTTTTCTCAAAATTTGCACTAAAAATTGCAAATTAAATGTCTGAAATTCGAAAGATCAGAGAATTTCTCTTGATAGAATAAAATTAAAAAAGAATTGAGATGGATCGCGTTGAATTTCGGAAAATTGAATCTTTATGGACATTCGAAATAACGGACGAGTCTCGTATTGGAAAAAGCACGAAATGGAAGTTCTTTTTATTGGCAATTGAAAGGATAGGACAATGTATGTTCGAGGTTTAAAACTGCAGAGGTTAAGTAAATAGTGTATGGGATTGTAAAACGAGATGTACGTGTCGAAAGTGCCGAGTAGAAATTCGTACCCATTACGTATGTATTTATCATGTCTATACATCGAATGGTGCTCGAGGAGCTAACGGGTCACGAGCACTCGTGATCATAGCGAGTTCGTAGTGTCGGTGGTCACGAGAACTGCATGTGCACGGAGATGAGGGCACAGGGGGAGAAAGTTCTCTATCCAGGGGTCAGAGATCACGTAAATTTCGGCCCGGACTTTCCCCTTCTCCTGATCCTCGTAGCCCTTTGTTCTCTCTCCCTCTCTCTGTCATTTTCTCATCCTTGAAATGGAGAAGGACAACTCTGAGGCAAACAGACCGGTGAATGCCATTGCAGACACGATATAGTCGAATAAGAGGGTCTGGACAACTTCTTGGAGGTTCGGGACTCCAAGGGAGGAGCGGGGCAAAATGGCAAAAGGACGAAACAAATGTCCTTCGAAAGGGCCACAAGTTTTTTTTTTATTTTAAAATCCCTTTCAGGTTCCTGGATTCATCAAACTTTTGATACGAGATTCTTCTGGTTTTTTTTCTCATTTTTTGAGGAAGGAACCAAAAAAATCGCGTATGTCAAAAATTTTGTCAAAAAACGAGGATATTTTATGAAACTGTTCGTTATTTTGCCAGTCTTTTTAGTTTCTAACGGAACTGTCAGCAAAATTTACGATTGGAATGACAAAAATTTGATTTCCAAAGTGACTGTCTAGCATATTCTGGGGATTTTTCAAAAAAAGTTTGGTCGAACGTATCCAACGAAATTTTCTTTTCAGTGTACGCGCCGAGTGTGTTTGAAAAACGTTTCTCTCTAATTGCCAGTGAGTTATAGTCTTGTTTGCACTAAGTTGGGCGTTTTATTTTTCAACTGTTTTGAAATATTCGTCTGATTATCGTGTCTCATTGTCTTATCAGCAATTGAAATTTCCTTGACAATGCCGCAATACGCGAAATTCTCAGAGTTCGTTAAATCATCGCGGCTGCATCATCGCAATCATTTTCTTCTCCCTTCTAAATTTCGAACTCTAGGGCCAGAGAATGGAGTACAAAGAAATTATTTTGTGACACGACTCTTTGATCAAATAATGGAAATTTTATTCAGTGCAACTAGAATGGAGTCGGTTTCTTTATAATTTTTTCTCTTTATCCTTTTAATCAAGAGTCCATCGTGGTTCGACTCCCAAAATTGTAAAAAAAATCGGTCAGTGTATCTGCGAGTGTTTTTTTTTCTTAAAATTCCACAAATTTGGATACTTTTTTTACAAAAAAGATACAACACCATCGAAGTGATATGGCGAAAGGTGATTATGATTAATTCTTTGAAATAAAATGAAAAAAATCGAAATAAAAACAGAATTTGGAAAGCTGTTCAAAACCAATCGCAATTCTCGTGCATTACTTTGTTCCAATTGGGTTCATGATATAACTGGGAAAGGGCAGATTCGATTAGTTTGTCGTTCAATCAATAGAAAATTTTTCGTTAATTGAAAACCGACGACTCGGTCCGGAAATGATTTTAGTTATTTCGAACACCGGACGATCGCAGGCGCCTTGACCTAGTGAAAAAAAAATCTAAATCTATGTCACGAGAAAAGGTTGAAAAGAATTTTTTAATTTCGAAAAAGAATCGCAAAAAGTGGGAAAATTTAGTCAGAGGGGAAAATAATTTATTGCACTTATCGGTTACGTCTCTGATAAGGATTTTTTTATTTATTTCAATGACTCGATCATAAAAGTTGAATCGCGGATGGTTAATGAGAAATTTATGGCACGCAGAGTTCGTTACTGTGCGTATTTGCCTACGAGCATAGTGCGTCGGTTTTGTAAACGTGTTTGCAGTACCAAAAAGACGTACAAACGTAGATAACAATAGTCAGACGGCAGAATATTATTCGATATTGCGAGGCATTGCGATTGAGCAACACGACGCAATGAAAAGAAGAAAAGAAGAAAATACAACGCGAAAAAGTTGATTTAGGACGACGATCCGTGTGTGCCAAGTTTCACTGAGCGAGCGATAAAACACTCTTGACATTGTTATCAGCGTTCGAATATATTCGAGCGACGAAATTTAAAAGACGAACAAAAGTTCCTGCCCTCGGAATTAAAAAAAAAATAAAAAATATAAAAAAATTCCTCTAGTTTGTGATAAAAAAATGTTTAGCGTAAAAATCAAACTACGTCGATCCCTAAATCTCGCAATGAAGAGAAAATTTTGTTGGAAAAGATCGATATTTCGTTGAATCCATTCGAATGAACATTTTTTTTTTTTGAAAAATCACAAAAATGTCATTGCAGCGGAGAAAAATTCTAGAAAGACTCTCCGAAAAGTAAATTTTTGTCATTACAATCGTAAATTTTGCCGACAGTTTCTTTAGAAATAAAAAAAAACGGTCAAAATAAGGAAAATTTTGAAATTATAAAAAAAAAAAAAATTGCGGACTAAAAATTTGATGTGATTTGATTAATTTCCTCAGGAAAGGATTTGATCAGCTGCCGCACGTTTGGCTGCCGCCAATTTTGCCGACAGTTCGATTAGAAATTTAAAAAAACGGTCAAAATAAGGAAAATTTTGAAATTATAAAAAAAAAAATTGCGGACTAAAAATTTGATGTGATTTGATTAATTTCCTCAGGAAAGGATTTGATCAGCTGCCGAACGGTGCTTTGGTACATGGTGTTTTCAGGATGTGCGATAAACTACATGTTTAAAATAAATCTGAACCTGGTATTGGTGGCGATCGTATTACCAAAAAAAGCGAGAGGCTCGGTGGGTCAATGTGTGGTGGAAAGCGATGAGACGATTGGGTCGAATGTGACGTTTGTCCCTCAATCTGTAGGATCGACAACGCCGAGGGATGGGCTTGAGGTTGATAATTGTTAAATAATAAATAAAATTGATTGTTTGAATTGCATATCGACAGCAACGCGTGCCCTCGGGCGATTTCCCACGCCGATTCGTGAATCAATGAAAATCTCTGGCGAATTATATGCGATTGGAATTTGGTTGCTCGATCGTGTTTCAGTACGAAGGTCGATTCGATTGGAACGAGTACGAACAGGGCCTGATAATCGGAGCCTTTTTCTGGTTGTATTGGGCCTCGCAAGTTCCTGGCGGTGTTTTAGGTCGGCGTTATGGGGCCAAAATCATTTTTGGAGGCGCCAATTTAATTTCCGGTATCATTTGCCTGCTGCTCCCGTTCGTTATGAAACTCCACATCGTCGCTCTGATTGTTCTTCGATGTATCCAAGGCCTAGTTATGGTAATGCGATTGATTTCGTTCGCTTTCGCCACGACACACAGTCCGATAAACCATAAAACCATAAAAAAAACCCCATAATCCAAAATCACGAACGAAAACCATAAACAAGCACACAAAACCATAAAAAAATACGAAAATAAGTCTAATTATGAATTATTGATCCCATAATTGCAAAAGTTGATTTACCATGCCATAATTTTCGGTTGTTATTAAAAAGGGTGTCATGTATCCAGCGCTCCATGGTTTGCCAGTCAAGTGGGTACCGTCCAGCGAGAGGAGCAAATTCGTCACAGCCAACTTGGGTAATTGGGCAAGAAAAATCAAAGCTCAAACGTGTTCTTTTTTTTTTTTACATTTTATTGAAATCTCAGCGACTAATGAAAATTGATGAACAGCTGATGAGTCGATCCGAAATTTTTACCACGAGAATCTCGCTCATTTCTTTTGGCTCTTTTTCTGATTTTTTTTCCCATCACGAAATATGGGATTCCAGGTGGATCGGTGGGAACCGCCATAACTTATCCGCTGTGTGCAACGATTATTTATTACTTCAATTGGGAAGCAGCGTTCTACGTGTCTTCGTTGCTCGGATTCATCTGGTAATGAAAATTTAATGAATTACGTGAAATTTGAATAAAATTCACATTTTTTTTCGATTTTTTGTTTTTTTTTAAGGAAAAAAATGGAACAACGCAAAATGCAAATGAAATGAATTAAAAAATACACCAAAATTTGTCTCTCGCGTGATGGACATTCGAAACAATTCTGTAAGATATTGATTTTTGAAAAACTATTTTCTAGGTTCGGCCTTTGGTGTTACCTCGTTTACGACACCCCGCACGAGCACCCCCGAATATCGGTTGACGAGCTCGAATACATTGCGAAGAATACGCCGCCACCGATTGCGCATGAGAGAAAAAATCCTGTGCCCTGGTGGTCCATACTCACTTCTGGACCACTTTGGGTCACGATTGCTGCCCAATGGGGCATCACCTGGGGGTTTTTTACGCTTCTGGCTCAAGCTCCGTCCTATTTTAATTATATACACGGCTGGAGTCTCAATATGGTGAATTCGAGTTGGCCTTTAACTTGAATTAAAAATTCAAAGTCAATTTCGTAATTCGTCGTCAATTCGTTATGGGGAATTTGTTTTTTTTTTCCACTTAGACTGGCGTCCTTTCCGGTGCTCCGCATTTGGCACTCATGGCGTTTGCCTACCTGGTCGCTACACTAGGCGATTATCTATTGAGGACGAAAAAAATGTCGCTCAATGCAGTAAGAAAAATAGCAACAATAATAGCAACTGGTGGCCAAGCTGTCATGCTGATTGGCCTGAGCCTCAGTGGCTGTCGACCAAGCCTCGCGGTGACCTTCATGATTTTGGGAACTGCCACAAACGGCGCAATTTCCACGGGGCCCATTTCTAACATCGTCGATCTCAGTCCCAATTACGCGGGGGTCCTGCTCGGCATAACGAATCTCGTCTCAATGGCAACTGCCTTTTTGTCGCCGATGATCGTCGGGCTGCTGACCAACAACAACGTAACAATCGCTCCCTCAATTTTCATCTTTCCATCGAATATCCAAAAAAAAAATGGTTTTTTCTTTCAGCAAACCGTCGAACAATGGCGATTGGTGTTTCTCATTGCGGCTGCGAACCTCATGGCTGGTTGCATCGTGTACGTTTTGTTCGGAACATCAGAAGAACAGCCATGGAATCATCAGCCTTTGGGAGACGGAGAATTGGGCGAGGAATTGGAAAAATTGAAGCCAAATTCGACCAACACTGAGTTGGTGCAGAGTGAAAAAGAAACGAGTGAGAAAAATTCGCGAGGCAACGTGACGAAAGAATAAAATTATTTTTTTTCTTCTGTTTATCGTGTGAAAACATTTTTGTGTTCGAAACAAATTAAAAAAAAAAAATTAAAAGTCTTTCCAGATGCCATTTCGCCTCTTCGTCCCATATTGCCCTGATTTTCCCTGGATTCCAGTTGGCCGAATGCACATTAATTATCACCCGGTGAATGCAACTGTTCTCCAAGTTGCATTCCGAACAAACGATTATCCGTTGGTGATTGTCTATTCGGCCAGAGAGCGCAGAGAGAGGGAGGAAGCAGGAGGAGACTAAAATCTAAATGTGGTTGTTGATTATCGTAATGCGTTTGGGCAAAGCCCGCAGTATTCTCGAATCAGGTATGTATTATTTATATCCATGAAAAATGGCAGTTCCGGGAGAATTCTCGTGCCCTGAGATAGTTGCAACTTGGTCCGCATCGAACGTGCCGTTACTACTTGCGTGCTAGAGCTAGTAGAGCAGATAAGCGAATGGTCAGACCTAATAGCCCATTCCATGCGTTTGGAAGCTTCCACCAACATTATTCCACTTTATTTCGTCTCGAAGTAAATAAACTCACGAATAATGGATCTCAAGCACTTTTAAAAAATTAAGGACGTCGCATGGCGACGATTAATCCACTAGTAAAAAGTTCATAATATAGAGCCCAATGAAAAAAAAAAAAATTAAAAAAACGTTCTCGCCAGAGTCCAATCGTAGTCTCTGTCCGTAATTGAACAAAAAATATTCAATTCAACCATTTCCAACATAATTCAATGGAAAAAAAAAAAAAATATACCCCAATGAAAAAAAAAAAAAAATTAAAAAAACGTTCTCGCCAGAGTCCACTCGTAGTCTCTGTCCGTAATTGAACAAAAAATATTCAATTCAACCATTTCCAACATAATTCAATGAAAAAAAAAATATATATATATACCCCAATGAAAAAAAAAAAAAATTAAAAAAACGTTCTCGCCAGAGTCCAATCGTAGTCTCACTTTTTGATGAGAAAATTTTCCATTTTATTGATAATTTAAGGACGTTGTATAGCCACATAGTAAGTTCCACATTTGATTATATAAACCCCAATGGAAAGAAAACGCGCTCTTATAAGGAAAATTTAGCATGCAACGTCCCTAACGATTGAAAAATTGAATCTTTCCAACGATCGATCCAAATAATCGATTATCTTGACATTCTCCGCATTTCGAATGTGCTCATAGCTCGGATTTCTCACGGTTAAACATGTGTTGCAACCGCAGATCGTTATCCATGACATTTTTGATGCTCGCGATCAACCACCTCGGCTTCTTCGACATGTACATACGCAAATATCAATATATACATGTGCTCGCATGTATATTCATTGGACACACATGCGGACGAGTGCGGAGAAAATGGATACAGTGAGTTTGTATCGTATATGCAAACATATAATAACGTGACACGTTTTCATCGATATTCCATTCCATCGATTATCCATGCATCGTTGATACTTCTTTTATCGGATACCGGGAGAGCGAGAGAGACAGCGAGTGGGGCGTAGACGCCGTGAGTCATTAATCTCTCGTCGAGGGTGTTGGAAGCCTCGGAGACGAATGAGGCAGCGGCAAATACAAAAACAATTCACTCGTGTAAGCCAAAAATCGTAATTTTTTTTTTTTTTAACTTTTCTTTCTCTTAAAATATCGAGTTTATCGGAGTCCCCGTGCAAAAAAGCTTCTCCGTAGCTTTTGAATGCCTCGAATAAAAAACTGAGTCTCAACTACTTCGCGAAATTTCTTTTTTCTTGTGTGTTGTTGAAATGGTTTTTCTCGTGCTTCGAAAAAATTCGGAATTTCGGGAAATAAATGTTTATCGGAGAGGGAAACGTAAGCAGCGGATGCAAAACACGAAAAACTTGGTCCATCAAAAATAGGACATTCGCGATTTATTCGATCTACAAAACTCTCGCATTCCGTTTTGTGATCCCTCTCGCCATCCCTCTCGCTCTCGTATAAATTCGGAAAATTGGGTTGCTCTCTGCCTTGTATAAAAAGTTGTTTTATTTTTCGGGACCCATGGGCTACAGCACACGCGCGCGTGTACATCCGTATACTCGGCTCTGTAGGGTGAGGAGGAAAATGGTCCACGCGTATGGATGAGATGCGCTTGATCGCGGAGCGGCATGTCGAGCGAGAAGCATGAGCAGAATGTGCCTTGCGCGATATGAAAGTCATTCCGTGTGTGCGTTCGGTTATTGGGACGAGGAAATAGCGCGTAATACACAGAACATATCGATTCTGATCGATATAAATATTTGTATTTATCATCTTGACCCCAAAACTAACAATTTTCTGGCGTTGAGAATTTGAGACATTTAATTTCCAATTTTTAACTTTTCCGATCGCGTTTCGTTCATGAGTTGCAGAAAAATGTGTTTGGGATTTTTCTTAAAAAATTTCGGCTCGAAAATGTCGCTGAATTTTTTCGCGTTTTCTGTAAATTTTAATTTTAATTTGACACTTTTTGTTGGCAAACGCGATTAATTGGAATTCATTTGAACTTTGATTTCCAGCGATCGTTTTTTTGTCTGGATTATATTTAGTTCGTTTGTCTATTTGTTGGTAAAAGTTGGAGGATCCTGGAATATCTCGTCGGCTTTGCTATTTCAGGAGCGCATTCATCTCGGTGTCAGGGCTGGATTATTAATTAATGCGCGCTCCGGAAATGAGCGACGTTCGTTCTCGTTACGACGAAATCTACGACAGACAAAGGCGCGAGAGTGAAGGGCAAGTGTGACGACGACGAGATGCGATGATGTTGATGATGATGATGATGATGATGATGAGCAAGCGTCGGGGCGCGATGCACGACGGTATTAGGAAACTCCAAGCAAAGGCAGACTTTTGTGGGCCACGCATTGACGATCAACGTTTCTTTATCTCGAAATAATAATTCCGACTGAATCATTTTCTGTGTCGAATAATAAGACAGAAAAAGGAATTTTATGCTTTTCCGGAGAGTCTCCCATGAAATTTGGATCAAGCTCGAATCGAGGTAATTACGTATAGAAATTATTTACGATTGTTAAATAATTTTCCAGTCAAATTCTTGACAACAAAACTGAAAATTTTCTCCTATCGAGAGAAATTTTCTGCCCTTAAGAATTTGACATATTTCGTTCCCAATTTCCAACTTTTCCCATCCAAACGCGTGTAAATTAACGTCGCGTTTAGAATTAAAAAAAAAAAAATTTCGGCCTTTAAACACTCGGAAACTAACGGAATTAATATATTTTTTCAAACGCGCGCTATCCTACTATTTTTTTCCCAAAACAACCAGATCCGATGAATATCAGGTCCAAATTTTAGGCAAAAATATTGAAAATCCACAAAGTGACGATTATTTTAGTGAAAAAACTTTTTTTTCCCGTTTTTTTTCTTCATTTTGCATTTAAAAAAATATGTTAGCCTTGAATTTCTTTCAGGAAAGTTTTTCGTATCTAAACTGGAATGTCCAAGGGTTGTTGAGTAATTTTTTGAGAATTTTCGGGCCGATAGATTGGTCACAATACGGTTTCGAAAATGGACTGGGTAGAATCGACCCAGTGTGACCACGAAGGGTTAAATATTTCAAAAATTCAAAACGACAGAAAAATGTTCGTTATAGAAAAAAAACTGTTAGTTTTGGGTCCAAGAACGTACAAAATTTCGAAAGAACTCTGAATAGCGTCGTGTTTTGTGATAGTAATACGTTAATGCACATGAAACACCATAGGAAGGTGTCCAATATGGAAATAATATATAATAGATGAATGCCCGATTCATCCATTTAATTGACAATATAGAGAACACTGAGGGGGTGGGGGAGGGGGTAATATGGGGCAGAGGAGGCGAGGGCGTTAATTAATAATCTGGACTAGCGTCGAAACGGTAAAATGAACGAGAGACGGGGATGATGACTGCGAGGGTTGGTAGCGCACGAGTGATCGAACTAACGGACAGTAGCCAACGGAAAATCGTCAACGAGCCGAAACGTTAGCGTTGCACAACGTTATATTGCTGATGGTTGATTCGATATCGAACGAATCATCGTTCAAAACTACCACTCGCGGATATTCGCCCAGCTCCCCCGCGTGTGTGTGGCTCGCGTGCAGCAGAGACAAGTCCAAAGTCCTATGCACTAAACTATTTGGTGGCACGTACGACAGAGCTTTCATATCTATATGTGCTTATCAATGTTATCGCTATAGTCACATGCCCGTATACTAAATCGAATGTCAAATAGGGAAACTGCTGAAGTCTGAAATCGAGATGGGCGTTGGAGGTTACGTAGCTGGGCAATGGTACACAGAGACTTTCTGCTAAACCAGTGCCAGCAGGCTTGATGATTTAATGTGCAGGAGAAACTTAGTTGCCTGGCAATGTGGTAAAGACTAACAGACGAAAAGCGATGGCCCTCAAAGCTGACGAGAGTGTGTTGAAAATATTTGGAAGCTTTATTTCTCGTGGCTCAATCTTGACATTAGAAAACATGAAAGTTTCGCCCTTTGGGAAGGTCCGGAACGTGGTTCGTACGGCGAAAACAGAGGCCAATATGTTTTTATCGACGCGAGATCAAAGAACAACGTTCTCTATACTTTTTTGCGCCTTTTTCTTGCTCCCCTTTGCTCTGTGTTTTGATCTTTTTGTTTCTGCTAAATTTTCCTGTACTCTCACTGCGTTTTGTACCAATGAAACAAAAATTGATGCAATTTAGTCTCGTTTCTCTTTCTCGTTGCCTGTGACATGGCCGCACGTTGATTCTTTCATTTTTTTATTCATTTACACTAGCGCCAACACGTCTTTTTGTCTCTCTAACGTTTCTCTGCGACGCTCGCGTTTTTTCTCCACTGATTCTTTCGCCTCACCTGGGAGAATTTTCCGTTGCTGTGCGAATAATTGCAGGGAGCATCAACCTCTCACGTTTTATTATTCTTTTTGCCTCGTTTGGGACCGCGAACACGTTGGCCGAGGCAATAAAAACGTGTAGCCATTAAAACGAAAATTTTGTCCCCCTTCAAAGAGACTCTCGATTTTAATTATTTAACGCTTTTTTCCCCACGTATCGTCCAAGCTAAAAATCAACAAAAAACAACTTGACTTGATATTTCGAGGGCGAGACTTTGCATCTTTCCTGTCCGGACGTTTTCTGATTTTTCTTGCCACGTCATGCCTTTTTTGTATCTGTTTTTTCCCCTGCTGTGAACATACACGTCGACGAAGCATTAAGTGGCGATTTAAGTAATTTGGCCCGCATGCTCAGCTTTTCTCTCCCTCCAATTGCTTTCCTCCGATTTTTCCTACACAAACTCCTCGCCTTCGACGCTCTTGTATTATTCTTCCTTTACTTCCCCCGCTCTTTGACCACCCCCTTGTGCAACCAACTTTGCCACAGATTCTTTCACCCGCGCCCACCCTCGCTCCCAGTAATCTCGTCTGAATTTTTTTCTCCCTTCCCACACTCTCTCCACCCACGAATTCCTCCCACCCACTCTCAATCTCTACCGCCGTAACATTTTTTCTTCACTCCTACTAGTTGAATTACTAGCGTGAAATTCACTTTGCCCCCACATTTTATCGGGCGTTTCATTCCCCCAGCGCGTTACGAATCGCAACGTGTTTTGTTTATCTTGATGGAAAGTAATAAACCGCAGCGGTCCCGAGCAAAATCAATGACAAAAAAAACTGCGTTAACGATGGAATAGAAAAAAATTCAAGTGACACCTGTCACGGTGTGCGGATTGAGGAATAAATTGGCAAATCAACGATATTTCGAAAAGATCGTGGATGCTGGAATTTTGAAGAAAAGCTGAAAACTCGAGGGAATTTGCATGAAAATCGAAGGTCAGATGAGAATAAGTTGAGGTTCGAGGAGGATTTCAATTACTCGGTGGCATGTGCGCGGATGCAGGAGCTGTCGGGGCTGTATGAATTGTGTATAAGAATAAAGTTTAGCAGCATCGCAGGCTTTTAATAAGGTGAAGGCGGTGCGAACTAGGGAGAGAGAGAGAGAAGAGGGAGGCCAGCCGCAGGAGAGAAGAGCTTCCGGGATAGCATCGAGAGCTTCTGGCTGTTCTGCGACTTTTCGCTCGGTCTTGGTCCAAGAGTTGCGCACAGTCGTACTGGCGTTGGCGTCGGCGATGGTGGCGCTGCCGCCACGATAACAGGGGATGATGGAAAGAGGGAGGGAGGAGAGTCTGAATGGGGTAGGGGGATGAAAAGCGTGGGTGCCATACCGGCGTGCGATGGACGAGAGCTTCGTAGCAGAGCAGAGGGTGGAAAAGCTCAGCGAGGCTGATATTCAGAACTAAAACTGCCAAGGGAGGAAGCAGGGGCCAACGTTTCTCTGCTTCTCCCTCTCCATCGCGTTCTGCGGAGAAACGGAGGGGGCTGGAGAGAGCAGAGAGCGAGAGAGGGAGGCTGGAAGGAGTAAGGAGAAGCGGCAGAGCGGGGGCTTTCGGGGTTGCCATGGGAGCTACCCGGCCGGGGTGCAGAGTCCCAGTCTTGCCGCGGCGACTCGAGCGCGCTCTACGGACCTTATCCGTATGCCGCGTTGCTCCAACCTGGACGCGAATCCGATTGTTGTGTGCGCGTTTCCCCCAACACCCGCGTGTGAGTGCGAACCATTGTGTACGTGCCTCTCTCTCGCTCTTATTTTCTCCGTGTGTGGGTATGTTTGAACGAGTGTGCGAGAGACATTTTTTACGAATGTGCAACGCACAGATTGTCCATTTTATAGATTTAGTGTGTTTTCCATCGTGCATGATATTGTTTATCCTGCAACAATCGCTCCACTCGACAAATCACTTCATCTCGTTTAACTTTTTACCAATTTCATGTTATTCCTCGTCGCCCGTACAATGCCTTAGTGGATTAGTGACGATACTCTATGCACTCCGATTTATCCAGGGCTCTGTACACTCGTCCAACGATCACGGCGAGCAACCTGTGCCCTCGACACTCTCTTTAATCCTTGCGATTCATTTTTCCTTGAGCACATTGCTAAGTACCCAAACAATTTTCTCCCACGAAAAACGAACTCGCGGTCTCGTCAATGAAAATACACGAGCTAGCGAATTCTTAAAACTCAATGGCATCGAAAAATCAACGTGGGTGTGAAAATAAAAAAATTCCGAACTCATTTTCTCTGGATTTCTAGCAGGATTAAAAAATATACACACGTCGCGAAAAATTTCACGAAAAAACGGACGAAACGTACGCGATTCCGGGATTTTTATCGAGATGAAATTAAGGGACGTATTTTTTTTTGTGTGTATTTATTTTGCGAGCAGGAGGAGGGGAGAGTGGCGCGTTGGCGCGAGGAATGATTCGGACTACTGTTTGACCCCTCTTGCTGTACTTTAACGTCGTGTCGCGTTGATCTCTCAGCTACAACTGCACTCTGCCTTTAGACACTTGGGTGGGAGTATTTCTCGCCTCTTTAGCTCGGCACGCGCGTGGTTTAGTCATGCTGAGAATCCATGTTTAACTTGGTCCAACAAGGGAGGAAAAACGTCGAGAGTTTGCGTTTTTATAAAAACGTGAATGAAGGCTCGCGTGAGAAAAACAATTAAAACTTTTTTCCTTTGCTGTTGAAGAATTTTTTGACTATTCGAATCGTTTGGCAAACTCACGCGTAATTATTGAAACTGCATAAGAGAAATATCGTGTCACTCGACGTTTCTGCTCGATACGGTACAAAATTCTGCTTTTGAAATAAAAAAAAGTTTGGACGTTTCGAAAGTTTGCAACTTGTAAAGTTTCACGAACATTTGCTCCCCAGCGAAATTTCAATTTTCATAATGTCGCGGTAAAGATATTTGCACCGCTCGGTTACGAACGGATTAACAAAAGTGAAGGTCGGACTAATACTCGCTCGTACTACTTATCTCAATACTTTGCAGTATTAACGTTTAATTTGTCGCTGCAATTAATTGAGCATAACTCGTTCGAGTTATTTAGCCACTGGCATACAAATTTCCATTGCTTTCCACTACATTCTCGCGTGTGGATTCATTTAAATTATTCTCTATCGATGCAGATCCATTGGACATGGAATAATGATATTAAAATTCGCATCGATGGAGCCCAAATGAATTTTATCCACTGCCAATTTTTAGGATTTTTAAAATCGCTTCAATTTTTCTTTGACTCTCAGTTTTTTGTTTGCGAAAAATTGTTGGAGACGGCGGGGGTCAAAATGACCCCAAAAGCCCCCCGAAACGTTTTTTTTTTTAGACATTGCTTCTTTGCTGATTTTTTTTCGCCATTTTGAAAATTGGATAAAATTTTTTTACCTCGATATTCTTATTCGGAAAGGTTTGAACTAATGTCCTGAATTTTTATGCGTCGTTCGGGACGATACTGTCGACGCGGCAAGCGCTTGAACATGGCTCGGGTCATTTTGACCCCGTGTGACCAGCACGTTATTTCTAGAACGTGTGACCACAGAGGGTCAATGAAATTGATCGAGGAGCTTGACTGTGTTTGTAGTCTCTAGAAATCGCAATAATCTCATCACTTTGATAATTGCGGAATGAATTTTTATCGCCCGTTCGATTGAGTGTTTGTTTTTTTCATCATCCTGCACAATCGTGTAAATAAAACGATGTGAATGTGCAATTGCAGTTGGAACGAGAGCGAAAAATGTGAGAGCGACGACGTGTGCGAGTGTAAACAAAAACGACGGTGAAAGATTAACGATTTTTTTTTATTTTTCGCGGTAACGTGATGTTGTCGAGTTGATAGAAAGACTTTTGGTCAAATTTTCGTCTCCCTCTCATGACGCGACGTCGTCACGAGATTTCCTAAGATGTGGGCATGAATTTTCTTTCTGCTCGTGCTACGCGAGCTCAGAGACGCAAGCAACAAACATTCCGGACTGGATTTCCGAGAGAAAAACATTGAAACAAAAACTGCCGCATTGTCCTGTTGTTCGATCTCACAACGGGCTCGTTGCTCCCATTCTTCGGGCGCGCTTTCTGTGCAGCTTCGAAATCTGATTAAATCTCACCGTTCTACTCGATACACGATTTCGGGGAGTCGATGTGTGCACGTTCGTGGGCTCCTCTGTGTGCCTTACACGCGATGCCATTATTTTTTCTCGTACCAGTTGCTCTCAGGGCCCAACCAGTTGCTTTTTCTTTATGTCGATACGAATTTGCCGCTTCCCTGCTGTACGACCACGTCGGTCTTGCGAGGACAAAGCGCCTCGAACGATTCTCAGGACTTAAAACCAAAAACGAGCGTTTTTTTCTCTATTTTTTTCCTCAAACGAAAAAAATCGTTTTCGCACTAAACTACGAAGAATTTCGGATTGAAATTTTTTTCACAGGATCGAAACACTTTCCAGAGCCTTGCAGAATTTTTGCGGAATTTTCCGGATCGTGGTTGTTGCTGGAAAAAATAATAAAATTTTGCAATCTACGAATTCAGCGACTTAATCTCATTTATGGAGGAAATGACTGGGGAATTAAAATCGAGTGCTTTTTTTATTAAACCATGAAAAATCCATGACAATTATCCCACAATTTTCATCTTCATTTTGCAGTTTTTTTATCCCCCTCTAAAATCTCTAGATCCAGTTGTATTATAGAGCGACGAAGGGATAAAAGTGCACGACAGTCTTGAGTATCGCGACCATAAATTTTCTCAATGGCCAGCCGGAGACGGTGCAACTAAAAATCTTTATTTTCCGAGCAACACTTCATTTCACCACCTGAACTTTCCGTTTATTGGAAAAATGTGTATCATTCTGTAATAAACGGGACCAGGGTCATGAAATTTTTCCGATTCTTTCGGATTTTCGCAATAAACATCGCGATCAACAAACTACAAATTTCTCTTCCAGGCAAGAAGAAAATTTTCTGAAAAAAAATCAATTTTTCGTTGGATCAAACGTTTTTTTTTTTTAAATCACAAAAATTGTGTTTGAAAAGTAAATTTTTGTCATTTAAATCGTAAATTTAGCTGACAGTTTCGTTGAAAATCAAAAATATTTTCAAAATTTTGAATTTACCCAATATCGACGTTTATTAACAAAATTTGGCAAAGTCTCCCCCAATTTTTTTTAGCCCAAATCACTCCCATGCAGTGTCCAAGTGTCTTGAATCATCTCGTGCCGCGTGTCTCCTGCACCCTGAGTGATCCGATTGGGATCGATCTTTAGAGAGCTCGCGACGTAGCCCGCAGGCCTTTGAGGACTAAACCTCGTTAGCGTATCGAATGTTCCCCATCGTTTCTTTTTAAATTCCCCTCGTTCGCCGGCTCTTATCTCGTCTGGCGATCTCAAAGGCTCGCGAATATTATTGGAGACTAATTTGAGATTAAGGAAAAGAGACAATTCAAAAAACAAAGTGGGATTTCACCGTTGGGTCAAATTGACCCGAGCCTTGATCTTGCTCTCTGTCCGCTCTTGACCTTGAACCGTGCAGGTTTGCTCGTTTTTTCAAGCGACACGTATTAAGGGGGTGAAGCGAAAAAATACGCTCGCGATCCGCCGATGAGAGGAGAAAGTAACGGGCGATAGAAAAAATAGAGAGTGTGCGAAAAGAAAGTGAAAGACACACGAAAAGTGTGGGGATGGAGAAAAAAAAGAGGGAGATAAAAAAACGAGTGGAAAAAAAGTGGGAATCGGGCTCGGAGTGAGAAAGACAATGAAAAGCGGCGAAGAGAGAGGGAGAGGAGGAAGAAAAGTTTGTATTCAAGCACCCGGGCAAATTCCGTACAGACTTTTCCACTTTGGAAGACGAGCTGTGAGGCTCTCGTTCTACCAGCTTATTCGTTTGCATACGCTTCGTAAATTAGCCGCAGTGTTAGCCACGAACTGTATGCATAACAAGAAAAAAAATGAAACAAAAAACGAAATATGACCTTAAAGAAAAAAAATCTGCTTAACGCAATAAGGAAAAGGCACTTCAAGTCCATTTCGCCAGATTCTTCCAATTTTCATCTCGTTTCGTAAAAAAAGCACAGTCGAGAAATTTTCCTCTCAAATTTAACTCCAGCTTTCGTTTCATCGGGATTTTTTTTTTATTTTCAACCTCCACGCACGCGGATACATCGTTGCCCCCGAAATTCAGGAATTAATCGAATCACCGTGGCCTGTCCTGCACAGCGATCGAATTTTGTCACGGGGAACGAAAAAAAAATCGTTTTGTCGATTCTGCTTTTGAAAATATTTACAAAACCTCCAAATTTTTCGGGCTAGTGAATCTGCTAGAGCTTTTACAAATTGTTTCGACAATTAAATTAAGAGAGAATAATTGATACAGAATCATTAGCTGCTCGTGGTGCAATAGCGATCGTTCGACCGACTATAAAACAAACCGCATGTGTCTGCGTTCGTGTGTGTACAGTGAGCACCTGAATCCCGTATCCACCGGTGGTGAATCCAGCAAAAAAAATCTCCAGCGAGAGAAAAAATAAACACGAACAAACTTCAAATGCAATATTCATCGAGCCGCATTTCAACGCTGTTTTTCTTCGGTTAATTGAATAACAACATTGCAAAAGTAATTGTGTTTCGTCGTGAATTAAGATGAAAAAATCAGAATGGCATTTCGTCGCCCAGGGAACAAAAACTCGATCTATTTTCATAAACAAACGTTTGTTCACTCGGTTCTGAAATGTTTGTCATTTTTTTGGCCCGTAAAAAATTGATCGGTCGATCAATGTTTGTGGAAAATTTATGGTTTATTGAAAAAAAACGTTAAAGGAATTTTTATTATTTTATTTATTTTTTCAAACACAGTAAACTAAAAAATTTTGGATAATTTAGAAATTTTCGTAGTTTTGACAGGATTTTTGGTTCCTAATGGAACCGTCAGCAAAATTTACGATTGAAATGACAAAAATTCGATTTCCAGAGAGACTTTCTGGAATATTTCTTGCTGCAATGACAAAATTTTGGGGATTTTGATGAGAAAAACGTTTGATCGAACGGATCCAACAAAATATCGATCTTTTCCAACAAAATTTGATTTCCAGAGAGACTTTTTGGAATATTTCTTGCTGCAATGACAAAATTTTGGGGATTTTAATGAGAAAAACGTTTAGTCGAACGTTCGCAACGAAATATCGAACTTTTCCAACAAAACTTGATTTCCAGAGAGACTTTCTGGAATATTTATTGCTGCAATGACAAAATTTTGGGGATTTTGATGAGAAAAATGTTTAATCGAACGGATCCACAAAATATCGATCTTTTCCAACAAAATTTGATTTCCAGAGAGACTTTTTGGAATATTTCTTGCTGCAATGACAAAATTTTGGGGATTTTGATGAGAAAAACGTTTGATCGAACGGATCCAACAAAATATCGATCTTTTCCAACAAAATTTGATTTCCAGAGAGACTTTCTGGAATATTTCTTGCTGCAATGACAAAATTTTGGGGATTTTGATGAAAAAAATGTTTGATCGAACGGATCCAACAAAATATCGATCTTTTCCAACAAAATTTGATTCCAGTTCAGACACCACATGTGAAAATTCTGTATTGAGCCAACTGATCACGAATTTGCTTGATTTTGAAGGTAAACGTTAAGCGTTATCCTGACGCGTCCACATTGGTATGTATTCGAAGAGCCACAGTTAAGTAATGTTGGGACCGAACAGAGTGAGAACCGAGAATATTGAAGGCCGCGCGATGCCGAAGGTGCTAACGTGTGATCGCGATGTGGTGGTTGCTCCGTCGTTGTAGTATGTGGTTCGCGGTTTTGGTGGCAGAGAGTTTAAACCCTCCCACATCGAGGCCATATAGTTGTCTAGATGAGACGCTTCCCAAATAGAAAATCAAAAGTGTCGTCGTTGCTCAATTTCGTCCTCTCGTTCCGCAGGATGCATTTCAATCTTTCCTCGTCGGGTCGTTCAGTATATTCACAAAAATTATGACGCGAACGTCCGCACGGCGAAAGCGCAGGACAGGGAGACAAAAAGAGTCAAATTTATCATCAACGTTGGGAATTGTCTCGCGCGGAAAATTGAAAATGTCTGCGCATCATCCTGTGAAAAGATTCGCTCGTTCATTTTATCTCGAGCTTGATAAATTTGAGTTAATTATGAATTATTGTGATGTCGGGCCAAGTTGATCGAGTAGATTGCAGTTCACCATGCATCAAAGTCCATTCTACGCTCCTGGGTCGCCAGGGGTCAAAATGACCCCGAGAATTTTAGAACTTGCTTCTTAGTAGTACTCGCTCGTACTACTTATCTCAATACTTTGCAGCATTAACGTTTAATTTGTCGCTGCAATCAATTGAGCATAACTCGTTCGAGTTATTCAGCCACTGGCATACAAATTTCCCTTGCTTTCCACTACATTCTCGCGTGTGGATTCATTTAAATTATTCTCTATCGATGCAGATCCATTGGACATGGAATAATGATATTAAAATTCGCATCGATGGAGCCCAAATGAATTTGATCCACTGCCAATTTTTAGGATTTTTAAAATCGCTTCAATTTTTCTTCGACTCTCAGTTTTTTGTTTGCGGAAAATTGTTAGAGACGGAGGGGGTCGAAATGACCCCAAAAGCCCCCCGAAACGTTTTTTTTTAGACATTGCTTCTTTGCTGATTTTTTTTCGCCATTTTGAAAATTGGATAAAAATTTTTTACCTCGATATTCTTATTCGGAAAGGTTTGAACTAATGTCCTGAATTTTTATGCGTCGTTCGGAACGATACTGTCGACGCGGCAAGCGCTTGAACATGGCTCGGGTCATTTTGACCCCGTGTGACCAGCACGTTATTTCTAGAACGTGTGACCACGGAGGGTCAATGAAATTGATTGAGGAGCTTGACTGTGTTTGTAGTCTCTAGAAAACGCAATAATCTCATCACTTTAATAATTGCAGAATGAATTTTTATCGCCCGTTCGATTGAGTGTTTGTTTTTTTCATCATCCTGCACAATCGTGTAAATAAAACGATGGTGAATGTGCATTTGCAGTTGAAACGATAGCGAGAAATGTAAGAGCGACGACGAGGTGCGAGTGTAAACGAAGGATTGAAAAGGCTGCGCAGGTGATTTGCTAAAAATTGATGAGGATGGACCGTTTCGGTTCAATGTACAAAAGGGGCGTGAGCGAGACGAGATTTTCGCGATATCGTCGAAATTTCGAGTGGTCAAAGTTGCCGGCGGGCGTATGGAGCATTTTCATACCGGTTGAGTCGTTCGTGTCATCGCGTCGCCGCCGCCACCACCGCACCACGGGGTTGACGGCGTTCTCAAAATTTTTCCTCTGAATGCATTCATAATTCGCCTCTTCGTCGTGAATCTGTGATCAGTGCTGGAGAAAATATAATTCGACGAAACAGTGTGCGAGTGAATTTAAAAAAAAATAAAAAAAATCGAAAATAAACGTTGCGCGAGGCTGCGAGGGAACGTGGACACGAAAAACAGGCGCAGAAAATGCATCACGGCACAGGATACGGTACCGGGCCGCAGGAGCGCGTACACCAGGTACCCAGAACCGCGACTGGCACTCTCGAAAGTACGAAATGTCCTTACGAGACTTACCAGGCACAAATACCCGACTGTTGCGCTGCGGCTGCCGCCGTTCAAGATCCTTATCCGAGACCACCAAGCGGCTATGACGGACGCTGCTACAACGACTGTCCCGGAGTCAGAGCTTCGTATCAGGATGAGTCTTACACCCAGGTGAGTCCCTTAACAAACATTTTCCCAACCAACACACGCCTCGTATGCTGAATTTTCTGTTTTCCTTAAAAAAAGGGTCAAATCGATTTTTCACCAAATTTTCCAGTGTCGATTTTTTTCTCGACGATTTTCATTTTTAAAGACCTCAGAAAATCATTTTTCCAAACACTTTTCATTTAGTACGTTACAAAAATTATTTTCGTGACTAATTTTCTCGCGAGCTGACGAAAATTCATGAAAGTTTATTGAAAAATTGTTAAAATTATTGAAATTCAATTAATTATTGCCACAATCGTTGCTCGATGAGATTCGCGCGAGGCCGAGGATAAACTTAGAAGCGCGTTGATAAAAAGCGAGAGTATTGTGTGTAACGCGAGCATGACACGTGCATTTGCGTGGGTTGATTGACGACGCGAGAAGCGATGAAAGTCTGTACAACAGACTTTATCCTCGTCC
This sequence comes from Diadegma fenestrale, assembly GCA_037043255.1. Taxonomy (NCBI): domain Eukaryota; kingdom Metazoa; phylum Arthropoda; class Insecta; order Hymenoptera; family Ichneumonidae; genus Diadegma; species Diadegma fenestrale. The sequence goes on from CM073312.1 coordinate 2,179,722, forward strand.
CGCACTATTCTTGAGTCTTTCCGCACGACCATTTCAACGTGCATGCATTATTGACGTGATCTCGCCACCGGGAAACGGAGGGAATTCTATAAAAAATATTCTGCAAGTTAAACAAAAAAAAAACGTAATGACCAATTATTGATTCGAAGCGAAACGAAACGATAAAATAACGTGGCGATGCATCGAGCGTCATCAATCATTTTCACGCTAAAGTAATCGAGATGAATGAAGGAAATTTCGTATTTAAAAACACACAGAACCGTCGGCTGGATTTTTATGAAAAAAATGAATTTTTTGATATATAGAAAGGCCGTTAATTAAAGTGTCAATTAAACTGGAGCGTCATAACGGTTTGGTGAATCTAGGACAGAAAATCAGGTGAGCTGCTGCTGGTTTCTGGCGTTGATGCCGTTGGCTGGCATTTGGAGCGTTTTTTTTGTGTTGTTGTTAAGTGGCTCAGCCCCTAATTGTTTGCAATTGGACGTTTTCTATATCCGTGTCTCTCTATCTCTCGTCGCCAGGATGTTCCAGGTGGTGGACTTCATCGGCCCCAGTCAAGGCTCGGCTACGACGAGCGGCCCCAATCTCGCGTCGATTACACTTCCGACTCGAGGTGCGCCAGTAGGCTCGGCTACGACGACACCGGCGGGGGTTACTTGGATCAGAGTGATCCGAGAATGTATTGCACCGGTAGCTACTGCATGGGCGACACGATGATGGCCACCTCCAGAGGCGTTTGTGGCGAGGAGGTCGAACTCGACATGCGAAGACACATACAAGCTTGCGCCTGCACTTGCAATCACATGGGTTACGGGAATTACATGGACTATCAGGTGAAATATCAACATGTTTATTCCCTCTTTCCGTTTTTAGAATTCCAATTCAGAATTCAACCCAAAAACCCTAAAAATTCATATCTCCGGCAAAATTCAACGAAAAGAGTCCAATTTGGGCTCAATCTTTTCGTTTTTTAATGCAGAATCACGTGAGCCTGGGGCAATTTTGCTAGAGATCCAAAAAGTAGTCGAAAATGCGGTAAAACTATAAAAGGGCGGGAGAACGAAGGGGAAAAGGGATTTTTCAAAATCTTTCGAGCTTTTCGAGCAATGGAGGGAAAATAAAAGTTGATGAGATTTGGGGAAAAGTGTATAAATAAAGAGGAGAAAATGCAGTTGGTTGCTCGAGGGTGCATTAAAGGTTCAAAGAGCCTGCAGACTCGTCAGACCGTGTCAGCGGTTGGACGGATGTGAGTGGGTTGCTGCGAGGGTAGAAGAGGATTCAAGACAGCATTAACCCTTCGCGTCTGACCAGTGTCGGACGTATCTGCTGCTCCTTTGATCAATATTTAGCTTGCTCGTTCTACATAGACCGAGACAGGCATCATACGGTGGGATACGGACCGCAACATCCGAGCTTTTTCATCTGCATCACCCTCTGGCATTACTTTGATCGAGAACGTTCAATTTTTCAACTATACGATGCTGCCTAATGTGTGGGTGGATTTTATAGCGAAATGAAGCGGGACAGGCGATTGTAAAGAGAGAAAGAAACGGAGAACATGCTCAAGTTTGCAAGGAGCAAAAAAATCAGGGCATCGCGCAATCACTCATCATTCAATTCATCCTCCGTACGTTCCGTGTGCTATCGACACTCGTCGAAATATTGGCAGAGTGCGAGATACGAGCTTGTCAGTTGATGAGGCACACACGTTTATTATTGGCTCTCCATCCACTTGAGTACTTTGTCGATTTGTAAGCAAACAACATCACATTCATTCCGCAATCCTGTGTCTGTGTTTATCCCCTTTGTATCGACTGCTCCACGTTTCATACGTCGCGACCAACCCAAAAAAATAAAACAGCCGTTAGGAAATCTCTGCTCGCGTCAAAAACTCTGCGATTTTTTTTCATCTTTCATTCCTTCACGCATTCCCATCGATGCGTCTCTGTGTCGGGAATTTGGGTCATTGCGATTCATCAACAATTAGTCGCCAACTTGAAATCTGGCCGGAAAAAAAAAATTTTTTTACAAAAATTTTCTAGAAAGTCTCTCCAGAAGTGAATTTTTTGTCATTCTGATCGTAAATTTTGCTAAATACGGTCGAAATTACGAAAATTTTGAAATTATCCAAAAATTTTTAGTTTTTCGTGTTAAATCAGAATATTCCACGATTTTCGACGAAATTTAAGTCGAACGGGGCAAGAAATCGATACTTGAGGCTTTTAGTTTTCGACATACTCGGTCAGCCTGACTGCCAATTATTATTAGCAGCATCCGACCGGATTTTCGCAAAGTTTGAGGTGCGCGAAGCTTTTCAGCTGCGCCCCTTTGTCAATGGGGAGTTTTGATTATTACGCTAGAATGCTCGATCCAGGCACAAAGCGTCTCGTAAAATTTGGCCGCTCATGAGCGAAAAAGCTTTTTACGTTTTCGGAGAAATATCAAATGAGCAAATTCTTTCTTTGGGATAATTTTTGATTCTCGTATATTTGACCATTAAGTACTTTCGGACTTTTATAATAGTTGGGGGGATTTGTGGATTCGTAGAGCCGAGAGCGTTTTATGTGGAGAAATGGAGAAAACTTGTGGGCATGCCCAACGAGTCCAGCAGGCCAAACACCGAGCTCCAAACTTTGAAAAGCTCCCTCTTGCAACCTCAGAGTTCGAGGATGCGGACCAGGTAGCCCGGGCGTAGGAAAATTCATACATAATCACGTGCTACCAATACATAACTGCAGTCCCAAAATGTAATATTAATAAATGGCTGTAAATTCATACAGCCTCGAATAAATTTACAGCCATGGGACATTCCGCCATGATTTGGTTGGATTTTGTCAAGAAAAAATAAACTTTGGCCTAAAAACTCGTCGCTCATTACTCAGCATGATGGAAATTCATGGTATTCGCATTTTTTCGAGTCCACGCACTTTATTTCGCATGAGAAATTCATGGAGTACTCGGCTGATTAAAAAGCCTGTCTGCGAAATTCGGAAATATGTCAATGCGAAAGGAAAAATGCTTTTTTAGCCTTTCAAGCTCCATCGACTAACGGGAAAATATGAAAAAATGAAAGGAAAAATGCGCTCGTTCAATCAAGCAAAGTAGATCGTAGTTAACGAGGAATGACCCATATATTATCTCCGGAAAAAGTGCAGCGAAGCTCTGCAGTTGCCAGCAACACGGCAACGTGCGCTGCTGCAACTGCATCAGCAGTATAGAGACCAAAACCCGGCACAGCCGATCATCTTGTACGCCTTTGCTGCACTGCAGTTGTGGCATTTTCAAAGTGCTTGCAGAATCCACAGCTCGGACCCGGCAGGCTATTACAGTGCACAGAAATCCGACCACCGTTTACTCTCAATCTCCATTTATATAGCGCGCACCCATATGCAAATAAATCCGTGTGTGTTTGTCTCTGTCTCATCCTCTTTAACATTTTAGTTCGCATTCGTCTATTCTCCGTGAGCGAAAATTTTACGATGTAATTCTGCTCGTAACATCTTGACTGAGGCACTTAAGGGGGAACGACTATTGTGCGATTCACAAAAAAAAACAACGATAGTTCTGTACTGAAAAGAAAATTTTGTTGGATCCGTTAAACTAAACGTTTTTTTCGAAAAATCACGAAAATTTTGTCATTTCAGCAAAAAACATTCTAGAAAATCTTTTCGAAAAGTGAATTTTTGTCCTTCCAATCGTAAATTTTGCCGACAGTTCCGTTACAAATGAAAAATATTGTCGAAATAACGAAAATTTTGAAATTATCCCAAAATATTTAGTTCGCTGTATTCAACAAAATATCGACGTTTTTTGACAAAATTGTATTTTCAGTGTGGAAAAAAAATCTCACAGGCTTGACTAATTTTTTGGGGAGAATTCCAAGTTGAAAAATTTCGTAGAAAAATATTGGAAATTTGTAGAGTTACAAAAATGTCACATTATGGAAATTTTTTTTATAAAATCATTTTGTTTTTGAAAATATTGCTTTTTTGGATAATTTTATATTCTGAAACTGGTTTTTTCGACATAAATTAACGTTGAAAAATGATTTTCCAATTCACTGAATTTTGAAACAGTTTTTTTTGTCGATTTTTTTATAAAATAATTTTGTTTTTGAAAATTTGCTTTTTTGGATGATTTTTTAATTTGAAACTTGTTTTTTCGACATTAATTAACGTTGAAAGATGATTTTCTAGTTCACTGAATTTTGAAACTGTTTTTTTTGTCAATTTTTTTTATAAAATAATTTTAGTTTTTGAAAATATTGCTTTTTGGGATAATTTTTTATTTTGAAACTGGTTTTTTCGACATTAATTAACGTTGAAAAATGATTTTCTAGTTCACTGAATTTTGAAACAGTTTTTTTAGGCGATTTTTTTTTTTTACGGATGTTTATCAGCAGCGAACGCGGAGCAGGGGGTGGGATTGGTGAATCGGTGACCTCGTGGCATCGAAAAAGTTTGTTGGAGCGAAACGGCAAGGGTCCATGGAAAGTTTTGGGATGAGAATATTAGCGCGCGCGCGTTATATTGATGGATATATATTTATATGGAGTAAATGGCTGTGAAGGTTGAGCGAGGGGTTGTTTTTCCGGGTAGTGGAGCGCGCTGAGATCTGGAGGAGGCAGAGAGAGGCCGATTGTCACAGCATCCGAATATTTGCGACTGAAAACGATTTTTTCCTGCAACCCCAATTGCTTTTCCTCATTTTTCTTGTTCCAAGAGGTTCCGTGTTTGTGCTTGAAGCGTTCGCGGGGCTTCGCGGTAATTCGTGCAATTTTCTGGCCCCCCAAACACCAAGTTGTGGATTTTTGGTTGATTTGACGAAACAACACGATAGATTTGTCCCGAGCTCGACTACGAGGGTTCCATCAGCTTTTTTCGGGGTTTTTTCGAGCTGACTCGCTCGCCCGTAAATGTCGTTGTAAATAAAGGGGAATGTACTCGCTCGCCCCCTTGCCAACTTTCCTTTTATCCGTTTCCAGAGTCCTTGACGTTCGCCCCTTCCACACTCGACTTTTCTCGACAATGCATTTTCATTTGGTCCTCTCTGTGGACCGCCGTGTTGCGGTCAGCCGGGCAATGAACGACCGAGAGGCCAGCAGAGCGAGAGAAAAAGTAGCGAAGAAAACGAGGGGCTTATCCGAAAGCCCGGAGCTTTGTTTGCACCTCTTGATTCTTCATCATGCCAACTCAACGTATTGGCTCGAAGAAATTGCCCAGGCAATCCTTAAAAAGATTCAGACGAGGCAACTTTGACTGTTTAAAACATTCAGCGACGTTAAATTCCGCGCCCTGTTTGTTTTCCGGTTTTCAAATCGTTTTACCGCATTTTCGACCAATTTTTTGACCTCGAGAAAAATCGCCTCAGGCTCACACGATTCCGCATTAAAAAACGAAAAAAACGAGCCCGCCCGTGAAAAAACGGCCGAATGGCCCAAGCGTCGCCCAGCGCTGTGCCAACCGTGACTGACGGTTGTCCGACCGTTGGCAAAACTGTTCGGCCAACCACTGCGTCAGCCTTGGAGTGATAACAGCGGTCCCACGGTTGGCTACAGCTTGGGAACAGCACTGGCCCAGCGTTGGTCATGACAACGGCCCGATGCTCAGCCAACCGTTGAGCCAGTACTGAAAAAAAATTATTGTTTATTTAAAAATATATTTACACGCGCGTCAGGGCTTTTCGCCTTCTACGCGATTCAACTCGACTGTCTTGGGCGCTTGCATTTTTTAATTGGGCCGAAGATAAATTTCCTGTCGATCGGGGATTCGAACCGCCGTACCCACGTCTACCTCCCGTTGGCAGTCGAGGACGCTATCCATTACACCACTCGTGTCTTGAAAAAATTTATTCAAGAAATCTATATAAGCAGGAAAATTTTTCATGAACTATTAAATTCATCAATTGTCGACAAGATATGCCGGAAGATCTTCGCACACTCAATACATAAAAACGTATTATTGTGAAATATTTTAAATAACTTTTATCGCGTATACACGATATGTTAGTACGTTTATAAAACTTAAAATACATTTTCATGTATTGGTCGTGGGAAATTTTTGCATATCCCGTCGATATTTAGTAATTTTGCTTCTAAAAAAATTTTCCATTCAAAGCTTGATAACGTATGTATAATGTGTTACATTATACGTATATGATACTTTTTTTTTTTGCCGCAAATGAGCAAACGAGGAGTGGATAATTTAAATAGTGTCATATGATGAGATGACTTTCCAAAATGAATGCTGGCTTAGCCCGGGCCTTTGTCAGCCGCCGATAGCGGAATCGACAACGTGGTAAACAACCGTAAAAGCAGTGTCGGCCCGATATTGGGCGAACACTCGACACCAACAGTCGGCCGACGTTTCTAAACCAACGATTGGCCTAGGCTTGGCCGACCGTCTCAACCGATGCTGAACCTAAGCGTTGCTCAAGCATAGGCAAAGACGTTGGGACATGTTCAGGCCCAACGGTTGGTGCCAATGGTTGGCTGCCCAGTACTGTCCCGGGTATCGGCCGTATTGCAAGTGTCGGCAATTTTTTCACGGGCGAGTCGAAAGTTTTTCGTTTAATTTTCCCGGAGATGTGAATTTTTCAAATTTGGGCTCATTCGCGACCTCCGAGCTGGCGGAATAGAAAAAAAATGAGATTAACGTTCTGCGGCGATATCGAGAGGAAAACAGAGGAATGAAAAGCAATCACATGCTCCGTAAGAAGCGAAACGAGGTCCGAGAAAGTGGGAATTGTGGACGATGCTGTAACGATGATTGATTTATTCGAGGATTCGTGTGTGTATGCTCGAAGCGATTGAGTAATGTTTGTATTCGTGGCTGGACCAAAAAATGGGGAGACCCGCCATGGGAGATCGAAAAAGCGACTATTAATCTCCAGGTTGCCACGTACAATAGTCAAAATAATGATTTTCCAAAAAGAATCATAGCGTGGAATTGATTGACATTTCCGCAAAAAAAAACTAAACCAGAAAAACTCATGAATTTTGATAAAAATTCACAAAACTCCATTTTTTCGTCGTTTTTTTTCGAGTTTCTCGTATTTCGATCGCGTGAAAAAAAACGTTACAAAGTGGCGAGGGACGTGGGAGAAAAAACAAGTCCGCGAGCCTCCGAGACAAAGCAGAATGAGAGAAAGAAAAGAAAAAAAAGGTGCGTGAGGGGTCGCGAGTGTCACAGCTGCAAGAATGTTCCAAGTAAAGCGACAAGGTGATGAATATCTGGGGAGAAATGGGGGCGAGAGTGAGCAACTCGTCGTCGTCGGCGTTTGAGTACATTTTTTTCTTTTTTTTCTTCTTTCATTCAGTCGTTTTATTTTTTTCTTGAGTTTTCAGTGTTTTTTTCTCTCGCGAGCAAACTCGAATGATGGAAGTGCTCGAGTTCATGATCGATCTCGCAAGGGGGAGAAAAAATGTATAGCTCGCAGCATCAATTTTAGCCTCCCCGCGCGCTCTGTTTTTTTATCTCCCAGCGGATACACACGCGGAACGGATCTCGCTCGCTCTCGGAGCGCCATTCGATTTAGTCAAATATTCAGGAGCCACCCACGTTTCTGAAAATGGACACGGCGATCCTCGCACATCCATTTTTATGCCTATATACGAAAATATATACATAGCGATAATATATTTTGTCCATTCGTCCATATATATAAAAACATTATCGACTTTTGTTTTACGAGTGAATTCATGAATGTGTTCGCAAAGATACAGAGCGGTGGGTGGAGGCGAGGGGTGCGTGAGTAAAATCGAATGTGAGGAAACGTTAGAGATAAGCTTTAGAGGGGGGGGGGGGGGATTATATAGGAAAATGGGACTTTGTGCGCCAGGGAGGAAAGGGCGCGTTACGTTGCAGGCAATTTGGAGCGTAAAGTTGGCTTTTTCATGTGCCCTCGTTCGTTATCGATCATTAAACGTGTGTGTTTATGTATCTCGAGTCATTCCAGCGGAAAGGAACAGAGCGACGTGCATTGAACGATTAATCTTACGGGGTGTGTATTTTTTGTGCATAAAACCATGCAGATCGCAATGTTGGCTGCTGTTTATTGGAGAAAAAAAAATTTATGTCGCGAGAGGGAGAAAATGCAGTGGATTTTAGTTGCCAGAGGGAAATTGACAGCCAAGGTCGTCGAATTCGAATCGAGAGTTTCTTATTAATTTAGTATTTTAGAAAATACGCAGGGGATGAGAAAATCGAGGGTAGGGGATGTTGGGATTGAGGGATGAAGAGCAGGGCAACGATTTGGTTCTATTGATTTCACTGGCGTCGCCCACGAGACGACCGAGATGTGGAAAGACCTTGACATCAATACTTGGGCACAAAACAGCATCCCTTGTTCTCTCAGCAGCTCCGCGCAGTAAGGCCGTGCCTAATGCCTCAACGACACTCTCCCTCCCAGCGATCTCTGTCTCTCTCGTTTCCATAGCCGCACACTTTTGCCATTGCCATCTCACTCGATCGCGATTTCTCATGAATCTCTCTCGCTCTTTCGTCGCGTATGCAGGATCACGCCAGAAGCGTGTGGCATCCTTGCCTAACATGGCTATATACACCGCGGCTTTTCACACGCGGCACGCGATCCATCCGCGATCACCGCGCGCCACCTTCGTCCCTGCTGCAGCATCCAATGCTGCTCCGGAGCTTCTCTCTCTCCCGCTCATTCCGGGCTTTCAGACCGACGTGAAAACCCCTCCGGTGAAAATCCTCGCACTCACGCCTACTCACCATTTTCAGCGTGTCCTTCTCAGCTCCTCTCACTATATTATTTCTAAGTGCCATATTTCACTCACATACAAACTCAGCCAACTTCGACACTCTCTGAACTTGAACGAAAACTCGTTCAAACATCTTCGCCTCTCATATTCCCCATTTACATATCATACAAGATCTATAGTCCAACAAATATCCATCACCAACTTCTAACTTTTCCATTTGAATCGCATCCCCCGATCCCCAGCATCCCCGCGAACCCAAACAATCAGCAGCCAAAATTCTCTCATCACGATCGAGCTTTTTTTATTATTTTTCTTCTTATCAGGAATCTTAATTAAAAACCTCCAATTTTGAGGAATTATTAACGTGCAAATCCATCATCCCGCGAACCTTTTGCTCGAACCTTAACAGCAGCCCTTCGCATCGTTGGAACGAAATTCTGTTGTTTCTTCAGCAGAGCCAATAATTATTATTCAATATTTGGTCCGGCCAATAAAACGATTTTCTTTTGCGAACAAAAAACGCAACGAAATGCATTTTTATCTTTGACAAAAATAATAATTCAAATGCAGAATGTAATTGGGATGATAAAATGATCAATTTTTGCCATTCGAAAAGCAAATCGGCTGGAAAAATTTGGATGACATTGAAAATTGAATGAATCTTGAATAAAATTCAATATTTTTCGATGCATTTCGAATGCATCTCGATGCAGTTCCGATGCATTTCGATGCAGTTGGAATGCAACGAAATTCTGTTATTTCTTGAGCAGAGTCAATAATTATTATTGAATCCGGCCAATAAAACGATCAAAAAACTCAATCGACTCGAAAAATTGCCACGATTTTCAAAATTCAATAAATAATCAATAGAAAAAATGTTTTTCGTTGAATTTCAACGTTGCAAACTTCTCTGAAATCCGGGGATAACTGCTCGCGATAACTTTATCCCATGTTTGTTCGTTTACTCATCCATAACATCCATTTATATGTTATTGCGCTGCTGTGACGAGCTCTAACGTTTGTATACACACTTGAGAAAACTCTTGGCTATTACCGTGTGCACATAGAGATCCATGAAGATATAACTATGTACACTTTACATTTATTTACATAAATTTAACGCTCATCAAAATAACTCTGATGCGTGGCGCACTGCCCACATTTTCCTCGCGGCTTTCTTGACTGCGCGCACGTATTTTATGCGTTTACTGTGTGTGCGATATCTCGTCGAGCTTTTTCGCCTCTTAGAGCTTTACATTGTCTCTAACAATTCGTCCCGTGTCTCGAGAGTTCCAGGCTCAAAATTTCACGATTTGGGGCTGGGAAAGGCTTGAAACTTTATACGAAATGAATTTTCTTTATGGGCAAGCACGAAACGTCGGATTTTGAGGACGGACGTTGTAGGATGCGAATTTTCTATCGATAGAATTCCTTCAAATTTGCACCACACAAAGAGAATTGTGGGATCCAATAGCTCGCGCAATTTCAAGAGGTTTCAGCTCGTAGAAGTCGAGATATTCATTTATGAGGCTTTATTCAGTTTTTCAAAAGAATCATTCGTAAAATGTTTTCGAAATTTTGGTTATTATACAGCAAATACCTCGGACAATCTTGAATTTAGAGTATTTTGTTCTTTAGGCAATTTGTAACAACTTTTTTGATCAACTTGGGCTGGCAAATCATTTTGTTGTATAATAACCAAAATTTCCGAGCACCACACAAAGAGAATCGTGGTATCTAATAGCTCGCGCAATTTCAAGAGTTTTCAGCTCGTAGAAGTCGAGATATTTATTTATGAAGCTTTATTCAGTTTTTCAAAAGAATCGTTTGTAAAATATTTTCGAAATTTTGGTTATTATACAACAAATACCTCGGACAATCTTGAATTTAGAGTATTTTGTTCTTTAGGCAATTTGTAACAACTTTTTTGATCAACTTGGGCTGGCAAATCATTTTGTTGTATAATAACCAAAATTTCCGAGCGCCACACAAAGAGAATCGTGGTATCCAATAGCTCGCGCAATTTCAAGAGGTTTTGGCTCGTAAAAGTCGAGATATTTATTCATGAAGCTTTATTCAGTTTTTCAAAAGAATCGTTCGTAAAATTTTTTCGAAATTTTAGTTATTATTTAGGTTATTATTCGATCGTCCCCATACAACGTCCTGAATTGTCGAAAAACGATGAAAAAATCGGCGAAACTCGTTGGTTGCCGAGTATATAAAATAGGAAAAGGAGGAAAATAGCCCGAGTATAAATATCGTTGCTATAAATTACAGTCTGAACCCTTAAAGTATGCAATTGAAATATAAAAGATTCGAACCGCGTTGTGTCAGAGCCTCGAAATGATGAATTCATCTGGTCAAAGAACAAGAGCGCGAGACCGCGAGCTAAAACGAGCCATCGGGTGACTGGGCTGTTTGAATGATTCAGGGAATTGATCGAATGACGTTTTTCGATTGATATTGCGATTGACTTTGTCGCGTTCGTGAAGTTTCCAATTTATTTCCGCAGTCTCTCCGAATGTCTCGGAGACAATTTTATAGAATCGTGAAAAGCGTCTCGTCCGAATTGACCGAAATATCAAATTCGTTTTATTTTTAACTCTGCAGATTATCGAATTTGTTGAATTTAATGATTTTGTTGGAAAAATTCATTTTTACTTTAAATTTCCTACGTAGCCGCCTTCACTCTGCGAGCCAGGAGGGAGAATTTTGCAGGAGCCCTTACCCCGTTATATTCCCAACTCTAAATCCATGTCGCTAGGGAAAATTAATCGCTGGCTCGATAACGCTGGGGACCGGCCTGGATTTTCCGGCATTCCAACAGCCACCAACTCTCTCTCTCTCTCCCCCACACAAATACACAGACACACACGTGATTCCACGAGACCAGTCTCGCAGTTTCTTTCTTTACGTCCGCGAGTGCAGTGTGTGTTGTAATTCTGCTTAGCGACGAGGATTTCAGAGCGAAGGGACAATTTTTTCTTCGTACCGTTTGACCCCCTGGCCGATTTTTCATGCTCGCCAAAAACTCTCGAAAATCTCGAGCGATATTTTTTCATCAATCGCTTCGTTGATCTCCGCTAGAAAAAAAAAACGATTCAGAGATTTTTACGGTTTTTCCTTGTTCGCCTCGGGGGAATCGCGGTCCGCAGTAGTCAATCTCCGTGTTGGGTCAGACTCACGAGATTCTCGTAAAGTTAGGACATTTATATGCATAATGCTTGGGACGAAATAACATAAAGTTGGGCCAACGAAGGATCGTAATCAAAGTTAGTTACGCCCTTTGAGGAAGATGCAATTTGGAGTGATATACACAGCGATTTCTCATGGTTCTCTTCGGGCTTGTATAGCCCTTATTATGTGTTTGCTTTGTCTGACTAAATACGGCGAGATTCTGCGTGCCGTACACCACTGTCGGGCTCGTCGATATTTAGCCCCGAGCATCGACGACCTGCTTTAATTATTACCGCTGTCAATTATCATTAATGGAATATGCACGAGCCCCAGGCCGACTGGATTATCGCTCTTTTGATGTTTCGCCCCAGCATCCTCATAAACATAACTCTCCCATACGGACGCGCGGTGTATCAACAGCATTTATGGGTTTTGCTCCTGATGGAGAATCCAAATGTATCGCGATAGGAGCGCTCGTAACTTTGTCATTCGTCAAAATTATCGTCGCTTCATTCTTGGAGGAAAAAAAAACGAATTTCGTCATTTTTTTGGCATCGAAACTGCGATCGTGTTTTCGGAAATGTCAAAAATGTCAAGGAGCGTGCCATTTTTATGGCGTGTGGAAAAATGTGAGAGTGAATTAAAATTTTGCAATGTGGAGCTTCATCGCGAGCGGAAAAACGATAAAAAAATTGGTTTACAAAGGAAAATAGCGAGCGGATGGATCCGGCGAAATACTAACGACGGTTATGAGGGTTTGTTGAACACAATTTGATCGTGATATGCGGCGATCGTGTTGGCCCTGGTCGCCAACGGAATAGTGTGCTTGAAAAAGCTTCTGCGAGTTATCGCTCGACATTACCTCGCGAATTTTTCCTCTCTTTTTATCCCTCGAATCTCTCGCTCTCTGGGTTTCTGTTTTCCTCCTTTCGCTAGTTCGCCGCGGACAAAGTACAGCACCAGGAGACGCTGAATCGAAACGCGCTGCTCTGGGACGGCGCTATTTCGTGCTCGTACGTCTCCTGCTTTATATACCAACCAAGAAAAATGCGACAAACGCTTTCGCGGGTTTCACCGTGATAGAAAAGATATCATAAAGGAAGAGACTATCCGCTCGAGAAATAATGTTTTTCGTACACATTTTTCTGCTCTGGAATAAACTCGTAAAAAGGTGATAACGACCAAGAAGAAAATTCCATCGCATACAAACCGGAGTGTCACGTTTTTCAATAAATAGAGCAAAAAAATATTAGATTTATATACTTTTTTGAATATTTAACCCTTCGTGGTCACTCTGGGTAGAATCCACCCAGTGACCAACTTGAGACGTAAATATCTCCAAGTTCCCGGTAATTAATGGGGCTGTGATCGTCATTGAACGACAGTTTGCAGTGTCCATTGCGCGTCGACGGCGATAAGAATTACCGCCGCTCACGCTAAATCTCTAAAATCCACTTTGAAATCGACCCACTTCCAAATAACGGAATTAATATGTTTTTTCAAACGCGCGCTATCCTACTATTTTTTTCTCAAAAGAACCAGATCCGATGAATATCAGGTCCAAATTTTAGGCAAAAATATTGAAAATCCACAAAGTGACGATTATTTTAGTGAAAAAACTTTTTTTTCCCGTTTTTTTCTTCATTTTGCATTTTAAAAAATATGTTAGCCTTGGATTTCTTTCAGGAAAGTTTTTCGTATCTAAACTGGAATGTCCAAGGGTTGTTGAGTAATTGTTTGAGAATTTTCGGGCCGATAGATTGGTCACAATACGGGTTCGAAAATGGACTGGGTAGAATCGACCCAGTGTGACCACGAAGGGTTAACAAAAATGTCAAAGTTCGACCGTTTTTTCAGCAAATTTCATGAGATTTTCTAATTTCCCATGAAATTTAAGGCCCGGGTGCTAATCAGAGTTAGAAATGTCGTCATGGAAATGAAATAATGAAAGGACGAAATTCCAGAGGGAAAGAAAAGCCAAATCCACCCCTTTTTTCTCAGCATCCCTTTCTCTTTCCGCCTCTTTACTTGTACATCACCCTTTCGGAGGTTGACAGGCTACCCAGAGATAATTAGTATCGAGTTTCCATCAAAGCCTCGTTTACTTCCATCCGGTGGTGCGAACTGTCTCCTTTGCCTCCGCCTCCCTAACGATACCGACGACGACGTCGATCTATACACGCTCTCGCTCTCCGCACTCGATCTAATCGACACCTTCTATTTCGTGCCACGTTCTCCAATAGCTATTTAATGGAAACGTGGCGCAGTCTCTTGCGCTCGCACCCTAAACACGCCTTTCTCGAGCTCGTGCATCCTCGAGGCCTCAAACGTGTTGTATCGCATTTGTTGCGTTTATTATCACCGCGAGTACAATCAGCTTCATTGGAAAAAATCGATATTTCGTTGCGAACGTTCGACTGAACGTTTTTTTGAAAAATCACGAAAATGTTGGCATTGCAGCGAGATATATTTTGGAAAAACTCTCCGAAAAGTTAATTTTTATTATTCCAAACGTTCGAAATGAAAAATGCAGACAAGAAAACAAAAAACTGCCTCGTGCGGATCTTGCGAAAGTCTCGGGAGCACGAAAAACTCGCGCGGCTCGAACGAGCGATCTGGCGGTATCGCCAAAAACTAAATTTACCACCGCAGACGAATCTCTGCTCCGTTATCCATGATCTCCCTTCATGATTCGCGTGGGGGGAGAATAAAAATTTGAATTTACAGGAAAATTGAGTTATCCGAGCTAAGATCACGATTGAAATGTTGCCAATATCAAGATATTTGATGCAAACATAAATTTCGACTATCGAGGCAAAACTTCCTATTGAAAAGTTTGCACAAACAAGATTGGAGAGTCTATGCAGATCTGATAGCTCTTATCCGCATTGAAAATCACCAGCATCGCTTTTTTCTCACCAGACCAAAATCTGTCGGACGCGTAGCGAAGAAATTTCACACAGAAAGAAAACGTTTTTTCAAAAATTCACAAAAATTTGGCATTGCAGCGAGAAATATTCTGAAAAATCTCTTGGAAGAGTAAGTTTTTGTCATTCCAAATTACGAAAGTTTTAAAATTATCCAAAAATATCGAGGTTTTTCGACAAAATTTAATTTTCACTGTAAACCGACCGGAAAGAAAAAAAAAGAGGAAAAGCTTCGAATTTCCATTGTGTGTTGTTTATGCCTTGTTGTTGTTTTCGTTATTCCCGTCAGGGTCATCGAGTTTAGACGTCAAATTCAATAATCTCGTAAAAAACGTTATCTACACCTGTGGATCGACTATCCCCCCTGGATATGCTCTCGAAAGATGTAGAGAGTGGCTCTCGACACAGGCGTACAATAGAGAACGATGAAAATATCGAGTGTCTCGGTTGCTGTCTCGATTCTGCTCTCTCGTGTCCACTTTTCTCCGGTGCTTCGATCTTGCTGCCTGCTCGGCCGATCCTTACGTCCTCGATAAGTCAGCAGGATTCCCGTTGCATGTGCTCGACGTCACATCGGAGAGAAAATATTTTCCGCATCTCTTTTAATCCGCACGAGAAGAAAATTCGCTCGATAAAAATTTGTCTTGCGATCATCGTTATGGAATAAACGCAGCAAAACACATCGCGCGGAGTATCAAGTTCAATTTATTCCACGTCGAATACGAGGATAATTTGCGTAAATTCTCATCGAATCCCGACGCAATAGATAAACTTGTTCGGCTATTTCATTAGTCGAAATTAATCGAGTGCAGCGGGAAACTAAACGTTGATCAAAGAGCATCAAACGTGCATTGATTGACGCGAGTATTTATGATTATATATTCATTAATGACCATCATTCGATTGCCCAAAACGCTAGAAACATTATTGCATTCCACGTTACGTGTCCATACGAGTCGCTCAAATTTTTATTGGCATTGAAAAGTCACTAAAAACTGATGAAATGCAGTCGAAATTTTATCCATGCACTGCCAATTAATTTTCTTGGAAACGCATCCAAGATTCTTGAATTTTTTCTTCACCCATTACAAAATTACTTCAGCAAGGATTTTGACGAATTTTCTCCTATGAAGAAAAGTTTTCCAACGTTAAGAATTTGAGACTCTCAATTAGTAAATTCAACCCACGTTTCGTTTAAAAAGTTGCAGAAAAATGTGTTTAGGATTTTCCTTGAGAAATTTCGGCGAAAAAAATTCTGAATACATTTTTTTTTGCAACTTTTTAACGAAAAAAAATAGAAAATTGAAAATCAAAAATTCGGGATACCAAAATTCGTGCCAAACACGTTTACACAAAATTTTAAAGTCGTTTTGTCAACTTTTATTAAAGTATCGACGTTTTTGTAATGAAACTTTTAATTGCTCAGTTTTTTTTTTTTTTGCAAAGTCGTTGCTTTTTTTTTTGGTGTCTGATTAAATAAATCTCTCTTAACCCACTTATACGATCGTGTAGAAATGTCTCGAGTGCTGGGGAAAAAGGGAGAGAGAGGGAGGGAGTGAGAGAGACAAGGAAAAGTTGGTACTTGAACGTCAGCTGTCGATTTAGCATTGAGGCTAATGCATAATAATAATAGCTGGAAACTAGACTTAATCGCAGGTTTCTCTTCTTCATCGCGCCTCTTCCGTCTGTAGATCGGTCTGCTCGAATATTCGTGTACATGTAACAAGGTGGAAGAACTTGTTAACGTCTCGTCGCCCTCGAATATCGTTACATAATGTCGACTGCCTGTGGCTACATTACTGCCAGTCTTGTGAACATATCTTTGTCACCATCTCACTGTCTCTCGCGCGCGAGGCTCTTGTACTCTCTTCTCATCGTTTTTCTCTTTGGCTCTTTGTTTCCTCTCTTTTCATGTCTCTCGCACTTTTCTTATTCCTCCGCAGTCTAGTCACCGTTTTTATACTCTTCCCTTCGTCCGACGACATCCAGCACAAAACTGACGCGATATTTTCGTTTTCATTGCCGCGCTCCCCATTTTCGCTTCCTACCAAATTCGCATTAACGACGATCCAACCAGTTTTTTTCTTTTCAGTTTTCATCGTCAGTCCCTTAAAATATGACACGATCAGATTTTCGGTGAAAACGACCTCAAGGCTTTAAGAAATTTGCCGGCCATTTTTTTTGTATTCCAAAAATTTTTTGGAATCCGCTGACGCGGTTTTGGCGATATTTTGTAGATTTTTCATTTTCATTATTGATTGAAACAAATTCTTAATAAATATCGTGGAAAATTAGAAACTTTTGAGACCAAAAAAAAATGAATTTCTTACGAAAATTCGTAATTTTGTCGAAAATTAAATTTTTTGGAATCCACTGACGCGGATTCGGCGAAATTTTGTAGATTTTTTACTTTCATTGTCGATTGAAAAAAATTCTTAATAAATATCGTGGAAAATTAGAAACTTTTGAGACCAAAAAAAATGAATTTCTTACGAAAATTCGTAATTTTGTCGAAAATTAAATTTTTTGGAATCCACTGACGCGGATTCGGCGAAATTTTGTAGATTTTTTACTTTCATTGTCGATTGAAAACAATTCTTAATAAATATCGTGGAAAATGAGAAACTTTTGAGACCAAAAAAAATAAATTTCGTACAAAAATTTGTAATTTAGTTGAAAATTAAATTTTTTGGAATCCACTGACGCGGATTTGGCGAAATTTTGTAAATTTTTGATTTTCATCGTCAATTGAAAAAAATGTTTAATTAATATCGTGGAAAATGAGAAACTTTTGAGACAAAAAAAAATAAATTTCTTACGAAAATTCGTAACTCGGTTGAAAATTTAATTGTTCGCTAATTAAATTGCTCCAAAAAGCAACGGATATGCGTGAGTTTTTTTTCCGTGGTAGAAAAGGGTTGAGGGCCTCGTAAATATATGTCAGAGTGTCCGCATCGTTGTCTTGTTCATTTAGGGAATAGCCTTGAGACTTAACAAAAAGGTAACGGGAGCAGACAAGGTGGTTCAGTGAGGATGACGAGGAATTTGGGGAAAGAAACGTTGGCCAGTTGTGGAGCAGACGAGCTATTTTCTAGGTATATAGAGAGACGAGCGTGAATACGCGCGCGGTGTTCACGTGGTGAGGCGAGAGCCATAGATATACCGAATAAAAGCGAGTTGAAGTAGAGAGAGGGGAAAAAAGGAGAAAAAACAAAGAGAGTAAGAAAAGGAAAAAGAGCGTTGAGAAGCAAGAAGCAACGCGATGTAGCATGACAAGCCATGTGAGCTTGTTGTATATATACAAGACTTTTCGAAGGCGAGAGAAAGCGAGAGGGAAAAAGCTAAAATATATAGCAAAGTGGTCCAGGGCTCCGGTTACCCGGAAGCCACATTTTAAGGGCGAGAGTCTCTTAAAGCGTTCATTTCCTCTCATCCCTTTCTTAGACTTTTTTTCCTTGACCTCACAAGTCTTTTCATTCTTGTCTCAAATCCTCTCCCTCGCCCTCTGTCCCAACAAACGCAAGAAGCTTCTCAAACAACGTGAGAAACGTTGCTAAAGGATTAACAAACTTCTGAGACATTTGTGCATGTCCAAGGGACGACTTTAATGTGAGAAAATATTTCGTGTCAACATTAAATTTTCCCAGCCATTTTTCTACAACTAAATTCCACGAAATTTTACAGATTTCTGGGTCCATAATGAACGAAATTGTGTCCAAAGTCAAAATTTCATACATTTTTGGGTGAATATTTAACAAAATTATCGACAAAAATAGAAATTTTATACATTTTGGGTGAATAATGAAGAAAATTGTCGATAAAAATCGAAATTTTATACATTTTTGGGTAAATAATGAACGAAATTGTGTCCAAAAATCAAAATTTTATACATTTTTGGATGAATATTAAACAAAATTATCGACAAAAATAGAAATTTTATACATTTTGGATAAATAATTAACAAAATTATCGACAAAAATAGAAATTTTATACATTTTGGGTAAATAATGAACGAAATTGTGTCCAAAAATCAAAATTTCATACATTTTCAAATGAATAATTAACAAAATTATCGACAAAAATAGAAATTCCACAGATTTCGTGTCAACATGAAATTTTCCCAGCCATTTTCCAACAACTAAATTCCACGCTGCGATCTTTATCAAAACGTTATCAAAGTTTTTTTTACCAGAAAACTGTCGAGACAGCTTTTTTTTTTGCTCTGAGCTTGCCGGGGAAAAATAAACTCATGACACTGCGTTGGCCTGTTCGGCATATTTCCGGTGGATCCTCGAGGAGCTCCTGCCAGAAAACACGACGGGGATTCGAGCCCGCGACCCCCGTTGAGCCAAAATTATCGGAACGTCCGCGAGGAGTGAAAAATAAAAATGAACCAAAAGGTTTTTATTTTTTTGTTCGATGTATAAATCCGCGACTATCCTTCGCTTGTTTTCCTCGTCGAGCCGGGCGAAAAAATTTCTCGGTCCAAAGGTGAATCGCTGGCTAGCGGAGGGAGCTCGAAAAACGAACAAAAGTCGAAGCGACTGCACTTTTGCGACACGTGCAGAAAAATATACGTATATATTTGAAAAAAGAAAAAAAAACGTTGAGCGCGGGGTCAACACCGGGATGTTTGGCACAGTCGCGGAAAAGCATACACAGAGTTGGACGAACAGGCTCATGATTCATCGCTAAAACCCCGAGCCCTCCGCCGGCCTGCACGCTCGCCTCTTTTTCTACTTGCACGCCGCGAACTCTTGCTCCGAGTCCCCGTTACAATCCCGCGGACACAGCGCAGTACCGAACAAATTCCATTTCCATTGCATTGCCTGGATGCATTTCCCCTCTATTCTTCCCGAGGCTTTTCTTTTCTGGCATAAAACAACAAAAAACACTTTGAAGAAGAAAAAAAACTGGCAGTCCCGTGAAATTTCGTTTTTTTCGGCAGATTCGTTTCTGGCACGACTTTTAAACATTTTTTCCATCATTTGTCCAGATACCAAACTCCGGAATGTCAATTAAATCGAAGCTCCAACTCGTTTCAATGCAAATTCAATTTTTAAATTTTTTTTCAGAATCAAATTTGTAAATTTTAAAAATTCGAATTTTTTTTCGAATGTCTGACGTTTTCTCGTCACTTGGACGACAAACAGCGTCGCTCATTTCGATATTTTCCATTTTTCTCATAATCGTAGAACAGACGACACGTGGGAGTAATTTTCGTGAACTCTTCGGTTATTAATTTTATAGCTCCAAGAGAGTACGAATATAGCTCGAGGTGTATGTGTTGGTAACGGCAATTCCGATTTCCCCAGACGCCGTAGTCAACGACGCAGTCGATAATAAAAAGAGATGAAAAGTTATAGCGATCCATTCTACTCTGATATCCAGCCAACCCGGAATTGCATTCATTGCTCTGGGCTTTCTTGATTCTTGCCAGTCTAAAATATATCAACGCGAATACGAGATACGTGAGAATTTTCTATATCATAAGTTTCAATTGCGTTTCCGTAGTGATCCAGTTCACGATCATGCACCAGCGTCGTTTGCGATCGATCTTCCATCGATTACGAATTATTTTCTCAACCTGGTTTGAGGTCATCACGCGAAAACACTTTATTTACGACGTTTAGAATTTGAGGTATTTAATTTTCACTTTTCCCCATCTAAACGCGTGTAAATCGGAATCACGTTTGCGTTCAAAAGTTGCAAAAATCGAATCGCAAAAAAAAATGGATTTAGCATTTTTGCTCTTGAGTTTTTCCAACGCAGCGAATCTGTTTTTCATCATTTTCCATTCTTTACGTCATAATTAACAGAAATTTGTGATTTCTAAAAAAATTTATAAGGATTTTTGGGCAGAGAAATAAAATTTTTTTTTTTTTTAAATTGGTAATTAAATCTTTCAAATTCTCAACGTCAGGGAAAATTTGTTCATAGGAGAAAATTTTTAGTTTTGGTGTCAAGAATGTCCATAAAAAATTATTGACCTAATTAAAACGTGATTTGCTCCGAATCAATTGCATCCAATTAGTCCAGTTTTTTTTCTCCTCATATGCAACACGTACAGGTTTTTTGATCCGCGGATTTCGAAGCCTTTTCGTGCCAATGACTCACCGATCAGTCGCCCTGATGATAGAGCTAATCCGTTTATAGACGCTGGGTCGAAACGACGACGATAATAAAAAAAAAAAAAAAGGCTTTGAGACCCAATCGGGATTGATCGCTATATCTATACTCAGTGAATGTGCTACGACAGCACACAGCCGGAAGAAGCCTCTGATGATGTGGCCGAGACTGCATATACGAGAATTTCGCTGACAACGCGCATCGTTTATCGTTCGAGGAAGCCGCGATGTAACGTAAATCCTCCTCCACCATTGGCCTATAGCGTTCTTGGACAATCTTGTCAAAACTGCTACGTATTTTCTAAACCATTAAAAACAGCCCCTTAATATTACATCGTTTTTTAATGCGATAGTCAATTTTTTTTTGCTTTTATGAATCATAAAATCTCAATTGAGCCTCAAATTTAATAATCACTATCTAATCTAATTAAAATTATATTATTCTGCTAAAAATTTTATTTTTTATATTATTGTTCCTGCGTATACCCTTGCGGGTTTTTACGACCCATTCCCTTTTTATCCCCACTTCCCCACTGCACTTTTCTATGGTTTCTTGATGTTTCTTGATGTCACTTTAAAATTCCTGGAGTTCCCCCCTCGAGTGTTGCCCACAGCCACTCTTTCCTAATGCACTACTGTATCGCATTCGCACGAGGACCAAGGGAAACTGTGGAAAACCTTGGACGATACAGGCGGCTATACTTTCACTGAGTTTCGGTTGGTTAGCACCCTCAGAAACTCAGCGAAAACTGCCTTCCGCTCAGCGATTGATACGCCAGCCGGTACATGGCTAAGCGGTCACCCAACCAAGTACTGGCCGCAGTCAGCGCTGCTTAACTTGTGTGATCGCCGAAGCCACGCACCGACCGCGAACCTATCGCTGTCGGTTGCTAAAAATTTTATTCAATTTTTATTAATCTAATTAAAATTATATTATTTTACTAAAAATTTAATTTAATTTTTATTAATCTAATTAAAATTACATTATTTTACTTCAAATTTGATTGAATTTTTATTAATCTAATTAAAATTGTATTATTTTACTAAAAATTTCATTTTATTTCTATTAATCTAATTGAAATTATATTTTTTTACTAAAAATTTTATTAACCGACAGTGATAGGTTCGCGGTCGGTGCGTGGCTCCGGCGATCACACAAGTTAAGCAGCGCTGACTGCGGTCAGTACTTGGTTGGGTGACCGCTTAGCCATGCACCGTGTGGCGTATCAATCGCTGAGCGGAAGGTAGTTTTCGCTGAGTTTCTGAGGGTGCTAACCAATTGAAACTCAGTGAAAATATAGCCGCCTGTATCGGCCAAGGTTTTCCACAGTTTCCCTTGGTCCTCGTGCGAATGCGATACAGTAGTGCATTAGGAAAGAGTGGCTGTGGGCAACACTCGAGGGGGGAACTCCAGGAACTTTAAGTGACTTCAAGAAACATAGAAACAGTGTAGTGGGGAAGTGGGGACAAAAAGGGAATGGGTCGTAAAAACCCGCAAGGGTATACGCAGGAACAATAATATACTAAAAATTTTATTTAATTATTATTAATCTAATTAAATTATATTTATCTATCATTTATCTATTTTTTTTTGCTTTTATAAATCATAAAATATCAATTGAGCCTCAAATCTGATAATCACTATTAATATATGTAATTTTTTATATTATTTTACTAAAAATTTAATTTAATCTTTATTAGTCTCATTAAATTATATTTATCTATTAATATATTTATCTAATTATTATATATCTGACTATTAATCTAATTAAAATTGAATTATTTAAATAAAAATCGAATTTAATAACCGAAAATTGTTTACTAAAAATATATTGATTAAAATATAAAAAAATAATCGATCAAAAATTTATCATAATTATCCGATATTCCGACCAATTATGGAGTCGCGAGCATTCAGGGTGAAAACAAAAAGCAACCAAGTGCGAACAATCGCGCACGATGCGAATTGGCCTTTTCGATTTCTCACTGCGCTTGTGATACGAGCGAACAAAAATGCCCCAACGATTTTGCTGATCTACTATCGACGAAAATATCGCGGCCGAACGGCCCAGTTACGATAATGGTTTCGGTATTGTGTATCTGTTGGCAAATTGTATTGGTACTCGCGAGTGTGTTATTGGGAAGTGAACGGCGTCGGGACTTTACGAGACAATATTGCGAATTGGAGAGACACGAGCATGTTTCAACAAAAGATACGAAAACGCGCGATAGTCGCTTCGTCACGAAATGGAGATGAACTGCGTGCAACAAAAAAGTATTGAACTTTGTTTCTTCCTCGTTTTTCATTTTCAGGAATAATCAAGCATCTCGTTACAAATTCGAATTGTTCAGTTTTCATGGGAAAAATATATTGCGGAAAGGAAAAACAATTACAAACTTTTAAACGGCGCAAAGATACTTTTTTATTGACTTTTGAGCCCCGTGAACTCACGCGCTTTGACGATAAGCGGCTCGCGATTTATTCAAAATTGACTGAAGTTTATCGACAATTACGGGATGCATAATTTTCGCTCTCGTTTGAAAACGAGTCACGGAAACAACGGATGAAAGTGCAATGAGGAAAAAAATGCAAATTGTATGGCGAGAAAAAATCGTGAGAAGGCGTGAACGAAATAATGTAAAGTCCGAAAAAAGTCAGACTGAAAAAGTAAATTTTTGTCATTCTAAACGTAAATTTTGCTGATGGTTCCACGAGAAATAAAAAAAATGGTCAAAATTATGAAAATTTTGAGATTATCCAAAAATATTTAGTTTACCGCGTGCTTAACAAAAATATCGACGTTTTTTGACAAAATTGAATTTTCAGTGCAACGTTTCTCGTAATTTTATTTCACTTTTTCCTTCTGATCCATTTATGAATCGAATGAATTAATCGCCAAGACATGCAAACGCGAGCTGGCCGATAACTGAACCATTAAAGACGCGGACATATTTTTTATTTATTTTATAAAGCCGTGCACGCGTTAAAGACTGAAGACGTCGAGAGTCGCTACTCTCGCTCTCGGGGGGTGTAGATCAAAGGACGCCGCGTTAAAAGAGCCCGAGACGCACCAGACGACGACGCGAAGCCTTTTTTCCCTTTTGGTACTTTGCTGCTTTGCCGTCATTCCAGCTTTTCCATTAAACCACATCATTCCGTGTGTACCTCGAGTTTCGCGTCTTTAGCTGGGCGCACTCCAACACCCGCGACCGGATAATGCATTCTCCATTATGTTCGCAAACTGCACACGCTCGTGTACACGCGCACACGCAGATGCACAGAGAGAGAGAGTTGGATATAAATCCCTCGAGCTTTCGGACGCGAAACTCTCGATATTTATAAATTTCAGCCTCACGAATCAAGCGTGTTTGTGTGCATAACCAAAAATGTACGATGCAGTTCTGCAGTTTCGTCCAAATTCGAAGGAACCATGTCCATGAGAACGGGAAAGTTTTTTTATCTTTAGGAAGGGTGCTCATGGATTTTCTGCTGTCCGACAGCTCGCGAGGGACGAAGCATCAATTTTAATTTCTAAAGGTCCATAAAACTCCGGGATCAATGAAAAAGCATCTGGATTAAAAAGTATGTGACGTCCATTGAGGATTATTGATGGAAAAAGTGCGGAGGGAGTTTTAGGAATTGTTTGAAAGCTTTGGATACGTGCTGCATACATTTGACGTCTTATGCGATGAAATATGCTGCTGTGGGGCTTAAAGTTTAGAAGTAACAGGTCGCGAGTAACAGGAGGAGAAACGATGATGACACATTGGCGAGAGGCGCCACTTTGTCTTGCTTGCCACACACAGCAGAGTTTCGGATGTGTTGCGTGCAAACAATATACCGAACAATCGCTACCGATCCACAAAACAGCCTCGAAACAACAGCCTGTAAAGTTCAATTAAAAGGACAAGTCTGACATTCGGTTCGCACAATAGCGACAACTGCATGTAAACTTTGGCCTGCTCCTTTCGCCTTTCCACTCCGCGACTTGAAAGCCTCGCTGTGACTTGGCGACTCGGCTATATAGTTGCGTTGTGCTCGCAACTATCAAGTAGGCAAAGTAACCACGTGCATACTTTGTCATATTGGCACAGAATCAAACAATTATCTTGGGCTCACATTTGCCTAACTTTACCATGAGAGACCCCTAACCCTATCGACTCATGAAACTTTGCAGATACTTCAATTTGTTACATTGTCAAAGTTATTATCGATTCGAAACTTTCTGTTACTCGATCACTGCGAGCATTCGATTGACTGAAAATCAAATTTTGTCAAAAAAGATGGATATTTTTTTGGATACGCAGAAAAACAGCAAAAATTTAGTCATTTCAGCTAAAAATATTCTAGAAAGTCTCTTGGAAAGTCAATTTTTGTCGTTCCAATCGTTAATTTTGCTGACAGTTTTGTCGGTTGCTCCAAAATCAATCACGATGCCTGTGCGAAAAGTTTCGACTCTGTAATAATTCGCGATCAGCCCCAGGCACGCGATGCGGTTGACTGCGTTGTTTTAAACTGTCAATTCACATTAACGAGTTGGAAATGTTTGTTACGATTACAGACAACGTGCCTAACAGAACTGCCAGACGTTGCACCGTGCAACGGAACAGTGCGATTGCCACCGCCCTGCGAAGATTCACCGAGCAGCGGAAGTAGTAAAGACCGTAGGGATCAGACGCCACGAAAAAGATGCCGCGTTTTAGCGCCTATACTACTACTCGTCGGTGCTCTCCTTCTCGGTGGCTTGTGCTTACCTCTGTTGTTACAATCAGCACCTGCCACTCATCAACAAAGGCTCGACGTTATCAGAAGGATTCTCACCGAAGTTCCTCTAATCGATGGGTAAATAATCCATTAAATTATCAATACAAATCAATTTTTTACACATTTTTCCATAAATGGGTGAATATTTATCAAAATCGTCCAGAAATATCGATATTTCATACATTTTTCAACGAAAATTATGAAAATCGATGTTTTATACATTTTTCGGTAAATAACGAACAAAATTATCAATAAATATCGAAAATTTATACATTTTCCGGTAAATAATGAACGAAATTGTCGATGAAAATCGAACATTTATACATTTTCGGGTATATAATGAACGAAATTATGTCCAAAAATCAAAATTTTATACATTTTTGGATGAATATTCAACAAAATTATCGACAAAAATAGAAATTTCATACATTTTGGGCAAATAATGAAGAAAATTGTCGATAAAAATCGAAATTTTATACATTTTCGGGTAAATAACGAACGAAATTGTGCCCAAAAATCAAAATATTATACATTTTTGGATGAATAATTAACAAAATTATCGACAAAAATAGAAATTTTATACATTTTGGGTAAATAACGAAGAAATTTGTCGATAAGATCGAAATTTTATACATTTTTGGGTAACTAATGAACAAAATTGTGTCTAGAGTACAAATTTTATACATTTTTCGGTGAATAATTACCAAAATTATTGACAAAAATAGAAATTTTATACATTTTGGGTAAATAATAAAGAAAATTGTCGTAAAAATCGCAATTTTATACATTTTTGGCTAAAAAATTCACAAAATTGTCAATAAAAATTGTTTTTTCATCCACTTTTTGCCTTTGAATTTCTTACAATTGTTAAACTTTATTGTTCCATTCCTTTTCAAGCCACAACGATCTGCCTTGGAACGTGAGAAAATTCGTGCACAATCAACTAGGCGAAGTGAATCTAAGTAGCGATCTTGGACGGGTCGAACCATGGGCCGACTCTGATTGGAGTCACACAGACATTCCACGATTACGAGCCGGACTGGTTGGAGCTCAAGTGAGTCAATGAAAAACACGTCAAAAGCCATTAAAAAGCTTTGCTCTCGAAATTCTTAACTTCTAAGAAATTTATAAGGATTTTTAGGCAGAGAAATGGAAAAAAAATTCAATCTTTCGCTGCTTCCGATCGCGCAAAGAAAAATTTCACGATTTTTGTTATTATTGAACTCAACCCCGAAAGCCTCGGGCCACCGTGTGTACCAGTCAGAATTGTCCTGACAAAAAATGAAGGTCAACAAGTGAGCACTAATCCTTATTTCCGGACAAAGGATTTTGAGAGAGACGAAGAAAAGAAAAGGGAAGAGGAAACTGGTGAAATGTCTGTTGTGTGCGACTGCAACGTCCAACATGATGTTTCTCGTATAAGTGGTGGATATAGAAAAGTGTACCAAGGCGAACGCGCCAGCAGCAGAATCCCCAGCAAGATATTGGCAATCAGGAGATAGATAGATCTGCTTCGGAGATTTCTCTTCGCTATCCAGAGATTCTCGTCTCTGCTTCTCTCTTTGTCCTTTCCTCCCACTTTGCGAGCCTCTCAGCCGGAGAATTTCTCGAGCTCCTTGTGGAATCGACGAGAAAAATGCTCTCAGGAATTCACAGGACAATTTTTCGATCTTGTCTCTTTCCTCATTTCTCCTGCTATCGTCGCAACGATTCTCTCTCCTCGCGTTAACAAACTTTTTTCTTTACTCCCGTCGTCCCCATACTATCAATTTACTTGTTTCAATTGACGTTTGATTTTCGTGTTAATACGATTTTGAAAAAACTGTCAATCCGTTTTTTATCACCAATTATCAGGCTCCTCGATTTTTTTTTCATAATTTTAGACACTTTAATAGAAATCTACAAAATTTTTTGAGATTCGAGAAAAGAACAAAAAGATCGACAGGCAGGTTTGCAGACTTTTTTGTTATGAAAGGCGAAGAGAATAAAATTGTGGAAGGCGTTGAACATGATTTTTGGATTAGAACCCGCATGCCCCAGTTTCCAGGGTCTAAAGCAGGCGGTTGGCATAGTTTGATGAGCAGAGTGTATGGCAAACTGGGCCCGCATTAGTATAAACGCCTTGTGTCATCTCAGAGGAGCGGAGAGCTCGCGGTGCGGGAAAGCGTCGTGGGAAATCGAGATGCTGTACACTTGAGGGTCTCGGGGCAGAGGTTACAAAATCGACTGGGATTATTGGGCGGTTATCGATATACGCAGGTCGTCCCTTTCTCCTTGGGAGGGTTAACCTCTGGCTCGTGGATCTTTCATATCTGTATATACCTGGGTGAATTCACTATGGCAGATCGGATGCAGAGCTGCCTGGCATAATGCGGTATGTGCGTCCAATCGTGATTAGCGACCAAAGTACCGGATATTCTGTTTGCATCGCTCTGTGTTGGCGTGTATTTCGCTCTCGATATCCTGCGCGCAGCTCCGTCGAGAGCAGCATCAGGCGAACCAGCCACTTGCGATGATTACGCGCGATAAAGTCATTGATCCACCATTCTAATTGGTCGCGAATCGCTGAATCCGCGATTCATCTCCTCATTTGAGTATCCGAAATCAACTCAAGTATACGTGTGAATCAGATTTAAGCTCCGATTATTATCTCGATGACTCTCGTCTCGATGTTCATGCTCTCGGGATCAATGATTGATGGGCTATCACTAGGAGCAAACTTAAAACTACGAGGTGGCAGAGCTGCGCTCCGAAACGAAGGCAAACCAGGCACTTAAGGAGTTTTCTTTTCACTTTTTTTTACAACTTGATGAAAAAAGTTGTTACAAATTGCCTGAAGAACAAAATTCTCTAAATTCAAGATTGTCCGAGGTATTTGTTGCATAATAACCAAAATTTCGAAAATATTTTACGAACGATTCTTTTGAAAAACTGAATCAAGCTTCATAAATAAATATCTCGACTTCTACGAGCTGAAACCTCTTGAAACTGCGCGAGTTATTAGATACCACGATTCTCTTTGTGTGGTGCTCGGAAATTTTGGTTATTATACAACAAAATGATTTGCCAGCCCAAGTTGATCAAAAAAGTTTGTTACAAATTGCCTAAAGAACAAAATACTCTGAATTCAAGATTGTCCGAGGTATTTGTTGTATAATAACCAAAATTTCGAAAATATTTTACGAACGATTCTTTTGAAAAACTGAATGAAGCTTCATAAATAAATATCTCGACTTCTACGAGCTGAAACCTCTTGAAATTGCGCGAGCTATTTGATACCACGATTCTCTTTGTGTGGTGCTCGGAAATTTTGGTTATTATACAACAAAATGATTTGCCAGCCCAAGTTGATCAAAAAAGTTGTTACACATTGCCTAAAGAACAAAATACTCTAAATTCAAGATTGTCCGAGGTATTTGTTGTATAACAACCAAAATTTCGAAAATATTTTACGAACGATTCTTTTGAAAAACTGAATGAAGCTTCTTCGATGTTACACAAAAGCGTGGGCAAAGTTTCAAGAGGCTTCATCGTTTAAAAATTGAAATATTTAATGTTGAAAATTGTAACTTTTGCCTTTATGAGAAACTAATGAAAATTGTCATTTTTCATAGATAAATATTTCGAATTCTACACGGTGAGACCTCCAAAAATTGCGGGAGCTTTTGACTATCACTTTTTGTGTGATGCAAATTTAGAAAAATTCTATAAATCTATAGAAAATGTTGCACACAACGTTGGCAAGGAATAATCGGAACAACTAATATCAAGCACGTATGAAAACGTGTTTTATCGCCTGACGAGTTTAAAATATACAACATTATCCTCGCGCAGTTTCTCCCCGAATGCGGCGGTGTAGTAACTTAAATTTTTCATTCATAATAAGTCGTTGCAGCTTTGCACGAGTTTCTTGCCACCTCAGTTTCCTGTACGCCCCCAGAGTAAAACTTTTCTGCTTGCCCATGAATTCGTTCCGGCAGTTTTCGCGTTCACAACCTCCAAATGAAATGTTGAACCAAGAAATAAATAATTGCTTACCAAAAAGTAAAAAAAAACTCTGTTCCATTAACTAAAATAACGTCCCTGGGTCGTTTCGTCTCGTTTCATGGCTCGTGGACGTTCAAAGCGCGAAGTAAACAAAATCCTTGTGCAAAAAAGTAGCCCTGGCGAATGAGAAAAAAAAACTCTTTTTTTCTCCTCAATTAGTGTCAATCCCAGATTGAGTCTCCACAGACAGTTTATACGAACCGATCAAGAGCTCTGCCGACCCGCACGAGTTTCCAGAGGGAATCGTCCCGCAACATTAACACAAACACAGTATAAACTAGGGGTGTGCGAATATTTAAAAACTTGGAATATTCGGCATCGAATCAAATCAAATTGTTTGATTCGAATTTCAAACCGAAAATTCGACATTTTTTTCGAATATTCGATTTTTTCTTCGAATATTCGATTTTCTTTCGAATGTTCGATTTTTTTTTGGAAATATTCGGAAAAAATTTCGAAAGGATTTGCGAAAATCCGCTATTTTTTGGAAATTTATCGAATACTCAAAAAATCGATGAATATTCGATTCGAAAATCGAATTTTAATATTCGATTCGATCACTATTCGCACACCCCTAATATAAACGCATCGAGCTTTCCAAAGACACATACAATCGACCGAGTGTACATACTAATACGTAAATAATGCGTAGCTATAACCTGCATATGTATGTCAAAGTTTTGGCTAAATGAACCAAGATATTACGTTTGAAAAGCATGCACTCGCCTTATCGGGTGCAGAGGAGAGTTGGGATTTCCGGTTGGTCGACGCTATCGCGTTCATCCAAGTTTCAAAGTTCACAGTTGACAAAGTCTACTCAGAAAAGGGTGGAAGGGGCCTGGATGGACGATAGGAAGACTTTCAGTTGGCAGGTGTCGATATGCCAATCACGTTTCGAGATTACAGAGCGAGAGTCTCTGCAACTCGCTTCAGCTTTCACTAGTTATAAGCACACCAGATGAATATGTATATGGGCTGTGTGTGTGTTTGTATGCGCGGGTGTGGGAAGGGCCTGATGTATATACATATGAGGTTGCTTTATCGGTACGTGTCCGTACGGTTGGTTGGAGCGCGCGAGAGCTCCGAGTGTTGGAGCTGGACATAGATTGCGGGTTCGACGACGTGCACGGGGTGGCCAAGAGTGAGATCGGAGCAGGTTACATGCTATATGTGCTATCACTGAGGCTATAATGCCGTATATATTCCTAGAGAGGTGTGACACACACACCAAGGCGAGAAGAGAGCGAGCGAGAGAGAGAAGAGAAGAGAAAGGAACGATGTGCTCATCGGATACTATGGTAACTAGTAGAACGGCTATAATTAGGTCATACCAGCCTGAATAATTAGCATATATCGGTGCGGGTTCCACGCGCGTCTTGATGCACATCCCACACGAGCTTTTCGCCCTGCTAGGCTTTTTCAGACTTTTTCTCTTCATCAACCACGAGTCTCTGTTTGGGTTTGTTTTTTTTTCTTTCCCTTTTTAGTTGCGATGTTTTTTCCAATTTTCCGGATTTCACGGTCACGTCGCTGGTTTAATGTTTTCCCATTTTCGCGCAGCTTCTTTTTTTGGTCCACTGCAGTCTGTGAATCTTTAGGCTACGACGCCATGAGCTTTTCTCGGTTTTTAACTCCGCCCAGCCTTTTTTTTCTCTCTCGCTTTCGTCATGCACTCAATCGACTCTTTTTCATTCCGGATTTGACCCCTATTTTTTTCAACATCCCCTTTTTACTCTCCTGACTCGACCTACTCGTCTCTCTCGCTCTCGCTCGCTCTGCCTGTTTGATACGTTACGACCTGACCTCCCGCATACATACTCGCTCAACCCAATGGCTTTACGCGATGCTCCTGCTCACTGGGTCACTGTCAACTCTGTGCAATCACTATATAACCAACTCTCTTCCACTAATACTTCTCTCTCTCTCTCTCTTTTCCACTCTCCGCCTCTTCATTTTCCGACACCGACGATATAAGCCCCGCGAAAGCTCTCAGACTTACTTACTTTTTTCTTTCTCTCTCGCTCTCTCTCTTTCTCTCCAGAACGCCTCGTCATTTTGTCTCACTTTTCCGGTGCATTAATAACGCGATGTCGACCCTTCCCCCTCTCCCACCGAAGAAATTAATGCCAGTGCTCTTGGCACTTAATTCTTCAACCACGGGACACCGAAGCCGATCTCCATTCCCGTGTACATCAAAGACTTTTACAAATTTAGCTTTTCACAGATCCGGGACGATCGATTGATTGAAAAAAAATCAAAAAAATTCGAAAAAATGGAGAAATAATAACTGAATTGTCAAATTTTTTATTTATTACGATTTATCAGGGTCCTGAGTCGCGATTTTTTTATTTTCAAGTACAATCCATGTGCATTTTTTATTTTAATTTTAATTTAATTTAATTTATTATTTAATAATCATTTTTATTAATAATTATCAATAATAATAATTTAATTAAAAAATAAATTTTAATTTGATTTTTTAAATTCAAGTTTTTTTATTTTTTATTTAAGTTTATTCATTTATTTCTTTTATATTTAAGTATTTTAATGTATTTTTCAAGTAAATACAAATTTCCCCCCTTAAAAATGAAGAAATGCATGAGAAAACATTGAAAATTCTATAATTTTAGGTTTTTAAATCGAATTAAAATTTTTTTTTGCTCATTCGTTTGAATCGCTTTCGATTAAAATATTAAGTAATGGAGGGGTCGAAATGCAACAACGCATCATTGCAGTTGTCGAGATGAAATAATTGGAAAATGCATTGAACGATTCGCGTGCATTTGCATAATGAAATTTGGCTGTTGGGGGAGGGAAAAATCGAGTTAAATATAATGCAGGCGAGGTGCGTATATCGCCAGCCGAATGAACCGCAATTTTCGAACAAGGTAGTAAATTATTACCCGATACTGTTAAATGAATTGGCAAATAAAGCACTCGCGCTCCTCCCACTATTTTGCCTCCTGCTCCTACTTGGTTTATTCATTGCGCACTCTGTTTGGTTAATCGCGAGAAGAGCATCCTCGTATCCTCAAAATTAAACCATACGCTTCAGCCTCCGGCTGTCTTCTCGTCACATCCATTCTCCGCCCATGAAATTCCCTTTATTTTTACGGTTTTTCCCAAATTTGGTACAAATGCGCTTGGCACGCCAAAACTTCAGTTTTTCCCTATGACGGAAATTTTTCTTACGTTCAAAGTTTCGGATATTTAATTCACAATTTTTTATTTTTCCCATCCAATCGCGTGTAAATTGAATTCACGTCTCGGTCAAAGGTTGCAAGAAAAAATGTTTTTAGGATTTTTTTACAGGCAGCCAGAAAGTCTGTGGGCCGAAATTTTTGAAGAAAAATCTTTTAAGAAAAGATTTTCAGTTTTTTAAGAAAAAATGGAAAATTTCAATTTCAATTCTTCAAATTTCAATTTTTTAAGAAAAAATTCCACCAGGAAAGAAAAACTGCACCATTCGCAGTTGGCCCTTCTGTTCGACCTTCCACTGGCGCGCGCGGGATGCGATGGTGAAAAAAAAAAGGAAGAGAAACCGAAATGTCAATGGCACTCGATGGTCCATCGATCCGTTACTAATCTCGTAACGGTCCCAGTTACGTGACTTGCTAAATTTGTTTTTTTTTTTTCGCCAATTTCCATCAGTTCGGAAAATGTCTATTTTCGAGAAAATTCTTTGCGCAGCTTCATTCATGCATGGCGAACGATATTTCACGAGCTACGAGGGCTTGTCCACTGAAAAATACAGGATCAAGTTGTCCTGCTTGAGTTTTTATTTTATTTTAAAGATCCTCGCAGTAATCTCGTCCGCCATCGTCGCCGTTCTCGTTGCCATTTCGGCAACGTTTTTTCTCTCAACTCAATTTTTTCTCCTCCCAAGCGCGTATGGGTCGTTCCTCCTCACGAATCGTCCAGAATTAATTTCTCATCAAGTTCGTGTCGTTACAAAAACGACTCGCCGTTTATTTTATTCTCCACGATCTATTTTCCCGATTTTTTTGTTTTTGATATTTTCAAATTGGCCAGAAATTGCGTGATGGCCAAAAATGTGGTGTGGGTCGTTCAGAAAATTAATGAATCAATCAAAAGTGCATCAAAAAATTCGTAAAATCCACACTAAATATTCAATTTTGTCAAAAAACTAAATATTTTGGGACATTTTCAAAATTTTCGTCATTTCGACAATATTTTTCATTGTAACGGAACTGTCAGCAAAATTTACGATTGGAATGACAAAAATTCACTTTCCGAAAAGATTTTCCAGAGTTTTTTGCTGGAGTGACAAAATTTTCGTGATTTTTCAACAAAATTTTCTTCTCGGTGCAAGTTTCTCGAGTGCATGACGAAAATTTCATCAAATTTCATGCCCGAGTGTCTCATTCATTTATTTACAATAATTCCTCCATTTGACTCTGTTGCAAGAGAATAGCAGTGCGTTGAGCTGCAGCAGAGTGTCGCACGAAAGTCGAGCACTTTGGATTCCGTTGCAGGATATAAATGAAGCTCTCCGTTAACTCTTTCTGTGTCTGCATCGAGTTCGATCTGCTTGTACGTTTTTTCTCGGCTTTGGCGAGATCTCGCTGTTAAATTTATGGAGGAAAAATGTTGCAGCTGAAAGCGAGGCTGAAAGTTGAAAGAATCGAATGTCGAAAAATTCAAAAAAATTTGAATTTTTGGCTGTTTTTGTTGAGCTTTTTAGAGGGATTTGGGAAAATGAATGGAAAACCTCGTGTTTACACGTGAATTGATCAAACTTTTGGATCTTTTATTTATCAGGCTCGATCGTTCGAATTCTGCGTTACGATTCAACCCAGAGTCGATCCTGGTGAGCTCGCGTAGTCACGTACGCATCGTAGAACGTCCGAAACCCCTATAAACGTGCAGACATAGCCCAGCATTTATTTCTCTTGCCTCAACTCAATGGGGCTCGATTGTCGATACGAAACAACACGCCGATTCGATTGGACAATCAACGTGATCCGGATTTTCATGCTTTCCTGCCTCCCATGTCACTCCAAGGGACTCTGTCCAGTGAAACGATGACAGAGCAAGAAACAAAGTATTCTGTGTTTCCAACTCCGTGTCTCGAGCTGTTGTACACACGAGATTAATTAAAAACAGAATTAAAAACAAAAAAAAGCCACGACGATCAAAAAACCTCGTTTCGAGATGAAAAGTCAAAGAAAACATTCAAAATTGTGTAAAAATCGAGTGTTTATCGAATTTTCACGTAAATTCAATTTTTTATAAACCTCTTCGTGCCCGAAGGACTGGAAAAGAGAAAAAAAAATCAACTTGATTCGAACGGAGACGAGAAAAATATTTTTTTCCTGAAATAATTGCAGTTTTTTGGAATTCAATTACGTTGCAATATTCGATGCAGTCGAAAACCAATTTTTTTCTGCGCGCCCGGATGAAATTTTGATAGGAATCTGCGATAACTCAATTTTGTATAATCAAATATATTGGAACGATGAAATTTGCTTGCAGTTCTGGTCAGCGTACGTACCCTGCGGAGCAGCTCAATTGAATGCGGTTCAATTATCACTTGAGCAAATCGACGTGATTCGAAGGCTAGCCGAAATGAATGCTCAACACTTGACGCTCGTTACATCGGTCCGAGGTGAGGCGAATGTTTCAACGAACGTTTCCATACATTATTCCTTTTAAAAATGTCGAAAAATGTCAACAAAAAAGAAAATTTTGTTGGTTACGTTAAACTGAACGTTTTTTCGAAAAATCACGAAAATTTTGTCATTCCAGCAAAAAACATTCTGGAAAATCTTTTCGGAAAGTGAATTTTTGTCCTTCCAATCGTAAATTTTGCTGACAGTTCCGTTACAATGAAAAATATTGTCGGAATAACGAAAATTTTGAAATCATCCCAAAATATTCAGTTCGCTGTATTCAACAAAATGTCGACGATTTTTTGACAAAATTCAATTTTCAGTGTTGCATGCGGTTGGACTCGAAATAACAAAATTCGAATAAAGAAAACAAAATAAATAAATTCAATGA
Source organism: Diadegma fenestrale (assembly GCA_037043255.1). Taxonomy (NCBI): domain Eukaryota; kingdom Metazoa; phylum Arthropoda; class Insecta; order Hymenoptera; family Ichneumonidae; genus Diadegma; species Diadegma fenestrale. The sequence goes on from CM073312.1 coordinate 2,215,515, forward strand.
ATTGAACAAATAAATCGTGAAAAATAAATATTCAACGACTTTGCTCGTCGATCCGCACCTTCCGAGACGTAATTCAGCCGGGAATCTTATTGAAAAAGAAGAAAAAAACCGTTGTCGCTACTTTGCGAGTCTTCTGCAGGTCCATGTCGGTTCAAAGGGCATTTCCTCCTTAGCCCTTCGCGTTTTTCCCGATTGCGATGCCGCTCGAGTTTCAAGCTCGAGCATTTCCAACAAAATTCTTTTTCCTGTTTGCGGAATAAAATTCTTGAAAATTCCGAAGGATGAGCGAACAAGGCGAATGGGAAATTAATAAAATATAACAAAGCCAGTCAAGTTATGAAATAATGAATTAATCCGGCAGCCTGTCAAGAAGAAAAACAAGAAAACATCGACATCAAAGATAAAAAGTTGGCCAGATGTTAGTTGAAGATTCCGGTGGAATTCTAACCTGGATATTATCCTCAAAATTAAAAGCGGGTCGCCACAAAGTCGCTGGCTTGCCAATTAGTCGCGTTTTTTTTATCATCACAACGACTGTGAGTAACGTCCCCGTAATTGCAACATAAAAAATGTTTAATTACGTTTATTAATAGAATTTCAAGAAAAATAATAAAAACACGTTTGTAACCCACAACAAGAAAAAAAATGGTCACTGGCGTGCCATCCGTTTGCTGAATAAACTCGAGCCCAGAGCCCCGCGACACGCTTTTCACAAAGCGAGAAATCTTGAGGGTGAATTTTTAATGTGGTCGCATCAGCCGCATGATACGAGCCTTCCCTTTCCCTTAAGATAAAGCGTCGGCGATGGGCAAGACGACGAGGAGCGGGGCGAGGCAAAAATTATTAAAGGACGAAAAAAAAACCGAAAAAGAACCAAAAATTCTTGGATAATTTCAAAATTTTCGTAATTTACGATCGAAATGCCAAAAATTACGATGCTCAAGTTTTCATCGTTGGAATGCAACGAAATTCGCTTTTTTCTTGATCAGAGTTGGCGATTCTTATTAAATATTTTGTAAAGACACTAAAACGATTATTTTTAGAATCCAAAAACAAAATGAGCATACAAATTTTTATGGTTTTTGTTATTGAAACAAGAAATTAATAGAAAAACGTTTTTTTCGTTGTACCTCAACGTTGCAAACTTCAGCGCCATCAAAAATTCACTTTTCGAGTAGATTTTCCAGAATATTTCTCGCTGCAACGACATTTTTGTGATTTTTCAAAAAAAAAAACGTTTCCTCAAACGTGTCCAACAAAAAATCGTTTTTTTCCCAACCAAATTTTTTTCTCGGTGTGTACAACTGGAATACATACCCAGAGCTTCTGTATATCAAAGCTAAATGTAACTCTTGTACATAATCCAAACCGCATAGCGAAGAAAGGGCGAATTGCGCGCTTACGATAGAGATAGCCAGAAACGGCCATGTTTTTGTGGCCAACTTTGTACGAGCAGCTATTCTCAACCTCCTGTTTACGCCAAGGTGTTGCTCGTGTCCTTTTCCACCCACACAAGCATAAATGTTTATTTCTTATTGCCCATCAAAATATATATATATATATTGTGGCTATAGTCTCGCCCAAGATTTTCCTGCTGCCTTTTAACTCGCTTATCCGGAGCTCGTGCCACGATAAATCTTTACGCGTCTCCTTGTTTTTTTTTGTTACTTTCGTCATTGCCATCCTGGCTCCGAATCTCTGTGACTTTCTTTTGTGTGGTATCGCGAATTTCGAGAGAGTTTGCGAAAAGTAACAACGGCCGACGCGGACCAGGTCGTCGAAAACTTTGGCAGTCCTTTCTCAGTGTTTCCGGCTAAATCTGCTTGATGAAACTTTCAAAGGCGAGATTTCATCGAGTAAGCAAAAAATCGTTGATAAACCGGAGCAGGTGATTTTCAACACTGTAAACACAAAAATCGTTTCCTCCCCTTCGAAATGTCAGAATTTATTTGCCTGCAAAAATGTAGGTCGATTCGAAATGATAAACAAAATACTTGACACGCTTTCGAAAACCAACGAATTTTTTCATCCGCGACACTTTTCCAAAGGAAGAAAATAATGGAGAAAAAAAAACGTGGCTGCTGTGCACTTTGCATTGATTCATGAATTCTGGACATCGGAGAAAAGCGAGAAAAGTTAATCCGGGTGAGAGCAAAGTTTTTAAATACGACCTACATTATGTGCGCGCGCGGTACCGCGAGTAAACTTTTCAAAAACGGCACCGAGAAAGAAACCAGAAAGAGAGGCAGTTACGAGAGATAAAAAAAAATAAAAATAGAAGATAAAAAAAGGCGTACAAATCGCGGTACGAAACGGGTTACTATACGCTACTTGGATAGAGCTCGAAACTGGAAAAATCCGAGAGAAAAATAGAGGGAATGAATGGTATCTGGTACATGGATGCCCCGCACGAATCCCCCCACCACCACTACACATGTACTTTTCCCTCGTGTATTTTTATTACATATACACAAACATATCGCATGTGTTACAGAAACATAAGCAAAAGAGCATCGCTATATATTCTCGGGTATATATTCACATTGGAGATGTACAGAAAATCGGGGTCACGAACTTGATGCAGCCCACATTCCACCAATCCTAAGCTCTCGCAATCATTTTTCTTCCTATTCATATTTATCGATTGCTGTCGTATCTGCATTTTTATTTATTTATTTTTGACACGGGTCCCAGAGACCCGAGTATCGAGAAATACTCGAAAAAATGACATTTTTTTGGTTTTTCTAACGTTTTTTTTTTTTTTGCTCGCAGGTTTGATCGAGGCTCATCGCGAGGGCAAAATCGCGAGTCTCATCGGAGTCGAGGGCGGTCACTCGCTCGGGAACAGCCTCGGAGTGCTTAGAACTTTTTATGGACTGGGCGCTCGATACCTGACTCTGACCCACGCCTGCGACACGTCCTGGTAAGTCAGAGAAACGGCGATACATGCCGAATGTAAGAGGATTTAAGGTAGTCCTGGTGTTTCGCTTACCGGAACCGCGCTGTCCATGCTCATGAGTAATGTCAGAGCGACCACTAAAGCTATAAAGTATCTCATCCCAACAGTCGGGGCTTTTGCTGCATTGCCCGCGAAATTCCACTGCAGCGAGCGATAGAGTCTTGAGATTTTGTAAAAAGCATCTCGTCGTGTCTGTTATTTTGACGCGTGTCTCGATTCTACCCAGTCCATTTTCGAACCCGTATCGTGACCAATCTATCGGCCCAAAAATTCTCAAAAAATTACTCAACAACCCTTGGACATTCCAGTTTAGATACGAAAAACTTTCCTGAAAGAAATCCAAGGCTAACATACTTTTTTAAATGCAAAATGAAGAAAAAAACGGGAAAAAAAGTTTTTTCACTAAAATAATCGTCACTTGGTGGATTTTCAATATTTTTGCCTAAAATTTGGACCTGATATTCATCGGATCTGGTTCTTTTGGGAAAAAAATAGTAGGATAGCGCGCGTTTGAAAAAACATATTAATTCCGTTATTTGGAAGTGGGTCGATTTCAGAGTGGATTCTAGAGATTTAGCGTTAGCGGCGGTAATTCTTATCGCCGTCAACGCGCAATGGACACTGCAAACTGTCGTTGAATGACGATTACAGCCCCATTAATTACCGGGAACTAGGAGATATTTACGTCACAGTGACCACGATCTTGATTTGACTGCGATCCCGATGCCATAAAATCGAAAGAAAATCTTTGACACGGTGCACGAAATAATTAAATAAACCGAGAGCCGAATAAGATACGACAAAACGTTGAGAGCGAAAAATCAGGACACGCATACGACAGCCGGTGTGGGAAGGAGAGAGAGAGCGAGTGTCTGAGGTTATCCGAAAGTAGATGGGAGAGAATTAGATCAGGGTGTTCGGGAAATTGCGTGGTCGGAGAGAAGGCCCACGGGGGAGTTGGTTTGCGAAGCTCGTGGAAGCTTTTCGCGCAACAATGGTGGAGAAATGGAGAGAAAGCGAGAGAGAGGAGCGCGTTGACTTTGCGGCATCACGGTCTACAGTCTGGTTAACAGTTTCAGCCTCCCATGTGGACGAAACCCCCTGTGCCGTGTTATATAGCGGGACAAGAGCAACGGAACAGCTTTTCCCCAGGCATCACAACGCGGGTGAAAAGTTGACCGGATTCGTCGTACGTGCAACCTCCGGAAAATATTAGCTCTGTCCGCTGTTGCTCGTTTCTCGACAAATCCCGACCATTTTATCTTGCTCTCTGTTTTCTCTATTTATTCTCAATCCTCCATGGATGAGCCTGCTCAAATAAATCATAAATGGGATCACGTGAGCTACCGTGGACAAACGTATCACCATTTTCCTTCTTTCAAGCCAATTTTTCCAAAAAACAACTTTAACGAGCCGTACCGTCCAAACGGTAGCAGATACAGTAAAAGTCTTCAGGACCATTTTTGTAGAGAATTAAATTCCCTACAAAATCTCTCCTTACAACTTTTCTCTATTTTCAATACTTTAGCCCTGAGACCGACTCAAAGATTATAGATTTCAAAGATTTTTCTTTCCTCGCAAAAGCAATGCTTTGCGCCAACAAATAAATATTCCCGGTCCAATACTTGGTCCGTATTTGTATAGTTTATATACTATATATTCCTCGGTACATGTTCAGCCTGGTTTAGCCTGGGCATATAAATACAGACACGTACATAAGCGAAGACGAGTTTCTTCGGATTTTTCAATCCTTGCTCGGTTTGGCTTTTTACGCGTCCCTCGACGTTGCTGGTTTTCACGCTGGAGAGCCGTGAGTACGACATTGCAGTGGCCGTAAATAAGTTGTTGGGCCGTTGTTGGTTCTCGGGTGACGCGGAATCACCGGCCCATTCCACGTATACCGCGTAAATTCGTACCAGAGTGTGTGGGAGAGAGAGAGAAAGTGCATAAGGGACTGCAAAAGCGAGAGAGGCTGGAAGCTCTACATGTCCATATATACATACAATTGCTGCTGCATCAACGAGAGAGACTCTACGGCTTCCTGGCGTTGATCTCCGCCATTTATCGAGTCGACCAAGAAACTTTGCGGGGTCGAGAAGCCGAGAGGTCTCTGCGATATCACTCGCTCCCTCTCTCTATCTCTCTCTCTCTCTCTTTCGTTCGTTCTGCTCCAAGGCTACGCCACAAATTCTCATCAACTCCTGGCTTTCTCGCACTACACTGGCATTACTGTTGATATAGTGTGTACAGCTCTAAAGAGATATAGACAAGTGTGTCTGTGTGTTCGGGATGCTGTTCCTTCTTGGCTCACAAATGAAACGTCTCTCATAACCTTGCAAATAAGATGGGCAGATGGGCACTTGAGAAGCAGCTCCTCTTCGCACTTGCCTCTTTTATTGTCGTCTGCTCCTTCTTCCCCTTATTTTCGACTCTATAAATATGATCCACGTTCGCCCAGCTACAACCAGACATTAAGTACTCCTGGATATTGAAAATCCAATATGGACTCTGGCAATGATGTGTGTGACGAGCGAGGCTCAAGCTTTTTATGTGGAAACGTCAAACCATTCGACATGTTATGACTCAATCTTGATCCCACTGAAAATCAAACTTTGTTGAACGTGTTTGTCATTGCACCAAAAAATATTCGAAATTTACTTTAAATATCGACGTTTTTTGACTCAATTTTATTTCTCATGCCAATTTTTGGATCCTTGGCGTATCGACCAAAATTTGGAGGTTTGCAAACGTTTCACTTGTGCCTGGACACTCGTCGAAGGAATTTGCATAGTTGGGAAAAAGAAAATTCTCGTGAACACGTAGCTCGTGCTTATGGAACGAGCAGAAACGGCTTTTCGTCACTTCCAGCCACGTGCTCCAACCTGATGCTGTTCGTGTGCGACTTAAATCTTCCTTTTAGGTCTTAAAAGTTACGCTCTCATGTCCTTGTCATATGACCATACGACTCACCAACTTTATACGCTGCTTTTATAGACGCGCGACTACTCCAAAGAGCTCAGTCCCCAATAAACTGCTCCGCGCGCATGAGTTTCTTCTCGGCGTCACTCTTTTTTCATCATCCTCGCATTACTTACCAACTTTAGCGCCGATTCTTCGAACTTTAATTGAAACTCTGGCCCGTGACCGCAAATTGAGGAGCGACCAAAGTTATGGGACCGAAAAAAAAAACGAATCAGCAGCAGAACATTTTTCTACAGATTTATTTTCGCTTTTTTTTTGTTGATTCCGCCGAATGTTTCATTATTTTAACGAGTTCCCTTTACGCTTTTTTCTCGGCAGGGCAGTCTGTTCAGTTGGCGAGACGAACAGTACGCAGGACCACATTCCAGGACTGAGTGAATTTGGAAAGGTAAGAATTTCGATTGTTTAATAAATTGAATTAAAAAAAAAAAAGCGATCGTGGCTCCGAATTTTGGTTTTGATTCGCCCGAATCGAAAATGTTGACGTTTTTTTATATCTGCGGATTATTTATCTGTCGAAATTTATTTTCCTTTTGGCCTCCCCCGCAGCCCGTTGTGTTTCTCATTTCGGGGTCGTATCACGTTTGTATAAGTCTCGGAAATGCTCGCGGTAGCCACATCGGGTGTTTGTGGCTGTGTATGTGTTGGTATCCGGAAAACAAATGGCGATGCCAAGCGAGGGTTGACTGCAACGTGCCGCCAGAAGTATAAGGGGTTTCGGGGGGAGCTTACTGTCCGGAAACGCGGTCGTTATTATGCTTTCCCGTTTGCCGAGGGGGGGGGGGGGGGGTGGTTCGACGTGCCACGGACTCGTCTTGTATCGGCCACCGCCGCCATTACTGGTTACACAACGGCTGAACAAAGTAGGCCACTATATAATACGTATAGTACAAATCTGTATGTATCTGAGAACATATAATTCGCGTATATGAGTGTACGGCAGCAGGTAACGCTGCTCGAAATGACAATCGAGATTCCCGAGACGTGGACCTTTTTTTACGACTGCCCCGAGTTATTTCACTTTTGCTCTTTAAGGACCTTCCATGGCGAGGCTCGAATCTACGTACATTTTTCTTTTCACTACTTTTTCTCTCACATACAAAATCCTTTGCGTGTCCAAGTTCATGAGAAAAAAAGTTGTTACAAATTGCCTAAAGAACAAAATACTCTAAATTCAAGATTGTCCGAGGTATTTGTTACATAATAACCAAAATTTCGAAAATATTTTACGAACGATTCTTTTGAAAAACTGAATAAAGCTTCATGAATAAATATCTCGACTTCTACGAGCTGAAACCTCTTGAAATTGCGCGAGCTATTAGATACCACGATTCTCTTTGTGTGGTGCTCAGAAATTTTGGTTATTATACAACAAAATGATTTGCCAGCCCAAGGTGATCGAAAAAGTTGTTACAAATTGCCTGAAGAACAAAATACTCTAAATTCAAGATTGTCCGAGGTATTTGTTGCATAATAACCAAAATTTCGAAAATTTTATTTTATTTTATTTGTTTTTAATATTTTCTACAAAAATTTTACGATCTCACTATTTTTTTTGTGCGGTGCAAATTTAAAGGAATTCTATCGATAGAAAATTTTGCATACAACGTCCTTAAATTAACCAAAATGATCGAAAACTAAAAAAAAATCAAATTGAACGATTATTTTCGGGCATTTGAAAAGGAAATCGTGAGTATGAAGTAAAAATAAATGTTGAGCAAACTTTTTGAGAATTGAGCAAGAAGGAATAAGGAGGAAGTAGAAAAGAGAAAAAAAAGGATTTGTCATTGGATGTTGAACGATTCTTTTTGCTAAGGCGGTCGTGAGAGAGCTGAACAGACTGGGAATGCTGGTCGATCTGTCTCACGTTTCAACGAGGACCATGAGAGCGGCGCTGCAGACTACGAGGGCACCGGTGATTTTCTCTCACAGCGCGGCTCGTGCGCTCTGCAATTCCAGCAGAAATGTGCCAGACGACGTGCTCAGAAATCTGGTGAGTTTTCCGTAGAGCATCCAACAAAAAGACGAAGAAACCGAGCGAGTGAGACATGCGCCGAAACAGAGGGCAACGCGAGCGGGCTAGCAAGGGAATAAGAATAAAAATAAGATTGGAAGGAGGCAGGAGAAAAATATAAATAAGTGAAATACAAATGCGGCAAGTCTAAGGAAAAGCCAGAAATTTCCCATGGCCACGTACGTTCGAATGTATTCGAACAGGAACTTTGATAAATTCGAAAGACGCTGCATGTGCACATTTGGGTCAATTTGACCCAGAGTAAATAAACCTCATCCCCTCGATCGAGTGTCATTACCAAAAATAAAAAAATTCTTCTCTGCTGCGTTTGTCATTTTTCAAAAAACGTTCCGTATCCAACAGAATGTCGAGATTTTCCAAAAAAATTTTGCCAATTGGAGTCAAGCTCCCGAATCTAATGAATAAACAACTCAAAACAAGAAAATCAGTTTGCAAAGGCGTTTGTTACGTTCGGCGAGATGAAAGCTTTGGCCCTTGGACAGCAGGGCAGGGAGAATATCGCGTTGGAGCTGCTGCAACTTTCACTCAAGCTTATCGTGGTTTTGCCTACTAGATTCCGATGGCGACGTGCTATATTCTCCCATAAATATATACGTGTATAACAAGCATGTATCTGCATATATATACCGCGTTCGTATAGCCCTGACTGGGGCTCCATCACCGGCTGGAGAATATTGCACTGGTGAATTTCCGACAGATGCAAATTTCGCGTCGGTTGGTCACCGCAACCGGTGAGAAACTTTTGGCAGTATCCCTCGCCCACTTCTCGTCCGTCTCACGGGACTCGTGAACTATTCGATTTCGTTCAATTCAAACTCATACCAGTTGCATTAATTTAACGAGCCCTCGCTCTATAGAAGCAATTTCGACAGTTCCAAACGCAATTTCTTCAAAAAAAAACTCTAAAACGGCGACTTTTGAATCCCGCGCCCTTTTCGTTCTCCCATTTTTGAATCGTTTTGGCAAATTTGCAAAAAAACGAAAAAAACGAGCCCAAGTTGAACGCTTTTCGTTAAATTTTACCGGAGATACGAATTTTTCAAAATTGGGCTCATTTTTGGCATTTTTCTTTTTTTTCAGGCAAAGAACGGGGGCGTTGCGATGATCCCTTTTTATACGTACTTCATAACGTGTAACAGCACAGCGACAATCAAGGACGTGATCGGTAAATTATTGGCATTATTTTTTTCATTCCTAATTAATAGAAAAACTCAATTTTTTGTCATCACTGAGAGTCCCTAACGTTGTTGAAGTTTGCATCGTTGAAATGCAACGAAAACGCATCATTTTTTTGAGCAGAACGCCAAATTTTCAGACAAAATCTGTAAAAAATCGTGGGGCAGATTTCTTTGCCATACAAAAATGGAATTGACGATAAAAAAAATTGAAAAAAGCGCATTAACCCTTCGTGGTCGCACTGGGTCGATTCTACCCAGTCCATTTTCGAACCCATATTGCGACCAATCTATCGGCCCGAAAATTCTCAAAAAATTACTCAACAGCCCTTGGACATTCCAGTTTAGATACGAAAAACTTTCCCGAAAGAAATCCAAGGCTAACATATTTTTTTAAATGCAAAATGAAGAAAAAAAACGGGAAAAAAAGTTTTTTCACTAAAATAATCGTCACTTTGTGGATTTTCAATATTTTTGCCTAAAATTTGGACCTGATATTCATCGGATCTGGTTGTTTTTTGAAAAAAATAGTAACTTATTAAAATTTTGATAATTAAACTATTTAATTATCAAAATAATGGATCAAACTTATTTTCCTTGTTGCCTTTCGTTGCAACGATGCAAACTTCAATTCCATGGCCCTTAATGACTTGATAAAATGATATTTATTCGGTTCACAGCACACATAAATCACATAAGAAAAATAGCGGGTATAGATCACGTTGGTATTGGAGCAGGATTCGACGGCATAAATTTGTAAGTCGCTTCAATTTTTATCGATTTATATTTTTAATTTAGCAAGATTGGTCTCTGCGTGGACACATTTGGGTCAATTCGTCTTGGAGGGAAAAGGAAAATTATTTCTATACCTTGACTCGATTTTTTCGGTCTCCATTATTTATATTGATTCACGTCACAAATGACCCTCGTGTGACAAGTGAGAGCGATATGAAATAGTGGGAAATTGGGAAAAACTCGGTTGACTGAAAATTCTGGTTTGCAGCACCCCAACCGGACTCGAGGACGTGTCGAGGTATCCTCAACTATTGGCAACTCTTCTCGAGGATCCAACATGGTCCGAGGACGACATAAAAAAGCTCGCCGGCCTCAATCTACTAAGAGTGTTTGCCAGAGTCGAGCAGGTAGCCACGCTCAATATTCTTCAGTTATTTCTCACTCTCGTTTCTGCTTTCTCTCGGCCTGCTGCTGCTTTTCCTCTCCTCGAATGCCACAATCAATTTCCGTATCCAGCATCCAGCGGAAATCGATCTTGTCACGCTTCGCCGATTACTCCAATTTTTCTTATTCCTCGTTTCTTTCGTTTCATATTCGAACCGCCGGCTCCCTTTTTCCCAGTTCCTTTTCCTTGCCTCCGCACATTCCATCACTTTTCTTCCAAGAATTTCATTCCTACATTTTCCTTATTAGACCTTACCGGGCGCGATCCCTCTCGAGACGAAAAACACATACAAAACACTAGTCGAGCTGAAAGAAAATCGAGAATTTATTTCCCTGTCAATTTCCACGCGTGAGTTACTCCGAATCAAAACAGCGATAACGATCGTCGTCCTGATGGATAAAGAATCGCAGAAAATATTCAAGATCCTTTGCATCCTGCTCGATCAAGCAGAAATGTCGTCGCCAATTCTTATCGCAATCAGATTCGTCGCCACGAATCCTTCCGAGCTAAATCCATAACGACCCTTTAATTATCTTGTTGGTTGAGGTCAAAAATTACGAATTACGATTTGGACCAAAAATTTGACGGTGATAACTTGGAATATTCGGCATCGAATCAAATAAAATTGTTTGATTCGAATTTCAAACCGAATATTCGATATTTTTGAATATTTGGCATTTTTTGGAGTATTCGATTTTTTTTCGAAAATATTCGGAAAAAAATTTCGAAAGGATTTGCAAAAATCCGCTGTTTTTCGCAAATTTATCGAATACTCGAAAATTCTTCGAATACTCGAAATTTTTTCGAATTTTTTTTTCGAATATTCGATTTTTTTCGATATTCGGTAAAAAATTTCGAAAGGAATTGCGAAAATCCGCAATTTTTTTGAAAATTTATCGAATACTCGAAAAATCGACGAATATTCGTTTCGAAATTCGAATCGAATTTTCATTTTCTCGCTGATTTTCTCTGAAAAATAAAAAATGGCGTCTAGACTGGGTCTGGGAGACCCAAAACCGACGAAACCTTCCGAAGAAAGTTCTTTTTTTTGTGGCCTTGAAGACTGAGGGCAAATTTTGATTTTTGAAATGTTTAGTCACTTTTTTCGACTTTATAAAATATTAATTAATTAAGTAATTAATTTTTTCACTGTGGCCGAGCAGGTACGCGACGAGTGGCAAAGAGCTGCTGTGTTACCGGTCGAGAAGATAAGTCCACCGGATAATTCAGCCTGTGCCTACGGTTTTTCCTGATCCGTCTTGCGTAGCCTCGTCCAAGGATTTTTCGATTGGTCGCACTCGATCAAGATACGTCGTGGGCTGGACGAACTGAGGACTCGCGATAACGTGGAAATGAGCGGTAAAGGGCAGTTTCGCGGTCGCATCCTATGAATAATCTGCCAAAAATCCGATGGTTGTTAGTAGCAAAAAGTTTTTCGTTTCCTTCGAATTTCGTTTGGCACGAATCGATCGTATTCGTGCGATCGATAAAACTTGAATTTTTTACTCCATTTTTTGTATCGATCGATTATTGACTGAATAATTTGCCTGAAAATCGCTTGACTGAAATTTTCATTTAATTTTCAACTCTTTTTCACAAATTTTTGATTTCTTCATTTTTTTATTTGTATGGAAAAATACGGTGAATATTTATCGAACCAGGAGGATGTGAAAAACTCGTAAATACTGATAATTTCTTAAGCCATGAATATTAATAATCAAGCCAAACAATTCATAGATTTCGTAGACTGATCAACGAACCACTGAGAATTCTGTGAAAGGAGTAAATCGCGATATCAACTATGACGAACGTGAACGATCATTTTCGCCGTTCAACTGCCAATTCCTTTGAAATAAATATAAATCCGAAGATTGTGAGTGGTCGAATGTGAGTGTATGAGTTGAAAATAATAATTTTTGTTCGACTGAGTTGCCACGATATGGGCAAAAGGGACAAGCACGAAAAAACTGTTCGTGATATTTGTATAAAACGTGAAGAATCCAAAACGAACGATAATTCAATATTCAGGAACATGGAGCATGGAAAAGTTTGCGGAAAACAGTCAAAGATCCAAGCCAAGAAAAAACAACGAGGCTCGAGCAAAGTTTTGGATTATTAAATTCCCTCAACTCGCCCAATCGATCCAACAGACTGAACGATCCCAACTCCATTAGCCGCCATCCACGCTCGATCAATTTCGCCTTTTTTATCCACCCAACTAAAATACCCTGCCAAGACGTTTCTCCTTCGTCTTATTCAATTAACAGACTCGCACACGACCAAAGCAATCACACGCGGACACACGAAAAATTCATTCACCACTCGATCATCCCTTTTTGTTGCTTTCCCTCGACTAGTCTCATTTTTTTAATTTTATTTTCATTAAATTGGAACTTATTGTACGAAATTTAATCGAAAAAGCTTGAAGCGCCTGATCAGGGGAAATAATTTTTCAATCAAACCCCCAGTGGCTCTTTTGCAGTCTGAGAATTATCTCGTTTTTTTTCACAAATTAATATCGATCCATGACTCGTGGATGTTGCTGAGTTTATTTCGGAAAAAGACTTTTTTTGTTGTGTTTCAAGGACGAGAAATGCGCATTGACGATCGACGATGACTCTGAAGTTTGCATCGTTGGAATGCAACGAAATGCATTTTTGACAAAAATGATGATTCAAATGCAGAATGTAATTGGGATGATAAAATGATTTTGCCATTCGAAAAGCTTGTCGGCTGGAAAAATTTGGATGACATTGAAAATTGAATGAATCTTGAATAAAATTCAATATTTTTCGATGCATTCGAAATGCATCGTTGGAATGCAACGAAATTCTATTATTTCTTGAGCACAGCCAATAATTATTATTGAATATTTGGTCCGGCCAATAAAACGCTTTTCTTTTGCGAACAAAAAATGCAACGAAATGCATTTTTATCTTTGACAAAAATAATAATTCAAATGCAGAATGTAATTGGGATGATAAAATGATCAATTTTTGCCATTCGAAAAGCATATCGGCTGGAAAAATTTGGATGACGTTGAAAATTGAATGAATCTTGAATAAAATTCAATATTTTTCGATGCATTTCGAATGCATCTCGATGCAGTTACGATGCATTTCGATGCAGTTGGAATGCAACGAAATTCTGTTATTTCTTGAGCAGAGCCAATAATTATTATTGAATCCGGCCAATAAAACGATCAAAAAGCTCAATCGACTCAAGAAATTGCGACGATTTTAGAAATTCAATAAATAATCAATGAAAAAAAATGTTTTTCGTTGAATCTCAACGTTGCAAAGTTCAGAGTCGACAATCGACGTCTCGTATTGGTGAACCTGTCGTACTGTGATCTAATATGCAATTGGAAAATGGCGAGCTCTCGTGTGTCTACAAAAATGATAAAAAAAATAATAATTAAAATGTAAAGAATTCAAAGAAAAATGGGAGAAAAATACGATCTTGGCATTGAGCCTGGAGCCTTGTCGCAATATTATATAAGAAGAGAAACGAACACGAAAAGGGAGGAGAAAAAGAAGAAACGAAGAATAGAAAAACTTGTGATTTTTTCCAACGTGTATTTTACAAATTTTTTCATCTTTCGGAGCTTTTTCTCCGAGTCGCGGATGCACTTTGTAAAAGCTGTCAAGATGAATCGAACAGCAAATATTTGATAAACGCTAATTGATATCTTAACGATAACGCGATAATTATCGACGTATAAAAATCTCGGCGTTCACAGCAATTTGAAAAAAAAAAAAAAAAAACATCGCCGAGAAATTTATAATATTAAAATACATTTGTAAAACGTGTGTGCGATCGAGACAAGAGCTAAAAATTGTGTATTGCGACTGAAGGACGATTGAGAAACAACCAACCAAACGCCCTTAACGAATTTTTATTTCCCTTTGACTCAATCAAGCCCAAAACTCGAGAAAATCTCGAAAACTAAGAAAAAACAATTTTTTCCTTCCAATTCCACGCAATTTCTTGAGTACAATTTTTTCTGACGAAAGAATTTGATCGCCAAGTTGATTTACCAACTAAAACCAAAAAAAAAAGGAACGAACGAGTAATTTTGAAGAAGCGAGATGGAAAAAATGGAGGATAAAAAAAAAGGCTTGAAAGTACACGAAGGGATAGTGAAAAATTCCACGAGACAAACCTAGCGAGCGAAATAAAATAAAACTAGAGAGTTTCGAGTAGAAGATTTCAAAGAAATTGAAACGAATAAGAAAAGTAGTTGACAATTATACGAGAACAAAGTCGAGAGGACAAGAAAATCGACGAAAAAAAAAACCCAAAAAAAAAACAAAAACAAATTTAACAAATATAAAGAAAAAAAAAAAAAAAGTCCAGGTGCGAAGGACCAGTGCGAACGTCGGATGCTGGTAGGCCAGCACCAAACAATTATAATTATAAAGGCAAAAGAATAAAAAAATTAGCGACTTGTCCGCCTCGCGGAAGTGTTCATTGCGCAGGAACGTTTTAGTAAAAAAAAAAAAACATTCACGAAGTTTTATTTCTTCGTCTTTTCACTCGAAAAAAAACAGCAAAAAACGTCTCCATGCGGGAGGAAAATCGATAACAAACTATAACCAATTAATAAACAAAAGAAAATCGTAAACGTATTAATAAACAACACACAACTGCCTAGATCTCTGATTAACATTATACTAATTATAATAATAAGTCCAAACGCACAAAGGACAAGTTTGGAGACGTATATAGACATTACAAGTAGATATGAACATGCATATATATGAATATGTACAATTTATCGTGAGTACGTATGTAAATACCGAACAAACCAAAAAAAAAACAAGAAAAAAGCTCGAAACGACTGGGCGATGAGAGAATTTTTATTGAGAGCTAATCAAGAGTCTGGCTTTGATAACAAAGCGTACCCACGACTAGATTATTATGGAGATTTATTAACAAAATATCTCGACGATTCATTCAACAATTGAGCAAACGTGCGTGAGTTTTTGTGTGTGTGTGAGGGAGAGAGAATTCTCGGGGATGTCTGTGTCTGGTTCGGGGGTGAAAGTTCATTGAGAGATTCAAGAAATTGAGTGAATTAATAAAAAACAAGCCCAAACGACGTTTGAATATTGACACTCGACGTAGATTCGTTTGCATCCTCCTTAGCGAGCTCCTTGAAGAAAATTATCGGAAAAATTTCACTTTGGGCGGCCACGATCGGAAAAAAGTCACAATTCTTCAGGATTTTAATGGGAAATCAATGAATTTTCTTTCGAATCGATCAATTGGGCTTGGAAATTTTCACGCTAATTATTTTCTGTCAGCTGATCAAATTTTCACGTCGCTGGATTGAGTTTTTGCTCGTCGATTTGGTTGGAAAAGGAAAAATTTGTAAATAACGATTTTCCTGTGAAATGTCGTTGATTTTTTTGTTTGGGAAATTGTTTCCAGATCATCGTGTGCCAAAGTCTTTGGAAAAATCGTTCGAGAGAACAATTCTGATTGAAAAATTCATTTTATTGGCTTTTTGTCTCTAATCAAGAAATAATTACCGCAACGACCTTGATTGCGTTTTATTCGTGACAAGAAAATGCAAGTGTGTGTGTGCGTGTGCAATTTCGAGGGGACACGTGACAATATGGCGGAAAAGTCTGTTGTCTTGACTCGCTGAGCGCTCAAAATGCATAAGTCGTCGAAGCTTTTCCTCGTAAAATTGTTTGAAAAATTGTTGAAAACTAAAAAAGAGCGCGGAGTAGCGAGAGCGCTTGTTATTTATTTCCGCGCGCGCGTCCTTGGTCAAAAAGTTTAGAAAAATCCTTAGGAATGAAAAGGAAATAAAAATGATAATTCAGAGATTGAATTAGTTAGCGCGAAATAAACTTTAGGTCGCGGAGCGATTCGGATGGGGCAATAAAATGAAAAAAAAAACAAAACTTGACTCTCACCCACAGACACGCTCGTAGCTGATTAAGAACTAAAAAGCGTAAGTTTCAGTTTTCGTTTAATGTCTCACGTACGAGAGGGAAAATCGTCTCAATCAAGAAAATCGAGTCGTCGCACAAGACAAATTAAAATCTTGAGTTCTCCTCAAAAAAATCCAACTTTCCAGAGCAAAACTCGCACCGGAATTCGAACCAACAAAGTGAAAGGAAAAACGGGGCAAATCGCCAGAAAAAATCGTTTGCAAACCAATGAAAACTCGCGAGCTCGATTCCTTGATCGTCAATTGCAATTTGTCTCTCTTTCTCTCTCTCTCTCTCTCGTAATTGGTTGTAAAGGAGGCCGAGCGTATAAAAAAATGTAAATTCTTTTCGACATCCTTAATTAAGTCGCTTTTCCAAGTGCAACGCATCGCCGACGACGACGACGACGACGAAGAAGCAAAACAAAGTTGTGTAAGTGAGAAAGGGATCGAGCGTGCTGTAAAAGTATAAAAAATGAAAATAATCTGTACGATGTGTGTGTGTGATGGAATGTCGACGAAAAAACTGCACGTATTAATTATCGTTTTGACTCCGAATCTCATTATTTGGAATTAAATTATCTTGCGATTTTGTCATGCTCTTTAAATCATTCGTTTTCATTGCACGTTCGTCGCCACGATGGAAAAGCGAGATTTCGAGTGGAAAAGAATTTTAACTGTGTTACCTTAGACGACATTGCTGGAACAATGATTTGTACGCCTTCTATGAAGGACCCTAGAGTACATTATGTTACCTAATACCACGTAAGCACTTATTAACTAATAAATATTATTTACAAAAGGTGGATTATGAGAATTTACGATCGAGTCTTTTCTCTTAATTTTCCCCGGCGTTTTCCCCGCAAGTGTGCGCAGCAGCAGAAATTCTGCAGCATCTTCTTTCCGCACGAAAACATATGAAAAATGTAAAACCAAGAGATTCACTGACCGAGCTGCGATTAATCGAGTGCTGGAGCCAAGTTTAGGTAGCGAAAAGCTTTTTTCTTCTCCAGAGCTCGCCCAGCGCTGGTGACACGACATTTTTCTTCGCCTCCAAATATAGGTCAGCCCTTTAATCCCTAAAGACTCGAGAGCATAAACATTCGAATGGATCTTCCGAAATGTATTGTGCAAACAATAAATCTCGCACAGTATGGAACGAATTTTTTATCGGGAACCGATTATTTTTGTATAAACATTCTTGACACCGAAACTAACAATTTTATCGCATAAAGAAAGATTTTCTGACGTTATGAATTTGGGATAAAAAAAAAAAATTGAATTTTTCTTAAAAAATTTTGGCTCACAGCCTTTTTGGCCATCTGCGAAAAAAATCTAAATGCATTTTTGATTGCAACTCGTTTTATGCAAATCTACACGCGTTTAGATGGGAAAAATAAAAAAATTTTAATCAAATATCTCAAAATGGTTAAAAAATTGTCTTCATGGGCAAAAACGTTTCGATAAAATTTGGAGACGCTTTTTCGCTTATAATGAAATTGTTGCGACTGTGTGTCCGAGGAAGGCCAACGCGAAAGCTAAAAGCGAGACAGCATCCGCGATATAACACATCGATCTGGACCCGCGCATGTGCAATGCCAGGAAACACTTGTTTCTCTCGCTCTCGCGATATTGGCGAGAGCTTGTGTGCGCGGTTGTTGCTGCATGTGCAAGAAACACTCTGTACGAGTAGTGGATAGGACGGATCTGTAAAAAGAGGAGAGGGACTGGTCTAGCTAACGGCGTGACGCTCTGAGATCGGGATAACGGGCAAACCAACAGGTGATGCTTTGGAGAAAAGCACAGGACTCGGTGACACTCCCTCGAGCGTCTCTGTGCGTTTTGAATTATTATTTACCGAATATTTAGTGAATTCCCTCAGCAGAAAAGCATAAAAAAGCTTCGCATTGTGTTTTTTCTAACTTGTGGCTTCGTCTTCGATCCTCGTTCGACTAAATTCGCGTCGCATCCTTCGCAGTCGATTGTCCGTTGCTAATTAACCGCTCGTTACCGCGCAAATCCACACGAGCCGGATTTTATACGCGATTAATTAACCAGCGTGACTAAAAATTCAATTTGCAGCCGCTGCAGACTCGCTCTCAAATTTTATTCTACGCGAAGGACGCCAAAAAGGACGATCAAGGACATTCGAATTTTTTTTTATATACACGAAACGTGCGTAAACGATTTTTCTATTCTCTCCGTGCATTTTGATCGGATTTGTTGTGAATGTGACAACGAGTGCCTCGCAAGTTCCAGGACAATAAAAAATAAACAATAAAACTGAAAAAATTGTCGACAATTTTTGTTTTTTTATTGCAATTTTTATTTTGTGCTCAAAATTTGACGTCGATTCGATTATTTTTCGTGTTGACATTCGAGATTCGTTGACGAGCGCCATTTTTCAACTCGCGTGCTCCAATAAATTTCATCGCCATTGTTCGTGCAATAACAAACGCTCGTGGAAGGCTCGGACCCGAGAAATCCAGACGAACGAGTCACGCGGGTCAATTGAAATTATTCAAACGGTCGTTGGTTCGCGAATCGATGGGAAAATTCACCTGAAAAATAATGGAAGCTTCGTGCGAGATTTCGGAAACACGATCGATGCGGAATTTTTAAGTGGGTCGATGTTTCGACGCGCGGCGACGACGTTTCATTGAAAAAACGAGCTGAATTTGGTTTTTTAATTACGCGGAAAGCGACGATGTGAGAAAATCACTTTTGGCGTTTTGAGAACATGGTTTGACGTCTATCGCAAGCCGGCGGACGCCAGGTAAGAATTTTTATCGAGTCGATACGAAAAATGAATTAAAAAATCGCAAATTTATTGATTCAAACATTTTTTTTTATATTCTCGTTTTTCGGTAACTTTTTCGGGATTTTTCGCAGTTTTTTTTTAATCGCTTTGCTAAATTTTACGTCTCGGATCAATTTGGCGATAACTTTTCGCAAAAATCCGCCGAAAATTCGTTTTTCTCTTTTAATCACGTGGGAAAAACAGAATTTTCGAAAAATCTTTTTCGTGAAAATTTCTCGAGCGGAAAAAATCGTAAGAAAGACGGAAACGCGTTATTTGCCTTGGGGCGACCGGCCGGCGTGTCTGTCGCCCCAACATTTCGCAGACCCAAACAGCACAAAAGCTTGACAATTTCTCAACAGGTGTCGAGCCAAGTATTTCGTTATTTTCACCCTCGAACGAATCGGAACTCCAAGAATGTCTCGAAGGAAAACGGGGATAAAAAATTGAAGCCAAAAATCTCGAGTCAGCTGGGAAAATCAACGATCGCGAATAAAATTTGTTATCGAGAAATTCTTTTCGCAAGGATGCAACACCTGAAGGCCGTGCATCGTTAAAATCTCTGTGCAGTCTCGTTAGACGCGACGAATTTACATCCGAATAGATCGCTCCATACGCGGTCAGCAATTACTGTCGTGCAATCTCTTAAATGGGTCATTGGAACGATTTGCCGAACAACGAGTTTCAGCCACCCAAAGCTTTTCCGCTGCATGAGCAAAGAACGAGAATTTTTGTCATTTAATACTCGAAAAATTCTCCAAAACTATGATTTTCCATTTATTCAATCTCTCGAGTACACACTGGGTCATTTTGACCCCGACCATTGTTTTTGCATCAACGAATGTCGAAAATAAATTTATGGCCATAAAAAAAGATAAAAAACGATCTAAAAAACGCCTCGGGTCAGATTGACCCACACGGAAATGAAAATTTTCTTGAATACATTCGACTAAACGTTTTTTTTTTTTAAATCACAAAAATTTCAATGAAAATGTCAATTTTTGTAATTCCAATCGTCAATTTTGCTGACTATGCATCGATTTTGCCGTTAGAAATGAAAAATATTGTCAAAATAACGAAAATTTTGAAATTATGAAAAAACACAAAAATTTCAATGAAAATGTCAATTTTTGTAATTCCAATCGTCAATTTTGCTGACTATGCGTCGATTTTGCCGTTAGAAATGAAAAATATTGTCAAAATAACGAAAATTTTGAAATTATGAAAAATCACGAAAATTTCAATGAAAATGTCAATTTTTGTAATTCCAATCGTAAATTTAGTTGACGATTCCGTTAGAAATGAAAAATATTGTGAAAATAACGAAAATTTTGAAATCACCCAAAAATATCGATGTGAGAGATCGAAAATTTTGAAATCACCCAAAAATTTCAATGTAATCCAAATTTTTCGCGCCGATGTGCTTTCCGAATGACAAAAATTTATAATTTTATCATCCTAATTGAATTCTGCATCTGAATAATTATTTTAGTCAAAGATAAAAATGAATTTTGTTGCATTCCAACGATGCAAACTTCAGAGTCATAGAATCGGGACGAATTATTTAAGGAGATGGAAGAAAATTGCACACGCGGTGGGCGCATACGTGAAAATGAGTGAAACGCGATCGAGAGCTCGTCTATTTTTGAACGCGTTAATAAGGCCAACGTTTCATCCAATATATGCAGCTTAATCGATCATTCACGAGGGACAATAGTGCGCGCCACCTGAAATATCATTCTCGGTTGTGAAGCACATGCCAGAGCGATATTTCAATGGCAAAAAGCAAAGGCAGCTTTTCCATAGAGAATCGATGCGAAATACTCAAAGTCGCGAAGCCTCTCGGAGTGTTTCGTATCGAAGGATGTCGCAAACACTTGAGATAGAGCAGACAATACGCGGATGCTGCGGCCAGGCCGCACACATTCCGCCGCGATTCTCTCACAGTCGCATCCAATGTTGGATTTCTTCAATATGCTTCGCGGCAGAGCCTGTTTGCGCGCTTTGATCTCTTCGTGTATTCGCTCCCAACACATCCGCTGCCCTACACTCGAAAACACCAAAGTCTACTGTCGAAAGAACGCTCGCGACTGTTGCAACTCACACACACACCCGCACGTTTCCCATCGTATAGAGAGGATCGAGAGTAACTTCAGATCTTGGCCCGATACTATTGTCATGGAAAACACGAGCAAGTCAAAGGGAATACACTGGATATTCCCGAGAACCAGGAAAAGAGAATTCTTTGTGTACACACGAGAGCAAGCGACTCGTTGCTTGTGCGAGGTCAAGAAGAAAGCGTCAAAACGGATATTACATGCGAACAGGCAAAACGAGAGGATTCAGACGAGTCGGCGTAACGTGGATTGCGAAACATTGACGCAATTTTTATTATAATTGAAAAATTTGTAGCTCCGCGGTAAAATTTAGTCAAAATCGAAAATTTTCGAGAATATTCGAGTGCTGGATCGAGGTCCTTGCAATAATAATAATCGACGGCCCAGAGCCCTTTTGCATAAATAATGAACGAAGTCTGCTTGCGAGCCTGATGCACAAAACATTCGTCGATATTCGTCGAAAAGCGAAAAAATCTCATTAACTCTCGCTAGACGCTAAAGTTGACAATACTTGACAGTTTTTTCTTGTCTCTTTTAACCAGCAGGAGCGCGAGGATGCCTCAGGGTAGTGTTCAATGGCAAGGGACACAGAGGAGAGCTTGCGGTCCTGGTGCAAACTGGAACGTTCAGGTAAAATCGATTTGGTGGAATGTGACGAGTT
Source organism: Diadegma fenestrale (assembly GCA_037043255.1). Lineage (NCBI taxonomy): Eukaryota > Metazoa > Arthropoda > Insecta > Hymenoptera > Ichneumonidae > Diadegma > Diadegma fenestrale. The sequence goes on from CM073312.1 coordinate 2,237,371, forward strand.
GGCGAGGGCGAAAATTATAACGAAACTGCAGAAACTTGGAGATGAGGCTGAATCGAGTTCTATTAACTTACAACTGGGACACTTATCCGACCGAAACGTCTCCAACAAACTAGCCTAATGATCTCCTCCACGCTCCTACACACACCACAGCACATTTAACTCTTTAATGTCGTCCTATCACATACAGAGTCATATTGAAAATTCTCCCTCAGGTCGTTAGAGGAAAAGTTACGACGAGATGCATCTGGCACGCTTGCAGAGCACTTGGAATTGGACTCTTGCTAATGCTGCTCGGGGCTTGCATGGCCACCATCGGTAAGAGCCATTTCATCCCAACGATTAATCACTAAATCTTCTCCCATCAATTTCTCAACTTTCTGCACCGATCAAAGTGCAGGCTCGAGCTAATTATTTCTCGTACGATAATCCACCGGACGACCTCGGCTAAGATCATAAATTCGAGTAAATCTGGCTCAACAAAATCTCGAAAATTTGAAAAATTAATTTTTTATTCATTATTTTGATAATTGACACACTTTTTGCAATATTTGCCAATTAATTCAGTTTTTTAATGGCAAACAAGTCTGTCCCACTATTTTCGACCAATTTTGAATGAAATTGAAAACTTTGCTTTGAAAAATCGTTGCAAAATTTTGGTTTTTTCTTCAGCAGAGTTAACAATTATTGTTCCACATTTGCCTCGGACGATTGAACGAAAAAATTGAGATTTTCGAAATTCAATACATAATTGACGGAAAAAATATTTTTTTGTGAGAAAAATGGCTTAATGACGTTCCTGCGTTGGTCTGCGCCAAAAAAATGATTAGAAAATTGTGTTTTTTTGCATTTTTATCGAAATTCCAGGCTATTACGCGGATCAGTTGTCAGTGGCTCAGGAAATTCGTGGCAACATAACGGTCAAGGTGAAGAACGAGTCTCGGGGTTTTCATCTCAACAATCTGAGCTACGCTGGGCCAATAGTAATGGGAGTTGGAGGTAAATGCAAATCGCTTAGCCCAAAAAATGAATAATCGATAGAAACTCGAAAATCGATCGTGTTGCATAAGATAAAAAATTGCATTTGCAAAATCCGATAATTTTCTCGATGCACGACGATGCAGAAATCGCACACGTCAAATCTTTTCTCGAATTCCATCGCGAAACCCAAGCAGCCCGTTTTGCACATGCAAATTTCAAATTGCCATCGGGCAAACATGCGGAAATCCTTAAAACTTTGATTCCCTCGCGCGTTCGCATTTGTTTCAAGTGAAAAAAAAGTTTGCCCCCAGAGAGATTTGAACTCTCGACCCCTGGTTTACAAGACCAGTGCTCTAACCCCTGAGCTATGGAGGCGCATGGAGGCGTTCGCTGAAATAGCGTACAAACATACGGGATGGCAAAAATTCTCAATTTTCACAAAAGAATCAATAAATCCCATTCCCACTAACTTTTTCACGATCAAAAAAATATTTTGCACCCTAATTTTGCAAATTTTCGAGAAAAAAAAAAATTTACGCATGTTTTTGTAAGGAAAAGCAAAATTTCGAGTTAAGGATCAAAAGGAGCGATAAATTCAATGAAAAACAAAAAAAACGAAAAAAAAAACACTATTGCCAGGATTCATTGTCGTGGCAGCCTGCGTGATGACCTTCGAGGCTCGTGACAGCGCAGCAAAAGTCGTTCCAGCGCGATTCCGTTTCAATCAAGGCTCGACCTTGAAAAATCGTAATCAACGGAGTCGTCGCTCAACTTCGAGTCAAACCACCAAATGGGATCACCAGTTTGGACTGTTTCGAGTTAATCGAACTCCGAGCCCGAGCGCCCAAGAAATCTACCGGAAACAATTGACCGCAGAGTTTCTTCGCTTCTCAAAGAACTTGCAGGACAAAGGCTTGCCCAATAATCCGATTAAAAAAAGTCCCAGCGCGCCCTCATTGGTCACCAAGAAATCTCCTGCCAGTAGAAAAGCCGCTAAATACGCTGGCTGCGCTCTCTTGAATCCTGAACTACTGCCCAGGCAAGCTTTGTCCGTTGACAATCCTGGCTACAGCCCGCAGCACCGATCAAACCCTGATAATATCGAGCAAAACAAAATCAATGGGAGTCAAGTCTCCATGGCTATGGACCTGCACATACCGAACAAGGGGCCAGTCACTCTGAAGGTACGAAAACACTAAAAACAAAAATTTATTCAAAAACATCGATATTTCGTTGGATACGATCGACGAAACGTTTTTTTTTCGAAAAATCACAAGAATTTCAATGAAAATGTCAATTTTTGTAATTCCGATCGTCAATTTTGCTGACTATGCATCGATTTTGCCGTGAGAAATGAAAAATATTGTCAAAATAACGAAAATTTTGAAATTATGAAAAATCACGAAAATTTCAATGAAAATGTCAATTTTTGTAATTCCAATCGTCAATTTTGCTGACTATGCATCGATTTTGCCGCGAGAAATGAAAAATATTGTCAAAATAACGAAAATTTTGAAATTATGAAAAATCACGAAAATTTCAATGAAAATGTCAATTTTTTTTATTCCAATCGTCAATTTTGCTGACTATGCATCGATTTTGCCGCGAGAAATGAAAAATATTGTCAAAATAACGAAAATTTTGAAATTATGAAAAATCACGAAAATTTCAATGAAAATGTCAATTTTTGTAATTCCAATCGTAAATTTAGTTGACGGTTCCGTTAGAAATGAAAAATATTGTGAAAATAACGGAAATTTTGAAATCACCCAAAAATATCGATGTAAAAGATCGAAAATTTTTAAATCACCCAAAAATCCAAATTTTTCGCGCCGATATGCTTTTCGAAACGTTTTTTTTTCGACAAATCCCAAAAATGTCAATGCAATTCTAGAAAGTCTCTCCGGAAAGCAAATTTTTGTCATTCCGATCGAAATTTTGCTGACAGTTTCGTTTAGAAACGAAAAATACTGTCGAAATTTCGTAATTTTTCAAATTATCCAAAAATATTTAAAGTTTACGGTGTTCAACAAAATTTTGACGTTTTTTGACAAAATTTTATTTTCTGGCAACGAAACTTACAATTTTGTTTGGATTCTAAAAAAAAATCGTTTATAACGTTCTGAACGAATATCGCACGAGAATCTTGAGATCTGCTCAAGAAAAAACGGAATTTCTTTCCATTTCAACGGATGGCAAACTTCAGTATTTTCTCCATGGCACGTAGAATCAACTTTTTTTTTCCTCACATATTTTCACATTTATGCAAACACACGAAATCGCTCTGCTCGGAGCGTCACGCTCGGGCTGATTCATTCAGCAATAATTTGACGCATTCTTATCAATTCTTTTTGTATATAAACGAGCCAAACAGTTTTGCTTACACAGCGAAAAGCCCGCGGCTATGGAAATACATTTTTTTATATGAACTTGAGAGTTTGAGTGGCTTTGATTCGTCGATAAATGAGAATCCTGTTTTATCGAATTATCCAACTTTCAGGAGACTTGAATCACGATCGTCTTTCGGTCCAGTCTCAAGGTGTAAATTTTGTTTTTTCACAGTTGATGGCTGAAATTTCTTTGGAAGGAAATGAAATTTTTTGAAAAGCGACGAAACTTTTTTTATCACGATAAAACTCAATATTTTTGGAAAATTCCAAAATTTTCTTTATTTTCACATTTTTTTTCATTTCTAACGGAACTGTCAGCAAAATTTTCGATTGGAATGACAAGAATTGACTTTTCGAACTGTTGGCCGGCTGAAATTTCGTTTCGAATTTTAGGTGAAAGATCGATCGGACACTGCGAGGCGCCATCAACTTCTGAGACAAACGAAAATCGAAGATGTCGAAGAAGCGGCTATTGGGGAAGACGCCAAGAGAAATTACGCCAAGAAACAGCAACAGCAACAACAAGGTCTCGGAAATTTAGACGTTTTTTTGGTCGACAAGTTTTTCCTGATGATTTTCAATTTCTTGGCGTTATTTCGGTACAGACGCGGCGAATTATTCGTGGAGCGCTTACAGTCGATATCCCGACGATTTCCTGCCGCGAAAGCGAGGCTCGATCGACGTCAGGACGTCCGAGGAGCTGGGTCTTTTGCCAACGCCGTCGACTTGTTCTCCTCGCGATTTCCGAAAAACTTCTTCGCCCAACTTTCGCCACATGTCGTTCGACAGGATCGGCGGTGAGCGACGCATGGAAAAGTCTCTTGGAAGCCGCAAAGCGAGTCTAGAGTTCAAGCGGAGTCCGGATTTCCGTAGAGCGGACTACAGGCGAGTAAATAATTTCGCTTCGATAGACTGAAAATGAAATTTGGTCGAAAAAACGTCGATATTTTGTTGAACACGGTGCGGAACTAAATATTGGAAATATTTTTTGATTTCTAACGGAACTGTCGGCAAAATTCTCGATTGGAATGACAAGAATTGACTTTCCAAACTGTTGGCCGACTGGAATTTCGTTGGAAGGAAATGAAATTTTTTTGAGAAGCCGCGAAACTTTTTTTTATCGCGATAAAACTGAATATTTTTGGAAAATTCCAAAATTTTCTTCATTTTCACAGTATTTTTCATTTCTAACGGAACTGTCGGCAAAATTTTCGATTCGGATGACGAGAATTGACTTTTTGAACCGTTGAGCGCTTGAAATTTCCTTGGAAGGGAATGAAATTTTTTTGAAAAGCGGCGAAACTTTTTTTTTATCCCGATAAAACTCAATATTTTTGGCAAATTCCAAAATTTTCTTCATTTTCACAGTATTTTTCATTTCTAACGGAACTGTCAGCAAAATTTTCGATTGGGATGACAAGAATTGACTTTTCGAACCGTTGAGCGACTGAAATTTCCTTGGAAGGGAATGAAATTTTTTTGAAAAGCCGCGAAAGTTTTTTTTATCGCGATAAAACTCAATATTTTTGGAAAATTCCAAAATTTTCTTTATTTTCACAGTATTTTTCATTTCTAACGAAACTGTCAGCAAAATTTTCGATTGGAATGACAAGAATTGACTTTTCGAACCGTTGGCCGGCTGAAATTTCGTTGGAAGGAAATGAAATTTTTTTGAAAAGCGGCGAAACTTTTTTTTATCGCGATAAAACTCAATATTTTTGGAAAATTCCAAAATTTTCTTAATTTTCACAGTATTTTTCATTTCTAACGGAACTGTCAGCAAAATTTCCTCATTCCAATCGAAAATTTTGCTGCCGAAGAGACTTTCTAAAATATTTCTTGCCGCAATGACAAAATTTTAGTGATTTTCCAAAAAAAAACGTTTAGTCAACCGAATCCAACAAAATATTCTTCTCAGTGTAATAATTAACGCGATGAATGTTAAGCACGCGGAGATTCCTGGACGCGGTAGTGAATGAATAATTTGGCGGATGCAGGTGCATGTTGGACGAGGGGGAAGTGAGGTCGAGAGCCAATACCGGGGAGAGCGTTCGTCGTCAAAGGCAGCCAAAACTTTATCACTCGAGATCCGACGACACGAGACGGAGATCGTTCGATAAGCACAGAAGAGATTCGCAACAGGCGAGCAGACATTCCCTCAATACTCAAGTGGTGCTCGAGGCTTGCGCGGCTGCCGAGTACGAGCTCAAGTATTTCGCAACAGCCTCCTCGACGGAGACGAATCTCCAGCAGCAGGATAATCGTGCAAATTCGGAGGAGAGTCATCACCACGTCGTTGAGATTAACTTGGACGCCTCGAGCACGATAACGCCTGAACAAATTTCCGTTGAGAGCGACGCTTTGTTGGAAGAGCCTGAACTCGAAAATCTAACGGACCCCGAAGACGATAGCGACGATAGTGAATGCGACAAAGACCGAGATATCGATCAACCAAACTCCAAACTTGAAGCTCAAAGTTCCAAGGGCTCGTGCAAGAAACGTCTCGTCACCCAACAAACAGTTTTGCACGTCGACGTCGAATAATCCAATTCCCTGATGATTTTCATATTTTTCCATTTCAATCAACGCACGCAGCAGGGACAATTTGGCTCAACGCGTTCGTAAGATTTTCACGATTCCAAAGGTATGAACTTTCGATGCTAAATTTTTTATTCTCCGCTCTCTGTGTCGTCGCGTTTTTTACGTTTTTATTCCCATTTCCCATAGAAACTTTCCTGATGCACTTCGGCTGAGCGCATCTGCAAAAATGAAGCTCCGAGAATTCTGGGCTCGCCCAAAGTCTCGTTCGTATCGCTGCGACGATTCGATCCAATTTTTTGCCTCCCAAAGATCGCAGACACACGATCCGGGGCCGATTTCGATCGAAGCGGAAGTTTTTGGGTTTTAGAAAGAAAAAAAATCGAAGGTCGACCTGGAACGGCCTACACAATGTGCGGCGGACAATCTCGAGAGAACAACGAGGCGAAAAATAAAAATAAATCATGTAAAATAATAACAAAAATATCGGTGCAAAAATATTCGAAAGAAAGGACAAAAAAACAACAAAAATTAATTGAAACGACTCGGAGACGATCGCACGGGAACGTTCGTATCGGGTTTTGCCGGCGAAAGCCGATTGGCCGAACGAGCAAAGTCTCTCAAAGTCTCGAACTCGAAAGTTGACAAACTGAAAAAATATTTTTTACGCGTGTCGAAAAAGCCGAAAAAAATCGATCGATTCGTAAAATATTTGCGAATCCGATGAAATTTCGTTTTTTTAATTTCAATTTTCGAAATTTCTATCCGATTTTCAGTTGAAATTGTTGCGAAAAACGTCTCAACGTTGACGAATTCGATTTTTGGATCGAAATCGAAAAATTGTTGCTCACTAGTAACTTTTACAAAGCCAGAAAAAAAAAGTCTCAATACGTAACGTCGTGATCAACGACAGATTAACCTCAAGTTCTGATTTCTTCGTCATATAGAAATTTCTTCGATAATTTTCGATGAAAACGTGACGAAAAACATTTTTTGTTGTGACAAACGCTCGTGAACAATCACGCGCATTAATGAGCATCGTTGTTATTAGAAATAACAAAAAAAAGGAGAAAATGAATTGAGGAGTTTCTCGAATTGCGTTTTCTAACGAGACAATCATTTCAACGAGCTGGTCTCTGTTGCAAAGCTCGTAAACTATAATCGATATTAAACGACGTAATCAACTGACTATACTGTACGTTTTTAATGATAATTATTGACAACGGTTGACAGGGAAGAAAAAAAAGTTGAAGCCATTTCAACAAATCCTTCAGACCTCAAGCGCTAGTAAAACTTGATCGTAGTCAGTGAATTTGGGGAAAGAGATAAAAACCGAAAAAACACCACGTGTGTTCTGTCTCCGTGTCCCCAGAAATCTCTTCCCGCTAGGCCTACGACCCAACCGTTTTTATTTTTTGTCCACATCGCGAAAATCCCATTCCAAAGACTCGCCACGTGAATTCACTCAAAAAAAAACCCAAAAAACCCAAAAAATCTTGACACGATTTCTTTTTTTGGGTTTTAAACCCAAAAAAAAAAATTGTGTCAAGAAATTTCAAAATTTCAGGCGAAATTTCGTTCTCCGAATGTATTTTTGTATCGAGCGACGCGGTTCAAAATATTTTGGCCCCATAGACAATTGGAAACAGAAAAAAAATCCTCGAAAAATAAAAAAAAAGGTCCATCACCCTGAAAAGAAAATTTTGTCGAAAAATCACGAAAATTTTGTCATTTCAGCAAAAAACAGTCTGGAAAATCTTTTCGGAAAGTAAATTTTTGTCCTTCCAATCGTAAATTTTGCTGACAGTTGCGTTACAATGAAAAATATTGTCGAAATAACGAAAATTTTGAAATTATCCCAAAATATCGACGTTTTTCGACAAAATTGAATTTTCAGTGCACGATTTTTTTTTGCACGCGCAGTCGTCTCGTCTCTTCTCTCTCCCGTTGCTATTTTACTATTTCACAGGTGTAAAAAAAAAAAGAGAAAAAAAAACTGTTTATACGAATGTACGACAAAGTGTGGGAAAATTTCTATAGGGGAGTGAAACTTTTATACCATCACTCGAAGCCAAACTCGACTAATTGCTTCTATACACAATATTTATACACCACGTAGTAAAATTGAAAATTAGATTAACGAAACGGTCTCAACTAACTTTGTAGAACATATCAATAGAACAAATAGAAATTAGAACTCTAATAAAGTCTTCCGAGTTGTAATTTTCGTTGTTTCGACTTGAGCCAGTGCGGTTCATCAGATCGAATGATATTTTTGCATCTCCTGCGTCTGTTCTATACACACAATTGCTACGAGCGATCTTTACTCTTGTTAACTCTTTGAAAACCCGAGAATAAACCAAATAACAAATAAAACTATTGGACGTTTCGACGAGAATTTTTCCCTGGTCAAAATTTTGAGGGGAAAACAATAAATTGACTAAAAATTACGAAACGATGAGCATTTGATAATAAAAACTCGATAGAGTGAAAAAAATGTTGTGAAAAAATGGAAAAAAAACTTTGTACTCAAAAATTTGAGTTTTCAATCGTATCCGAGTGGATAAAAAATGAAAAGAATAAATTGTCGAATTTTTGCCAGCGTCTCCTGAAATATACAGTCTTTGTACGAATCTTTTTGAAGTGAAAAAACGGTGGAAACTCGTTCAAATCGCGAGAGTGCATAAGGGCCACCGACTAATCGTTACGAATATACATACGTAAACGTAATTATATGTAAATAAGTATTAAAAATGTGTATACCTATATACAAAGCATCGTAAACGTGAGTATTAATAAACGTATGACAAAAAACGACAAAAACATAATTGAGCTGTGATGTAATCGTTGGTTGTTAAGAGAAAAGTGTTTGGAAAAGGAGGAGCAACGTAAATAAATTATTTGAGCAGCGCAGCAGCAGAAATTGGGTCAGAGGATTCGAACAAAACTGTTTGAATTTGCGCGCGAGTGCTCGCTCGATAAATAAAATAATTTCTCGAATAAAAAGATTGAAACAAAAGGACAAGAAGCCGAAAACAAGACAGGAGGCACGTGGAACAGTGAGATTTCTTGCTGAGCACGCGAATTTAACGAAATGTAATTTAATCGTTGTGAAATATTCCCACTCCCAGTTGTCCCGATGAAAATGTAACCCACCCGCATGCTCATTGTTGTGACACATCAATAAATGAACGAAACCGGTTGAGCTTCGTTCACGTTGATTTCGAAGCGTTTTTCTACCTCCAAAATTCCTCGCAATTCGTACCATCGTCTTAATTTCCATCTATTGACTTTTTTAGTTATTCATTTATTTATTTATTTAATCATTTATTAATTTGTCTATTCATTTATTAATCTTTTTATCAACTCATTTGTTTATTTCTTTATTTATTCGTTTATTTATTCATTTATTCATTCATTTATTTAATTATTTATTTGTTTATTCGTTTATTTATTTATTTATTCATTTATTTATTTATTCATTTATTCATTTATTCATTCATTTGTTTATTTATTTATTTGTTCATTTATTTATTTATTTATTTATTTATTTGCTCATTTATTTATTTATTTATTTACTTATTTGTTAACTTATTTATTTACTTATTTATTTATTTATTCATTTATTTATTTATTTATTGATTCATTCATTTGTTTTTTTTTTTTTTTTTTTCATTTTTGTCATTTTTTATTTTTTTTTTAAATGAAGACACGATCGGAAAATTGGGGGCGCAATTCGGACGGCTCGAAGGGTCAGGACTGCATTACCGGATCGAGGTAAAGGGTTTACGGTCGTCGGTAAGTAACTGCGGCGAGATCGTATTTGACGTTGAGGATTTCGCTTTGGAACAGTGGAGTGAAAAAAGCGTGGAGAATCGGTAGAAGAGCTGCAAGGCAGGTGCGAGAGTCAGGCTCGAGCGCAGGTTTAGCTCCGAGAGAGTGCACGCGGTTTGCCGCCGTCCAAGAGACGCGGCGGCGAGGGGACAGCAGGCAGAGGAAAGAGAAGGGGTAAGAACCTCGCGGTGAAATAGAATTTGCCCGCGAGTGGAAACGAGCGAGGAGACAGCAAACAAGGATGGAAAATTCGTGATCCAGGTGGCTCGAGAGAGACAGCGCGGAGCTCAGGTGAGTCGCGAGCACGATCGTGAGCGAGTATCGAAGGCGGGGGCTCCTTTTTCGAGTTGGTTCGGTTCAGTCAGTTCGTTCACAGTGTGGCGTTGCTACGTACTCGTTAGAAAAAAAAGCCGATTTTAAACAATCCGGAAAACACGTCAAAATCGCGATTTTTAGCGAGAAATAAATTTCAAATTGTTTGCTGCGATTTTTCGTTAAAAAAACGAAAATTTCGCGATTTTTTTATCGACTATACGGAAAAATCGGTTCAGTGAACGTCTCGCCCGAATCACGATCGTCCCATCGATCATCCACGCGATCGAATGACGCAGAAAACACTTTTTTCGAATCGTCAATTCGAAGCGATTTAATTTCCTGCATAAAATCGATTCTGCTCGGAAAATTCAACAGCCCGCTCCGAAAATGTCGTCAGAACGATTTCACAAGTCAGTATCTCAATTGTTTTTAACTCTGTCGTCTCGTGTGCACGATTTTCTTGTCAAACGCACCAAGCAACGAGCATTTACTTTTTTTCTCACTGTCTCTCGGTAAAATGAGGATTTCACGCTTTTCTCGCACGCCGTTAATTAACTTTAGCAATTAAGCTACGCGATCTCGATGACAATTTCGTCACTGGGACTTGAAGATCCTCCGGATCGAGAATTGCACGTTTAAGTTCATAAAAACATGCGAGCAAGAGTGTTGAACGCTCGTTCCTCATTAATCATCAACGTCCTGCCCTCGCGTCCTCGCGCGATATTACGACGTTGAAGTTTGCATCGTCGAAATCCAACGAAATTCGATCCAAACACAAAATCCGTACAAAAATTTTCATCATTTTTCGAATTGATCAAACAATCAATTAAAAAAAAAGGAAATTTCGTTCCCAATAAAAGTGTTGACTCGAGCGTTGACTCATTTCGATATTTTCATTCCTCTCCTTGGTTACCTACGATTTGTCTTTATCACGTGCTCAAAAAAGGAAAAAACGTTCGTCCCCATCGCGAGGATAAAAAAGATAAAACAGAGTGTTTGTTTTATTTGTTTTTTCTTGAATTGTAATGAAAATGACGAAATAATTGATAATCAACAATAAAATTAATTGAATCATAAGATTATCGCGTAGTTTCGTAAACTCGTCAAAATTATTGTGCAATAATTAACATCCCGTGTGATTAGTTCCACTTGCATTGTCTTTGACAAGAGCGAGACGTTCTTGGCAAATATTGCGAAACTGGAACGATGAAACGTCATCGGGGCAAGTTTAAAAAATTCTTTTTTTTTTCTTTTATTATCGCTTTCGAGTGTTTATCGCGGCCGTGTCATTTCCGCTATCGGAAAAGTTAATATCGTTGCAGTTGCACTCAAGAATTTCTCGAGGTTTCTAGTTCGTGGCAATGTCGCCTTATCTGCAGCTGCAAATTCACGCGAAAACCACTTTGTCGAAGGGTGAGTTTCCTTTCATCGCACGCGCGGGACGAAAACAATTTTTTTTTTTTTTTGCAGCGTCCGCATCGCACGAGAGCGATCCAGCACACAAACCAGCGTCCACCTGGTTTTGTCTACGTGTATGAATACCAGATCGCTGACCGTGGAGAAAACAATTTAAAAATAGAAAACAAACCAAAGAGAAAATGTCATGTCGTTCGGCATCGCACGCCGTGAGGCTTTTTTTTCACACGTTATTTCGAGTTAATTGCTGAATTACTCGCGCCTCGTTTTTGCCTGAAAAATTCCATCTTCTTGGTCCAAGATCGAGCGAGAAGAATCAAACGAAGAAAAATCGTGATAATCGTTGAAAAAAAATGGAAAAATCGTCCATTTGACATTTTCAAACCAACAATTTTCTTCTATGAAGAAAAATTTTCTGACACGTTTCGTTTATGAGTTGCAAAATTTAAAAAAAAATCCTAAATAAATATTTTTTTGCAACTTTTTAACGAAACGTGACTCGAATTCACTCGCGTTGGGATGGGGAAAATAAAAAATTGCAAATTTCATAGTATCTCAAATTTTAAACGTCAGAAAATTTGTCTTTATCGAAAAAAAACTTTTATTTTTGGTGCCGAGAGCGTTTGTACAAAATTCGGAAAGAATTTGTCGAAAATGTCGTTTTGCGATATCGAAAATCGAATTCTCAGAGAGAATGAAACGGTGAACGATGATTCGTTGTTTGGAGAATCGCGGGTGTATCTATTCGGAAAAGTTGGCGATAATAAATGATTATCGGCAAGCGGTTAGTTGATAAAATGACTGTAAAAATATTTCTCCATGTTCCGGAGTGACGCACTCTGAAGCGTCGAATAGGAGATCGTTAAGAATCGATAGTGAGGCCGATGATAGATTTGCAATTGAAAAAAAAATTCTCTACACATTGAAAAAGCAAAGTTGAACGTTCTGTTGAAGGGCCGCGAGAGACGGAGCCTTGGAGATTCTAAAGGAAGCAACACGAAAGGACTGCAACTCTCGAGATGAAGGTGGAATGACCCCAACACTATGGGCAGCCTTTGAAGGTCACTTGGATGCGCTGAGACTGCTGGTCGCCAGGGGGTACGTGTGCAAGCGCATTCCTTCGATCTTAGAAACATGCAACAAACATTTTCGAGACAGAAATTCCCTTCAAAACCCCAGCCTCAAGATTGGATATAAAAAAAAAATGATGAAATTTTATTCACGGAAAAAAAATGCATTTGAGTGCATCGGTTGCATTTTTTTCCTGCGAGATTTTCAAAAAGATCGCGATCTCTTTGTTTGGGTCCGGAATCACCGATTTTTTCACTGAAAGAATAGAAAAAAGTCGAAAAAATCATGAAATTTCTTTCACGAAAAAAAAAATGCATTTGGGTGCATCGGTTGCATTTTTTTTCTGCGAGATCCTCAAAAAGATCGCGATCTCCTTGTTTGGGTCTGGAATCATCGATTTTTTCAATGAAAAACTAGAAAAAAGTCATGAAATTTTTTTCACGAAAAAAAAATGCATTTGGGTGCATCGGTTGCATTTTTTTTCTGCGAGATCCTCAGAAAGATCGAAATCCCTTTGTTTGGGTCTGGAATCATCGATTTTTTCAATGAAAGAATAGAAAAAAGTCGAAAAAATGATGAAATTTAAAAAAAAAAAAATGCATTTGAGTGCATCGGTTGCATTTTTTTTCTGCGAGATCCTCAAAAAGATCGCGATCTCTTTGTTTGAGTCTGGAATCATCGATTTTTTTACTGAAAGAATAGAAAGAATTGGAAAAAATCGTCGTCATGCATTTTTGACGTCCGAGTGTCGAGTCGCGTTTCCATTATTTTATTTTTCAAGGATAACAGCAGGTGGCCCATGCACAGGAAACACGCACGATGGCATCTGTTCGTACAAATTGAATGAAAGGAAAATGTCTGGCTTTATATTTCGTGCACTTTTTTTATAATCGAGTAAATAAAAAATATGCGGAGACTTTATTTCGCTCGAGGAAATTTGGGGTTTTGACGTCTGTAGAGAATTTCGCGAGACAGACACACGAGCACCTGTTACATAGTAAATATACGAGGATAAGCAGGGATGCACACGCACGCATGAAAAGCAACCCCACGGAAACCGTGCGCGGGTGGCTCTTGCGTGAATATCGTTGGGGGCAGTGCAGGATGGAGTAAAAAAAAAAAAAGAAAGAAAAAGGAGGAAAACGATCGGGCGTGCACGAAACAAAACCGGGGCAGGGTAAACGAAACGGAACGGAGCGGAATCGAGTAACGATGGCCACACTCTCGAATAGCCATAACATTATGGACCTGGATATAAATAATTATATCCGCGTCATTATTTCAAAATGTAGAAAAAAATGGGAAATATTGGATTTATGGGATTTCTATTTATTCGGATATTCCAATTAATTAATTAATTTTCAATCCATTCGGTTTTGATTCAATTTTCAATTTATTTCGTTTCTAATTTATTTCATTAATTTTCATAATTTTTTTATAATAATTCGAATTTCGAATCGAATATTCGTCGATTTTTCGAGTATTCGATAAATTTTCAAAAAATAGCGGATTTTGGCAAATCCTTTCGAAATTTTTTTCCAAATATTTCCGAAAAAAATCGAACATTCAAAAATATTGAATATTCGGTTTGAAATTTGAATCAAACAATTTGATTTGATTTGATGCCGAATATTCCAAGTTTTCAAATATTCGCACACCCCTAAATTTTTATAATTTTATAATAATTTTCATAATTTTCCGTAATTCATCATAAAATTCATTGAATTTTGGACAAATGCAGTTTTTAATGTGAAGCTTTCGTAATTTTCCAGCGGAGATCCGGACAAAACGGATTATTTCGGGAACACGGCACTCCATTTATCGTCAGCACGGGGTCACGACTTTTGCGTTAAATTTTTGGTCAAATTTGGGTGCAACATTTGGTCTCTGGACATTGACAGACACTCGGCCCGCGAGTTGGCTGCGATTAATGGGCGAGAAATGATTTTACAGTTCCTCGATCTCGCCCAGGCCGAGCAGGAAGCGACCAATCGAAAAAAGTGTAAAATGCTTCGCGAGAAAGCCGAGAAAGATGCTGAAAAAAGGTGCGAATGAAAAACTGATTTTTTTTTTATTTCTTTTGAAAATAACTTTGACAGAAACTTTGACGTTCTGGATTTTCGTGCAGATTGAAGGAATACGTCAAGAGGCAAAAGACTGCGGACATTCGAGCGGAAAAGGAGCAAAAAAAATTGTTAAAAGACCGCGCGAAAATGGACATCGAGTTGATCAACGAACACAACGTCTTGCCACACAGACCGAGCGGTTTAACTTTCCGGGGAAGAGTCAAACCGTCTCAAACTTTCAGTGACATCGTCGGAACCATTTCCACCGCCAATACTGGCACGACCAAGAGACGAGGCAGCGCAGGATGCCGCAAAGCATTGGCCCGCAAAGCCGTCACCGATGACTTCAAGGTCGTCGAGGTAAGGAACAGAAATGACTCGAAATCGCGACCAAAAATTAAATTTTGTCAAAAAACGTCGATATTTTGGGATAATTTCTAAATTTTCGTTATTCCGACAATATTTTTCATTGTAACGGAACTGTCAGCAAAATTTACGATTGGAATGACAAAAATTTACTTTCCGAAAAGATTTTCCAGAATGTTTTTTGCTGGAATGCCAAAATTTTCGTGATTTTTCGAAAAAAACGTTTAGTTTAACGTATCCAACAAAATTTCCATTTTTTTCGACAAAATTTTCTTTTCAGTGCGTAATTTTGACAATTTGTTTGATTTCTGACGAAACTGTCAGCAAAATTCACAATCGGAATGAAAAAAATTTACATTTCCAACAAAATTTGTCAAAATATTCGTTTCAAATGTCAAAAATCGATGACAGAAAATTGTTGCGTGTGTAAAAACGTACTCGAAGCGTTTAATCGATTTTTAACCGACCAAATCCCAATAAAATTGAATTTCCTCTTCACGATTTTCGTTGGAATGGAAAAACCAAAAAATTCTGATTCAAATTCTGATTTTTGCCTCCAGAACGATTTTAGAAACAAGAAACTTGTAGTTTTGTAATTAATAACAATTACGATGACTTTGGATTGCGAATTTCAGATCGAGCAGGATGGCAAACGATCGGTGCGAAGTCTGACCGGATTGAGAAGAGATTCCGAAGTGATGTACGTGGGAACGTACGAGACGCAGGCTCAGCAGCAAGTGGGCAAGCGAGGCAGAATTTCTGACGTTTGGGGAACGCTCAGCAAGGCTCAGAGCACTCCAGATTTGCTTGGGGATCGAGATTACGACGACGACGACGACGAATACGATGGCGACGTTTTGCATCGGTCTGGGACGATGAAAAACGTCGTTGAGGAGGCTGTTTTGCTTCAAGAACCCGCGAGTATTTTCAACAGACCAGGTTTCGGGTCTGTCGCGTTCAGAAGATCCGTGAGTTTGACTTTTCCACCAAAACTCTCGATTTTCTCGAGCAAACTCGAGTCTCTTCATTCGCGTTTAATCGTTCATTGATTTTTGGTGTTTTTAGATCACAGCCACGCTCGACAATCTTCCGATCAACCAACTGAACAGCCATCAACGTCAAACCAACGCGTACGCCAATGGCTCGCTCGACGAATCGATCAACGCCAATCGAAACGGCACCAACGGCCACAATAACGAGGAAATTAGCATTGGAAGCGCCGGCAGTCTTGCACGCAGACAAAACATGTGGGACGACGACAGACTTTCCGGTAAAACTGAGAAAAAATCTCGTGCGAACTCCCTGAGGGATGGAAAATTTATTTTAACGTGTCACTATCACGGAATTTCTTGATTTAGAATTTTCTGACAGTTTTCTTGACACAAAAACTAAAAATTTTCGACTATGAAGAAAAATTTTCAATTTTAATTTCCAATTTTTAACTTTTCTCATCTAAACGCCTGTAAATTCAATTTTTCACGAAACGCGATTCGAATTTCCACGCGTTTAGGTGGGAAAAATAAAAAAATGCAAATTAAATTCAATTTTCGGGCCGAGAACGAAAATTTTCATTTGAAACGATGTCGGGAACCAAAAATAATCGAAATTTTCCCATTCGGGCTTGCTGGAGTCACTGAAATTGACAAAGTGGAAAAAAAACGTAAATAATGGGGGAATAAAAAATTGGCGGAAGGATTTTACCGACCGCGAGGCTGAGGATCCCCTTAAAAATTGGAATTTTTCTATAGGTGAGGAAGAAACGGACGAGACCGACGAAGAATGGACTCCTTTGCAAAGATTCCTCGTCGCCAACAATTTGACTTCGATACAGAGTGTCCTGGAGGCGGAGCAAATAGATCTGGAGGCTTTGATGTTGCTGACGGATGCGGACATCGCAGCACTCAAGCTGCCTCTGGGTCCGAGAAGAAAACTGACCAACGCTATCGCCGACAGACGAGAAGACCTGGAAGCTCCAGAAAAAATAATCAAGGATACGAGATTGTGAGAAATCTCGTAGATTTTAATCGTTTTATCAATTTTCCCAGCTTCAGCGACATTTTCCCCGTGTATTATAAACCTTCGCTTCAAGCAATCGAGCCTCGAGCCTGAAAAACCTCAAGAACAAAGCAACGACGAATAAAAATTCTAATCGCCTCCCAAAAGTTTCCTCTCAATTTATTTTTTTCCCTCCCGAAAAAACAATATTTTTTTTCATTTTTTTAAATTCATAAAAGGATGAAAAATTTCGCCAATTGCACGTCGAAAAAGTTGCCCACGAAGTGTCAAAATGATCGCAAGGTTTAAGGAGAATTTTTCGACGATAATTCAATTCCTCGTTCCTGCAATTTCATCTTTCATTTATTTTAATTAATTCATACAAACAAGAGACGCAAAAATACTATACAAGCTCCTTGTGTCCAAGAACAAAACAAATAAACAGCACCGATCCTTTGCCCCGTCGATTATAACTTTTCTCCTCATCCTTATTTCCTCGAACCTCCTTTTCGTCCAATTTCCATTCGCCTCGCGTCTAAAAGTCTCTTCAATTTCGATTCTCCGTGAGTTTTCCATTTTTTCGCACACTAAAAATTCAATTTTGCCAAAAAACGTCGATATTTTGGGATGATTTCGAAATTTTCGTTATTTCGACAATATTTTTCATTTTTCACGGAACTGTCAGCAAAATTTACGATTGGAATGACAAAATTTACTTTCCGAAAAGATTTTCCAGAATGTTTTTTGCTGGAATGACAAAATTTTCGTGATTTTTCGAAAAAAACGTTTAGTTCAACGTTTCCAACAAAATATCCGTCTTTTTCAACAAAATTTTCTTTTCGGTGCATCAACGAATATGAAGAGGGAAAGAAAGAACAAAAATGAGGGCATGGCGATTGAGAAAAAGCGATGGCGAGTTCTCCGCAGTCACGATCGTGCCGAATGTCAACAAAAACCACGTTTGGGTCAAAATGACCCAAGTAAATTTGTTCGGAAACAAAAATTTCGTCTCTAAATCCCCCAAAAATCGTCGTTTGCATCGAAAATCCATGAAAACCGAGCAAAGTGCGAAAAAAATCGATTTTTTTTCGAAAAAAAATTTAATTTTCGGTTTTTAATGCTCGCAGCTAAATCGAGACTCGAAAATTATTAAGAAATATCGTTCGGAAACAAAATTTCCGTCTCTAAATCGCCAGAAAATCGTCGTTTGCAACGAAAATCCATGAAAATCGAGCAAAGTGCGAAAAAAATCGATTTTTTTTCGAAAAAAAATTCAATTTTTGGTTTTCAATGTTCGCAGCTAAATCCAGACTCGAAGAAAACCGAGAAAAAAGGTTCAGCGACTGCGGAGAGGAAAGAGAGTTGCCAAAGACCGAGGCAGAGAGAAAGTCCGATCGATTGGAGTGAATTTGAAGAATTTTTCGAAAACCGTAAAATTTAGTGATTGAGTGGCATGAAAAATGATTTGTGGTCGAAAAGTACGAGAAAATTGAACGGCCGATTGGTCTCGTGAATGGCAAAGACCCTGGTGAGCGTCGAGGCGAAAATTTAAGGCGTGAAAACTGCAGAGTTTGCGGAAATTTAGAATCGTAAGAAATTTCGGTCGTTTTAGCACGAGTGAGAAAAAAATTGCAATGGCGATTATAATTTCGAAGGGACAATTCGAGAAACGAAGGCGTGGAATAAAATTCATGGACATTTATTGGATATTGCCGGGGTATTCGCTCGATAAATATTACGATTAAAGCTATTGTGTTGTTGTTTTTTTCATTCCTTCATTTATCCTTTCGAATAGTAATCAATATTAATATTTAATTAGCTTTATCACTAAAAATTGTGTTACATCTTAGTCGTTAACTAATTTTTAATAGTAAAGCGTTCTATTTACAACCGAATAACAAATCGCTCGTTTCGTTTTTCGGAACGGTGTCTTTGTAAATTAATCCTAAGTGTTTTGTTTCCATTTCCAACTCATTATTTTAGTTCATTAATTTTGTGCCCCCGTGTGTGGCTCCGTATGATCGAAGCAATTTTTCCGTCTCCTCCGGATTTTCCATGAAAACACTGAAAATTCAATTTTGTCAAAAAACGTCGAAATTTCGTTGAACACAGCGAACTGAATATTTTCGGATAATTTCAAAATTTTCGTCATTTCGACAATATTTTTCAATGAATTCGAATATTTTTTGCTCGAACGACAAAATTTTCGTGATTTTTCGAAAAAACGTTCAGTATCCAACAAAATATCGAACTTTTTTGACAAAATTTCATTCTCAGTGTGGAATCGGGGAAGCAAAAGCGTTTTTTTTTCGCCATAACAAATAAAGAAGGAAAGGCCTGAAAAATTATTTATTCGGAGTTTCCGGGCCTCGGAGTTTCTCGGAGAAACGAGAAAAACTCGCGGGGCAGAGACTCGCGAGAAAAAACAAGAATTTTGTTAGTTTTTTTGGCGGTTAAGTAATCGCGCGATATTCTCTCACTGCTCGTTTCCGCTCTGCGCTACAATATAAAAAATCATTACAACGCGATAAAAAAATATCGTGAAAAACTTGTCGGAGCTTTTTTGAGGTTTTTTAATTGATATTTTGGATGAATAATTATTTACATTACAGCAGAGCGCACGCGAGCAGTGAAAAATACTCCCCGTTGATTTTTTCTTCGTCAAGGACAGAAAAATCGACGTGAAATCAAGAAAAATCGAGAAATTTTGATTTTTTTCCAACTCTCGAGCTCTGCGACTCTGTTTTTTGTCGTCGGTTTTGCTGTCTCGAGCCAGACAACAGCTGGCGATGAGAAATTTTCTTAAATTTCCCGTCCGAGCCATTTTCCTGCATTTCTCGTTTAAAAACGTTTCGTTGCGACTCGAAAAATCGTTTTGCTCGAATTCGCGACCAAGAGGGAGAAAATTTTGTGTCCGGCCTGCGTCCGGACGAGAAGAACGAATGGATTTTTTTTGTTGCGATTGTTAAAAGTTTGCACAAACATTTTTAGAGTCGCCATGAAAAAAAGTGATTTTTTAGAGCGCCGAACAATTTTCGATCCATTTAAAAAGTCGAGTTGGTCGATTTTTAACGGCAAAGTAACAAACTCGAGAGCTTTTTTGCTTGCTTTGAAAATTCTTTAAAAAACGTTCGCTCGGCCAAACGCCAGAAAGCTGGAAAAGTAAAATACGAAAAATCGAGCGAAACGAGGCCTCGAGCCTTGAAATTCGTCACCCAATTTTCTTCGAGATTTCAGAGACGCCACGATCGTCGGATTTCCATTTTTAAACACCCCAAAAGTTTTTCCGAGCGTGCGTTATTCCGAGCGCGTTAAAAAGCCACCGAGATTGCGCTGAGGGACGAAAACCGCGTGGGAAACGTGAAAAAACGCGGAAAAATCGTCCGAAGCGATTATCGCGATATTCCGAGAAAGAAAAAAGAAATTTCGGCCCCGAATTAGTCTCGCAGCCCGGCAAACACGAAAATCCGAGAAATTTAATGTTTCAGCCGCAAAATTTCGCTTTACCAAGATTCTCCGGCCAAACGCGCATCTCGAAAAACGTTTCGCATCGATACGATTAAAACAAGACAGTCCTGCGTTTGCGTGTGTACGTGTATCCACATATATACAAATTTCTTAATGTTTTATTGATAAAAGCTTCGAAATCTCACTTTCCCTATAATGACATAATAACCATAACAATATTACACTTTACAAGGAAGAAAGGGGCCGACAATGAAGGAGTGAAATATCAACAATATAAATTTGTTAATTTGTCAATATAAATCCCTGTCCCAGTCTCTTTGCGTGTGATTTTCGAGCTTGCGGTTTGTTGCACGTTCGTTCTTTGCTCGTACCCGAATTTCTGATTCTCTGACGAAACTCTCGTCGAACCGAAACTGGTGATTATTGGAAAAGAATGAAAAAACAGAAAAAGCGATATTTGTGAATCTTTCGCCGGCGCTCGATGCTCGATCGTGGGTTACGAAGCAATTTTCCAAGTGAAAAGAAAAAAAAATAAACAAGAATCGCGATATTCTTTGCACACCCGAAAATTGAGTGTTTTCTTACACTTTTGGTCGTTCGGTACGAAATTTGTTGGCGAAAACCTCGAGATTGTGAAACTTTTGTTTTTTTTTTCTCTCCCTAATCGAATTTTTCACTTATTTTATAGAAAACGCGTCTCTCGCGTTGCGATACTCCAAATTGTTTTATTTCCCCCCCCCCCCCCTCGCGCCCTGGACGCGCGAACCGAGCGACCCGAGTCTCGTTTTTTTTTTGCTACGTGAAAAATGATTTTTCTCGGCTGGCCGCGTATCGAAAATACAAAACAAGGAACGAAGAAAATTTTAGTAACTTCGGGCACGATTTTCGCTCCGGAAATCCTTTTCCTTCGTTTTTTTTGTCTTTTTTTTGTTTTTTGGCTCTGCAGCGATTAACGCATCGGCCGATTATACTTTCTGATTAATTAGTCTCGATTTATTCCTTGATAAAGGGAGCTTAGAAATGGCGATGATGAATTGTCCGAGCGACGAGCGAATCGGTAACGACTCGTCGGAGGACGAAGGGGCCGAGAAAGAATGAAAAAATCTAACATTACGAATAGCGCGTCGTTACATGAAACGCGAACGCTTGTGCGTCGGGGAGCCCATGTCCACGTCGTGCGATGCTGGCCGCTTATGGTGACGCGCGAATTCGCTGCTTATGAAGGCCGACAGTTCGGTTTGCCTTCCGGAACGCCGCGACATCGGCGAACCTGCCAATTCATTTCATTTATCATTAAACTAATGATTATAAACTATTTTATTCCAATATTTTCCCCGCAGCAAAGAAGCTCCAAGAGTTTTTGTTTGTTTGTTCTTGTGGTGGCGATTTAAAGGAATTCATGACTCTGAAGTTTGCATCGTCGAAATGCAACGAAAAATTCACATTTTTATTCATTATTTCGATAATTATTGCACTTTTTACCATTTTTTTCAAATCAATTCGATTTTCGAATATTAAAAAAGTTTGTTTCACTATTTTCGACGAATACTGGATTAAATTTTGTGCTCTGCTTTGAAAAGTAACGAGTTTTCATTATTTTTCGAAAAAAATTGACTGGACGCTTCGGAAACTGGTTGGATTTTGAATTAAAAAATTAAATTCGTCTCTACAATGATTTTTTT
This sequence comes from Diadegma fenestrale, assembly GCA_037043255.1. Lineage (NCBI taxonomy): Eukaryota > Metazoa > Arthropoda > Insecta > Hymenoptera > Ichneumonidae > Diadegma > Diadegma fenestrale. The sequence continues at coordinate 2,259,490 of CM073312.1, forward strand.
ATCATTTTTTGCATCGAATAACGAGAAACTGCGTGGAATTGTGTGACGTAAGGGAAAAAACCGATATTGCAAGTTGATACGATGTCAAGAGTGCATCGTCGAAATGCAACGAAAAATTCACATTTTTATTCATTATTTCGATAATTATTGCACTTTTTATCATTTTTTTCGAATCAATTCGATTTTCGAATATTAAAAAAGTTTGTTTCACTATTTTCGACGAATACTGGATTAAATTTTATGCTCGTCTTTGACAAGTAACGAGTTTTCATTATTTTTCGAAAAAAATGGACTGGACGCTTCGGAAAATGGTTGGATTTTGAATTAAAAAATTAAATTCGTCTCTACAATGATTTTTTTATCATTTTTTGCATCGAATAACGAGAAACTGCGTGGAATTGTGTGACGTAAGGGGAAGAACCGATATTGCAAGTGACAAAAATAATGATTTAAATGGGAAATGTGATTACGATGATAAAATGATCGATTTTTGCCACCCGAAAAGCATATCGGAACGAAAAACTTGGATGACATTGAAAATTGAATTTATTTCGTTACATTCCAACGGTGCAAGCTTCAGTATCATAGAAATTCTATCGACAGAAAATTTAGGACGTTCTCGTAATCGACCGCTGCCATATCTTGGAAATTTGTCGGCCAATGTTTTTCGTACAAATTCCATTGTCAAGTGTTTCTAGTTGAATTTTGTTATGATTTTGTTTTGTTTGCGGTAACGTACCCGAAAGTGCTATGGCTTCCCTGAAAGTGTGAAGTTCCGGATCCGGATCTCCGCCTACTGCAGGCGATGGCGTAACCACCATACTGGGTGTGGGACTTTGTGACGGTGGTGAACCGCAAACCATCATACGAGGTTTCGGCGAACTCCTGAAAAAACGTTTTTTTTAATGTAAAAAACAATTTTTTTAAATGCCCTTGAAGTTTGCATCGTTGGAATGCAACGAAATTCTCGTTTTTCTTCAACAAAGCTCGTCAAAATTCAATGAAAATTTAACATTGAAAATCATTTTCGTTGAATCTCAACGTTGCAAACTTCACAGTCTCATTTTTTCGGGCTCGAGTGTATTTTTTTCTGCCCAAATCACGATGAATCGTTTCGATCCATAAATAAAATGAGGACGTTGGAAATTTGGGTCTCAGGGACCCGGATTTTCTAGCGTACACGATTCTCGAAAAAACGTTGAAAATTTTGCTGGAAAATCATTCAATTTGAGCTCGGGCCGGGTCTCACTGACCCAGTCGTGAAATGCAACGAAAAATTCATTTTTTTATTCATTATTTTGATAAGTATTGCACTTTTTACCATTTTTTTCAAGTCAATTCGGTTTTCGAATATTAAAAAAGTTTGTTCCACTATTTTCGACAAATACTGGATTGAATTTTATGCTCTGCTTTGAAAAGTAACGAGTTTTCATTATTTTTCGAAAAAAAATGGACTGGACGCTTCGGAAAATTGTTGGATTTTGAATTAAAAAATTAAATTCGTCTCTACAATGATTTTTTCATCATTTTTTGCATCGAATAACGAGAAACTGCGTGGAATTGTGTGACGTAAGGGAAAGAACCGATATTGCAAGTTGATACGATGTCAAGAGTGCATCGTCGAAATGCAACGGAAAATTCATTTTTTTTATTCATTATTTTGATAATTATTGCACTTTTTACCATTTTTTTCAAATCAATTCGGTTTTCGAATATTAAAAAAGTTTGTTCCACTATTTTCGACGAATACTGGATTAAATTTTGTGCTCTGTTTTGAAAAGTCATGAGTTTTCATTATTTTTCGAAAAAAATGGACTGGACGCTTCGGAAAATTGTTGGATTTTGAATTAAAAAGGGTTTATGGAATTTAAAAATCGTAATAAATGTTTTTTCGGTACCTGTGCGCATGTGGTCTCGGGGGAGGTGGTTTTCCTGCCAAATAAGCTATGAGGTCTTCCCTGCGAATCATGCGCCTCTTTTTCCGTGCCCAGTTCATAATCTCTTTGCTGCACTTTTGTCGTCCCATTTGTAGCCCCAATTCGCTACACCGTCGCATCCCATCGACGGAGTCTGCAGAGAGCGCATTCAAAAGTTTATGAAGCATTGATTATTTATTGAATTTTGAAAATCGTGGCAATTTTTCGAGTCGATTGAGTTTTTTGGTCGCAAGCGAGAATTTAATAATAATTTTTGGCTCTGCCAGTAACGAAACGAAACAAAAAGTGAATTAATTATAAAAATAATCAAAAAAAATCGTCAAATCCCATTAAAAAATTTCTGTTTCGTCCCACATTCAAAATCTCAAGCGACCCAACCAAAATTTCATAACGAAACGTTCGTTGAAACAAAAAAAAAACAATTCGACTCCAAAATCTCGATTTTGCCTCAGGGTCTGGAAAAATTTCGTAAACTCGATTGGGAACAAAGTCGTGATTAAACGATGAGATTGAATTTTATTTCCTTGCCATAAAAAAGCATCAAATTTTGATCCAAATTTCACGACTTAATTGGTCAGAAACGATAATCGTTTTTTCTTTCTTTTTCATCAATTTTTCAGTTTTCGTTTTGTTGCTTTTTTTATTTATTGAATCGATTTGACTGTTTTTTTGTTAATTACGTTGCAAAACTGCAATGGGAATCGCATACGACGTTTTAATTGGCCGATGAGTGAAAAAAATTTATTTATATCGTGCGTCGACGTTGCCAATTATTTCAGGAGTCGCCGCGTGTACTTTGCTGCATATAATCGCGATATTTCGATTTTATTATGATCCTGAAGTTTGCATCGTTGGAATGCAACGAAATTCATTTTTATCGTTGACAAAAATGATAATTCAAATGCAGAATGTAATTAGGATGATAAAATGATCGATTTTTGCCATTCGAAAAGCGGATCGGCTGGAAAAATTTGTATGACATTGAAAATTGAACGAATCTTGAATAAAATTCAATATTTTTCGATGCATTCCAACGTTGCAAACTTCGGCAGCATTTTTTATTTTCTTCCTCCCTGTTTCGAGTGTCCTCGCACTTTCTGATCGATTTAAATCAACAAAATAAATCGCGAGATCCTCGTAATGCAAGAAACGATGCAAAATGACCCAAAACAAAACAAAAAACTCCCAAAAAATCGTAATTCCGATTTAAACTCGAAAACGACGCTGCCAAAATATTCGAAACTCTTCGAAAAAATGGAGAAAATAAAAAATCAGAGTTTCGTCGAGTTTTTTTTATCGAAACTGCCTCGGACGCGAATTTACAAACTTCCGGCGACTATTCGATAGACAAAAATCGAAAATCGAAAATTGAATTTTGTCAAAAAACTAAATATTTTGGGATGATTTCAAAATTTTCGTTATTTCGACAACATTTTTCATTGTAACGGAACTGTCAGCAAAATTTGCGATTGGAACGACAAAAATTAACTTTCCGAAAAGATTTTCCAGGATGTTTTTTGCTGGAATGATAAAATTTTCGTGATTTTTCGAAAAAAAACGTTTAGTTCAACGTTTCCAACAAAATTTCGATCTTTTCCAACAAAATTTTCTTTTCAGTGTAGTTTTGCAAATAAAAAGGGATTTTGAACGCACCTTTGTAAAGAGACGTGACGGTGCCAGCGGCTGTCTGGAAGGGCAGCCAGAGCGACGCACCCTGAGTTCGGTCTGTGAATAAGAAAAGAGAAAAAAGCGCCGGGAGACGCGAGAAAGGTTGGTTAATAAAAACGAGCGACGATTCTTTGCAGCGCAGCGAAATCCAGCAAAGATAATAATAATAATGATAATAATAATTCATTTATTTATGAGCAGGGCTTTGTGTACGGTCGGCGCGCGCGGGTGATAAGTGGACGTCCTTCTGGACGGGTGTTTGGTGGCTGCATTGGACTCGCGTGACCCCCACCCGAGCGCGTACAGCGGTGGGCCACGATCGCGAAAAAGTTGCATCGCGTTTTTTCGCCTTGATACGAAACTTTCGAGTATCGATCATTTGAGCGCGATTTATTGTCGCGAAAGCACGAAAACGTCTAATTTAGAATGCGCCGAGAGAGGGGGCAACGGTCATTCGATATTCTGTCAAGTTTCGTCGTGCCTCATGGCCAGGGCCGTCTCACGACGAAATTCCCAACGAGTCTCGAGAGAGGGAAAGTCTCGCGTGTAAACTCGTCGATGTTTCACGCACCGAGCGACTAAATATTAGCGCACGTGACAAAATGGTTGAACGATCAAAATGGATACGCAGTTTCGAGAGACTCGCGAACGCGTTTATGCATCAGCGTGCGATATTTCGATGAGTCAGGAAGAAAAAAGAGGGTGGAGACGAAAAAAAAGTCCGACGGAACTTTCAGTCACGGGGGTTATCAATTTTTTCATGTGCGAATTATTATTATTATTATTATCACAATTAAAATGATCGATGACGGTCGAGCGATGTGAAATAACGCCGAGATATCGATAAATATGCAAGAAAAATGTATTTATTATTCTTAGAGCCTCGCCTCTGTAGAGCTGAGCTATGGCCGAGGCCGTTGTTTGAAAACCCGTCCATATCTGTTGCGAATATAATTCCTTCTCGTTGTGCAGCTGATTTTCGTAATCCGGCTCGGCCTCGATCGCCTCGACGCACTGTTGCTCCCAGTTACTGTACCAAAGATCCATTATCGGATCGTCGTCGCTCCTCTCGTCACTCATTTTGGACACGAACTTTGCGATTTATATATATATATGTGTTATATATATGTTGTTTTTTTTTCGATGTATATTTATATATTTAAATACGAGTTTTTATCGAAAATAATTGGTTTCGTTTGTTTTTTCTTTCGGCTCGATACATAAAACACAAGCACTCGTTGCACACACGCACGAGCGATACGAAAAAATAGGAGGAAAAGAAAATGTTATATATATAAACTCGGAGGGGAATATTCGACGAGGAACACGCAACGTCTCGCGGAACTCGAGCAACGATGCGGGGCGACTTTAAAGAGAGGCGGAGGGACGAAGAAGGGAGTTGAGAAGAGAGAGAGGGAGATGGGATGAAAAAATAACAAAGAAAATTGTTTCAACGCGCACTGAAACGTTGTCGCGGTTTTTAATCGCCCGTTTTTTTCCTCTATTTTCCGTTGACTCGATTTTTCTCAATCCCCGACCGAGCCCGACCGCACTGACGCACCACACACGCGCAACAACACACGCACCCAAGAGATCCTCAAATGATCTCTCGCACGGGACGATTTAATATGTACACGAGATATTGCTGCTGCGCTTATGGAGGTCAGGTTGCGGCCATTACGAGACAACAGCAGATCGACTCTGCTGTGACGGCCTCAGGGCGACGGTGCTGCCGTTCGACTAAGCTTTTTCCACACTCGTCCACGATTTTCATTTGTACTGCGCTACGTCGAGCGTGGCGCCTCTCGCGACGATCCTGCGAACTAACGAAGCAGCCGCGGAACGTTACGCCGCCTGGCGGCGTTTCTCGGAACGAGAAACTTGTCCAGAAATGGCGCGCATGAAAACGGGACTGAAGATCGTAATGAATCTCACAAATTCGGGGCGTAAACGTCGTGTCCGTTGGGAACGAGACTCAAACTTGTGAAATGTACATTTTCCTCGCCGTCAGTTGCAACTCGCTTCTCGCGAGAGTGCGTGCTAGAGTCTGCATTAACAAGATGGTTGACGCGCATCGATTCGATATAAGTTCGTTTTGAAACGGCACGACGAAGCAGCAAAAAACCCCGAAAAGAAAACATGGGCACGGTGTCCCGCGAATGATTTGTTAATAAAAAAGCGAGAGTGCCTGTCAACGCGTTAGTGTTTTTCGATTATTCCCCTCCCCGCCCCCGAGTGAATCCCAATTTTTCGAGAGACTCTTTTAAAAAGTGTGTGCGACGTCTACGTGATAAATAAAACAAGTGAGAACATGAAAAGCCCGCTAGAGGGTCCCCTAAAAAAATGAAAAAAAACATGGCCAAAACGTCTACCTGTCATCGCGGTTTTCCCCTGGCAACAAGTGTCCTTTTTAATCCCTCAAAAACAACGAAATCGTTCGCGATTCGCCCTAAACTTTTCACAATTCGTAATATCGCGATTCCTCAATAAAAGACGCGAAATCTTTGGAAAATTGACTTGTTCACTCGTGCTCGTTCGACCTCTTAACTCTTACCGAGTTTCCTACGCATATATGTGTGCATTATCCGTATACACGTACGAACCGAGCAGACATATGTGTATATATATATAACATATGCATGCGTGGAACGGGGTTGGTAATTCGATTGTCTACAGTTCCGTAACGAGATCTCCTCGCGTGTCTTCCTTCTTTTTCATTAGTTCTCGACTCCGTGTGTGTTTTTTCCGCCATATCGAACGTTTTCGTGCAAGTTTTGATCGTTTTTCACATTTTTTTAATCGGTTCAAGAATTTCTCGACGCTCCAACATTATTTATTCGACGAATTCAAAGTTTTTAACTACGCGATCGAATCATGGATAAACGACAGGAAGGACTCGCTCCGTTTTCTTCTGGTGAGTTGCTCTCGTGTCTGTGTGCGTGTGTGTGTGCGCTGTATGTCCGTTCAACGGTATTAGTCGCTCTCCGATGCTCCGTACGTTTTTTATACCGCTGCGCTTCTCTATTTATCCTGCCTCGGATAGTTTACACGTTTCGGAAGCCTTGTGCGTGCCTGGAAACATCAAATACTTGACTTTTCAGCTTAACCTGCTCGCCAGCCACACAAACTCACGCTGCATCGGACTTTTGTTTTGCAAACATTTGCCCATTCGATCGATGCGTTCGCGCGTCAATTTATTCATAAAATACATCGAGAGTTTCATTTTATTTTTCGATTCGGCGTTTTCCTTCGAAACTTGACAATTTTCCGAGAAAATTTGCCATTTTCGTTGATAAATTCGGCGAAAACGTCGAATCCGCGATGTTTTCGTTTCGGTTGTTGGACAAAATGCTCCGGCGTCAAGATTCGGCCGCGGGCTTGAATAGTGAACGAAAAAAATGACCTTGAAACGGGTGACGGCTCGTGTTTGTTCGATTTCCGGTGGATGCGGCCAAATCGTTATCATTTCCAGGCCGAGGGGGGGGGGGGAACGTTTTTCTCCGAAACTGGCGAATCTTCCGGAGAAGTCAGTGAAAAAAAATTTTGTTTGGGTTTGTTTGGGTTAAAAAAAAAATTTTGTACAGAAACGTGAATTTTTTATTGGTTCATGAAATTATTTTACGAAAAATTGCGATCCACGGTGGTTTCAAGGTCACGCCCCGAATAAATGTGGAGAATCTCAATAATTGCATCGCGGTCTCGATGAAAATCGAGGCCCGCATGGGGACGAGAAGCGAATCGAAACGTTGGCGATGTCATCGCGTCGATCAATAAAAAAAATGATAATAATCGCAACGAAGCGAAATGAGCACCTGAAATACGATCGAACGATAAAAAAGCATTAAAGGTCAGAAAAGAAAAACGAAATGAATCGATCAACAAAAAATGTGACGATCGCGTTTGCGAATAGCCGCGGCTAAAAATAAAGCCCGCGGTGGAGCGAAAAGAGAGAAAATCTCGTGGAAAAATAAACTAGAAAATGTGGATGAAAAAAAAAAACAAAAAAACAACTTCAGGGGTTGCGAGCGCCGATATAGAAATCTCTGTCTCGCGATGCGAATAGATCGACGTACAAATAATAAAAAAGTGACACGGATCCCCGCGAGGAGAGCAAGTGCATGGTGAGGGTCGCTCGGTCGGCGGGGAGGGGTGGGGGGTGGGGGGTGCGCCAGGATAGAGCGAGGAGACGGGACGAATGGGAGAGACTGCGTGGAGAGCTTCGGAGCCTCCGATCAATTCGCCGAGGGGTCGCTCTCGCTGAAAAGTAACAGTATGTTTTCCGTGTCACACTCTTGGCCGGAAATTGGTCGCTGGGTCACGATCATGTCGTGTGTCAACCGCCGCGCACGATGTCGACGAAAAAACACAAAAAAAAAACAAATCTGTACGCAAAATTTTCCATCGACGAAATTCCTCTCAATTTCCGACACACAAAAATGATAAATCGCTCGCGCAATTTCAAGGGGTTTCGACAGGTCAAAATCGAGATTTTTATTTATAAAAATCGCAATTTCCAGCGCGTGTTAAAAGTCACAATTTCAAAAATTAAATATTTCGATTTTTTAATGGGGAAGCCTCTGAAAACTTTTCGTAGGCTTTCAAAAAATTTTTAAAAAAGTGGCTCGTCAAGATTTTTCGAAATTTTGGTTTTTATATGAAAAATTTACAAATTTCCTCGGACTTTTTAAATAAAAAAACGCAAATTTGAAGAAAAAAAATTTTCCCAGAAAGGGAAATTGCATGATCGCCCTCCGGAGGTGAAATTCGATTTTAGATTTTCGAATTATTGTAATTTTTTAATGACAAATGCGTCTGCGATGTCGGGGCTGTGGAAAAATGCGAGGGGAAGAAAAATATAACGAGGCTGCGGTATCGTTGACCTGGTTTTCTATCGAATGGGAATTCCTCACATGCTCTGCATCGCGCAGCACTAACACGAAAAACTTGGAGAAGCTGCTGCTGTATTCTTGAGTTGAGTTCTCAACGAACTGGCGCACACGCGTTTATGGAATAATGGAGAGAGAAACGTGTGTTTAATCGCGTATGAAAATCTCAAACATCTCTCGCATTTGTTCTCTCGTATCGACAGTCGTAAATATAGACGCGAGAGCACCCTCGTGTCACTTGCAATATCGGTTCTTTCCCTTACGTCACACAATTCCACGCAGTTTCTCGTTATTCGATGCAAAGAATGATAAAAAAAATCATTGTAGAGACGAATTTAATTTTTTAATTCAAAATCCAACCATTTTCCGAAGCGTCCAGTCCATTTTTTTCGAAAAATAATGAAAACTCGTTGCTTTTCAAAGCAGAGCACAAAATTTAATCCAGTATTCGTCGAAAATAGTGGAACAAACTTTTTTAATATTCGAAAATCGAATTGATTTGAAAAAAATGGTAAAAAGTGCAATAATTATCAAAATAATGAATAAAAAATGAATTTTTCGTTGCATTTCGACGATGCACTCTTGACGTCGTATCAGCTTGCAATATCGGTTTCTTTCCCTTACGTCACACAATTCCACACAGTTTCTCGTTATTCGATGCAAAAAATGATGAAAAAATCATTGTAGAGACGAATTTAATTTTTTAATTCAAAATCCAACAATTTTCCGAAGCGTCCAGTCCATTTTTTTCGGAAAATAATGAAAACTCGTTACTTTTCAAAGCAAAGCACAAAATTTGATTCAGTATTCGTCGAAAATAGTGGAACAAACTTTTTTAATATTCGAAAATCGAATTGATTTGAAAAAAATGGTAAAAAGTGCAATAATTATCGAAATAATGAATAAAAAAATGAATTTTTCGTTGCATTTCGACGATGCAAACTTGAAATCGTATCAACACACCCTGTACATCGAAACTATATACGTGTTTACGTTTTACCGACCTCGTAATGACCCCCAATGCTCCCCCCATCGTCCCCCTGAAAGCCTTCCATTTTTAGACTCGTTCTCGTCGCACATCGATGATGGAACAGTGCAAAATTACTCGTTTCGTATTGACTTTGTTTGCTTTTGCACTCGCTCGCCTCAAATTTTTGTTACGTCGTCACGTTCGCTGACGTTTCGTAAAATAATCGTTTCTCATTAAAAAGTCTCGAATTCCTGAACAAAAATCGCTAATAATCGCCGATTGGAAATTCATTTTCATGCTCGATCGAATTTCCTTCATTATTTTCACTCGGACCCTGTTTTTTTGCAGACGAATGCCCCAACAGCGGAGAAGACAGTGACGAGGATGTAATCACCGATTACCTGAGCTCTGGACACACGGATTGTGGCCACATGTCCATAATCAACGGCGAACTCACCAGTCTCAATCTCCATGCAAACAAACAATCGTCTGTTAATTATACCAAAGACAACACCGATATTGTCATGTCGGACCCACCAATCTTGGGCACCAACATACAAATCCAACCGAATCAACATGTACCGATCATCAGTGTGACCCCTCATTCGCCAGGACTCGCCAAACATTATCCTGTTCTCGGTACGCTATCAATTTTTACGACACTCCTCGAAAAACGACGAAAAATTCATTTTTCATAATTATTTTCAATAATTTACTAACCCAACTCATTAATAATGAGTTGGGTTAGTAAATTATGGAAAATAATAATAAAAAATGAATTTTGCGTCGTTTTCCAAGGATTATATAATTAATTATATTATAATTAGAATAATTATGAGTTGGGTTAGTAAAATAGGGAAAATAATAATTAAAAATGAATTTTTCGTCGGTTTCCAAATATAATTATATAATTAATGATATTATAATTAAAATAATAAATAAATTAATCATTAATAATGAATAAATAATAATAAAAATAATTAACTTAAATTATTACAATAAACGATTCGGTTTTCGCGTGGAACGGAAATCTGACCGGATGTGTTTTCCAAAATTTGTGCTCTGATAAAAAAATTTCGTAGACTAACTAACGATTTCGTAAATTAACTGAAAAACAGAGCTGGAAAAAGTGAATTAATTATGAAAATGAGGAAAAATAAAATATTTCGTTATTTTCGCTTTGTCGCTTTGTCGATAAAATGCATGAAGATGCAATTTTCAGATTTTTTTTTAGCCAAAATCACCGGATAATCTGAAGTTTTTATGACTCTGAAGTTTGCAATGTTGAGATGTAATGAGAAACATTTTTTCTATCGATTATTTATTGAATTTTGAAAATCGTGGCAATTTTTCCTGTCGATTGAGTTTTTTGGTCGCAAGAGACGATAGTCTTAGTGGCCGGACCAAATATTAATGACAATTATGAGCTCTGCTGAAGAAATAACAAAATTTCGTTGCATTCCAACGATGCGAACTTCAGGATCATAATTTTTTGGGGTAAAATTGAGTTTTTGGAATTTTGACGTTTCAGAGGACAATCTCCAGCAGCTCCACGAGATTCACAACAGTATTCAGCGTATGCGAGACTCGACATTGAGCGCTCTGGCGTACGGCGGTCGAGGCGGCCAGAATGAAAATTCGCAAAGACTCAGTTCGTCGTGTCCGTCGTTGTGTCCGTTGGGAGTGACGGACGGAAGCGGAAGGTCGGCCGATCAAGGAGCAGGTTCTGATCCCGATTTGGCAAATTGTTCGACCAACAGTTCGCCCACGCATTTCCCTCCGGTCTCGTCGCATCAAATGCCTCAAATGATTTTGGGCGTCGATCGCCGACGAAGCTGGACCGACATCGAGGACTCGAGACAAAATCGTCATCGCTGCACCGTCGGCGATCACTTGCAGGCACAAAATATGGTACGAATGTGACGATCCGGGTCAAATTGACCCAGATTTGAAAAAACAAAAAAAAATGATTAAAAAACTTGAAAACCCAAAATTTTTGAAAAATCGCAACCGTTATGGAGCGTAAAACAGAAAATTTCATTGCAGCGTCAACGGAGCATCAGTCTGAGCAGTTTGGACAGCGAGATGGAATTGGAAATGGACGGAAAATCGCGTTCCTCGTGCGCCGGAGTGGGAAATCGTTCGTGCAGATCCCAAGCGAGCACGCATTCCCTCAACGAGGCGGATCTCGTCCAGGTAAAAACGAAATGAGCCAAATCGACGGAATTCTCGATCGAAGCGACGAAATTAAATTGATGCGTTGACTCGATGAATTTTACAGAAAATAGCGATGAAGCGAGGAAATCAAAGACTCGGCGAGACTGTTAATTTGTTGCCTGGAGTCGTCGGCTCGCGAATTCCGCTGCAAAAATCCATTTCCACACCGTCCATCATCGGGCCACCGGGCCAAGCGCATCTCGTCGATTCCGGGACTTTGACCGCGCCGTCCCTGACCGCGTAAGCCAAAATCTCTTTCACGTTTTTTCATTATTTCATAGTAAATTTAATTAATTGAAAAAAAAGGAACACGCACGCGTGCTAATCGCGGCACAAACAAAAAGCTTTACTTTTTGCCACTTTACACGTTTTGCGCCTCAATTCTTCTCACAAATGCACCACTTTGTCGAATTTCCAAACGTTTTTTCGTAGTTCTTCTTGCATGATTATCGAATAGTGTCTGTCGAGTGCTCGGGCAAGCTTCACAGTCAGCACTGAAAAGAAAATTTCGTTGAAAACGCTGGATATTTTGTTGGACACGTAAAACTAAACGTTTTTTTTCGAAAAATCACGAAAATTTTGTCATTTCAGCAAAAAACATTCTAGGAAATCTTTTCGAAAAGTGAATTTTGTCCTTCCAATCGTAAATTTTGCTGACAGTTCCGTTACAATGAAAAATATTGTCGGAATAACGAAAATTTTGAAATTATCCCAAAATATTTAGTTCGCTGTATTCAACAAAATATTCGACGTTTTTTGACAAAATTGAATTTTCAGTCTGCGATTTCAAAAATTCTGCAAATTCCGGGGCCCAGTCGCGATTAAATACGGAAAAAAATGATCAAAATATCGGAAATTTTTGGGGAGCAGATTTTTATTTCGATTCGGGTGAATTTTCCCTTTTTTTTAATTATTTTTTCGCCGTTCCATAAACTTTACTGTGGAGCTGCCCCGCAGCAGTCGATTTTCGATTGAGAGAAATTTTTATTTCGCCCATTTTCAAGATATTTCGATGATTCGTGAATCGAATTTCTGGCCTCGATGTTCAGAATCGAAGAAAAATTAGAGAAAACTGAGTCACAAACTTCATAAAATTTAGGATTCTTCAATAATTTTGTATCAACATTTTTCACACGAAAATTAACAATTTTTGGGTAAAAAGAAAAATTTTCTGACGTCAAGAATTGGAAAAAATTTAAAAATTCAACATATCAAAATTTTTCACACGAAAATTAACAATTTTTTGGTAAAAAGAAAAATTTTCTGACGTCAAGAATTTGAAAAATGAAATAAAAAATTGTAAAGTCAATATTTCAAACTCTAAAGGTCAGAAAATTTGTATTCGTCGGAGAAAATCGTTATTTTTGGTGGCAAGAGCGTTTGTACAGAATTCTGGAAGAATTTTAAATAAAGTCGTTGTGTTCGATAGCAATGGCTTGAGAATTAATGCATGACCGGCACAAAGCAGCGTCACTGAAATTTCGTTGGCGTATTGACAGAGTGCTTGCGTGATTTTCGTGCACAGGCTATAGTTGGAATTTTTTATAATGCATGAGGAAATCGATCGCACACGTGCTCGAGAGAAAATTCGTCGATAGTCACTGATCAATAGCGTCGGAATTCTGTTTGCGATGAAATTGTGGGGGGAATGAAATTAGTGAGAAAATTGCGAGGTTAATTCAATGGAGGTTGCACTGAATTTGATGGTTTTGGCGAATTTCGATGGCAGAGTTAGCTCGATCGCTGGTCCGAAACGTCATCCGGGGGAACATAAAAAAGCACATGTTTTTGACAGTAACAGAAAAATAAAAAAAAAACAAAAACACACCACGTTAGTCTTATAGTTTTTGTGTTTGCACTCGAATTCATTTGCCATGACCCTGCACGACGACAGCAGGAGGCATGAAAGAACTGAAAAAGGTAGTGGAAGTGAGACCGAGACGGAGGATCTGCACCCAGCCCATGGGCATGTATTTCACGAGGATTTAATCCGAGAAGGGGCAGCGAATGTCCAGACCTCCTTGGACGAGCTTATGACCGAGTGAGTATTTGAAAACCGAGCCAAACAACGAACAAACCAAAAAAATAAGATAATCCGAGGCTTTAACCTTTTTTTCCAACGTGATTGTCTTGATTGACCAAAAACAATTAAGCAAGAAAACTCTAATTTTCAACTCCACACTCTTTGCTGCATATTTTCCAAGTCTAATACGATGGACACGGTTCGTATGACAAAACCTCTTGTTCCTCAAATTCTCATTCGCAACACATTTCGACCACGATGCTTCTTTCAATCACACACAAACTATCGCCATTATAGTGCTTACCTTCATTTATTTCTTCGAGCTTGCATTTTCATCCTACAGTTCGTAATTACAACAAAACAACAAAAATTCGTTCGTTAACCCTTCGTATTGTGACCAATCTATCGGCCCGAAAATTCTCAAAAAATTACTCAACAACCCTTGGACATTCCAGTTTAGATACGAAAAACTTTCCCGAAAGAAATCCAAGGCCAACATATTTTTAAAAATGCAAAATGAAGAAAAAAAACGGGAAAATAAAGTTTTTTCACTAAAATAATCGTCACTTTGTGGATTTTCAATATTTTTGCCTGAAATTTGGACCTGAAATTCATCGGATCTGGTTCTTTTGGGAAAAAAATAGTAGGATTGCGCGCGTTTGAAAAAACATATTAATTCCGTTATTTGGAAGTGGGTCGATTTCAAAGTGGATTTTAGAGATTTAGCGTGAGCGGCGGTAATTCTTATCGCCGCCAACGCGCAATGGACACTGCAGACTGTCGTTGAATGACGATTACAGCCTCATTAATTACCGGGAACTGGGAGATATTTACGTCACAAGTTGGTCACTGGGTGGATTCTACCCAGAGTGACCACGAAGGGTTGGGACTGAATTATTTGGCTTGGAGCTCGCTGAAGGAAAATAAATCGTCAACGTTCAGTCGAACAATCGTTTACAATGAATTGCACGTTTTTGCTTGCAGTGGCGCGGTCTACGACGACCATCATTCAGAAAAGACGAGAAGGAAGCGTGGCTCTTTGTTCTTCCGCAAGAAAAAGGTAAAGAAATCAATTTCCCATGATAATTAACACGAAAAATTCAATCGAATAACGAAAATGAACGAAATTCAGACCAACGTTTGTTTTTTTTTATTCCTCGTTCATCTACCAGGACAAAAGTTGTAAAAAGCCTAGTCAACAGGCCCATCACTGGGTGTCAATGATCGCAGGATCTCAGGGAAGCTTCTCGTGCGATTATTGTTTAAAGCCGTTTGCCAATAAATCTGTACTCCATTGTGAAAGTGAGTAATTTTTCGCCTCATCAATAATTCCCACCACAAATAATTCCCCCAGTAACTTTTCACCCACTGAAAAGAAAATTTTGTTGAAAAAAAAACGTTTTTTTCGAAAAATCACGAAAATTTTGTCATTTCAGCAAAAAACATTCTGGAAAATCTTTCCGAAAAGTCAATTTTTGTCCCTCCAATCGTGAATTTTGCCGACAGTTTCGTTACAATGAAAAATATTGTCGAAATAACGAAAATTTTGAAATTATCCCAAAATTTGACGTTTTTTGACAAAATTGAATTTTCAGTGCCCTCGAGTGCGACTCGACACTGGGTCAATCTGACCCGCGGCGTTTTTTCGTACCAAATTGTCGAAATTTTATGGCCCCAAGTGGATTTTTCCCGAGAAAAGAAAATGCAAATGCTAAAAAAATTGTTTTGGGTCAAAAAAATTAATTTAATGATTGAAATTTGCTGAATAGATTGCGGCGCGACGGTGCATCAGAATCAATGCAAAGATCAACTTCCGGCAGACTGTACGAAGCTGAAGAATAACTTGAGCAAAGGCTCGATAAAATCGATTTCGAGCGCTTCGATAGTGTCGAGTGTCGGGAGCACGAAGAGGGGCTCGACGGTGTCGCTGCCACTTCCGGGTGCAATCGGTACGAGCAGGTATGTCGTGGCAAACTGGAGTCTCCGGATGTTTTTGCCTATTCTTATCGATTATTATTATTACGATTGTAATTGTTATCATTATTATTATTAAAATTGCATCAAGTCTTCTATGGGTTAAAATTTCGCACGCTGCCGACGCATGGTCAGAGCGACGCTCGGAATTAGCACCGACAAATTTTTCAGTTTCAAAAGACAGTGTGGCGAAGAGAAATCAATTTTTCATGGTTTTTTCCATCAAAATTCGGAGAAATGACGCTCGTTTTTTTTTTCTTTGCCGAGAGATCAATCAGCTTGCGCAAATGTTTAGATTTCCCTTGTCCCCCGCTCGCTTCAATCGCAACATCTCGTTTTTGACACAACGCAACGTGCCTGTGAGCTGGTTGTTTAGTTTTTTTTTTTTTTACTTTTACTCTGACCTGACGTTCCACGATTCGGGCTCGTCAACGCTTCGGATGCTTCGGATTTCAAGCAATTTTCCTATTTCTACGGCCTCTCGCGCTTCAATTCCATTTTTGCCAACTTCTTTCGAAGCCACCGAACGTTGCTCGGCTCTCCGATCGTTGGCACAGCTGTCGGTGTAGCGCTAATCCCAAACACAAACTTTTTAACGTTTCGCAAGCTCAACACAGTCATTTTTTCGTTTGTTTCACGGAAAATCAATTTTTTTTAACGTGGACCGACAATTTTTTAATTTTCGGGCCGGAATTCATTCCATATCGATTTTCAGGCCCAGAAATTCTCGAAAAACCAAAAATTCTCAACTTTATTTCAAGCCTTCGAGAATTCACGCTGGGTCGATTTGACTCGAACAATTTCCTGCCACCGAAATGTTACGACCATGAAATTTGGATAATTTGCTATAGAAAACGTTTCTAAAAAAAAAATCGCTCATTTGGCGGAAAACGAGGATTTCAAAAACGCCTCGGGTCAGATTGACCCAGAGTGGACCCGAAAAATCCGATGGAATAGAATTTTCGAGCAAATTCGTCATTCGTCGTCGAGCGAAATCGACCAAACGCGGGAAATGCGAGAATCGAGTGAGAAAGAAAAAAAATCGGTAGGAAAATTGGAGGAGAGACACAAGGAATTATGAAATATTCACTGAAAATAAAATTTTGTTGAAAAAGATGGAAATTTTGTTGGATCCGTCAAACTAAACGTTTTTTTTTCGAAAAATCACGAAAATTTTGTCATTCCAGCAAAAAACATTCTGGAAAATCTTTTCGGAGGAAATTTTTGTCATTCCAATCGTAAATTTTGCTGACAGTTTCGTTACAATGAAAAATATTGTCGAAATAACGAAAATTTTGAAATTATCTCAAAATATTTAGTTGGCTGGATTCAACAAAATATCGACGTTTTTTTGACAAAATTGAATTTTCAGTGGTGAATGAGGGGATGAAAAAAAAAGTCCGGGAAAGTGCTGGAACGAAGAGAGCGTCGTGAATAGCGCTAATGCAATGTGTGTGCTTTTTCCTTCCTCTCGTGCATTCCCTACCCGTCGCAACCGACGTTTACATACCGTATCAACAATAAAAGGGAAATTAGCAGCAAGAAAACGGTTTCAAGCTACAGCCCTTGGCGGCGTGTTGCCACCAAGCTTGGAGTCAAGTAAGTCAACGTTCCCAAATAATCTGATGTGTCTGTGCTCCTCTACCTCTCAAAAGTAAAAGTAACACACAAGTTTCTTCTTGTTTTTTTTTTATTCATTATTTATTTGTATGAATCTCCTGAGAACAAAAAATCCAACGTTGTTTTACGTTCGCGCGTGCATTCTCCACGACTTTCTCTCGTTATTTCCTCGGGCGCAATTCTCGCACGATGCAGTCCGTATCACTTGTCAATTTTCAACGAGCACGCGTCGCGACTGAAAATTCAATTTTGTTAAAAAACGTCGATATTTTGTTGAATCCAGCGAACTAAATATTTTGGAATAATTTCAAAATTTTCGTTATTTCGACAATATTTTTCATTTGTAACGCAACTGCCAGCAAAATTTACGATTGGAAGGACAAAAATTGACTTTTCGAAAAGATTTTCCATAATGTTTTTTGCTGAAATGACAAAATTTTCGCGATTTTTCGAAACAAACGTTTAGTTTAACGTATTCAACAAAATATCCATATTTTTCAACAAAATTTGAGAAAAATTGGAGAAAGAGAATTCAGTTCGTGACGTTCGGATCCAGCGAGAAAATTTCTACGAATCGTGACCATTTTCGTATCGATTTTGTCGTCGGATCCTTGAAAAATATCGTTTTATCAGTCCCCAACAAATATTCAATCGAAATTGCAATAAAAAAACTTTTTAGTTGCGTCCCAACGATTTCGAACGCGATATTCGCCGAATGAAACCATTTTCCCTTGACACTTATTAGTTTTTTCTGCAATTCACAATTAACTACGATAGTGAAGTTTGCATCGTTGAAATGCAACGAAAACTCATGATTTTTTCAAGCAGAGCACGATATTTTGATCGAAAAGCGAATTTACGGAATAAAAATTGAAAAAAGTGAATTGATCGTCAAAATAATTGATGAAAAATGTTTTTGTTGTTTTATTCCAACGATGCAAACTTCAGGGTCATAATTAACTTGAGTTTGTAGTTGAAAAGTTGATGGAAAACACCACCTCGCCCTGCCTGAAGCTCTTGCAACGAATGCTCGCTTGTGTCATCTTGACAAACCTCAATTGTATGTTGGCAAGCTCGTCGTTTTCACTCTTTACTCTCTCGCATTCCATTCCAATTCACTGTAACCCCCGAGCCCCCTTAGATTTGGGAGTTTTCGAGCCCGATCCTTAGCGATGCATTTTAATCTTCACGCCTTTACGATTAATCGTTGCGTCGATTTGCTACAAGAATTTTCTTCAAATGCCAATCAGTTTTGAAGGAAATTCTCGAGGCTTGAACTGCGGATTTAGAAAATGATAATGTTTTCCGAACTTTTTCAGTGTCTCAGGAAATAATGGATTTTAATCCGTCAATCATTTTTATTCGAGACCTCGCAAAAAAATGAATTTCCATGGATTTTTTTTTGATTATTTTTGTCTCTTTCCGTTTCATGCAAATCTGTGTATTTTGGAAAATCTCATCGTCACGCCATCTCGATGTTTTCGTTGTTTTTTCTTCATTCATTTCATCCAACAGCTCAATCGCTAAATACGGAATGCGAAACAAAAAAGGACGATTCGAAAAATTCGAATCGTGTTTCTCAACGATTTCTTCGTTTTTTTTTCTAACTCGGGGCTAATTCGGAGGGTTTTTTCTTGCAGTCAAACGATCAGCGAGGAAAAGGACAACGATGGTGGTCAGCATCGAGAAATTAACAGGTGAGAAGGCACGAAAAAAAATTGTCAAGAATTTTGGGAGAGTGGGAATCGATGATTTGAAAACTGGTAAAAATTAATTTTGAAGCGGAGTCGACGACTTTGATTTCGGCGACGATTTCCATCAGTTGACGGTCGGCGACATCGAGGGTCTCGACCCCGAGCTCGGCCTCGGGAAGGAAGAGCCAGACTCGTGGAGCGCCGCGATAGGGCGAAGCGATGCGTTGAAGCTCGTAAACAATTGCGAGCGAGAAGTAAAGCGTCAAGAGCATATTTACGAGTTTGTACTTACGGAGAAACATCATTGTTTGGTGTTGCTGGCAATGGAGAGGATATTCGCGGAGGGATTGCGTCGCCATTTCCGTCTGGGTCCGCCGGACCTCGAGAGAATGTTCCCAAGACTGCGCGACCTGATCGACATCCATTTGCGCTTTTTGCTCAAGCTGCGAAAACGCCAAAACACACACGCGGTTGTCCCGACGATTGCGGACATTCTGGTCGATCAATTCTCCTGTGAAAATTCATCGCGCATGAAAAGCGCTTACGGAGAATTCTGCAGCCGTCACAGAGACGCCGTCGATGCCTACAAGTATTATTTACGACACGATCCGCGTTTCGCCCGTTTCGTACGACTTTGCCAGGTACAAAATCAAAATTTCCATTCCAATTCCACAAAAATAATATTCCCAATCTTAATCATAGTCATTAATCAATAATAATCATTCAATTTAAACCTCCGAGTACACACTGGGTCGCTTTGACCCCAAAAATTTTCCGTCCCCAATTGTTTTCCACGAATCTTTTGCCATTGAATTTACTACAAAAAAAAAAACAGCAAAAAAAATGCATTTTCAGGAGAATGCAACGATTTTAAAATCGCCTCGGGTCAATTTGACCCCGTACGCACTCATATTCCTTCATTCAGACGCGAATATTAATATAAATGGATAAAAATATGGATTTTAATGATAAAATTATCGAATAAATTGATTCGAATTGGATTAAATTAAATCAATTAAATTAATTAATTTATATCAATTACTATAGAATTGAATATTAAAATTTAATAAAATAAAATTATTTTAATTTGATTAATTTCATTGAATTGAATTGATTTTGAATGAAATTGAAAATCAATTAATTAAAATTAATTAATTAATTAATTAATTAACTAATTAATTATTAATTAATCAATTCATTAATAATTAATCAATTAATCTAATAAAATAATTCAATTTAATTCAATTTAAATTACATTATTCGATAATTATATCATTAATTAATAATTAATTAATCATTAATAATAATGAATAATTAATTAATTAATTGAATTAAAATGGATTAAAATTGAAATATTTATGGATCGACATGAAATTCATTGATTATGATTGTTTTTTGTTATTATTTCAGACTAACCCGTTGCTCAAGAAGAAAGGAATTCCCGAGTGTATATTATTCGTGACTCAGCGACTAACGAAATATCCGTTGCTCGTGGAGCCGTTGATAAAGACGAGCACGACGACCGAGGAAACGACGAATTTGCGCGAAGCACTGGGTCTCGTGAAAGAAATTCTCGGCGACGTCGACGCCTGTGTCGCCGACAAAGAGCGAGAAGACAGAAAGTTGGAAATTTACAACAGGTAAAGTTAAACAGGTGATGGTCATTAATGTCACTCGATGTTTTATTCGCCTGTGTGAACAATTCACTTTGCCTCGAATCTCGTCGACGTTATTCGATATTTAGCAGCTTTTTTTTTGGCTTTTCAGAATCGATGCTAAATCGTTCGCCATGCACCGCGAGGTAAAGTTCAAAAAATCGGATATAATGGCGTTCAACAGAGTTTTGAAGTTCGAGGGCACGGCGTATTTGATGCAAGGCCGAGGAAAAATGGCGCCCGTCGTCGTTGTCGTGCTCTCCGACGTTTTGTTCTTTCTCGCTGAAACGAGAGACCAAAAATACGCGTTTTTCGTACCCGACAATAAAGCCGGTGTCGTGTCTTTGCAAAAATTGCTCGTACGCGAAAAAGCCGGACAAGAATCTCGCGGCATTTATTTGATTAGCAGCAATCCCGCCGAACCCGAAATGTTCGAACTCAAAGTTCAAAAACCCAAGGACAAACAATTGTGGATTCAATCCATTCGGTCCGCCGTTGAGGCTTGCCCTCAGGATCCCGAATCCGATAATCTCCCCGACGACTGCTCCAGCAAAATTCCCGATACAAGGTCCTCGTCCATTCCAATGATTTCTGCTGATGAACGAATGCGCATTGCCAAAGCCAAGGAAGTTCACATTTTGGGCATTGTCGGTGAGTTTTTTAAATTCCTTTTTCGTTTTTTTTCGCCCCGTTGTCTTGGCAGCAAAGAAATTTTTCATTCGGTGAACAGAAATTTTCTCATCTCGCTGTTTTATCGAAATTTTTTCAACAAAAAACAATTTTTTTTTATGCCTTTCCATTCACCACGTTCCCGACCAGTTTTTCCACGCACTGAAAAGAAAATTTTGTTGAAAAAGATGGAAATTTTGTTGGAAACGTTAAACTAAGCGTTTTTTCGAAAAAATCACGAAACGTTCGAGAAAATTGTTTGGAAAAGTGAATTTTTGTCATTCCAATCGTAAATTTTGCTGATAGTTCCGTTACAATAAAAAATATTGTCGAAATGACGAAAATTTTGAAATCATCCCAAAACATTTAGTTCGCTGTATTCAACAAAATATCGACGTTTTTTTGGCAAAATTGAATTTTCGGTGCAAATTCAAGATTTTTCTTGCAGCAGCAAAGACACTTGTCAATTGTTGAAAACAAATTTCCTGGTCTCACGATTTTTTAGAGATTTTTTTTTCGTTTTCCCTCTTTTTTCTCATTTTTGTGGTCATTTTAATAGAATTTTGTGACTTTTTTAACGTCGCGTATCGCTCGTCGCTGAAAATTGGAGCCTGCAACGATTTATGCTCGAAAATGTTGTCGAAAATTGTTTTTTCCTCGCGCAGGTGAACTGCGAAAGAAAGATACGGAGCAAGCGTTACTGCTGGAAGAAAAAATAAGTCTACAGATGAGATTACTGTCCGCGGCGAATGTCTGGAACGAAAACGACAGCGAGAGCGATAGGATCGAGAGATTTGAGAGAGAAGTGCCGGATTACACGCGATTGGTGCGCAACGAGGGAACCGATTCGACGCAATTATGGCAAGAGGTGCGAAAGACTTTTTAAAAACGAGAAAAGAACGGGGACAGGAACGAGTTTCGTTAAATTTGTTAATTTTGATTTTTCCCGCAGGTTGTCGTCGCTGTGCAGGAAGCAACTCGGCTCGCAAGTTCCTTGTCGTTCAGCGCAGGTGGCGGTTCGCTTTCCAGGAGTTTGAGCTCAGCCGGCGAACGACATACCGATGCGTACGTGCCACCTTCGTTGTGCGTGCCACGCAGAGCCGAAACGTTTGCCGGTTTCGATCACAACAAGGTACGAAAAAAAATTCATTTTTATTCGCGAAAAAATCACATTTTGTTGGAAAATTCGAGATTTTTTCGCAAGTTCGCACTAAAAATAAATTTTTTTCGAAAAATCACGAAAATTTTGTCATTTCAGCAAAAAACATTCTGGAAAATCTTTCCGGAAAGTGAATTTTTGTCCTTCCGATCGTAAATTTTGCTGACAGTTCCGTTACAATGAAAAATATTGTCGAAATAACGAAAATTTTGAAATTATTCCAAAATATTTAGTTCGCTGGATTCAACAAAATATCGACGTTTTTTTTTCGCAAAATTGAATTTTTAGTGCATTCGATTTGCTTATTTTTATTCATTTATAATTATCCAGGATTTTTGCGAAATTTTTTGCTTTGGGAATTATTTTGGAAACGATTTTCAGGAGCGATATCCGTGGCGGGATTCCGCAGCGTTGCACAGCGTGATGGCGCCGCCGAAACAGGGCGGCGAGCTCGTTCGAGACGGAAACGAAGGGAAGTTGGACGATTTGTCAGAAACCAATAAAGATCAACAATTGGCAGCAGTTCGTTTGTCTCACTACGTGTACACGTTGCTTTGTATAATAAGCAATCAAATGACGACGATAGACAGTCTGCAGGCGCAAATGGCGTCGCGCAAGGAGGGAAGCATCGGCAAAAGTTCGAGCAATCGGCCGAACCCGAATCGGCAATTGGAAGAGTTGCGAAATCTTCAGGATCAGTTGAGCCGGGAAAAAGCGGCTTTTCGGGCGACGTGCCAACAGGAAAGGACTCAGCTGCAGGAGGAACGAAGCGAATTGTCGAGGCTCCGAGAGCAATTGGCCGCCGAGCAACGAGACGTCACGCAGCAACGCGATCAATTGTATCGTCGCCTCGAAGCTCTCGAACGTCAAGGCGTCTCGCTCGTTGCTCCTTCCGCCGTCGGTCCCGCAAGCACCGCGCACTCGCTTTCCCACTCGAATCCCAGCACCGACACTCTCCAGTCGAGAAAATCGCAGCCCGATGGAAAACGCATCCCTCTCAATCTCATCAGCGCCACTAATCAACAAAAAGTCCAGAGCAGCTTGCCGCCCATCAAACAACAATTGCCTCTTAAACTGGCCAGTGGCAGCAACAACAACAACACGAGGTGAGTCATCAAAATCATTCTAAATCCTTCGAACTCCCTCAATTAACGAAAAACTCGTTGATTTCGTAGGAAAAACGAAAATTTTAACTCTGAGCCTCAAAATTTCGAAATATCGTCGAATTATTTTTGAATCCAAGCTTTTTTGACCCTCCGGTTTTTGTGTCAAACCCCACAATCAGGCCCACGACAAAAAATTGCACAGAATTACAATAATTAAAAAAAAAAAGTTTTTTTGTTGTTTTTTTTTCTCATAAATTGGATGAAATTTCGATGGAAGGCCATAAAAGTCTTGAAATTGCGATAAAACTCTGGAGGTTGTAAAAATCGTGAATATTATCGAGAAAGTTGTTTGGTCGCGGATCGATCGACGACTGAATAATTTTGTCGAAATATTGGTAGAAGCGGAAACTCGACGAGCAACAACAGCCCCGACCGGCACGCCCGGACCGGAAGTAGCCCCGCGGCGATCACAGGCTCGGCGTATTCGTCGCCTGAGCTTGGCAATCATCACAACAACGGAAACGTCAGTCAAGCTCAAAGTTCGAATCGTCCAATGCGAATAACGCGATCACCGCCCGATCCCTATCATCAGCAACAACAACACCATCAACAACAACCTCAACAGCAACAGCAAAACCAACAAACGCGATCGGAACCGCCGCAACAGCCGATGGAAGAGGAAGTTATTTTTTTCTGACGTCTCTTCCGGTTCGGCAGGAAACATTCTCGTCCTCCCCGAGCACCGGCCACTCCATTGGACACCCCGACATCGACACCGACGCCCTCGCGAAGTCAGTCTCGCGAAGCTCAGCCACGAAACCGTGTCAAGTCGTTTTGACTTTTGAAATTTTCTCGATCGAACGCAAACCCGTAGAAATCGTGCAAAATCTCTCCCTTCGTTCTCTTTCTTCGTTGGTTTACCATCGCCAAATTGAAATTCCTGCATTTTGCACAGTTCGTCGATTCTCGACGCGAGAAAATAGCGAAACGACGCGCACTCGTAGCCAAACTCGTACAAACATTCCACATTCGTTTTCACTCAATCTCGAATGATTGAGCACGAATCACAGTGTCAAAGAACGCAATCGCGATCATTTGTCCGCTCAAAACTAAAGGGCAATAATGATCGTCGTCCGAGCGACGAAAATCATTGGATGATGAAAAAAAACGATCTATATATTTAAAGAAAAACACTGGGAAATACTAGGATAGAATTCTGACGTCAGTGACGCGTGAATCGTTTCAGATCGTGCATTTCTGCCGAGTATTCCACAAGAGTATTAGCGATTAGCATTTCAATATTTACAAATTCCTCGTTACTTCGGTTTTCAAATTCCTCTCGCCTGTTTTCCTCCTTTTTTAAACGATTGTCGAACTGACTGAAAGTTTTTTAGAATCAAGATAATTTCGTTATGGCGGAAAAACTTTGCGAATTTTCAAGGAAATTTCAGTTCCCGTAGAGAATTCGATCGGGAGGAAAATCGCCTGGATATTTTTGAGCTTTTCGATAGAAATAATAAACAGAATCATAGAAAAACGTTAGAGACGACGAGGACGACGACAAAAAGGGAAAAATCCATTTTTACGTACACGTTTGATTTAATTCGCCGAATTTTCGATCGAGGTGTGCGAATATTTGAAAACTTTGAATATTCGGCATCAAAATCAAATTGTTTGATTCGAATTTCAAACCGAATATTCGATATTTTTGGATATGTGAAATTTCCAAAGGATTTGCGAAAATTCGCTGTTTTTCGGAAATTTACCGAATACTCGAAAAATCGACGAATATTCGATTACGAATTTTCGATAAACCTCGAAATCGCCTCGAAATTTTTGGCAAATATCGATCGGATACTGCGCACGTTTTTTGCATCATTTTTCGGAGGCAAGTTCCTGTGATAGCGCGACTGAATAATTCCGATTCCATGCTAAAAATAAAGGGAAACATTTTTTGCCATGATTTACAGAAATTTTCATTAAAGACACTGAACACGGCGCTTCAGCTGATTTTTCATGACCGGTCTCTGTGCATTTATTATTCATTATTATTTTTAATACTGAACGACGCAATTTTACTGCAGAATTGATTGAGCGCGGACAAACGTTAAAACTGCAAAGTACTCTGATCGATCGATGCTCCAAAAATGGTCGAGTCTCACTTTGTTTCGATAAAAGTTACAGAAATATGAAATTTTCTCAATTCTAATTACTTTTTCTCGTATTTTTGGCAAATTTCACTCGCCCCCAATCTTTCTGGCACACTAGAAATACAATTTTGTCAAAAAACGTCGATATTTTGTTGAATACACAGCGAACTAAATATTTTGGGATAATTTCAAAATTTTCGTTATTTCGACAATATTTTTCATTGTAACGGAACTGTCAGCAAAATTTACGATTGGAAGGACAAAAATTCACGTTCCGAAAAGATTTTCTAGAATGTTTTTTGCTGAAATGACAAAGTTTTCGCGATTTTTCGAAAAAAAATTCCGTTTTCAACAAAATTTTCTTTTCAGTGCATGATTTTTTGATCCATTTTATTTTCGTCGCGGAATACACAGGATAAATTTACAAAAAATATTTATAAATCGTCACTTTAGAGGAAAATATTGCTCCGGAAACTTTTTTAGACGCGAGTACCGATTCGTAGCGGGAATAACTTTATCGTACCGAAAGTTTTAGGATATTTCGTAGTCGTATTGCTGAAAAACAAAAAAAACGTTCGAGAAGTTAGTTTTTTCCTGGTACGGCGAAAAGTCACACCCTGCAACGGAATTCGTTACGGAAAGCGATTTAAAGGCCAACAGAAGCGAGCGAATCACTTGACGTACATTTTTTTTTGTTTTTCAAACGCACTGGCTCGATCTTCGTGTCCGAAAGAAAATCGTATGAATTTATTCTCGACAATCATGACTATAAACGACGACGACGATAATTCCGCAATAATTTGACGGTGGCTCGTGTTGAGTGATACTCAAAGTTCGATAAATTTTTTCCTCGTCTCGAGCGAGGTCGAAAATGCCTGATTTTCAACGTTTAACGTTGTTTTTTATTCGCTTGAATTTTTCCAATCAACGGAGCCTATTTTCTCGAGTGCCAAGACGAAAACATTCAGACACCAGCATCGTGGCCAGTGCGTCTGAAAAATCCTCAATCTTTGCTTCGAAATCAATTTTTTCTCCATTTTCCTATGAGAAAAAAAAATCCGCGAAAAACGCGATTGGGCCGAAATAAAAAGGTCGGAAGGTCAAAGGTACGGAGTAAAAAGTGATTCTATAAAACTCCCAATCTGGAATCGGGGAGATCTATAGATAATTCACTGCCAATGTTGTTATAATTCGATAACTCCCATTTTAAATAGATAAAGTTGATTTAATGCCTTCGTAAGATGAGTCGAGACCCAAGAGACAGAATCGCGCGAGATTATTCGTTCGACAGAAACAAAAAAAGGCTCAAAGCTGTTGGGACGTGTAAAAAGCGAAAGGCAAAAGCTCAAGGATCGAATAATCGCGAGTGCCCATGGCTCGTTCCGTCTCCTCGAAACTTCGAACGACCTACGAGATAGATTCGTCATTCTGCTCTTGGAAAAACAAAAAGCTCCTCACAAGAGATCTCACTCGTGAGCCAACTTCGTGATAAGATTTTAAGATCAAGCGTGCAATATTGGGTAAAAATAAGCAGCAAAATTCGAGCTGGTTGCAGGGGCGTTGCAAGAAAAAAAAACACACACACACAGAAAAATAAATAGTTGTGCAAATTCGAAAGAAACAAAAAAACGTTTAACCCTTCGTGGTCACTCTGGGTCGAATCCGCCCAGTGAACAACTTGTGACGCAAATATCTCCTAGTTCCCGGTAATTAATGAGGCTGTAATCGTCATTCAACGACAGTTTGCAGTGTCCATTGCGCGTTGACGGCGATAAGAATTACCGCCGCTCGCGCTAAATCTCTAAAATCCACTCTGAAATCGACCCACTTCCAAATAACGGAATTAATAAGTTTTTTCAAACGCGCGCAATCCTACTATTTTTTTCCCAAAAGACCCAGATCCGATGAATTTCAGGTCCAAATTTTAGGCAAAAATATTGAAAATCCACAAAGTGACGATTATTTTAGTGAAAAAACATTTTTTCCCCGTTTTTTCTTCATTTTGCATTTAAAAAAATATGTTGGCCTTGGATTTCTTTCGGGAAAGTTTTTCGTATCTAAACTGGAATGTCCAAGGGTTGTTGAGTAATTTTTTGAGAATTTTCGGGCCGATAGATTGGTCACAATACGGGTTCGAAAATGGACTGGGTGGAATCGACCCAGTGTGACCACGGAGGGTTAAAAATCAATATTTAAAAAGAAAAAAAAATCCTACGGTCAGTATAGACAAGAATCTACGGGACAAAAATCGTGTCTGAAGTAACGCGCTAATTGCTAGTAACTCTTTCCAATCAATCGTGGTGACAATAGTATTTACTGTTATTCCGTAGTAATTTAGTACTAAAGTTAAATATATATAAATATATTATATATATTATTATATGTATAATATAGTCCCATGTGTATCGTGAGATGTTGAAGACTAATTTGTGGAGAAAGAAAAATCGCTCGTTGTTACTGAATTGTTGTGTATGTGTGCGTGGCTGTACATGAATGCGTACGTGGAGGAACAAAAACTAAATCGCGCAAGTTGGTTGATAATAAATCGCAGATTAAATCGTTATTAGTATTTAGGAAGAAATTAATGTCATGCAGAAAACGGCGTTGATAAATTCGCTCAATTCCGGAGATGAAAAATCGACGAAATTTTGTATGGAATTTGAGTCTGTTCAAATCGCTCGGAGCCGGAGCGAAGCGACGGGGAGAAAAAATTACGTTTCCACTTTTTTTTCGAAGCCTCAGTTCGGGGGAATTTCGTCCAGCGCTTTGAATCCAACTCCGAGCGCATGCAAAATCCTCCGGCACAAATTTGCCTCGTGCTAAACTTTATCGAGCATTCCCAATCAATCTCTCCGAACTACGAGTGCAAGGAAAAAAAAACAAAAAATGTTTGAAATCCAGACGACAGTTGTACCTGTTGAGAACTGTTGGGCATCAAATTCTACGGCCTATCTAAAAGCTTCGTTTTCGTTCGATTGTAAATCTCTTGATTATTGTAAAATGACGCATTCTTCCTATTTTTCACGATTGAGTAATCACTGCACCGCGCGCTAGTGGAACGAGACCCAAATTTCCGCATTTGCATTTTTTAATTTCAAAGCTCAATCCTAATTTTTCGGCTAATTTTTTATTGGCTTTATTCAGGATTCTTTAATAATAATTTTCTCCTACGAAGAAAATTTTTCCGACGTCAAAAATTCGAATTGCAATTTCGAATTTCCAACTTTTCCCAAACGCGTGCAAATTCGAGTCAAAAAATGTTTTGGCGATATTTCTTTGAGAATTTCGGCCTTTCTGGCCACGTGCAAGAAAAATGCGCAAATTTGCGAGTTTTTGACGAAACGTGACCCAAATTTGCACGCGTTCAGATGGGGGAAATAAAAAATTGCAAAACGTCAGAGAAATTTTCGATGAATCGAACAGAGCGGAAAAGAGTCGGGAGAAAAAATGAGTCTCGTTTCATTAAAGTGCGGCACAGTAATCGTTTGATTTGAAAATTCGTGGCGTTTGGCTGAGATCGTTTTAGGCCCTCGTTGAAAAGCTTAGATGATATAAAAGGCAGATATTTAACGAGAGTGACTAGCGAGTCGTGGTGACGAGCGCGAGCGAAACGGATATATTTACCGTGGCAAGTATTTTTGTACGTTTACTCTGTACTATTTAACTCTAAAGCAAAGAAAAGATGAGAAAATGGTGAAAAAAATGAGAAAAGCTAACAAGAAAGCTATATCTATTGTTATCATTGTGATACCGGCTATATTATATATTGATAATCGCCTCTACTCTTGAAAACTCTCAACTTCTAATATACGATTATAATATTTTCATATTTCACCTTATATTCGAGATTAAAGTCTCTTCTCTCGTGATTAATGTTCGATCCTGTTTACATTAAGAATCAAAGTCTTTGACTCACTAGTGTAAACGCTGCAAGGAGTATTAAAGGCTCGTCGAACGTTTGTATTAAATAATGACTTCTCAATGTACGAAAAAAACAAACCAACACACTATTGCATTTCCGTCAAAGACTTAAAATCACATTACAAGACTTATTACGTATTATTATTGAATCTTGTCCGGCAGTGACGATCAATTTTCACAAGACCATCAATTTTACAAGCTTTTTTTTTTATTTCGCTTTTGTAAAGTTAAAGTTGATATAAATATATACAATTGGCGGTGTGTTACGCGATATGAGGCAATTTTATATATTTATCATCTGTTGAATCATGTATAAACAAAAACGAAAAAAAACAATGGCAAAAAATATATAAAATACAAGCGGGGCGTGCGAATAGTGATCGAATCGATTTTCCAATCGAATATTCGTCGATTTTTCGAGTATTCGATAAATTTTCGAAAAATAGCGGATTTTCGCAAATCCTTTCGAAATTTTTTTCCGAATATCGAAAAAAAAATCGAACATTCGAAAGAAAATCGGACACTCGAAAATTTTTTAAGTATTCGATGAATTTTCGATTCGATTTTCGATTCGAATATTCATCGATTTTTCGAGTATTCGATAAATTTTCGAAAAATAGCGAATTTTCGCAAATCCTTTCGAATTATTTCCAAATATTTTCGAAAAAATCGAATATTCGAAGAAAAATCGAATACTCGAAAAAATTTTGTGTATTCGATGAATTTTCGAATCGAATATTCGTCGATTTTTCGAGTATTTGATAAATTTTCGAAAAATAGCGAATTTTCGCAAATTCTTTCGAAATTTTTTCCGAATATTTTCGAAAAAAATCGAATATTCGAAAGAAAATCGAAAATTCGGTTTGAAATTCGAATCAAGCAATTTGATTCGATTTCATTTCGAATATTCCAAGTTTTTAAATATTCGCACACCCTAAAATGCAAACTCTTAGATTTACCAAGTACGAAACTCTGGATATGAAAAATTCGACTCTCGTTTAAGCGATTATCGAAGTTTGAGCTACTCCTCGTAACAAAAACTATCGATTCTTTACGAGCTAACGTTTGAACGGATATTGCGAAAAGAGGAAAAGATGGACGCAATAGTTTGCGAAATATTTTCTAACAATAACTCACCGCATTTTCTTTCCACTTGGATTCGAAATCCAGATTTACTGCGGATTTGACTCACGCTCGTTAAATCTGATTTGCATCTTTCGCCTCTTTCCATTTTAATTTTTCAATCGTCGCTACACTCTGTTGAATATCGTACATCGATGAATAAGTAGCAACCTCAACAAATAATACTTATTTATTATGAATGTACATAAAACTGTTATTGTAATAAAATGAAAAAAGGCATGACACGAGTTTGCAATTCCATTTTCATTGACGCAAGCATTTTTCTCTTTAATTTCTCACTCCTGTCTCGTACATAGAAAAATAACATTTCAAAATCGTAATTTTTTGTTTACATTTGATATTTTCGAAATCGTGGATTTTTGCACTTAATAAGGTTTTGGTCTCGATTGTTTATCGCGTTTTTTCACGCTCAATTTCGACAACGATTTTGTCACGCTGTTTTCTCGCGCCGCCTCGTTTTGTTGCCAGAAATTGAGAATTCCCATTTCGCCACCGGTCACCAAACAGCCGGTCTATGGGGAAAACGGTGGGAAAGAAAAATCGAAAGTTGAATTATGGACTGGAGATGGAAAATTCACTTTTTCGTGCGTTTTTAGTTAAAAATTCTCACCTTTTCGTCGTACCAGCTGTCGCGAACGAGCTGCTTGTTTCCGGGCAAATCGTAACACGTCTCTAACGTGTCGTCCTCGATAATCAAGCCGCTGAGTTCGCTGCAGTGGAAAAAATATCAAAAAATCAATTTTTTACGTTTCAACGACTTTCTGGTGCGATTTTGTTGCTTTTTTCTGGGAATTTACTCACTTGTTCGCACTCGTTGAACCTGCCAACAAGAAAGGGTGGCCGAATGCGCTGCTGCTGTGCATTTTGACGACGTACGAAGAATCGACATCAGAATTCTGTAAAAAATGCAATTTCGTGCTTACAACAGAGATTGAGAATTTCAATTCCCTTGAAAATCACGTTTCGACCAGGGTCACAAGGAGCCAACAGCGGTGCAAAGGAAACTCGAAGGAAATTATCGTCCTACGAACCATAAAAGTTCCAAGAGCTTCGCGCTCGACCTTCCCGTACGGTTCGGCGTCCTTGCAGTCCCAAAGTTGGAGTTCGTGCGTGTGAGTCGTGCACCAAACGTTGCCATCGTCCAACCAGCCGAGTCTGTCCTTGAGATTAATTACAAAAGGAATTTATTTGCCACCGTTGCTCCTTAAAAATCAAACAAAAATGCCAATGACTCTGAAGTTTGCGTAGTTGGAATGCAACAAAATGCATTTTTATCTTTAAAGAAAATGCATTTTAATTAAATTAATTAATTAACCAATTAATTAATTAATTAATTAATTAATTAAATTAATTAATTAAATAAAATTAAAAATGACAAATGCAGAATGTAATTAGGATGATAAAATGATCAATTTTTGCCATTCAAAAAGCATATCGGCTGGAAAAATTTGGATGACATCGAAAATTGAATGAATCTTGAATAAAATTAAATATTTTTCGATGCATTCCAACGTTGCAAACTTCGGCATCGTAAATGGCAAATCTCTGGGCAACTTACAACAGAGGATTCCGTGTTGAGAGAATATTTGAGAGCGAGTTCTTCGCTGTCTTTAGTCAAATCGAAAACATTGATCAAGCCGTCGGTGCTGCCGGAGGCCAAGTAATCCGGTTTATTAGGATGGAAGGAAAGAGTCGTAACGTCGTCGATATGCGACTCCCAGTAGCCGCCCAGCAAACTGCATTTTTCTTTCAATCTCCCGTTGTTGTATCGCAAATCCCAGAACAAAATGAACGCGTCTCCGCCCACGTGTTCGCTACCGGCAACGGCGAACCTGTCGTCGTTGCTTATGTCAAAACTACTGAACGGTCTGAGTTTGCCGTCCGGTGTGAAATCTGGCAAAACGTCGACGCATTCAGACTAATTGCTCGTTTTTTGTCTCGAAAAACGTGAATTTTGAGAAATTGAATGAATTTTTGGCGATTGTGAGAATTTTTTTCGCGATCGAACTGCTCGAGACGGTTCGTCGACGTTTATACTGTAATTTTTGGAATATTTACCCGTTATCGTGGCAACAACTTTGCCTTTGGCCCGCAGATCGCAGGCAGTGATGAATCCATTTCGCATGGCGGTGTAGACAATATTTCGAGAGATGGGACTGAATTTGATTCCAACGATGGGTGAACTGTGTCCATTGAGGACGTTAATTTTATTTATACTTTCCCCAACAGAATAAATCGAGCTGGTGCAATCGGACGAAGCTGCAGCGATTTTAAAGTCCGAATCGCTGGAAAATTGTTTTTCGAGAGTGACGCTCGGGTAATTTTCGTCGTTCGCTTGATTTTTGTTAATAATTGAGTAAAAACTCACCTTTGGTGTGTGCCGCAGAGTGCCAAAATGTAACAACCATCGTCTTGGGAAATTTTCTCCTCGCCGAAAATCGAGAGTTCACATCTTTTCGAATTTTTCTGATTCTCGATTTCTGTCAACGAAGTATTTTCCGCCTCTTTTTTTTTCGTTGGGCGACCCATTTTTGGCATTATTCGCACTGAATTTTATTGTATTTTGTATTATTATTATAAAATGTAGTAACTTTATGGAATTATTGAAACAATCAACGTGGTTTGACGCGATTTCGAATAACCAACTCAAATCGCCATGTGTTTTTTCATTGTTATTATTGTTCCGGCACCGGCTCAGAAAACTGTACGCAGCGCCGCGATTTTCGGAACGACGGACGCGCGAAGCTTCGACGGCTCGGCCGACGCGCCGCCGGAAAAACATCAAAAAAGCAGAGAAAATCTTTTTATTGATAACTCGTCAAAGCTGATAAGAAAACAAAGATAATTAATTGACTGCACACGAATTAATTGGCCCAGCTCGGTCAAAGTCGTAAACGCGATCTTTTGTACCGACAGTCGGTAACGTGTGCGCTCCGGGGGCTTTGCGTTTGCCGGTAAAGTCGCGCGCGATTCCCTCGTGCCTCTGCGTCGCCCGCCCAAGCGACGAGGCCGAGTGTATAGTCGCGTATAGCGCGCGGGGAGGGGGTAAAAGGATCGGAGAGGCAAGCGCACGCGTTTCATTCAGTATAATCGTCATTCCCTCGTGGGACGTCGAAGCGCGAGGACTGTGAGGAGCTCTGAGAGACTTTCCACTCGCTAAATCATTATTCGAACTA
The DNA here is from genome assembly GCA_037043255.1 of Diadegma fenestrale. NCBI lineage: Eukaryota > Metazoa > Arthropoda > Insecta > Hymenoptera > Ichneumonidae > Diadegma > Diadegma fenestrale. Next base: position 2,293,458 of record CM073312.1, read on the forward strand.
TTATTTACTGTTTCGCATGATTATTCACACGAAATTAATGAACGTCGTCGATTTCAGTGCTCGAAATGATAGTCGCAAATAACGCTTAAAAAATATTTATTTTTCTGTACAAAAAAAAAAAAACGCTCGAATTACGAAAAAAAAAAATTAAATTCAAGTAAACGCGAATTTGTTTGACCAACAAATTTACGCCTGGGAAATTTCCCTTTTACGGAAAAAAAAAACATTTTCCACGGCGATTTTCGCTCCTGTACGAAATTGCGAGGAACGAAAAAGAATGCGGCGAAGTTGGTTTTAGCGCAAGGAATGTTTAAAGTTTAAACTGTGCCTCGACACGCTTAATTCAGTGGCGCCTGGTGCGAGCTTTTAAAAAAGTGAAGTGGCCAAGAGGGCACCACGTGAGAGGCGCTAAAACAAGGGTTGCTTACCCCTTCTCTTCCCCCTCCCTGCTCCGCGGCGGGGAATCGCGAAGAGCGCAGCAGTGGCTAACAGGACAGTTAAGCCTGCACAGTCGCTCGCACGTGGTCGGTGAGCACGGGCACGAGCAGCAAGTCGAGTCTCGCAACGCGAAAATAAACATTCGAACTTTATTTTGACTCTCGCGTGTGAAACGTTTGTTTTGTTTTTTTCAAGTGCTCGCGACCAATACATTCGCCGGCGAAAAGTGTGTTTTGTTTGTTCTTTTTATTATCCAGTGATTTTTGAGACTATGGAGACGTGTCAATCGATTAAAATGATCGAGTGGATCTTTCTCGTCGTCACGTTCATCGCCGCCAGCACCGACTGCCTGAGTAAGTAATTTTTCGAACGTTTTTCGTTGTTTTGTTTTGACTCCATGTTTACCTTCCGTTCTCGAACGTCGAAGGTCGTAGGGCTTGGGTTTCCGACACAATAACACGCGAAACTTTGCCTCGAGTAATTTTTACGTTGACATTTTTCGTTTATTACACTTTTCCGACTCTTTCTCTCTCTTTTTTAATCTCTCGAGCATCGACCAAGCTCGATCATTTATTTCTACGAAAAATTGCAACGCACAGTCGACCGTATGATTATGTTGGATTATTAACGATTCGCCATCGTCGTTTCGAATCGCACGCCATTGTCTTTATTCCTGCAAAAGTGATCGTTTCCCTCCATTATCGTTGAATCAAAAATCCCCATGTACGCAATTCGCAAGAAAACTCACGCTCGTCTAAGAAAGAATTCGGTGAATTTTCAGTTTCTTCCCGGAATTTACGAGGTCGCTGCGAATTCGTTCGCAGAGATCGAATTTTTTTTGTCGATTTAAATATCAACGAAAAAATGCGATAAAAATGTATTTTTATCAATTATTCTAATAATTAATGAATTTTTCTAATTTTTCGAGTAAATTCGCTTTTCACATGCGATTTTTGACAAATACTGAACGAAATTTTTGCTTTCGTTGCATTCGAACGACGCGAGCTTGAAAATCGTACGGAAAAATGTAGTTTTGGGCTCGTTTCCGTAGTTTCCGCGATTGATCAAACAGCAGAATATCAATAGACCGAAAATCCACGAATAAAAATGGCAAAAAAAAGGAAAAACGTTCGGAGCGAAGCTCCGGAGTGTGCGAAATCCTTTTTTAGACGTTTCGCGTGTTTGCAAGAATTGTCTAGTGCTCGTGAAATCTTTACGGCAGCTCTGGGCCAGCCGCGATAAGAAAATCGTCCTCGCCATATTTTTACTCTTGAAACAAAAACTATTTCGCGATAAACGTTCGCGATCGTATAGTCGCGGGAGCGAACGCGAATCTTTCGGAATAATGAGAAAAAGTTTTAATCACGATAATGGACGACTCGGATTTCTCGTCGATATAAATATACACGACGATCCTATAATTTTCCTTTCAATGCCGTAACAAACTTGCCCATAATATCGCGCCCATTCCCCACCCCATAAATCGCCATTTTCTCGTATCCACGAACAATCTCATCACAGCGAATTTTTTCTGCTTCCATTACGATCGAAAATATTTTATTTCTAAACTTTCCGCACTCATTAATGCGTCGAATTTATTACGAAAGTTTATTTTGACCCTTCGAGTACACACATGGGTCATTTTGACCCCGACCTCGATTTTGACAACCAATGTCATGGCAATTTTCGATTTCATCGAAAATTCAATTTAGAACCATAAAATTTGGATTATTCACTCGAAAAACACACAAAAAATGCATTTTTGGCTGAATTCAATGACTCGAAACGAAATTTTGTTGTTTGACGGTACAAACTGAATGTTTTTGAGTAATTTCGAGATTCACGTCAATTTCTCGCAATATTTTTGGTTTCTTACGAAACTGGCAGCAAAATTCACGATCGGAATGACAAAAATTTCCTTTCCGACGAGGTTTTGCAGAAAATTTGTTGCCGCAACGACAACATTTTTCGGATTATTAAAAAAAAAGTTTACCCGAACGTATTCAAGACGATTTTTTTTTCTAAAATTCCGCAGACTTTTGTTTATTTAATTTTCTCGTAAAATTCGATTGAATTCCGATTCTTACGGAATTATTAAATATTCACTAAATATTTTTGAGTAATTTCAAAGTTCACGTCATTTAAGTTCACGTCAATTAAAAAAAAAGTTTACCCGAACGTATCGAAAACTATTTTTTTTGTTCTAAAATTCCGCGGACTTTTGTTTATTCAATTTTCTCGTAAAATTCGATCGAATTTCCATTCTCACGGAATTATTAAATCGCCCGAGTCATTAGAGCAGTCGTTGCGACATTTAAATCGACCTTTTTAATGAAATGATGGAAAAATCTGCTAGAAATAGTGAACGAGCAACAAAAACAATTTCCTCGAACACCAAGAGGTCCTTTTAAACGGTCAAAAGTCCAAAGGGCAGTCGAAATTCCGAAAACTGTGTCGGGCGCACTTTCCTTTTGAAAAAAAAGTAAAAAAAATTGTGCGTACAACGATTTACGCTGCTGGAACTCCACCTGAATGACCGAACCTTGAAAATTACATTTGCCAAGTTTTTCCGGCTTTCCCCTTTCCCCCCTCGCTCGCGCTGCTTCCCGCCAAGGGCCACGAGCAGGAAAATGCATCGTGCGTAGTTTGTTGCACTACCTGCTGGCCCGACGAACTCTCGGGTCTAAAATCGTAAGAAACTCCCGACGAATTTGTAAAGATCGCTCCCCCCCCCCTCCCTGGCCCTCCGATCGCGATAAGGTCGAGGTTTGGGACGAAGAACAGCAACGAGCACTACAAACTACAAAAAGTATCGCCCAGACACTAAAAACACGAGAGGGGAAAAAATGGAAAAGAATTTTTGTTGCTGACTGTAAAAAAGGCGCAAGTCGCATTTTCTTGCTTGAAAAATCCTCGCGGCGAGTTACGTCTTCGTCTCTTTTACAACTTTCAACACCGCGTCTCCGTATTTTCCATTGTGAGGGTCGATTGTCTGGAAAATTCTTCCTGTTGACGTTTGTCTCGGGGATTCCGCGCGACAATGAGACGAAAATCGACAAACACTTTCCTCGGGTCATGCGCACAACAATAAAACGAGAGTGCAGCGTAAGCCTGCGCCGCATTCACTTTCTCATTCTGCCTTTTCATTCATTCATGACGCCCACGAAAATTCCAGCTCTTTCGTTATTCCGACGATCATGAAAACGTAGTATTTTTGTAGTTCTGGTTTATTTTACACTTCGTTTACTCCAAACTGTCTGCGGACGGATCTCGAGCATTTTCTTTAATGCTCTTAGCCCAATTTTTTGCTTCTTAAGCTCCCTAATCTGGCTCGCTCCTTAGCTCTACACTTTTCCGTAGAAAATTCGTACAGAATCGTAATCACTTGATTTTATTCTAGAAAAAAAAAAAAAAATTGAGGTGTAGAAAATTGTCGAGGAAATTCTTTCGATTCGATGAAAAGTCAATAAATAAAAATGAATTTTCGTAATTAAACAATTTCGAAAGAATTTTCGGATGCGATTTTGTTAATTTCGACACTTGATTCGATTTTTTATGGGGTTTTAATTTTTTCCATAAAAATCGATGAAAAAAAATCTTCGTACACGATTTTTTAATATTTTTTCTCACGATTTTGATAATTATCACACCGTCACCTCAATTCCCAGGTTTTTTGCATCATTTTTTTTTTCTTTTTCATCCCACAAATCTCGAATCAGTGATGCTCGACAATTCGCATGAATAATCCGCTAATACACCTCAAGGCCTTTCTCACTCTCGCGTTTCTATCTCTCGGTCCCTCGTCGTACGCGTGAGTCACTCATGATCGGAATATCAGATGTACATTTATATCTGTATTTATAAACACGTCTTCCTTGTGTCGTTAGGCACGATCGTGAGAATATTCGGACACTTCCGGTACAACGACTCTTTAAAATCTTGACTAGTCGATTTTTTCTTCAGCCTTTTCATCGCAATTCTGCCCCAAGTTTCGACTTTTTATTACCAATTTTTCATTTTTATCGAAGAATTATTTGTCGAGTTAAAATTTTAATGAAATCTCAATTTTTATTCAATTTTTCGATCAATTGAACTCGTTAAATTTTTTTTCAGCCTTTTTATCGCAATTCTGCCGCGAGTTTCAACTTTTTCTTGCCAATTTTTCATTTTTATCGAAGAATTATTTGTCGAGTTGAAATTTTACCGAAATTTTAATTTTTATTCAATTTTTCGATCAATTGAGCTCGTGAAATTTTTTCAGCATTTTTATCGCAATTCTGCCCCAAGTTTCAACTTTTTCTTGCCAATTTTTTCATTTTTATTTTTCATTTTTATCGAAGAATTATTTGTCGAGTTGAAATTTTGATGAAATTTTCATTTTCATTCAATTTTTTCATCAATTGAACTCGTTAAATTTTTTTTTCAATTATTTTACAATAATTTTCGTGACGTTCGGAACGAGAATTTATTTATTCGTGTCGAGATTATTTTAGTTGAGACACAAGTCTCGTTACACCTGCAGAGTCTCGTATTCAACTTGGTATCGCGTCTGCTCCTCTCTATTGCACAGCACAGACCGAACAGGTAACACGCGTATCGCGTGTGTCGTGATAAAACTGTTAACCGGAAACGAGCTGGCTGTGAGGCCCACCGGAATATTTTCTGGTGTTGCGGACGCGGTAACGATCCCAAGAGGAATTTGTTGGTCCCTTTAGGATGGAAAATTGACGGGGGGAGTGAAATTTCGAGTGCGACGAAAAATAATGGGCGGGAAAGCGAGTAATTTGTGGTTTTTTACTTTTTATCAGAGAATTTTTCGATCAAGAATGAAATTTCGAAGTTTTTTTTCACATTAAGATTTTATTTATTACTCGATTAATTAATGAGGCGGCGCCCGATGAAATTTAGTGTCTCGAAAAATGCTCGAAAAATATGGGACTCGAGAGAGAATCTTTTTTTTGTTTGGGAAATTTCTCGCAGGCTTTTTGTTGCCCGAGGGCCTCGCGGCAGGCCAAAAATCTTGACACGCTTACACAACACGCGCCTCTCTCGTATTTGAGACTCCGTTCTCGCACTCGTCGGTTCTCGATCGAGAAATTCCTAATCGATGAGCCAAGAAAAGGCCGAGAGTCGAGACTTTGCTTGAGAGAGAAAAACGCGAAATCCGCGCCGGAGAATTGTCCGAATTTACGCAATCTCGAGCACGTCGATCGAACTTTCGATTATTTTAGTTCGATCGACCTTCTCGAAGGCTCAAAACGCGTTAAATCGACTGAGCGACACGATCGAATCCGGCGGATTTAGAAAGAGACTGAAAAAGGAATAAACGCCATTGAGAAAGCGAAAAAAATTCATCGCTTCATTAAAACGAGCCGAAGATCGAGGGGAATCGAGCAAGGAAAAGATCGTCGAGATTATTAGCGGGAGCTCGCGGCACGCGTTCGGAATCACACCTCACAATTCTCTCCAGAATATTTTTCAACTTAATTCTTTCTCTCTTTCGTTTTTTTTTCATCAACTCCGGAGAAAAACTCGTTAGTCATCGCGAAGATTGAGCCAAGTCATGGCTTTCGCATTCTGGTTTACGGGGAATTTCATTTCCTCTCAAAATTATCAGGAATCTTGCCAATCAACCAATTAATTATGCCCCAAAAGTATTTATTTCACCATTTTTTTCCCATCAGATTAAAATAATGTAATCGATTAATTAATCATCGACAAAAATAATAATTCAAATGCAGAATGTAATTACGATGATAAAATGATCGATTTTTGCCATTCGAAAAGCATATCGGCTCGAAAAATTTGTATGACATTGAAAATTGAACGAATCTTGAATAAAATTCAATATTTTTCGATGCATTCCAACGTCGCAAACTTCAGCATCATTAAAAGAATTAATTTAAAGTTCGTGGCACAGATTTGTGGGGAAAATTTCTGAAAAGCGTCGCAGCTCCAGGTTGCAATCACGTTTTTTCGTAATTTATCGATTAATTACACTTTTTCAACATTTTCCTGAATCAAAATTTCGTTAATTTGAAAGTTTTCATTTCCTGAGATTTTTTCAAGCATTTCCGACGATATTTGCAGGTTTTTTTTTGGAATTTTGATCATTTTATATCGCGAATGATCGTTCGCTCGGAATAGCAGTTCAAAATAATGAATGAGAAATATATTTTTCGTTGTATTCCAACGATGCAAACTTCAGCATCATTAAAAGAATTAATTTAAAGTTCGTGGCGCAGATTTGTGGGGAAAATTTCTGAAAAGCGTCGCAGCTCCAGGTTGCAATCGCGTTTTTTCGAAATTTATCGATTAATTACACTTTTTCAACATTTTCCTGAATTAAAATTTCGTTAATTTAAAAATTTTCATTCCCTGAGATTTTTTCAAGCATTTCCGTCGATATTTGCAGGTTTTTTTTGGAATTTTGATCATTTTATATCGCGAATGATCGTTCGCTCGGAATAGCAGTTCAAAATAATGAATGAGAAATATTTTTTTCGTTGTATTCCAACGATGCAAACTTCAGAACCGTTTCAACGCTAATCCGATTTCCCCAGTCCATTGTTTGCCCACCCATGAAAATATCTCGTCAAGAGAGCCAGAGATTTATCTCCGGATAATCGTAAATACCGGTAAATGGGATCGAGGGATTTTCAGCCTGCGACAGATTACGCAAACAAGATTTAAGGCGAAGCGAAGCATTTTCCAGATGAAAAGAAATTCTCGCGCCATTTTAACTCTCAATTAAATTCAATCCCAATTGCCAAGATAATAAATAATTAATAATCACAACGTTTTCTTTATTATTCAAATTATAACTCGACCACACACTCGTGCGTCATGGAATTATAAAACTCGAGAATATTTTAAATTATGCAAATTTTTAATTATCGACTCGATTCAGTTGAATAAAAGTTTCGCAAAAAATCAATTTTCATTGAAACAAAACACGAAATTGCATGAAAATAAAAAAATTTACTGACGAATTTGAAGTTTTTGTGCATTTTCGAGAAAATTTCGAGGTTCATGAACAATTTCCGAGTCGCTAACGCGGTAAATTTTCTATTTTTAATCCCTCGGTGTGACGTGACGAGTGGCAATTTCCTCGGGCATTTAGTCAACTCTCGTATCTTTATAATCAAGTGAATTCTCATCGTCAAACGAATTAATTATCGTTGACAATTATTGCTCGCACTTTTTCCCTTGCTCGTGTGTGAGTTTTTTCTTATTCACTGTTTGGTTTTTCTCCCACGTCCGAGACGCCAACGTAACATCGCGTCCTCTTTGCCTTTTTCCGTCATCCCGAGACATAAAAAATGAATTTGCAACTAGGACAAGTTTGTCTCCTTGGACATACTTAATCGGTTGCTGCAGGTTGCGCAAGCGACGATAAATATTTAACGATTCTTATTATTACAAGTTCGTACTAATCGCCACTTTTTCGTTTTCTATTTATTGACAGTTTTAATTGGACTCTCGCACAGCGTTTGAGAGAATAATTGAAATTTGTTTTTAAAGGCAGAAGGAAAAAGACTCGAAATAAACTCGTCGGCATTATTTTTAGATTTTGACGAGCGCTAATGACTTTTTGTTGAGATTTCGTTTTCTGACTTTTTATTCCCATTTTTTGCTTTTTTTTCTTCCATTTCTCCGAAAATCGTAAAAATATGGCATTTTAAAACTTTCCGCACTCATTATTGCGTCGAATTTATTACGAAAGTCAATTTTAACCCTTCGAGTACACACATGGGTCATTTTGACCCCGACCCGATTTTGACAAGCAATGTCATGGCATTCAATTTTCGTTTTCATCGAAAATTCAATTTAGGCCCATAAAACTTGCACGATTTACTCGAAAAAACACAAAAAATGCATTTCTGGCTGAATTCAATGATTGATGCATTTTTCGCTTTTTTTTTCTCCTTTTTTTCTTGCGAGCCTTTCACACTTTATCTTACACTCGAAAAGATCGTTATCGCAATTGCTCTCCCGTGAACTTCCGGTCGGGAGATCTCCGCGCGAGATCAAAGCTCTCGGCGCCTCTCGCCGAGGCTCTCTCGCAACGCTCCGGCATTTTTCTAATCTCCCGGAACCATCTTTTTCTTTTTCTGTCTCTTTTTCTACCTACCGATGGTTTGGATGGGAGGGAGCAGAGAGAAAGAGAGAGAAGCGTGTAAAAACACTTTGGAGCTTTCGTCGCGGCAGATTTTCCGGCAAACTTGGCGTCGAAATGTTTATTTATCGAGTACAACATCGTTAAAGTGTTTTTTTCGGGTTTTGCGTGTTCCTAGCACTCGGTTTTTAAAATAATCGAGCAAAATCGTGCGGCGAGAAACGATTATCGAAATTCCTTGCAAACAAACTCGGAGAAGTTTATTTTTTCAATTTCGTTTCTTGAACGTCATAATTTTTTCAACGTGTCGTAATTTCGATTTTTGACGAAAAACACTCGCGCGCTTTTATGACTTTTCATTCCGATTTTTTTTTTTGGCGCCTGCTCCAGAAATTTCCAACCGCAAAACTATTTTCAGAGCTTGTCGTAACTCCAAAAACTTTGCGATCCATCAGCTGCTCGCGCCAGATTTCGCGAGCTTCGCTGATTTTTCGAGGCTTCAGCTTTTTTTGCTCTTGACTCGATCAATCATAAATCCAGGCCCCGTAAAAATAATTGCAAACACTCGAAACATTTGCTCGGTCTAAAAGTTCCAGAGATTTGCTTTCGCGATCGAGTGCCTCGCGCGTTTATTTTTAACGATTCTGCGCATAAATCATTAAATTCGCAAGACGAAAAAAATTCTCTCAAATTTTTTTCGAAAAACTTGAAATTTCGTCGAAAAAATCGGGCAATTTCTTTTTTTTGTACAAATTTTGGTGGAAATTCGATAAAAAAAACGTTGAGAGCGAGTTTTTTCGCCAAAATCGACGGGGAAACGAGTTTTGGGAGGGAAAGAAAATGCTCGCGCGGTGGTTAATGGTTTTCTGCTTTTGGCCACCGTCCTAATGGACTCGCGTTGGGACATTTCGTGTCCTTTTCCATCAAGCGCCACCCACCGAGCAAAAATGCAATTTTCGTTTCGCTTTTCTCCTGCTCGTTCTTCTCCTCAACATATATACAAACGTCTCATTGAGGATGAAACGAATTATCGTTTTCTGTGCTTTGATCTGCACCGGAGAAACTCACCGAAACGATGATTGACGAGAAACTCATTCGTTTCGTCTCGGTGCCGCGAGGCATTAACTCGAACGCGCGCGCGCGCCGCTGCAACTTGCACCGGGTTCACGATACACACGGAGAAAACAAAAATCATTTGAAAGCCGAGCGAATGATGAGAAGAGAGAAAAAAGGCAGCGGTGCATCGCCCCCAACTTCCGAGTCTTTTGTTTTTCTTCTCTTTTTATTTCCAACCCACAAACAATCATCGCATTCGTGATGAATTTTTACGAAAGCATCAAAATGTGAAAATCATCCCTGAAAACTTTTTCTATGACCAAGAAAACGGCAGGTGCGTGCACGTCCCAGAGAAATTCATCTGCTTCCGCAATTTTAGGACGTTGGATGTCCACGTGGTCAAATCTAAATGTTTGTTTTCCATTTTTCTTACAAAGGAAATGGTTGACGAGCCTGAGTTCATGAAAAAAGTTGTTACAAATTGCCTAAAGAACAAAATACTCGGAATTCAAGTTTGTCCGAGGTAATTTGTATTTTTCATATAAAAACCAATATTTCGAACAAATTTTACGAGCGATTTATAAATCGAAATATTTAATATTGAGAATTGTAATTTTTGACACACGCGCTCTTATGAGAAACTATGATGTTGAAGTTTGCATCGTTGGAATGCAACGAAATTCAATTCCGAAAGATGAAAGAATCGAGAATCGACGTAACGCGAATAAAAAAAAACGTTTCAACCGATAAATAATCAAGATTGGATGATTAATTGCCCGTCAAAATTTTCATCGGTCTGCCCAGTTGCGAAATTTCATCGAAATCAACAATTTTTTATCGTTCCATCGATCGCGATTGTTTCCCAAACATCGTAGAGAAAAAACAAATTAAAATTTCCGACGAAAAAATAAATTCGTCGACCAAGAGAACGAAAAACCGAAAAAAATGTCAAAAAATGCTGCAGCGATTGAAAAAAAAACGTTTTTTAAGAGGATTCGATGCTCGAAAATGATGTTGAAGTTTGCATCGTTGGAATGCAACGAAATTCAATTTTTTATTCACCAGAGCTCGTAATTATTATTTAACATTCGCTCCGGACGATAAAACGATCCTCATTCGCGACCCAAAGATTGAATCCATACGAAGAATCGCCATGATGTTGAAAAAGCAATTTTATCGATAGAAAATGTTGCAAACGACGTGCCCAAAGAAAGAGACACTTTCGAAAGACTCTCAGGCTGACAAAACGTGCGACCACGTGTTTGAAATTCATTCTCCTCTCTTCGCACACTCCTCAGCTTGACCCTTTGGCAACTGCCGTCAGTTTCGAGGACCAATAGCGCGTGCCGGATGCTCCGACGTTAAAAAAACAGTTGTGCCAAATTTGTGCAATTTGCATCATGTAAAATGTAACGGAGAATGCTCTCGATGTCGCGCAACACATCGCGCGTTTCGCTTTCCAAAGTATTCGCCTCATGTACAATAACGATTGCACGCGCTCGCTCGTTCAATGTAGCAAAAACGATCGAGTGTTTTTTCAAAAGGCTTTTAAGGAGGCGGACGAAATATCGATGGGACGACAACCATCTGTCGTGGCCGCACGCCAGAGAATCGATAGCTTGAGTTACCGGAAGCATGCGCATTTTTTTGTTAATTCCCTGCCGCCCAGTTTCGCCTCATCCCGCTTTTGCTCTCACTTTGCTCTCCCGATCCAGAGCCCATGCACTCGTCGGCTGCGTCTCTCCTCCCGCACAGGCACACGACCAGCATTCGTATCCGACGTGTGTATGGAATCCCCTGACAAAAAAAGACACTTCCGGAAGTGAGATCCCACACTCGATTGCTGATGGAAAATCGAACACATTTGCGAGCCGAGCTCGCACCCCCAGATGCTGCTATTCCGAGCGAGCGATCATTCGCGATATAAAATAATCAAAATTCCAAAAAAAACCTACAAATATCGTCGGAAATGCTTGAAAAAATCTCAGGACATGAAAATTTTTAAATTAACGAAATTTTGATTCAGGAAAATGTTGAAAAATGATAATTAATCGATAAATTACGAAAAAACGTGATTGCAACCTGGAGCTGTGACGCTTTTCAGAAATTTTCCCCACAAATCTGTGCCACAAACTTCAAATTTATTCTTTCAATGATGCTGAAGTTTGCATCGTTGGAATACAACGAAAAATATATTTCTCATTCATTATTTTGAACTGCTATTCCGAGCGAGCGATCATTTGCGATATAAAATGATCAAAATTCCAAAAAAAACCGACAAATATCGTCGAAAATGCTTAAAAAAATCTCAGGATCTGAAAATTTTTAAATTAACGAAATTTTGATTCAGGAAAATGTTGAAAAAGTGTAATTAATCGATAAATTACGAAAAAACGCGATTGCAACCTGGAGCTGCGACGCTTTTCAGAAATTTTCCCCACAAATCTTTGCCACGAACTTTAAATTAATTCTTTTAATGATGCTGAAGTTTGCAACGTTGGAATATATCCAAAAATATTGAATTTTATTCAAGATTCGTTCAATTTTCAATGTCATCCAAATTTTTCGAGCCGATATGCCTTTTCGAATGGCAAAAATCGATCATTTTATCATCGTAATTACATTCTGCATTTGAATAATTATTTTTGTCCAGAATAAAAATGAATTTCGTTGCATTCCAACGTGATCGACGTTGTTTACGACGTTTCCATCATTTTTTCGCTCGATTTTTCATCGTTGCGTACGAAAATTCATTAAAACGTAACTGCAGCAACGATTTCGCGATTTTTGAGCCTCGGAATTTATTCCTGCGCCTTATAACGATCGATTAAATCCTCCGCAAAGAAAGTTGAGTTGAATTCGATCCTCAAAAGTCGATAAACCATTAGTCAACAAGAATCTCGTGCCCGAGGCATTTATTGGCGAAAATGTTGGCTCGAAAACGAGATTCATTCCGTTAAGGAATAGACTCGTGATATGTACAGAGACTGGCACGCTAATTGTGCTGTTTGCTCGTTACACACCGAGTCGACAAGCCAACCAGAAGCAAGCGAGCTTGTTACACGCGATCCGACCAATCTCTCGGGAGACTCTCGGACATCGGAATTTCCTTCGCACCCCAACGCCTCGGTTCTTCTCTCTATATCAACGAATAACTCACGCAACCTCACACGTTTCGTCATAATCTCGTTTTTCCAGCTCGAAAAATTTCACTCGTTCAAATTCATTTCTGCGAATCAATTTTCAACAAATCTTTGCGCAACAATCGATCGTTTCCTTACGAAATTCGATTTATTCACGAAATTTGTCAAACAAATATCAAATTCATTAAAAATTTTACAAAAATTAATAAATATCGAGACACAAAATTGACAGCGAATCTGGAGCCGAAAAATCGTGACCCTGATTGCCCCCACGTCCTTCTAAGTACGAAAAAAACTTTTTCATTAAAATTAAAACAGAAAATTGGAAGAAAATGCAAAAAAAATGATTTTTTTTTTCAAATTTGTTGGTTTTTTTTTTTTTGACAAAAACGTCATTAATCTTAATCAACCAAACTCATTAGTTGAGAATTTTGTGTCTGGACCGATTGTTCGTTGAGGAGATCGAACGATATCGCTTTTTAGAGGGTTTTTTGGCTCGGGATGTTAAGGGGGTCGTTCGAGATAACGACGAGACAGTCCGGAGTGAAAATCGTTGTATTTTTTGGGAATTTCCTGCTCGGGAAATTTTTGTGGCGATATGTTTACAGACTTTTGTGATTTAGCGTAATTTGCTATGGATTTTTGTTGATGAATTGAGAAAAAGTTAAGAGACTAGTGCAAATGCAATAAATTTGTTTTTTCTTTTTTTTTTTTGAAATTGTTTATTTGAAAATTCATGTGAATCACACTTTTTGGCTGGTTTTTTGGCTATAATTATTCTTGCCACGTAATTTACGGGCCTGGCAATTAACAAGAAGCTGCAAACAGCCGGAGAATAAAATGCAAAGTGAAAAAACGTGTAGATTTCTGGTCTAATTATCAAAGTGGGTGGCCCGCGTGCCGGATATTTCTCTCGAGACCCTCCTTTCGAGCTCGTCTTCAATCTTAAGCACAGGGTGTATCTTCGTCAAGGAGTTTCCCCGAGAAGAAGGAGAGGGAGAAACGACCAAGGACTCTTGAGCTTGAAGAATCTTTAGGTACCGGAGGTCCTGTCGTTCAAATCCTTTCCCACAGGTCCTCGCAACCTACAGCATCGAAATCGATCGATTTTAAACGAATCATTTTTCTCGACTCGAATTATTCCAGAAACTTTGGCAGTTTTAACCATTTTTAGAGTCGTTGAGTTTATTTTTAGAAAAATTGCAAATTGAACGCAAAATTTAAGTTTCAACCTCGTTTTTTTTTAAACAAAGTTGGATAATAATTGATGAAAATTATACGATAAACAAAATTTCATTATTTTCGAGTGCGAAGAATTTTTAGTCAAGTTTTTTTTTTGCAAATTAAATTCAATTGAATTAAATTCATGATTCTGACGTTTGCAACGTTGAGATTCAACGAAAAATATTTATTTCATCAATTATTTATTCATTTTTCAACATCATGGCAATTCTTCGTATCGATTCAATCTTTGGGTCGCGAAAGAGGATCGTTTTATCGTCCAGAGCGAATATTAAATAATAATTATGAGCTCTGGTGAATAAAAAATTGAATTTCGTTGCATTCCAACGATGCAAACTTCAACATCATTTTCGAGCATCGAATCCTCTTAAAAAACGTTTTTTTTCAATCGCTGGAGCATTTTTTGACGTTTTTTTCGGTTTTTCGTTCTCTTGGTCGACGAATTTATTTTTTCATCGGAAATTTTAATTTGTTTTTTCTCTACGATGTTTGGGAAACAATCGCGATCGATGGAATGATAAAAAATTGTTGATTTCGATGAAATTTCGCAACTGGGCGGACCGATGAAAATTTTGACGAGCAATTAATCATCCAATCTTGGTTATTTATCGGTTGAAACGTTTTTTTTATTCGCGTTACGTCGATTCTCGATTCTTTCATCTTTCGGAATTGAATTTCGTGAAAATTCGCCAGGTCAAGCGCGTAACTCCGCAAACTCTTCATTGTCTTCGGAGATTTCGTCGTGAGACCCCGACGAATGATTTCTCCAAATAACAAACAAACGAAAGAAATAAAAACCTGCCCTTGACACGGTCTGGGAAAAGATTGAAAGAAAGGCGAGGAGGCAAAGGTTTGCAGCTCGTAAAATGTCCCAAAGAAAGGACGTTACATTTTTTACTCCCCAACTTTTACGAGCTGCATCGCCAACATTATTATTTTTTCTCCACCTGTGTTTCGCGTTTTTTTAATATCCAGTTTGTTGTGTCCGCGGAACGCGAGTCGAAAGAACAAGAAAAAAATGACACAACAAAAAGCAAGCGCGTTAAAATGCGAACGACGAAGCAGCGAACGAATCTCGACGCGAGAAAACTCGATCGAGCTCGAGAATTCGACAGATGCTTTCCGGACGACCGGAAATTGCTGTGAAATCGGAATCAACCTTCTTGGTGTTTTCGTATCCCCGCGAATGAGCCTCACCAGCCCTCGTAGAAAAGCCTGAAATTATAAAATTCTGGATTTTCACACTCGCCACACGTTTTTGCCTACAAAATAATCCAATTCCATCCAATCGTTTCATCAACATTCGTACGTTAACCTTTCAGCTTAATAATCAAACAGAATCGTTTACTGTTTCCTGTGCCAGACCCACTCGAGAGTTGTTGACATTGAGAAACGCGTGAAAACAGAATCACGTTCAGGTTTTTTTTCTCCAACGTACGAACCATGGAAAATTTCGACGTTAATGAGTCTCAACGATTAGCCAATCAACGCGTTTCTAGATGACAAAGATCTTGCGATTAGTCTCCACAAAAAATTGACAAAATTCTCGCCTCGTGCCTCAATTTTTTCCCAAACACTTTTTAGCAGGATCTCGCGGAAGTTTCGACATTCTTCTCGCACAGCTAAACCGTTTTTGTGTGGGCACGAACTTGGAGAATTTTTTTTTCGAGCTAACGACCTTTACCAGAGAACACGACGTGTTCAATTCGAAATACGTTGTTTTTTGTCAGCCTGCTCAACGAAAAGTTTGTAAATATCCAATGCCACCAACGACGACGCTTTTCTCTCGCGTTTCTTTGCCTCTTTCTTCTCACGCATGAGTCAGGCTTCGCTAACGAGGTCCTCGTGCGAAATATTCTTATGCATGCGTAATACGCATTTGACTTTATTGACACAGTAACTCTCTCACGAAAACTCCACTGAATTTAAATAAATTCATTATAAATTATAAATTTATTTACAATTATATAATTAATATAATTATAAATTATATAAATTATATAAATTATATAAATAAATTATAAATAATAAATTTATTTATAATTATATAATTAATAATAATGATTATTTTTTATTTTTTATTTATTTATTATTGTTAATTAGATAATAATTGAATAAATTTATAAAAAATTATAATTTATAAATTATAAACTCAAAAAAAAATAAATTAAATTAAAAAACTCATCCGATTTCTCATGAATTTGAAAAAAAAAATAAAAAAAATGACGCAGCATTATTGGAATGCAACGAAATTCTGTTTTTTTCTTCAGCAAAGCTCGCAATTACGAAATTCAATATTTTGTCTGAGTTAATTCAAATAATGGCGATGATTTTCAAAATTTCATAAAAAATTGATGGAGAAAACATTTTTCGTTGAATCTCGGCGTTGAAAACTTTAGAGTCATGGAGAAAAATTGAATTTAATGCGATAAAAGTAACAAAAAGTCTATAAATATCGTCGAAAATGGTTTAAAAAATGTCAGGAATTGGAAATTTTTTAATTAACGAGATTTTAATTCAGGGAAATGATTGGAGAGTGATTAATTGATGAATTGAGGAAAAATTTGATTCCAGCCTGGAGCTGTGACGCTTTTTAGAAATTTCTCCCACAAATCTGTCCCGCGAACTTTAATTCTTCCGAATTTACTCGCAAACCCACTTGATTGACGTTTTTTTTGACGTTTCCGACGTTTTTCTTCGACTCTCATTGCTTTTTCGTGTCGGAGCGCCCTCGCCGAGGGTCTCACGCTGATCTCAATAACCGCACGATGATTATTGGGTTCTGTTGCGTCTGTGGCTTCGTCTTGTTTTCCATTAACCGATTTACTGAACGCGTACACACGAGACGCGACGCCTCTCGCCTGCAGTGTATACGCGAACATGACACCGCGTCTCATCGGCGCGCACGGTCAGATCGTTGGATCGTTTTGATATGATCGCGCGCGGACTTCCGTTTATCTAGCGACGCTCGTTGAAATCGCAACGCGATAATCGATTTTTTATCCGTAAACAATATTCCACGCCCTACAAAAATCGACGCCACAAAGAAAATTTTTTGTTTATCGTTATGCCTGAACAAATAAAATTCGCTCCACTGAAATTTCTTCACCGAAAAACGGAATTTTGTCAAAAATCGTCGATAATTCGTTGAACACGGTAAATTAAATAATTTTTTTTACAATTTTCGTTATTTTGACGATTTTTTTTTATTTCCAACGCAACTTTCAGCAAATTTACGCGATTGGAATGACAAATTTTTGCCGCAATGACAAAATTTTGGGGATTTTTCAAAAAAACGTTTAGTCCAACGTATTTTCGATATATCGACATA
Source organism: Diadegma fenestrale (assembly GCA_037043255.1). Lineage (NCBI taxonomy): Eukaryota > Metazoa > Arthropoda > Insecta > Hymenoptera > Ichneumonidae > Diadegma > Diadegma fenestrale. The sequence goes on from CM073312.1 coordinate 2,310,787, forward strand.
AATAAAATGAAAAAAATTAAAAAATCGATATTTTTCAACAAAATTTTCTTTTGAGTGTTCGTTCGACGTGCGAATCACTTTCGAACGTTCGTTTATCAATCTCTCGGTTGAATAATTTTGTCGTCTACGTCGTCCCACGTTAATCAGTCTTGAGCATGCACGAGCTTGGCACATTTATTTATATTTCTATTAATCATTCTCCTTGAAATGTTTTCTATCGCTCGCACGTCGTAATGAAGAAAACTTTTGAACATTGCGCATTGTGTCGCGAATAGACTTTTACGTGGGCAATCAGCAATAACGCGAGTCCAAAAGCCTCGCGAAATTCATTTGCGACACTTGCTTTTTGGTCTCGTCCCATAGACTCGATGCTCGTCTCATTCAAATCTGTACCCCACGCGATTCTCGATGGGATTTCGTAACTCGAGATCCTGATCGGTCCGTCCCATGCAATTCTGTGAAGCTCTAGAGACGAATTTTTTTTTTTCGTCCTTTTTTAAAATCAAATTCGCATAAATGTTGCACTGAAAAGAGAATTTTGTTGAAAAAAATGAATATTTTGTTGGATACGGTCAACTAAACGTTTTTTTCGAAAAATCACGAAAATTTGCTCATTCCAGCAAAAAAGATTCTGGAAAATCTTTTCGGAAGTGAATTTTTGTCATTCCAATCGTAAATTTTGCTGACAGTTCCGTTGCAATGAAAAATATTGTCGAAATAACGAAAATTTTGAAATGATCCCAAAATATTTCGCCATTTTTTTTTGACAAAATTGAATTTTCAGTGCGAAAATTCAATTTGGGCCCATAAAACTTGAAATTTTTGATTCTTGACGAAAAACTTGAATTTTTCGAAAAAAACGTTAAACTAAACGTTTTTTTTTCGAAAAATCACGAAAATTTTGTCATTCCAGCAAAAAAGATTCTGGAAAATCTTTTCGGAAGTGAATTTTTGTCATTTCAATCGTGAATTTTGCTGACAATTCCGTTGCAATGAAAAATATTGTCAAAATAACGAAAATTTCGAAATTATCCCAAAATATTTCATTCGCTGTAGTGAATTTTGAATTTTTGATTTTTTTGGACTCAAATAAATCCGCTCGAGTTTCCTCGGAAATAAAAAGTTTTGGGTTGCAGGCTAAATTGCTCGTGGTATTTTGTAAAGGGGGCTCGATGAAGCGGAGACGAATGGGGGGGGGGGGGGATTGCGGTTAGATAATAGCGGGTGGCGGCGATGCTGGGCATTATTGCGGTCGTTTTTTCGCCGGCCACGACTTTGAGGAGCTCGCAAAAATCATCGCGTTGCTTTCTCTCCTTTTTTCCTCTATTTTTTGTCTTTTTTTCACATCGCCGTCATCGTGCGAACGCTAAAAACGCTTTTTGCCCTCCTGCTGCTGTTCGCCCAGGGAAGTGGCAAGTCTTTCCCTTAGTGAACTCGAGGGTCCTTTGTTGATTCGAAATTCAAAGGCTTCTCGGCGATTCCGCGACGGAAACGAGCCGGCAAGCTCCGCTACCCGATTCACCACGTTCCCGCGCTTCTCTCTCTCTCACTCGCGGCCCTGCCGCAGCTTTCTATGTATCGAGTTTTATACCCGCCACCAAAATGCGGCATCGCGTTCCTTCCTTTTTTTTTTCAATTCTCCAACAACGCGTGTACAAAACATCGATCGCTGTTGTCGCGGACGACGAATCGCGACACTGAAAACAAGATTTTTGGAAAATCCGCAAAATTTCCTTCGGAAAGCAAATTTTTGACATTCCAATCGCAGATTTTTATGACTTTTTCGGTTTGAACCAAAAATATTGTCGAAATTACGAAAATTGTGACTCAAAATGACGCTGAAGGTTGCAACGTTGCAATGCATCGAAAAATATTTATTGTTAATTATTATTATTGTCAATTATTGTTATTTAATTGGCAAAAATTGATCATTTTATTATCGAATTACATTCTGCATTTGAATAATTATTTTTGTCAAAAATTTAAATTTTTGCCATTCCAATCGTAGATTTTCATGACTTTTTCGGTATGAACCAAAAATATTGTCGAAATTGCGAAAATTATGACTTTGAACGATGCTGAAGGTTGCAACGTTGGAATGCATCAAAAAATATTCAATTTGTTATTTATTGTTAATTATTATTATTGTTAATTATTGTTATTTAATTGGCAAAAATGGATCATTTTGTCATCGTAATTAAATTTTGCATTTGAATAATTATTTTTGTCAAAAATTCATTTCGTTGCATTCCAACGATGCAAACTTCAGAGTCATTGACTCTGAGGCTTTTGCAACGTCGAAATTGAACGAAAAATATTTTTTCTGTCCATTATTTAAAAAATTGTGACAATCAAGGCAATTTTTCGTGTCGATTCTGTTTTTGGGTCGCGAGAGAATCGTTTTATCGCGTGCAGAGCAAATATTGAATGATAATCACGAGTTCTGGTGAAAAAAAAATGAAATTTCGTTGCAAATGATCGAAATTTTTCAAATTAGTCAAAAATATTTAGTTTATCGTGTTCAACAAATTATCAACGTTTTTTCGATGGTATTGAATTTCCTGTGGACCATGACGACGAGTTCTCATCGCCAACTACGACGCTTCGATCTCTTTTTTTTGCTCCCACACTCGCGTTTTCCCTTCTGGCGTTTCCCATCCAATTGGCAACGGCCAAGAGCGAGATTCGAAGCGACCGGAGCGCGGTTACAGTTACGAAGCGTTTCGGAAGATGCGCGCAGGGAAAATGATTGTGTGGGAACTTTTGTGCATCGTCGCGATCCGCGATCGAATGATTTTTGAATTTCTGAAAAGTTTGGTGAATTGAGACAAAAAACGAGTCGAGATTTTGGTGTCGCGAGCTCAGGCATCGAAGCCGTTCGTTGGGTGCGTCACGAAAACACGAAAAAGTCTCTGCGAAATGCTAATGGCAGCGCCGTTATTCGTGCTCGAAATAAGAAGCCGCGCTGGCGGCTTTGCCAGGCAGTTGCACAGACGCATTCATCTCGCAGCAAAGCCTCAGAGTCGTCTTTTCGTATAAACGAGCCAGAGTCTCCCTTGGAAACGTATTCGGAACGTGGTTTTGGTCCCCGAGCGTTTCGCTAAAGCCTCTCGGTCGCTCGCTCGTTCTCCGAGCATCGTGCACCCCCTCGTAGGGCATCAAACTTTAATACCACCAACCCTTGTTCCGTGTGGAACGCTAAATCACTCCCCAGTGTGCACACGCGGGGACCCCCCTCGTTGAGCAGCCCCGAATCGATAATCCGACCATTGGAATTCCGCCAGCCATTTTCCTCATGGAATCAGCCTCAATGGACAAGTGGATTGTACAAGGTCATTGATGGACCTTGGACCAATGAAAAGCTCCGAAATTTTTCCCCTCCATTGCTGCATCGAGTCCTGGTCCCTCGGAGCGATCGCAATCGCTGTAGACACACGATGCAATCATCAAATATATGACGTCATCATTCCTGATGAGATTAACGACAAATGTTTCATCATCTTGAATGTGCTTGACGCTTTTCGCGGCCATTTATCTCGGGAAATCCGTTAATCTTCACGTTATAATTATTTTTGGTTCATTCGGTCACGTTCCCAGAGTTTTGATGCAGAAATCAACGGACGAGCCCATTGTCATGGTCACGCAAATTCCCGGCTGGGCGTTCGGCCCTAAATTTAAAAATTCTGGCCTTGAAATTGTTATTAAAACAATATTATTATTATTTAATATTATTATATTAATAATAATAAATTTATTATCAAATATAATAAAAAAAATATAAAAATAAATACAAAAATATAAAATAATATAAAAAATAATAAAAATAATAAAATTATTCATAAATAATAATAATAATAATTTTATTATTAATATAATTTAATTTATTAAATTTTATTATTAATTATTATATTTTTATTAAAATAATATTGAATGATATTGAAATAATTTATTGAATTTTGAAAATGGACGCAAAAACCCTTAAAAATGGTTTCCCAAAGCCCTTTACGTTTATTACACTCGAGCAACTCTCGCCCTTGAGTTTCCTTCCGCTTTCTTACTACGTCGCGGTCCTCGACAGGGTGTCCGAGTACTTTTTGGATTTTGGTGAATGGCCAGGTGCATGGCCGTCGCGCCAGTTAAATTCCGAGCAGAATGAGTGACTCTCGATATTCGCGGCAATTGAGACGTTGCGTCGCGCAATTCCCAAGCAGCGGCAACCGTTTTGCCCACAAGTTTAACGAGCCACTCGAGGCTTTCAAGGTCATCCGACAATTCGAGGCTTCTGTGAATAAAGCCAAGGAAACTTTAATCCTGCGAGAAGAAACCGTTTGATCGTCGAGTACATAAAAACCGGAAATCGTGGCAGAACCGGAAGTGAGTTTAAAGTCTGTCTGCGCGTGGCGCGAGCTGTTTGTGCCGAAATGAAAACGAGGCCAAAAAAATGTTTTTGACAAGTCGGGGCAGTTGAAAAATTGACCTTTTTCCTCTTCACTCTCGTTTCGTGTTCCCTGCCGCTCGAAATATTGAGAAACTTGCAAGAAATGGTTGTTTTTTTGGTCCCTGTCGCCCTCGAGGGCTCTCTCGTTTCTCGGTCTTTCGGCTGAAATTCTTTAGTGCTTGACCAGGTGTCCGTCTCGCAGGCACGCTTCGTCTCTTCTCGCACTCAATGACGAACCCTTTTTGCTCTCTTTTCACACAAATACAACTGACAAACCGCGTGCACACACGTGGATTAGCTTTAGTCTCGAAAAAATCTCTTTCAATGAGCAGAGAGACGAGAGAATAACGAGAAACGTGAATTTTAAATCGGAAGTAGGTGGTTCAGGCGCGTGTATGGCGAAACCCCGTGCGTTTTATTTATACGTCGTGAAACGGACAGATGTTTCCGCACATGGGGGTCTCCCCCCCCCCCCCCTCGCTCTTTGCTCTCTGGGGCTTTCTTTCCCTTTTCTGCAGCAATAGCGAACGAGTCTCCCCCTTTTTTTTATTTCTTCTCATTTCGTAGCTCCTTTGCTCCGAATTCTCTTCTCGCTTTTCTTCTAGACGAATCCGTGACTCGACGCGACCGGAATATCTTTGCATTTATCTTGCTGCACGATTATTATTTTTTTTCCTATTCATCGCAGCGTCTCAAACTCCGGAACAAGCCGGAGGATAATGGAAAAAAAAAACACTAAAAATTGAATTTTGTCGAAAAACGTCGATATTTTGTTTTCATTTGTTTATATTTTTCGATAATTTGAAAATTTTCATACTTTTGACAATATTTTTCGTTTCAAACGCAACTGCCAGCAAAATTTACGATTGCAATGACTAAAATTTCCTTTCCAGAGAGACTTTCGAGAATATTTCTTGCTGCAATCACACATTTTTGCACTGAAAATTGAATTTTGTCGAAAAACGTCGATATTTTGTTTTTATTTGTTTATATTTTTTGATCATTTGAAAATTTTCATAATTTTGACAATATTTTTCGTTTCAAACGCTACTGCCAGCAAAATTTACGATTGCAATGACTAAAATTTCCTTTCCAGAGAGACTTTCGAGAATATATCTTGCTGCAATCACACATTTTTGCACTGACAATTGAATTTTGTCAAAAAACGTCGATATTTTGTTTTTATTTGTTTATATTTTTGGATAATTTGAAAATTTTCATAATTTTGACAATATTTTTCGTTTCAAACGCAACTGCCAGCAAAATTTACGATTGCAATGACTAAAATTTCCTTTCCAGAGAGACTTTCGAGAATATTTCTTGCTGCAATGACACATTTTTGCACTAAAAATTCAATTTTGTCAAAAAATGTCGACATTTTGTTGAATACGGCCAACTAAATATTTTGGGATCATTTCAAAATTTCATCTCGCCACCCAAAAATAGAATTGATACAAAAAATTGCCATGATTGTCGCAATTTTATAAATAATGGACAGAAAAAATATTTTTCGTTGAATTTCAACGTTGCAAAAGCTTCAGAGTCAATGACTCTGAAGTTTGCATCGTTGGAATGCAACGAAATGAATTTTTGACAAAAATAATTATTCAAATGCAGAATTTAATTACGATGACAAAATGATCCATTTTTGCCAATTAAATAACAATAATTAATAATAATAATAATTAACAATAAATAACAAATTGAATATTTTTCGATGCATTCCAACGTTGCAAACTTCAGCATCATGCAGAGTCATAATTTTCGTAATTTCGACAATATTTTTCATTTGTAACGGAACTGTCAGCAAAATTTACGATTGGAATGACAAAAATTCACTTTTCGAAAAGATTTTCCAGAGTTTTTTGCTCGAATGACCAAATTTTCGTGATTTTTCGAAAAAACGTTTAGTTTAATTAGAATTTTGTTAAATTTTCTTTTCAGTGCATTCGAAAAGCGAATTTACCATCTACCGATTTTTTTTTCCTTTTTTCGAGCAGCCTCCTCGAGACGGAATGAATTTTTCTTCCTCGTTACGATTCTGCATCGGACGTGACGTAATTAGGGAAATTTTTCAATTCTGTCTCCTCTCTGGGTGGTGTTTTTTTTTTTTTTTGAATGTTTTTTCAGGCTCAAGAAATGCGGCTAATTAGCCAATTTGATAACTGACAAGTGGCTGTGCTTTGCTCTGTTGGAATAATTGTGGCATACACACGAAGCGTGTAGCAGACACAGAGAGCTCGTGCGTCGAGAGCCACGTCCATCTGCTCTGCTCTGCTCTGTTCGTCCTCGAAGTTGACTCGACCATTGTCCGAGATCGGGAAGCATGAAAAGTTCCTCAGGCGTCGCATGCTTTGCTTACTTATTACTTTTGTGTATAAAATACACTCGCAGCACCGTCCGCATCGACTTGTCCCTTTTTCTCGCTCTTTCTCTCTGTATAGAAGAAAATTTCGCTCTTTATTTGTGCCACGAACTTGGTCCTTGCTCGCGCAGGCTCGTGCGCCTCTCGTGCACTGAATTTCATGCGGTACCAGTGCAGGATGCACCTCAACACCCACACTTTTGAGAATCCACTTGCCTGCCTCGTACATTTATTTTTTACGTACTTATTTTCACTGGTTGAATCGTCGGCACGCGATCGCGCCTTTTGCGCCCTCCGATCATTCCATTCCGCAACATTCTCGGCTCTCGCTTGTCGTTACTATACTTTGGGACGAAAAACAAAACGCAGCAGGAAATTCAATCGTCGGGAATGTCAAACAACGAAAACGCTCGCCGTTTCCCATCAATTTTTGCCGCAAAAATTTTTCATCGTGATTTTTTACTTGATAACGCAACTCGCAACGTTGCAATCCAACGAAAAATATTTATTTCATCAATTATTTATTAATTTTTCAACATCATGGCAATTCTTCGTATCAATTCAATCTTTGGGTCGCGAAAGAGGATCGTTTTATCGTCCGGAGCGAATGTTAAATAATAATTACGAGCTCTGGTGAATAAAAAATTGAATTTCGTTGCATTCCAACGATGCAAACTTCAACATCATTTTCGAGCATCGAATCCTCTTGAAAAACGTTTTTTTTCAATCGCTGCAGCATTTTTTGACATTTTTTTCGGTTTTTCGTTCTCTTGGTCGACGAATTTATTTTTTCATCGGAAATTTTAATTTGTTTTTTCTCTACGATGTTTGGGAAACAATCGCGATCGATGGAATGATAAAAAATTGTTGATTTCGATGAAATTTCGCAACTGGGCGGACCGATGAAAATTTTGACGAGCAATTAATCATCCAATCTTGATTATTTATCGGTTGAAACGTTTTTTTTTATTCGCGTTACGTCGATTCTTGATTCTTTCTTCTTTCGGAATTGAATTTCGGTGCATTCCAACGATGCAAAGTTCAACATCATAGTTTAGTTTATGTGGAGGATGTAGTAACGGGTAGTCAGATAGCCAATCGTCAAAACTATTCATCTTGAGCCTTTTAGTCGCGGCAGCAGAGAGGAAGCAGCAGTATAAGGAGCAGACAAAAGTCCTTTTCTAAAACGTACAGGTAGTTTCAGACCTGCCACGCATACGAAATGCCTCTAACTAAATTCTTTTCAACTCCAGTGTCTTGAAAGAGATGCCACGAGCCAATTTCCTGTTTCCCATTCTTTTCGTATGCGACTGCGGGCCAGCCAGCGTGCGTGAGAGCAAAAGGGATAGAAATTCCGGGAAATTTTCGAAACGACTTTTGTACTCGGTTTTGAATTTGAATGCGTTTCTCAAGTTCGTGCAACTTTACGACACGTCAAAATCGTCGGAATTGAGAATCCACCGGAATTTTTCTCAAAAATCTCGATGTTGATCGGCTGCAGTGAAGAAAAAGAAAAAAAAACGGGATCGACGTTAAATTTTCATGCAAATGGAATTTCCAATAATTTTTTATTTCCCGAAAACGATTAAAATTGATACAAATTTTGCGATCGTATGAAATTTCGTTTCCCGCTCGGAAAAAAACAAAAATTTTGTTTCGTTTATTAAGCAGACTCGTTCAAAGCAAAATTCTTGAAATTCCTGGTCGATCTCGATCCAAGAAAAAAATGGAACGATTTTGCACCGCGGCCACGCGAGGCTTCCAAGTACATCGCAGCCCCATGACCATCCCCTATAATCATTATTCCTGAGGAATACAAAATTGCCACTCAGCACACAATTATATCAGAGGCTCCGAAGCCACCGAAGAAATTCCGCAGCCTCTACACTGAAAAGAAAATTTTTCTGAATTCTGTGAAGCTCTAGAGACGAATTTTTTTTTCGTTCTTTTTTTCAAATCAAATTCGGATAAATCTTGCACTGAAAGGAAAATTTTGTTGGATCCGTGAAACTAAACGTTTTTTTTCGAAAAATCACGAAAATTTTGTCATTCCAGCAAAAAACATTCTGGAAAATCTTTTCGGAAAGTAAATTTTTGTCATTCCAATCGTGAATTTTGCTGACAGTTCCGTTACAAATGAAAAATATCGTCGAAATAACGAAAATTTTGAAATCATCCCAAAATATTCAAAAAATATCGACGTTTTTCGACAAAATTGAATTTTCAGTGTAAAATCATGAAAATAAGAAAAAAAAGATCGAAGCGTCGAAATTCTCGTCCGAGCAATAAAATTCCTGCAAAATTCGACGGAAATTTTCTTCATTACGATCCCCAGAGAATATCAGCGAAAATGTCGAATTTTATTCTCAATTGATTGATTCAATTCGTTATTCAGACAAAAATAATGAAAAAAGGAGAAAAAACTTGAAAAAAATGAAAAATTTATGAAAAAAATGAAAATTTAACAATTCAGAAGAGAAAAACGTGAGAAAATGTTTTTTTTGGGTGAAATATTTGTGGAAATGGTGGAGCGTTTGGTCGAGATGGATCCAGAAAGTGGTAAAATCATTTCCATAGAAAATGGCGCCTTCGGGAGCGAGATTGACGCGCAACCGATGATTAGGCGAAAGATCGAGATGCTCGCAACTCGAAAATGGACGGTTTGCCTACTCTCTTCATATATGAGCCTGGACTCTTTGCATTATACGCGTATGCGATTCATATGCGAGAGCAAGTGGTCAATAATCCTTGGAAAGCACGCGATCGGTCCTCCTCGGGATGCTGCTCCATATATTGCTCGACGCAGCGAGCAAAGATCGCTGCGAGGGAACAAGAACTGCAGGCAATCGGCGAAACGGGTGGCCGCGTCCGTAACGCCAGGTGTTGCATACCGAGAGGAGCGGAAACGCTCCGAGGACGCGCCGCCGCGCTTGCACCATGCAGTTTCGTCGGGTTATTTAATTTAATCGATTATTCCGAATCACGAGAATCCGCGAACGAGTATTTAACGATTTTCCAGCGAATCAAAAACTCTCCATCAATTTTCGATGCAATTTCGTTTTTCTTTGGCGAGCAAAGTTTTTTTTTCGTTTTTCCGCGTGTGAAAAGCTTCGGAAGTTTTTCCGATATTTTCGGGACGAGTTTGACACGAATTTCTCGTGAAAACTGGAATCCGAGGCTCGACAATGAAAAGGATTGATAAGCCGAGCGAAAGGCTGGACCGGAAACACGAGCGTCATCCCTTGACGCTCGGCAGCCGGCGATATTGGCCTGGAATGACACGGGGACCAGTTGCATCGCGCCTGGTCAAGAACCAACACACCGGGCGCAAACATATTCTTTTCCTTCCTCGTGCATTTCTCTTATGCTTTTTCCCATTGTCCCTGCTCCGGAGCATAAGATAGCAAATTAAATATCTCGAAAATTCGAAAGTTCTAGTGCGAAGAACGTTTGATACAAAATTTAGAAAGAAGCTTCAAAAAATTTAACCCTTCGTGGTCACACTGGGTCGATTCTACCCAGTCCATTTTCGAACCCGTATTGCGACCAATCTAACGGCCCGAAAATTCTCAAAAAATTACTCAACAACCCTCGGACATTCCAGTTTAGATACGAAAAACTTTCCCGAAAGAAATCCAAGGCCAACATATTTTTTTAAATGCAAAATGAAGAAAAAAACGGGAAAAAAAAGTTTTTTCACTAAAATAATCGTCACTTTGTGGATTTTCAATATTTTTGCCTAAAATTTGGACCTGAAATTCATCGGATCTGGTTCTTTTGGGAAAAAAATAGTAGGATAGCGCGCGTTTGAAAAAACATATTAATTCCGTTATTTGGAAGTGGGTCGATTTCAGAGTGGATTTTAGAGATTTAGCGTGAGCGGCGGTAATTCTTATCGCCGTCAACGCGCAATGGACACTGCAAACTGTCGTTAAATGACGATTACAGCCTCATTAATTACCGGGAACTAGGAGATATTTGCGTCACAAGTTGTGACTTTAATTATTATCGAAAAAATGTTGTCCGGTTTCGAGAGTACAGAAAATTTTCCAACGACTTAATAAAGTTTGCATTTTTGCATGAATATTTATGATAAATAAGTGAAATAAAAATTGATCGGATTTTATTGGGATCGCAGCTATGAATAAGGAGCAGGCAAGGGCATTGGAATAAAATGATGATACAGTAGCTCTCGCCACATATGGCGAGCGACTGAGAATGCAGAATGCACATTCCTTCCTCGTACTCGCTATCTCGAAATACATAATATGTATACAAGTGTGTACAAAGTATATAAATACATATATATATATATATATGTAAAGATCCGTCCGAGTTTGCATCGCTATATACTTTATTTAGAGTCTCTGGGATGCACAAGACCGAGTCGCACTTCTCTCGAGTTAAGATCTCGCGTGTCTCTTGCACTGCGGCTGTGTGCACCGCGTGCAGTTCGCGATCGCGCGCCACTATATATATAACATGCGTTTAGTCGTACCTGCAGTTGAACGGCTCGTATATTTGCCCCAACGAAAACTCGTGTCCAGCAGCAACGCGGTGGACGGAAAAACAATAACAAAAATTGAAAAAAAGAAAAAAAAAATATTGAAACGACTTTCAGCAGGAGCCGCACAAGTTCGACGTAAATCACGTTGCTCCCGCGGGAGTCCGCGAATCAAGAAGAAAACGGTGCATGCATTTTTCGTACACGTGCATTCGCGTGTGTGTTTAAGTACGAAACGAAATACACTCGTTCGTTGTTATCTCCGCCGTTTCTCGCTAAAGCTCATGCACAGCGCTGGAGCAAATTCATTGCAACGCTAAATTATCGTTTTATTTGTTGGAGTACATTCATGGGCTGGGGGTGAAAAAATTCATGGGAATTTAATGGGTTTGTTGTCGTAATCGCTCAATTATCTCGGCCAACGCTCAATTATCATCGGGCCCGTAATTCCTTGCAAATTTCGATGCATTTTTTTGCATTAATGGATTTTTGAAAAAGTTGATAAATTTTGAGAGCGAGAGTTTGATTTTTCAGGCTCATTTTTTTACCGTGCGGGTGTCTTTGCACTGAAAATTCAATTTTGTCAAAAAACGTCGATATTTTGTTTTTATTTGTTTATGTTTTTCGATAATTTGAAAATTTTCATAATTTTGACAATATTTTTCGTTTCAAACGCAACTGCTAGCAAAATTTACGATTGCAATGACTAAAATTTCCTTTCCAGAGAGACTTTCGAGAATATTTCTTGCTGCAATGACACATTTTTGCACTGAAAATTGAATTTTGTCAAAAAACATCGATATTTTGTTTTTATTTGTTTATATTTTTCGATAATTTGAAAATTTTCATAATTTTGACGATATTTTTCATTTCAAACGCAACTGCCAGCAAAATTTACGATTCCAATCACTAAAATTTCCTTTCCGGAGAGACTTTCGAGAATATTTCTTGCTGCAGTGACACATTTTTGCACTGAAAATTGAATTTTGTCAAAAAACGTCGATATTTTGTTTTTATTTGTTTATATTTTTCGATAATTTGAAAATTTTCATAATTTTGACGATATTTTTCATTTCAAACGCAACTGCCAGCAAAATTTACGATTGCAATCACTAAAATTTCCCTTCCAGAGAGACTTTCGAGAATATTTCTTGCTGCAATCACACATTTTTGCACTGAAAATTGAATTTTGTCAAAAAACGTCGATATTTTGGGATGATTTCAAAATTTTCGTTATTTCGACAATATTTTTCATTGTAACGGAACTGTCAGCAAAATTTACGATTGGAAGGACAAAAATTGTCTTTTCGAAAAGATTTTCAGAATGTTTTTTGCTGAAATGACAAAATTTTCGTGATTTTTCGAAAAAAAACGTTTAGTTCAACGTTTCCAACAAAATTTCATTTTTAGTGTATATGCAACTTGGCTGCAACAATGCCAAGACGAGTCGTTGGACAATTCAGTTGCCTGACCTGGCACGACGACTTCTGTATAAGTGACTATCGTATTATCCTTTTTACATACATACAAGATAAATGCACTTATATACATAAATACTAAGTGATTGCCATTAACGATCCCACTGGCTTACGGATCGATGCACTTCTCGCCGAAGCATGCAGCATTAATATCCTCTGTCCTATTTTTTCTCTCCGCTCGTTTCTTTTTTATTCTCTTGCTCGCTGCATTTGAATTTTCTTTTTTGCTACACCTTAGAGTTCCACGTACGCATCTGCATTCGAGCAGGCGGCAAAAACGCCCAGCCCGTCTTTGCCTTTCGGCGCAATTCCTCTCGATGAAAACCACAGAAAAATAATGGAATTTTTAAATGGACCATAAAATGTGGATAATATGTGCAAAAAAAAAACGCCTTTTGGGTCAAATTGACCCAGTGTGTACTCTGTAGCGGTTAATTAGGAATTTTGAACGATGTTGAAGTTTGCATCGTTGGAATGCAACGAAATTCAATTCCGAAAGGTGAAAGAATCGAGAATCGACGTAACGCGAATAAAAAAAACGTTTCAACCGATAAATAACCAAGATTGGATGATTAATTGCTCGTCAAAATTTTCATCGGTCCGCCCAGTTGCGAAATTTCATCGAAATCAACAATTTTTTATCATTCCATCGATCGCGATTGTTTCCCAAACATCGTAGAGAAAAAACAAATTAAAATTTCCGATGAAAAAATAAATTCGTCGACCAAGAGAACGAAAAACCGAAAAAAATGTCAAAAAATGCTTCAGCGATTGAGAAAAAAACGTTTTTTAAGAGGATTCGATGCTCGAAAATGATGTTGAAGTTTGCATCGTTGGAATGCAACGAAATTCAATTTTTTATTCACCAGAGCTCATAATTATTATTTAACATTCGCTCCGGACGATAAAACGATGCTCTTTCGCGAGCCAAAGATTGAATCGATACGAAGAATTGCCATGATGTTGAAAAATAAATAAATAATTGATGAAATAAATATTTTTCGTTGAATCTCAACGTTGCAAGCTTCAGAATCATAAAACTCACACTATTGGCCATTCCGAATCGATGCAATACAGAGAGAGAGAGAGAGAGAGAGCGATGGGCCCGGGTTTCCTGTGATAAATTTATAGATCGCGAACTTTTGTTGTATAAATTTGGAAGGGTGATGAGTTTGCAAAAAGTGACCTCGATCGTTGGGTGGTTCGAGCGTCGTAACCCCGAAAAAGAAAAAGTGGTTTTGATCTCGGGTTATTCGCTCGCTTCTCACTTTCTTCCTTTCCCTGGGGTTCGGGTCCACGCAGTGTAGGTTGGGCGATGATGAAGCGCCATATGGTGTTCGAGGCCTCTGTGCAAAAGCCTCTCGATCTCTGCACGGATAATAATGTCTAAATACATAAAAATACATCGAGGTCGGACCGCTGCAGGTTTGTCTCGTCGCATCATCTTCATTAATGAGAAGGGACCGAGCGCAACTCTCCCGAACCGCTGGGGCGAGGCCCAAAGCCGCTCGCCTTTTAATTCCGTGTCTCGGGTCCTCGACAAATTCCCGCAAACCTCCCACGAGCCTGGACCTTGAGCGCATCGAGACTTGAAAATCAATTTCCGACGATAAAAATGAACGAATTGTCGAAATTTTCAGTCTAAAATGTCGAAAACGGATTATTTTTCAAAAAAACGATTCCCATACGTCGAGAATCCCGAAACAGCCGTTTTTGCCATTAAAAACCCGAATGGTCTGAAGAAATTTGGAAAAAGGGCACAAATTATCGAAATAATTGATAAAAAAAAAAAATTTCGTTGTTTTTCAACGATGCGAACTTGGGATTCGTGTCTGTGGCGAGTCGCTGATGTAACAACATGTTGCACAGACTTGTGGTGTAAAAGTGTTTTTGTAAGTTGTCCGCGGGCACTGCTCGTGTGAATTGGCCATGCCACAGGAATTTTTCATCTACCCACGGTAGGCAGGATATGAGAAAAAAGAGGAAGAGACGCGAGAGAGACGCTGAATTTCGGTCGATGGTGCAAAAAAGCAAAAATAGCTGAGAAACAAGGCTCGCGGGGCGGCAACGAACATGGCAATTTCGACGACCAACCATATAGAAAGGGAGAAGAGATAAAAAAGTGGCAAAAGAACGTGGTTCGGGGGCGGCGGAAATAAACGAGTTAAAAACGACGAATATGACGAAGAAAGAGTCGAGTGTATAGCAGGGAGGAATTTATGGACGGAAGGAACGCACCGGAAGTCGGTCAACCTATAAGAATACATAGTGAATGGAAAAAAGACCGAACGCGCCTAATAAACGAGCAGCAGGGTGAACCAGACGCGAATCGAGTTTCGACATAGAGAGCTGAAAAGAAAATTTTGTTGAAAAAGCTGGATATTTTGTTGGAAACGTCAAACTAAACGTTTTTTTCAAAAAATCACGAAAATTTTGTCATTTCAGCAAAAAACATTCTGGAAAATCTTTTCGGAAAGTTAATTTTTGTCATTCCAATCGTAAATTTTGCTGACAGTTTCGTTACAATGAAAAATATTGTCGAAATAACGAAAATTTTGAAATTATCCCAAAATATTTAGTTTGCTGTATTCAACAATCGAGAATTTTCTGCCAAAATTGAATTTTCAGTGTACGAGGATAGAGAAAAATAATAAAAAATTCGGATTTATCGAGAAATTAGTCGTTAGAGACCGTTTGGAGACTGAA
Source organism: Diadegma fenestrale (assembly GCA_037043255.1). Lineage (NCBI taxonomy): Eukaryota > Metazoa > Arthropoda > Insecta > Hymenoptera > Ichneumonidae > Diadegma > Diadegma fenestrale. The sequence continues at coordinate 2,326,278 of CM073312.1, forward strand.
TTTTGGAAAAGGATCAAATCAAATTGTTTGATTCGAATTTCAAACCGAATATTCGACATTTTTTTCGAGTATTCGATTTTTTCTTCGAATATTCGATTTTCTTTCGAATGTTGGATTTTTTTTCGAAAATATTCGGAAAAAGATTTCGAAGGATTTGCCAAAATGCGCTATTTTTCGGAAATTTATCGAATGTTCGAAAAATCGACGAATATTCGATTCGAATCGAAAATTCAACGGAAAATTTCGATAAAAATTGCGTCAAACTACTCGAGCGTCCGAAATTTTGTGTTTTCTCGATCACATTTTTCGCAAAGTCGGTGAAAAAAAAAATATTTTCGTTCCGAAACAACGTGGCAGTGATCCAAACGAGCTAAAACTCGAATGCTCGAAGGATTCGAAGCAAAGGAAACGAAGGTCGAGGCTCATCTCGGGACAAGCACTTAAGAGGGAAAAAACAGAATAATAATAGTGCGAGAGGGAGGAAGAGATGAAATTCAAGATAAAGGAGAACGAGATGAGAGTGAAACGCGCGCCCAAGGAGAGAGAGCGAGGAGGTTGATGCGTGCCACAATGGAACGTGTTGTGGGGAGAAGACCGGATGATGCTGCGGTGCGCCCGGACGAAAAAGCAAAGTACACTAAAAATTTTTTTATCCATAAATCCATAATCCACACGATGTTTGATGCATTGTAGGCCCGTGAATGCGGTGTGGAGCCCAAACGATCGATCTAATCGAGCGTGCCCGAAGAAGAAACGATTTCGGGGGCCGTAAAAACGGATCCGAAACAGTTTCCGGTCGAGCCACAACCGAAAAACCACGATAAACGTAAATTTGCCGCAAAAATTCAAAAAAAAAAATGAAAAATCTCGCAATGCAACGAAATGCGACGGGTTGCCAAAATTCTTGGCTGCATCGACCTGCAGGCCCCAAAGAAACTCGGACGCGCCTGAGACCAAAGGAGAAGAACGAGACGAGCTGGAAAGAGGAAGAGAAAAAGGTCCATACATAAGGAAGAAGTTGTTGTGCGATTAGAGCGACCCAGTCATTTAGGAGGCCGGAATGTCGAATGCATTATGGATAGGGAGCAAGCAGCGCATCGTGCAGAGTCAATTAGGACGAGCGTAGAGCCCGTTGCACCTGTTACTCGTTCCTTCCTTTATTTTTTCCTTCCCTCGGCCTGGAGCGTTTGACTCTCGTGCCAGAAGCTTGGCCTCCAGCATCTTTAGAGTCTGCGGTAGTCAATATCCATGTGGATTACACGCAGACACAGACAGACCCACAAGAAAACGTTGTCGAGGGTAATTCAACGAGGAAAGATGAGAAGGAGCGAGCAAGATGAAAAGAGATTTTTGGTCCTCGTCTGCTCGCAGCAGCTTCCCCAGCCTGCACATCGCGTTCCGACCATTTTTATCATTATTATTACCCTTTTTTCTCCCCCCCCCCTCTCTCTCGTTGTTGTTATTATTTGAGGAGAGAAAAGACGAGCGGCGAGTCGCTACAGAGGCATCTTAACGCCGTCTTTATGATTCATAATTCTCCCCTATCTCGTTACCGAGCGTTGTAAAGCGAAAAGTAAATTCGACCAGAACTCGCAGAATAAAAAATTTATTTGCACGTCCGTACATTGTAATATTTAAACTTTATTTATACACGCACACGCACACACTCAACGTGCGTGTGTTGATGCTGAAATTCCTCGGAGCCATTTTTGTCTCGTAATTTTTAGCGCTTTTTTTTGTTTTTACTTCTGTAAGCGGCGTCACGTCGTTAAATCGAGGGAGGGGGAAACAGTGGCCGGGATTTACGCGACGGCAACATTTTTTGCAACGAATAATCTTCTTGCTCGAGCTTCCGGTCGCAAATCCTTGCGGTCGTTGTTCTCCGCTTCCCGTTGGTGGAGAAATGAGAGAGAGAGTGATTGAAAAATTAAATTGCAGAAAAAAAAGCGACGATGGACGCGCGAGACTCGAAACGCGACACCGGACGGAAGTCCGGACCGGGTTTTGCCGACTTGATTCGAATAAATCTTTAGCAAAAGTCAGCGCGATTTGTGAAAAACGAGAAATGAATGAATGAAATGGAAGCGCGTAAAGTTTCGTTAATTCGATCGAGTTTTTTTTCAGGTTTCTGTACGAGAATCTTCCTGCAAATTTTCGCTCCAATCCTCGTCGCTCCAAACAACCAATTAACGTTTTTTTAGCGACTTAATTTATGGGAAGGTTGAGAAAAAAAATAAAAAATTGTCGAGCCATTTGCATCTTCGGTCTTGAGCGTCATGCAACATTTCTTTGCATAACTAATCTCCGAGCTAAGTTGTCTCGATGAAATAAATTTCGTCGAGGTTTTGTGCCTTTCTCATTACAACGCACGCCACATATGCGCTCGCGGTGCAACGATCTCGTTCCAACTGTATGCACCTTGCATTTCTTCCTCCGCTCTCTCGCTCTCTTGTTTCTTCGTCTCTCTCGGTTCGCTAACGAGGTGCACACGCGAAACTCGACTATTCTGGAACGCGGCAAGTACAAGACTAGACGAAGATACACAGCAGTCGTTTGACGTCTATACAGATACGAAGCCAAGCGAGTATTTCTGAGATTGAATTGTAATCTGGTGATCGCCGGATATCCGGCTCGAGATCGAACCGGCCATTGCTTCACCGCGCTCTTTCTTGCATTTCATCTTTATACTTATTCTCCTGGTAATGTTAACCCTTCGTGGGCACTGTGGGTAGAATCCACCCAGTGACCAACTTGTGACGCAAATATCTCCTAGTTCCCGGTAATTAATGGGGCTGTGATCGTCATTTAACGACAGTTTGCAGTGTCCATTGCGCGTTGACGGCGATAAGAATTACCGCCGCTAACGCTAAATCTCTAAAATCCACTCTGAAATCGACCCACTTCCAAATAACGGAATTAATAAGTTTTTTCAAACGCGCGCAATCCTACTATTTTTTTCCCAAAAGAACCAGATCCGATGAATTTCAGGTCCAAATTTTAGGCAAAAATATTGAAAATCCACAAAGTGACGATTATTTTAGTGAAAAAACTTTTTTTTCCCGTTTTTTTTCTTCATTTTGCATTTTTAAAAATATGTTGGCCTTGGATTTCTTTCGGGAAAGTTTTTCGTATCTAGACTGCAATGTCCAAGGGTTGTTGAGTAATTTTTTGAGAATTTTCGGGCCGATAGATTGGTCGCAATACGGGTTCGAAAATGGACTGGGTGGAATCGACCCGTGTTGAAAAAAAAGTCGGAAAAGGTTGAAATTTGTATGTGCGAGATGAACCGCGGCACGTGCCGTGAAGCTGGTCCGGATGGGAGAGCAAAAAAAGGAGGAGAAAGCGCCACGTGCCGCGGAGGTTCGTTAAAAGATTTGAATACGCTGGAAAACGCGGAGAATCTGTAATTTGGCTTATTCGCGCGAGGATTATCGCGAATGTTCTTCGTACGCATTAACGGACGTGAGAATGACGATCGCAGCGTGGCACGTGGCGCGCGTTTACAAAGGAGACGTGAGAGAGACGCGAATATGGAGCATAAGATGAAAACGATATTTATCGGTCTGACAAACACACATTCGGGGGAAAGGATCGCGAAAAGATCGAGCGAGAGAAAATTATACGCGGTTGGTGTGAAGAAAAAAAATGAGTTTAAAGTCCAACACGAAGAGCCCCGAACGCACATAATAATCTCGAGCTTTGCACACGCATATGGCGCTCGAGCTTGTCGCCCATATGGGAGACAAGAATCAAGCCCAAATAAACGTACAGCGTGGGCCAGCAAAACCGTCTGGACAATTTTTTCCTCCTCCTCATTTTATTTTTCCATTTTATCGCATTTTTCATTGTGTGCACACGAAAAAGCCTCCGAGATGACGTGACGAGGCTGCTGCTCATTTCATTATCATTGCAGGCTGTTCAACGCCCCTGATTATTGTATCGACAGCTCCAAAGAAATAAGTACACGATATAGAACGTTGCACGTTAATTCTTTTCCGCTGGGCGCGTCCCACACCCAAAAACCCACTGCTCGCAGTCATCTGGCGCTCTTCGTACATTTTATTCATTTTTTTTCTCCTCATTCTCACCAAATGTGAATTCAGTGGCGAAAATAAATGAGAGAGTCGCATAAAGAAAAAAATGTGCATATAAATTGGTGGGTTTTGCGGTCGCTACGTGCATCGCCCAATCCGCCAATCAGTTTGACAGATGTTTGCGATTTTTCATCCAATTTACTCGCACCACCGAGCCAATTCGTTGCTGGCACTATTTTTATTCCGCGATCGCGCCAAAAGGAAAACGGACGAAATTTTTTCCAACTCGAGCCTCGTTCATCAGCAGTTTCGATTTAATTATCGTTCGATTTAATTAATCAACCAAGAGCGACAAAAATCTCTCAACTAAAATTCTGTTCGAACGAGCATCGATGTGGGCTCAATCGACATGAAAAATTGCCATGATTTTCAAAATCCAATAAATAATTGATCAGGAGTGTGCGAAAAGTGATCGAATCGAATTCCGAATCGAAAATTCGTCGATTTTTCGAGTATTCGATAAATTTCCGAAAAATAGCGGATTTTTGCAAATCCTTTCGAAATTTTTTTCCGAATATTTTCGAAAAAAAATCCAACATTCGAAAGAAAATCGAATATTCGTCGATTTTTCGAGTATTCGATAAATTTCCAAAAAATAGTGAATTTTCGCAAATCTTTTCGAAATTTTTTTCCGAATATTTTCGAAAAAAAATCCAACATTCGAAAGAAAATCGAATATTGGTCGATTTTTCGAGTATTCGATAAATTTCCGAAAAATAGTGGATTTGCGCAAATCCTTTCGAAATTTCTTTCCGAATATTTTCGAAAAAAGATCGAAAATTCGAAAGAAAATCGAAAATTCGTCGATTTTTCGAGTATTCGATAAATTTCCAAAAAATAGCGGATTTTCGCAAATCCTTTCGAAATTTCTTTCCGAATATTTTCGAAAAAAATCGACCATTCGAGAGAAAATCGAATATTCGAAGAAAAATCGGATATTTGAAAAAAAAATCGGTTTGAAATTCGAATCAAACAATTTGATTTGATGCCGAATATTCCAAGTTTTCAAATATTCGCACACGCCTATAATTAATGAAAAGAATATTCAAATCTTTATAAAAAAACATCCATACGAGTGGATTCTTCGGTGATCCGAAAAGTCGTGCGAACGCGGTTTCTCTTTTCACGTATGGCAAAAAACCCTCGAGACGATGAGACTTTGCGTTCAACGTTCGCGATGCTATGGAGAAAAAAAGGAATCAGCTCGCGGAGAGACTGCGCACTCTCTCCTGTGAGATAATGGAAGAAAAAAGTGGAGAGGAAGCGAAAACCACATGGAAATGTGAGCAAGTGAAGCTCCGGTTAGATATTCGTGGAGAAACACTTTTTAACGAGACTCTCGTTGAGTGCTATTACGTATCCGAGAACACAAGTCGACAGAGTCGTATGATATGGCGAATAAGGACACACGCTGGACCTTTTGCAGGTGAAACACTACGACGACTGTTAAAACTTGGCTGTGTATTTTATATTTCTATGTATTTTCATTTCCTACTTTTGTAGTGAGGCAAGTACAGGCAATTGGATACTAATACGTGCGTACGGGGCATTGTTCCAGCTTGGATTTCCATCGGCTGCTTTCGTAACGTGTTGTATAGCGCCAAGCCAGCAATTTTTTGTCGATTGCGTTCGCAATCCTACCGAGAGTAAAAAACGTCAGTTTCTTCGTGAATTTTGTGCGAAAGGATTCGGGTCTCAAAGTGGCAATTGCAAAATGATGAGAAATCTCCAAAATTATGAATCTGAAGCTTGCAACGTTGAGATTCAACGAAAAATATTTATTTCATCAATTATTTATTTATTTTTCAACATCATGGCAATTCTTCGTATCGATTCAATCTTTGGGTCGCGAAAGAGGATCGTTTTATCGTCCAGAGCGAATGTTAAATAATAATTATGAGCTCTGGTGAATAAAAAATTGAATTTCGTTGCATTCCAACGATGCAAACTTCAACATCATTTTCGAGCATCGAATCCTCTTAAAAAACGTTTTTTTTTCAATCGCTGCAGCATTTTTTGACATTTTTTTCGGTTTTTCGTTCTCTTGGTCGACGAATTTATTTTTTCATCGGAAATTTTAATTTGTTTTTTCTCTACGATGTTTGAGAAACAATCGCGATCGATGGAATGATAAAAAATTGTTGATTTCGATGAAATTTCGCAACTGGGCGGACCGATGAAAATTTTGACGGGCAATTAATCATCCAATCTTGGTTATTTATCGGTTGAAACGTTTTTTTTATTCGCGTTACGTCGATTCTCGATTCTTTCATCTTTCGGAATTGCATTTCGTTGCATTCCAACGATGCAAACTTCAACATCATATAAGTTTTTCAAATTATTGCTCCTCCGAAAAAATTACGATGGCGCCAGAGTTTCCTGGTCCAGTGTCGCCTCTCGAAGAGATTTTAGTAAATAAATAAAAAAAATTCATTCACATTCTATCGAAAATCCGAAACGTCTGACATTTTTCGTAAAGTTTTATTTTTCGCTCACTTTCGGACCAAAATTTAATTAGTCGTATGAATTTTTGATGAAACGATTCTCGAGTCTCCCGAGCCTCAACACTAGCGAACACTCAACACGCAGCTATAAGTTTTTTCGATCACGTCGAGCCCCGAGTTGACGTTACGATCCAAGATCGGACCAATTTTTTCCATGATCCCCGGTCCATCAGCCTGGATCATGAAATCTCTGTAAAAGTCGTCAGCGCCCGATTTGTAAGACTCGTAGATCGCTGTTGCTTCCCGACCGGACTAGAACGAAAAAAACGAGGCGATACGAAAAAAAATGTCCGGAATGATCGAATTTGATGAAATTTTGAAATTTCATGTTTTTTCATGGAATTTTTCACGTGGATCAAGGTCAAATCTTGAAATTTCGAAAGACTTTTCGTCACTTACGTTCACGATTTCGTCGGTGCCCGTCAACGTCTTATTTTTGAGATCCATCAGACGATCAATCGTTTGTTTCGTTTGGATCGAAAATTGGCCAAAATTGATGGACATGTCGTGATGAGCCTCCGAGAAGACTTCGTGAATTTTTTCAAGAGTATTGTCGACCAACGTCATCGCAAAGTCATCGAAAAATTTCTGACACTCGTATTTGTGGATATGCTCGTTTTTTTCTGCGGCAATGATGCCGTCGACGTAAGATTTGAGCTGCGGAATGGCCAAAAATGCAGTTGAGACTGTGATCGTCGAAAAAACCGTAACTCAGAAATCTTCGTCGACGAAATCGAGCTCAAAATTTCTACAAATTTGTACTCACAGTTTGGACGTACGTTCCGAGTTTTTCTCTGTACGATGTCGTCAGCTCCGACTTGGCTTTCACGTCCTGCGAACCCAAGTCGATAAGTTTTCGAAATACTCGAGTCGAACGGTTCTCAACCTTTTTTATCATCTCGTCGATCACCAGAGCTGTCTGCACGTTTTCTTTCGTCGCCACTGATGGGGTTTGCGATGATTCCGTGCTCGTCACCAAGTCGATCGAAAAGTTCAGGCTGCTCGCCTCATCTTTAGAAGTTTTGGGTCCAGGCGAGCTCTGGACGACGTCGCTGCTGACCTCTGCGTCCTGGTCAGGGATAGCGAGCGAAAAAGAGTTGGCGACGAGCTGTTTGGTATTAACGAAAAATTTATTGAATTCGTCAGCGAGATTCAGAAAAAAAAATATAAAAATCGTTTAATTACCGAAGTGAAGAGAACGGCAGCCCCGAAAACGATCGTCAGCCTCGCCATCGCGTAACGACGTGACGAAAAACTAGAGACTGACACGAAATTATTTCGACTTTTATACCAATTCGTCGATCCAGAAATAAAATTCGATACAAAAGAAAAAAGATAAGGAAAAATATGGAAATTAAATTTTTAGTCCTTTTTTATTAACTTTACGCAACTCTGTGACGCAACACTCGGAGTCTGACATCGATTTTGTGTACCCACAAATGGAATTTTGATATTTTCATCGCAATATTTTGCTTCGATCCACAGAAAATGAGATAAAAACCACAAACGACAAATGGTTCGCCACATGTTCGCGATACGAAACGAAGAAACAAATTCTACGCCCAAGTCTAGCGTCGCAATTAGTCTCGATTTTGGCACTCAAACTCGCGAGCTTTTCTGATCGATCCCTCGTCACACGCGACCTTTCGATCTAGATTGAGAATTATTTACGCCTCGTCAGATTTCAATAATTCGAAATTGGAATTTTGCCCCTCGATCTCGTTTTCACATCCGTTTTTTTTAAATTTCAGCCTTTTTGTAGAAATTTTCAATTTCTTAGGCCACTCAGTGGCCCATTCTCGTTTTTATTTAATTTAAAAGTTTAAAAGTCCAATTCTGACGTGACAACATCAAAATTTTAATTAAAAAACTAATTAAATGTTGTAACGAGAACTTTTCGTGACTTTGACGAACTTTCGGTCTCTGGTTATTGATTTTTTAAATTATTTTACGATAAATTGGGCCTTTTGGGGGAAAATAAAAAATCGAGCAAATCTCGAAGTTTTTCGACGTATTTTTGACTTTTTTTTTTACCCCCGTTAGTCCAAATTGGCTCGTGGATTTCAAGCTCCGAATCATCTTCTCATCAATTTTAAAAACTTTCTTACAATTCTTGAGTCTCCATAAAACTCATCCTCGATGTTCTCGAGAAAGCGTGACCGTGCGCACGTTTCACAATGTTACTCTAACTGCATATACGCGTAGCTAAACAACGGATACACCTAATAATCATAGTAGATTTTTTTTTACGGCCGTTTCGTAATTAAGGTAACGGCGTTCAGTTATCGCTGGCAACGGGAGCAGCTCGGGAATTTCATTGGTTTTTGCAGCGTCTGTTAAATAATTCATTCGTTCATTCATTGCTGCGTGCTTGAATATGCGAATTTTTTCGTGTAAGCACACGTTGTATGTAAAATTTCTAATAGCTCGAGCAATTTTAATCAATTTATTTATAAAAATCACAATTTTCATTAGTTTCTCATAAGAGCGCGTGTCAAAAGTTGCAATTTTCAACATTAAATGTTTCGATTTCTAAACGGTGAAGCCTCTTGAAACTTTTTCAAAAAAATGGATCGTAAAATATTTTCAAAATTTTGATTATTACATGAAAAATACAAATTACCTCGGACAATCTTGAATTTAGAGTGTGTCGTGCTTTAGTCAATTTGTAACAAATTTTTTAAATGAACTTGGGCTCGCAAACCATTTTGTGTGTGAGAAAAACTGAAAACGAATATTTAGTTTTGATGTGTATTGTTTGTGAGAGTTTTTGGAACGAGTGCCGTGATTAATCATTGGTCGACGATATTTTGAAGGGAAAAACGTGAAAAGCAAAGTTTTGATTATTCCAATAGGAAAAATTGATGAGAAAAAAGTTTCTTGATACATTTGCCTCGTTGTTGTTAATTACAGAGAAAGTTTAAAGCAAGGCTCGTTCTTTAGTCAATTTGTAAAAAACGTTTTCCAATCAACTTGGGCTCGCGAACCATTTTGCATCAAATAAAAATTGAAAACGAAACATTTAGATCAGACCGTGGCCGTACAACGTCGTTAAACTGCAAAGTTGCGAAGTTTTTGGTAAAAGTGCCAGCGAGCGATCGAAAATTGGACGTGTGTCCACGTTTTATTCGTAAATTATCGGAAATTAACGACTAATTGGCCAACGAGAATTTTCTGGGTTGAAAAAAAACTGCGAATGTGTTTTATTCTTTGCATTTTATGAATTAAATAGCGCATAGTCCGTCGAGCACGCGTGTGCACGTGGGTTTTACGTTTCTTGTGTGATTTCTTAGAAAAATCGTGAGATCTCATAAAGCGATAAGGGCAAACGGGCGAGGGAAGGGACCGGCTGAACACTGCGGGAAGTCTCGTTGTTTTCCAGCATAAAATCGCGATGAAGGATGCTCACGCGTGCCTAGCTCGCAGTCTGCGTTTTATATATAAATATAGACGTTTCAAAAGAGCCGAGAATCGCCGCGGAGCCCCCCGTCGAGTGATTTGCGATTTCGAGTCTCGACAATAAACCCGTAATGGGTTCCTTGCGAATTCTCACGCACGAACTGTCCGGCGAGGGAAAAACTCGTCGGATCGCACGTTTTTATACAAAAAACCCCCGCAGACGCTTTTTGCGTATCACTGAGAAAAAAAAACTGCGAGGCGACGAGAAACGCGAATCATTCGATTCGCATTAATCAAGGACGAGTAAAAAATGAAAATCCCGAGTAATTAAACGTCCGGATACGATCGCGGCTTCGGACAAGCCTCATGGCGGACTTCCGGTGTTGGAAATTCTCTCGGAGATTCTACAGCGCAGTGGCGCAGGATCGCGCAAAGCTTTTCTCCCAGCACGCCGCAGCAAATTAATAGAAAACTCATTCCAATCCCTCGCGATCATAAAAACTCGTAAAATCCCCTTAACAAATATTCGTCACTCAGTTTTTCACACTCGCGCACTCTCTTGCCTCGGTCCATCAACCTCTAAATCATTCTTATCAGCGTGGGAATATTTGCCATTCCCGCGCGATGGAATTCTCATTGTCTAACCGGAAGTTCGTCGTTTTTCACCTTTTCTGTTTTCTTATCGCTAGCGCCCAAAGTTCCATTGACCTCTACGCGCGGGCACTGCGTAGAAATGCGTAAAAATCTCTTTCGCTCGATCAATTGGGCGTAGAAACAAGAAAAATCGATAAATTTCGCGTTTTTCATTTTTTTCATCGCCCAACAAGTCAGGAAAAGAATTTGCACGAATTTGCCTTTAAAATCATCCCTCGCGACGTCGTTTTCCGCCTACGTCCCTGTAATTTTTTATCACATTACGACCCAACGTCGTATCATTATGGAAAGTGGTACAGAGACAAGTTGTCGGAAATGAATGCGAAAATAATATGCAGAGAAACACGGAAACGTGAGTTCGCGTTGCTTGTCTCTTGCCCGGTGACCGCGCGTACCGCTCATCGCGCGTTTTCTTCTTTCTCGTGGTGATCGCGCGAGCGTGAACGAGACCGACTCTCTGCTCTTATTGTTACATCGCCGAGACACTGCCCGCCTAGAAAACTTACATGTACGTTACTGCTTCGTGTTACAGTAATTCTCGACTATTCTACCGGGTGTGTGCAAAAAATCGTTTCCGGACTGTAGAAATAACGATGGACAACGCATTTTTATGCATTTTTATGCATTTTGATGAAAATTACGCAATTTTTTGCCTTCGCCGCGGACATTTTTCCGTCCGTTTGCAATCAGCTGCTTAGACTGAATTTTTGTGTGAAAAAAAATCACGAAAATTTTGTCATTGCAGCGAGAAATATTCTGGAAAGTCAATTTTTGTCATTTCGATCGTAAATTTTGCTGACAGTTTCGTTATAAATGAAAAATGTTGTTAAAATTACGAAAAATTGGAAATTATCCAAAAATTTTTAGTTTAATGGCAAAATATTGTTAAAATTACAACAAATTTGAAATTATCCAAAAATGTTTAGTTCACCGTCAAAATTTTGTTGAAATTATGAAAAATTTGAAATTATCCAAAAATATTTAGTTTACTGTCAAAATATTGTCAAAGTTACGAAAAATTGGAAATTATCCAAAAATTTTTAGTTTAATGGCAAAATATTGTTAAAATTACGAAAAATTTGAAATTATCCAAAAATATTTAGTTCGCCGTCAAAATATTGTTAAAATTACGAAAAATTTGAAATTATCCAAAAATTTTTAGTTCAACATCCAAAAATCGACGTTTTTTGACCAAATTTTCTTCTTCCAAAGTCAATTTTTGTCATTTCGATCGTAAATTTTGCTGACAGTTTCGTTAGAAATGAAAAATATTGTTAAAATTACGAAAAAGTTGAAATTATCCAAAAATTTTTAGTTCACCGTCAAAATTTTGTTGAAATTACGAAAAAGGGGGTAGCGGGTTAAGGGGGGTCTGGCGGCCCCCACCGAATCTGGTAAAATCGTTCCGAAAATCTTAAAGAGGGTCGAAAAATAAGCAGTATAAGCTTTTTACCCACATTACAACCCCTAACGAAAACACAGTAAGGGCGAAAAATATGATTTTTTGTGATTTGTATTTTTTTCAACCAGTTCAATTTATTTTTAAATGGTTTAAACGCCATTAAAAATTCGTTTTGGATGTGTGGAAGTCCCCTGAATTTTTTGAGATTTTTCGGTCAAGTAAAAACATGTGAATTTTAGGTTTAAATGCGAAAAAATCGTGAAAAACGCGTCAATTTCAAGATTCAACCCTCTAATTTTTAGGGTTGTTTTCATTTCCCCGAGGGGTGCTGTATAGTATAGATAGCGGCAATCGTCCTCTTTTGAATGCAGGCAACTGGACTCAATTTGGTCAATTCTGGTGAGCGGGGCGATTTTTTGAAAAAAAACTCGAATTTTCAACTTTCGGTAAATTACGTCGCGTACTTGGTATAATGCGTCTTTGCTATAAAAAATACATCTCTATAGGGGTTTTTGAGGTCGCTGATCACGAATTTGACGTCAAAAAAATTTTTTGACATCAAATTCGTCAAAATGACATCAAAATTTTTTTGACATCAAATTCGTCAAAAATTTTTTTTGACATCAAATTCGTGATCAGCGACCTCAAAAACCCCTATAGAGATGTATTTTTTATAGCAAAGACGCATTATACCAAGTACGCGACGTAATTTACCGAAAGTTGAAAATTCGAGTTTTTTTTCAAAAAATCGCCCCGCTCACCAGAATTGACCAAATTGAGTCCAGTTGCCTGCATTCAAAAGAGGACGATTGCCGCTATCTATACTATACAGCACTCCTCGGGGAAATGAAAACAACCCTAAAAATTAGAGGGTTGAATCTTGAAATTGACGCGTTTTTCACGATTTTTTCGCATTTAAACCTAAAATTCACATGTTTTTACTTGACCGAAAAATCTCAAAAAATTCAGGGGACTTCCACACATCCGAAACGAATTTTCAATGGCGTTTAAACCATTTAAAATTCAATTGAACTGGTTGAAAAAAATACAAATCACAAAAAATCATATTTTTCGCCCTTACTGTGTTTTCGTTAGGGGTTGTAATGTGGGTAAAAAGCTTATACTGCTTATTTTTCGACCCTCTTTAAGATTTTCAGAACGATTTTACCAGATTCGGTGGGGGCCGCCAGACCCCCCTTAACCCGCTACCCCCTTTGAAAGTATCCAAAAAAATTTAGTTCACCATAAAAAAATCGACGTTTTTTGACCAAATTTTTATGTCTCCGAAGTTTGCAACGTTGAGATTCACCGAAAAACATTTATTCCATTGATTATTTACTGAATTTTGAAAATCGTGGCAATTTTTAGAGTCGATTGAGTTTTTTGATCGTTTTATTGGCCGGATCAAATATTGAATAATAATTATTGGCTCTGCTCGTGAAATAACAGAATTTCGTTGCATTCCAACGATGCAAACTTTTCTCGTGTATGGCAAAAGTTTGCAGGCTTTTGGACACTCGATATATAGAGCGAGGATTCCATGGAGCGAGAATGACATTCGTAGAGCTCTCGCGATGAAACTTGCGAAGCGAAACGCTGTCCATCTTGCTCGTGGCCTTTCTCGCTCTTTGCGAGGCTTTCCGGATCCGTTTTTCTCTCCATTACCCATAATCCCCTGACTTTTGCCACACTGGAGGAAAAATAAGAAGCGAGAGAGCGAAAAAGCAACGGGAACGTCGCGTTCTGTTTGCCGGACGCCCCGCAACGTCTTCCCGAGTTTCTACAAACTTTACGCACATGTGTAAGCGCATGCTGATTTTATGCACTTTGCAATCGGATCCGAGACAGTCAGAAGAGGGTGGTAAAGCAATCTCGACTTTCCCAGCGAGTCTAGCGCGATAGAGATCCCTCGTTTGCCTTTCCCGTTCCCTCCCACAGCTCCAACATGCTCTCGCCTTGCCGCAGCAGCATAAAACCATCATAACCGTCCAGCAGCTCCGAATAAAACTTTTCAGACCCGGAAAAAGTCTCAACCTCGTTCCTCAACGTTTCCAGACGCCGCTTCGATCTTTGTGTCGATTCCCAAGCGAAAATCTTGCGCCGAAACATTCTACGAGTCAAAATTGACACTCCATTGTAAATAATTTTGTTTCAAGTTTTTCTTACATTCAAAATATCGAGCGAGCCCAAATTCATTTAGAAAATTTGTTAAAAATTACGATTTTGAAGTTTCCATCGTTGGAACGCAACGAAATTCGATTTTTTCATGATTCTTATTCAATATTCCGTCCGGACTATAAAAAAATCTTTTTTTAGCATCCAAACACAAAATTGGTTCGGAAAGCGTCATGGTTTTTTAAATTGAACAAAAAATGGAGAGAAAATTAATTTTTCGTTCGAATGCAACGAAAAATATTTTATTTTATTTTTGATTCGTTCAATTTTCAATTTCATCCAAATTTTCCAAGCCGATTATTATTTCGGGTGGCAAAAACTGATCGTAATTACATTTTGCATTAAAATCATGATTTTCGCCAAACACAAAAAAGAATTTCGTTCCATTCCAACGATTCAAACTTCAGACTCATAAATAGTGATTTTAAAAAATAAATATCTCGGTGTAAATTGAATCGATAGAAAATTTAGCGTAAAATCTGCCTAAATGCGACGCTAAACATCCTGCACGAGCAAGAAAAAACTCTGCTTTAAAAAATTTAGTCTCTTTACTTTGATATTAACTTTTCCACGCTCCCGCCGCAGCATCGCGCGCGTGTGTGTCTAAGTTTCTACTACAAAAGTCTAAGGTTTAATCTGTTGGCTGTAAGGAGTGGTCACAGGTAAAATATATCCTCTGAGATGCACGTACAGGACTGCCGGATAGAGCCAAGATCAAGAGAGAATGGGCATAGATACATAGAGATATGTGCGCACATTTATATACGCGGATAAAACGAGCTATGCGAGCGAGACGTCGAGGAAAGAGCGCGTTGAATCGCCAACGAAGCGAGAGAGACAGAGAAGAAAAGTCTCGAACGCGTTTGTGCTTCGTCTATCGCTCTTTCCAGCTCCCTCGTGCACTCGCTCTCGCTCTCTCTCTTGTTGCGCCTCCGCTCCTTGAAGTGCATTATGTTGAGGCTGAACCCTCTCAGGTTCCTGAGAACCAAACCTCACGGGAGAGCCACGGCCGTGTGCAGAAGGTTCCGTGTATACCGTGCGCCCGGCATCGCGTACACTGACATGCCACACCTTTCGCACGGCCTCACGCGACTTTTCGTCCGTCCTAGATTCTCTCTTTCGCCTCTATCCTCCTCTTTCTAAAGCCGATCGAATTTCCTAAATCGTTGTCCAGTTTGTCCCAAAAATTGGTCAAAACTTTTTCATTTTTTTTTCCATACTCGTTTGTTTTTCGAATAATTGTGTTCGCGATACTCTCGAGGAAAGATTCACAAGGAAACGGATGCAAAAAATGCATTTTTCCGGATAAATTGAACTGAAATGATATTTTGATTGGAAAAGCTAAAAATATTTTTATTGCGCCTAAAAATATTGTAATTTTTGTCATTCCAATCGTAAATTTTGCTGGCAGTTCCGTTTGAAACGAAAAATATTGTCAAAATTAGGGAAAATTTTGAAATTATCCAAAAATTCTTAGTTTATCGTGTTTAACAAAATATTTCAACGTTTTTTTTTTGAAAAAATTGAATTTTCAATGGATTGCCGAGACTTTTTTTCGAAAAATCACAGAAATTTTGTCGTGCAGCAAAAAATATTATAATTTTTATCATTCCAATCGTAAATTTTGCTGGCAGTTCCGTTTGAAACGAAAAATATTGTCAAAATTAGGAAAAACATTCAAATTAACCAAAAACTCTTAGTTTATCGTGTTTAACAAAATATTTCAACGTTTTTTTTGAAAAAATTGAATTTTCAATGTATTACCGAGACTCTTTTTCGAAAAATCACAAAAATTTTGGCGTGGCGGCAAGAATTATTGTAATTTTTATCATCCCAATCGTGAATTTTGCTGGCAGTTCCGTTTGAATCCAAAAATGCTGTCAAAATTAGGAAAAACATTCAAATTAACCAAAAACTCTTAGTTTATCGTGTTTAACAAAATATTTCAACGTTTTTTTTGAAAAAATTGAATTTTCGATGTATTACCGAGACTTTTTTTCGAGAAATCACAAAAATTTTGTCGTTGCAGCAAGAAATATTGTAATTTTTGTCATTCCAATCGTAAATTTTGCTGGCAGTTCCGTTTGAATCAAAAAATGCTCTCAAAATTAGGAAAAACATTCAAATTATCCCAAAACTCTTAGTCTATCGTGTTTAACAAAATATTTCAACGTTTTTTTTGAAAAAATTAAATTTTCGATGTATTACCGGACGTTTTTTTTCCTCATTCAATACCGAGCAAATTTCCGCGGCATTTTATAATTATACACCGCAGGTCGTTGGTGTGGGTATATACGTGGATAATAATAAATTTAGTGGAGGGGGGGGAAGGATGCACACGCGAATATATGATGGCGGGGTGCGAGCGAGTCGCGAGAGTGATTCAGTGAGTCTCTCTCAGGATTGACGAGAAATAAGAATAAAATAAGAGTCGAGAGAGATTTCTCCGCTTCTCGTTCGAGCTCTGTACGAAAAACTTGACTCAACTTCCGGTGATGCTCTCGCGCGCACAAACTCCTCATTTCCCCTCTCGGCTGCGGTGAGTTCTCCACCGCACAACCCTCAGCATCGCCATATTTCCCAGCACCAACATTTGCGCCGCTATACAAAACCCTTTGCGAGCATTTATTTTTGTCTCTTTCTCTCTCGCTCCGCGCTGCTCTCGAGATCCTCAATGAAATTGCTTTCGACGTCGAGTCGTGTCTTGAACGCAGCCTCGCACCCCGCAGCAGTCTCTGCAACAAACCGACAGCAAAATCTTCGCTCCGCGTTAATCGTTTTAGTTTATTCCGCTCCTGCGCTGCCCCGCGCTCTCTCTCGTTTCCTTTTTTCTTTCCTTTTTGCCCTCTTCGTATGATTTTTTCCTCCTTTTTTAAAAAATTGAGTGATTTTTTCTTTTAATTACTGAAAAATGACATTTTTAGTTCATTAATTAAATCGCGAATCGATTTGAATGGAATTAATTAATTAAATAATGAAATATTTCGCTCCATTTTTAATTTGATGGCTGAGAACATTTTTTTTCTTCATCCTTTTTTAGCTTTCGATTGACGCGTGTACACAGACATTTCTCTCCGCATTCCTCTCTGCTCGTGCGCCGCGCATACTTTTATTTTTCATCAATCGTGCGTGCGTCGTGTACACAAGAAAGTGGAAAATCCTGCCTCGCCGTTGAGAAAGAATTTCCACGTAAAATGCATCGGGTACTTCCGGTTTTTATAAAAATCTGCACAGACCGTGAATCGTTTCTTCGGATGTGCTCGTAAAAACACGCGCGACGCGTAACTTGGACGACTTTGGCGCATTAAAAACTCGTCTGTGAGAAAATTTGACGAAAGTTGTCACACAAACTGCTCGGTTAAGAGTTTTTTGTCGCTTCGGAACGAAAAGCAGCGCGGACGGCGGGGAAAAAGGATTTGAGTTTGGAAGCAGCGAGTGTTTCGGGTTCCCAGTCAATTATTGTTTTCTATCCACCCACTCGGGGAAAAAAAAGTCAATTAAGGCCGCGCGCGGTCCTCTTGAAAATAATATTTGGTGGCTACACACAAATACATAAAAATACGGCGACTCACGTTCCTCGCAAAGGGCACGACACTGCGCGAAGATCGACATTCTCACGCTGCCGGTGAATGAGACTCGAGAAGAAAACGGAATGAAAATAATAGCGAGAAATAAATGAAAAAGGCCGTCGAACGAAACGGATCGTTCCGCGAGTTTTGACCGACGGCCGCTCGATAAAAACATCCTGGAGAGGGGCAAATATAAAGTCCATATAAAAATGAGGCATGAAAAAATTCAGGCGATGGAAACGCTCTCCGGAACGATGGAGAACCAACGACGATGACGATCAGGACGATCGCAGACGCTCCGAGGACTTTTAGGTAGAGCAAAAAAATTTATCTCGCCGCGTCATTATCGCGTTCCGCCCAAACGATCACTCCAAATCTCTCACAGCCTTCCCAAACCACAGACTTAAACTATTCTCCGTACTTTATGTACCTGCAAATGAAATTTTCTCATTTTTTATGGGTCTGAAGTTTGCAACGTTGGAATGCAACGAAAAACTTTCTGGGCCGCAAAAATCGATCGTTTTTTGTAAATTTTTACACAAAATTTTGGTAAACAGGCTGAGGAATCGAAGTAGGAAAAAAATTTGTTTAAAACGCGTGTATATCGAGCGCGTCAGCGCGTTCGGAAGATCAATGTCTTCCGTTTCCGTTATGCTGACGTCGCGTATATATAACTCCCGTTTTTTCCACGAAATATTGCGAAAGGAAGACTGAGCGGCTTGAAAAAAAATTAAAAAAAAGAAGGAAGAGAAAAAAACACAGGGAACATGTACGAAAAGGATCGAATCATCATTATCATCAGCAGAATCCGGCAGCGAGCTCGAGTCTCCGCTGGCACGGTGGTCCCAATGGATTTGCTCTTCTATAACAGCAGAGACCAGGCGAAAGGGCTCTGTGGTGTTGCCCACCTGTCCGGCCTGCACACATTCGCAGAGAAAATCACAGCGAGCGAGAGAGAGAGAGAGAGAGAGAGAGAACCGGCGAGACCGTTTAATCGCAGCGCTAATGACCTTCCACGGTGCGTTGACTGAATGCAAGCCAGCAGCAACACAAACCCAGGAAACTGGAGAACTTGAGAATCCCGTGGACTGTGCATTAGTGTGCGTTGAGTCTCATACACTGAAAATTGAATTTTGTCAAAAAACGTCGATATTTTGTTTTTATTTGTTTATATTTTTCGATAATTTGAAAATTTTCATAATTTTGACGATATTTTTCGTTTCAAACGCAACTGCCAGCAAAATTTACGATTGCAATGACTAAAATTTCCTTTCCGGAGAGACTTTCGAGAATATTTCTTGCTGCAATCACACATTTTTGCACTGAAAATTGAATTTTGTCAAAAAACGTCGATATTGTGTTTTTATTTGTTTATATTTTTCGATAATTTGAAAATTTTCAAAATTTTGACAATATTTTTCGTTTCCAACGCAACTGCCAGCAAAATTTACGATTGCAGTGACTAAAATTTCCTTTCCGGAGAGACTTTCGAGAATATTTCGTGCTGCAATGACACATTTTTGCACTGAAAATTGAATTTTGTCAAAAAAACGTCGATATTTTGTTTTTATTTGTTTATATTTTTCGATAATTTGAAAATTTTTATAATTTTGACAATATTTTTCGTTTCAAACGCAACTGCCAGCAAAGTTTACGATTGCAGTGACTAAAATTTCCTTTCCGGAGAGACTTTCGAGAATATTTCTTGCTGCAATCACACATTTTTGCACTAAAAATTGAATTTTGTCAAAAAACGTCGATATTTTGAGATGATTTCAAAATTTTCGTTATTTCGACAACATTTTTCATTGTAACGAAACTGTTTCATTGGAACGGAAGTTGGAGGAGGGCAAAAGGTCGCGAGCAAGTTCCGGAACTCGGTGGCTCGAGACTCGACGTTTAATTGCCAAACTCGTGAATAAGAGGCTCGCGAGAGTGAAGAACCGAATGTAAACACACGCAGACACGAATTAATGCGATTACGTGGTGCAGGAAGTTGAAAGTGCAATGTGCGAATAATATTTAATACGAATAAGTTGCGGGCGAGTTCGCACGACCTTGCTGCCGAGGAAACGCGCAGGCGCTCGCGAATAAGCGCAGCCGACTGCTTAATTAATAAATCAATTAACTCGGCAATTGGCACGCAAGCCCATGCGGCGCTTGGTCAAATTTATTCCTCTTATTTATTGTTTGCTGCTACTTATAAAATGCCGAGATTTCTCGATGCGTTCTGTGAGAAAGCTCGTTAAGCCAGCGGCTCAATAAATGATTTAATGAAGCGAAGCAACGCTGCGATTATTTCTTTTGATTATCGCATTAATTGCCTTTCACGCGCATAAAATCTCGTATAACGAGCTTCGAGCATCTTTTTACGATTCTTTCGTGCTCCGGAGTCTCTAATTAATAAACTCCGATGTCGAGCAACCTCATTAACATTTATTGGTTGCTCAAATTTTTTTCAAATTTGTTCTCAAACCAAAAAATTCAAACTTCCCTTTTCGTCTTCGCGCCTTCGAGCCTAATCCCCTTTTTCTCTTCTACAGACGTCTCGGCAGACTCGGCAGATTCACTCCCTGCCTACGATCCACAGTTCATGGACCGATGCTACTTCCCTGCCGAATTCCAGGGCGAGTTTCTTATGCAGGTGAGCGGAAGAGGCGCCCGAGGCTCTTCCAATACCGGCCAACCGATTCAATATTCCTTCGTCAACATCACCTACGACTCTATCCCCGTTTGGGGCTACTGTCACAAACGTGTCGGTGACGATGTCCTTCTCGTCGACAAGTAAGTTTCCCCATGAATTACAAAAACAAACTCCAAAATTATTTACTCCAGAAATTTTTCTCGGTATCCGAAATTTTTATCGTTTAAAATTACCAAAATTATTATTCACGGGTCCGACAGACCCGGAGTGTCGGTGACGAGGAAGTTTTCCCGACAAATAAAAAAAAAATCAACAATTTTTTAAAGAATTTATTATTTTATTTATTAATTAATTTTTTATGGAATTTTTCAAGAAAATTCGCTCGGTATTCGTCGTTTTTATCGTTTAATGTTGGCAAAATTATTATTTTCGGGTCTGACGGACCCAGAGTGGTCGCTATTATTGTTAATAAATTTCCTACGTTGCGTGTCTCGGCGCGATATTTCTACGTGATTTGTCGATAATTAGAAACGCGATGATTGGTGAATGAAAATTTATCAACTCGATCGCTGTCGCGCGATTTTATTTTATTAATCGACGAGGTTGATAAACGCGTTCGCCCACATTGTCCTACAAGAAGTTTAAACCCCTGGGTCGAGGGTTTTTGCATTAATTGATATTTTTTTTCTTATGCCTCACAATTCTGGCGTCTCGTACGTATTGAGTCTCGTGTTACGAGATCTCGATGGGACGCACACGCGTGTGTGTCGCGAGGCGAAAGAACGACGTCCGGCGTCTGAGACGCGTCTACGCCGGGAATAGATCGCGCTCCCGCAGACTCGTCGCGAGCGGCGGCGACAAACGCACAAGACTCTCGGTACATTGCGTGCGCGGCCAATACGAGAAAAAACGTTAAATGCAACTGCACATGCATGACGCGACCTTGCGGCCGATTTCTCGGCTCGATTTTTTCTTTTTGCATGCAAACGCGATCGAAAATCGTGCAAAAGCAAAAATTGTCGTTTTTTAAATTTTTCGTATGTCTTTGCGAATAAAAATGCAGTTCGATGCAACTGCAGGCGAGATGGAAGCTTTTACGAGGAATTAAACGGGGAGCATGCGGCAGGTCCTCTCACTCTTTTTTTTTTTTTATTGGGAGGGTGGCCCCGGCGAGAGTGACTCGCCTGTTTAAACTCCGCGACATGGAGCATCGAATTCCTGGCTTGTGTCTCGTTCCGCGAGCGTACAAGTATTTTTTGCATAAATAATGGAATGTCGTTGCGCGTGCAACGTTTACATTGTAGAAATTGCCATGGGAAGTTTTTTCCTCGCTCGATGCTCGTTGAGGATGTTTTACAAATTTGTTTTTTTTCCTCGTAAAGTTTGGACTTGGATTTCGGGCTCCGGCGATGCGACGTTAATCCCGAACGCGTTGAAAATGCAGGCAAAAGTTGTTTTTTCTCATTTTTTCGAAATTCCCGAAAAAAAATCGAATTTTTTGGTTCTTGACGTTTTTTTTCAGTGTTTTCCGACCAGAATCATTAATTCAGTCTCCGCGCCCCTTGATTCGTTTAATCGTACGCGAGATAAATGTTCGGGATGAAGAGGCAAAAAAAAATTACAAGCGAGTTGTCTCGCGGAGATTTAAGACTCTCCGCTCGTCGGGACGAGCGTGCGTTGAACATTCGCGGCGTGGATTTTCGGCTGGACCGCATAACGAGAAGAAAAGATTCAGAAAGAAGAAAAAATGATGGAGCGAGTTGGTCTAACGTCGGACAAGACACACCTTTGCACATTCTCTCGGTGAGTCTCTCGCGGACGCACCCGCGCGGATTAGTACGAATTCTCTTTCCTCGTTCCTTTCGCTAACTCGGAATTCCGCGGTGCATAGAGCTCGCGCGCGCCACACACGAGCCAGCCGAGTCCGCGCGACTAGTACACGAGCCAGCAACTCGTTTTCTTCACCTTTTTATCACATTTTTTTTATTTTATTCTCTTCTACACTCATCGCTGACCGACCTGCGCAGCCTCTTGCCTGCGAATCGAAACACAGACACAATCTTCACAGGATTCCCACACCAACGTGCACTCTAATAAATATAATGAAAGCAATGCACGAATGAGAGATTGCGGAGACCAATAAGAAGAATCTTCCATATGCAACACGGAGAGTGTGGGTGTCGTCCGAACAAGAATGCATAAATTGGCATCCACGCACGCCCCTACGCGTGCAATCCCCCATACACTCTCGCACACACATCTATACGCGACCCCGTACACCCTCGTTCATGTTTAATCGCTAACGAACCGGCGCTGACTCCGTTCAACATTTTTTTCGCGAAAAATTCATCGTCTAACTATAGAAACGATAATTACTAATTAACGAGGCTCTGCTGAGCAATTAATCGGGACTAAACGCGAGCGACGCGATCCTGTGAAAACGACGGCGAACATTTCTCGATTGTTTACTGTGCGAGGAAGCCCTTAATAGGAAATTCGCGTGGAGAACTTTCGCAGAGTACGATTTTGAAGTTTGCATCGTTGAAATGCAACGAAATTCTGTTTTTTTCGTCTCGCGAGTCCCGAAAACTCAATCGAGCCAAAAAATCGCCAGGATTTTCAAAATTCAATAAATAATCAACGGGAACAATATTTTTTGGTGAACGGACGAAAACTTTTCTGCGACGATTCGCGATCTCGTCGTGGGGCAGAAATTATTGAGGACTCTGGCGAGAATTGCACTGAAAATCAAATTTTGTCAAAAAACTTCGAAATTTTGTTGGACACGGTGAATATTTTTGGATAATTTGAAAATTTTCGTAATTTTGAATGTATTTTTGGTTTCAAACGAAACTGGCAGCAAAATTTACGATTGGAATGACAGAAATTTGATTTCCGAAGTGATTTTCTTGCTGCAATGACAATTTTTGGGATTTTGAAGAAAAAAAACGTTTGACCGAACAAAATATCGATCTTTTTCATCGAAATTTTGGTTTCTGTGTGATTTCTTGTTATGAACAATCCTGTAGATCCTGAGGAGCAGGAAGAAACTCCTTGCGAAGCCGAGCTTCGAGAGAGATATGAAAAAACGTTGAAAACACTCGCGCGAGTTGACTCCAAGTGCGCATGGTTGGTACAGAGAACAAGCGAAGAAGAATCTGCGGAGGGCTGCGCTTTAATATACACAAAAGATTGACTCGACTTGCCCGGCCTCTCGCATCAGTCGAGAAAAATCTTTTTACTCTTTCCCTCCCTTGTTTTATTTCATTCTATTTTCGTGAGAACTCGGAGCCACAACTTCCATTCATCTTGAGAAAAATTCGCTCGATGAGGCGCGTGTCAACGATTAATCGACAGGAGTGCGAAATAAATCGAGCAAACACAAATTTAATAACTTTCCATCAACATTTGACCGAATTTTCAATATTTCGCGATTTTTACAAAGTTTTTCTCAAATTTTACGATTTTCAAGTTCGTGTCGTCGAAATGCAACAAAAAATTTTCCTACAGAATTTTCTCAAAACAAAAAAAAAATCAAAAAGTGCACAAATCATCAAAAAAATGAATTAAAAAAAAAATTTCGTTGCGTTCGAATAATTGAAACTCCGATGTCTCAATTTTTGAATAGAGCGAGTGTACGAAATTGCGGTTGAAAGCCCATATGGTCATTGTGTCCGTACGATCGAGCAGCATAAAGTATTGAGAAAATAAAAATATGAAAATTGCTGATGACTATGTTTAGATGCTCCGGCACATGTGCTCGCTCGTAAATCAAACAGCTCGAAGATTAAGCCTGATAGGTTATTCAGGTGCGAGTCTATATATGTATATATAGGAGACGATCGGTTGATGAGCATACATCGCATGCACACGAATACATATATTGGACGCATATATTGTATAGATATACAAGGCAAATAGGCCGGGAAAGAGGAACAAGTGTGTTATTATATCTGAATGTAATTTCGTTTCAGATACGCCGACGGTGAATGCATAAGGTGCTTCCGGCTGAAACGAAGATCACGCAACATAATCGAGGTCTTCTCAGAAAATCTCAACAGGTGTTACACTTACGAGCCAGCGGCTTTGAACTCGTGCAATACGCTCAATTCCACCTCGATTCTTTATCGTGAGTAAACATTTTTACTTTGAAACAATTAAAAAATATTGAAAAATGTGAAAAAATTGATAAATTCGATCATGAAAATGGTAAAAATTGGATTTTCTCGTTGGATTGAACTTTTTTTTTTTTTAATGTCCCACACTGAAAAGAAAATTTTGTTGAAAAAGATGGATATTTTGTTGGATACGTTGGATACTAAACGTTTTTTTCGAAAAATCATGAAAATTTTGTCATTTCAGCTAAAAACATTCTGGAAAATCTGTTCGGAAAGTAAATTTTGGCATTGCAATCGTTAATTTTGCTGACTGTTCCGTTACCATGAAAAATATTGTCGAAATAACGAAAATTTTGAAATCATCCCAAAATATCGACGTTTTTTGACAAAATTTAATTTTCAGGGCAAAAATGTGTCATTGCAGCAAGAAATATTCTCGAAAGTCTCTACGGAAAGGAAATTTTAGTCATTGCAATCGTAAATTTTGCTGGCAGTTGCGTTTGTAACGAAAAATTTCGTCAAAATTATGAAAATTTTCAAATTATCGAAAAATATAAACAAATAAAAACAAAATATCGACGTTTTTTGACAAAATTGAATTTTCAGTGCAAAAATGTGACATTGCAGCAAGAAATATTCTCGGAAGTCTCTCCGGAAAGGAAATTTAGTCATTGCAATCGTAAATTTTGCTGGCAGTTGCGTTTGAAACGAAAAATATTGTCAAAATTATGAAAATTTTCAAATTATCGAAAAATATCAACAAATAAAAACAAAATATCGACGTTTTTTGACAAAATTGCATTTTCAGTGCAAAAATGTGTGATTGCAGCAAGAAATATTCTCGAAAGTCTCTCCGGAAAGCAAATTTTAGTCATTGCAATCGTAAATTTTGCTGGCAGTTGCGTTTGAAACGAAAAATATTGTCAAAATTATGAAAATTTTCAAATTATCAAAAAATATTAAGTTTACCGTGTTCAACAAAATGTCAACGGTTTTTTGTAAAAATTGAATTTTTCCGAATTTTATTTATTTGCTCGATTTTTCGATAAAATTTGAATTTTTCTACTCCATCCAGTTTTTCAGTTTTTCGGCCTGATTTTCTCTGATTTTTGGGCTCTCGCTCTCTCTCCCTCTTGAATTTTTCGCTTCTTCCCGTGTCCCTCTCTCTTTGTGGTTCTTTTATTCGCGGAGAAGGCGCGGAGAGTGTGGAAGCTTCTGCGCGAGGAGAGCGTGAGCCTGGGGACCACCGAGGTGTTCCGTTCGCGGTGGCTCTTTCTACTACGAAGAGTGTACGGGGGTTCTCCGGTGTTGGACGGGGAGGGACGTAGGTCGATCTACCGTTTTCTCTGGCTCATTCACCACAGCCCCGAACAACGTGTGGCTCGCGCGCGCTTCCTCGGGTCGTTCGTCTTGTTCAAAGCGACCAACTGCATGTATTTTTTTATTTTTTCTTTCTCGTCTCTGCCCTTCGCCTCTAAAAACACACAATCATGCCTGCGCGGGGCCTTGCGATGAATCCGATGATCGCCGTGAGTTCTCGCCGTGTGGCGAGCTCTCACAACGCATCCCAACTCGCCCAAAGTCCGCCCTGCTTCGTACGACATTCTCCGGAGGCGTGGGAGTGGTCCACCGAGCGTTTCACTCGCCAGGGGTCCTTTCGGCCCTTTTTTTAACTCTGCGCGCCAACACAACGCTCATTTATTTATTCATGTCTATACATTTCGTTTATTGTATAAATTCGAATCTCCTTTCGAACCAACACTCGCACACGCACACGAATTTATCGGCTATGGGAAAATTTACCACACTCGATTCTTCGACACTCCTTTCTTTATGATAATCGCGCGCGACCAACGCGCTCGGACGATCATTCCTTTCTTCGATCTTTTTTCAACCTTCCCTCCAAATTATAGGCCTTGAGGATTAACCTGCGAGTAGCATGTTTATGTATATCGCGTATATTGTGAGAAAGCAAATGTTGCTCAAAACTCCCTCCCGATTTTTCATTTATTTTCAAATTCTTTGACTCGTCAATTTTTTTTCTCTTCTCCACAATTATTTTCATAATTGCTGCACTTTTTGCCATTTTTCTTTCAGTAAATTCGATTCTCGAATGCCAACGAAATTCTGATTCAAAAAGAATCAGTTTTTGTCGCCTTTCAACGATGCCAACTGCAACATCGTTTTTTTTTTATTCAGTTGCTGTTTTTTCGGTTTTTTTTTCTACAAAAAATCGCCAGCGAGCCGTTGAAAAGTTCTAAAAATCTTTTTTTTTTCCTTCCAACCAATTTTCTGATAATTTAATGCAACTTGTGCCATTTTTTTTTAGTCAATTTGGGTTTTGAATGGCAAAAAAAACTTTCCCACTATTTTTCACAAAAACTGCAAGAAAACTGCGCACGATCCAAGAGCGCGTGGCTAGCCCCGCAGGAATCCCAGCAAGAATTAATTTCCTGCTCGTCAATCAACACAATTTTTCGCTCGACCTGGCTCATTTTTTTCATCTTCCAGCATCCAATCAAGATCGTTCATTTTCATGGCTGGAAAAATGAAATTTTCGAAAAATTCATTAAAAAGAAATTGAAAAAATCGACAAAATCCTGATGGTTCGGAATTCAAGCTCAAAAGTTCGAATTAGCAGCAAGGACAAAAAAAACTGCAAGAAAATTTTGCGCTCTGCTTGAATTTTCGAGTTTCACGATTCTGCCGTTGATTCAGTTTTTATTTTCTGTTTTTATCATCCTAAACCTCGTCGATTTGATTCCGACTCGTAAAAATCGAATTTCCGAGGCCTGTGGCCTGTGAAATGTTTTTTTTGTTAACATTGTTTTTATAAGTGACTCAACGATGATTGTGCAGCGAGAACGAGCGCATCAGGAAATATTTAGGCTTCTCAAATTTCCTGCGTATACAATGACGCATAATTCTCACTCTCTCTCTCTGCGGAGCTCCGGACGCGAGCGAAGGAAAAGAAAAGCCGCAATGACTCGTTCGAACCTGTTGGCTGCGCGTTAAGTGAACGTTTTTCGTTTTTTTTCTCTCCCCGAAGCACTTGCGCAGCGTCGCGCGTGTATTTTCTGTCTCTATGCGGACACAATGCGAGGCTGCATCGGAGAGACTCTCGCCGCGTCTACAGCGGAGTCTGCGGAGACTTTATTCAAGTGTGTAACGCGCTTTGAGGATTTTGTTCGTACAACCGGATCAATGGAGCGAGGAAAAGCTGAAAGAAAGCGAACAGGTAGCCTCGCTCTGGTCTCTCGGACTCTGGAACGTTTTTTTCGTCTCGTCTCTCGCTCGCTCTAAATTGCTACGGCGAGCAGGGAAGAAGAAAAATATGAATGAAAGCTGTCCATGGCGCGGATACTATTGCCGAACGATTCCTCCTTTTTTCTCACTCGGCCGTTACAAACCTGTCGAGTAACGACCTTGTCCATGACCGAACCAAATCTCGGCCCTTTTTTCTCTCTCGCAGGCTTTTTTCTTCTTCCTCAACGTCCGGTCTCGGAGACGTCGTCGGGGGTCACAATTCTCTCGACCAAGACCCCTCGCGCACATTCCGCACGATCCCATTCACAGATTTTTTCTCTCTCTCTTGCGTACGCAGTCTCGTCGTTTTCTTTTCTCAAGAAACGCAACTTGAGACTCTGTGTCACAAATATTTCGAGTTTATTTTTCAACCACCTCCACAAACGGATTAGCTCGTGGATTAGCAACGAGGAAAAACTTGGTCAATGAAAATATTTGCTCGAAGCCTTTTCTTGCATTTTTTTCATAATTTTTGAAAATCCTTCAATTTGAGTAATTTTTTGAGAATTTTTCGATGATTTCGTGGACGAAACTCTGGCCTGACGACAATCTGAGCAACGAGAGCAATCGAATTATCGGGTAAGACGAGCCACCCTCGCCGAAAGGGCAACGCGAGCCAAACGCGAAACACGTTCGTTTTTTTTTGTTTTTTATTTTTTTTTTTTTCGTTGTCGGTGAAATATCAGCTTCGCACGAGCTGAGAAAAACCCAACGTCGAGTGTCTCGAGTTTCGGTCTCGCGCGGTGTCCCCAGCAGCGAGGGAGAGCCGGAGAAAAAAAATGGGAAACCTCAATGGGAACCGGAGAACGAATCCATCGAAGAATCCCACAAAAATGTGCGTTTCGTCCTCCTCGCGGCATATCTACGCGCCGCGTGGATACTGCTCGATCTTTATGCACGTAAGACGAGACGAGAATCACCGAAAAAATAAATAGCTCGCTCGTCATGTCCCACACACAAAAAACGCGGAGAATATTCCATTTATAAACGCGCGGCGAGAAGAAAAGGCTACGGAAAAAAATAAAAAGAAGCAGAACGACAAAAACCGCCGTGGATTTTCGAATGGGAACCTTTTTACGAGAAATAAAACGCCCGGTGTGTAGTTTCAGGCACTTCCTGCCACTACCAACACTCCGCAACAACCAACGAGCCCTTCCTCGCTCCCACTCATCTCGGGATAATTGTCCCTTCGGCTCGTAATACCAGGACCATTGTCCTTCATCCCATATCTCACAACTTCATAAACCCTCGCTGTAACCTTTCGATAATTAACACCAACGAGGTAAATATATCAAGAAGCTTTTTTCTCATTAATTTTTTCGTTTTCAGTTTTTCTCACGTACAAAATCGTTTGCGATCGTGCACACGCGTGCTCGACGGGCTATGCGCTATTTAATTCATAAAATACAAAGAATAAAACACATTCGCAGTTTTTTTTCAACCCAGAAAATTCTCGTTGGCCAATTAGTCGTTAATTTCCGATAATTTACGAATAAAACGTGGACACACGTCCAATTTTCGATCGCTCGCTGGCACTTTTACCAAAAATTTCGCAACTTTGCAGTTTAACGACGTTGTACGGCCACGGTCTGATCTAAATGTTTCGTTTTCAATTTTTATTTGATGCAAAATGGTTCGCGAGCCCAAGTTGATTGGAAAACGTTTTTTACAAATTGACTAAAGAACGAGCCTTGCTTTAAACTTTCTCTATAATTAACATCAACGAGGCAAATATATCAAGAAACTTTTTTCTCATCAATTTTTCCTATTGGAATAATCAAAACTTTGCTTTTCACGTTTTTCCCTTGAAAATATCGTCGACCAATGATTAATCACGGCACTCGTTCCAGAAACTCTCACAAACAATACACATCAAATCTAAATGTTCGTTTTCAGTTTTTCTCACACACAAAATGGTTTGCGAGCCCAAGTTCATTTAAAAAATTTGTTACAAATTGACTAAAGAACGACACACTCTAAATTCAAGATTGTCCGAGGTAATTTGTATTTTTCATATAATAATCAAAATTTTGAAAATATTTTACGATCGATTTTTTTGAAAAAGTTTCAAGAGGCTTCACCGTTTAGGAATCGAAACATTTAACGTTGAAAATTGCAACTTTTGACACGCGCTCTTATGAGAAACTAATGAAAATTGTGATTTTTATAAATAATTTGATTAAAATTGCTCGAGCTATTAGAAATCACTATTCTCTTTGTGTGGCGCGAGTTTAAAGGAATTTTATCGATAGAAAATTCCGCATGCAGCGTCCTTAAGGGCCAGAAGATATGGAAAAGTTTTTTTTTCTGTCGCTTTTTTCAGTTTAAATGATTCGGTGCGGCGCCTATTTTCATTACTTGATGCTCCATGGCCCTCTCTTTTTTCTCTGCCCCGCCCTCGTGCTCTTTGCGTGCGGAAAGTTCTTCCTGCGTGCACAATCGCGCGTACGTACGCACGATCCCCGCAGGAATCCCAGCGAGAGAATTAATTGCGGAAAGAAAGGGAAATCTTTGGTTACAGGGTGACCTCAACCTCCTGCTCGTCAATCAACATAATTTTTCCCTCGACCTGGCTCATCCTTTTTTCATTTTCCAGCATCCAATCAAGATCGTTCATTTCCATGGCTGGAAAAATGAAATTTCCGAAAAATTCAATAAAAAGAAATCGACAAAATCGACAAAATCCTGATGGTTCGGATTTCAAGCTCAAAAGTTCGAATTTGCTCGTCAAAAAAAAAGAAAAAAATCATATTCAACGGAATGTTCAACGATTTTAAAAACGCCTTGGGTCAGATTGACCCAATGGACACTTTTTGGGGCGATTTAAACTCCGAGGGTCGATAAAACTTCAATTTTCGTTGCGAATGGGATCGCCAGTGCGGGAATCGAAGGCTCCGAATTCCATTTGACAGAATTTCGAGCTTGGTGAATCGCGGGGAGGACACCCGGTAGATTTATCGTTAGATTAGCGCGTTTCCTCGCATGTTGCTCTACACGTTCCCGTGCCGTTTTGTTCATCAGAAACAGGACGCGAGAGAAACATACGCGCGATTCAACTCGGTCACGTACATTCTCGCATTCTCTCGCG
Organism: Diadegma fenestrale; assembly: GCA_037043255.1. Classification (NCBI taxonomy): domain Eukaryota; kingdom Metazoa; phylum Arthropoda; class Insecta; order Hymenoptera; family Ichneumonidae; genus Diadegma; species Diadegma fenestrale. The sequence continues at coordinate 2,357,231 of CM073312.1, forward strand.
CAATCATTTATCGTTCTCGCTCTTTCTCATTCCATAGGCTCAGAATTCCTCATATTCATTCCGCAGCGGCGGGAGAACGAGGCATGGCAGAGAATGGGAGAAAGAAAAGGGAGGAAAAATCGTGCGCATTTCAGAAAATTTCGATGTTCCTTGTGAAATCTTTTTTTTTTTTCTTTTCTTCTTTGTTAAATGTGGGATTTTTTTCAACCCCAAAGAATCTGACACTGCTAAGAAGCACGCACTGCATAAATAGACACGCGGGGATCGACGTTTCCTCCTCGATTTATCGGCCCTGGACGTTTGTCTTGATTTTTTTTCTCTTCACTCATTCATTTCAAGTTTTGCCTTCGAATTTTGCAGCGACCAGGAAATTTGCCCTGGAAATTAAATAAAAACGTCGATATTTTGTAATTTTGACAATATTTTTCATTTCTAACGGAACAATGAGCAAAATTTACGATTGGAATGACGAAAATTTACTTTTCGAAGAGTCTTTCGAAAATCTTGCTGCAATGCAAAATTTTTGTGTTTTTTTCCAACGTTTAGTCGGTTCCAAAAAAATGTTGTTTTCAACGTGAAAAAATTGGTGCAAAAGTTGACTTTTTCGATTTTTTTTTCCAGGCACCAAGGAAATCGGTGGCGTTCCAATCAGAAACGAATTTTGTCCGATAGCCGGACGTTATCACTTCAAGTACAACATCAACGACGGATCCGAGGACAATGTCGAGTGCAATACGTTTTCTTCCGACTTTGACAATTGCCCGGACGGCTCAGTTCTTCGACTCCAATTCAAGAGATGCTCCTTCGAGAGTCATGGTAGGCTGGATTTTGCGAGTGATTATCAGGATGGTGGCAAGGATAGAGCAACGATCTCGCCGGACATGAGTGAGCATCTGTGGTGTTTGCTCGTTTTCGTCTTTCGTGTTCTTTTTGTTACGTTCTTTCCTCAGATTTTCACTCGTCCATTCCCATTTCATTATCTAATTATTAATTTATTATTAATTTATTATTTAATTATTAATTATTAATAATTTTAATAATTATTATTATTATAAATAATTAATTATTTATAATAATTATTATTATAAATAATTGATTGTTTATAATAATGATTATTATAAATAATTGATTATTAATAATAATTATTATTATAAATAATTAATTATTAATAATAATTTTAAAAAAATATTAATTTTCCTAATTTTTTTTTATATTCATATTCAATAATTTAATAATTTTAATTATTAATTATTATTAATAATTATTTTAAAAAATTGACATTTTTGTTGGTTAACTAACCCAAAAAATGTGGCGATTGCAAATTTTCGATAATTCGCACGAAATTGTTTTTCCCAAATGTCATGATCCTGTTTGGTGTCGATAAACAATTGAAAATTCGAGGCTGAATTTTGGATCGAAATGGCACTTTGAAAAACATGAAAAATCGAAGTTTTAATTTTCATAAAACCTCGAAACTTTCCAAACGATCACGGACTCGCCTGTGTCCAATGAATAATAATAATTGTACGAGTTTGTTCCAATTAACAATTACTCGATATTGCATCCTCGTTCTGTGACTGGCGAATCATTTTTTTTGTGCAAATTTGATTAGCGAGTTGGCAGAAAAATGAGTCCGGCTCGGCAATTTTGTTTTTTTGTTGTTTTTTCTTTTTTTTTTCGTCTCGCTGTCGATCAGACGAAAGTTCTCCGAGGGTTCTCGCGTAATTGGATCTCTGCATTTCGCTTATGCATATGCATGCCCATCCCGCGCGCGGTTTCTCGTGGCATCGCAATCAATAATTCTGCCAGGATTAAAAAACGACGTGTCGATTTTTTTCTCACAGTCTATCGAACTCTTTTTTTGCTTTTTTATTGTTTTTCTTTTGGGCGCGAGGAAACACGCGCTTGGCTCGCATTATTATCGAATAATACTACCGGGACTATTAGTCTTGTCACTTTTTGCACGACTATTTTCAAGCGATCCATTTAGCTCGATATTTTATTCCATTTCATTTTATTTCAATTCCTCGCGCCCTTTCGCGCCAAGCCGGTTCGATTTTTGTCGCGAACCGATTCCTCCTTCGGTTCGTTTCTTGATTCGTTTTTTTTTCTTTATTGAGTATTTTTCTTTTACACTCGCCGTGTTCCTCGGCAACATTCCGAGGCGCGAGGCTTCGTTTGATCGTTTGATCGCGCGTCCGCAGGGACCAGCGGAGCGCGTCGATTAAATCGGGAATCTCAGCAACGAGCGGGGGGGGGGGGGGGGGGAATATTGACCTCGTATTGCTCGTTCGAACAAGAAAATAAATCCATTTTTATTTCCTCTTTTTCTTTCCTTCTCATTCAACTCGAAAAATGAAAAAAATCCAATGGAATCGCTTTTTTTTTTGCTTTTTTCAGACATTACGTTCAATTGCCTGGGAAGCTGGCCCGGTGGACCCGATGGCTCGAGATACGTCGCGCTCCTCGACACGCGAGTCGGTGGCGAACGCAGACCCCAATATCGTTGCGGCGTAAGTTTTATCAATTTCTTTCGAAATTATCAACTTTGGTGGACGAGTCGATTTTTAAGGTCGGGTCAATTTGACCCAAGTGTGTACACCAAAGTGATTTTTCCAATTTTCGTCAGTTTTCATAGCATTTTTGTTTTTTTTTTTTTTTCTACTCCAGCTCTATCACACGGACATCAAAAAGGGAAAAACTTATTTGTCGTTCAGCAGCGATTCGAGCTGCACCCAAAATCTTGAAAATTCAACCAGCGGCTACGAAACTCTCATTTTGAGCAAAGCCACCAATCAGAAGCGAACTCCGAATTACGTGAAAACTCACGTCGCGTCGTAAGTGGAAATTTCAATTTTTTTTTTTTTTTAGACTCGCAGTCTTTGTTTTTCTTGTTCCTTTCATTCGTCGAAACGGAACGTCCGGCTGATGGGGTTTTGATTATTTTTGCAGGTACCCGAAATGGGCTCAGGGCGAGTGGGAAGAATCTCTTATCGTCAATGGCACCATGACCTTCAACGATCTCAATGGCTATCACAGCTACACCTTCGTCACTGTCGATTCGAACGACGAGACTGGACGTTTCATCGTGTACTCGAAGGATCATTGGTAAATATTCGTTTTTCTGGATTTTTTCGTCGATTCTCGAGGAAATTGAGCCCGAAATATTCAGAGGAATGAAAAAAAAAGGGAAAACTGTTAGTGACTTAATTTTTATGTTTTTTTTTGGACTAATTACAGCGAGCAAGAAGCCTACGTGTGCCTGATGATGAGGCAGAGAAGCGAAAACGTTCTGGAATTCAAAATTGGTAAGAATCGTCGAAACAGAAAATTTTTTCCCAAATATCTTCGGCTTTTTTCCACTCTGAATGCGATTTTTTTTGTTTTTTCCTCTAGGAACCGTTTCCAGCCCCGTTTATCAAACGGATTTGTGCGATGACCAGAATTTGGACAAGGCCGACTGGATGACACAAGCTCGTGAGTATTTCGAGCAATTTCGAGATTTTTTCGATTTTTTTGTAATTTTTTCGGTTTTTTAGTATCGAAATTTTCGCTTGTTGCAGGTCTTGAGAGATTGGTCGAGTCGCCCTGCCCTATAACCGGAAAATACATGGGCAGGATACCCGATTTGCCAGGAACTTGCGCAGAGCTCAGCAGCAATTGCAATACTCGCGAAATCATGTATTACAAAGTTACGGATTGCGAGTCCGGCGAGCTCTACGAAGGTGAGAAGAATTTTTTGTTTTTTACGCTCGAATTCGATTTTTTTTTAATTTCTCAACATTCCGGCGACTAAATTTGATGAATTTAACGATTTTTAGAGCGAACCTATTTGTGCCTTGGCCAGTGGGAAGAAAACGGCGTCATGTACACTTACACGATGCGAAACGATACGGGAACCAACGAATGCTTCGTCGGTCTGATCGTCAATGACGAAGAAATTTACATCAAAGAAGCCGGTGACCATTGTCTCAGAAATATCGATCCCCAGAAAGAGGGAATGCGTCTTTACAAAAAAGGTAAAAATTTATGACTCTGAAGTTTGCAACGTTCAACAGATTCAACGAAAAACATTTTTTTTATTGATTATTTATTGAATTTTGAAAATCGTCGCAATTTTTCGAGTCTATTGAGTTTTTTGGGCGCAAGAGAGAATCGTTTTATTGCTGCTGAAGAAATAACAGAATTTCGATGATTCTGAAGTTTGCAACGTTGAGATCCAACGAAAAATATTTAATTAATCAATTATTTATTCATTTTTCAACATCATGGCAATTCTTCGTATCGATTCAATCTTTGGGTCGCGAAAGAGGATCGTTTTATCGTCCAGAGCGAATGTTAAATAATAATTATGAGCTCTGGTGAATAAAAAATTGAATTTCGTTGCATTCCAACGATGCAAACTTCAACATCATTTTCGAGCATCGAATCCTCTTAAAAAACGTTTTTTTTTTCAATCGCTGGAGCATTTTTTGACATTTTTTTCGGTTTTTCGTTCTCTTGGTCGACGAATTTATTTTTTCATCAGAAATTTTAATTTGTTTTTTCTCTACGATGTTTGGGTAACAATCGCGATCGATGGAATGATAAAAAATTGTTGATTTCGATGAAATTTCGCAACTGGGCGGACCGATGAAAATTTTGACGGGCAATTAATCATCCAATCTTGATTATTTATCGGTTGAAACGTTTTTTTTTATTCGCGTTACGTCGATTCTCGATTCTTTCATCTTTCGGAATTGAATTTCGTTGCATTCCAACGATGCAAACTTCAAGATCATACAAATTTTCATCATTTCCCTGGAACGATTTACTAATTACAATTATAAAATTTACAATTTTGACGAAATATGGATTTTTATTGATTTGTTTGTGCAGGTCAATGTTACGGCAACTCACCGAGCCCTGCACCGACTCCGATCAAGCCGCAAATACCTCACGATCCAATAATGAGAATAACGACGACGCCACGAACCAGAGCCGGAGGTAATTTTCCTCCCTTTTTAAATCGAATTTCGTCCCTTTTTAAATTTCTCAATTTCTTAATTTTATCATTTTCTTTTTTTTTTTTTGGTGCAGCCGGACCGAAAAAGACTCCGCCGGGTCCCTCGTCCTCGTCGTCGCCGTCGTCGTTATTGAGAACAAGGCGAACGACCGAAATCTCGATAGTCCTCGCCATCGTCGCTGCTTTCGTAAACACGATCGTCCACCGCAGTTTCGTCTAGCGAAAGCTCGAACGAAACGTAACAAGAGCAATCGGAATATTTAACGAAAAAATCGGTCGGACACAAACATATTTATATTTTCGTATACCCAACGATCGATCAACATTTAACTCGCGAAGCGTGTTCAACGAGATCGCGGAGTGGCATTGTAGAAATTGTAGAAACTTAATATTATTCGTATTCCTATTTTAAATACCGATTTATGGAGGAAAACTCGAGAAAATCTTTTTATACGAGTCACAAGTCATTAATATTTATTTTACATAGCAATATTAATAGGAAACGAGATAAAACTAATATTTTTCAACGACCAACTGCCGGACAAAAACGAGCCAATTGATCGAGCTATTTTTAGTAAAAATCTTTGACGACGAATCTACACGATTTTCACCAATATCGCAACTGCCTTTTGTAAGATAAGAATTTAAAGTCTCATTATTATCGCGAATTTTATTCCCTTCCGGGCCACGAAAAGCCTGCAAAAGTTTTTTGTCGGCATCCAGAAACTTGGAAATGTTTATTTCAGTCTTGCACAGACTTCTGATTAAGTTTTACTCGATTTAAATATCAAAATGACTAATTTTTCTTCTCCAATTAATCAAATTCTCGATGACGTTCAAGTTTGCAGCGTTGGAATGCAACGAAATTCCATTTTTTCTTTAGCACAGCTCACAATTATTATCCAATATTTGGCCCGGACAAAAAAAACCCCAAAAAACTAAATCGACACGAAAAATCGACCGAATTTTGAAAAAATCAATAAATAATCAATCTCGTTGAATCGCAACGTCGCAAATTCTGTAATTTCTTGAGCAGAGCTCGCAATTATCATTGAAAATTCTCTCTTGCGACCAAAAAACTCAATCGACTCAAAAAATGGCGACGATTTTCAAAATTCCGTAAATAATCAATAGAAAAAAATTTTTATCGTTGAATCTCAACGTTGCAAACTTCAAAGTCATTATTTTAATTGAATGTTTGTGCTGTGTCGTGACTAACGGAGATTTCAATTCAGCAACGTGCTGCTGTTTCGTTTGGCTATTCTTTGTATTTTCCAATGAAACGGGTCGTCGCGGGATATCGTTGTAGAATATCCGAGCGTAGAGAAATGTACAGAGCTTAAGAAATGAGTGGGCGCGAACAGCGAGCAAAAAATTGCAACGAGCCAACAATTTTCTGCGTTTTTTCACGAGACGATCCAACTTTCCACGTTGCAAATGTTTCTCGCTGTTTGTCTCGCTAGTCCGTGTGTAAATACATGTAAACTTGTTATTTGTATACAATCGAATGAGCCTGAAGTTTGCATCGACGCAATGCCACGAAATGTAAAAAAAAACGTCACTTTTATTTGACTATTTTTAAATTTAAATTTAATTAATTAATTATAAATTAATTAATTAAATTATTAATTAATTAATTAAATTATTAATTAATTAATTGATTAATTAATTAATGTATTAATTAATTAATTAATTAATTAAATTATTCATTAATTAAAATTAAATTTTAATAAAATTCGTGAGGTCCGAAAAAGAGAAGAAAAAAAAAGCGAAAAAATTCGTTCCGGAACGTCCAGGGGGTTGAATTTTTTAAAAAATTTCGTGACATTGCGTCGACGCAAACTTCAGGCTCGTTGAAATCCATAGTTTGTAGATAAACATTTTGTGATACAGCCTTCGCGACGTTTTTGTCAATATACAAAATGCCTCGAGCGGCTTGTCAGGTGCATTTATTTTTCCATCTTATTGCCGCATACCCAATGCGATCGTCAATAAATATCGGCAAAAAAATTCTTCTCCGCGTCGGAGAGAATTTTTTTTATCCAATTATGGAAAAAAAACATCGTGTTGTTCTTGAAATTCTCACCTTTGGCTGTTCCGGTCGTTGACTGCGTGGGCTTGGATGGAAAATCGGAAAATTTCGAGGAAGCAGGTTTTTTGGGAATTTTTTATTTTTTTATTGTACAAAAAACGTTTTTTTTGGGCTCTGAATGAAAATTCGGTGTCGTTTTTGATAAATTCGGGTTTTTATTATGAAAATACAAATATTTGTTATTAATTATTAAATAATTTCGAATGGGATGGAAAAGTTTTGATTTTTGGTTCACATTTTTCGTTTCTCGAATTCCATGATTTTCGCTCGGCGCTCGGAGCCCCAGCGATACTTGTTGACGCCGGTTTTCGATGTGACGCGATGACACGGAACGAGAAATCCGATTCTGTTGGTTTTCATGGCAGTCCCAGCTGCGCGGATGCCCGACGGATGGCCAATTTGTTTAGCGACTTCGGAATACGTGGAGATTTCGCCAGGCGGAATTTTCATCAGAGCTTTCCACACTTTGACTTGGAATTCGGTTCCTCTCAACAAAACCGACAGTTTTTCACGCTCGCCTCCGGCGAATATTTTCTCCACGATACTCGCAGTGTCGCTTTGATTTTCCGAGAGTTTTGCTTTCGGCCATTCCGCGCGCAGCGTTTCGAAACACTCGTCGAAATTGTCGTCGATGAACCAAAGAAAACAAACGGATTTTTCCGCGCCCGTTATTCCCACGAGACACTCGCCAAACGGCGTCTCGTGGCGTCCCCAAAAAATCGTCATTTTCTCGCACTTTGATTTATACTCTTCGGCAGTCATTTCCACTATTTTCACCATTTTCAAGCGTTTTTTCTCCCCGCTATTCAGTATCTGCGTCTTTTTCAAAGTTTCGTCACGCGGACCGTTGACGATCGAACACTGACGCAGACAAAAGTGAATTCCGACCAATCGCAACGCACCGGCGCACGCGGAAATGTTTCTGCGCGACTCGGTCGGTAAAGCAGAATTCGCCGTCGCAATCAGCTGATTCATAAAAAATATCAATCCGCGTATTTTTGCGACTCCGAGAGACAAAAAATGGTCGAACAAAATGACGAATCGATTTAAACATTTTTATTTGTCAAAATCTCGTGTAAAAAATGTAAAACAAAAAAATTGCTTCGTTTGCGCAACGATCGATGATTTTGCTTTTGTGCACAAACTAAATATTTTTCTATACATTGATTTTTTACAAACGATGAAAAAAAAATAATTGCCAATTGATTTTCGGTGTTTTTCGTATTATTGCGGAAAATAAAAATAAGTCGGTAAACTCTCGACCATGGAATGATCAACAAAAAAATTAATTGTTAATAATAAAAAGTGGAGTTTTGAGTATAAAAATATTCAAAGTCATATCACAATTTTTTATACGTAAGTTTTAACGTAATAATTTAAACGACAAAATACTAAATTAAATGTATTCGCTTTTCGTTGATTTGGATAAAAAAAAAAAATGGAAACCTCAGAAGAGACGAGACGATCTCGTCAATGAATTTTGCACAAAGTGCTCGACAAACTGAAAGAAAATTTCGTTGAAAATGCCAGATTTTCCAAAACTAAAAAGTCTTTGCGTCTTTTTGACTCTCGCGTCATATAAAAATGTGTAAAAAAATGTTATTTTTTTTCTTCTTCAGTGTAGGTCATGGGAGAACGAGTCGCTCCATCTTTTCCGGAGACGATGGCAACGTCGTTTTTGCGTAAACTCCTCGGGCTTGAGCATCCGACAACAAATTATTCAACATGGAATCTCGCTGGAAACGATAAACAGACAGGAACGTTAAATTTCGTAATTTCACGTTATTTTATCGTTTTAGCAATTGCATTGAAAATTGCGATGTTAAAGTTTGCAAAATTTAGCGTAAACGAAAGCATTCAAAATTTTTTATTTTTTAATTATTCATTGAAAAGCAACGCAAATTATTATTATTACATTAATTAATTAATTATTCATTAAAAGCAACGTAAATTATTATTATTAAATTAATTAATTGAATAATAATAATATTAATTAATAATTCATTAAAAAATAATTATTTTAATTAATTATCAATTAATTGATTAATTGATTAATTTTTTAATTTTTTTTTGAATTTTATTTTTACCGAAAAATTACGGAAATTGCCGCAGATGATCAAACTGTGTTTGGCCCTTGTCAATGCGACACAGAGTTTCTGGCGTTGGGGAAAAATTCCATTACACTCATTGCCAAAGCAAGTTACGATGACGACGTCGCGTTCCTGGCCCCGAAATTCGTCGAGTGTCTTGACTTGGTAAGAAATTATTTCTCTCGTTTTATCTGACGCAAATGCGAAGCTAAAAACGATGAAAATGCGGTGAAAAATTGTCCTGAATTGTGAAATAATTGCGTTGCCGGACTCCGGACTTACCGATCGGCAATTTCGTTGTTTATTCTGCAACGATAATTCGGACCGTGACCCATCACGATTACGGCGATTTTGACGGGTCCCGAAACGTCCCGAAAATTGGATCGGCCGACCAAAGCCTGCACGAGATTCGCAGTGAAAGTAATTTCGTCCTCCAGGCACAACGTCTCGCTTTCCCCAACGGAATCAACATCAATGATTTTGTAACGCGGGAACGGCAGTTTGTGCAAATTTGCCGCGTTTTTAATTCCCCCACCGAAAAAGTATTTGTTGGGCCACACAGCCACGGGATAAGACATCCGGAATTGCGTGTCCAGTTGCATTATAGGACAGATTTTTTCGCCTGCCAAGTTTTTCCGTATTCGAACGAAGAGCGATTGGCTCAAGCCCAAGTTTCTCGCTTTCTGTCCAAAATAAAAAACAAAAAAATCTTTCTATTCATTGAAATTAAAAAATTCTGATAAATTTTAATTGAATTCGAAGTAAAAAATCGATCAAATCAACTAAAATGAATTAAAATTGTTTGAATTCGATTTAAACTGAAATTAATTTTTAATTAATTATTTTTTTAATTTCTAATTTCAATTTAATTAATTAATTAATTGATTAATTAATTGATGGATTGAATAATTAATTGATTGATTAATTAATTGATTAATTGATTAATTAATTGATTAATTAATTGATTTTAATTAATTAATTATTAATTTTAAAAAATTGTTAATTATTTATAAAAAAAACTTATTCAAAAAATCAAATCAAATATTTTGAGGCGAAGGTGGTAATTTGTCGAAATAAATGACGTAAAAAATCACTCACTTTCGACATTACTGACCAAGTTACTTCATTAGAGTCTCCAACAAGGATCAACGTCCTCACTCCCAACATCAGAGGGACTAGAGTTTCTGCTTCGGTGCACCTAGTCGCTTCGTCAATGATGCAAACAGATATTGCTTCGTCTCCCTCACTATGTGACAGCGAATTAATTTACATGCCGTTTCACGCACACACTCACACACTGTTTACGTCAAATACAGCGAAAATGGAGAGATTTTTTGTTAATTCTTACGAAAATACCGATTCCATTCGATTCGTGTAGCAAAATTCGAGCGGGCAAGCGATTATATCAGCCCCGGCTAAAAGCGTCTCTTCAGTCGCGATCTGCAAATTTTCCAGCCTCAAAGATTCGATCCCTCTTCCCTGAAATTTTGCCAAAAAATTGTTCCTCCATTGATATTATTAAAAAAAAAAAAAACAAACATAAAATTTCTGGTTCATTAATTTCGTTGTATTCCGATGAATTTGCATTTTTTTATTTTTTTATTTTGTAGAGACGTTTTTTGTAGCGAATTATCGATATTCCATGGCCCTTTTTATATTTTTTAACAAAAACGGAAATTAAATGCCAAAAAATTCGTTGCCATTGAATTTCTTCGATTAACTGAAAAGAAAATTTTGTTGAAAACGATGGATATTTTGTTGGATACGTTAAACTAAACGTTTTTTTCGAAAAATCACGAAAATTTTGTCATTTCAGCAAAAAACATTCTGGAAAATCTTTTCGGAAAGTAAATTTTTGTCATTCCAATCGTGAATTTTGCTGACAGTTCCGTTACAAATGAAAAATATTGTCGAAATGACGAAAATTTTGAAATTATCACAAAATATTTAGTTCGCTGTATTCAACAAAATGTCGGCGGTTTTTGGGAAAATTGAATTTATGGAAAGTTTAATTTGATTGAAATTCTATACAAACCGATTGTCGCGTCATCACGAGATCGTATTTGGCTTTGACATCGTTGAGTTTCCGGGCAATGCGTTGTGAATGTAACGAATATGTGTTTTGGCTGCTCAATAATTCGAGCTCGAGAGCATTTATGCGAGCCTGGAGTTTCCAAATCTGTGGAAAACGATGAAATTTCTATTTAAACGATTTTTCATGCAGAAAAAATCGTAATTTTTCGCTCACGGTCTCGGAGGAGCAAGGAAAATCGTGAAAAACTCAAAATCCTCGAAACTAGCGAGAGAATATTTTGTTTTTCTCACCTCGTCCTCAATGCTGTCGTCGTCCAGTTGTGACAAATACTTTGCAGTCGTTTTTTTCACCGCCAATTTAGCCAGTTCCGGGAGACTCACTCGCCTTGCCGTGGGATCCATCGTTTCGCTTTCGCCCAGACGGACCAACTTGAATCGATTTTCTCGGTCCGTCTCCGAAACTGTAATTTTTTCATTAAAAACCGAAAAGAATTGTCAAGATCGTGAAATCGATTCGATTTTCGAATCGAATATTCGTCGATTTTTCGAGTATTCAATAAATTTGCGAAAAATAGCAAATTTTCGCAAATCCTTTCGAAATTTTTCCGAATATTTTCGAAAAAAAATCGAACTAACGAAAGAAAATCGAATATCCGTCGATTTTTCGAGTATTCGATAACTTTCCGAAAAATCGCGAATTTTCGCAAATCCTTTCAAAGTTATTTTCCAAATATTTTCGAAAAAAAAATCGAATACTCGAAAAAATGTCACAAATTCAAAAATGTCGAATATTCGGTTTGAAATTCGAATCAAACAATTTGATTTGATGCCGAATATTCCAAGTTTTCAAATTTGTTTTTTTTTTTCAACTAAAATACGATTTTCGAAAATGTGAATTAAAAATCTCACTGTTTTGTCGAATTTTCAGGAGCCTCAGGACAATTTCGTCGATCGCGGAGTCCGACGAAGAGCAAACGAGAATTCTCAACGGTTGTTCGTGCACGTATCTCCCATCACCATAGAGAATTTCCATGGCGAGATTTACGACGATCCTGGATTTGCCACTGCCCGGAGGGCCTTCGATCAAGCAAATTTTTGGAATTTGCTCAACAGCCGTTTCCGTTATCCTGACCACAGCCTCGAACTGCTTGGCATTCAATTTGTTCTGTTAAAAAAAACGAAGAATATTGTGAAAGTTTGTGAAAAATCAAGAAAAACTCGAAAATTATGAAATTTTTTTTTACGAAATTTGTACTTTTGTAACGATTTCATAATTTTCCATATTTTTCGGCACTGCCCACTGGAAATCCTCGATCTCCGGACGAAGAATTTGCCTCAGTACCGGCGAATCGGAAAAATACTCAAGCGCCTGGAGCATTCGAATGTTGAAACTTGGGAGAGAGATTTTTTGTAATCCGATTATTTGATTCGTTTGTACGGACGTTGGATCGAGAGGCTTCGTCGTGATCGTGTACGTCAATAAAAATTGAGGATCCTCGACGAAATTTACTGCATAAAAAAAAATTCCCAATGAAAAAATGAAGATTTGTCGATAAAAATGGCAATTTTTGCACGAGACCGGAAGTGGGTTGAAAACTTACACAAATTTCTATTAAAATGCGTCGAAGCGTCGATTTCTATTTCACGGAGACTCGTGACGTATGCAAAGATCTTGAAAATGGTTGAATTTCCATTGACTTTCGTGACGCACTCCAGAATAACGAGATCACCGGAAGTTGCGTGTGCCTTTGACTCTATTTCGCGCTTAGAAACAACCACCTCGAGCATCAATGTCGTTATTCGAATATTCGTTGATGGTATCGTCGTCACATTGACCGAGTTGTTTATTATTGAAGATTTAAAATGATTCCTGCAACATAATTTTTAATTAACCCTTTAATTAACTCTTGTGACCAATCTATCGGCCCGAAAATTCTCAAAAAATTACTCAACAACCCTTGGACATTCCAGTTTAGATACGAAAAACTTTCCCGAAAGAAATCCAAGGCCAACATATTTTTTAAAATGCAAAATGAAGAAAAAAAACGGGAAAAAAAGTTTTTTCACTAAAATAATCGTCACTTTGTGGATTTTCAATATTTTTGCCTAAAATTTGGACCTGATATTCATCGGATCTGGTTCTTTTGGGAAAAAAATAGTAGGATAGTGCGCGTTTGAAAAAACATATTAAATTCCGTTATTTGGAAGTGGGTCGATTTCAGAGTGGATTTTAGAGATTTAGCGTGAGCGGCGGTAACACTTATCGCCGTCGACGCGCAATGGACACTGCAAACTGTCGTTAAATGACGATTACAGCCCCATTAATTACCGGGAACTAGGAGATATTTGCGTCACAAGTTGGTCACTGGGTGGATTCTACGTTTTTCTTCATTCATTCGTTTTGTTTTATAGTACAGACGTTTTTTCTAGTAAATTTTCCACAATTATGATCCTGAATTGATTTTTTGACGAAAACGAAAATTAAAGGCCGAAACTACGGTCGCCATGAAAAATTTCGGAGTCGCAAAGACCCAGTGTGTACTCGGAGGCTTAAAAAAATGCTGATCCCCGTTTTCCCAGTGTCCACGATGTTCGAGCAGCAAATTTTTCAATCCCTCATGAAAAACTCATTATTTTTATGTCCCAAATTTCTCGCTCGCGTACTCACCTCGGATTTTTTCCACCAGCTCGAAATTTTTTGATCAAACGTTCCCATAATTCCAGGATCAAAAGAGGTTCCATGGTGTCACGATACTCGCGATAAGTTTCGTATTTCGGAAGCACGTGCGTGAGTTTTTTCCCACCGAGCATGAGCAGCGTCCGGTCCCTTTGATTTTCTTCCTGGAGAAAAAAATCGAATGCTCTTTTCACGAGGAAACTTCATTCGCACACAGGCGACGGAAAAATCGTTTTTCTTACCATTTCCAACCATTCGGGATCCCAGAGGAAAATGTGCATAAGAAATTGATGAATTTGCGGTCCCAATTTTCTGTCCACGAACTCGGCACGTCGTCGCTTTTTTAGCAACATCAGAGCGTCCTTCGAAGGACATTTTTTCATACATTTTCCCGATTTAATCTCGTACGTGATTATTCTCGTCGCTCCGATATCGAACGAGACTCGTTTCGCTGTTTTCGACCGTTTCAAACTCTTTTGAGACTTTGAAATCTTTTTCAGTCTTGTCTCTCGTGATTTCGTGAGTAAAATCGTTTCCTTCGATGTTTCATCGTCGAATATCGTTGGGTCTGATAGAAAAAATCATTTAATTGGCTAAAAACTGATTAAATCGCGATCAGTGAATTTTTGAATTGCCTTTTGTCTTTTTTTTGTTTGATCAAATCCAATCGAACGTTACGATTACCTTGGAAATGAGAATTCGGGAAAAATCGTGTCTCTTTTTTGTGCCTGACGATTTTTGGAGCAACTGGAAAGTCCGCAAAGTCTTTGGATCGTTTTCTCTTACGACTCTTTGATTTTTTCTTAAACGACTTTGGATTGGGATTTTCCAAAGACGAGATCGTCTGTAATTCTTCATCCTGAAACGCAGTTTTTGTCATTTACTGAAAATTCAATTTTGTCAATAAAAAAACGTCGATATTTTGTTGAATACAGCCAACTAAATATTTTGGGATGATTTCAAAATTTTCGTTATTTCGACAATATTTTTCATTGTAACGGAACCGTCAGCAAAATTTGCGATTGGAATGACAAAAATTCACTTTCCGAAAAGATTTTCCAGAATGTTTTTTGCTGAAATGACCAAATTTTCGTGATTTTTCGAAAAAAAACGTTTAGTTTGACGGATCCAACAAAATATCGATCTTTTTCAACAAAATTTTATTCTCAGTGTGGATTTCGCATTAATTCGGTTCGTTCCTGAAAATGCGTCGGAACTTTGTATTCAAAATTCAGATTCCCGAACGCTAAACACGAGGTCAAGGTCATGGTTCGAGCTCAACCCGCAAAGGCTTTGTCCAAATTTTTTTTTTCGCGTAAAACTCAAAAAAAACATCGAGAATCGATGAAATTTGGAAATTTTTCGAATTTGCCAATCATTTTTCTTCGATTTCTGAAAATGCTGCTGAGATTCGAAAATTCGAACATCGTATACGAGAAAAATTCATTCTATTGACTTTTACGTTCGCAGGCCGCGATGTATGCAGAAAAAAAAAGAAAAAAAAATTTGTCTATGCGAGCGAAATCCAATAAGCGCGTCTCCAAGTCCTCGAGCTCGGAGAATGTCGCCTCGGACGAAGTTTGTTTGTAAACGTATACGTACCCCGAAACCGGCGACACGGCGTCCTTTATCGTGATGAGAAAAAGCGCAACTCTGCGGCGCTTCTCCGTTACTGAGAATTTCACGTTTTTGCGACATGCCGTGGCCACACTGTTGCCCCAAAATTACGAGAGTATAAAAAAAAATTCCCCGAACAATGAAAAATTTTGAAATCGAGAATAAAAACGATATATAGAAAAAAATTGAACGTTTACGAAAGTGACTGCGATCTCAAAAAAATGCGACCGGCTCGTCGCGATTGTAAAGTTTTTTTGCAAAAAAAAAAAAAAACATATCGAAAAATGCTAAAAAAATCAAATCGACGAGACTCACGTGACTTTTGAAACGATTGCGACGATTCGATGCGAATGGTCAACGTTTCTCAATCTATTTGCACGAAATCCCATTCAAAACTATTCTTCGCGAGATCGCGCACTTGTTTTTACGTGCCGGCGAATATAAAACTCGCGCAGTAGCAACGCGTGCTCGCGACACAATGAGAATCCGAGTCAAACATAACGCTGGGCAGTTTGTTTTTATTTCGGCGCGGGGGTCGCGTGTCCGGAGAGCGGGAGAACCGAGACCGCATGACCTGCTGGTTACCACGACAACTGGCCGTTCCGGGACACACACGTTGGGAAAGAAAGAACGAAACAAAAAACACCACGACGCATAAATTTTTCGCAGATTTTTATTGATACGTTTTTTGACAGTTTTTTGAAGATTTTTGAGATTTTTCGAAATCCCCGACCACCCCTCCCCCCCCCCCCCCCCCCGCCCGAAAAAAAATATTTAGGATTCCTCGCGCAACGAGTTGCAGTTCAATTTTTCGAAATCCGAAATCCAAAAAAAAAATTTCCAAGCTTGAAAATGATTTTTTTTTCCATATTTCGCAATAAAATGTGCACGTTCGTGCATATCCGCGTAATTCGGACTTACACGATGACAGCTGAATTCCTTATTATTGTGAATTTGAATCTAGAAACTTTTTTGCAACGTGAAAATGGCTCCGGCCAGTGCAGCCACGGCTGCTAGTGAATTCTGCGCGCAAAAAGTCCCTAGGACGCTCCCCATTTGCCATGGACGTGATAAATTAATGATTTGTCAATTACGGCGCAAAAATACTAATCAATTCTAATATAACAAACGCCAACAATCAAATACCAATCGAATTAAACAGAAACAAGAAATCGATAACTTTGACTTGACACATCGCAAGTTTTGCCCGTGGGATCGCTGCACGCGTATGCAGCAAATACCGAAAAATTGTGCAAAGTAAAATAAATGCACCGGTGTGACCAAAAAAGTCGAATAAAATTGATCGAAGCGATAAAAATGTACGAGAAACAGGAAAACAAAAAATTCTTCAAAGTTCATTCGTAGTTCGCTTCGATTTTGCCAATAAAAACAAACACAGTGCTCCGTTCAGTGAGATTTCGGATTCCTAAGAAAAACGATTATTTCGTAACGTCGCGATAAAAAAAATCGAGCACGAAATCTCAACAATCTAAATTTATATCTGAAAAAAAAAAACTCATTGACAGGTCAAACGAGTGGAAACAAGAATTGACGACCATCGTGTCAAGTAGCAAATTTTTTCGATATATAGCGCTCAACACAAAGTCGCGGTGCATTCGCCAATCATTTTCGTCATAATAAAACGTCAGCTACTTTTTTAATCTCCGATTGTACAAAGAAAATAATGTGAGCAAGGAAATATCGTGAAACGTAAAGGCGAGATAACAAAATCGTCGGAATTAGTGTCGAAATACAGAGTCTCGCGAGACACGAACGCGACGTTGCATTTTCGCATACGAACACGAAACGTACGTTAATGTTTGCGACGTAAATATACGGATTCGTCGAGATATATCTATATATTGTATACATATATATAGATATTTCAAAGACGTGCCGGACTGGGCTGTACATTGCCAGCCAAATTAATCCGAATGGAGAACAACCTAACCTACAAATTGATGTTAAACGTTAATGGTCTCATACCCAACAATATATTCGACGACATGGCTTGCGAGGCTTGTTCCATCAAATTTTCCCTCTTCAAACGTAAAGTGAGTACCAAAACAGTCAATTTTATTCAAACCGAAAAACAACGCACGAACGCGATCGAAAAATCGAGAAAACTGTTTATTTTCGTTAAAAAAAAAAAACTTTTCGTGCGCACGTTCGTTTTTTTATCACGAGAGCGAAAAATGAGTCGAAAGATTCAAAAAATCGATTTTGCAGAAACAATGCAGGGATTGCATGCGATTTTTCTGCACGGACTGCGTCATTAAGCGCGGCGATCGCGTTCTCAGCTGCGACAACTGCAGCATGCTCTCGAGAAGGCCGCTCGTCCGATCTCAAGTCCTGAAAATGCGCACCAAGGATCTCAAACATTATCTCGTCGCTAAGAAAATTTCTTTGCGAGGCTGCGTCGGCAAGTTTTTTCCTGGCAATTACAAACTTTCCTGGTTACGATCATTTTTATGGATCGTTTGTCACGTTGTTTTTCATTTTACTTACAGAAAAAGAAGATTTGATTAACATTTTAATGCAATACGCCAACGGCCCGGAAAGCCCCATGAACCATGACAGAACAAACAGCGTTCCTACCGGTCCTCAGTAAGAAAGCTTTCAATTAATTTTTCAATGTCTTAAGGACGTTCCGTTAGTAGGGCGATCTGTATTTTACTCGGGCGAAAATGTCCATTTAATTGTTTCGCTTCGGCACGATTGATTTAACGATCGAAAATATGAGAAACATCGAGAGAACAAATGCAGCGAGGAAACCAAACCAATTGTTAGAGAACGAGATGCATTTTTATGCATTTTATTCGCACGAATCTCTTCGGATCTTTCGCGATGGGAATTTGCGAGGATTTCATTTGAAAGATTCGTAATAATTCGAGGGACGAAAGGTCGTGAAATAACACGAGCCCAAAATCTCTTTTTCCACGTTTATTTGACTCGAGATAAAATAAATTTATGATCCTGAAGTTTGCATCGTTGGAACGCAACGAAATTCTGTTATTTCTTCAGCAGAGCCAATAATTATTGTCGAATATTTGGTCCGGCCAATAAAACGATTCTCTCTTGCAACCAAAAAACTCAATCGACTCGAAAAATCGCCACGATTTTCAAAATTCAATAAATAATCGATAGAAAAAATGTTTTTCGCTGAATCTCAAAGTTGCAAACTTCAGAGTCATCGAAAAACTTGCCAATTGGATAAAACGCGTATTGAAATCGCAATTAATAAAAAAATAGTGGGCCAACGAATTTTTGGAGCACGTATTTCTAGTTAAAATCGACAGAATGCTCGGAAAATCTCAATTTTTAGGATTTCAGCCCGGGTCGCTTGCGAAACGAAAAGCAGATCGTAATTTTTTCTTGGGAATTGGGCCTCACTTAATTCGTCATTCCCTGCGCCATAGCGAAACGTCCTTAACGATCGTCAAAATTTATAATCACTACGACGGCAATTAACTTCGTTCTGGGTCAATTTGACCCTTGACCGTTTTATTTTATTTTGTAAATTTAACGTCTAAAGTTTCAAAATTTGCTGGAGCGTGCTGGAAATTGGATAATTTTGCGTTGCTTTTCCATAATTTTTCAAAATTTAATGACCTCGCGTTTTTATGGAGTGTCATTGACTTGATTTGGGTAAATTTGACCCTTTTTTTCGAAATTTTGAGTCGAACGATTGAAAATCGCAAAATTTACGATTTGAATGTTGGTTGAGCGTGATTTTTTGCTTGGAACAGAGCGACCCAGTGCACAAATGGTCCAACCCCTTCGCCTCCCAGAAGATCTCGAAGTCCGCCGACCGTAGCGTCGCGGCAAACGGTTCAACATCCGGAACCGGAGGAACCTCAAGCTCATGCTTCGCCGGCAGCGACGCGATCTCACGGGGTCGTGATCGAAGAAGTTTCGGGCGAAGACACGACTCCGACGCAAAGTCCCAGCGAGCCTGAGCCGCTGGTGACCGAACAGGACGTCGAGGAAATGTCTTCGGACGAAGCATCGAATACTCACCAATCGCCGACCTTCACAGAATTACCGACCGTACGTAAAAATTTTGGAGGGTGGCAAAAAAAAAATTTTTCGTTGATTTCGTTAGCGGGAAAATTGAAAATTCTTGAGATAATTATCGCGAATATTTTCCCTTCTTTTTCGCACAGTGGACGGGAACGGTCAAGCTGACCGACATAACCGAATGCAGCGATCTCGAGAATTTAAGTGTCAAACAATTGAAAATATTGTTGCGGACTAATCGCGTCGACTTCAAGGGCTGCGTGGAGCGGAGCGAACTTCTCGACCGAGCGACGAGACTCTGGGAGGCAGCGAAGCAGGGCGGCAGTGGTGAGAAATTTTTTTTTTCCTGTTGAAACGACAATCCCAACTTGACCAATTTTCCTTTCTGTCCGCGATTGTTTTCTCTAGGAAAAAATCAACCAGGCCTTAAAATCTCGATTAATTACAACGGACACACACTGAAAATTCAATTTTGTCAAAAAACGTCGATATTTTGTTTTTATTTGTTTATATTTTTCGATAATTTGAAAATTTTCATAATTTTGACGATATTTTTCGTTTCAAACGCAACTGCCAGCAAAATTTACGATTGCAATGACTAAAATTTCCTTTCCGGAGAGACTTTCGAGAATATTTCTTGCTGCAATGACACATTGTTGCACTGAAAATTGAATTTTGTCAAAAAAACGTCGATATTTTGTTTTTATTTGTTTATATTTTTTGATAATTTGAAAATTTTCATAATTTCGACAATATTTTTCGTTTCAAACGCAACTGCCAGCAAAATTTACGATTGCAATGACTAAAATTTCCTTTCCAGAGAGACTTTCGAGAATATTTCTTGCTGCACTGACACATTTTTGCACTGAAAATTCAATTTT
Source organism: Diadegma fenestrale (assembly GCA_037043255.1). NCBI lineage: Eukaryota > Metazoa > Arthropoda > Insecta > Hymenoptera > Ichneumonidae > Diadegma > Diadegma fenestrale. Next base: position 2,377,647 of record CM073312.1, read on the forward strand.
GTCAAAAAACGTCGATATTTTGTTTTTATTTGTTTATATTTTTCGATAATTTGAAAATTTTCATAATTTTGACGATATTTTTCGTTTCAAACGCAACTGCCAGCAAAATTTACGATTGCAGTGACTAAAATTTCCTTTCCGGAGAGACTTTCGAGAATATTTTTTACTGCAATCACACATTTTTGCACTGAAAATTGAATTTTGTCAAAAAACGTCGATATTTTGGGATGATTTCAAAATTTTCGTTATTTCGACAATATTTTTCATTGTAACGGAACAGTCAGCAAAATTTACGATTGGAATGACAAAAATTTCCTTTCCGAAAAGATTTTCCAGAATGTTTTTTGCTGGAATGCCAAAATTTTCGTGATTTTTCGAAAAAAAACGTTTAGTTTGACGTATCCAACAAAATATCCATCTTTTTCACCAAAATTTTCTTTTCAGTGCACAAAAAATGCAAATTCGACGGAATACAACGATTTAAAAGTATCCCAAACATTATTCTTTGTTGACACATTCCAGAAGCCGAAGTGGAGGGTCCGTACGACGAGAGTCTCTGCAAGATTTGTTGGGACTCGCCGATCGAGTGCGTGATTCTCGAGTGCGGTCATCTCGCGTGCTGCATAGATTGCGGCAAGCAAATGTCCGAGTGTCCGATATGCAGGCAATACGTCGTGCGCGTTGTCAGGTTTTTTAAAGCTTGAACGCATCGAGTCCTCCTTGCGGTTAAACAAGCAAACAAGAATCATTCGTGCTTTAAAAAAAACACAGAAAAACTCGTGCGATGTAAAAACGACGGCGAACGATATCGAATTTTAAAGAAATCAGGAAAATCCTATAGAAAATTTACGCCATGGTGTCCCATGGGCTTGGACAACACGATCCACATCGACAGCGTACAATTGTATTATATCCTTTAGCGATAATGTATAGGTATATCTTGCGCGTATAAAAAATCTGCATTGGCCGTTCGAAAACACGATTTTCTCAAGGAATCTCGAAAAATATCGAGATTCCTGAAAAGTTGTTGCGACTTTTCGTTGTGAAACGATCTCCGTACGATTTTCGAGGCATAATCCGATCCCGGTTCATTTTCATTCCTACCAATTTTCAAATGTGTTTTTTTTTTGTTATTTATTTGTCGAAAAGTGACGAATTTTCTTCTGTGTCAATTTTTTTTGTCTATTAATCAAAAATTCTGTATTTTTCGCGAGTTTTCAGGGGGAAATTCATCGTGAGAGAGAAAATTAGGTTTAGATTTTTTTTTCGGAGGGAATTCCATGCGATTGGTGGAAAATTTGGAGGAAATTCGCAGAATCGAGCTGGCTCAGAGTGACTTGATTGTAAAATTGAAATTTTATTTATTCGCGGATTAAAGGAACGGAAAATTTGGACGAATGGGAATGGATCAGAGTTTGGGAAATTTCCTGCGACAAAACTCGAGGGACGTTCGAATGTATGGGGCGGAAAAATTGGCGCAAAGGAATTTAGATCTGCGATGATACGAGGAGAATTCGCGCGGTCAGAATCGGAAAAAAATGCCGCGTGAGATTTTTTCATCATTGATTGTTTGTTAATGTTCGACAGGTCGACAATCGAGAATGTTGTTGAAGTTGTACGTTTTGAAAAACGATATTCTGGATGTTCTCGTCGGGAATAAAACGAAACGATAAATTTGTCTTAATTGTCGTAGATGTTTGAAGAAAATGTAAAATGTATGTGATATATTTTTTATCAGATTATCAAATAAGTATTTTCGGATTTGGTCAAACGAAATCACTTGAAAAATTATTATTTTTGTATTTTATTTTGACGCAATTATTCTGAATATTTTTATTAGGCGTGTGCGAATCGAATCGGATCGAAAATTCATCGATTTTTCGAGTATTCGATAAATTTCCGAAAAATAGCGAATTTTCGAAATTTTTTTCCGAATATTTTCGAAAAAAAATCGGAAATTCGAAAAAAAAATCGAATACTCGAAAAAGTGTCACGGATTCAAAAATATCGAATATTCGGTTTGAAATTCGAATCAAAAAATTTGATTTGATGCCGAATATTCCAAGTTTTTAAATATTCGCACGCCTCTAATTTGTATCTCATAGATTCGTGTCGATCCAGCGCTGAAAACGACACCGAGTCATAATCCGATCAACGATTCATCGTGACATATCAGAGGGGAAAGAACCATCGGCGGTTTGTTGAAATTTTCATGACTCTGAAGTTTGCAACGTTGAGATTCAGCGAAAAACATTTTTTCCATTGATTATTTATTGAATTTTGAAAATCGTGGCAATTTTTCGAGTCGATTGAGTTTTTTGGTCGCAAGAGAGAATCGTTTTACTGGCCGGACCAAATATTCGATAATAATTATTGGCTCTGCTGAAGAAATAACAGAATTTCGTTGCATTCCAACGATGCAAACTTCAGGATCATAAATTTATTTTATCTCGAGTCAAATAAACGTGGAAAAAGAGATTTTGGGCTCGTGGTATTTCATGACCTTTCGTCCCTCGAATTATTACGAATCTTTCAAATGAAATCCTCGCAAATTCCCATCGCGAAAGATCCGAAGAGATTCGTGCGAATAAAATGCATAAAAATGCATCTCGTTCTCTGACAATTGGTTTGGTTTCCTCGCTGCATTTATTCTCTCGATGTTTCTCATATTTTCGATCGTTAAATCAATCGGGCCGAAGCGAAATAATTAAATGGACATTTTCGCCTGAGTAAAATACAGAATGTCAAAAAATCCGTCGCTAATATGATCATCGGCAAATTTCTCCTACAAGAAACTCCAGTGTCCGTCGTCATCGTGCTCATATTTTTAAAAACCTGTAAATACACTATTTTAAGCGAATATTAAAGGGAAATTAATGAGATCATGATTTTGAGGTTTGCATCGTTGGCATGGAATGGAATTCCCTTATTTTCATATAAAATGGAAAAATTCGTACGCAGTCTCGTCCAGAATGATCAAAAAATCCGTTTTTTCGAGTTTTTTTCCGAAAATTTCAAAATTTTAGGAAAATGACGTTGTTTCCGAACTAAATTGAATAGAAAAATTCCATTTAATCCCAACGATGCAAACGTCAATGCCATTTACGAAGCGCGATTCCAATTCCCCTAAAATTTATTATTTCATTTGGCTAATAAAGTTTACACATTGCGACGCATCGTGCGTTGTCGATTTGGCGAAATCGTGAGCAGTTTTCTTCAAAAATGCTCCATTTTTTTTGTCATTCACTTTTTCTCTCACTCGGTTCGCGATGATACCAGCCGCCACGTGTTTCGCGGTACGGGAAACAATTTTCGAAAACGTGACGAGAATCAAAGCGAGAAATGCGAAATGCAAACTATTCACATGATTCCAAACCGTTCAACTTTTTTGCGTGAGTGCGAATGGCTGAAAATCACGGGCACGTTTTTCTCGGGGTTTTCGATACTCCGGGAAAAATGAAAACGACATTTTCTTTCCTGAAAATTGAAGAGCAACGTGCAAATTTTAAGAATCTTTGGAAAAAACTGCCGCAGGATTTCTGGCCGAAGGAAATGACGAGCGAAGAAAAATCTTGCGAGTTGGCTCGAAACTTTTCGTTTTAGTCGATCTGGATCGTTTTTTTTTACTCGTTCGATAATAATTGAAAGGAACTTTGAAAAATAAATTTCTGTAAATTTCGTCCGATCCAGAGGGTTGATGAGAAAATCAATTGACGAAATTTCTATTTATAATAAATCGAAATGCTTTATTATTTATTTTTTCATTGTTCTTTGGCTGGTACGTATGATTTTGAACGGAGACAGAAGCAGCCGCTGGATCTGGAACGAGAAGTCGCTAATTTTCACACAACGATTTGTTGGTCTGCGCGAATTTTTCGTCTTCGTTTCGGAACGAAAGTTTGTTGGTTTTTGCTCGAGCCACGAGGCTTCTTTAACGTTAATTGTTGCTGGTGGAATTTGTGGCTTGCGCTCATGCTTGGTTGAGGGCTTTCGTAACTAGATTTCCAGGCGATTTATCGCTGCACCGGCGGGGCCATTGGCATGCCCGTGCTCACGTTCGACATCGCCGTACTCGGTCCCAACAAAACTTGCTTCTGTTGAGCTCGTTGCGCTTCTTCCAACTGTGACCTCTCGATCTCAAATATCACCGGCGCAAAGAGAATGGCCGAAGAACTGAAGAACAACCACGTTGCCGCGCACGATAATCCGTAAACACCTGACAATCACAATTTTCCTGTTACTTGCAAAAAATAATTCAATCATCTTCGAGCATCGTTGAAATACGACGAAAAATCTGATTTTTCTTCATTATTTTCATAATTAATTTGAATTTTTGGCATTTCTTTTTGTAAATCCGGCTGTCGAACGAGAATTTTATTTTTATTCGTGATGCTGAAGTTTGCAACGTTGGAATGCATCGAAAAATATTCAATTTTATTCAAGATTCGTTCAATTTTCAATGGCATCCAAATTTTTCCGGCCGATTTGCTTTTCGAATGGCAAAAATTGATAATTTTATCATCGTAATTACATTCTGCAGTTGAATTGTTATTTTAGTCAAAGATGAAAATGCATTTCGTTGCATTCCAACGATGCAAAGTCATTTTTATTCATTATTTGGATAATTAATCAACTTTAGTCAATTTTTTTTAGTTCGTTTGGTTTTCGAACGGTAACGAAGGCTGTCCCACTATTTTTGACAAATACTGCATGAAAATTGTTCACTCTGCATTAAAAAATGATCAGTTTTCGTTGCATTTCAATGGTGCGACCTACAATATCGTGTTTTTACGATACTCAAGTTTGCATCGTTGCAATACATCAAAAAATCTATTTTTATGAATACTTCAAATAATTAATGCACTTTTTCCAATTTTTTCGAAATACATCCGATTTTTAATGACGAAAATGGCTGTCCCACTATTTTTAACGAATACTGCATGAAAATTTTCGTTGTATTTCAATGGTGTGACCTGCAATATCGTTTTATTTACGATACTCAAGTTTGCATCGTTGCAATACACTAAAAAATCTATTTTCATGAATGATTTTAATAATTCATGCACTTTTTGCAATTTTTTCGAAATGCATCCGGTTTTTAATGACGAAAATGGCTGTCCACTATTTTTCACAAATACTGTATGAAAATTGTTCACTTTGCATTAAAAAATGATCAGATTTCGTTGCATTTCAACGATGCAAACTCCAAAATCATGCACATCGGGCAGAATAACACGATTTTTTCCCATTAATTAAATTCTGTTCCAGAACTTTGTACCAAACTTGATACATAAATTGAAAACGTATATATTTCGAGAAAGGTAAAAAAAAAATGTCAAGTTTCATGAAAATTCTCCCCAGAAAATAGAAAAAATTTGCCAACCATGTAAAAATGGCTGAATCAAAATTGAACGCGCCGCTACCATTTTGTCTGAATACGAAAATGAATTAAAAAAATACATTGACCTTGACAAAGATCGTCCTTTTTGCTCGAATAAAGAAGAAAAAAAAAGTTTTACGTTCCACGATCGATTATTGAAAAAGTCAAGAATTACCTTTGACGCAACGATACAGTCCGGATCCAAAATTGTATCCAAAGTTGCGTACCTCAGTGGGAAACATTTCTGTGAGGCCGACGAGTCTTTCGCCCAGCGTTTCATCCTAAGGAAATATCGAGCCTGAATTAGCGCGAGTAAAACCGACTTGGAGCGGAGACGGAGCGTTAAAAAATCGTTTGGGCGACGGATTTCAATTTTTTCTTGATCCGACGGTCGATTTTTGGGATTCAAAATATTTTTTACTTCTCGCAGTGAGTTTTGCGACTCGGATGAGATTTTTGGCAGGAAAAACCGGCGTTTGGCGCTTAAAATCGATTCGAACTCTAGTGACGTGCGGAGCGATCGATTTTCTCAATGCCAAAGATCGAAGTCCCGAATTATTTCATGTTTAAATAAAAAAAAGAGTTTTTTGGAAAAATGATGAATATTCGCGCGAATAATCGGATGGAAGGAATTACGTAAGTGCCGGAAGTTCGATAGATCGAAAAATTTCGGCTGGACGTTGGTAGTTTTGCAGGTTACGACGGCAAGATCGGGATTTAGCGAGATACAAACTCGTTTTTTGGAATGTCGCAATTTTTCTTGCGTTTCTCCGTGTTTCTTATGAATAATTGAATGGCAAATTGCGTGAGATTCCCGGGGAGTCTCGTTGATCGATCGAAAAGCGTGGAAACACTCGGAGCATCATGGAATTGGTTCGCACGACGTGACACGCTCGTATTTTGCCTGATTTATTTGTGTGGATTGATGAATTTTGTACTCACTTCCTCGTCCTCACCATCGTCGGGAAGAATCGATTTAATTTCCGGGGATCTTACGTCGCTGCTGCCCATACCGCTGTCCAGAACTTCAACTTCTTCGATCGAAGCCATAAATTATACACTCGCAATTCACAGTTACGTTCACCTTTTATTCCGCGCGTTTGCTTCACGTTTGTACTCGTCAAACTTGGCAAAATCACTTTTCCAATGTTTTTTCAATTTTCTCTCTCAAAATCTTTGATAATTTCACGATTATCAAGTGAATTTTTCGCTTCTTTTTTGCTCCTTTCGCGATTTATGTGCGCGCACGCGTTACCCGCATAACCCCCCGGTAGCCGCGTGAGCGGTGGCCGCGATTATAATCGATTTTCGCATAATCGATTGTTCACTTTTCGATTAATCGATTATATTCGATATATTTTCGCCCTGATACGGATTGTGGCCGCCAGGTGGCGCGATTGCGGGAAAAACTGCAACCAACTGCGCTAGGGAATAAAATACTGAAAACAATAAATAAAACACCGAGGGCGGCGGCAACGCCATATTAATTTCTGTATTTTCTGTTCCTCGTCGTTCGCGCTTCGATACTCGTTAGTTTGTGTGTTTTATTTCCATGATTTTTGTTTATACCGTGAGATAAAAATGTCGTATCAAGGCTCGCCGTTTTCGGCTGCTCATGGCCAGGATGATTACGAGATGGACGAAGACAATGAGGAATATTTGGACGAGGAACGAGACGTCGACGACCAGTACGAAAGTGATGAAGGTTAAATATTGTTTTTCCATTTTCCCCTTTTTTGCAATAATGCACTTGCTCTGGACACTAATTTTTTGCAATTGCCTCGTTTTTCGGACTCCGCTCTTGCAGATACGGAAGAAGCGAGCGAAACCGATATGGGCAAATCGGAAGAATATACGGAAATAAGGGAACAGTAAGTTTTACGTCGTGAAATGTTTACGAAATTATTTAATATTGTCGAATAACGAGCCAATTATTATCCAGAGTGTACCAGGACAAATTGGCTAGCTTGAAAAAACAATTGCAGCAGCTCAAGGACGGCAGTCACCCGGAATACAACAGGAAATTGAAGAGATTGGAGGCTCAGTGCAAAGAACGGTAAACGGCTCGAATCCGAATGTTCTATCAAATTTAACCCTTCGTGGTCACTGTGGGTAGAATCCACCCAGTGACCAACTTGTGACGCAAATATCTCCTAGTTCCCGGCAATTAATGGGGCTGTAATCGTCATTTAACGACAGTTTGCAGTGTCCATTGCCCATTGACGGCGATAAGAATCGCCACCGCTCACGCTAAATCTCTAAAATCCACTCTGAAATCGACCCACTTCCAAATAACGGAATTAATAAGTTTTTTCAAACGCGCGTTATCCTACTATTTTTTTCCCAAAAGAACCAGATCCGATGAATTTCAGGTCCAAATTTTAGGCAAAAATATTGAAAATCCACAAAGTGACGATTATTTTAATGAAAAAACTTTTTTTTCCCGTTTTTTTTCTTCATTTTGCATTTTAAAAAATATGTTGGCCTTGGATTTCTTTCGGGAAAGTTTTTCGTATCTAAACTGGAATGCCCAAGGGTTGTTGAGTAATTTTTTGAGAATTTTCGGGTCGATAGATTGGTCACAATACGGGTTTGAAAATGGACTGGGTAGAATCGACCCAGTGTGACCACAAAGGCTTAAATCATCTCATTTTCATAATCCGAACTGAAATTCCCCATTTTTTCGTGTCCAGATTGCATTTGAACATGATTTATCGCGATTACCTCACCGAATGGGTGGAGCGCGATTACATTCTGGAAAAAAAAGCAGCGGTCAAGGAGTACGAAGAAAAAAAAATAGACCTTAAAGAAAATTTACTCACGGACATGGAGGAAAAGAGAAAAATGATTGAATCGGATCGTCACACGATGGAACTGACCGGCGATTCTATGGAGGTAGTGGAAAAAAAACGTTGAACATCAATCTCGAAAATTCAATAATGAACGACAAAAAAATTTGAGTTTTTCCTTTCTTTGCGCGTTTTACAGGTCAAGCCGGTGATGACGAGAAAATTGCGTCGACGACCGAACGATCCGGTGCCTGAGAAAGTCGAGAAACGCAGGAAACCGCCGCCGGCGCAATTGAATTATTTACTGGACGAGAAAGAAATAGAGAGCGATTTGAAAGCTATTAGTCGTGGTAAAGTACTGACGAGCGTCAGGAAACCAGGTACGTTCGCCACGAAATTTGGATTTTGCATCGATGTTACAAGAGCGGGAGATAAATATTTAAGGGAGAAAGGAAAAGAAGAGAAACAAAGAATCATAATAACGGAGATTTTCTATTTGCAGTAGTAATGCCACATTACAATACAGTCAGTCTCCCAACTCAGCATATACCTACGACCCCCGATTCTCCTTTAGTCGAGACTAGAATAGAAGACGGCAAACTTCTGTACGAAAGAAGATGGTACGTCTATCTGTCTGCCTCACTATTTTTCGCTTTCTTTCGCTTTTTTTCATTTCCTTATTTTTCTATCGACACGCGCGTTTTCTCTATCGTACTTGCAAATTTTATTTTACTCGTCGACGTAACGTCGTCCTGCCCACTCCAAGAGCCTTCTCGTTCGTTCTGGTTTTCTTTTCAATTAAATCACAATATAAACAGAACGCTAGAAAATTTGCCACACTAAAAAGAAAATTTTGTTGAAAAAGTTCGATATTTTGTTGTGTATCACGAAAATTTTGTCATTTTAGCAAAAAACATTCTGGAAAATCTTTTCGGAAAGTCAATTTTTGTCATTCCGATCGTAAATTTTGCTGATAGTTCCGTTGCAAATGAAAAATATTGTCGAAATAACGAAAATTTTGAAATTATCCCAAAATATTTAGTTGGCTGGATTCAACAAAATATCGACGTTTTTTGACAAAATTGGATTTTCAGTGCAAAGTAATCGACTCTTGGTTTCAGGTTCCACCGGGGTCAACCGGTCTACGTAGAGGGCAAAGATCTTTCACGATTCGCTGCCAACATATCGGCCATCGGGACCGAAGTGGTAAAAAAATTTTTTCTCAAATCTACGACAGCCAAAAATCCGGCGTTAGATTATAAATTTTTATTCGTTCTTTTAGATCTGGGTTAAAAAAGTGTCGGATGGTAGCAAAGTCAAGATTTACACGTCGCAGTTGAGTCGTGGAAAGATTTCGATAAAACGCAGAGCCTCTTAAAGTTTGCTCCGGATCGTAATTGTACATGGAATGAGGAAAAATGGCAAAAAAGCAACGAAAACGCATTTTTGCTGTGCCGCGCGCCGGTCAGACCTGCGAGTCGTTTTCGAACATTCGTTTCGAACTTCGATCGCAATTCTTGGTCCGAGGCTGCGCTGGTGGCGTTGGGAGCTTGACGCGAACTGTGCTGGTCTTTTGCCACCAGTAATACCAGACTCTCTGATGATACTGAACGGCCATGTAAATCCAGACGAAATAGGAAAACACAAGGAGCGTCATCATAGCGAGAAGCGAGTACGTCGTCCATCTGGCAGGTGGAAAATTGTCGTACGTGTTGTTGGAATAAAAATCAGCTGCTACGACGCACACGTAAGAAGAAGCGATCGTGATTGGCGTCACGATCATGCAACGCATTAAATCGAGCCGGAAACTTCGGACGAACAACTGATGCTGCCGCGGGCTCAAACACATCCAAATGATGATCGAGCGAAACGCTCGATATCGAGGTGTCCGTTCCACATGGAACTCGTGCCCGCACAACTCGCAACTTTTCCGATTGCTCTCCTCGAGCCAGCGCTCCAGACACGCCAAATGTATCGCGCCCATCGTTCCCTGCAAACGAATGGAATTCAAACGGTCGTCGCGAGCGCGCGCATTTTATTATCCTCGAGTCGAAAGACAGAAAATTCAAAAATTCATCAATTACGCTATGTTGATTTATGTCACGATGTATTAAATACTTTCTTTCTCATTAATTGTAATATTTAATCGTTATTATTTATTAAATGTTTATCGTATTGTACATTATCTGAATTTTCTCTAGCAATCAAGAATCGCGGTAGCGACTCGAGACAAGTACATTTAAAAATCGCTACAAGACACTTTTACACCAAGGACCGCGTTTCCAACTGTTTTCGAAAATTTTTTCCAGAATATCTTACACTGGAAATAAAATTTTGTCAAAAAAGATCGATATTTTGTCGGATACTAAACGTTTTTTCGAAAAATCACGAAAATTTGGTCATTCGAGCAAAAAACATTCTAGAAAATCTTTTCGGAAAGTTAATTTTTGTCATTCCAATCGTAAATTTTGCTGACTGTTCCGTTACAATGAAAAATATTGTCGAAACAACGAAAATTTTGAAATCATCCCAAAATATTGACGTTTTTTGACAAAATTGAATTTTCAGTGCAAAAATGTGTGATTGCAGCAAGAAATATTCTCGAAAGTCTCTCCGGAAAGGAAATTTTAGTGATTGCAATCGTAAATTTTGCTGGCAGTTGCGTTTGAAACGAAAATATTGTCAAAATTATGAAAATTTTCAAATTATCGAAAAATATAAACAAATGAAAACAAAATATCGACGTTTTTTGACAAAATTGAATTTTCAGTGTATGAATTACAGAGTTTTGAAGGATGTTGAAGATTCACGTTTTTTTTTTCTTTCCATCGTGACTATTTGCAACTCGCACGAGATACTCCAATAAAAGCCAACAATTATTTTCGATAAATTTGTGTCCGAGCTAAGATTAAGTGGAAAGAGGAATAATCAAGAGCTCATTGACCTTGCATTTGCATGGGAATATTATGGGAAACACTGGATTCGTGTCGTAACAGATACGGCACGAAATTTCCGAAGAACCGCTGGCGGTGCTTCTCCTCAAGATTTTCGCCGACCTGACGAAATTCTCCTCGTTCGATTCTGACGATCCAGCCGTTCCCTCGTCGTCGACTCTACTGCTCGATGCTAGAAGGTCGCACTCGATTTCGACTTGTTCAACAAGATATTCCAAAGTACTGGCGACGGATGCATTTTCACGAATCATGGCTCGTCACGTTCGGACTATTTGCCGATTTATTGTGAAAATCGTGACAAAAATTCGGATCCATCTTGAGAAAAATGGATCTGCGGTTTTTTTTTGACACTCGTAGCGAAAAACCTCGTGAAGCGATTTAGATGAAACAAAATAACGACGTTCGCTCGGCGAAGAAACAAAAATGAAGCAGAAACAGGAGGACGTATTAAAAATTATTATTTTATATTATCGATGAGTACGATTAAATAATTGAGGGGTACATAAATTTTAATTCTGTAAGGAGCAGGAAATGGGACTGCGGTGGAGGTTAACGTTTTATGTGCAAATTGTTTTTGTATAATATCGTAACTAATCGAATTGTTCGGAAAATCGTGTGACGCCAGAATTTGTTGATTTTCTCATTCGTGCATCATGTCAACGCTGAGACAGTCCTCGCCCATGTTGCTCGGCGATGTTTCCAGTTCGCCGATCTCGTTCGATTCGCTTTTAATCATAAATAATAATAATTATTGTTATTATTATAATTAATCATAAATTATTATCATTATTAATTATTATTTTTAACAATAAATTAATAATAATTATTATATTATTCAATTAATTTGTTTTAATAAATTATTTATATAAATTTAATTATTTATTGATTATTCATTATTATTATTAATTAATTATTTATATAAATTATTTTATTTAATAATAATAATAATTAATAATAATAATAATAATAATTGGTATTATTATTAATAATTATTATTATTATTTAGTTATTATTTGGTCGGTGCTGCGAGGAATGCGTACGAGCGAAATTTCGGGCGCAATGGAGTGAATTTTTTATACCTGTCGAGTGAGGGATCGTTGCTGAACATTTCGGTCGGGACCGTCGGCGGAGCTTTTTCCGGCACAAGTTCCAGGTAAGTCTGCCGTGACTCCAAGTGCCGTTCGACCTCTTCCGGCGTCATGTGACCGTCGGAAACGAAAGACATTGATACCATGTTGTTCGGAGATTGAACCTGGAAAAACGAGGAACTGGTGAATTTGGGCAAACGAAAAATCGCAATTTTGGAGGGTAATGGAATTTTTCCAGTACTCACAGACGGTGGGTTTTGAACTTTTGCTATTTTCGGGGTCGGCCTTTTCTTCTTGCTCGTATTCAACGGTTTCACGGGCGCTACCGTCGTTCCCACCGGATGATGAGGCGTGTGATTGTTCGCACTCACCTCCGGCTTTTTTCTGTGGCCGGAATGAATAAAATTAATTTTTCATCCGTTATTTTCATAATAAATGCCATTTTTTCAATTTTTGTAAGAAATTCAGTTTTTCCCCAGCAAAATTTTCGTTGCATTCCAACAATGCCATTTATTTATTGAAAAATTTTATTTGTAAACGTCGCTTGCCTCTTGGACGTGTCCATTCGGACGATTTCATCGTCCGACGACTCTGTCTCGTCGCTCTCGCTGAAGGACGCGTCGACTTTTTCATACTGTAACAAACGGTCCAGCAGGAAACTTTTGTCTCTGTTGACCTTGAGCAGTTTCCGCTGGGTGGAGCGAAGCGCTTCTTGGAAACATTCGTTCTCGTAGATGAGAAACTTTAATTTTCGCTTTAAATTTCTGTATTGGTTTTTGTAATTGGGAACTTCTTCCTCCGGACTGTCCTCCTCGTCATCCTCCACATCCGCATTGTTGTTTGCGATCGAACGACAATACCATCCTTCCAACATTGATCATCTCTGAAGCGTGTGGAATAAATATTTTGAACTTACCTCCGAAAATCGATTGTCCGTCTCAACGATTTGGCAAAAAAAAAAAAATTTCCTTTTTTTTTTTTTTTTTTGCAAGTTTCGGTTTTTACGAAATTGGAGGTTAAAGTATGAGGAGGAAAAATTCGCAACAAAACAAAACTAACGAGTATAAACATCGCGGTTGTTATTCTCGATATCGCGACGTTGATCCCGAAAGCGCTAAAAAAGCATGCGATACGATAATTTGATTGAGAAATATTCGTCGTTGCATTACTCACGTGAATAGCTACAAGTTTTTTTCTCCTTTTCTGGAGGTCGCAAAAGTTTGAGGCGATTGATTATTGCCAAGAGATAAATAAGCTGTTTGTGGCTGGCTTCGGCCGCTTCGGCCATACCGCCTCCTACCGCCTGGCTGCGGTTGCTATATATAAAAATCTTTCCACCTTTGCTCCACTATCGATTGTTAACTCGATAATGGACCAACTTCAGGCCGTACCGAGTGTGCGGCCTTGGGAGGAGAATTCGGGAAAAAATGATGAGCCTGAAGTTTGCATCGATTTTGATTTGACGAATCGATTCGCGAGGTTCGAAAAAGGGAAGGAAAAAATTAGAAAAATAAAAAAACTCGTTCCGGAACTTCCAGGGGGTTGAATTTTTTCAAAATTTCGTGACATTGCGTCGTTGCGAACTTCAGGCTCATGGAAAATTGGACAAGAAACTACACGGCGTGCTCGTACCGCAACGCACCGCCAGATGGCGACAAGAATTTTCCACTTCGCCGCTTCTTCTACTCTCTACTCTCCCGGGTCATCGACTGCTGCTGTATATATATGTATAATAAATATGACTGAGTGAAGAAAAAAAAATTTGGTGCTTGCTCTCGAGTCTGGAGAAAATTGAAGAGTGCAGTGTGTGTGTGTGATGTCGCGAGGTCTGAGCGCGTGTGAGATTGCAAAGCGAAGATCGAAGAATTGTTCCGTGTTGTGGCTGACGAAATAACAATAGCGCGAAAGGTCGTCACGCGCAGTTGCGCGATAAAACAAATATTGATTGAAATAAAGTATAATTTTAAGGAAAAATTTGATATTTTTGTGCTTCCTGCTCGTGTGCTCGCGACAGCGCGTTAATAATTGACGGAGAGAAGCAGAAAGAGAGAGAGCGAGACGAAGACAGAAACACATTCCCGCATTAAAATACAAGAATGGGTTTGAGAAAATTTTGAGTTTTGTGTATCCTGCCTGAAAGGCGGACGATGCAATCAATTTATTGGACTGGCAGGCTGCTGTCACGAGCACTATGGAACGGTTTGTCGTCCTCGCAAAGCCGCGCGAATAACGCATCATGCACGGATCCGGAAACGAGCAAACATTGCGGCGCATCTTTCGTCTCGGCAGTTTGTGGATTTCCCAAGGATTTCAAACAGGGCAAAATACGCAAAGGACAATTTGGCGATGACGCTTGGTTCGCTGCCAAATTCAAGGCTGTCGAAGTTATCGGCAAGTGATTCTTCGTTTTTTTCTTTTTCACACTTGCTCATCCAATTTCCTGAGCTTTACTTGTTGGACGTTTTTTTCCACGCCTTTTTCTACGCTTGATCGTTGTTTATCGACGTTTCGTCAAAACAGCTGATTACGGACGACCTGCTCAGCGTAATTCACACACAATTTTTTAGTTTTCTCAATCGAGCGCCCTCTCGCGCCCCCTCCACCGCGGAGCACCGAACTAGGACGCCAGCATCTCGTGCACTTCGTACCCTCTTTATTATTTTGTATCAGCAGGATCGACCGACACTCGAGCGTCTGCGATCCATGCAACTTTTCCATTAAAAACATTCGCCCAGCCAATTCTCTCAACATTTTTCTCCTCAATCCACTCGAAATCCATATTTTCCTTCCATAACCTATTTCAGCAGCGCAAAACGATTCGTCCTACAGCGAGGCCTCGAGTCTGCCCGTAGCAAGCAGGAAAATGCTACAGTGTAGACTGTAATGCATGATCCTGAAGTTTGCATCATTGGAACGCAACGAAATTCTGTTATTTCTTCAGCAGAGCCAATAATTATTGAATATTTGCTCCAGCCAATAAAACGATTCTCTCTAGCGACCAAAAAACTCAATCGACAGGAAAAATTGTCATGATTTCCAAAATTCAATAAATAATCGATAGAAAAAATGTTTTTCGTTGAATCTCAACGTTGCCAACTTCAGAGTCATTTATAATGTTACGATAAAACTCAAAGTTAATGTTCACTCCAACGGCGGTGCGGCACAAGAAATTGTGTAAACCGAGGCAAATTGCCAAGTTTTTGGCAAATGAATTTTAATTTTAGATCCAAAAGCCACACAAATTCAATCCTCGAACATAAAATGTTTTTGCGTATTTTAATTAATAATTTCAATCATTAATTTTAATTTTAATTATTAATTTTAATGATTGATTTTAATTATTAATCAATAATTTCAATTTTTAATTAAAATACGCAAATTTTTTTATTCATTTCAATTAATAATTTTAATTATTAATTAACTATTAATTAACTATTAACTATTAATTAATAATTAAAATTGTTAATTAAGTATTTAATTATTAATAATTAATTAAGTAATAATTAGTAATTAAGTAATAATAATTAAGTAATAATTAATCAAGTAATTTGATTAATTGAGATGCTAAGTGATTAATGAATGAAACGCATTTTCTTGATCTCGTTGGCAGGTGTGGCGGACGGGGTGGGCGGGTGGCGACACTACGGCATCGACCCTGGCGAGTTTTCCAGTTTTCTGATGAGAACCTGTGAAAGACTAGTCTCAATGGGCAGGTTCGTGCCCTCCGAACCAGCTGGGCTCTTGGCGCGAAGTTATTACGAACTATTAGAAAATAAGCAGCCTATATTAGGTGCGATTGGTATTTTATTCGTCGCCATTCCCCTCGAGCTTTTCATCGTTTTCTCTATTGTAATTTGTTGTTGTTGATTGCCTGTTCAGGTAGCAGCACCGCGTGCGTTATCGTTTTGAATAAAGAAACGAGCAGCATTTATGCGGCAAACATCGGCGACAGCGGTTTCGTCGTCGTGAGGAAGGGCGAAGTCGTTCATCGATCGTCCGAGCAACAACACTATTTCAATACACCTTTTCAATTGTCGTTACCACCTCCGGGCCATTCGGGCCTGGTACTTAGCGATAGGTATCGAAAAAATCGCTCAATCATCGCTCGGTTTTGCCTCCTTCTCCGCAGAACGTAAATATGCTTGTTGTTGCTTTTTTTTTACAGTCCAGAGTCCGCGGACACATCGAGTTTCGGAGTCGAGGACGGTGACGTCATACTGCTCGCTACCGACGGCGTATTCGACAATGTACCCGATCAATTGCTAGTCACGGAAATGCAGAAAATCGAGGGCGAACGTGATCCGACCAAAATACAAGGCGTAGCTAATTCGATAGCCTGGATGGCCCGGAGTCTCGCATTCGATGGTTCTTTCATGTCGCCCTTTGCCCAGAGCGCCAGGCAAAATGGCATCGACGCGATAGGTAATTTCATTTTTTTTCTTTCATCTCCCGAATCTTTCCCCGTCCCTGCGATGTCTTGTGTTATTTGAACTGAGAACAAGACACGTTTTTCGACTTTAACGTCCTTCCGAGTGACTCTGAAGTTTGCATCGTTGGAATGCAACGAAATTCTGTTCATTTTTCGTCAGAGTTCGTAATTATTATTCAATATTTGGCCCGGATGATAAAACGATCGTTTGTCGCGTCAGAAAAACTCAATCGAGACGAAAAATTTCTATGATTTCGAAAATTCAATAAATAATTAGTAGAAAGAATTTTTTTTGGTTCAATCTCAACGATGCAAACTTCAGAGTCATTTCTATCGATTATTTATTGAATTTTGGAAATCCAGCCAATTTTTCTTGTCGATTGAGGTTTTTGATCGCAAGACCGAATCGTTTTAGTGGCTGGACCAAAAATTCAATAAATAATTAGTAGAAACAATATTTTTTTCGTCGAATCTCAACGTTGCAAACTTCAGAGTCATTTCTATCGATTATTTATTCAATTTTGGAAATCCAGCCAATTTTTCTTGTCGATTGAGGTTTTTGATCGCAAGACCGAATCGTTTTAGTCCCTGGAGCAAAAATTCAATAATAATGAGCTCTACTCAAGAAATTTCGTTGCGTTCCAACGTTGAAAACTGCAGAATCATCCTCCCGAGCCTTGTCGCTTTGTCTTTTGTACTTGATCCAAAAAAAAAAACATTTGTCCTTGCAGGTGGTAAACCGGACGACATTACGGTGCTGTTGGCGACAGTTGCAATGTAACGAACGAGTGGCGAACCGAAATACCAGAGAATCAAGAGAAAGCAGATCCTGCTGAATGTTGTAATAGAGTCCTCCTCCAATCATCATTGTATTATAGTCCATGTTTCATTGCATATATATGTATTTCAATATATATATATGTGTGCGTACGTAGTTACGGATTCGAGTATCCCCGAAATGACGACGAAAAACAAGAGCGTCGAGAAGAGTCGATTTCGATGTGCGAGCCCCCGATGAACGAACAGATTTCGAACGATACTTGATAATATAGACTAGTAAAAATTACAAGTTATTTTTGTCTCCCATCTCACTCTCGTGTAGAGAAACACGCGGCGACGGAAAAAAAACAGACTCACTTTTTGTCCATAATTTATTCTGTATTATTATTAGTTTGTACAGCCTCGTAACGACACGACGCCTCGTAACGACGTGTGCTTGGTATTTCGTCTATCGAAGGAATCTCGTAATATCAAAGAAAAAACATAATAATAGTTAACAATAATAATCATGTGTTTGTACAATTGCGAGCAAGAATCGAAATGCCACGTGAAATGTTATTTCCAGTCGTTTTTTTCATTTCTCCGTCATTCTCGCTCGGATTTTTGTGGTGGAAAAATTATTCGGCGTGTCTCGTACTCGCGCGCGATTGCTTTTTCGTCTTTATGATTTTCTTTGGTGCGAATTTTCGCAGAGGACGAAATTTTTGTTATTAGTATCGCCGATTTCGACTGAGAATTTGCATTAGTTGCAATTCTTGGAATCGCTTGGAACGCGAGTCCGAGCACACGCACGAAATACAAAAAGAGGAGCGAAATCAAAGGAAAACTGATCGTGCGTTGAAAGAAAGAGAAAAATATTCTCCTGCGTCTTTTTTGTCTTCTTCCTCTCGCGCGTGCACGAAAATCGCAGATTTTTTTCGTTTTTTTTTTGTTTTTATCGTCAACAGAGACTCTTTTTCCATTCATTGCAAGTCTGCGCCCTGGCCGAACACGAAACGCCCCGGCCTGTCCTCTGGCAATGGCGTGTAATCCGTATCTTCCGGATGCTCGTCGAACAGCGTTTTCCTGCAGAAAAAACAACGAAATTCGATAAACCAACAATTTGCCACACAAGGCAGTCCCGGCAGTTTCAGAATTACCCTTCAGAATAATTGAATTTGGTACAGTATTAGGAAAACTAGAAAATTGGAAAAAAAAGGTCCGGTCAAATTTCCAGTAATTAACGTCCAGTCCAATCAACATTGAATTAGTAAAATGGAATTTTCCCCGATTCTTTGCAGCCTCTTGAAAATTTGACTGAATTTTTTTCTACCAATTTTTCTTTCTATTCTTTCTATTATTTTTTTTTCCAATTCTTTTCTTTTTCTACTTATAATCTTCCCGTTTCTACTGGACAATTTTCTGCTAGTTTAACAAATTTAATTGAATTCTGCAATGAATTCTTAATAAATTCATAGAAAAAATCAGTTTTCATTGTAAAATCAAATTTTCTCCGATTCTTTGCAGCCTCTTGAAAATTTGACTGGATTTTTTTCTACTAATTTTTTTTTTCTAATTTTTTTTATCTATTTTCAATCTTTCGATTTTCTACTGGACAATTTTCTACTAGTGTACCAAATTAAATTGAGTTCTCAACGGTAATTCGAAAACCGACACCAACATCTTAAAATCTTGTCAGAAAATTTGAGGACATACAGAATTTGGGGTGTCCTAAGAATCCGGAATCCTCCTCTCTGATGCGGGAACACGTCTTCGGCAAAATAATACATATGGCCGACGGCCATGCCTACAAAGTCTACCCAAATGGCGTTGCCCAAGAGAACCGAAAATCCGAGAAGCACCCAGGGCAAGAGCGGAGCCTGCGGAGTAAACAAAATACAACGCGTTCTCGATTAATTCGGTCCTTTCTCGAAAAGCGTGGATTGCAAAAGCGAAATCGAGCGTCTCGAATGTTCGGAACTCACGTGAAAGTGGAGAAGTCCAAAAAAGTTCATCCTCACGAACGGCGTGCGTCTGGACCAGACGTATACGAGCATGAGAGTGAACGCGTGCCCCAGGAACAACAAGTCCACGAAAAAGGCAAAAAACTGTGGCACGATAAGGAAAATTCAAAAATTCTAAACTCGGCACGTTCGAGAGACGCGATAGCGGCTCGACGTCGAGTATTAAAAGAAAAACGTAACGAATACTCTTATATACAGTAAAATAGGCGTTTTACGACGTCACAGAAACTTTGAATCGTTTTTACAAGAAAACGGATAGAGCCAAGAATCTCATATTCGATGTGAATTTTCTACGATTTTTTATCTTTCGAATGGTCCTTGGTGGAAGAGAATCCATTGAGCCAATCCAAAGAAATCTGACATTGAAGATTTTGGTCGCGAGGTTTGTTAGGCGTTCTGTTAAAAAGGATACGATCATGCAGACTCCGCCGAAAATGAACATCATGACAAAGTCTGCGGTTCTACCGCGGAACGGACCTTCCTCCAACATTCTGCAGTATCTGTACGTGAATATCATGCTGAAGAAGAAATTGAAGCCTACGGTCCCAAAGTAGAGGAACGTCGTGACGAGTCGCCATAGCTGAAGAAAACGTTTCGTGGATAAGACAAAAAATCGAGACTCAATATGAAAAAGACCGAAAAAAAATTTTCAGTCGAATCAAAATGAAATATTTTCTTACCTGATACTGTTTTACTATTAAAATTGGATTAAAGTAAAGTTGAAACGCCGAGACGAGTTCCAGTTGCTGTGAATAAAATCGTAAAGAACGTGTTGATTTTCTCGCGAATAAATGATTGATTGTTATTATTATTGGGGAGTTTTGTTTGTCAATAAAAAGTACGTACGACAGCGATGGTAGTGATGACACAGGCTGTAGTGTAGGCCCGTGTGACGACGGGCATTTGCATGTATTCCTGCTGCAACGGTCTATAGGCCATTTGGTCGGTGCTGAATTTGCGTTTTCACGCGTTTGACAAAAAGAGAGAAAAAAAAAACAATGGATCAAGATTGAGAAAAAAGTTGAGCGTAAAAATGCACTTTGTACGAGTTTGTACAGTCACGAAATAAAAATTGTCTGAATCGGTTTTCGCCTGCTAGCTCAACGATGTTTTTCGCGTACGTAATTCATGAAATATCAACGTGGTATCCGCGTTATCTACTTTGCAACGTTATTCTCGACATCACGAATCGCTTTTTGTCACGTCTTTTTACACTCGTTTGTTGTACGTACGCCAAGTAACGAAAACATACTCGCGGTCTCGCGCTGGATCACTTTAATTCACTTATTTTTACACCGTACGCCAGCAGTTGTCAGCACGACAGTCAAACACCGTTCACCACGTACTCTGCTTTCCTTTTCATCTTTTCCTATATCTTTATCATATGCGCGTGTGTGACGTCGACCGTTTCTTCCGACGATATATCGAAACGTTTACGTCCGAGGCCGTGGTTGTGCCTGAGCCACCGTGCGATGCATCTTTTTCGCGCGGGCGAACTCTGTTTTACCGACAGGGACGAGAATCTCTCTATCAGTCCTGTTTTACCGACCGAGCTGCCAAGTGACATAACCTCATTCTTTCGAATTTTAATGAAATCGACGTGACGGACGTGTTTCCTCGTGTGATTTCGTTTCCCTCTCCAGTTTACAAATAAAAACTTTCCTCATACGTCAATTTCCTCATCGGGCGATTCTTGTACGACGCAGCATGAATAAAAAGAATTTTTCCTGCATAAAAATTGTGTTGTTGAATTTTTTCGAAAACCTGCTTCGTGACAAATATTCCGATCGAATTTTCGTCGTTCTGGCGATGTTTGTCAACTGATTTCGTTTCGTCTCGTGTTTATTTCATTTTAATGGCCCGTTTATCGGAGATTTCCAGGATAAATTGAAAAAATTGGAAAATCATGGTTGTGTCGTAATCGGTCGAATTTCCTCGTTGACGTGATCGAGTTTTCTCGTTGACATCGCGTCGTCGATAAATTATTCACTTGAAAAACTCGAATTTTGAACTTTTATGGAAATTCTGGATTTATGAAAAATGTATAAATATGACGAGGATCTGGCCATCGAATTCTTGCCGGCAACGGCGCACAAGCAACTCGTTAAGGAACTGAGCAAAGGAGCCGCTTGGAAAATGCTCGCCGAAGATGTGGCCGAGCGTTTGGGGCTCGTCGGGTAAGAGAATTTTCAAAAACGCAGTCTCCGTTCAAATGGCAAGTTTATCCCGTTTTTTTCGTATGTATAGGCGACCGTGGATTGATTCGTTGGAGGAAAAAGGAATTTCGACAAAACCTCCGGCAGAAAATTTACTTTTCCAACTAAATACACGAATGTGCAACGTCGGAATTCTCTGCACTTTGCTGGAGGATTGCAAGCTTTTGGACGCTCTTTCCGTCCTCCGACAACCAGGTAAATTGATTCAAATATTAAAAACTAGTTGAACCGCTGCACGAATTTGCTCAAAATTGGGAGGAAACGTTAAATCCTAGAATGGTGACTTGGGATCAAAAAGAAGAAAAATTGCCCAAGATCACGGGATTCTGCATTAAAAAACGAAAAAAATGAGCCCAAGTTGGAGGCTTTTCGTTAAATTTTACTGGAAATATGAATTTTTCTAAATTCGGGTCTTTCTGACCCCAGCCGACTCAAAATTCCGCGCCTTTTTTTTCGTTCTCCCGTTTTTTATCGTTTTACCGCATTTTCGAGTCATTTTTCGATGTCAAACCAAATCGCTCCAGGCTCACGAGATTCTGCATAAAAAAACGAAAAAAATGAGCCCAAGTTGAACGTTTTTCGTTAAATTTCGTTGGAGATCGAATTTTTCAAAATTGGGATCGTTTATGATCTTTTTTTATGGGAAAAAAAATTATTAGGGATTATCTTTCAATGGAATCTGAACCGTTTTCGCAGAACCCTTGATTATCGAGACTCAGCCGAACGAATCTGGAGACGTAGTGGAAATAGCTCTAGGAAAAAGTCTCAAGCTCAAGTGCAAAGCGACGGGATTGCCGCCTCCGAAATATTCTTGGTTCCACAATAATACGCGACTGGAGAATCAGGACGGCGAAGAAATGACGTTAAAAATTGAAAAGTAATGTCAATTTTCCTTATGCTCGCGCGAGGAAACGTAGTTTTCGAAATAATTCATGTCCTGGAATGATTTTTAGCGTATGCCAAGGAGGAGAGTATCGATGCAAAGTGTGCCAGATGGAAAACGATGGGACGGTGATAAATACAAAATTATCGGGAATCGTGCACGTGAAACTGAAGCCCACTCGAATAATCATCGAAAAACAACCAATTCCATTTTTGGAGGTGAAAGAAGGCGCGAGTTTGACACTCGATTGTACGGTGAAAAGTCATCCTGCTCCAAAGTACCAATGGTTTCGTGACAACACGAAATTGGAGGGTCAAAATACGAACGTCTTGCGAGTGAGTTGGAAAAAAAAGTTGATCAAATCGCGTCAAATACGTCGATGATATCGAAACAATCAGCTGCACGATTTTTGTTTTTTGTCACTTCCAGATCAACAAATTCGGCTCCAAGAACGAGGGAAAATATTATTGCTACATTACCAATGAAGTCAGCGAAATTTGTACCCAGAGGAGCAACGTTGTCGTAAGATTTTTTTTTTCCTTAATCCTCCGTCGTCACACTGGGTTGATTCCACCCAGTCCATTTTCGAACCCGTATCGTGACCAATCTATCGGCCCGAAAATTCTCAAAAAATTACTCGACAACCCTTGGACATTCCAGTTTAGACACGAAAAACTTTCCTGAAAGAAATCCAAGGCTAACATATTTTTTAAATGCAAAATGAAGAAGAAAAACGGGAAAAAAAGTTTTTTCACTAAAATAATCGTCACTTTGTGGATTTTAAATATTTTTGCCTTAAATTTGGACCTGATATTCATCAGATCTGGTTCTTTTGGGAAAAAAATAGTAGGATAGCGCGCGGTTGAAAAAACATATTGATTTCGTTATTTGGAAGTGGGTCGATTTCAGAGTGGATTTTAGAGATTTAGCGGTAGTTTAATGGAAACATCAATTTTGGCAACTCATTGGACAAATTTTCGTAGATCGATCTGCCAAGGGAGAAAGCTGTAGCAAAAATCGCGCTTTTGATTGCCAACGAGGATTACGACCATCAGGAAAAATTGCGAACACCCAAAAACGATGTCACCAAATTGTCGCGAATTCTTGAAGAAATAGGATTCAAAGTTGTGTGTTTGCTGAACTTGAACGCCCTTCAAATGCGGAACGCTATTCGAGTATTTTGTTCCGCCCTTACCGAAGGAGTTTACGGTACAAATACTCAATTTAAATCGTTCGATTTTTTCTCCACGATTGCACGAATCATGAAAAACTCAACTTTTTCTCTTTTCCTCAGGTTTTTTCTATTTCGCTGGACATGGTTTCAAAATGCAGGAGAGTTACATGCTCCCGATCGATGCACCGAAATCCTATTTGAGAAGCGACGCCGTTTGCGAGAGCGAATTGCTAGCAATGTCGTTGTCGACCGATCCAGCGCTCCTGGTGGTCGTTCTGGACACTTGTCAGACGGTTCCTCCCAAGTAAGAAAAAATCGGGTCCGACCTGTTGCAAAAATCGTAGGAAATCGTTTGACACGATCCCAGGCAACATTTTGGGTGTACTTCCGAATAGCTGTTACCTCCGATTTGGCTCAAATTTGGTGGAGACCTTCTATTCGACGATACAAGAAAGTGTGTGAAGGGATTTTTGGCGCATCTCAATATTTTTCGAGAAATCGAATTTTGAAATTTTCCAATTTTTTATCATTTCTGAGTAACATTTTCATCCGATTTGGCTCAAATTTGGTGGAGACCTTGTATTCGACGATACGAAGAAGTGTGCCAAAGGATTTTTGGCGCATCTCAATATTTTTCGAAAAATCGAATTTTGAAATTTAAAAAATGCAGACCATTTGTACTATCCAGAATGCACCACGTGGAGGTGAACTGAAATGAGTAGGGAAGTGAATAAATAAACCGAGAGTAATTGTCGCCAGATCGAAGACAATACAATATTGTACTATGTCCCACACACCATCGAAGATGCCCTGCACACACTCCACTGTCCCACACACCATCCGAGGTGGCCCGCCCCCACCCCACATGTATGAACAAATAATACTGTTAATAGGCGGAGCGACGGGGGGTCCGGGGGGCGCAGCCCCCCGGCGGGGTGAAGGGGCGGAGCCCCTTCTGGGGGCGGAGGGGGCGAAGCCCCCCCTGGGGGCGGAGGGGGCGAAGCCCCCCCTGGGGGTGGAGGGGGCGAAGCCCCCTCCTGGGGGCGGAGGGGGCGAAGCCCCCCCTGGGGGGTTGGGGGGGCGAAGCCCCCCCCCAAGGCAACATCCCTGTTTTTAAAATTACTCGAGATGCGCCAAAAATCATTTAGCACACTTTTTTGTATCGTCGAAAAGAAAGTCTGTACCAAGTTTGAGCCAAATCCCAGGTACCAGTGCTTTAAAAATAAAAAAAATTAGTATTTGTTAAAAAATTATATTTTTTGAAAAATATTGCGATGCGCCAAAAATCCTTTGGCACACTTTTTTGTATCGTCGAATACAAGGTCTCCACCAAATTTGAGCCAAATCGGATGTAAAAATCATTCAGAAATGATAAAAAAACTAAAAAATTTCAAAATTCGATTTTTCGAAAAATATTGAGATGCGCCAAAAATCCCTTCACACACTTTCTTGTATCATCGAATAGAAGGTCTCCACCAAATTTGAGCCAAATCGGGGGTAACAGCTATTCGGAAGTTTATCCAACATTTTTTCTCCGTTTTTATTTCTCAAGGGAATGCAATCCAGAAATTCACTCGGAAATACCGAAAGTGAACGAATATGGGAGTGGAAAAAATTTACGAAATTTGATCCAGGCCTACTCAACCTCGAGTCATCGTCCGAGCTACGAGAGATCGAGCAACGATTGCGGATTGTATTTGACTCATTTGAGTAAATACATCAATCGTGATATGATTGTACAGAAAGTTTTCGAAGAAACTGGCAAATGTGAGGACGTTCGAATTCGTAGAAAAAATTGCAAAATGACGTAAATTTTTGTGTGACTGCAAAATTGTTTTTTTTTTTCAGCTATTGACGTTTGGTTCAAGGGAAAAGAACGCAACCAAATTCCAATGTTTGCGCTGACAGTGACGAAGCCCTTCCGGCTCACGGACGCTGTTTACAATAGTAAAAACTTTTTTTAATCAATTTTAGCTTCGAGTATGACTAAAAAATTATGTTTAATTGAAATTTTCTTTACCGAATTAGGAACGCCGCCTCCAGCTGTTCAGAGACTGGCCGAGCTCGTAGAATTTCCATCGAAAACTGTAGAAATTTTATTCCAGCAAACGGGTCTTCGTTGCCCAGCAAAAATAAGTCAATACGCGAAACCTTTTCTCAATTCTGTACGAGTTACGATATGCGGAGTGGCGGATTATACAGTCAATTTTCACAATTCCGTGCCGATGGAACGGATCAATTTGTTCAAAAGTACAAACAGAGACGAATGTTGCTTGCTCAATCCCCAAAGCTGCAAGGTCAGTTTTGCCCGTGTGTGTGAAAGTAAACGAACTTGTTGCTGAAGATGAAGAATTCCGATGATTATTCTGGGACGTTCTTTTTTTCCATAGGGACCGATCGTCGTTTCGCTGGAAAAAAATGGAAAACCTGTGAGTGCCATTTTGCTTCCGATCATCGATTACGTGCCCGGATTCCTGCGGCGATTAGACATCGCGGCGAGAGATTAAAAAATCCTAAACTCATGTTTCCAATAAAGATTTCCAATAAAAAATTTTATTTTATTTTTACACTTTTGCTATCATTCCGTGTTGCTTCATTTCCTCGTTTTCCAACGAATATTCGTAGGCTCTGTCTGTCGGGCAAGAATCAGAAGGAAGAATAAATTTTCATCGATTTATATTAATTAACTACAAACGAACCCGATGAAATGATTTTTTGTTTAAATATTAATATAACAATAAAATGAATTATTAAGAAAACAAAACGCGTATTTGATATTGACTCAACAATACTTAACGACAAGTCAGTACGAGATTCTCGTAGTTTCGGGGTCGTGGCTTCTCTGACTTTTTATTCATTTATTATTTTATTATATTATTATTTATTTATTCCCCCCGATTGTGAGATTTAGAATTCCTCGCCATCGTCTTTTCAAGTTGCTTCCGTATTTTGGAACGACTTTTATATCACGCGGTACGTAAATGGACGTTTTTACGTACGCTTCGCGTGACGAAAAACTTTTTCGTCCTAGTGTTATAATGTACTATTTTCTGTTTTCATTCAGTGCCAGATTTCTACGTCGTGGGATGAAAAAATCTAAAACTCCCGATTTTTTTTCGTATATATAAATATTATTTTCATTTCTTTCTCATTTATTGGTTCAACTGCAAAAAACATCGTCATAAAAGACTCTCGTACGTTCTACATTAATCAGAGCTTTTTGGAGGCTGGATAATAATTGTGCTCGCGAGCCCATTCCTTGCTGCTTAGTTTTCCGGAACCGGATGTTGATAGTCGTACTGCAAACGATAGAAAATAATTGTAAGAATTTAATTGAGCTTCGGCGAAAATTAAGATAAAAATTTTCTTTAAATTACAGCCAAGCTCGGGGAAAAATGGTTCACGGCATTGACGATCCACGACGAATCGCTGCCGTCCGTGTATTCTCGAAGAAATCGATAATTCGCGACGAATATTCGATCTTGATGCTCCTGCAGCCCAGTTATTGCAATAATTTCTCCTCTTTGTTTCATGCGACCAAAACCTCGCATGTAATGGTGGACGACACTTATTTCGACGAATTTTCGGTCGCGCTCTGAACAAAAAATACAATTTTATTAATTGCGCATTGAGACAAAATAATTTATTGATTATCGGTGTCCAGGGAGTTGAAGAATTTTGCACCTTCGTTCATAATGTTAACGCCGCTCGGATACGACAAATAAATGTCCTCTTCTTGTACGGCGATGCATTGTTTTTGTTCGTAGCTCAATTTGGCAATATTTTCTTTCAACGAGTCAATAATGTCCGAAGTGACCAGACCGTTGAGTTGTTCGTAATCCTCGTTAGCCAAAGCTCTCGAAATAACGAGAAGAGCCTTAGGGAAGAAAAAAAATTGTTTCTTCTTTTAAAACGGGATGAAATTTCGTCGAATTGCAAAATTCAGCTGAAATGAGACGATTTGAAAATTGATTTCGACACCGCCTACAAAGACTCACCTGTTTTGTAGCGGAGATGAATTCGGCCTCGTCGAATTCTTTATCGATTTGTGATTTTATGACCATATTGATGATGAAAAAGTTTTTCAGAGTTGAGAAAAATTTGGGCCATAGCGAGGGCGGAAAACTGGAAATTGGTGGCAACGAAACTGCCTCTGTTTTGGGTTCGGGCTCGGTGCTGTAATTTCTGTAGGTCGAGCAAAGAATTTTGTCGGTATTTCGTGTCGTCGTGGAATCGCATACTCGAGTTGGAATTTTTGTTGGAGAATTACACAGATGCACCAATGAGCGGCCGTAATGGCTGACAATTCTGGAGCGACATATATTTTTGTAAATATTAGAAACTATCATTGCAATGAGTTAGGGGAGCGTGAGGCCGCTTTGACGAGGTTCAAAACTTAACCTCAAAATCGCGAGGAAAAAGTCTGCGACGTTAAGCGTTACGGGGTACGTGGGAAAACTTGTTTTTAATTTTTTACAACGCAGTTCATTCGTGTCAATGGCGGCGTTTATCGAAATTTCATAATTTCACTACAGCACGATCGAAAAATCAATGTAACATCAACGTTTAGCTGAAAAAACGTTTTTTGAATTTCAAATCTCCCGCCATTTTCCCGCGCCCTGACGTTCGCCACTTTGGCCCTCGCGATCGATCCTTTTTCGTTGTCGCCAGCTTCAAGTCAATTCTCCAATAATCATCTATTGTCACACACACACGCGCGGACTGAATCCACGTGGAAATTAATGTATCGATTTATCATTCGGGAGTAAACAAAACTACGAAATAGTCAAAAGAGATAAAAACGGCGCTAGAGTCGGGTGTTTTTGTAGGGATAAAAAAGATCGAAATAAATGGAGAAAGCTCGATTTTGACAGATGAAAAAAGGCTCCGAGTGCGTTAATTCATAAAAATCGTTTACCGCCACGACTATTTTTGCACGCATTGATCCGTGCGTGTCCAGAGTCTGCACTCTCGACGAGCAATTAAGTCAAAGTTTCTTTAATGCTGCTTCGCCGGGGCTGATTGCAAGGAACATCGAGGAAAAATGCCTCTCGACGATAATGACATCGAATATATCAAGAGGCAGTATCTCTGCTGCGCTCCCATCAACAAGTTCAATTTCACAGTGAGTCGAAATTCTAACCTCAAAATCATGACTGTTTTTCGCTTCGAATTGCACGTTGTATTTTCATAAACAATTATTCACGCGCAGCAATCGAAAAAAGAATTGACAGAGCCCATAAATTACGAGGCGCAAATAAAAATTTTCGAGCAAACGATCGAGGACAGCGGCGCCTTGAAATATCCCTCGAGATTGACGTACCGAATAGCGTTTCTTCGCGCCCTCATGGAAAAGGTTTTTATCGCTCAGACTCGACTTCGCTAATGTACAAAAAAAAAAATGTTCAAAAACCGCTAAAAATCCTTTTTCTTTCAGTGTGAGAAAGACGGGGAAGAAATTTATGCCAAATTGTACGAAACGTTGACCAGTTACATGATGCTGAGCGAAGACGCCGACACAACGCATTACCGCCAATTTCTCATCAAACTGGAAGACGCTACGGAGCGAATAATTCTGCAGGAGAGTAAAAACTTGATATCTGACGGAACCACCGGATTGTGCACTTGGCAGGTATTCCATGAATTTTTCTCAAAACTCGTAAAATTTTGTCTCTCGCCTGCAAATTGACTGAAAATGAGAAAATCTGAAATAATTGTCGATATAATTTCAATTTGAGAACTGAAAATCGATCCAAACCCTTCGAGGCCATATTTTTAATGGCCTTGAGTCAATTTTTTAATGAAAACGAAAATTCAATGCAAACAGAAAATTTTTGGGGTCAAATCGACCCAGTGCGTACTCGAAGGGTAAATTTGGCTGACGATTTTTTTCTCTCCAATGAATTTGGATCGTTTTTGGTGATAAAAAAAAATGGATTTTTTTGAAAATATCAGGCCGGTTTCGTGCTGGCGGAATGGTGCAACGTGAACAGATCAAAATTGAAGGACAAGATAGTTCTGGAGTTGGGCTCGGGGGTGGGATTGACCGGGATCACGGTGATTTTGTCATCGTCGCCGAAGCGTTACACATTCACGGACTGTCATTCGGGAGTTCTGGACACGATAGTAAAAAACGTGCAACTGAATTTGGTGAAGAATGATAATAAAACGATGGTCGAAGATTTGCGAACGGTGGAATGGAGCGAGGAGTCGTACAAAATAAATTATGGGAGTAGCGAGGTGAGAATAAAGCGTTTGCTGTGGGGCTCGGTGAGCGAGAACGACGTTGAAGCGAGTTGGACGA
Source organism: Diadegma fenestrale (assembly GCA_037043255.1). NCBI lineage: Eukaryota > Metazoa > Arthropoda > Insecta > Hymenoptera > Ichneumonidae > Diadegma > Diadegma fenestrale. The sequence continues at coordinate 2,407,647 of CM073312.1, forward strand.
ATCCGGAAGTGGTATTGGCCGCAGACGTCATTTACGACGAGACTAACTTTGACGAGTTGATCGAGGCTCTGAGGGTTTTCATAAAGCGCTCTGCGTCGCTTGTCGTCGTCGCGACGACCGTAAGAAACGAACAGACTCTGTCAACGTTTCTCGAAAAATTAGGTAAAAATTAATAAATTCACATTTTTCTTCAAGCATTTTCATTCGCCGCTCAGTTTTGTCAGCATCTCAAGCGATTCTCGACATTTGTTTCAGCCGCACAAGGACTCTCGTACGAGGATGAAACAGTCCCAGAGCCAGATTTGTTTTTGCAGTTCGATGAGACTCCTGTACGAATATTAAAGATTTCCAATAAAAATTAGTACTTTTTTCATTTTTACTATCATTTCGTGTTGCTTTATTTCTTCCTTTCACCAACGAATATTCGTAGGCGAATGAGGATGGATTGGCTGAACGGATTCTCTTCCATCAAGGACCATTCGAAAGATAAAAAATCGTAGAAAATTCAAATCTAATATGAAATTTTTCTGACCTCCAGTTTCTCCGTGAAAACGATTTAAAGTTTCTGTGACGTCATAAAACGCCTATTTTACTGCATATAAGAGTGCGGCGAGCTCGCGCTACGCTTTTTTTTCAATACTTGGCCTCGAGCCGCTGCAGCGACTCTTGATGGCTCCGTCTGTCGGGGCGAGAATAAAAAATTCGCAGTGTCCAGTCGTCCGGACATAACCAAAATTTTCAATGTTAGATTTCTCTGGATTGGCTGAACGGATTTTGTTCCACGAAGGACCATTCGAAAGATAAAAAATCGTAGAAAATTCAAATGTAATATAAAATTTTTCTGACCCCCAGTTTCCCCGCGTAAAAACGATTTAAAGTTTCTGTGACGTCATAAAACGTTTATTTTACTGTATATAAGAGTGCGGCGAGCTCGCGCTACGCTTTTTTTCAATACTTAGCCTCGAGCCGCTGCCGTGACTCTTGATTGTCCGGACGACTAGCCAGCAGCGATAAAAATAAAGGATAAATTATTGTCGATTTATATTTATTAACTACAAACGTACATGATAAAATGATTTTTTCTTTAAATATAAATATAACAATATAATGAATAATTGAGAAAAAAATGTATGTATAAAGAAGAAAGAAAAAAAAGAGCGCGTATTAAATATTGACTCAACAATACTTAACGATAAGTCATTTCGAGATTCTCTTAGTTTCGGGGTCATGGCTTCTCCGACTTATTAGCCCCTTATAATTAATTTCCCCCGATTATGAGATTGAGAATTCCTTGCCATTGTCTTTTCGAGTTGCTTTCATATTTTAGAACCACTTTTTTTTGTTTTGGCGTTTAAGCTTAACTTCAGTCTCGTCGACGTCCTTGTCAGCATCTTTTTTCTGAACCTTGCGCAATATTTTCTCCTTAGCTTTATCCTTGAGTTTTGTTTTTTTCGACTTTTTCGAACGATTTCGCTCCTCCTCGTCCAGCTGTTCCTCCACCTCCTTGGCAAAGTCGCCCTTGTTCTTGGCTGCGGCGACAAAAAAAACGAGGATTTGAAGTAACTTGAAAAAACAAAAAAAATTTCTTCGTCGTTCGAAATTTTCGGTGTTTTTTTTTTGTTTACCCGCGTAAATTCCCATTCGCGTGTTTATGCTGCGATCCTCCTCGACCTCGCGCCTCCTGTCCATTTCGAGACACTCGACAATCTCGTTTCGCCTCTCAACTATTTCCACCAGCCTTGAATCAGAAAAATAATCGAATTCGAGCCTTTTTTTCACTTTTTTTCGGACCGCTCTGGCGGACGGAGCAAATTCGTCCAGCCGATCGCGAGCAATTAAATATTTGAGATTCTGTTCGATCTTTCCGGTAAATTTCCGTTTTCAAGAGTCAGCCGGACGCGAGAATTTTTAACAAACCTCTGGATTAGAGTTTCTTCCCTCTGCTTGTCGAAATCAGTCTTGGTCGCTTCCGGCTGGCAGAGAAGGCATCGAATTTGGTACTCGATGTCAGCGTGTTCCTCCTCGAGTCTCTGTTGTCTTCTTAGAAGCATGAGCTCGGCCTGTCGCCTGAACAATTCGTTTTTCTCATTTACGAGAGCGAAAAGTTCGAGCACGAGTTCTTCGACGTCCAATGCCAAATTCGCATCTAGAAAGAAGCGAAAAATCTTCATGAATCTCTGGGGAGGACATTTTTTGATTTTTCAGGGATAAATTTGGGGAATGCGAACCTTCGGCTGCACTTCCGGTCTCTGCCTTGTCCCTGATGAGTTGTTCGAGTCGTACACCCTGTCTCTCGAGACCCTGCTGTTGCATTTCAATCTCATCGAGCTCGAGTTTGACGTCCTTCAAGGACATGACTTTGATCTGCGAAAAAATGGGGGAAAAAACGAAATTATGGGAAATACGTTGGAGAGATTTAGTTTGATGAGTGAAAAACAAGTTCGGGGCATACTTTTCGTCTGCGAGGGATCGGCCTCGCTGGGGCAGGCCCTTTTTTCCTTTTCCATTTGCCCTGGACGCTCTTGTCGGTATAAGAATCGTAAGGATTAGCGTCGTCGCTGGAGACGTTGTTCAAGTTTTGCGTTGTTCGATTTGCGGCGTCCTTGTCGTTTTTCGGATCTTTCCACGTTTCGTTATCGATTATCGGGGAATCGGGAATGGCGAGATTTGCTCTGAGGCTCGTGCCGTAGGGCGTGCTCGTTGGTAAGGGAGGCGGAGGCGCTGGTTTTGCTTTCCGGGCCTTGGGAGTCGAGCGCAGAGAGTTGTTCTGGAAAAAGCCCAAAAAAATGTGATTTTAAGGTAGAAAATGTCGCAAGACGCGAAAAAATCGTTTTCGTGCGCGAGTCAAAATGTCTTACGCTGCTCGGCAACGAATTGGTCGAGCCCAAAGAATCTCCGGGGGAAGCGAACAATTCTTTGGCGACAGGTGGAGGTGGGGCGTGTTTTTTTTTCCTACAAGTTCCGCCGGCGGTCGAGGTCGATCCGTTGCTTGCGAGCGAGCTGTTGGAGGCGTAAAAATCGTGTTTCCACGGAGACAAAAGTGTGTCTGCCGTGTGTCTGAAACGGAGAAGAAAAAAATGTCAATAAAAACGAGATTTTCGAAAAAAAAAAAAAAAAACATTGGACTCGATTGGCATTTCGTTTGATTCGAAATTTTAGCGATAAAACGTACTTGATGGTTCGTGGCTTAGGAACGGGAGTGTGAGTGTTTGAGCTGGGCCGAATCGATTCGTCATCGTCGTCGGTTTCGTGTTCTTCTTCCTCGTCGCTCAAAAAAGGGTTGAAATTAATTTGTGGGGCTTTTAAGCGTCTTTTAGTGGGTGCCTCGTTTTGGTAATGCAAATGAGATTGTTGGGGGCTTTCCGAGGCTTTATGAATATTTCTGGTGGCCGGACGAGGTGGAGCAGAAATTTGTGCGTCCTCTTGATCGTCCTCGTCGTCGCTGCTGCCGAAAGGATTAGTAGAGACGCGGGGTTCTTGGTTTTCCTTCGGCACTTCTAGTTCGTCGTCGTTGTTGCCATCGTCGCAATCGAACGGATTTAAATCGCTGGGATAATTTTCCTCGTTTTCACTGAGATCCACGCCGGAGGCATTGAGAACCGTGACGTCAGTTTTTTTCGTGTCAGCATCTTCTTTTTTTCGTGAAATCTTGTGATTCGTGCGTTTTGGCACGGGCGGCGAAGTGATTTTGTTCTCTGGGCTGGACAGATCGACGGACGGTGCGTCTGGGACGACATCGTCGGTCGAACTTTGATCTCGTTCGATCGTGGACGACGAGGGAATTTCCGTATTCGGCTGGATTTCGCGACAATCTTCGTTCGTTCGCGTCGATTCGTTGTTTAGCTCGTGACGACTCGTGCTCGCCGAGTTGCTTGAATTTTTTGGCAAATCTTGGTCTCTCCGAGTCTCGAATAATTTCAATCGTTTTTGTACGAGTGACAAGGACTCTGTGTCAATATTCGAGCCAATTGTATCTTTGGTATTCGTTCTCGTGGAGTTTTTACAATCGTCTGAAGCGACTGGGTCTGGGGCATCATCATCATCATCATTATCATGAGGGATATTAATTCTATTAGAATTGTTCGTGTGCTCGTGATTGGCAGTGTCATTGAGCGAGGAAATTTGCTTGGAATCCTCGGAATTATCATAATCATTAATAGCTAAATCTAATTGATTAAGGCTGTTGTTTGTATTAGCTCGTTGAAGAGTGTCATTACAAGTGCTATCGCTAAGAGGACTAAAATCTATATTATCGGTGTGAATAGTCTCGTGTTTGGGTGTTGTTGAGGGCATTATGGGTTTGGTCAAAGTCACGTTTTCTTCGATGACCGATGTAGGGGTCAAGGTGCCCTTGGGGGTTTGGCGACGATCTCCTTCTTTCGTGGGTTGTTGGTTGATCGATTGGGCGATGATAATTTCTGCTTCGATCTCGTTTTCCTTTTTGCGGGACACATCGGTGGCGGGATTTTCGGTATTTTTAGTTAAAAAGTTTTCCGTCATGAAGCTCATTCGCATTTGCGAATTTCTTCGTCTCTCCGGACTCGATGGTTCGTCTTTTTTATCAACTTCCTGAGGCGAAATTTTTTCGTCCTCCAATCGAGCTCGGTGACTGGTTTTTTCTTCATCGCTCAATGATCGTTTGTACAATAGTTGGGGTTTAACGTTATCGCGTTGCTTGTTAATCAACAACATCGCGTCCCTGTTTGACTCGTGATAAAGGGTTTGTTCGAGCAACGGGCTCTTGGTTGTTTCCTCCTCGTCTGGACAAGTCTCGCAACAATATTCACCCTCCTCGGTCTCGTAATAATTTCCAGGTGTCAATTGATTTTTGCAACGCGCGCAACGAAAACACGTACGATGATAAGGCGTTCGTGATATCACGAGCTTCTCCGCCAGAAATACCGGCATCCCGCACACCGCGCAAGGATCTCGTCGCATCCCCATACGTGGACCCACCTGCGTCAATTAATTTCACAAACATTAATTCATCGATTAATCTATTTATTCATTGAAAATAATCGTTTTTGGCCGTTTCAGTTGATTAATTCATTAATTAATCAAATAATAAAATAAAATCGAAAAATTACTCAACTAATTCGTTAATTAAGGATTTGATTCAAATTTCAATTAATTTTTCAATTAACATGAAAATCAAAAATCAATCACATCAAAAATAAACGATATCAATGAAATTAATTTTTTTTTAATCAATAAAAATCATAATAATAAACTAAAATCGAAAAAATACTTAATTAGTTTGTTAATTAACATGAATTAATTAAGTAATTGATTAGAATTTTAATTAATTTTTTGATTAACACGAAACAACAAAAAAAACGAATATTTTCAATCGGGTCATGGTAAATCGGGGTCGGGGGCATCGAGTGGGGCAAATTAGAGGCGAATGAGGCTAAACAAAACTTTTAGTTGAATTAGTTGAACGGGTTAGTCATAATTTTCGTTTTTCTGCATCTCAATCGATGTCCATGGGAAATTGCTACCGGGTTTTTGTGAGAAGAATTCCTGGGGGTAAAGAGGAACGAGAGAGAGAGAGGGAAAAAAGAATAAGAGAAAAATTCATCAAACGGAGATTCGATCACGTTCTCGTGACGATGCCCAAGAGGATAATTCTAAGCGTGCTTATTATTTCCCGAGTGGATTGAAACGAGAGAATAAAAGATGAGGTATACGCGAGAGAGAGAGAGAGCTGATCGAGGAATTTTGCATTCTCGTGTGTGTGATTAACAAACGAGGAGTCTCCCTCCCCCCCCTCTTCTCTTTCGACAACGATTGTACAGCACAGCTCATTTATTCACGGACTACTTATCGGTTTGATCGTTACTCTCGCGCTAGTCTGTTTTTTTCTCTCGTTTTCTTTAGCCGTTTCATTTTTTTCTCCCCTTTCTATTCCTTCGCCACGAGACGATGATGGCTGTGGGGCAGCGAACTTTTATGACACACTGAAAATTCAATTTTGTCAAAAAACGTCGATATTTTGTTAAACGCACGGTAAACTAAATATTTCCGGATAATTTCAAAGTTTTTCATCCCTAACGCAACTGTCGGTCAAATTTATTAAATTCTAGAATATTTATCGCTGCAATGACAAAATTTTTGTGATTTTCGAAAAAAAAAACGTTTAGTCGCGAAATCCCTTAAAATTTCGATTTTCCCAACAAAATGTTCTTTTTCGTGCAAGTTCGTGCGGAGGAGCAAATACGATTTGCACGGCGTTCGATTTATCAAAAATAACTACACGGACGATTTTTTTATTCGATCAATTTAAAGAAAAATGTAATTAATCAATTTCGTTGTATTTGTGGCAACTAAAAAGCGTCGATTTTCACTGGATCCTTGTTTCGCAAAGTAAAAGATACGAGAGGAGGCTGATGGCGGTGCTGGTGACGAGAGTAACGATGCATTTCTTGCAAGACAGCAGCGCGGGTTCAACGTTCGCGCCACTGGCGTCGGTTCGCGGTCACACCAAATGACACATCAAAAAGGCAAAAGCGACTGCGGGACATACGAGCGTGTCGCGATGATGTAATTTCAATTAATTGTCACTATTTATCGCTCTCTCTCGCGCCCGCGGTTTGCGATGGAGCGTGAAGATAAAATAATAACAAAAAAACGATTAATTAACTAATAATTAACAAATTTTTTTAATTCGACTCGAATTGGATCATTTTTCGTGCACAGAATTTCTATTTTTTTTGCAATAATCACCCTGGCAAGTTTGTTGTCCATGACGAAATGTGTTTTTCAATAAATAAATAAAATGAAAAATTCACCGGTCCGCGGAAAGACGGGAGCGGCGCGTTTCCGTGTGTGTCTCTCGATGGCCGGCCAGACGGCGCACTATCTTAACGTTAATTCTTGCTGCTGTCTTATTCGTCATCAACTATCGCAGAAGCACTAGACGGATAGTATAATTTTCTATTCACCATTCGTAGCGCGTGCGCATTCGTGTGCATATATTTTTTTCAATACACGAACGCACGAGCTACATATAAATAAACATTTGTACACGAAAGATTCTCGTACGTATGGGATGCGTTTTAGTTTTATAAATAGCCTCGTCAGGCTCTCGACGTGTCATCGACTTTGGGACCTTTGAAAAATTGACTTTCAATCGACAAAAAATTGATCGATTCATTAATAATCGCAATTAACTTTCATAATTAATCAAATAATTCCCAATAATTAACTAATTATTGAATAATTAGTCAATTATTGGCAATTACTCAATTAATTCAGAGCTCAAAAAAACATCGAAAAACTGCCACGTTCAAAAGCGCGTGGGGACTATAAAAAAAATTGTAAAAAGTTATTAAAAAAATGGCAAAGTGAGGCTCAAACTGTCCCCTTCAAAACGGTGCTTATTAAATTCTCTCACGACCTTTTTCCACCAAGATATGGAACTTGTAGCGAGGCTGAAATTTTCGATAAGTGAACCCATACTTTTGAGCAGGAGTGTATAATAATAATAATATATAATGAATAAAAATAAATAAAATTAAATATAAATAAATAATTTGAATAATTTTGAAATAATTACCTAATTATACACAATAATTGACTAAATAATGAATAAACAATTGAATAATTGATTAATTTTAAATACTCAACTTTTATTATGCAAAAATGAATTCGTTGCTAATGTCAAAGTTCTGGACGTGTTGGAGTGACTTGGAAAATGTGAATGTCTCGTAAAAATCATGGTAAATTATGAAACGTAATTTTTTCCATACACTCGAATGTTTTTCGTACGTGCACGAGGAGAATTTACCTTTTCCATATTCAAGCGTCGTTTGGTAAACGTGACGAGACAAAACATCGAAATACAAAAAGGAAAGTAAACAAATTGGAATGAAAAAACGAAACAGCGTGTCCGCGGGGACACGTGACATCCTCAGGACAAAGAATAATTTATGCGTCACGTCGAGAAGGCAGGGGGGGGGGGGTAAAATACTCTGAGGTAGATCTACGTGTGGGTTTAGTATTTTTTTAAATCCTCGGACGGCGATAAAAGGGAATGACGGATCGAGGCAATAAAAATGCAGTTTTCGAGGTGCCTCGTAAACGATCGATTGTAAAAAAAGAAAAGAAACAAACGTTGGGAGCAATAAACGGCGAAGAAATAAAAATCGCCGGGAAAAAATGAATTTGGGACTGGGCGGACAACAAAAATGGAGGATCTGATGGACAAAAATTGGATAACGTTAAAATTTCTACGAACAATCATGCACAAATAGTGAAAAATAATCAACTATTTTTTTTTCAAGCGTGCAAAGCATGCAAATCATATTGCGTTTGTGGTTACGACAAATCGGAGCAACGAAAAAATAAAAATAAACATAGAACATAGAAAAAAAACGATATGAAGTGGAAAAAAATGAAAAATAAATTTGAAAATGTGAGAAAACAAATAAATAGATGATGATACAAGCGGAAACAAATAAGGACGAAGCAAATTACCTTCTAGCAGAATATTTCGGGTTTATATTGCCCCATTAAGTCCAAGCTTTCCTCCTGGAGAACAAAAATAAATGACGAGGTGGTTAAACGTTGCTGAACCTGCTGCTTCTGCTGCTGTTGCGACGATTTTGCATTCATTTATTTCCTTCTCCCTTCCTCCTTTTATTTTCTTTTCGCTCGTTAAATTGCTTCGCGAAATGTTCAAGTATCTCTCAATTAATTAAGGACCTTGATGAAAAATGGTAATTAATATCAGAGCCTCGTCATTTCGGCGAGTTTAAAAATCGTAAAATCGAATTTTTCGTTCAACCGAACCGGCTAATTTTGGAATCAACGAAAAACCCCGAAATTTCCAATCGATCGCGGTTTTTCGGCTAAAAATCGTCCAAATTTAAATTTATTCATAATTTTAGTACAAAATTGAATCGAATGAGAAAAAAATAAAAAATTCCGATCCGGACAGCGGAAATCCTTGAAATTCCCAACCGATCGCGTTTTTTTCGGCTAAAAATCGTCCAAATTCAAATTTATTTAAAATCCGAGTACAAAATTGAATTGAATGAGTAAAAAGCGAAAAAGTGTCGATCCGGACAGCGGGAATCTGTGTAACTGGCTCACTGGCCGATCCGTGTTCCACTTAGCGTAGTTTGTGTAGTCTGGCGCGTGCATAAACGTCAATTTGCCGAGCGAGCGAGAGATTTCCCATTCTCTTGAATCTCGTGATGGTCTCTCGTTTTTCGCGAGTCGTTGAACGAAAAAAATAAACACGTGCGTGCGCGTACGTTGGTATATGGACGAGAGAGAGAATAAATTAAAGTTTGATGGTGGTGGAGCGCGTCGTGTGTGTTCTAGAGTGGCACGACGAGGAGGGTGACCGAGCAATGATCCAATTTTCTCTTTTGCCCGCTTCCGTGATCGGAATACGTATTCGCGTCAAACCAACTTTTTTTATTCTTTTTTTTAACCATTTCGAGCTTCCTTCCTGGTGCGTGAGCCCTAGTGGCGATTTACCGTTGTTTCTAGCGCGATAGACACGAGACTGGACTAAATAATAAAAACAACGAGTGACGTGAGCTAAAAAAAGCCTCGAATCAAGGTCACTTGGCAAATTAATTCGAAAAACGTTCCATTTTTTTTCTCTTTTCTATTTTAAACGAGACGAACGAGGTTCGTGAAAATTTCTCCTTGAAATTTCGAGAAAACTTCGATTTTTGATCGCGAAGGAAACGAGAATGATGGGGAAAAGAAAAAAAAGTGAGAAAACGAGCTTTTCGGACGGTGGAAAAAAAAGTGACGACAGTTCGTCGACCTCGGAGTTCGTACACGATGCAGTGCGGAGAAGGGGCAAAGTTACGGGTCTCCGTGAAGTTGGTCCCAGCCGTACATTTATTCGAGTGTTACGAAACTTCCTCCTGCCGCGAGTTCGAGAGAAATGGAGGGGGCCACAGGTAGGAGAGAATTTCGAGGCTTCTTGCATACGGAGTGCAAGGTTCAAGGGCTTTTTCCTGTTGCATGGCAAATCTCGTCACTTTTTCTCTCTTTCGTTTTCTTTCTCTCAATTTTTGTATTTGCTCAGTATTTTTTTATTTTTTCGTCTTTTTCTCCTATTTTTACCATTTTTATGCGAAATTAACTCGTTTTTTTGTCAAATTTCAAAAACCATGACGATTTTCGAACCAATTTTGTGTTTGGATGCTAAAAAATGATTTTTTTATTGTCCGAACGGAATATTGAGTAAGAATCATGAAAAAAGAGAATTTCGTTGCATTCCAACGATGGAAACTTCAAGATCGTGAGGAGAAATGTGTCGGTGATAAAAATAACGAGCCCGGCCGAAGAAAATTTTCGAATTTCCGTCATTTTTCATTTTTTTCCGCCTCCCAACGAGTCTCGCGTCATTAAAATCAAATCGCCTAAGAAAAACTGAATGGGAACCGAAACTGATGAAATAAAACGAGGGAACAAAGTTCGGCGAACCAAATGGAAAGATTTGAGATCTGTGTCACGCACCGTATCGATTAAACCGACAAGTAGAGAAAAAGAGAGAGATCCACACTGTTTAGCGATCGAGAAAGGATCGCGAGGAGGAATTGGCGCGGTTTGCTCACCGTGGTGGTCCAATTAAGGCGCGAGAGGATCGCGGAACAAGTATTTTGCCGGAAATCGCGCGAATTCCACGTGCAATCACGAACAAGTCAAGGATTGCTCACTCGGAATTATATGGATATAAAAAATGCAAGTTAGTGCGTGTCAAATATTTATAACGGGCTGCGAGTGTTTCGATGTGAATCGATCGATTTGATCGTGTAATAAACGAGGATTGGAGAAAAAAATGAAAAGGGGGTTGGCGGGGGTTGAAAATTGAATGATTTTTGAGGGGAGAAAGAAAAAAGAACGAGCGAGGATCATTAAAATGGACTCTAACGCGGTCGAGAAAGATTTTTAAGGTCAATGATATGCGCACGTTTGTAGGAGCCGCATTTGAGTTATACGAGATGTATATATTTGGATGGCGGATGAATCGAGGATGGAATAATAAATAAATATTAGCATGTCACGAGCTGATGTGACGAACGGTTCGGCAGGGATAATTATAATACTGCACGAGGGAACTGCACGTGGTTTATTTTATTCGGGCTTGAGTATCGATCGTTAGGATCAAGCTGGAGATTTTGCTTTCATATGTTGAGATGCGTTTTACAACGCAGGGAGACTAATTGGTCGTTAAAGTGTGCGAACGAGGGTCAAAATGCTTGAGGACATAAGAAGAGGAAGAGAGATGCACGTTTATGCCTTTTTCAATGCGATTTTATGCGCCGAGTGTGTCGAGATGCAGTTATTCACGAAGAGGAAATCGTTCCGAACAAAAAACATCCCGGCAATTTTTTTCTACGACGCACCGTTCGGGAGATATCGAAAGATTCATAAAATTCCACCTGTGGCCAAAAATCGGCGAGAGCGAGTGCGCAGGCGCGGCGGCGCGGTCACGTGACGCGCGCCACGCCCACTCGGACCCAACGGAGCAGCCGATTGGCTGGCGCAAGACTCGAGCCATAACTCGAGAACGCTGGCTCGCAGAGAAAAACGCAAAAGGACTTTTCGCCTTGGAAATTGACGAGCAACGAGTGTACGAGACTTGAGAAACTTTTGTTACGATCTGTACCCGCACGAGAGTCTCGGTGGGTTTGCTCGCGCGGGGGGATACGAGACCACAGTAATTTTCCTTGTACGGGAGGCAAGAACCAAATACAGCAGCACAGAGTGACGGGAGTTTAGACACACGCACACATACAACGGCAAAGTATAGGGAACGGGGTAAAGAGAAGAGAGGATCGGAGACTTATCTTCTCTCGTGTTTTCTCTTGGCAGAGAGTAGCAAAGTCGATCTATGGTTTCTGCAACGACGCGTCGACGTCGATGCCACTACACGTTTCCGGGGTGAAGTTCTCTCTACTCCACGAGATTATATACCTATATATATTTATCTATATAAAAGCGAGACTATCGAGTTACGAAGCTCTTCGAGACTCAAATACTCCGAGCCCTCTGTACCCGTCAAATCGATTCATCAATTTAAATCTGTCCCGGAAGTGAACGAGGATCGTTGAGAGAGTGAGAAAAAAAATTAAAAACAAAAAAATTGTTGTCTAATTTTCGTTGTTGGTAAATTAATCAGAGAAAAGCGCAAAAGTGGTCCGAATGTTTTTTTCTCGAGTTCGTACGTTTTTCTTTTTTCTTTTTCGTGTTCCTCGAATTTGCAACAATCGTCGTAGTTATTAATACACTGAAAATTCAATTTTGTCAAAAAACGTCAATTTTTTGAATACAGCCAACTAAATATTTTGGGATTAGTTCAAAATTTTCGTTATTTCGACAATATTTTTCATTGTAACGGAACTGTCAGCAAAATTTACGATTGGAAGGACAAAAATTGACTTTTCGAAAAGATTTTCCAGAATGTTTTTTGCTGAAATGACAAAATTTTCGCGATTTTTCGAAGAAAACGTTTAGTTTAACGTTTCCAACAAAATATCCAGCTTTTTCAACAAAATTTTATTTTCAGTGCATGGTTAATGGTTTCGAGATGAATAAGAATGAAGTAAATGAAGGAAAATAGAAAATTAGTGAGTGTAATTTGGGGATTAGGAATTGAGGAACGATGTGAAAGATTTATCGAAAAATTTTCATGAATTTTGATGCACCAAAAAAATTTCGAGAAGCTTGCGAAACCAAAAAAACGAGACAAAAAACTGTGAATGAAAAAAAAAATTGCGAGAGCATGATTTAATGGATTTTGCGATGTAGTGAGAAATAATTCGCGAAAAACAACAAAAAAACGTCGCGCGATGAGAATGACACGACGATACAAAAGCTTTTTCGTTGCACAGCAGCGAGAGGCTGGGAAAGATGGAAAAGAGGTAAAAAAGAGAGAAAAGAATAATAATAATCGAGGAGGAAGTTGGAGGAGAGAAAGGAGAAGAGAAAATAAGGAAAAAACAAAACAAAAGCGTCGTTTATTACCTTTGGCGTCGTAGACTCTGGTACAGGGGTAATTCCTTCGTTGGAGCTTTCCTTTGTTCTGCTGAGCGCGAGTCGACTGGGCGAGGAGCCTGACGAAAAAAAAAGCCAAAAATAACAAATTTATTCCGCAATATCAACAAAAAATCTAAAAAATCGCTTTTTTCGTCGTTGACATTTTTTCTCCGTTGCAGCGGAGAGAAAAAAATTGAAATTGAAATGAAAAAAAATGTCGAAAATCCTCGTGTCGTGGGAAAATGAAAAAAATCTCGTCCCCGCGGGTTTCTCGACGATTTATTCGCTTTTACGAACAGATCGCGAAACGAAAAAAAAAACTCGCCACGATTTTGTTTTTTTTTTTCGCTTCGACGGCCTCTTCGCGCTATACGGAGTTTGTCCACGTGGACGTTGCAAAATCACGTCGAATCCGGCGCGATGTTTATCGCGGCCATAGCCCGCGGTCATTTCGCACGATTTCTCACATTCAATAAATATATTTCGTACGATTCGCTGCGTAAACCGCGACATCGAACGATTAAATCTCGATTTAGCCCCCCCGCCCCCGGAGAGCGTTTGTGGGACTCGTAATTACCGAGGAAATGACAAAGAGAATAAAATTTCATGGCCCGATTGCGCGGGAGCAAGAAAAAAGGAAAAAAAAACGCGGACAAAATGGAATTTGGATGAAAAGTTGATCAGAAAATTTTGAAATACTCAAAAATGCTTCGTTGAATTGTAAGATTTGTAGGGAGAGATGGAATTTTTCATAAATTACACGAAAAACCATAAAAACCTTAAATTTTCATTCGTAATAATGTTGCAAATACTGCAAAACAAAAACTGATCAAAATTTGAATAATATCGAACGTGTAGAAACAATGGGAATCGGCAAAATTATCGACAATTGAAGAAATTGTTAATACAATTTTGAAAATGTATCAAAAGTCTGCATTTTCATGAATATCAATATTTTACAAACAAAAACTGTAAAATTTGAATAATACTGAACGCGTAGAAATAATAAAAATTTCAAAAAACCGAAAAGAAATTGTCAAATTTAAAAAAAAAACCATAAAAAATTCAAATTTCCATATTAATATTTTGGGAAATAGTTATCCAAAATTTGAATAATGAGAAAAACAGCGAATCAGTGGAAAAAAAAGAAATTCTGATTTAAAAAAAACCATCAAAAGCCTAAATGTTAAATGACTCTGAAGTTTGCATCGTTGGAATGCAACGAAATGCATTTTTATCTTTGACAAAAATGCATTTTAACTAAATTAATTAATTTAACTAATTAATTAATTTAATAAAATAATTAAATTATGTTTTCATAATTTCGAAAAGCAAATCGGCTGGGAAAATTCTGGATGACATTGAAAATTGAATGAATCTTGAAAAAAATTAAATATTTTTCGATACATTCGAAATGCATCCTTGGAATGCAACGAAATTCTGTTATTTCTTCAGCAGAGCCAATAATTATTATTGAATATTTGGTCCAGCCACCAAAACGATTCTCTCTTGCGACCAAAAAGTTCAATCGACTCAAAAAATTGCCACGATTTTCAAAATTCAATAAATAATCAATAGAAAAAATGTTTTTCGCTGAATCTCAACGTTGCAAACTTCAGAGTCACTCCGAACGTGTAGAAATGATAATAATGGGAAAAGTGAGGGCGAGCGACTGAAAAGGCGATGTAATGATTGTGAAAGGATGGGGAATGACGTATTGGGCAAGAGGGAAGATGTACCTGCGCCGATATGCAGCAGCAGCAGGAGCAGGAGCAGGCTCAACATGAGCATCAAATATAAAATGCAAAGTGTATACACGTATATTGATAGAAAAGTATATTCGCGCGATATAGTTGAAGCAAAAGCGCGATTATCTTTGTGATGGGACTCGACAAGGCGCGCGCTTTCGCCAATCAACTCTTAAAACTTGTCTCGTCGTCGTCTCTATTTCGTTGGATAGATATTTACTTGTACATCGGACGTTTGTACAGAGTCTTGTTGCACAATCAAGAGAGAATGAGAATGAGAAAAAACGCTTGAGTCTCGTTGCTTTACACACGAATACGTGCGACCGTCTCTATCGTGGCGCTCCTTAATTTCAAAAGGTCTTTGCACATGTCGAGAGGATTGTCCCTGGATGCCAATTGCCATTCGATTCGATAAATTATCCATTTTTTCAAACAATTTAAACAAAATTGTTAATTTCTTCGATTGAACCCTCAATTTTTTAAAAAATCTTTTCACTTTGAAGTTTTTCAAAAAAAATTTTCACTTGACGTGAAAAAAAACTACGAAAAATCCTAAAAATACATTTTTTTTGTTAATTCCAACAAATTTCGACGAAACTGAAGTTTGCAACGTTGAAGTGCAACGAAAAATACGTTGAGTGAAAATTTTTGTGCTGATTTTGTTTTTGGATCGTAAAAAAAATCGTTTTAGTGTCCTAACAAAATATTAAATAAGAATCGCGAACTCTGCTCAAGAAAAAACCGAATTTCGTTGCATTCCAACGATGCAAACTTGAGCATCGTCAAATTTTCTTTAAAAAATAAAAAGAGGGAGAGAGTTTTGATTAATTTCGATGGCGATCAATAAATCATCGCGAAATGAGGTTATCGAAAGATTTTGACGGAATCTAATTGGCCGAGAAAACTAGTGCAATTAGCAACAAGTTGTTAGCGTCCCGAATAGAACGCTCGTGGCACGAGCAGAAAAAAAGAGAGAGAAAGAGACCAAGAAAGAATTAAACGAATCGTGACGAAAATTATTTGCCCCCCAGCAGGCGAAAACGCGTTTTGCCGAATCGAGTCCCATAAAATGGCAATTATTTCAATTTTCACAGCAAATTATTGTGATTACGATTATTATGATTAAAAAAAAAAAAAAAATGGACGTCATCGCGGCTGCAGCGAATTTGCTGGCAAGAATAACGAAAAGAACGAGTGCAAAAAAAACTTTTTATAAAATCTGTAATATGTTTTTTCACCTATTCCGATAAACTGGGGTCAAAAAGACCCGAATTTTGAAAAATTCATATCTCCGGTAAAATTTAACGAAAAGCGTCCCACTTGGGCTTGTTTTTTTCGTTTTTTCATGCAGATTCACGCGAGCCTGGGACAAATTCGCTCAAAGTCAAAAAATTGGTCAAAAATGTGGTAAAACGATGCAAAAAATGGGAAAATGAAGGAAAAAAGGGATTTTGGGTCGGCCGGGGTCGTTTTTTACCCCAATTTACTGTTTCGGGGTAAATCGTCGCCTGAGGGCGCCGAGAGCATCGTAAAGCGTGATTTTCAGGACAGCAGGACGTTGAGAGAAAGCTGGGACGAGGCGTTTGATTGTGGCACGTGTTTGAAGCGACTTGGGCAGTTTGCGAACAAACTTTGACGAAGCGTGACCGAGAATTTGGCTCGCGTTGATCGCGGGAGCAGGAAAAATCAAGATTTTTGGAAAATTTCGATTTTTGAGGAACAAAATGGAATTTCGAGAATGAGAAAAAAGAGGAAACGAACCTCCAAAGCTCTGATAAAATTGGGACAAATATGTGAGAATGGAGAGTCGATCGGGCACGGAGCACGAGGCCATGTCCTCGGCGTCGAGCAACGCAGGAATCCCCAGATGTTCGGCGGCGGTTCTGAAGGCGAGCTCGTTGTTGCCGTACACGTCGTCCTTGTTCAGGCTGTTGAAATCGCTGCAACCGAAAAACCAACAAAGCAAAAATAAATAAACAAATAAAAAATATCGAAAAATCGCAAAAACTCGCCAATTTTTGAGTCTTGACGAAAAAATCAATAAAAATTCAATATTTTTTTTACAAATTTCATCAAAATTCAGTTTTTCAATAATTTTTTCATCATTTTTCGCAACTTTTTCGTTTCCATCCCCAAAATAAATCGCAACATCATTTTACGCGAATGACGAACGTGGCAAAAAAAATTTGAGACCATTTTTCGCAAAATGACGTTTTTTTTTTAATTTACTCCAAAAATTTTTCATTTTTTTTTCAATTTTATGGAGTGAATTGAATTTTTTTGAAAATTCTCTCGATGAGGGAAATTTTGGGGCGTTTTGGCTGTCGATTTCGGATTTAGAGAAAATGTGACACAGATTCGCGATGATTTTTAGTCGTAGGTCCGCCGCGTAGTTCGTACGATGACTCAGAACTCGCGTATCGCCGTGCCACACCCACCCCCGCCACAACGCGACCGATCGAGACTTCTTATCCTCTCTCGTTCAAGTACAAGACAAACCTACGCGCGCGTTCCTAATCCTGTGTATTGTATAAACGAAGGAAGAGAAAAAAGCATGGACGACGTAGTCATGGCGATAGTTTATTTTCCATGGACGTCCTACGCACACAATTTAGTTGTCCCTCTCGATTTCTATCAACGACGTTGGCTTAAATCACGTCCAGACGAGGAGAGAGATCGAGAGAGGGAGGAAAATCTACGATTTAAAATAATTCGTCACGATCTGGTTCGAAAAACTTGCCACGCCGGACTGGAAAGAAAATTTTGTCTTCGAAAAAGAAAATTTTTACAAAAATATTTCGTTGAGTAAATAATGAAAAATGTTCCACGCGTGTGCGATCGCCTGAGAACGTTTTGCTCGACCACGAAGTTTGCATCGTTGGAATGCAACGAAATGCATTTTTATATTTGACAAAATTGATTATTTCAATGGAGAATTTAATTACGACGATAAAGCGATCGATTTTTGCATATCGGCTGGAAAAATTTGTCTGGCATTGAAAATTGAACGAATCAACAATTGAATCAAATACTTTTCGTTGCAAACTTGAGCTCCATTCGAGCACGAGCACGAGGGGAGAGAAGGTGAAGAAAAAAGGGGAAGAGGCAAGCGATCTCATTGACGTTTTACCGTTGGCCGATTAGCACGTTTCTCTTGACGAGCTCCGCGATTCATAAAGACTCGGGAGCCTTTCTCTTGTCCTATCTCGATTCCGTAGAAGAAAAATAATTCTTTTTCTTATGCGTCTCTCGTTACTTATTTTTATATCATTTTTTACAATACCCTGGCCGCATTGGCCCTCTGGCAGCATTAACGGAAACTTTATGGACGTGTAATACGATTTTTAAATGCCCCGCGGTCGGACTAAATAAGAGCCTGGTGGCAATTTTAGAATTTTTTTTCCCCACATAAGAAAAAACGTTAAAAAGTTATTTTTTTACAAATTTTTTTATGCTCGCTGTAAAATCTCCGTTGAATTCGATACTGGGCAATTAACGTGTAAACGAGAAAAAAATAAAAATGGCTGCAGCGTGCTCGATTTCTGACAAATAGCGAAAAAAATGTGGGCAAAAACGAGGCCGAGTCGCGAGAGAAACGATGGGAGCGATTTTTTTTTTTTTAATTGCCTTTCTGATGAAATGAGACCAAAAGAGGAGAGCGACTCGATAAAGTAGCCAATCGGGAGTGAATCGTATCGCGAATAGAGTCAATGTGAGTCAATCTCGTACGCGCGTTATTGCGACTTTTTTTTTATTCCTTTTTCATCAATATCCATAGATCGGACGCACGTGCAGCATCGCGTCGTCGAGAAATCGCTTTCTCGAGACTCCCGGTCGCGTTTTCCTCGCATGAAAAAGTTGGCCGATATTTTTTTTCATATCCACGACGGATTGTCGGGAGGAGTAAAAATCTCGGACGAAATCCCACGAAGGAGATCGAGAGTGAAAAAAAATAGGAAAAAACTGAATAAAATGAAAAAAAATTAAAATTCAGTCGAAATGACGATCGAAATAAAAATCGTAGGGAGAAAAAAATGAACGAAAATGATGCTGAAGTTTGCAACGTTGGAATGCATCGAAAAATATTGGATTTTATGGAAAATTTGTTCAATTTTCAATGTCATACGAATTTTTCCAGCCGATTTGCGTTTCGAATGACAAAAATCGATCATTTTCAATTTTATTTAAGTAATTAATTAATTTAATTAATCAATTCAATTATTTTTATTTTTCAATTTTTATTTATTGTGAAAAAATCAATTTAATTATTTTATTTGATTCATTAATTAGTTAAATCAATTAATTTAATTAAAATGCATTTTTGTCAAAGATAAAAATGAATTTCGTTGCATTCCAACGATGCAAACTTCAGAGTCATTTAACATTTAGGCTTTTGATGGTTTTTTTAAATCAGAATTTCTTTTTTTCGATTGTTTCGCTGTTTTTTCTCATTATTCAAATTTTGGATAATTATTTCCCAAAATATGAATATGGAAATTTAAAGTTTTTATGGTTTTTTTTCTAATTTGACAATTTTTTTCGGTTTTTTTAAGTTTTATTATTTCTACGCGTTCAGTATTATTCAAATTTTACAGTTTTTGTTTGTAAAATATTGATATTCATGAAAATGCAGAGTTTTGATACATTTTCAAAATTGTATTAACAATTTTTTCAATTGTCGATAATTTTTCCGATTCCCATTGTTTCTACACGTTCGATATTATTCAAATTTTGATCAGTTTTTGTTTTGCAGTATTCGCAACATTATTACGAATGAAAATTTAAGGTTTTTATGGTTTTTCGTGTAATTTATGAAAAATTGTTTGTTTCGCTGTTTTTTCTCATTATTCAAATTTTGGATAATTATTTCCCAAAATATTAATATGGAAATTTTAAGTTTTTATGGTTTTTTTTTTAATTTGCCAATTTTCTTCGTTTTTTTTTTTTTTTCAAGTTTTATTATTTCTACGGGGTCGAGTTTTTTGCATTCGCGGAACCAGCTCGGCTCACATTGGACCACACGTGGTGATCGGATAATCGTGAGCCATTTATTTATTTATATTACAATTTTTGTTGTCAAATTCCCATCCGAGTCTCTCCGTTTCGTCGTAATCGTGAAATGCTATCCGAGCCCGATAGCGAGAACTCGTGGTCAGCTCGAAACGGACGAGACCGAGAAACGACGTTGAGAATTTAAAAAAAGTGAGAAAAAAAAAAGTTTTAGAGATGAAAAAAATGGAATTTACATGTGCGAAAGGACGAAATGCTTTTAAATTGCTTTTTTCTTCGAGATCGCCAGACGAGGGAGACGAGTGTTGTTTGGAGCAAAATTAGATGCTGGAAAGTGGAGTCTCGAGACGTAACGATTACGTCGAGTTGCGAGACGAGCGAGCAGCTCGTATTTCGAGAGAGACAAGAGAAAGGAGATGAGGCGAAATACGAGCAAAGTGAACGACTTGTTGCTATAACGGGAAAAGTTGGTCCGAGTCCAAAGCGCGCCAAAGACACTAGAGTCGATCGCGGGAGAACCGAGACGAGTTGAAAATCGTGTACAGCGAGTGTCAAAAATCATAAATTTTAATCGAATCGAACTAAAATAAAAATTGAATGAAAAATTGTCTTGAAAATTATGAAAAAATGAAGAAAAAACGTTGCGAATTTCGTCGGGCCGAGAAATTCATTGAAAAAAATTGTTTTCCAAGGAAAATTCCGTCGAATGATAATTAAATTAGAAAAATTACGAAATTGAGCGCTCAAATTTTTTCCCCATTAATCAGCGACCCTGAAAACGCCATTTTGTCCATTTTCGACCAAATTTTCGTTGAGAAACGTTAAAAAAGGTGAAATCCTGTTTTTTGAACGAGCCTGTATGGCGGATGCGACGAGATTGAGAGACGAGACGACACGAGATACAAAAGCAGTGTCCTCATCTCTCATTACACCTGTCCCTGCTGTGTGATCATTGACCTCACCAACAGACAAAACGTCGACAATTCCGACTCTTTTCATTCTCGTTTTATCGCGTCATTTTTTCCAACTTTTTCAAAATTCCCCAAAAATCCTTAAAATGAGTAAAAAAAAAACCGAAATAAAAATTCCTAGCGAAATAATTTGGAAAAAAAATGAAAAAATGAGGAAAACTATAAAAATTTTAAATTATCGATCACCGAAAAGTTTTTCTTTATCGAAATTTATTCAAAATTGGCCAAAAATCCTTGAAATTTTCGAGAAAATCAAAAGTGGAAGAAAAATTTCAACAAAAACAATTTAAAAAATATTTTTAATGAGGAAAACTGTAATAAATTGCCAAATTATCGACGAATCGTAAAACTACGAGTTTTGGGGGAATGAAAATGTTTTTCAAAATTCCCCATGCAAAAATTCTTCGAATTTGGAGAAAAAAAAACCGAAATAAAAATTCCTAGCGAAATAATTTGGAAAAAAAATGAAAAAATTAGGAAAACTGGAAAAATTGTAAATTATCGATCACCGAAAAGTTTTTCTTGATCGAAATTTTTTCAAAATTGGCCAAAATCCTTCAAATTTTCGAAAAAAAAACCAAAATTTCTACAGAAATGAGTGAAGAAAAGATTTTTAACGATAAAAACTGGAAAAAATTGCGAAATTATCGATAAATCGTAAAACGACGAGTTTTGGGATGCAAAAATGACTCTGAAGTTTGCAAAGTTGAGGTTCAACGAAAAATATTGTTTCTGTTGATAATTTATTGAATTTTGAAACTCGTGGCGATTTTTTGGCTCGATTGAGCTTTTGAGACTGGAGAAACGATCGTTTTATCGTCCGGGACGAAATATTGAACAATAATTATGAGCTTTGGTGAAGAAAAAACAGAATTTCGTTGCATCTCAACGATGCAAACTCCAAGATGGTTGAAAAATGCAATTGCACTCACATGAGGTCTGGACGAAAGTGATGAATCATCGCGCAGAATGCGAGACCGTCTCTCCACGAGGTGGTCATGTTTTGCACGTTGACTCCTGGATAACCGTCCGTTATTCTTCGGCACCAAAGCTCCAGTGCCTTCGTGCCTCGGCGTTCCGTCATTCTTGGCGTTTCTTCAAGATTTTTCTCCTCAATTTTATTAATCCTCGCTTTTTTTTCTCCTTGCGCGGGCTTTTTTGTCGCTTTCTTCGTTGTTACGTTCTCGTCGCAACGTGCACCGAATCTGTCAACGTGACGAAACGAGAAAATTTCAAAAATGGAGCTTCTCAAAAAAAAAACATCGAAAACGTTTTTTTTTCTGAATAATTTGGTATTTTGCCAAAATGGTCAATTTTTTCGAATGGGAAGTGAAAAAAAGTTGTTCGAGGATGTAGAGAATTTGAAATGTGCAAAAAAACGTGGCGGGCAGTGAATTATGGAGAAGGCGAAAAAAAAATCAAAATCCCGATGTACGGGGCTGAAAAAAGTCGGTTGTAATTAAATTGGACATGACCTTTAGCGAGTTAGAGATTTTTCGCTTGGATTGGCAGTGTTGGAGAGAGAGAGACGTGGAGTGAGTGAAAACAGCACGCACGTCAGTTAACCATAATCGTTTGTGTGTCAGTCAAACGTAAAATAATCGCGAGGAGAATTTCTATCCTGGCTCATGCATTGTAATGGCCAACGTCACGATAAAAACATATTTAAATACTTAATAACCGTGCAACGCTATTTTTTATTTATTTATAGAACCTTTTTTTCTTCCTACAAAAATTCCGATTCATAATTAACAACAATCACTAATAATTATCAACAATTACAAATGAATATATTAATAATAATAATAATAATTCATATAATTATTCATTATTATTTTGTTGATTTTACTATTTGAATAATAATTTATATAATTATCAATTATTGTAAATAATTATGGCCAATTTTGGCTGGCGGATTATTTTTTTTCGGTTCAACTAAAAAAAATTATATAATTATTAATATTATTAATAATTATCAATCAATAGAGTTTTATTTGCATAACTTGTAACAAGTTTTTTACAAAGCTTATAATTATTCAACCGCTATTTACATTTTCCTTAATCCTATAATCCTTATCACTACTTCAATTCTTACTCTCTAGTGACTCTTCTCTCGCTTTCCTTAATTCGAAATACGTTTTGCTCCATTCTTCTTCTATTTCCCTTATATATGCACATATTTCTTTTTGCACCTTTCCTCCTAACATATTTATTACTTCTCCACATATCGCCCCATCCTCGATACCTTTTAGCCATTCTTCCACCCCTTCTCGTGTTTTTTCGGCCACCAACTCTCTACTTTTTTCACACATCAAGATATGTTCAAAAGTCTCATCTTGTTCTTTACATATTCTGCATTCCCAGTCAATCTCTCCTTTCTTGCCCGCCCTCCCGATATTCCCGCATCTTATTCTGGCCCACACCTCCTTCTCTCTGCCCTTTACATTCTCTTCCGACCAATACTTCCACGGCATATCATCATTTTCCACGATAAACTTATATTTCACATTGTACGTTGACGCCTTTATCCTTTGTTCTTCCCTCCTTAACGTCTCATTCTTTAAATTTTCCAATCCCTTTTTTATTCTTTTTTCAATTTCTTTTCCCTCCCTCCTTTCCCAAATCATTGCAATTACATCTTGTATTCCCATTTCTTCCAATGCGGCCTCCAAGTCCCTCCCCCACTTCGTTGGCTTACGATTCATCACCGCCCTCACTTCCTCCATCAAACATATTTTTGGCCATCTCTTCTCGTCCATTCCACATATTTCCACAATATATCTCAGCGCTCTTTCTCTTATCATATATTTCATTGTGGGGACACCTAGCTCTCTTCTCCATATATAATTCGGAGTGGTTCTTCTTACTCCCAACGCCATCTTGCAATATCTGCTTTGTATTCTTTCGAATATGCCGATTTCTCCCACTCCCCAAATTTCCACCCCGTACATCGCTGCCGCCTTTACTATGGAGTTCAACAGATAGAGTCTGTCCTCCATTACATCTCTTCCAGCTCTCCGCCAGACGCCCCACACCGCATTCATTGCCTTCTGCGCCTTTCCTGCCGTCTTTCTTCCGTGCATCCAAATTGAATTTTTACTCGTGAACCAATATCCCAGATACTTGAATTTATTTACGATCTTTAATTCTTCTCCCTTAAGTTTCCAATTCTCTTCTTTTTTCATCTTTCCCCCATTTCTAAATATCATTACTTTCGTTTTTTTTGCGTTTACTTCCATCATATTTTCCTCGGCCCATTTTTCCAAATCCTTAAGAATGCTTTTCAGCCCACATGCTGTCTCTGAAATTGCCGCCACATCATCTGCGTATTTTATTGCAAAGATTTTTTCTGCTCCTATTGCAACTCCACCCTCATTCTTCCTTTCCCACTTGTCTTCCAAATCATCCAAATATAAATCAAACAGTATCGCACTCAACGCACACCCTTGCCTTACTCCTCTCTTTGCTCTGAAACTATCCGAAATTTTTCCACCCGCTTGTACTTCCGCTCTTGTTTCCTTATATATTCCCTTTATCATTTCCAACATCCTATCCCCAATTCCTTTTTGCTGTAGCTTTTTTATCATTTTTTCTCTGTTTACTCTGTCAAAAGCAGCCTTAAAGTCTATAAATGCCACATACAGCCTACCGGCTTTCCTCTTCATTGTCTTATTTATCACAGCATTTAGCGTAAATATTTGGTCTCTTGTGCCCCTTCCCTTCCTAAAACCTGCTTGACTTTCCTTTAGTTTACCATTTTTTTCAATCCATCTGCTTATTCTTGTTGTCATCATTTTCGTCAAGACTTTATACCCCACATTCAAGAGTGAAACCCCCCTGTAGTTTTCCGCTTTGTCTTTATCCCCTTCCTTGTATATTGGTACAATCCTCGCCGTCTCCCATCCTTTTGCCACCTTTCCTTCCCTCCATATACCGTTCATCGCTTCTCTCAGTTCTTCCCTCTGTTCTTTCGGTATCGCTTTTAAAAATTCTACGGCAATCCCATCTTCTCCCGCAGCTTTTCCTCCTTTCATGCCTTTCAATGCTGCCTCCAATTCTGTCATTGTAAATTCCTCATAGAATTCTTTTTCTGACCCCCAGTTTTCCTCTGCATCGTCTTGGCCCTTTTCAACCCCTACCTCTGAGCTCTCGGCTCTTTCCTCCCCCGTCTCTTCTCCGTTCAGTAATTTCTCGAAATGTTCTTTCCATTCGCTCTTCGATATCTTTTCTCCCACTGTCCCCCTGCTTTTTTTCCTAAAATTGCCAATTGCCTTCCACCATTTTGACATATTTTTGGCTTTTCCGACTTGTTCCCAAATATCATTTCTCCATTTTTCTTTCGCCTCTTTTATCCTTAACCTCATCTCTCTTCGTTCTTTTACCAATTCACTCTTCATCTCCGTATTTCTACACTTCGTAAATCTTTTCAATTTTTTCCAGACTTCCGCTCTTTGCTTTTTACATTCCTCGTTAAACCATTTTGGTAATCTTCTTGTTCCTTTACGCTTACCGCATTTTTCCATCATTCCTGTTTTTTTTGCCGCGTTTAGTATTTTCTTCTTAATCTCCTCCCATCTCTCTTTGCTTTCATCTCTGCATACATTCATTTGCCATTCATTCACATATTCCTCACATTTTTCTTCGTTCCATTTGAGCTTTTGTCTGTTACATTCATTTTCTTCTTCCCTTTCTGTAATTTTTGGCTTTTCACTTTCCTTTCCCCACATGCTTATCATTATTGGCAGGTGATCGGATTCTATTCTGTTTATCACTTCCATCCTTTTAATTTCTTCTTTACCCCCCCTGTCCAAGCAAATTACGTAGTCTATTACCGATCCGCAACATTCTTCACCGCCTCCCACGAAAGTTACTTTGCCTTCTCGATCCCCTTCCGTTCTCCCGTTCAAAATTTTTAAACCCAAATCTTCACACATGTTCAGCAAAATTTTCCCCTCTACATTTAGCAGTATATCTTGCGATTTTCTTATTTCATAGCTCTCATCGTCTATTTCATCTATTACCATTGCTTGTTCGTTCCCAATCCGTGCATTCATGTCTCCCACTATTAACACTTTTTCTCTTTTGCCGGCTTCATCGATTATAACATGACTCAACTCTTTTTCGATTTTTCTCATTCCAACATTATTGTACACTGTTATTATACTTATATCTTCATTTAGCTTGCCCTTTCTTATAGTTAACCCAAATTCCCACTCACTTATATCCCAGATTCCCTCCCACTCCTTCTTAACCCCTATTGCCTGTCCCCCTTTTGCTCTTCCTTTTTTTACTCCTTTTTCTTTGATCGCAGCTTTAAAACACCAATTAAATTTTGCACTCATTCCTCGTTCGACTTTACCTTCGTCTTTTTTCTCAACCCACGTTTCTTGCAATACCACCATATCAGCCTTTTCTAAGAGTTCCCACGCATCCCCGATCTTAAACAAGCCTGCAACATTCCACAATATTATTTTGAAATCCTTGTTTTCCCCTTCTTTTTCCCTTGTTTCTTCTGCTCTTCCTGTTGACTCCCCCCGCCGGCTCTTCTCTCTTCTCTCTTCTTTCTTCTTTTTCCATTCCTTCATCGCTTTCTCCAGCTCCGAAAGGGCTGCTGGACATCCTGGCGATCGTGTCCCCTCTCCCACTCGTTTTTTTGACGCTCGATGCTCCCACTCCAATCGTTCCATTTCCACCATTCATCCGTGAGCTTTATCTTCATGTAGCTTACTTCTGCCCCTCTTCCAAGCCTCCTTTCGTTCTCCGCAACTTCTGACAGCCATTTTTGAACTTCCTTTTCCCTTTTCGTTAGGTCATTTCTTATCCAAATGTCTGTTCCCTTTAATTCTCCCTTTCTTTTCATAATCTCCAACTTTTCGTACCGATCCTTGTATCTTGCCACCACCATTTCCCCATTCTCATATTTCTTCATAGTTTTTCCTCGAATGTCCTGTCCACATCTTTCCGCTATCGTTTCCCAAATTCTTTCCTTGGCTGATCCTTTCACCTCCGGGAAATACACACTGATATTGTTCTTCCTGTACTCTCTCCTTCCTATCTCCTCTTGTAACTCTCGCTCGTTTAGCGGTTTCGGCTTTCTCTCCATCAGTTGTCTCAACCTTTCCTCGTCGCTTGACCCCTTTCCTCCGGCGTCCCTCACATTCCCTGTTGAGTTCACGAGTGATGTCTCGCTGATGGATTCGAAACTGCCATTTTCTCCTCTCGCTTCTCTTATTTTCGTCGGCTCCGATCTTTTTCTTCCCTTGTTCTTTTCCCTTCGGTCAGTGATGTCCTTGAGCCTGCGACTCTCCTCTTCCCAACGCTTTTTCTCTCTCCTTGCGCTCTCTCTCCCGTCGATGATGTTCCTGAGCCTGCGGTGTTCCTCCTCCCACCGCTTTTTCTCTCTCTCTGCGTTTTCCCTTCCGTCTGCGATGCTTTTGAGCCTACGGCGTTCCTCCTCCCACCTCTTTCTTTCCCTCTCTGCTTTCTCCCTTACTTCTCTCACCTTGTTTCTCAGTTTGCGAGTTTCTTCCCTGCTCTGCTCGCAGTACTCGCAGCAGTTTTCATTCTCTGCCATATATTCTTCTTTCATTTTCATAATCTCCTCATAGAACCATCGCTTCATGTTCCCTTCGCTCTCCTCATGCATTTTTTTCATCCTCTCTTCCCATTGCTTTTTCGACTTTTTTTCCAAGTCCTCGAAACGGCTCCTCATCTCTCTTTTCAGACTTTCCTCTGCCTTCCGAACCTCTACAAACCAGTGTTTCCCCAAGCCATCCCCCGCCCCCACTTGCCTGCTATGATCGGAGTAGCCGTCGTCCGAGCCTCCATCCATATTCGCTCCTACAGCCTCCTCCTCCTCCCCTTCGCTCGGGTCATCGACATCTTCCTCCTCCTCCTTTTCCTGATTGTCCTTCGTATATCTCGTTTCCCTCCGATCAGCTGTTATCAATGCGCCTCGATCCAGAGGCAACGATGTGACGGGATTCTCTCCTTCCGCTCCACCGGTCGTCTCGCCATCTTCACGATTCTCAGTGTCACTGTTTTTCGCAACCCCCGCCTCCTCACTGTTCTTTCCCCGCCCGCCGTCACCGCCCTCTGTCTTTCCATTCTTTTCGTCGCACTTTTCATTTCCCCCATCATTTTTTTGTCCGTTTTTGATCGGCGTATAACTCAGCTTACTCTTTGTTACGAACCCCTCTTGCGTGTCTCCAATTCCCTCGGGCCCTTTTATTAGGTAATCGTCTATTTTACCGATCTGCCCAGCCGCTTTCTTCGGCGGCCTCCCTCTTCCCCTTTTTACTGGCATTTCCGCGTGATCGGTGCCCGTGGCTCCATCTGTCAACCACGCGCTCAATTCTTCCGCGACCGCACTCTCCCCTCTCTCCACTTCCTCCTTCTCTGCGGCGTTCCCCCCTTTTTTCTTAATTCCTGGACCCCCCATGCTTAACCTCCAAAAATTCACTCGTCGTTTATTTTCTTAATATCTCACTCAATCTTTGCTTTAAACTGCAACCTACTCTCGTACGCTTAACACCCCTTCACCTTTACACAATCCGTCACTTTTCACTCACAGAAGCTTTACTTTTTCACCTTAAATCCGTCCGCCCGTAAGAGCCTCGCGAAATCACGTTCACCTCTCACCACGGACCAAACCGTTCCCCTATTATTAATAATTATTAATATTAATAATAAATTATTAAGTTATTAATAATCATTATTAGTAAATGTTAATAATTATAGAAATTTATATAAACAAATTGTTAATAATTATATTGTTAATTGTTATTATTAATTGTTAATAAATAATTGTCGAAAAATTATTAGTAAATGTTAATAATTTTATAAATTTATATAAACAAATTTATATAATTATTAACATTTATTAATAATTATCAATAATATCAATAATTATATAAATTTTTAATGAATTATTAATAAATGTTAATAATTATATTAAAAAATTTATAATAATCATTAATTTTCGTATAATTATTAATAATTATTATAATTTCAATAATTTTGGCTGGGCGATAATTTTTTTTCGGTTAAACTAAAAATAGAATTGATGAAAAAAAAAAAACAATGACGAGGATTTTGACTGAAAATGAAAAATCTTGGAACGACTGAATATTCTTTGATATCGTTCCTGACATTTTTTCCTATGCTCTCACGAGCCATCATTCTCTTTTCTCTTCACCAACGCGCTCGCGAGATTCATCTGGTGTACGTGATGATTGTAAATATGTGGAACAATGATATTCACGAGCCAACGACGAGCCCGTAACTCGTACGTGTGCCAGTTATTCGCCAAATTTGTGTGCCTACGCGGACTTGAAAAAAAAAAAAAAAAAAAAAAAAGTGCTGACGCTGCTCTTGAGGATTCCCGTACACTTTGCATGCGCAAAATTGTTCCCTCGCGTCGAGTACGTAACGGCAAAGCGATCGGAAAGTTTAAAATTCCATTAGAAACGAAAAAAAATCGTTTAAATGATGAAAAAACGAATTTCCGGTTCTGGACAGGAAGAAAAATTGGGATCGTCCAGGAAAATTACGAAAAATGAATAAAAATTCATAAATCGGTCAAAAAAGATCGAAAAATCCAAGAATCAAAGAAATTTGCATTTCTGAAGACTCGCGGAATTGTGCAATAATTGACGATTGAATAATTATTGAAAAATCGAAATAAACGAGTTTTCGTGCGCCGGGACGGGGGAAACGAGATTTTGGAGGTTACGAGGAGAGTCTGGAATACAAAAGGACTGGGAGATGAGACGGCGGCGGCGGCGGCTGCACGACGGGAGACCCACTGACTCGTTTCAAGGCCAACGATCTTATCAGCTCCGTGACTAATGTCTGGTTTCTCCTTTCAGGCTCTCGAGCCGGGACCAGAAGAGACGCTCTCTCTCTTACCCACTCGAAAAATTCTCCTCAAATCTCATCATTTCTCTAAAATGAGCCCCAAAAAAAAAGAAACTGTCGAAAAATCACTAATTACGTTTCAATCCCTCGTAATTAATTCAGCGTGAGAAAAAAACGGAAAAATCTTGTTTTTCGCCCAAGAAAATCCATGAATTTTCAAAAAAAAAAATTAAAAACCATTTTCTTCAATTCCCTCAAAATTTACGAAAACAAAAACTTTTGGGTTTCAAGTTTCAGGTGATTTTTGTATGAGCCTGTAGGGCCGACCAATCCATGGAGCAAAAATAGTAAAAAATTCTAAAATTGTGTAAAATTTTACAAATTTCGAAAATTATCAAATTTTTGAAAATTCCCAAGATTACAAAATTTCTATATAATTATAAAAAAATTGTGCACATTTCTGTAATTATGAAAACTGTAAAAATGTGAAAATTCAAAATTTCTCTTTTTTTTTAACAGAAACGAAAACTTTTCAAAGTTTCAGGTGATTTTTGTATGAGCCTGTAGGGCCGACCAATCCATAGAGCAAAAATAATAAAAAATTCTAAAATTGCGTAAAATTGTACAAATATCGAAAATTATCAAATTTTCAAAAATTCCTAAGATTACAAAATTTCTATATAATTATTAAAAGATTGTGCAAATTTCTGTAATTATGAAAACTGTAAAAAATGTGAAAATATAAATTTTCTCTTTTTTTCCAACAGAAACGAAAACTTTTCAAAGTTTCAGGTGATTTTTGTATGAGCCTGTAGGGACGACGAATCCATGGGAATATTGAAATGCAGCGAACGGTCGGGCCCAGCGAGCGACGAGAGGGAGAGTGAGAAAAGAGATCGGCAAGGATCGTTAAATATAAATAAGGGGGGAGGGTTACGAACGAGGGAACCGCCGCAAGTTTGTGTAGGTGTAACTAAGCATGGCGAAGGTAAAACTGGCGCTACAGCGATTGGAAGGAGCAGCGAGCGAGCGAGGCGAGCGGGCCCTTGGGCCGATCTACAGGGTGTCGTAGAAATTGGGCCGGAGGATCGTCGAGTGAGCAGGAAATGGACGATCCGAGGCTCTGAATACGTCGCGAGGAGGCAAATGGACCGAGAGGATCGGATGATGGGCAAGGCCCTGGAGAGCCTGGGTCCCAGGGGCCCGATTGTAACAACCGAAAAGCCTCGAGAACCTTCATTCCGTCTCTTTTCTGGCGGCGCGCCGCGAGACTCGATTCAGTTTTGCTAACGTGAGAGAAAAGAGACGCTCGGAAAAAAAAACAAATCGGAGGGGAAGGGATTCTTCCAGGAAGGTAATTTGGAGTTGATGGTCACGCGATTCTCGGCTACGTTGCACACGAAATTACACGTGGTGGGGGCAAAATAGTTAAAATCTCAAAAATGTAAAAATAAAAAAAAAAAAATCCCAAATTCTGATATTTCGAAAAATTGTGAAAACTGTAAAGATTATTAAAAAAAATTTCAATCATGAAGAATTGGAAAAAATGTAAAAATTCAAAAACTTACAAAATTTATTTAAAAAATCGTAAGAATTGTAAAAATTTCTCAAATTACGAAACTGGAAAAAATGTAAAAACTGTAAAACTTGAAAAACTTAGGAAATTTTCAAAAAAAAGATATAAAAATTGTAAAAATATGAAAAATGATGAAAATCTTACATAAACCTGTGAAAATTGGATGGAAACAAGTTGTAGAGAAAAAATCTCATCGATTGTCTAGTCGAAAAAGTTCAATGAAGTTGCTAGGAAGTGAAAATTGTAAAAAAAAAAGTTTATTTGGACGAGAAAATAATTTTACGATCGTTTGGTTGATTATTGTTGGTGTGCCCAACAAACAGAGAGCCGATGGGGAACGAGTGTACGGTTTGATACAAACTCGAGTGTGTGGGAAGAGGGCACAGGGGATTTTGTTGGGTGCTGCTGTCCAAGTTAGTCAAAGGGGGCCGAACGAGTGAAGCGACTCGAGGCGGCAGAATTTCGATTGTATGGAGCGAGAGACGAGCAAGCAGGGCGAGGGCTCTTTTGAAAAACCTGCTTTAAAATACTACCTGCCAGGTCCTCAGTCTATATTTCTTCATTTCTCCCCCCCCCCCCTCAATCGTTGCTCTCGCTTTCGTGCATCCTTTTATTCATTTCTGGGCTGTTTTTTTTCGATCCAAATTTATTTTCATTATTCGCGACGAGTATGGAAATTTGCCATTTCGGACTCGACCTCGATTTTCGTAAAAGATACTGAATAAAAGTCAAAGATCAAGGAAATTTGTCGATTCGTCGCGATTTTTTCAATTTTTGGCCCTGCGGAGTTGATAAAATTTCACTGAACAGCGAGAAAGCCTGCGGAGCGTGAAACTCGAGCAAAAAAAAGGGAAATCCTCGGGACATTGTGGGCGCACGACAGAGTCGGACAAACTCGATCCCTCTCGCGCGCCATTGAAGAAACAACAACAACAAAAAACGGAAAAGAAAAACGCCGCGATATAGAAGAAAGAAATCCATCCAGGTGCGCGCAGACTTTCTTGAATGAACGAGTTTTCGAACGCACACGGACACACGAGAACAAGAAATACGAAAAAAAAAAAAAGACAAAGAAAACAAAGTGAAAGCATCGCGTTCGTGGTTCCAGGCCGAGAGAGCGAGCGGGAGAGAGCGAGAGAGAGAGGCCACCCTGTGGTTGCTCGTGTCTGGCTTAGAGAAAAAATTTCAAGTTTGTTCCCAGTTTTTCTTACATTCGAATTATATCGACAAAAAAAATGTCGCAAATGACGAGAATGAAATTGATCTTCGATCTGACTGTGAAAATATTCTCAAACGAAAAATCCATGACTGAAAATCCGAAAATTTGCACAAAGTCGATGGAAAAAGAGAAAAAAAAATGGCGCGCTGCACTGAAAAGAAAATTTTGTTGAAAAAAACGTTTTTTTCGAAAAATCACGAAAATTTTGTCATTCCAGCAAAAAACATTCTGGAAAATCTTTTCGGAAAGTGAATTTTTGTCATTCCAATCGTAAATTTTGCTGACAGTTCCGTTACAAATGAAAAATATTGTCGAGATAACGAAAATTTTGAAATTATCCCAAAATATTTAGTTGGCTGGATGAAAACAAATTTTCGACGTTTTTTGACAAAATTGAATTTTCAGTGCAAAAATGTGTGATTGCAGCAAGAAATATTCTCGAAAGTCTCTCCGGAAAGGAAATTTTAGTCATTGCAATCGTAAATTTTGCTGGCAGTTGCGTTTGAAACGAAAAATATTGTCAAAATTATGAAAATTTTCAAATTATCGAAAAATATAAACAAATATAAACAAAATATCGACGTTTATCGACAAAATTCAATTTTCAGTGCAAAAATGTGTGATTGCAGCAAGAAATATTCTCGAAAGTCTCTCCGGAAAGGAAATTTTAGTCATTGCAATCGTAAATTTTGCTGGCAGTTGCGTTTGAAACGAAAATGTTGTCAAAATTATGGAAATTTTTAAATTATCGAAAAATATAAACAAATAAAAACAAAATATCGATGTTTTTTGACAAAATTGAATTTTCAGTGTGTATTCACATTTCTGATTCATGATTCATATGGACATTTTGTTGGCGTTTATTTGTCCATATTTACGGGAGCGTGAATGCAAAAGCTGATGGATCGTGTTACGAGAATATTGAGTCAGACTCTCGAGAGAGAGCATTGAAGAAAAAAAAGGTAAAATCATCAAGGCGTATGTGTATTTATGTAAACACGATTGCTGTTATATATTCATTGCGTAAAACGAGTTACGCGCCCGGGCCGGATACAGCGTTGCTGGGGGGCGCAGTGCGCGCGAGACGACATAATACCGAGCAGCACCAGCGAGAATTCAATTCCGAAAGATGAAAGAATCGAGAATCGACGTAACGCGAATAAAAAAAAACGTTTCAACCGATAAATAATCAAGATTGGATGATTAATTGCCCGTCAAAATTTTCATCGGTCCGCCCAGTTGCGAAATTTCATCGAAATCAACAATTTTTTATCGTTCCATCGATCGCGATTGTTTCCCAAACATCGTAGAGAAAAAACAAATTAAAATTTCCGATGAAAAAATAAATTCGTCGACCAAGAGAACGAAAAACCGAAAAAAATGTCAAAAAATGCTCCAGCGATTGAAAAAAAAACGTTTTTTAAGAGGATTCGATGCTCGAAAATGATGTTGAAGTTTGCATCGTTGGAATGCAACGAAATTCAATTTTTTATTCACCAGAGCTCATAATTATTATTTAACATTCGCTCTGGACGATAAAACGATCCTCTTTCGCGACCCAAAGATTGAATCGATACGAAGAATTGCCATGATGTTGAAAAACAAATAAAAAATTGATGAAATAAATATTTTTCGTTGAATCTCAACGTTGCAAACTTCAGAATTATTGCTCGAAAAGCTCGCGAGTGGCTGAACGAAAAAACGCGAAAAATTTGAAGAAGAAAAAAGCTTCGAGATCGACGAAAGTGACAATCGCCCGGAATGATAAAGAGATAACAAGGAGGCTGGATTTACCGGATTTTTGTCTAATTTTTGCCACTTCCAGTGAAATATCTCAGGCTCGCGTGATTCTGGACTAAAAAACGAAAAAAATGAGCCCAAGTTGACCGCTTTTCGTTAATTTTTGCCGAAGATATGAATTTTTCAAAATTCGGGTCTTTTTGACCCCAGTTTAACGGAAATAGGAAAAAAAAACAATTTTTTTCATTTTTTTTACGAAAGATTCTCTAATCGCATCGATGGCTTTTTTAATCTCGTTGAAAAGCGCACGCGGTGACAATAATCGACTAAAGCGAGTTTCTTTTCGTCCCCCTTGAGATTAAAACGGTCATTAAGGGATACGGAATGAACCGGTAAAACAGGCTGTTCCTTTGGCCAGAGCTCGAGTAGGTATTACGAGCGGATGGAGTGGCGAATTGAGCGATATGATTTGCAACGAGGTGTTTTGTTTGTCGGTGGCGCTTGGGGCGAAGAGGGCTCGAGAAATGTGTCGAGTTGCCGCGTCGAGACGAGAGGTTCGTCGTTCTCGATCGAAGAGCACGATAAAAAGCGTCGGAGATAAAAAAAAAAGCGTCAAATTTTGCTGCCTTTTGTGTCGGCAGGAAAAAAAACATCGAGGTAAATGCGGAAATGAAAATTTGTGTCGAGAAATCGTGATTCTGCGGCGCGACATCTCGCGGGCCTTCCGCGCAACCGTCCACGCAATCGCTCGCGCCGCAATTATTATTTTTTCTTGTCCTACGAGCGAACCTCCCTTTTCCGTTCTTCTCGTAGATAAATCCGAAGGCGCGCGAGATCCTCGATCCTCGACACGCATACATAAAAGAGTTACGCGATCTGCTCGTGTGACGGGGAGACAGCGCGAGTGAGCGGAGCGCCGCGCGAGAAAGAGAGAAACAAGTGCACGCGATCGCCACGGGAGCGCTTAGGGAAGAATACACCGTGGGAACGCGCCTGCCAACACTCTCGAGTGAAAATAACAGGAACACACACACAGTCACGAGTGAAAAGAAACAAAAGAAATTGCAGGTTGTGCCAAAAATCGAAAAATTTTCATCATTTTTTCGAAGTTATCGATCGAAATCGCGGCAATTTCGAATTTTCTGCGTCCAACGGTTTTCCGGGCGGTCACGTGACCGAATTTTTAACGAATTTTCAGCCGACGCCATTGCTGCGAGTTCCCGAAAGACAAAAACGTATTTTTGCTCGCGCGCCATGACAGTTTCGCGATAATTTATCGGAAAATCGAGTCGCTGAAGATTCGAGCGGAAATGAGCAATTTGCATGGTCGATTGACGTAAAAATGTTGGAGTCGATTAATCAGAGTATAACGGAGTCCTCGTAATGATAAGAAAATTCTGATTCTCTGTGCTTTTAGCGCGATAACAATTTTTTTGCTCTCTTCCGGCCGGCCGCGTTTCAAGCGGTGCGGAACGACTTTTTATTGAGCTCCTCGTAGAGCGTAAACAAACAGAAAAAATAGCGGCAATTCTGCACGAAATGACAAAGTTTTATTAGCAAATTTATATTTTGCCATTTATTCGCATGGATTTTTCGCTGGTGACGCCAATTTGAGCAAAAATTTCCGAGAAATCGCAGAATTTTTGTGGCAATTTATCGACTTCGTCGAGTCCACGAATATTTCGTAGCGAATCGCGAGCCTGCAGCGTGCACGCGACATTTATCGATTTATTTAGTCTCTCGCGTGTCGAGACACAATGGCAGAAAAGTCACGCTATTTAATTTTAAAGCGAAAAATTTTTTTCACCATTTTATTACGATTTGTTGGTTTTTGACCTTGAAACGCTCACCTGGGGTCAAAAACGGCCCCGGTCGATTTTTTCGACTCGAAACTGAATTTCCCCAGGCTCACGCGATTCGGCATTAAAAAACGAAAAAAATGAGCCCAAGTTGAACGTTTTTCGTTAATTTTTGGGGGAAATACGAATTTTTCAAAATTCGGGCCTTTTTGACCCAGAGTTTTCGGAATATGTGGAAAAAATGAAGTTCCCGGTTCAAGGTTAAAAGGTTATTAGTGCGCGAGCGAGGTTACGATTCACGGGTAATTGGCATGTGTGAGGATTGTGAATAAAAAATGCTCGGAGGAAAAAGGTCCGTTACCTTTTACGTCACTGGAATGACCCCCGTGTACGGGGCTTTGAAGCTACGCTAGTCCTTGGGCTGAGCAGCAGCCCCTGCTTTTCGATGTGTGCCGTTAGGTTCTCACGCGACAGAGCCAGAGCAGCCCTTGTTCGTAACTTTTATCGCGCACAAAACTCGCGGAGCATTTAGTCTGACGAAAAACTCGAATAAACCGGGGGCACTGCGATTATTTGTTGTCAATACAACTCGGGCGAAGGTCCTTCACTATTTTGTCTTCCCTTTCGCTTCGATGCACTGCACGCGATCTCGGCCCGACGAAAACTCGATTTAAATCGATGAAAAACGACTCGGTGAAAATTTGAATAACATATTTTTAAGAACAACGAAACTTTAGAGAGAATCAACGAGGCGTTTTTCGGATATTACGAGGCGACAACTCGCGAAACGTCAGACACACCTGTTTGATTTGTCGGGCAAAGTTACACGATTTACAGGCGAAAGAAACTTTATCGAGCCTCGAAAGTTTGCGCTCGTAACACCGAGCAACCGAAATAGTAAACAATAACACGCGCCTATGAAAATTCGATGAATAATAATCGTGGGAATGGGTGGTGCGTGTTTGGGTTTGCGGAACACACGACGCGACTCGCCTATGCGCGTGCGAAACAGCGACTG
The DNA here is from genome assembly GCA_037043255.1 of Diadegma fenestrale. NCBI lineage: Eukaryota > Metazoa > Arthropoda > Insecta > Hymenoptera > Ichneumonidae > Diadegma > Diadegma fenestrale. The sequence continues at coordinate 2,444,598 of CM073312.1, forward strand.
AGACGCCACGAGTATCGCTAGCTACGTTTCTACACGCGAGCCGCCCCGCCCGCCCTCTCGCGCCCGAACCACCGCAACGCGCTCAACCGCGCTACCCCCACCACGCGCCGCGGACCCGCGTTGCGCTTCCCCCACTCCGCTCGCCTCGCTCAAACGCGACCGACCCGCCCGGTCTCATTTCCCTTCCGCTCGCCCGCCCGTTTGCACGTGTTGCCGTTTTCTCAGCCCCAGATTTCTACTTTACCCACTACCCGATCGTGTCAATCACATTTTTACGCAAAATCAACGTCGATTATTCGATTCCCAACGATCGAACGAAAAACTCAATTTTTTTCATGGGCGACCGCGAATTTTAATGAAATTTTTCGAGGTTATGGAACGCGTAGAAAAAAAGTCGTTGAGGAAAGTTCATGCAAATATATACGAGTATAAAAGTCCCGGGGGGGGGGGGGGGGGGGTGCGATGTGAGAATTGAGAATCTATGTCGCAGCAGTCGCTGCGACACGAAGAACCACTTCTACCAGTTATACTAGCTTGCCTCGCAGTCTCTCGGCGCGCGCGACTATCCTCGGTCTTGCAAGTACTAAAAGTGCGTGCAGCGCACACAGGAAAGGAGAATAAAGCAAGAATAACGTCGTGATTTCGAGTCTCATCCGAATGGAATAAAAAAAACACAGAAAATGAAAAATAAAACGATGCCGCTTGCAGCGTAATCTGCGCGCCGTTATTGCGCGCTACTTTTCATGTCACAGGATGTTTGAAATACATTTACATACGCATTAAACCATTAATACCGTTTTTTCAACAAGTTTTTTTTACTAGTCGAGCAGAAATTTTATTTTTAGAAAACCTGCAACTTTCGTGTGTTTACATTTTTTTTCTTTCTCATTGTTTACGTTTTCTTTCGTCGCGCACTTGAGGGCGCGAGCTCGCAGCCAAAGGACGTGTCGCGGCTTTTCGTAAACATCGCGTTCGAGAGCTTTCGCGAGACTAGGGGGCGCGGAACGTCGAAAAAAATGTTTTGGCGTTTCCTCCGCAGCCATTTTGAAACAAAACTCGTTTTCGCGAGCTTCTTTGACATTTTGTCGTGTTTTTTTATTCATAAAAAGAAAAATGCACGGAGGCTCGAGTAAAAGTGGATTACATCGCGCGGAGGGAAATTGTCGACGGATTTTATTTATCGTAAGATTTGAGGCTAATTGCGGCGTGTTGGAGAATCGAATTAATTGAGAAAACGAGCTCATCGCGTTATTTATTCCAATCTTTTTCCACGATAACCGCAAAATAACCGTGGGCGGTGATACAAACTTGATAAAAAAAAAACCCTTATCCAATATATAAATATATATTTAATATAAATTCGTGAGATATCGTTGTAATTCTTGGCCGGTTCTTAACGAAGTAAATTGGCAATTGAGTAGTCCCGAGTCTTTTCAGCAGCAGCAGCGTACGAAGAATTGCCATGATGTTGAAAAATTAATAAATAATTGATGAAATAAATATTTTTCGTTGAATCTCAACGTTGCAAACTTCATAATCATTGCTCGAAAAGCTCGTGAGTGGCTGAACGAAAGGACGCGAATAATTTGAAGGAGAAAAAAGCTTCGAGATCGACGAAAGTGACAATCGCCCGTAATGATAAAGAGTTAACAAGGAGGCTGGATTTACCGGATTTTTGTCTAATTTTTGCCACTTCCAGTGAAATATCTCAGGCTCGCGTGATTCTGGACTAAAAAACGAAAAAAATGAGCCCAAGTTGATCGCTTTTCGTTAATTTTTACCGAAGATATGAATTTTTCAAAATTCGGGTCTTTTTGACCCCAGTTTAACGGAAATAGGAAAAAAAAACAATTTTTTTCATTTTTTTTTACGAAAGATTCTCTAATAGCATCGATGGCTTTTTAAATCTCGTTGAAAAACGCACGCGGTGACAATAATCGACTAAAGCGAGTTTCTTTTCGTCCCCCTTGAGATTAAAACGGTCATTAGGATGTTCGTCTAGACGCACTCTTCTTCGTATCGATTCAATCTTTGGGTCGCGAAAGAGGATCGTTTTATCGTCCAGAGCGAATGTTAAATAATAATTACGAGCTCTGGTGAATAAAAAATTGTTTTTTTTCCCTATTTCCGCAAAACTGGGGTCAAAAAGACCCGAATTTTGAAAAATTCATATCTTCGGTAAAAATTAACGAAAAGCGCTCAAATTACGCTCGTTTTTTTCGTTTTTCAGTCCAGAATCACGTGAGCCTGAGATATTTTACTGGAAGTGGCAAAAATTCCACAAAAATGCGGGATTTTGGGTCCCCCGTGGTCGTTTTTGACCGAAAAATTCATTGAAATATTCACTCGACCGGATTTTCAGCAGCGCGTCGGAAACAATGGAACGGAATAATGCAATATCGTTTCTCTCGCGGGGGAGGGGGGTTCGCGAGTACCTTAGCATTTCGCCCGCTCTCAATCGATCGATCCAAGAATAACAAATTCCGTAACGAGAGCTCTGGCCCGCGACACGTTCGATAATCCCAGAATAAATTGACGATAAAATGCACGTGTGTGGGTGTGTGAGCGGATAAAATTTTGCAAGCATAAAATGATGTTTACGCTTCTCGAGAATAACGAGTCAAAACGTTTGAAAGTTGCAAAAGATCGAGAAACGCACGAATTTCTCATGAAATTTGGCGTTGATGTTTCTTTGTCTTTCGCGTTTGTTTTCGAGTCGATCCCGCTCGCTCGTGCACGAATTTTCAGGCCTTTGTTTATTCCACGGAAACGCTCAGTGCGCGAAAGTGTTTCTCGCGCGCGCTTTGTTTTCGTTTAGTTAACGATCTTCTCACCGCGCGCGCGTGTGTGTTCGCCGACACGCACAAAATCGTCGCTTCCCGAAACGCTCTCGCTGCGTCGTGCGAATTTTCGACTCAATTTGTTTTTCTTTCGACATTTTTATTTCGTAGTCATAATTTTCAAACTTTTAGCACGTTATTGGGGAAATTATTTATTTATTACAGCGAATCGGGGGTGGAGGCGCGAGGGGGGGGGGGGGGGGGAAATGTTGCTTTCGGCTCGCGAGGAGCGCCGACGCGCACGAGAGGCCATCGCTCAGAGCCACTCTCGAGATCTCTCGCTGGCTCTGACACAGCCCACAGTGAAAGTTGTTTCCCATTATATGTGAGACCAGGCTCAACTTTGCCGCAGCAGCAGGTGCATCATCGCGCCGTTGCACTCTCGCAACCCACGATCTGTTCGCGCTGATAAAAACAACAAAAAACAATTACGATGAAAATAAAACGTCAAAGGACGTTTTTTTTGCATATTCGTTGTCCAAAAGTTTTCGATGAAATCGATGAATTTATTTCATTTTTCGAAAAAAAAAGTGAAAAATTTTCAATTTTGGATTTTTGAGTCCTCGAGGACTCGGAATCGAGATATTTGTGAGGAAATGGTCGATTTTTTAAAGATTTATCGAGTTGTAGCTGGAATTGGAGGTTGAAGGTCAAAGGCTTGACCTTGAGGCATGAAAGCTCGATACGGTCATGCACCAAGAGATTCGAAACCTTGTCGCTATCCTTTGGCGCGAGTATCTTGCTCGTTTTCGCGTTCTGGGTTGGTTTTTGCACTTTGTAAAGATGCAGGAACGCGTGCACGAGTCGTTCGTTCAATATAGTCAAATATGGGCTCAACCTTGATTCCGAGTCAGCTCTAAAAATAAAACTTGGATCACACATTCGAACGGCGTGATTTTTGTTGTTGTCGAGCAAGCCGCCGAAGGATTCTCGTCGTCGCTTTCGCGGAAATGAATATTTGGGGGGAAAAAACATGGCGGACGCTCGAAATTGTTGATTTTTATGCTAATTTCGCACTTATTTCGAGGCAATAAGTGCACGGACGCGTAAGTGGATTATCCGGGCCGGTTTTCTTCGCTTTCCGGTCTCAACACGCTCGCGAGCGCGCTCCCGTGCGGCCAACAGCAAAACGAACAACAAACGGACGTCATAGCTGTTCTCATAGATTTGCACGATTCTTTCGTGTGTATGCGCGAGTGTGTATGTCCCAGAGGTCATTCGCACCAACAACTACGCCTGCTGTTTTGCTGTACGCGAACCTGACGACCAACGACATTACGAAAACACGAACAAGACGAGAAACTATAAGTGCTCGCGAGCAGGCGAAAAGCACGTGCAATTTGTCTAGTCAATTTCGCCTCATCCGTTTCGTTTGTTATTTCTTTTTTCCCATTTCTCTGGTTGCTTTTGCCTCTTGATTGAAGAAAAAACGAGTTTTAACCTCAAAATCGAACTATCGCGTTTCGGGGCCACGATTTCGAAACGTTTGACCGAATCGGCGCGACACCTGTCGACGAATTATGCAAGATGGACGACGCAATGTTTATTATTTGGAAATTTGAGCCTCTCTGCGCGTGCACGCGTCTCGGACTAGCGATCGAGGCGGAAATGCGAAATGCGTCCAACAACGGACAAACAATGTAACGGAGGCCGGAGAGCAACTTCCGGAATGGAATTTCAGCTTCCGGGCCTCGTTACGAAACTTTTGTTTTCGCTTCGTCAGTTTTTTTTTAGGTTAGGACGAGAATTTTTCGGCTTATCGTCGCGAGACCTCGAAAAATGGGAATTTTTGGTGTTTTTTTTTCGGAATTCGGGAATCGGACGGGCCGAAAATCGAAAGGGAAAGTTGAGCGAACGTTATTTCTAGTTGCAAAGTCGTTCGCGTTCCGTTAGGCCATTCGCAAGGCTCCCAAACACGCCTCGTGTCGCGCAAAGGGTTTTACTTTACTATACCGATCGCTGATCAATAAGTCCCCAGGATATCACTCGGAAGCTCGACTGCGAATGCGCGAGTAACGCGCGGCGAAGCGCTGTCGCTGGGGCTCGAAAACGCTGCTACGACGCGACGCCCCCTTCGCGCACAGCAGTCGCTTCACGAACGCGGCATCAACATGGAGAGAAAAAAAGTTGGTCCCTTGGAATTTTTTCGCAGGAACAAAAAATGATGAATCGAATGAATTTTTCGTTTTTTTTTTCTCTCAATATTTGACAAAAGCGAACGAAGTTGCATGAAAAATTGAATTCTCGGAATGTTTTCGGCCAATTTTCGCGATCTAATTTAGCGAGTTGAAAAAATAAATTTTTGTTTTGATCGAATTTTTACAGCTCAAGAAAGTTTGCCACGTTGATGCGCGAATCAAATCGAACGATTTCGTCCTCATTGAATTCTCCAGACGATTCGCGTTTATATTCATTTTGTGTTTTCGCTCAGCCTTGGTCTTGTCGAAACTTTGCCAGATTCTAGTCGCACGCCGCGAGCGCGCCTGTTTACCCACTTTTTTCGCGTCCTTTTCCATCACCCTTATCGTTGCCGCCGCTAACTTTTATCGTTGCGTCCTTGTCTCCGCTCCGAGGCCTCACCCCCGCCGCTCTGACAAAATTCTCAACCCCCCCCCCCCGGACCAATGTCATTCAAGCTCCGTCAGCCCTTCCCGAGCTCCGCGCGTCGCCCCTTGGCAGTACCAGCTCGGGCCGTCAGAGCAGGCTGACGAGGCAGCCGCGCGGTTACTACTTAACCGCAAACTCGCACTCTCTTCGCGGCGTCCCGAAACCACCCCCAAACCTTTTTCTCTCCAGCTCTGACCCTTTTAACTGTCCGCCTCGATATTTTTACGTTTCCCACCCATTTCTCCCCTCGCACACTAAAAATAATTGAATTTTCCCAAAAAAAACATCGAAATTTTGTTCAACACGGTGAACTAAATATTTTTGTATAATTTGAAAAATTTCTACAATTTTCTTGCTGCAGAAACAAAATTTTTGTGATTTTTTAAAAATCCCGAAATTTTGCATCAAAATTTTCTTTTCAGTTTACAAATGAAATTTGTCGACGATCTCCCAGAGCGAAATTCGCGAGCTTTATCGCAGACAGATTTTCCCATTTTCCAGTCCGTTGACTTTTTTTTACCCCAGCCATCTAATCCTCGAGCTCGAAAAATTCGATTTCGCGCGCGATTCGATAAAATTTAGCACGAAATTCGACGATTCGAACAAAAATAAAATTTGAATCATTTTTTTTTTTTTTAATTTGCCGTAATTTTTTGATGTAAATATTCACGAAGGATTCGCATTGTTTGCTCGGAGCGTGTAATGTATCGATGGCAGCCGGACTGTTTTCAGAGTCGCGCGAGCTTTCGGCGCCGAAGCCGAGTTTTCCCACCCGCTCGACAGCGCCAGTTGGTGGGAGCGAGACTGGCGCCGCCTGGCGGCGTTGAGCGCAACTGATCGCGCTGAATAGACGGTCTCGCACGAAGGGCGCCGAGCAACCCCGACTCGGGAAAGCTGAGCAACAGAGAGAGAGAGAGCGAGAGCTTTCTGCGTCGAGGCTCGGGGACTCTGCGCGCCGACATGTCTCCGGAGTGTCAGCCTCCGAGGCGAGCCAAGACCGTCGCGAAAATCGGAAAAACGAGCAACAAACAAAAGACGAAAAATAAATAACGACTTTCGCAAATTATCGAGTTGTGAAGGTGAAATTTTCGCGAGTCTTCGTCGCGCTTGACGTTTCCGCTTTGTGCATCGAATATTTACGCCTTTCGTGAATCTCTGATGCTCCAACGATTTTGAGAGTCGATACCATCGGGCCGCGGAGGGTGCGTGAGGGACAGGAAGGGGAAGGGGGGGAGGGGGGACTGACAACAATCGTCGAAAGTCAAGAAGAGAGAAAAAAATAAATCGTGCAAAACACGATTAGTTTGCCAATTCGAGCCTTTTGCCACCTGTCATCGTGCTGAATTTTCGTTTTTGAGCTCCTCAGAGTTCCCCGAGTCGTAACGCGACGTAAAAAACAAACAAAACTGCCCGAAAAAACGATTTTCGTCCCCTGGAGCCTTGAAGTACGATTTTCTCCGTATAAAAACATGAAACGAACGATTTTCAGGATAAAATCATTTTTTTCCTAGAGCCGAGTGACGTGTTTCGAGGAAAAATTACAGTTTCGATTTTTTTAGGTTAAACGTAAAAAATTGTCGGATTTAACGCGCTGAACAAAAATCGAGAAAATGTTTTTGCACCCCCCCCCCCCCCCCGAACGATCTTTTTACGATGTCCTGATTTTTTGTTGGACAGTTCGCGACTTTGCTGCCGCGTCCAGGGGGTTCTCGAAAAATGTCAGATATGGATAAAAAAGATGGTAAAATCGAGCGGGAGTAAAATCGTGTAGGTTGAATAATCGGAGATAGGGAAACGCGCGGCTGGTCGAGTTTATCGCGTCGAATCGCGGAGGGGTGTGTCGGTATCGTGCCAGAACGTTTTTTTCCCTCGCCTCTCGCTCGTTCTCTCTTTATCCAACTCCCGCGTTTTGGTCCTTATTCTCGTTCGGTGCGTGCGCGTTTTTCCGTGTTTGCGTTCTCGTGAAAATAAAAAAAGTTGTCGCGCTGACAAGAATTCTCGAGCCAAGTCCCGCGATTGTTATTTCGTGATTTTCTTTCCTTTTTGTCAACTCTGTACAGTCCCGAAAAAATAGTTTTTTTCGTTGGCCCCATTGGTGCCAACGTAAAAATCGATTTTCCCCATATTTAACGGTTTTTTTTCAAAACAGCCAATTCGCGAAACGGTTCAGCGAGGAGCAGAAGAAAAAAACAGGCGATGAAATTAGTGAAAATAATCGTCGGCCAGTTTGTGATTTACGTGTAAAATGAATTCGCGGAAAAAGACGAAAAAGAGGACGAGGAACATCTCGTTAACGTGATTCATTGATTTTTCATTGTTTACGAACATGACGAAATATTGAAATACGAAAAACACTCGTGAAGGCGCGGGAGAATAAAAAACATAAATGCTGTTTACATTTTTACGCACGAGTCGCCGCAGCGAGCACGATTATTAAAGTTTTTCCATGTGTTTGTGTCTGTGCGTCGAACGCAACGTGCTCTAGTGTGTCTTTTATTTATTTTCCCCTTTCCTTTCCTCGGAATCTCGGACTATCGGTGCCCAGCGTAACTTTTGGATATTCGAGCTTGTGCGAAAAAACTCTTTGTGTCTTCTTTGTGTTGGCGTCGCGAGCTTGACATATTTGCTGAGTGGTGAGTCCAAAACGTCGGCTGTCGCAGCGACTACTCCTCGGGGATTCGTCCCGCGAGGCCCGCGATGTTCTGATTTACCGATTAAATCGCGTTCATGAAGCTCGACTGCCCTGACTCGTCGAGTAAGTACAAAAATTACCCAAATTATCGAAAATTCAATCAATTACGTGCAGAAATCGATTCTCGTCGACGATTCCGAATGATCTCGCGATCGCTTCCGTTTTCGCGATCGTAAACATTTTTTTCCATCCATTTTTTTTTCTTGTTCGATGGCTCGTTGGGCGAATGAGAAAAAACCGAAAAACTCAAGTTTGCATCGTTGCAAAGTGACGAAATTTGGTTTTTTCCATTATTTTTCCGATCCGACAACGTCGAGCGTTCGATTTCATTGAATTGATGAAAAAATTCATCGTTTATTACAATTTTCACATGCCACGAGTTTTTTTTCGATTTTTTACCAAATTTTTTCACGTGGTTACGAAAATCCTCAGAATCCGCAACATGCAAGATTGAGATTCCGTCAGTGGTTACGGTCAGCGAGCGCTCAGACGCCTCGAGCCAACGTAAACTTTGTCCAACTTTTTTCGGGCCAAAAATTTAAATCACCTATGAATTTTTAATCAGCAATCTTCGCTCTCGTCGAATAAATCTCCCGAAACAATAAAGAACGAAATTTCCATCCAAAAATAGTGCGAAAATTCAAAAATTTCGCCCCGAAAAATTGGCGCGAATTTCGAAATGAAATATTTCGTCGAATCTCAACGTTGCAAAATTTCCATCCAAAAATAGTGTAAAAATTCGTTAAATTCACGATTTTGCAGTTTCCAGCGTTAAAATGCAACGGAATTGCGATTTTTCCCCAGCCCAGGTCGTAAAAATGAAAAATTAAGAAAAAAAAATGAATCGACTCGAAAAATTGGCGCGAATTTCAAAATAAAACTTTTCGTTGAATCTCAACGTTGCAAATTTCGGAGTCAGTGAATTTCGCGTTTTCTTCGTTTATGGGGCTCGTTTTTATCGCCGAATTTGAGGGTGATCGGAATAAATGGAAATACATCGAGATCAATTGCGATGGAAGGAAAAGGGGGGGGGGGGGGGACAAGATTCACGCGAGCCCTCTCGTTATTGCATCCTCCATTACGTATTCAACAAGCAGAAATCCTTGAATCAAATTCTCCGTCTCTCTCGGCACACACACACACGAGCATTTCCAAGTGCGTATGTATTTTTATGTACATGAGGTCGAAGGCGAATGTTGGGACGGGGGAATCGTCGTCGTTGCTGCTGCTGCTGCCTCTCTTCGGGCTATAACTCTCGGTTAAGTTGAATCCGCGATCGTTGTTGCTGGGAATGACTCCAGATGTGCGAAATCCCGGCGAGCGAATGGGGCCAGCGAAGAAAACGACAACGACTGTAAAGTCGTCGGCTTGGTTGTCTATAGATCGAACGTGCTATAGAAAAATGATAATTGGTTGAATCTTTAATTCGACATTTGAAGAAAACAATCGATACGTTCGACGCGATGCCTCGGCCATTTTGCCTCCAAGGCAAATCGCGTCTTTTCTCTGCATTTTTTCTTCTTCTTCTTGGGATAATGAAAATTTCATTTTGACGCGCGTATCCCATCGCCCGAGGCTCGCAATGGGGCTCGAGACACTCGTTATTCTCGCACACACACACATGAAAGCCTTTCCGCGCGCTTTCATTCACCGATCGGACGCGAGAGAGAAAAGCTCCGGACGTATTCAGACAATTCAATTATTTTCCATTCTTTCTTATTCGCACAATACGAGCTTGGAGCAATAATGACGTTTTCAATTGAGGTATTTAGCGGCAATTACTGGAAATTTGTACTAATTTGTAATTTCTTTTGAAAAAACATTTTTTTGATTCGTTTTTTCATTGGGTTATGGATTTTGGCGTGATTTTTAGTATTTTTGCTTGCATCCGTGGGACGTTCGGACGAACGACACGAGTGTCGAGCGGGTTGCGGCTCCGGAGGCGCCGCGAGACGAAAAATCATCGGAGTCTTGATTTTTTTTTTCTTTTTTTTTCATTTTGAGAATCGATTTCGACCGAAGGAATGAAAAAAAAGTTTGAAATGGCGTTTTTTTTTGTTTTTTGGCTCGATCGAAATGTTTAATGTGGCGATTTTGGTGAATTTTTTGTTCGTGTTTATCAGTGGGCGTGCGGGGGTGACTGGAGTGATGGGATGGGGCCAGAGCCCCATGGAGTTCGGGTAGACCCGTCTCCGGCCCAGCTCCCCAGCCCCCTCCGCCATCGTTATCGTCACCGCTCCTGCCGAGGACGCAGAGGGCCACCACGAACGCGATGGAGGCCCATAGCACCCAACGCGTCCAAAGACCTTGCGCCTTCGACAAGGTAACGACAATTCCATTTCCTCATCATAAATCTCTTTCAATTTCATCAATTATTCAATCATTTTTAATCGAATTGAAACCGCGAATAACTTTATCGATGCTCGTCCAATCATTTATTCAATTCAATCCAATTTCAATTCTTCATTATTATTATTATTTATTGTTATCAGTATTTTATGATTTTATTGTCATTATTATTTATTGTTATTATTATTTGTTGCTATTTTTAGTTGTTGCTATAATTATTTATCGTTATTTGTTGCTATTTTTATTGGTTGTTATTATCATTTATTGTTATTATTATTATTCATTGTTATTATCATTTGTTGTTATTTTATTCATTGCTGTTATTATTTATTGTTACTATTATTTATTGCTATCATCATTTGTTGCTATTTTATTTATTGCTATCATAATTTGTTGCTATTTCATTCATTGCTATCATTTGTTGCTATTCTTAGTTGTTGCTATTATTATTTATTGTTATTGTTATTCGTTGCTATTATTTATTGTTATTGTTATTTGTTGCTATTAATAATTATTGTTGTTATTATTTTGATTAAATTTTGAAGGAATAATTATTGATAAATGGAAGTTTTTGGAGGGTTGGACGAGACGAGAAAAATTATTCGAATGGCCATTTCGTATTTTTTTGCGAAAAATTTGGGGGGATTGTGTCGTTCTATTTTTATTATGGGAATTTGTTTTTTTAGATGGAGGGGCTGGTGCAGGAGATGCAAGATTCTGAGAATGGGGTGCCTGTACGCAGCCAAAAACAATTCCTCACCTCAATTCCCTCGGCGTTTATGGGTGAGTGCATTTTCATTCCTACTTACGATGCGGTTTATCGAAACGAAGGGATTAAAATGATTGAGATGATTTTGGGATGCAATTTTTCTTCAGGTTACGACCTCATCGAATGGTTGATCGATCGACTTAACATCGATGAATCAGGTACGAACCTTTGCGTTCAATTTTTTTGCTTCTCTTATCTCCTCGATTTTTTTTTCGTTCCCCTCGCTGTTTTGAGGCTCTCACGAAAATTTTTCAGTTTTTATCCAAATTTGATTAAATAATTCGTTGTCGCATGGCCCTGAAAAGTTTTTGTCCAGCTCAAATTTTCGTGGCGATCATAAAATCCACGAAATCACAAATTTCCTCACATTATTTTTATGGGGACGAGTTTTTTCTTGTTTTTGCAATTAACGCTTTGGAGGATCAAGTTTTATCGATGTTGGAGATTTTTTCTTTTATTAATTCAGTCTTGTCGTCGTTGTTGTAGCGAAATCCTCGTCTGCATGATTCGCAACTCTCGTTAGAAACGTCGATTGGCAATACAGACTGTACTAATTATTTATTCAATCATTAAACATTGGAATTTTAGTCACGTAATCTAAACGTCGAGAGTTTTCAACGTCTCGCTTAGTTTTACTTACGAAATTCTACACAAAGAGTCTCTCGATTTATTTCTCCATCGAGTATTCGTAACACGCGAAAAATGTCTCGTTCCCTCCAGCCTCGGAATCGATGTTTTTCTTCGGCAACGAAAAAACCCAGAAAAAGCAACAAAATCCAATTTTTTTTTGCTCGAATGAATAAAAAATGTTTTTTTTCACACGAAAACATTATTTTTGCAACTTTTTGACGAAACGTGACTCAAATTCACTTCGAATGGGGAAAATGAAAAATTGCAAATTAAATATTTGCAAGTTTTTTTAGTTTTTTTAGTTTTGGTGTCAAGAATGTTTGTATAAAATTTAGAAAAAACGCTAAAAAAGTAGTTTTGTGACCTTGAAATGAAAAATGGAGCATTTTCGTTGTTTGTACGAAGATTCAAAGTGACGTTTTTATTTTTGATAGCAGAGGCGGTCCATTTGGCTAATCAACTCTGCCAGTATGGCTACTTTTTTCCGGTAAACGACTCGAAAACTCTTACTATAAAGGACGACAGTTCACTCTATAGGTTTCAGGTAATAATTTCCACCTCTTTGCTCCTCTTTTTCTCGTCCACATTTTTCCCAATCCTGCTGAATTCTTGTTCTACTCATTTTTATGGGGTTTTCTGATTTTAGACACCGTACTATTGGCCATGGCGAAACAGAACACCTGAAAACGTAGAATATGCTATTTATCTTGCGAAAAGAACTCTGAGGAACAAACAACGTCATGCTCTCGAAGATTACGAGACGGTGAGCCCCTCACTCGATAATTTTGGCCCTGAAACCATGACCTTGGGATAAAAAATGCCGCCAATTTTGAAAAATTCGAATCTTTGGTAAAATTCGACGAAAAACGTTCAACTTGGGCTCATTCTTTTCGTTTTTTAACGCAGAATCGCGTGAGCCTAGCAAAAAAAAACTTTTTTCTTCTTTTTTATATTTTCCCGACGTGGCGAAACGTCCGCAGCCTCAAAATCGATGAACAAATGAATAAAAACGAAAAATAATGAATATAATGACTTTTGCAGGAAGCTTTGAAGAGCTTGCGACAAAATTTGCAAAACAAATGGGACATAATTCAACTGCAGGCAGAAGAACAGGTGAATTTAGTTTTTTTTATTTTAAGGAGCAATTTTTGGGTTGGATTTAGTTGGTTTATAATGAAAATTGATTTTTGTAGGTGCGATTATCGAAAGATCGAAAAAAAGGTGACAAAATAGTGAGCGACTCGCAGGAAAGAGCGTTTTGGAGAGTTTATCGACCTCCTCCTGGTTATCCGAGCAGTCTGGAGGTCGTGCCGGTGCCAACGCGTGGACGTCCAGGAGTGCCGAGACCTCCGCTTCGCAAAAGGACTTTGAACGATTTGCAACGCGAGGTCAGTTTTCCGTTCCCGAGTTTTTATTCCTTTGCTCACAAATTCGAGCTCCAACTCAATTCGGTTGATTCGCAGGTCGAACTTTTACGAAACAGCTTGACACGCACGAGGATCAAGGTCTCAGCTGCAGTGGGAAATTTGAAAACATATTTCGATACTTATGTCGAGTACGACCCCTTAATGGTTCCGCCTCAACCCTCCAATCCATGGTCCACCGATGACAGCACATTCTGGCAGCTCAACAACTCACTGTTAGTCCATTTCAGCCAATTTTTATCCCCCCGCATCCCCACCAGCCCATTTTTTTTACCATTCGAACGTGTTTTCTTACAGAGTTGAAGTTCCTACGGAAAAACGGGTCAAACGATGGGCGCTCTCCATGGAAGAAATAATGTCGGATCCCACAGGTAATGAACCGCGAATTAATTAATTAAACTTTTTTTTTTCAAGTTCAATTATTAATTTGTCTATTCATTGTCATTATTATTATTAATATGTATCAATTAATAAATATTGTTAATATATAATACTAATTATTTAATTAATTATGAATATTAATTGATTAATTAATTTATTAATTAATGGACTAATTATCATTATATTCCATTATCATCATTAATGCGTATCAATTAGTAAATATAATTAACATATTATACTAATTAATTAATTAGTTGATTAATCATTTAATTAATTAGTTAATTATTAATTAGTAATTAATTAATTAATTAATTATAAGTATTGATTAAATAATCAATTAATTAATGGATTAATTATCATTATATTCTATTATAATTGTTGATGCGTAACAATTAGTGAATACAATTAATATATTATACTGATGAATTAATTAGTTAATTGATATATTGATAATTGACTGATTATTGATGAAATTGATGGTGTGGACGGACTCAGGCCTGCAAGAATTTACGAATTATCTGAGGAAGGAATACAGCCACGAAAACATAAGATTCTGGTTGGCAGTTAAGGATTTGAGGCATTGCTGTCAAGCTCAAATATGCGACCGAGTCAACGAAATTTTCAAGTCAGTCACAAACTGTATTTTCTCTCTTTTTTTTTCCCCACGAAAAGTATCATTGTTTTTTCACTGGTTTTGTTTTTTTTGTTCACGTCACAGGGAATTCCTGGCTCCGGGTGCACCGTGCGAGATAAATATCGATGGCAAAACCATGGAAAAGGTTCATCAGGAAATGAAAAATCCAAGCCGATTCACTTTCGACTCGGCCGCCGAACACGTTTACACACTTTTATTAAAAAAAGATTGTTATCCGAGGTTCATACGCTCCGATCACTATCGGAATCTTTTGGCTGCGGGAATTCAACCGCTTCAAAAAAAAAGGTGTGTCGCATTATTCTACGGGGGTCTCTTTGCCGTCGTCTTTGTTTTCACGATTCGCCGAATCGATTCAGTCGCAACAGAAACCAATTTCAATTTTTTTCTAAAAAATATGCCAAACACCATGAAAATTGACTTTTTGTGCTCTTATGGGGTTTTATGGGGAAACTTTGTTTTTTTATGGGGTTTTATGGTGTCCCCCATAATAATCGATTAATTTTTTTCTAAAAAATATGCCAAACACCATGAAAATTGACTTTTCTTTGGTCTTATGGGGTTTTTATGGGGGAATTTTGTTTTTTTATGGGGTTTTATGGTGTCCCCCATAATATTCGATTAATTTTTTCTAAAAAATATGCCAAACACCATAAAAATTGACTTTATTTTTGGTCTTATGGGGTTTTTATGGGGGTTTCATTTTTTTATGGGGTTTTATGGTGTTCCCCATAATATTACTTGGGACATCGTTTTTTAATGATATTATAAGAATTGGAAAAATATTTCGTGCAAAAATTGATTCATTTTTTTTCTATGAAATAAAAAATAGCAGGTTTTTCGTCTTTGGTGGTCAGACGAAAAAAAAAATATCGACGAGTGCGGCTCCGATGCCCGGGAGCTTGCAACAACAACACGGAAATATCGGGGGAACTGGAGGTGGACGACGACGAGGTAGCGATCGAAGCCTTTCCGGATCGGCCCACGAACTCGCCGTTATCGGAGTCAGGGACGTTACCACCATTCCGAGGGTCCCACATTCTCATAGCCAATCAAATCTTACGGATATTCCATACAGGTAATCGGATTTATCGAACAATTGAGCAATTTTCGGCGATGGGACGTTTTTTTTGCTTTGACTATGACGAATTTTTGCTGGGGACTCGAAAATTCGTTGCTGCAATAATTCAACCCGCATCGCAGTCGATTTTCTTCGGTTTTCTATGCCCGTCACGAGGATTTTCAAAATTTACTCAATTCCTACCGAATTTTTCATTTTTTATCAAAAAAATTTTCGTTGCTTCATTTATTCGATCGGTTACGACCATTTTTGCCTCTCCTGCTTTGGAGTCCGCGGGACAGAATGAAAAATGGACAAATTTAGAACAAGGTTGTGCTAAAAAAGTGCAGGATTGGGTTTTCATTCGTACGGTATTTTCAGGGGAGATCTGGCTCGTCTAGTTAACATTCGAGCGAGGCCTAGTCCACGTAGTGTTCAGTAAGTCTACGAAAATGATGATTGCTGGTCGTGAAATTTATTATATATTCTCAAAATGCCTATATTTCAATAATATTCAGTATAAATATCGTCGTCGTTTGTATAAATATTTGACATTTATTTTTACAAACTTCTCTGTCCCGTTTTTATTGCACTGAAAATTCAATTTTGTCAAAAAACGTCGATATTTCGTTGAAAATACAGCGAACTAAATATTTTGGGATAATTTCAAAATTTTCGTCATTTCGACAATATTTTTCATTGTAACGGAACTGTCAGCAAAATTTACGATTGGAAGGACAAAAATTCACTTTCGAAAAGATTTTCTAGAATGTTTTTTGCTGAAATGACAAAGTTTTCGTGATTTTTCGAAAAAAACGTTTAGTTGAACGTTTCCAACAAAATATCGAGCTTTTTCAACAAAATTTTCTTTTCGGTGTGTATATTCGCCGTTTTGTATGTTAATCTCTTGTACATAACAACAAAAAACTGTCTCTTTTCACGTGGCGTCGAGGAATTTTTCCAAAGAGTGAATGATTTTCATTTTTTTTGTTTTTTTTTCTATTTTTCTTCACGATACGATCAGGTGAACGTTTTCGTTTTCGTTTTCGATGGAGAAAC
Source organism: Diadegma fenestrale (assembly GCA_037043255.1). Classification (NCBI taxonomy): domain Eukaryota; kingdom Metazoa; phylum Arthropoda; class Insecta; order Hymenoptera; family Ichneumonidae; genus Diadegma; species Diadegma fenestrale. The sequence continues at coordinate 2,461,061 of CM073312.1, forward strand.
GCACACTTTTGCTTCCTCACAAATTTTCGTCGCGTAAAATTATCACAAAACGACCTTTTTTTCAGGGTTTTTCAAAATTTCGTATAAACGTTTTTGGCACAAAATCTCAGAAATTTCTCCCACCCAGAAAAATTTCCTGACGTTCCAGAATTTAATTTACAATCCGCTCGCGTGTAAATTCAAGTTTCGTCAAAAATCTGTAAAAAAAAATGTATTCAGGATTTTTTTTGCAAATTTCCCGAAATTTTTGGAGAGAAATCCTCAACATTTTTTTTCAACGCGTAAACGAAACGCGATTTGAATTTACAGGCGTTTGGAGGGGAAAAGTTGGAAATTGGCAATTAAATATCTCGAAATTTTGGCGACAGAGAATTTTTCTTCATTTTTGTACGAAATTATTGAAAAATCCTGAATAATTTTGTGATGATGATACACGTTGGAAAATCGCACCGTATTATTGTTTGTGTTTTATATTTTGGTTGTTTCTTCAGCTTGACACTCTGAATTTAGCTCCAGTTGAGAATATTTAAGCAAATCATCTCAATGTCAAGTTTTGGTGAATTAATTTGATGGAATATTTATTAAGGGTTTGTGTGTTTTGTGGGTTTTTGGGTGGAGAAGGGCCGGAAGGAAATTTGGCGTGGGAATTATCGGTTAGGCCGAAATCCAAATCATGTATAATAAAGTTTGTGTTGTCAGGGATGCTGGCGGCGCGGAAGGTGCGGCTCGCCCTATGGACGACGTTTGTCCTTGGGACGCGGCGCCCGGGCCGAGCAGCGCGGGCGAACCAGCAGCAGGAGCGTCTCATCAACAAGCATCGGCAACGGGAACGAGCTCGTCGTCGTCGCAGGCGCCGCAACATCATCATCAACAACATCATCAACAAGTCGACGTCGTTGTCCCGGTTTCCTCGTCGTCCGGGGCGGGCGTTGCTGACGGCTCGGCAAGTGCGAGTTCGATGCACCATTTGACGCATCAATTGTCCTCGGGGACGGGGGAAGCGTCGAGGAGTTCGCGAAAAAATTCCTCGCAGTTGGATTCGTGCAGTTCGTCCTCGGACGTGAGTCTGGCGATCGCGGAAGTTTCCGAGAGACTGAAAAAATCGGGAGATTTTCGTGGGCAAATGAGAGTTTCGAAAAATTATTCTTGCGGCCAATCGGCGGCGGGGACGAGAGTCAAATTGGCCGAAACCTCGAGACCCTCGTCGTGCAATTTTCCATCATCGCCGCAGCAAAGTTTCGATTTTCCTCATTTACTCGCCGAAAAACTCGAGTCGATTTCTTCGGTCAGAACCGTCCCCGAAGAGAGTGAAAATAATCGCGAGGACAATGCGGACATGATCGACGAGGATGACGGCGAGGATTACGCCGAGGACAAGGATCGCGACGAGCCAGAAAAATGTTGCAAATCGTCCTCGTCTGCTCAAGGCTTGAAAACTCCGCCGAGCGTGTTGGCCCCTCTGATCAGCATCAGCGCCATCGTTGGCGAACTCACCGGCGATACCGATCGAAACATCGATAACGACGACTCCGAACAACTCGACGAAGATCTCACGCTCCGCGAAATCGACGATGAACCTCAAATCATCGATCTCACACCTGCCGATTCCTCAACCGTGTCTCAACTTGTTGCCACCACCGCCACCACCACCGATCAGCCCGATCTCAACGATACCGACGACTCTCAGGTCGTACCTGTATGGGAACCTGATCAACACACCGATACGGCCGAATCCGAGGGCGCTACCGCTCAAAAGCCACAGGAACAGCGAGACAATAATGTTAACGAAGTTTGCCCGTGGGAAGACGAGTAAGTCGCTCTTTTTTTTCCTCACACTCATTAACTTATTTTTCTCTTCCAACAACTCGTTAATTATTGATGAAATTTTTGATAAAATATTCATTTTATTTTATTCTTTCATCGAATAAGAATAAATTTATTCTATTCCATAAAATTATGTGAATAATATTGAAAATTTTAATTGGGAATTGGAAATTATAGGAAAAAATGAATATAATTCAGTAAATAAAATTACGTGAACAATATTTAGAATTTTAATTGGAAATAAGGAAATTAATTAAAGTAATATGAAAAATATTGAAAATTTTGATTGAAAATGGAAATAATATTGAAAATTTAAGTTGGGAATTTGAAATTTCATATAAAAAACTGAATATAATTCATGAAATAAAATTATGTGAATAATATTCAGAATTTTAATTGGAAATAAGGAAATTAATTAAAGTAATATGAAAAATATTGAAAATTTTGATTGAAAATGGAAATAATATTGAAAATTTTAGTTGGGAATTTGAAATTTCATATAAAAAACTGAATATAGTTCATTAAATGAAATCATGTGAATAATATTCAGAATTTTAATTGGAAATAAGGAAATTAATTAAAATAATATGAAAAATATTGAAAATTTTGATTGAAAATGAAAATAATATTGAAAATTTTAATTGGGACTTTGAAATTTCATATAAAAAACTGAATATAATTCATTAAATGAAATTATGTGAATAATATTCAGAATTTTGATTGGAAATAAGGAAATTAATTGAAATAAAATAAAATTATATGAACGAAATTCAGAATTTTTATTGGAAATAAGGAAATTTATTAAAATAATATGAAAAATATTGAAAATTTTGATTGGAAATAAGGAAATAAATTGCAATGATATGAACAATATTCAGAATTTTAATTGGGTATCGGAAATTATATGAAAAATTGAATATAATTGATTAAATAAAATTTTATCAATAAATTTCAGAATTTTAATTGGCAATAACGAAATAAATTGAAATGATATGAATAAAATTGGAAATTTTCATTGAAAATAAGGAAATAAATTGAAATGGTATGAATAAAATTGAAAATTTTAATTGGAAATTGGAAATTATATGAAAAACTGAATAAAATTCATCAAATAAAATTATGTGAACAATATTCAGAATTTTAATTGGAAAAAACGAAATAAATTAAAATAATATGAAAAATATCAAAAATTTGGATTGAAAATAGAAAAATAAATTCATTCTATTGAATAAAATGATTGAAATTTTAGTTTCACACTAATCTTAAAGCAAAATTGCTTTAAAGCCTGAATTTTGTTTATTGCAGGGACTGCAAAGTGGACGCGCCCTATGTAAAGACCTATGCGACCCTAGGCTATTTGTAATTGAGGCCTTTCCTCGCCTCGATAAGAAACAAACATTTTACTACATTACGAACAAACAATTATCGATCCACTGAATTTTCAGGCTGTAAGAAAAGAGTTTTCGTTCTACGCGCGCTCTCTCTCTCTCTCTCTCGCTCTCTCGCAATAACAAGATGCAAAAAAATGGTTTTTGAATGACGAATTTGCGGCGCCTAAAAATAACCCACGATTTTTCCTCCTTCGCTTCGTGTCCGGCTTTGAAAATTCGAGCATCGTCGAGTCCTGGGAAAAAAAACTTTTTTTTTCACGATTCTGCTCCAGAATTTTGACAAACGTTCAGATTTTCTCACGTAGAAAAAAATTAGTGAAAACACACTGAAAAAATGGCCTTTCACTTTGATCGTGTATCGATGTCGATTAATTTAAATCGCATGACGAAAAGCGTACCAAAACGCATTTAACTTTTTCGTAAATATATAACGAGACTTTTAATAAATATTGCACCGTTGCACGTCTTTAGATCCGAGTCTGTAATCGATGTTAACGTGAAAATGTTTTGTCTCGGTTCAGCGAGTGAAAATTTCAATTCGCTGAAAAATATTTTAGTCTGTCGACGTTCGTTGAGCAAGAATAATAGAAGGAAAGAAGGAAAACAAAGAGAATGGGATAAAAAAAAAAGAGGGAAAAGTTTGCTCGGTAGATTCAAATTGTCTATGAATATTGATGGTATCGGGATCGTAGCAGGCCCATAAATAATCCGTGTTTCGAGTGATCGATTAAATAGTCTCGTCCTTGTGTACGTATGCGCGTGTGTCTGTGTAGATTGTTCCATGGCAATTATTCCGAAAAAACTACGAAAAAAACAGCAACAGCAGCTTTTTATCTCAGTCACTTGAATTCTCTCGTTTTTTTTGACGCGTTAAGATTCGTTGGCCGGTGAAAAATGAAGGAATGTCGTCGAGACACCAAAATCTCGAGGCTTCTCCATTTTAAAACCCGCGAGAAGGTGCGCACTTAGGGAGAATGTTGATTTTGAGCCCCTGCGACTTCTCTCTTTGGACGACACCTTCGGCGAATCCTCATTAATTAAGAGTCTCCTCATTTTTATTTTCAATTTTTGCCAAAAAATGTATTTTTTTCCATTATCGAACAACGAGGAGCCATTTTTTTCTGTTTTTCATTGAAAATGTGTCTAAATTTTTCCAATTTACATTTCAATTTAATTTTTAAAAAATTTAAAATTAAATTTATTAAATTTAAATAAAAATTAATGAGAAATCAAATTTAAATTAAAATTTAGAAATTAAATTTAAATTTAATGAAAATTTAGAAATAAAATTCAAATTTAATTTCTAAAATTTCTAAAATTTCTAGAATTTCTAAAATTTCGAAATTAAATTGAAATTTAATTCCTAAAATTTTTAAAATTTAGAAATTTGGAAATTAAATTTTCTAAAATTTCTAAAATTAAATTTAAATTCAATTTCTGAATTTTTTTAAATTTCTAAAATTAAATTTAAATTCAATTTCTAAATTTTCTAAAATTTCTAAAATTTTGAATTTAATTTAAATTAATTTAATTTAATTTAAAAAAATTTTAAATTAAACGAAAATTAAATTTAAATTCACATTTAAAATATTTCAAATGTGTCTAAATTATTCCGCACCGTGTCAAAAAATTACAACGTAGAGAAATCTTCAAGGGATTTGACTCTCGCGGAAATGTGAGCCTGAGAAAATTCTTTGGCCTCCTCGTAGCTTGAGGAGAATAAATCTAAAATGAAATAACCTTAACGTCGATGTTTCTCAATGTTCTAAAAATCGTGTACCTTCTTTCCAATCGTTTATCGATTGGAAACAAAAAAAATACATTGAACGGAAAGGACGATTGCGAGCGTCCCGGAATCGCGACTGCCCCGGATCCTGGACCTCGCATTCGTCGGCTTCTCGTGCAACTATTTACTTAGCAAAAGATAATGCCAATTTCGTTCTAAAAACAAACCAAAATAGATTCTAAGGAAATGCTAAAAAATCTTGAAAAATTTAGATCGAGTTGGTGAATTTAAAAAAATGGAAATTCATTATCGAACTTTGTAGGCGTCGTTGAAAATACAAATTAATGTTAAATGTCCCGTGTCAATAATGAAGAAAAAAGTTCCCATTTTTTCCCTTTTCATTCGAGCCCTCACGAATTTTCATTTTTCACTGAAACACAGAATTTCCGAGACCCGGACTCGCGATGCTCGAGCCCAGACGCAAAACACGTTGATGCCGAATAAAATTATTTAATTAAAACGAAAAGTGTGCAAAAAGTCGAGGGAGATCGTAATTGAATGAAAAACAATGATAAAACGACCAAAATTTGATTTCTTGGTGAATCAGACCAAGGCGAAGAAACTTCGTTAAAGCGGAGAGAGAATTTTCCAAGCTCTCAGCTTGAAAACCCGGAACTCGAGACCCAAAACGATTGCACACTCGAATTAGTTCCATTTTCTTCCACCGGACGTCACGACGTCGTTCGCGAGGTCCCGATTTTTTGGGACACTCGATCTTATGATTTCGAGCGAGCCAGACCGAGAGAAAGAGAGAGAGAGCAGCGTTGCTGCTCTAAACTGGTAATTTCGAGGAACGAAAGACGAAAAAAAAACGAAAAAACAGAAACAAATAAATTAAGAGGATAATTGAAGAAAGGAAGAAAAATAAATTGTGACGTAAATCAGACTCAAAGTAAGTTTAGTGAGATTCTTATTCGTAGGTAAAATGAGATGATTATCGTAATGATTATTGTAATGAATTATATAATTCGATATAGTTGGGTGATATACAACATTATTATACACTGAAAATTCAATTTTGTCAAAAAACGCCGATTTGTTGAATACAGCCAACTAAATATTTTGCGATTATTTCAAAATTTTCGTCATTTCGACAATTTTTTTCATTTGTAACGGAACTGTCAGCAAAATTCACTAGCGGTGTGCGAATATTTAAAAACTTGGAATATTCGGCATCAAACCAAATTGTTTGATTCGAATTTCAAACCGAATATTCGATATTTTTGAATCCGTGACATTTTTTCGAGGATTCGATTTTTTTTTTCGAATATTCGATTTTTTTCGAAAACATTCGGAAAAAAATTTCGAAAGAATTTGCGAAAATCCGCTGTTTTTCGGAAATTTATCGAATACTCGAAAAATCGAAAATTGAATCGAATTTTTATATTCGATTCGATCACTATTCGCAAACCCCCAAAATTCATGTTGGGAATGTTTTTTTGAAACGACCAAATTTTCGTGATTTTTCGAAAAAACGTTTAGTTTGACGTATTCAACAAAATGTCGAGCTTTTTCAACGAAATTTTCTTTTCAGTGTACATGCATATGACTAAATGAATGAAGTAAATACGTATTGATATTTATTCGTTTGTTTATTTATATGTACAGTATTATATACGATAAAAGTTAATGACGAGTGGGTCTCGTCGATAAATGAGAGAAAGAGAAAATAATGACAAGTTTATTAATGCCTTTGTGCAGTTAATTCGAGCGGCGAGTTTGTCGCTGATAATTAATATTGAAAAAACAATTTAAAAAACGACTAAATTTAGTAACTCGAGTGAGAGGAAATGATTTTTAGACGCTTAGATTTAATAAAATGTTGGCATTTCGATTGTATTATTGAGGAAGCTAAGAGAAAAGCGAATCGTAAGAATTGGTGGCTGCTTACGAGCCCCTTGATTATTTATTGATTCGCCAATTTTTCGCTTCTATTTTGCTGTTCATGAAAAAAGAAAAGGGCCACCGGGTTGTGCGAAATTTCCTCAATCCAGCATCCGATCGGAGGATTGCATTTCGATCGAAAATCGAACGAAATTTTATCCATTTTTAAGACACTTTTTCGAGCCATCCAAAGTTTCAAAAATTCTTCAATTTTTTCGGTCCTTATTTGCTGAATTTTTTGCACGGAGCACACTCAACATTTTTACTCCTAGTCATTCATCCCATTCATTCGTATTGATACTCAGTTTTGCGCTTTGCGTTTTACAACCCGTCTGGAAAATCGATCTTAGCGAATCTTTGCTCTCCAGCTTTTCTCCTTGAGTTATCATGAAACGACTTTATTCAGGCTTTTTCAAAATTTTCCACAAACCTTCTCGGCACCGAAACTAAAAGAATTTCAGACATTTATATGCAATTTTTCATTCTCCCCACCCAAACGCGTGTAAATTCGAATCACGTTTCGTTAAAAAGTTGCAGAAAAAAATGTATTTACGATTTTTTTTTTGCAGACAGCCAGAAAGGCTACGACCCAAAATTTCTAAATAAAAATTCGGGATGTGCGAATATTTGAAAACTTGGAATATTCGGCATCAAATCAAATTGTTTGATTCGAATTTCAAACCGAATATTCGATTTTTTTTTCGAATATTCGATTTTTTTTCGAATGTTCGATTTTTTTCGAAAATATTCGGAAAAAAATTTCAAAAGAATTGGCGAAAATCCGCTATTTTTCGGAAATTTATCGAATACTCGAAAAATCGATGAATATTCGATTCGAAAATCGAATCGAATTCGATTCGATCACTATTCGCACACCCCGAATAAAAATCCTAAACACATTTAGTTTAGACGAGAAAAGTAAAAAAATTGCAAACGAAATATCTCAAATTCTTGTCGCCATAAAATTTTTCTCCATGGCAGAAAATTTTTAGTTCTGCTGTCGCGAATGTCGACACGAAATTATTGAAGAATCCTGAATAAAGTGATTTCGTGCTGGTAATTTGTTAAGAACTCGGATTATTCGGGAAATGGAAAAAAAAAACGTACGTATACGCTTATCGATCGTAACCCCATGCGTTTATATTTAATTATAGGAAATAAATTGATAAAGTTGAGATTTAAAAAGGAAAGAAGAGAATATATGTTATAGAATATAAAAATGAATTTAAGTAACGAAATGGGCGAACGGGCTTATCAGAAGACTGAAAACGTACCTGAACACAAACACGCATACACACTAAAACCAAAAACTACACATACACGCAGTCATTAAGCTCCATACACAAAAAACAGATGAAAAAAGTTCTGAAACTGCTGACACGATAAACACAAACAATAATATTACGAGGGCAAAGAAAACACAAATGGAGTCTCACCGGTGCGGGCCTATTTGATAGTAAAAAAAAAAAAAGCGTAAAAAAAAAGAAAACTCGAACAAAATCCCGTTCGCGAGTAAAAATCCCATCGAGAATGAAAATCCATCGCACAATCGTCAAGTTAGCGATTAATTTTCCGTTCCCAGACCGAATAATTACCGAAGAATCAAAAAACTTTGAGTGTGCTCCGAAACAAACGAAAAAATTCTCTTTCTCGATCGACAACCTCGTCGACGTACTTATCGTGATTAATTTTAGCTCGAAAAGTCTTCGAGAAAAGTGATAAAAAAAATCGCCTAAACGAAGAAGAAAAAAACATGAAAAATAATGAATAACGATGGCTCGATACGCTAGCATAAAAAAAATATATAAAAAGAAAAAAACGAAAAGTTTGTTGTTATTATTTGTATTGAATTTTTGTTGATCGCTTCCGGCGTCGTCGTCGTCGTCGATGAACGCGACGTCGTCGGGTTTTCGCGTAGGTGCTGATAATATTCGTAGACGAAGACAAACGTAATTATAATTAACCTAATTAAACACATCCACACACACACGACACACAATCGCACACACACACGAAGATCCACATACACAAGAATGAAAAATGATAGTTAAATAATATTTAAAAACAAAAATAATTAAGTGCTGAGTGTCTATAATATTGTAAACGCTCATTGATATTTATGCGCACGCATTAACTTGCGTGGGGATACATATTTATGGGCGTAACTGCATTAACTTTAAGGGTAACGAAGAAATATCGCGATGAGACTCGTCTCTTGTGTATACAACGCGAAATTGTCCCATTGCTTTTGTATTAATTACACGCTCGTCAGCAAGCCCAATGTTATCGATATATTCAACGTGGAAATCGCTGAGGAAATAAAAAATCATTGACAGGCAAAAAAACGAGGGATTTTTCGTCGCTGGGTGGAAATTTCGGTCGCTGGTTCAATTCGCAGGGAATCGAGATGAAAAAATGGAGAAAATTCGGTTGTTGGGAAAATAAATGGAAAACCTGAGCGAGGAAAGACGAAAAAAAAAAACGAAAGCGTTATAGAACGGCAATGGGCTTTAGTGTATATAGTTTTGTAAAGTGTTACTAGTGATGACGATCGAGTGGATTTGTTCGAGTAGATGGAACCTAAAAACGTAACAATGAGAAAAAAAGGAAAAAGCATGAAAAAAAAAATCTCAAACGTACAAGAAACGAATTGGACAAAATGCTTTCGCAAATCTCTGTTTCATTTATCCAACGATGATGAAAAGTTGAAACTATCGAACGAATGCATTTCGACAGGATATTAACATCTCGTTATATATTTCCATTCACAGAGACATGCCGATTATTGCGAATTATTAATATAGATATGTACGGAAACGAAATTACGTAGAAATGATGACGAACAAGACGAAAAAATGAATTCAAATGAAATAATAATCGACCGTTTCGATTTGACCTTATGATTGTATATAATATGTATTAATATATATATGTTGTACTGCCTGAAGTTTATTAGTCACGTGTATGACATATATATATAGAAATATATATGAAAATATTTATTCAATACACACATATATATTTATTGTACACACTAAATTCACGTCTGTACATATGAATATATATGTGTGTGTAAATAAGGTAAGCTGTCAAATATAATGTCATATTGAATATTATAGTGCCATTAAATTAATTATAGTATTCAGAACATCGATTAATTATTCTTTCATTTCAAATTACCGCCCCCCACTCTTTTTTTTCGATCCAGTTGGTCGTTTATTCACGCTCGTTACAATAATTACATTTCGCTTCCTTTACTATGCGTAAAAAAATCAAACATTCGTTTCGTGTCCATCGTTGATGAGACCGGGTCAATTTGACCCAGTGTGTACTCGAGTTCGCCGATCGATTTTTTTTATTGAAAAAAGCAAAGTGTTTTGGTTTTAGTTAAAAAATATTGCGGCTGGGTCAATTTGACCCAGTGTGTACTCGAGTTCGCCGATCGATTGTTTTTATTGAAAAAAGCAAAGTGTATTGATTTTAGTTGAAAAATATTGCCGCCGGGTCAATTTGACCCAGTGTGTACTCGAGTTCGCCGATTGATTTTTTTTATTGAAAAAAGCAAAGTGGATTCGTTTCAGTTGAAAAATATTGCCGCCGGGTCAATTTGACCCAGTGTGTACTCGAGTTCGCCGTTTGATTTTTTCATCGATACAAGTTGAGGGTTGAATTTTTACTGGGAAATTTTAATGACCGGGTCAAATTGACCCAGTGGCTTTCGTACACGCGCTTTGAATAGGAACTTTGAAGAAAATGGAATTTTTAACGAGGATTCGTATGATTTTTATGATTTTTTTTTTTAGTAGCAACTGCAACGATTCGAGGGACAAACCGAAGGGTAAATGATGCATTTGTCCTGGCAGTAAACATCGGCTCCTTCTTGTCCAGCAATATCACCAATTGCGTCGCAGCTCTCGCTGAAATTTTAGTGTTGTTTATTTTAGTTGATTCTGGATTATTTTTAGGATTTAGTTGTCGGGGAAACTGGGAAAATTCATGCTTACGGGCATCGGCAAAATTCCTCCGGACAATTGGACGGATTGTGCAGACAATTGGTCTGACACCAGTCGGCCATCGATGGAATCCTCCGGGAACTATTGGTCGGCACGCAAACCTGAGGCCTGGAGTTTTCAAGAGATAAACAAAATTAATCAGATCGTTGTTTGGCTTTGACAACTTTTTTAAATCAAACATTTTCTTACTTTATGAATGTTTTGAGCTGTCGCAGATTTTGCAGTGCGTACTGAGGCGGCCGACCGCCCGTGCTTGTCGTTATACTAACGTCAGCACAATTTCTGAAGGTTTCGGGTCGTCCGCAACCCACTCTCTCGGTACCGTCTGGACAGGTGCCCCACATGTTGCCTTGAAAAGACACATCAACATTATGCACTCCCAATTTCATTTTCACTTCTAATTTAAGGACGTTCTATGGCCAGGCTCAAATCTAAATATTTGTTTTCAGTTTTTTTTTACATACAAAATGGTGTGCGAGCCCAAGTTCATTAAAAAAAAGTTGAAAAAAGAATAGAATACTTTAAATTAAAGATTTTCCGAGGTAATTTGTATTTTTTATATAATAACCAAAATTTCGAAGAAATTTTACGACCGATCTGTTTTGAAAAACTAATTGAAGCTTCTTCGGTGTCACATAAAAGCGTGTGCAAAGTTTTGAGAGGCTTCACCATTTAAAATGGAAATATTTAACGTTGAAAATTCCAACTTTTAACACGCTCTCAGCATGAGAATCTACTGAAAATTGTGAAAATAATAATAATAATCACACTGAAAAGAAAATTTTGAAAACGTTTTTTCGAAAAATCGCGAAAACTTTATCATTGCAGCAAAAAACATTCTAGAAAATTTTTTCGAAAAGTGAATTTTTGTCCTTCCAATCGTAAATTTTGCTGACAGTTCCGTTACAAATGAAAAATATTGTCGAAATGACGAAAATTTTGAAATTATCCCAAAATATGAAGTTAGCTGTATTCAACAAATCGACTTTTTTTTGACAAAATTGAATTTTCAGTGCACTATTCTCTTTGAATGGTGCAAATTTGAAGGAATTCTATGGATAGAAAATTAACAATGATAAAAATTCATTAAGGGCAGGTTTTGAGGGATCCATGCGAAAATAGATTTACCCGTGTAGTAGTCCCATTGGATGACGCACTGCGTGCAGGTGAGACCAGGTGGCAGAGTAACTTTGTAATTGAAGATTCCTTGCCTTCCAACTTCGGGTGGAATAACGAAACTGGCGTTACGAGTTCCAGACAAATACAACGGGTACCTGATGCAAATTTTTTTTTTTTCATTTCATGCGGGTATTCAATTTAATGGACGGTTTCGAGGAACAATTCGAAGCGAGCAATAATCATCCCGCAATTTTCGGTAATTAAGAATCATTTCGCTTTTTGGGCTTTGGAAACTTTTTTTTTTTTTTTTTAATGCAAAATTCACCTGTCAAGACATTCCTGGGTGGCCTCGCGGGCAGGGTTATTGTTAGGGCATATATGGAGCTCAAAACTGCCCTGATGATTGGCCGTTAGCTCGACCTCGATGTCGATATCCTGCCCCGCTACGTAATGCCTCACTATCGTTCCTTTTGCATATTTACCTCCGGCCTCGTGAGGTCTTGGATCTTTCAAGTGATAAGCGTCACCGCATAATCCACATTTTCCCTTATTCTGGTCCCACTGGACTGCAAAAATTTTGAAAATTCACCAAAATTTTTCGCCTATGAAGAAAATTTTTCTGACCTTTACAATTTGTTTACTTTGCAATTTTTCCCCATCTACACTGAAAATTCAATTTTGTCAAAAAACGTCGATATTTTGTTGAATACAGCCGACTAAATATTTTGGGCTAATTTCAAAATTTTCGTTATTTCGACAATATTTTTTATTTGTAACGGAACTGTCGACAAAATTTACGATTGGAAGGACAAAAATTTACTTTTCGAAAAGATTTTCCAGAATGTTTTTTGCTGAAATGACAAAATTTTCGTGATTTTTCGAAAAAAACGTTTAGTTTAACGGATCCAACAAAATATCAATCTTTTTCGACAAAATTTTCTTTTCAGTGTAAACGCCTGCAAATTAAAGTCACGTTTCGTGAAAATTTGGAAAGAATTCTCGTACAAAATTATTCAAAAATCCACAATGAAGCAATTTCGTGATACGTTGAAAACATCAAGCGAGTGTTGACATTGAAAAATGAGAGATGGCGTGATTCATTGTAAAACAGAAAGCCAAGAAGGCGAAAGTAATAATTCGTGTTTTTATTACTTTCGAGGACTTGTTTGGCCCAAGGGCTCGGAAGGGTGTGGCGTTTGTGCATATTTAAACATTTTTCATGCCTTCTTTTATTTCGTTCGTTCGGTCAGTTTGAATCGCGTGAGTGTGAACAGAGCGCACGAAATGAATCCTGTAATTATTGTCTGTCGAAGGTTCTTTCACGCGATTGCGCATGCATTACGTGTCGTCTTTGTTTTTCTTTATTTTCGTCAGACTCGAATTGTCTCGTGTCTCAAAAATGACTTGGCAAAAAGGTATGAAATTTTTGAGAGTCCAGCAAAAAAAATTGTGAGACTAAATTAATTAATTCAGCGAGAAAAAAAATGAAGAAATACGAAATTGATTTTGAGGTGAAGAAAAATCAACGAACCCGAATATCCTCCGCAATAAAGTTCATTGTCGTTCCAGTTGACTTCGTTGGGAAACCCGAAACGCCACATGCTGTTTCTCGCAGGTGGATCCATGAGGCGACCATGTCCATGAACTTGGATGGTCGCGAGCGTCTTTCCGAATCGTGATAAAAATTCGACAAAAAAAAAAGCAAAAAACACGAGAGTAAAAAAGGGACTATCGGGGATTTTTAAAATGTGGCTAAATTGTCATTTACCAGAAGGAAAAATATGGTGGATCCGGTTGTGCTCATCGTAACTCGCATGCTCCTTTGAAAAATGAAGAAAAACAGAAATGAAGAAATAAAATCATAAAAATGTTGGGGCGATTTTACTCTCGACGACGAGCCGCAGTCTGGCTCGATATTTTTCGCTACGAAATCCATTTCGTTTCGGGCCACGAAAACCGTTAAGATAGTCCACATTTAGCAGGAATGTTGATGATGAAAAAAAAAACGGAAAACAAGATTAAAAGCGATTTGAAAATTCGGAGGAATAAATCAAGCGGGTCGACGAACTCTCGAAAGATTTTTTATCGTTTCGATCCTTTGAATTTATTATGCTAATTCGGTGCAAATAATAACGCTCGTGATCTACTGGATCGAATATTTGGCGTGAATCATCGCGAATATCCTCGAGAATCGAGTGGGAGTGAAATTATTTTTTTATCAAAAAAAAAATCTGGCAGTTCGAAGAATGACACGCCTAACTCAGATCGAATACAATAAAAGGATTTGGAAAACGTTAGACAGGCCGTTTCGGGTGGAGAAGAATTTCCAGTCGAGACAAAAATTGAATTTTAATCGATTTTTTTCGATTTCTCGCCACCCAGACGCGACTAGAAATTTGAGGAACTCATTTTTGTTTCTATTGGAATTTAAAGTGTGATTTTAGCTTGCCTAATGTTGAATAGACACGTTTATTTTTTATCGACAGAAATAGCAGTGTACCAACACCTTGACACTTTACGTGACATGGAAGAACGAACGGGTTTTACTCAATTAAACCGGTATTGGCGCTTATAAACTCTGCGTCTGTTCGAATTCTATTTTTTCCCCCTCCCCTCGCATCTTCAAATTAGCAATTGAAATTGCCGTGGACTAATGAGCTTTTGAGTATTCGAATCACGCAGGATTTTTGTCGTTCACTTATCAATTACGCGTGGATAGAGTTGGAAAAGTAGACAAATTGGCCTAGAAAAAAAATGAAGAAATAGGCGAGCCCGCGAAGTAGCGAAGACTTTGGTGCAACTGGACGAAACGTCTTTGAGAAATTTTGGGAGTATTTCGCGAGGCGCCATATGAGAACAAAAAAAATGAAACAAGTTGCTGGAATGGTGCATGCTAAAGTTTTTACGTCGAAGACCGAGTTTGCCGATCGGTGGGCCCACCTAAAAGTGAAAAAACCATTCTGGTTAACCTTCGGGACACGAAACGGGTGCAGGGTGTAAGACCTCATGTCGACTTATCGAGGAACGCACCGAAAATAGTGAGGCGTCGTTGGTTCCCTCGCGTCGTTTCACGAAAAATCCAATTTATTCAATAATTTTACTTCATTTTATTTTTTTAATTAAAAGTTATTAATCAATCAGCAGGAATTACAATAAGTGAGGCTCGATGAAATAATTGCTTGGGAATGAGATGCAAAAACATGATGAAAAATTCATCGAGATCGTAGGGTGCAATGCCGAAGGTTCGAAATGCTCGTAGGAAATGATCGAGGCCCTCGTGATTGAAGCGATAAATGCGAGAGAAAGGATATGCGTAAATTCGAGGATAAGGCACGGAGCGAAATGAAAGGAAAAACAAAATCGAGGGGATAAGAGAAGATGCAAAAAAAAGTGTTGTAAAAAAAAAAGCTTCTTCAATCCTTCACCAAGGCCGCGTGAGACGGTGCTCCCATAACAACAATAATAATAATAAATACGAGGGATTTAGTGGAAAAAGAAATTTAAATAACGAAACGCATTTTGTATACACGTCGACGCGTTTCAAATGTTTTTTTCTTACGTTTTTTTCCACTTTCCCCGTACAATTTGACATGCCCGAGTCTATTCGAGGATGAATTGCCGAAGAATACGATTAAGAGTCTTCCGAAAGTACAGTCGTGGCCAGAATTTTTCCCAATTTCCGAACAATCCTTTTCGTTTTTTATTTTCGCTTCATTTATTCGTTCCGTCGAAAATATTTGGAGCACAAAAAAATTAATAATTCTTCTCATCGATTATGACAAATAATCACACGATTGATTTTCATTGACCGATTTCCATTGACATGGTTCCATCGCGGCTTCTCTCGTAAAACGCCTCTCTATTACGTCCGCGCTTCGTGTTCCTAGTGCTCGATACTAATTGTGCCCAAAATATTGACTAAAAAGTTATGCATCACTTTCAAGCGATGATGAACCAAATTCCACGTTAATTTTTCTCGTTTTCTGTAAATGGGGGTTGAAAAATACGGCCAATACTGCGAGAGTATGAAAAATGTTGAAAAATTCAACAAAAGTTAAGAAATTTCTGAAAAATAGTGTCGTGCGTGAAGAATTGAATAAAATTTCGTCGCTCACGGCAAAGTGGGTTTTATTTTAGTATGACGAGAAGAATTGTTGATATTCTGGTTAAATAATAGTGGAAAGATAATGTAAAATATTGAAGCTATACCGAAAGTAAGGTTCGCTTACCGTGGCAGTTTGACGCGTGATCGGCGTCTCAATTTTTTCTTGGACGTGAAACTTTAAGTAGGTGACAAGATATAACGACGGAAGCACGTGATCGTAATTGTACAGTTGAATTTAAAAAATTCAGCCCGGTTAACACCGGGACGTCTAAGACTTGGTGATTGTCAAATTTCTTTGGATAACGCGTCAATATTATTTTTGTTCGTTTATTTACGAACTGCACCCGTGGCGAACTCGGACTCCCGACTCACGTTTTATTCCGGCGAATAAAGAATACGATTCGGTTACCCCTACCATCTTCATCCTCGACCGGACCTGATCCCACTCTTCCTTACGGCGAATCGATCACAATTCCTGCCTTACTTATGTCTTCCGAACCCTTCTCATCAAAATTTTTCACATTCTCACCAACGCCAACAATTTCATCATTTTTTTTATCGTATTTATCCTTTTAACATAAATATTTGCGTGATGTCAATGTGCCTTATTCTTTCCTTCGGGTTTATTCCTGAGGACGAGCGGGAAAATTGTATAATTTGATTGGCCCGAATTTTGAAGGACGGAGCCAGTTTTTTCGAGTATTTTCTTGAACGCCAAAAATCCAGCGTTTGATTGAATCGAACACACTCGATCGCGTTACAATTTTCTTCTTTGTTTCGTGCCAACGTTTGAAATAATTTGAATACGTACGATTTCACTGATCCGCGTTCGATATGTTATGAAAATCGACGTCGATAAGTTACCTTGTGCAATACGCGCGAATCAGGTAATTTTTCCGATTACCAGCGGTCGGTAAGTTACCGACCGAGCTCTGCGATGCCGATAGAGCTCTGGGAATGCTCCAGTTGCCTGGCGAATGAAGATTGTGCAGCGATTCGAGCGAAATCTCGCTCGGAATCGGGTCAGCGAAATAATCGGGGTTCGCTAACGAGTAAAGTTTTTTTTTTCCATCCATCCTTTAGTCTCGTATTCTTGTTCGTGAAGCAGGCAAACAAAAAAAAAGGAAAATGGATTCATCGGGATGCTGGGAAAATGTTTATTCAGAGCATGCGCCAGGGCATGAACCGAGATAGCCGTTCAATCGAATGTGATGCAGCGGATATCACTACCCCCTGAATACAGGTATATAAAAAAAAAAGCAACCCAACCTGAGCGAGAGCGTAAAAGTCTTTGAAAAAATGCTTCAGGTTGTTTGATCCAGCGAAATGAATCGGCTTGGAAAAATATCATGCCTCAAAAGACTAGTTTGCTCACACGATGAAAAAAAAACATATCCCTGTATTTTTCCATGGAAACGTTGATTAGAATAATTAAACGAGATAAAAATCGCATCAATTAATTCTTGAAAAAAAAAAAATTCTCTATTATTGTTCACGATGAATATTACTCGACAATTTTTTACCGTTAAGAAAAAAGATACTGGGACTAACGTTTTGGATAAGAATATAATTTAAAAAACTCATTAGAGCTCCCGCAGCACGTTCGAAAAAGGAACCTTAATCCTTGCAGATAATAACGCCTCGCTACTTTCGTGTAATCCACACAAAAAATATAATTCACTGAAAATGAAGAAAAAGGAAAAAATGATAATTCGAGACAGAAATTTTTAGAAGGTTCGTTTAATCAGCATCTCATAGATTCATATATAATATATATATGCTTATAGTTATTATATTACAGAGGATCGAGGATATCCAAGCACGTGCTCGAGACTAACCAGAAGTTAAAATGACAATAATAATTTATAATAATTACAATAATGACAATTTTATACAATCAGTTAGTCCACAACATTGATTACACATATCATTTAACTGCATATAAACATACAAAATGTTTAAAACTAATTAAATGGTGTTTTTTTTGGGTTCTTCCTGTAATAACGTCGTGTCCATTATTTTTTTTTGTTTCGTTCTCTTTAGATCGATCTAACGTGGTATTACTTATGGTGTTGGTGGTTCAATTGTAATTTTGTCGTTAACCTGCGTCCATGTCGTTTTACGTTTTGTCATTTTGTTGCTTTCTGGTTTTTTTTTTTTTTAAGCTAAAGTTTGTTTATAAGAAAGAATAAAATTGTTTTCGTTATTTACAGGGAATCTTGTACAATAAAAATAGCCAAATGACGCGACGTCAGCTGATTTTGTTGCATTTTAAACAGCTGCTAAATGTAAGGGTTGTATGTTTGGAAAAAAAAATGAAAAATCGGCGCGATTTTTTGAAAAATAATCAATTTTTCGGGCTTTTTTTCTATCGGTTTTGGAGTTAAAAATAATTCTTGTACACTTGTTATATCTATAGATATTTGTATATATATATTTTTTCTTTTTTATTAAAATTTTTCTTTTTTTATCGCTGCTGATTCAATTTTTTGTCCTTGCTTTCGATTTATCGTTTTCTCTCTTCGTTTTGATATTCAGGCTTCGCGATTGTGTCTAAAAACTATCAGTCGTGCATGTTTCCAATCGAAATGGATTATTGCTTCTTATTTGCTTCGGTTGATGGAATGGCACGTGCCAAAGGTCGCCTGACCTTTTCAATTTTCATCATTTTTCTCCTGTTTCGTTGGTTTTCGTAAGTCTCAATTTTCCCCTTTACGAAATATCGTTCGTTTGGTGTTTTTTATAGTTTTTTTTTGGTTCACAAGGTCAAGCGATGCTGTGAAGGGTTTGCTGGAGTCTGTCCGCGTAGAGTCTCGTTTTTTTTTTCGGTAGAATTTATTAAAAACGTCATTTTTGCCATTTGGTTGAATATTTTCACATCGAGATTCAGTTTTTGATGCCATTTCGTTTTGTTTTTATTATTTTCCTGTTTCGTGTTATTTGGATGGAAAAATGGAACCCAAAGATATTGAAAAAAAGTCTCTTTTGTGGACGACAATCAGATTGGAATATTCAACGATCGTATATGCAGTTAAACAATCGCAATAACTGTTTTATTTTTATTTACCAACTATTTTTAAAAATAATTAGTAATTACACGGCTGTGTGGGTTTTTTTTTGTTATTACGAATTTATCGCTTGCTATTATATACAAAAATTCGTAATTGGGATTGCCTTTCGGGGGTCAATTAGGCTAGGAATAAAATTCGAGATCGAAGAGCGTTTTTTTTTCGTTTTGTTCATTTTTGTTCCTTTTTTTTGTTGTTGTTTTAGCACGAGATTAAAATTCGTACGATAGTAATTTTTAACCACAGGAACACACATATATTTGCTTTTACACGATAACTGCTTTTTTTTTTGTATTCCTTCAAAAATGATGGTTTGTTTATAAAAATAATAAATCGACCGAACCACGTGATCGTCATCCACGATTTAATCTTTTTTTTCGATCTTTCTCTCGTTTCGATTTTTGCTTTTCATCTCAAACGTGGCGTCTCGTCAGTCGGTAACAATTTTAAACACCGATTAATCGCAAATATTTTTCATAATATTCTTCCAAACCTCGTAATTAATTCTATGCTTAACGAACAATTATCGAAAAACACACACACACGAAAATTCGAAAATTGAAAGCTCTTGATAAAAATGAAATCAACTATGCGATTAATATCGCGTCATTGGACATTTAAAAATCATTAACTGTTCTCCAAAGCTGACGTATTTATTCCTATACTTACACTGAAAATTCAATTTTGTCAAAAAACGTCGATATTTTGTTGAATACAGCCAACTAAATATTTTGGGATAATTTCAAAATTTTCGTTATTTCGACAATATTTTTCATTTGTAACGGAACTGTCAGCAAAATTTACGATTGGAAGGACAAAAGTTAACTTTCCGAAAAGATTTTCCAGAATGTTTTTTGCTGGAATGACAAAATTTTCGTGATTTTTCGAAAAAAAAAAACGTTTAGTTGAACGTATCCAACAAAATATCCATCTTTTTCAACAAAATTTTATTTTCAGCATAAAAATACTGTCTGGATTAAAAGAATCTGGTTTGCTCGCTTTTGGAGACTTTTCGCTTCAGTTTTATTTTTGTTTCTTCTCCAAAAGTCTCTTCCATCGTCTCTCACGCTCCTACAGGTGTATACATATATATATATCTTAATTTTTATATTTATTTACATATACATTTAATATAATATATGAAATTTGTCTATTAAAGGTAAAATAGTAATAATAAATGAATTTTTTCGTAATATATCGCTTTGGAAATGCGATTTTCATTTGTTAGTAATAATACGCAACGAGTGTAGAACTACGAGTTTTATTTTGTTTGATCTGCGAGCCTGGAAACTTGGACTCTGCTCATTCGTTCGAGAGCCAGCAAAAAACTTGTAATTCAATGAAACTTTTTGTTTTTTTAAATATATTTTCGATGCCAATGAATTTGAGTTGGGAGGAGCAAGAAGCGAAATAGTTTTAATTGAAATGCATTCCTTGGGAAATTGCATTGTTGGTTGCAACTAAATTCCCATACAAAAGCTTGGGAACGTCGAATGAAAAGTTAACGCTCTGTGGACTTGTGACAAAGGGCACGAATTTCCGGCTGACAATAAATAACAATAAAATAATAAATTGGCTGTGTCTAAAGCTTTTGGGCTGGTCGTTCAACTCGAAATATATTTTATTGCTGACAAATATCGTTTCGGAATTCGTTTGTTTCGAAACAAGTTTTTGCTTCGTCTCTATACAAATTTGGTTTTCGTCCATTTTTTTTTGGTTTTTTTTTCTCTTTTTTAAAGCAGTCATTCATTTTGGCTTCTATTAAATAATATTGTAATTTCAATATATTTATATTTCATCAATATAATCGTGCGTATACAATAATAATATTTACATGAATATTATTTTTAAAATTTATTTTAATACGATATGTTTATTCACGAGCACGTATTTGAGGTCGAAAAAAGTTGCTTATATCGATATAAAGTTTGGCTTATATCGATATAATGATATGTATTCATTTCTTCACCACGTTACCTCGGTTTTCAGGCGATTCTTGATATGTATCGGTTTTTTTTGTTTTTAGCACGCTTTACAGCGCTTTTTAAATTTTTAACTTACACTCCTAAGTTTATGGACTTATTCCGAATATAACTCTGCTCGTTCATCCCCTAAATTTCTTTAATTATTTATCAGTTTCCTTCCCCAACGTTGCACTGAAAATTGAATTTTGTTAAAAAAAAAAAAAACGTCGATATTTCGTTGAACACGATGAACTGAATATTTTTGATTAAATTTACGATTGAAACGACGAAAATTCACTTTTCGAAGAGACTTTCTAGAATATTTCTTGCTGGAATGACAAAATTGTTGTGATTAAAAAAAAATATTTAGTCCAACGTTTCCAATGAAATTATCGATCTTTTTAAACAAAATTTTATTTTCACTCTGCACACTCTTGCCTGATTTTTTTTTTTTTGAACGTTCTGCTTTTTTTTCTCTCTCTTTTTCTGCGTTTCGAAATGGCTTTCGTATTTCGGTGCACATGGTAATGTGTGGCAAATGATTGAAGCAATCCGTCGTAAAAATTGCACTTCATCATTCTCCTCCCCTCGAGCGTGGACCTTGACGTTCCACTACCGATAAATCGATAATTCCAGGGTCGACGAAGACGAATCGTTCCCACCATAGACACATTTCGAGGAGGATTTCTTGAGACATTTCAACTTATTCATCGGGAGATACGATTTGGACGATGCTCTCGAAACTTTTTGCATGGCGAAATTCTGTCGAATAAATTTCGTTGCCCTTGACCCCAAAAAAAAAGGTTTTTCGAATTTGATGGATTTTTCAACAAATAAATTTTCTTCTCGTGGTATTTGTGGCGAATTGATGAGGCTCCAAAATCTTGTGTAGCCTCTTCGACCCTTATATCTTGCGATTGAATCAGCAAAAGCTTGTTTAATTAATTCCCAAAGTTTGCACGGAATAGTTAAGAGTCTAAGGGCAAAGGGCTTGTGGCATCTCGTGATCGATTCCCTTATACGTGGTAGCACGTAATTTCCAAAGTGTTACCCGAGCTGCACCCTTGTGAGGGTTGAAAAGTTTTAAAGGGCGAAGTTGGTGCCTGGAGATTCGATAATTGTCGAAAAAGAGAATCCGAAGAATTTCCAACTGGTACGATTGCAGAAAAATGGAAAATTCATGACTCAATATTTTTCCTGCTCACGTGCAATTAATAATGATAAAAAAATGGGGCAGACGAGAGAGATGGAATAAAAAGTGAGAAAAACAAAATTAAGGGTCTTGGTAATTAGCTCTCGAGCATCGTCAAAAGCCTCGTCGACTCTTTGGTCCGCGTATTTTTCGCGTTTGATCAAGGGGAGGACGTAAATGAAGGTGGCAAATAAAAAAAATCGCCAACTTCAAAGAGACCATCGTTTTTTTTTAACTATTTTTCTTCATACTCGATAAACGAAGCATTAGCAGCTTTGAAATCCGACTCGCACCATACTTTGTATAAGAATTTTTTCCCCTCACTTTCCTCCTTAATATAAGATTCCAAAAAGAATTGTGTAAATATTTTTGAAAGCTTGATTTTCGAGTAGAAAAAATTATCATTTTTTTTCGCAATATGCACCGAGGGCTCTTTCCCTTTCGCCAATAAATAACTTTCCACACTGA
The DNA here is from genome assembly GCA_037043255.1 of Diadegma fenestrale. NCBI lineage: Eukaryota > Metazoa > Arthropoda > Insecta > Hymenoptera > Ichneumonidae > Diadegma > Diadegma fenestrale. The sequence goes on from CM073312.1 coordinate 2,483,875, forward strand.
AAATTGAATTTTGTCCAAAAACGTCGATTTGTTGAATACAGCTAAGTATTTTGGGATAATTTCAAAATTTTCGTCATTTCGACAATATTTTTCATTTTTAACGGAACTGTCAGCAAAATTTACGATTGGAATGACAAAAATTAACTTTCCGAAAAGATTTTCCAGAACGTTTTTTGCTGGAATGACAACATTTTCGTGATTTTTCGAAAAAAACGTTTAGTTTGACGTATCCAACAAAATTTCAATCTTTTTCAACAAAATTTTCCTTTTAGTGCATTTTTCCTTCTTAATCCATAATTAGTAGTAGATTTTTTCTTTTTATACTTTCTCATCGAATAGTTTTGTTATTTTTATCACATTATGATATTGATCGATCTGATCGATCGATCTGATATGTATCGATTTTACTTTCCTGATATGTATCCGTTTTTAATAATATCGATAATTACCGAACAATTTGATATGTCGAATATTCGATGTGCTTCGGGCCAACCAACAAAACACGCGAAAAACATTTTCTCATTAATTTTTCATTCATCCCTTAATTATAAATACTTTTTATTTTTCACGTCTCGTGTATACACTACGAGCTAAAAATGTTGATCGATAATTCGAATATGCGAACTCGATTTTGTTGCCCTTCCAAAGGACTCTTTTTATTCTGCTCCTTTAGACTCGCAGGATCGTATTTTAACGATTTTTCATCCACGAAATCTTCACGGTTTACCAAAAAATCGTATTTCCAAATTTATCACGCGTCATTTAATTAATTATTCGATTAATTATATTTTTGTATATATTTCGGAATCATTGAGTCTCTATAAATGCCTTGTAAATATTGCTCTCGAGGATTGTGTCGTCGTAAACTTTTTTATATAATGAAAAATTCGTTAAATCAACGATTTGCAACGAGAATTTAAATTTCAATTTGAAAATTGAATTAAAAAATTCATTACCTATTAATTACAAATAATTAACGTTTTTTTAAAATTAATTTTCATTTTTTCAACGAAATGCAACTTTATGCTCGATTTTCACATTGTTTCGTTGTTTCGATAGAATCTTTTTGTTTTTCAGCCCAATCGAATGGCGCTAAAGATGCGAAATCTCGTGTCTATTTTTTTTTCTCCATCAAGTCCTTAGCCTTTTTTTTCCTTGGCGATGGGACAAAGTGTGTGTCGCGGCGACACGCCACAGGACGCGAGGCATATTTACAAAAGGGTGCGAACAAATATTGGGATTGGGAATGGCGAGGGCCAAGATTCATGGACGCCTCTCGAGTGACTCGTTTCTGTCGTGGATTTGTGCGTGGCTTTCTCCGCAAATCAGTTTCTCAGTCAAGCCTCATTCTGAGCTTGAACAAAAAAAAAAAAATTCTCGACACGCGATGATTTTTACTTCCGGAATTCGATTTTTTTGTGAGGAAATTAAAAAAGAAATATTTTTCGTGCAATTAAGCGATTCGATTGAATTTCGATTGTTTCGAGCGATTTGATTGATTGTGCATTCGATTATGTTTTTTCTTCTCGACGAAGCAACGATTGAATAAAAATTGTGCCCTTGATACACGAACAATCCTCGTAAATTCTAGAAAACAGTTAATTATAAATATTCGATTTAATAAACATTTGGATCTCCTGATCGGATTAATACGATTGTTGATAAAAAACAAACGTGCAATCTTTTAAAGCAACGATTATAAATTTCGTCAACGAAATTTTTGGGAGGAATGAAAAATCTCGCACTACAAATTCAACGATGCGTCGTCTTGATCGAACGCAACAAGATTTTTGGTAAACCGTGCAGACATTCGCACAGACATTCATTTTTCTGCCTACGATTATTTAATTATCTTATAACGAACGAGATAACAACTTCCAATGTGGATTATAAAAATATTAAATTCTTTACATTTTCTCTCTCTCCCTCGCTTTTTTGTTTCTTCGAATTTTGTCATTTTTTTTTCTCCCTTGCCCAATTCGCTATTTCGAGTCCTATCGCTTTAATAGTTCAAAGTCGTGGACCAATGTGATCCAGTTCGACGCGGGCCCAGAGGACTCTCTCTATTTTCTGCTCATTTTTTTCCTCCCACTATTTTCACTCACTTTTCATCATTTACACGAACGTTAATATATTTTCCATTAAATTATGGACAATCAAAATGTTCATAGTGTCCTCCAGTCATCCAGACCCGCGCTTCTCTTTGGCCGGCGTTACTGTCGTGATTTTTTTTCCTTTCAACACACACGCGTGCACTGAAAATGAAATTTTGTCAAAAATCGTCGGATAATTTCGAGATTTTCGGAATTTTGACGATATTTTTCATTTCTCATGGAACTGGTTGCAAAATTTTCGGTAGGAATGACAAAATTTTTGTGATTTTTCGAAATATCGATTTTTTTCAACAAAATTTTCTTTCCAGTGCGTGTGTGTCAGAATTTTTGATGCAACGATGAACGAGTGTCTTGAATGTTTGGGTTTGGTGTGATTTGTCGTGATTTTTTTCTTTTCAACACACACACGTGCACGGAAAATGAAATTTTGTCAAAAACCGTCGGATAATTTCGAGATTTTTGGAATTTTGACGATATTTTTCATTTCTCATGGAACTGGCTGCAAAATTTTCGGTTGGAATGCGAAAATTTTTGTGATTTTTCGAAATATCGATTTTTTTCAACAAAATTTTCTTTCCGGTGCGTGTGTGTGAGAATTTTTGATGCAACAATGAACGAGTGTCTGGAATGGCCAATCACTGGGAGCGTCCAACGAAAAGTATCGCAACGTGGAGTGGAAAAGGAAAAAGTAACGAGGGAATTTGTTTTGGAAGGTGAGATTTTTGTTTGGGTTTCTCAATGGGATTTAGGGGGTGTGATTCGGTTTTTTTGTCATGTAAATTGGTGGATGAGCAATTTTGAATAAACGAGAGTGTCGGAGGCAGTGGAGCGATTGGAAGTGAGGCGCGAAGGCTTTGCTGGCTCGTCATCAGAGGCTTTACGAGGCGAAGCTACAGTTGTCGAGGCAAATAACTAAATTGCTACGCGGTATTTGACCGTTCGGATTGGCTGCAAGTGAAATCAAACATGGCCGATCGCGAGGGACCGCGCGCGCGGTTTAACGATCTTTCCGACTGATTTTGGTCCTCCGGGGAGGGAGACGAGGTTTAAAAAAAAAAAAAGCGTTAATTTGAAAAGAATTTTCCGATTGAATATTCATGGGGAAAATTTGGACTGAACCGAGAAAAAGTTTCGTTATGATCGTTTTTTCAGGAGAACCACGAAAGATTTAAATTCGTCGGTGTCATCGACCGCAAGAAAGTTTACAGAGTTTCTAGCGGGCCAAGATCCGAGGCTTTGATGACTCTCTGAAACGCGAAGGTTTTTTTAGCACTGCTCTCGGCTGCTTAGGGAGTTTGCAACGAGCTCAGGGGATGGCAAAACCGGGTGTAGTTTTGATGCACTTGGTAAACGGATCGATGCGCCATTTGCCGGAGAGCATCGAGTCGGAGGAGCTCCACGCGCAAAGACTCGTAAATCGTCTCTTTGCTTCCCTGGCGCTGGCTCGACGTTCGCTTCCAAATGGTAAAAAGAGAAAAAAACGTATTTGCTTAGGAGGCAACGCTGTGAACGTTTATGGCGAATGATTCGGGTGCAAGTTGGTCAGGCAGACTCGAGAGGATTTCTGGACCGAATGATCTGGAAGAATGATCGAATTTCTTTTTGGGTAGGCTTCTCATGAGAAGCCTACCCAGAGGGTAGGCTTTGGGTAGGCTTCTCATGAGAAGCCTACCCAAAAGATTTCGCCAAAAAAGGCGAAAGTTTTGGACGCTCCGCGGCAATGATTGGTCGATGGAGGACGAATGACGGGGCGGGAATGTGGAAGAGGACTAATCCTAAGAAGAACAAGAAGGAGACGAAAAGTAGGGTTAGGTACGAGATTGACGAGTTAACAAGAAGAATAACAACGAGAAGAATTAGAAGAAGAATCCTGAAAATTGAATTTTGTCAAAAAACGTCGATATTTTGACGACTCTGAAGTTGCATCGTTGCAATGCAACGAAATTCTTTTTTATATTTGACAAAAAAGCAAATCGGCTCGAAAAATTTGTATGACATTGAAAATCGATCGAATCGATAATTAAATCAAATATTTTTCGTTGCATTCCAACGTTGCAAGCTCCAGCACATTTTGTTGAATACAGCTAACCAAATGTTTTAGGATGATTTCAAAATTTTCGTTATTTCGACTGAAATCAACTTTCCGAAAAGATTTTTCAGGATGTTTTTTGCTGGACTGACAAAATTTTCGTGATTTTTCGAAAAAAACGTTTAGTTGCGCGTATCCAACAAAATATCGATGTTTTTCGAGAAAATTTTATTTTCAGTGGAGAAGCGGATGGGGGAAATTCCAGGCTGGTTATTCCTCCGGCCAGCCAAGATCTTCGCCGACGAGTTCGTAGAAGCGTTGATTGTGTTCGTTGAAGAATTTGCGTAATTTGGTGACGACGAGGGGACTGACTCGAGGATGTCTTCGTCCTTTGCTGTCGCGCAGACATTTTTCTGCAGTGTCGTTGCGCAGGCAGTAGAAGCCTTTGGTATGATTGAAGTAAAAATTGTGTCTACCTATGCGGGGCTCGAGTCCGAGGAAGTGTTCGATCCTTCGGAGCTGGGGAACAGGATCCTCGATCAATTGATCGCCATTGACGACGAGAATTTGTTCGCGGGAAAAAACCTCGAGCCAGCGATGCATGTAAGTGTGATAAAGGGAAATGGCGATTGGCCTGTAAGACTCGTTGATCGTCCCGTCCGCTCGCATCACCAGTTCCTCGAAGCTTTTCGAAGGCTCCTTCATACCGGAGGACGTTGTTTTTGGCATATCCTGAGCCGCCGATGTTCCGGACTCCTGGACACCCGACGCCGTCACGGTCGACGCCGTTGCCGCGTGTGTTCGCAGTTGCGTATAATCCGATATCGCTCGTGTCACGGGCTCTCGAACGATCAGCAACAGCTTGACGCTTGAGTTCATCGCGCGTATGCGTTCCGGAACCTCGACAAATACGCTTACCGTTAAAACACCTCGATTTTCCTACGTTTTCATTGGCCTAATTTCATCCTCCCGTTCCTTTGGGACTTTTGGACGTGTGGGACGCGAATTCAAAGCTCAAAGGCAACGATCAAGAGACGGGGAAGCGACTGGTCGCCAAGTTTCAAAAGAAAAGCGAATATGACGTCACGCAGCGATTTTGAATGTGAAAAATTTGAGTTTACTCGATTTTTCTCTTTCGATTGGTTTTCGTTGCGACTAAACCGATTTTATGACGTCACGCAGCGATTTTGGATGTGAAAAATTTGAGTTTACTCGATTTTTCTCTTTCGATTGGTTTTCGTTGCGACTAAACCGATTTTATGACGTCACGCAGCGACTTTAAACCGCACTGAAAATTCAATTTTGTCGAAAAACGCCGATTTGTAGAATACAGCTAACTAAATATTTTGGGATAAATTTCAAAATTTTCGTTATTTCGACAATATTTTTCATTTGTAACGGAACTGTCAGCAAAATTTACGATTGGAATGACAAAAATTAACTTTCCGAAAAGATTTTCCAGAATGTTTTTTGCTGGAATGACAAAATTTTCGTGATTTTTCGAAAAAAACGTTTAGTTTAACGTTTCCAACAAAATATCCATGTTTTTCAACAAAATTTTCTTTTCAGTGCGTTTTCGCGGATAAACGACTGGACGAAAAATAGTTTTTTGGGTTGGGAAGAATAAAAAGTTAACTTACTTCCGGTGTGACGAAGTAACTCGGGCTCTTTTCGATGGTGAGCTGACCTTTGAAGGAATAAGGCATTTTTCGTCGATACCATTCGAGGCCCTTGCCGTAATTGTCGTCACGATCGAAGAAGTGAACTTCCCCAGCAGCTTTTTGTATCTGGGGATGAAGGAACAACATCTCGAGTAAAGCTCTGGTGCCGCATTTTCTTACGCCGACTATAATAGCCTGAGGAAGATGACGATTCGTTTTGGAAAAATGAACTTTGCTCGATAGGAGAAGCGGGGGCGTGGATCTTGCTCGTGTCACGAGCTCCTCCATCGCACGTCCCTCGACGACAGAAGCCGCGTGGAGACTGTAGATGGCGCTGTCGTAGAGTATGTGAAAAGTGAGGAAAAGCGACACCAGAGCGACCGAAAGAAATGCCGCGGCCATTTTTGGTCGCGACACCCCGACGACCAAAATGCAATCCGTCGTGTCGCCAACATCGGCAGGCCTCATGGCGGAGCGGGGCATCCACCTGGAGTACAGCGGTAAAATCGTTGCATACCCTGAGACAAAAAAAATCGGCCTTAATGATCGCGAAGGTGAAAAAAAATTTTTTGGAAAAGTAAAAAATCGGTTTGAGGAAGAAAAACGATTTTTTGGCTGGAGCTCGTGTCAACGCGATTTTCAGGCAGTTCCGGGGTAGATCAAAGCAACGATTTCGTGCTCAAGGGTGAAAGGTTGCCGGAAGAAAAGGAAAAGAAAAAAAACGTCCTTTGCGGGTTTAAAAAGAGAGCGGAACGAGAAGGAAGAATGCGAGAAAGAAGAAAGCAGGCGGAGAGGTAAAAAAGAAAAAAGTGGTGGGCGAGTTGCAGTAAAAAATGTAGGAGGGAGGGGGGGGGGGGGGTAGAACAAGCCGATTGTTAATCGAGGTGCTCGGAAACTTGGTCTTATTATTCACGGAGCTCTTCGAGGCTCATTAGCATCACGTGAATTCGCACGATGGCGTGCTGCCCAGGGTTTCCATGATATACCAAAGTTCTCGAGTCCCTTATGTATTTAACAGTGTCCTCGCTCCTTCCTCCTTGCTCAGCCTCAATTTCCCATATTTTCATTAAATTTTTGCTATTCTTGTTCAATTTTCGACTGGATTTTCATTTTTTATCTTTATGTTCTTGAAATGGATGAACAAAAAGAGTGAGCCTGGAACCGGAAGTGTTGGGCGGATGCAGAAACGAAGCGCTGTCTTTGCACGGTTGCGGAGGAAAAATCGAGGATACATTTTGTTTTTGCAGAGCGAGATGGAAATGGGCGAAAAGTGAGATGATAGGAATGGGGGATGAAAAAAGAGGAAGTCGGGAGCGGAAGTTATGCATCGAATGCAGGAGGTTCGTGACTAGGCGCCATGTCCGTTGGCTTAAAATTGAAGACCTCACGTGAGGGATGAATGGGGGCTGGTTGTTGGGGATGCCAAGTTTCAACAAGGGCGCCGCGCCACATAGGAAAGGAGAAACAATCGTTTCTTCTCCGCACCCCTCCCTTCCTGACCCTTTTTACACGTAGCAGGGCCGTGGCTTTTGAAACAAAACATTTTCCCTTTTTCATTCAACCCCCCCCCCCCCCAAACTCCGCTGCTTCGTTCCATATGGAACGATCCAAACTCCGCCCCGATCTACTACTTCGTATACAAACTTTAATTAGTTAATTACACATAGCACACCGAACCGCCGCGGCTTTGATTAGACCCAAGTGCCCTCCGGCACGGGATACTCGCAATCAAAACAATCGTTTACATCCCCCCCCTACCCCTACCCCTATTATTGCAGAAACCGACTTTGAATGATAAATCTTTTAACTTTGTTACCGTTTTCAAACAATGCCAAATGATGCGGAATTCAGAACAACTCGGATGGATTAACGACTTTATAAAGCCATTAAGACTATTTAATTAGAAAATAAACTCCATGGGGATGCGGTTTCTAGACCATGGGGATTAATCGGAATTCCCTTTGGAAGGTTCCGATTGTATAGGAAACAGATTCATTAAGACATGAATCGTAGAGAAATCGTATTGGTTTACGTTATTATTTTCCGTAAGCAATAACCACAAAGCTTAAGGTCGTAGGCTCAGGGAGAGGAGCGTATAATTGGAAGGAAAAAATGGGGATTTCGCAGTGGTGGAAAGATTGAAAACAGCGGCTAGACACGGAACAATCAAAACAATAAGTGGCAGGAATTCCGTCTCGTACGAGCTTACAAAATGGCGCAATATATCCAAAATTATCCAGTTTAAAGTCACGGCGATGGCGTGGCTCTGCGCGATAAACGCAAGGAATGCAGCTCGAGGCATGCAGCTGCATCGTCAATTGCAACACGGAAAGATTTTCTACGAATGTTTAGTCTCGTTTTCTTTTACGATTACGAGATTCGAGCAAAATCATTGGGAGGGGGGGAAATAAATATTTGTAGAGAAAATAACGTGATTACACTGAAAATTGAATTTTGTCAAAAAACGTCGATATTTTGTTGAATACAGCCAACTAAATATTTTCGACTAACTAATTACCCGAACTAATTATTTTGGGATGACAAAATTTTCGTAATTTTTCGAAAAAAACGTTTTGTTGAACATGTCCACCAAAATATCCATCTTTTTCAACAAAATTTTCTTTTCAGTGTTGGATTGGGTGAATCTGACTTTTGTTTATACTTACAAGACATCGATAGGGGATTCGGGAGACCACTCACGACGAGGCCGTGCCTTGTTGGGCATCTGCGTTTCGTTTCGGTCGCTCACATTTTTATTTTTCAATCTCCTGCAAAATAAAAATGACTGCGCTGTGATTAATTGAATCGAGTGAAAGAAAGCAAAGATAAATTTAAAAATACGAATATTCATGGACTCGATGGTCTGGCGGACATTATGCAGTTTGCTCTGCTTTAATTTGCTCGTTCGAATTCAGAGGCACTCCGATGGCATCAAAAGCGAAACGAAGCTTTTATTTTGCCGTTCTGTAATCGTCTTAGACGCGCCGGAATATATTTAAACGAGCTTTTATTTTTTTCCGTCTCTCCAGCCATTGGAAAGGACAGTGAAATACCGTTGACCTCAATTTGAGCCTGAAATTTATTCAGAGCTCTGATCTTTATTGTCAACGCTTTTTTTTAACTCGAAAAATAATGTGGCAAACATTTACGAGTGTTCCTTTCGCGAAAAACGGGCTCAAATTGATTTTTAATGAAATTTTCTTATCCAGCAGCGATGAATATTCAATTTACGCGTGAATGAGTAATTGATGAAGAAAATGTAAGCTCGTGGAGCGAATTGGTTGGATTGATTGATTGTTTATTAGTTTTCTCAGCAATATTGTTGTCACGTCCATTTATGACATTGTGCAGATAATGAAGAATGAGGGAAAAATATTTTCAGACAAATCGGAGTTTCATCGATAAAATAAAAGGGAATCTCTTCCATTTGTGCACGTGTATCATCGAGGGCGAGTGTCAGAGGGAAGAAACAAAAGGGGGACAGTGGGTATGGGTGAGAGCCGTCGAGGGTGAGTGCTAAGAGAGTCAAGATGATAGAGCCAAGGCTTTTCTTTCTTATATTCGTTGATGGAACATGCGAAAAACAAGCCGAGGACATCGGGGCTTTGAATCGATATATTGAGTCGTTTCTCAGGGGTAGCCTTTGGAAGGGAGAGAAAGAGGCTACGGGGGTAGGAAGGGAGGAAGAAAATAAAAGAAGTAAGTGCCTGATGTATACGAGAGTATCGTGGGGGCAAGCAGAAGCAGCCTAATGTTTTTCAGACGGTTCAAAAGGTGGTTCGTATGATTGGAGTTGCGAGAGCAAGGAGAAGGACTTATGGGAGGATGGGAAGGGTATCAAAAAAGTTGCTTTTTCCTTTTGCATATCGTGCGATATCGTATTTACGGCGGCATGGGGTCAGTAAAAGCCTTATGGGGGACTATCCCCATATAGTATGAAGACACCTGCCCCATCCGCTCAATGAGAAGACAATACCCTTAATATTCATAAATAGATAGTCTCGTTGCAAAAAGAAATAAATTTGTGGCCAGAGATCAAAAGAGTGAAGAAAAAATGGCACGGAAGTCGGGAAAGCTCGGATTGGCCGATTTTTATTAGTGGCATGTATCAAAGTGTGCTGTATGTATGCTGACGCGTATCCAGTTTGTGGCACGACCTTGGTTGCTGGATATAAGAACATAAATAATTGAGGATCGTTGTATAAACTTGGATCTGTCGATACGTGATCCTCGCGGGAGGGTCGGTAACTAGACGTACGTCCAAATGTCAGTTGGGAGGGAACGAAATGACAAGAATGAAAGCACAATTTATCGCAAGAATAGAAGCACGCGATTTCCTAACGCGTCTTTACTTTGTTCTTGTTTTCTTAGAATTCGAGGGATAAAAAGGCCGGAAGGTAGGGCAGCTGATAAAACACAGTACAGATTTGCCCTGTGTGTGTCTAGGTCGTGAAATCTTTAATGCAAAAGTTACGAGAATACTTTGACTCGCGTTTAGCAAGTAGTGGAGCCATGTGCAGATATTGGAATGGGATCATAATCAGATATTGAAGAAACAGCAGGTCAAGCAAGCTCAAGCCGTTTTAGGTGGCGTAAACTTTTCTTACATCGAACAAAACTTTCAACGAAAAATTCAACGAAAAACATTTTTTCTATTGATTATTTATTGAATTTTAAAAATCGCCGCCATTTTTGAGTCGATTGAGTTTTTTGGTCGCAAGAGAGAATCGTTTTATTGGCCGGACCAAATATTTAATAATAATTATTGGCTCTGCCGAAGAAATAACAGAATTTCGTTGCATTCCAATGATGCAAACTTCAGAGTCATCAGTTTTTTTCGTCATGTAGTTTCCTTTCTCAATAAGTTTGTATCGATTTAGTCATTTTTCCACATTTTCTTCAGCGTTTCGTAGTCTCAATGGTATTCCGACAATCCGTGTGCTCGCCTTCTTCTCGTTCTGTATAGTTTGCTGCCTCTTCGCACTTGTACCTCACTCGGTAAATTTTATCTCGAGCACAATCCTCTTAGCTTCTCGTTTATCGAACGCTCGAGGGTTTCTCTGTGTTATCAAGTTCAGGCTGTACGTACACGTGGGTAAAAAGATGGGCACAAGCGCAGAATGACAAGCACACACATAAATAAAGTGGTGTTGAGAATGGAGGGTAGGGGTAAGAGGGAAAGGGGGTTGAAGAAGAATGGGGTTGAGAGGAAAGTGTATGCCGGGGTAGATATCGAGGACAGGGTGGGAAGGGGGTGAGTACGACCCGGCGCCACCTGTATGCACCCCGAAAGACCTTGCTCGCGAGCCACCCCCTGTGAACAAGTGGGGACTCAAGGGGGGTGACGTAATCAATAATTATTACGTATGTTAGGGAGAGGAGCAGGGTGGGAGGGAGGGAGGGAGGGAGGGCAAGAGGGTGATGAGAGGAATACGAGAAGGGGCTAGACAGACAGAGTTAAGGACACGTAGGGGGTTGAAAAGAGCGAAGGAGGCGATGAAAGGTCAAACGTGTTACATTTACAATTTAGTGGGAATGGTCTTTTTGGCCCTTACGAATATTCCACTGGCTCCCTCTACTCGAATCCCCTTCCCGAGGGAATGAAGCGCATTAAATTTTAATTATCCACGTTGCTGATAAAAAAAACGTGATCCAAGGGGTTGGCAGCAACGAAAACTGTCCTTTTAGGATGGAAATAGTCAGTGTCTGACGAACAACTGCACGAGTCGGTGGTTGAATCGTAGAAATAGTAGTAAAAGACGTAGCGTATACGCAAGGACGTAGTAGTAACAGTCGCGGACAAGCAGGCATGAAAGGGGCACGAGGGAGCGAGAGAGAAGCCGCCAGACGAGTACCTGCTCGCGACTGCGCTCTCACCCTCGCCCCAACTGAGTCAAGGTCTTCTCCGAGCCTCTACTCTCCTGTTCCTGTCTGTACAACCCCCTCCCCCCCTTCTATCCACTCAACCCCATCCCCTTAACCCACCAACTTAGCCTCCTAACCCTGCCATGTGTCGTCCGATGGTTAGCCACGATCGACCTGACCTCACACTTGTTCTAAATCTACACATATGCAGCCCCATGCACTGTCATCCTCCGGAAACCCCCAACACCATAATTTTCCTGATAGTCACCATGTTGCTCCTGTTATTTCCAGCTAAAAATAAAACATGGCCAAAGGTTCTGCTTCTATCATTTCGTCACTTGATGACCAGCAAAGTCCGTTGCAGTGTTGCGCGTTTCGCATAAGAATGAATAGTCAAGCTTTTTCTTCCTGTTTTCTTAGTTCTCTTGGTTCGAGGGCCTTGGCCCTTCTTTTGCATACGTAACGAAGACATCCTTTGCGCAAATCTTTGCCCAGCGCTAACATCATTTTCCTCATCCTAGAGCATGTTGTTTTTCTTGGAGAATTTTAATTAACGCGGCTCCAGAAATCTTTTCCGGAACAGGATACGTTCGTAGTGTGTTTTCCCCCAAGAGACTGCCCCGCGTTATTCTCCCGTAACATTTTATGCTGCAGCGCAGACGAAAATTCTCAAATATTAAATCTTTTCATTCTTTTTAACGGGCGGATGCAATTTTGTGCATACACTCGCTCTCTTCATACTCTCGTCGATATCTTTACCGGGAAATACGGAGCCAAAGCAGCACAGCGTATCAGACAAATGTTAAATGCAATATCTATTCATGCTGCGCAGCATTTGATCAGACTGCATATGAAAATCGACCATTTCTATGCAATCTTGTTCTGCATTAAATTTCAGCTGCTGCATTCCTACTATGCACACATTTTTATCAACATTGAGAGAAGATTGTGCTTGCAGAGTGTATGGGAATAGACATCAAGGCAAAAGCTATTACAAGCCTCGTGCAGCTTTTACGTAGCGCATGCTTCAAAATTTTCTTTCCCGACCAAAATTGCTCGTTTTTGCTTCCTCATAGAGGAAACTATGTGACGGTGAAATTTTTTTGTTTTCCAGTTTTCAATGTCAATGTGCTTAAAATGTCCCAAAACGTCGAAAAATCATATCTAGAAAAAATGTCCGGATGTCTGTGTGTGTATGTTCTGGCACTGTAAAATTCAAACGTTCATAACTCGAGAACGGTTTGAGCTACAGGGCTGCCGTTTTGCACAGATGTTAATCTACACCGGCTCTTCGTTCGTTGCGAATTTAGTCGGAATTGATAGAAAACTACGGATTCTACGGCATTTTGAAATTTTCAAAAAAATGTCGTAATCGCTCTGGCTTCCGCAAATTTCAAGATTTATTATTAATTTTTTTTTTATAAATAGAGTATCATAATGGGAAGGTTTGTATTGAATTTGGAAATGATCGGTTGAACGGTTTGAATTTTATGGATTTTTGAATTTTACGAAAATATTATTTTTCCGAAAAATTGTTCAACCGCTCCAATTTTTTTCCTTCCGCCACGATTTTAGGATACATTTTCATGGGATATGGGCACTAAAGTTTTCGGAGCTTGTGGTATGTAAATTCGGGGCTGCAAGGAGTGCAAACTCAACGTCACCTTTTGCGCTGGGGCTGCGCAGCAGCGGGACGAGAAGTAAATACAAGTTTTATCATCAGATGGTGCGAAACGCCAAGCGGAGGAGTTTTAAGGGTTTTTCCACAAACAGCGAGTGCGAGGGTTGGTTTGAGTTTCTCCAGCGGGAAAGCTCGTCGCATTAGGATCAAAGAACCAGCCCCGGTGGACCTTTATTTTCATCCTCGTTATATTCGCATCGTGTGAGAACAAAAGCCACGTCAGCGCCAGGTTTTTAAGTTAAACGCACGACGAACGAACGAGGAAAATGTTTGGGGGGTATGAAAATATAATTTGGCGTGTTTTTTAGCCATGGCACACGCCATAATGGAAGAAAATGTTGCTGTAGGAAAAAAGCGCGTTCATTTACCGAACAAAGTGCAACGCAAATGAAATTCCTTGAATTTCCCGAGTTTGATTTTTTTTTCAAAACAAAAGATGAAAATTTCGTAGAGGGCTATTTGAAAAAAATGATTGGCAATGATTGTAAAGGGAAAAAATGAAAACAAAAGTGTGAAACGATGAGATTTTTTTTGCACAACTCACAGGCAAGAAAAACGCTGCAATAAAAAGGGGAGAAAAGTATTTTGCAACGGTGGAGAGAAACGTGACCCGAGCGATATTAATTTCAATGGATTTGTATTGAGTGAGTGAATGCATGGGAGGGAGGAAGGGGATGCGAGCTTAAAGGGTGAAAATTGTGGGGGTGCGCGTGAGCTTTTGTACATGAGGCGGAATACATGAGCTGGAGGGGGAGGGGGGGGGGGGCGAGGAACAACAGCAGCAGCAGGGTGCATTGCACGAACGGACGTGCATCGTTATTCAGTGCCCGGAAAATTGCAAGGTTCCCTCAACGAAAAGCCCCTTTTTTTCTCTCTCGCAAATATGGCGACTACGCCGACAGAAAAAAATGACAAAACGAGCAATAAAAAGGTAGGGGAACAAAGAGAATAAACACTTTTGTGATTTATAATGAACGGGGCCGTTGTCCCCGTACAAATAATCGATGCGGTTACGTAACGGAGCAATTTAAAAACAAGTATTGAAAAAGAGAAGAAAAACAAACCAGCGCGCGCTCTATTTGCTCTTGCAGCCCCATTCTTTTTTCCTCGACCTCGAAGATTAATTCTTGAATAATAAAAAAAACATAATCATCACGACAATAATGCGCTGACACCGATTTTCTCGTGTGGAATAAAAAAAAAAAAACGCATTGGGTCATTCGCGGTTGAAGAAAAAAAATCAGGGGAATAGTGAGAGGAAAAATTGATCAATTAGTTTACTCGACCTCGCTGGCTTAATTGAAACAGAGTCGCATTATTTTTAATCCTCTCCAAAGAGAAGAAATAAATAAATGCAAGTGCAAAATTTTGTCATTCCAATCGTAAATTTTGCTGACCTTTCCGTTAGAAATGAAAAATATTGTCGAAATAACGAAAATTTTAATCGAAAATTCAATTTTCTGTGCTGGAAATAAAAAAATTTCGAAAAAATCGACGTTAAAGAATTTTACGAGAATTCTTGATAATTTAAAACGGATAAACGTCACAAAGCTGCGTTCTGTGAATAAAAATCCGCATCAAGAATATCGCGAAGCTCGTGACACATTAATTTAAATGAGGCGGTGAAATGCATCGCATGCACATAGCTCGCGATATGCAGCGGAGCTTTATAACGACGAGGTGGCTGCGTGAAAGATTCTGTAAAGTTGACACCTTAACCTATTATTTCCGGAGTAATCGCGTTCCCGCGCAAATTCTATGCGACCCGTTGATCCGCTCATCCTCGCACGACACAAACAACTACCCACGCGAAATCCCACGGAAATATGAGGCTTGAAAGATTTTGCTTTAATTCCTATACGAAGCAAAGACTTTTCTCTCGATAAAACGTCAGTAAAAAAAAAATGTCGCGATTACCACATCAAAGACTCGCGCGGTTGACCTGGAAATTCCGGAAGATGAAAAAAAAGATGACGGACCAGGATTTCAAAAAGTTTCGGGGGCGCCGTTAGCCCTGGAACGATGAATTTCTATTTTTTGACCGCAATTTTGAAAAATTCATATCTCCGGTAAAATTCAACAAAAATCTTTTAATTTTGGCTCATTCTTTTCGTTTTTTAATGCAGAATCACGCGGGCCTGGGCAATTTTACTCAAAGTCGAAAAATTCGTCAAAAACTATTGAAAAACTGGAGAACGAAAGGAGAAAAATCGTCTGGGTTCGTCCATACGGTTTCAAACCCAGAGTAATTGATAAAACGCAAGTTCTCCATGAAAAATGAGTGAAAACGTTGAGGTTGAGAATTTCTTGGTAGAGCGGATGTTAAAATCAAAGAGATTCCTGGATATTGTTGACACTGTGATTTTCCGTGAGTGAAGCACGTGCAGCGCTCAGGATCCCAAGAGTTGATGCTCGAATTATGGTGGTTGGAAATGCATGAGTGCACGAAGGACTTGCAGCGCGAATATTCGTGCTGGGCGCTTTGAGAAATAAGGTTCAAGTTATTTACGTGACAATTTGGCATTGGAGCGAGCAAAACGAGGGAAACGAAATACGAAAAAATTGAGTGGGTTCTGGCTGCGTGGGTTTGCGTTGTAAAAAATGTTGGTGTTGGGGGGAGGGCAAAAATAAATGTCATAAGAGCCACAAGATTAGGCAAAAGGGCAAAGGCGAGACATAAAAGGTTGCGAAGAGAATTTACGACCCCAGAGAGGGAGGAGGGGGGGGGGTGGATTTAGGGTCAATTTCACCGCACGTAATGCAGCGGATCTGCGTCATTTTTTCAATTCCAGGGCAGTCCCTGGCTCGCGTCAATAGCCGAGGGATTGAGGCGAGAAATTAGCGAATGTCTGGATGCGCCAAAAGCAGACGCGAAGGGATGGAGAGTCTGCAAAAGAATCGAAGCGATGCCCGAGGGACAAAGGTCACGGAAGGTTCGAGCTTATTCGCCGCATCGTTTGTTCGCTTCCTAAACATCAAGTGTAACGTCAATCTGACGAGGGAAGGGATGGAAAGGGAAAAATAGGGGTTGGGCCAGGGGGGAATAAATGGTCGAGGAAAATTCCGATTCACCGAAACACACGATGAATGTTCTGGACCAATTTAACACCTACGAGCCGATTCAACGAGAAAACAAGAATTCGTGCCAATTCGAAATTGCCCAAGGCTCTTTCTCCATTTTTCTCTCCTTTTGTTGTGCATCTCTCCCACATACAAACACGTTTTCCTCCTGCCACACGAACAAGTCCATACAAAAGTGTGTCTGTGTATTTTCGGCTCTCGTCTTTATCGTTTTTCTGTTACGTTCTGTTTTCATTGGCCCACCTCGTCGACCATAAGTGTCCCGAAGGTTGAGGACAAGGCCAACGAGCATTCTCCGTAGCCTCGATCCAAACCCACTACGTAAATTTACCGATTCAAGGGTGGGCCCAATTCCGCCAGTTTCATCGCCAACTTTTTCAACTTTCTTGACATTCAACTCTCGACGAAATTGCGGCTGAATACAAATTAGACACCTGGCTCGAGTTTTTCAACATTTTCCCCTTCATTTTCACATTTTTCCATTTTTTTCAACCATTCTAATGGAATTTTGTCATGAAACGTCGACTTAATATTTTTCATTTATAACTGAACTGTCAGCAAAATTTACGATTGGAATGACAAAAATTTACTTTTCCAAGAGACTTTTTACAATATTTTCTGATGCAATGTCAAATTTTTTGTGATTTTTTAACAAAAAAACGTTTTTTCGAACGTATTTCGATAAAATTTTCTTTCCAGAGTATTTTTTGTCGCGGGGCAAATATAGTGGACCCATTGGGAATGAGAATAAATTAGATGCGGAGTAAGAAATATCGTATTCGAAGCTTCCCTTCGTTTTTTGTTGGCCTCTTTTTTCGCAGCTGTCGGGGACTTCTGATTAAAGTGTCAGCTTATTCCGCGGGTGTTTTTTTCTCCCCGTCGTTGCATCTTCTCGCCGACGACGACGACGACGTCTTGGCGACGTCACGAGGGAGAGGAGGTAGGGAAAGAAAATAGTGGAGACCGAGGGAGAAGTAAAAAATACTCTGCAGTAGGAAAAGCCTCGGCAATAAAGTGGACGAGAAAATAATTAAAACCGATTGGATTTAGCTCGAGTTTCACTTAACAATTATAGTCCCTTTCTCGACGTCTCGATCCGTTTGTATTTACGCTCATTTGCATCAACATTCTGCCATATCGCGTGTACTTAATTAAATCTCTCTTGAAATAATTTTTTTCGTGACGTTCCCGAGCACAATTAACGGGAAAAAATTGATAAATTCATCGAATTAAAATGATTTTTTTGATGATCTCGTCATTTTTCTTTCTCTCGAAGAATCACGTCAATTTTTTTGTCCCTGAGGACTTTGCACATCGGAGAAAAATCGGATGCGACAGATATTCACGAGTTCGTCGCGCGACGAGGGTCGTTGGGGGGCGAAAAAAAAGAAGAAAAAATAGCAAAGTATGGCGGGAGGAAAGTTTTCCCGCGCGCGTTGATGGCAACGACGTTTCGTGATTTATCGTTCAATTTCCTGGCAAGAAGGATCGAGGGAAATGTGCATCGGGCTCTCTCCTGCTGCATGTAGGTCAGATTTGATTAGTTTGAGACTGCGGGGGGTTGAGCAAGTTGGTAACAGGGGGAAGAAGAGGCTTTTCGTCTTTGGGCCCCCTCAAAGTCTCGCGTCGTCGTGTATATACGAGTAAGTGGCTTTGTTAACACACTTTTTTCTTTTACTTTCGTTGTCACACAGATCCACGAAATTCCCTCGACTTGCTGGGAGGGGGAGGGAAAAATGGAGGCGGAAATTTCTTGCCCGGAAGTTTCAAGACCCAACCGCTATCATTATACTTCATTATTTTAAGATGTCACCCGAGATAGCGTTGAGTGTACTCGCTACTTTAGTTTTGGTCGACTTTCATCCCCCCTGACTGCTTGCTGCACGTGGACCCCTCGGAGAAAGCAGCAGGCGGAGGAACCACGAGAAATGAGGTCCATGACCCTTCTCCGAGCTCTACGTGTCTCCATTATTTAAGCACTCTTTCACTTGACCCACTTTTTAAACGTTTTTTCTGGCCTTAATCGTCAAATCGAAATCTAAGCGATGAATAGTCCGGAAAATTTGATTTTCATACTTCCGGTAGGGGCGATGCCATTATGGTCAGGAATTCCTTGAATTATTTTCATTGGCGCGAGGAAATCAAGGAATTCGAATTTGCACCACACAAATAGAATAATTATGTCTAATATGGCTCGTGCAATTTAAAATGTTATAAAAATCACAATTTTCGGTAGTTTCTCATGAGAGGCCTTACCAAAAGTTGCAGCTTTCAGCCTCTTTGAACTTTGCACACGCTTTTATGTAACATAAGAAGCTTTAATTAGTTTATCAAAACAAATCGGTCGTACAATTATGTGAAAATTTTGGTTATTACATAAAAATACAAATTACCTCCGACAATCTTGAATTTAGAGTATGTCGTTCTTTAGTCTATTAGTAACAACTTTTTTTTTAATGAACTGAATTATTTTCATTGGCGCCAGGAAATCAAGGAATTCAAATTTGCACCACACAAAGAGAACAATCATGTCTAATGACTCGTGCAATTTCAAATTTCATGAAAATCACAACGTTCAGTAGTTTCTCATGAGAGGCCTTACCAAAAGTTGCAACTTTCAGCCTCTTTGAACTTTGCACACGTTTTCATGAAACATGAGAAGCTTTAATTAGTTTTTCAAAACAAATCAGTCGTAAAATTATATCAAAATTTTGGGTATTACATAAAAATACAAATTACCTCGGACAATCTTGAATTTTTTTTAGTGGACTTAGGCTCACAAACGATTTTGTATGTAAGAACAAGTGAAAACAAAAATTTAGAATTGACGGTCGCCACAGAATGTTCTTAATTGCCCAGGAAGTAAATAAAAATATAATTGATTGCTGTAATTATTGGCGAGACAAATAATTCTCGCGTTTGTTTATTGTCGTGCTGACTTTTATCAAGGACTGAGGTCGCAATGTCGAATGGGCAGGACATTACAAACATTTGCAATTAATTATAATTCGTATGCGTTGGCAGGGGCTCGGAATTATCGTCGAGCTCTTGCCATGGCTATACGCGAAACAATCAATTTCCCAATTGACTCGACGAGAATGCACTCGTTTGATTATCGGGTAATTGCAAGGACGTGTCCGTTAATTGTCCGTTCCAAATGTTATTTATCAAATTTCAAACATTCGATTCCGTCGTTACGATATTTCACCTCGAGCAAGAAACAAAAAAATTTATCCAGATTTCTCCAGAAACAATTGCATCTGGAATTTCCTTCGGAACTCATTATTTTACATTTCCATATCATTTACCATCGGAGCTCGTTAGCAATGATGGGAAACGAGATATCAATCGAGTTAAAAGCATAAAAACTGGTTTTTCTTTTCAAAATATTTCGATTTAATGAGCCACGACTCAAATTACGGAAAAGTCCAATAAAAAAAATTAGTATTCACTTTTTTTTTCAATATTTTTTAGATTTTCAGGATCTCGTTAAATTTTCTCTGATATTCAGTCGTCAATTTGTAAATAATTCTCTTACATGGACCCTGCACGTCAATTTTTGCCTCTGCAAACTTCAACATCATGAAAAATCGTTTTTTTTTTGCTCTTCACAATGTATTGTCGAAATGATCGAGTCTGCAGTAACGTTTGACGTTCTGCGGGCATTTTGGTTCGGTATCAAAACTCAATCCTTCCAACCTTTGATCTCATTCTATACACGAGTTTTTTTACCTCCCTCTCTCTGGCGGTCTCGTTCTTTCTGTTTCTATATTCAAGCATGTCCCTTTTATTGTGCATGCACGTTGAAAGGTCACGTGATGTGCAATCTCCGGCGAGTCACAGCTTTTCAACTGTGATCTTGTTTTCCATGTGCGCCTTTTTCTTCTCACCAAGTGCACATCGAGATTCATTGTCACATGCATCGCGGAAGACTCTCTGTTGGTGATGTTTAATCTCCGGCATGTCAATGTGCAGCAGTAGGCTCGATATAAATGCGTTTGTCCGCATAGAAATCTGGGTACTCGTGTCTCGGGATTGGCTGGACGGATTTTTTTCGACCAGACGACGTTGAAGTTTGCATCGTTGAAATGCAACGAAATTATTTTTATCTTCTGAGGCGAAGCTCATTATTTAAATACAGAATGTAATTACGATGTTAAAACGATTTTTTCGAATTTAGATTATTTAAAAAAATAAGCAAATCTGAAATGGAAATAAATTTTTTTCGTTGGATTCCAACGTTGCAAACTTCAGTTTCATTTCGACCAGGGATCATTGGAAAAATAGAAAAATCGTCGAAAATCCATCAATTCAATTAAATCTAATTTTATAATTTCATATTTTAATATTATTATCAATATAATATATAATAATAAAATTAAATATGGAATTAATTATTAAAGTAGAAAATTGAATTAGTATGAAAGTTGAAAAACATCGAGGTCAAGATTTTTCTTTTTGGATTTTGTTGCAACAAAGATCAATCGAAAGAGAAGAGTCGAATGAAATGGAATAGAAAAAACTAAATTTTTTGTTGATTTTTCTTCAATTCTTGCGGCGTCGAGTCGCTGGAGCGTCTCTGGATGTTTGTGCGAAGGGAAAAAACGAGGCACTGTCGCTTTTCCGGTTGGAAAAAAAGAATTATCATAATATTTGTTTAAATAAATGATTATATGGGAACAAAGTGGCTCGTTGGTGGAAAATATGAGGGTTGGGTGTAATGAGGCAATAGAAGTGGGAAGTACGTCGTCTAGGGTGAAAAGATTTCCATTTTCATTGTTTCCATGAACGATCTTGTCCCCCGGAAAGTATAAAAGCTCGGTAGAGAGAAGTTGTCGTCGTCGCGTTTGAGCGGTTGGGAAGTGGTGCTGGTGGAGCTCAGAGGAAAGTCGAGCCTCCCCATCCGAGATTATCATAATGTTCAATCGTCAGGGTCGAGGAGAAGAGGACACGATTTTTCGGGATAATCCTAGAGAGATTTTCACTCCACCCCTCATTTTTTCGCGCGGGCTAAGAAGATGCTTGTAGTTGGTAACGATTTTAACATGGAACCGATCGAGATGGCTTATAAAATCATTTGTATGGATAAAATGATTGAATCCGAAGGAATATCCACGAGAAAGTAAATTTCTTTGGAAACTGCTTTATTTTTTGTGCCTTTTTCCTCTGCTACGGACTCTTCGTTCGCTGGTTTCTCGACTTAGCGGCGTGCGAAGGGAATTTTACAGGCAGAGAACTTTTTAATATCGAAGCGAGTGCGGCTGAGATTTGTTGGCTTAAAGTTTTGCGGCACGATTCGCCAATCGTTGGCAATTCTCGGAGGTGAACCAGGGCGTTAAATCGGTACAAAAGTGTTGGGAAACTTGGATGGACTTTGGGGATTTACAGAAAGAAACGCGGAATGAAGGAAAAATGATTTTTGAAGAAAAAAAAAAGGGAAAAATGGGGGAATTTTGGGACACCCTGTATATTGGGGGAATTTAATCGACTGTTCGAAAATTCAATTCGTGTACGAGCGTTTGGCGTTTGAGAAAGACATGTCGTTCGATATCGCTCGTTCTTGGAAGCCTCCGGTCCCCCTCGCGCTTTTCAACCACCCTCGATACCTCCTCGTCCTCCTCCCCCTCGGATAGTTACAACCCCGTGAGAGATCGAACACGTAAGATAAGGTTAGCCGTAACTGCGAGGCCAATTAAGCGAATTAGTGCTGTGGAAGATAGGGCCTCGTTGGATCGATACTATTCCGGCCATTTTGCCCCTTCCTGCGGTGCCCTCTTGGAACCCTCGCATTTTAGGCTTCATCCCCTCCCCCAAAACCTTTCAACCCTCTCGCAGTCTCTTTCCTCTCTCTCTCTTTCTCCCCGACACGTATCGACTCGAGTATCCACTTTGGTGAACGACATAAACGTCAAAGAACAAGCCCGGAAAGAAAAGAAAATGAGAACTAACTGCTCGGCGAACATTTACGAACAATTAGCACTCCGAGCCGAGATTCTAAGAGCTCCAATAATTTCATCGAGTTTTTACGACACTATTCATTTTCATTCCGTATAAAACAAGTTCCGAGGCCCACAGTGAAAGAAATCCGCGATCGAACGATTCAAATTTCCTTTTAATCGAAAATCCCGCCCTTTTTATAATTTTTTGAATTTATTGTTATATAGTGAATAAATTATACGAATAGACTGTTCGGCAGATCGATCGCGATTAGTCATTTAGACGGCCAATTATTTTTGTAATCAAAACTCAATTGGAGGCTGATAATTGGCAGTTGAGGATGTGTTGAGTCAAATTAATACGAGAGGGAATTAATTATTCCGCAATCACTCCTAAACGAATATTTCATAGTATTTGAGGTGGGGAACGCGAGCAATTAAAACATGAATCATTTGGATGAATTATAGAGAGGAATCAAAAATATAGTTATGTCTGAAATTACCTTGAAAGGGGGGGGGGGGGTGAAAATTTCCGGAACTTTGAATCGTATTTAATTATGACACTCGAATGATTAAAAAGCTCGAGCGGTTCTACTATCGCGATCTTTTTCCAATATCCACCCAAGAAATAATTCACGAAGGCGCGGTTGAGGTTCAACGAAATTACAAATTTCGCTTGCTACGATGTTTCATCATTATTTTAATACTGTAATTAATAATAACCACGTAATTATCGCCCAGTTGTAATTATTTAAGCAATTAACTGTTGACAAATAATGGGGAAACGCTTCAGAGGCTGACCTATATTTTAGTGTATCAGCTTTTATGCTACCGGATGCAAAGCCAAACATTTTAACAGGCAATCTCATTTCAGGAATTACTGCGAAACTGTAAATAAATGCTTTCCACTCTTTGAACCGATTTTTCCAATAAAGCTCGCTGAACCAATAATGGCTTTTCATATTGACTGTTTCCCGACGAATGCTCATCTTTTCCACAATTAATCAGACATCAACATGGTTTTCAGACAGGGAATACTTGTCCTTTTATAGATATCAGAATTTTTGGTGCTGAGCATTAACTTTTTTCTACCATTCTCGCATTTCTTGTATTTTTCTCAATCTTCTTGAGTTTTTTTTTGGGTTTTGTTTTTTTAGGGGGGGGGGGGGGGGTCAGATTTTCCAATGGAAACAAATGGAAATTGTTGAGATGGAAGGGAATTAATTAAATGCCCTTCCCATCTCAACAAATGAAAAGCGATGATCCATTTTACAGAACTATCGAATCCTCGAAGATGCTGCAATTCAATTTTCGTCAGACTGGAAATTCAACTATTTGCTGAATTGAAAATTACCCTCGAATTCCAACAAACTCCCACGAACGACACTCGAGCGAAACAAGAAGAAAAAAAGTATTGTCGTCCAGCTAACTGCCCGGGGAAATCAATAGATGCACTAAATATGAGAATAATTGATGAATCGAGCAAGTAAGCCAACATCGCTTCGTTATACTTTATGTTTCTGTTCGATTATTTAATTGTTTGATCCATAGTGAGCCAATTAAATTATCAACGATACAATAAGAATTTGCATTATTCACTTCGCCCATAGTGAATGACATTCGAATGTCATTCCATCGAATTGATCAAAAACCAAGTCCAGGTACGGTAAAAAATGGGAAGACACTCCAGGAGTTCTAAATAGATTGAACGAGTGCGTTAATTATTGAAATAATGAATAAAACATATATTTTTCGTTTAGCTCCTACTATACCGAAGTGAGGATCATGTAGGTGTGAAAAATGATGGGGCTTGTCTCGTTGCCTGGAATGCCACGTATTTATGATACATCTATGGAATGTGAACTGCTGTATTCACAATATAGAGGAGGGAACAGTAAAATATTGGCGTGCATGTGGAATACGTATAGTAAGCTGGTATTACGCACTATATCATAGTGCACAACATGACATTGATCGTGGGTATGGGGACTGTAAATATTTATGATCTCTGTTGCTGCATAAACCGTTTGTTGTACACGTGTCTGAATTGCGAATTGGCCAATAGGCGAGAGAAACGATAGGAGAGCAACGCTCGATAATTTCCTAAATTTCTTCAGGCCCTTACGAGGCCTCACTATTGCGTTTAAATGAACAAATGAGCGATCGATTTGAAGATAATTTCAATGCAAAAAAAATGAGCCGGGGCTGATCCGTACATTGCGATTAGGACAAACGTAACGGCCGACTTTGTGAATCGATGAAAAAATTTAAATACAAATTTTATTGGTTAGGGGCAATAAAAAATGAATCAATTTTTGTTACGGTGTGGAAGAAAAGTTTCGCTGCAGTATGGAGCTTTAAAAAGTTGATTTTTTTTTAGTATTCCATTGATTCGAGGCTGGTTTGGGGTTCCGGAGTCCATGGAAGGAAAATATATGGGGGAGGATAGTGTCTGTGTGGTTGGTACGTAGCCACGTAACAAATAATGCATAAGAATGGTGGAGGATTGTGCACAGACTGAGGGATTACGGCTTAGAGGAAAAGTTGAAAAAACGAAAAAGGGGCGAGAGCATACGAGGGTTTGGAAGGTTGGGAAAAGCGGGTAGTATTTATTTATAACTTTATGTGTACGTTGCGGCAAACGCGGGAGAATGCAAAAATGTGAAACTCTCGAGAGGAGAGCGAGTAGAAAATTCACTAGGAGTCTGCAACTGTTTTTTCTCCACCGTCATGGGATCGAGAAAAATGTTTGGATCGATGCTGCGCGCATATTTTTCAGCGGCCATGCACGAGGAGGGTTGAAAAAATTAGAGGCTAAAAAAAATTAACTTGACAAAATGGAGGACACATTTTTCGTGATAAGGGTTACGAGGGCGAATTTTATTGAAGACGGCAGCTCGCCAGAGACTTTTCTCTCCCAACATCGTTTGTCAAAGGCGCGTCGTGACAAAACAGCGCGGAAATGGTTTTTCTCATATTTTCAGGAGATGGTGAGAAAAAAGGTCTCGTCAATGGGGAGCCAGAGTGCTAACAATCGGCCGGAGGGCATAGAGAGACCCGAACTGGAACGGGACGAGTGGTCAGCCAAGATCTTCCAAAACCACCAACGCGTCTATGTCGCGTGGAGGAAAAAAAGGGAATGAGAAAACAGAGATTGGAGCTTTGGAATTTACGGTGGAATTTCGAGTAGCTTTATTTATTTATTTACATTTTTTTACACCCAAAAAACCTTTTGAATTCTTAGCAACTTGAATTTTCCACCATTAGGTCGAAAATTTGTCGACACATTGTAAAAATGTCGAAAAATGAAGGACCTAAAAGGCTGAAATTAAGCTCTTCTTTGGTATCCACTTTCCTGACGACTTTTAGTGATGAAAAATTTTCTCATCGCATGTAAATAAGACTGAGAAGGTAGTTCGGTTCATTTTACGCTTTTTTCACCCTCCGTACGAATTCACGAAATAGTGAGACGACGAGACCACTCTTTCCACTGTATCTTGCCGGTATTTGCATTTATTCATTTTTTTTATGAGCCCCAGCACAGCTCTGGTCAACGTCACGTTTTGGCGCAGATGTTCTCGCCAACAGGAGAAACGAGTTAGCATATACTAGGAGAATATAGAGGAGGAGGCAGGGGGCTCACACCCTTAAAACGAGAACAACAAAAAATGTAGACTCGCGAAAAGCCGCCGAATATATATCGCCGAATAAATAAATAATGAATAAAAATGTGCAAAAAAGTCTCTTCCATCCAGGCGGACAAATTAAAGGCATGCGCGCACTAAACGTAATTTATTTTCCGCATGCGGCAATGCTCCCTTTAGCAATGAAATGAACTATCCTTATTTTTTATACCAGGTCAGTTCTTTTCCACCATTTTCTGGATCTTCGTTACTGATGGTTACGATTTCGAGCATGGAGCTTTAAACATACGTTTGAAAGTGGAAATAAGCGCGCACTGGGAAAGCCAGTATACAGTGCATATAAACGTTTGGGTTATGAGTACGAAATTTCCTGCTGCTACTACGTGGAAACTAAAGCTTCATGGGCCTTGCCTTTAAATCGCTGTAATACGGGGCGCTTATCGCGCCTTCGTATCAGTCCACAGTTCAGACTTGCATCACTATTTTCAAAAGAAGGTCGTACTTTTGCTTCTTTCTTTTATTTATTTTTCTTGCGAACCCCAACGTCGTCGTCCATGAAGAAAAAAACACTTAGAGGCTATTATGCAGTAGGAGAAAAAAAAATTAACGACGCAATTTGCCCAGGAGATCGTTCGTCCGATAAGGGAAAGAAAGTCGGCTCGATGTTTTCAAATTTTTCATTTTTTTCACTAAATATCGATGTTTTTGTTGCGAATTTGAAAGCTCAGGCTATTTTCAACAGAAATTGAACCGTCTCGGCACGAGAACTCGAACCTGCCCATAATCATTTCAATTTTCGTCACGCATCACCGAATAATTTTATTCTTTACTCTCGTATGTCTGTACGAATGTGTCTGTGTGTTCTCACATTTCTCAAATCGTAGACTTTATCGGGTTAGCATCGAAAGTAGTATCGTATTAGGGCAATTTCGTTCTCAACGGGTTCACTCGGTTTTTACTCTCTTTTTGCCATCACCACTTCCATTACCACCCTCGACTCTTGGATAAATTCCAAGAGCCTCCCCCGCCCGGCCGCCTTCGATGTATAGCGACTTGAAGCAAATGTACACGAGCACACACTCCAACTCCATTAGTAGCTGCTCCATTAAGGTAGCGCGTCAGGACGAATTAATATTTCGTTACAATGTCGATAATGAGACGTGAGAAATAATTTCAAGGAGGACTGATTTCGAAATTGAAGAAAATGCTGGATAAATATTGATGGAAATGGAAAATGTTGTCACCGGAAAATCGTTGGCTTAATTATCGAGAAGGAAAAGGCTTGGGAGGTTCAGCGAGGCGGAAATAAAATGTTAAAAAGAACTATCAAGCGAGAGAGCGGAAAAGAACGTGTCGAGTTGAAGGATTTTCTCGAGGATTCTTGTCGTCTGTTCAGGACTCGCTTTTCTCACGAACCGCGCCACCTTAAAACGTACGAGAAAAGTCAGCGACGCTGCAAACTCGGTCCATCGTTTCTGCCCTCGGCTATACACCGGTTAGTCCTTCTGCGAGCTACTTTTTATTTCCGCAACTCTTCATTCTTTTTAGTCACACTCTTTTTTCTCCCGTAATGCTAAACTAAATACTTTGGCTTTGTTGTTTTCTATAATTGTTTAAGTTGGCACGATCGCTTCCCTTTGTCCAATGAGCCTCTAATTTTCTCAATTATTTTATCCCCCGAGCTTAACACGATAATTATAAAATAAAAGCTCTTTTCGAGCTCCTATAAAATGAGGAAGGTCTTCAACAACTTCTGTTGAGATTTCCTTAAATAACATTTGGCGAAGTCTCGAATTTTGCGATGACAATTTACTGCCATTTTTCTATGTCAAAGGCTCGGAAAGTTGCTTCAGCTTGACGTAGATATTGATTGATTGATATGTATTTATATGCTCTGGATGATTCCACAAGGCAGAGTGAGCGAATTCTTGTAGTTATTTTGTGTAGATGAATCTGTTGGTACTCGCATTGAGAAATGGCAATTTCCGTGTAACAGTCGGGGGTAAGTAAAGTGTAAAGTTTAGGAGAAGAGAAAAAAGTGTAGTGAACTGGTGTGTGAGATTATAGAAACAAAAGGGGTCAAGAAGAAAGAGTCGCGGATAAGAAAGAGTGGAAAGAGTGAGAGGAAATGGAAAAGCAGGTAGTCGACACTATAACACTCAGGAGCCAGAAGGGTCGGAAAATTCCCAACGGTCACGTCAGCTCGGTTTGTCACCTGGTTAACGTTTTTCCTCAACAAAGAAAGCATGGAAACTGTTTTTCCCCCTGCCCCTTGGCTCGCCACTATTTCCAACCCTTTTTTTTAATCTCTAGTTTTGTTTGGCTGCCTCGCCCTGCAGACGAGAATGTCCATTGTCGATTCCTCTTATCGCGAAGCCTGGAAAATTCTGCAGCAGCCTCTGGCGCTCGATGCCATTGATTATTTATTTGAAACAATATCAATTTTTCTACGTCGACGTATCGACGTGGAGGAATCCGCTTTACAAAAGTTTCCAGCAAAAACAATTTCCCCGCGAAACACAATCGTTGCGATTCGTTCATTAACGAACAATGGTACGAAGAATTGAATTTTTTGGCGCGTTTACAAATCTGTAGCAGGCTCGTTGGGCACTAGTCCATCCCCGAGCATTGTCCAAGTCCGTACGTGAGCTTTGCCAGATAAAAAATTCGGCCACGACCGATATACGAGAAAACTTAACCCCGGGCTTATCCCCGACAACTCCGAGCAGTGGTAAAGGTCCGTGTGCGGTCAGACGCGAGAAACGTGACACAGCTGAGCAAACGCAACGTCCGAACGATTAAAAAAAAAAAACAAAATCGTCGGTTACGAATAAAAAGACAAATTACCGAGTTTATTATTTAAAAAAAGGAAAAAAACGGACAAAATTAAAATCTGCTCGAGTTTAAAGTTCAAAATTCCCTAGAAAAATGATCCGGCGAAACTACGACCCTAATTTTCATTGTAAAGGTAGTCTCTCGCAATGTCTGCATTCACTCGGCAAGGTAATACGTCGCGCGCAGAGTCCGTAGAGGGAAAAGCTCGAAACTTTTGGTAAAAGTTTTGGGGATGCACCCTCGGGGGTTGAAGAGCCCCTCGCCCCTATTTCCGCACATTTCCCGGTCTTTTTGTCGCCGGTGCTGTGATAGCGAGATTCGCGGAGTAAAGGCTCCCGGGATTTATGAAAATTGTGATCGACGAGCGAGTGACTTCGTGCTCGTACGTTTAACGACGAATATAAATTATCTCGGCACAATGAACAGAACGAAATTGCACCTGGAATAAAAATGATAATTCGTCAGTTTTGTCTTTGCTCATCTGTGCTTATCGCTCTTTCTTATCGAGAAAAATCCATAAAGACGAGGCCGTTACTCGAGTCCTAAGAGCACGAGTATTTGCCTTCGTGAGCCCTTAAGAGAAAAAAGTGTGTGTCTGCGAACGATTCGTCAGCCGAGGACAGGCGGAAAATGCACGAGATAAAAAAGAGCAAAAGCCATTTAAAGTTCGAGAAGAAAATTCCGAGGGTTGAAACGAGGGGCCGAATGGACGCGCGGACCTCCTCGGGGAAAAAGTCAAAAGAAACTGGACAAGCAGGACGCTTCCAATTCCACTTTTCCAACTGCTCGACATGTTTTTTTCTTTTTATTATCGTTGTACGACGAAATAAATAAATAAATACCATTCCGGTTGGGTCGTTGATGAAAACTTTTCTGCGAGCCAGGTCAGAAATTCTTTCGACCTTCGCACAGAAACCGGAGCGTTGATTGATTCGTGAAATCGTTCCAATCGAGGAAAAAATACGATGGCAACTTTTTAATTTTAAAAATGCCATAAAAGCGACAAAATTAAATAATATTTCGTGATCAAAACGAAATTGAAGGACGTGCCATTCGAGAAACATTGCATTTACGTCCTCACATTAGAGACAAACGATTGATTGATATTTTACTTCACTCTGCTCGTCGTGCTCGGCGGAATTAACGAAATGAGAAAATTGTTTGCGGAAGTCTCGCGAATTTCGTGGGTGTGTGTAATTTCACGAGTACATTTATTTCGTCGTGTCCACAGTACAACGCACGAGAACGGACGATGTTCAAGTTCGCATGGTTGGAAAGCAACGAAAAACTGATTATTTTTAAAGCAGCGCACAGAATTTTCATACAGTATTCGTCAAAAATGGTGGCAGACTTTTCAAACATTAAAAAACCGAATTTACGTAAAAAAAAATATTGAAAAAGTGCATCAATTATCAAAATAATTAATAAAAATTCATTTTTTGTTGTATACACCAACGATGCAAACTTCAGCATCATCGAAAGCGGAAGAGGATTCCCCGACTAGACAGGGATTGATTGATTAATTGATCGATTGATTGATTGATATATTTATTATGCCTCAGCGAGCTTTAGGACAATGAGGGATGCAAAGAGAATGAATGAATGAATGAATAAGTTTATTATGCCATGAAATTATTCGTAGACAACAACGAAATCAATAGAGACGCTTATATAACTAAAACTAAAATCGCTAAAACTACGTAATAGCTAGCATAAGAATAACAATACAAAAATAAAATAAAATATGACCGGAAAAATAAAATAAAATGAAATGAGAAAAAGAGAGGGAGAGATTAATTTGTATTTTGTGCCTGAAAATACGAACCATAAACTATTTTCAATTAGACCCCGAAAAACGTAGTCGTCAACAATAGTTGACGTAGAACAATAAACCGGATTTACGATGAAAACAAATTGAAAAAGTGCATCAATTATCAAAATAATTAATAAAAATGCTTTTTTCGTTGTATACATCAACGATGCAGACTTCGGCATCATCGAAAGCGGAAGAGGATTCCCCGACTAGACAGGGATTGTTGATTGATTAATTGATCGATTGATTGATTGATATATTTATTATGCCTCAGCGAGCTTTAGGACAATGAGGGATGCAAAGAGAGAGAGAGAGAGAGAGATAAATTTGTATTTTGTGCCTGAGAATATGAACCATGAACTGTTTTCAATTATTCAGGGAAAAATATCAAACCTTATAATTACAGAATTTGAATTAAAATTAAGAGTAGCGAATAAGTCACAATTGCTTGTGACCATGATGAGCAAATTAGCATTAAATAATGCGAGAGAGAGGAAGAGATTGATCGATTGATTGATTTAATTATGCCTTGGATGAATCCATATCCACGGATATGATGCTGGAACACAATCAGTCACGATTGTGACAAATTACAATGAAAATCGTGCAGTAAAAATTAAATTACAAGTCAAGATCTCATTCTTGTTTCTTTCCCATGCATAAGACCAGGCGGAAGGATCTCACAATGAGAAAATTGATTGGTTGATATGTATTTTTATGTCCTGGATTGTTAATTATGGTAATTACGAAATCTGGTAATTATGCAGTTTGGTTTCCCTAAAACGATGGTGAATTTTATTTCTTCTCGATGAAGATGTCGATTGGATCGTTCAATTTTACGAGCGGAGAAAAATTTTCTCAAGTTTTTCAAAAGTTCCGACATTCGGCGGAAACATTTGCAAGTATTTTGTTTGCGGAATGAAATTTGATTGAACCGCGCACGGAAGCGAACGAGCGCGGCCTACCGTCGAGCTTGTGTGTATTTTTTTCGTTACGAGCTTCACGTGCTCTCTCGGATTTAACTTAATCGTTGATTCAAACTTTACTCCAGAGGGGGTGGGGGTGGGTTCATGCATGTGTAAACTAGCCCTCGGACGGTACGCGCGTCACGCACGCGCTCGTACCAATCCCCTCGGTGGCAGCCACCACACGACGACAAATCCTTTGATCACCGCAACACAAGAGGCGCTAGAAAAGAGATCGAGTCAGATGCCTGCGCCAAATCCGATTGCACGGCGCCGCTTCCGCTCTATGCTTAAAAGAATAAACCCTGCTGGAGGGAATTCCGCGCGACAAATTCCTCTTTTGAGTTTTCCTCTCTCGGACCAACGATCCAAACTTTCGCCATGATGCTGAAGTTTGCAACGTTGGAATGCAACGAAAATTATTTGAATTTATTGGTGATTCCTTCTATTTTTAACGTCGTCCCAAATTTTCAAGCTAATATGCTTTTAGGGTGGCAAAAGGTTTGTTTCGCAAAAATGCGAATCTGCGTATTAAAAATGGGATGGAAGTGTTTTTTTTTTTTTTTTTAAATAAGTTTTTTTTTCTTGGAGGACGAAATTTGTAGGTTCGTTTTGATATTTTATTGAGGACCGTGGACGTTATTTTTGGGGCTTGTTGATTTTTCGTTGATTTCGATGAATTTTGGGAGAAAAAATTGGTTTCCTTTCCGGAAACGTTTGTGGGAGGATGAAATGGGAGAAAAGGATGAATCGGTGGTTCGGAGATTGAAAGGAAGTATAAAGGGGTGGTTGGTCTCACCTGTTCTGGCCGAGCCAAGGTCAGGTCAGTGGGCCGCAAGCAATTCCGAGCTGGAAATGTCTCGATGTGTATGATGAACAAAATGAATGAACGAAAATGGACACTGAACGTGAATGTTAAAAATGCTTGAGAATTTTATATTCCACGGATGGTAAAAATAGTCGAAATATTATTCGCACTCGTCGATAAGTTGCGAGTCTTCATTTCCACCTTGGTAAATAAATATCGCGTTGGAAATGGTGGTTTTGCGTTAGAAACACGTTCGAGCCTGCTCGAAGGTCATAGTCGTAAAAAAGGAGGGAAAAAGCACTCACGCACGGTCACTTTTCGTGTCACTTTGGCTCGGGCCACGGAGAACGACGTAAAAAACGTGAAAATTCCAATTTTAGCGAGGAATTGAAAAGTTTTTAATGGGAAATGAAAAAACGTAAGGAAAGGAATGGAAAATCGTTGAAATGGGGAAAATTCTTCACTTGCTTTCGTTCATCGAGGCACCACAATCGCAAAATCAACGAATATCCATGACTTTGATACGAGAAAAGTGATTTTTGATCGAGGCCGAAAATTGGTGGGAAGAATCGACGAGGTTTTCGAAAATCTTCATGGAATCACATAATATCGTTAAATTTCAAGTTTCAGGATTAATTGATAGTTTTGGAACGGGCAACACACTGAGAGAAGATTTTCGAGAGCGTTGAGATTCGGAGGTTGAAGAAAAAAGCGAGGTTAGCCGAAAAAGTGGGATGTAAAAAAGTGGGGGGTGTTTGGAGGCTCGAAAATCGAGAGCCGCGAGCGGTTGAACGGAGAAGCACGACTTTGTAACATTTGATTAGTACTCTTAATGACCCCCAAGGCTTTTGGCGAGCGCGCGCGATTTACGCGAGAGCGAGGGGGGAATAAAATAAAAAGGGATGATGGTTTATCGGCGCGTGGGACGCGTGTTGCTCTCGCGAGCTACCCCGATGTACTGGCGAGCTTGTGAAGCTCCTTGCTAGTAGAGATCCCGGTACGAGCTCTCGGCGGCGAAACACGCAGGCTTCCCACCCACATTGTGGGTTGAAAAGCGGCGGGAGAGGGAGGAAATTTTATCGCCATAGTGGAAGGAAGGAAAGAGCGAGGAAGCGAGAGGATCGCACGAGCGTCGAGTCTGGAGCCCTGCCTCGCGTCTCTCGTTTCCTCGTTTCTTTGTGTATAGCGGAGGCCACACAGCGACACTTTTGCGTACTACACGAAACCCTACGATATCGTAGCCCAAGCGACCAATCTCACCGACACACACGTCCCACGCATTTCGTAGTATTACGTCAGTCGTTTGATACACCGATAGTATAGCAAATGCACGCTGCTTCGATCGCTATATAACGCAATTCCCTGGTGTACGAGCCACTAACCTCACCCGTGAAAATTCCGAACCCATTGCTCCCGCCACTTTCCCCGCTGGATCGCAGGATCCCGCGCTCCAGCCGCCCAGTGCATGGCCCGGCTCACTAGACAGTCGTTGGCCACACGGTCCCGCCCCCTCGCGCTCATTGGACGGCGCGGGTCCCTGGGTGGGGGCTTAGCCAGTCAGAGCCGCGAGCGCGAGGGAGTGGGGAGCGCGCTCGTCGCTGGCGAGCGGGATACCGACCGAACTTTGGCTTCACTTGCTCTTGAACTTTCGAGTCGAGCGGACCTTTTTTTTGGTATTTTGGCAAGTAAAAATAAAGCACGTCTCTCAAGAACAATAACAGAAATCTTGATGGCGTTTTGTTATTTTTTGTTTACCCTCATTTATCCTTTTTTATCTGAAGCACATCGCCCCCGCGCGTCGTTGTGACCAAGTTGTATTTCCTATGCGGGTTATCTCTCGACGACCCGAGTTTTTCCCCCTCCCCTTTTGCCGGGCTTTTTCCTCCGGGAAGCGAATCATTATGTCAGCCACGGTGTAGTGTTTCGCCCCCCCGTGTATAACAACTACCTGACCACCCGCTTTTCTCAACTCTGAGAAAGAAATGACTATATTATGCTCGTAAGAAAGGCTTACCCCCCCTGGGAACGACTTTACCAAGTTTCCAAAGACGGAGGAGAGGACTCGACCCAAAGATTGCTTTCTTCCGAGACTAAAATTATGATAACCTTGTTTTACCGCCTCTGGAATTTCATGTCTCCCTCTTTTTTCTTCATTACCTCGTACAACGGACAGTGAACAAAAAAAACACGCATTTTCCTGTCAACTACGCCTTTCCGCGTACCGAATTATTCGAATTTATAGTCTTTCGGGTTTATTAGCCGTGACACCTGTTTAACATCACGGTAAATCATTTCGGATTAACGCGCGCGCGGACGAAATAGCAATAAACACAAACTATATACAGACATACAAACATTGAAAAAAAAAAATGGCGGATAAACATCGTAAATGATCGAGAAACTCACTTCCAAAATGTTGACATCGATTTCGGTCCGATAATTTTACTAATTGAACGCTCAATCACTAAAACACACACTGCTTTTGAATGATTTACGAAAAAACTGTCGGATTTATGATCATGAGAAGGGAAAACTTTCAGTACCGATTGCAGGACAAAAAGAAATTGTTCTAGAACCTCGGGAACTGCACGCGCACCGAATCCGTTTCAGATGATAATTCCGCAGAGTTGTACGCTGCTGCCACCAGCGGCAGAATCCGGAACTTGTCGAGCTTCGAGTTCCAACCGCGCAGCGCCGCTGCTCTCCAATTTTCCCGCGCTTTTTTGTCCATAACCTCAAAATTCTCGAGTCAAATGTATCGTCGAGGAATCGCGTGTTTTTGTTGTGGATTTTGAATTTGTTTGTTGGGCTGTTTTTGCGCGATGGATCCCAGCGAAGTTGAGTTTATCGGGGACAAAGAACGTATCGGAATTTTGCCGCTTTTTAATCTCGACGAAGTGCATTTAATTTCTGGAACTCTCGGACCTTTTCGGGCCGGTATTCCCATCGATGTTCCAATCTGGCTCGCGTTCCATTTGAGACAACACGAAAAGTGCAGGATTGTTGCTCCGGAATGGATGGATATCGAGCAATTGAACGAGATTTTGAACAACGAAAGACTTTCCAAGTAAATCTCGACTTTTTCAATAATTCCTTCGTTTTTTTTGTCCAAAACGTTTATTTCGCTTCACATTCTCACGCATTTTTTCGCAAAACTCTGAAATTCAGGCACCTGACAAAAATGCCGAGCAATCATTACATGAACACGGCTCACATGCTCCTGAACGTGGCCGCCAACGACTTTTCTCACGCGGAGACGATCCGGACGGCGGTCAAGGTCAGCAAAACCGAAAATTGTCTCGTAAATAAACCGCCGAAAGTTTTTCCCTGAATTTTTTCATAGAATCGTCAAAAACACTTCGATTTTTTTAAGTCGCCCGAAAAATACGCGACGATTGAGAATTTTTTTGTTTTCTTTCATTTCTCCGTGACCTTCAGGACATTTGGGACACTAGAATGGCAAAAATGAGAACATCCATCGACGCTTTTTTCAAAACCGATCTCGTGGAAATCCAGCTGGACAATGTGACCATGATGGAGCTCAACAGCATCCGGCCTTTGCTGCCGCACGCCCTGGACCACGTTTTGAGGATCCAGATGGTGAGTTTTGGCTTAAAAATAATTTTGTCCATGCTACGAATTTTGGAAATTAATTATCTTTGCATTTTTCACAACAGGGCAAGGAAGCTGCTGGACCGGAGAGCCAGAGAGGAGAAAGTTCTCAATAGAATTGAGACCGTGCTCAAAAAAGTGATATTAATTCATAAGATTTATTTAAGACTAGAATAAAGAAAGTTATTTTGATAATTCGAAATTCCGGACGGCCTTATTATTCGAAAATTTCATAAATAAATGAAATTTTTGGAATTTCGGTTTTTTTTTCTTCATTTTTTCCAAAAAACGTGATTCTCATTAATGGGACACTAATTTGAGGGTAAAACAAAGATATTTTGATAATTCGAACGACCTTATTTTTTGGAAATTCCAAAAATTAATAAAATTACGGTAAAATCGACTTTTTTTCTACCAAATGATATTAATTAATGAGACACTGATAGGGGGGGTCTGGAAAAACAGAAATCTTGGGGGTGGGACTAGTAGCTGATCGTGAAACATGGATTTACAATGGAAGATGTAATAAAAAAATAATAATAATGAGACACTGATTTACAAATGGGATGAAAGACATTTTGATAATTGGAACGACCTTATTTTTTGAAAATTTCATAAAGGAATGAAATTTTTGAAATTTCGGTTTTTTTTCTTCATTTTTTCCAAAAAACGTGATTCTCATTAAAGGGACACGAATTTTAGGATGAAATAAAGAATTTTGATAATTCGAACGACCTTATTTTTTGAAAATTTCATAAAGGAATGAAATTTTTGAAATTTCGGTTTTTTTTCTTCATTTTTTCCAAAAAACGTGATTCTCATCCAAGGGACACGAATTTTAGGATGAAATAAAGAATTTTAATAATTCGAACGACCTTTTTTTCTGAAAACTTGATGAAGAAATGAAATTGTTGGAAATTCGGATTTTTTTTCGGAGTTTCCGAAAAAGTGATTTTAATTTAAATGAAATGGTGATTTTAGGTCGTGAGAAAATCATATTTTGATGATTCGATGATCGACCTTATCTTTTGAGAATTCAAGAAATCGATGAAATAATTGAAAATTGGGTTTTTTTTAAAAAATTTTTATTTTATTTCGTGAGTCCGTATTTGAAGAAAGTTTAACGGATCGTTTTACATACAATCACTAGCATCTCAATCACATTTTCTCGTTACGAATACTATAATATATTTATATATTTTATGTATAAAATTATAATGACAAAAATTATTTACATTCGTACAAACTATTCGAGTCTATTTTTCAGTTAAATGCCTTCCCTGGTTTTTAATATTTCGGTATGTTTTTTCGACCTCGTCCGGGTATTTACATTTTTCATTGGCGGAGCTTGAATCGAAATTTTGTTCGTTGTTTGGTTTTCGTAGTAAATTCGCACTTGAAGATTTTTCCGTATTTTTCACGAAATTGAGTTTTTTTTCGATTATTTTTAACGTAAATTTTGATTTTTTCGATGTCAAAATTTTGAAATTCATTTTTTTTCCTCGTTAAGATGCGAATTTTGATAGTTTGGGTTCGAGCGAGGCGAAAAATTGCTCAGACCGCAACTATTTTGCTCGGATCGACTTTGACCCTGATGAACATCGTGTCGTCCTTGACGAAATGTCTTTTTTTCACCATTTCGTGGGAAACGAATCTCGGGAAACCAAAACCAAGCGAATCGGGCTCGCGAGAAGGTCGTTGGAAGTTTTTCCACGTTGGATCGGGAATGAAACTCTCGACGATGTTGCACGCCTTCTCTGCCTGGACCGTCTGATCGAACATCGTGAACGAAACGCTGTGAGAAAACGGCCAACGCAGCAGAGCGTCGTATTCTCCGGGTAAAATTTTTATGTATATCGACAAATGGCTGCCCTCTCCAGTTCCGTTTCCGTTCAGGAATATCGAGGCCTGAACACGAAAAGAAAAAAAATTGATTAATTATCGATAAAATTGAGAAAAAAATCAAAAATTGTGAAAAAATCGACGATAAATTTTAGAAAAATTGAAAAAATCATTTAAGGACGTCGTAAGCAAAATTTTCTATCAACATAAGTCCTCGACATTTGAAACATACAAAGAAATGGAATTTTCAGAGATTTTGCCATGTAGAATTCGAGATATTTATTTATAAAAATCACAATTTTCAGGAGTTTCTCATAAGAGCGAGTGTTAAAAGTTGCAATTTTCAACATTAAATATTTCCATTTCTAAATGGTGGAGCCTCTCAAAACTTTGCACACGCTTTTGGGTAACATCGAAGGAGCTTTATCAAGTTTTTCAAAACAAATCGGTCGTAAAATTCTTTCGAAATTTCGGTTATTACATAAAAAATACAAATTACCTCGAAAAATCTTGAATTTAGAGTATGTCGTTCTTTAGTCAATTAGTAACAATTTTTGTTTAATGAATTTGGGCTCGCAAACAATTTTGTATGTAAAAAAAAGTGAAAACGGACATTTAGATTTGACCGTCGCGATCCAACGTCCTTAAAATTTAAAAAAAAACGTGAAAAATATGAAAAGCGAAAAATACCTGGAGCTTGTATCCGTATTGACTAGTGTAGAAAGGTGGACTGACAAGTTCCATGCCTTCCTTGGCCTTAGCCTCAGCCATTTTGACCGTATAATCGTTGATTTTCCAGATGAGGGTTCCGGTGTAATTAAGCGACAATTTGCTCATGGCGGATTTGAGGCTGGTGATTTGATGTTGCTGTTTCGTGACGACGCTACACATAAGGCTAAGATGCATTTTGGCTGATTCTTCGATGTGTTTGTCCAACAAAAATCGGTTGCCCTGTAAAAAATGGCGATTGGTAAGAAAAATCGAGTCAAATTTTCAATTTTCGACCGTAAATTCCGTTTTTTTCGTTTTTTTCCGTTAAAAAAATGTTTTTTATCGCGTTCGACGAATACCTTGAACCGGCAACCGGCGTCTTTGAAGGTACACGACAAAAGGTGCGTCGTGCAATGGTCCTTGAGATGAACTTCGAGATCCTCTCGAGGCAGGACCGCAGTTTCGCATCGATGTGGACAGGCGACCGGAAACCGGCCACATTTCGCGTGATGAGCGCCGAGTGTGTCGAAGACGAATTCTTTGTTGCAATAACGACAGGCCACTAGTCTTTTCGCACATTCTCCCAGTTTGTGTTGTCCCGAGTGTCTTCTTTGGACCTTCATACCGCATTTGTTTTCGCAGTAAAGAGGCTCGTAACCGCACGTTCCGGTGTGTTTCTAAAAAAAAATACATTTTTTCCTAAATTCTAAAATTTCCGAAATTCGCGAGATGAATACGCGACTCAGAATATATTTTCAAAAAAGTCGAGGGATTCGAACAAAAATAATGACATTTTTTGGAAATTTCCGAAAATATTTTCAATTTTTATTCGCTCATTTTGTTTTTCTTAATTTTCAAAATGGAATTTTTTGGATTTTTGCTGTTTTGTCTTTTGGGCGGGGCGAAAGTCGAAAATTAGGAAATTTTGGGATTAATTGTGTTTTTTGGAGATAATGGGGAATTTTTTTATGGGATTTTACTCACCTCGAGAGTGTGACCGGTAAATTCTTTGGCGCAAAAGTCACAGCGTGCTCGTCTCTGTGCACAAGTGTATTTGAGATGATCCTCCATCAAGACGCGAGGGATCATGGCTCCGCATTTATTTGTGCAAGGCACAGCATCATGTTTGCAGGTGTTTAGATGAGCCTGGGATCGAAAAAAAATGATAAATTTTTCGAAATTTCGTGAATTATGTGATTTTTTTTTGAAAAAATTGAAATTTTCGAATGAGTAGGAAACGGGGGAAATTGAGTTTCAAGTACCTTGAGTTTTCTGAGCTCGTCGGACCATTTGCAGCCATCTTTGTGGTGGATGCAAAATACGATCGACCCCATAATCGCCTTCTCAGCCTCCAAATCCCCGAAATTCTGTAAAAAAATCATGAAAAAATCCAAATTTAAATAACCGTTGGAAATTTTTTATGAATGTCCAATTCATAAAATCGCACAGTCTACCGAGTACGAGTAAAATTAGTTTTTCATTTATGGAACAGCCTCCCGGAGGCATAATTCAAAATAGATCGCTATATTTGAGCTTCAACGTTTTTGTCTGACTTATGGAACTTTGTGGGAGTCACCGGAGGTCGAAAACCCCCTGCCTATTTTTTACGATCTAAAAATAATCTCAAAAACACGATTTTCGTTGATTTTCTCTGTGGAAGGTTCAGAATTCCATTTTTTCGTAATTATTTGAACTGGAAACTCGTTATTTGCTTAAAAAACAAATTTTTTGCTTCAAACTTCAAATTTTTTATTCCGTTTTTTCCTCATTTTCCCTTTTGCTCCATATTTTTCATTTTATTATTTATTTACTTATTTTTATTCCATTAAATTATGAAAAAAATTGATTCCTACGCGAGCCATTTGGGACACCTGCCGAAATTTCCCCCTCCCCTTCACTCTGGGTGCGGCGCGCGCACCAGCAACCGAGAGTGGGGGAACGAAGCTCCGCAGTCGCGCGAGAGACGCGCGACACCGAAGAACGTCTCGAATGTGAACCAACACGTTCGAGATTTGCTCTCTCTCTCTCTCTCTCTCTTTCTCTGTGTATCGGGTTTTCAATATATAATCCCGTAGCAGGTCGTATACTTTCTCGCGTCTTTATGGGTATTGGAAAACGGCATAGCTGTCTGAGAGAGCGGTGTGTTGGTTTTACCTGTTGGAACCTGCGCGGCCGGCAAGGTCGGCGGCGGTACCTGACCGTTGACCGAGGTTTGCATGTTGTGCGTTCCTTCGCACCTACACACAGAGACGCGTTGTATAAAAAGTGGAGAGACGAGCCTCAATCCATATTTTAGCTCGTTCAGCAGCATGTAATTCAGGTTGCATCTCAACTGAGCGATAATTGTTTTTTTTTTTGGACGTTTAAGGACGTTGTATGGCCACGGTCAAAATCTAAATGTTGGTTTTCAATTTTTTTACATACAAAATGGTTGGCGAGCTCAAGTTCATTGAAAAAAACTTTTTACTAATTGACTAAAGAACGATGTACTTCTAAATTCAAGATTTTCCGAGGTAACTTGTATTTTTTAAGTAATAACCAAAATTTCGAAACAATTTTACGACCGATTTGTTTTGAAAAACTTGATAAAGCTTCTTCGATGTTACAAGAAAGTGTGTGCAAAGTTTTGAGAGGCTTCATCATTTAGAAATGGAAATATTTAATGTTGGAAGTTGCAACTTTTAACACTCTTATGGGAAACTCGTGAAAATAGTGATTTTTATAAATAAATTTCTCAACTTGTACATGGTGAAACCCCTTAAAATTGCGCGAGCTATTTTCTTAGTGTGGCGTAAATTTGACGATAGAGAATTTTCCATAAAACGTCCTTAAAAAGAGACTTTGGGCGGTAGAACCGAGAATGCGGGGTATTTAAGTTTTCTAGGAATGCCATAACCTCTATTTGACCTTGGATCGCGTTTATTG
This sequence comes from Diadegma fenestrale, assembly GCA_037043255.1. NCBI lineage: Eukaryota > Metazoa > Arthropoda > Insecta > Hymenoptera > Ichneumonidae > Diadegma > Diadegma fenestrale. The sequence continues at coordinate 2,525,397 of CM073312.1, forward strand.
CTGTGTGGCAACGACACAAAGATATTTTTAGGTTAGGAATATCCGAGAAGATACATCGAGGAATAATGAAAAAAATTCGACAATCTTTCAAGATTTCTTCGTAATGTTTTTTTTTTGTTGTTTCGGAGAATTCTGTTCAGCACGTCGATCGGAAAGTCTTGAATTTTAGTCCGTATGCCAGTCACGCGGTCATCGAGCTTTTTGTTATTCAAATACGCTGTATTATGGATTATACAAAAATTGTGTACTGGAAGGATTATCTTGGGGAATGAGAAAAAGGAGAGAGAATGAAAAAAAAATGGGGAATTGGTAACTCCGGTGGTCCCCCGCGTGACATCACGATCGGGCTGCTTAGAACCTCCGAGAATCACGAGTCTCTCTCGGTTTTACAAGCCCTGCCTGACGTCACTAAGGAATAACGGACAAGGTAGCGAGCATTACGGCCACGTTCCACTTTATCTCATTCCTCATCGCGCTCTCTCACGAGCGATCTCTCGGCAGTCCTTTAAAATCCGCACTTGTCGATGAATTGTCGAAAAATTACAACATGGACGGGGCGAGGCGGCCATTTTGCGTTTTTCAATGACCTAACCTTTGAGATCGACAGTTTTTCAAAATGGCTGCGTTTTTTGTCGTCGAAACGAAATTTTTTCGAGGTTATGGACGAAAATGTCGGATTCATTAGTTTTTCACGATTCTGCGCGTCGACCTTGTCCTTTCCCGCGCTTTTGCGTCCCGGCCCGTTAATTTTAACGTCTCCGTTGTTGTTGCTCGAGAAAATGATGAAAAAAGTTCGAGGAGCGTGGAAACAGAGTTTTAATGATGGTTTTCGCGCGTCGAGTCTGTTTGCCATAAGTCTGAACCGTAACGGTTTTTCGTCGCTTAATAAGCCATTGTTTACGAAGGTCGTCATGTTTTTTTTCGTTCTAGGACGTTTCGATCCGCTGGCATTCGAGAGACGTAGAAAAGGTTGGAAACGTCAGAATAATTCCGATCACGAATGAAGCGGAAATATAATACGAGAATAAAAAGTCAAGGCGATGAGAAGAAAAAAGTTTTGTAACCGCGAGACAAAAAAAAAGGTCAACATTCCGTGGGTATCGCTGGGCGATCGAGACGCGTTATTGCCCGCCAGGAAACTCGCGACTTCCTGAGTAAAACCGCAAGGGAAAGAGGGCGAGGAAAAAAAGTAACTTGGACCAGAGAAATATTCCAAGAGAAAAGAAAAAAAAGTAAACGCAGCGTCAAAGTCGCGGGACAAACGCGAGCGAGAAAAATGTTGCGTGAGTCGATGGGAAGCGGAAATTCGACGGCCGCATCAGGAAGAAATAGAAAATGTTGAAAAACTTGTAATTCGTGTATGTGTGTACGAAACGATTTCCGTATTTCTAATTAAATGTCCAATTTATTTGAAATATGAGAGAATTAAAATAAATAATTCTGCTTGGCTGTGAAATTTCTTTTATTCATAACATCGAGAAAATAAAAACGCCACAACAAATTCGCCGGGTAATTAAAAACTCGAGCGTCTGCTGGTCAAAACAGGAAAATCGAGTCCGAGTGAAAAACTTGAATGAATAAAACAACTTCCGGTTGGCGTGACCGACATTACGAAAGAAAGGGACGCGTATGCCAAGTATTATGCAAAATGGCCGTTGGGTGACGCCGCGCAAGATTTCCAAGAGTTTCTGCCTTTTCCCACGAGGGTCATTCGCACGATTAAATTATATCGTTGCAACTTGATGCCTCCGCACATGTTTTATATATAATTCCAATTTACATATGTAACATTATTTCTATTTACTGCTCGATCCGATATGTACTTGGCAAAACCGCAAAAGAAAATAGTTTCAACGCGATGTATACTCAATTCTGATCGAAGAGGTTAGGTCGTCAAAATGGATGCCGCGCAGGTTTTCAGCTCGAAAGCGCAAGGCTCATATCAAAAAAGGCTGCAAATTGAAATTTGCAAATTGCTTCCTCAAGATGCTCAAAGCTTTCTCCTTGAGGAAGCCTATATTTTCAATTTTGGCCATATTTTTAATTTTGGCTTCCTCATAGAGGAAGCCTTGAGCATCATGCATCTTGAGCATCTTGAGGAAGCAATTTGCAAATTTCAATTTGCAGCCTTTTTTTATTTGCATTTTAATAATGAAATTTCGAGAACTTTTCTGGAAAGGAAAAAGGAAGTACAGATTTATTCCTAATATCTTACGAAATTTGCGAGAATTGAAGCGCCCAGACGATTTTTCGGAAAACTAATATTTTCGTAAAATTCAAAAATCCATAAAATTTAAACCCTTCAACCGATCATTTCCAAATTCAATATCAACCTTCCTATTATGATACTCTATTTATAAACAAAAAATTAATAATAAATCTTGAAATTTGCGGAAGCTAGAGCGATTACGACATTTTTTTGAAAATTTCGAAATGCTGTAGAATCCGTAGTTTTCTATCAATTCCGACAAAATCCGCAACGAACAAAGAGCCGGTATAGATTAACATCTGTGCAAAACAGCAGCCCTGTAGCTCAAACCGTTCTCGAGTTATGAACTTTTGAATTTTACAGTGCCAGAACATACACACACACATCCGGACATTTTCTCTAGATATGATTTTTCGACGTTTTGGGACATTTTAAGCATATTGACATTGAAAACTGGAAAAAAAAAATTCACCGTCACATACCTTCCTCTATGAGGAAGCCAGATGACTTCGTTTAGAATTTCATTTGCAATTTTTCATTTTTCCCCATCTAAACGCGTGAAAATTGAAGTCACGTTTCGTTAAAAAGTTGCGAAGTTATCAAAAATCCAACGTAAAGTAATTTCGTCATAATAATACGAGAAAAGACGATGGAGAGTTGTGAAGAGTGAAAAATTTCCGGGAATTAGGCGCGAAACAATGAAAAAGTATGCGAAAATGTCGTTGGAAAAGAAAATGGCGTCGAGTGGGGGGGTATCGAGTGAAAAAATTGGTGCAGGTGGGACCGTTAGATGTTGGCGGCGTAAGTATAACGAAGGGAAAAAGCTGAGCTCATAGTGTCAAGAATTTGCTTGGCTAGCTGTATAATTCCGGGATGGTGCGGGATTGAATAGAATTTTTTTATCGCCGCGAGGAAAGACTCGTACATTATTTAGCTTGTTTTCGTTTTTTTTTTCTCTCTGGTTCTTTGATATACGAATGCGTTGTGCGCGGGCTGGTGAACGGCAATCGCGTGTGCAAAGAGGCACGAGAGTATGAAACGAGAGTGAAGATGGAGGGGCGGGGGGGGGGGGGGGGAGAAGACGACGAAGGAAACCGAGAGATCTCGGAAGCAGCCGAGGCCATCTGTTTCTTGCTCGGTTCCCACGCTTCCGCCGTCCTAGCGCGTCTTTCCCCCCTCCCACCGGCCGCGCGTCCATTAGCCACGCCCACTTGTTCCTTTTTTCTTTCCACTCTTTCTTTGTCCCTCGCTCGCGAGCGAAAAGGCCTGCAGCGCACATGTTTTGGCTGGACTTTAGCTGCGAACAGCAATTTTCTTTTTTATGGGTTTCAGCATAGAAAAAACACGTAGAGACGCGATCTAGCGCGTTAAAACCTGAGTAAACATGTTGAATGAGCTGCACGGGGCGTTTTGAGGCTTCAGCGGCGCGACAGTAGCGCCCTCTGCGCGGGTGCGCGTGCACTGGTCTCCGCGAGCGCCCTCAGTCGTCCAAAATTCGTACTAAATTCGGTTCCATCGTTCTTTCGACGTTTCTAAACGTTTTTTTGTGTATTAAGATTTTCCGGAATCGTGCACGAGTCCACGATTCTTGGAAAAAAACACCAAGCCTTAGGAATTCGTAGAAAAAATGGCCTTTTCACGCTACTTTAATCGCGGCGCTCGGCTGTCGCTCGCTCCGCTCGAAAACTCGCTCCGGCAGCCGGATACGACGACCGGCATGAAATGCATGAATTTGTATCCATCGACGGAAGTCAAGGCACGTATATACATAACGTGTTTATACGCGAGTACATAAGAATGAAAAAGAGAGCCGAGCAGTCGTCAAGACTCGCGCGCGCGCGCGCGGCAAAGGGACCAATTAAGCAAGGGATGCAAATTCGTTCAACGACTTCCGGTCTGCTATAAGAGTCTCGAGAATAAAGGGTCGAGCCGTGTACACATGTATACAAAGTAACCGACTCGAGTCCCTTGGTGCGTGGAGCGAGTTACGCATGAGGAATTTCTTGATGCATCCGTAATTTCATGAATAAAAACAAACGAATACGTAAAATATTAAAAATAAAAAATTTTTTAAAAAACCGAAAATTTTAATGAAAAAATAAATAATTCTGGGGCTCCATCAGCGTGACCCGTTGGAGGTCAATTAAGGTCATGAAACGAGTTTATTTTAGGGTTTTTTTTTTTTATTTCGAATTTGAGATACTTAATTCCTAATTTTTCATTTTCTCCATCAAAACGTGAAATTTGCGTCTGGTTTTGTCAAAAAGTTGCAAAAAGGCTGCGAAGCCGAAATTTTCCAAGAAAAATGCTAAACACAGGAATTTTCATACGAAATTATTAAAGAATCGTGAACTAAGTGATACGTTGAAAATTCCTCCCTCATCGTTCCGGAACGTCTTGAAGTAGCGAACAATGGTTGCGGAGCTCGATTAAAGCAGCCATCATTGTGATTAATTGATCGAGGATGTAATACGGGTGAGACGACTTCCGGCGAATCAAACGAAATGCTATTCGACCGGAGGGGTTCGCCCCAAGACTCCGGGGAGCGAAACCCACGAGGGAGGGAGCGAGAGAGACTCGAGAGTTTATTTACATTATTGTGCGTTAGATGGGGGCACGCGAGACCCTTTTAACCGCACAGGATATAAGGCCACGTGCCCCCAGCTGCGCTCAGGCCCAGCGGGAGACTCGACTGGGGTTGGGGAAGGGAGAAAAGTGTATTTATACACTTATGCGCGACCACGTGTGGTCGTACAAAGTTCGGAAAGCCCGCAGAATAGCGCGAAACGAAACGGGAATGAGTTTCGAGTGCAAATGTACTCGAAACCCTTATAGTTCCGGTTTCCCCCGCGAGAGGGCGTTCGGGGCGTGAAAAAACGTTCGAAACGTTGAGCTCAAAGTTCTAGATCGAAAAAAGGGGCAAAAATTGCTCGGGAAGCAAGAATCAGCCATTTTTATAATTCACGCTTTTCTTTTTTTTTATAACCTTGAAAAAAATCGTTTCCCTGACCACCCAGGATGACCGGACGACTAATTGACAAATTTTCGATCCAGAAGCGTCACTGGGTAATGAAAAATAGGGAGAAAGGCAGGTTTGACCTTTCAAGGTCATTTTTTCCCGAATTTCAATCTCCGAGAATCTCGAAATCGATAAATTTTAATTGGCGCGATAAATTTGTCGAAAAAAAGTGGAAATTTCGTAATTTTCGGGAAAATTGACAGTTGGGCTTTCGTAGAGAAAAATGGCGGCTTCCTCGAAGACGATGTTAATGTTCCGAGGCCTGATCGAGCTCCGGCATGGTAACCCACAATATGCATGTATTTGGAATACACCAACGTGAAATATATAAATACACACACGGACGAGAAAGTACACACGTACGTGTCGCTTGTCCGTCGACGCTGAGACCGTTATCTCGTTCTCGATGCTGTATTACGTTTGCATATCTATATCTGTGTATGTTTATATAAATATACGACACATTAAAATCGTATATATGGCAATATACGTGTCTGTGTGCGAATATCAAGAGAACGAGTCTGTATAAAACGTCGAGGAAGAAATCTCGACTGGCGAATATCGAACGATTCAACGAAATCGTAAAGATCGTTAAAAAACATCGATTTTTAGGTTATTCATTGTTTCGGCTGTTGATTTGGATCGAACTTGAAAAATGGAACGAGAATTTAGAAATTTTTCGAAAACTGATGCAATTTTGAGGGAACATCGAAGAATTCGAACGAAATCGTTAAAAAAAACATCGATTTTTGACGTTATTGATTGTTTGGGCTGTTAATTTTTGATCGAACTTGAAAAATGGAACGAGAATGCAAAGATTTTTTGAAATGTGATGCAATTTTGAGCGAATATCGAAAAATTTCACGAAATTATAAAAATCGTTAAAAAACATCGATTTTTTAGGTTATTCATTGTTTCGGCTGTTGATTGGGATCGAACGTGAAAAATGGAACGAGAATTCAAAGATTTTTCGAAATTTGATGCATTTTTGAAATTCCACACGAAATCGTTAAAAAAACATCGATTTTTGAGGTGATTGATTATTTGGGCGGTTTATTTTTAATCGAACTCGAAAAATGGAATGAGAATTCAAAGATTTTTTGAAATTTGATGTATTTTTGAGCGAATATCGAAAAATTTGACGAAATCATTAAAATCGTTACAAAACATCGATTTTTAGGTTATCCATTGTTTGGGCTATGAATTTTCGATCGAACGTGACGAATGGAAAAAGAATTTGAAGATTTTTCGAAAAATGATGCAATTTTGACCGATTTTTTAGTTTTTTCGTGTCTCGTGGGTTTTTTGACAGCGAAATTCGATCGGACTATTTGATTTACCGATTTGAATTGAATTTCACGATCGAATGACGCCGATCGAGTTTGAGGAGATTTAAAAATCTAAGGGAAAAAGCGAATGACGTTTATCGAACCTCGGTATCGGTGATGATTGGTGTTTTGTCCATGTTGTCATTGACGGGACTAGGTGGCGAGGTCGGACTAGAGCTGGGGCTGAGATGAAAGCCTTTAGACTCTTTGGCAGGTCGTTGCGGCGAGACCCTCGCTGGAAAGCTCAGGGTCTTGGTCCATTGCGACAAGCCGCGCACCATATTCTTGACACGCACGTATTTATTTATAATCCACACACAGGAAGTCGAAAATGCGATAATGGATTGTCGCGAGTAAGAGAAAACGAAGCGGATCGTATCGCGAGTGAGATTTCCGCTGCGCGCGCCTCGTGTTGTGGGTTGAAAACGTAGTTTGTGGTAAAAAATCGCGATTGCCGGGGCAGGAAAAGCCACAACAATCGGTCGAGTCGAAAGTTCAACGCTCGCTCGTGACGAATCACAATAAAAACACAAAACTCGTTGAAAAGTGGCGAAAACTTTTGGATTCGATGTTTTCGTCGAGTTTTTCGAGACGAGTCGATTTTCGGCGGGTTCAATCGACTCGTTGGATTCCGCGGAAGTGTGTTTTGCTCCGGAGAAAGAGCAAAACACGATGCGCACGCGACGATTCTTTCTGACAGACTAAATACTGCGCTACGCTCGTGCGAGCCCTTCGCAGCGTTTAACTCGAACCGTGCGCACCGGTGGGGAGGCCACTCGCGAGGAAAAGCTGGGATTTAGTTCAACGGGAAGCTGGCATGGTGGGGAGCGTCAGAAATCCCTGCGTTCGTGTGTGTGTAGCGAGAGAGGTTGATCGCGCGTACGAGCGAAAGCGAGAGGGCTGAATAGATCGAGAAGGGGCGACGGTGCTGCCTCACTTGGCAACTCGGGCATCGCGCGTACTGATTCGTCGCATCGACCGATTTTCAAAGATTTCAATTGGATTTGTGTTTAAAAACTGAAAAAAGTCGCTGGGAATTGCGGAAATTTGGGGAAAAAAATCGTTTGGAATGTTGAGCATTTTCGGGAATCATTTTGCCAGGCTTTTTGTCACTGTGTCGAGTTTTTTCTTTCGAGATCCAATAAATCGAGCGAAACGGGGACGAAGGATTGCGGCAGAGGGGGCAACAAGAACATTCGCTTTAATGTCGAGTATCCAAGACATTCACGATGTATGTTCTGTCTTCGGAGACAGCTGCGGCCTTCTTCGACCTTCTCCCCCCACCCCCAATGAGCCTGACCCGAGGAGGCGCGCAACAGAGCTGCGAGCCTTGAGGGCCTCGACGCCAACGCCATCTTTCGGGCGGTCCGTGTCGTGGCCCACAACTCGCTTATTTTTGTCTATTTTTCGATCGCAATTGCACCGAAAACTTGTCAATCTAAAAAAACGTGAAATAATTCTCGTTCGTTTCGTTGGTCGCCAGTCGCCATCTTGGAATTCCTGACCAAAAACTTCGCCGCTTTGAAATACGAGAAGAAAAGTGAGAATTCCTTTTTTCGTCGATTCGGGGGTGTCGCTCGCATACCCTTCGGACTCAGAACCAACCCCGCATGAAAAGGGGCCTCATTATATCCATCGGATCCTCGACAATTGGCCCCGGAGATGAGCAACGTGTGGCATATGGCGATTCGAGAGTGGAAAACGACATGTGTTCGAGTTTACCAAAAAGATTCTTCACGAGATTCTTGCCCACATTGTACGACCCCATTCAATTCCCCCTCCACAATTTTCCGAAATAAAAACAAGATATACGAGCGCAACGCGAGCCCGCATGGAATTGCTTCATTTTTCACCGAAATCCTAACCTCAAATACGACATTTTTAAGAATTTTTCAACTCGACGGCGTTCCCTGGGGAAACTCACAAACTAATCAAATCAACTTGATTTTTTTATTTGAGATGATCGAGTGATGAGTTACAACCGTCACCGCAAAACAACTTTTTTTAGGAGACAGCTCCGGAGATTTTGCTGCCAACGGCTTAGTTTGTAATATTTTTCGCTGAAATTTTCAGACAACATTCTTGAAATGATATTCTTCAATACTACAATTATTCAATTTGAAATACATTGGCCGTATCTTGTAAAAAAATGTTCGAAAAAGTCTTCTTTATTTTACTGAACTAACCATACCCCCCCCCCCCTTAAGAGAATTTCGAATAATTGTCCAATGAGGCGTCACAGATCGGAATCTTTGTTCCTTTGAAACGTTCCGCCTTTATTTATTCGATCGTTTTGGGGACTGCGAATTTTACGAGTTAAATGTGTACGCGGCACAATAGTGCGCCGCATAAATGTCATTATTAAAACGCGAGCAATCTATTTGTCTAGAAACGCGCGCGTACTTAATCGCTCGCAACGTTGTGGGACTCGATCGAATCCTGGTCACAAGTGGCCTCGACACACCTTCGAGAAAATGAGCCGAAAACGAGTCGTCGCGAGCGATTGAAAAGTATCGCGAGAGCGTTCATTTTCATAACCTAGCCAATTTACACTCAAAGTTACAAAACGCGTTGATTTTTTTAATTAAAAAACCAAATTTTACAAAAATAATTTTGAAAATTTCATTCGATCGAAATATTTTATGAAAATTCTTCGAAAAATAATAAAAAAATTCTTCACAGCGAGATTTTTGGCAAATTTACACTTCGAGTTCCCAAAACGTTCTGTCTCATGGACATTCGGAGGTTTGAGGGGTAGCGTCGAATCCTGGAAAATCGATTGCAATGATTAAAAAATCGAAAAATACAAAATTTTTCACAAAAAAATGGTAAAATTCACAAAAAAAAATTTCTAAATCAGTTTTTTTTTGTTTTTAACATATTTTGAGAAAAAAATAATCCGGAATGATGACGAAAGTTGCTGGGCCGTGCAGACAGAAAAACGAATTTTTTCGAACCCCAAAACGTCGCATTTTCGGTTTCAACTTCATTTTTAATTAAAAAAATTGAAAAATCATCGAATTCAACTTTTTTTTCCTGCATACACGCGAATATAAATCGACTGGGCATGAAATTAACGAAAATAATGATAATTATAAAAATGAGGGTATGAAAATGATGGTGGGGAAAAATGGAATAGTCGATTGGACATGAAGTAAGCATTTTGTTGGAGAAGCTACTTAAGGGGCTTTGCTGCCCCTATGGCCGGATGAGGACGCGTGTAAACTAAACTTGAGTAAATCAAATAGATCGAAAGGAGGACGGGATTGCGCGTTAACCCCGTTCTCGAGCGACAGAGCATCGTGTCAATTTAAATTGATTGACAAATCGAATGACGTTTCACGGGATCACGTAATTGGTCGATAAAACGAGAAAAAAAAGAAAAAGTAATTTATTTTCAAATTTTCATACGGGCATTGGAAACGATTTTTGAAAAATGTTTTAAAAGTCGAAAAATTTATGACACAGTCGAAAATTTGACCACCTGGACTACAGACATCGATGCTTGTTTAAAATCCGGCACGTGGACGCCAGACTTTGGTGGTTTTCAATAATTATTTCGAGGCACGAACGAAACACGTGCCATTTTCAAAAAGTTTGAAAAAATAGTTCGAAAAGTCAATAAAAAACGAAAAAAAAATCTTTTCAATGCATTTTGGAATTTCGGGAGGAAAAGATCGATCGAAACTGTTTCGATTCTGCCTCCGACCAGACAAAGAACGATTTTTCTTTTATTTTCTTCACCTTCTTGGACCATCCGCGACGAACACCTGGAGAAATTGGGAGGATGATCAGCGCACACGTGTGAGGGAGAGGAATACAAGAGTAAACGAAAAAATATGAGAGAAGGACGAGGATGTATCGTCGGGCGGCGAGGGAATAATATTGGGAAGGTTAGCAGCTGCTGTGACAGCTGCAACCCTCCTCTCATTGCTCCACAATCTTGTCGACCACTTTCTGGCACTCTTCATCCCTCCCCCCTCCGCATCCTCGATCCTAACCATCCTATCTATTTTTTTTCACCCTATTGGGACTGGAAAAATATTTGTTGGATAAAAATGCCTCTAAAATGCTTTTTGTACGCACTGAAAAGAAAAATTTGTTGAAAAAGATGGATATTTTGTTGGATACGTTAAACTAAACGTTTTTTCGAAAAATCCCGAAAACTTTGTCATTTCAGCAAAAACATTCTAGAAAATCTTTTCGAAAAGTCAATTTTTATCCTTCCAATCGTAAATTTTGCTGACAGTTCCGTTACAAATGAAAAATATTGTCGAAATAACGAAAATTTTGAAATTATTCCAAAATATTTAGTTCGCTGTATTCAACAAAATATCGATGTTTTTTGACAAAATTGAATTTTCAGTGCGATCGACAATACCTTGAAAAATGTAAATTTTAGAAAAAATTTCTCTGATTTCGAAATTTCGTGATGAATTTTTTGATATTTTCAAAATTTTCGTCATTTTGTTAATATTTTTCATTTCTAATGGAACTGTCAGCAAAATTTACGATTGCAATGACAAAAATTTACTTTTCAGAGACTTTTTGGAATATTTTCGGCTGCGATGACGAAATTTTAGTGATTTTTCGAAAAAAATTTAGGCGAACGTGTCCATCGAAATATCGATTTTTTCCAACACCATTTTTTTTTCATTGTAATCATCGATTTGGAATAAATACGAGCAGTATTCAAAAAAAAAGTCTCCCTCGCGGAGATACGAGGGAGGAGGGCAAGAAATTTCAGGTGGTTCGAGAGCCTCCATCCCATTTGGACCACGAACATCCCTCAAAGGAACGAAAATTGAAAAGAAAAAAAAACACGTGGAATTTCGGAGCTCTGACAGTCAGCTGCTCTTCTCGTGTAAAACTAAACTTCCTGTGCCACGCGCGCACATCTGCTCCTCGTCTCGAATCATCCTCCTCTTTACTTCGGTCCTTCTACTTTGGTTACACCTCGAGTTCCAGCATTCAACATCGTTATGAAAATCTACAGAGGCGAACGTACGTCGGGAAAAAAAAATGTATGGCAAACTCAATTTTCCTAATTTAGAAAAAAAAAAATCAATTTTATAATTTAAACATTTTTTAAGAATGGTCATAATTAACGAATCAAGATTTTTTTTATTAGCAATTAGGAAGAATGAGAGTGGGAGTAAAAAATCGTATAAAGTATCGAATAAAAGTTGGCAAGGTGGTTCGTGTCGTGGTAGACGTCGAGCAAAGTGAAAGGAGAGACGCTCGCGGTCTTCATCGCGTAATTCTCGATCTGGAGACTACAGTGTCGCGTAATTATTCGTGCAATAGGAAATAATGACTATGCCAAGTGGTACAGAGTTGAATAAGCCGAAACTCGAGTTTACCTCTGTTATCGTAATAGCGAGAAAAAAAATGGAAATTACCTCTGTTATCGAAATTTGGAGAAAAAAGTGTGATTTATCGATTAATGCTGGTAAATGAGAATGAATCGGTCGTTGGGAGAGCCTGTACAATGTTTTTACAGGGTGCTTTGTTGTATATGTGGGGTAAATAGCAGAGGATCGAAGAAATAAGCATCAACGAGTTCAGCAACAGTACTACACTTAAGTGAACGTGTATTTGTATACATCGAGGTATATATAAATTTATATACATCGAGAGGCGAAGGAAACGAGTTGCAGCTGTTGGTGGCAGTGCTGTGGAGTAACCAGCAGCTGCCACGAAAGGGACGAAAGAGGCATCGAATAGCTCTTACTGGACGCAACACCTTCGATTCTTCGGCGGTCCGAATAAATTAGAATCTATTCGCAGATTTTGAAGGATTTAAATATTCCTATTGCAGCTTGACTCAATTAGATGATATGAATTGAAAAAAAAAGTTGAATTTTTCTTATAATTAGTTCCTAATTTAAGGTATTAATTGGTATGCGAATTAAAATGGAGCAAGAAAAATGCTGAAACGTTTTTACGTTCTAGTGCTGTTTTTGACAGAAAAGGCTCGGCGATTACGGCAACGATTGCGAACGCCCCGGGTCACAGGCATTTTATTCTGGCATTCTGCACGCGGAATTCTCGAGTCGTAGCGGCGCATCCTCGCGCAACTGTGATCGCGAGGAGAGAAAGTGTGCGCTCGTGCCATATATAGTATGTAGACACGATCTTTGGTTCACCAAAGTACGCCAATCGGCGATTAGGCAATCGTATTTTTCTTCGTGAATGTCAATAAATTCCGCAAGCGTTTTAGGCGCGTTTTTCCTCCGTTTTATTCGATTGTATTAAAACACAGAGCTGTCAAATGTACTTGTCCCGAGACTCTACCGAGTCTCTTGATCGATTCCGAATTTATTCGTGAGGACGAAAATTCGGATGGATGAGAAAATAAAAGAATTTTTTTATTTGGTATTTAAATTTATAAGAAAAAAGGCTGGATCGTTTATCACGACGATCGAGTTAGTCTCGGGCTGCTCGATCGCGAGACGACCTTTGCTCCCGAATAATTTATCAAGTCCAAGGAGCCGTTGGACCTTGTGAGAACTTTTATTCTCATGCCTGAGTTTGTAGAATTTTCGAGGGCCTGATAGTCGCCGAGTACGAGAGTGACTAACGCCTTTCAAATTCTTCAAGTTTTTTTGCCCTAGACCCCCGACCTTGTCTTTGTATTTCCAGGCCTGAGTCATTTCTATGCCTACGTTTTCAAAATATTGTAATTAGCTTGGGGTCGTAGAGGAGAACGACGACGATGGAAAAGATAAACGAAGCAGATACGCAGGACAAAAAGTAGCTTAATTAGATACGCATATGACGTGTCTATTTACTCTCTTTTTTGACCGCTCCTCCGTTACGTGGCAATTCGTTTAATATTCTTCGTAAACGTAAACATTAAAAAATATGCTGCAAGTTATCCTGTTGCATAAAAAGTGCAAGAAACCAGGACGAAATGACGAGAAACTTATGAAAACGATAAAAAAATGAAAGAAATGAAACACCTACCGATTGCGTCGTACTGATGTCATAATAAATCGGAGATTCGGTTTTGGGATAGGTCGTTGGTTCGCACATTGGCACACTCCCGCTCGAAGAGATGGTGAAACTTTCGAATAACGATGCACTTGCACTCGAATTAAATAAACTCAGAATTGAAGCACTTTCGAAGAATCAAAATTTCGAATGAATGATGATTTCGATGATTTACAGTTTAATTGTTGAATTAACGATGTTTATGTTACATGTATTGAGCTCAAGAAAATTGAGCGATTTTCAAACCGGAAGTTGGCGGGTTAAATCTTCGACACGAATTTGTGGCTGGTATTTATCGAGAGACTCCGTTTTGTGGAAAGAGCTTATAGATTTGGTGGGCCGGACTATGAGGTCTCGATGCGAATGAGTTTTTAATACGGGTCTCGAGAGACAAAGTCGCGACAACCGTGGGGAGTCTTGGTAGAGAAACGAGGAGATACTAAGCCGGGTAAACGGGCGCGTGGCGTACACCATAGAGCCTTAGCTCAAGCTACCTACTATACTACGCTCGTTTGCTCATGTATACACGTACATAAACGACGCGGTAGATAGGTGTTGTAACGAGGAGCTGGCGCAGCGTACATAATGCCTCGAGTATTGCAGTACAGTCCAAGACGTTGGAACTCGACTCCCCCTCTGGAGTATTAATCGGTTGCCAAGGCGACACATATTCGTGGAAAAACAAGCCGGGCTTATCTGGTTTTTCTTTTCAGAAAGTGAGTAAAGTAGAAGAAAGGGCCTGAGGAACGTGACCTAATCCTGTTGGAGGGTTGATTGTGGGCATTGTTGTTGTTAGAACTCGGGCAGATAAGTTTTCCGAGATCCAAGAGATGGTAGAAATACGATTTGGAATTGGTCATGTTGGTTGTTATAGGACCCCTACTCTTTTATACGCTCCGGGACATTGGAAGTTAGTCAGGCTCCTCCCATTATTTAAATTAATTTAAGGAAGACTGGAATATTATGGAGTGGGATGACGGATTAAGGCATGAGAGAATGGACTATAGAGGAGCAAGAGGCAGCGCTATCTCGCCGAGGTGAAACTGTACTAGTGCTTTGAATGAATATGCAGTCGCGTTGGTCGCTGTTGTCGTTGTAAGGAGGGAGAAGAAGTTTATGAGGCTCGCAGGACATCTCTCTTGCTCACTTTGAATCCATGAGGATTTTCCGTCTCGCTCATCTCGGCTTATCTTGCTTCTTTCTCACTTCCTATCGCGCAGGGTGTGAGAGCTCATACGTGTGCGTCCGAGCTGTTCGCATAGTTATAGGTTACGCCAGGCAGGTGGCGGTCTCGCAGGTGAATGTGTGGCTGGTGAGCTCGAGGTGGGTATGTGTGTGTCCTGGAGAACGTTTTATGACGCTTTGAGAGACAGGAAGTAGCGGAGACACGGGGAGAGTGGTGGCAGTTTGGTTTGGCGAGAATGATGGGGCTCTTTCAACGTTACGCGCGTACCTTGGCGAATTAGTCTTGGTATGTGTGTAACGCGCGGAGGAATTGATGCGAGAGAACGCGTTCCCAGTCATTTTGAATTTTGAAGGATGAGGAGCGAAGATGCATTAAAATGTAACTAATATGGTTGAAGGTGAACAAAGACCCGAAATTATTATGCCAAGAGTTCCACCACATTTCTGGCGACCGTCTATGAGTTATTCATAGAAGCTTGCCGGAACTGCTTATCCCTCTGCCCTTCCCCCACAGGCATCTCCCTCGACTTCGACTCGATTCCAGCAAAACACGAGCAGCATGATTATATAGTTTCTAGCCTCCTCAAGTGGTCATATATGAACTTTGAATGTGTACGCACTTGTCCAATGGGTAGGGAATCCCCACCCATTGGATTTCATTATCCACGCATACCACTCGCTTGCACCCGCCTCTGTCTCCGTTCACCTTTCTCTCTCTTCTTGCCTGGCAACTGCAAGAATACCGGTACACATGTACACATACAAGTCTGCTGACTATTACGAGAGGACGTGCGTGGGGTTTAGCGAACTCTCTGGCGTGACTCCTGGCTATGGGAAACCCTTACCATTTACTCTGAAACCAGGTTCGATGATAAGTCGGTTCTTTCCACTAGGAATGTTAGCTCTGCCGTCTTATCCGATCACCGCAGTTCCTTAGCCGCAGGAAAAAGACACCAGAACTTTCCATGTCAACGCGAATCTTTTATGTTTAGGAATAAGGCGCTTGATTAGCGCCGCCGTGATAAGAAGTATCGGTATTGACTGCTCTTTCGAATCCTCACTCTTTCAGCAGAGGAAACGACTCTCAAGGTCTCCGTTCTGTTATCTCGACCGTCCGACTCTATCGTGTCTACTAATCTTGGAGTTCTGTTGCCTGTATGATGGTACGGAACCACGACCTCAGCTACATTCGATCCGGAGCCACAGCAACCCCAACATTTTGACTTTTTTGCTGGCCTTGACCTTCTCTCATTAAGATCCTCAGGTTCTTCCGGTTCCTCCTCGTCCTCCTGGTCTTCAACTCCTTGGCTGAGAGATTTCAATCTGCCCTTATTCTTACGGAGCCACTCGAGCGTCCTCCGTCTCAATGTTCCTCGATTCTCCGCTGCTCCTCGTTCTTCCCTCCATCTACGTCCCTCGTGGCTGTTATCCAATGTGTTCTCTCTGTATCCCTTCGAAGTACCTGCTAATCCGGATCTCGACGTGATGGCAGGTTCCCACTCCTTCGTAATCCTGCTCCTTCGAGTCTCCCGAAGCGGCACGCGAATCGGTCCATCCCTTCGCACGACATCATCAGTTCCTTGGCTTTTAGCCTCGAGCAAAGATCCCATCCTGTTGCCCTCGGTTGCTTGTTTCTTCTGGGGTACCTGCTGCCCATCCAGCCTCGCCGATCCTGCAGGTGTCCTCGATTCAGCGGCAGCTGCTCCTCGCCACCCGTTGCCGGACCAAAAAGTTCTGGGGGCGTTGAAAATCGGCAAATCCGATGAAGCCATCCCGCGGCGACCGTTCTTTGTTAATTCTTGAGCATCTGGACCTTCCATGAAACTTCCAAACAACCGCGAAAAAATGCTGGGTCTGCTGGAAAACTCTGGACTCTGCGATCCTTGCCTCGCTGCTGATCCAATCAACTTGGCTTTTGGCTTGGCCGGTAAACGCAAGTAATCGAGAAGGTCAAAGGGTTCGAAGTCAGCGGGAGGCTTTTTACCAGTTTGCACAGAGACACTGACCGATTTTCTCGGACTTCTAAGGTCATATTTAGAGGAATAGGCACTTCCGGTTCCAAGGTTTTCGAACTTTGGCAATTCCGATGATTCCATCCTTTCGGGCGACCAGGAGAGAGTCAACAAATCAAATTTTGGTTCAGTCTTACGTGGTATTTTCCCTGTCGTTTGCTGGCTCGCGTCCACCGACCTAACGATCGATCGAACCGATTCCGTGCCCCCGGAATCGCTGCGCGATATGCCAGTCGATGCTTCATCACTCTTAACCTCTTCTTCACTATTTTTCGGCAGGATCTTCCTCAACTCCAGTCGCAGTTTCTCTATTTCATCCAGCCGCGATATAACTCTTTGCAATTTCTTTTCCCTCGTCTCTCGGCTCGTCATATCGATACTTTTTCTATTAACATCCTTGTTCGCGCTGACAAGGCCACCAAGCGGGAAATTTTAACACTAATTTGATCTTTTGTTTTTTCACGACCGTCTTTGTTACTTTTCGGTCAGTCATGTTGAGGTTAATGACCTTGAAGGCAAAATATTGGGGGTTATGTCGACGCAACGAGATGATTGCTCAGGGTTGAGAATAGAAAATGCCAACCTCGAGCGGCTCAAGAAGAACGAGCTCTGTCGGACGGCCGACATCTAGAGAGGAACCGGAAGTCACGCTCGACGACGTCGCAATCGTTGTCGCAGGTTTGAACAGCAAAGTTGTTCAACTGCGGAAAGAAATTCGCGCACTGAGGGAGTCCTCGAGCAGCAGATCGGGAGAAACTGATGGAAGAGCTGGGTAAAGGTCAACGCTCGAGAAACTTCGTTTAAACTCTGTGGACTATGGGAAAGAGTGAGTGCGAGGGCGTGGGGTTGAGGTTATGTAGACATTTTTTTGGGCACTTATCAATTTCGAAGAGTTTTGAGGTTATGCGAATTTAATTCGTAAGTTTCTTGATCAAAAATGGGGAGGATTTAATTTGTTCGATTCGATCCCACTTGTCAGACGACGCGGTCAGGCTGAAAGCAGGAGAACCAAATTAGCAGCGCGAAAAGTTCGTGGAAGGAAAAGCGAAGATAACGAGAATTACTTTTCGTCCGAGCCGGTTTGGTTCGAAGATATTTCGAGACAGGAAACTCGGGGGAATCACAAAAGTCGCCGGAAAAACTTGGCCCGAGTATTCGACCGCGACGAATCGTCTGTTTCCGGCGAAACAACAAAAGCCCGAAGTACGAGCGTGTCATTGGGCAGGGCTCGGAACAAGTATAATAATTCGAGAAATCAAAAGACGCAAACGACGTTTGATTCGCCCAGAATTACGAATCCACCCTCTCGCGATCGCGACCGAGGAGTTTCCGTTAATTCGCAAATCGTGAGAAACTACGAGCGGAGAAAAACATCGAGAGAGGCTGAAAAAAATGGCGCCAAAACTGTCTCGAACAAAGCCCGAAACGTGAGAAGAAAAAGAATCTCGCGAGGTGTTCAGGTCGAGTTGACGAAAGACGTTAAAAAATCGAGTACTTTGCGCGGTTGTTTCGCTTTCAAATGTTGTGTCGCGAAGAATAAAAAAGCAGTTGACAAAACTAGTGGCAAAAATTCCGAAGAAAAACAACGCGGTTCAGAATCTTCGGACGCTTATCAACCGGAAGTTGTGAAACGCGAAAAGAAGCCGAAAATACGTACCTCCAAAAAAAACGACAGAATCGGTGGAGGTGCCGATCCGCAGCGCCATTCTAGAGGAACGCGGCGAAGTGAGCAAGCTGCAGAAAACCGTTGGGTTCAAAAAACCGAAGCGTTCAATGTCGAAAGACGTTTAAATGATTGTCTGATCGAACTAAACGCAATAATCGGCGATGCCTCTCACTTTGTTCAGAGAAAACATCGAAAATTCTTGATCAATCCAGAAACAAAATAAAAACCAATGAATCGTATTGAGCCTTATGATTTCCTGTAATAAAAAGCCAAAAAATGAAGTTTTCTTCCTTTCATTTTCATCAACATCGACGACCCTGCACTTTTCGCTGCGTTTTACTTTTCCTTATCAGCTGTTTATGCACCTCAATCGCTTCCCATGTATTTTTACAGGTGTCTCAAGATTATTTTCTTCCAAAATACAAAAAAAACTTTTTGGCGCCCAATTTTTTGGTGGCGTAATCATGAAAAATAATTGATAAGAAAAAAGATAAAATGCGTCATTATTTTCAGTTTTTCGCATCGAAAATGTATAAGAACGAAGCGTCGTATTTGGTCTGTAGAAAAATCGAATCCAACAATAAATCTGGCCTGATTCTCAGTGAAAATGGCGCCCCTGGCAAGTATTTTATCTCCCGAACAACGAAAAAGCTCCAAATCCACAAAAACAAAACAAACAATCAACCTCAAGCGATAAGCCTGTGAGACGCCGAAAACCTAACCTCAAAAACCGTTTTTGACAGACGCCCCCGACTGGTTGTACGTCAAAGAAAACAGAAAAACGCACACACTTTTTTTCTCCTCTTCGTTTAACCAATTTTTGAAAGACGTTTTTCTGCCTCGGGGATTCCCCGACAGCGTCCATCCGGACTACGTGCAGTATCAAATATGGGACACGGTTCAGGTGAGTTTCTGCACAAACTTGGCGCGTAAACAAATTTGGAACTAAAAAACGTCAAATTCGCACTTTTATGTCGTTTTTCGAGTAAATTTTGACTTTGATCGATTAAAAATTGACAAATTCATTGAAAATATTATTTTCATCGAAAAAAATTGATCGAATTGAAAAAAAAATTAATTTTCGTACGAAAATTCGATAAAAATGAAAAAATGCCGTTAATAAAAAAATCGCAGGCTTCTGCCAGCACGATTTTGGGCACTTTGACCACGCATTCCATAATGCGAGGCGTCGGCGTCGGCGAATCGAGCGCTACGCCTCTGGCAGCTGCGATAACTTGGATTTTGAAGGACGGCACGGGAATGGTCGGGCGAATAGTCTTTGCTTGGTGGAACGGGTGAAAAAAATTGTTTTAGCAAACATTCCGTGTCGTTAAGGTGATTTAACCGTTGGGCGGGCAAAAAATCGATGGACCGCAAGGTCGGAAAGATTTTTTCAGATTTTTACTGACTCGGTGACCGATAAATCACCTTAACGATGCAAAAATGTTTTGGACTGGAAAACGAGAGTAAAATTGGCGATTTTTGGTACAGACCGGAGTTGGACGCGCAGTGTAAAAAATGGCGACTTTTCGCGGACGTTCTGAACGACCTGGCCATGGGAATCGAATTGACTTTGCCGTACGCGCCAAGTTTCTCAACAATTTTCCTCTGTTTTTCGTCCGGCATGAAATCCTTGGTCGGCGTCGCTGGCGGAGCGACCAGAGCCTCCATTACGCAGCACCAGGTGGAAAATTTATCCAGTTGTTTTGCTAAATTCAAGGAAAATTCAGTTCAACAGCTTTTTTCATTGATTTTGGGGTTTTTAAGGCTCTGAGGAACAATTTGGCTGATGTTTCCGCCAAAGACGGAAGCCAGGAAACGTGTGTCAATCTAATCGCTTCCTTGATCGGGGTTTTTATGCTGTCGTACCTCGACGCCAGGTGGAGTTTTCATTTTTACTCATTAAGGACGTTGTATGGCGACGATCGAATCTAAATGTTGGTTTTCAGTTTTTCTTACTTGCAAAATGGTTCGCGAGCCCGAGTTCATTAAGAAAAAATTGTTACTAATTTACTAAAGAATGACGGACTCGAAATTCAAGATTTTCCGAGGTAAATTGTATTTTTTATGTAATAACCAAAATTTCGGAAGAATTTTACGACCGATTTTTTTGAAAAATTTAATAAAACTTCTTCGATGTTACACAAAAGCGTGTGCAAAGTTTTAAGGGGCTTCACCATTTAGAAATGGAAATATTTAATTTTGAAAATTGCAACTTTTAACACTCGCTCTTATGGGAAACTCGTGAAAATTCAAGATTTTCCGAGGTAAATTGGATTTTTTAAGTAATAACCAAAATTTCGAAAAAATTTTACGACCGATTTGTTTTGAAAAACTCAATAAAGCTTCTTCGATGTTACACAAAAGCGTGTGCAAAGTTTTGAGAGGCTTCACCATTTAGAAATGGAAATATTTAATTTTGAAAATTGCAACTTTTAACACTCGCTCTTATGGGAAACTCGTGAAAATTGTGATTTTTATAAATATCGTGACTCGTACATGGTGAAATTTGCAGGAATTCTATGGATAGAAAATTTCGCATGCAACGTCCTTAATTGTGAGCAGAAAAAGTTGGATTCAAGTGGAAAAATTGATGGAAATTTTTGTTTAGTTCTCACGTTTTGTTCTGGTACATCGTGCTCGTTGGGATTCACATTTACGCGAATTATCGGGCGGTCCGAGCGTTGTGTTTCGAGACGCTGAACGAAGATCGTCTCGCGATTATCGTTAGAAATTATTTAACGAAATCGAGGATCCTCAGCCCCGAGGAAGTCAACGCACAAGAATCTCTGCTGGTTTTTCATCGAGCCAGTTCGTATTAATGACTCCGAAGTTTGCATCGTTGAAATGCAACGAAATGAACGAATCATCAATAAATTCAAATATTTTTCGTTGCATTCCAACGTTGCAAACTTGAGCATCGAATTATTCGTTTCGTGAGATTTTGCGAACGACAATCGTCGATTTTTTCTTGCAGCGAGGAATTTGTGCGGTTTCGACATAAAGATCGGGGAATCGCTCGAGAAAAACGTGGATTTGGCAAGATCGGAGGACCCGAAATCTCGGGAAATTCTCGAGGCTTTTAAATCTTTTCGATCTGTCTCGATTTTGTCCCTAAATCCGATTTTTATCGATGTTAAAAATCGATTTATCGAAATTGCTCCGTTCCACGAGTCGCGCTCGGAGGATTTATTGAAAAGTTATTGCCTGGCCTTTATGATCGCGAGTTTTTCGACGATTTTGCATGATCTCCGTTCCGTGAGTAACATTTTTTCCCCTCAATTCGTTTTTCCCTCATTTCGCTGCGAAAATCGATCGAAAAATCTTGTTTTTCTACTTTCAGGACCCTACAAAAATTGCCGAAACGTCTGAGGGGCATTTGTCGACTTTGTACAGAATGGCCCAAGAAACGTGGAGCTCTGGGTCGAGGCCCGAAGCCATGAACACATGGATCATCGACCAGACTTACGAATTGTTCAGGCAACTCAAAGACTCTGGTAAAACCAAAAAAAAAAAGTTAAAATTCGAATCGCGACGTTTTTTCAAAAAACGCTCGTTGGAAAAAATTCAAATGTGAGAAAAATTTCGTTTTCCTGTTTCAGGATGGACGACGGAAACGAATTTGCTTCCGATCGGGCCGTACCGATTTTTCCAAGGCACGACGATTCTTGAAAATTGAAAAAAAAAAAACGATTTTTTTTCAGTTTTGTTCGAAATTTTCCGATTTTTTTTTTGCTCGACGTGAATTTTTGTGAAAAACTGTAAAATTCGACTCGACGACGCGCTAATAAATTTTTTACCGAAGGAAATGATTGAGAAATGAATAAAAAAATTTGCTGCACTGATAAAATGGCTCCACGATTTTATTTGCACGGAATAGTATTTGCAACAACAATTTATAAAAATATAATAGCGTCGCCGAAGCAAAACCAGAAATCTGTACAATCAGAGACGAAAATAAAAGTTTTTGCACGATGAACTTACAACTAGGAATCCTGGTCGGGCTTCGACCCCGTTTGCGACAAGTGCTTAACGATGTCAACCCAGTCCCATCCTCGCGGTTTATCGCCTTTCCCATCCGCCTTGTTCCAGGCTCGTCGCTTCTGCGCTTTCGTGAGTTGCTCCTTTTTTGGTTTTTTCGATGATTCCTCCTGCGTCTGGAACGAAAAATTCTCATTTTCATTAGAAATCTGCGAAATTGTTTTTCAACGGTTTTTATGCAGCTCGAGGCCGAATTTTCGCAAGGTTGCTGCAAAGCCATTTTTTCATTCAATGATTTTTCCAATATTCTCGAATTTTTTCGAAATTCACAAATGATTTTCGATTTTTCAAAATATTTTCCAATATTTTTCCATTTTTTTTCAATTTTTTCATAATGTTTGCATTTTTTCAAACATTTTCTAATAATTTTCCATTTTTTAAATGATTTTATAATATTTTTGCGTTTTTTTCAATTATTTTACAATATTTTTCCATTTTTCCCAATTGTCGAAATATTTTCCCGTTTCTTTTTCAATTTTTCTATAAAGTTTGCCTTTTTTCAAATGTTTTCCAATGATTTTCCATTTTTCAATTATTTTCTAGAGTTTTCCCATTTTTTTCAATTATTTTACAATATTTTTGCGTTTTTTCCAATTATTTTTCAATATTTTTCCAATTTTCGAAACATTTTTCCGTTTTTTCGGATATTTTAGAATTTTTTTGGATTAAAAATAAAAATTCCGTACGTTTTTGGATTTTTTTCCAATATTTTCAGATTTTTACGAAATTTTCCAATATTTTTAGCATTTTTATGAATTTTTTTGAATTTTTTTTGTGTTTTTTGGGATGTTTTAGAATATTTTTCGATAGAAAAAAGAAATTCCTTACGTTTTTGGGTTTCATCTAAAAAATTTTGATTTTTTTCTAATATTTTTGGATTTTTATGAATTTTATTGAAATTTTTTTGCGTTTTTTGAGATATTTTAGAATATTTTTGGATTTAAAAACAAAATTCCTTACGTTTTTGAATTTTTATCTAATATTTTTTGATTTATTTCCAATATTTTTTGATTTTTATGAAATTTTCCAATATTTTTGGCATTTTCATGAATTTTCTTGAAATTTCTAATTTTTATTATAAAGACTTGGTACCTGTAGCGTGTCGTCGGAAATGGTCAGTTTATCTGCCTTGTCGATGAGATCGCCAGGCGAGGTGGGTTGGTTCTCGATCAAGTCGGCTAAATGTTCTTGCACGGATTGGAAAAGCGTGTAAGTCATTGCGCTGCCGAGCCATTGTTCAGCTTCCGCGGTGACGTGAGAGACAATTTTGTCCTTGACCGATTGGATGCTGAACGGCAGAAAATTCCCGAGTTATAGAAAAAAAAATCGATTTTTTTGCTTTTTTTTTTTTTAGAAATTTTTCTGGCTCACATGTGTTTGTTGTAAAAAGTTTCCATGCTGATGGTCGGTAAGTCCGTGGGGTACGTCGGTCCCCAAGAAATGTCGAGAATGAACGATTTCGGATCGTTTTCTTCTCCGTACTAAAAAATCGATCGATTATCGAACGAGGCAGCCCCAAGTATGAAAATCGTGAATAAATTTCAGCCAATTTTTTTACGTAACACAAAAAACGCAAGCGAAATACCTTGTACTGATATGTGGTCGGCGAGACTTCCTTGAACGCGGCATCGCCGTCGTAAATCGAGGCCAAAACTTCGCGTTCCTCTTCTTGCGCCTCGGCGTCGCTCATTTTCGCCTGTTTGGTCTTTTCTTATCCGCTAATGAATTAACACTAATTGATAATCGGGCACAACACCTTAAGATCATGCGGCACGTTTTTTGAGGTTAGTTTGCACGCAAGATTCACGGAGATTGACAGTCGGAGGGCGATCGCGATCAGCTGACTCGAAACTTTCGTCGGAAATCTCTAAAGCGGTGTCCACAACTGGAAGTTTCACAATTTTTTTTATTTTTACTTTGTCGTATTTCTCGTTGGTGTCGATTGACGGATTTTCGGAATTCTCTTTTTGTAACAAAACTTTGACGCGATTATTCGTCCGCGATATCGATTTTTGAAGAATCAAAAACACTTACCGACCGTCGGTAAAAAAGGGCAGCGTCCCCTGCGTCTATAATTGCGTATGAAAAATCGTTCTATTGGCTGAAAAGCCAGCCACGATGATCAGAGGGGAGGGGGAAAAGGACGACGAGTTTGCAGGCCCCGGAATAATCGTCTGTCAAAAACTGACAGATGACGAAAAGTGCGTTTGGAAAACCGCAAATCGCCGGCGATTTTAATTCTGCACGAGACGCTTTTTGCAAAAGCCTCGAATCGATCGCGATGCCAACGATATTTAAGCGCAATAATAACGAAAATCAGACACGCCTCGTGAATATTGAAAAAAAAAATTAATCGGCGCGATCGTGTCCAGTGAAAAGTTCATGCGAGCGAAAATATCCAATTTTTCAATAAAAAATCATCGAAAAACCTCCGGAAAAATTATCCGCTTATTAGCTGTCAATTCTCACATGGACCTGCCGCGTCTTATGTAATTTATCCTTCGGAGTGTGACAAGGAAAATTCGCACACTTTGGAAAAGCTGGAAAATTTTTTCCTCACGAGGGTTCGTACAATTTTCTGCAATTTTGGGCCTCGAAAAATCGAATTTTGGGGGGTAAAAAATAAAGCGAAAATTCTGATAGTTCCGCGTGAATTTTTTGCAGATATGGTTTGAGCTTTGAACGTTCGCAAAAATCCCAAAAACCATGGCGTCCGCGGCTGAGCAACATCAAACGACTCTCGAGTTTTATCAGGCCATGGCGGACTTTAAAAACATGTTTCCGCAGATGGACGACGACGTGATCGAGGCAAGAAAATTTTGGAAACAGCGTAAAAGACTTTTTCCGTAAAATTTCAGTCTCGGTGAGAAAAAATTTGGTTTTCAGGCCGTTCTGCGCTCGAATCAAGGCGCGGTGAACACGACGATCGACCAGTTGTTGGCGATGAGCACGGACAACGAGAACGAGAAAATTCGCAGCGAGTTGGAGGAAAACGAAGAGCCGGGGAAAAGCCCAAAAGTTGCCAAGCAAACGGAGGCTGCCAAATCTTTGCGCAGCGTCCACAAGTGGCAGCCGCCGTTGCTGGGTCCGTTGCCGGACAGTTTTCTCAGGATTCCTCAACAATTGGGCGAAGGTCTGGAGAGCGCGGAGGCCGGCGGAGCTCCGGACAGCTCGATGCTGGAGGACGAGAGGATCGCGATGTTTCTACAGAACGAAGAATTCATGGCTCAGCTGCGCTGGAACGAGGATTTCCTGACGACGTTGGAAAATGGCAAGAAACTGAAAAATTTCGAATTTTCATGATTTTCCAATATTTTCGAAACGTTAATCACTTTTTTGTGATTCTTCGGAAATAAAAATAGACGCCAAGTTGCAAGGAACGGAAATGGAGAAATGTCGAGGTTCGGCGAACCACGACGACGAGGATCTTTTCAAGGAAAGATTGAGAAACATGGGCAAAGGTAACGAAGAAATTGGCGAAACCGAATGGGCCGAAAAAACTAAAAAAATTTGGTGAAAATCGTTTTTTTTTTTTGCAGTTTCTCGTCGCAAATTTGCTCAGCTGACCAAAGTTTTTACACGCAGTAAGAAACGAGGCGGCAGACAATTGTTACCGCCGACGGCATCGTGCGACGATCTCCTGGACCCGGAGGAATCTTCGAGGCCCCAGACTTAAGTAAAAAGGAGAAAAAACGCGTAGGAATCTCTTGAGAAGCAAAAAGCGCAGCTCGCAACAAAAAATCGAGCCCGAAACGGGCGAGCAAGTAAAAACGACTGGAAAGTCGAAAGAAATTTGAATCTTCGTGTTTTTCGCCGAATTAATGAGTTTAGAATTGTCTCGATATCTACGTTGGCGCACGAGGATCAAAATAAAATAGAAGAATTGGTAAAAAGTTTAAAAAACTTGCACTGAAAAGAAAATTTTGTTGGAAACGTTAAACTGACCGTTTTTTCGAAAAATCACGAAAATTTTGTCATTTCAGCAACGGACGTTCTAAAAAATCTTTTAGAAAAGTCAATTTTTGTCATTCCAATCGTAAATTTTGCTGACAGTTTCGTTACAAAGGAAAAATATTGTCGAAATATCGAAAATTTCGAAATTATCCCAAAATATTTAGTTTGCTGTATTCAACAATCGAGAATTTTCCGGCAAAATTGAATTTTCAGTGCACGAGGATAGAGAAAAATACTAAAAAATTCGGATTTATCGAGAAATTAGTCGTTAGAGACCGTTTGGAGACTGAATTTTGGAAAAGGTAGATTTTACCTTTACGAAACCGATTATTTGTGATGATTTTTGTTACTTATTTAGTGTAGGGGTGCGCGAATATTTAAAAACTTGGAATATTCGGCATCGAATCAAATCAAATTGTTTGATTCGAATTTCAAACCGAATAATCGACATTTTTGAATACGTGACATTTTTTCGAGTATTCGATTTTTTTTTTCGAATATCCGATTTTTTTCGAAAATATTCGGAAAAAATTTCGAAAGGATTTGCGAAAATGCGCTATTTTTCGGAAATTTATCGAATACTCGAAAAATCGATGAATATTCGATCCGATTCGATTCGATCACTATTCGCACACCCCTAATTTATTCCCATTTTATTTATTGCTAAGAAAATCATTTATAGCACGCCAAGTCGATGAAAATTTCGAATTAAAATTGCACTTGGTTAAAAAACGAATTTAAGCTCGTTAAAGACGAAATTTCATGTTGATCTGAAGTCCCTTTGGATATTGAATTGTTTGTTTATTTATCTTGAGGTATTTCGCACCTAGTCATCGATTCTAAGTCAATATCGTCTCTTAAAGCGATGTTTGTTCGTTGTCGGATTGTCAAAGATACAAAAAACCTCATGGGCGCGGTTAGTGTTATTGTTGACGTCGAGTATTTACGCAAATGACGCTAGGCTAGAATATTACGAGCGAGAGAAAGAGAAATCAAAATCTCTTGGAATTTTTTTTGACTCCAAAAATTGAATTTAAACGATAGACTCATCGTGATCATTGCATTTTCCTCTGTCGACGATTTCCCCCAATAATTTCTCACTCCCTAGAAATTAAGCGACCCCAAACAATCGTCGCCCGACGTCCGAGATTTCTGAACAAGAAAATCGGCCTTTCGTTCCCCCAAAATTGTTTCACCCCTAGAATAATTCTAGTCAAGTCAAAAAATGGAAAAAAATCCATCACTTTATCACGAAAAATAAATGTCATTGAAATAACGAAACGAGGCGTACGATTTATTTCCCATAATTAATATCGCGTTTATATACAAATATAATTTTAGTCGAATTTTCACATTTTGCGAAAAAATGGTCCAAATTTTTGTGAAATTTTTTTTTTATCAATAAAAAATGACGAAAAATTGGAATTTGAATTTTCAAACTACTCCGCAAAACTTTTCGAAATCTTAATTTTTGGAGATTCATTTTTTCAACAATAATCATAAAAAATAAAAAATCTGGAGCATTTTTTCGCAAAGGCTTGTGAATAATGGAGCGATTTGTTTATAACAATTGCGTAAAATCTGTACAAAATTTGCCAGCGTGTCGGCAAATTGTTCGAACGAAAAAAAAGGAAATTAACGATTTTTGGCGAATTTGCGTTTTTTTTGGGTAGAAAAATGTTGGTGCGCTACGTGTCGGGTTGTTTGAAGAAAACTCGGGCGCCCGAGAGACTGTAATCGAGCAATTGGAATTCGGCGTTTCGTTCGTTCAGTCGTTTGAGAGTCAAAGCTCGAGTTTGTTGGAGTTTTTCGTCCGAGGCGTCGTTTTTACATTCCGCGGCGATTTTTTCGTCCGCGGCTTGTTTGTAAACGGTGTCGAACCATTGGAGACCGTCGAGTTGTTTGTTTTGGTCGAGGAGGGCGTTGATGTAGGCGATTCCCATGGCGAAACCGTCGTCGGTAAAGGCGGCTCCGTCTTTATTTTTTTTGAGGATTTTCTCTTTGTTGGAGAGGGCGTTGTCGACGAAGCTCAAGGTCAAGGGCGGTACGATGGCGTAGAATTGTTGGAGGTGCCGAGACTTTGGGTCGCGGAAATTGGACGCGAAAACGTCGACCAGGAGCTTGAAATAATGGATTCCCTCGTTGAAATTTTCCACCAAATTGGCAATGTCGTTTTGCAGACGTTTCGCTGCCGCTTGCGTCGTGCTCGAGTAGCCAAGCTCCGCGCATTTGCTCTCGAACGGCGTGACCGAGTTCACGTCCGGCAGGAACGATATCGCGTTCGCACACGCGTGCAATCCTCCCGATCTTATCAACCTCACGTAACCCAAAGCGTTTCCGATCTGCGTTATCAACTGCCGGAAATGGTCCAAATAGCTCATGCCCTCTTCGGACATTCCCAGTTTCCGGATGCCTTTCTGGAACTTTTCAGCTCGCTCGTAAGTGTAAGGAATCGCCTCGTTTTCTCTTTGAATCTTGACGAATCTCACGTCCTTGAGAAGCCTCGATTTGATGTGTTCGTCGAACATGAATTGCGAGAACGTGTGAAGCTTTATGCACAGAAATTGGTACACGAAATTGACGGTTGTGCTCATTATTCCGGTTCCATGGGTTCTTATGGAGTTTGCTATGTGTCTGATTCCTATGGTGTTCAAATACTTGCTCGTGCTTTTCTGCTCGATGAAAGTTTGGGTGTTCATGTTGTAGAGATATCGGGAAACAAAGACGTGAATGTTTCTCATGATTTCAAGGGCGTCGAGACCTTGCTCGAGGGTCTGAGTCGGCAGGTGATTTTGCACGGTGTCGAGAGACAATTTGTAGCTCGCGAGAGCGTGCATCGTGCGATAAGTTTTCCAATCGTGAAGCGCCAATGTGGTGAGATTGTAAAAAGTCGTGTCGAGATAATTCTCGACGAAGCGTTTGGAGGACACGAGTTTGTTGTGGATCGGCAAAGGCGAGGACGCGACGATTCTGCAGGCGTTTTGAGCTCCCACTTGGAAAGGGTTCGTCGAGTCGAGTTTGAGATGCGAATGAACGTGGAGACGAAGGCTCGTCTCGATCTCGCGACACGCAGGCTCGAGGACATTCTTCACGAGCATTTCGCGAAGTTCGGCGATTCTCGCGGACGCAAGTTCCGGTGAATCCTGACGAATGATCGCGCTGTTCAGGGCGTTTAGCAAGTGGCAAATGTGGCTGATGTCGTGATTGCTGCCGACGATCGAAGCCAAATACGCAGGAATCATTGTTTGGTAATGAAGCAGAATCGAGTAGTCGCAAAGTTCGGAAATGTTCGAGTAGAGCTCGGCGAGCACGTCGTAATCGTCGAGTTTCCGGCGAAGTTTTACGGCCTCGTCGTCCTTGAACGTGTCGGCCAATTGCCTCGCGTACGCCAATCCGCATCTCACGATCAATCGACGATCCGCGCTCGCTGGACCGTTGACGAGCCTCGAGCTCAGGCTCATAAGGGAAAGGGCGTCGAGTCTTTGCCTGCTGTAGGCTTGATCCTTCTGGATCAATCCCTTTTTCGCCGCCTCAAGGATCACGAGGATCTGGTAGCTCAGACACTGGAGAGCGCGACCTTGAGCCTGCACCACGACCGGCCCGAGGCTGTTGAAGGTCGTTTCAAGGGTTTTTTGGACTTCGACCAACCGGCAAATGATCTGGACCGTGCTGCGGGTCATCGCCTTGTTCAGGTGGGCGTGGAGGTTGGTCAGGAGCGAAATAATCTCGGCGATCGTGGCCGTGATCTCGGAAATGTCTTTGAGCAATAAACATTGTTTCTTGATGTCTTTAATTTGAAAATCCGAGCTGGACAAAAGCGCTTTTGCCTCGACGCACCAGAGCGTGGCCCTGGCGATGATTTGGCTCGCGGCAATTGGCAATTTGGCGATTCTCGTCGCCAGCAATTTTTCTCCTATTTGAGAATTTATCGCGGGCAAATTCTCGCGCGGCAACGAGTCGCTGAGGAATTTCCCCGGCACCCAAATCACGTTTCCCACGAGCGTCGTCGCGTACAAACGTTTGTTCGCCTCTCCGAGTCTTCTCACGAGCTTTTTGTCGCACGCTCCGAAAAGCCTCGTCGACACGACGACTCCGACGTTCAGTCTGACCCAATTTTTGTTGACGATGTGCGTGCTCGATATTTTGCTCTCGACCTCCGCCATGACGTTTTTCAAATACGTCACCAGCTGGTCGTTCATGTTGGGCGTTTTGCTGACGTCCATGGCGTTTTCGAGGCTTTTTAAAAACAAATTTTTCCCGAGCAATTGAGCTTGAAGATCTTTCAACAATTTGTCTAACGTCGAGAGCCGCGACTCGGCGACGGCGAATTTGACGGGATTGTGCATGACGGAACGCACTTGAATTCTGTACGATTTCCATTGGTCCAGGATGGACGGATACGACTCGACGATTTCGTCCAAGGTCACGAGAACGAGGAAAAGGTCGAGCGTGTGTTCGATGAGCGCGGGGAAATAAATTTCTTCAGGATTTTTGGCCAAGCTCGATAATTGACAAATGGCTAAATGCGTGACGGTAAAAATTCTGTTGACGAAGATGGAAATGTCTTGGAGGTCGGCGAAAAGTTTGGAAAAGTTTTGCGACGATTTTGGCTCGGCGATCGATTCTCCGTGCACCGTCAATTTAGTGTAAAAATCGCGAGATTCAGATTTGAGAATTCGAATTTCTCGGCAAGTCCCCGCGACTGCCGCGAGGATTTTTGACAGATTTTTATTTTTCATTTCTACTAACGACAATATGTCGGTTTCTTCGCGTAAACGATAAACAAGACGCACCGGACCTTCTCGAAGATTTTCCAGCGACGAAACATCCTCGCGCCAGGACGCAGCGAGGCTGTTGAAAAATTGTCCGTATTTTCGTAATTGCACGTTTCCTGCCGCTTTGTAAATCTCCTCGTCCCGGTTTATTCCCCACCCCGAAGATTCCAACATCTCGGGGCTTTTTTCTTGCAATTTTAATCAACGCGAACTCGCCGCATTTATAAAACTGACCGAAAAACCGATTTTATTCGCGTTTTTGAGGTTATGTCGACGTTTCTGTTGATATTCGCGAAGAGCAGCAACAATTTTCGCGATTTCACGTTTTTAAACACTTTGTACAAAAAAAAACAGTCTTTCGAAGGCGTTTCCGTCGATTTTTTTCACTCGATTGTCGCGTCGTTGAGCAAGTGTCAAAAATTTATCGTCGATTTTGAAACTTCTGACAGAAAAGATTTGCGGCAATAAAAATGTCACCGCGCGCGCGCGACAGAACAGCGAAAATTTTTTCGTGGTGCTCGGTCGGTATCCGAACTTTGCGAGCTCTGTCGGTAACTTACCGTCGAACGGTAAATTGGGGTTAAAAACGACCCCGGACGACTTTGGATCGTTTTACCGTATTTTTTGACTGTAAGCAAAATTGCGCCAGGCTCGCGTGATTCTGCATTAAAAGACAAAAAGAATGAGCCCAAGTTGACCTTTTTTCGTTCAATGTCACCGGAGCTGTGAATTTTTCAAAATTTATCCGAAAATACGATTTTTCTATGGTAAAAAAAACGAAGAGCTACCGTTTTTACCGACCGCGCACGAAACTGGAGAGCCATGACCTTGAACGAACGGAATTCAAGGTCAAGGTCGACCGAATGATAAAGACTGCGACTTTGTTGGTTTATTTATAATCGAAAAGGGTGATTTATAGGAAAAAATCGTGAGTCGAATGATAAACGTCAAGTGGGCCATGGGAAAAGAGTTGGAAACGTAATGAAGGCGGAAAATTACGAGGGAACGAAAAATAGACGAAGTGTCGACGCAACCGCACGAGACGTCAACACAATTCTGTCACTCGCGGCGAGGAAATGGGGTCGTGTCGAAATTGTAAAACACATGCGATCAATCTTGAAAATAAATTTGTCGCGACGCATTAATAAATCAACTCGAGTGTGCTCTCCGGACTGTAAATACAAGCCGAAAAATAGAATTTCTTTTTCTCTGTTTCTCAGACCCTCGTTTATTATTATTTCCGCATGATCCCGTTTATCCGGAGGATTAAAATTTTCATGAGCGAGTTTTTCGACCTTCGGTCAAAAAGCAATTACGCGAGAACGAATTTACTCGCTCTCGGATTGTCGTGTCACGCGATATTGGAATTCAGCTGTCGCGTGTGACGGGTAAACACAAAAGAACGGCGCGCGCGCCACGGCGGCAAAGAAATGTACTAAAAACTCATAAATCCAGATCCACATGCTTTCGTTCTCATTTCGCCTTATCCTCTCGATCAATTTGCATCTTTTATTTATTAGCTTTACACATTTATACACAGTCTCTACATTTTTCGAATTAATCTGCGTCAATTAATTCCGAAGGCGTTCAACACACACGAGACACTCATTTTTTTACATCAATAATTATTTCTGCTAATTATAGAAAAAAAACAAACAAAAACACAAAAAAAATGAGAGGCGAGGGAAAAATGTACAATTTACAGATTAAAAAATGAAAATTATTTACAAACACAATTTTTCGAAATGACATGAAAGTTCGATAATGACGTTAGAAAAATAATTAAATTGACAAAATTAACGAAATTTAACCCTCCGTGGTCACACTGGGTCGATTCCACCCAGTCCATTTTCGAACCCGTATTGCGACCGATCTATCGGCCCGAAAATTCTCAAAAAATTACTCAACGACCCTTGGACATTCCAGTTTAGATACGAAAAACTTTCCCGAAAGAAATCCAAGGCTAACATTTTTTTTAAATGCAAAATGAAGAAAAAAAACGGGAAAAAAAAGTTTTTTCACTAAAAAAATCGTCACTTTGTGGATTTTCAATATTTTTGCCTAAAATTTGGACCGTATATTCATCGGATCTGGTTCTTTTGGGAAAAAAATAGTAGGATTGCGCGCGTTTGAAAAAACTTATTAATTCCGTTATTTGGAAGTGGGTCGATTTCAGAGTGGATTTTAGAGATTTAGCGGTAGCGGCGGTAATTCTTATCGTCGCCAACGCGCAATGGACACTGCAAACTGTCGTTAAATGACGATTACAGCCCCATTAATTGCCGGGAACTAGGAGATATTTACGTCACAAGTTGGTCACTGGGTGGATTCTACCCAGAGTGACCACAAAGGGTTAAAACTGGCAAATAATTCGGAAATTAAGTAATGACTAGGGTCGTCAATGGGGAAGGTCATTGACCTCTCTTCGGGGTTCCTCGTCGGCGAATTGGAGGTTGCGACACGTGAGAGTAATTTCCAAATCTGGAGGTTCGTTGACGTCAGCCTTGATGACGCAAATGGTCTCGTTTTTGTGACGATCGGGAGGACGATCGTGATTGATCGGCTCGGGGACGAGATCGACGAAGGATTTGCAGGCTTTCATTTCGATGTCGGAAACTTCGAGTCTGGAAGAAGTTCCGGAAATGGGGCTGACGTTCAGGCTGGTCGAGTCGTTGCCGCTCAATTTCGATCGGAGCTCGACTTCGGGGCTGGATTCGAGGGATTTTGGGGTCGCGGGTGCAGCGCCAAGCGCCGCAGCCGCGTTGTCAGTCGCTCGTCTTAACAGACTCGTTCGCGGGCTTTTCGTTTTTGCGAGATTCACATTCGCACTTGGGACGTTTTGTCTCGGTTTCGATCGTTGTGAGCCGCGGCAGGATCCACGATTTTCCGAGATAACGCTCAATTGCCGATTTTTAACGGCGACCGGCTCGGCGTTCGGGAACAAAAGTTTGCAGATAAAACTCTGGAGCGCAGCTCGAAAGTCTTTCAAATGATAAGCGTACAAAAGGGGATTCCCCACGGAATTTAAATGCGACAGAATTATGCAAGAGTTAAGAATCACCTCGTTGACCTCGCAATCGGGACAAAACGCTTTGACGCAATTAATTGTGTACAGGGGAAACCAACAAATGATAAAAAACGCGACGATCCTCGAGAGATTTTGCGTCGCTTTGACGTCTCGTTTTTGGGCTGCCCCGAGCAGCCGGAGCATCGTCCCGGTCGTTTGATTGTCGCTCCTGCGTCCCGGATTCATTTCCACGATATGTCGTAACTGCAAAATTTCAATTTTTCCATTACGCTCAAATTTTGACGTAACTTTTCATTAATTAGCAAATTAATCGATGAAATTCGATTTTTTAACGTATTTTTTCGTTTTTTTTTCAGATTGAAATTTAACCTGCTTGACTACGACCCTGTAAATGTGAGCGTAGAAGGCCGCAATTAGAAGCGCCGGAAATATAATGGTCGCAAAGTACAGGAAGACGAGATAATCGTAATCCATGACCTCGACGAAAATGCATTTTTCGTCCGACTTTTTGCCCGCGTTCCATCCGAAAAGTGGCAAAAATCCAACGAGGGTTCCCGCTATCCAGCAAACGCAGATTATTCCTTAAAAAAAATGAAAAATTATCAACATTTGTTTGTTTTTCGAATTTTTACAAATAAATATTCAGTTTGTTCGATTTAATCATGGACGATTGAACGTTCAAACAGTTTTCCTTAATTTTGGAGTGAATTTAAAAATTTTACTCCAAAAAATGAACAATTTTTATTCGTACCCAAAAAAATACTCAAATAAATGAAAAATTAGCAACATTTTTCGATGTTTTTTAAATTTTGATCCATTTTTTCTTTTAAATATCAATTTTATTGAATTTTTTTATAACTATTTGAACGTTCAGACGGTTTTTCTTTTATTTTTGAGTCAATTTAGAAATTCTGCTCCAAAAACTGAACAATTTTTATTTATACTCAAAATTTTTCGTTTTTTTTTGTAAAATTTTCTTCCAAATGTTAATTTTTTTGAATTAAATTATAGTTAATTGAACGCTGAGATAATTTTCCTTAATTTCCGAGTGAATATTGAAATTTTACTCCAAAAACTGAACAATTTTTCTCTATACCCAAAAAAATACTCAAAAAATTGAAAAATTATCAACATTTGTTTGTTTTTCGAATTTTCAAAAATAAATATTGAGTTTGTTCGATTTGATCATAGATAATTGAACGTTTAAATATTTTTCCTTAATTTTGGAGTGAATATTGAAATTTTATTCTAAAAACTGAACAATTTTTTTTTATACCCAAAAAAATACTCAAAAAATTGAAAAATCAGCAACATTTTTCGATGTCTTTTGAATTTTTATTCATTTTTTCTTTTAAATATCAATTTTATTGAATTTTTTTTATAGATAATTCAATGTTCCGACGGTTTTTCATTTTTTTTTGAGTCAATTTGGAAATTTCGCTCCAAAAACTGAACAATTTTTATTTACACCCAAAATTTTTCGTTTTTTTTTTTTAATTTCTTCCAAATGTTGATTTTTTAGAATTTAATTCTAGTTAATTAAACGCTGAGCCAATTTTCCTTAATTTTGAAGTCAATTTTTGAATTTTAGTCCGAATAATAAACAATTTTTTTTCCTATAACCAAAAAAAACTGTGAAAAAGCAAAAAGAAACAATGAGAGCAAGCCGGAAACGAGTTGCACTTTGATGAGGTGTTTTCTCGGAAAATAACAAAGTTATCTCGCGCGTCGCAGGTGAAAGCTCCGGGTCGATCGATAAGCTGGATCGAGGGAGGGACGAGGCGCGTGAATTAATTAACGACTGTGAACATGAGCGAAAGAAAAACACGCGCAATTTCTTCTGTTCTCAGTTTTTATTCTTTATCACCTTAATCCCTTGATATGGCGATGCTTATGTGGTCGTTATGGGGAACGCCAGTTTATCGATAAAAGAAGAGACTCGATCGTAAAGTGATTAGCAAATATTAAAATGCCCAGGGAGATGAATCGTAAAAAAAAAGAATGAAATTCATCGAGATCGGAATTTGTTGCACCCAGCAAATAGTTGATCGCGAACTTCCGGTTAAATTTTTTTTCACCGACGTTTTGTTCGCGGGGGAAAAGATTAATGAAGAAAATTTTCCAGTTCCCTCGAGCTGCTTTTCCCGGAGGAATAAAAAATCGATTTTTCATCCAATTAAAAAGAAAAATTGCATTTTTTTTCCTCATCCCTGAGGGAAACGATGGGACCACGAATTTTTAAGCCTTCCCGGTCCGTTCGGGTCTTTTTGACCCGAGCCACAACGTTTTTTTCTCAAAACTCGTTTTTTTGAATATTTCATTAAAAAATAAACCAAAAAAAATCGAAAAAATGAAAATTGGGTCGAAACACGCGAGATTTAAGTGGCAGGACGAAAAGGACCCGGAGCGGCATAGAAAATGATGCGACCGGAGGCGAGATAAGGACATTTATTTTTTTTCTCGTACCAGGACCAAAAATTATTCGTGAAGACCAAAGAAGAAGGAAAAAAAAAAGCATTTTCATGAAAATCTCGTTATTTAAAAATAAAACAAAAGCAACGACGTTTTTCAGAATCTTTTTCTCCTCAAATTCACGAGATAAAGGTCGCAGGACGAAAAAAGATCCGGAGCCCCATAAAAAATCACACGATCCCCCGAGAGACGAGAATAATTAATTTTTTCCTCCTCCCAAAATTATTTTTATTTATGAGTCACTTAATTATTAATTATCAATTAATTAATTAATCAATTAATACTAATAATTTTAATTTTTAATTTAATTTTTAATTTTTTCCAATTCAATTTTTAACTACAAAATTTACTAATTAATAATTACTAATTAATTAATTAATAACTAATTAATCAATTAATTAATTATATAGTAATTATTAATTAGTAAATTTTATTGTTTTTTTTATTTAAAAATTGAATTAAAAAAAATTGATTTCTAAAATAAATGAATTTTTTAATTTAAAAAAATGAAAAATGTACTAATTAATTTTTTAAATGAATGAATTTTTTAATTTTGAAATAAAAAATTGACTAATTAATAATGACTAATTGACCAATTAATTAATCATTACTAATTAATTAATTAACTAATTAACTAATTAATTAATTAATTAATTAATTAATTAGTAATTATTAATTAGTAAATTTTTTGTTTAAAAATTGAATTAAAAATATAATAATATTATAATTTAAAATTAAATAAATTTATAATTATTAAAAAAAATATTTTTCAGGTAAAAAAAGGCAGAAAATTGCTCACCTATGGCTGTTTTGGTCCGGACATTTCGGGAATAGCCCATAGGATGAAGAATCGCCCAATACCGATCGATGGAGACAGCGACGAGGCAAAAAATGCTGATGGTGCAAAGGACGACGAGAACAGAGACGGTGAATAAACAAGCGTAAAGATTTGTGGGCAATCCGATGCTCGCGAGTATGGCGAAAGGAATGGCAAAGAGGCCGACGAGAAGATCGGCTGTTGCCAGAGATATAATGTAATAATTAGTGCGACGTCGTAATTTGCGATCTTTGC
This sequence comes from Diadegma fenestrale, assembly GCA_037043255.1. Classification (NCBI taxonomy): domain Eukaryota; kingdom Metazoa; phylum Arthropoda; class Insecta; order Hymenoptera; family Ichneumonidae; genus Diadegma; species Diadegma fenestrale. The sequence continues at coordinate 2,563,154 of CM073312.1, forward strand.
TGAATACTATGATGACGAGGGCGTTGCCGATCACCGCGCAAACGGCTACGACCACTTCGCAAAATGCGTAGGGCAAATTGAGCTCGTCTCTTTCGTACGAGGACGAATCGTTGGCTGCTGCTGCTGCTGCTGCAGACACTGGCCAATCGACGCTACCGGAAACCATGTAATTGACGTAATTTGTCGAATCGGTGCCCGACAGTTCCATCTCGAGATGGCAGATCGAACGATCAACATTCTATTCAATTCTTTCCCTTCCTCTTTCTTTCTCTTTCTCTTTAATCAATTAAATTCCCGAGCAGCTTTTCGTTCCAAAATCTCGTAGGGACCGAAATTCAGTTTCTGGACCAATTTTCTTCGCTGCTGAGTCTCCGGGCATTTTGGCGAACGTTCGTTTTGGTTTTTGGTGTGAAATTCGACGGTTTTTCGACTTTGTTTCTCCTCGACATTTGTCGCCTCGCGAATTGTATTTCTCAATCACGTGGAAGTTGCAAGTTTCGTTTGATGGGATGAAAAATTCAATTGGTCGCAGAATCGACGCTTCGGCCTCGATTTCATTATCCTGATTAATTAATCGAGCTCGCTACGCGACCGGAAGTCGCCGAGTGGTTTTTATGGGCTCGCGTCATGGGACTCTATGGAAAGTGACGTTTTATGGGGCGATATTTTCTATGGCGTTTTTGTCCGGAGCGTGGAATTCCAGGTCGTGTTGATTTTTCGCATTAATTGCGAGCCATTGCGAGCTTTTTTTTCATCGAGACTCGCTCATTGTTCGCAAAGACTTCGAGAGACTTGGCGGGGAAAAAAATGGTCCAAGTTTACATTTCGACCTCAAAATCCCATGGGCTGCTCTCAATCTTTCTTTAAACATGCGACTCGTCACTAGAAAACGAAGGCCTCGAAGTTTCCAAAGCTTTTTTCGCTTTTTCGCTCTGGTCTCTTGAGAATTTCTCCCTCGAGTGTCTCTCGGGAAGCTTGACCGAGCGAAAACTCAATCAATGCGAATTCTCCATGCCACAAAGAGCTCAGTGTTTTTAGCCAATTTGATTTTCTCTTTTTCCGATGAAGCTCGAACGATGAAAAATCTCCAACTTTAATCTGGACAGAAAAAATTGAGCTTATTTCGTAAGGAATTAATTTTATCACGTGAAATCAATTTTTAACCGAGAGAGTCTGGTTTTTATGGGGTTTTTGGGAATTTCAAATTCATCAGGATCTTCAGTATTTTTTGGTATTTTAATATCGACGAAAATGATGAAGTTTTTTTCGGAATCGAGTGAAATGGATTTTTAGTCAAGGGATTCGAGTTTTTATGGGGTTTTTGTGGATCTTCAGTATTTTTGCTTGTCAAGGCATTTAATTTCCGGTAAATTATGTCTAATTTTAATCTGCACAACAAAAATGGAGTTTAATTCGTAGAAAAATAATTTTATTACGTTTCTATGATTTTTTATCAAAAGATTCGAGTTTTTATGGGGGTTTTGAGACTTTTTAGTGTTTTTGCTCGGCGAGGCGCTAAATTTTCGAAAATTTTTGTTCAATTTCAATCTGCACAAAAAAATGAAGTTTAATTCGTAAAAAGAAACATTTGAACAACTGAAATTGATTTTTATTCAAGGGATTAGAGTTTTTATGGGGTTTTTGGGACTTTTTAGTGTTTTTGCTCGGCGAGGCGCTAAATTTTCGAAATTTTTTATTAAATTTCAATCTGCACAGAAAAATGAAGTTTAATGCGTAAAAAGAAACATTTGAACAACTGAAATTGATTTTTATTCAAGGGATTAGAGTTTTTATGGGGTTTTTGTAATTTTGAAATATCGACGAGGCTCAAAATTTCGAGAAACTTTGTCTAATTTCAATCTCCACAAAAAAAATGAAGTTTATTTCGTAAGAATGAAAATTTCATTACGTGAAATTGATTTTTGATCAAGAGACTCGAGTTTTTATGGGGATTTTGGGACTTTTTAGTGTTTTTGCTCGGCGAGGCGCTAAATTTTCGAAAATTTTTGTTCAATTTCAATCTGCACAAAAAAATGAAGTTTAATTCGTAAAAAAAACATTTGAACAACTGAAATTGATTTTTATTCAAGGGATTAGAGTTTTTATGGAGTTTTTGTAATTTCGAAATATCGACGAGGCTCAAAATTTCGAGAAACTTTGTCTAATTTCAATCTCCACAAAAAAAATGAAGTTTATTTCGTAAGAATGAAAATTTCATTACGTGAAATTGATTTTTGATCAAGAGACTCGAGTTTTTATGGGGATTTTGTAATATCGGAATATTGACGACTTAATTATTACTTTTGCTCGTCTAGGCTCGCTTAATTTCCGGAAGATGTTATCCTCGAGTGAGAAAGAGGAGGAATCAGATTTCAAGGAAATTCCCCGCGGCTCACGTGTTGGCGGTCGTCCCGCACAAATTGACAGACAGAAATCTCATCGCATTGAAACGTTTTGACAGTTAATTTAAAAATATCTGAAAACTGTCGTATTATCGTCTTCGATCTTTAATTTACTCCATTTTTTGCCTCTTCCAGCCTCGTTTTTGAATTTACTCCACATTGGCGCAATTTTTCAACAAATTTATTAATTTATTTATTCGTCACGTTGAAAGAGTGTCAAAGTCACTTTAATCGAAAATTTCACGTCGTTAATTTAGGCGATTTCGAAATATTGCTCATTTCGAGGAATTTCGAGATTTTTGTTTGCCTAATTTATTCACGAGCCGGGAGTGAAAGGTTTTCGGTTGATTCTCGGTTCAAGGGCGATAAACTGTGAAATATTGAGTAGCAGGAAAAAAAGCACGTGTGAATCGAAAATTTTATTAATTGCGATTACCTCAAATTATTAATTTTCATATGCTCGGATTTTTCGGGCTAAAAACTTGGCAGATTTCGACTAGGAGGCAAATAAATCGTTTCGATTTATTTCTCGAGCATTTTTGATCGCTATTTTCGAATGGTTTTCAGATTTCTTCACGTTTCACACGCCGGACACTTCTTTATCGAGGACGAGATTGCGATGTATCTGCGAAGAGTTTTTTTTCCTCTTTTTTTCAAAATTACTGGACACTCGCACCAACACCCACGACCCGCGATATCGCAATCTCTATTCATCCTCAATAAACAGAAAAAAACATCGTTCCTTGTTTTTTTTTCAATATATTCAATTTAATTAAATTTTTTACTCATTTTTACACTGAAAACTCGAAATTTCGATTTTTTCCTTCGAAATCTCGATTTTATCGAGTTTTTTTTAAATTTTCTGTATTTTTTTAATTCGGCAGATTATTTACGAGGAATTTTTGATAAAAATTCAGGTTTCGGAGTTTTTTTTAAGATTCGTTGAATTCTCGAACGCAGAAAGTGACGAAACGATCGAGAATTTGATTTTTGTCACGTAGACGATGGAATTTCGGAAATTGTTTTTTTGGGGGATCGTCACGAGCGATTTATTTATGGGAAAATAAATTTCGAGTTGAATTCGTTGAGTTTTTTTGGTTTTTTCTTTTGATTTGATTTTTCGAGGAGGAGAATCGAGCGCGAACGACTGTTTAACCCCGTGTCGCTAAACTGACTGTTACTACTGATACACGCGACGAGAGGCGCGCGGAGAAAATCTCGCGATGCGTGTTGCCGGTGGCTCGTCGAGCTCTCGCGGAGACCTTCTCACTCGACGAGACACTTTTGTATCGCGAAAGACACGGGGACCATTTGGACGCGAAAAAAATCGTATTTATCGATTGAGAAATGAAAACGTGTCAAAAAAAATCTTTTTTTTCGAAAAATCGTAAAAGTTTCGATTTGTTATGGGAAAAAATCATTTTTTTTCGAAAAATCGTAAGAGTTTCGATTCTTTGTGGGGAAAAATCATTTTTTTTCGAAAAAACGTTGAAGTTTCGATTTTCTATGGGAAAAAATCATTTTTTATGGGAAAAATCAATTTTATTTCGAAAAATTGTAAAAGTTTCGATTTTTTATGGGAAAAAGTCATTTTTTTCGAAAAAACGTTCAAGTTTCGATTTTCTATGGGAAAAAATCATTTTTTATGGGAAAAAGTTATTTTTATTTCGAAAAATCGTAAAAGTTTCGATTTTTTATGGGAAAAAGCCATTTTTTTCGAAAAAAACGTTGAAGTTTCGATTTTCTATGGGAAAAAATCATTTTCTATGGGAAAAAATCATTTTTTATTGGGAAAAATCATTTTTTATGGGGAAAAATCAAATTCATTTCGAAAAATCGTAAAAGTTTCGATTTTTTATGGGAAAAATTTAGACTCGGAGAAAAAATGATTGTGAAGATGGAAATAATTTTGAAAGGTCAGGGTTTATGGATGATTTGTTGATTATGATACTTTTGAGTTTTATGGGGTTAATGGGTCGTTGCGAGTGACAAGGCCAATTTCTGGAAAACCCTGGCGGCTCATTATCGTTGTCTTTTGTGTTGTAGGACAGAGAAATGGTATTTGTGGGGCTGGCAATCGCGTGATGTCTTTCGACCGCCTCATTTCCTACCACCCACTGATTACTTTTTCACCCTTCCCACGTCGACCACATTCTTGAGAGGGTTTTTTTAAATTTGTCAATATTTCGTTCTTTTCATTGCGTGACCTAAACAAGTTCGTGAATATTTAAAATTCTCGCGTAAATCGTGGAAAAATGTCAACCAAATTTTCCCCATAAAAAATAATCTTTTTATCTCTCGTTCTACGCGACCTAGAAAATTCTGTGGAAGCCAAAAATTCTCATAAATGTTGGAAAAATTGAAAAAAATGAAATTCATTGTGAAAAAAAAATTTCCCCATAGAAATTTTATCGATTTTTCGACTTTTTGATAATGGAACTTGGGCAATACAGTAAGAATGGAAAAAAACTCATGAATGTGGCAAAAATGAAGAAATTAAAGTTAAAAAAAAAATTCCCCATAGAAATTTTGTCGATTTTTCGACTTTTTGATTATGGGACTTGGGCAATTCAGTAAAAATGGAAAAAAATCTCATGAATGTGACAAAAATGAAGAAATTCAAGTTTAAAAAAAAATTCCCCATAGAAATTTTATCGATTTTTCGACTTTTTAATTATGGGACTCGGGCAATTCAGTAAAAATGGAAAAAAATCTCATGAATGTGGCAAAAATGAAGAAATTAAAGTTTAAAAAAAATTCCCCATAGGAATTTTATCGATTTTTCGCCTTGTAATTCCGTGACTTGGGCCATTGAGAAAAAAATGAAAAAATCCCATAAATGTTGCAAAAATTAAAGTTAAAGTTGAAAAAAGAAATTTCCCACAGGAATTTGATCGATTTTTCGTACTTTTGATTACGCGACTTTGATAATTCGGTAAAAATGAAAAAATGCTTGTAACTGTTGGGGAAAAGTCTATTGGGAGTGGAGAAAAAAGTAAGTTGCGAGGGTTTGTGGAGTTCGAGAGAAAAGATTGATGAAGAGTGTGTATGGTCGGTTGTTAACGAGGTATGAAACAAGATTCATAAAGGTAATTCATTCCGGTCACTTCATTGTACCTAACTGGAAAATAACGAACCATTTGCGATTGCACATAAAGGCTCTAATTGCGAGATGTATCTGAGCGATGAATGCATCGCGAATCATTGTCGAACGTGTGCAGCGTCCTATGCTGCATACGTATGTGCCATTTTCCTCGATGGCTTTATATCAAATGCCCGATTCATGCCGGACTAAATAAAGTGTAAATTATAATAACAATAATTACGAACGATCTAGAAAATCAACTTTTTTCTCTTGCGAATAAGAATCAAACGGCGAAACAATTGAAAAATCCATGAATGGAAAAAAAAGCGAATAAAATGCAAAAATGGAAAATCGGGGAAAATGGTGAAGGGCCAAAATTTTGAAAGAAATGCACATTTTGCGGAATAAATTACCGAACGAACGACCGAGGGAAAAATATGCAGTTCGTTGCACTTGTCCCTGACGTGATAAATTCACTTGACACATTGGAAAGAGTGATTCGAGGATCTTGAGTATCAAATACGCGATATGGGGGATACAGGCTCATTAATTTTCGTGCGAATATATGTGCGTGGCGAAGGATTCTGGACTGTACGAGAAGTTGCATCGGAGAAGCTCTGATAACGAGCGAGCTAGTGGCGTAGAGAGAACCAATTAAAAGGTTGAGATGAATATGCCCAGGAGCAACAGTACACGTGTTACTTTTTTTTTACGGTTTTTAAGATAGTGGATGGTTTTTAAAAAATAGTATTTATGGGTTTTTATGGATTTAAAAATGTTTTTAATGGCTGGAATAGTTTTTTCAAATAATTTTTATGGGTTTTCATGGGTTTTCAGTGGTTTCATGATTCTTTCACATAGTTTTAATGGGGGTTTTTCAAAAAATATGGTTTTATGGGTTTTGGTGGATTTTCAAATGATCTTTATGGGTTTTCAATGGTTTTCTCAAATAGGTTTTATGGGCTTTTAATGGTTCCATGGGTTTTCAAGGGTTTTATGCTTTTGATGGTTTTTGCAAATAGTTTTCATGGGTTTTCAACGATTCAATGATTTTGTGCTTTAGATGATTGTTTAGAATGGTTTAAAAAAAATATTTTTCATGGATTTTATGGGTTTTTATTAGTTTTACTGGCTTCGATCGTTTTTTCAGGTAGTTTTTATGGGTTTTTAATTTTTTAATGGGTTTTCAATGGTTTCATGCCTATGATGATTCTTTGAAATGGTTTTTATGGGGTTTTTAAAAAAAAAAAGTTATTATGGTTTTTATGGATTTTAAAATGGTCTCTATGGGTTTTTCAAATAGTTTTCATGGGTTTTCAATGGTTTTATGGGTTTGATGATTTTTTCACATAGTTTTAATGGGGGTTTTTGAAAAAATGTGGTTTTATGGGTTTTGATGAATTTTCAAATGGTCTTTATGGGTTTTCAATGGTTTTCTGGATTCAACGGTTTTCTCAAATGGTTTTTATGGGCTTTTAATGGTTCAATGGGTTTTCGATGGTTTTATGCGTTCGATGATTTTTTCGCATAAGTTCAATGGGTTTTTTTTTTTAAATATGGTTTTATGGGTTTTGATGGATTTTCAAATGGTCTTTATGGGTTTTCAATGGTTTTCTGGATTCAACGGTTCTTAAAAATATTTTTTATGGGTTTTCAATGGTTCAATGGGCTTTCTATGGGTTTTTTATGGGGAATTTTTTCAAATGGTTTTTATGGTTTCCATGGGGTTTCTAAATGGTTTTTATGGGGTTTTTATGGAACTCGATCATAACCGACTGAGTTATGGTGTATCTCGAATAAAAAAGGATTGACGAATTCTCACAAAAGTGAGAATGAAATAAAATGAAACAAAAAGACGATCGCACGTCATAAGAATCTCGATTAACCAAAAAACGAGAGTCTCGTGCGTTACGAAGTGAGGAAAACGAAATGGAATTCGCGAATAGTGATAAAAGTTCGAGTTCGAAATGTTTGTACGAATCGATGTTGAGCAACGCGATTCTCATGACGGAAATGGCGCTGGAAATAAAGGAACGTGCCCAAATGGGGGAAAAATATATTTGCCATTTGCGCAGCTTGGCCGTTCGGGGCTCCCGAGCCATTAGCGCCATGAACAATTCTGCCAAACAATTTGTTCTTCTCAGCCAAAAATTGGCCAGTTCGACTCTGCGACATTTGGCTGTCGCCGAAATCAACGAACCGGAAATGCACGCTTTACGCCTCGAGTACGAACGACTCGTTGGCGTTCTCGATCGCGAAGTCATCGATTACGAAGACTTGGAAAACTTGGAAAGCAACAATGACAATCATCATCATTTTACCAATTCCGAGAGACTCAGAAATCTCGAAAGCAAACAACGATTCAACGAACAAACTATCAACTTACCACAAACCATGAGCTCCCGCAGCTTGAGGTCCGAATTCGATGAAAAATACCCCGAAAATTGGTCCAAGGAATCTCTCATTGACCTTGGCAATATCGTCAACTTGCCTCCTGTACCCGAAGACGTTTTCACCAGCTTTGCCAAGCCCGTCAGGACCTCGAGCCTTTCCTCCTTGAAAAGCATACGAAAGGTTCGAAAACTTTTAACATATTTTCGTGTTTCATTTCCGGGGAGAAAAATCTGCGGAAAAAAACGATTTTTATTATTTTTTGTGGCCAATTGTTTCGGGAAAATTGTAATTTGGATTTTGGTGAAAAATTTGCGGAAAAAACGATTTTGAATATTTTTTTTGGTGAACTATTATGGAGAAATTCGAAAAATTTGCATTTGGCTTGAAAATTTTCGAGAAAATGATTTTTTAGTTTTTTTTCTGAATTATTCTGGAAAAATTTGGATTTTAGTAGAAAATTTACGGAAAAAACGATTTTCAATAATTTTTGTGGTGAATTATTTTTGGAAAATTGTAAAAATTTTAAATTAAGTGGAAAATTTACGGGGAAAACGGATTTTTCAATTTTTTTTGGCGAATTATTTTGGGAAAAGTCGGAAAATTTTGATTTTGATGGAAAATTTGTGAAAAACACGATTCAGAACAATTTTTTTCGTAAATTATTTCGGGAAAAGTGGAAAATTTTGCATTATAGTAGAAAATTTGCAAAAAAAAATGATTTTTAATATTTTTTTGGCGAATTATTTCGGGAAAACTATAAAAATTTGGAATTAAGTGGAAAATTTACGGGAAAAACGGATTTCTTAATTTTTTTTTGGCGAATTATTCTGGAAAAAGTCGAAAAATTTTGATTTCAATGAAAAATTTGCGAAAAACACGATTCAGAATAATTTTTTCGTCAATTATTTAGGGAAAAGTGGAAAAATTTCCAAAAAAACGATTTTGAATATTTTTCCAACAGGTGAAACTTTTTTTGCAACGAACCGTGACGTCGGAGGACGAGGAGAGCGAGTGCGACGACCACGAGTTGTCGATGTCGGTGAGTGCGAGTCGATTTCCGTCTGGAACGAAAAATTCTGAAAAACTGATTAAAAAAATGAGAATAAAAATTGCAGGACGATCCGACGAGCAGTTCGGAAGGTGGAGAGACGCGTTCGGTGGCTCTGTCTGTGAAAAAAGTCGGAGGGCTTTGCAACATAAAGGAAGAAACGCCTCAAGATCCTTGAAAAACTAGACAAATATTTATTTCGTTGAATTCTCGATCTAATTTTTGCTCGTTCATCGTGTCTCGTCACAAGCGACTCGATTTTTTCCTGCCATTCGAAAATCCCGTTTTTTTTACACTGTTTAAAAAAAATTGTGCGATTTTGCGATTCGGTCGAATTTTTTGAAAAAAAAAAATAAGAATCGGAAGGAGAGAAAAAAAAATTGACGATTTCCTTAATTTATTTGATAGGCCTGAGGGTTTGGCCTTTGTGCGTTCGATTCCGAGCTGAGCCAAGGTTCGCAGGCAGCCCGAACGAAAACGTAGGCGAGCCAGGCGCTGACGGCGCAAAAAATAAATCCAAAAGTTCCGTATCTGTAAAAATGAATAAAAAAATCTCGAAAATCGATTTTTTTCAGGATTTTATGAAAATTTTATTTAAATTTGTGCAACTGACCCCAGGAGCCAAAAGATAAAAAGCCCGACGAGCATTTCAGCGACAAAGTACTGACTGGCGAGCGGCCGCAGCGAGAGCCTTGGCGGAATTTCCTTTCTCGTCAAATCCGAAAATCCCGAGCCCGTTCTTTTCGGCAACTTGACGACCACGGTCGGTGGAGCCAAAACTCGCCGAGCTATCCGACCGAGAAAATCTCGTCGGTAATAGACCGTCGCGATTTCGCTTTTGTACTGAAGAAAAGGAAAAAAAAACGAAAAATCAGTCAAATTTCGTAAAAATTTATTTTAATTAACGATTAATCAATTATTAATTAATGATCAATTAATTATTAATTAATGATCAATTGATTAATGATTAATTAATGATGAATTAATTATTAATTAACGATTGATTAATTATTAATCAATGATTGATTAATGATGAATTAATTATTGATTAATTATTAATTAACGATTAATTAATTATTAATCAATGATTAATTAATGATCAATTAATTATTAATTAATTATTAATTAATTAAGAATTAATGATTAATTAATTATGAATTAATTATTGATTAATTATTAATTAATGATTAATCAATGATTAATTAATTATTTTTTACTAATTGAAATTGGACTGACCTTGTCGTTGAGGTATTCGCAAAGTTTATAAAGTTTTCTAACTAAAAAAGCAAATTCGGTAGTTTTGACGGGCTGGAGTTCGGGATCGCCCATGTATTCGATGTAGCGACAATTTTGTCGTTCGTCCTGCTTGGGAACGAAGACGCCTGGTCTGGAGGAATCGAAGCTCGAGTCATTCTAGAATTAAAAAAAAAGAAAAAAAAACTCTTGCGTGATGATCGATAAGGAATTTTTGATGGAAATACTTGATTGATCGATATTTTCAATGATTTAAGTAATTGGAAAAAAATTCTACATTTTGTGAAAGATTTACGTTGGACTGGTGACAAAACGACGTGGACAAAATGCTGTCGTGATACTCCTGGTCCGGCGCGATCGCCACTTGCGGAATGTCTTCCACTCTTATCTTGAAAAACGCAAGAAAAATCATGAATATGTGGAAATCAAAGAATTTTTTTAACTAATTAATTACTCAACTTAATTAATCAACTGATTAATTAACAAGTAATTAATTCATTAATTACTCAATTAATGAAGTTTGATTAATTAATGGATTAAATTTAATAAGAGTTGAATAAATTCGATTTGTCAACTTTTAATTAATTAATTAGTTAGATTCATTAGATTAATCAATCAATTAATTCAATTAATAGTTGAATAAATTTCAATTTGCAACTCATTTTTCTAATTAACCAATTAATTAATTAATTATTAATTAATTATTAATTGACTAATTAGTTAATTACTTAATTACTCACTTGAAAAATTAATAAGTCATTCATTAATTAATTACTCAATTAATAAAGTTTAATTAATTAATGGATTGAATTTAATAAGAATTGGATAAATTCGATTTTCCAACTTATTTTCTTAATTAATTAATTAGTTATATCAATTAGATTAATTAGATTATTGATAATTGAATTAATTAATTTTGTAACTCATTAATTTTCGCAACTCATTAAATATTTCGTAATTAATTAATTTTGTAACTCATTTTCCTAATCAATTGATAATTAATTAGTTCATTAATTAATTAGTCAATTGATTAGCTAATTAATTAGGAAAATGAGTAACAAATTGAAATTTAATCAACTTTCAATTAAGAAAAGAATTAAACGTAAAGATTTTGATGAATTCGATCAATTTGATGCGAAGAATAATGAATTAATCAATTTAAAAAATATTTTGAAAAGAATACAAATTTGAATGCAGAAAAAAACGAAGGAAACTGTGACGGAAATTTTGGATAATTACTCGGAATATGTCGATCAATTGTTGCTGAGCGTTTGCCAGGAATTCGGGGACTCTGCTCCGTTCCGCGAGTCCAATTTCGTCCGAGAGATTGTCTTCGCCGTTTAGGAATTCCCAGAGCGAGAGCAAGAATCGTCTCTCGGTTCTGCGCTTTTCCAAAGCCTCGACGATGCTCACGGCGGTCAAGTGCGCCTGTTTAATCGTGCTCAGGAACCAAACGATCTGCAAAATGATTAAAAACTCATTTTCTTCTCCATTAACGTAACGTTGACTTGGAGCAAAGGGGAAAAAAAATACCTGCGACAACGTGGCCGTGGAAAACATCGGGACGTACTGATACGTCGGTCCCTCGAGTTCCAAAATTTGTTGTCGCACGATCGCCGACCATTGGCTACTGGCCATTTTGCTGCGTCCGATGCTCGCGTCGTCCATGCAACTTTCGGCCTCGGACAACATTTGCGCGAGATGCGGCTGGGAAAATACTTTCGTAACGCGAAACAGCATCAACGCGTTTTTCGGTGCGACCAGGTCGGTTCGCATGAAACGCGGCAAAAGCTGCTGGAAAATCGCCGTGTACGCGAGCAGATTGTTCGCCACGAACGAGATCCATCTCGAAGGATCGTGAATTTTTCCTCGCTCCTCATCCTCCGGCTTTCTAGCAAAATTTAAAAAAAATTCAAATTTCAAATAATTTAATTTCAATCAATTTTTTAATTTTTGAAAATTTTTAAATTATTTTATATAATTAATAATATAATTAATAATATTCATTCTAATTAATATTAATTAATTAATTAATAATAATAATTAATTAATATAATTAATTAATTAATTATTGAATAATTAATCAATTATTGATTATTGATTAATTAATTATGATTAATTAGTTAATTGATGATTAATTAATTAATTAATATAAAATAATAAATAATAATAATTGATTTTTAATTAATTGATTAAATTTTGATTGATTAATTAATTAATTTTGGTGCGATTAATTGAATTAATTAATTAATTTTTAATTAAAATTTTTTTTTTTCTTCAATTTTTCCATTTTTTGGCGCAACATTTCGAAATGCGTTTGTGAATTTTGGAAACTTACCCCTCTTTCGTGTAACCCAGCTCGGGAACGTAACGCCAAGGCTGAATAAAACTGAGCCAAGCCTCGAGGATCAGACGGAACGAACTGTCCAAGGGCCAATGGTGAATCGCTTTTCGGAGAAACGTGTAAATTTTTCCCTGCACTGACGGGAGAATTACTCTGGGATGGAAAAAAAAATTAATCCACAATTGCGCGCTTCACGAGACGAGAGAATAAAAAAATGTTTTTTTACCTTTTTAATTCGTCCATCGCGCTTTTGTCGCCGCGTGCACTGTTTGCGAAACCGTGTAGCGTTTTGATGAACGCTCGAACTAGTCTGATGTGCTCGCCGGTGTGGATACTCTGGAAATTCGAAAATTTCATTCTGGAGAATGTTTTCCGGCGATTTTTTGGGATTTTCGGTGAATTTTTTTCTCCCAGCGACATTTTATGGGTTTTTAATGGAATTTTTTTTGGGAAACTCACTCTTCGCGGCAATGAGCCCGACACCGAAGGATTCAGATGCAGCGACATTTGATCGTCCTCCGTGTACTCCAGCCAAAAGTCCAAAAACACTTGCACGACTGTCTCGCTTCGCCACACCTGCGGCAAACATTGTTGCTGGGGAACAGTCTGAGGACTCGTTGTCGTCGGCGACAGGATCGAAGTCCTCAGAAGCCTTGGAGTCTGCAATCTTCGGTGGAAAAGTTGCCAGGAACAAGAAAAATTCGTCAATCATCATTCCGTAGCAAGACGAATTTTCACTTTGACTTTTCAAAACGAAAAATACACGATTTTTCCAAAAAAATTGTCAAATTCACAAAAAAAATATTAAAAATCTGTTTTTTTTTGTTTTTAACGCCGTTTCATTACTAATTAACGTATTGATGTTTAATTAGTGCCAAATCAAAGATAACGAGTCATATTTTGAGGAAAAAAATAATTCGGAATAATTATGAGCAAAGTCGTGAGTGAAAATTGCGATGTGGCTATGGGTTGATAAATTTTCGATAAAAAATTGATTTATTGGTAGGGAGAATGGAATTTTCGAACCTTTTGGATTCCGGGGACTGCATCAACTTCCTGGGCGGTGTTTTCTTGACGTAGGGCCCTATAACTGGCAGAACCGGAGAATTGTCTCTCGGCAGGAAGTGATAGAGATAGGAATGAGCTAATTGGACGTAAACCGTCTCCCAATTCATCCAGACGTTTTCCGTCTGTTGCATCTGGAGCCAGGGGTTGGTCAAGTGGTAGGCAAAGTGGAAAACGTAATATTCGAAGGGATCTGAACTCGTTAAGGAAACATTTGATCAAAATTTCGTTAAATTCCTTCAAATTTGCATAGAACGAAGAGAATCGTGATGTTTAATGGCTCGCGCAATTCTCAGAGGTTTTACCATGTACAAGTCGAGATTTTTATTTACGTGAGAGCGAGTGTTAAAAGTTGCAATTTTCAACATTTAATATTTCCATTTCTAAATGGTGAAGCCTCTTAAAACTTTGCACACGCTTCTGTGCAACATCGAAGAAGCTTTATTAAGTTTTTCAAAACAAATCGGTCGTAAAATTTGTTCGAAATTTTGGTTATTACATAAAAAATACAATTTACCTCGAAAAATCTTGAATTTTCACGAGTTTCCCATAAGAGCGAGTGTTAAAAATTGCAATTTTCAACATTAAATATTTCCATTTCTAAATGGTGAAGCCTCTCAAAACTTTGCACACGCTTTTGTGTAACATCGAAGAAGCTTTATTAAGTTTTTTAAAACAAATCGGTCGTAAAATTGTTTCGAAATTTTGGTTATTACATAAAAAATACAATTCACCTCGAAAAATCTTGAATTTTCACGAGTTTTCCATAAGAGCGAGTGTTAAAAGTTGCAATTTTCGACATTAAATATTTCCATTTCTAAATGGTGAAGCCTCTCAAAACTTTGCACACGCTTTTGTGTAACATCGAAGAAGCTTTATTACATAAAAAAGACAAATTCCCTCAAAAAATCTTGAATTTAGAGTTTCTTGTTCTTTAGTCAATTAGTAAAAACTTTCTTTCAATGAATTTGGGCTCGAAAACGATTTTGTATGTAAGAAAAACTGAAAACAAACATTTTTTTCATCAATCTTCGCTCAAAACGGTAAAGAAAACTTTTTCAACGATCCAAACTCGAAATCGGTACGAAAATCGTCGTAATTTCAAAGGATACTCATGGAGAGAGCGGAGGAAATTCTGCTGCTCTGGTCGTCTTTGATTTTGTCGGAATAAAACGGCGGAATTAATCCTTCTTCGAGCATGGACCGAATTTTGGCCTGTAAGGAAAAGCGCGACGAAAAAAAATCAGGAAAACTGTCCAAAAACCTCGAAATTTTGAGATTTTGTGGAAAATTTGTTGAGTTTTTTGTCGTCGTTTCTTACCGGCAAGTACGAGACTGGAAAATTGTATTTGAGGTAACAATCTGGAAGCAATTTGTAGCACAGAGAAAACATGGGTCCCTGAGGCCCGAGGAAATAACAAAGCGCTTCGAATTCCGCTGGGTTTCGCTTCATACTGATCGTATGGAGTCCCCAACCCATTCGATTCGTCACGCCGAACAAAGAATCAACGAGTATCGGAAAAACGTGTTGCAATTCGGTCGTGCTCGACTCGTCAATCAAAATTGTCAATTCCCTGCATCGTTGCACCAACGGCAGGCCTAAAAAAGTTTGCATGCGCACCTGAAAATAAAAACACACGGTCGAGAACGATTTATCGCGAATTTGCGAGCAATTTTCCAAAAATTTCGATAAAAACTCGATCTAAAAAGGCTTTGGACACGATTTTGCAATTTTTTTTGAAACGGCAAGAAATCGTGCGATTTTTTACGATTTTTTCGATCCGCAATTCGTTATTTTTACGTGGATTTTTGTTTGATAATAAAAGTTTACGATTTTTGAGGTTACGTTCGGATTTTGGACAATTTTCGAACGTATCGAGAGAAAATTTCATTTAAAATGGCTCTGGATTCGATTTTGTAATTTTTTTGGACGCGTCAGGAAAAAGGAGAAATTTCGTGCGATTTTTCACGAATTTTTTCATCCCCAATTCGTTATTTTTACGTGGATTTTGGTTTGATAATAAAAGTTTACGATTTTTGAGGTTATGTTCGGATTTTGGACAATCTTCGAATGTATCGAGAGAAAATTTCATTCAAAATGGCTCTGGATTCGATTTTTAAATTATTTTTGATACGTCAGGAAAAAGGACAAATTTCGTGTGATTTTTTACGAATTTTTTCATCCCCAATTCGGTATTTTTACGGGGATTTTTGTTTGATAATAAAAGTTTACGATTTTTGAGGTTATGTTCGGAATTCAAATGATGAATAATTCGTTAATAAATACCGCAGCGACGTCCGTCGACGCCGTCATTTTGATCACACGATAAACAACACTCGATCCAGTTTAAGTGACTCGAATTATTAATTAACTAACGAAGAACTTTCGATTTCATATTTATTGTTGTGCAAACACGAAAAATCGCGACGAGCTCGCGCACCGACTCCCGCGGGATTTGAATCTCGTGAAGATTGTCGAGTCAGCTGGTGCAGCGTTCGATTCAGGTTTGCCAAAACGTCCGCCGAGTTTCGAGTTTTTGGATGTTGGCATTTTGCGGGAAAAGCGCGGGAAAATTTGAATTTGCTCGATTCTCGTTGAGTCGCGATTCCGCTGCATTTACGCGATGATTACAAATCGCGACTTTCTTGATAAGAGAAAAATGATCGTGTGAAAAAAAATCGCCGGCTCGTAACGACGATCGATCGTTCAAAACTCGATCGCGTCAAACTAGAAACAAATTCATTTGAAAATTGCGAAACTAACCTAAAAAAAATGAAAGTAGGCGAAAATGTCGACATAAATTTTAATCTCGGTTTTCCTGCCAAAAATCAATCATGACAGAATCTCAAAAAATCCATGACACCACGAAAATGTGAATAAAAAAGCATTTTCGCTTCGAATTCGCGTGAAAATCTCGTTGAATTTCGTAATTTCCAAATCTCCGGAGCTTTTCGTGCAGCATCACAAAAATGACAGTTTTTTGCAAGTTTTTCACGTTATTTTTGACCTTTCTCGTTTTTCTCGACTCTGCAGAGAGTTTCGACGACTGTTTCACGAAAAAGGAAACTTTCGAGTGTCGTTTGGGTTCCATGACTCCGTACAGATTAATAGCGAACAAAAATGACTCGGAATTGCACTTTGCGGGTGAGCTAAAAAGATTTTCCCAAGCCCTCGACAATCACGATTCCCCATTTCGCTAATTCGTGAATCAAATCCCGAAAACAACAGGCTGCGTGCCCAAAAAAATTTGGTTGCTGGTCCGTCACGGGACGCGGTATCCAGGAAAGGGATGGACGTCAAAAATGCTGAAAGGATTGCCGAGTATTTGGGACTCTATTCTGAAAACTCACTTTTCTGGGCAGGGGAATTTTTCCAAGGAGGAAATTGAGCGTTTCCAGAACTGGAAATTCAGATTTTCCGATCAGGACGTCATGAAACTGACCCGGGAGGGCGAGAGAGAACTCGTCGGGCTTGGCGAGAGATTTCAGTCCAGATTCCCGTCGCTGATGCCAGAAAAATACAGTAACGAGACCTACAGGGTGAATATTTAATCAATTAATCAATAAAATTCATTAATTGACAAAGATTAAAATTAAAATTTGCCAAAATATACATAATTTATTAAATAACTTTAATGATTTTTATTAATTATTCATTAATCATAATAATAAATTAATAATTAATGAGTTATGAATAATTAATTAAAAAATTCATCGAATTAATTAAATTAATTCAAAATAAATTGAATTGAAATTGAATGAAATTCATTGAATTATTTGAGAAATTAATTGAATTCAATAAAATTGAATAAAATCAATTGAATTCAATAAAATTGAAAAAAATTGATTGAATTCAATCAAATTGAATAAAATTAATTGAATTCAATAGAATTGAATAAAATTAATTGAATTCAATAAAATTGACTAAAATTAATTGAATTCAATAAAATTGACTAAAATTAATTGAATTCAATAAAATTGACTAAATTTAATTGAATTCAATAAAATTGAATAAAATTAATTGAATTCAATAAAATTGAATAAAATTAATTGAATTCAATGAAATTGGATAAAATTAATTGAATTCAATAAAATTGAATAAAACTAATCGAATTCAATGGAATTGAATAAAACTAAATTGAATTCAATAAAATTGAATAAAATTAATTGAATTCGAAAAAATTTACTGAAATTAATTTAATTATTCGAATTAATTAAAAAATTAATTTCAATTAATTTTGAAATTAATAGAATTCAATGAAATTGATTGAAATTAATTGAATTAATTTTAATATTGATTTTGAATTAATCAATTAATTTAGTTACTGAATTCAATTTACTTGATTAATTAGTGATTTTTATGGTAAATCGTTCCAGTTCAAATACACGGCGACCCAGAGAACCGAATCGAGCGCCAAGAGCTTTGCGTTGGGTCTTTTCGGCCGCAAACAGTCGACGAGCGTTTGGTATCCATTGGCGGTGTACAAAGATCCGATATTGAGGGTAGGATTCAATTTGAAGGTCACGAAAAGTCGTATTTATTGGTCAAATTGCTGAAAAATTCATTTTTTCATTCGCTTTACAGTTTTATAAATTGTGTGGGCGGTGGCAAGAAGACGTTGACGACAACCCAGAGTCGTACAGGGAAAAGGAAATGTTTGTTAAAAGTCCGAGGGTGAAGAATTTACTGGAACAAGTTTCGGAGCGGGTCGGGTTTGACGTTGATTTTGCAAATGTTCATCTTATTTACAATACTTGCGCTTTCGAGACTGCCTGGTTTCCTGATTCTTACTCTCCGTGGTGCAGTCTCCTGTCCTTGGACAATTTTAAGGTATTTTTCACATTTTTTTGAAAATTATTTCCCTTTTTATATAATTTTTCCGTTTTTTAAAATAATTTTCCATTCGTTTCGAACGATTTTCATTTTTTTCTAAAGAAATTTCATTTTTGAATGATTTTTCGTTTCTATTCAAACAATTTATCGTCTTTTGCAAAATTTTCCTTTATTTTAAACAATTTTTCTTTTTTTTGATAATTTTTCTGATTTTCAAATAATTTTCCGTCCGTTTCGAACGATTTTCATTTTTTTCCGAAGAAATTTCACTTTTGAATGATTTTTCGTTTCTATTTAAACAATTTCTCGTTGTTTTTTTAATTTTTTGGTTTTTTTTGCAAAATTTTCGTTTCTTTTAAACAATTTTTCTTTTTTTGAATAATTTTTCCGTTTTTTAAATAATTTTCCGTTCGTTTCGAACGATTTTCATTTTTTTCTAAAGAAATTTCATTTTTGAATGATTTTTCGTTTCTGTTTAAACAATTTCTCGTTGTTTTTTTAATTTTTGGGTTTTTTTTGCAAAATTTTCGTTTCTTTTAAACAATTTTTCTTTTTTTGAATAATTTTTCAGTTTTTTGAATAATTTTCCGTTCGTTTTAAACGATTTTCCAATTTTTTTGAAGAAATTTTATTATTGAATGAATTTTCGTTTCTGTTTAAACAATTTCTCGTTTTTTTTCTAAATTTTTCAGTTTTTTGCAAAATTTTCCTATTTTTTGATTTTTTTTTCGTATTTTTTGGAAATATTTTTTGAATGACATTAATTTTGAAGGTTCTCGAGTACGCACAAGATTTGCAGTACTACTGGATCGATGGTTACGGTTATTCGTTGACGTACGAGCAAGCCTGTAGCGCGTTGCTCGACGTTTTCGATTTTTTCCAGTAAGTTTCGTTGATTTTTGTTGCCACACGTAAATCGAAATATTTCCGGCCGAAAAATCGTTCGTTTTTACGAGGAAATTTTGTTTCCCGATAGATCGAACGACCGAGCAACGACGCGAGCGTATTTCACGCACTCCGGCGCGATTTTGAAATTGCTGGCGCTCCTGGGGATCGGGAAAAGTGAAAAAACACTCAGACACGATTCTTTGGCCCAGGAGCAGGAAAATCGAGCCTGGCGGACGAGTCTCATCGACTCGTTCGCCTCAAACGTCGCTTTCGTCTTGTACGAGTGAGTCGAAAATTTTCTCCTGGAGTTTCGAACGTTTTTTTGCCAAAAATACCGTCAAAAATGAAGTTTTTTTGGATTTTTGTCATTTTTTCGAAATGAAAAGCTGCGAGGAAGGCCCGAGCGTTGTTTTGATGCATCAAGAGCGTTTCGTCCAGCTGGAGGATTGTCCACGAGGAATTCCTTGTCCATTGGCGACGCTGAAGCAAAAATATCCGGACCACGAGGCCGAGTGTCGATTCGACGAAATGTGCGCCAGTGAATCTCGACCGGAATCGCCTAAAAACGATTAATCCGAAAAATCGTGAGTAAAAAAGTAAAAATCGATATTTGGCGAAGGAGATGAATAAAAAATCGAAAAAATCTCGATGATTTTGTCGAATTTATGGACAAATAAAAATCGCAGACGAAAACGAAATTCGAGGACTTTGGGAATGAGTTTTGGTGGCTTTTGTGTCTGAATTTTCGATCCCTTCCTGCTTACTGGCAATTTTCAGAGACGCGTTTGTTGCCTCGTGCTTTTTACGAGCTTCTCGACTGACACAAAACGTATTTCGACCTTAAACCGCCTCGGTCTTTATTTTACACTCGCCACATGGTTCTGCGAGCTTTAAAAATTTTCTCGAACAAGGTCACGACAGGCTCAATGAATTTTTAGTCGATTTTGAAATTTCCCGAATGTTTTTAGGCAGGAAAATTTTTTTATCCATTTTTCATCGATTTTTTGAGAAAATTTTGTTTTTTTTTCTGAATTTTCACCCAAATCGATGAAAAATGGCGAAAAAAATGAAATTCGCTGATTTTATTTCACGGAGACGCGACGAACGATCGAAATGATCGATCTCGGGTAAAAATTCTTGCTCGCCGCCCACGCTCATCGTGGAAAAAGATCTGGAGCCGTTTATTATTCCAGAGCGCGAGAGACGCTGTTGCGAGCTGGCGAGATGGTTGGAACGTCGTACCTGCATCGCGTCCGCGTTTATATCGAGTATAAAATTAACGAGGGTGAGTTTTGCGGATGCTGCGAGCTTTTCTGACGCGTTTATCGCGAGAAGCCTCGACACGATGATGATTCTAAGTTCTCCAGGTTTTTTTGGGGTCGCTGCAGTCTGGGCGATCGCGTCGATAGTTGCGGACGTGAATCTGGTGGAAAAAAATCATTTTTTCGATCCTGGGACTGAAATTTTAGTTTTTTTCCGATTTTGAGTGAATCTTCGCAATAAAAACGCGAAAAGTGGGTGAAAAATGTGTTTTTCGGCTGAGAAAACGAGGGAAATTTCGTGCTCGATCAACGGCCACGTCGAGGTCCTGTCAAGGTCGATTTTCAATGGAATTTAATCCTCGTGGCCTGTTTTTTTTCTTTGACTTTCTCAAACACTCGAAACTACTCCGAACTCTTGCCGAGCTTGATTTCGCATTTGTGGCTTTAATCACAGTATCACGGAGCATTGAAAATCCACTTGAAGCGAGCCCGCGCCGCCGAAAGACTTCGTCAACGCTCCCGACAAACTCCTCGTCGTTATGTCATTATTGTCCGAAATCTCTTCGAGGGACACTTTACGGCCACTCACAGCTACGGTTTGCCTCTTTCTCTCTCTCGCCCCCCCGCCCCTGCACTTTTACCATTTCGTCTCGTCCGGCAAACAATATTTAACGACCCTCGTCCTCATTGATCAAATTACTCCCTCGCCCAATCAATCTTCGAGCTAATTCCTAAGCAATAAATTTACTCGTTATTATCAATTCACGAAAATCTATAAAATTTTTGTTATTATCGCATAAAGTTAATGACAATAAAGAATCCCAAGAATAAAAATGAAAATTAATAACGATACAATTTAAAAAATAATAAATTTTGAATTTTAAATTGAAAATTTTTTGAAACAATTTGAAAAAAATAAAAAATTGACAACAATAAAAAGTAATGAGAATAAATATTAAAAACAATGAAAATTATTAACAATAAAATGTTATAACAATAAATATTGACAACAATATAAAATAATGAGAATAAAAATGAAAAGAATAAATATTAATAACAATGAAAATTAATAACAATACAATTTTATGACGATAAAAAATTAGTGACAAAAAATCAACAACAATATAAATTAATTACAATAAAAAATAATAACAATAAAAATTAACAACAATAAAAAATAATGAGAATAAAAATAATGAGGATAAATACTAATAACAATGAAAATTAATAACAATACAATTTTATAACAATAAAAAATTAGTGACAATAAATCAACAACAATAAAAAAAAATTACAACAAAAATGGATAATTAAGAAATATTAATGACAATAAACGAATAATAATAAAAATATTGGTCATTTTCATGAATCGATGATAAAAATGATAATAAATAAATAATAATTATTATTTTATTTCATCAATTATTGTTAATTTGGAAATGATTGGAAAATGATAAATTGGGAATGCATTTTTTTGCAGTTTGAAGTGAAAATGGTTCGGGAATGCGTTTTTTTTTTAATATTGAAAATTTTCCTGATTCATCGGATACTCGCGTTATAATTTTGCTCGCATCGATATTCGAGGGTATGGGAAAAAGGGGAAGAGTCGATTGGCCGGGGGAACGAAGCAAGGAAAATGTATTTGTCGGCGTCGGATCCTGACGGCGGCGGCACCGAACGTCGTCGTCCGAAAAATAAACCGTACTCGTGTCCCAGAGGGCGACGTGACACATTCCATTTGAATATGTTAATGACGGCCCGGTGAAAATTTATTCAAGCAGAGCTACGGGATCACAGAGTATTCTGCTGGGTATATTTTGCGACGGTAATATACAGTCGCGTTTCTCGTAATTTCTAAAAACACGAAAAAAAACGACAAATATGAAAGAAAAAAAATGGCTGACTCAATTTTTATCGGTGTGTTTATTTTTCCTGATTTTCCTTCGATTCGTTCTAACGAGGTCGAGTGGAAAAAAAAAGTTTTTGTTGCAGAAATTCACGTTACGATTTTTTGTTTATTTATTTTATTGGAAATTTGAGGTTTGAGTGCAAAATTTCGAAAAATTGAACAAAACGACGATTTTTTTTGGAAAAACCATAGAAATTTTGACAAATAATAAAATTTCATGCTCCACGAATTTTTTTGTAGGCAAAACGATCGAAATTTGACGATTTTCAAAACAAAATTTGAAAAAATGAGAAAATGACGATTTTACAAATTTTGAATCTGAGAAAATTCAAAAAACTGGAAAAAATGAGAATTTTTTGGAGGAAAAACCATAGAAATTGTTATAAATAACGAAAAATTTATTGTCCACGAATTTTTTTAAAGGGATCGATCAAAAATCAACGTTTTGAAGCAAAATTTTGAAAAACAATTTTGAAAACCATAGAAAATTTTCCAATTAAAAAAAATTTCATCCTACGCGAATTTTTGGGCGTGCTCCTGTTTTTTTCCCATGATTCACTGCCCTCTGGGTCTATTTGACCCAGTATTGAAACGAGCCACGAAAAAGCATTGAATTGTGAGAATTTATACTGTTGATATGGTCGATATGTATATGAATAATAGTCTCACGTATGTACGACGTGGAGCAGGCTATATATATAGAGAAACTGCGATGGGGAAGTGTCGATGCTGAGAGGATTTTGTGCTGGATTGTGTGCGCGAGTGAATGCTCGTTCCAGCATTAAATTTATGCCGAGTACTGGGACGTTCGTGTAACAACGACAACAACAACAAGTGACCCTCAAAACTTTTTATTTCCTCGTTCAAAATTCCCAAACGATCGTTTTTTTCCTCGGTCCGACCCACGAGCTTTTTGTTTAATTAAATTTTCCACGTTCCCAACGAAGCGAAAGCAAAAAAAACTTGAAAAAACGTAAATTTGCAATTTTTTCAAATTTTTTATTTATTTTCGTGGACGACAGGAAGAGCGACGAAGAACCGGACGTTACGTGGCAGGTGGGACTGCTCTTGCGGTGATTCTGCTTGCTCTGCATCACATTTTACTTCGAGGGGCACCGACGCTCGCAGGAATTTGCATACCGACGATAATAATGGCCTCGTACGTCCTTTGGGTACTTTATTCAGCTCGTCGAGATCGACGAAAGGTACGTCGACGGTTTGCTTCAATTTAAACCGATTCAAACATTCTAAAAATATCAAGTTTTATGGTGTTTTATAAAAAAACTAACGAAACGCTCGAAATATCAATAAAAAATGGTTAACGATAAATCACAAGATGTTTTTATGGGGAAATTCCTATTCCAATTTGAAGAAATTGAAAAATTCTAAAAATATCGATTTTTATGGTGTTTATGGTGTTTTATGGTGTTTCATAAAAATACACGCGGCCATGATGGTTTTATGGGGAAATTCCTCTTCAAATTTAAACCAATTGAAAAATTCTAAAAATATCGATTTTTATGGTGTTTTATGGTGTTTCATGGTGTTTCATAAAAAAACACGCGGCCATGATGGTTTTATGGGGAAATTCCTCTTCAAATTTAAACGAATTGTAAAATTCTAAAAATATCGATTTTTATGGTGTTTTATGGTGTTTTATAAAAATAAACGAGAGGCTCAGAAATATCGACAAAAGTTGTTAACAATAAAACACGCGGCCATGATGTTTTTATGGGAAAATTCCTCTCCACAATTTTCGTCACGTCCAATATTTGTTATTCGCCCAGAAAAAAAAATCATCACCAGGAGAAATGATAAAAAAAAACAGGAAAAAATGAGAACGAACTTTCCTCTCGATTTATCACCGATTTCCGACTCGTACAATGGTCTTTTGTCTCTTGGCGTTTTTTGTGCCTCAAAGAAAACGATTCCCCATGGGAAATCAAACCGGAAGTTGTGCATTATTTCACGCTTGTTTGCATTCCTCGTGGTGCTGATTGTCGTCCAGCAGTCAAAGTCTCTGGAGCTATTTTTAGTCTCGAATAATCTGCGATGCATTTTTTCGAGTGGAAAATAAAAAAAAATCGATAAATTTTTTTTTCCATGGTGTTTTTATGGGAATTTTCAGATTTTTTTCTCTCGTCGAGATTTTTTCCGATTGGGGAGCGAGAGAAGGAATTAAAAAGTTTGAAAAAAATCGGACAGCGATCCGTAACAGCCTCGGAAATTTAATTGCACGCTTTTCACGGAATTTCCTCGCATAATTCCGTACAAATCCGCGATGGGATCTCGGTCTGGTTTTTGGAATGCGATTATTTGCGGTCGCTTGATCGACAACTGCAAACACTTTTGCCAATATTTCTCGGGCGCACGCCCATCCGGTACGGATTCTCCAATCGGAATTCATTCTCTCGCAATAATCACACTCGTTTCTCTCATTGTCAACATCGTGTACTGGCTCGAAACACCGCCAACACAAATTGCGACTATTAAATGTCGGTGAATTAAACTTTTATTTGTAGAAACGAATTCTGCCAATTTCGACCGATCCACGCAATTTTTTTTCGTCTCGTAAACTCGTCCCTGGGTCTCGTGATTATTCTCAATAAAATTTATTTAAAATAAATCATTTTTATTCATTAATTAGCGTCATTTATTTCCCGGGGCATTTAATTCTCATTTTTTTTTTAATCAGAAGATTTTTATTTGCAATTTTTGTTTCTCTACTTCTTTGCCTTGGACATTGAAAATTTTCGAATAAAAATTATTATTTTTAATTGATTGGAATAGAAAAAATGATTTTTCATAATTATTTCGTCTACATTTATGATTTTTTTTTTTTTTTACGTCTCGATTGTGGTAATTTCAAAATTATCTTTGAATTTTCGCGATTTTTTTATTTTTTTTTATTGATTCGAGGGAGTGGAAATTGTTTATTAAATTTTATCCAATATAAATTTGAAAAAGTGACGCTTTTTCGCAACTTTCGTTGTTTCTTTTTCATCCCCCGCTCATTGGGCTCGTTTCGTGACTTTATTTTGTACTTTTTGGTTTTTGGTTTATTTTTTTGCATTTTATTTCGCTTTCCTGTCGAGTATTTTTATTTCGAGTTCGTTTTACGAGGCGGTGAGGCAAAAAAAGAGAAAAGAGAGAAAAAAAAATGGATACAGGCACGTCGGAAGGGCTGGCTGTAAAACTGGCTGCTGGTCCGGTAGCCTCCCAATTTATTTATCTTTTTTGCATCGTATAATAAATGTCGAGCGAGGTTTTTTCGTTTTTTATGTTTGTCGAGGGTAAAAATGTTGAGGGGTTGAAACTCGATTGAATAAATCTCGATTTAATTACGTTCGATTTTCCTGCCAATTTCTTTGGTGCACAAATTCATGATTTTTTCGCAACTGATTCGCGAATTATCAATAAAATTTTTCCATCGTTTCCCGGACGTGGAATTCGCTAATTAGCTCGATGTTCGTTAATTTTTCATTGTGTCGCTCCACACGAGTCTGCATTGATTGCGTTCTCGCTCGATTGCCACGAGCTCGTCATTAAGAAAAACTAATTAAGGAACGTTCGAAGATGAAAAGTCTTGGGACAAAAATAATTGATTGACAAAAAGGGAAAATGTGCAATATGTTGAAGGAAAGAAAGAAAAATTCATGGGGCTCGCCATGAAGAAAAATTAGGAGTAAAATTTTTTGTCTGCGCATCGATGAAAATTCAAATTTAAAATTTTTTATGATTGTTCGTTTCTTATGACTCAGCAATGGTGTGATATGCAATAATATATGGGACCCCATAATATTCAACCCCATAAGAATGATTAAAAACACCATAAATCGGAATTGATCGAAAACGGAAGAATTTTTTTTCTCGAGTAATTTTTTTCGCCTAGCCATGGTGTGACATGCAACGATATGGTGTCCCATGATATTAAACACCATAAGATTCCACTAAAACACCATAAATCGAAATTTAATCAATGAAAAAACTTTGCCGACGTTTTGTTTCACTCTGCAATGGTGTCATATGCGATATTATGGTGTCCCATGATATTCAACACCATAAGAATTATTCAAAACACCATAAATTCGAAATAAATAAAAATAAATAAATAAATTTTGTTCTAACGTTTTTTTTCACCCGCCAATGGTGTAATACGCAATAATATGGTGTCCCATGATGAAACACCATAAGATTCGATCAAAACACCATAAATTGGAAATGAATCAATAAAGAAATTTTGCTCGTGTCTCGTTGCACGCAAAATCGGTGTGATTTGCAATCTTATGGGGTCCCATAGTATTGAGCCCCATAAAAATTCACTAAAACACCATAAATTGGAAATGAATCAAGAAAGAAACTTTGCTCATGTCTCGTTGCACGCAAAATCGGTGTGATATGCAATCTTATGGGGTCCCATAGTATTGAGCCCCATAAAAATTCACTAAAACACCATAAATTGCAAATTTATCAATAAAAAAACTTTGCTAGTGTTTTCTATTACCCTGCAATGGCGTAACATGCAAGAATACAATGCCATGGTGTTCAACACTATAAAAATTACTCAAAACCCCATAAAATGGAAATTAATTGAAAAAAAAAATTAATTTATTCTCATCGTCTGCTGTAAGCTCATTCGACGTTTTCGACGTCGAGTAATATTAATCGTTACGACATTAAAATCCTGGAATTTCCATCAGACTGTGTTTTCGTTAACAATCAATTGTTGTCGCGATTAGTTTTTAATTGCGTATTTGTACAAATCTCCTTGGACGAGACTCTCGGCTACTGCGATGGAAATGTTGTATGGGGCTTTGCTGTAAATACAACAATAATCGCAGGATCCCCTTCGAACCAGATTACTCGCTGATTACCTCACGCGCACTCATTAACAATCAGCATAATTAATAATTCATGAAAAATCGATTATTATTCGCAATGTCGTTCGTTGGGCAAGTGAAAAAAAAAAAAATTAATTCGCCTCGTGCACACAGTCAATTTTGAATATCGTACGTATTGAAATATGAATGTCCGGGCAAATTGTAAAATGAATTTTCGTCAAACACAGGCACGCCTGCTCGCATCGGCAATGCAATTGACGGAAGTCATTACTGTGCCTCGTACCTCCAGCATCCTCAATGAGACTGATCCAACGAGAACAACAACCGACGACAGCATTGTCACTAGGGATCCCGGTAAACATATTATTACGTAATTGTTCCATTGTCTTTCGTCAATTTCATCAACCTGTTACGATTCTCTGCTAAAAATCATCCATTTTTGTTTTAATCCTGAATCGATTTCATTGGAGGAAAGAAAAATTGAAAAAAGACACGAAATTTTTCAATTTTGTATATTTTTAATTTTTAATTTTCGTGATTCCAAAAACCTTTCGTGAATTTCGTTCAACATTTTTTGCGATTTTGTCAAATAAGCTGAAATTTTTTTTTTTAAATTGACATTTCTGGTGATTTTTTATTTTTTGGCTATGGACATCGAAATTTTTTGAAAATTATTATTATTCATTGATTGAAATGGAAAAAAATGCTTTACGTCTCGATTGCACTGATTTTCGAAATATTCTGAACGAAATTGAGTTCGTGATCGACCACGAGAAGGAACGAGAATCGAAAATATTTAAAAAAAATTTGATTCTTAATTAATTAACTGGATTATCGATAGTAATTAATAAAGTAGTGACGACTCGATGTGAAGCTTCAACGAATTAAGGCATTCCAGGATACACAAAAGAAAACTTTCAACTTTGAGCGAATGTTCGATCAACACAAACTATTGAAAAAGTTTTAATTGACGAACGATTTATAGCGCAACGTGATAGGAGCAATTAAAATTAAAATCGTGAAAAGTTGCGTGAAATTCCAGAGCCAGTCAAAAAAAAAAAAAAAACAAAAAAAACTTCGAGTTTTACTGGAAAATGGACAAAAATAATTTCACATCAAAATAATGAAAATCTCACCGATCGAACCGTCAGAAAAAAAAATTATTTTTTCTGGCTGAGTCAATTTTTCGATTTAATTTTTATTTTTCAATTTATTTCTTGAACATTTTGGATTTTTTTTTGAAATTTTTTACCATGAAATCTCGTTGTGACGTTTTGGAATTAAAAAAATTATGCATAAAGTATAAAAATAGTCGAACTCGTATTAAATGTTGAGTGTAACGATTCCGTATGCATATTCAAATAATGCATCAAGTGCATTATATAGAGCGTGAACGATGTCGTCGAATATCGCATTGAGATGCAATCGAGTGTATTAATTTAGACAAAATGTGTCTCTAAATTCAATGGGCCATGGAAAATTTCTATGGGGCATGATGTTGTAATGTTTCACATGATTTATGGTGATTTTTTGTTCTTCGTCATTGGAGCATATTTAGTCGTCGAGAAACGAAGAAATTTTAGTGGAATTTCGAAAATTTTCATTAACCAACTTCTCGATTGATTGAATTTGAAAAAAAAATTTTTTTTTAATTTTACAAAATTTGTTTAGCGGATAAATAATTTTTGATGTATGCGAAATAAAATGAATTGTGCGATAAAAATGTTTGGGGTTGTTTGATTTTTGGGATATTTGTTTTTGGCGAAGGCAGTTTGTGAAACACGCCAGCGTTTTACGGAAACGTCAAGTTTTGTGCGATAGCTCGGAGGGCGCAAAAAGAATAATGAAGCGACGGTTCACGAGGGAGCGTTAGGGCGATAAGATAATTCTCACGTAGTCTTGGATCGCAACGATGAGTCTCCTGGGGCGGGGTAGGGGAATCCAGTGTTTTTACCTGGACAACATATAATCCGGCCAAAATCCCCTCCCGGGGAAAAAAAAACTTGGACAAGTACATTGTTTGGTCCCATAGCCGAAAAAAAATCCTCCATTTGTGCAGCTGTAAAATTTGGAATATCAAAAATCTGACAAGTACTGAACAGAGATCGGCTTTAACATGTGAATCCAGTCGAAAACAAATAACTGTTTACATCCAGCCTTAAACTTTCTGATATCAGTGACAGGACAAGTATTGAATTGACCACTAGGTATCAGTTAACGAGAATGAAAAAAAAACATCAATTGTTTCTTCGAAAGTATTGCTGGATTATTTTTAAAAAATGGAGAGCGCGTATGCGCACAGAGTACTTGGCCGGCGCATTACTTTTGACTCTTTTGAGCCGTGGTCAATTCATTGAATTCGAAAGATCATACGAAGAAATTTTCTAAGACACCATGTAAAAAATTGAACTAAATTTCAGGCGATAATTATCTGGGCAGCAGCTTTGAAATTTTATTAACTGTTTGAGCTGAACCATATCCTAAGCACGGAATAAGTTTGCAATAACAACAGTTATAATTAGAATTACAATTATATTCTATTCAAATCGACCCCGAATATTGTGAATATTGTGAGATTGTCCCGCGATATGCAGGTTGCTTACTTGGTTGAATGTTTATAGTTTTAGAGTACATGTGTCTGATGAGCGTAGTCCCAATTCGATTCATTCTCGGATGAGCAATTTGCATGAAAAGTAATGGGCCGGCCAAGTACTCTGTGCGCATACGCGCTCTCCATTTTTTAAAAATAATCCAGCAATACTTTCGAAGAAACAATTGATGTTTTTTTTTCATTCTCGTTAACTGATACCTAGTGGTCAATTCAATACTTGTCCTGTCACTGATATCAGAAAGTTTAAGGCTGGATGTAAACAGTTATTTGTTTTCGACTGGATTCACATGTTAAAGCCGATCTCTGTTCAGTACTTGTCAGATTTTTGATATTCCAAATTTTACAGCTGCACAAATGGAGGATTTTTTTTCGGCTATGGGACCAAACAATGTACTTGTCCAAGTTTTTTTTCCCCGGGAGGGGATTTTGGCCGGATATCACTCCTTTTTGTTGGTAAAATACTAAATAAATAAGTCGCACTTGGTATCACTTTTTCGTTTCAATTTTTTTTTTGCAATGTTGATTACGGTAATTACACTGATATTTATTTTGCATTTTGAAAAATTGGTAAAAAATTTTCATGACTATTTTTTATCATTATCTTTTGTGAAAATAATTTCTAGTCAGACTATCATTTTTCTATACTGCATTTATTCAATCGTTTTTTCAGTACTTTCTAGAAGTACGGGAGAATGAGTCATTTATCTATGTTTTCAAGAAAAATTCTACCAGATATATAACGTTACGAGCACGGAAGAGTTTTTTGAAACGCGAATTGTTTCTTTTTTTATCCATTCTCTTTTGCTTATTTTTCCGAAAACGTACAAACAAAAATCCGCTTTCAATTGAAAGTTAAGGACGCGATCATTAATTGTGTATGATCAGGGAAAATTTATTTTTTCGACTTCGTTTTTAAAAAGAGCATCAGAAGGACAATGGTTGTGTATTACGGAGCTTGGAATGCCCTTAAGATTTCATTTATTTTAGTCGTGCTCCCTCGTGTGTTATCGCTTTATTGTAATGGTAATTGAATTATTAGTATTTTGTGGACAAAAGTTGGGCGAATTTTTTTGGAACTGTTGGCATTAGCATTTGAAAATGTTGCCCGCGAGCGCCTATACAGTACGAGCGGTAAAGTGAGAGAGATGGCGTAGGGCGCACAACATAGTAGAGAGAGAGAGAGCGGCAGAGCGGGTCTATTTCAGATATATCTATATATCCAAATTTTGAGATGTAACGCGCCTTCGCCACTAGGGCCCTACCATAGAAGAACGGGCGGTAGTGTGAGAGAGATGGCACGCGTCGTAGAACCCGGTAGAGGGAGAGAGACACACCTACTCTCGCTTTAGATATAGATATAGCGTCTCCGTGGGCATCAAGAGGCCCATGGTTGTGTGGGTCTGCGCGCGTATGGAGACGCGCCGTTTCTTCGATGTAGTAGATGCGATATAGATATAGAACGCCATGGGCATCAAGAGGCCTATGCTTGTGTGGGTCTGCGTGCGTATACAGACGCGCCGTTTCTATGATGTATTAGATATGTTACGCGCCTGCGCCACTAGAGCCCTACCATAGAAGAGGGAGCGGTGGAGTGAGAGAGATGGCGCGCGGCGTAGAAACTGGTAGAGGGAGAAAGACACACCCATTCTCGTTTTAGATATAGTTATAGCGTCTCCGTGGGCATCAAGAGGCCCATGCTTGTGTGGGTCTGCGCGCGTATACAGACGCGCCGTTTCTTCGATGTAGTAGAAGCGATATAGATATAGAACGCCATGGGCATCAAGAGGCCTATGCTTGTGTGGGTCTGCGCGCGTATACAGACGCGCCGTTTCTTCGATGTATTAGATACTAGAACGAGCATATTCCGAAACCCATGCAAAGTTTTTTCTCAGCAAATACTGCACCAATCGAGCTCAAATTAGGCTCAATGGAAAGAGTATTGCGTAACTAGAGTCCAGTTCAATTTTCAAATCGCTAGAAGCCTCCTGAGCTTTGTAAAAAGCCGAAGCGTTGCGCGATCCCTGCCCCCACCATAGAAATTTACTTTATTCCGAGATAATATACTCTGGCGAGTCTCGGGCAAGCAGACGACAGCAGAGCTGCCGCAATGTACTTGTCCCGAGACTCTACCGAGTCTCTTGATCAGGAATCCCATGGCAATTTCCGCAAGTCCGAAAGTCGTTGAAACTTTTCAAGCATCCAAAAATCCATTGCTACAGCGATTTTCGTGTTGAAAACGTTCATTGACGCTCTCAATATGAGAAAAGAAAAAAAATCTTACGATTTTTTGTTTTTTTTTTCGTAATTTTGTAAAAAAGTTGAAAATTTGTGAAAAATTTTGACGTAAACGAGGAATTTTCATTTTTTATCCAAGTTTCTGCGTACTTTAGCAAAATTTTGAGGTTTCAGCATTGACTTTTGGGACACCCTGTATATGGGACATAAAATAAACGACCTGGTATGGGGAATGATGGGAAAAGCGAAAAAATCTGTCGATTTTTTGTGATTTTTGGTTGACGATTTATGAATTTCTAGGGTTTTCGGATTTTTAGAAATATTGGGGATGACTTTTGGGACACCCTGTACATGGGACATAAAATAAAACGACCTGGTATGGGGGATCATGGGGAAAGCAGAAAAAATCTTTCGATTTTTTGTGATTTTTGGTTGACGATTTATGAATTTTTAGGGTTTTAGGATTTTTGGAATTATTGGGGATGACTTTTGGGACACCCTGTACATGGGACATAAAATAAGCCACCTGTTATTCATATAACCTATGCGAATAATGTAGTTGGTCTACGTGATACGTTGTTCGGGATGTGAAACCGATAGATAGCGCTATAGGATCGTTATCGGGAGTCGCCGTACGTCGTACTCTGGAAAGTGCACTCCTAACCTACAATAGTGAATCAAGCGATATATAGGACGAGCCACAACTTTATCTCGATCCCCGAATGGCCTGAGATACAAGTAAGTGCGTGTCTCCGCACACAGATGGAACAAGAGGGAGGGCGAGGGATGGCCATTAGCCTTTTCTCTTTCACTCCTGCCATCAGGCACGACGATATGCAGCGCTACGAAAGCTTGAAAAGCATTATTCGCGTCCCCGGAGTCTCGCTATCTGCAGGCTCGTCTACATATTCACTTTCACACGATCTTTGTCCATTTTGCTTGCAGCCGTCGATACATATTGAGTCTAGAAAATGGATCGTGAAGACAGAAGGTGAGCACGAGCCGCCATTTCGTGCGGACGGGTCACAAAATGGCGGCTCAGCGACCGTTCGTTTCCCGCGCTTTCCGCGCGGGAATTTCGAAACTCATGAAACTCGTAACTTTGCAGATTATCGACGAAAATGAGCGGACAAAAATGTTCGACCCTCCCTGGACTTTCCGTAGAGCCAAAAAAACACATTCGACTTGGCCATTTCTTTGCTTCAGCATTGCGTTGGAAAAAAAACCGTCGATTGGCATAATACGACCCACGTGATCATGGGCTCGCATAAAAATGCTCGTTTTATCGTTCCAACCCGTTAAAATTTTTATCGGTTGGCTTCTACCTCGACTTTATGGCCCCAGGAACTCTTTCAGCTGATACTTTTTCCCTAATTAATAAGGCACTTGTAATTACCTCTAATGAACTCGACGATTGAGTTAAAATTCTTTTCATTATCACTATTCTAAAAAAATAAAATCAAAATTTAAAGGAGTCAAGACTTTTTCATCTCCTACGGAAATCGCTGGATTGCGAGTAATTAAAATCAATTGCACGCTAATTAGGAATCTGCATAATAGTTAATCACCCTCCAAACAACATTGAACGCAGTTCGATCGTTTTTTTTTTGCCAATTCGAAATGCTGGTCGTCAGTTTTTTTTTTTTTTAAATTAATTGAAATTAATTTTTCTTTGCACCATTAATTTTAAATATTTTTTTCTTGCATTTATTCAGTTATTTCGGCGTGGCTGTTTTGTTCCGCGGATCTTCAGTCCGCAGATCGTCGATTTTTGGTAAATTTGATGAAATCTTTTCAACGTTTTCGATCACGTTGAATCTTCATCCTGAATACGAGGATTTCCTTTGCAGGATTGCTCGCGAAGGTTGGCAACAAAATTTTCGTTTTTCAGACACGCAGACACTTATTTATCATTTTTGTGGCTTTTTTTTCGAAGTAGCACATTTTTCGTCGGCGGAGGGGAGGGGGAAGCCGAGAACAATGGGTATCATCGTCTTCGCCCTGAAAGGAGTGCGATCGATCATTATTCACGACGTCCTACAATTTTTGTGGAATACGGCACGAACGGATCGTGAGAACGAAGACAAAAAAAAACATCGAGGTCCAAAATGGCGAACAACTGGCCATGACAAGATCGAAAAACGCCAAAAAAAGGTGAGAAAACAAGCGAAATACTAAAATACAAGAAGAGGACAAATGGAGACTGTGCACGAGCGGAGGATAAAAATGGATTTCGAGGAGAAAAGAGCGTCAATGCTTCCTAATTGCGCCGCGTACCCGTGATTGGAGTTGGCGATCGTAGCGATATAAACTCTGGCGACGTCCGCGTGAAAAAACCAGGAATAGATGGACGCGATGAAACAAAGAGAAAATAAAAATAAAAAAAACTACAAAAAAACGAAACCAGGTTGAGGAGGAAGATAAGATTTAAAGAGGAGATTATGAATAAGGATTTGGACGTCGAGAAATGTTTTCCACGGATGCACGCTCTTCTGCCAAAGCTCCCAGGGCAAAAAGCCAAGAGCCCATGATTCGTGAACCATTGATGGATCTCTCGTCCACGCAAAATCTATCAATCCTTCCACCATTATTCCGCATTTCTATAAAATAGTAATCAACAATGAGTTCACCGAAGTGAGATGTCAAAAAAAAAAAAAAAATTCAAAAATTTAGTGATTGATTTTCAAAAATGCACCTAAATTATTGATTATTTCATTTTTAAATATCTATATATGATATAGATATGAGAAAATTCAATATATAATATCGTAGGTGTGATGAGGCACGGTCCAGCAATAATGAGCGAATAAAAAGGTGATCCGAGTGATAATATATTGTTATTATTATGATATAATAATAATAATAACAACAAATATAATATAATAATAATATAATATTATATATTATATATTATATAATATATAATATATATTATATATTATATTATATTATATTATATATTATATTAATATTATATTATATTATATTATATATTATATAATATATTATATTATATATTATATTATATATTATATATAATATATATATTATATATTATATATAATATATATATTATATATTATATATAATATATATATTATATATTATATAATATATTATATTGTATATTATATTATATATTATATATATAATATATAATATAATATTATAATGTTATATTATATACTATATATTATATACTATATATTA
This sequence comes from Diadegma fenestrale, assembly GCA_037043255.1. Classification (NCBI taxonomy): domain Eukaryota; kingdom Metazoa; phylum Arthropoda; class Insecta; order Hymenoptera; family Ichneumonidae; genus Diadegma; species Diadegma fenestrale. The sequence goes on from CM073312.1 coordinate 2,598,536, forward strand.
TATATTATATATTATATATTATATTATATAATATTATATAATATTATATATGCAATTCAATTTCTTGTGAAATTCAATCCTAGCAGACGAAGAATCGGATACTTGAAATTTCCATTTGAAACGTCGAGTTACTAGTTGCGTTAGTGAACAATGGTTCAGTTTACACTGTGTGCCATATTCACCATTTGTATAAATAGTTTGTGCACGATTGAATTGCACCCTTGAATTATCTCGGTAGAGAGACAAGGCTACGGCGATATAGAGATTGGTTCGGTGGTCGGGCGTGGGATGTATTGTTTAGTATTCGATTATGATTGTCGTCGCGATCGATGATCGCAAGCTTGAGAAACGTGCAGTCGGATGGGATGAGACGCGACAGCACGCAGGAAATGCACGTGTCTCTGTTGAATCGGGAAAGACGATTGTAAAAATGATTTTAGTTGTATTCGGGATATGAAGTTGATTATGAAATGGAAGGGTAGGTGTCGACACATTTGAGATTTTCTTGAGTATTTTCGAAAACTTGAAAACACCATAATTTATGGGAATTTATGGGGAATGTTTACGTAAAAAAAAATTCTCAGCATTTTTCGAATCAAATAATTGGGAGCTTTTTGAAATTCTGTCGGTTTTTGGGAGAGTCGGAAGCTGAGGAAAAAATCATCATGACATTGGCCTCATTTTCGTCTGTTCCGAGGGAATCTCGTCGAGTGAGTCACCCTTGCATCTCGAGACCCTTCGAGTAATAATTCTCTAGTGGCAAGAGCAGCAGCAGCAGAAAGCACAGAGGGCGAGAGAGCAGCGAGGAATAAAGTTAAATGACAAGAGAGAAGAAAAGGCGATGGGGAAATGTTGGCCGAGAAAAAGGGATGGAAAGTGAGGGTTGAAGAAAAAAGAATACCTGAGGCCATCGTGCAACAGCCACTTAAATCCCGAGCCCAATGAATTATTCCTCGAGTTAAGCAGATATGAAGATGGCCGAGAGTGATAAGATAGAATCGAAAGCACAAAAAGGTGGCAATCCATAAAAGAATAAAGAAACGGTGATTGAATGCATTATCCGAGCGAAATAATACATCGAATTTCTCTCCCATTCAACGAAAACTCTTTGTTTTTCTTCCCTTTCCTGCCCTCCATTTGGGACCAGCAGGAAATAAATAAATCAATAGATAAATTAATATATTAATAAATTGAACATATAAATAAACGAGTGCATAATTGAATGAATGAATAAAGTCAAGTGAGTAGATGAATGATTTGGAAATTTTGATCGAGTTCGTTCTTGTCCAGTGGAGAGCTTTGTAAATGTCAATGGAACGATGATCCTCCCATAAATTAAACTGGTGGAAAAAAGAGCATGATAAATGGCGAATTACAGGAGCTGCACACTGAAATATTTAGCACCCTCTACCAAATTTTTCTTGTTCCATTTCACTGGGGAGTTTTTCGTGATATTAATTAACGCGAATTCGTTATGAATAATGGTGGCAATTTGTGAATTCTCACTTGCTTAACAAAGTTAGCTCGAAAACTGTCTTTGTGTTTTTTTTTGTTGGTTTTGGGGAAAACAAGTTCGGAGGTAATGAAGGTTCGGATGTGAAAAAGGATTTTGTGGTTCAACGACTAGAAAATATTTATGTGCATATATATTTTGCGGATTGGTACGTGTACGGAGAACGTGTAAGACTGAAAAACACGTACATTGACTACAATGTTGTACGAGGGTGGCGAAGGTGGAAGATTGTAAGAGCGCAGTCGCGAGGAGCGCGGTTCGTAAGGTTGGAGGGTTAGCACCCGGCACGGTACCGGAGACCGGACAGAGCTAGCTCGTCCGTTATCAAGGCACAACTCAAAAGTTTCCGTCGTGCTGTTTAACCTGACGTATCCACTCGATTTGCGACAAAAAAGCGAAATTTTCAAAATTTTGAAATAAAATCGAATTTCTAAAGAGCGCTAATTCATTGTAGAATTATTTTGATTAATTGTTAACGGTTTTCCAATTTCAAATCAAAGGATACCGAACTGAGAATCGAGAAAAAATCGGTTTTTGAAAAAATTGTTTTGACCCCTTCATACGAGTGCGAAATTCTTTGAATTTTTTTTCTTCGTTACACGAGCAGTTTGGTGAACGGTGAGTAGTTTTGAGATTTTATTTTTATTGCTGGTTTTTGTGAAATTCATTGAAGAACGATGCAACAGAGTGCAGTTTTCTCTTGACCTTTTTTTTCACCCCCAACAAACGTTATGAATGATTTCATGGTGCCCTAGTCTCTTTACGGTCTAGTCGTTTATATTATTCAACGTGGATACCAATTTATATACTTACTGCTGCTCCGAGCCTGGCTGTAAACACTTTTGTACTTGTGACAAGCCTCGAGGCAGCCAACCGTCGAGTAACATAAGCAGGGAGGGCAAAAGTCTGACGTTGTTTACGAATCAGACCAAAGACAATTAAACTCTGAAGTCTTGAGGATAAAAATAGAGATTCTGGCTCCATTTCTTCCTTCGAAGTTAACGAATAATGTGCTCGAGCATTTGTTCTTCATTTACATGGAACAAACAGTAAAACCACCTGAGCAAACTAGATTTCAAAGTGCTTCGTTGCCGTTGAATTAACTTCATTTTTTTCGAACTTTCCTTGAATAGAATTTTTTAATTTTTTACTAAAACATTTGCCTGTTCAAATTTTTTGTTTTTCTTGGCAACAGAATTCCCTAGTTGAACAAAGAAAATTAATATGTTTATCGAAAGAAAAAATATTTACACGTGTGCCTTGGCAAATATTTAGTTACGTCGGTTTGATAATGATCCTGTTGGAAGGCATGCGTTCAAGTCTTTCGGGTACAGTTTGGGGAGCATGGTAACTTAATTGATAACGCCTCGAGGCTTAATTACAAATTGCGGCTGGTATAATACAGAAGACTTTAACGACAGCTTTGGTTGAGATCTCGAGGGATGCGGAGAGTCCACACGTTGCGGCGGTGGTACGAAGTTATCGGAATCTCAAAGGGATATAAAAATTTTATTGAGCAACGTTAATTTATACAAAAAAAAGACGAAAATGTAAACTGAAGCGATGGAAATCGAGTGTAGAAACAATGAGAATCAAAAAGAACCAGAAAATACGTTGCGGGCAAGATTTTTCAGGATTAGTACAAAACTTGGCCGTTAATATCTTACAGATGGTGCCACGGGTTTGGCGCGAAAATTCAAACGAGAAAAAACGTAATTTTGACTAAACTCTCTTTATACACATTCCTCGCGTAAGAAAAACTCTGAAAGTAGTCAATTTACTTTGCATAGCATCGAAAAAAAGTGGAGATACCACTCGAACGTAAAAGTCAGACACAGCAGGTGTGACGAAACGAGAAAAAGGTTGTCCGAGCAGGGAGCGCGATAAAACGTGATATTATCCGGGCTCCGTGAGCAGAAGGACGCGAGGAGAAAATCCATGTTTCATATAACGAGTGTTGGGACAGAAATGGCTCACCCAGAGCGTGTTCCACCAGAAATGGAGGAAATAGTGAGAGAATGAGATGCTCGTGAAACTCCATTTGGCAAGTTGAAAAGAATTTCCGTTTACAAGCCCAAGTATACATGCTGGACAAAGTTTGTCCGAGGATTTCCGGATATATGCATGAAATGTTTTCCCAACTTCAAGATACTCTGTATATGAAATTTTTCTTGAGGGTCAAGGAATTGATATTTGCCTGTCTTCCAAGTTCCAATTCCATTTCACCAAAATATATATTTATTCTGCAAATTCCAATCGAATGAATTTTGCGAAGGAAAATTACTTCTGAATATGGAAAAAAAGTTTATAAAAATACAAAATCCTGGGAAAATACTATAAAGTAAGCCATCCCATGGAATATTCGATTGCGGCAAACTCCAATTGAGGTACGTGTAGGATTTAGGTGACGCAATTTCTGTTGTGTACCCCTATCGAACGTGGCTCTTGCTTATTCGTTTTCAGTGGCGAGGTCATTTCTATGCAAGACCAATCGTTTTTGGACGATCGAAGATAAAGTCTCGCTCCAACATAATAGGGGGCATATAGCGAGGTAGCAAGTACGTGCAAACCGTATAATGTGGAATCGAGAACTTGTAGATGGAGACTTGTGAGTCTCGACACATCTGCGGGTGAATGCAACTTTGCTTTCCGGTGTGTGCGAGGGTTTCTTATGCAGCTTGTTCGAAATGGATGCAATCTATGCTGCAATTTGATTCTTTACTGAAAATAGCCTGACCTGCCACTTTAGGATATAAAATTTCGGTTAAATTCATTTGTGATTTGTGCGTTAATTAGGAGGTTAATTAGCGAACAAATTGGAGGAAAAAATGGGGAGATTGGAGGCGAAATCCTGGGGCATTCAATGACGCAGAGATTTTTTCTCGTAGGCTCCTGTGTTTTGTGGCAAAGTGGTCAGTTTTTATGAAAACATATCGATGGATGGGGAAAGGTGGTTGGAGCAGGCGAAAGGTCAAACGATGGCTCTCGTAATCGAGGATCGTCGTTGACACTTCCTTTTTGATTTTCTTTCGCTTACCAGGTTGTTTTTTTTTCCTTGTGGAGAAGCTGGCTCAGAGAGCAAAGAAAAAACGTGTCGTTGAGCAAAGAAGGCAAGTAAAGGGAACGCTGAACCGAATCCCCAGACAACATAAGAGAGACTTCCATTTCTGAGACTCAACGACGTAGGGCCAATAGCAGGCAAGACTTTTTTTTTCTTCACGTTGGCGTCGAAGAGTGTCATTATCGTGTCCCATTGGGACTTGCTTACACCGGATTTGCCACAAAAAGCCCTTTGTAAAATAAAGCTCGGAAATGAAAAATCTTAAACTTTAAATGATTGTTTTTTTTTTTTTATTCTCGCATCTTTAGCAACTCGAAAATGTTTCCTGGGCTCTTAAGGACCTTTGAGGGCGACGTGGTCAAATCTAAAAATGTTTCTTTTCAGTTTTTCTTACATAAAAAATGGTTTGCGAGCCCAAGTTCACGAAAAAAATTTGTTCTAAATTAACTAAAGAACAATATGATCTAAATTCAAGATTTTCCGAAGTAATTTGTATTTTTTTCATAATATATAAATATTATTACTTTTATAAATAAATATCTCGACTTGTACTTGGCGAAGCCCCTTAAAGTTGCGCGAGCCCTTTCCTTTGTGTGGAGCAATTTCGAAGGAATTCTATCGATAGAAAATTTTGCATACAACGTCCTTAAAAAATTGAATTAGGCCAAAAAATAAAAATTAGCAATGAAACTCGTTGTTTTTTTTTGGTCTCGCGGCCTGTGTTGGTTTTTCTCATCATGGATGTTCGACGTTGTTCGATTTTATGTCAGCGGTTATTTATGTAGTGTTAGAAAAACATGAACTATTCGTCAACGAGGTGGAAAAACAGTTTGCAGCCCTTGGATGATTGGAGAAGAGGGAAACGTACAAGTCCAGTCGTTCCGGAGCAACCACATTCGCACCTTAACCTCTCTCCCTCGCTATTTGTCACGCTCGTCCTCTCTCCCTCGTCCACTGTCACGATTTCTCACACTAAATTTCCTTTTATTTTTTTCCTCCCCCTTTTCGCTGAATCTACTTTATCACCTTTTTTCTTTGCCACGCATTCTTTCCCCTGATTTTTCTTCCCCGTAATCTCTAAACTCGCAATTAAGTTGAGAAAAGTTGAAAATGTTTTTTTTTTCGAGTCTTTTGCCTGAAAAAAAGTTGCCAAGCTTTGCAAAACGATTTCGTGAGAGAAACGAGTCATAACGTCGCCATAAAAACTTTTATGTCTCCCAACATTATTTTTTCTCCAAGCCAAAATAGTCTAGAGCTTTTTCATTTCGATTTCCCGCACAATAAAAGAAAATTTTGCCCAACAGTTTCGTCAGAAATCGAAAAATATTGTCAAAATGAAGAAAATTTTTAAATTTTTCAAAAATATTTAGTTTACCGTGTTCAACAAAACATCGACGTTTTTTGACAAATTTTTGTTTTCGGGCGCAATGAAACGAGCTTTCTGCGAGAATTTTATTTTCCCCTAAAAAAACAACAAATTCGGTCGAGAAATTATTCAATAATTTTCAATAATAATAATAATAGTATAAAACAATAATAATTTTCAATAATAATAATATGAAATAATAATAATTTTGAATAATAACAATTTTGATCAATAATAATATTAAAAAATAATAATTTTGAATAATAATAATATAAATGAATAATAGTTTTGAACAATAATAATATAAAATAATAAGAATTTTGAATAATAATAATTTTGATCAATAATAATATTAAAAAATAATAATTTTGAATAATAATAATATAAAATAATAATAGTTTTGAACAATAATAATATAAAATAATAAGAATTTTGAATAATAATAATTTTGATCAATAATAATATAAAAAAATAATAATTTTGAATAATAATAATATAAAATAATAATAGTTTTGAACAATAATAATATAAAATAATAAGAATTTTGAATAATAATAATTTTGATCAATAGTAATATTAAAAAATAATAATTTTAAATAATAATAATATAAAATAATAATAAATAATTGAATAATAATTGAATAATAAGAAAAAACGTTGTATTGTTGGAGGAAAAATAAAAAAGTGCTGGAAATTCGTATGTGACATGCGATTGCGAGAAGGCAAAAGATTTCGCGTACTGGTTAGTGCGTGTGTGTGCGTTTATCACGTTGATACGTGATGAGCGAGGGGCGAATGATAAAAGGATATTACAGTCGAAAGACTGAGCCTCCGATAACGCGTCATGGGGCTTAAGACCCTGGCCCCTTGCCGCGCCGCTGATAACTACACGCCGGAGTGACGATAAAAAAAAAACCTTTTCCATAAATCTGGCCCGTATACAATTTTCTTTTGTACGAAAAAAAAAAAAACAGGAGAGAAAAAAAACCAGGGCCAATGGAATAAAACATTATTTCCTGCGAAATTCGTTCATCGGAGCCAAATCGAATGGCAGAAAATCGCTGAATTGAATTTTAGAAAAAAAAAACGTTTTTTTTTAGGATTTTTTTTTATCAATGAAATTGGTCGTTAGTTTCGATGACCGAGCGAGTCAGGCACGTCGTTTGACACACATAGTTATTGTCGGTTTTACTCAACACCTCGCAACACGAATTATTCGTATTATCTGCTTGGTGACTATCGAATTACGAGGGGCGACTATCAAACAGATGCGAGAAGCTCCAGAAAATCGAACAAGCCTCAAATGTATATATATATATTTATATATATTCATGTGTTTACGCGTGTACACACGTTTGAGGTTCACGTGGGGCGAGCAAATGGATAATATAACGTTGTGATTAAATAACCACGAGAACGAGCCCTTGTTCATGCACTAAACTGTTTATTGTAATTTCTGGCTCGTATGAATCAAATAAGTAGAAACGGCTGTGATGGTCAGCCGCGATTTTCGAGGACGTGTAATTCGATAAAATGAGACTTCTCAACGGAATTCGGCCCGGAATCGATCGTCGGAATGGAACTTGCACGAGCCGGGATTTAGACTCGAAAATAAATGGAACAACTTGATTTTTGGCACGATTTTTGACGTGGCATTTTTCTAGGGATTTTTTATATAATAACCAAAATTTCGAACAAATTTTACGAACGATTTTTTTGAAAAAATCAATAAAGCTTCTTCGATGTTACACAAAAGCGTATACAAAGTTTTGAGAGGCTTCACCATTTAGAAATGGAAATATTCAATGTTGAAAATTGCAACTTTTAACACTCGCTCTTATGGGAAACTCGTGAAAATTCAAGATTTTCCGAGGTGAATTGTATTTTTTATATAATAACCAAAATTTCGAAAAAATTTTACGACCGATTTGTTTTGAAAAATTTAATAAAACTTCTTCGATGTTACACAAAAGCGTGTGCAAAGTTTTAAGAGGCTTCGCCATTTAGAAATGGAAATATTTAATGTTGAAAATTGCAACTTTTAACACTCGCTCTTATGGGAAACTCGTGAAAATTCAAGATTTTCCGAGGTAAATTGTATTTTTTATGTTATAACCAAAATTTCGAAAAAATTTTACGACCGATTTGTTTTAAAAAACTTAATAAAGCTTCTCCGATGTTACACAAAAGCGTGTGCAAAGTTTTAAGAGGCTTCACCATTTAGAAATGGAAATATTTAATTTTGAAAATTGCAACTTTTAACACTCGCTCTTATGGGAAACTCGTGAAAATTGTGATTTTTATAAATAAATATCTCGACTCGTACATGGTGCAATGTCTTAAAATTGCGCGAGCTATTAGACACGACGATTCTCTTTGTGCAGTGCAAATTTAAAGGAATTCTACGATAGAAAATTTAGCATAGAACGTCCTTAAAATTAATCTGTTGCGCAAAGCCACACCCCTGTAATTTTGCAGTTGGGAGTAGTTATTCGCCACTCCCTCAGTCATTTTTATCTGGTGAGGCGTCAACGTCAGACAAAAGTTTTCCATCAAGCTGCGACCAGGATTTATGGTTAAGATGACGTTTCTAAACGTCAGTCGAAATTTCATGGCGAATTTTGAGAGATGGAAAAAAAAAAATGCGGAATGCAATCGAGTCAGATGAGAAAAAAAATGAAATTTGCAAATAATATTTCGACTTGATCGTCACTTTAGAGGGAAAAAAGTTTCGGGGATGGTACGACGTCGAATATTATGTGACACGAATTTAAATCAAACGCTCGTACATTTTTTTTTCATTTTTTACCTTTTTTCTCAATTTGATCAAATCGTTTCGACTTTTTTGTCATTTTTTCTCTTTTTTTCGTCGACACAGCAGTAAGTGACTGCTTTTACGTACGAATGAAAAAAACACCCTCGATCTTCATCGAGGCTCTAATAGATTCTGCCTCGATGCAATCTCATTTACATTTCCTTGGCTCTCTTGGGGAGCGCCATCGTTTCTCCCTCTCGATCTCTTTCTCGCTTTCTTTCTCCTTCTCCTTCACGTCCGAGCCTCCTGGCACTTTTTTTTCTCGTGCTGGATATCTGATGAGAAATGCCCGCGGGAAAGTCAGTTCTTGGCGTCGGATTTGCCTCGATTCTCCGGGCGACTCCTCCGGATCTCAAACTCTGCCTCGAATTATTTTTCGCTATAGAAAAAAATTCGAAATTTCGAAAAAAATATTTTTTTTTTCCGAATTTTTCATTTTTTTAGATTCAATTTTCGGTTATGGGGATTTCCTGGAGCTACGTGCATTTTTTATGGTGACCATAAAAAAAAATTCATCAGGTTGAGTTAAAAAGACAAGGCAGAAAAATTTGAATTTTAACGTTTTTCAACTTTTTTTTAAACATTTTTCTGCCATTCCGGAATAATGTCTGAGTCAACCTCGAAGCGGATTGCCCAGCAATTAGGAAATAAGGATGGAAATGAGATCCAGTGCGACTCGCACCCCTCCAAAGCCTTGACACATACAGACGAAGCCAACGTTAACAATTCGCAAGAGAAACCGAGAAAAATTACGTTTTTTAATTTTCTTGCGTGCAGTTCATGGTTTTTTAAAAATTGAGTGTATTTTGCCTTAAAATTGACCTGAATTGAGTCTGAAATGTAATTTTATGGCAATTCTGCTCGAAACTTCATTTCGCACTCGGAAAAGCCACTGAAAAGTGAATTTTTGAAAAATTGAAAAAAAATGGACTGGAAGGTCAAAATTCTTGGAAGTAAAATTTCTGAGGGATTTCGTGGACCAAAAATTGCGTCGAATCAGGGCTGCAGGTCAAAAGAGATGAAAATTCTTTTCCAAATGAATGAAAACTCGAAAACACCATAATTTATGGGAAATGGGAACCTTTCCCCATGGAAAATCATTTGTCCCGGGACCTACGGGGATCTACGGGGGATCTATGGGGAAAAATGAATTACCCATAATTTTTCGAAAATTCGTTATGGGAAGTTGGAAAAAAATAGTTTTATGGGGTTTTATGGCGTCCCTCCTCGAGCAGGGTCTGATTACGAGTCGGAAAATCGAGGGTGATCGATTAAACGGTGGAATGTTTGAAGCTCGAATGGGAATGTATGGGAACGAGGCTTGCGGTAAATTTATTTGAGCCGGTACGTGATTCCTGCGGTGGAAATGTGATTCGGCAAACAAACCATGCGTTTGAAAGGGAAGAATAAATGATTTTTTTGGTCAATGGAAATTCGTGGGTTTGTCATGTGGTTGGGAGTGGGCTGAGGCTTGTTTATGGCATGGTTTGGGGCTGCTGGGACATTGGCTCGAAAGGGGTCACGCACAGCGAGGCTAGTTGTCGGCCAGCTCATGTGCAATGAGCTCCGATATACATATCGTTTCGCCTGCTCTGTATGCAAGTCTGTAGCGCGACTAACAGACCCAAACGAAGCTCCTGGCGAAGGCGAGTCGACTGGGCAAGAGATTGATTGATTGATTGATTGTTTATTAGTTTTCTCAGCTATTTTCATAAACAATTCGTTCACATCTTGTTTTCACATTTGCATAATAGTCTAAAGTTTGCAACGTTGGAATGCAACGAAAATTTTGTTATTTTATTGTTTATCCGTTCGATTTTCAATGTCATCCGAATTTTTCGTATAGAAAAAACAATTTCGTTGCATTCCAACGATCCAAACTTCAGAATCATGCACTGCAGTCTACTCGACCGGTAAACGGAGAGAGACGAGGATGCTGTGGAAATCTCTGGAAATGCTCTCGAAAGCTTTGGTCCATACACTTCTGGTAATTTGGTCAGGAGTTCGATCCATCTCCATGGGACTCTGAATTAACGTTAGAAAGCCCGGTCAAGCGTTGATAATTGTTCCAGAGTCCTTTTGACCCCACTCGACCAATTATTCCGACTAATAATTTTCCCAATCTTGTTCGATAAAAAAAAAAAAAAACAAATTATTATCACAATTTTGATGGGAAAATTCACTAAAAACGAAAAGAAAGTGGAAAATTCGATTTTCCTTTTTTTTTGGTCCATTTTTTTATCAAACGCTTTTCAGGAAATTTGCCATGGGATAGACAAATTCAGGGGACCATTCGGTTGTAATTAGATCGACATGAAATATTACAATTGCCTCGCGGATCGTTGATTGACGCCCCGAACTATAATTTCGTACAGTTTACCATCAAGACAAACTATCTGCGGACTCTGGTTGTCCAGGAATTTGGATTTACTCGCTCCAATCCGCATAACGACGTGGGTTCGATTGATTCTCGTCAAACTTTGCATCAATCTTTGTCCTCGATTGAAATGGATCGCGCTTCCAATCAATTGTGGGAATTTCGAATCGGGATAATCAAATTCCCAAAAAACTTATTGAATAAAAAAAAAAAATTGCAAAAATTTTTTTTTTTCATTTTCCCAATTTGTTTTCTCGAAAAATCGATGGAGAAAATTGACGCGAGTATTTCGCGGAATTTTTCCTGCCACTCCGCTCACTTTTTTTCCATTTTGGTTGACCGCACGATAAAAAAAGTTAATAATAAATTTTCGGGACGTGGTTTCGAGTTTTCGTCGCTTTTTTCGTTGGCACGAAGTTTTCTGTATCGGAATGAAAAAATTTGAGGCGATAAGTGGCTCGCAAGCTTGGATATTGGCTCGCGAATAGCCGTGAGCAAAGCTCCAAGGTCGAATCCGTGGGAAACACTCGCAAGTGTCAGAGGTAGAGTTGCGGTTTACCTCTGACCTGTCGACCTGGATTACCAACGGGATTTCAACAAAACCCTTTCGACCACCGCCACATCTGCATGTTCACTATTGTCCAAGTCCTAGGCCCGAGACCACACGCGCACATCCCGATACCAACTTCTTCCAACTGCATTTATGAATTTCCTTCCTTCGTGACAAGGGATTCGAATCTCTGACATTTCCTCCAGGGGGATGGCAAGAAAAATTCACCACGAAAAAACGTAAAAGCTTCTCCAAAAATTACCATTTTTCATTCATTTTTCTTCCTCCTGCAAGAGTCTTCGAAAAATCTCTAGAAACTTAGACAAAAAAAGGGAATGAATATTGAAATTGATGAAATTCCTCAAGAAACGTCCAGAAACTTGAATAAATAAATAAAATAAAAATAAAGTAGAGAATAAATGTTGAAATGAATAAAATTTCTCGAAAAATCTCTAGAAACTTCGACAAATATGAAAAAAAATAAAGAACAAATATTGAAATAAATGAAATTCCTCAAGAAATCTCCAGAGACCTGAATAAATAAAAAAAATAAAAATAAAGTAGAGAATAAATGTTGAAATGAATAAAATTTCTCGAAAAATCTCTAGAAACTTCGACAAATATTTAAAAAAATAAAGAATAAATATTGAAATTGATGAAATTCCTCAAGAAATCTCCAGAAACTTGAATAAATAAAAAAAATAAAAATAAAACAGAGAATAAATGTTGAAATAAATAAAATTTCTCGAAAAATCTCCAGAAACTTTGACAAATATAAAAAAAAATGAAGAGTAAATATTGAAATAAATGAAATTCCTCAACATATCTCCAGAAACTTGAATAAATAAATAAAATAAAAATAAAATAGAGAACAAATTTTGAAATGGATAAAATTTCTTGAAAAATCTCTAAAAACTTGAAACAAAATTAAAAAATGGGGATTAAGTCGTGAAATAAATAAAATCTGACTGTATCGATAAATCGTGGCTGCAAAAAGTAATTTTTCCGAGTAAAACAGAGACCGAAAAAAAACTGGAGACTGTGAAGGCTCGAGATTTATTTCGTGATTGGAGTTTCGGTGAGTCGAGAATTTCGAGAGATTTATTGTTGATGAATTTCTCATTGGAAGTTAAATAAACGTTTTCGTGTGTATAGTTACGAAATATGAATAATGGCAACAGTTGGTTTCGTATGAATCATTGGAAATTCGTCTGTTTTGACAGTGGAATATTTCGCAATGTTTGTTATAGTGGTGAATAAAAAATGGAGCAGCTGGCGAGATCGATAATTTCGGAAATTTTGAAATACAACAATTTCTGCGATTCTGGACGATTGTAAAGTGAGAAAAAATGAGATGCGTTCAAAATGCATTTTTATAGATTTTTTGTCATTTTTTGTCCCCTGCCTCGTCACTGTCATGAAATTTTCGAAAAAACGCTCTGACGCAGCTGTGACGGTAAATTTTTTTTTTTTTTACCAGATCCTCGCAACATTCCATCGCAATTTTTTCTTTTCCCCATGAAATTTCGTCGATTGGTTATGAAAATTCTTCAAAAATACGAGACGAAGAAATTTCGCTCGTAGGGGCAATTTGTAATTTTTTTAAAATGAGGTTAATCCGAGCGCGCTGGACGGAAAGTTTAGAGTGAATTCGTACGTTTGAATGGATGGAAAGACTCGGCGGTTTGCGAAGGTAAATTAATTTTCTTCTCGAATAATTATAAAATGCACGTTCCCCCTTAAAAGGTCGCGGAGGGAAATTCTCCTTGAGTTTATTTCCTCACTGGCATAAATTATCAGGACGATTATTAGGAACGTTTTTAATTATTATTCAGTTCAAGCACTAAAATTTGCCTTTTTTTTTTTTTTTTTTTTAGGGAACGTCTGGAAAGTTATTTTTGTGAAATCATTTCGCAAAATGCCGTAAAGAGTCGGTCTGAGCTTTATTGCTGGTTTAATATTCTTTACCCACCGCAGCAGCTTCGCAAGCACCCCCAGGGCTTGACCCTACAGCTTTACCTCTTTAATTAATGAGAATAACCAACTATGTGTACAAACAACACCGAAGGGCTCGGATAAAGACGTTGCTAATAAAGTCAAAAATTGATCAAAGAAAGAAAACATTTCTTGCCAATTCATCATTTTTTCGCCATTTTTTTCTATCGTTCTGTAAATTTAATTAAGTTGACAAAAATTGCAGCTCAGTCTCTTGCATTTTGTATTTTTCCTCGTAATTATTTTTTTGATAAAAAAAAAATGGAAATGTGTTCGAAAAAAAAAATTTTCTTGACGATTAAATATTTTTTTTTGTATTTAATCAAATTGGCAAAATCGAAATGTCATTTTCTTGATTAAATAAAAAAAATTTGCGTTTTTTAACGATTTTTCGAACTTTTTGGTTTTTTTTTGTTTTTAATCAAAATAATTGGAAATGCAAGGGTTGGCGAGGAAATTGGTCGGGATTCAGTGCATTTGGCGTTTTAGGAATATCAAGCTGCGTTCTGCCATGTCGTTGACCCCGTTCACCGCGATAGAAATAAAAAGGGAAACGCTGTAAGAAAGCACTTTCGAAATTGGGTCAATATTGTCGACAAACAGGAAGCAGCGAAAATATCGTGCGGATATAAAAAAATATAAAATAAAAGAAAAGGTATAAAATAAAAAAGGATCGGTCGCAGGATGTGGGTGTGTACGTGTGTTCAAAAATTATGTACGTTCGGTGGTCGACCCAGTTTGCTGTGCCAAAGTGATTCAATACGTGTGGCCAGACCGAGAGGTTTTTGAGAAACGAGGTCGAACGTCCCCCGAGTTAATGTAACGTCATTGACCATCGTGCGAGTTCACTGAATCGCAGCTTTATGAAACTTTTCTTTTTAATATTGGCGTCAAGACGATACCGCGTCTCTAAATCAGTTTAAAAAGATCGAGCTGTCCTTTTTTTCCAAAATTGAATTTTATTCTCATAATTAATTTGAAAAAGCGCTCAATTTTTTGGGAAATTTCAAAAATTCTGATTTTTCGAAAAATAAACAAGATAATAACGATTTCGAATTAAAGTTTTTTTTTCAAAACCGATTTTTATTCATGAAATTACGAAAAAAAATCTGAGAAGGCCTCGATTTTTCGAAAAATTTCAAAAATCCTGATTTTTCGAAAAATAAACAAAATAATAACGATTTCGAATTAAATTTTATTTTTCAAAATCGATTTTTATTCACGAAATTGTGAAAAAATTCCAAAAACCCTCAATTTTTTGGAAAATTTCAAATATCGTGATTGAACATGAAATTATAAAAATGGCACGAGTGTTTTTTTTTCAAAACCGATTTTTATTCATGAAATTACGAAAAAAAATCTCAGAAGGCCTCGATTTTTCGAAAAATTTCAAAAATCCTGATTTTTCGAAAACTAAACAAAATAATAACGATTTCGAATTAAATTTTATTTTTCAAAATCCATTTTTATTGACGAAATTGTGAAAAAATTCCAAAAGCCCTCAATTTTTTGGAAAATTTGAAATATCGTGATTAAACATGAAATTATAAAAATAGCACGAGGGTTTTTTTTTCGAAATTGCTTTTTATTCACGAAATTACGAAAAAAAATCTCAGAAGGCCTCGATTTTTCGAAAAATTTCAAAAATCCTGATTTTTCGAAAACTAAACAAAATAATAACGATTTCGAATTAAATTTTTTTTTTCAAAATCGATTTTTATTCACGAAATTGTGAAAAAATTCCAAAAACCCTCCATTTTTGGAAAATTTCAAATATCGTGATTGACCATGAAATTATAAAAATGGCACGAGGATTTTATGTCAAAATCGATTTTTATTCACGAAATTACGAAAAAAAAACTCAAAAGGCCTCGATTTTTCGAAAAATTTCAAAAATTCTGATTTTTACAAAAATAAACAAAATAATAACGATTTCGAATTAAATTTTTTTTTTCAAAATCGAATTTTATCCATGAAATTATGAAAAAATTCCAAAAACTCTTAATTTTTCAAAAAATTAAAAAAATTATAACAATTTTGAATTGCAAGTCGAAAAAAATGAGAGTATTACGGTTAACGTGTAATAATGGAGAGAATAATTTCGAAGGAGTCCATAGGGGGAGGATTGGTCGTTGACCGCAGCGATTCCTTGGCATTGTTCGGTCCACGGGAGTTTCTCCGCAATAATAAAAGCTGGAGATTGATATTTTCCCTGCGCTCATTATTTTCGTGTAGCTTCATTCTCTTTTAACGTGTTTCGAGATGAAAGAAAAAAATCACAACAGCGCTTGGATGACAAAAGAAGAAAATGAAAAGTTGCAAGTTGGTTACGGAGTTAATTAAAAAAGACTCGAAAAAAATATCAAAGGGGTTGGAAGCCGAGGAATTTTTTTTTTTCATCCACTTTTACTCTCATTTTTGCAGTTTATTATTATGGAATTTTTTTTTCTCCACTGCATGAAACTTTATTTATTTATTATTCAAAAAAAATATGTCACTTTTAGTATCTTTTACGATTGTGTGTAATTTTCTTATAAATTGGCACACAGCGAAAACTCGGGCCACGATAAAGTCAGCGACGGTCCGGAGCCTGCAAACTTGGACCGAGTTTCCGGTCGTTGTTCTAGTTCGCGTTATGGCCCACACCCCGGGCATCCTGAGATCGTTCGCTTGCGCTTTTCCTGATAGAGATAAAGACGCGTTGCAAGAGAAAAAGGAAAGTGCCCCACGGAGGACTGGAGAACACCAAAAACGATAAAAGTTAAAAAGGAATAAAAATTTTATGTCGTACTTGACTGTATTTCAGTTTTTTTCCAAGTACATTAAAAGGACTTGAAAATTAATTTGGAAAATTGAAAAAAAAATGAATTAATCGAAAATTTGATAATTAAAAATTTTTTTTTCAACTGCGCGATAAATTTTTATTGGGATTTTTATTAATTTGAAGAATTAAATTTTTTTTTTTTTAATTTAATTCTAAATTTGATGATTTTGTTGAATTTCGATCTTTTTATTTGCGAATTTATTTGGGTCTCTGGTCGAGCTGGTGATAAATTTTTATTCGGTGCATTATACGAGTTTGGCATCGGGCGGAAATATCCGTGAACGATGAATCGGTGGCTGAGCCAGGAAGTCCGAATAATGTGAAAAGAGATCGGTGACCCAGCGATATATTACGAGGATGCGAATGTACGTTTTTATGCTTGTCTTTTTTGTGGGGTTGGTTCAAGATTCATTGAACTGAATTTAGTTTCCAGTTGGGTCAATGGGTCACCCATTCGTTCGGGAGAGAAACTTTAACTCACGCGAATTCGTTCAAACTTGTCTAGGATTTCGACTCTCCCGGGGCATCGTATTTATTCCATTCCGGAGGGCAAAAAATTCTGTGGCTTTTTCATTTTCCACTCGCGAATCACGAACCGAGTTGTGCTTTTTTAATAAACTCGGCAACGAAACTTTTCCTTGTATTTTTTGAAAAATCCGATCGCGAATATCAAGTTTTTTATAATTTAATAATCAAAATTCAATTTTTGTTCAAAATAAAATGATTATAATTGAATTAAAATTAAATAAAACAATAAAATATTAATATAATTTATTGTGTTATTTTATTTTTAATTAAATTTCAATTTTATTCCAATTTTCATTATTGAATATTCAATTATTTGAATAATTATTGAATTATCGAATAATTATAAATAATTATTGAATTATTGAATAATAAATTATTGAATAATTATTCAATAATTTTTTTTTTAATGAAATTTCAATTTTATTCCAATTTTCATTATTAAATATTCAATTATTTGAATAATTATTGAATTATTGAATAATATAATTATTGAATAATTATTTATAATTAGTTACAATTATTCAGTAATTATATTATTCAATAATTCAATAATTATTCAAATAATTGAATATTTAATAATGAAAATTGGAATGAAATTGAAATTTAATTAAAAATAGAATAATTACCAAAAATATAATAATTATTTATAATTATTCAATAAATATACAAAACATATATTCATAAAATAAAATAAAATAAAATAATCAATAATTAATCGAAATTGAAGAATCGAGTTTTTATTTTTTTATTTTTCCAACAGTTTCGTTATTCAATTCTTATAAAGACACTGGGACGACGGTTTGTCTTTGCGAAATGTACTGATAATTGTTAATTGCTCAAGGGCCTTGCTGTGAGATTTTTTTTCCATTTTAATTAATCGTTTCGTGATTAATAATCAAAATAAAATGTTAATTGAATTTTAATTCAAAATAAAATGATTACAATTGAATTAAAAATAAAATAATAATATAATTAATTGTGTTATTTTATTTTTAATTAAATTTCAATTTTATTCTAATTCTCATTATTAAATTATTAAAAAAATATAAAAAATATGAAAAAATCGAGTTTTTTTTTGTTATTTTTAATTTTTTTGACACTTTCGTTGTTCAATTTTTGAAAAGACACAGCGACGACGGTTTGTCTTTGCGAAATGTACTGATAATTGTTAATTGCTCAAGGGACTCGCTGCGAGATTTTTTTTTTGATTTTTTTTTAAATTTTTTACAAAAGAACTTTTTTGGTTCTTTGACAAGGGTCTTGGAAAGTTTTGTACGATGGTTGTGCCAGGGCTATACGCGCATATAGGTTGTATTGATGAAATTCCACTGGGACGACGACACTTTAGAGTTTCCGGGCCACCAAACCACCGAGCAGGGGTGGAAAGATATAAATGGCGGTAGGGTAAATTGATCAGCGACTAAAGGCGCTCGCAGCGAGAATTAAGTCAACGAAAAGTCAGTGCGGAGATGCCTTAGTTGGAAAGAAATAAAATGTTGGTTCTGTAGCTCGTGTTTTTTTTCGTGGGAGGGCAAAGAACGTGATCAATTGAGTTTGAGTCAATGGTCACAGTTCGAGGGCAGCCAAACCCTTGAGACTGATACGAATGGATTGAGGAAATTATTGGGAAACGAAGTTGCAGCTTTGGCATGAAATTTCCGAGGGAATTTTTTTTTTTAAATTAATATTTAACAAAAAAAATTCGTGTCTGACATGCACAGAATTTTCCACTTGCAGATTTTCGCTCCAGCCCCAACTCCGGCAAAAATGATCGGAAAAATTTCAAACAACGTGTTTTTTTTCTTAATCCTTTTACCTGGCACTTCGTGGCAATTATCGCACCTGTTGCGTCCGCCCGATCGCCCTAAATTCTCGGCGCTGGTCAATCTCGCGTTTAATCGTGAAACAAAGCTCGCGAGGCTAATGGAGTGTGAAAAATTTCAAGGATGGTGTCGTGGAAAATATCGTCAGCGTTTTCCATGGAGGACTTTTCATTTATTTTCAAACCGTCCGATTCGATTTTTCCTGACATTCTCACAAATTCGGTTTTTTTGCAAATTAAACAAATATTTGCAACAAAAATATTTTTGAGTCTCGTTTTATTTTTGATGCCAAGATTTTTCGTATTCGTATCTCGTCGTCATTATTGTGTTTCTTTTTCTCATTAGCAAAGTTTTTGGCTCGATTCTTCGCTGCGGCAGGGGACAAGGGAAATTTCGTTAGCAGGCGAGCGAGGCAAAGAAAAGGGGAAAAAGTCGTGTGTACACGTGGCCTAGAGCATAATGACGATTGGCAAAAAAGTTTGGCTTAATTCAGTTACGGGGCAAGAGCTTTGTGGCGCTGATGAACTGAGTCAGTTTTTTCTGCAGGCTAATCCTGGGGGAAACGTTTCATGATTTTTACGCGTGAGCATCTGGAAGAGGCAAAAAAAAAAAAAACAGGAAGAAAAGGCAACGATGAGTATTTTTCATGCGTCATAATGAGCCAGAAGCCTGGTCCTGGACACACTGGGTCAAATTGACCCGGAACGAAAAATCAGTCAAAAAATCGTTTTGGAACGGATAATAAAGGGAATTGAATTTTTTGGACCAAAAAGTCGAAAAGCCTGGCCTTGGCCACACTGGGTCAAATTGACCCAAACTGGAAAATCGGTCAAAAAATCGTTTTGGAACAGATGGAATTTTTGGCGATTGACGAGACTGTTTTGTGAAAAGCGTGAAGCTCGATTACGAGCTCCACTCGCGCGAAAAAGTCATTCAACTTGAGGGGGTTGAAAAAAATGAAAAATACAGGCAAATATTGGCTGGAGGCACGAGGGAAAAGAGGAAAATGGTTTGCAGTGTTGAAGAATATGAAAAGAGAGGAAAAAAACTGGTTGGAAAGATGCAACGAGTGTTGGTCGGAGTGTGGCAATTAAAATGCAAATTGAGGACGCTCCTGAATGGGCTGAACATTGGCGGGCGTCCCAAAGCATCGGAAGCCCAGAATCGGCGTTGAAAGGTAAAAAAGGAAAAATCCAAAGCAGCAATTGCGATCGCTGTACGTTTCTTCCGAGACTTTGTCTTCTCGATTCAACTTCACGAACTATTTTCTCCAAGGGACAGGGAGAGCACAATTTACTCCTGTTTTTCTTCTTCGCAGTTCCCCGAGCAAGACTTTATCGACAGACTTTTTTGACCGACCATTTATTCTCGATTTTACGGTTCCCCGCAGTGTCGTCACGTTTTTTTGTCCGTCCAACGATTTTTCGAGTTTTTAGTCCCTTAAAATTGGATCCGATTTTTATTTTTATCGGAATTCAATTTTTTTTTTTTTTCGATTCACAAAATTCCCGGACACCGTTCAGGATTTTTAACGTGGGATTTAATATGAAAATCATGCATGCGTGTCGCAGCGATTTACAATGGACTCGTCGAGCGTGATACTCATCGGGAGGAATAAAAAATAAAACGAGTCTCGATAAGGGTGAGCAATTGATATCGCATTGTGAAGAAAAATGTTGGATATTACGAGAGGGAGAAATAAATGAATGAAATAATTGATTTTCGAGAAAATCTTGATCGTAATTTGTTGAATTTTTATCTTTTTCGTTTCTTCGATTCATTTTTATTCTCGTGGTATAAAACGAACCAACTAAGACGCGCACGATCGTTCGGTGCACTAGAAGCTCGTCACGTACTCGCGGTTTAATGGAAAAAGTCGATTCGAAAAATGGATTATCCGCGTGGACTTGGAATTAAATGAAATAATAAATTAGAGGGATGAAGAAAATTGATCGATTAAGCACGTTCTAGGGCGACGCTCAATTCCAAATGTTTGTTTTCACTTTTTCTTACATACAAAATGGTTCGCGAGCCCAAGTTCATTTAAAAAAGTTGTTACCAATTAAATAAAGAACGAAATACTCTAAATTCAAGATTTTCCAAGGTAATTTGTATTTTTTATGTAATAACCAAAATTTCCAAAATATTTTACGACCGATTTGTTTTGAAAAACTTAATAAAGCTTCTTCGATGTTACACAAAAGCATGTGCAAAGTTTTAAGAGGCTTGACCATTTAGAAATGGAAATATTTAATGTTGAAAATTGCAACTTTTAACACTCGCTCTTATGGGAAACTCGTGAAAATTCAAGATTTTCCAAGGTAAATTGTATTTTTTATGTAATAACCAAAATTTCGAACAAATTTTACGACCGATTTTTTTGAAAAACTTAATAAAGCTTCTTCGATTTTACACAAAAGCATGTGCAAAGTTTTAAGAGGCTTGACCATTTAGAAATGGAAATATTTAATGTTGAAAATTGCAACTTTTAACACTCGCTTTTATGGGAAACTCGTGAAAATTCAAGATTTTCCAAGGTAAATTGTATTTTTTATGTAATAACCAAAATTTCGAACAAATTTTACGACCGATTTTTTTGAAAAACTTAATAAAGCTTCTTCGATTTTACACAAAAGCGTGTGCAAAGTTTTGAGAGGCTTCACCATTTAGAAATGGAAATATTTAATGTTGAAAATTGCAACTTTCAACACTCGATCTTATGGGAAACTCGTGAAAAGTGTGATTTTTATAAATAAATATCTCGACTTGTACATGGTGCAACCCCTTAAAATTTGGGGAGCTATTAAATGTCACCATTCTCTTTGCGTGGTGCAAATTTAAGGGAATTTTATCGATAGAAAAATTTGCATGCAACGTCCTTAATTATGTTTCTTTGGAAAGGCTGGTTTTTATTTGTTTGTCACCTTCCATTTTGCAGCGAGCTGTATTTCTCACCAAAAGTCGATCAGAAAAAATGGCTCGAGTTTTATTGATAAGGGTGACTTTGAAAGATCGACGCGGTGTTTTTTGCCCTTTGTTGGTTCTTTGTGTTGTTTTTAGCGATGACTGTTGGGAGTCTCGAGCGATGAAGTTTAGTCGATATTTTTGTTCATTTCCTGGGGCAGAGCGATCGGACAGAAAAAATATTGGGAAAATGCTATCACTCGCCAATCATCCTTTTATTCTTTCCTTTATTTTCTCGCTTTGTGTTTCCTTTTTTATCGTCATCGTCGGCTTATGGGATGATGGAAAGTTCGTTCCTAAACTTGCCCATTTTTTTTCTTTTTTTCTTCGCTTCTTCGTGCACCGAAACTTGCACGGACTTCGGAGCCAGCAAAATGCAATCGCCACTTGCTCGGAAAGTCCTTCATGGGGATGAGACAATATTTTTCTCATGGAGGGTAAAAAAATTCATGGAGGATTTTTTAACCATTTTTTACGAACATTCTTGACACCAAAACTAAAAAATTTTCTCCCATAAAGAAAAATTCTCTGACGTCAAGAATTTGGGACACTTAATTCCCAATTTTTAACTTCCCCCATAAAAACGCGTGAAAATTCGAGTCCCGTTTCGTTTACGAGTTGCAAAAAAATGTGTTAAGGATTTTTCTTAAAAAATTTCGACTCCCAGCCTTTCTGGCAATCTGCAAACAAAATCCTAAATACATTTTTATCTGCAACTCGATTTTTGCAACTTTTCAACGAAACGTTGATGGGGAAATTAAAAAAATTGCAAATTAATTGTCTCAAATCTCTGAAAGTCGGAAAATTTTTCTCCATACGAGAAAACTTTTCGTTTCGTTGCCAAGAACGTTCGCACGAAATTTTCAAAGAACCCTAAAAAAAGTTGATCCCTCAATCCACTTTTTTTTGGGTTTTTTTTCGCTCCAAGCGAATTTTCTCTGTTGAGATTTTTTGGCGTGAAAAAAAAAAGAAGTGCAATCGAAATGAAATCTTTCCATTTTGTCACGGGAGAATGGAGGATCGAGACGGGCCTATAAATTGTCTCCACGTATAAATAAATAGATATACATGCAGACCCACCCACACACTCGTTTAAGGACGTGCGTTTTTTGTTGAGGACAATATGTGTATAGATAAATTCCTTTTTTCATGACAGATCGTTTCCACCGGTGTCCCATGAAAGAGATAAAAAGGTAAATGAAAAAAAGAAAAAAAAGGTGCGGAACGAGGGAAAGGTTGAAATATGAACGCGCACGTTCGAGAAGAGTGATCGTTGCGGATCTGTATGACGACAAGTGAATGGACCAATGGCTATACGTTCGGTCTTCATCTTTGTAGCATTTTTTCATGAATATATCAATCCCCGAGCTGTTTGTGTAACTGTGACCGAGGGCTCAGGCTTCCGGGACAGAAATGGCCGAATATTCCAAAAGATTGGGAATTTCTCGTTTTAGTTTAAAAATTTGACAGGTCCTCACAATTGATGGCCTTTGGCCCGTTTTTTTGTCGTTTCTGGACGAAAACTCGTCGATGAATTATTTGTGTAAATTTTCTCGTAGATGGATAAATTTAAGGAGATTTTTTTTTCATTTGTCGATAAACTCGGATTACGATTTTTGAATCGAATTATCGTCAAACTCGAGCTTTTTTTCAGGCCTCAAAATTTAAGGGAAATATTGATTTTACGGAAAAAAGCTTCGGACAAAAGTTGTAGGAAATTTTCTCTAGTTTATTTCTTTATATAACCATTTTTGTCGTAAAATGAGTCTGAAAGGAGATATTGTTGAAAAAGTGTTTGCTTGCGCCATTTTTTCAATATGGCGGCTCGAGCGCAAAAGCTACAAAGTGGTAAACTAAAAATTCGGAAAGAGGGCAGCAAAATCTATAAAATTACACATTTCCAAAACTCCCGGAACATTTTTCAGTTGGCCCACCTTTTTGATCACATTGCCAGTCAAGAAAACGTCGAAAGAAATCATTTTCCACTCAGGAGGGATTCGTGAACTTTGTAGAGAATGGCGACTGGTGAAGCTGACATTTATCTACATAATTCATCGAGCTAATCCTTGGTCGACGAGCTTGATACTCTGAGGAAGGAAAAAAAGTTTCTGGGTAGTTGAGAACACGAAGCAGCAAACATTCTCGTGACGAAGAGTAACGAAGGATTGTTAGGAAGTTGGTTGAAAAGTGGGCCCTTTATTTTAGTCTTGGAGGGACTGCGGAATAATGAGGGAATTATTTGTTACGTAAATTTAGGGGTAGATTTAGCAGATTCGCGAAATTTTGTTGTTTGATATTGTTTATATAAATTTATGGACAAATTCGTTTGGTTTTTTTGCAGAAGTGATTTGATCACCAATGATGAAGAGTCGCCATCAATTTCGTAGGCGTTTCAGCCTGCAACCCTCGTCCCTGAAGGAGGGCCAAGAGGAAAGCCCCACAAAAAATGTTAGGTGAGTCGAAAAAACGGAAACTAGTACGAAATCCTGAATATGAAAAGGAAAGAGAGATGGAGGGGGGTGGGGGGGGGGGATTAATAGCGCAGCTGTTCGGATTTGAATAAAATGGGGCAAGCCTAGAGACATTTTTCAAGCGCTTTTTCCCCATGTTTTTTGTTCCCACCCCCGAAAAGTATGGCTCGTGATATATGGAAGTTTTTCCGCAACAAAATATGGATTTCTGTTGCATGAATTTCCATATGTTCGTCGACTCTAATGGCAAAAACATTGCAGCCAAGTTTCAATGGATTTTATTAAACAATGATTGTTTTTTGCGATTCTTTTTGCTGCCTCGGACCGTACGAGTCGCCATATTTGAATATTTTGCCCGGAAACCATTGCATCGATTCCCATGAGCTCGTCTATTTTAATGAGGAAAAGTTATCAGGAAATTCCTATGAATTTTAATAAAAAAGCTTTTCGGATATTTTTTCCTCCCTCAAAACGATTTTCGGGGGAAAAATTTCTCAACGTAATGCAATTTTTTTAATTTATTTTGATTTTCATTTTTAATCGTAATTTTTCGATCTATTGATTTTTTTTTTTTCCCATGAAAAATGGTTCCTTTTGACTGATTTTTCTTTGAGTCACGAAAGGTGACGTGACACCAATGACAGTACGAAAACCTTCAAGTATAATGTAAGGCTTTCAGGAAGGATGAAAATCCATGGTGAAGGGGCCTCGTTATAATCCTCTACCTTAAGGATAAGTACGAACTTCCCTAAACTCCTTAACCCCCATAGACTTTTCTTGCGTGACGCTCAGCTACTCTTTTATTCCTTTCCCTTTTTTTCCATCCCACACCCTCGCCCCTCTCATCGCTTTCGCGGTTTTTGCACATCGGTCTCGTCCTTTCTTCGAGCATCATCACAAATTACATCCAACTACTGGTGAATTAAATCCCTCGTCGCTTCAGAACTGCTGGAAAACGGAGGCGAGCGATGTCTTGAAAGGGAGCTTGTAAATTTTTTATACAGTCGTCAAATTTTTCTTCCACGCAATTTCAAAGGCTCACATTTTCTCTATCATCAGAATTTTCGAGAAAAAATCGGTTTTTTTTTGTAATTATGCAGTTTGGTCACATTTCCGAAAAACTATGGGAAATTTTTTGGAAGCTGACATTTCCCATAAATTCCATGAGTTATGGGGTTTTGAAGTTCTCAAAAGTCCACCGTGTTGTATTTTTGTTTGCAACAATCGAATTCAATTGTGATTTTTAAAAATTGAGTTTATTTTATTTTTATTTTAGCCGCGAAAGCAACTACAGCTCGGAGACCCTTGGCCTTCGAGTTGGCTTATCGCTCTTCAATCCGAAACTCACGACTATCTCCTCCCACTAATTTAGCCTCGAGCCCTTAGCCTCGAGGTCTTGTACTTGGGAGCAGCTCGGCTTTTCCTCAACCGAGATATCACACGGGCTTTAATCTCCCGCTGGGTCTTTCGCGATGGTTGTTTCTTTGTCAGCCACGTACCAATAAGGAATACCTCTTGGAGCAACCTGCCTTATTTTCACCCTCTCGCTCGTACGGATAACGTTCGTGCCGGTGGTGTGGAACGAAAAGTGGCCGGCAAAGGTTCAGGCCTTTTCAGGAATTACCATTTCGTCTATAACGTGTAAAAGTACCGACGATTTTTCTCCAACGAATTAAAAGGTTGATGAGAAAAGTTGATTAAAATTCACGAGTTGAAATGTCTGAAGGACGAACGAAATTATTTCTACGAAGCCCCTTAACGAATTAATGACAAGAAAGACATTTTCAAAGTGAAAAACTTAAAAAAGGCAACAATTTATTAATTAATCAATTAATTGATTAATTATTAATTATTAATCATATAATTATTAATCAATTAATTGATTAATTATTTAACTAATTTATCATAATTTTTCCCCTCCCGAAAGACCCATCACTGCGAGCTTCTTAGATTCGATTATTTGAAGGTCATTGCTAGTCAGTCAACCGACTCCTGTTCCATCTACTTTGTATGAAATTTTTAACATCGAGAGATCGAAATTATCGTTGTTCTGTTAGTCGAACGAATTTACTTGGTTCGCATTTCTTTCGGGTTAACATATAATTTGAGCATCACCGGATATGTAAAAGCTGAATGACGAGGGTGTACAAAGTGCTCGAGAACAAGAAAATGGAAGCTGAGAGGTTGGAGGGTAGAAAATGTACTTAATTTACGAAGGCCGGGTGCTCGTAATCCAAAGACGCGGGTCTCTTCGAATCGCACTCCCGCAGAGTCTCCGTACTAAAGTTTCCATCCCTCCTGTATTTCGCTATCTCTCTTTCTCTTCCACCAGGCCGCTGTGGCAGCCACAGAACTTGACTGAAATTTTCCCATCCACGACAACTTTCCCGCCCGTCTGCCTTCCTTAATTAATTAATTGAAGCAAATTCAGCGACGCGTCGTAACGGTGATTCGATCCTCTTCTGCGAAACTACATCCTTTTTATTCTACCATTGACTCGCTCGTTCAGCCTCTCCCCTCATCGTCCCGAGTATTCACCCGATCCTCCTTTCATCAATTTAAATTTCTCAAGAGGTTTTTACCTCCCGACAGCCTCCAAACGGTAATTGCTTCTGAATTATTATTTGCACGAGTTTCTACGGTTCAATCGAACCTAATGAGACTCCGGCAACGAGATGTCTGCTTTTCAGACGGTTAAACAAATCATTTCTCTTTGAGAAAAAACGCCCAGACGCGCCGTAGCAATGAGGGCGTGACTCTGGAATCGAAAAGTTTCATCAAACCCTAAAATTACTCTCAACAAGATCGATTTTCGTAATTGCAAATTTGAATTTGCCAAATTTTCCCGCCATTTACAGCGCATGCGTTCTGACTCCGATGTACTAATGCGCCAGAGGGCGCTAGTGTCTATTCTGAACAACCGTAGCCCGCGAAATTCAAATGAAATTCGTTTGTTTTTGGAGAAATTTCAAGTGTTTTTCGTTTCTTTACAGAAACGAGAGACTGTCGGAATCGGAAAGCGGTGGAAAGCCGACGGAAGGTCCCGCTCGCCACAAGATAGTGGTTATGGGTGCGGCGAAAGTTGGGAAGTCAGCGATAATAAATCAATTTCTCTACAATACGTTTTCGCCGAAGTACAAGAGGACCGTGGAGGAGATGCATCACGGTGACTTTAACGTTTCCGGGATACAACTGACTCTCGATATCCTCGACACTTCCGGTTCTTACGATTTTCCTGCGATGAGAGAACTCTCGATAAGATCCGCTGACGCCTTCGTACTTGTTTACGACGTTAACGACGTTTCAACTTTCGAGGAGGTTCAGACACTTCGCACTCAGATTCTCAACTCGAAAGGGGCTGTCCCAATCGTCGTTGTTGGCAACAAGGTTGACCTTGTCCTCGAAGACGACGAGGAATTAGGCGGCGAGGTAAATTGCCGTTAAATCAATAGAAATAAAATAATGAAAAATCATGTTTTCTCGCTTTATTGACCATGTGAATGGACAGTTTCAGGTAAACACGGAAAGAACGAGGGAGCTCGTGGTTACGGAATGGGACAACGGATTTGTCGAGGTATCAGCTAAGAAAAATGTCAACATCGGCCAAGTTTTTAAAGAATTGCTTGTGCAGGCAAAGGTCAAGTACAATTTAAGTCCGGCGTTGAGACGCAGACGTCGACAGTCTTTGCCACCGCCTCAACATCTCAATTCCCGAAGTAGCAGCGCTCACGTACCGTCCCCAGCTCAATTACAGCATCTTCAACAGATTCGTGAGCGTTCCGAGGGTAAAAGGAATTCTTGTATTCTCTCGTAAAAAAAAAAGAAAAAAAAACCACGAAAAATTGAAAAGCAACCAAAAAAGTCATAACCACAAAAATGGAAGGGACGAAAAAGAGCAAACCGACCAAAATCGAACAAGATTTTTCGAGCCCTTTGCAAATGACTCGAAACTTTGAAAAATTCCGTCGATCTCATTCAGCCCCTCTTTTATTTCATTCAATAATCTCGTCAATTTTGCGATTGACCATAGATACGAAATAAATATTACCGAATAATTGCATTCCACGATGTTCCTCAGCGTTTTTTGCAAAACTGGCCTACAAAACGCGTTCATTACAGATCGAGAAATTCAAGTCTTAGCAATCGATCATTAAAATTTAAACAATTAAAAAAAAAACAATAACAATAACCGTCAATACTTTTCTTCCGCATCGAATTTCCATTACACATCTTAACCTCCTAGTCCCGTCACATTAATCTCAATCTATTGCAAGCCCTAAAAAAAAATTCACTGAAAAATCGGTAAAAAGCACGAATCGAAAAATTCCTCGATAAATTTTTCCTCCTTTCAAAATTGAGTTTTTCCCTTCCAAAATCTTTTCTTTTCCCACATTTCTCGACCGTTTCTTCTCCAAATTTGATTTGACCTTGTCCATTGAAAAAATTGTGTAAAAAAATGTTTTTTTTTTTTTAAATTGTAACTTTTTGAAAAAAAGAGATAAAGGACACGTTCTTTTGAATTTTTGTGCAAGTGACAAAAGTTTCGGTCGTATTTCAAGTGCAGTATTAAAATAATGAAAAAATATACGTTTCTGGATATAAATAAATAAATATATGGATAAAAGCTATAATAATTAATATAAATATGTATAAGAAATGAGTGGAGGAGAAAGAAAATTTGGGGTGTATGTAAATAGTTAATATTATATATAAATATATAAAAAATAATTGAACGAAAAATGAAAATGATGAATCAAAAATTACGTAATAAACAATATGTATTGTCGTTTATCTCGAGACCCATATTGGGTCCAGTTTTACATGGCTCGTTTTTTAGTTGTTTTAAGTTACTGATGTGGCACTGATTATTGTATTTTGGCTCGTAGCCGTTTGGAAATTATGCAAAATAAACGAAACGTCGCTGCATTTCTGCTCGTATTAAGTTTTTTCAGTCCGTGATAATTTTCGATAAAAATTTTTCTTTTTTTTCTAAATAATTGAGATTTTCGGATATTTTATTGGATTTTTTTTTTTTTTTACCGATTAATCGCTGTTTTGCTCGATCACCGTGTTTTCCAGGTTCGCTGGCTCTTTGATCTCTCGGGGACGAATTATCTTTTTGTACCAGGACTCTTCGGCCGTGCCGAGGTCTCGTGATCTGCAAGGCAGAAGCAGATTTTTTTCTGGGATAGTAAAAAATCGATCTGGCGATTTTTCCGCGCTGAATTTTATTCTTAAGGGAATTTTTATTCACTCACTTTACGATTTCTTTTGATTGAGGCTTTCGCACGGGATTCCAACCGCTTGCGGGCTTTTCGTTGTGGACCATGACGCCGCGGACGCACAGCGATAAGTTGAGTTTTATTAAGTTCATGTCCTGCGAATGAAAATCAATTCGAATTTGAGGAATTTCGAAAATTGCTCAAAATTCGAGAAATTTCGAAAATTACTCAAAATTCGAAAAATTTCGCAAACCTGCCATTCGACGCTTATCATATCACAGAGGCTCAAGACGTCGGCGGAGGATTCAACGTGCTCGATCTCAGACATGGTGTTGATATAATTCTCGTGAAGAAATTGAAGAAAAATATTCGATTGTGACAAAAACGAGGACGATATTTCGTCAGGATCGTGAACGAATGTCCAGGAATTACCGGATTGGATTCCTGTCGAGATAATTCAAATTATTTCATGCTTTCAACCGCAAATTCCCATTCATTGAGCTAATTTTTTGAAAAACTGACTTTTCGGGTGAATCACGCGACCGATCGCATGCAAAAGTCCCAGACTTTCTGCGCGAGTCTCGCAATCGTGTTTGAGTTTGTTGTCAGACACTGTAAAAGTAAAATCAATCGATACTGCCCGAAAATCCCTGAGATTCTCAAGTTTAAGGAATTCAACGACAAATTTGCTTATTCAGCATTATTTCGATAATTAATTAATTCATTAATCAATAAATAATTAGTAGATATAATAATTAATTGATTAATTAATAATTAATTAGTAAATGAGTATTAAAAATAAAATCAAAAAACTGAAATTAGTATTAATTAATATTTACTAATTAATTATTAATTAATTGATTAATTAAATATCGAATTAATTAATTAAATAATTAAATATCAAATTAATTAATTAATTAATAATTAATTAGTAAATATAATGATTGATTGATTAATTAATTCCAACGACAAGAGCTCGAAACCCGTAAATTTTTAATTTTTTTTTTGTCAAATTTTTCACGAACCTTTGAGTGAATTGAAAATTAAATTCAAAATCGAGCTCCGCACGTCGCCGATGCTGTTCGACAAGACCTCGTCGATGTGGAATTGCCTCACGTCGATGAATTCGCTCGCTCGGGCGTTGAGAATCGAAGCGACTCTTTTGAGCATATTTTTCATGGCGGCCTGCGTCGTGGAGTTGAGGCTGAGCAAAAATTTCATGAAATTCCTCGATTAGGAAAAAAAAATGCGAAATAAACTAAAAATTCTATTTTTTTTTCTCGGTCAAGTGGAAAATTCACCTGATGTGATCGATGCTGAATCTTTCTCTGACTGCAGATGGAAAAAGAGTCTTCATCGTTCTCGAATTGCCACCGTCGTTGCAAACGAAAATCAAAGGTTCTTTGCCGTATTGAAAATAATTTCTGGATCAAAAATAATTCCGCATTTCTTCCAAATACACGATCGACCTTTTTTTCCATCAAATCTGAATCATTTCTTGAAAACTCACTCTAACAATTCGCTGAATTGATCTTCTTTGATGAAATAAACGTTGGGAATGTCTTTGACGAGCAACAGACGGCGAGAATTTTTATCAAAAAGTGAATTGTAACGAGTCGTTCTGATTAAAAAATCCAGAAACTTGTCGCTCTGTCTCGACGAAGCGTCTGGCGAGGAAAAATCAAAAAATTTCAATGAAATTGCGAGCGACGGACCCGCCGGAAGTTCCCGTCGTGGGAACGCGACGAGAACTCGTAACGATTGATTAAAAAATTCTAACGAGGCCGCTAATTATAAAAAAAATGGGCAAAAAATTGATTTTCCGTCAAATTCCAACGACGGAAACTTTTGGACCGTAAAATTCGTTTAGCGGATCTTACAACTTTCGTAATCGGTGGAATCGGCCGGAGTGGTCCATTCGACGACGTCGAATCCGTTAGCCTTGGCGATGATTTTCAAGGCGGCGGTTTTGCCGCAACCGGATGGTCCGGAGACGACCAGAATTCTGGGTTTCCGGATTTCGCCTCCGTCAAGAAACCATTCGTCGATTTCTTTTTGTTTTTGTTTGCTCACAGCGAGATCCTCAATTTTTTTGGGTTCGCACGCTTCGAGCAGTTTGGACAAGCTGCGGATGTCGCTGGATTTTTTGAATCTCGAAAATGTGGGCATGGGCATGAGGTTTTGGCTGTGGAGATCGTCTTTTTTTTGTTTTTTTCGAGCCGGAGCGTCTTTTTCCGCCTCGTCGAACGCCGACAGCAATTCTGACCAGCCGTTTTCTTTCTAACGTCGAGAAAAAGGTCGAGTTGAGAATTTCGAATTTTCTAATCGAATTTTCTCGTGATTTCGACTAAAATCGACGAGATTTTCGTTTCGGAAAATATTCGCGAACAAAAACGATTTTTCTAGGGTCGAATCGAATTTTTTTACAATATTCTACATAACCTAATTCTTACCTTGGATTGCGACATTTTCGGGGCCGATTTTCGCTGGATTTCCCGGAAAAACTTGATTTTTCTTGCTGCCGTTTATTCGGCCCGTATCGAGGAAAATCCGGCAGAGAAATTACGAGTTTTCTGTCAAATTTCACACACTTTACTATTGTCCGTTCGGCAGAAACTCCGCTACAACCTTACGGACCTTCTGACTCGCGGAATTGTACGAAACTTCGATCCTGAACATTCTAAACAATTAAAAAATCTCGTACGAGCTTAAAAAAACAATTTGAGATTGAATTGTGTTTTGGTTTCTCGAACAGAATTACAAAATCAAAGTAAAACGTTTGTTTACGATTTTTTGTGCGATTGCAGCGCCACCTGTTGCCAGGAGTTTGCAAAATGTCGATATTTCAGGAATCTGCAGTTTGAATCCGCATAAAAAAGTGTAAAAAACTGGGTGAAAGTTTCGCACGACGATGAATAAGTGAAGAGCTTGTGTGAAATTATTTTTTTAATCCCACGTGGACTTTTTTAAAGATTTGTGATCGCCTCTGTTGATAAAAAAGATTTCGTCCTTACCATAAGTCGATAACAACAACGTTTTCTTTATCGGCGGAGCTCAGACAAGGAGAAAGATTGGAAAATCGGTGTCAAATCGTTACAACGTTCGGACAGTCGTTTTGCAGGATGATTTTGAGTGGGGGAAGCTGGAAAGAACGAGAAAACCACGTGGGATAGCCGGTGAATGTCCGTTCTTTCGCTTACGACGTCTCGAGCTGTCCTGATGAGTATCATAGCATAGTTTACACACACATACAGTTGTCGAATGTGCAGCAGTATGTATGCGATATGGCATGTACAGGGAACCTTTCTTCGTTTTTTTTTAATCGTTCGGATCAACTCTCTCTCGCTGGCAATGAACTTGCTCGCATGATACAAACCGCTAGTATATTCGCGACTACGAGGCCAGACGCAAGCCTTTTTTACTCGTAGCCGTTGAATTTATTTCGTTCGCTATATTTTTATAGTTAATTTTTGTTTCGAAAAGTTCGAACGTGAAAATTCTTTACGAGCACGAGACTCGCGCAGATCTACGGAGTCTCGATCGTTTGTCTTCGCTTTCATCATGTTCTTCAGATTCGCGATCTTCGTGGGACTCGGATCCGTCGTCGCCACCATTATTTATCTTACTCCTGTCCCTGGTGAGTTTTTGGGGTTTTTTAACTTTTTGGTAATGGCCGCGATCGATGCATTTTAACGATCTATCGATCAATCTTGTCGAGGATCACAATTTCGATCGGTATAGATCGGTTTAAGGATTTTTTTGAAAAATCTTTTGATGCGATTCTGAAAAATCACTTTGGAAAATGAATCTCAGGACCAAAGCGATGATCGTTGACGAAATTCCCATGCGATTTCTGCAGATCGCGGTTCGTGTGTGTAATACGAAAAAAAATTTAAATTGCTTTGGAGAAACGCGGCCCGTTGGTCAATGCGCAAGCAAGAAAACCTGTTGCGCTGTCTTTTTGTTTGCATTTCGAGAGTGTCGAGATATGTTTGCGATACGAGTAAAAAGATTCCGAACGGCGTTCAAACGGAAATGACTAGAGTCAGGATTCAATTACACTCGACGGGAGCTCAGCGCTGTCTGTCTATTTTATTTACTATTTACAGTAATCAGAAAACATTCTTTATCTCGCTACTTAGGCTTTCGATACGAGGAACAAACATTTAGACTGAGGAAGCACAAACACCGGGATTTTTCATCATTTCTTTAGGCAATTCATCGCTAAAACTGTTTAAATTTCAAATTTTTTACTATCGCGCGCGCTTTTTTCGTACAATTCATCGCCGCCAGGGGCCGAGACTAAGCGCGGGAACATCGAGCGTGCAGAAAATAATGGCTATTTCGTAACGTCTCTGCACTTTTCCCTCATTGTTCATCGTTGCGTTTCGATCTTTCGAGCACATCGAGAAAATAATTCGAAATAAAATCAACACGGAAAATAAATTAGTTTTGTTTTTTTTCTTCTTTCCGTCAAGAGAAATCGTTCGACATGAGTTTTTGACATAAAAAAAATGCAATTCGTGCTCTGTTGAGTGGACGAAAAAATCTTTTCATTTATCGTATGGCAAAATAGTAAAAGTTCAGGTCCCTGGCAAATTTAATTCGTCATCCAGGATTACATTAACAAAAGAAAAAAAAATCATGACGCAACGAGTTATCGAGCGCCTGATTTTCGAAGCGTCTGTGAACGTGGGTTCTGATGTTTTTCTGACGACGGCGCAAAAATTGCTTATTAATTCTTGTACACCGAGTAGAAAAAAATTCTCGTGTATGGAGTGGCGCGGGCTGAACCCAAGAAGGTGAAAGTATAATGGCGCGGTGTCTAGAGTGTTTCAACGAGCTCTCACAATTAATTGGGCTCTGGGGAGGAAAAAAATCGGGGAATCTCGTTGCGTGTTGTTATGAATTCTTTCTCATCATAATGAGACATGCTTCATTTTCTACATGCAAGTAAACATGCTCAACAGCAAAAAATGATTAAATAAAAAACCAAAAATTGAATTTCCATCGAATTTTTTTTTTTGCAAATTTGAATTTAGCAAAAAATTCAATTTCCGATAAAGGGAAAGTAGTCGGCAGGGAAAAATACCGAAAAAATCGATAAATCGTGGCGAATCGATGTGCCGAAAGCTGCGAACCGCATAAATGGAATCA
Source organism: Diadegma fenestrale (assembly GCA_037043255.1). Taxonomy (NCBI): domain Eukaryota; kingdom Metazoa; phylum Arthropoda; class Insecta; order Hymenoptera; family Ichneumonidae; genus Diadegma; species Diadegma fenestrale. The sequence continues at coordinate 2,633,202 of CM073312.1, forward strand.
ACACTAAATTAAGGGGTACTCGAGCCTGTTTTACAAAAAAAGCTTCTCCACGAAGTAATCAAGTGACTTTTTCGAGTTTTGCACTATTAATTTTTTGTTTTCAACTGGCAATTAGATGAGAACGACGTTGATTGGCCTACATAATGGAAGATTGAACTCGAACCTGTCTACGGGTCTCGTAGACGGTCTGACAGGAAAAACGCTTCTCGGATATTCCGGTGCACCCAAGTGTTCGGGTAGAAAGTGGCAGAAATCTGAACAGGCAAGGCGCGAAGTCTTAGAAAGCTCCTGTCATGAACAATTATACGTTGACTTATAAATTTCGCAGGCTCGTGTAGTAGAATTTATGGGGAACTGCAGCAAGTAGTAAAAACTTGACTTTACTGTGTAGAAAAATGGAGCAAAAAAATTGGCTCGCACGTCGTCACTATAAAAGTTATGGAGAGTGAAAAAATCAATAAAAATTTTATTTCTCGAGCTTTCTCGAACGAAATCTCGTCCCATTAACCGCCACTTTGTAGTTTTACGTTTCATTTTCCAAAACGATGATTTTATTCGCTAATTTACGTAGATTTTCCAAGAAAAAGTCGATTGTGGCTGGAATTTTTTTTTTTTACGGTTTTTTTTAGTCCAACTTATAGAACGAGTGAAAAAAATGTTTTTAGATAATTATAATAAACATAATGCAAAATTATCGTACATCGGATCGTTGAATTGTTTGATCATAGGAACTGAGCGATTCTCGCACGCTTATATATTTGAATAGAGAAAATTTCAAAAAAGTAAAGAAAAATTTTTTTTTTTAAATTAAAAAAAAAAAAAAAAAAATTAGTTTGAAAATGACGAATTGAAGAAAGTTGAGAATTGCGAGTTTAAAAAGCGAAGAAAGTTTGTCTTTTATGACAAAAAATGAAAAGAAAATATTACACAAGGTTAGAAAGTGCGGCTGGATAAATTCATTGAGATCCGAAAGAGAGTCCAAAACTCGTATTAGCATAATAGACCGAAAACCGAGAGTGAAAGAAGAAATCATGCGTTGAGGAAAAAAAAAATGTTTTTTTTTAGTGATTTTTTTTTTATTCTTCAAATTTCCCCAACCGACGCCACTTTCTTTCCAACATCGCGGGGCTATGTGTCTCGGATGAGATGTCACGTGACGTCGCGAGGGCAATAAGAGAGAGAATGTCGTTTCTTTCGATGTGCAGGGCCATCGAACGAGCGAAAGCGAAATTACCGTGACGCAGCCTCATGTGCAGGCTGGTCCAGAGATCGATCTGTAGAATGGAGAAAGGTCGTGCGATGAAAGTTTACGAGCAACTGAGCAAGATCGATTAGACGATAAATAAGACGGCTGGATCGAAGTTTTTCCTTTTATTGCTGAAAACCTCGAGATAAACATTTTGTGAATTCAAAATTTTGAGTAATTTGAATTTTATTCGAAATTTTTTCAGAATTTTTACCGATTTTTTCATTGTCATTTATGTTTTTCTAGTTTTTTCGTCATATTAATTTTAATTTTATTTTGAAATTTCTGACGATTTTTTAGCGAGCAGTTTTACCGATTTCAAAAAATTTTTTTCATGATTTTCTTGTTTTTTTCGTTGTTTTTTAAGGAATTATTATTGTTGGTTGGCCATTTTGATTTATTTGCGTCGAAGTTGACCCTTTGGGTAACTTTCACTTTCCTGACCCACATTTTCGAGCCGCGAGTTCCCTCTGGGACGCAGTTTTTTCGTTTGTTTTGTTTGGAACTCCTTCGATTGGCTCGTTGGCCAGTTTTCGCTCTTTCTCTTTTTCCATCTTTCTCCTTCTTCAAACATGTGCTTCGCGCGATCACTTTCATTTTCTGAGCTACCTCGATCATATTTTTTCAGAATCAGGTCAATCAACGGTTTTATTAATCCGCGAGTAATTATTCTTTGCGATTACTTATTCATCGGAAATCGGTCGGAGGATCGTGAAGCCTGGGTCGAGCTTCAATGTCACTGGGTCGATCGATCGTCGCATCGGAATAAAAATAAAAATTGTAACAAATATTCTCAATTGTGGCTGGGGATACAAATAAAAAAATAAAAAATGAGATCGGTATCGAGTGGTGAACGAAATCGAGATCGGTAACACAAAAAATAAACAAAAATTGGCGAAATTCTATTGAATTTTGAAAGAAAATACAAAGAAAATTAAAAAATGAGATCGGTATCGGGTGAAGGACGAAATCGAGATCGGTAACACAAAAAAAAACAAAAATTGGGGAAATTCTATTGAATTTTATAAGAGGATAGAAAATAAATTCAAAAAATGTGATCGTTATCGGGTGAAGAACGAAATCGAGATCGGTAACACAAAAAAAAACAAAAATTGAGAAAATTCCATTGAATTTTAAAAGAGGATACAAAATAAATTAAAAAAATGAGATCGGTATTGGGTGAAGAACGAAATCGAGATCGGTAACACAATAAAGAACAAAAATTGGGGAAATTCTATTGAATTTTCAAAAAGGATACAAAATAAATTTGAAAAATTAAAAATTAGATCGGTATTGGGTGGTGAATGAAAGTGAGATCGGTTACATCTGGATCGAAAGTGATTGAAAGTGACTTTTATATGGGGAGATCAGAGAATCGATAGATCGAGATCGATGACGCAGCCATGAGCTGTATTTATTTTTCTTCCCCCACTCCTCCCACTCTTTCTCGATATTTCTCTCTTTTTTTGTTACTCTCGACCAACCGATCGAGGCGTTTGAACTTTGGCAACAAACTTGCGACATCTAACGCACAATTGATCGACGTTTGGGACGGAAAATTTCTCCTTCCTTTTCCACTTTGTATGATGATCGGTAGCGATGCCGATTTGTACCTTCACCGCACAGTCGCTTGTCGGTTACGGTTTACGCTGGTTCCGTGTAAAATCACCCGCGACAAGAAATACACGTGCCGGTGCGCTATTCCCCTCGATTCATATTTTCCAAAACCTTTTCACACTTTTTTTCAAAATTTTTTTCAAAAATTCATGTGAATCCTGAATTATGCCGACGAATTTCGTCCTTTGTGTCGTCGACGCCTGCGCAAGGATTTTTTCACGTTTTTCCAAATAAAATCCTGATAAGTATCGCAAATTAAAAAAAAAAACGTGAATTTTGAGAAAAGTCTCGAACGGTGCCTCGATTTTTTTTTTTTTTTTCATTTAAATCCACGTCCCACGATCTTTGACGTTTGAATTTTAGAAAATTAAAAATTCAGCTCGTTGGGGTCGAAAAATATTGAAAAATTCTTGGCAAACCAGTTTTTTTAATTGTTTATGGGAAAATTAATGAAAATCCGGATGAAACGTTGTTTTTTGGATTTTTTTTTTAATTTTTTGAATAATGATTGAAACGTGTTTGAATTTTGTGGGTAGAAAAATAAAAAATGAGAAAGATCTGGTTATCCTTGGCCCGGATGAGAGGCCGAAATCGAAGTGGCACTCGGTTCGAGAATTGTGGAGCCGAAGAATTAAGTAGGAATAGTGTGCGTCCGCGTACGAGAGTGAAAGCTTCGTGAAGATAAATCGAGGCAGAAGAGTGTTTTATAATTATTTGAAATTAATTAATTATTCATTTGAAACTTGCTTTTCATTTCCGGTTGGTAATTAATTTAGGAAATGACGTCACCACCTTGTTAGCGTCGTAATAACAATGATGGTCGACGTCATGATATCGCAAAAGTGCTCGAGGGACTGCGAAATGCCTGCGTCCTATGAGGCACGAAGAATTTCTTTTTTCACGTATTTTTTACGTTCGTCGATCGTTGTCGGAATGATACTCTCAGCAGCGACTTTTTTGCACATTTGTAATTACATCCCCAGTAAGTGGAAGACGAAAAAAAAAATCAAAACCCAAAAAAAATGAATTTTTGATTTTTTATTTTTCATTTTTTTTATTTTGACGATTTTTTTTTGGCTTTTTTCTTTTTGCAGAGCAAACTTTTCTGTCCTGCGACAGACCCTGCCACCATCTGGACTGGCCGATGATTTGCAGGGTCAAATTGACCCTCGAAGTCTTTCAATCCCTCAGCAAGTAAGCGAATAAAATTTTTATTCCGTTGTTTTCAAGATCGAATGCTCGACAGGGAAATTTTTAAAAAAGGAGAAATAAATCGGACACTCATAATTAATACTTTCTTCACGTTTCACTCGCCGTTGAATTCCTGCCAGGTGGTCAATGCTAAGGTCGTAATTACGATGCCAGAAATAGCCTCAATAACTTCCTTACCCACGATCTATAAACGTAACGCAATTGCTTTGTCCAGGACATCGAAAAAAATGGCGATTTTGAAAATTTCGATTTTTTTAGCCATTTTATGCATTTTTTTGCAAAAAAATGCAAAAAAACAAAATACAATAATTGCAAAAAATCATTAAAAATGTCCGCCATGAATGTCAATTGAATTTTGCCGGAATTTAAAAAAAACTTCAAATTTTTTGGCCAGGATCGCAAATTCTGGACAGGAGAAAAAATTTGCAATCAAATTTGAGTTTTTTATTTTTTTTTTCAAAAAACTTGGTTGGTCAATTAAATGGAATTGGAAATTTGCAGTCGCTGACGTATGAAGAAATTTTTAAAAATTTTTATCATTATTTGGTCGTTTTTTTAATTTTGAAAAAATAAATTGTAATTTTTTGATGGAATCGTTTATGAAGTTGTGGCATAATATGCTTAAAGATGTTTGGCCATTACGTCAAACACGTAACGACATGAGAGTCTCTGGAGCGATCGAGTGGAGCCTTCGATTGCATATAGATATAGATTTACAAAAGCCTTTTGAGATTGCATCACGAGATTGTGCAGTGACTCGGAATTTACAGAGCTCTGAGGTGCAAGAACCGTTATATAATCGTCCAGCAGGGTAAAAAGTTTCGAGCGTGCGAAGCGATGAAAAATGGGAATAAAAATGTACAATGAGGAAATAAAAAATACCAAGAAAGCACGTTTTCCATGTAGATTGTCAGATAATTCAATATTTTTTGCAATTAATTAGAGTTGCGATTAATTAATTGAGGCGAATTTCAACTGCAGCGAGATTTTTCGAAGCTAGAACAATTTTTCAAACATTTTTTCCGTCAGATCCTGCGGCGATTGCCCTGAAAACAAAACCGCGTGTCTTACCGATCACTGCGTATCGGCCGATGGATTTCGACGCGGAATTCTGGCCGCCAATCGCCAACTGCCAGGACCGAGCATCCAGGTAATTTAGGGAAATTTGAACCAGAGAAATCGGTAAAGAAATCGGTATGAAAATTAACGATTTTTTAGGTTTGCGAGAACGATATTCTCGTGGTTGACGTGGTGAACCGATTGCCGGGCAAAACAGCTTCCGTCCATTGGGGGGGTCAGTCCCAGAGCGAGACTCCGTTCATGGATGGCGTGCCATTGGTCACTCAATGTCCGATTCCGAGTTACACGATTTTCCAGTACAAATTCCGAGCATCTTCGCCGGGAACTCACTTGTGGCACGCTCATTCGTGTAAGCGATCGATCGGTTGCAAAAAATCGTTCAAAATGCTTTGACAGGGATTTTGGACGTTAGTAAATGCCGATTTATCGCTTACCGATTTTTTTTTTAGCTTCAGACACGACCAACGGAATATTTGGATCGTTGATCGTGAGGCAAGCCGATTTGCTCGAGCCTCACCGATCGCTTTACGACATTGACGATCCCAATCACGTCGTCCTCGTCTCGGCCTGGCACCACACGATCGTGACCGAAGGAACGGCCAGCGAGCTGCGGAGAAAACCGGCAATTCTTCTGGTCAATGGACGAGGCCGTCAGATGGACGGACCGGAAACGCCATTGACGACGTTCACGGTGATTCCTGGGAAAAGGCATCGGTTCAGGATCGCACATGCGGGCGGAGCTGGATCCTGCGCAGTTACATTCACGATCGAGGATCATCCGGTCGTGCTGATTGCCCTTGACGGCCAACCGATCGCCGCTCGGGAAGTCTCGACGATAACTTTGTCAAAAGGTAAGAAATTCCTGCGATCGGTAATTGGTATCCAGAAAAAAGCGAAGAACCATGAAGTTTTAACGATTTTTCAAACTTGCCGATCAGGCGAGCGCGCTGACGTTGTCCTGAAAGCGAACAAACCGATCTCGAGGTATCTCATGAGGTTCCACACCTCAAAATCTTGCTCGGCAACTCCCACCGTTGGCTCAGCGATCGTGGAATACAAGGGAAGCGCCCAAACCGATTTTTCATTGCAAGAACGATTTTCCGAGGATTCTGAAGCTGCTGGAACGAAGATCGGTAAGAAAATTCACATGACAACCGATCCTGCTGAAAAATGTGGCACTCCTGGAACTTTCTGCATGACGGAAATCAAGGCTTTGAAATCGTTGAGCCCGCCACTTACCGATCAAAAAATCGACATGACGATTTACTTACCGATCAACCAGCGGATTCAATCTGCCGATTTCTTGGGTTCGTGCAACACAATTTTCCATCTTTCTCACTCATTGGCCATTCGATTGTGACATTTCTAACGGATTTTCTTACCGATCTCCGTGGCATTAGGAAACGGCGAGGCGGAGACGAGAATCTTGAGCGTTGCCAACGCCACGTTCACGTATCCATCGTCCCCGTTACTGACCCAAGGATCTGACGTCCCCGACGACGTTTTGTGTTCGCCAGAACTTTTCGACGAGGACAAAAGTTCGAGCAAAGCTTGCAAGCGATCGGGACTGATCGGTAAATTCGATTCGACTTTGCCCTGCGAGTGTGTCCACGTGCGACGAATCCCTCTGGGATCGTCAGTGGAGATAATTCTCCACGACCAGGGTGAGTCAATCTCAAAGATCGAGAATCGAGTCTGGCGAGCTGGAGGCTCAAAAAAATCTTTTTTTTTCAGCCGGTCTTGACGATTTGGTTTTCCACCTCCATGGCTACCGATTCCACGTGGTTGGCGCTCGGAAATTCGGGCAGAGTAGGAGCCTGAGGGACTTGCAGGAAATGAACGAACGAGGAAAATTGTTTTCTCGTAATTTGGAGTTTCCTCCGCTCAAGGACACGGTGGTGGTGCCAAAATTCGGAGCAGTTGCGATCCGTTTCAAGGCTGAAAATCCTGGTGAATAAAAATTTCCTTGACCTTGAAAAATGGCAGGAAAAAATCCTGCCGATTAAAATGTTTTTTAGCCGATCGATCGCGACCTTACGATGTAATTCGAAGAGGAAATTCCCTCGAGACTTCCGAGGGAATTTCCCCGCACGCGAATTCCAAGAAATCCTTGAAAATCACCTGCCAACTTACTTTTTCTTGATTAATTGCAAAATTACGTCAAATTTGTCTGTTAAGGTTATTGGATGTTGCGTGACGAGCACGCTCTCGAATGGACACGTGGCCTGGACGTGGTGCTCCAGGTCGGAGAATCCAGTGACATGGTCCAGCCCCCTCAAGATTTTCCAAAATGTGGCTCGTTCGTTGGTCCCGATTATTTTCTGATCTAAACTGAAAAAAATCGAAAAAAATCGAAAAAAAAAAGCAAAATCAGGATCAGGAGATCGTGGCCCTTGTAAATATTTTTGTACATAATTTCCTCAAGTATTTTAAGCTGCTCGCCGACTGTGAATACCCGAATATAAAAATTCCTTTTCCGCCGTATTTTTAATTATTGTTAATTGTTGTTTTTATTGAATAAATGAAAAAAATTGAATAAAAATCATGAAAATTCTGACCACGTGGTTTTTCCAGCATTTTTTTTGGCAAAAAAAAATTGAGTCGAAAATTGGAGTCGAGAAACAAAAGATCGACGAGATTGGGCCTCGATTTTTTTTTTTAATAACCCGTAAACGTCAGATCGACCCGAATCGGACGATTTTTAAAATCGCGATTTTTTTTTCTGAGTTTTTATTTATTTTTGCATTTTTTTCCGGTGATACAGACAAATTGGGAAATATAAAAAGTACCGGATGCAAAACTGACGGGAAAATAATCGATCTGAGGTCATGTCCTGCCTTAGTGCTTTGCCCAATCAAATCACGACATTTTTGTCCGTGCCCCAGGAAATCCTGCTCCTTCGACATCGGGTTTTTCGCGAATATGCCAAAATCGCTGTTGGTCCTGATTTCATACACACTCTTCCATCCTTTATCGTACTCGTTGCCATGTGCATCGTCCTGTGGAAAAAGTCTCCGAGCTTTCAGTGGCTTTCCCTCGCGACGGAAAAACCAATTCTCTACAAAATCATTCAGGTAATTAAATTCATTGATTAATCCACGAATCGATCAATTTTTCGAGCTTCTTAATTAATTTGAAAGTTTCCTGAGCTAATTCTTGAAAATCGAGACCCAAAAATTGCAAATATTTCAATCGAATCTGCTTTTTCGTTAATGAGTAAATTTGTTAATTAAAATAATTCATCAAAGCTAATTAAATTCTGTGATTAATCCACGAATCGATCAATTTTTCGACCTTGTTAATTAATTTTAAACTTTCCTGAGCTAATTCTTGAAAATCGAGACCAAAAAATTGCAAAATTTTCATTCGAATCTGCTTTTTCGTTAATTGAAATAATTCATCGAATCAAATTTATTGATTAATTCACGAAACGATCAATTTTTCGAGCTTCTTAATTATTTTAAAAGTTTCCTGAGCTAATTCTTGAAAATCGAGACCAAAAAATCCGAAACATTTCATTTGAAACTGCTTTTTCGTAAATTGGTAAATTTTTTCATTAAAATATGAAATCAAAGGTGGGAATCAGTTGGATCGTAATCAACGGAGTTCTTTGGCTGTGGCTGATCTTCCAGAGAATAATATATTGTTCAATCTGGTCTCACTGGAGCCACGTAAGTGGATGGAAATTGATTAATTGCTACAATCTAAGGCTATAATTAGATGAGCATGCATGAGAGATTTCGTTGGGATTGTTCAGGAAACGGAACATCGTGAAATTTTACTTCCCTGGTGGGAAAAAGTCTGGGCAACTTTTTATCCTCCTCCTCTCGAGGCGCCAGTTATCTGTGCTGGTTTCATCAGCTGGATCGTTTCCATGTTACTCGCCGTTGGTACACTCGTTTGTTCTCTCGTGATCAATCGAGTTGGCAAGATAGTTGACGACAGTTCGAAGAAAGTTCAAGAAATTTTGGAGACTTGCAACTCCCACTACGATTCCATGTCTAAAAAGTACCTTAAATAATTCCCCATTCACTTCAATTAACCAATTATCAATTAATCACTAATAAATAAATAAAATAATAAAATATAATTCATAATAAATTACATTGTTAATAATTGTTAGTGATTAAATTATAATATTAATTATTAATTAATATTTTTAATATTATTAATTAATTAATAATATTTAATTAATTAATTAATTAATTAATTAATTAATTAATAATATTAAAAATATTAATTAATAATTAATTAATTAATTAATTTAGATTAATTAATTATTAAATTAATAATTAATTAATTAATTAATTATTAAATTAATAATTAATTAATTAATTAATTAATTATTAATTAATATTTTTAATATTATTAATTAATTAATTAATTAATTAATTAATTAATTAATTATTTTGTAATTTGATGGTTTTCTAAGGGGAATAATGATGAAAATTATGGTAAAAATGGTCAGATTGCTCGAGAACATTTTTGCGAGCGAAAAATCGGGGGAATTGGAGGACAACAGCGAAGTGAGTTCGCTGTGCGAAGATCGGCGATCGGAAATATCGGTGGAGGCGATGGTGACGAAGATTGGAAAAGAAAAGCGAGAGATTCATCCGATTTCGTACGGAACGAACTGGATGCCGCCCCCAAAGTCTCCCTCGGAGTACGAGCGAGGGAAAGAGGCGAAGAGAAAAGCTTCGATGCACTCGTTGAGAACGGCCAACACAATCGGCGGCGCAGTCGAACCCGACGAACCGGAAGTGCCGAAATTCCCGCCACGACAACTGAGGAATCGCAGGGGCTGTCACACCGTCATCCCGAGTTACTCGAGCGACAAATCCAGCGGCTGTTGAAATCCAAGCCGTCGCATTTTTCTCGCTGCTGTCCACTTTGTAGATTATCGCAATTTCCTTAATTTAGATTTTTATGTCAACTTTATCGGATTATCAACGAGGTCCGCAGAATTTTTCTTTGCCCCACTGAAAAATATCGCGCGCTTTATGAAACGCGCGAGAGTTGACGTTTTCACATTTTGTAGATAATTTTTTTTCAAATAAATATTCGTTCTATTAAATTAATTATCGTTCGATCGATAAATCGATTTTAATGATCGATTATTGCGATTCTTCCATCATCCGACTAATTCGCATTCGCCCGCTGGCATTTTAACAGGATTACGTTTTTTTATCATCTCTCTGGCGGGGGTAAAAGTTTCTAGAGAAATAACGAAGCCGGGGGTGAGTTTGCGCGTGCGCTGACTTTGGGGGTAGCTCGAGCGACCCTCGTCTCGTTGTGAAACGTTATTCTGTAACGGCGAGTCTTGTGAGGTAGGTCGCACCGGTTCAACACCCCAAACGAACGTGAAAGTAATTTTTTTGAGATTTTCAACCCCTAAAAATTGCAGTGTTTCGGAAAAACAACCCCCGAAAGTGTCGAGCTCGAAATCAGTGCAAAAAGTGCGAGAAATCTCAAAGGGATCGGAAATCTCTTCGGCCATTTGATTCCAAGGGACGGGGGTCGGGAAAACTCGCCGGTAGCACGAGACCGATGACGCAATTCGTAAACAATCGAGGGAAAATTATTTTTCAAGTTTTTTTGATGAATTAAAAATGGCGTCACGATTTAAAAATAAATTTAAAAAAAAATTAAAAATCGAGGCCACGCCGAGACTTGAAAAATCATCGAGAACGGTCTACAATTTTTTTCTGCATTTTCCACCCCTGCGGAGATGAATAAGGGAGGAAAATGGGGCTTGAGACAACGAGATGAAAAGCTGAACTTTTTTTTTTCCTCCGAGCCTGAGCCTCGTGGAAATTTCGACCTTGACAAGCAAAAAAAAAAAAACAAAAAATCCACCCCTAATTTTGAAATTATCAAAATTCGAGATTTAGGGGTTGAAAACGTGAATTCTTGCGCTTGAAAAATCCACAAACTCCACGTGAGCCGAGCACGGGACTGGAGAGAATACAAACGTGACTATTGATTTTGCGCTCAGCATCCCTCTCTCGTGTATATTTGCCCAAACTACCCTTACACATTGACTCACCACCAGCCTCGTGTGCGAGTCAAACAAATACACACGAACCACCTGTCTGTACGGACGAAACACACACGAGCATATTTTTTCATTGTCCCATAAAAAAAACACACGCACACAGGAAATTCGACCCTAAAAATCGTTAAAATTTTTTTTTTCGTTCAATTATTGCCAAAAAATTCGAAAACTGAATTTCCTAAAATTCTACGAAGGAAAAAACAAATTTTTAGCTCTAAATATCGAAATTCGGAGCAATTTGATAAAAAATGATTAAAAAATAAATTAAACGACGAAATTTTTTTGCATTAAACGTCGAATCTTGAAGAAATTTAATAAAACCAGATGAATCGTGTTTTTTTTTTAAAATTCCCTGCTCGTATATTCAGGAAATTAATTTTCTTCGTTTTACGATCTTCACTCACTCGCGTGGCCGTAAATTCTTATTTTCGTTTGCTCGTGAAATGAAACGCAGACAATACGAGTCCGCGCTTGTTGAGCAGAACTCACACACAGGCACGAGCTCCCCTTCATCCCTATTCGTGGCGTTGGATGCTGCGCAACGAGACTGTGATCTCGAGTGGTTATTGTGGACGAAAGTTTGCTGTTCAGACTGTTTGGGTCACAGGAGTCTCGGGTGTTTTTTTTTTTTAATTTTTGGGGGATGAAAACGGAAATTTATAAAAATAAGGGATGAAAAGTTTCGGGAAAAAAAACGCGGAGCACGCGTGTCAATTATTATTTTTTTAATCAATTTTTTGGCTAATTATCGTTTTAATTGATTGCAAAATTTTTTTGAATTTTTTTTTCCCTAATTTTTTGATGGAAATTTGACAGACAGACGAAATGACGGAGAAAATGTATTATTGGGGCGAGGAGCGAGAGCCCGTTGATTCCGATCAAACATTCATCGAGTTCAAGGCCAAGTCGTCCAAGGTCGGGGAGTCGTCTCGTTCCTCGGTACACAAAAGAATCGTAACGAGTCCACCTGGCAAAGGACCCAACGAAATTGGGAATCGTGAAGAGGACGACGAGCGAGGCGGATGGGACAATAAACTCGATTTCCTTTTTTCCTGTATCAGCGTTTCTGTGGGACTTGGAAATGTTTGGCGATTTCCGTATCTTTGCTATAAAAATGGCGGCGGTAATGCCAATTTTTATTAACATTAGGGGCGTGCGAATATTAAAATTCGATTCGATTTTCGAATCGAAAATTCATCGATTTTTCGAGTATTCGATAAATTTCCGAAAAATAGCGGATTTTGGCAAATCCTTTCGAAATTTTTTTCCGAATATTTTCGAAAAAAAATCGAACATTCCTAAGAAAATCGAATTTTCGAAGAAAAATCGGATATTCGAAAAAAAAAATCGAATACTCGAAAAAATGTCACAAATTCAAAAATATCGAATATTTGGTTTGAAATTCGAATCAAACAATTTGATTTGATTCGATGCCGAATATTCCAAGTTTTCAAATATTCGCACACCCCTAATTAACATTAAAAAAACAATTTCTCTATTTTTGAATAATTTTTTATCATTTAAAAATCAATATTCGAATTTTTATTGGTCGTTAAAAAATTAATATTTGAATAATTATTTGTAATTAACATTTAAATTGTCATAAAAATGATTTTTTACATTTTCTCAATTATAAATTAATTTTTAATTTGGAAAATTTCACTTTTTTTTTAAATTAAAAATTCAATCGATGGGAATTGATTTTGAAAATTTTTTTTTAACTTTTGGCAGGCGCTTTCCTCGTAACTTATGGGATCGCCATGATTTTTTGTGGGATTCCAATATTTTTTCAAGAAGTTGCAATCGGCCAGTATCTCGGGGCTGGGGGAATGACGTTGGTGGGTCAATTGTGCCCGCTGCTGCAAGGTAAGCCCTTAATATTAAAGAAAAAATAAGGAAACTCGTTAAAATTTTCGATAAAAATTAAAAAAACTGAGTTAATTTTTTTTTGTCAATTTTCAGGCGTTGGATACGCGACCATGACGATCGTGTTTTTCCTCGACGTTTATTATTGCATAATAATCGCTTGGACTCTGTTCTACTTCATCGCAACGTTCACGAGACTGCCGGATTTGCCCTGGAGCAGTTGTGGTAATGGAAAAATCGATAAACGTTCATTTTATCATGAAAATTTGACTTTCCACGATTTTAATTGAATTTTTAATCAAAATTAATCAAAAATTAATTAATTTTTAATTTTTTAAACATTATTTTTAATTTCCACGCTCAAGGCAATTGGTGGAACACTGAAAATTGCTCGAATCTCGTTGCCCAAAATTCCAACATTTCTGGATTAAATTCCACAAAATTTTCCGACCCCGATAACTCGTCGAGCTTGAAAAATGTCACTGGAAATTTTAGTCTCCATCACACCACGCCCGTCGAGGAATTTTGGGAGTGAGTCAATTTTTTTTTTCCATTATTTAATTTTTTATTGATTTTTTTTTCAATTGGCGAATTTTTTGTTGCTTTTCAACGTGTAGGCGAAGAGTTTTGGGCATGAGCCACGGTATCGAGGAAATTGGGGGAATGCAATGGGAACTTTTGGGCTGCCTGACCATCGGCTGGCTCTTGGTTTACTTGATCATCAGACGGGGGCTTCATCAGAGCGGTAAGGTCATCTGGTTTTCAGCTTTGTTTCCGTACGTCGTTCTTTTCATTCTTTTGGCAAGAGCTGTCACCTTGGAGGGAGCCCAAGATGGTCTGCTTTATTACGTCACGCCCAGATGGGAGGAATTGAGAAATCCTGGACCTTGGATCGACGGGGCTACTCAAATTTTCTTCGCGTACAGTATCGGCACCGGCGCACTTCCGGCTCTTGGATCGTACAATAAATTTCATCACAATTGTTACAAGTGAGTGGGGACACGATTTTTGAGTGTAATAATAAGAATTAAAAACTTTCAGCACCTGAAACGAGGAGAAAAAGGGAAAATTTTCTTATTTTTGAAATTTTTTGAAATCCTTTTCCATTTTTTTAAACGATTACCGAATTGGTTGAATATTTTTTCATTTTTTAATAAAATTTTTCCGAGACTTTAAACGATTTTTAATTTTTTAGAAAATTTTTGCATTTTTTTCGATATTTTTCAATTTTTTTTTAAGTTTTTCCATTTTCAACAATAATTCTCCACTGTTTTGAATAATTTTCCATATTTTGAAATATTTTCCCATTGTTCCGAATATTTTTAAATATTTTTTGGTCATTTTTGCATCTTTTTGAATATTTTTGAATATTTTTGCATCTTTTTGAATATTTCTCAATTTTTTTTTTAAGTTCTTCCATTTTTGATAATAATTTTTCACTTTTTCGAATAATTTTCCTTATTTTGAAATATTTTCCCATTGTTCCGAATATTTTTTCATATTTTTTGAATATTTTTCCATTTTTTTGAATATTTTTCAATTTTTTTTTAAAGTTTTTTCAATTTCGGTAATGATTTTTCACTTTTTTGAATGATTTTCCATGTTTTAAAATATTTTCCCATTGTTCCGAATGTTTTTTCATATTTTTTCATTTTTTGTAATATTTTTCCATCTTTTTGAGTATTTTTTCATTTTTTTGAATATTTTTCCATCTTTTTCAATATTTTTCCATTTTTTTAAATTTTTTTTTCATTTTTTCGAATATTTTTCCATTTTTCGAAAACATTTTTCTATTTTTTTTTCAGAGACGCTCTCATCACGTGCGTAGTCAACACGTTGACGTGTTTGCTCGCGGGATGCGTTACGTTTTCGATTCTGGGTCACATCGCCATGGAGCAAGCGACCGATGTGTCGAACGTGGTGAAAAGTGGTCCCGGACTCGTTTTTATAACTTACCCCGAAGTTGTTTTGAAACTTCCTGGCGCCCCGATCTGGGCAGTGATTTTTTTCATCATGTTGATCGTGAGTTTTTCTAAAAAACTCAATTTTCCCGGAGAATTCGATCAAAATTCGAGTTTTAAGTGAAAAAATCCCTCGGAAATTTATTTTTGGTTTCTTTGTGTAGATTTTGGGAATCGACAGTGAATTCTGTATCGTGGAATCCTTCATCACTGGGGTCGTCGATAATTGGCCAGAGACTCTTCGACCTCATCGCAGCAAATTTACTATCGCCATTTGCTTGCTGATGTTTTTATTGGGAATTCCCATGGTCACGCACGTGAGCAAAATTTGGTGTTTTTTTCCAAAAAAATCTCAAAAGTTGATTATAATTTTGAAAAATTATCGATTTTTTGAGTTTTCTCCATTTTTTGAATCATTTTTCGAAAAAAAATCGAATTTATGCATTTTAATGCAATTTATAAAATAAAAAATTTGAATAAAACATTTTTCCGTTAAAAAAAAATGTTTTTGGTGATTAATTTTTTTTTTTTTGATTCAGGGTGGCGTTTACATATTCCAACTGATGGATTTTTACTCGGCAAGTAGAATGTCGATTCTGTGGGTATGTTTTTTCCAGACGATCGCAATATCGTGGATTTTCGGAGCCCAAAAGTTCAGCGACTGCGTGCATCAGATGATGGGAATACGAATGAACAAATTTTGGCACATTTGTTTGCTGGTATTCGCTCCGGTGATCATGGCAGTGCGTAAAAATCGATTTTCGCCTTAAATTTCAAAAAAAAATCAATAATTTCAAAATTAATCCAATTTTTTTCAATTTTTTCTCCTTTTTACAGTTCATTTTTGTTTTTCAATGTGTTCAATACACGCCCTTGAAATATGGAAACAATTACGAGTATCCGACGTGGGCAGAAATTTTAGGATTTTCCTTCAGCTTTTCGTCCATGATCTGGATCCCAGGATACGCGATTTATTACCTCCTGGCAACCCCCGGAACCATCAAAGAGGCACGTAAACTAGAAACTAAAAAAAAAAGCGAAAAAAACGATAAAATTCGAAAATTTATAAAATTGACGATTTTTTTGTGTTTTTTTTTCAGAATTTTGCAAAAGGCTTGAAACCGAATATTAAATCACGAGCTAAATTACCGAAGGGTGACCGCACAGCAGTGATTCCCATGTCCGAGAGCAGCGCCGGACTCATAACAAAAAACAACAGTTTTCTGAGTCAATCATGATTCGTCGAAAATTATTAGGACGTAAAAACTGAAAATTTTGTCAAAAAAGATCGATTTTTCGTTGGAAACGTCTGAGTGAACGTTTTTTTTTTGGAAAATCACAAAAATTTTGTCGTTGCAGCGAGAAATTTTCTGGAAAGTCCCTGGGGAAGGTAAATTTTTGTCATTTCGATCGTAAATTTTGCTGACAGTTTCGTTGGAAATGAAAAATATTTTCGAGATAACGAAAATTTTGAAATTTATCCCAAAATATTTGGTTCATCGTGTTCGACAAAATTTCGATGGATTTTGGACAAAATTTAATTAAAACTGAATCGTAATACAAAAAAAAAAAGGAAAAATAAAAAAAAACAAGGAAATCTTGATGAAATCGTTTTAGAAATTAATTAAAAACAGCTGAATGACGAATAAATCCAACAAGTGATATTTACGATAAGTATTAATAATTTTACGTGCTGAAAAATGCCGAGAAAAACGATCGCACGTATGAATTTTCCAAAAAATTTCAAAAAACCATTTTTTCGATGATTTTAGAGTGAAAAAACAAAATTCCTCGAGTCCTGGCCTAAAAGACGTGACTTGGCCTAAAAAGAAAAAAAAACACGAACGCGTTTTGAAATTGAGGGAAAAAAATTTGAATTTCGATTTTTTTTCCTTGCGTCTTTCATCAGCTTAGTGTTCGAATCGTCGTTTAGCAATTGTTGATATTGTACGAGATAAGAAAAAAAAAATATGGAAAATGTTGACGCGGGACCTCAAACTTTTGAGCCGATTACGGATCCCAAAGTTCCTACGACCAAAATCATTTTTTTGAAGCGTTTTTTGTCGTTGCTAATTAACGAAAAATCAATTTTTCATTATTAATTGAAAATCAAAGAAAAAAAATCACTCATTGGGTTTTTATTTTCAGGTAATTGTTGAGATTTTGCTTAATGAGCTGTGGATAATTAGCGAAAACGATAGCTGTCAAGAAATTTCAATATTTTTACTTCACCCCCGTAATTAATTATAAAAATATAGAATATTTCTGATATCGTAGTCGATGTAATTAGAGACTAAATAAATGTGTCTTTGCGGACTATAAAAAAAAGCGTTTTAATTAGGAAAATCGAAGAATTTTTTAATCAGAAATGATTTTTTTCGATTTTTCCCGGAATTTTATCATTCGAGTTTTTTTTTAGCCTCTGATTTCCTGGCTTGCCAACCGTCGGTACGGAAGGTCGCGGTCGATTCGGTTTTCAAGGACGAAAGATTTTTTATTTTGTCGCCAGATGGCGCTAGTGACGAGTGTCTAATGAGATTGTGGTAATTACGAATAATTAATTAAGCACCTCGTGATGTCCAATTATTTCCTTTAAAAATGGAAAAATTTCCTCAAATTTTTGATTTTGACATAAAAAAAATTCAAAAATGGCTCGAAAAATGTGGAAAATTACGATTTTTTTTCCGGGACGAAGAAAATTTGTTTAAAAAGAAGAAAAAATTGTCGTTTTTGTCGTTTCGTTCAGGATCTTGGCGAATCAGGATTTGATCGATTTTTTTTTCTCGCCAGTGCTGACTCCAAGGGTTGAGGCATCGATGGGGTTTTTTCGGAACGTCCAAGACGTTCGATCTCTTTTTATGGAGAGACCTTAAGGACAACGCGGCGAGTTTGGTCAAAGCAGGAGTGGAAAATGGCGAGAAATTCTCGAGGAGCGAAGGAGCGTAGTCATGGAAACTCCCCTCGCCAGCGTCAATTGTCTTCCGAATAAAACAAGTCTTGGTAGAAAACGAAGAATGCACTCGAGTTTGGCGAGCGCGACGTTACAGGATTTCGTGGGTCTTTTTGCCTGGAAATCCTTTGTCTCAGAGAGTAAGGAGAGCAGCAGCAGGAAGGAGAACAGGAAAATAAAAAGGGGGATGAGAGTCCTTAATTTTTTTATTCCTTTTTCGATGTTAAAAAAAAAAAAAATGGAAAAAAAGGACTCGACGGAGAAAAATTTTTGCTAACGATCATTTTTACGA
This sequence comes from Diadegma fenestrale, assembly GCA_037043255.1. NCBI lineage: Eukaryota > Metazoa > Arthropoda > Insecta > Hymenoptera > Ichneumonidae > Diadegma > Diadegma fenestrale. The sequence goes on from CM073312.1 coordinate 2,651,481, forward strand.
AAATCACGAAATTCCTTTTTCTTTATCGATAAAAAAAAATGCCATTCGCGATGCTATTTTTGTCCATTTATCGAAAAATAGGAAAAATCCTCGGGAATATTCGACAGGACGAGGACGAGATGAATTTTTAATCCCTGGACCGAGGCAATTTTTTTCACCCTCTTTTCTCGAGATTGGAGCAAATTGTTGTATCGGTCGAGAAGCGCATTGAGCTACGAAAACAGTAAAGCAGGGATTTCTCGATGGGGTGAATAAGGGAGAAAAAAAAAGTTTGATTATGTGGGAACGAGCCATTCGATAGCGCCAGTTGGAGGTTCATTTCGTTCACGATTATTCAACAAGTCAGGAGGGATGAGGAATCATAGCGATAGGTTTGGCTGGGGCTTTGATCATGTGGGCCAATCACGTCGATCCGATATCTTATCTATGCCATAGATACATATGGGTCAATGGGGGTGAATGCGATTTGGTGATGGCGATGATACACGAAAAGCCACAACGTACACCAATCTTTTCATCCTTCCATAATAAAAGCCTCTGAGTGTCTAAAAATGCCTGACGTAACGTCACGACTCGCATTCCTCGCTTAAGGACATACGCCCTTAAAATTTTTCAGCTTTAAATATCGCGCGAATGTGGCTTTCTGCATAAAGCCAATTTTCTTCGACCCTCTCGTCGATTATTCGGCTCGAGATTTCCATGACTGCGATTTCCCATAAAACACCATAAAAACACCATAAAAAAAAAACACCATAAGAACCCCATAAAAACCCCATAAAAACCCCATAACATTTTTTTTCTCTTGATGCAATTTTTGAAACTTTTTTTTTGTAAGGTGTAAATTTTTTTTTGAAAAGTTTCCATGGGGTTTTTTCGTGTAGATCTAGTGGTTTCTGTATTCAACGACCCCCATGGATTTTGATGGATCTGCACCGGAAGTTTGAGGGTGTTGAGCCTGAAAAATGTTGCCTCGAAGCACGATTTATGGAAAAGAAAGACCCTCGCCTTCTGCTTTCTTTTCTCACCTTCAGCCTCAACAGTAGACACGAGGGGGAAATAAAATGGTGAACCGTTAAGCTGCCTCACGATAATTGTTTCTTTTTGGGCGATCGAAATGGTGGTTTTGTTGAAGGAAAATAAAGGATGATTCCATTTGTCAATAAAAATGATTAGCCCTTGGAGTCTTGTCAAAATTGACAGCCATTGGCGATGAAATATTTCGTGACTCGATCGCTTTCCTTACGTATCGATCCCAGTAAGACAAACACCGTTTGTCATTCGAGGATGACTATCGAATTGTTCGTTTAATTCGAATTATCAATCGATCGGCGACCAGCAACCACGTTAAAATCGTCGGGCATGTGCTATTGATTTTGTCTGGCTTTTCTTGCTTCTTGCTCATGAATTTCCACTCTTCATCCTCTTCTTTGAGCATGGAATATTAATTATGACCGGGCAACGTAATGAAGGGAAATTAATTGGACGATACTCCGTATCAGCGTCTTGTCTTTCATTTATTTTCGAGTTATATTCCTGCAGAGAATTCCATCGCTGAGGGCGATGAATTTTGAGCTTGAAACGTATCGAATTTTCAAATTTATTTCGAATTTCGAAAAGTGGGTTAAAAATAAACATCACGTGACCAGCTTGATGAAATTTAACTTTTCGAACGAACGATAAATTTGAAACTCGAGAAATTTCAAATTTTTTCAAATTTTTGAAAATTTTGAAATTTTTTTTGTTCGAAAATGAAAAAATGGTCGAGAAAATGGCGTCAGCGACACTCTCTTAATGAAGTTTGGTCGCCAAGCCGTTTAAAAGTGCAGCGATAAAAAAAACTCGAGGGAACAAATTGGTCTGACCACACAAGTGGAATTCGACCGTATCTACTGAAAGTTTGCGGACTTCGATGAAGTATAAATCGAATTAGATATATCGAGCAGCTCGCTGGAAATGGGGAGGACGGAGAGCTGATATTCGGCGGTAAATCTCGAAGCGGTTTGGCTGGAATCGTGGCGATTTTCTTGCTGCTTTGGTCCGGTGTTTGGAGGAGACTCGAGAAGGAAGAAAACGAGAGGAAACGCGCGAGGAGAGACTGCGAGGGGCGGTTTAGTCAGGAATTCCACAATCTAGCGGGCTATAAATTTAACGGGGAAACTTTTAATGCTGGCCGCAGTGCGAGATGCAAAACGAAACAACGACCCGTGAGAAAAACGAGCGGAAAACAACCCCATAAAAACCCCATAAAAAAAAATTTGTTTAAAATCAGAAAAAAAAAAATTTTCGGAATTTCTTCATTCATCGTTCGACTGAGATGACTCGAAACTCTTGCATTTTTATGATTTCATTCATTAAAAAAATTTAATTTAGCAAAATATTTTTATTCAGTAGAAAAAATGAAGTTTTGCTGCTTTTTTTGCCACGTCGCTCTCGGAAGTGTCGTAGCGAGAAAATGTTGGATGTTTCCCGTTTCGGAAGCAACGCGCAGGTTATTTCTTGCATTTTTTTTTCTTATCCGGTTCTTTCGTCGCCCTTTTTTTGCCTTATCTCAAGCTCGTGTACGGCGGAGCAGTTGAGTTCTCGTGGAACGCATGTTTCTCTCACGTAGTTTCTTCACGCTCACGATCTTTTCGCTTCTCTTGGGTCCTGCCATCTAAAAGTTTGCCGCAGGCTGTCTGAAGTTTACGTAATCGTTATAACGCTCGTACTTTCTTTCTTCTCCTTGGTTGTCCCTTTTTTTCATCATTTTTTTCCACTTGTTAGTAATTTTCGCGTGTTTCGTTCGAATTTTTGAAAATCCGCAAAATCATTGAAAAAAGTTTCAAAAATTCTGTCGTCCTGATGGAAATTTTTTTACAGGAATTTTTTTTTCTACTTGCACAGAGACGAACAACTTTTTGATCGAGAGCTCGACAATTACGTTTGTGTTTGGTAATTCGAGCGCGAATAAATGTTTCTCGATTCCGATCCCATTGCAGAGCCGCAGGATCGTGTTGATTCGAATTTTTTTTTCGTCCTTTAGGAACTGCAACGAGCGACACAAACTTTGTGTAGCTGCTCATTCATTTTCTTTTCCACAAGCTCCGATAACGCGAAACATCTGTGTATCGTGGGCGTTTACGAAATTGGCGATTTAACGAAACAGTAGAAAGTCCTCGTAATGGTCAGACCATAAAAAAAAATTTTAAACTCGTTCATTCGTCACGTGATCGGTTTTTATTTTTTAAGTCACTGATAAAACGTCATCGTGGATCATTTTCAATGGGGAATTCCTGTAATTATGGTGTGCCATGGTTTTGTTTATCATGCAAAGTCAATTTATCAAAAAAATGTGTTATTTAAGGATTTTATTTATTTAAGAGGGGCCTAAATATGTTTTAGGGACTCGCCTCGTTTTGGCACAACCCTTAAGCTCCCCCAGGACACCCAGAAAAGGTTTTTTTTCAACTTCCATCCATAAAACTCTGTCCTCTTTGTCCAGAATCCTAGAAATTTGGCATTAAAGTTTACGGATGTTTTCTTGAGTCTGCAAAAATGTATTTTTTGCAAAAAGCAAATATTATCATTAGTCTTGATTACTTTTTAAATATTTTCGTCAATTATTATTATTTTTAGACATTTTTATTAATTATTATGACGATTTTTTGAATATTATCGTTGATTATCGTTATTTTTTGAATATTTTCATTTTTATTGTTATCATTTAATCGAATTTAATTGGATTTTTCAAATTCATCCGTTTTTATTTATATTTTTGATGTAATTTATTCAATTTATTATGATTATTGTTGAATTATTTATTGAAATGTGTTATTTAGGGATTTTATTTATTACGAGGGGCCTAAATATGTTTTAGGGACTCGCCTCGTTTGGCCACAACCCTTCAGCTCTCCCAGGAAACCCAGAAAAGGCTTTTCTTCAGCTTCCATCCATAAAACTCTGTCCTCTTTGTACAGAATCCTAGAAATTTGGCATTAAAGTTTACCGATGATTTCTTGAGTCTGCAAAAGTGTATTTTCACATTTTTATTATTTTTTCATAAACATTATTATTAGTCTTGATCACTTTTTAAATATTTTCATTCATTATTATCATTTTTAGACATTTTTATTAATTATTATGACGATTTTTTTAAATATTATCGTTGATTATCGTTATTTTTTGAATATTTTTATTTTTATTATTATCATTCAATTGAATTTAATTGGATTTTTCAAATTCTTCCGTTTTTATTTGTATATTTAATGGAATTTATTTAATTTATTGTGATTATTATCGAATGATGAAAATGAAGGGGAAAAATTGGTTTTTTCCTCTTAATAATGGTTTACGATCCATCATAAATCGGTTTTTTTTTCTTCAACCATTTTGTATTGATATTTTTCCTAAAAGCGATCGGATCATATTTCAACGTTAATATCCGTGGCGTGAATTTTTTTCTCCCCCTTTTTTATCCTCGTGTTGCGGAGAAATATTATTCTTCCAAAGTGGTTCTCGCGATCTTGGATAAAATCCAGATCCACCATCAGTGGCTCTAGCCTCACGTTCGAAGGCTCATAAAAAGATCCTTCTCTCAACTTTTGCAGACTCGGTCAGGATTTTTTACAGCCAAGTCCTAATAACCGAATAAATCATTGAAAATTCCACTTTGCCAATTAAATGAAATGGGGAAAAAAAAAATTGTAATCAGGCGATTGGAAGCTCGAGGAATATTTTTTTATTTTTATTTAACTTTATAATTCAGGAAATTGCAGGATTTTTCAAGCTTTTTTTTTAACAACGTTCTTTTAACTGAAACAAATAGTGAAAGGGAATGAAGAGAAACCATTTGTTCTGCACACTATCTCGTTTTTATCTGACCTTTTCGAAGATTAGTATTTCTCGTTGCTTTTCCCCAGTACAGCGTTTGTTGTTGCTTGGCTCTCGGTGCATTTTCCAGGAAGCTTTCTGTGCACGTGAATAAAACTTTTACAGAGTCGAAACTCGTGAATTCATTCTGCAACGAATTTGACATTATCTGGTCTGTGTGGAGCAGAATTTATGTGAATAATAAAATTGGAGGGAAAAGTGTTTGGAATATTTCAGAAGGGCAATTTTTCGCCAGGAAATTTTGCAGCCAAAGTCCTTAATACGTCGATGGAAATTGTTTAAAAAATTGGTAAGTGAATTTTTGGGGGTTGGGGAAAAAAAAAATTATTTACTCGATGGTGACGCGTTTCCAGTGACCCTTGAACAGGCAATGAGCTTGTTTTATAGCTGCACCCTTTAAAACGCTCGACGGAATGAAGAAGCAGAGATGGCGTGTGGATAAACATCGGGGGATGATGAAGGGGACAAAAATGGAGGTAAAAAAGGTTTGGAGGGGTGGAGAAAATAATAAGGGAGCAAGAGGGACTCGAGGGAGCGAGAAAAGGGGATGAAAAACGTGCGAGAGAGCGAGGGAGCATGAAAGAAGGGCGAGGGGGGGGGGGGGCGTGAGTATTGACCCAGTTGGTGGCGCTCGTTGTCGCTCGTGCACCCCAAACCAGTTAAGGGTGATTCGCAATATTCATTCACACATGATCCTGAAAGCGAATCCATTTTTTTCCACCTCATAATTTTTCATTTGCATAAAATCTGAGTAAAATGAAGCGAAAAGAGAAAAACAAGCCGCGTGGAAAATTAAAAATAATGAAAAATAAATTTTCCAACCCATTGAATTTGCTCGGAAAATCATGAAAATTTTATTTTAGTCGGTCAAACTTTTGTTTAGTGTTTTTCATTTTTTATGACAATGAGAAATGGCTTGTTGGGTGTTTTTCTCGCTCCACACAATGCCTTCAAGTGTACACTGTATCGCTGGAATTTATGTACTCGCTCCAATTGTTATCGCATCAAATAAGCTCTGGCAGAAGTTGAAATCTACCCAGAGAGTGCTTTTCCCTTTCTCTCGTGCTCTCTCGCTCTCTGGCCCAGATCTATGCCGTAAAAGTGTTGGGTTATAGATGTACGTAGAGAAACCTGTAGCTCGTAGACGTGGCTTCTATATAGTTGGAACGAAAGTGTTGTATATATAGAAAGTGGGAAAAGACCTACCCCAGCGAGCGGAAGTTGTGACATTGGCCAGTATCTTGCTCGGACTCTATGGAAACGTTACGAGTCCATGGCAGATCGTACGAGTTGACAATATTCTCGTTATCTTTTGATAACGAATGATTCGTATCAATGGCACATGAATTTTAGATAAGAAAATAAAAAACTGAATATGATTGGGAGGAAAAAGAAATGAGAATATAAAAAAATTGGGTGCTAATGACTGAATTGGCTCATTAAGTTATCTTGGGGTTTTTTTTTCTAGCGAGGAAGTTTTTTGCTTTTTTTATTTTCATTTTTTTCAGTCTGGATGCTGGAAAATTTCTGGTTCATGCAAAAAATGGGAAGGAAAAGACGAAAGGGGTGGAAAATGAAATTTTCTGACTTTTAGTACGGTGAATAGGAAAAACCAAATTCAATTGGAACGGGGAGAATGTGAAAAAATTTTGTGCTTAATGACTAAATTGGCTCATCGAGTTCTCGTGGGGTTTTTTTTTTCTAGCGAGGGAGTTTTTTGCTTTTTTTATTTTTATTTTTTTCAGTCTGGATGATGGAAAATTTCTGGTTCATGCAAAAAATGGGGAGGAGAGGACGAAGGGGGTGGAAAATGAAGGGGATGAATTGGACTGAGGGTTGTGAAAATTTCTGTCAATATATCGTGATTCGTACTTTCACTCGTGCTGGCAAGACATTTAGTATGGTTATGATAAAAAGAAGGTGGAAAAAGGTCGAGTATGAAAGTCGAACGAGAGGAGAATTTAGAGAGGGCGCAGGTGCGAGTGTTACGAGAGCCGGAAGGGGGTTGCGCGCCAGCGCTAAGGGATGATCGCGAGGCCACCCCTGCTGCTGGTTCCCCCAGTTACCTTGCCCCACCTCCGTCCTCGCTAAACTCCTGTTTCCCCTCAAAACCTCCCCCTTTTGGCTACCCGAGCTTTTCACCCTCCTTCATCCCCCGCGAGCTCGTCATCCCCTCTCTTCATTCTTGTCTCGAGCTGCGATACCTCGAGTCGCTAGTTTCTGTTGTCCGCGTTTAACCAAATGTCCCGCTAGTCGTCTTTGCCGTTCGTACCAATAAGTTCGCGTTTCTCGTCGTTCTTTCGGTCTTCGCAAAACGTTTTTTCATCCCTTATCGTTCCCGTTACGTTGGTTCGCTCAATTTTTTTCATTTTTCGCATTTAACCGACATGCGAGGACTTTTTTTCATCTTTTCTCAACTTCTTCGCGCACTGCAATAACAGGTGAGTTTTTGATTAATTTTTACAACATTTTTTCGAGTGTGAAAATTCCGGAAAATCGACAGGGTGAAAATTTATTTTCCCTCTCGTCGGAAGGTCATTTTTTTTTTTTTACCTTCTTCGTTTTCGTGAATTTTTATTCTTTTTTGGATCTTGGTCGAGAATTATCGTGACATCGTTTTCGAAATTTCGAAAAATTCGAAATTTGGGTATTTTTTGAAAAAGGCTCGAAAATACGGGAAGGAAAATTATGAATTATTGGAGAATTTTTTTTTTTATGGTGGAAAGTATAAATTGAGTCGACGCCAAGGCCGGAGGACTCTAATTTAAAGAAAATTGGATTCTCGAGGAGTTTTACAGTTGTTCAGTTTTTGCAGGGAGGCTGAGTGAAAAAATTGAAAAACAAGTTGATCCTTCATAAATTTGTATTCGTTGACCCACATTTTCCGATCGCTTTAGGCTCGATTTTGTATCGAGCTCGTTCAAAGGATTGCGACGATTGGAGCTGCTGGAAATGCGGAGGAAAATCGCTCGCTGAGCTTGTCTCGTCATTGGGAAAAAGTTTGAGTCGTCGTGGCGATAAAACTTGCTTCCCGAGACTTTTTTCTCGTGTTTTGGGTCCGCGTCACATATTGAAAAAGTTTTAATTTATTCGAGAGAACTCTGACGCGGAAATAGTTTTGTCAATTTGTCGCTGAAAGGGTTGAAATTTGAGTGAAAACAGTTTTTTTTATGGGGATAACGATTAAGGGTGCAAAAACGAGGGCGATGGAAATTTCGCGTTGGAATTGCGGTTGCCACAAAGTTTTATTGCAGTTTGAGTCGAAGGAGAAAATGAAAATCGTCCGGTGTGTGAGGAACGTCGAGTTTGAAGGTCGGATTCTCGATTGAGTATCGATCAAATTCACCCCTTTTGCCACCCCCGTGTAGCACGTCGATGCTGGCCAGCAGGCTGGAGCAATATTCACACTTGCGAGCGAGAATTCGATAACTCGTGAAATGTTGGTTAAATTGTTGAAACTTTGTGGATTTTCGTGGCTGCCACTCCGAGTTGCCAAATATTTTCATCTCGAATGTCGATCAGCTAAAACGAGCAATTTTCGAGCGAGGAATAAAACGCGAGGGAGAAAAATGTGCAAACAATTTTTATTTGGACGTTTTTTATCGAGACTGAGGTGCGAAAAATGAAAAAAAAAGACGCGAAAGCACGAAAAATAAAAAAATTACAAGAGTTTTAAATGAACAGCGAATTTTTTTTTAGAAATGCAGAGAAATTTGCCAAATTTTGGGGCAACGTGCATTTTATTGAAAAAATAGGAAAAAGTTTGGGAAAAAATGGAAATTTCATGTAAAAAATGCGGAAAAAATTTTTTTGCCAGGGATTTTTGGTATTTACAATTTTTTTAATAATGATTTTTCGTTGCCAAAGCCGGTGTTTGAATGTGAAAAATAATGAATTATGGGAAGGTTGTCAAAAAAGTATTTTAAGGATTTTTTTAGTGGAGAAAAAATGAAATTTTGGTTGGGGGGTGTAAAAATAAGGGTGGGAATATAATAAGGGTGGTTTTGGCGCGAGGTGGATGGAGATATGCAACAGACTTGGTGTGGTTATAACGTCGGGCCGCGTAACAAGTGGCTCTATTATTCCGTGACCGAGAGACTCGATTCGTTTCTGTTCGTCCGAGTTTTGCACCCTCCTGGCAATGGAATCGAATTTCCATGTGGACACAGTGGACGATTTTGAGGATTCAATCGATGGGAAAGAGGGAGCAATGGCTCAGAACGGACGTTCCATTTTTATTTAATTTTTTAGCCCATCGATCAGCCAGTTTTATTGGCAGGAACGATATCGCAGTAGAGCAGCCGCGTATGTGGTCAGACACGAATAAAATTTTTTCTTTTTTCTACTGTGAATTGGCAATTGATCGCAATTTCGAGTAGTTTGATTGCTGTGACCTTTCGATCGTAAAATTCGACCAATCTGCATTAAACATTGATCGAGTTTGCATGTCGATTCGAGGAATAATTTTCGATCATAATTTAAAGGGAAATTTCTCCATCGGCCTGGAGTGTGTCGTAAAACTTTTGCCTCACAAACGCACACAAGAACTTGGCAATTTTGTAGCACGAGCCTTGACGTTTCTTATCCCACGTACATCGGTCTCTATGACCCATGTATATCTTTGCATATATAAATATTCGTGAGGACGTATGTAGGAGTTAATTCCAGTAAATCGCGTGCTAATCGTGCGGAATCTAAACTCGAGGCGTCATAATATCCAGCGTAACAGAGATAAAATAAAAAGAAGGACAAAAAATGTACAAAAGAGTCTTGTGTGTGTATTCAAAGACTGCGAAGCTATGAAAAGCGAATGGAAAACGTGGCTCTTGACATTACAGCTTTTTTACACGTGGCTGCTAATCGCCAAGAGCCAGACTGAGAAACTTTTTCTTTTCAATCTCTCTGGCATGAAATAATAAAAAATGAGACACTGAAAATAAAATTCTGTTGAAAAAAATCGATGGCCACGTTCGAGTGAACGTTTTTTTTTTTTAAATCACAAAAATTTTGCCATTGCAGCAAAAAATATTCTGGAAAGTAAATTTTTGTCATTCCAATCGTAAATTTTGCTGACACTTTTATTAGAAATGAAAAATGTTGTGAAAATTTCGAAAATTTTGAAATTATCCAAAAACTTCGATTTAGTTTTCAGTGAAAAAATGACGAAAATGTTTTTTAGTCTTCTCGAGATTTTGGGGGTTGAATTTGAGTCTTTGGACCAGAAAGATCGACGTGCTAATTAGCTCAGTGACTTTGCGAGTAATTGCAAACGGCAGTATCGATTTTCTCGGGCTGCTAGAGAAGGAACAATTGACTGGTGTATGCAGCAAGTAAAACGCATCCAATTTGCTAAGGATAGTTTGCTCACTTATCCTGGTGTGTTGTGGAAATCGGTGAATGAGCTCACGACGCGACGTTCTCTCGTGGTTTATCATTTTCTGACGAGGATAATTGTTCACAAATGAGACGAGAGGGTAATTGAACTCGAGCACGAAACACGAGTCAGCCACGAATCACCGATAAGACTTTGTGGGCAGATTAATAGTCTGTGCCATAGGTCAAACATACTCGTCGATGTTTGTACGTGACATTTACCTAATGGCATCGTAAATCATAACCTCGTTTGACTCTACTTAAATAAAACATTTCCTGTTCCCTTAAGGACGTTGTATGCAACATTTTCTATGCATAAAATTCCCTTAAATTTGCACTACGCAAAGAGACTATTCATGTCTAGTAGCTCGCGCAATTTTAAGGGGTTTCACGATGTAGTCGAGATATTTATTTATAGAAATCACAATTTTCAGTATTTTCAATTTCCAACATTGAATATTTCCATTTCTAAATGGTGAAGCCTCTTAAAACTTTGCATACGCTTTTGTGTAACATCGAAGAAGCTTTATTAAATTTTTCAAAATAAATCGGTCGTAAAATTTGTTCGAAATTTTGGTTATTACATAAAAAATACAATTCACCTCGGAAAATCTTGAATTTTCACGAGTTTCCCGTAAGAGCGAGTGTTAAAAGTTGCAATTTTCAACATTAAATATTTCCATTTCTAAATGGTGAAGCCTCTTAAAACTTTGCACACGCTTTTGTGTAACATCGAAGAAGCTTTATTAAATTTTTCAAAACAAATCGGTCGTAAAATTTGTCCGAAATTTTGGTTATTATATAAAAAATGCAATTTACCTCGGAAAATCTTGAATTTTCACGAGTTTCCATAAGAGCGAGTGTTAAAAGTTGCAATTTTCAACATTAAATATTTCCATTTCTAAATGGTGAAGCCTCTTAAAACTTTGCACACGCTTTTGTGTAACATCGAAGAAGCTTTATTAAGTTTTTCAAAACAAACCGGTCGTGAAATTTTTTCGAAATTTTGGTTATTATATAAAAAAATACAAATTACCTCGGAAAATCTTTTTTTTTAATGAACTTGGGCTCGCGAACTATTTTTTATGTAAGAAAAACTGAAAAGAAACATTTAGATTTGAACTTCGTCATAGAAAGTCGACGAGGAAGGCAGGAAATGAATTTTTTTCTTTGCCGAGAGATTTTTATTGCTACCGGAATAAAATTGTTCAATTTATTTTGAAAAGAGGTCCTTGACGACGATTAGATTTCGGTCGTAACAATATTGTCAACTCTTTTTCTTCGATGGCTCGTTCTTCTGGAAACGCTCAACGAAATTGGCAACGATAATGTTGTTCTGGTATTCGAGAAGTTTGTTCTTCTCCTCGAAAGAGCTCGGAACATCTATTTTCTCTCGCGACTGCCATGGCTGAGCATCGAACGTTCGATCGACAAGTTCAAAGGAACTCGATTCTAGCAGAGTCGCTGCGCGAACTGCCCGGAAGTTTTGTCCTGCCAAAGTCCTAAGGGTATTTATGGTTGCGCTGGAAATGTCTCTGAATAGGAAAAAAATCAGTTTATGAAGAAAAAAATGAGGAAAAAAAACGAAATGCTCGAAAATTGCGATTTTTTTTTGATAATTTCAAAATTTTCGTTATTTTGAAAATATTTTTAATTTGCAACGAAACTGTCAGCAAAATTTACGATTAAAATGACAAAAATCAACTTTTCGAAGAGAATTTTCAGAATATTTTTTGCTGCAATGAAATTTTTTGTGATTTAAAGAAAAAAAAAGAAAATTTTCTTTTTGGCGATGAAATTTTATGGAATTTCGACTGCTCAACTCGATCTCGTATTCCTGTCAAGTTGTTGGCGTGATTCGAGCAATGTTCGATCTCGAAATTCACGCATCGATGGGTGTCGAGAGGGAAATGTGGTCGCAAGGGCTGATTCGGGGGATGGAGGTCGAATGTTTCACGCTCGAGCCGTATCCGTTGTCACTCATCGTTAGTATCGGAACGTCTCTGAGGGCTTCGCTCGCCCTCTTGCTGAAGCATAATTGTCTGCTTTTCTTTCTCCTCGGTCTTCGGCGCGATATGTCGAATAATCGATAACGACCCTGGAGACTTTGACCGCGAGACCCAAATATTGACGTTGACGAACTGTTTTGATTGTCGTTTCGTGGCAAATTGATTTCCGGACAGACTGAAACGGAAATTTCGTTGACAGTTGCGTTGAAAATTGAAAAAAATGTCAAAATAACGAAAATTTTGAAATTATCCAAAAATATTTGGACGAAATTCAATTTTTCATCGTCTGGATTTTTTTTTTGCTGTTTTTTTTTTGTGCAGGAGGAAAAGGACGAAAAATTGTGGTCTGGATTTATTTTTATCCTCCCATTTGAATGTTTTTTCGCACCTGATGCTCTTTGGATCGGATTAAACGCGATCCTGCACTTCTGGGCTCAGAGAAAATAATTGAAAATAATTTTAATCTCTCGGATGAGCAGGAAATCCTTGATAAATTAAGGGACATTGAAATGGAAATTCCTCGTTCAATTTAGTCGCTGCACCTGCGATTTTTATCTCTCAAACTCTCTGGAAATGCATTTAGTGAAATTTTTTTACTTTTGGATAATTCCGATCACGAAACTTTGAAAATTGAGTGAAAAAACCAGAAAAAAGATCGAGGAGCAATAAAAAAACAAAAAATGATCGATATGGAGACGCAGGAAATTTTTTTTTATTATTTGAATTAGGGAAAAGTTTTCCATGAATTTCTGCGAATGATGAACGAGCCGGATTCGCGATGTGATCGAAATTATATTTTCGCAATGTCCTTGGGGCGAGTCTCGTCTGTGGGCGTTTGGAAAATCTTATTGGAGTTGCCTCGACGAATTGAGAAATTGGACGGTTTGGTTTGCCGGTGGATTTGGCGATGTGAGAGAAAAGATGGAAAAATGCCTGCGAGCATTGGAGGGTGGACGATGACAGGGAAAAATAAGAATCAATGTGTGGCTTGGAATTGACGAAAGTTGGGGAAGTTGAAAAATCGAATTCCGCTCAAGGCTCAGTCGATTAGCAACATTGGAAAATTGAAAAAATGGAAAATCATAGAATCACTGTAAAAAAAATCTCGTCGAATACGAAAAATGTTAAAATATTGTAGAAAGTCTCGACGAAAAGCAAATTTTTGCCATTCCAGTCGTAAATTTTGCTGACAGTTTCGTTATTAATGAAAAAAATTGTCAAAATAACGAAAATTTTGTAATTATCGTTGAAATTACAGCAAAAATATTGGCCCATGGGGGGGGGGGGGTTAATTAACAAGGGATGAACATGGACGATGCCCATGACCCTTGAATGTAAATATTTCCCAGAGTTGTTAGCTTTCCCCTGGCTTGTTACACCCTTTTGAGATGAAATTGAGATTTAATGGATCCAGGACCTTTTATGGGTTCCCATAAATACGAAACTTTATCCCCCCCATTTGCGTACGTACAGGAATCGTAAAATGTAAGCCACGACGGAATGGAATATTGCGAGATGTTTTCCATATAAAGAAATGAAAAAATTTCATGGTTTAGAAGAAATTTTCAATTTTTCAATTTTCGTATTTTCGAATTTTCCATCCGACGAAATGTCCGAAGGCTGAATTCTCCTGATCCATAACATTCCCATGAGAGGCGTCACGTCACACCATAGATTATCATATCACACCATAGAGCCCTCGCAACACCATAGAGCCCTCATTACACCATAAACATTATTACGTCACCCCATAGACCCTCAGTTCGCACGATACACCATGGGAAACTTGCACACCATGGATTACCACCATAAGCCATGTTTAATAATCCCGCGGGGTGAGTGGGAAATTAAAATTAATCAATGGCGCGTTGATCGATGGAAAATTTCGGTCAAAATTGATTTTTTGACGGCAAATTTAATTTCCATAAACATTTTCCGTCCTGCAGATATTTAGGGACGTGAATAATTCTCCGGAGAATATCTCAAGCTCGGGGCAAACGCGAGCGAGCAATTTTTCGACGATTTTCCGAGGGAATTATTGAAATATTTAATTTTAAGTAGTACAAGCAAGTGAATAGTCAGCCCAACGAGGCTCATGAGAGGATAAAGAATAAATAAGCAACGATGTTGATTTTCGTTAATAATGCAGGGACGTCTGACGTATTTTTTATTCAGGAGAGCACAACAGATTTGCTCTTTAATAATAGAGGCAGACTGTAAGTAGAAAGAGCGATTACAGGTCAGCCAAAAATGTTCACGTCTCGCTTGTCTCGTGCGTGGGTGGAAAATCAATCGATAACGTTGCTCCGCGTTCCCCGAAGGATTTTGTGCTTCCATGTAGTTTTTCCGCTGTTTTGTTGTTGTTCGCGATCACGTGGCACGTTAAATATTCAATTATTCGAAAATTTCGTTCCTCGACGAGAATTCTTTTGTATTCTTCATCGTAATTTTGGATCCGTGAAATCTGGTTAAATCGCGCGTACTATTTCCACTCGAGCGATTTCATTGTTAAAAACAGTCGAGCTACAGCGAGAAATTTAATTGTTCGACCCCAAGTCCTGGATTATTGAACTCCACTCGTTTTGAGGATTCGTCAACCTGCCAAATTATCTCGATTTTCGAGGCCTCTCGCTTGCCTTTTACCACTTAATTCTCGATCCTTGTCAGCCATCGCTGCTCCTCGGTTGTTAAAAATAATTAGACAAAGTTAATGAGCAACAACTTGACCCTGGAAATAATTTTTTTCCTCATTCTTCGTCTCATTATTCAGAAAAAATTCGATTTTTATGGGACACCATAAAATTCAGTTTCCATAAAGTAAAGACACCAAAAAAACTTGATAATAATTTTTTTTTTAATTGCAAAAAATCACAAAAACGAATAAAAATATAAAAAATTCAAAAATAAAGAAAAAAAACGTGATGGCTTAAAAATTAATAAAAATATCAAAAATATAATAATTAAGGAATAAAAATTATGGAAATAAAAAGACGAAAAATGATTAAAGTGATGAAAATATTTGAAAAAACAAAGAAAAAACTTGGAAACTAAAAAAATTCATTAAAACGTCAAAAATATTTCAATGAAAGGGAGAAAAAGCGAGAAAGGGAAACTTATGGGGTTTAATAGAGTGTGGCACAGTCGATTCTCAAGATTCCTGTCTCAGA
Organism: Diadegma fenestrale; assembly: GCA_037043255.1. Taxonomy (NCBI): domain Eukaryota; kingdom Metazoa; phylum Arthropoda; class Insecta; order Hymenoptera; family Ichneumonidae; genus Diadegma; species Diadegma fenestrale. The sequence goes on from CM073312.1 coordinate 2,666,899, forward strand.
TGCTACGTTTTCCCTAGAGAGAGCTCGAAATATCGATCCTCGCGGGCTCTCTCTCTTCCGTTCTGTCTTTTGTTCTCCTTCTCTCCGAGAGACCTCGGAATACAAACGGAAATTTACCAAGAAGCCGTAAGGCGATTCGGTCGAGGGCGCGCGCGAGGTGAGCGATCGAGGTCTCGTAAAACGCAAACATTACGTACGTATATGGATAATAAAGTGAAAATACTTGGAAATTCCCTAAAGTCACAAAAAAAAACCATGATCGATGGGAATTTTTGTATTTTATGGGAAACTTAAAATTTTTTTGTAAGAATCTGCAGATTTTTCAAACTTTTTTGCTTTTGCGACATTTTTCTTCAGGGACAAACTGAATCTTTGCGACTTTTGTATAAAATTCCCCAGAGACTGGTTCACGATTCTCGTTCCTTTTGTTGCAACTTCAAGTGTTCCCATACGCTGCCCTTATTTTTCTATAAATTCTATGGGAGGTAAAACCCTCGTGCTCACGTCCTGAAAAATATTTTTTCTCGTCGTCGTCGTCGTTGGAGAATCGAATTTAAATAAATTTCGTCGCAGCTTCAGTTTCACCATAAACGAGTCTTAACCTCGTTTGCTGGCATTTTCATCGCGATCGTTTGACTCTTTTCGCTCCAGCTCGCATTCGGAATATTTGAAAGTTAGAAAAAAGTTGTTTCCACGTCTGGAGCTTGGAAAGCTTTTTTCTCCTTTGTCCAAACTTTTCTCTCGGTTGTTGCAATGACGAGAAAGTTTGATTTCAATTGAGAATTACGAAAGTTGTGAAAATCCTGAGATTTTTAGAGACTCGAATTATTTTTCGTAAAAAAATGAAAAAACTTGCAAATCTCTGGACGTTTCGCAATTTTTTTCCTCCTTCGTGTTGTCTCTTTCTCGCCGTGTTTACCGGAGCGAAAAAAATGGGAAAAATGGCACAATAAGCTGCAATTTTTTTTTCCCCATGGCCATGGGGTTTGGCTTTTATTCCATGCAAAATAAAAGCGAACGCATGAAGCAGCGAGCAAATACTTGTGTGCACGATGACCGAGCTCATTTTTTTTCCTCGCATCGTCGCTTATCCCTTTTTTTTACTCTTGCAGCTTTTTTCTCGTGTGTGCGAGAAAAAAAAAGCCAACGAGGAAAAAAAACGTTCCTCACGAGTTGCGTTCGAAGGCCTCGTTATCTCCGGGAAGTTCCTCGACGTAACGTGCGCGATCGCGTGAGAGAACCAAAAAAAAAAAAAAATTCTCTTTTAATTCAAGAATTTTCAGTCAAAAAAAATTTTTTTTTTTTTCAAAAATCAAATTTTGAGAGTAAAGGAAAAAAAAATGTGGACGTTTTTTTTTTTATGGGGAATTTGGACGTTTTTTTTGTGTCTCGGACAATTTAAATGAATTTTATTCGATGATTATTGACTTTTCGAATCGAGAGCTTGCTGCACATAATTCGTGGCGAGTGGACCGATTGCGGAATCTGAATATTGGAATAATGCATGAACGATATTGTACGTAGTGAACGTCAGATCGCTGGTGAGTAAATTTAGAGCGCGAGCTTTTGTTGGGAGTTGGATCGTGTCGAGGCAGATGATGGTCGAAATGGGCGGAAGGAAGGATTGAGCAAGTGAAACAAGCGCGACTCGATCAAGTGAAACTCAACGCGGGAATAATGTGCTTGCGTAGCATGGAGAATGCGGTCGATAAATGGGGACGTGGAGTTCCGGAAATTCCGCAAGATTTGCCACTCAATTATGCATTTTATCGAGAGTTGAAAAAAAAAACAAAAAAAATCATTATTTTTTTGTTTCGATGCATGCAAATCGATGGGGATGAGATTGAAAAGGGATTTTGGTGGAAAAGCAATCGGTCTCATTCCGCCAATTTTCCGGAGGAATTTATTTTCGGAAAATTCGATAATGCCAACTCCAGGGAAATCGAGATCGTACGAAATGATCGCTCCAGACACTCCCAAACTGTTTTTTCTCTGCCTCCTTCGATTTATCCTTTTTTTTCCTTTTTGTCAACAATCCTACGAGTCTGGATACGGTCCTTAAGGACCAGATCGAAATAAGAGCGATACAATGAAGGGAATCGACTCCAGGGCAAGAAAATGAGATTTTTCGATTTAGCGTCTGACCATTTACGGACTTGAATCACTTACTTTTTCTCGAGGGACGCTCTGGACGTTGTTGGAGCTTTTTTTTCGCAGGACATTGCTCCGGGGACTGAATTCGCACGTGGACGAATGATTTGATTGACTTTTTCCTATTTTTATGGAGATTATTGCGTGACGTTTAATTTTATTGTTAAAAAACTCGACGAAAATGCGAAATGGGGAGAATTTTATTGGCAGCGACTTGGCGACCTGGCTCGAGGTCAACGTCGTCAGAAATCTCTCATTTACGAAAAGAGCTTCAATTTCTCATTTTCATCCCTCTGTTTACCCGAGAAATTACGAGCTTTCGTGACCCCTGGAAAAGCTTTTTTGACCTCGTGGAGAAAAAAAATTAGAGGGTCGTAAAAAAAGCTTTCGTTAATTGTGGACTCTTTTCATCAAAGAAAATGTCTCTGAATAATGGCTAATGAAATATTCCGTGCAACATTAACCTCGACAAATCTACCCTTTGTGCAAAATTCTCAGGCTTTTCTTTTCCCCTTCAGATTATCGCGTCCCTTATTTATAAACCATCCAAACTCTGACCTCCTCATTTCCACCTTTGCTAAATCGGTCCTGCCAAAATCAACCGGAACGTAGAAGCTTTTTTTGCTATTTTTTACAACTTTATTAAGCGTCGACTCGATTTTCTGGGAATTAAGAGATTTTTTCGACAATTTCGGTTTTGTCGATAATTTTGGAATAAAATTCATTCAAAATGACTCAAGAATAACGAGGAAGAGTCTGGTTCGTTTCGAGCCCTTGAATTTCGATTTTTCGTTAATTTTTTTATCGATTTTGTGCATTTTATTGTCACCTCGATTTTTTTGGGAATTTTTTTTTCCCCAAGTCTCTGACTCCTCGTCAATCATTAATTGTAACAAAATTCATTCAAAATGACTCAAGAAAAACGAGCAAGAGTCCGATTCGTCTCGAGCCTTTGAATTTCGTTGATTGATGAATCTGGAGGTATTTAATTAGTGCAATTGAATGAAGTGGTTGAGAGGGGGATGATTAATCGGAGGGAAGCGAAATAGTTGGCTGCACAATAATGTGTCGTGGCCACACGCCCCAAGTCTCTCTCGCTCCCTCTCTCCGGAGAACGAGCAACTTCCATCTGGTTTTCCCATCACGTCAGAAGAAACTTTATGGGTGTAGAGCTTGTTGAAGATAAGGGGGCGCGGAGAGGGGAGAATTGAAGATGAAAGTTGGCGAGATCGTTGAGGCTGTTGGACACGAATAGGCCACGAGCTTGACGAGTGTCTCGAGCAGCCAGTCACGTATACGAACCACACGATTTATGTAGATCACGTGCATCAGATTTAGCACAAGAAATGCCATGGTGACCATGGGTGAAGCTGCTTAATCAACCTCGAGCACATGGACGTATATTTCGAGAGTAATTTTCAGGCAATTTGTCACTTGGACCTTGGAGGCAAAAGGATTTTTAAAAATTTTCCCCATAAGAACTAAATTTTATGGGGAAAATCATTTTTGTTCGATTCGACCTTGAGATTATGTGTGAAGGTCATTGATAATCGATGTTGAGGGTGAATATTGAGACGTGATTACAATTTGCAAAAAAAAAATCATCCCTCGATGTTTTTCGTAATTTTTCAAAAGCTCTAATTTGGGAAAGTGGCACGAGGCTGTGAGGAACGTCGTAATAAAATGGAGCTTTGTGGCATTTGATAAATATTTAAAAACTGTTGGAAAAGTTAGTCAAAATGACGTAAAGTGAGTCTACGATCGGGGGTGGGTTTTGTGGGGGTGGGAAAAAGAGGAAAGTCTGGATAAGCAGGAGAAATGATTGCGTTGCTTCGAGCGGAATTGGACATGGTGGGGGAAAAAATTTTTTGACGATATAACTGAGATAAATGGGGTTGGGGGTGGGAAAGCCCGAGGGTGAGTTTTCCGGGGTGGGGGAAGGTTGATCCAGGGAAAAAAATCAGTGTGTCATTTTTTTTTCGTTGTACCTGGAAAAATGGACGCCATAAAACTTTTTTTATGGTGTTTGGTCGTTTTTTCTTCGTGCAGATAAATATTTATTCGGTCCAGCTGCATTTTTTCCGGGAATTTGAATATTTTCTCGTCCCTGGGACGTTCATTCGGTCGAATAAATTTCCAATTAATCCACGAGATTACTGAGCATTCCTCCAGCTGTTTTGGTTACTTGCAGAGTTGATTGGAAGATCCAGCAAGCGAGGATAAGCCCGAAGTAGACGAGGGCGAAGTAAAACTGAATTTTCATCCCTCGAGGCTAATTCCAGCGTCCAATTCCTTCAAATAATTATGGCGTGGCTCTAGTCATTTCGCTGGAGTGACTGCGGATCGTAATTATTGTCCTGGCCAACTGGCAACTTGCAATTGTGACCAGAAAATCATTTTCAGAGCTTTAATTTTTTTGGCACGAAGGTCTGGGCTCAGGGGAGGGAAAAAATTTCAAAAAATTTAACTTTGTCTGGTCAAAAAACTTTTGGAAACTTTTGCAAAATAATTTTTTCGAGCCTGTTAGAAAAATCATTTTTTTTTGGCATAAAAAAGCACGAGAAATTATTTGCCAATGGAATTTTCTTAAACGGAGAGCCGAACACTTTGAAAATTAAAACTTTTCGTGCTCCACTCAAAGAAATAAATGTCCCGTCTCGTGTGTCCTGCGCACATCTCGTGCATATAAACTTTCTGTCGTTTATTTCCGGTGGATGCTCGTGTCCACAGAACGGGTGAGTAAACAAAAGAGAAGGAGGAACAAACTGATCCTGAGACCAGGTTGAATAATTAAGTGATTAAAATCGACTCTGGTCTCGTCTGTTTATTCAGGCATCAGGAAAGTCAACGACTATCGTTTGCACGTCAACGTGTGGACGATTCAACGAAATTGCAAATTTCGTTCTCGTTGACTTGATAATCATTTTTAAGGACGTTGCATGCAACATTTTCTATCGATAGAATTCCTTAAAATTTGCATCACACGAAGAAAATAGTCTTGTCTAATAGCTCGCGCAATTTTAAGGGGGTTCACCGTGTACAAGTCTAGATATTTATTTATAAAAATCACAATTTTCAGTATTTTCAATTTTCAACATTAAATATTTCCATTTCTAAATGGTGAAGCCTCTTAAAACTTTGCACACGCTTTTGTGTAACATCGAAGAAGCTTTATTGATTTTTTCAAAACAAATCGGTCGTAACATTTTTTCGAAATTTTGGTTATTACATAAAAAATACAATTTACCTCGGAAAATCTTGAATTTTCACAAGTTTCCCATAAGAGCGAGTGTCAAAAGTTGCAATTTTCAACATTAAATATTTCCATTCCTAAATGGTGAAGCCTCTTAAAACTTTGCACACGCTTTTGTGTGACATCGAAGAAGCTTTATTAAGTTTTTCAAAACAAATCGGTCGTAAAATTTTTTCGAAATTTTGGTTATTATAAAAAAAATACAAATTACCTCGAAAAATCTTGATTTTGGAGTATTTTGTGCTTTGGTCAATTAGTAACAACTTTTTTTAATGATCTCGGGCTCGCGAACCATTTTGTAGGTGAGAAAAACTGAAAACAAACATTTAGATTACAAATTTGACTATTTTTCAGTGGAAAAAATGAAAATCTTTATTGTGCCACGAAAAAATGATGCAAGTTGGTCTCGATGTTCTGGAAAGTTATTTATTTAGCATGTTCGTTTGTTTATTAAATAAACGGTGAATAAATCAAAGTTGGTGCTTCGTGTCAGGTAGACGCGGTGAATATCCGGTGACTGAACGCGCGTTCCCGAACAACGTTGTGTACGTCAACCCCGTCGAGCAGTTAATTATCATCAACGTTGGTAGACTCTTGCCTGCTTGCCTTGGCAACCCCTCACTTTCGTGCAGTAACGTACCAAAATGTAATCTCATTAAGGCCATCGCACAGTTGACTTCCAGCTGGCTCGGTTATTCCCAAAACCCAAATATCGTACAGTCCATGCGCATCAACACCCACACAGTAACGTAAAACCCAATGAAATGCGTCGCGTTTCGAGGAACGGGGTAAAATTGACCCTTGTCAAAATTACGTTGTGGAGAAGTTTATCGTTTTTTTCTTCCACAATAAATTTTCGTTGCTGGAAATAATAGCAACGAAAGTGCATGACGGTGACATTTTAATGGACTTTATTTTGCTGGAGCAAATAATTGAGGGGTAGTTTTTAGGGGATGATTTTTTTTCATTTTTTAAGGGCAGTTTCGGTTTTCGTGATGCAGAGAGTGACTTTTTTAAAATTTTTCATCGAGTTTGATTCCAATAATTAAATAATCGAGGGGTAGTTTTTAGGGGATGATTTTTTTTTTCATTTTTTAAGGGCAGTTTCGATTTTGGTGACGCACAGTTCGACTTTATTTCCTCATTTCGATAGACTGGTTTTATTAATTCAAAAATTTAGGGGTAGTTTTTAGGGGATGATTTTTTTTTTGAGAGCAGTTTCGGTTTTTGTGATGCAGAGTGTGACTTTATTTTTTCATTTTGACCGAGTTTGGTTTTAATAATTAAATAATTGAGGGGTGGTTTTTAGGGGATGATTTTTTTCTCCATTTTTTAAGGGTAGTTTCGATTTCGGTGACGCACAGTTCGACTTTATTTCCTAATTTCGATAGACTGGTTTTAATAATTCAAAAATTTAGGGGTAGTTTTTAGGGGATGATTTTTTTTTCGTGTTTTTTTGATGATGCAGAGTGTGGCTTGATTTTTTTTTTATGTCACACGTAAGAAAAACTAGTCTCTTGAGAAGGCTGTGAAAAAAAAATAGAGAATCAGCCTCTCAAGTTCTCCCGGTTGAGGAATTTCAGGCACTTAAGTTTTTGAGTGTCTTTGCATAAGGATTTGCCTCATTTGTACGACTCTAGCTGGCTCAGAATTCATCGAGATTTTCGTTGTTCTCACCTGGATGAGAAGCTTGAGTAATGGAGGCGAAGGACGTGGATGGAGTTATGTTCTGAAAGGAAAATCGATTTATTCCAATCTTTATTTCTTTCGTTAATCTTTTCAGTGAGAATTTCCAGTCTCAACTGCATCTGGCAATTCCTCTTTGCCTCCATTATTTCTGCCTCGCTCGCTTCTCCAATGTGATTTAAACGTCTCGAGGGGTGTAATAAAGCTTCGCACCCCAGTACCCTCGCTTCGGCTTTATATATGCCATAATAGTCGAAAAAAGAAACTTTTTCAAAGAGAACTGGCCATTGGACTTTTATTTATTTTCCACATTTTCAATTATTTTTATTTTTTCCGTTTTTTTTTCACATTTTTTTATATGATTTTGAATTTGTTTGTCGTTTTTTTCATATTTATTTAAGTTTTTTTATCGTTTTCAAATTTTTTTTATATTTGTTCACGTTTTTTGATCATTTTTTAAATTTATTTTCATTTTTTTATAATTTTTTTAATTTGTTGATGTTTATTTTATTCTATTTATTGAAAAATTTGATTCAAAATGGAAATATTTCGTTAGGGGATGTTTTTTCGCCATGTAATCGAGTTTGGGATTATTTTTGGACGAGGGGAAGTTTTTTTGTTGTTGAGGCAGAGTGGCTGTGGTATCGGATGCCAATTTACAAGCAAGACGAGCCGACGACCTTGCGGTCCGAGAAAATGGACAAACGAGCCCTCGAAAAGTTGGTAAACACTTGGCGCGAAGGGTTGTAAATAAGGGTTGTTTGGAAACTGCAACAAAACCGATCGGATCGAGGTCCGGCGAGAGGGAAAGAGAAAAGGAAGGAGAGATTCGATTGTCGCATGGTGAACCGCAACCCCCGAGGCACAAGTTTGCTTTTTTCCCCCTCCCCCACCCCCGGAACCCAATAACTCGTACATCGCAATTCTGATTCGTATCTCGCACGAAACTCCAACATTTTTTGGTTCTCTTTGAATTTCCCTGCAACTTTTCCACCCATAATGCTCGCTCCGGATCCAGAGCTTTTTTTTTTTGTTCCTTCGTGACTCACGCGATGCGATTTTCGTACCAAAAATTTGTGACTTGCTTTTTTCCCTTTTTTTCCTCGATTTTTTTTGCCTCTCATTTTTTTCGGTACGATAAATAAATTTCTTGTCGTATTTTTAATATTTCATGGGATCGTTCACGAATTTTATTCACTGAATAAAATTTAACATGCTCTTGGGTCGTGATAAAAATTGTGACTTTATGGAAATCGATTTTATTCCCTGCCAAGGACTCGAGAATTCCTCGTGCCATCGATCGCGATGAAAATTTATTGTCAGCGCTGAAAATAAACTCGAAAATGTTATTTTCTCTCTTTTTGATCAATTCACTCAATTTCTCTTTTTTTTTTGCATTTATTACGCTAATTAATTGTCCATTAAATTCATGGAATTTTTGAGACAATCAAGGACTCGTGGGAATTGAATTCTCGGGGTTGCGTTTGAGATTATTTCGAGGATTCTTGGACGGAGAATCTTCGTGACGTATTTTCTCACCTCGGCCAACAGTAACTCTTTCTGGATCCAATTTAATCTCGTTCCAGTGGCCTCGTCGATTATTCAATGGAAAACGTCCAAGGCTTCGATGTGCGTTCGAGGCCAAATTGAAATTTACGTTTTTCCGCTTAAAATGCAAACAAATTCTGGAAAATTCAAGTCCATAAAGAAATTCGACAAAAAAACCAAAAAAAATGGAAATTGAGATTTTTCATTCCAGCTTCGTTTCTGGGAAAACGCCCCAACGAAATTGGTTCGCGTGTCCGGAAAGATTTAAACAAAATATAACTTTTTATTATCATTTAAAACATTTGACAGTCCGAGCAAAAATTGAAATTTACGATTTTCAGCTTAAAATGCAAAAAAATTCTGAAAAAAGTTAAATCCATTCAAGAAATCTAAAAAAAAAACCGAAAAAAAGTGAAAATTGAAATAAATTTTAATTCCAGTCTCATTTCTGAGAAAATTCCCCACAAAATTTGTTCGTGCGTAAAAAAAAAAAAAGCGAAATAGTGTGTTTTTAAATTAAAATTGAATTCCCATCTAATTTAAATAAAATTTAAATATTTAATTCAATTTTTCAATCAAAATTGAAATTTATGACAAACAAATTTAAAAAAAATGAAAATCGACAAAAATTTAAATTTTGGCCTCATTGCAAAAATGGAAAAAATTGAAATTTACGATTTTCAGCTTAAAATGCAAACAAATCCTGGAAAAATTCAAATCCATTCAAAAAATCTGAAAAAAACCGAAAAAACATGAAAATTGAAATAAATTTTAATTCCAGCCTCATTTCTGAAAAAATTCCCCACAAAATTTGTTCGTGTGTGAAAAAAAAAAGCAAAATAGTGTTTTTCCAATAAAAATTGAATTCCCATCTAATTTAAATAAAATTCCAATATTTAATTCAATTTTTCAATCAAAATTGAAATTTATGATGAACAAATTTAAAAAAAAAATGAAAATCGACAAAAATTTTAATTTTGGCCTCATTTCTGGGCGAACGTTCCCACGAAAATGGTTCGCGTGTCCCAAAAAAAAACTGAAATCGTGTTTTTTCCATTTTTTATTGAAAAAGTTTGAAAAAAATGTTAATTTTTGTAGATCGCGGTCTCGAGTACGAAAAAGCATGAAAATTTAATGAGTCTAAAAATCGAATCGATAAAAGGGGCAAGTCGCGAGATGGGTCGCGTTCCTAATGACGCAGAAACTCGTTACGGATAAAGCGGCGAGGATCAATAGACGAACGAATGCTTAAAAAAGCCTCACGTGACGATTTACATAAGGCGAGTTAATCGCGTCGCGAGATACTCGCGTGCTTTTTATTCTCCTTTTTTTTATGCGTGTAAGAGTTTCTGCACGCGGGCAGGAGCCCAAATTTCATGGGATACAAAAGTATTTAATTCACGGTCCGAGCAAACGTTTTTTTTCCTCGCGACGAGACATCAAGATTGAAAATAAATTCGAAATACGTTCAACGACATTTTTCTTAATTACGAGGTAATTAAAATTCGCCGATAAATTAGGACCCGAAAAATAATTGGGCCATAAATATTTTTCCAGCAAGAAAATAAATTTGCAGCGACGATAAAGTAAAAAAAAAACATAAAAAATAAAAAAAAAACGGATTCACAATTATTTTTATCATTTTTAGATTTTTTTTTGGGCTGTAGATTCGTTCGAATGAATATTTTAATGAGGTAAAGCTTGCGGGAATAAAAAGTAGTTACGCGTATTTATAAATGCGTATGCATGAGCCTTTTCCCATTATAAATTCCATACGCAAGCACAAATGTATTTTCATGTAAATCACTTAATTTACGTAAGCAAACAGGATTCTCGATTTCTGCCCTCGAGACTTTAATGCAGTCTGACCAGAGCCCTGGGCGCACCCATCGGTAAGAAACTTTGATAACTTTTGACTCGACAAGATCGATCACGCGATTTCCATATCCGAAGATTGCAAAAAAAAAAAAATTTCCAAAGAAATCGCGAGCAAATTTTTGAAAATTCCAAAAAAAACTGAATTTTCTAGTCCGGGATTTTTTGGATTTTACGAAACGAGTGAAAAAAATGATTTCAATTATATTTTTTACGAGAAAAAATTAAGGGCTTGTTTTTTACGATGCAATTTCTTAAAAATTATGACACGTTGGGCTTTTTCGAGATTGGGGATTAAATGCGGTTTAACAACTTGCACAGTGTGTACTCGAGAGGATTTTGAGAGCATTAAGCTCGTTGTTGTTTATTTTTTTTCGCTGACTCTGTTGCGCCTCCGGATGGCCTGGGGTCAGCAAATTTTCGTTAACGTCCTGGCACGAAGGACCGAAAGTGGCTCCGTCTCTGCGCTGTACTTGCGAGCCCATTTTCTTTTATATCGTGAAACGGTGGCCGAGGCGAGACAGTGTAAAAGCTTCGGGCGCGTGGATACACTTTCCTCGTTCCTTTTTCGGTTCGGAGAGGTCAGCCGGATTACGTTGATCGTAAAAGCGAGAGAAAAAAACAGAAAAATAAAAAGACCCGCAGGAGAAACTGAAAAAATAAAAAAAACTTTTATTATCGGGAATGTGGCGTGATTAAAAATTTGAGCAACGATCGTTCGGGATAATGAAACTTTGCTCCGCATTCGTGATCGTTAAAGGCTGCGAGGAAGATTCCATTTTTTTTTTATGGGGAATGAATTTTTCGAAATTTACATTTTGGATGATTAAAAAATGATTTTTTGACGATTTAATTATTTTTGCAAATTGTTATGCGGTCCAAATATAAATTCTTGACGTACTGGACCAAATTTTTTGAATGGGGATCGAAATTTCGAAAATTTACATTTTTGACGACCAAAAAATGATTTTTTAAGAATTTAATTATTTTTGCAAATTTTTTTTTTTTTTAATATTTATTTTGTACGATTTCCCGACATTGAGACAGGCTTGAGTAATTATTTTGCTTCGTATCGAAATAAATTTGAAAGGATTGGATTCTACGTCGACGATATTTGACGTAAAGCCTTAATAATATTTTTATTCCAACGATCAACACTCAAGTATTCACGATACTGGCACGGGCGTGGACTTAGCATTGAGAAGACACGGACTACTCTGTAGGTTGAGTGCGCGTTAATTCTGGATTAAGGGGGTTTCAACGGACCTTACAAGGAGCTAGTGTTCCTAAGTGCACTTGAGAGGGATGAGAAGCACCGGAGAGGGGTGGGGGTTGTGCACACATAACGAGAGTAAACAGACAAAGGAGAGAAATAATATCCAAACTTTTCAGTCTTTCTGTTCCCATTGCATCAACGCCTGATTTCCAGCGCGAAAAAGTTGGATTTCCAACAAAAATAATCATTTTTGTGAATGTAACAACTTTTTCGAAATTTGAAGTTTTTGAATAATCGTTTTGGTTCGTCAATATTGTGAGTCAATCACGACGACGTGGCATTGAAAAAAAAAATTAAAAATTCAAAAATAGTACGAAATTTTTCGAATTTTTGATTTTTTGAATAATTTTTTTTAAATTTTTCATAAAATGTAAAAAAATTTCGTATTTTTATTCAATCACAATAAAAAAATTACCAAAATGTACGAAATTTTTGAAGATTTCGATTTTTTAAATAATTGTTTCGAATTGTTTATAAAATTCAAGAGGATTTTGTACTGTTTTTCAATCAAGATAATTTGGTATTTGTAGAGAAAAGGGGAAAAAAGTTACGACTGAATCGACAGGGTGGTTTTTACTATCGTAGGTGGTTGCATGCTGTCAGAAAACGTTTCCTCAGTGATACGAGAGGCAGGGTTAGTAGCTTAGCTCAAAGTACACGCGTAACCAAGCTACTCCGGGGGTTGAATGTTCCTTCCCCAGTGGATGTTGACGCTACGAAGGAGAACATTGAGGCTCCTTCAGTGGCATATACTTTTGGCACTCTCGACGTGTTAAATATTTTATCAGGCGAGGGAGGTTAGGGTCGACCTCCCACTACCCTCTCACGAGCAAACCCTCGGTATTTATGTGTTGCTTCGTGGCCTGGTACGTACAAGAGATTCTGAGCCAATTTCAAAAATTGCCAAATCATTTTTTTCGAAATTTTACCAAAAATATCGAAAATTAGCAAAAAAAAATTCATCTTTTTGCATTTGTTGCAAATTTTGAATTTTTCGCAAATTGACAAATCATTTTTTTCGAAATTTTACCAAAAATATCGAAAATTTGCAAAAAAAATTCATTTTTTTGCATTTTTTGCAAATTTCGCATTTTTTCGAGATTCTTGATCAAAAATTCAATTTTTTTTCCCATAAAAAATGGACAGCAGATTTTTCGAATCTTACGCGAAATAAAATTCAAAAACAACGAGTTGTTTTCTTTTTTTTTGGGGCCTAAGGGAGTTTGAGAAAAATTTGGATAAGTTCGTGGAATATTGTGAAGAAAATTTTCATCCCTTTGGGCACAATGTAAAATTGGAAAACCCCATAGAAAATGAGTGAACAAGTTGGGGAAGAAAACGAGAACAGAAACGACAAGACCTTCGCTTGTTCGCCTTGGCAACGGGCAAATTGAGCCTGCGGCTATATGAATGTTCTTGCTGGTTTTCAAGGGGATGGATAGACCGAGAAAGCAATAAGTTGGGGGATGCGAAATGAGAGGACAGTGGAAATTGCTCCTGTACACAATTCTACCATGCACTAATTTCCAGCACCATAATTTCCCTGTGCCATGGAAATTTCAACGTGAAAATTCCAAAATCATCGATTTTGTGGAATAAAAAATCAAAATTTTCACTTTTCCTGCGTTTCCTTGAAATTCAGGATCAATCTTGATCCAAGGACCTTCCTGCAGGTTTTCTGTACGTCCTTTGACGACTTATTGAGGGATTATCCTCGCTGAAGCTCCTCGGTGGGGAATTTATTAAAATTTTAAGGGGCTCTTGAGGGCAATTTTACAAAAATTTCAAAAACTTTTATGGGAATCAGTAAAAAAATGTAAATTTTGCGAAATAATTGCAAAATTTTTTTATTCTTTTAAATTTTCCTTCGATTTTCTCTGCATATCAGAGAATTTATAAAAATAAAATTCAATTAAAATCTAATTAAGGGCAGTTTTGGAAAAATTCATGGAAAATTTTTGATGTCGATCATTTTTGGTGGAAAATTTCAATTTTTTCTCGATTTAATTTATAATCATCAACTTTCAATTTATTTATTTCAGGATAAACTTTTATTTACACTTTTTATTGATTTGTATTCGAAATGAGTTTTTGTTTCGTATTTGTGGCCTCGCAGAAAATGAAGAAATTTCCTTTCGGAGCTGAAAGAGCGAGAAGTGTGGAGCTTAATTTAGCAAATATAGGATGGACATTGACGGTTGAGTGAGCGACGTCTATTACGAATACAAATTCGGTGTGGGAAGGCGACAAATTATAGTGGACACGAATGACAGGAGGCTGGTGGGTTATTGCGTTAAAATGAACCCTCAGTTGGGCTTCGTTAGTTGGGGAAGCTCGTGCTCATCAAGGAATTCTGGACTGTGATAAAGCGACGTTGGAAATTCGTCGTAAAGAAAGCAGCAGCCTCTCTGACGAATGTTGTAATTATCTTGAGAAATGGTCATGTTTACTGACTTTTTGTCGAAACATTTTGGGGGGTTGACAAAATTTGGCATTTCTCAATGGAGCCAAAATCACTTGAAAATGTTTGTTTTCAGTTTTTCCTACATACAAAATGGTTCGCGAGCCCAAGTCCATTAAAAAAAAGTTGTTACTAATTGGCTAAAGAACAACATACAAAATTCAAGATTTTCCGAGGTAATTTGTATTTTTTATATAATAAAAATAACCAAAATTTCGAAAAAATTTTACGACCGATTTGTTTTGAAAAACTTGATAAAGCTTCTTCGATGTTACACAAAAGCGGGTGCATAGTTTTAAGGGGCTTCACCATTTAGAAATGGAAATATTTAATGTTGAAAATTGCAACTTTCAACACTCGCTCTTATGGGAAACTCGTGAAAATTCAAGATTTTCCGAGGTAAATTGTACTTTTTATGTAATAACCAAAATTTTGAACAAATTTTACCACCGATTTGATTTGAAAAACTTAATAAAGCTTCTTCGATGTTGCACAAAAGCGTGTGCAAAGTTTTAAGAGGCTTCACTATTTGGAAAAGGAAATATTTAATTTTGAAAATTGCAACTTTCAACACTCGCTCTTATGGGAAACTCGTCAAAATTCAAGATTTTCCGAGGTAAATTGTATTTTTTATGTAATAACCAAAATTTCGAAAAAATTTTACGACCGATTTGTTTTGAAAAACTTGATAAAGCTTCTTCGATGTTACACAAAAGCGTGTGCAAAGTTTTGAGAGGCTTCACCATTTAGAAATGGAAATATTTAATGTTGAAAATTGCAACTTTTAACACTCGCTCTTATGGGAAACTCGTGAAAATTCAAAATTTTCCGAGGTAAATTGTATTTTTTATATAACAACCAAAATTTCGAACAAATTTGACGACCGATTTGTTTTGAAAAACTTAATAAAGCTTCGTCGATGTTGTACAAAAGCGTGTGCAAAGTTTTAAGAGGCTTCACCATTTATAAATGGAAATATTTAATGTTAAAAATTGCAACTTTTAACACTCGCTCTTATGGGAAACTCGTGAAAATTCAAGATTTTCCGAGTTAATTTGTATTTTTTATATAATAAGAAAAAAAAACGATTCGATCAGAATAGAAAATTAATTTTTAGGATCAATTTCCATGTTTTATGGCGGCCATGGAAATTCATTTCGGTATTCGCAATCAATCACGTGTCGATGGGAATGAGAATAATGGAAATTGAAGTATTAATCAAAAGATTACTGAAATAATAATTTAATTGGCACGATGCGAGCTTCTCGATTTATTTTTTCGACCTCAAAGCAACAATTTTTCAAGATTTTTTGTGCCCCACGAAACAAGCACTTAATTCTGCGTAAAGTAGCAATCGAACGCAGCTATGCACAGGACACAAACAACGCTCGCAAACTTCGTAATTACGAAAGCAATTATCGTGGCGAGCGCGTTCGGTTACAGTGATCGTGGCTGCTCCGAAAATTAATTCTCCTCCCTCTCCAGCTTGCCGCACGAGGAACTCTATACCTGTATTTGTATTTTCATGGCAAGTTGAGTTTTGGTCCACTTTTTAAATCTCAACGAAAGTTTGGCTGGAAATTGACTCGTCACGATTTTTTTTCTATTTTTTAATCAAGAATTTCCTTCGAGTCGCTTAATTTTGGAAAAAAAAATTTTCCAACGAGTACGAGACTCGCAAATTTGTTTCTGCATTTTTTTTTATCCCACGAATCCACGAGATTGTCGTTATCGCCCAAAACCTCGAATATTTATCGAAAATTACGAAAAAAAACGTTCGAGCCCTTAATTTTTGGACGAAGCCCCTTAATTTTGAAAAATTTATTTTTCCAATGGGCACGAGACGATAAAGCCCGCAGCATCGACCTCGAGGAAATGACAACGATTTCCAATATCTACTTTTACGATGGAAAATCGAGAGCGAGGGAGAACGAGAGGGGAGAAAAGGGAATAAAAAATAAAAAAAACTTTGCATGTTTCACGATCATCATAAAATTTTCATTGGTCCATCGACCCCTCATTCGCTTTGCCCGTTGCAAAGTATCAGCTTGCGAACTCCCTCGTCTCAACATTTCGCCGAGCAGGTCTGTCGGGACTCTCGATTATTCATCATAATCGGCCAAGTAGAATGGACAGGTTGCTGCTCGGCTCGAACTCTATATACAGAGAGTGCACAGCCTCGCATCAGAAAACTGTCAATTTATACCACGTGAGAATGAAAAATTGTACTGTCAAGAAAAACCTCGAGATCGACGCTTTGTTCTCGAGTTTTTTTTATAAATTTTATTAATTGATTCCTTTCAATTACAAAAAAAAAAAAAATTTCCATAAATCAATTTATATTCACTTCGCAAATGAAAAAAAATGAATTAAACAAAATTAATTAATTAAATTGAATAAAAAAAAATTTTTAAACAGAAAGAAAAACAAAACTTTTGCATAAATTATTTTTAGATCCGTTTTGCAAATAAAAAAAAATTATTAATGGAAATGAAATAATAAATTTGAAGTGATTAAACAATAAAAATAGTAAATTTTATGGTTTTTATCGACTTTTTTCGTTTTTGGATTATTTTTGCATGTTTTTTTTCAAGTTTGAAGAATTAAACGAATTCTCGACTTGGGAACGTGATGGGGACGCGAATAATGAGAATGCGAAGGTTTGTGAAGAGGAAAAATAATGGCTCGATTGTTCGGGAGTTTGAGTGGATTCAGGGGACGATTATACAGCGTCGAGTCGTTAAAGAGTAAGGGGATAAGTCCATATCACGTTAACGAAAGATTTGGACGTCAACCCTCTCGGCACACTCGTGCAGGGGAGAAGCCAATCTATAGTTTTCCGTAACTACCTGCTCCGCGATCTTACGAACTAACGAGAATCTTCGCAACTTGCGATATAGCGTCGTTCGGTATATCAGGAAAATCTACCGATGGCTTGGGCGACGAAGAAAAAGCTCGGGAATAGGAGAGAAAAGAAAAAAAAATGATGAGCCATCGAGGGGAAAATAAGGGAGAAAATAGGATTTGTTTTCGAGGCAAAGGGGTTGAGTCTTCTTGATCCGTTCTAATGGGACCGGATTTTTCGTCGAAATTTCGTTACGTCGTTAACGAGACACAAGGCGAAGAGGATTTTCAAGAAAAATAGAAAAGAAACGACGAAAATTCCCCATAAAAAAAACCCCATAGAAACACCATAGAAACCCCATAGAACACCATGGAAACCCCATAGAAATTATTCAATCAGTAATTTACAGAAAATTTAAAGAAAAAAAAGAAAAAAAAACACGAAAAAAAAAACCCCATAGAAACACCATAGAAACCCCATAAAACACCATGGAAACCCCATAGAAATTATTAAATCAGTAATTTACAGAAAATAATAAATTCCGGCCTCCCAATTATTTTCATTTTCACTTGTCTTCGTCTCGATATTTTTTTTTCTATGGGGTGACAAAATTGGGCATTTTTTCTTCTCGTCCCAAATACCTCGACGCAGTTTCTCATCGATCCTGGTCGACAAACACAAATGTGGGGATCGCACTAAAACACGTTTGATGTTAGGGGCTCGATAATTATTATTGTATGGGGTTTAGGCATGTACCGAGTAATTCGAGACTGTATACGAGGGGTCGGTCGGACTTTGGCTCGTGACCCAGGAGAAAGCCTGACAATATGCTACGAAAACTGTGTTGGGGGCGTGGGAGACTCTATAATACGAGGCAAAGTCCATAGAACTGTTGAAATACGATAGCAAGCACACATAATCCTCCTACGTACTTTGCCAAGTGTTACTCGTTATCTTTCCAAGTGGGCCACTAATCTCCGAATGTACGATTAACTGCCTCGAGAGCTAACGAGCCACCCAAAATTTCAACGTCCTCGTCCCGAGTATCAGTTTCGCTGGTGGAATATTTGAACACGCCGGAATAATTTGGTGCTCGATAATTTCCATGGTTCGAGCTCATCAGCGATTTTAATTTTATATTTTCCAGTAAAAAGGAAGAAAAAACTTTTTTTAGTAAAAGAAAATTTTTTCTTTCAAATTTTCCGAGGAAATTTCGTGAATGTCATGCAAATTTTTTGCTCGTTGCATTTGATGGGTCGATGGTTTTGAAAGGAATAAAAAGTTCCAAGACCCGATGAAAAGAATTTGTGGATTGGCTTTTACAACAAAAAACTATTTGGCTCGCATCGAGTCGCTTTTCAGCAAGTTTTTTGCTAGTCACCGACAGAGAGGTGAACACAAAGATTTCGACGTTGTAAATATCGATTGCCACGTGTAAATATCAAAGGCTGAGAAAGGGGCGAGGGTGGATTTGTGAAAAGGGTGCATAACGGTGCAGCAGAGAAAAAAGGGAGGCTGGGATGTCGGTCAGTCAGGAGTAACGTGATATTAAAGTTTTCTTTCGTCCCTAGGGAAATATCGGGTTTCTCATAACTTTCTTTATTACACTTGCGAGTCCGAGTCTAAACAAACAATTTCCATTTTTGTTTGACTCGCTGGTCCAATTTATTTTGCTGTGGATAGAATTTTTTTTATTTTTTATTGCATTTTGTGCAGATTCGAGGACATTCTGCAATTTTCAGGGTCAATTAAAAATTTATTTCCATGTTTTCCCGTAGTTTTCCTTTTTCTCCAACGAAAATTGTCAGCCGAATCAAATTTTTTGCCCTGGCTCAACGTCTGCCTCAGGCTTGAGGGCGATTTAAACGACGTCTGACTAAACGCTGACTCGTACTACTTGCTTTTAGCAATTTCTTCGTTTTCTCTCGTCCTAATGACGCGGAAGGGTGGATAAAGTTTATGGGGTTGTGGGAAGCTCTTAATGGGTCACCATAACGCGGAAACTTGGGCTCAACTTGTTTCTCAAGTCATTAAATAATAAAACATGCTTCAGTGGTAATAAAAACTTGTGTCTTTTCGATTATGAACGATTGTGGCTGTGGAAACGTATTGGACCAAAGTTTTCCGTGCTTAATGTCATTTGCAGAAAAGAAAGAAAAGTTTTACGCCCCGAGGACGATCGTTGGACGAGAATGCGAAGAGATTTTTATTTTTCTTTAAAATTGTGAACGAAAAATCGAAAATTCTGGACGTCAGAAAATTTTTCTTTTATAAAAATAAATTCTTGGTTTTGGTGTCGAGAATTTTCATGAAAAATTGTTCAAAAATCCTGAATAAAGTCGTTTTCTGATACGTTAAAGTTTAATTCCACATTTTGCCTTGTTTTTCTAACGATAAGGACCAGGCGCTGGAGTTTATGAATAGCATAACAAACAGGACCTTTCTGGGCACGTTGGAGTCGTCGCAATCGTCCGGAAAGCACGAATGAAAATAAAAGAAAATTATATAGAGAGAGAGAGAGAAAAAAAAATTATTCTCGCTGAATATTCCGGCGCATTATCATTCTCTGGTTTTCATTATAAATGGCTGCGTGTACGAGACTCTTGCTTGGATGCCTCGTTGACCGGAAACTCGAGGCGAGAGACCAATTCAACTTTAACGATACCACCGACTAGCCAAAAGCGAAACGTTATCTTGGCAAACGTGGAAAATGTTGAAACACACCATAGAAAATACGAGCTCATGATGCTTTTCCTGGCTCGTCCCATATTACGAGAAATTATACAATTTTCAGACTCTCGAGGCACGAATGTAACGAAAAATTCACAGGATTTTATATTCGCGTTTGTCGCGAGGCCAGAAATTGATATTTCATCAAATTAACGATAAAAATTTCAATTAAAAATGGTAAAAAATTCATTGAATCCATAAAAAGTAAAATTTTTTTTGGTTTCGTTTTTTTTTGACTTTTTTAAATTTTTTTTCAATAAATTTCAATCTCCCGTGACCCGTTTCGCTCTAATTTGAATTCTCTCTGAATAAATTATCAAAATGAGAATAAAATTGTCAATTTTCAGGTCAAGGATCGATATTCCATAAAATTAATGTCAAAAATCTGATGAAAATTAACGAAAATGATTAAAAATCGAAAAAAGCTCGAAAAAAATGCAATTTTTTTTTTGGCTTCTCCATTTTTGGGAACTTTGACCTTTTTTCAGTAAAAATTGAGGTTTCAGTTTCGTCCTTCGCTTTAATTAAAATTTGAGTGACTTTGAAGCATCGCCAATGAATTTTTTGCGACAACAACGATAATGTTTAATTATGGAAAATTGCGGAAATGGAACGCGAGCGTTGGCTCGACAGACAGTTATTTTTTAGCGGAAAACTGCAAAGAGTGCGGAAGTGCAAAAAAATAAAAATAGCCAAAGAGGAGCTGACAATTTAATTCCGTTTGGGACGAGATTCATATTTTTCTGAAGAAAAATCGTGGCGTGTTTCCGCAACTACGCGAAATACTTCTTTCCCCTTTACATTCGCGAGCTCGGTGAAGATGAATCGTGAAATTGTCCTGTCCTGTTTCCCTCCCATCCCAACGTTTTTTTTTTCATTTTTTTTCCCACCCAAGGACCTCGAGAGGTCGAGAAAAAAATTTCCACGATAAAAGTGCCGAACTGCATAAAATAAATGAATTAACAAATAAATAAACGAATAAGTAACTAAACAAACAAAATAATCGATAAATAAGTCAATAAATAAATAAATAAATAAATGAATAAATAAATAAATGAATAATTAAATAAATAAATAAATAAATAAATGAAGAAATGAATAAATGAATAAATAAATAAATGAATAAATAAATAAATGAATAAATAAATAAATGAATGAATAAATGAATCAATGAATAAATAAATAAATGAATAAATAAATGAATGAATGAATAAATAAATAAATTAATTAATTGAGGGAGAAAAACGATTGAAAAAAAAATCAAAAAGTTGCTGAAAGTTCTTTAAATGCGAAGATCGAACCAACTCGGAATTTTTTCGGGATTTGGCATGTGTGACACGTCTCGCTGAGTCAACGTCACAGCAAAAGAAGAAAAAAAAAATGTAGAAAACAGACTAGAAGGATTTTCTGATGCTTACGGTCACGTTTTCCTGTCCAAGATTGCTGCAGAATAAGAAAAATCAAACAGGCAGTACATTTGAAGTTTCGTGGCATTTTTATGTCTCGTGAAATTTGTTTGTCAGGAGAGAATCGTTGATGGCTGTAGTGGAGATCGAGTGTGAGTTTGTTTTTCCATGAATCGAAACGGAATTAATCGTGCAGGAGTTCGTAAATCGCGGAGGTCGTTTTTCTTCCATTTCCTCATTGTTCTCCATCGCGGAGAGACACTCTGGGGTGCGTTCGTGCTCGGGGCTAAACGGCACACATTGGCCACTCCCAACCCTTCAGAAATTTATCGTCACCCTCGAGTTTCCTTGTTTGTTGATTTTTTTTTTGTTTTCCGGACAGTCTGGCTTTTTTTTTTTTATTAATGAATGAATATTTTTTTTATTGCTTCGCATAAATAAAAAGTCGATAAAAATATCGAACGTTATTTTTTTTACAGCCACTTTTTTACGGTCCATATGGCAATTTGTATGTTTTTTTTTTTTTTTTTGTAGATTTACGAAGCGTACAGTGCGATTTTATTTTTCTCGTTTTCTGACAAAAGCGACCAACAGGTGAAAAAATCGTTGCTCGCTGCATTTCATGCCCGACCAATATTGCAGCCTCCGGTGCAGTCGCCGGAATCCCGTTCGATTCACTCTCTTACGAGAACATTTGAATAAAGCCACGGACGCGAAATTAAAAAAACACCCGGACGAGGCCGAACAATGTGTGGATGGCGACGAAATAACGAGCTGCACGTGAAACAAGAAAAAAATATTCTGTTGTTATATGAAAACAAAAAAATAAGAAAAAATCATAAAAAAAATTCCGTAAGTGCAAAAAAAACGAGAAAAAGGAAAAAAAATCGGAAAAACAATGAAAAATGCGAAAATTTCATTAAAAATGAGTAAAAAATCAGAATTAAAATTCCGAAAATTTGATTTTTTGAAAGAAAAATGAAAAGTTTTTGAAAATTGAAGAAAATTAATTTGGGAAATTCGATTTTGTTTGGGGAAAAAATTGAGAGAAAATTTTCTGTCTGACCAAAAACGTTTCTACATCACTTGAAATCGCTCCTGTCGATTCATCGATCGTTTGCATAAACTTGAGACTTTGGCAGGCCATAACGAGGCTCCCAACGATCAGATAATTCAGACGTTATGTCAACAAGCATAAATCTGTTGGTAGGACACACAGGACGTAATATATCTGTGGAGATATTAGAGGGATAATCTGGAATGGTACAGTCACGTGCTCCAGTGACTATTATTACGAAGTTACGTGGAGCCTCGAGCCGTAATGTTGATTTTGGCTCGAGGGAACCTGGATAATGAGCATCATTGATGATTCCATCAGCCAAGAGCTTGAATTTCGTGAAAAAACGTCGATATTTTTTATTGAACACTGCGAACTGAATATTTTTGGACAATTTCAAAATTTTCGTTATTTCGACAATTATTTTTATTTCAAATTGTCAAAGAATGAAAAAAATTCACTTTTCGGAGAGAATTTTTGTGATTTTCCAAAAAAAAACGTTCGGTCGACGAATCCAACAAAGTATCGAACTTTTTCAACAAAATACGAAAACGCTGCGAGTGTTAATTTTATTTTGTTTTCATGTAAGAGAAAAAGTGCATTCGAGGGTGAGGGAAATTCAAGGTGTAATGAAAATTTACTGGTGCTGGTTGCTCGCCGAGTAAGCAAGTAATAAGGGAAAATCTCGGTGCACAGGTGGACCTCGAGGGATGAGAATATAGATAGAGAGTAATCGGTGAATATGGGAAGAGACCGTATGAAATATTCGAGCTGCGGTGGGGCGCAGGATGTTTGGAACCGAGGAAAAAGTTTTTTAATGTCGTTTTTTATGCATTTCCGCGACGAACATTGTGAGAAAATGTAAAAGAAATTGAACATCTCCATAAGGAAGAATTCGATGGAATGGGAAAGCTTCTGGAAAATTAGTTCTTTGTATCTGTTCGAAGATCGTGCGCGTCGTCTTTCGAAGGCTGGAACTCGACAATCATTCACTTGCTAAATATGACTGGGGCGTACGAATAAAAATATTGAGAGCCTCATAAACACAATGGGATACAATAATGAACTGCATTATGGCGTCCCGCCAACGACAAATTTAGTTATTTGTTCATTTATTTATTCATTTATTTGTTTATTCATTCAATTATTTATTTATTTGTTTATTTATTGATTCATTCACTTGTTTATTCGTGAATTTTATTATTTATTTAGTTTATTTATTCATTCATTTATTTTTTTCACTTGTTTATATATTTATTAAGTTCATTCATTCATTTATTGATTGATTCATTTATTTATTCATTTATTTACTCATTTATTTATTCATTTATTCATTTATTTATTCATTTGTTTATTCATTCATGTATTCATTTATTAATTGATTGATTGATTGATTGATTGATTGATTTATTTATTTATTTATTTATGTAATAACAGGCTCGCTAAATGTGTATGGCACGTACGAATAAAAGACATTGCAGCTCTATAAATACAATGAGATGCAATTCTATACAGTAAAGAACAGCATTACGTTGAATAGCACGTCTCGGCGATGCCGAATACCAAAGCGTCGCGTTGTTTGTCTCGATAATAATCTCCAAGTGTTTGGCACAGGGAAGCAGAAGTTGTGCATTGAAACGACCGTGCCATAATTAACGGTGAGATCCTTGAGGCAGTTTCCACGAGACTTCACCTCAATCTTGGGAAATTACACCCCCAGAGTGTGTCACAGGGAACTGAAGAGCTTTCCAGGACGAATTTTCGGTTCTTATCGATTTTCCACAATCTTCGATTGAATTGTTCGTAATTTTTTTCGATTTTTCGTGAAAATTCTGTTTTTTCCTTGGATCCTAACAAAAGGTTGGAAAAACAACGATAAAAATGTTGCTTTTCATGGTAACGAGGGAATTGTGGAAAAAAAAATAGTCCTTGAAAGGAAACGTCGTTGGGGTGCTCACGATTTGTTTTATGAAAAGCAGAGACTTGTCTTTTGTCTCGAAGACTGAGTGAAGTGGCTCGATATATATTTTCACATATTTTTCTCTGCTGCTAAGAGATTTCTGTAGATTTTTGTGTCGAGAGAGGAACGTGATAGCTTTTGGAAAGGAAAGAGACTCCTTTCTGCTTTTGCAGCATCAGACAAAGATCGATACGTTGGTATCGTAATAAAAAGTGGACGCGCATCCTTTCCGCAGTTTTTTTTCCCATCCATCTATATTTCTCGCTGCTCGAGACCTCAAAAGCACGACCGGAGCTTTCATACCAATCTGAGCGTACCAAAGTGCTCCTTTTTTTCTTCATCCTTTCGGGTTTTTGTATTTATTTCGTTTGATACAATTGATAGTGCCTTTGTGTCATACAAAAGCAAAAGAGGAGTTTTTGTGGCATGATTTGTGATTGAACAAAGTGGAATTCCCTTCTGCATAGAAATTCGCGAGAAAAACAGACACGAAATAACTTTAATGAGTTTAATAAACAATTAATCAATTATTCAATAAATAAATAAATAAATAGATAAATAAATAAATAAATAAATAAATAAATAAATAAATAAATAAATAAATAAATAAATGAGTAAATAAATAAATAAATAAATAAATAAATGAATAAATAAATAAATTTAATAAGTTTTTCAATTCGCCTTTTTCTCTAATTAGCATAAATTAATTTTTTCTTTAATTAGCAAGGAAAAAGTGATTCGATGCTAATAATTAAGTGATGAGCTAAATTTTGGATTGGGTGATCGTGGATTTGATTATTTTCCCGATTTTCTCAATGAAACGACGCATTAGAAAATTTCTTGTTCATCTTTATAAATGTAATTTCAGTTGGATTGCGCGATTACTTGATTTTGAAAGATTTGCTCGATACATGTGAGACTTGTTTGCACCAATTACACGTGCAAATATGAGAATGTATGTTGAGCTAATACGACGAGCAGTGTATGCGAGAGATTTTGCTTCTATAGATGGAGCTCTTGGGCACGATAGTCTCAAACCCATCCAGTCGATTCAATGACCCACGATTAGGAGATAACCCAATGGACGACGAATTGCCACGTTCCTATGAGCGTATAAACCGATTATTTGTACGTCGATTCGTCTGACGTCGACGAGCGCGATCGTCCGTTGATGAAAATCTCCGATCCACGTTTTCAACTGCATTAAAAACACTTTAGTCGATTTTTTCGAAAAAAAAAGTGAAACTTTTAATTTTTTCAATTATTTCGACAATTCTAAACGATTTTTCGATTTTTTTCGAAAAATTGACAATTTTCTATTGCATCGAGAAGCTTTTTCTTGATTTTCGAGAAAATCGGAAAGTGAAATTTTGTTTTTTTCGAAAAATGAGTGAAAATTTTGGAATTTTGATTTTTTTCGAAAATCCTCAACGATTTTTCGCAATTTTGTAAAAAAAACGTCAGGCTCTGCCGAAAAATTCACGGAATTTTGAAAATTTCGAGTTTTTTGGGTTTTGAAAAAGTGAAATTTTTAATTTTTCAAATTATTTCGACAATTCTAAACGATTTTTCGATTTTTTTCAAAAAAAGGACAATTTTCTATTCCATCGAGAATCTTTTTCTCGATTTTCCAGAAAATCGGAAAGTGAAATTTTGTTTTTTTCGAAAAATAAGTGAAATTTTTGGATTTTTCAATTATTTCGAAAATCCTCAACGATTTTTCGCAATTTTGTAAAAAAAACGTCAGGCTCTACCGAAAAATTCACGGAATTTTGAAAATTTCGAGTTTTTTGGGTTTTGAATAAGTGAAATTTTTAATTTTTCAAATTATTTCGACAATTCTAAACGATTTTTCGATTTTTTTCAAAAAAAGGACAATTTTCTATTCCATCGAGAATCTTTTTCTCGATTTTCCAGAAAATCGGAAAGTGAAATTTTGTTTTTTTCAAAAAATGAGTGAAAATTTTGGATTTTTCAATTATTTCGAAAATCCTCAACGATTTTTCGCAATTTTGTAAAAAAAACGTCACGCTCTGCCGAAAAATTCACGGAATTTTGAAAATTTCGAGTTTTTTGGGTTTTGAAAAAGTGAAATTTTTAATTTTTTAAATTATTTCGACAATTCTAAACGATTTTTCGATTTTTTTCAAAAAAAGGAAAATTTTCTATTGCATCGAGAATCTTTTTCTCGATTTTCAGGAAAATCGGATAGTGAAATTTTGTTTTTTTCGAAAAATAAGTGAAAATTTTGGAATTTTGAATTATTTCGAAAATCCTCAACGATGTTTCGTAATTTTGTGAAAAAAACGTCACGCTCTGCCGAAAAATTCACGGAATTTTTGAAATTTCGAGTTTTTTGGGTTTTTTTTTCGAAAGATTGAAA
Organism: Diadegma fenestrale; assembly: GCA_037043255.1. Classification (NCBI taxonomy): domain Eukaryota; kingdom Metazoa; phylum Arthropoda; class Insecta; order Hymenoptera; family Ichneumonidae; genus Diadegma; species Diadegma fenestrale. The sequence continues at coordinate 2,693,530 of CM073312.1, forward strand.
GAAAAAGGTGAAAAGTTCAGGTGGTCTCGTCGCAGGGATCCAGAAGACGAGGTTGACGCAAGCTCGCGGTAGGGGAGGGGGAAGCGAGGGGCAAGGAAGCTCGCAGTATCTGCTGCGATGATTCCCTAAACCGGAAGCTGCCCATTAGAGTGCCGCGCTAGAATGATGATGCGAGAGCGGACAGGCAGGTCACCGAGAGCGCGTGGAGTTTTCGTATGCCGCGTAGTTGGCGAGCGTCACGTACTGCGAGTCTTTCGAGCCGATTTTTCTGGCTCTTTCAATTTCCTTCCCAAAGCCTAACGAGACCAACAACAATAATAAAAACAATGTGTCATTGTGATGGACGTGGGTCTCGTTTCCGGTTCCATGACTCGATCCATCGCGAGGTTTCGTCCTAACGAGCCAGCCCCATAAACGATCGAATAAAACGACAATTTTTATTTCCTGTAGAAATCAGTTGAAAATAAAAAAACGAAAAATGACTCGTGAGTGTTGTTCGCAGTAGAAATTTACGTTGATTTCGTGATTTTTGCCATTTGTGTGGTGTCCAGTGAGAATTTTATAATTAAACAAACAATTTTTTAATTAATTTGATTTTTTTTTTATTGTGGAAGAAAATGATTTTAATTCGAGCGATCTTTGCGATCGTGTCAGGTCAGTGGGATTCTTAATTAGTAAGAAAAACGAAATTGTCTCGTGAGCGACAATTTTTGGAAAAAAAAATTTGCTGAATTTTCGTTAAATGGAAAATCGTGGAAATTCAATTTTGAACAGATCGAAAAAATCAATTTTTTCATCAATTTGATGTTTTTGTCGTTGTTAAAAAAAAGATTTTAATTCGATAATAATTACTATCGATTTTCTTCCCCCAACTTTGACAGTTTTTAGCGAAAAATTTGTTGAATTTTTGGTAAATGGAAAATTGGGAAAATTCAATTTTTAACCGATTGAGAAATCCGTCCAGTGCGAGTTTGATTGAAAATAAAACTCACAATTTTAATTAGGTTAATTTTTTTTATCGTTTTTTTATCGTCGTAATTATTATTAATTTGAATTCCCCCAATTTTGACAGTTTTTGGGGAAGAAAAATTTGTTAAATTATCGTTGAATGGAAAATCGTGGAAATTCAATTTTGAACGGATAAAAAAAAAAACATTTTTTTCATTAAATCACGATTTTAATAAGTTTAATTTTGTTTATCGTGAAAAAAATGATTTTTCATCCTCCTAATTATTATTAATTTGAATTCCCCCAATTTTGACAGTTTTTGGGGAAAATTTTGTTGGAAAAATGGAAAAGTCTAGGAATTTGATTGAAAATTGATCGAGAAATGTTTCGTAAACGTTGGCGTTGTCGTTGAATTTGGTTGTTCGATACTGCGCGCTATTTAAATGAAAATCTCGGGTTGGGATTATGTAAATCTTATCTTTGTTGGATCTCGGAGTGGCGAGTGACCTTCGACATTCTTATTCGTATTTCTCTGACGTATGAGTGATGATTTATTTAGGTGGTGATGTCATAACGATGAGATTTACTACGCATAAGTGAGCTCGATGCAAAATTCCTTTGCTCGGACTTGCAGCATCGTGGCTGGGTGCGAAATGTTTGTTGGAATTAGCTCGGGGATTGAGTAGATTGGCGATTTTTGCATTTTCGTTACATCAGACCAGAAAACGTACGTCAGACGCGTATAATAAGAAGAAAGTCAAAGTTTGTGCTTGCGCTCGCAAGAATAGTCGATAACGGGGTGTGGTGCCTGATTAATATCGTACGAACACGAGACTACGGGTCAAGGACTTGCTAATAATAATCATTGCTGAGGGAACGACGTGCATCAACCCCTGAAAAAAAAAAAAATACAAAAAACAGTGAAAAAAAAAATTGCATCGATTTTTTTAGTTCAAAATTCCGAAAAAATCGTTCAAATTTGAGAAAATTGAAAATTTTCTCACGCCAAGGAGTTGCGAGACTAATTCAGTGATTTGAGAATTTTTGGTCAAAAAATTTCCTCGATTTTACGGTTTAATCGAAATTTTCATGGATTGACCTTGAAAAAATGAAAAATTGATGAAAAAATGTGAAAATGATTGAATTTGGTTGCAGATTCGCTGAACCGTGGCAAGGAGGAAGGAACGAACGATGGGAATGAATAGAGCGGAGTGCAAGTAGCAGGCTGACGAGGAAGAAGAAGAAGGAACGAGGCAGCAGGAGGCGAGAAAAGGAGGAAGAAGAGGGAGAAGAAAGGGATTCGAGATAACGAATTGCGATAAGAGAGGTGGAGGGGGTGGGGGGGATTGAAAATTCCAAGGGGCTGGGGGTGTCAAAAGTTGTTAGAGGGGAGAGGCTCGAAGATGGGGTTGAAGGAGGGATAAAAAAATTCGCAGGACTTGACGAAAAAAAAGGCAAAAAGGACGAAAAAGTGAGATCAAATTGAGAGAAACAAAAAAGGGGGGAAAGGGCGAAGGGACGAATTGGAAAGTGGCTGAAAGGAGGAAAAAGCCTCGAAGGTGAAGATGCTGAAAAAAAATAAAGCTTCGGTAACGATATGGCGGTGCATGGTGTTGCTTTTTCTACTTGTGAGCGACACCGTCCTCGCCCAAACTTTACAAACGTGCCCGGCCCACGTCGCCATCTCGCCATGTGTTTGCTCCGTCAAAACTCTCGGTCTCGATATAATCTGCGAATCGACCGATCACACGCACATCAGCAAAGCCATGGACGTTTTAAAAGGACAACCCAAAACTGTCATTTTTTATCTCAAATTGAGACACAACAATTTGCCAAAACTTCAGGGCTTCGTTTTTCTTGGCCTTATCGTTCAACATCTTACTATTCATAACAGCAGTCTCGCTGTCGTCGAGGAAAGTTCCCTGAGCTCGATCGGTGAGAATTTTCATTACGAAAATTTCAATTCCTTTTTTTGTTACATTTTTTTCCATTAATTTCCATTTATCTTTATTAATTTTCATCAATTTTCAGTCATTTTCAGCATCTCCATTCGTTTCCGTTCATTTTCAGTGAATTACAGTAATTTTCATTAATTTTCATTGATTTTGATTAATTTCCATGAATTTTCATGAATTTTCATAACTTTTCATCAGTTTTCACCATTGTTTAGTAATTTCCATAATTTTTCATCAATTTTCAGTAATTTTCAGTCATGTCCATTCGTTTCTGCTCATTTTCAGTGGATTACAGTAATTTTCATTGATTTTGATTAAATTCCATGAATTTTCATCAGTTTTCAGTAATTTTCATTAATTTTCATAAATTTTCCTCAATTTCCATCAATTTTCAGTAATTTCTATAATTTTTCAACAATTTTCAGTAATTTTCATTAATTCTCATAACTTTTCATCAATTTTTCATCAATTTTCAGTAATTTTCATCAATTTTCAGTCATCTCCCTTCGTTTCCGTTCATTCTCAGTGAATTACAGTAATTTTCATTAATTTTAATTAATTTCCATGAATTTTCATCAATTTTCAGTAATTTCCATAATTTTCCATCCATTTTCAGTAATTTTCATAATTTTTCATGAATTTTCATGGATTTCCATTGATTTTAAGTAATTTCCATGAATTTTCATTAATTTTCATAACTTTTCATCAATTTTCAGTAATTTCCATAATTTATTATCAAGTCTCATGAGTTTTCGTTCGCTTTCATTGATTTTTATGATTTTTCATCAATTTCAGTAATTTGATTGAATTTCCATTGAATTTCAGGCACGGGACTGACGCAGCTGGATCTTTCCCAAAACTCTCTAATTTCCGTGCCCTCGAGTTCCCTCGCCAAACTGCACAACCTCCTGATTCTTAATTTAAATCACAACAAGATCAGCGATCTCAAAAGCAAATCGTTTGCTGGTCTGGATACACTGGAAATTTTGAATCTCTATGGAAATAAAATATCGATAATTGATCGTGACGCGTTCACTGGACTGGACGAGTGAGTTGGAAAAAAATTTTCACCCCTTTTGCAGTGTTTTCCGATCAAATTTTAATTTTTTTCCATTTTTATGGGGATTTTTTTCAGTCGCAAGCTGAAAAGATTGAATCTCGGTGGAAATTTATTGTCGAGCGTTCCGACGCCGGCTCTCTCGTCCTTGGACGTCCTGAAGAAGCTCGAAATGCACGAAAATAAAATTACTGCGATCAACGAGGGAGATTTTGAAGGTAAAAAATGTTTTTATGAATTTTTTGATTCTGATTTTCCTTTTAATTTCATTTTTTTTCTACCGAACTAATTATTTCCACGATTTTCGAAACGAATGTGAAAATTTGAGGAAACGTAGATTGACGACGCGAAAAAAAGTTTAGGGGGAAGAAAATTAAGTGGGGAAGTAAATCGAGTAAGAAATGCACAGAGGGAAAATGTACTTTCTGGCTGGGAACACTTTCCTGAATTTTAAATGACACCTCGGGGACACTTGACACTTTGCGCTGGCCATAAAATTATCTCGACGACTTTCGACTGTCTCTAAAGTTTTCAGAGCACGTTTCGCCAGCCAAAATAAACGGGAATGCCAGAAAATTTATAACATTTCATTGCAGAATAATTTACAGGAAAAGTGGACGAAAAATTGTCCATTTTTTCTCAACAGGATACAAAATGTTTTGAGCATTTTCATCCAAGTTTTTCGTTGGGATAAAAATTGTTGCTAAAAGTATTTTTTCATTCATTGATTTTAATTAATTCCCATGAATTGTCATAACTTTTCATCAATTTCCATCAATTTTCAGTAATTTCCATAATTTCCATAACTTTTCATCAATTTTCAGTAATTTCCATAGTTTTTCATCAATTTTCATGAATTTTTATTGATTTTAAGTAATTTCCATGAATTTTCATTAATTTTCATAACTTTTCATCAATTTTCAGTAATTTCCATAATTTTTCATCAATTTTCATGAGTTTTCATTCGCTTTCATTGATTTTTATGATTTTTCATCAATTTTCAGTAATTTCCATCATTTTTCATCAATTTTCACGAATTTTCATTGATTTTAAGTAATTTCCATGACTTTTCATTAATTTTCACAACTTTTCATCAATTTTCAGTAATTTCCAAAATTTTTCATCAATTGTCATGAGTTTTCGTTCGCTTTCATTGATTTTTATGATTTTTCATCAATTTTCAGTAATTTGATTGAATTTTCATTGAATTTTCATTCGACAGGATTGAAAATGCTGGATTCTCTCGTGCTGGCGCACAATCAAATTCACCAAGTTCCGGCACGTGTTTTTTCACATCTGACCCAACTCAATTCCCTCGAGTTGGATGGCAATCAGATTACTCACGTTGATCCGGATGCTTTTATTGGATTGGAAGGTAAAAGCAAAAACAATAAAGATAATAATCATTGTTGTGACATCCGGTTTCATAACAATTTTTCTTGCCAACCCTTCGTGACAACTAAAAACAACTAAAAACTAATTTATCCATTTATTTGTCTGTTTATATTTTTCTTTATTCATTTTCTCGTTTATTCACGTTTTTATTCGATTATTCATCAATTTATTCGTTTGTTTATTTATAAAAGTATTTTTTTAGCATTTTATTTATTCATTTATTTATTTATCACAAAAGCCACGAAACGATCCCAAAAATCGAATTTTCCTCCAGCCCCTTGCCGAGCAATAATTAATTAAGTAATTTCATTAATTAAATTAATTTGGAAAAAAATGTAAAAATTGTGGAGCAAAAAAAATCTCGTTGAAATGTCGAGAGGCCTCGAACGAGAGCTTCTGAGTCCAGGGCCCTCGAGAACATTTTCGCGGGATAAATAATTTGTGCAGGAGAAAAAAAAATGAAAAAAAAAAAAAAATCCAGTGAGAAAAACTTTGTAATGATCGTGCGGGGTAATTAGTCGTTGGGCGGAAGTCTGTGCAGTTTTATTTTCCATCCACACTCTGCGCAGTCCTGCACGACCATTCGGAGCGTGAAAAAATAATGAACTGACCAAAAGTCTGAAAAGACGAGTAAAAAAACTTGTTTGTCCGAGTTATGGGGTTTTTGTTTGTCGACGAAATGATTCAATGGCTTTCCACGTTGAGAATTTTATGGTGTTTTGACTTATTTAGAGTTTCTGAGTGCGTTTGAAAATTTCTAGAAAACCTTCAATACCTTCGACTCGGGGACAACAATCTGCACTCTATACCGAGCGATGCACTTCGTCGATTGCATCGACTTCGCCATCTCGATCTCCGATCGAACAACATCACTTTTCTTCCCGAAGACGCTTTCACAGGATACGGTGATTCCATATCGTTCCTCAATCTCCAGAAAAATTTGTGAGTTCCACAAAAATTCATTTTTTTTTCACCAAATATCGATTTTTTATTTTTTTATTTTACCAAAAATCGATTTTTTATTTATTTTTTCACCAAAAGTCGATTTTTTGTTTAGTTTTTCACCAAAAATCGATTTTTTACTTATTTTTTCACCAAAAATCGATTTTTTGTTTAATTTTTCACCAAAAGTGGATTTTTTGTTCAATTTTTCACCAAAAGTGGATTTTTTATTTAATTTTCCACCAAAAATCGATTTTCCATTTATTTATTGACCAAAATTCGATTTTTTGTTTGGTTTTTCACCAAAAATCGATTATTTATTTATTTTTTCACCAAAAATCGAATTTTCTCATCGATTTTTTCCCAAAAATCGATTTTTCGTTTCATATCGACCGAAAATCGATTTTCAATTTATTTTTTCACCAAAAATCGATTTTTTTCATTAATTTTTTCCCAAAATTCGATTTTTCGTTCCATATTGACCAAAAATCGATTTTTTATTAATTTTTTCCCAAAATTCGATTTTTCGTTCCATATTGACCAAAAATCGATTTTTTATTTATTTTTGCACCAAAACTCGATTTCTTTAATTTATTTTTTCACCAAAAATCGATTTTTTATTTAGTTTATCACCGAAAATCGATTTTTTATTTAGTTTATCACCGAAAATCGATTTTTTTATTTATTTTTTCACCAAAAATCGATTTTTTATCTATTTTTTTACCAAAAATCGATTTTTCGTTGCATATTGCCAAAAAATCGATATTTTTCCCAAAAAATATGGTCTGGAAAATATTGAATGGGGTTCCCATGGACGTGTAAATGACGGAAAGGACATTTTTTAATTGGCAGGATCAAAGTCTTGCCACCGATGATATTCGAGAATCTAAATTCTCTGGAAACTCTGAATCTGAAGAACAACAAACTGGTCCATATTCCGGAGGACATAACCGAGGCTGTTGTTGACACTTTGAAAATGATTGACATTACTGGTAAGAAAAATGATCATAAAATCAAAACAAAAAATGAAGTTTAGACTAATTGAGTGATCAAGGCAAAATCGCAGCTTTTTAATTATCCAATTAAATTGTTAAACGTTCAGAAATCCCTCGATCAGCCTTTTTGCTCGGTAGAGACTTCGAGCTTGAGGAATTTTATTAAAAAAATCTTTGAAAAACTCAAAAAAGTAAAGTAAAAGTTGGTCGACGAGTAAATAAAAAAAAATCATTATTTTTTAATGAAAATTGATACGAAAATCGAGAAATTCACGCGATTCGCCCACCGGGTCCACCAGACCCATGTGTGTCTACGGAGGGGCCAATGGAAAAATAAAACCCGAGAAAATTCAATAAATTTCGACGATTTTGCTTTCGATTCTCTTTTCGCAGACAATCCGTTGATTTGCGACTGCGATTTGCGATGGTTTTCGATTTGGTTGAAAAATCTGCGCGACAAGGACGACGAAATGATGTCGAAGAAGCGAACGGTGTGTCTCATGTCGTCGGAACATCGAGAGTACGCGGTGCAGCATATTCCGTTGGAGAGGATGGGGTGCGTGGGAAAAAACGCTGGAAGGACATCGGCCTCGGCTTACATGTCGGCGTGTCCAATGACGATCGCGCAATTCGGTTTGATCCTGGGAATGGCGACGCTTTTATAAAGCCCCGAAAATCTCGAGCCATTCGCGAGTTCTCTGCGATTTAATTTTTCGTTTCCCAACTAAAAAAAAAACGCCCTGAACTTCGAATTAAAAAAAATTGAATTCAAAATTGGGAAAAGAATTTTTTTCTTTTGGGAGAGAAAAAAAATCGATGGAATGTCCGGAACGAGATATTTTGGAAACTTCGACAATCTGATTAGTCAAAGAGATTTTTGAGAGTTAGAGGAAAAATTTAATTTTTTTAAAAATGAATGCAGGTGTGAAAAACAAAAATTTCATTATTTTGCTGACGATTTTTCTTCGTCTCGTTATCGAGACAAGCGAAAAAATAACCGGAATAAAAAATCATTGCTTGTTTGATTATTAATTAAGTTTAATTAAGTTTTTGCTTGGCTCAGCTTTTGAATAGCGAAAAATATGCACTAAATATAAATTTATTATTGCTGCAAAAAAGGCAGAGAAAAGTGGATGAAAGTAGCGAAAAAATTGACTCGATTTAATTCGCGAAAACTGCGTGTGTGATAAGAATTAAAAAAAGAAATTAAATTGATCGAAACGATCAAAATTGTCATGAGAATGAGACGCGCGAGGGCGAAAGTTCGATCGAGAGCGACGATCGTTCGGTCGCTGCTCGCACGGTCGATTAATCAATAAAAATAAAAAATAAAAAATAATAATAATTAATTAATTTGTAATTAAGCGATTTTATTGGTCGAATTAATCATCAAGAGCTTTGATCACCGAAACGACACATATCAAGAATCGTTGCCAAGAGGATTCTCCGTTTTCATCATCGTTTCAATTTTCTAGACTAGTAAAAAAAAAAAAAACAAAAAATCATCCCAGAATTTTCGGCTCGGAGACAAAATCTCCTCGTCACTCGGGATTGAAATACATATCAGCGCGTTTCGAAAAAAAAAAAAGAAAAAATATCCAGCTCGAGCTAAAATGGCTGCGATTCTCGAAAAAATTTTCAAATTTTTCTGCAATTTTTAATAAAAATATTTAAACAAAAAAATGATCCTTGAACGACGATTCTCGGCAAAATTTCGCAATTTTTTCCTCCCCCCACGTTGAATCGTTAATTAAACATGAAAAATAATTGAAAAAAAAAAAAATTTCTCTCTCATTTTTAATCGTTAATTAAATAATAAAAACGATTGAGAATAAAAACAAAAAAAAACAAAAAAATGATCCTTGAACGACGATTCTCGTCAAAATTTCGCAATTTTTTTCTCCCCCCACGTTGAATCGTTAATTAAACATGACAAATAATTGAAAAAAAAAATTTCTCTCATTTTTAATCGTTAATTAAATAATAAAAACCGATTGAGAATAAAAAAACAAAAAAAATGATTCTTGAACGACGATGCTCGTGCGAGTTTGCATCGACCAAGTTGTCGAGAGATTCGTGTCTCAGTTCTCGACGAGAATTAGATGATGACAGTGGCGTAAGAGCGGCAAATGCGACGTGTAAGTGGCACAGGAAACGAACACTTGTCGAAGCGAGAATGTTCAAAGGAACGTTGAGGACTGGCTCTGGGTCGGAGATGACCGAGTGGAAGAAGAAAGATTGAAAAATATTTGCAATTAAGTGAATATTCCGGAGGAAAGTTGATTCGAAAAAAAAAAACAAATTAATCCGCGTAATTTGTCGTTTGAGAGGGGGCGGAAAAAAAATCCTGGGAATTGATGAAATTTGACGTTTTTTTTGTTTGAATTTTTTCGAGAAATTGAAGCGACTGTGATTTTTTCGAAACGCGCAGCCAATTGAATATTTTCGATCGCCTAGATTTAACGAGCGTTAAATAAATAAATAAAATATATGAAAAAATCTTTTAACTATATACACTTTGAAAAATATTATGAGCACTTTACTGCACGTTGATAAATAGCCTAATAGATAAAAAAAAAAAACGAAAAAAAACCAAAAAATAAGAAATTTAAGAAAAGCAGAAAAAAAAGGGTTTTGAATTTGTTTAAAAATGAGAAATTGTCGAGTTTTAGTACTGCGAGGAAATCTGCAGTGAAATATCGCTCCCGTGACCTGATTAGAAGACTTTCTGTGCGCGCGAACAAACGTCACGAATGAGCACGGCATTAAATTTAAAAATCGAAATAGATTTTGAAAAAAATGATAAAATATGAAAAAAAAAAAAACAAATCTTTTTCGAGCGAAGAGGAACGATCGGCCATGTCGCACAGCATCACGAGCTTTTCTCCACACTCAGCAAAATTCTCGTCGTCACTGAAAATTTTGAATTTTCAATTTTTTTGAAATTTTTTATTGCAAGGTCGAGAAAGGTCACGGGCAGTGGATCGCTCGACCTCACTCCCCAGATTTCCTGATCTCTCTTCAAAAAATTTAAGGAATTTGAAAAAAAAATGAAAAATTGAGTAAACAAACAATTTTTATTTATTTTTTCTCGAGTGTCGTAGACCCTGGACGACTCTCGAGCACACACAGTGCAGAAAACACAATACATATCACTCACATATCTCCCAGGAAGTCCGACGATAAAAATAATAAAAAAAAATTAACGAGAACGTTCGAGACTCGAGACTTTCTGGATTTTCGTAATAAGGAAAGAAAAATAATAACAAAATACCATTAAATCGTATACATATCTCCCTGGCAAGTAGAACGAACGAAGGATTGAAAAAGGAGGAAAAAAACAAGAACGAGCAAACATTTATTTTTTACCATATCGATTCGTTGATAATTAATTAAAATAAATCAATTAATATCGTAATTAAGAACCAAATTTAAAAAAAAAAAACCAAAATCGAACCGTACACACTGTATAATTTTCCACAAACGTCAGTGTCGAGTAAAAGAAATAAAAAAGGCTCCAAATTTAAAAAAATCGGTCCCAGAATCGAGTGAAAAAAAAATTAGGTTGAAATTTCATAATTTTTTTTTTTTTTACATGAAAAATACGCCGACTGCGATTCTCTGCTGGCCCTATTAAAAGCTTAGGATGCGTACGAGGCATATTCGAGATGAATAATAACAAAAAGCCCCGAAAAATTGCCAACAAAAACGATTTTTTAAATTTTCCATTCTGGCAGGAAATAAAATCACGTGTAAAATTTCAACCAGAGGCTTTTTCCAAAGAGCCAAAAAAAATTGACACTCGTGGCGCCAAAAAAAATGCAAAATTCCCAAAATGCAGCTGGACAAATTTTTTTCCACAAAGATTTTCATTTGAATCGATAAATTTTTGAGGCAACTAAAATAATGAAAAAAAAAACTGATTAAACTTTCGATGAAATTATTTCTGGACATATCGTCGCTGTCTGTTGAGAAGCGTCACATTAATCGATACGATATACACGAAAAACATAATAATAAATAAAAAAATATCAAGAAAAAATGAAAAAAAAGTGAAAACAAAAATATATAAATATAAAAATAAATATATATACATCATACAGTAACAATTAAGCGGTATTTTTGTACAGTGTCTTACAGTGTGTGCGTGTGCATGTGCGTAAATAATCAATAAATGGAGCACCCTAATTAGCCGAACGAGCTAAATAAAGCGACGAAAATTGAATTTAAAAAATTTCCCACAATTTTTTGTTTTCCAAAGCAACAAAAAATCGCGAATGCCCCGAGAATCCCGCTGAAAAATAAATTGCAATGGAACGACGTAACGAAAAGCAATGAAAATAAATTCAAGAAAAATGAGGAAATCTTGAATTTGTTTTTTCGTCGTTTACCCCTCGGCGCTTTTTGCATGCGCTTAGATGCATATCTTCGTACATATCGTCATGTAATAACAATAATAATAATAAAATAAAGGATAATATTAATAATTAATAAAATAGTAATAATAATTATTATATTAACAATAATAATATACACCAAAAATTAGCTCTTTAAAAAATTGAGACGAATTCCAGCATATCGTATTTAATGAGTGAAAAATGTCGAAAATAAAAGTCGATTTAATGCAAGGAAATAATTATTATGAACTGTCAATGTTTGTCGAAATTAATCGGTCGAAAATCTGTCGACACTCGTTCGTGACAATGTATTTCGTCGTCTTCTTATACGAGCACCCTCGAGTGACTCATTACCTCGTTGTACAATCTTCTGAATCGACGTGTGCTCGCCAAAACTTTATGTCGAGAGATCGCGATGTAAAAAAAAAGAGAGAAATATTTATTCGCGTTTTCAAGTTTGAAAATATGTTTAGACGTAGTTGAGGAATATTCGTGGGACACGAAATCATTTCCGATCCCTTTTTCGATGTCTGGCATATTCAATGGGGGTTTTGGCTCCATGGGGAAAATACGATTGCAAATTTATTGATTATGGGTATCGAGTACGATTATTATATTTCCATGGTACTCGTTATTATCGTCATTGTAAGCTACAGAATTTATCATTACAGCCCAGCGAGAGAGAGAGTGAGAAAAGAGGAAAAAAAAATGATGATGAAGCTGTAAAGAGTGCCGAAAAAATGTGAAGAATGCAAAAACATAAAAACTTCAAGTGTCTATGTGTCATATTGTTTGTTACTATATTGTTGAATCGAGAGATAATTAATAAACAAGATTACTGTGTATATGTGTCACTTCCAAATGAATAAAGTTTAAGACATTCATCAACGATTATTTCATTTAAATACATTTAAGCCTTCGTGGTCACACTGGGTCGATTCTACGCAGTCCATTTTCGAACCCGAATTGTGACCGATCTATCGGCCCGAAAATTCTCAAAAAATTACTCAACAACCGTTGGACATTCCAGTTTAGATACGAAAAACTTTCCTGAAAGAAATCCAAGGCCAACATATTTTTAAAATGCAAAATGAAGAAAAAAAACGGGAAAAAAAAGTTTTTTCACTAAAATAATCGTCACTTTGTGGATTTTCAATATTTTTGCCTAAAATTCGGACCTGATATTCATCGGATCTGGTTCTTTTGGGAAAAAAATAGTAGGGCAGCGCGCGTTTGAAAAAACTTATTAATTCCGTTATTTGGAAGTGGGTCGATTTCAGAGTGGATTTTAGAGATTTAGCGTTAACGGCGGTAATACTTATCGCCGTCAACGCGCAATGGACACTGCAAAATGTCGTTAAATGACGATTACGGCCCCATTAATTACCGGGAACTAGGAGATATTTGCGTCACAAGTTGGTCACTGGGTGGATTCTATCCACAGTGACCACGAAGGGTTGATTATTCAATTACAAAATTAAATTAAAAATTCAATTAAAATTTTACAGCCGAAACAAAATTCGGATAGTTTTTTTCCTCGTCTGCGTCGACACGACCAGGAAGAACGCATCGGAAACGTTTGTGTTTGCGATAAAATTGAAATTTATCGTGTTCATGGCTCTTCGGACTTTGGTTTATGCGACAAATTATTACACTAGGCAAGTTTTATTATTTTTGTGGTAGGGACATATGGGGAGGGCGGAAACTAGGCGAAGGATATAAAACGGCTTTGAGGCTCGTTGGAAATACAATAAGTTTGAAATATTTGGTCAGAGTTGCTTCGAGCGGATCGATCATGAAATGTAAGTCGATTGGAATTTTTATTTTTTATTTTTTCGGATAATTGATTGATTGGTGGGTTTTTTATTGCAGCTTTTTTGGGTGGCAACAGGATGTCAGGATTTTTGGTCCTGGTGTGCATGGTAAATTTTATATTCATTTAATAATTTTTGTAATTTTGATTAAAAATTGTTTGTAATACGTTTTTTTTTTTATTTTTTAGGTCGCGGTCAGCGTCGCAGCTGGTGAGTTTTTTCGATTTTTGTTGAGATTCGTTTTTGTTCGGCATTTATTCGGATGCAATGATGGACTTTTTTTGTTTTCGGATTGAATGAATCAGAATCTGCGGAATCGCTGGTGGCGAGGGAACGCCGATCGCCACTGAATCCGAAACTTTTGGGTTCTCTGGTCGGAAAACGTGACGCCGAATCTGCCGAAATTCGGGTTCGCCGATCGCCACTAAATCCGAAACTTTTGGGCTCTCTGGTCGGAAAACGCGAAGCCGAATCTGCCGAAATCCGGGCACGCCGATCGCCACTGAATCCGAAACTTTTGGGCTCTCTGGTCGGCAAACGCGACGCCGAATCTGCCGAAATCCGGGCACGCCGATCGCCACTGAATCCGAAACTTTTGGGTTCCCTGGTCGGCAAACGCGACGCCGAATCTGCCGAGGAGCGAGCACGCCGATCGCCACTGAATCCGAAACTTTTGGGCTCTTTGGTCGGAAAACGCGACGCCGAATCTGCCGAACTTCGGGCACGCCGATCGCCATTGAGTCCTGCGGTTTTGGCCTCTTTGGCTGGAAAACGCGACGTCCAAGCCGCCGAACTGCGAGCCCGCCGATCGCCAATTAGTGCTGGGGCTTTGGCCTCGTTGGCTGGAAAACGCGACGTCCAAGCTGCCGAACTGCGAGCCCGCCGATCGCCAATTAGTGCTGGGGCTTTGGCCTCGTTGGCTGGCAAACGCGACGTCCAAGCTGCCGAACTGCGAGCCCGCCGATCGCCATTGAATCCGAAACTTTTGGGTTCTCTGGTCGGCAAACGTGACGTATAAATCGGCCAGGATCACGGCAATCGTGACAATGCAAAAACTTTTGCTTTCTGAGCGAAATAAACCGAAAAAATAAACGACACTGTATCCGAAAAATCATAATTTCTATTATCATTATTATTATCGAGGAATTCGGCAACAAAAAATCACGTTTCTCGCTCTCGTTGTTGATGGAATCAAAAAATTTTTCATGATTCTTGTTCCAGAGACAAAAATGATCATTTAAAAAAAAAAAACGGCCATATTTTTCAAACAACTTTATTATTACAAAAAAAAAAGATACATACTTCTTTTGCGACATTGATGAATATGGGCATGGAAAATGAGCGGTTGGGATGAGCAGGAAGGCACAGAAAAAATGATGGATTAAAATACATATTGGCAAATATGAATCAATTGATTATACCGAACTCCTGTTCCCTTCTGCTCGGTACACGATTTTTTAAAAACGCATGAGTGTGCGATAAACGTTTTTCACGAGCCCTCCGAGCCATAAATTTTTGCTTGACGTAAATTTCTCATTCTGAGAGTTTTTGACCAAAAAAAACTTCAATTTTCATTTTTCAAAAATATGAAATTCGAAAAATTATTAATTTGCAGATTTCGGCAGTGAAAAAATAGCGACAATTCGTAAAAAATAT
The DNA here is from genome assembly GCA_037043255.1 of Diadegma fenestrale. NCBI lineage: Eukaryota > Metazoa > Arthropoda > Insecta > Hymenoptera > Ichneumonidae > Diadegma > Diadegma fenestrale. The sequence continues at coordinate 2,708,689 of CM073312.1, forward strand.
GTAAATTTTGGAAAGTTGGAAAAAAATTAGTTTGACCTCAACATTAGCGCAAATCGAGCGGGAAAAAAATGTCCCAACATGGCTCAGAGAGTGAATGATAATTAAAAATTCCTTACCGTCGGCAATGATGCAAAAAAATCGCAAAAAAAAAGGAAAAAAACGTCCATCACGAGTTTCGTTCGATTCTCGTGAATCCGAACTTTCTGCAACGTAATGACGAGCGAATGAAAAATATTTTTGGATAGTGAAAAAGTGGTCAGACTCGTTGGATGGGTCAGGCCGTAAAAACTAAGGAATTTATAAATTGATTGAGCTTATGAAAATGGAGGATGTTGGTTCGATTGGAATTGCAGGACGAAGCTTTTTGTTTAATGAATAAAACATCATGACACAGTCAATAAATTGCATCGGACGTAATTTCCATTTTTACCGATTTCCGTACGAACGTTATTCGCTTTTTTCATATTCCATTTGAATTTCCCGCGTAAAATACAAGCTCGTCGCGCACCGACAACAGTTTTACGATCCTAAATTATTTACACAATTACATCATTATTTGCAAGGCTAAAATAATGGTAATTAAAATAATAACAAATATTATGATTACATTATGAATAGAATTAAATAATAAAAATTAATGTTAGTGACATTCGTAGCCTGTCGCCCGATCGACCTCAGTCAAATCCATTTTATGGTACATAAAAAAATAATTTATAAAAAACAATCTCATTGCGAATGAGCCGCGTTGGAGGTGGAAGGCTGTGGGTCTCGATCCGGCGAATCTAGGGCTACCGATATTTACCGGTTGGACAATGCTTGATGCATCAATAATTCAATAAATATTTATTTCGTGGCTGAAACGCGAACGGAAATTGAGTATTTTTCAATTTTTTTTTTTTCTTAATTTAGTGATTTTTTTTGTTTTTTTGTTTTATGGTTTCGTTCGTGGCGAGCCACGATCTAGTGCCGTTGGTTCTTGTGGCTGGTTCGAGCGCTACCGATTTTTTCTAACGACACCGGAAACGTGGGATCCAAGTTGGGCTAAGTTGCGTGTTTGCGAGGAATCGACGGCTTACCCGACTTCAGCCGGTGAATCTCGAATGGACTTTGTCCATTGGCTGGTTACGATCGGATCAGGCTGCAAGGAAATCGGCCATCACTCGCTCGACTATTTTTATGTTTTATCAGTGAAACGACGACTCGATCGGCAAGGGCGGCGTTATCGGCGGCAAATGGTCTCCGCACGTTGGGAAGTTTGGCGGTGTCGGTGGCAAATCGGCGTGGGTGCCCACGTGCAATATTAGATTCATACCGATCACTATGTGGAAGAGGAAATGACAATGGAAGAGCCAGTAACCTGTTGGAGAAACGAATTGTGAGGAAAAAGTTGCATCGAGCCGAAAGGGACCTGCAAATGCGGAAATCGGTATGGACTACTTACCAGGATTATCGGCGCGGAACCGGAAGACGACGTATCCGTTGTTGGGCACGGCGATCGTGTCCTTGGAAGGCGGGAGATTGAACTCTCTGTGCAAAAGTCCTCGCCTATCGAGATCGAGAGCATGCTTGAGATTGATTTTCTTGACGTTTTTGTCCGGCGACCTTCCCATACCGATCACGTTGAAGGCGTATCCGTGCAAGTGGAACGGATGCGAGAGATTGGGTTGTTGTACTGAAAGGGATTGAGAAGAATTGAAAACCGTGAAGAAATCGGTAAGAGATCGGTAAAATCGATACCGATCTCGCGCTGCGAGACCGTCTGTCGAGGTAGCAGGAGTCGCGGGAACGGTCGGCAACGAAGAAATCGCTATGACCAAGAAAATCGGTAAGAAAGAAATGCCTGGCTGGACTTACCTTCATCGACTAGTACAACCTCGACGATGGCGTTGTGGGGAATGTCGACTTTGTGGGTGCACATGCAATTAGCACCGCAATCTGCTGGCCTATTGTCTCCGTTGCAGAACTGCTCGGGTGGGATGTCGTCGATCTGGGAGAGTGGGGGAGCTGGTGGGAAAGTGAAAGATATTTCGTCGACCAAAGAAATGACGTGGTCACCGGTCGGCGCGACTGCGTAACGAAACAAAAGAATAAAATTGAATAAAAACGATTAGTTTACCGTTGCTCGGTAATCGGTAAAGTGAAAGTCAGCGAAAATGCCGACTGTAGATCGAACAAGGTTCTGAGTATGAAGGTCACTCACCTAAGAAGCGATTGTAAGTGTTGGGCTGGAAAACTTCTTCGGGTCTGTAGAAGAGGAAACGGAACGGCAAGAAGATTTTGACGTCGGGACGTTCCTGAAGAATTCCCTCGTCGATGTGACGCGCATTTTTCAATTGGTTGACGCAAATGGCATCCTCACGTGGCTGATTGCAAATGGCATCCAGAGGATTGAGGACCTATGAAAAAATCGTTAGTATGCAACAGTAAAAAACAAAGTAGGCACATGGATCGAGCCTGATTGATAAAAAATGGAGTGGCCATTTTGGTTTCTCGACTCACGACGCCCTGAGGAAGACCAAGGTCGTAGGTTGGCGCTGTCGAGGTCGGCTGATAAGGTCCACGGGCGTAACGAAGGATGCCCAAATTTTGGGCCCTTTTGATTCCACATTCTCCAAGACCACGAAGTTGGATCCAGTAAGCTCCAGGAGCCTGATCCGCATTGATGACGAAATCGTAACGTTCCCCTGAAATTGATCGGTTCGGGTATTTAACGGAATTCCGCAAGTGACTAATGGCAGAGTCCGTCAAAAGGATTCCAACGAACCTGAGAAAGAAATGATGGTGTTGACCTGGACGGGGTGAACGGGTTCGCCGTCAGTGGCAATCAGAGTGAGCTGGTGACCTTGGAAAGTGATTTGAGCTGGGCAAACGGAACCGAATGAATTGATCAACCGGAAGCGATAACGACGACCCGGGGTTATGGTGAATACTTCTAGAGGTGTGTTGGTCATGAAGCCGGTGTTGGGGTCCTGGGAGCCCAGAATAAAGACACGAAAGCATGACGAGATCCGTCGTTGATGAGGGAAACTTAATTGTCTGGAAACTCACTCTGAATTGTCCTTTTCCGTTGATGAGAACTGTCTCGGGATCTTGACCAGTGTTGACGGCCAACCGTCCGGGGAATCTTTCCACAGCATCTTCGTGCATCCAATCGCTGATGAGCACAACGTGAGTCGTGAGATCGTAGTCGTAGAGATTGCTGTTTGGATCTTTGCTGGGTGGCTGACGGACGACTATGCTGCCGTAAAGTCCATCCATTTTCTGGAGACCGGTATGGGCGTGCCAGAAATGGGTGCCAGCGTTTCCAGCAGTCCATTGATACCTGCAGGCCCGATCATTTGAGTTCTAACCGATCATCAATGGCTTCGGGGGTCGTCAAAGTCCGGCAGACTTACCTGAAGGTGTTCCCTTCCTGGATGGGACATTGGGTGACATAAGGAACTCCGTCGTAATGTTGGGATCCCTTCTGCCAGATTCCGTGCCAATGGAGAGTGGCTTCCATGCCTTGCATGTGGTTCTCCACATCAACTACAACTTTATCACCCTCGCAGACCTGGATACTAGGTCCAGGGATCATTCTATTGGCAGTGAGGATTCCTCGTTCGACACCATCGGCCAGAACACATTGACAATGGCTCCATACGGTGTTGGTAGCATTTGGAGTGCAGACTTGGCAAGCTCTGTTCAATGATGCGAATCAATGGGATCATTTATGGGATTGATAATTAGTAATCCATTCGTTTCTGATGATTGGCGTTGGTTACTTACGCTCCAAGGACCGTGTACTGTTCCAGGGTGAAGTGGTAGTAGCAAATCCGAGGTGGATCACCTTCCCTGCAGGCTCGAGCACATTCATCAGGAGCGGACAATGAGGGATTCCTGCGAAGTTCCGCAGTGGCACGTTCGCTGTAATCCAACGGCCTGGTTCTTGGCGGTCTTTGAGTGACGCCTCGGCTGCCTAGATTGTCAATTCCACCGAAACCACTCTGGAAGCCGCCGTTTGGATGGGTCTGGACCAGTCCATGAGCGGACGAGAAAAATCGACTGGTGTCATCTTGGCCGAAGACGTTTCCGGTTTTGACGGATGGACTCCAGAAGGAAGAAGCGGTCGATTGGTCGGACGTCACATCTGCAAAGATTCCGAACAAATCCAGAAGTCAGCCGATGGAGATCGAATCGAATCGAGTTTTTAGGTCATGTTGAGAAAAAACTCAGTGATGCATAAAAAAATCTGATTAAAATTGCAGCGCGTGTGCAATTTACGTAATGATCAGTTTCTATGAAACTTTTGAAATGGATAGGCCTACCCTCTTGATGCCTGGAGGCAGATGATCGGATTATGATTGCGTGATGGGTATAGCATGGACTATTGGAAGGTTCGTGATAGTTTGATAGATTCAGTCCGTTGACAGGTGAAAGTTACGGTTTACGGTGAGCAGCTCATGGCAATTGGATATAAAAAGTGGATTTATTTTAGCTGAAATCGCCAAATAGTTTATAAAAGTGAAAGTCGGTAATAAATGCTTAAAAAATCCAGCAGAAATTCGTTGCTCCGTAAATTTGTCGATTTGTGTGTATGTGTGCAATTTGTTGCATATTATCGGCGATCGATGCTCGCGATAAAGTCGGATGAAAATATCTTGACAAATTGCATGTGGCAGCCGGTTTGGATGGCGGAACGAGTTTCTTGAGCAGGCAATCGAAGAATAGTTATTTTCTTTTTATAATTCAACACTAAAGTTAAATAAATACTAGTTTCTGGAATGACCAGAAAAAACGTGATTCAGCATCGATTGCGAATGTCCTGGCAGGGATTGCGGTTGCCAAATGGAAAATGCGGAGGAAAATTTCGAATAAAAAATCACACGTCCGGAAATTTTTCCAACTCGTCATTTCCGCCAGAAATAAATTGAGAAAATAAAAACAAAACAGGCATTTTTCCTGCATTCTGTACTTTCTATCCTAATACGTGCTTTATGGAACGGAGCGTTTTGCCGAGCCATAAAAAATGTTATGAAACAGACGATTATCGAGATGGAGTCACGAAGTGGCGAAAATAGAGCAATAAATAGTGGCCAATGAAGATCGAAGTGCAAAGGAGACAAGCGGACGAGAAAAAAGAGTTTAAATGGCTCGGAATTCTTCTCTTTTTTTCGGCTCTCAGAACCAGGCTCGTGTACGCGTTCCCTATCGCACGGAGATCATTGCAATGTGCAGTGCTCGGCAATGTTGAAAAGATTCAACGAATGTGACAAGAAAACACTGAAAAAAAATGAATGAAAAAAAAATTCGCAGGATCTCAGGACGCGGCTCGTTTCTTTCATCTCGTGCTCGATCCTTTGCCCAGTTCGTTTGCATGTTTGAATGCAAAACCAGAATTGCGACTCGAAGGAAGGAAAAAAATTTGCAAATTTTATCGTGCGATGCTCTCGAGTTATGGTTTTGCTTTCCGTTTCATTGTTACGAAGAACTAGTGTTTAGTAAAAAATACACAGAGTGCTTAATTGCGCCGGGCGTGTCGTAATTGTTTATAAATTTCGAGCAACGACACAACAAACTCGTTATTCGTGCGATTTTGTCGTTGGGATTTCTCACTGGCTGCAATTAAGCGAGCTCAGCTCGAGAGAGTGACGAGTTTTCACTGCAAAGAGCATCCGGTTCCTGTTTTCTACGCACGCATTTCCATTCGTCTCTGTCTCTCGTTGCCTTTGAGTGTCTCATCAGCGTCTCTTGATTCGCATCAGACTCGATTTTTTAACAATTCCAAAACTTGCGTAAAAAATCTGAAAAAATTCACACGCCTCCTTTGAACCCTCAACTAAATAATAAAAAAAAATTGCACGCGAAAAAAAAAAATTTCATAAAAATTTCATGCAAAATGTAAAAATCCGATTTTTCCAAATTATTTTCAGGGCATCAATTTGCAAAAATAAAATGCACGAACAAAAAAATTGTGGACGTTTCGATAACGGTCTCGTGGCTTGCAGACTTTGGGTGAAATTTATCGAATTCATTACGCGAACCGTTGTATCGAGAGCGTCGTACTTTTGCTCCAATAATTCATTGAGCATGGTGGAGAGTTTAAAAATAAAATGAGAATGAAAGAAATAAAAAAATGAGTGAAAAAAAGGCCCATGGTAATTCGAGGTTCGAGCGGGAGGTCCAGGATTCAAGAGGACCCAATTTATGGGCAGTGTACGTGCACGTACATCGTTAGGCTGTACCGGGAGAGATAAGAAAAAAAGGGAGAGACGAGACGAACAGGAAAAGAGAAAAAAAAATGAAATTTACTTTCTACATTTTAAAATAAATTCTCGGCTATTTATCGTTTTTTATTTTAAATCAACGTCTCAATTACGAAAAATTGTTTATGGCTTTTTTTTCACGACCAATCGCAGCTGGAAAAACGTTTCGGTGTGGCTTTTGCATCGAGAACTGCAATTATTCCCTGACGTCTCATTCCAGACGCCATTATCGGCAGGTTAAGGTGTTCCGATCGATTTATAAACTCAAGCAGCACAATGAAGATTGACCTTTAATTTCCTTAAATCGCACGATCGACCTTAAGAGTCGAGACTCGGGCTTGCACGTTTCTCGCCAAGGCGTCAACGATGTTTTTTTTATCGTAACGTTGTCCATTAAATTCTTAACAATTTGTAACTAATTTTTTAATTTTTTAAACTTTTTTTCAGATTCTAAATTCATGAAAAACGATTTTTGACAATTTGATACTTTTAGATTGGATAAAAATTGGAATAAATTAGAGTTTCGTTTTTTTTTTTAAATATTTGAACGAATTTTTAGTGGATTTTATTATTTTTTTATGTTTTTTTTTTTTTTTTATGGAGAAATACAAGTTTATGGGGTTCCCAGATTTATTGACGTGGCTGAAACCGTCCCATGGATCAATAAACAATGGGATGCAAGAGAATCGTGTGCTTGGGTCGAGTGTTTTATTCCACGACCTTTGATACAAGCTGGGGCACGGTTGCCGAGCCCACCTTGAAGCCAAGAATTTCTATCGATCGTTTAGTGCATTCGTCATTTCGTAGAATTGATATTTTTTCATGCAAATATATTTTTTAATCATTTTTATCGATCGTGGATCGATGCATTTAATTATTTTACGAGAATCATTCGATTTTATTAATAATTTCGATTTTTAAAAATAATTTCATTGCATTTTTATTTTTTTTCTATTTAATCGATTTTTTTTCAATTTATTTGGAGAAAAAAAATGATTTTAGAGGAATTTTGAGATCGTGTCGAGTGAAAAATTGTTGGAATACGTTGAGAAGAATCGAAGCATCAAATTCTCGTTTCTAAACAACGAAAAAAAAGCTGCAATTGAGCATTGATGATCTTGGAGGTTAAAACGTGGTGCATCGTTGCAGTCACTGACGTTATAAAGGTCAAAAGAATGGAATAATGGTAGCACGATAAATGTGGATTTTTCATTTGCAAAAGTCGATGTACCATTCGAGCTGGAGGTTCACACAATGTTTTACAGTGCAGAGTGCATCGTCGGTGCATCGGTGCAGCGTGGGACTGAGATCTTGGAGAGACTCGATCGTGTTTGTAAATCGACGATTGCATTTTTTCGTGTTTGAAATTTCTTCGTCACACGAGGATGAAGAAACATTTCAATAAATATCAAATCGTTAATTCCTTTTAACATTTTTTTAAATTGTGTCGTTGAAAAATGGAAAATTTTCCGACGTTTAGAATTTGAGAATTTTTTATTTTTTCCATCAAAATTCGTGCAGCTGAAATTGCAAGTGCATTTTTTGCACCAGCAGGAAGAAAATGCATCGAGAGCTGGACTCGACGTCGTTGGACTTTGCAAGTCGAGGCAGAAGGTACAAAATAATTGCGTATGCAGTGAACGCAGATAGAAAAGTGCGATGATCTGCCAGCTGCTGCAGCAGCAGCAGCTCGAACTTGGCCTTATCCTTATTTGTATATCATCTCGAGGAATTCAAGCGCACACTCTCCGTCTCTTTTTATCGCTCTTTTCCATCACGAAGCATCGGAAATGTAGTTGGTACATTAGCCTCGTGCAGACGTTCCCAAGTCTCACTGGTTGCACAATTATTTTCTCGCGAGACTCGTGGGCTTCTGCACTTTTACACACTCATTCGCAATGCATTCGCTTATTTATTATGCATTCAACTAACTTTTATCACGATCGTCATTATCGCCGATTGTTTAAACCGCAAAAACTAGAGAAATTTAATCGTGACTTTGTTTTTTTCATTATTTCATTCCGTTCATTAGTTCGTCACCGAAAAAATACTCAAAAATTTGAAAAATTCATTTAAAAGTTTTGAATTTTCAATTTTTATTTTTCAGTGCTTAAAAAAAATTTTGATTGAGTGAAAAAATTTCCCCGGGCGATTAAAAATTGAAAAACCAGAAATTTCTATTCGTGGACATTCGAATTTTGAAAAAATCATTTGAAAAGCTTCTGAATTTCGATTTTTATTTTTCAGTGATCAAAAAAAATTTTAATTGAGTGAAAAAATTTCCTCGGGCGATTAAAAATTGAAAAACCAGAAATTTCTATTCGTGGACATTCGAATTTTGAAAAAATCATTTGAAAAGCTTTTGAATTTCGATTTTTATTTTTATTTTTCAAGCTTTTTGCAGAAAAATTGAGATTTAATGATAAATTTTCATTGTCGATTAAAAATTAAAAGTACCAGAATCTTTACGTGTGTTTATTGACAAATGGATGAAAAATAATTCGTAAATCTTGGAGGAACAACGTTGAGAACCATGAACTTGACCCGAGCTCTTTCTCGGCGTATCATCTCGCGAGATCGTTCGAGATGCGTGTAAAAGCGTGTCTCAAGGTTGATATACACCTGTATCTCAACAGAAGTGTGAACGACCAAAGAGCCTGAGAGCTGCTGTTTATGCGAGACTGGCAGCGCGGCCGAAAAATAAAAATAAGTAGTAAAAGTTAGTGTCTGTGCAGACAAGTGTGTGTGTGTGTGTGTGTGAGAGAAATTTTTTCCATGCAGACTGTTGGCTATTGAGTCGATGACAGTACGAAATTCTCGAGCATCGAATTAATCTGGACGACCCAATTAATTGGAATGTTGTTAATTAAAGAAATCACAGTAATTTCGTTAATAAAAAATATTATCATTAAATTTTTATCGACCAATTATCAAGAAAAATGTGAAAACTATAATTTTCGATTTAAGAAAAATGAAAAAAGCAAAAAATTTTGAATTGTTTCTCGATTTTTAATCATCTTTTGGATTTTCTCTAATTTTTTAAAATTAAAAAACAGAAAAGTTTTGAATTGTTATAGAATTTTTCGAAATGTTCAAAAAAAAAATGTGAAAATTATGATTTTCAATTTATTGGAAATGAAAAATCCAAAAATTTTCAATTATTTATCAATTTTTTATCATTTTTCGGATTTTCTCTAATTTTTTAAAATTGAAAAACAGAAAAGTCTTGAATTGTTTCAGAATTTTTCGAAATGTTCAAGAAAAATGTGAAAATTATGATTTTCAATTTATTGGAAATAAAAAATCAAAAAATTTTCAATTATTTTTCAATTTTTAATAATCTTTCGGATTTTCTCCAATTTTTTGAGATTAAAAAACAGAAAAGTCTTGAATTGTTTTAAAATTTTTCGAAATGTTCAAGAAAAATGTGAAAATTATGATTTTCGATTTATTTGAAATAAAAAATCAAAAAATTTCAATTTTTTACCATTTTTTGGATCTTTTCTAATTTTTTGCACAAAAAACGAAAAATTCACGAATTTTTTCTTAACATTCAAAGACGCACGTGGCCAAAAATGAAGCGAATGGATTTAATCGACTCGAATAAAATTTGTGCTCGATCAATTACTGAGTCTCCCAAAGAGAAATTGACTCGAGATCCGGATGATTTGGAAAGAAAAAAGATGCTTGAACTTGAAGAGAGAATCGTTGCTGGGTCAAAGGATTTTTGCTGCAAGTATACAATGGCATCGAGAAATTATAGTGCTGGATCGTAGTGCGAAGATGAACGAGAACGAGATTGAGGAAATAATAAGAGAAGGTTGGTGAGCAGCGAGATTGCAGCATCATCGCAACAGACAGTCTCGACAGCATTGCTCGAGGCATTTTCTCTCTCTTATTACGGGTTCTTGGCTCAAGTTGAACGATGAGATTATCAACAGCCACCTGTGGGTCTGGGAGACCCGGAATGGTCGAGCAGGGTGCACGATCTTCGGAAAATATTCAGCAACAAAAAAAAAGTTAAGAAAATAAAAAAAATTGTAAAAAAAAATTGTAAATTGAAGAAAAGCCGGAATGAAAATTAAAATTTGATTTTTCTTGAATGGAACGAGCGGCCTGGATGAATTATTCAACGAACCGGGAAGTTGATTTAATGGAAATAAATTGTTGGCATCGAGAGAGACGTCATCGACACAGGTTAATGCATAAATTTTATTTTTTATTGGTAAGTAGCTCGAGAGGCGAGTATTCTGCATAATTGATGTTGCTGATTTCTTCGTACGACTTTGCAAGGACGCTGCTACCGTTATATACGTGGGGGATAGTGTGCAGCTTTATTAAATTAAGTTTATACGAGGATTATAAGTCACGAAATTCACGAGCGAAAGCCTGAATGACAAGGACGATTAATAAATAGTGGATCGATGCAAAAACTCGTGGGCACGAGGATCCGATGCAAATTGGATCAAATTATTAACGGATGTCAAATGAGCGGAAAAAAAGGAGGAAATTTTGGTATTTGTCGGGATCGATGTCACTCGAAACTTTTTCGACGTGTGGTCCAAATATTTTGGCTGAGTTTTTTGATCATGCCGAATTAATCTCTTGGTGGTCCAGCCGGATTATTAAAAATGAAGATGAATTTCTCGTTTTTGTGTTTAATTCAGGCGGTGGAAAAAAAAATTTCGCCATTTTTGCCAAATTTTGTCGAAAAAACTGAAAATTTTTGGATAATTTCGAAATTTTCGTAATTTTGACAAAATTTTTCATCACCAACGAGACTGTTGGCAAAATTTACGATTGGAATGACGAAAATTAAGTTTCGAAGAGTCTTTCAAGAATATTTCTCGCTGCGACGACAAAATTTTTGTGATTTTTCAAAAAAATCGATCTTTTTCGACAAAATTTTCTTTCCAGAGCGAGCTCGAGGAGAAAAAAAGGAATTTCGCAAATTAGTCGAAATTAAGGGGGTCGGACGGTGTTTCGGTTTAGTAGAACGATCTTGTAACTCGATAAAGTTGACCGTGAAATTCGCCAAAACCTGTCCAAGCTCAGGGAACTAATTATTTATTGAGAATGATAATTAATTAATGCACTTTCTTGATTCTTCTCTCTGGCTAATGAATTTCTGATCCGGTAGAGAGTTTTCGAAAATCGAGTGACTCTGCGATTTATTTGATCGGTTGAGCTCGTGTCCGCCGATTTTTTAATTGAATCAAGCCACGAGTAATGACTTTGCTTAATTAATGATTAATTAATTAATTAATTAATTGATTAAATTTCTCATTTCGAGAGTTTCTGCACGAAAAATTTGGGCGAAAAACTTGAAAATCGCGAGAGCATCGTGGAGGATTGAAAATGTTGGTAAATCGCTGTGCAAAGAATAAAAATGGGCAACGAAAGAGCGATCGAAGGGTAATTAAAAATTTCTCAGGCAAGAGGGCGTGACCGAGACGCACGCTACACGATACGTAAACTTTTCTATACGTTTCACTATATGTACAACGCGTAGAAGAAAAAACAACAACAACAAGGAATTAAAAAAGTGATTTATGATCGAGCGGCTTAAGTATCGCGATTTCTTTCATGCTCAAAGTTGCTCGTCGTGAAATTTCACTCACTGCCATCTTCTTGGTTCGTGTTCCACGAGGAATGTTCAAGAAAAGTGCCAAAAATGTCATTTTCGATATTTTGAACCAAAAAACAAAAAATTTCGAATTATTTTATAATTTTTGGTATTGACTTCGATTTAAAAACAATTTCAACTCGATTTTATTATTTTTTTCTCCAATTTTTTAAATAAAAATTCGACTTTTTCATTTTTTCGTATTTTCTCAGGTTTTTGAAAAATAAAAATTTCATTTTCTGAATTTTTCAAAATTTTCTTCGATTTATTTGAGAAAACAATTCGATTTTCTTGATTTTTCGTATTATTTTCGATTCTTTTGAACTCGCGATTCGATATCCAGAGCCTTATCTTGTGTTTTTCTTTTCTGCTGAATGAACTGGTGCTGGTACATGGCGAGCATGCAGAACGAGTTATAGATTCGCACCGGTTCTAAACAAGCCGGATAATTCTAATCGTCATCGCGATCATAGCAGTGAATTACGAAAATAAATATCCTACGAGTGGCCATCTGCTATATAATATATAATATTACAGACCTACTTATCAAACCGCAGAATTAAATGCTCCACTCGGTTGTGTACCAGTTGTGAGAAAGTGTGTCGCTCATATCTGTCTTGCCCGCTGGATGCATACGATATTTTAATGTGCCAATATTCAAATTATTAACAATAATTTTATATTAATATCATTCAATACAATAATAAATTCAAATTAAATGCAATTTATTAATTGAATTGATATTAAATTCAATTTATTAATTGAATTTAATATCAATTCATTAACAATATTAAATATTATAATATTTATATTTATATTATTATAAATATTGTAATTAAATATTATAAATATAAATATTATAAATATTTTTTATTTATTCATTTCCTTTGTATCGCATATTGCTTTATACATTGTCCTTGTCTTACACTAATAACACATTGTTCTTTCATTTTCGCTCGTCTTCGATGAGCCAATTTAAAACTATTATCGCAGCCCTTTTTGCAGACGAAGCTTGAGCTTTCGCACGTCTTTCAGATTTCTTCCTCTCCCTCCCTTCCCTGACCCATTCGTTCCCTCTCGTTGTACTCTTTTTTCAATCTCCAAAAGCTTCTTATATATTCACATATGTCTTTATTAATTTCGCCCTGCAGCGTTTCGATCGTCCAGTTATCTAATATGCTTCCTGTCCTGTTATTTCTCCAGGTGTCTACTGCTTCTACCCATTCTTTTTTTATTCCCTCTCTCGCTATTTGGCATGTCCACACGTGCTCCAAGCTCTCGTCATCTTCATCACACAGTTCGCATTTCCAGTTCAGGAATCCTTTTTTCCCTACCTTTCCGATATTCCCACACCTCAGCCTCGCCCATTCTTCTTTGATATGTCCTTTTACTTCTTTCTCTTCCCAGTATTTGGCTCTTCCGATTTCCTTTTTTATGTCTTTATACATTGGGGCGAAGGTCGATTTATCAATTCCTACCCAGTCCTTTTGTATGTCTTGATCCCTTTTCGTCTCCAGCCCTTCCGTGAGTATCTTTTCGATTTCTTTTTGCTGGCCTCCGCTTCTCATCAAATTCCATATTCTTCCTTCCCCTACTTCTGCCATTGCGTCCTTTAGGTCCTCGCCCCATTTAGAAGCGTTTCCGTTAGATATATTTCTAATTTCTTCCTTAAGGCATATGTTTGGCCATCGATTGCCGTCCATTTTCAAAATTTCAAGTAAATAGTTCCCTGCCCTTCTTCTGGCTTCGATTTCGACGCTGCTTCTGTCGGCTTCTATTTTCCACAGATAATTTGGCGTGTTTCTGGCTATTCCCAAAGCCATCTTGACAAAACGACCTTGCATTTTTTCAATTTCCTCTCTCCGTCTCCATCCCCACAATTCAACTCCGTACAACGCTCCTGATTTAACCAGGGAGTCCATGAGTTGTAGTCTCTGCTTCAGATTGTTGACCCCCGCTCGTTTCATTACTCCCCAGACCGCATTCGCTGCTTTCCTCGCCTTCCCTGCTACCATGTTTAGGTGCTTTTTTAGGGTGTTATTTGTAGAGAAAAGGAAGCCTAAATATTTAAATTCATTGACCACCTCTATAGTTTCACCTTTGAATTTCCACCCTTCGTCTTTTTTCCTCTTACCCCCTCTCCTGAATACCATGATTTTTGTTTTCCTTACATTGACCTCCATTTTTGTTTTTTCTACATATTTCTCTAGTATCTTTAGCATTTTTTCCAATTCATCTGCTTCCTCCGCCAGGATTGCAATGTCATCCGCGTATTTCATCGCGTAGAATTTTCCTTTACCCATGACGGTGCCTCCTATTCCTTTTCTTTCCCATTCCTCGTCCACGTCGTCCAGCGCAATTCCGAACAAGGTTGGGCTTAGCGGGCAGCCCTGTCTTACCCCTTTCTCCGTCTCAAAGCTTTCCGTTGTACCTTCGCTTGCAATTATTTCGTTTGTCGTTTTTCCGTATATTCCTCTCACCATTCTGTGCATCCTTCCTCTCAGGCCCTTCTCCCATAGTTTTTTGAGCAGCAGGTTCCGGTCAATCTTGTCAAAGGCCGCTTTAAAATCCACAAATGCTACATACAATTTCCCTTTTTTTTTCCTCAATCTGTTATTTATGAGCGAGTTCAACACGAATATGTGATCTCTAGTTCCTCTTTTTGGTCTAAATCCGGCTTGGCTTTCTTTTATAATTCCCTCTTTTTCTACCCAATTTCTGATTCTATTTGCCATTATGTTCGTGAGTATTTTGTAGCCCAAATTCAAAAGTGAGATTCCCCTGTAGTTCTTCACATCGTTCTCGTCTCCCGCTTTATGTATCGGGAAAATTCTGGCTATTTTCCATTTTTCTGGGAGATTTCCCTCTTCCCATATTTTGTTTATCACCGCCCTTAGCTCTTCTTGCACTCTCTCCGGCAGGTATTTGAAAAATTCTCCTGTGATCCCGTCCTCCCCCGCAGCTTTCCGTCTTTTCAGTTTTTTTATCGTTTTCAGGAATTCTTCTTTCCCTATCTCTTGGTCCAGCTCGTTTTGGGCTGCGTTTCCTGTCATTTCGTCTCCCTCCCAAGGCTTCGATTGGTTCTCTTGGCCCTCGTCCCTCCCCGCTCCGTTCAACAGTTCTTTGAAATGTTTTACCCATTCTCCTTTCCCGATATTTTCTCCGGCATATTTTCTTTTTGTTCTAAATTTCCCAATGGCTCTCCACCATTCTGTCATGTCTTTGCTCTCTGTTACCAGTCTCCATCTCATTTCGAACCATTCCTTTCGTTTTTTCTCTATAATCTCTCTCCATTCCTTTCTTTCGTCTGCCAGTGCGATCTTGTTCCTGTCCGTTTTGTTTTTCAGGTATTTTCTTAAACACGCCCACACTTTTTTCTTTTGGAGTTTCTCTTCCTCGCTTAGCCAGATTTCATTCTCCCCTCCCCGTAACACAGTTTTGACCAAACCTGCGTTTTCCGCTGCTGTCCAGATTGTTTCTTTTAATTTGGTCCATCTCTCATTCGTCGTCATATCTGCAGAGTCCCCCCCTTCCACCCATGCCTTATTTATTTCTTCCTCGTATTCCGTGGAGGCTTTCTCGTCCCACACCAGTTTTTTTACCCTCAGCGTTTTGTTTTTCCCCTTTTCCGTCTTTTTTGTATTTTTTACTTGTCTAAGGATTCCCTGTACTGCAAATGCGACTGGGAGATGGTCCGACTCTACTCTCGGTACCACTTCTAAGGATTGTAGTAATCCCTCGTCCTCGTCTTCCAACCATATTACCAAATCCAGCACTGAGCTCCCGCCCCCACCTCCCACGTAAGTGACTCTGCCCATTTCATCCCCTTTTGTTCTGCCATTCATTATTGCAAGGCCCAATTTGTCACAGAAATTCAGTAGCTTCCTCCCATCTGTATTTACAACGTTATCTTCCGAGTTTCTTAGCCACGCTATACCCCCTGATTTTTCGCATTCCACTATTCCGCTTTTCCTTCCAATTCTAGCATTTAGATCTCCCGCAATTATTATGCCCGCTCCTTGTTCTATCCCGTTTTCTACATGGTTTTTTAGTGTGCCTTCCAGAGTTCCAAAGCCTACTGGATTGTACACTTCTATTATCCATAGCCATTTTTCCCTCTCTTCACTCCGAATCTTAATTATCATTCCGTATTTCCATTTCTCCACCTCATATCTTTCTCTTAAACTTTTCTTTATTCCTATCAGGTGGCCCCCGCTCGCTCTTCCCCTTTCGTTTCGTCTTTCTGCTGTTTTTTGGTACCAAGTAAATCCCTTTGCTAATTTATTTAGTGATTTTTCTGCCCACTCTTTCTCTAACCAAGTTTCTTGCAACATTATAATTTCAAAAGACTCTAAGAAATCCTTTGCCGCCCTGATATTTTTTAACCCCGCTATATTCCACGACAGTATTTTACATTCTTCTTTTGTTGTCTGCGCGAAAGGAGTCGTTCCTGTCGTTTTCCATCGTCCCCAGTAGTTCGTCCCAGTACTTCCATTTTCCGTCGACGCACATCTTCATGAACCCTTTCTTCGCGTTTCTTCCATTTCTTCGTATTTCTTCCACTTCCATGTCAATCCATTTGTCGACTTCTTTTTCCCGTGTCGTTAGGTCGTCGTCCAGCCTGACGCCGAGTCCGTCGAGCTCCCTCCTTCTCCTCATTATTCTTTTTTTATCCTCCATTGACTCAATCGTCACCACCGGGCCGCCTCCAAGTAATAGGACCTCGGTGATCTTTGGGCGCATTCCCAGTCTCGTCCCCAAGAGTTGTAGCACCTCTCGTGCCACTTCGTGCTTATTTCCCCTGTTACTTACGCCCCATACTTTGATGTTTTTCTTTCTCTTCCTTCTTTCCTCTAGTTCCCATTTCCATTCCGATTGAGTCAGTCGTGTTGGCGCTGTGGTGTTTTTCTGTCTCCTCCCTTTCTTCCTTCTCACTCTCACGAAGTCGCCGTCCGCATTATCGCCGATATCGTTTGACGTTTCTCCATTGGGCTCTTGATTCCCACCTCCTCTCTGCGTGTCACGATTCCCTCGGTCCCGTTCCTTTATTCCTGTTCCCTTCTGTTTTTCTCCCTCATTCACATTGGGATAGTAAGCGTTGGGATAGTCGTTGTTATTATTCTCGTTCTGATCTATCGGTGCGGTGCCGTTGTTCTCCCCCTCCGCTTCCTCATACCCTGAATACTGAGGGCGCGTGTCTCGGTGTGCGCTCACGATGTTCTCAATCTCTCTCTCACTACGCAGGGCCCTTTCTTTCCAATTTTCTAGCTTTTCTTGCATTTCGTCTTTCTCTTCCTGCCATTGCACCGCCTCTCTGTACTGTATCATTTTCCACTGTTCCGCTTCTGTCAAGAGGTCTTTTATAATCTTACCCATCTGTTCGCATCTACACGGGAGCGGTGAGATTTCTTGTCGTATTTCTTCCCTGAAGCTGCCCATCTCCTTCGCGATTTGATTTTTAATTCTTCCTTCCATTTCCCTAATTAGTTTTTCCAGTTGAGAGTCGAGTTTCTCTGTTTGTTCACCGTTGTCTGTCGGGTAACCCGAACGTTCCCCTTTTTCGGCTCCTTCATCCGCTCGTCCCGTTTCGGGGTTTTTGTCCCCTTCCTCCGCTTCAGTCGTTTCCGGTACTGACTTTTCGGCACTGCTTTTGAAGATTTCTGCCTCAAACCGTAGCTGTGTTCCTTCATTGCCTTCCTTTCCCTCCACTTCCTTCCTCACCGGCGAGTTTGGAATTTTATCACTTTTCTTGAACGCATTTTCCGCAAGACTGATTAAAAGTCCTTCCTCGTCCTCTTCGTCCGTATTTGTTTCAGTTCCATTTTTTAGTTTCTCCTTCTCCTCTCTCATCTTTCCCCAAAATTTCTTCAAGTTACCTTGGTCAGTTGTTTCCCGTTTTTTTGTTCCCCCAGCAAACCAAGCAACGTTAGAAACACGTCAGATTTGCGTTAGCATCTAACTCCCAGTGAATCTAACGTTAGGACTTTACGCAAAATACATAGGATTCTATGTCGCCATTCGCAGCGTTTCTAACGCCAGCAACTAACGTTACCGAGTAACGTGATGCTAACGCAAATATTACGCCACGCTGTGCTGCTGTTGAACAGCAGCCTAGCAGCAGGGTCTGGCACGATTCTAGCGTTAGAGTCTGACGCTAGCCTAGCGGCAGAGTCTAGCGCCACCCTAGCGGCAAACTCTAACAGCAGCCTAGCGGCAGAGTCTGACGCCAGGCTAGCAGCAGACTCTGGCAGCATTCTAGCGTCAGGTTATAACACAATTCTAGCATGGAATTTCGACAGCGTTTTATCAACTCGCCGGAACCTGATGATAGAATGCTGTGAGATCGAACGCTAAAAGTTACATTTGAAGCAATCGATGGGAACAAATCCAATTTTCCCCGCAAATAAATTATAGAATCGATTGAAAAAATTTTCAATCAATTAAATCTTAAGCGAGCAAGCTCAAAATTTAAATATTGGTTTTTACGGTACTATTGAGTAAGGCTTGGATAGCCGCAGACGCCAATTCAGTGATTGCGGCGTCGAGGGCGGTAGGTTCGATTCTCCGAACTGTGCTATGAATTTTTTTTTTTTTTTTAATCCGTACTCAGAACTCGTTTCTATAATCATAATTATAATTTAATCATAATAATTATATATATGATTATAATTATTATATTATTAATTAATTACACATATATTAATTAAAATAATTATAATTATAATTATAATTATAGAAACGAGTTCTGAGTACGGATTAAAAAAAAAAAAAAAATTCATAGCGGTTCGGAGAATCGAACCTACCGCCCTCGACGCCGCAATCATTGAATTGGCGTCTGCGGCTATCCAAATCTTACTCAATAGTAACGTAAAAACCAATATTTAAATTTTGAGCTTGCTCGCTTAAGATTTAATCGATTGAAAATTTTTTCAATCGTTTCTATAATTTATTTGCGGGGAAAATTGGATTTGTTCCCATCGATTGCTTCAAATGTAAATTTTAGCGTTCGATCTCACAGCATTCTATCATCAGGTTCCGGCGAGTTGATAAAACGCTGTTGAAATTCTATGCAAGAATTGTGTTATAACCTGACGCTAGAATGCTGCCAGAGTATGCTGCTAGGCTGGCGTCAGACTCTGCCGCTAGGCTGCTGTTAGAGTTTGCCGCTAGGGTGGCGCTAGACTCTGCCGCTAGGCTAGCGTCAGACTCTAACGCTAGAATCGTGCCAGACCCTGCTGCTAGGCTGCTGTTCAACAGCAGCACAGCGTGGCGTAATATTTGCGTTAGCATCACGTTACTCGGTAACGTTAGTTGCTGGCGTTAGAAACGCTGCGAATGGCGACATAGAATCCTATGTATTTTGCGTTAGAAAACGCCGAAATGTGGCATGAGTCTAACGTTTGACGATTTTGAACGCCAGCTTTGGTTTGCTGGGGCCTTTCGACCCAGGTGGTCGGCCTCTTCCTCTTTTACCGACCGCCGCTGACGCTAGCGCCTCTCCGTGTTCGGTAGTTCCGTTTTCTGCTACCTCTTTACTTCCGGCGCTGTCGTCTTTTTTCTGCTGCTCCCGCTGTTCCACCATTCTCAATTTCCACTTAACCTCACTTTTTCACCCCGCTTTGCAAGCTATTTTCCCCGCTTCCCAATCACTCTTTTTCTATATTTCTTTATTCTATCCCTTCCTCTGCCTTCCTTGCTTCCACTGTTCCAAATTATTCCAATATCCTTTCGTTCGTCTGTAGTTTTACCCGACACTTTCCGTCCCTAACACTTACGGACAAACTACTCGCGTCTCGGTTACACCGGAAGTCCTAAATATTATAAATATTATAATATTTAATTCAATTAATTAATTGAATTTAATATTAAATTCATTTTATTTATATTAAATTATTATATTATTATTATTTGATTTGTTATTTTATTTGATTTTCATTTTTTTCATATGATTATTTCATTTTTATATTATTTTATATTATTTTGTTGTTATCTATTGTTATTTTATTGTTATTTATTGTTATTTCATTGTTATTTATTGTTATATAATTATACAACATTATAATTCATTGTATTATTTTTAATTGATATTGATAAATATTGATTAATGCAAATGGAGAATTGGGAATTGTTTGGTGTATTTTTTGAGTGTCGAAAATAATTTTGCCCTCGGATTGAATTGAAAGAAAAAAATGAGGGAATAATAAAAATTTGAATAAAAAGTGATTGTTGCTGATTAATTTAGTAATTAGGGCGAAATCGAGAAATTGAAAAAAGTGCATTCGATAGAAAAATGCAGAATTGCAAAATCTCGCTTGCACAATGATAAATAAATAAATAAATAAATTGTGAACGAGACTGTGAAGCTTGATCAAGTTTCATGCTAATATGTAACAGTCTCGAATACATTTTCATATATCTGTACAGTCCTTAACACCTCCTCACGATACTTGGTACCAAAGTACTCGGTTCTGCATAGAGAGCAAAGTTTCCTTTACTCGTATGCACTCGCGAGTATCAACTCGAGTTGGACAGCGATGAATTACCAGGCTTTCGTAATGCACCGCAGAAGTTGCCACATTATCGCGTGTGTTCGTTGCGCTTTTGCATCGTAATATCAATTATTTCAGGTATGACAATTCTCCAGTTTGTATCAAACACAAAACATCGAAATTTCCAATTAGTAACGAAAAAAAACGTTCAATCAATCGCTGTTTTCAGGTTTTTTAATTGATGTTTTTTATTTTTCATATTTTATAATTTTCAATTTAATTCAATTCAATTTATTTATTCATTTTGTTAATATTGATAAAAAAAATAAAATAATTTTTAATTATTATCGATCAAAAATCATTTTTAATTATAAATTGATAACTAAAAAATGTTTTTTTAATAAATCGACGATCAATTATTTCAGGTATGACGATTCTCCGGTTTGTATCAAACACAAAACATCAAAATTTCCAATTAATAACAAAAAAAAACGTTTAATTAATCGCTGTTTTTAGTTTTTTTAATTGATGTTTTTTATTTTTTATATTTTACAATTTTTCACTTAATTTAATTTAATTTTAATTTAATTTTGTTAATATTGATATCGTGTGAAAAAAATATAAAATAATTGTTAATTATTATCGATCGAAAATATTTTTGAATTATAAATTGATAATTAAAAAATGTTTTTTTAAATAAATCGACGATCAATTATTTCGTGTAAAGAATGACGCGACAAGAAACTGAATTTCGGTGACAAGCAGAGAAAATAATTGCATCGTGAAATGGATCGATTAATGAAGCGCGTAATGAGGTTTTATTGGGAAACGATAAATTGGATAAAATGATGAAAAAAAAATTTGGAATATGACGTAGCGCAGAAATTGGTTATTTCGTGAGTTGCATGGGTTACGTGATTAAATGGGATGGCTTGGGGAAATGCTTGAATAATAGTAATAACACGGTAAAGATGATACTTTGAGGTTTTATTGCGTCGTGGATATTCGCGCAGCACACGGAGTGTTTCGCTTCGTGTGCTATTGGTTCGTGGCATAAATAAATAGGCGAATAAATTATCAATTTATTTATACGTATTCATGAGAAAAAACGAAGAGATTTGAAAAAAAAATTCTGGGCAAGCAGGCGCAGTGGCTTAATTACGGTTCGGTCTGAGCGAAACGATAATTGAGCACGTGCCATCCGGAGTTGCATAAAAAAAAAAAAAAAACACAAATTCGTTCGGTCATTGTGAGAATAAAAATGAAAACGTAATAGCGAAATAAAAATCAATTAAATTTCGAATCAATTTGATAAAATGATTAAAATATTCATTGAAAAGTCACGGAAGAAATTTTGTTTATTAAAATGAAGCAATCGCGCCGGATATCAATGTCCGAACATGATGGAATCATGACAGTTGCAATTTTCACGGTATCGCGCAAACAACGTTACACCAATCTGTATATCGCACGTCTCGCTGATCATAAACTTTAATCGCATGCGAGTAAACACCCGGGGCGGCATGTGTGCATTTATATTTCATTCTCGATGCACCCTCACTCTTCCAGCAATCATTTATCTCCTCTTTTTTCTTCCCAACGAATTACGGCCATTTGATTGGCCTTTTCAATTTTTTTTTCCCTTACAAATTTTTTTTTTTCATTCCACGATTCAATTTTTCGATTTAAATCACACGCGTCTTTAGTTCCAATGAAATCGGTTATTAAAATCATTTTTCACACGTTTTTTTTTTTTATTTTTTACGATTTTGAATCATTTTTTTTATCAATTACAATTTTTTTTTTTATTTCGCGATTTAGTTTCTGATTGAAATTCCACGAATTTTGTACCTCGATCGAAAAAATATTCGAATCACTTGCCAGAGGTTTTTTTTTAATTTTTTACGATTTTGAATGATTTTTTTTATCATTTACAATTTTTTTTTTGTTTCGCGATTTGATTTCTAATTGACATTCCACGAATTTTGAATGTTGATCGAATAAAATGTTCAGAATTACTTGCCAGAGGTTTTTTTTTAATTTTTTACGATTTTGAAGTTTTATTTTTTAGGATTTTTTGATTTTTTAATTTTTTTTTTATGGAGCCTGTTCGATGGCTTATTCCATTCGTATGGGCGGTTATGGAGGAAAGAAGGAACAACAGAAACCTTTGCCAACTCGTGCAGAAAGCGTGACACCAATTTACACGCCACGTTAAAACGGAAATAGAAATTTCTTGTGGAACAGCTGATGGTTCGAAGTGACTGTGCTTTCCGTTTCTATCACGATCGCTTTTATTTATTCCATTGGCTATTATCGGTCTCGATTATTCCCTCGTGGTCCTTGTTTTTTATGTTATTTTTTTCCTATTTGGCTGTGGTCGCGGCTTTTAAATTCCTCGCGACATGTGTAGAGACCTCGTGAGGCGTTGGACGCAATTTTATCGATAGGAAAACTCTCGCCGTTTCCAACGAGCTCGATCTCGTACGTGATACGATTTGTTACGAATCCATTTTTTTTTTCTTTTTCTCTCTCTTTCGATTCAGGGACTCGGAAATTGACGTGATTCATTGATCTCGAAATCCTTTATGGCAATTTTTAGAACGTGGGATTTTTTTATCTGACGTTCAATTGAATTTTTTTTCAAATAATTTTTCAATTTATTTTTAAGTGACTAATTAGTGGTTGAAAAAATTTCAATCGATTCCTTTTAATGAGGAAAAATTAATTAACGTCATAAAAATAAAATTCCAGGGCTTGAAAATTAATTAATTAATTGAATTTGATTAAAAAATTAATTAAAAAATTACAGAAACGAATTGGGAATGGATTTTTTTTTCACACATTTTCGTTGGTTTTTGTTTTTTTGATTTTGGTCCATTTCGAGGAGAAAAAATAAACATATGGGGAATAATCTTGACCGTGCAACTTGGGGCTTTAAAGTCATTGCCATTTGGTACGTTTGCCACGTTTTTCACACGGCTAGAAAACGGCTGTTGGGAAAAGTACGTAAAATCCTAATTAGAGATGCGTGTCGCGTGGATCGAGCGTTTGCGAGTCTACGAGTCTCGAGGAAAATACTCGTTTTGCTTGTCGACGTTTGCACTGCCTTTGCAAATACCTCTCGACAAGTTGTTCTTTTCTTGTGCCTTTTTTTGCCACCTCGTGCTATAGTTGAGAGAACTATAAAGCATTTTACGATTTTACGAGTTCTCGGCACCTCGAACCCTTTTTCTCTGTACCAGGAAGTCTCTAGAAAGTCTTCAGAGATTTTTCCCATCACGTGATCATAAGTCATAAAAAAATTATCGAATAATTTATTGATTCAATTTTTTATTCGCTCAGGAGAAAGAAAAATTCGAAATTTTTTTTTTTTTTTAAAGGAAAATCGACAATTTTTCCAGTCACGTGATTCTGATTAATTAAAATTATCGAATAATTTGTTGATTCAATTTTTTATTCGATTACGATTGAAAAAAATTCGAAATCGTAATTTTTGGACGGAAAAATTAAAATTAAAAAAAAATTGATCGATCGATTTTTTTTTTATTTTAATTTTTCCCGTCACGTGATTCTAATTAATTAAAATTATCGAATAATTTGTTGATTCAATTTTTTATTCGATTACGATTGAAAAAAAAATCGAAATCGTAATTTTTAGACGGAAAAAAAAATTAATCGATCGATTTTTTTTTAATTCGCTTCTCGAGAGATAAAAATGGGAAGCTCGAAAAGTTTCTTGATCCCGTGAGTTCGGAACTATCGAAGGCCACGCGTGTCTCGTTTCTCGAGCCCTGAAAACTCCACGAGACGAAGAGGCGAAGCAAGTTCGAGGTCTGGCGGGCGAAGAAACGAATAAAAAGAAAAAAAAGGATAAAAAGTGGTTCCGGCGGCGATCAAATTCGCCGGGAGTCCAGCTCGCGCGGTCAACCTTCGGCCACTCACCTCCGAATTTATGGGCGAGCCATTAAGTTACGCAAACACAAAAATGCTCTGCCATAACGTTAGCGCCAGATGCGAGAATAATTTGAGCGCGTGGGCGAGATCGCAATATGAAAAAAAGGAAAAAAATGCTGGCGAGACGAAAAATGAATATCAAAATCTCGATTCCGGTGTCCTAGGTCGGGGACCAAAAGGTCAATGACCCAAAAATCAAACGATTCTCGAGCAAAGAAAAAAAAATTAAAAAAAAATTAAAATTGAAATTTTCGAAAAATATTTTTGGATAATTTCAAAATTTTCGTTATTTTGACAATATTTTTTATTTCCAACGAAACTGTCGGCAAAATTTACGATTAGAATGACAAAAATTCACTTTAGGAAAAGACTTTCGAGAATTTTTCTTCCTGCAACGACATTTTTGTGATTTTTCAAAAAAACGATAAAACCTCGAAAAAATATTTTCGAGGAGAGCTCGAAATTCAGCAAAGAGTTACGTGAGACGTTTGAGGCCTGCAAAAAGCCAAGAATTTCATATTTTCCCAACTTTCTAGTCTCGTCAGCGATATTCTTGCAAATTCTTCCCAGTCATGGACGAACAAAGAGGCTCAACTTTTCCAATCGTAGAGCAAAAGTTCGAAACGACGATATTTCGACTCGTTGACTTTGCATAAACAATAAAAACGATAAATAAAAAAAATTACATCGATTAACGATTAAAAAAAAATAAATTGTGTAATTAAAATCAATAAAACCGAATCTGCACCAACAATTTTTATCGTGAAAAAGAAAAAAAGCTGGAAATTCTCGAGTGTTGAGCGATTTACGAGAAAAAAAAAACTGGACGCCAATTACCGAATAATAATAATTCACTGTGACACCGTTTAGACGTCTTTATTGTCCCCCACGCGTTTTTCTCTTTTTAATTTGATTTATAGTCGCGAGTATTTTTTTTTTTTTTTTTCAACGATCAAATACAACCGGATCTTTGTGAGCCACGCGTGTGTGCAAGATTTCTTGGTTTTCTCGCGCCTGCCAGGTGTTCGAGAACTCTTGACATCGTCTCGTTTACGTTTCGAGTCAAGAGATGAATTTCCTCGCGAGGATTCATGCACCGCGATAAAGTCCACTCGCTCTCGTAAATATTAATCATCCCCCCCCCCCTCCCCCCGGAATGGAGATCCCTATTTATTATACGGAATCACGATGACATTTCGTCGTTCTCTCGACTCATCGTCATCCATTATCGTTTTATTATCGTTGAATTAAAAAATTGGCAGTGGAGCAAAAAAAGTTGGAGAAATTACGAAGATTTTTTTTTAAATATCGTAAAAATCGTATTTTTGGAAATAATCTCGAGACTTTCGTGGAAAGTGAACAGAATATCTTGAAAAATGTGGAAAAATTTGGGGGTTTGGACGATTTTTTGAAAATTTTGGATTTTTGGAAATTTTGAAAAATCATAAAATTTGAACCGTTCGGCCGATTTTTTTCAAATTCAACGCGAACTTTCCTTTTATAAAACTCTATTCGGAGAAAAAAAATTAGAAATTAATCTTGAAAATTGCGGAAGTTACAGCGACGAGAGACTTTTTTGGAAAATTTCAAAATGCCGTAGAGTTCGTATTTTTGCAGCGATTGCAACCAAAATTTTAGAGAATCAAGGGCTTGTAATGCTCAACATCTGTGCGAAACGGGAGGGCTGTAGCTGGAACCGTTCTCGAGTTATGAAGGTTTGAATTTTATAGTGCCAAGCACTGTGCTGAGGAGCAGAAATTAATTTTTTGCACGTGCTTGTGCGATTTTTCATGGATTTCTCATCCGAATTTAAACAGTCGTACTTCGCGATGAAACTTTGATTATTCGAGCGTTTTTTTATTACGAATATGGCAACGAGATCGTCAGATCAGATCGTTATTTCTCCACACACTCTCATTTGACATGGGGAATTCCAATTTTGTAAATCGTCGTTCGTGTTCGATTCCCAAGGAATTAACAAGTACAAGCTTCTTCCTAATTCTCTCGAGATCGCCTTTTCCCTCAGCCTCGCATTACTTCACAGCAAGTTCGATCTTTGGATAAATTAGTCGACTAAATGAATAAAAAAAACTTAATGTCTACTAAAAACTTGGAATATTCGATATCAAATCAAATCAAATTGTTTGATTCGAATTTCAAACCGAATATTCGATATTTTTGAATGTGTGACATTTTTTCAAGTATTCGATTTTTTTTTTCGAATATCCGATTTTCTTTCGAATATTCGATTTTCTTTCGAATGTTCGATTTTTTTTCGAAAATATTCGGAAAAAAATTTCGAAAGGATTTGCGAAAATCCGCTATTTTTCGGAAATTTATCGAATCCTCGAAAAATCGATGAATATTCGATTCGATTTTCGAATCGAATTTTAATATTTGTTGACGTTTTGTAACGCAAGGTTTGGCCCAAAATTTGATGTAAAAAATGTGGAGTTTGTAAATTATTTTCATTTTCTCTTCGTGTAGCTCAATTTTTTTCCCTTTTTTATTCTTTTAGAGCAACATGCTCGAGTCTCGGCATGTTCTTCCTCGTCTTCTGCAGCAAAAAGCCTCATTTCCTTATTAGCGACGATTCGCCAAGGATGAATAAGGTGAAAAAAAATAAATTGAGTGTGCAAAGCGAGTCTCGAGTTTGTCACTATCGTGTTTCTCAACTTGTCCCATTTCTTGCTTTGCTCCGCGAGTTTCTTCGTCGTTTTTTATGCACGTGCATTTTCCTTCTTTTTCGTCCTTTGCTCCTTTTTCTTCGGGACCTGCTGAATCTACTTGTTTCGCTTTTATCTCTGCTTTTTATCGTTGCCATCCAAGTTTATCTGGATGTGATAAAAAAAAAAGTGCTAACGCTCACGTGCTCGAGTTTCTCGCGTGCGATGGGGAGGCTGATTTTTCCCACGCAGACTTTTCATCGTTTCTACATTTCTTTTCGTCACTGCTAATCATCGACTCGAGGCTTGGGATGCTAATGAAAATGACTGGTCGCGATTTCGTTGCAACTTTGAATCGATTGCTCAACGATTTTTATATTTTTCTTCGTCCCTAATGAATTTTTTTTTTTTAAATCGCAAAAATGTCTTGGAAAAGTGAATTTTTGACATTCCAATCGTAAATTGAAAAAAAAAATCGCGAAAATAACGAAAATTTTGAAAAAATCGAAAAATATTTGGTTGACGGTGTTGAACAACAATTTAATTTTCAGTGATGGAAAAAATAATAATAAAATCTCGTTAAATTCATAGAAGCGAGGCTTTCCTCGTGTTTCTTTCTCTTTGGATATGTTGAGGTGAACTCTTCATTGCTGAAAGTGGATATGGTCGTCCGTTCTCAAGTGGCTTGTAATGTCCTCATCAGCGATCTTCACGCGCGCCGCAAGAAGAAAGCTGAAACGCCGGTTTAGTCAGGGAGACACAAAGATCGCGCGAGGCTTCGAGAGAGACGTACGAGACGCGTGTGTGTAGTTTTCTTTGTGCCGGAGGTTTTTGCGGATTCTTTTCTTACATCGCCTCATTTTTTCATCCAACCACAAAATTTTTTTTCGGCTTATTTGCCATTTTTCGCCCAAAAAAATTTTCTAAAAAAAAAAAAACATTTTTGTCTAAAAACACTCCACGAATTTCCGCGATTCTCCAAAAATCTTTGCAGCCAATTTGCAACTTTTTTTCATGGCAAAAATGCATTTTTCATGCCACGGAGAAAACGTTTTCTCCGCGGCTTTTCTAAATTCGCGCGGTCAGCTGGAAGAAAACACGCGTGAGTTTTTTTTTACGTTTTTTTTTGTTGTATTTTGTTTGTAGCGGAGAATTGCTCGTAAACGAGCAATCCCGTACGACATTCTTGCGGTATATCCGCGCGCGACAACTTCCGTCTCTCTGAGCCTGGAATTTTATCAAACTTTTCTCCGCGCTCATTTGTTCCTTTCATTTCTCGCGTTTTTCTCTTTTTTGCAGAGACCAACAACTCTCGGAGGCTTTTTTACATTTTTTTCTCGTGGGTTAATTCATGGACTGCCGATTCGCGATTGGGTCGCGAGATTATTGTGTGTGCGAAGAGGATTTCTTTCCGTTATTGAAATGTTTGCTAATTACGCGCCGCGCACCGTCGTTACGGATCGAAAACGAGCGTTTTTTGTCTCTGTTGACCAAATTTTTCTGAGTGATGATTTTCACGTGGATCGCTCGAAATTATACGATCGATTGATTTTTTATTCGATCCGGACGGAGCAATCGCGTTTTATCGAGCAAATTTCTTCAGGGATATAAATTTTGAGGATTTTTTTTAGCTTTTTATCAAAATGACGAATTCGCGTGGTATTTGGCATTTTATGGGGACAGCACGCGCGTGGACTGAGAAGAAAGTTTTTTTGGAAAAAATCGAAAAATTTTTTGAACACGTTGGACCGAAGTTTTTTTTTTTGAAAAATTACAAAATTTTCGTCTTTGCAGCGAGAAACATTCGGAAAAGTCTCTTCGAAGCAATTTTTGTCGTTCCGATAGTAAATCTTGCCGACAGTTGCGTCGAAAATTAAAAATATTGTCAAAACAAAGAAAATTTTGAAATTGAACAAAAAATCGACATTTTTTTTTTAAGTTTAATTATCACGGTGAGTTTTGCACCAAGTGCGTGGGTTTGGGGCGTCACACTTTTTCGCGTCTGCGGGCTGGAGAGTCCTCTGGAATCTTGTATCTCTCGCAGACACGCGCAGTAATTTGTATCCTTTCCGGGCAATAAAATAAAATTTTCTCCGAAGATGTTTTTGTGTGCTGTCGGTTTTTTTTGTGTTGTTTGTTTCTTGGGCCTCGAGGACTCGTTTTTTATCGGAACTGCGCGGAGCTTTCTTTTCAATCGGCGAAAAATTGAATTTATAATTTTTTTTTTGCGTTTTTTTAAATGAATGATTTCTCCGGTGGTCTCGTTGACGATTTCGTCCAATTTTGTGCACAACGTCGAGGAGCGGATAAAGATTTAAGAATAGGATGCACGCGCGATTTTCTCATGTTGCTGGGTTTGCGCGCGCGGTAATTGCCTCGAAAGTGGATCGTATGCGCGTCACAATTCGAGTCACGGAATATCCGTCAAGAAGAGCGTTCGGGCTCGCGTATCAAGAACCGAATTGCGCGACCGTGAAAATCATCGAAAGAACAAACATTGGCGGCAAAAATGAGGCGTAAAAAAGGCCGAAATGCGATAATTGCAAATTGGCAAAACTCGCGGGCTGCAACACGCCGGACACGCGCGTGATAACGGAGACGCGCGGATGCGAGAGAGACAACGATCGAGGCGTGGTCGTGAATCGTACCCGGATGGAAAAAAAGTGAATAAAGTCAAACAAACGCGGCCGAAGCAAAAAGTGCCGCGCAATGCTTAATGTCTTTCCGTTGCGCGCGCGGCGCGTGTCCGTTTTCCTTCTTGTTTTTATTTCCATCCGGGCGCACTGCTGTATATCAATGAAATCTCGATTGTGTATAAATTTCCGTCAAGAGCACGTGTGCGGATGATTTAGTGGCTCGAATGGACAATCCAACGACGGTTTAACGACTTTGGGGGGTCAGAGAAGCGAATGTGACGAAAAAAACAAAAAATCACGGTCGTGTACACACTTGGGTCAAATTGACCCGGGGTGTTTTTTCGTGCCAAAATGGTCTAGGAACGTTATCCGGGACTTCCGGCACGGTTTTCTCGAAAAAAACGCTTCGGGTCAATTTGACCCAAGTGTGTACACTAAGCTACCAAATTCGATTTTCGCAATAAAATGTCATCCACATCGAGTTGACGGAACAGAAAAGCTTTTTTTCGCTTCAATCAATGAATCTGGAGGAGAAAATCGATTCGACCTTAACACGAGTGGCCTACGCGCGTATCCGATGAAGAATTTTTGTTCCTTTTCCCCTTTGGAATGAAATTGTTGTGAGGGGGTGGGGGAAATTGTACAAGATCGAGAGTGCGGGCTCGTGTGTGCTGGTGAGCTCGTGGGACTTGGATTTTCCCGTCGAGGTGAGAGCTGAATAGGAGACGTAAAGAAAAATCTGAACGACGTGTAAGAGAGAGACTCGTGTATACGTTCGATTGCGTAATTTTGTTGTGTTGAATATAAGAAAACGCGTCGCTTGTTGTTTCCATAAAACTTTGATGCCAATGGGTCACTCGGTTACGACGAATTCGCTACGAATAAAAAAAAAACGCGCAAACTTTATTTTCCCATGATGAGTTTTTTGCGTGTGTGTTTGTGTGCAGGGAACGAAATTTCGTAGCAGCTCTAATTGATTCATTTTTATATTTCTGTTCGTCACGTTGACAAAACTTGAAATTCTGCTTTTTAATGCAACCGCGTTTCCGTCCTGTAATATCCGCTCGTTTCATCGGTTTATATTGCGACATTAAATGTGTTACGAGCCTCCATCGTCGCAGTGCGATTTTTAGTCAACGACACATTTTCTGTCTCATTTTCACAGCAGGATCAGCAATTTTTTGAACTGCAACTGCATTTTTTTATGGAAAATGCAACTGCAATTTTTGAATGCAAACTGCAACTGCATTTTTGAATGCAAACTGCAACTGCACTTTTTGATGCAAACTGCAACTGCACTTTTTCAAACGCAAACTGCAACTGCATTTTTGAATGCAAAATGCATTTTTTTAATGAAAAATGCAACTGCATTTTTTAAATGCAAAATGCAACTGCATTTTTTGAATGCAAAATGCAACTGCATTTTTTGAATGCAAAATGCAACTGCATTTTTTAAATGCAAAATGCATTTTTTAAATGAAAAATGCAACTGCATTTTTTAATGCAAAATGCAACTGCACTTTTTTAATGCAAACTGCAACTGCATTTTTAGATGCAACTGCACTTTTTTTTGCTATTTCTATGAAGGATTGAAAAATTGGGGAAAAAGTGCAATTGCACTGTGGAGAATGCACTTTTGCCATTTGACATATAAGAGTTTCTCGATGGAAACGTTCGCTCGTCTTATTATTGTGTATACAGGGTGTGGTGAAGCGATCTCGTAGGATCGAGGCCGTTGCGTCCAAGTCGTCTCGAGTACGAAACTTTCCCGCGAGCTGGTGATTTGTCCCACAGTAAAACCAACGCGCATAAAACGCATTTTTCTCGCCTATTATTTTCATTGCGACTTGGTCGCCTCCGCAGAGTTGGTTGATTTTGTTAAAGTTTTTTTTCTTCCGTTTTTTTCGCTCGGTTCGCCTTTTTCAAACAGATTTTGCAACTTTTTCTCTCTCGTGCACATTTGGTTACGTTACACGTTCAGTCGGTTCTCACAATTAACGTTTTTTTGATATTTCTCACTGCCTCGTTGTGGCAAACTCGATGAATTTTCTGTAATCGGCTCGTTACGTTAATTGGCAAAAATTTCGATAATTTACGATCACATTTTTACAGAATTTGAATCGACATTAAATTTCAAGATTGTCAAGAATTTTGATCCAATCGTTTCTCCATTATTTATTATCTCAGAATTTTCTCCTGCCTGTTTATGAAACTCTACAATTTCCAATATTTTTCTTGCGCCAGTCCCAGGCACGATTTATTTGATTTTTTTCATGTCCTACAAAATGATTGACGTCTCTAATAAACAAAGTGAATCCAGAGCCTCATTAGCGATGTTATTCGACGAGGTTCCCATCGTCATTTTTTTCTGGTGCACAATTTAGTTGTTAGTTTGATGGATACGTGAAAAAAAAAAAAAAAATACGAGCATTCACTAATAATGGCGCGGGTTTCTAGTCGATCGGAGAATCTCTGCGTGCACGAGTGACCGAATTCCAAAGCCATCAACATTTAGAAATACTGACCTACTGACTGTTTTTTTTGTCTTTTTGTACGAGCTAAATTTTTTTCCTTTGCTCGGAAATCCGGACTTTTTTCGAGCCAACAATTGTCGATAATTGTCGTGGAGCTGCGGAGAAAAAAATTGCAGCTCCGATTGAATTTTTTTAATTCGTAATTTATTTGTCATTTTTTCATCAGCTTTATCACGTTTTTTTTTTTTTTTTAGGAATATTTTAAAAAGCGTGTAAAGGAGGCGAAAAGAAATTGAGTTTCGCGATGTACACATCGCGGTGGAGATATTCATAGCATGCGATTTGCCATAGTGGTGCAACACGCGACAACTCGGGAAGCCTATTAAATGCAGGAAATGAGGCAAGTCAGACCACAGCAGGGAAAAGACTAAAAAGCAAGTATAACGGGAGATCGAGCCCAATTCCGTGACGACGATGACGATTCCCAGGGTCTTGTTTGTCCTCGAGCAACCGTAAACTAGAGTGACTGCGGGTCCTCTAAATTTTTTATCGTGTCGATTCAATTTTAAAATAATTAAAATAAAAAATTAAAAAAAACGATTCGAATTTGTACAAAAAAAACGAAAATTTGGTCGATTTAATTTTTTTAATTGAATTTGACGTGACGAATTAAATTTTTTTTTTACGGAGCACAATTCTTACGAGGAATCTGTAGTTTTTTTTCTGGTGGGTTTTTTTTCTTGAGCTCGTCGTTAAGGAGACTCGGGCGTGTGTGGAAAAGTCACACAAGGGATTAGGAACGTCCGACCAGACGATTGTTTTGCCGTACGAATAATGCACCAACGTGCATGTCCTTTTACGCGATTACAAGAATGAGAATAACGCATCGGCACTCGTTGTGCAAGCAACTCGCTTCTAATTCTTCGGCATCAAACACATTCTACGAAAAGGATAAATAATTTAAGTCGACAAGAACAATCGGCCTAATGTAATTGGAATCTCGTTGTATAACCTGCAATTATTATATAAAATTAAAATTATATCATGGTTCGAATAATCGAACAATCCAAGATTGATTCCCAAATGGAAAGTGATTCTCAAAATTTGGAGCAATTTTTTTTTTCAAAATTTGGTCAACAAATCGGAAATTTTATTCTATAATAAATTATTTATTGAATTCATTAATTATTATTCAATTTTTTATATTTTTTAATCATTTTATTATTTTTATCATTTAATTTATTCAAATTTTTATCCATTTCATTAGTATTATTATTAAATTTATTTATTTCTATTAATTTATTTATATTTATCGGAAAACCCGAGATCAATTCCCGAATGGAAAGTGATTCTCACAATTTGGAGCAATTTTGGAGCAATTTTTTTCCAAAATTTGGTCAAATATTCGAAAATTTCGTTTTATAATAAATTAATTATTGAATTCATTAATTATTATTCAATTTTTTATATTTTTTAATCATTTTATTATTTTTATCATTTAATTTATTCAATTTTTTATCCATTTTATTAGTTTTATTATTAAATTTATTTATTTCTTTCAATTTATTTATATTAATCGAACAACCCAAAATTAATTTTCAATTGGAAAGTAATTCTCAAAATTTGGAGCAATTTCGGAGCAATTTTTTTTTTTTATTTCGTCAAATATTCGAGAAATTTCATTTTATTATAATTTATTTATATAATTAATTGAATATTATTCAATTTTTTTTATTTTTTATTCATTTTTTTATTTTTATTATTTAAATTATTCAATTTTTTATCCGTTTTATTATTTTTATTATTAAATTTATTTATTTAATAATAAGCGGCGTCAACTATTGTTGAAAAACGGGTTTTCGGGTTTTTGCCCAAACGAAAATCGATCCCTGATGCTGGGAGAGCTAGCGAAACGATTTTTTCCTGTTTTTTCTTTTGGAATTAATAAAATGAGGGTTTGATGATGAAAAAATGTAATTAGCGATAGTTGGCGAGTGGGTTTCGCGATTTGGAGTGGCAAAATATTTATGTATTTGTCTAAATGCGTTTGGTTGGCAATTGGATTCCATATTCGCTGAATTTGGAGCGCGGGTATAGCGCGGAGCGTGTGTTTCGAGTGGATATCGAGTGTGGAGTAGTTAAGGTGTGTATTAATCAGACATTGGCAGAGCTCGTTGAAACGCGGCGGTGGTGGGCGCGGAGGGAGTTTTGTCGGGCGTTGTGGTGCGCACCTTGTATGTGTTTAATGCCACTTTCGCTTTCGCTAGACGCATGCACGCGGGGCTCGGGCCTCTCAACAGACGAGATGGCAAAGACATAGTTGCGAGATTATAAGCGCACGAGAGAGACTTGCAATCGAGCAGGGAGCAGCAGCCTCTTGTTCTCGCACTTGTCCATCATGCACAATCGTGCCTATAATCGTAGCATTCGGTAAACAGGCTCAAGGTGACCGATACAAACTGTCGCTGATCCTAATCATTATTATTATTTAAAAATTGTTGTTATTATTGGAGAATTATTTTAAAAAGTTATAAAATAAGGACTTGATCCATTTACGACGCGATTTTATTCGCGTCATGGGCGAGACAACCGAATGGGCTTACTAAATTTACGCGCGAGATATTGTCGAGCGAGGAAAAAAAATCGGCAGAAAAATTAGACGGAAAAAATTGTGAAAATGATAAACTAATTCAGCGAGAAACTGTTGAGCAATGGGCTGGTTATGGGCCAGTCTATGGGCCAGCCCAACCCAATCTGAAGAGAGCGATCGAAAAAAATGAAAACGAGGCTGAAAAAATATAGAAAATCGTGGGAAATGAACGAATAAATCAAATTCAACGATAAGCTGTTGAGCAATGGGTAAGTTATGGGCTATGGGCCCCCATACCGGTCGTACGATCCGTACAAAAATCGAGGGACACTCGGATGCAAACTAGCGCTTGCTGTACATTTACGTGTAGCGAGAAACATGACATAATAATTAATACCGTTCGGCAGAACGTTGTAAAAAAACATAATTAAAAAAAAGCATGAGAAGAGAGAGAAAAAAAATCTGCGTCTCAAGGTACTCGGTTGTGGTTCCTTTCTAACGCTGCATTCCTACGCCTGATATAACATACATTTTTATGCCATTTATCATCCGAGCACTGCAACACACTAGCCGTTTATTTGCCTCTCGTAGTGCGACAAGACCTTTTTGTTTTTTTATGCTACTCCATTTTTTTCGCCTCCTTAAATCAAGGCTGCTGATAGCCAGATTAACTTTCCGAGGCACCTGAGCACGAGATTCTCGAGCGATAAAGACCACGAGAAATTCCCATCATGGAAAAGCCTCCGGGCTCAGCGATTGGAAAACGATTTTCCTCGACCATTAAAAATGAAAAGAAAAATCAAATTTTTTCTTTTCGCCTCGTTTTTTTTATTTTTTATTTCGTAATTATCCGGAGACTAGAAATAAAAAAATGAATAAAATAAAAAATAAAAAAACGAGATCGAGTCTCACGTGCCTGGTTCTTATCTCGCCAGGTCCAGATTCAATCGGTTGTGCAACTCGTCGCCCACTATCGGCGCATGTCCGATCGATTTACACTTTTTCTTCATCTCGCCTATAAACTCAGCCACACACACACACACGAGTTTCAATGTGTTTTACAATCAAATAGAATAGCTAATGTGAAACAAGTATCCTTTCTAAAATTCTGCTTCAATACCGATCACATGAATTTTATATTGAGTTATATCTCCGGCTGAATCTCCGAGGGATTACGTATGTTAATTAAAGCATTAGGAGAGTCTGTTTAGGGTTTTAAATTGTAATTAAGTTTGGCGTGTAAATAAATTACAGTTCGGAATGTAAAAGTTGCTGAATTAAATAAGTGAAAATAATCGTGAAAAAAAAAGTGAAAAATGATCGATTTGGCCATTTTGAGAATCGAATTTTTCGATATAAATCAAATTAAAGAAAATTAATGAAAAAATATGAAAAATCGCACACGAAAATTCGCTTTTTTTAAATTTTCCCGCGTGTTGCCGTTGGAGCTCGCAGAATTTTTTTTTTTATACTCAATAACTCTCTCAATTTCCCTTTCAATCTTGAATCCACTTGAGAATTTCCTTAACCGATCATTTTATTCTTCTGTAATTCCGCACCGCCCCCCCCCCCCTCCAGCCCCTTCCTGCTCGAGTCTATTCCACGATCGCACGTTCTTTACACTTTCACGATTACACCGTGGCACGACCGTGACTGTTTGGTTTTTCTTTCTCCTCTCCAGACACTTTACGCTCTGTTACAGTTTCCAACTACGGGATACGAGGCAATCGGCGACGAGGAGAGAAAAAAATTTTAGCCATCAATTTTTTTTTCATCTGGTTTGTTTTTTATCAGAAAAATAGATGGCGTAATTCGTTTTTTAGAAATTTCAGTTTTTGCCCTGGCCCGAGATTCAGTGATTTGAATTTTTTGAATTTTTTTTTCTTTAATCGATCGAAAAAAATTATTTATGGCATTTTATCGATTTTTTATACGACAAAATTATTGATTTTTATATTTTTTGTGAATTTTGCGTGAATTTCAATTTTCCTTCAATTTTTTAACGTAAAATTTTGATTTTTATTGAATTTTTGATAATTTTTTTGATTCCGGAGCGATTTTCTTGAATATTTCTCGCTGCAATGACGAAATTTTAGTGATTAAAAAAAAAAAAACGTTCAGTCGAGCGTATACAACGAAATTTCGATCTTTTCCAACAAAATTTTCTCTGCAGTGTGAGAGTTTTCTAAAATTCTCGCTCAAAGCTCATCCCCTGTGGTTTTATTTCGATCTCCATTCACTCGTAGTATTGAGACGTAAAAAAAGAGAGAAAAAATGGTAAAAATTATGCATTCCTCATTCGCACGTGTAATTATCTTTCATTGCTGAGATTTTCTTGTCTCTAATAATAACGGTTGCACCGCACCTTCAATCTCTCCTTTCTCCCGGTACATTGCTCGTCAATCTTTCTCCTTTTTTTCGGTCCCTCTCTCTCTCGTCAAACTGTCGACACCTCCGCGACGTATTTATCAAAGGCAGAGTCAATTTCGTTCCAGAGCCACGTTCCAATTGCTCAATTAATTTGAAGAAAAAAAAATTGAAAAAAAAATGATTTTTCAATTTTTTATCATTTTTAGGGGTGTGCGAATCGTGATCGAATCGAATCGGATCGAATATAAAAATCCGATTCGATTTTCGAATCGAATATTCATCCATTTTTCGAGTATTCGATAAATTTCCAAAAAATAGCGGATTTTCGCAAATCTTTTCGAAATTTTTTTTCGAATATTTCCGAAAAAAAATCGAACATTCGAAAAAAAATCGAATATTCGGTTTGACAATCGAATCAAACAATTTGATTTGATTCGATGCCGAATATTCCAACTTTTTAAATATTCGCACACGCCTAATCATTTTTTTTTTCAATTGTTCGTTAAATTATTCATGGCGAATAAATGATGCAGCGCGAGCCTAACTTTTCGTAGTTCACGTCTTAGGAAGTCTCGCGAGTGACAAATTCAATTACGATCGATTTCGAGATGGAATAAATCGCGATCGATCGATCGTGCACCAATTCTAAATCCATTAGCAACAATTTTCCTGCCTCTCGTGGTCAAGCATCCCGGAGACTTTCCGTCTTTTTATTCCTCGACAGTTGCCAATCGCAGTTCTTTGCCTTGGGCCATTTTCCGTCGGGTCGCAACGTTGTGGGTGGCAAACTGGTCGAACTAGATAAAGTGCACGATGTCCAGAAGCAAAAAAAATCGCATGAAAACGCAATTTTTCGATTTTGCAAAAATTTTTCGATTTTTACGAAAAAAAATCGTTTTTTTTTCATTCAAAAAAATTCCGAGAGTCGTTGGAATTTTTTGGCTTGAAAAAACCGTAAAAAAGAGATTAACGCGGACGCCGAGGACCGAGGAAATCCCCGGCAATAATGAAGAACGGAACCAGTTGCCGAGCCGCCAAGTTCAATGACGCGAGAGCTCCCCATCGCGATAAAACACACACAAACACACATCTGGAGATTCTAGCCACAGCACGAAACACACGATCGTGTCTCATTCGGAATAATTGCGTTACTTGGCTCGAATCCTTCCTACGGCAATTTTTTTATTTCATTTTTTGTTTTTGTTCTTATTTTTTTAATTATAAAGAATATTAATTAGTCTATTCCAATTTTTTTTTTCACAATTATTGAAGAAGCGGGTCTTGGACGTGATGAACGGTTTCGAGTTCGCAATGACGCCTCTGCGCGAGCGTAAATACCGTTATCGTCCATAATCACACGACGTATGGTATGGCAGAACAAAAAGTACACGAAAAATCGACGATGCGAGGAAAAAATTGAGAGGCGTGTCGCGCAACATTGTAATGAACAGAAAAATGAAAAAAAAAAATCAAGGGACATTTGTTTTTTCATTGCTGGAGGACAGAGAATTGTTGAAAGTTGGGAAAGAAAATTGTCGACGTGTTTTCCATGTGATTTGCATCGATGCTCGAGTCCGGCTCGACGAGCTGACAAAACGACTTTATTTAGGGTTTTTTCAATATTTTGTATCAACGTTTTCGCCACCAAAACTGACAGTTTTCTCGTATGGAGAAAATTTTTCGGACGTTTTATAGATTTTGGATATTTAATTTGCAATTTTTTTAGTTTCCCCATCGAAACGCGTGAAAATTCGACTCAAATTTCGTTAAAAAGTTGCAAAAAAAAATGGATTTAGGATTTTTTTTTTGCAGATTGCCAGAAAAGGCTGGGAGCCGAAATTTTTGAATAAAAATCCTAAACCCATTTTTTTGCGACTCATAAACGAAGCGCGACTCGAATTTACACGCGTTTGGATGGAAAAAGTTAAAAATTGGAAATTAAATGTCTCAAATTCTTGACGTCAGGAAATTTTTCTTCATATGTTGATGCAAAATTATTGGAGAATCCAAAATAAAGTAATTTAGTGATAGAAAATTCACTGAAAATTCAATTTTGTCAAAAAACGTCGATATTTTGGGATAATTTCAAAATTTCCGTTATTTCGAAATTATTTTTCATTCGTAACGGAACTGTCAGCAAAATTTACGATTGGAAGGACAAAAATTGACTTTTCGAAAAGATTTTCTAGAATGTTTTTTGCTGAAATGACAAAATTTTCGGGATTTTTCGAAAAAACGTTTGGTTGAACGTATCCAACAAAATATCCATGTTTTTCGACATGATTTTCTTTTCAGTGCAACTAAGGAACGCGTTGATGGAGGAAGAGTAGGGAAAGAGAGAATAAGAAGATGGTAAAGACGGGTGAGAAGGCCGGTGAAACGAGAAGTAACGGCTGCGAGGCGATCTATGCAAGGCAGGGTGGAAGTGGAAGGAGAAGAAGAGACGAGGAAGGAGCTGGGAAGGAAGACTCGGAGGATAAGCTCGGTCGAGTAGTCGCGGACTGCCGATGGCAGAACGAACTTATAACTGTGCTAGGAATCCGCGAAAGAAAGGAGAAACTTTCTAGAGTGGTATTGTTTTTTCTGCTGGCGATTTGGTTGGATTTTGTGAGGATCTGTCGCTCGAAATGCGTGATTTATCGAATGGATAAAGGAAAAAAATGCAAAAATTCAAAAAAAACTTACCCTTCTTGCGTTTGCCGCCGCTGGACACGCGAGTTCCATCAGCGGATTGCTCGAGGACGAGAAGAGCCGCGAGAGTCACGAAGAGCAGCGGCCGATTGCCGCTTATGGTGTCGAAGAACCTCATGGTGGTTCCCCGTAGAAAAAACCGTTCCGGGAGTTGACGAAAAAAAAAAAAAAATAGAACGAAAACCAAAGATTGTTGGACACTTTTGCAAGGGGACACTCGGTCGAGGAAGGCACTGGATTCGAGAGAATCAAAAGGACTCGTGAAACGATCCTTGTGTCGAAGGAAACGCGGCTCAAGTCCCGGAGGCACGGCTCAAGACCGCGTGTGAATGGACGAGAGTCTTGTGTACTTGTGGCGGGCGTCGAGCTCTCTTTGATCGTTCGGCACAGTGGCCGAGAGAGCTATGACGATGTACTCTATAACACACTCTCCTGAGTTGTCTTGGAGTCTCGAGGAACGTATAGCGCCCACCGTTTCCCTTGGCCTCGCCAAGGAGTTAGACAGGAGTAAAAGCAGCAGCAGCAGCGGTGGTATTGGCGGCAACAACCTACTCGCGCAACGTAGTAACGGTATGGAAGTTGATTACCGCAAAGTTAGAAGTGCGGCGAAAAGGTGTCAGTGTTCAATAACTTCCCCCAGGGGGCTAAAAAAAGCACAAAATAATGAGGAACCGGCACAAAGAACGACGCAACTTTCAAGTCCAGATTTGGTGGATTTTAAACACTAGATTGTGAGGACCTGCCATATGGATTGGCTAAACTTAGAAGCACAAAACTGATGAGATTCACTGTGCAGACAATTTTTTGAACAAGAACACCCAATTTTAGTGATAAAATGGGTGGTGTTGAAAAAATGTTGCGACCGATCGGATGTCTTTGAGACACTCGAGACACGGAAGGTTTGAGCAGACCTATTTAATACCTATCAGCTCCACCTCTACTTGATAATACCATTGGCTCCTGGCCCAATTCCCCCTGGCCCAATGGTACACTCTCTTGAGCATTCACCTCCTTTTCCAGAGCTCTGAAGGAGCCGGAGGAGAGTGAAAGACGGAGAGAGAGAGAGAAAGCGTGGGAGAGAGGGAGCGAGAGAGAAGTGAGGAGTGTGTTGGGAAGGCCGTGGTCGTTGATGGTTCCCCTACGATGGTTGAGGGTGGTGGTGGATTGGTGCGAGTGAAATAGATAGTGGATAGTTTCGCTAGGCGAGATAGTACAGTTAGTCTGACTGCAGCATGTCACTCGCTCTTTCAAGCCAGGAATGCGGATGATGCTGGTGGTGGTGGAGGAAAAGAGTGGCGGACGCGTGTCCTGCAAGGGACCTGGCAGTTTCGTTCTCCGGAGGTGGAGTCCGTAGTACTTTTGATAAAAAAAAGCGTATAGTCGAGTGTCCGTTCCGCGCCACTTGTTACTCACTCGTTGCGTTTAAGTAGTGGAGCTGTTTTTGGCTCTTCA
Organism: Diadegma fenestrale; assembly: GCA_037043255.1. Taxonomy (NCBI): domain Eukaryota; kingdom Metazoa; phylum Arthropoda; class Insecta; order Hymenoptera; family Ichneumonidae; genus Diadegma; species Diadegma fenestrale. The sequence goes on from CM073312.1 coordinate 2,749,885, forward strand.
TGGATGAGAAGCCTATCATCATATTCTACCTTGGAAAGTAACCAACTTTTCGACTCGATTGCAAACGGAGAAATGGCTTTTTATTGGCTCTTGGCGTCATAATTGGAAAGTTGATGTGATGCTGCGTACCGGATTCGCATTTGCAGATTGATGCCCGGTGATCACATTCGGCTTTTTTTCGATCTCTGATTCAGCAGCATCCTTGGAAAGTTGATGCTCCCGATTGGCTTGGAGATCGAAAGGAAGGATCATCATGGAAGGATGAGTCTGTAAAGGATCGTCATCATCGTCCGCGACGGATATGGACGGATCCGTGAGTCCAATATCCGCTTGGTCAATGCGCGGTTCATGTTTTTACGGCCTGCGTCATTGATGCCTGGACCTCTTAGTCAGAACAAAGGTGGCAAGTCAGGCAATAGTGCGTTGCGTGCTCCTTCCATTTGCCGCAAAGTCATGCATTGGCTTATAATCCGCTCGGGCGATTGTGTTCTGATTGGAAATAGTGAAAATCAGATATTTAAGACAATATGTGGCAGTGCCGCAAATGGATATGAACAGGTCATGCCGTAACTAGCTTTGCAGGCTCCTAAGACTTTATCGGTTGATAGAAGCTGGACCCGCTAATGGCGCTTCGATCCTTCGTCGAGGACACTTCTCGCTCATTGGATATTCTATGGTGGCTTCAGCCTCGCCTGCCTGCTTCACGTTCACTGCTTCTCCTACACTGAGCCCGAACCTCCTAGCACTAAAGCGAGAGGCTTCTAAACACGGATCGTGGTTGAACGAGCGCCAACGAGGTGGTGACTGTTGTAGATACTCCCAGATAAAGCAACTCCATACACATTCCTTTTGAAAAGCCACTACTCATTTACTTTCGATCTCAATAGTCGCAGGATCATGCGCCGAGAAGCTTGTCTCATTCTAGATAGCCCTGGATTTTTGGGGAAGGGGTTACGGCCGTTTAAGGTCAAACGAGAAGGAAACGGCATGGGATTTTCAATCCCGGATCCGGTTCACCAGCCGCCATCGTTACCACAAACTGACACTCGTATCATCAATCAGGCCCCATGGCAGCTTATGGGGGATTCCACGAAACTGTCCAGGAAGTCTACGGACCTTCTAGAAATATTGGCCAATAAATACGAACCCGTTAGGTCTGCCGAAACGGACTAATAAAAATCCTAAAAATAGATCCTTGTGATTTTCAAATTCAGCGAATTTTAACCGCGTCCTCCTTTCCTATGGGACGAGCGAAAGTCACGGCCAAGAGGAAGCATCCAGTCGTCTGGCGCGGGTCTAGTCAAGAGGAAGACACCGAAAGGTACGGATGACCGTTAGGTCTCCGCCGAGACCTTCCTCACGGACGACCCGCCCCGCTCTTTTTACGTGCCCATGGCCCCAGCACGTTTATGCTTCACGTTTTTCAACCTGCCACCAAATATCCCAGTCACCGTTGCTTCGTAATCGCTGTCGCTCATCTCGTTTTAGAAAAATTGTCCTAAATCGTTCCTCTGTTGACATTGTTGGTCAACGAACCTCGCAGTCATAATTTCTCGTTTTTAAAAGCCGTTCGCGATCTCAAAAAAATTTATTTCATAAATTTACCAAATTGTCCATTTCCAAAAATTCCACCTTGAAAATCCTGCCGAAAAAACTTTATTAACTTTTTGAATTTTGAATTAAAAAATATTAATATCGAAAATGAACAAATTTTGTCTGAATTTTTACAATTTTCAAATTTGTCCATTTCTAAAAATTCCATCTCGAAAATCCTCCGAATTTTTACTTTTTTTTAACTTTTTTTACAAATTTTACAAATTTTTACAAATTTTGTGATAAATTTTTACAGTTTTCATGTTTGTCTATTTTGAATAGTTCATTCCACGCTAATGCGAGGATATATCGAGGTTCAGAATGTCGTGGATTTAAAAGGAAAGGTAGTCCAAGTTATTACAGTCTGCTTGCGATTCTATCTGAAGTGTGTTGTAGGGGTGTGTGCTGTGTTCGAATGTGTAACAAACACGTTCGATATGAGCACACGTAGGAAAATATCGAAGGCTGCGGTTGAAGTATAATACTGTTAAATATATTTTATTTTATTACTCAAGCTCGTGTACGTATATCTGGAGCTGGATATCTGGGTGAACGAGTAAGGAGAGTGTGTTTCTTTAGTAACGCGCACCTGAAGTTGAATTTAACGATTAGAATCGTACGAGAGTATCAAGTGTATCCGCATCGAAGCGTGGGAGTCGAGTTTTATTGGATCTTATCAAAGTATTCCGATCCATTGAATAATTGATGATTAAAAACCACTAAAAACTGTCTAATTAATAATTCAAAAAATCGACATTCATGTAGGACGAAAAAAATGAAGAGAAATTTTGAAACCAAGTTGATGGGACGTTGAGGAATCAATTTTTAGAAAGTTTCGTGATATTATTTATGGGAACTTTCAATTTTTTATTTTAATAACCACGTCGAATGGGGGGGGGGGGGGAAATTTCGGCATTTTCTCCAAGGGGTATAATTTTCGAAATTTTTTTTTTTTTTTTGTATTTTCTGGTGGGTTTTTTGAAAAAAATCATTGTTTATGGGAACTCGTGCGATTTTCTATGCCGTAGAAAGCGGCTGCAGGTTTTTTCGCACTTTGGTATCTTTCCCATCGATCGATATGCTGCGGAGAATCTATTTGAAAAATGCATCTCTCAATATGGAAAAAAAGGAGATGAAAAAAAAAGGAAACAGTTTTTTAATTGATATTTAAACGGCGTTGGAAGGAACGAAAGGTGAAAGTAATAAAATGGAATAATGGAATGATTTTTCCGTGTGAACTAAAGTGGCGAGACACGCGTGTGTCTGCGGAGAGTCGTTGATCGGATCCATCAGATTGCTGGGCCTAAACAATGCGTCATACGTTTCGAGGGACACGTTGGCATTTTTTGTTTGCCTTCCTCTCTTCCTCGGTAACTCAACCAGGGAATTTTTTTGTCTCGGCCATAAGGAGCAGCGCCGGAGTGTAAAATTCCTTCAACTACTAATTTTTATCTATTTAATTTGGCATGAAAGTGTTTGGTCGACGATTCATCGCCAGGCACTTCCGGTTGGCTGGTAAAACGTTGCTCCACTTTGCGAACCGACAATTTCCTCGATAAATCGTCGAATTTCTCGTTGGTACGAGAAAAAAATCGGAAAAATCGAAACGGTTGGGCGATTTTTCGGAAAAATCAAATTTTTGGAAAATTCGAACAAAACTTTTTGATTTTTTGACTTTTTTTGAAAATTTCAAATCCGGAAATTTTTTTTTACCCGATTTTTCGATGTTCGGGGACATTTTAAGGGCCTGGACATGGAAAACTCGGAAAAAGAGAAGTTCACGGTCACTTTTCGTCAATTTTGAAAATGCACGAAATTTGTAGCGGGAAAATGGAAATTCGAAAAGAAAGGCAATAAAATGCGGAAAACGTTTTCTTGTGCATTTTCCGCATGACCAGATCCGGCGCATCCGGACTCGATTAGACTCTCGAGCGTCGAGCCATTTTTTTTCAATTGAAAAAAAAACGAGGAAACAAGAAAAAGTCACGAGATGACGTAGCGAAATAAATAAATAATAAAATCCCATGATTAATAAAAAAACGGCATATAATTAAAATAATAAACGAGGAAATTCGTGTAAAGATACGAGACGGCTTGTCACTCGAGATCTCACGTAAAGCGTCGCAACCGAATTAACGATAATTCGTAACGTTGATAAATCAAATAATTATATAAAATGCGGAAAGCGACTAATTGCGGAATTTCACGGTGGATTCGTGTGACGGAATCGCGATAACAATAAAAAAAAAACATGTCAAATTATTCCACTTTTTTTTTCTACTCACTCCCAGCGAATATTTTTGTCACTTAAAGTCTAATTTATTCCCCTAATTAATCCCGACGTGTTTATAGAAATTCCGTTGCATAAAACCAGCAGAAAATTTTCACGAAAAATCAAACGATTCCCAAACCATTTTTCAACGATCGTGAGAAAACGTAGAAAACTTTTTTTGGAATAGGAAAAAATGAAAAAACGTGCGAAGAAACTGTGAAATGCTCGGCCAGCTGAAACACCTTGGCAATGAGCCAAGTACTTGAGTATTTATCGGCGAAACTAGACATCGCTGTACTCGTACGTGCAGAGAAAAAGGCAGAGAGAGAGAAAGAAAAACAATTTGAGGAAAAAAAACGAGAAATTTTTGTCAGTGCAGCGATTAAGCCATTTGGGCATCAAAAAAAAAGGGAGAGGGGGAAAAGTGCATAAGTGAGATAAATGTAGAAAATGCAATGTGAACTTTGGTCCGAATGGAGAGAAATATTGAGCAGAAACTTAGTGAAACATTGGCTGGAGTTATTGAGGCAGAAATTATGATTTCACGTACGATTGGCAGCCCCTTACCTCGACTCCCCGAAAAAGTATTCAAGTGCATATAAAGCGCAATGGCACAGAGCACACACGGACCTTTCACTGCTGCGGGCATCGCTGGGCACGAATATAATTTTGAGCTATGTGTGAGTGTGTTTTTATTATTTATTTCGTAGCGTCGTTATCTCTTATTTCAATATTTCTCCATTCAATTATTTCCCTCCAGTACGTGCAAAATTGAGCTCGTTTTACAAATGCTCCAGTCCCAATTCTTCGCATTTTATTTTTCTTCGCGTTTTTTTATAAGCTCGTTCGCACGAATCGAAAGCAAAAAGCATATTTAACATTTGTGCAAATACAACACACGCGCACTTTTTTTTTACCGACACTTGTCGAGGTCTACGAAATCGAGCCTCGCACACGGAGCACCTTAACGCCATCAAATACACTTTCTAAGTCTTTGCGCGATATCTCTTTTGTCTTAAACATCGCACGCGCTCTATTTGCCAAATAAACAAACGCACTTTCAGTGCCAATCATTTTTATTCAGCATTCTATTCCGTCCTGGCCAATGACGAGTCGATCCATCGCGGCGAATTGCATTTTTTTGACAAGATCGAAATAAATTTTTCACATTTTTGTTCGGGTGTTTTAAAGACGTTTTATGCAAACATTTTCATCGATGAAATTCTGATAAATTGGCACGAAACAAAGAGAATTGTGATGTCTAATCGCTCGCGCAATTTTAAGGGGTTTCACCGTGTACGAGTCGAGATATTTATTTATAAAAATCACAATTTTCAGTAGTTTTTCGTAAGAGCGAGTGTTGAAAGTTGCAATTTTCAACATTAAATATTTCCATTTCCAAATGGTGAAGCCCCTTAAAACTTTGCACACGCTTTTGTGTAACATCGAAGAAGCTTTATCAAGTTTTTCAAAAAAATCGGTCGTAAAATTTGTTCGAAATTTTGGTTTTTATATAAAAAATACAATTTACCTCGGAAAATCTTGAATTTTCACGAGTTTCCCATAAGAGCGAGTGTTAAAAGTTGCAATTTTCAACATTAAATATTTTCATTTCTAAATGGTGAAGCCCCTTAAAATTTTGCACACGCTTTTGTGTAACATTGAAGAAGTTTTATTAAGTTTTTCAAAAAAATCGGTCGTAAAATTTGTTCGAAATTTTGGTTATTATATAAAAAATCAAAATTGTCTCGGAAAATTTTGAATTTAGAGTATTTCGTTCTTTAGTCAATAAGTAACAACTTTTTTTTAATGAACTTGGTCTCGCAAACGATTTTTGTATGTATAAGAAAAAGTGAAAACGGAAATTTAAACTTCTGGAGGAGTGGGGGAGGGGGGGGGATTTTTTGATTGTACGTATTTCCGGCATGAAGACAGAGTACCAAGTAATTACAGGAGCAAAACAGTCAAGGCAGTCGACGACGACAAGAGGATTGCGCAACTGGCTTATTCGAAATCGAAGCTCAAACATTGCTCGACAGTCTAATGAATCCAATTACACGCACAAGCCAGAACCTCCGCCCTCCTCTCTCCCTCCCTCTCGATCTATCGCCGCTTAAATCCCGCTAACCGATAATAAATCTCACGATAATTCGCCATCCCTCCCATTTCTAATTACTTTCGTCCGTAACGTCAATCTCTTTTTCTCAACAATCTCACACACGCGCGTGTCTGCACACCAAGCCACAGAGAAATATAAAAAAATGTAGAAATAAAGTGCAACGAGTGCATTTCGTTTTATTTCCGATAAAATAAACCGGAATAAAATTTTCAATGATTTTTTCTTCCATTTTTGAGTCCATTCGCTTTGGATTTTCAATAAATTGAAATTTTATCAAAATATTTTCACTATTTTTGAAAATCTGAACGATTTTTTGAAAAATTGTCGCCTGAATTTATTTTCAATTCCAAACAAATTAAAATTTAATTATTCCCGTGGAAATTTAATCAATTTTGAAAATCTCTCAATTAAAGAAAATGGAAAATCGCGAAAAATTTTTTCTCGTTTTCCCGGATTTTTGAAAATCTGCACGAATTTCCTAAAAATTGTCCACTAAATTTATTTTCGATTCAAAATAAATTGAAATTTAATTATTCCCGTCGTTGTTAAATAAATTTAAAAAAAACTGCAATATCGAGAGAAAAATTTCTTCTCGTTTCATTTATTTCTTGTTTGCACTCTATTTTCGTCCTTATGGAAATGCATTTGGTGCATTTAATGCATGCAGAGAGAATATACGACGTCGACTTCCGCATTGGACGCGACCGGTCGTTGCTCGGTAATATTACCTCATTCAATAGCACATAGAGTATGTACTTTGTATCTATATGTATTCATACACAACATTTCTTGATATATATACGTGTATTATATGAATTACATACTTGGCCGTATCGGAGCTTCGATTACAAGTTGTCCTGGCCTGTTTTCTGCGCCACGAGCCTCCAGAGACGAACATATAATTCATGACACACATGTTTTTTGCTCATTCATTACACGCATTGATGATATTTCTGCAAATGCATAACTGCATGTATGCACATGCGACAAAATTACTTTGTGTGAGTCTCGTTTGTTCCATTTTGATCAGAATTTTCAAAATATTGTCCAAATTTCATGAATTTTAAAAAATTGTAATTTTTCCATGATTATCGAACTGAAAATTGTCGAATTTTTTTTATTTTTGCGGAAAAGTGCATTTTTATAGTGCATCCTATGAAAATGCATGGGAAAATGAGAAATTTTTGGATTTCTGTTTAGATTTTTCTTTGGGAAAATATTTTTTTAATGAAAAATCCAAAATTTCGTATAAAAATTTCGAAATTTATCAAGTTTTTGATGAAATTTGGATTTTTGAATTTCTGGGATTTCTCGATCGTTTTCCAAAGTGCTTTTTATACTGCATCCCATTAAAATGCATGGGAAATATTTTTTTTTTAATGAAAAATCCAAAATTTTGTATAAAAATTTCCAAAAATATCGAAATTTGTCAAATTTTTTATGGAATTTGGATTTTTACGTTTGTGGGATTTTTCGATCATTTATAAAAGTGCTTTTTATACTGCATCCCATAAAAATGCATGGGAAATATTTTTTTTAATGAAAAATCCAAGATTTTGTATAAAAATTTTCAAAAATATCGAAATTTGTCAAATTTTTTATGGAATTTGGATTTTCACGTTTGTGGGATTTCTCGATCGTTTTCCAAAGTGCGTTTTTTACTGCATCCCAAAAAAATGCATGAAAAATCTTTTTTTTAATGAAAAATCCAAAATTTTTAATAAAAATTTCCAAAAATTTCAAAAATTACGAAATTAATCAAGTTTTTGGTGCAATCGGGATTTCTAAACGATTCATCGGTTTGTTTATTTGTTGAAGAAAATGTAGCACGAGCCGATCGACGATTATTTTTCTGAATTTATTATGATTTTCTTTCATCAATCATTTGGCTGATTCGCAAGCAATTTATAATGCAGCCGGTGTGTATTTAGCAGTGTGTATCGATGCCAAAGAGTGCGGAGACTGGTAAACAAGAAAGACAAATTAGTCACGGAGAGGCAAAACGATTATTTTCCTCAAGATCGATAACGAGAGTTTTCTCATTTCCGATGATCGGAAATTCCTTGGGGAATTGATCGAGGGCGACGAGTGCATATCGGTTGGTCGATTATTGTGAATTACCCGTGATTTTTAAAGGGGGATCGAGGCTGGTTCGATCCGGGGAAAATTCATTTCCTCAAGGAGAGAAAATTGATGACGTAAAATTTCAATTAAGGATTAATGACGCTTAAGGACGCGATTAATTGAAATTCTTGGGCATATTAAAAATGGAAAATTTTCAATTGAGAATTCTGATGCGATTGGCCGGAAAATGGGAAATGGAGAAAATGAAAATTATACGATGCATTAAGAAAAAATAATTTCTCGAGATGATTCACAAATTTCTAACTAATTATTGTGATGAAAAAATTATTCGTAATTATTTGATTGTACGTGTTTTAATTTATAGTTTCTATAGTGCGTTTCTCCGCATATATTTACCGCGTGCTCTCCTTTTGTGCCTGCGACTATTTCATAAAATATTGCGGCCAACATTAAATATTTCCATTTCTGAATGGTGAAGCCTCTTAAAACTTTGCACACGCTTTTGGGTAACATCGAAGGAGCTTTATTGAGTTTTTCAAAAAAATCGGTCGTAAATTTTTTCGAAATTTTGGTTTTTATATAAAAAATACAATTTACCTCGGAAAATCTTGAATTTTCACGAGTTTCCCATAAGAGCGAGTGTTAAAAGTTGCAATTTTCAACATTAAATATTTCCATTTCTAAATGGTGAAGCCCCTTAAAACTTTGTACACGCTTTTGTGTAACATCGAAGAAGCTTTATTGAGTTTTTCAAAAAAATCGGTCGTAAATTTTTTCGAAATTTTGGTTTTTGTATAAAAAATACAATTTACCTTTGAAAATCTTGAATTTTCACGATTTTCCCATAAGAGCGAGTGTTAAAAGTTGCAATTTTCAACATTAAATATTTCCATTTCCAAATGGTGAAGCCCCTTAAAACTTTGTACACGCTTTTGTGTAACATCGAAGAAGCTTTATTGAGTTTTTCAAAACAAATCGGTCGTAAATTTTTTCGAAATTTTGGTTTTTGTATAAAAAATACAATTCACCTCGGAAAATCTTGAATTTTCACGAGTTTCCCATAACAGCGAGTGTTAAAAGTTGCAATTTTCAACATTAAATATTTCCATTTCTAAATGGTGAAGCCCCTTAAAACTTTGTACACGCTTTTGTGTAACATCGAAGAAGCTTTTTTGATTTTTTCAAAAAAAATTATTCGTAATTATTTGATTGTACGTGTTTTAATTAATAGTTTCTATAGTGCGTTTCTCCGCATATATTAACCGCGTGCTCTCCTTTTGTGCCTGCGACTATTTCATAAAATATTTATTCGAGGAGTATTACGAGGCAAATAAAGCGAGAATAAGTCTGAGGCAAAGTCTGCGGCAGTTGTTTCTCCATTTTTCTTGTGCACGTTGTGTTATTTATATTTTTCTATATCTATAGAAAATTTCCCACAATGAGCTGGATCGCCCGCTGGGCTCGATGGTCGCAGCACAGAGAGCTCGCCTAATTAGACGATTCTCAACGAGACCTGATTAACCGTGTGTGCGATGGCAAAATTCCCCGCGACGCAACGACAATATTAAATAGATCGTGAGGAATTTTTCCACCGGGTCTTTTTGTTCTGCCCCTTACAATTATTTACTCTATGGGATTCCCTTTATGGTTGTGGGGATTTTTATGACTCGAACCAAGTTTCGCAGATCGTGCGTGAATTATCGATTTTCCCGGTTCGCCGATCTCTCGCGCCCGATACTCTCGTTTTCAATTATGCAATTCCCCATCGGAAATCGCGACGTTTACGCAATTTTAAATGCCCCACGATCGTTCATTAATTTCTTCACGTTTTTCCATTGTTAAACGCTCGTGTTTTTCGTTTTTATTTTCTCGAATCATTCGCCATCGAGTGATCCCGAAATTCGGTGCAAAAAAAGCGCAAAAAAGTTGAACTAAAATCGTCCGATAATTAATCGCTCGTGGCTTAATGGGTCATCAATTTTTTGCCATTAAAAACAACATTAATCAGTGGAATTCTCGACAATCAATAATACTGCAATTGAGACTAGAGAAATCGCTCGTAAATCAGGATTTTAAATACTTTTCCTACCTCCGACTCTTTCTCGACTCTCTACTTTTTTTATCTCCTCGATTATTCGCTCCAATCCTCATTTCCCTTTAATTGTTTATAACTAATGGGCGAAAATCAATTCCGCGCAAAAACTGTGCACAAAATTTTGTGTACAGTTCGAAAAAATAGTGAATTTGGAAATTTTAATTTGAAAAATCTCAAAAAAATCATCAAATTTTGAAAAATTGACAGAATTTTCCGATTTTTTTTGGAAAATTCGATTTTGATAACGATTTTTCCGACGCTTCGGAGATTTTCAGGATAAAACGAGATCAGGCTCGCCAACTGCTGGAATTTTGGAAAAAAAATTCGCGCGACGGAGAAAAAAAATGAAAAACGAGAAAATTGACGAAATTTTGAGTTTTTTTTTTCAGAAAATTCAATTTTGATAACAATTTTTCTGACGCCCCGTAGATTTTCAGGATAAAACGAGACCAGGCTCGCTAACTGCTGGAATTTTGGAAAAAAAATTCGCGCGACGGAGAAAAAAAATGAAAAACGAGAAAATTGACGAAATTTTGAGTTTTTTTTTCAGAAAATTCAATTTTGATAACGATTTTTCCGACGCTTCGGAGATTTTCAGGATAAAACGAGATCAGGCTCGCCAACTGCTGGAATTTTGGAAGAAAAATTCGCACGACGGAATAAAAAAATTAAATTCGAGAAAATTAACGAAATTTTGAGTTTTTTTTTTCAGAAAATTCAATTTTGATAACGATTTTTCCGACGCTTCGTAGATTTTCAGGATAAAACGAGACCAGGCTCGCGAACTGCTGGAATTTTGGAAGAAAAATTGGCACGACGGAGAAAAAAACGAAAAACGAGAAAATTGACGAAATTTTGAGTTTTTTTTTCGGAAAATTCAATTTTGGTAACGATTTTTCCGACGCCCTATCGATTTTCAGGATAAAACGAGACCAGACTCGCCAACTGCTGGAATTTTGGAAGAAAAATTGGCACGATGGAGAAAAAAAATGAAAAACGAGAAAATTGACGAAATTTTGAGTTTTTTTTTCGGAAAATTCAATTTTGATAACGATTTTTGCGACACCCTGTATATTGAGAGGATAAAACGAGACCAGGCTCGCGAGCTACTCGATGGTCAGTAAATACTGGTGCGGAGATAGTCTCGTCGGTGCTCACGCGTCTGGTGTCAGTAAAAGTTAATATGCGTGTGTACACGGATATAAAAAGAAGGAGGGATATGGGATCGCGTCTCATGGTCCAGTTCCGTTCACTGAATTATTAATTGACGCTGAGCAAGTACGAGCGCGCAGCCTCATTTAAATTCCAGCTTGTTCAGGCGAGATGTTGCGCCTACCATTTGCATTATTTATCATACGCGTCTGCAGCGCAGCTTGAGAGATTTCCTCTCACTGTTTGGCATCCGGCGAGTCTTTTGGGGATTGATATCGAGCCGGCTGCGATGGCCCCGCGAGTCCATATCCTTAAATTGACATCCGCAGAGTCTCGTGACTAATAAAATTTGGAGGTGTCGTGAAAATTCGTAATCGAGTATCAAATTGTCCAGAATATCGCGCTGATTAATTAATTTGGCAAATTTAATGAATTCCTTATTAGCGTCGAGTTCGGGGTGCGAAAAATTCGAGATAATGAGGCGAATTATTTTATGACGCGGTCCTGTCAACTTTTATCGCTCTCGCTGTCGTTTATTATTTAGCGACAATAAATTTTACGTTTCAACGCCGCGCACGAGGACATTTTCAACGAGAAAGTCAAAATCTCTGAACTTCATGACTCAATTAATCACCACGTGGAATTTTTTTTGTCATTTTTTTTTTCAGGTATACGATGCAGGTTGAAACGATCGCGAGATTGATGAAGGATGAAAAGTTGTTCGTTTTTCAGCTTTCTAGTCAACCGTTTATTATTTCATGGGGAATTTAAGGACGTTCTACGGCGACGCTCAAATCTAAATGTTTGTTTTCTGTTTTTATCACATACAAAATGGTTTGCGAGCCCAAGTTCATTAAAAAAAGTTTTTACTAATTGACTAGAGAACGAAATACTCTAAATTCAAGATTTTCCGAGGTAATTTGTATTTTTTATATAAAAACCAAAATTTCGAATGAATTTAACGACCGATTATTTTGAAAAACTCAATAAAGCTTGTTCGATGTTGCACAAAAGCGTGTGCAAAGTTTTGAGAGGCTTCACCATTTAGAAATGGAAATACTTAATGTTGAAAATTGCAACTTTTGGCACTCGCTCTTATGGGAATCTCGTGAAAATTCAAGATTTTTCGAGGTAATTTGTATTTTTTATATAAAAACCAAAATTTCGAACAAATTTAACGACCGATTTGTTTTGAAAAACTCAATAAAGCTGCTTCGATGTTACACAAAAGCGTGTGCAAAGTTTTAAGAGGCTTCACCGTTTAGAAATGAGAATATTTAATGTTGAAAATTGCAACTTCTGACACTCGCTCTTATGGGAAATTCGTGAAAATTCAAGATTTTTCGAGGTAATTTGGATTTTTTATATAAAAACCAAAATTTCGAAGAAATTTAACGACCGATTTGTTTTGGAAAACTCAATAAAGCTTCTTCGATGTTACACAAAAGCGTGTGCAAAGTTCTAAGAGGCTTCACCGTTTAGAAATGGAAATATTTAATGTTGAAAATTGCAACTTTTGACACTCGCTCTTATGGGAAACTCGTGAAAATTCAAGATTTTCCGAGGTAATTTGTATTTTTTATATAAAAACCAAAATTTCGAAAGAATTTTGCGACCGATTTTTTTGAAAAAATCAATAAAGCTTCTTTGATGTTACACAAAAACGTGTGCAAAGTTTTAAGAGGCTTCACCATTTAGAAATGGAAATATTTAATGTTGAAAATTGCAACTTTTAACACTCGCTCTTATGGGAAACTCGTGAAAATTCAAGATTTTCCGAGGTAATTTGTATTTTTTATATAAAAACCAAAATTTCGAACAAATTTAACGACCGATTTTTTTGAAAAATTTAATAAAACTTCTTCGATGTTAAACAAGAGCGTGTGCAAAGTTTTAAGGGGCTTCACCATTTAGAAATGAAAATATTTAATGTTGAAAATTGCAACTTTTGGCACTCGCTCTTATGGGAAACTAATGAAAATTGTGATTTTTAGGAATAAATTTATCGACTTGTACACGGTGAAATCCCTTAAAATTGCGCGAGTAATTAGACATCAAAATTCTCTTTGTGTGGTGTGAATTTAAGGGGATTTTATCGATGGAAAATTCTGCAGAGAACGTCCTGAAAGGTTTTTTGAGAATAAAATCCACCAGGAAGTCGAGACATGACAAAAATATAAAAAAATCGTCGCATGTATGACAAGGCGGTGCAGGGCAAGGGACAGGAAAAAAATGTGAGAAAGATGTCACGAGTGGCAGGAGCAAAAAGCGGGAGGAAGAGAGAGTCTGGAGAAGATAAGAATTCGGTCCACGAGGAGAGAATAGCGAGGATGCCTTTTGCGATAGGAATCTCTTTTCCTTTTGTCCAGCAGCAGCAGCAGCAGCAACAGCAGGGCAATCGTTATTTCGGAGACGCAAACGTGCATTCTCGCGCTATGCTGCCACACGCTCGAGGCTTCTTTGCTTTTCTCTCGTTTTGTTATTCGGCTCCATCACGCGGCGTGTATCTCTTGCCGAGGAGAAACACGACCGAGAAATTTTTGTGATCTCAAAAAAAGTAACAACAGTAAAAAAAAAGGGGGAAAAATAAAAATTGAAATAAATATCAATGCTGCTGGACCGACGACGCTCCGGAGGTTTATTCTGGACTGAAATTTTGCTGCCACTCCCTCGACGCACGACAGCCGCCACCTGCATTGATAATTGCTTTCCCTTTCATTCAAAATTCGTTCCACATTCATTTTTATTCGTAGTCCATTTTTTTGGAGGATTCTGAGAGTGAAAATTTCATGGCAACGTTAATTTCTATGGTTTTTATGGTTTTTCGTGATTTTTGCGATCTTTAAGGGCTACGGGGGAGGGGGACCATGAAATTATTGAATCGCTCACTGATTTTTGGCTCGCGGTCAATTTTTCTGGACAATTTGGAGTAAAAATCCCATGGCAACTTTAATTTCCATGGTTTTTATGGTTTTTCGTGATTTTCGCGATCTTTAAGGGCTCCGGGGGAGGAGGAACATGAAATTAATGAATCGCTCACTTATTTTTGCCTCAGGGTCAATTTTTCTGGACGATGCGGACCAAAAATCCCATGGCAACGTTAATTTCTATGGTTTTTATGGTTTTTCGTAATTTTTGCGATCTTTAAGGGCTCCGAGGGAGGGGGAACGTGAAATTAATGAATCGCTCACTTATTTTTGCCTCAGGGTTAATTTTTCTGGACGATTCGGAGTAAAAATCCGATGGCAACGTTAATTTCTATGGTTTTTATGGTTTTTCGTGATTTTTGCGATATTTAAGGGCTCCGGGGAGGGGGAACATGAAATTAATGATTCGCTCACTTATTTTTGCCTCAGGGTCAATTTTTCTGGACGATTCGGAGTAAAAATCCCATGGCAACATTAATTTCTATGGTTTTTATGGTTTTTCGTGATTTTCGCGATCTTTAAGGGCTCCGGGGAGGGGGAACATGAAATTACTGAATCGCTCACTTATTTTTGCCTCAGGGTCAATTTTTCTGGACGATTCGGAGTAAAAATCCCATGGCAACGTTAATTTCTATGGTTTTTATGGTTTTTCGTCACATTTGCGATCTTTAAGGGTCCCAGGCAGGGGGAAAGGGCAATCAAATGGATTAGACACTGAGAATTCCTAATGGCTCAAATTTTGCCTCAATTTTCTGGGACCAGTGAAATTTTTCGAGCCAGCAGTTGAAAAATCGTTCCGAATCGTATCTCAAAAATGTTTTCCAGCACGAGGGGGATTCGCGACAGGGTTTCTGGATAATTGGCGTCATTTTATCTTCTCCCTTTGATACTGGCGTTCTGTAGAGATGCCGCTCGCTCGCACGTGATTAAGGGACGTGGCGGGCGCAGGGAGAGGTCGCCGAGAGAAACGGTGCATGGGAAAGGGAGGGGGAAAAGAGATGACGACGATTACTCAACTGTTTAACACCTCGAGCCTATTACCAGCGCAGATATCATCGCGGAACGGCTAACGTGATAATCGAACTTACCATTGACAGTGATTTATTGAGTCCTGCGGAAAAATAAAAAATTCTCCGTCGCGGCACGAAGCCAAACCAGCCAATGGGGGGGGAAACGTTCTCGCGACTTATAAATATGCCCGCAAATTATTCGATTATTCCGGATCCGGTAGCAACTTCAATTTTAACCAATTTTTTTTTTATTTTTCATTTTTTTTTTATTTCCCGTTTGTTAATTTATTTACACGTCTTGTGCAACGTCGAGGCGACAAATTTCGAGATCGAGACGCCAGCGAATTAAAAAAAAAAAAAATACAAAATTGCGTCAGATTTTTAATCGATTTTTTAATTTTTTTTTTTTTAATCGTCGCCCTCATCGAATTTCCGTCAATTTATGCAAATTTTGAAAAAATATTGAAAAATTGGAAAACGCGCAGTGAAAATTGGTTTAGGGTAAAAATTTGGTAAAAAAAAGTTCACAGATGGGAAAATTGGGACGATAAACGTTTTTTTAACGATTTTTTACGATTGACTCAATTGAATTAGCGATCCGATCAGCCGCGCGAGGAGATTGGACAAAAAATGTTAAAATAGCGACAAGAAATTATCGAAATTGTTGGCGTGATCGGTAAACACGAGTCTCGTTTTCTCGGTTTTCCTTTTACAGGTTAGTTCGGCGGTTTGAAAACATGAATCGTCGGAGGGCTTGAGCGCGAATTATTAAACGCCCGATACACGCGGGAATTGGGGGGGATTTGTCGTGGTTGCATCGTACGAGTGCGATTAACCAAGACCGCGAGAGTTGCAATGCAGAAAAGAGACTCGCGTCTCGGCAAACGAGATCGAGTCCAAGAATTCTAATGAAGTATTCGGCTTTGCCTTTCACCCAACAAACGCGCCAGCGTCGCGCGAGAAACAGAGAAAGAGAGAGACGAAATAAACATTGAACAAGCAGATCGAACATTGAGTTGTAAATAACTGGAAATATTTGCGGCATTTCCCATCCCGGGATCGCGCAAAATGTGTCGCTAATTGATACACCAACGTGAGAAAAAAAACAACAACAATCTCCAGCAATAATTAGTCCTCGAGATAATGAGGAACGCGAAATGGGCTCGAATTTTTATTTCCTAATTGTTCAATTTTCGGAAAATCCTTCCGAGGATCTTCGGCGAGTCCTTGGGACAAGGAAATTGGAATAAAAAAAATTCTTTTCTATTTTAATTGCAAAAATAATTGAAAAATTGAGGAATTAAAAAAAAAAAAATTCATTTTTTTCAATTTTAGTTCGTAATTATTCAATTTTCGAAAAATCCTTCCGAGAATCTTTGGCGAGTCCTTGGGACGAGGAAATTGAAATAAAAAAAATTCTTTTCTATTTTAATTGCAAAAATGATTGAAAAATTGAGGAATTGAAAAAAAAAAATTCATTTTTTCAAATTTTAGTTCGTAATTGTTCAATTTTTGAAAAATCATTCCGAGGATCTTTGGCGAGTCCTTGGGACGAGGAAATTGAAATAAAAAAAATTCTTTTCTATTTTAATTGCAAAAATGATTGAAAAATTGAGGAATTGAAAAAAAAAATTCATTTTTTTTAATTTTAGTTCGTAATTGTTCAATTTTTGGAAAATCATTCCGAGGATCTTCGCCGAGTCCTCGCGACGAGGAAATTGAAATTAAAAAAATTATTTTCTATTTTAATTGCAAAAATTATTGAAAAATTGAGGAATTAAAAAAAAAAATCATTTTTTTAAATTTTCTTTATCGTTTCGTTAGTTCGGGAAAAAATAAAAAACGAAATTGACGTGAAATTTCATTCCGTAATTGTTGAATAAATTGTAAAATTCATTTTTTTCTTTATTGAACGAAAAATTGAGTTTTCAGGGTCCGGGAGTGGCGAAAAATGGAAAAAAACTGAAAATTCGGCGATTTATCGTTGGAGCTCAGCGGAGATTTGAACTTTGTAGTAAAAATGAAAAAGTCGTTGGCGTTAATGGGGCAATGGGGATGAAATACGAGGGGAATAATTGCAGGGACCTTTGGCGGAGTTTAAAACGTGCCTCGGCATGTAAAACAGAGCGTGTAAGATTTTTTTTCTCCGTATAAACATCGTGCTGCACAGAGAAAGAGAAATAAGAAATGTTGTGGTGTTTTTTCTCGAAATTTTCGTGTCTCGCGTCGAGGCGGTGATTTACGACAACTTACGTCACTAATTTCTCGAGGAGTATCAGCGAGATTTATTAAACGCAGTTCCGCACACATTATGTCGTCGAAATTGTACAGACACATTGGGCGGGCCCGAAATTTACGAAACTCAGTAAAAAATGCAACTTTTTTCTTTTCATTTCTCACTTTTTACGGCTCTGTTGAAATTTTTACCGAAGTCGAGTGCGAAAGTGAAATTTTCGCTTTTTATCCATTTTCGTTTTCGCTTCAACATTTTTTTTATTTTTTTTTTCAATTTTTTGCTTTTTTTTATGCATTTTTTATCAATTTAAGGAAATGTCGAATTTCCTGGTCGATTAGCCTTGGCCTCGGAATCAATTGCTTCGGGGGCGATCGTGAAAGAGTGTCACGTAAAATACTGTCCTGGCATTTGAATAAGCTCGTGCGAGAGACTTAAAACGAGTTTATTTTGCAAAACAATAGTGCATCGATCAATTGGGCTGTTTGTTTTGAAATATTTGATAATTTTAAGGCTGCTGGGGGGGGGGGGGGGAGCTCGATAAAATTCTTCGATGCAGTAAATCTCGGGCGAGTGCATTCGAGATGCAGTTGCATTTGGATGCAAAAATCTATGCATTGAATTCGCATTCGTGCAGAGTTCTCGTACAATGAATAAATAAATATACGTGTGTATGTAATTGAATAATATAAGGCTTTACAAATTAGCTCGAGTTCTTGAAATAAATGGGCAAGGCGTGACGAAAGTGTGATGTACTTAGGCTGCAATTCCATTGCAATTGGAAAATTACAGTACCGAGAATTCCCATAACCGAACAAAACGCGTGTTTCGAGTTTCTTTTTTCCCATTTTTCTTGTTTTTTTTTCCATACAATTTTACTTCCTATTTGCATAACTGCATAACTCATTGCACAAGGATTTTCACTACGACAAAAATCACGCGAGGTCACTCCAAATTGCACATTTGACCTTGAAGAGTGAAAAAAAATATTTGCATTGTAAATAAATAAATAATAATTCATAAAATAATTGAATTTTTAATTTAAACAAATTGCTCATTAATTAAATGTTCATATTTTAACTAATTAGAAAATTATCAATTTAATTAATTAAATAATTGCATTTTTTATAAATTAGAATATTGTTGATTAAATTGATTGAATAATTAAATTTTTATTAATTATAAAATCATTATTATCAATTAATCAATTAATATTAATAAATTAACATGAATAATTGATCAATTATTAATAACAATTAATAACAATGAATAACAATCAATAACAATTGATAACAATTAATAACAATTAATAACAATTGATAACAATTAATAACAATCAATAACAATGAATAACAATTAATAACAATCAATAACAATGAATAACAATTAATTAATAATAAATCAATGAATGTTAATAAATTCAACAAATTGTTTGGCCTTGAACATTTTATTTTTATTTTTAAGAATCGTTATTGTCATTTTTTGTGTTTGAATTATTAAATTTGTTTTATTTTTTATCATTTCCTGGATTTTTTGTTGCTTTGGTTGCGGGCAATCGGTGAAGGTCGTAAATTTGATTGGAAAGATTAATGAATGGAGAAGAGACATGTGTTTGGTCGTAATAGGCGGGGAGGCACACGCGATTGATGCGACGAGCATGCACGTACGAAATCCGCGCCGCACGAGATCTTCTTCCGGCATCTCGAGATTCTCGTCACGTGCCCATCAAGCTCTATCGCTCTCTGTGAAAAATTCTCCACGAGACATCACGTGAATATAATTACACTCATAGGATCGAGGAAACTGCAACTTGGAGCCCCGTCTGGAAAGTCACGGAAATGCGGAAATCTGCGGCGAATCAAACGTTTTGTCAAATTCCTGCAGAGCAGAGTCTGTGATCTTGGTTCGTTATTATTTTTCGGTCCCATGGGAAAATGAAAAGGCATCCGAGAAATATTTCAGGGCTGGGGGAAAAAAAGCAAAAAAAAAATCGAAAATTTCTCGTCGACTCGCTTTAATGAGCCTTTAATTAATTGATTAATCGATTATCGATCTCAGTCGCTGTACGACAAACAATTATACGGTGTGAAAATCGAAAATCACTTTTGAGGGGACGGAAATAATTAATTTATTAATTTTGATTGCTTTATTTCTCAATTATCGTGTCCATAATTATTGGTATCGAATTCAGTCAACCAATAATTAAGTGCAACAAGATTAGATGCAAATTTTTGCATGCTCGTGATTCAAGATTTTTAAAGACTCAACAAAATGTTAACTTTGTTGTTGACTTTCACGAAGGCTTGATATTTAATCGAGGTCATTGCGATTATGCATTTGTTTCTTGCTGCACCGAGCCAGAGTCATAAAAATTGCACAAAATTACATTAATTAGGAATTTTGGACGGAAATTTTTGACAACTAAACTAAAAATTTTCTCCGATGAAGAAAAATTCTCCGACGTCAAGAATTCGAGAAATTTAATTTCCAATTTTTAATTTTTCCCATCAAAACGCGTGTAAATTCGAGTCAAAAAAATTTGTTTAGGATTTTTCTCAAAAAATTTCGTTCCCAGCGTTTCTGGCAATCTGCAAAAAAAATCCTAAATAAATTTTTCATTGCAACTCGATTTTTGCAACTTTTTGACGAAACGTGACTCGAATCTGCCGCGTTTGGATGGAGAAAATGAAAAATTGCAAATGAAATTTCTCGAATTCTAAAACGTGTCAGGGAAATTTCGAAAAAGCTCCAAATCAAATCGTTTTGTGACTTTAAAATCCTTTTTTCTTTTGGTGCGAGGGTCAATAGTCGCATTTGACATTTGAATAAATAATTAAACGATTGGTTGTCGAAAGACTGGGCAGATCAGTGGGCACGAATAAAAGAAAAGAAAAGAAAAAACAAAAACTGTAAAAAAGTCATGCAACCAGTCTCCCCTTCATTTTCTGAAACCGCTAACGTTCCGCTCTAAATATTCACACATTTAACTCGCACGTGGTTACAGTCTCGTAAGTGTCGTTATGGCACAGGTAAATACACACATTTTTATCTGCATAATGTTTCGAGCTGTTGGTGCGGTTATAACTATTTTTTATCAAATTATTTTTTCACCCCAAAGTGCAATACTTGGGTCTGGTCATTGCGCTGCAAAATTACGGGCTCGCGAACAAAAAGGCACGCTTGAATTGTATAATTATCGTTGTTTTTTATTCCCAAAGGATTTTATGGCAAAATGTCGAAAATATTCTTCGGCCTCTGTGCAAATAAAAAGCAACGAATTTTCTCTTTAAATTATTCGGAAGGAACAAAATTGAAAAAAAAAAAAAACAAACGATCCCACTCGAAATCCTTTGGACATTCAAAATCCTTTCTTTCCGGATCTGTCCTCGCGTCATAATAGCCATGAACCGTGACCATTTAAAATGTACACACGGACTCGAAACTTTTCGTCCTTTCGCACTCTTGGCGCGGCTTGGACACGAAGCTCATTTTTATAATTTCTTTTTTCTTTCAAATTTTTATTCATTTTTTTATTATTTTTAAAGAAAATTATAAATTTTTAATTGTTTTAAAAGAAAATTTCAATTTTTTAATAGTTTTTAAAGAAAATTTCAATTTTTTTATTATTTCTGAAGAAAATTTTAATTTTTTTCATTATTTTTGAAGAAAATTTTAATTTTTTTTATTATTTTTAAAGAAAATTTCAATTTTTTTATTATTTTTAAAGAAAATTTCAATTTTTTTATTATTTTCAAAGAAAATTTCAATTTTCTAATTATTTTTAAAGAAAATTTCAATTTTTTTATTATTTTTAAAGAAAATTTTAATTTTTTTAGATTTTTTGAATATTTTTTTAGATTTTTCTAAAACATCGAGAGACGTTTTATAAGTTTAGAGTCGTCGTAAAACGTGCGCGCTTTGCAAGACTTCGCGCACGATCGAGTTCACGACTTTCCACGTGGTTTTAAGCACGGGCCGAGCTCTCGAGTACGAGACGAACGTCACGTAGTCCATGGGACTCGAAGCTCAAAAATTAATTTCGATTTTTAGGAATTTTCCTTTTTTAGTGATTTTTCGACTTGGGGGAATTTTTTTGGAGCTAATTTCTGTTTTTTTTGTGATTTTTTTTTCGGGGAGAGGCTCGAGGACGTTGGGAAATGAATTTTGAAATTTTTTGATCGTAGGCAAATGCTTTTTTGTTTTTTGGGAATTTTTTCATCGGGATTTTGACGGTATAAAAAAGATACGGTTGTGCGTAACACTTTCACTCGAGGGGGTTTTGTGTGACACCGTTTTGCACCTTGGCAAACGACAGAGTCGTCCACTCGCTATTATTTTGGAGCAGGCCCGAGCACGCACCGAATTTGTGGGACTAGTTTAGCGCTCGTGAAATAAGACCGTCACGGTTTGTCGACAACTTTTTATCGTGACTCGCGTTTTTCTCTCGAAGTTTGGATCCTTTTACAATTGGCCAATTTTTGGGGAATTCATTATTTATCTTCAATCGCGAATATTCCGATTATCAATTAATTTGGATTAATTGAAACAGCGAATTTGAATTAATACGAAAATCAACTCTTATTGAATTAATTTGTATTAATTTATTAATCGTGCGAATTAAAATTATAAATTTTTATCAATTCAAATGCGAAACGAACTTTTTTAGATTTTAATTAAGTTTTCATGATTCAATTTCGTAATTTAATGAGTTTTGATCAAAAAAAATGTGCAAACTTTTTTTCTACTAATGAATAATAAAAAATAATTAAACTTTTTTAGATTTTAATTGAGTTTTCATGATTTAATTTCGTAATTTAATGAGTTTTGATCAAAAGAATGTGCAAACTTTATTTTCTTCTAATAAATAATAAAACAATTAAACTTTTTTAGATTTTAATTAAGTTTTCATGATTCAATTTCGTAATTTAATGAGTTTTAATTTAAAAAAATGTGCAAACTTTTTTTTCTCTTAACAAATGATAAAACAATTCAACTTTTTTAGATTTTCATTCAGTTTTCATGATTTAATTTCGTAATTAAATGAGTTTTCATTTAAAAAATGTGCAAACTTTTTTCTTTTAATAAATAATAAAAAATAATGAAACTTTTTTAGATTTTAATTGAGTTTTCATGATTTAATTTCGCAATTTAATGAGTTTTGATCAAAAGAATGTGAAAACTTTTTTTTCTTCTAATA
Organism: Diadegma fenestrale; assembly: GCA_037043255.1. Lineage (NCBI taxonomy): Eukaryota > Metazoa > Arthropoda > Insecta > Hymenoptera > Ichneumonidae > Diadegma > Diadegma fenestrale. The sequence continues at coordinate 2,772,568 of CM073312.1, forward strand.
AATAATAAACAATAATTAAAGTTTTTTAGATTTTAATTAAGTTTTCATGATTTAATTTCGTAATTTAATGAGTTTTGATCAAAAGAATGTTAAAACTTTTTTTTTCTTCTAATAAATAATAAAAAATAATTAAAATTTTTTAGATTTTAATTGAGTTTTCATGATTTAATTTCGTAATTTAATGAGTTTTGATCAAAAGAATGTGCAAACTTTTTTTTCTTCTAATAAATAATAAATTATTAGGGAGACGAGTGAAAATTTCTTGAGCAGCGATTAAAAACGATTTAATATTTTCTCGAAACTGCAAAGTGACGAGTTTTTAATCCCGAAATTGTGGAGCAGGATTTCGGTGCTCACGTAGCGTTGAGCGGAGATTTCGCAAGAGCGAGGCGAGCGAAACCAACAAATTTCGTTTTCATTGTTCGGCCGAAAAGGAAAGAAAGAAGCAGATGATGGTCCATTTTTAAAAATTGAGTATCACGCAAGCAAACAGCCATTTTTAAATCTGCTCGGGTGAAATTTATTAGCGCCAAAGAACAAAGACCGACGGGCCCTTCCTTCGCCCGAATTTCCAACCTCCAATGCATTTATTTCCGTCCCCCCACAACAATGCGACCACCACAAGATCGTTCGGAAATCCATTCCAGCTCAATTTTTGTCTCAAGAGCGACCAACCCGAGTCTCTTTTCATTAATTAAAAAAAAAACCCAAAACGACTCTCGACTTCCGGGAAAATAAAAATTCAATCAAAATTTAAACAACAAAATCAGGAATTTGAAAAAAAAACCGTCAAAATTCAAATTAAAAGAAATAAAAATTGGAATAAAAAAATTTTAATTGAAATTTGAAGAAAATAAAAATTGGAATAAGAAAATCAAAATCGAAATTAAAAAAAAAAACAAAAATTGGAATAAAAAAATCAAAAATGAAATTAAAAGAAATAAAAATTGCAATAAAAAAAATCAAAATTGATATTCAAAGAAAAATTAAATAGGAATGAAAAAAAAATTGAAATAAAAATTTAAAAAAATTGCAATAGAATCGAAAAATTCAAATTGAAATTTAAAAAAATGAAATTTGAAATAAAAAAAAAATCGTTGTTCGATTTCCAGAGGCAAAAAAAAACGACGCGATTGGAAAATGTTTGTAAAAGAGACAAAAAAAGTGGGGTTGTCGAACTGCTGCCTATATTAGTATCGCGAGCAACTGGTTCGAATGTAAAATGGTCCGGAATTCCGGAAGTTGGAAAGTGGCCCCTTACGAGGCATTGTCGAGGACCGCGATAAACCGGGTCACAGGAAATGTATCGCGACTTGTATAGATTTAAAAAACAAGGGGCAAAAAAATGAAAAAATTTTGGAATCTTGGAAATTTTGATGGGGAAAAATGTGAATTTTGGGCTGGATTCTCGTGTCCGTTGCAATTATTCGTAACGTCCAGGCCTGCTGGACTCGATCCTGGCGGTTTTTATTCGCCCAGCAAATGGAGCGAAGAAATAATGGAGTAATTGGTACAATTACATCGCGCAAGTTTACGCATTTTTGTAATTTGAAGAGAAAAAAAATGAAAAAATGTAAAAAAAAGTTTGCGATCGACACGATCGATCGGGATCGCGTCTCGCGTTGAAACTGCCGCGTGTACAAAACGTGTCTTACGTCGACATAACTCGCGCAACTTCCGTTGTTTTTCTCTTTTCTTTCCTCTCCGCGATTATAAATGGCCGGGCCGGGAGTCGCAAGGCGCGCGCAGCTTCCGCGATTTGTGAAAATCTGCCGAATTTGGTCGTGAGTCTGCGAACGAGCTGACTAAATTAATTAGCGCAATTTTTCTCGCTTCGCTGAGACGCAGGAGCACAAAAAAAAATAATTAAGTGCGTTGATTAAATCGATGGAAATTATCGAGAAAAAAATCGCGTAAAAAATGCCAATTCGATTTCTCGTTGTTTTTGGCGAATGCAAAAAAAAGGCGGAACGAATTTCTGGAATTTCACGACGAAACTGCATCACCGCAAGAATCGCGTTTGTTCGTTTCGAGGCAAAAGAAAATTATGCAGAAAAAAGAACGACCGGGCTCGATCTTTTCTTTTGGCGTCTCTTTGATATCGAGCGACCATCACGAGGGGCCTCGCGTCGCATTTTGCATGCGTGAATGCATCAACGCCATTGCCACCGCGCCGCGAACAATCGCGACGCTTGTACGAAACCGCGAACGCTCCATCACAGTCCCATTTTTTCCAAAGCTCCGCGAGACTTTTTTATACAGAAAAAAAAAACGAAAAATTCATTTTTTTGATGAAACTACGATTTTTTTTTGAAAATGGTTGAAAAAAAAAACATTTTCGTGATAATTCCGAAAAAAATTGGACGCTCATGTCGAAAAATGAATAAAAAACAAATATTTCTGGATTTTTTTCGAAAAACTACGATTTTTTTTTGAAAATGGTTGAAAAAAAAAATATTTTCGTGATAATTCCGAAAAAAATTGGACGCTCATGTCGACAAATGAATAAAAAAACAAATATTTCTCGATTTTTTTCGAAAAACTACGATTTTTTTTGAAAATGGCTGAAAGAAAAACATTTTCGTGATAATTCCAAAGAAAAATGGACACTGACGTCGAAAAATGACTAAAAAACAAATATTTCTGAATTTTTTTCGAAAAATTACGATTTTTTTTTGAAAATGGCTGAAAAAAAACATTTTCGTGATAATTCCAAAGAAAATTGGACGCTCATGTCGAAAAATAAATAAAAAACAAATATTTCTGGGTTTTTTCGAAAAACCACGATTTTTTTTTGAAAATGGTCGAAAAAAAAACATTTTCGTGATAATTCCAAAGAAAATTGGACACTGACGTCGAAAAATGAATAAAAAACAAATATTTCTGGATTTTTTGCGAAAAACTACGATTTTTTTTGATTTTCCGGCCAAAAAATTCATTTTTGTATTAATTCCGGAAAAAAGTGAACGCTGACACGAAAAAATGAATAAAAACGAAATTTTTTTTTGATTTTTTTCAAAATTAAAGTGAAAAAACTTCGATTTTTTTTTTTAATTCTGTAAAAATCGATTTTTGTATTTATTCGAACGAGACGTGACCGCTTGACGCCGTTTTCTCGACAGTTTCTAACGCTCAAGATTTACGAAAGTGCGGAGAAAGTATTTTCGGAATAAAGTGTTGAGAGAAAAAAAAAGCGAATTGTTGCGGAATGGAAATTGAAAATTCGACTCACAGGCCAAAAGGAGAGAAAAAATGTGCGATGCATCGAATGTGCATCCAAGTTATCGGTACAGATCGTATCGGACAGGGTTATCCGATGTGCGTGATGCGAGCAGCTCGGATTTCATCGCCTGCGACTTGAGAAGTCTGATGCTCTCATTTTTTCCCCATATTTAAACACCCAGCCCGATTTTTTCGAGTACGTGAACGTTTTTTTAAACGAAAATGACGATTAAAATGCCGGGAAATAAAATTTTCGAAAAATCGTGGCTAATTAATTAATTGGAGCACCGCAAAACGATCAGCTAATTGACCACTCGTTAGGAGCACGTGCTGTGGTTGGTTAATTATCAATTTTTTTTCTTCTTCGTCTGGAACGAGCCAGTGGAAAAAAAACCATCGGTGGAATAGCTCGCGCAATTTTAAGGGCTTTCACCATGTACGAATCGAGATATTTATGAAAATCACAATTTTCAGTAATTTCTCATAAGAGCCAGTGTCAAAAGTTGCAATTTTCAACATTCAATATTTTCATTTCTAAATGGTGAAGCCTCTTGAAACTTTGCACACGCTTTTGTGTAACATCGAAGAAGCTTTATTGATTTTTTCAAAAAAATCGGTCGTAATTTTTTCGAAATTTTGGTTTTTATATAAAAAATACAAATTACCTCGGAAAATCTTGAATTTTCACGAGTTTCCCATAAGAGCGAGTGTTAAAAGTTGCAATTTTCAGCATTAAATATTTCCATTTCTAAATGGTGAAGCCTCTTGAAACTTTGCACACGTTTTTGTGTAACATCGAAGAAGCTTTATTGAGTTTTTCAAAAAAATCGTTCGTAAAATTTGTTCGAAACTTTGGTTATTATATAAAAAATACAAATTACCTCGGAAAATCTTGAATTTTCAAGAGTTTCCCATAAGAGCGAGTGTTAAAAGTTGCAATTTTCAATATTAAATATTTCCATTTCTAAATGGTGAAGCCTCTTGAAACTTTGCACACGCTTTTATGCAACATCGAAGAAGCTTTATTGAGTTTTTCAAAAAAATCGGTCGTGAATTTTTTCGAAATTTTGGTTATTACATAAAAAATACAAATTAATTCGGAAAATCTTGAATTTTCACGAGTTTCCCATAAGAGCGAGTGTCAAAAGTTGCAATTTTCAACATTAAATATTTTCATTTCTAAATAGTGAAGCCCCTTAAAACTTTGCACACGCTTTTGTGTAATATCGAAGAAGCTTTATTGATTTTTTCAAGAAAATCGATCGTGAAATTGTTTTGAAATTTTGTTTTTTATATAAAAAATACAAATTACCTCGGAAAATCTTGAATTTACAGTACGTCGTTCTTTGGCCAATTAGTAACAACTTTTTCTTAATGAACTTGTGCTCGCGAGCCATTTTATACGTAAGAAAAAGTGAAAAAAAAAAAATGTAGACTCAATGAGGCGATGATCGAGGAGAAGGAGGCTGCGCATGCAGCGTCGTGGATTTTTTTTCTCTCTCGGATCGTATTTAGTGCTTCTTAACGTCGCGTGATTGTTGGAGGTTGACAAGTCGCGAGACCCCACACACGCTCGAGCCATTTCATGGATGAGGATCTCGAGGGGCAACTGGCAAGCAGGGGAAAACGTGGAATTGATCGATTCGAATTCCATCGTTTGTTCCGTGAATAAACGATGCGCGCGAAGAAAATCGAGACGCGTGTCGTGGTCTCTCGGGGAGTTTTCAGTCACGTATTCAACGAGACACGGAAATCCTCGGAAAACAACTTCCCCGAGACATTAATCGTTGGAAAGATCGACTCGGTCAATCGCGAGAAGAAACTCTGATCGAGATTAATTAATTTAATTGAATTAATTACGAAATTTTCAAATAAACTCATTTTTCCTGTTTTTTTTTGTTTTTTGGAAGAAAAATTCTTTTGATCGAGATTCTTGGTCGAAAAATCGCTTGGCAAATTCACGCTTTGTCGAACAATTCGACGATACGTGCCCGCTGCGCGGCGGGAATTCAACAGCGTGTAATTATTAGTGACAACCGACTGACCGGTTTTCTCGTACCGATCTTTTGTCGTAACATGACACGTTTTACTAAGATCGTCATCCTCGCCATCTCGCACAAGAGAGTGAAAGCTCCGCACGCACTTATAAAAAAACGATCTCATTACACTCGATTTAAAGCCCCGAAATTGATATTTTTAATATTAAAAAATATTTGAGAAAGAAAATCGTTTAAAAAAATGAAAAAATTTGATCGAATTTTATTTTCACCTTGATTTTTGGATTTTCGTTATTTTCGAGTGTGAATTTTGGAAAAATCGTCCTCACGCACTCATCCAATTACGCTCGATTTAGTGAAAAATATTTGAAGCAAAAAGTGGATCAAAAAAAAACGAAAAAATTGGATCAAATTTTATTTTTAACAATTAATTTTCAATTTTCATTATTTTTGGCTGAAAACTTGCGAAAAAGTTTTCAAAGCCCCGAAATGAATATTTTTAATACTAAAAAATATTCGAAAAAGAAAATCGTTAAAAAAAATGAAAAAATTTGACCGAATTTTATTTTTACCTTGATTTTTGGATTTTCGTTATTTTTGGGTGTGAATTTTGGAAAAATCGTCCTCACGCCCTCATCCAATTACGCTCGATTTAGTGAAAAATATTTGAAGCAAAAAGTGGATCAAAAAAATTGAAAAAATTGGATCAAATTTTATTTTTAACGAAATTGATTTTCAATTTTCATTATTTTTGGCTGAAAACTTGGAAAAAAGTTTTTGAAGCCCAGAAACGAATATTTTTGATACTAAAAAATATTCGAAAAAGAAAATCGTTAAAAAAATTGAAAAAATTGGATCAAATTTTATTTTTAACGAAATTGATTTTCAATTTTCATTATTTTTGGCTGAAAATTTGGTAAAAAGTCAAAGTTAATGATTTTTGTGACGAAATTTGATTGATTGTGAAAAGTGTGAGAGAATGTCAAGTTTTATTGAGTAGGATGCAGTGACGTTGGGTACAGAGGAGCTTGATATAGTGAGCCTTGTCGTGTGGTCGTGGCATTTTCTTATGTTAGTGTAATTAACGTTGTCGAGGACGTGCCTAGGTTGAACGACAGAATCCCTTTCTTCGTATACTCTTCTCGTAACTCTCGAGTGTCGCGTATCTCGTTCGATTGTAAACCCAAGCAACGTTCTCCTCGTGCGCGGGTATAGCGAGTGTAGATGGCGAGTCTCCGGCTCTCTCGACTGCATTCGAAGCGTGTTCATTCTACCGGAACTGCATGCATGTACGCGAGAGAGTCGTTTTTCCACACCGGAACGTGTATAACGCCCAGTCACTGCACTCAGCTCGCGACAATCTCAGTCCGTTTTTTTTTATTCTTCTCTTTTTACAACTGTTTCCATTTTTTTTTTTCGAATCCCATAAACGCGAATATGATTGACACTGACCACTATTTCGTAACGCTCAAGAAATCCCGTTCGCGATTAAATAACAAAATTCGGATAAAAATTTAAAAAAACCAGCTTTTGACCAGTTTTTCGAAAATTATTTAAAGAATTTAATTCTTAATGAATCCAAATTTGGTGAAAATCAATTTTATTCTCAATAAATTATTAGAATAATTTTAAAAAATTATAAAATAGTAATCAATTTTGCTTTATACAGAAAATTTGTTCAATATTTTTTTAAAATTGTTATCAATTTCATTCTGAATGAATTTTTGGAATAATTTTTGAAAAATTATAAAATAATAACAATATTCGGATAAAAATTTGAAAAAACCATCTTTTGACGACTTTTTTGAAAATTATTTAAAGAATTTAATTCTTAATGAATCCAAATTTGGTGAAAATCAATTTTGTTCTTAATAAATTTTTAGAATAATTTTCAAAAAATTATAAAATTGTATTCAATTTCGTTTTAAATAGAATAATCTTTCAATATTTTTTAAAATTGTTTTCAATTTCATTCTAAATAAATTTTTGGAATAATTTTTCAACAATAATAAAATAATATTCAATTTTATGCTAAATAAATTTTCAAAATAATTTCCAAACATCGTAAAAGAGTATCGAATTTTATTCTAACCAAATTTTTGGACCAATTTTTAAAAAATTATAAAATAATTTTCAATTTTATTCTGTAAAATAATTTTTAGAACATTTTTTTTTTAATTTACAGAATATTTTGATGAATAAAATATTTTTATAAATTCTTTCTCTATGCTAATTATGAATATTTTTAAAAATATTCGAATTAACATAAAAAAATTATTCGAAAACGAAAAATTGATTCATTTTTAAATTGCCAACCATTGAAATTTGGCGTTTCTCGAAAAAATTGTTCAAATAATTAAAAAATGAATAAAAATCAAAAACAAAAATGAAAAATCGAAAACTGGAGCTGGATTTTTTGAATAGCGTTTAAGACGTGGCGTAAAAATTGAGTGAGTCGGAGAATGAGATACAAAGGGGAACTGGAGAATTGCATAATCGACTCGTTGAGTTAGTCGAGTGTGTTGCAGTGGAATATGCACGCGAGTCAACGATATGCAAATAGATTGTTGAATTTTTATCAAAGTCCGAGAGAGCTTGAGGATCGATGCTGGACACGAGGCTCGTGGGGACTTTCACCGTTGTACAAACACATTTTTTATTTCCGTTCACGAGCTCCTGGACAGGCAGTCGAGAACTCGTGCCGTTATCTTTGTCATCGAGCCGCCGTCAGTTTTTTTTTTTTTCAACATTTTTCAATTTTTTCAAACTCTTTTCGCGACCCGGCGACGTAATAATTGTTGTTGTTTTTTTTCTTGCTTTTCGGACTCGCCTAAAACGGCGCGTTTGCATAACGAAACTATTTCGCATTTTTAATATGCACTCTATGCGCTGAGAATTTTGCTTATTAGGCTAAAAGTCCGCGGGAACCAACGCGATGGCGTTTTCAAATCTGAATTGCTGCATAAATGGAATTTACATTTTATGCGAGCAATTCCTCGCCGACGATGCATAATACGACGAGGAATCTTGAAAGAATAAATTTTCGTCTCCTTGGGAGGAAAAAGGCTCGAGCTTGGTGCTGGAAATGAGAAAAAAACGTCGCTACGATTCCCAGAGTCACTTTTACGATGTTTTACATGCCTAAAAGGAAGGAAATTCCGATCGATGGCTGGGAAAAAAATTTGATGGAAAAAAATCCAAATTTTCTTTCGACCAACCGTTTTTTCAAAAAATGACAAAAATTTTGTTAATGCAGCAAGAAAAATTCTGGAAAATTTCTTCGAAAAGTCAATTTTTGTCATTTTAATCGTAAATTTTGCTAAAAGTTTCGTTGGAAATGAAAAAAATTGTCGAAATAAGGAAAATTTTGAAATTATCCAAAAATTTTTGGTTCATCGTGCGTTCAGAGAAAAATTGACGTTTTTTTGACGAAATTGAATTTTTAGTTACGTCGACGATCGTGCGAAGCTCGGATGGAAGAAAAATCGAGTCTCGCTCTTCGTCATGGACCTGAATTGGTCTCGATATTAAAAACGTCGTGTGGCATGTTTCAGAGTTAGAAAGTCTGTTGCGTTTTGGCACATTACACTCACCCAATTTCATAATGATCCATTTCGTTTTTCTCTAACGCGGCTGACTTTGCTTTCGCATTTTTTAGTGACAGCTCAATCGAATCGAGTTGTGTGTATAACTCGTTTTAATAAGATTAAGCAAAAGGGAAATATCGGCGTTTCCCAACCTTCGATTTGACACTTTGGACTCAAGCGGTGCGTTTCGTCATTGCACTCAATTTTTTCGTCTCCGACTATCATTGAAATTAATTCAAAACAAAACTCGATTCGTAACTCGTTTTAGACAATTTTTATCAAGATTTTTTCTTCTCTTTTTATGTGGAAGGCCACGTTGGGTCATTCAGACCCTAAAGCTTGGACGAAAAGATTTTGGAACGCGTTCGTGATCCAGAGCCTTGGAAAAAAATTCGAAAAAATTCTCCAAAAATCAAATTATTGGAAATTCGAAAAAATTATAAAGAAAATTATTAAAATTAAAAAAAAAAAACTTTTTGTCAACATAAGAAATCGGAATTCTGTAAATTTTGTGTTAAAATTTGAAAAATCATTTAATTAATTTAATTTATACGACGAATTCCCAAAAAAAATTGTAAAAGAAAAAAAAAGTCAAATTTTTTATAAAAAATTTGAAATTTGGAATTTAAAATTTGAAATTTTTTTGGAAAATTTTGAAAAATCCTGTAATTTCCATTATCCCACGATTCGTTTGTAAAAAAAATCGTAATTCTGTAAATTTTTGAAGTTCTTTGTCAAAATTTGAAAAATCATGTAATTAATTCAATTTATACGACGAATTCCCAAAAAAAATTGTAGAAGAAAAAAAAAGTCAAATTTTTTGTAAAAAATTTGAAATTTGGAATTTAAAATTTGAATTTTTTTATAAAAAATTTGGAAAATCGTGTAATTTCCATTATCCCACGATTCGTTTGTAAAAAAAAATTGTAATTCTGTAAATTTTTGAAATTTTTTGTCAACCTTTAAAAAATTATGTAATTAATTCAATTTATACGACAAATTCCTAAAAAAAAGTTGCAGAAGAAAAAAAAAGTCAAATTTTTTATAGAAAATTTTAAATTTGGAATTCGAAATTTGAAATTTTTTATAAAAAATTTGAAAAATCGTGCAATTTCCATCATCTTGCGATTCGTTGGTCAAAAAAGAAATCAGAATTCGGTAAATTTTCGACATTTTTTGTCAAAATTTGAAAAATCATGTAATTAATTTAATTTATGCGACGAATTTGAAATCCGAAATTTCAAATTTAGTATAAAAAATTTGAAAAATCGTGCAATTTTCATCATCTTGCGATTCGTTGGTCAAAAAAAAAATCAGAATTCGGTAAATTTTCGAAATTTTGACTAAAAATTTGAAAAAAAGATAGAAATTTCATTTCCAATGATTTCTGCTCGATTTTGATTTCATTTTTGCGACAAATTCCCTCGCAATTGATGGGAAGATTGTAGGAAAACGAGGGAAAAAGTTTATCTTGATTCTATGAAAAAATGGATTGGTCATCGGAGGAATAAAATGCGATGAGAGTTAATAAATGTTTGTGTATCTGTCTGGATTTTTTAATGACTGGGTGTTAAAGCAGTTGCTGGCTGCATTTAGTAAGTACGAAGTATGCAATTTTATGATATTAACTCCTTCATTCCGCGGTCGGTGTCGGTCAAGCCAATGGAAATTGCCAACGTGCAGGATGTGGAATTTAAATTTTTTATATTTTCAGGAATGTCGCGTGCTGCGATGTTTTTTTTACTTTATTAATTTAATTTTGCCTTGGCTGTTTCCCTCTAATTAATGTCTTAGTGAATAAAACGTACAAGCTATTATTATTTTGACGCAGGAATTGGATCACGCAAATATTTTCACGCCATTTTATCGGAATTTCCCTTATCGGAATTCCAGGCGATAAGGGAATTTCGTGAACTTCTACAAGTCTTAATAATTTCCTGTAAATTTTCGTAAATTTTTGTACATTTCAATAAATTTTTGAAATTTTTTGTGAACTTTTGTGAATTTTTGAAAAATTCACTCCCAGGACGGGTGAATTTTGAAAATTTCGTGAATTTGTACAAGTTTTAATAATTTCCTGTAAATTTTCGTAATTTTTTTTGTCCATTTTAATAAGTTTTTGGATTTTTCTGTAAACTTTTGTGAATTTTTGGAAAATTCACTCCCAGGACGGGTGAATTTCGGAAATTTCGTGAATTTTTACAAGTTTTAATAATTTCCTGTAAATTTTCGTAAATTTTTACAAGTTTTGATAATTTCCTGTAAATTTTCGTGAATTTTTGAAAAATTCACTCCAGCACGAGTGAATTTTGGAAATTTCGTGAATTTTTACGAGTCTTAATAATTTCCTGTAAATTTTCGTAAATTTTTGTATATTTTTATGAATTTTTGAATTTTTCTGTGAACTTTTGTGAATTTTTGAAAAAATTCACTCCAGGACGAGTGAGTTTCGGAAATTTCGTGAATTTTTACAAGTTTTAATAATTTCCTGTCAATTTTCGTAAATTTTTGTACATTTTGATAAATTTTCGAATTTTTCTGTGAACTTTTGTGAATTATTACAAGTTTTAATAATTTCCTGTAAATTTTCGTAAATTTTTGAACATTTCAATACATTTTTTGAATTTTTTTGTCAACTTTTGTGAATTTCGAAAAAATTCACTCCAGGACGGCTGAATTTTGGTTTTTTCAATGGGATTTGGACACCCCGTAGATAAATTGATATTTGCGACATCCTTTACCTTGGCGATAGACTTTTCATTGAGGACGTTGATCGGGGGACTGGATCTCGACACGCTCGAGAAGTCTTCTCGGGCATGGATTCCCAGAGACGTTTGATAATGTTGAGCGCAAGCATATTTCGAGATTGGTATCCTGCGCAACCGATAAATTCTATGCTGTTGGAAGGATCGCACCTGAGAGTTTGTCTATTCATCGCGCCAACTTTTTATCTCGTTTGGATAGAAGCAGTGAAGGAAGGTCGCGTTTCGATTGAGAAAGGTCGTTCGTTTGATTGCTCAATTAACTCCTGGGCTCGTTAATTGAGTCAATTAACGAGAGTGATTAAAAAAATTTTAAAAAAACGAAAAAAATTTGAGTAAAACGACGTCCGAACGATTTTTGGCTTTTTTTAAAAATATAATTGTTATTATTGTTATAAATAAATAGTGTGAAAAATGATGGGAAAGAGGGAAAGTCTGGCCTTGGCATTCAGGATTTTTCTCGAGTCTCTTTAGCGTCGTTCGTGGGTGAAATGCAACGTTATATATAGCAAACGTTTGTGTAAAAGGAATGCGAACCAAAATCACGTTCTCACTTTCGTATATATGAAGAATTGGGCCGTTTGAAACTTGTACGGATCATCATTGCGGTAATTCGTTCGTCTCTGTGGCTTTACGAAAATATGTGCATCCGCTGTAATTCCCATGCGGTTCGGTCTCGCATTCAAATCCGGCTACGAGCATGTACGTACGTGCAGATTTGTCGGGCGAGCCACTTTGAATTGCGGTTTCCTTCGCTTTTGGGGGGCAATTTCAATTTTCTTCACTTTTCGATCGATTATTTTTTTTTTGCTTTATGCACGCCGCACTCCTGCGACGCTCTGCACGAAATGCATCAACGAGAATTCATTCAATTCTAGAGGAATTTTATTCATTCACTCATTCATTCGTTCATTCATCCATTTATTTATCAATTTGTTAATTCATTTATTTATTTGTTTATAGATTTATTAATTTATTTGTTTATTCATTTATTTATTTATTCATTTATTTATCCATTCAATTATTCATTTATTTATAAATTTGTTTATTTATCTATTTATTTATTTATTTGTTTATTTATTTATTTATTTATTTATTCATTTATTTATTATTTACTTATTTATTTATTTATTTATTTATTTATTTGTTTATTTATTCATTTATTTATTTATTCATTAATTTATTTATTTATTTATTTATTTATTTGTTCATTAATTAATTTATTTATTTATTTATTTATTTATTTATTTGTGGAGGATCGTCGATGGGGGAAAATGGGAATTTAATGTAATCGTATTAAGTAAATTTGGGACGCTTTTTGGGAGGAACTGTCGAATATTTTTGGTGAACAATGGGCGGAATCGCGTCTTTCTCACACGGTCCAGTCAAACTGTCGAGAAAGACGCGCGCGCGCGCTGCAAGAGATGAAACTCTCTCCTGTGTCTTCGCTCGCGCTCCTCGCGGGCGGAATATCTCACGTGTATATACACACGAGGTGTACGCAATATATATTGCCCGGAGAATTTGTGTATAGCGACTGATTTGTTGGAGGTTTCACGAAAAGTCGAGATACACTCGAGCTTTCCGACCCTCGTCACTCTCTTTCGTTACGTCAAGATCTCGCGGTTCACGCGTCATTTTGTTTTCTCTTTTCTTCCCATCGTGGCCCAGAATTTTTCGATTCTTTGCTTTCCCTCGAAAATTTCGCCAGAAAAACGAGGTGCAAAGAAAAATTCTTGGCAAATTTGGCATTTTTAACTTTTGCTAGTGGAAAAAATTATTTAAAAATCGACTAGAACGTGAAATTTTTTTCTGTACCTTTTGATTGGAGTCTAAAACGAAAAAAAAGACACACGAAAGGAATTTGTATCCTGCGATCAAAGCGGATAGGCGAAGGTGTTGTCAGACACGAACAACTATTTTCGCCAACGGAAGCAACGAGTCATATCCTCGGGCTAAACGGTCGTCGAGACACCGCCGCGCACAAATGCCCATTCACTCTTGCGGCATATTTCGATTTATATATATATACGTTTATTTGTCTCGCTCGATATTCGCCTTTCTCGAATCTTTTATTCTCGACAATGCCAGCAACGAGCAACCGTAGAATCGATTTTTGTCGATCATTCTCTCGATCATTACGACATTAAGGACGTTCTATGGCGACGATCAGATCTAAATGTTTGTTTTCGGGTTTTCGCACATACAAAATGCCTTGCGAGCTCAAGTTCGTTAAAAAAAAGTTGTTACTAATTGACCAAAGAACGACCTACTTTAAATTCAAGATTTTCCGAGGTAATTTGTATTTTTTATATAAAAACCAAAATTTCGAAACAATTTTACGACCGATTTTTTTGAAAAATTCAATAAAGCTGCTTCGATGTTACACAAAAGCGTGTGCAAAGTTTTAAGAGGCTTCGCCATTTAGAAATGGAAATATTTGATGTTGAAAATTGCAACTTTTAACACTCGCTCTTATGGGAAACTCGTGAAAATTCAAGATTTTCCGAGGTAATTTGTATTTTTTATGTAAAAACCAAAATTTCGAACAAATTTACGACTGATTTTTTTGAAAAAATCAATAAAGCTTGTTCGATGTTACACAAAAGCGTGTGCAAAGTTTTAAGAGGCTTCAACATTTAGAAATGGAAATATTCAATGTTGAAAATTGCAACTTTTGACACTCGCTCTTATGGAAAACTCGTGAAAATTCAAGATTTTCCGAGGTAAATTGTATTTTTTATATAAAAACCAAAATTTCGAAACAATTTACGACCGATTTGTTTTGAAAAACTTGATAAAGCTTCTTCGATGTTACACAAAAGCGTGTGCAAAGTTTTAAGAGGCTTCACCATTTAGAAATGGAAATATTTAATGTGGAAAATTGCAACTTTTAACACTCGCTTTTATGAGAAATTACTGAAAATTGTGATTTTCATAAATAAATATCTCGACTCGTACATGGTGAAATCCCTTGAAATTGCGTGAGCTATTGGACATGACAAAATTGTCCAAAATTTACAAAAATTACATTTGAAAATCCAAATCCGTAAGAAAAAAATTGAATTCGAATTTGGCATCGAAGTTTTAGAGCCGAGGATGACACGCGCTTTTTTTTTAGAAAGGTTTAAAGAGAAACAAAAAAAACGTCAAAAGAAAAAGCGCATACTTTTTCCATCGACGGAATCTCTTTTTTTTCTTCTCGCGGCTCGAAGAAAGGCATAAATTAAGAACGAGTCTGTTGGTTGGCTGAACGAAATGTTTTAAAGCCCGGATGTAATTCTCCTGCTTCTTGATTGATTGATTCTCGTGGCTTTATATAATTGCCCGGGCTAATCCTTCCATTCTTTATTACTTGCATCGTTAAATACTAACCATACTGAGTCTCGGCACGTAACAGCGTCGATCGAGTAGTCAAAAAAAAAAAAAAAAATGAAAAAAAGAATTTCCAATCAAAATTGCGTGGATTTTTTCCAAATAAATTAGCCATTGCGTTTCCGACAGGAAAAGGCTGCAAATTTTCTGTCTAACGTTTCTCATCACACGGCCATGGTGTATCTATGGTGGCCCATAATATTTAACCCCATAAAAACAAAAAAACACCATAAACGGGAAATTAATGTGAAAAAAAAAGAAATACAAATTTTATGGGGTCACATACAATCCTATGGGGGTCCACCATAAAAAAAAATGAAAACCCCATAAAATGAAAAATCGGAAAACTCTAAAATTTCCAATCAAAGTTGCGTGGATTTTTTCCAAATAAATTAGCCATCGCGTTTCCGACATGGGAAGGCTGCAAATTTTTTGTCTAACGTTTCTCCTCGCACCAGGAGGGGTGCATGGCGTCTATGGTGGCCCATAATGCTTAACCCCATAAAAACAAAAAAACACCATAAACGAGAAATTAATGTTAGATAAAAAGAAATACAAATTTCATGGTGTCACATGCAATCCTATGGGGGTCCACCATAAAAAAAATTAAAACCCCATAGAATGAAAAATCGAAAAACTTTTAAAAACGATCAATTTCGTAACTCGAAAAAATTGTTCACTTTTTTTGACATTTTTCAGTCAATTACGCAGAATTTGATGGTCGCGACCGAGAATAATGAGATTGAAAATATTTTTTGTAATCGCAAATGCATATTATTATGGAATTTGGAATATTTCGCGATTTCTGACGAGGATCGAGATCGCGAGCACGATGGCGCGGGCTCGGTGGGTTTTGCTTTTGCACGACGTGGTTAATAATCGAGGGGAAAATGTGGAGATCAAGAGAGGCCCGCACAATTACTCGCTGGTGGTCTATTCCCACGTTACGTTCGTTCTTTCGTCTGGCTAATTTGAAATTCTGTTCCAGATTCCCTCCGTTTTGTGCACTAACGTGTACGATTTTGTTTTTTTGTTATTTTCTTCTTTAACACGAATAAATAATCATCACGCACTGCTCTGTGTGCCAAGTGCAACAGCATTTCAGTCTAGAGAGAGACAAAAAGACGATTTAATCGCGACCCAGAGAGACAAGCAGAAAACGAAATAAAGGCGAACGAACGTTGCTCTCCAAGATCTCGATTAACTCCTACACAACGCGAGAAACAGAAAATAATAAGTGAATGGCGTGCCAAAGTGCGGACTCGACACACTGCCGGGTCAAAGAAACATCTCGAGCTATTTTTTTTAATCAACTTTATCCATTTTCCAAGCGCTGCACTCGAGTCAAAATTACAAGAGCAGAAAATTTTGCTGGAAAAGATCGACTAAACGTTTTTTCGAAAAATTGGCATTGCAATCGTAAATTTTGCAGACGAATTAACAAAAATTTTGAAATTAAAAAGTTTGGTCGAGCTTTTTCAAAAAAATGTCGAAATTTTTTGACGAAATTCGATTTTCAGTCCAGAAAATTTTCTTTTCAAATTTCCCCATAAGGAAAATGGTGAATTTTTTTTTTTTGGTATTTCTTAATGACGTTTCGATGGAGGATGGAAAAATGAGATTTATAACGACACAGAATTATTGGAACTCGTGAATTTGATGGCAGAAAGTGTGAAAAAAGTTGAATCAGGAAAAATTGCTCGAATTATGATGAATATTGAAAATCCCGAGGGACCACGTGCGCAAGAAAATCTCGACAAGAAATTCACTCGTAGTTTATTCCCTCTCCGCAGCTCTCTCGTTCTTTCTTTGCCTCACAACCCTGCTAGGCCTCAACGTTCGCTTAATTATATAGCGCATACGCGGATAACTTTCTCCGTCAATTAGGCACCTGAGCTTCGTTAGTTGCTTATACACACTCGATATATCGCTGTATATCGTGCGACTAAATACGTATCATAACGTTCATTCAAGCGTAGACTCGGATTTCGTCGTTGTTTTTCATTCTCGCTGCTAAATTCGAGCAAACAAGTAGGGAAATATTTTTTTCGCATTGTTTATTATTTGGGAATGTTGTGCGAGAATTTTTGGGACGAATTTGCGACGAATTTCGATTTTTTGGGACCGATCGCGATTTCGATAAATAAATTTTCAATTTTCTAATCAATTTCGTATTTAATTTTAATTTTGATTTTAATAAAATAGAATAAAAGTAAAAAATAATCGAATCCAATTGAATTTGTGAGGAATTTCAATTTTTTTAGGATCGATCGATTATGATAAATAATTTTTATTCTATTTTCAGTAATTTTTCAATGAATTTTCATTTCAATTTTCATAAAATTGAAATAAAAACCGATTCAATAGAATAAAATTAAAAAATATTCGAATCCAATTGAATTTTTGAAAAATTTCAATTTTTTAGGATCGATCGATTATGATAAATAATTTTTATTCTATTTTCAATAATTTTTCAATGAATTTTCATTTTAATTTTCATAAAATTGAAATAAAAACCGATTCAATAAAATAAAATTCAAAAATATTCGAATCTAATTGAATTTTTAATGAATTTCAATTTTTTTAGGATCGATCGATTACAATAAATAATTATTATTCAATTTTTAATCATTTTTCAATGAATTTTCGTTTTAATTTTCATAAAATTGAAATAAAAACTGATTCAATGGAATGAAATTTAAAAATAATCGAATTCAATTAAATTTGTGACGAATTTCAATTTTTCAGGATCGATCGATTATGATAAATAATTTTTATTCTATTTTCAATCATTTTTTAATGAATTTTCGTTTTAATTTTCATAAAATTGAAATAAAAGCCGATTCAATAGAATAAAATTAAAAAATCATCGAATCCAATTGAATTTCCGATGAATTTCAATTTTTTATTCAATTAGTTTTAATTTTAATTTCGATTAAATTTGTGGGCAGACGAGGAGGGCAAAATATTTGCTCCGAATGATCAGCAACCGCAACGCTCGATATTGCGAGATTGTTCAGACTCTTGCGCGCGACAATTCCAAGTGAAAATCTTTGGCAGCCAAAAAGTTCATTATATAATAAATGAAGTAAAATTAATTAGTGCGATTGTTATGATTTTTAGGTTTCCACGCGGCTTTCCGGCTGCCGCGGGGAGTTTTTCGCTGCGATGTGCAATCGAAAGTGGCGGAACTCGGGTGACAGATACACGCCTGACATTTGCCTGTAACTTATGTAATTCCATCGCAATTTCTATCCAGCCATTGTTTTCAACAAGCCTCGATTAAAATCAACGCAAATTTTTTTTCTCCTCTTTCTTTCAATTTTTACAACTTTCAACATATCCTCGCGATGTCACTCTGAAAATTTCTGCTCGTCAATCTGTCAGGGACCAAAACTCCGTTCCCACGCACTGCTCATAAAAAAAATCGTAAATAATTCAAAACAAATAAACTTTTTCTCCTTTTTTTTTTAATTTTTCAAAATTATGCAGGAAAATTCTCAAATTGAAGAAAAAATTCGTTAATGATTTTGAATGAATCAAATTCTTTTAATTTTTTCTAATTGAGGAAAAATTGGAAAATAAAAACTTTGAATTATTCTTGAAAAATCAAATTTTTCTTCTTTTTTTGAATTTTTCCGTACTCGAGGGAATTTTGGAGGCTAAGAAAGAAAAATTCCAATCAATTTTATCAATTGGAGGAAAATTTGGAGAAAAAACTTTCAATTATTTTTAAAAAATCAAATTTTTCTCCTTTTTTTTTAATTTTTCGGTACTCGAGGGAATTTTGAAAGTTAAAAAAGGAAAATCCCAATCGATTTTATCAATTGGAGGAAAATTTGAAAAAAAGACTCAAATTATTTCGAAAAAATCAAATTTTTCTTCTTTTCTTGTACCGGAGGAAATTTTAAAAGTTAATGAAGGAAAATTCCAATCAATTTTATCAATTGGAGGAAAATTCGAAAGAAAGACTCAAATTATTTCAAAAAAAGTCAAATTTTTCTTCTTTTTTTGAATTTTTCTGTACTCGAGGGAATTTTGAAAGTTAAAAAAGGAAAATTTCAATCAATTTTATCAATTGGAGGGAAATAAAAAAAAAAAACTTTAAATTATTTTCGAAAAAATCAAATTTTTCTTCTTTTTTTGAATTTTTTTGGTAGCGGAGGAAATTTTGAAAATTAAAGAAGAAAAATCATTATTAATTTCAAAAAAAAATCAAATTTTTCTTCTCTTCTTTTCGAATTTTCTTAATTAAAGGGAATTTCGGGAATAAAAAAAATATATATATATATTTTATGGTGTCTGGGACGTAGAGCCACGTAACGAGTCTCGTTTGTATCGACAAGGAGTCTCGATGTTACGCAAGCAGCAGCAGCAGCAGCAGCAGCAGCGATAATAGGCACATCCATAGGAACGAGAGCGCACAACTAATGTGTGTAGAGAAAACACCGGCCAGTGTAAACGCGCTCCCGTTATTTCACGTCGAAGACACGCCTTCGGGTTTCTATCCACGCGACCTTGCTCGCATTTCTCGATACCACCACGGGAACCAACGATCATCAAAATCCCCGAGTGTGTGTGTGAGTTTTTCTGTGTCCACGTGTGCAGCGATAATTAATCTCGACTAGACGAGATAAAAATACGATAAAAAAAAAAAAATACGATGGATCGAAAAATAAAAATTTGAAATTTAATTGGATTTTTGGAATTTTATAGTCCGCTAGAAAATCGTGATTAGTTTTTTATTTTTTAGCCAGCCGAATTTCCATCGGGGACTAGAGAAAATTTTAATTGTTTATTGAATTTTGGATATTTTTTTATTCAGGCAAAAATTTTCGTTTTTTTTTTTTTTTTGGTCACTCATTGAGCAATTGACGAGTTATCGGATTTCTTGGGTCAGCCAAACGGCAGGAACTGATTACCGTGACCGGATACAATGGAACGAGGCGTGGGTGTTTGTCGGAGTGTCGACGTCGCCGCGTCAGAGCGTTAGAAAGGATCGAGAGAGATTTGCCCAGAAATCTCGTGTCTTGTAACAAACCGAGTGACAGCTCGACAAAGCGACGTTGTTCGATGGAAATTCCTGAAGATGGACGAGCAGAAATATTGCGACAGTTGGCGATGGGAAAAAAAAAGAAAAATGGAAAATTCGATCGGAAAATTCGACGATAAAAAAATTAGCAACGTTTTCCACCCTGTAAGGAAGAAAACGTATATTTTAGGTCTTGCCGAGGCTTGACCCTTCGGAGATTACCTTCAGTTTCCTTCTCATGTATGTGCGCTCTGAAATACCCCCCGCCTGAGACATCTATAGTGGGATTTAGGTACTTTGAGCCGATATTCAAGTGTCGGCTAGCGCGGTGAACCGCGAACTTCTTCAGTGATTTCTCCGAATGACGGCAAGCCCTTACTCGGGTCAAGCCTCGGCAAGACCTAAAATATACGTTTTCTTCCTTACAGGGTGGAAAACGTTGCTATTTTAAGTCTGTGCCTTCGGCTTGACCCTTCGGAGAGATGTTTGTAATCTGCCGGCACTTGAAAGCGTACTGTGACTTTATGAATTGAGAATGTATATCAATATATACATATAGATTTTTTTATTTCAATTGAAATGCCCTTGTTGAGCTACAGCTTGTAATTCTTAATCAATGAAATCAAAAACCAGTATCAAACTGGTGTGAAACTTTCTATTAGAGAACTCTTAGGTCTCGAATCTTTGGATTTTTCGACTCTCTTACAATAATGTTTAAAGAAATTTGTTGCTCCTTTCCAATTAGCTCTCTTCAACAGCTCGTCCATGCTCATTTCGTTATTATAATTATGGGACGATACTGCCGATCTGACGGAGCCTGGGCTGGCCTGGATTCCCGCTTCCTTAAATGCCGTTTGGATCCAGCCCGCGATGATCGCTCTCGACGCCGTTTTAACTATTCCTCTCGTCGTAATGAACAGCTGATGTAAATCTTGCCGTGCTTTGCGCCTTTCGGCCGACAAACTAATTAACACCTTGAGCCATTTAACTAAATCGAAAACCTCATCTTTTGAACTAGTGATTTTCCAGCCTGACTGTCGATGATCTAGCCTGTCGGTCTTTGAACCGAATTCTGGCCAGAAGACTATCTCGTCTTCTGAAACAATGCAGTTTTCTGGCTCGATCGATAACAGCGTTAAATCGTGAATTCTCCTCCCGGATGCCAGTAACAACTGAAGAGCCGTAAAACGCGACACTTGAAAAATGCTTTTCTCATCAGGCAGGTGACTCTTCATCCATTCCATCAATACTTGCACATCCCATATGGTGGATCTAGACGGCTTTATTGACTTTGCTCTCTGGATGCCAATAGCTTTGAGTAACGATTTCACTAATGGGTGTGTGCTCAAACTGCTCTCTCCTTCTGGACTGTTAAGCGAGCATATCACCGACTTCTGGGTCAAGATTGAATTGTGGGCGAGCTTCTTTTCATAGAACAGGTAGCTTAGATAAGCTACCAGCTGTTGGGCAGTGGGGTTATCCGACGGTACTTTGTTTCCTTTACACCAACTCAGCCATTGCTTCCAGACTGAAGAGTAGGTCTTCCACGACGAATCTCTCCAGGCAGAACCCACCAGATTAACTTGCGATTCTGTTAATCCACTCACGAGTTGTCCCCACCTCGTACCTTCCAGACCTCTAAAACGAGATTCCTGGCGTTCTCTGGGGTTCGCCCCGTTGCCATGTCCACCAGGTGGTTTTCGAGGTTGAGTAGCTGGAATGGCGCAGCTAGACTCCTGTTCTTCAAGTCCCCTCTCCAAAACGTTTTCTCCCACCTCGGCGCCACTATCAGGAAAATTCCCCTCGCTGAGTTCAGATGTTGAAGGACCTTCGGCATTAGAGGAGGCGGTGGAAATATCCAAGCTAACTTCACATCCCATACTCGGCTGAACGCATTGATGAACATTGCTTCTCGATCGTTCGCATCCAACGACGCATAAGCTGGTACCACTTTGGAGAAAGTTGTCGCCATCAAGTCTACTTCGGGAGTTCCCCACTTCCTGAAGACTCTCTCGACGATCTCGGTGCTGAGATGCCAGTCTGGAAGTGGAAGGTTCCTGGAGAGTCTGTCTGCCAGAGTGTTGTAGATTCCCGGTAGGTAAAATGGTATTAAGCGAATCCTGTATCTCTCCAACAGCAGCAACAGCTCCTTGACCACCCTCAGGAGAACTTGGGATCGTGTTCCCCCTTGGTACTTGATGTAGGCTAAGGCCGTTTTGTTGTCTATCTGCACCATCACCGTTCTGCCCTGAAGATGCTCTTTCAACGTCTGGATGGCCAACAAAATCGCGTAGAGCTCCTTCCGATTGATGTGCCAGTTCATTTGGTCCACCGTCCAACTCCCTGCTCGGTGAATAGCGTCCATCTGGAACCCCCAACCCTCTTGAGAGGCGTCTGTCGTTAAGAAAATGTCCGGGTCTCGATAGAAAATTTGTCGCGTCTGATGAATGTTCGATTTCCACCACAGACAGTCCAGGCGGCTCTCTTTGTTGAGTGGAATCTTCTTCTTCGGAGTCATCTCTGACAATTGGCGGCTTCCTCGCTGCAACTGTCTTGTAAATAGCCTCCCCATGGGTGTGACTATTGCTGCAAAGTTCAGCATCCCTAAAAGGGATGTCCCCTGTGTCCAATTCCAGCATTCTGACTTGGTCAATTCCTTTATGAGATCGAGTATCCTCTCCTTTTTGTCGGTCGGAAGTGCCATTTCGTTTTGCTCGGTGTCCCATAAAATTCCCAAAAACTCGATTCTGTGCGTTGGCGAGATTATAGACTTCTTTATGTTTACTACCCAGCCCAACGATCGAAGAAGGCTTATGGTAAATCTGATCTGACCCTGGAGATCTTCGGCGTTCTGATGAGCCAACAGGAAATCGTCCAGGTACACGACTACCCGAATTCCCTTCTGCCGAAGAACCTCTGCTATCCAATTGCTCACTCGTGAGAATGCCAACGGTGCCGTGGATAGACCGAAAGGAAGACAGGTCATGTTGAACAGACAGTTGTTGTAAGATAGGCACAGGTATCTGCGATGACTCTTTTTTACTGGTATATGAAGATATGCCTGCGACAGATCTATCTTCGCCAAGAAGTCGTCCTTTTGAAGAAATGACGGGATCTTGCGCTGACTTAGCAGACGAAATTTTGCTGGTTGTAAATATTCGTTCAAACGGCGCAGGTTGAAAATTTGTCGGAATTTTCCATCTGGTTTCGGGATTAAAAACATGGGGGAGATGAATCCCGTGTCCCACTTTGCCTTCTCTACCACCTCTTGACGAAGCATTGATTCTAATTCCACTGACATTTGGCTCGATGTTTTTGTTGCGTATTTTTTTATGTTTTCTTTGTTGAGGGGAACAGTTGGCGGTTTTTTTATGAACGGAATTGAATAACCTTTCAGAATACTTATGATGTGATCTGGTGCCTCGAGCTCCACCCAACGAGGGATGAAGTGAACCAGCTGCCCGCCTTTGAACGGATAGTCATGATCTTCGGGGGCGAGAGTCTCTCTTCTTTGAGTGACCTCCTTTGGGGTAGCTTTTCGCTGATTTTGCCTGGTATCTTCCCGAGGATGGTCGCCATGAATTCTTATTCCTTGATGTCTGCGGCTTGGTTGAGATGCTAGTGCTGGATTGTTGTTTAGCCCGAAAAAAATTCTGCTCCTTTGACTGGAAAGGCTTCTTCTCTGAAGAGAACACCTTCTGCACTCCCCCCTGTTGGCCCAAGAACTCAGAGAGCAATTTTTCATCGAATAGATGGGTTTCCGATGGGGGAATCTCTGCTAGTTTCGCAACCAGATGGGGATCTTTAGTTTTGAAAAAACCTCTTCTCCATTCAATGATTTCTGCCCTTCGAGCACAAGTGAAGTGGAGCAAATCGTCGGAAATTGACTTTACCGATGAATCCCCAAAAAAAACTTCTTTGACGTCTTCACCGATCTGCGGGTGCTTGTCCACTAGCGATTTAATTGCTCTCGCTAATTTCTCCCTTTGCAGCAATAGGGCATGAGTAATCGTGCCTGCCAACGAATCGGATTTAGTCAAGACCGTCTGGACGAAGGATTTTGGGGCAATGGCTCCCAACTGACTATTCGTCTTGAGCGCGTCAAATACCGGGGAAGCGTGCAGTTTCTTTTGGACATCCTTGTATCTTATTTTGTTCCACGATGCCAAGCCCAGCTTCTGACAGGCTCTCCCCTGAGCTTTGATTTCAGGATCCGGTTCTGGAATATCCGGCTCGCACTCTTTCACCAGCGGAATCAGCGATAGATCCAAGTCTCCTGAACCCGACTTGAATGGGTCCTGTCCTGGAGCTGTCCATGAACTGTCGTCCTCATCCGAGCACTCTGATTTCGAATCCTCCGAACTGTCGTTTCCTCTTCCCGAATGGGAATCTGTCTCCGCTCGGTGGTTTCTTTGTTGTGGATTCTTCATCTCATCCATCTTATTACACAATATTTCGAACATTGTGTCGACTCGAGTCTCTAGTGCCGCCAATCGAGATCGCTTCCGTGGCGGTTCTTCTTCTTCTTCCGAATCCTCCCCTTCTCGCGACTTCTCCCCTGCCACTTGTTTTAGTTGTGTATCTGCTTCAGCCCTTGAGACGAATAAATGCTTCAGAGGCTTGATGAAATGGAGAAAGAGTTCGGCCTGCGCTGTGGAGCCTCGAATCTTACTGACCACCGCTGGTGGGCTCGTTATCAACGCTCTGCAGAATGCCCAATTCAACATTATGACTTTATAATCCCTGAAGCTCTTTTCACTTAGTCCCGCAGCATCGGGATCGAACGCCTTGGCAATACCCACAGTGGGAAGAGCAAATCGAATTTTATTCAAAATCTGAGGATCGATATTATCCTCTTTCCCAAAGAGGAATTCCCTTGAGAGGTCGAGAACTTTGTTCTTCTGCCAACCTTCGGGGAGAGTATCAGAGGCTAATTTCTTTAGGTTGTCCAAAACTGCGTCCTGCTCCTCTGAATCAGCCGCCTCGCCCAGCAATTCTTCTAGCGTAACATACGCGGCTTTGTCGCCCATCTGAATAGAGAGGAAAAGAAGATGAAATCCCTGGAAGGGCAGAAACACCGTCTGAGTTCGAGAGAATGTCTGCGAACATCCTCTTTTCATGAGTTCGGGAGAGTGTCTGAGAACATCTCTTATGTGTGTGTTCGAGAGAATGTCTGCGAACATTTTTTGCATTTGCGTCCGAGAAAATGTCTGCGAACATGCTAGGTTGGCGGCTCCTCAACCTTTTCTTTGGCTACGGCTGCGGCTCGTCAGCCGTTGTCTCGATTGCGGCTGCGGCTCGCCAGCCTTCAAACGTCGCGGTGATTCTCTAACCTCCCTGACAGGAGATTTGACGGAGATCGCCTGTACCTCATTTATCCCTGAAATTTTAAAAGAAGGACGAAAGAAAAGGGGGAAATACTTACCATCCTAATTCTTTTCCCTCAAAAACGATAACGAACGTTACAACAACGTTTTTTGTAGCACACACATACACGTTTCGGAAAACGAAAGCGTACTGAAGAAGTTCGCGGTTCACCGCGCTAGCCGACACTTGAATATCGGCTCAAAGTACCTAAATCCCACTATAGATGTCTCAGGCGGGGGGTATTTCAGAGCGCACATACATGAGAAGGAAACTGAAGGTAATCTCCGAAGGGTCAAGCCGAAGGCACAGACTTAAAATAATGAATTAATTTTTATTCGTTTTTCATGAGTGGCCACGAAAATTGAAATTCAGGCAAAAAGCATGGAATAATTAATGGGAATTATAATTATCAGGATTTCTCGGTTGGCTTGAAAATCGTAGGAAAAAAAAATAATAATAAAATAAACGTGTAGGCGCAGAGATCGTTGCTGAGCAAGTTTCTCAGGATTGCATGAGAAACGCGTCGATCGAGACAAGGGAATCCGGATTATGTATGAAGAAAGGGAGAGAAAGAGAGAGAGCGAGAGTTTGTGTAAGAAATATCGTAGAAAAGCCTTGAGAGAAATAAATTCATCAGGTCAGAAATTGAAGGCAACGAGATTGCCTGAATTTCGGTCCAGAGGGCATTCGAGCGAAAATAATAATGAGACAAAAATAAAAGAATTAAAGCAACGCATTCGTCAAAGTGACGAGAGCTCAATCATTTCGATGCTCCAAAAATTCTTTGAACATGTAGTCAGTCCCTTAAATTTGCACTATACAGAGGAAATAGTCGTGTCTAAGAGCTCGCGCACTTTTAAGGGGTTTCCCCATGTAAAAGTCGCGATATTTATTACTTTTTTCGTAATTACAGGATTTTACGAATTAATTCGTAATTGAATCCGATATCAATTTATTTTTTGATTAAATTCTTCAAAACTTTATTAAAAGCTCTACATATTTAATTTTTTTAATCGATTATCATTAAGGACGTTGTCTGCTAAATTTTCTATCGATGGAATTCTCTTAAATTTGCACTAAACTAAGAAAATAGTCATGTCTAATGGCTCGCGCAATTTTAAGGGGTTTCACCATGTAAAAGTCGAGATATTTATTCACAAAAATCACAATTTTCAGTAATTTCTCATAAGAGCGAGTGTTACAAGTTGCAATTTTCAACATTAAATATTTCCATTTCTAAATGGTGAAGCCTCTTAAAACTTTGCACACGCTTTTGAGTAACTTCGAAGAAGCTTTATTGAATTTTTCAAAAAAATCGGTCGTAAAATCGTTTCGAAATTTTGGTTATTACATAAAAATTACAATTTACCTCGAAAAATCTTGAATTTTCACGAATTTCCCATAAGGGCGAGTGTTAAAAGTTGCAATTTTCAACATTAAATATTCCCATTTCCAAATGACGAAGCCTCTTAAAACTTTGCACACGCTTTTGAGTAACTTCGAAGAAGCTTTATTGAATTTTTCAAAAAAATCGGTCGTAAAATTGTTTCGAAATTTTGGTTATTACATAAAAAATACAATTTACCTCGGAAAATCTTGAATTTTCACGAGTTACTCATAAGAGCGAGTGTTAAAAGTTGCAATTTTCAACATTAAATATTCCCATTTCCAAATGACGAAGCCTCTTAAAACTTTGCACACGCTTTTGTGTAACATCGAAGAAGCTTTATTGAATTTTTCAAAAAAATCGGTCGTAAAATATTTTCGAAATTTTGGTTTTTATATAAAAAATACAAATTACCTCGGAAAATCTTGAATTTTCACGAGTTTTCCATAAGAGCGAGTGTTAAAAGTTGCAATTTTCAACATTAAATATTTCCATTTCTAAATGGTGAAGCCTCTTAAAACTTTGCACACGCTTTTATGCAACATCGAAGAAGCTTTATTGAGTTTTTCAAAAAAATCGGTCGTAAATTTATTCGAAATTTTAGTTTTTATATAAAAAATACAAATTACCTCGGAAAATCTTGAATTTAGAGTACGTCGTTCTTTGGTCAACAAGTAACAACTTTTTTTAATGAACTTGGGCTCGCGAACGATTTTGTACGTAAGAAAAACTGAAAATAAAGATTTAGATTTGACGGTCG
The DNA here is from genome assembly GCA_037043255.1 of Diadegma fenestrale. Classification (NCBI taxonomy): domain Eukaryota; kingdom Metazoa; phylum Arthropoda; class Insecta; order Hymenoptera; family Ichneumonidae; genus Diadegma; species Diadegma fenestrale. The sequence goes on from CM073312.1 coordinate 2,800,057, forward strand.
CCGCGTACGACGTCCTTAAGAGCCTTGCGCGGGACAAACGTGCACACGCGAACGCACACACGCGCTCGAAAGTCCCGAGTCCTTCGATCTTAGGCAGATATATCTTTTGACTTTTTATTTCGAGAAGGGAAACCGCGTTCTAATATGATATTTATGTATCGTTTTTTCTCTATAGCTATATATTGGACGTATTGTATCGAAGAATATGTGATCGAAGGACACTCCACCTTTTATTTATCTCTCCGACACGTGCTTATGTATAATGGATTTTGCACTCCCAACATTGACCATATCCAACATAATTTGCCATTAAAACATTCGCCAACGTTCCACTCAGCTTCGTACTAAATTTATCACTTTTTAATCGTCCAATTGCATGGCCAATTACAGGCGACTTTGTCACTGCCTTTGGAAAACCTTGGGGTCGATTTTTTTGAGTAAATTGTCGTCAAGAAAACTCCAAAGTGTAAGAAAATCGTTTCCAAATATTTTCGGTGATTTTTTTTCGGGAAAATCGTCAATTTTTTTCTCCAGAACGTCAATTTTTATGGTTATTTAAGAAATTTCATGGCTAGTTATGGGAAACTTTGTAAAAACCATTGAAAAGCCTTGGGATCGATTTTTTGGAGTAACTTCTCATCAAGAAAACTTCAAAGCGTAAGAAAATCGTTTCCAAATATTTTCGGTGATTTTTTTTCAGGAAAATCGTCAAATTTTTTCTCTAGAACGCCAATTCTTATGGTTATTTAAGAAATTTCATGGCTAGTTATGGGGAAATTCGTAAAAACCATTGAAAAGCCTTGGGATCGATTTTTTGGAGTAAATTTTCGTCAAGAAAACTTCAAAGCGTAAGAAAATCGTTTCCAAATATTTTCGGTGATTTTTGTTCGGGAAAATCATCAAATTTTTTCTCTAGAACGTCAGTTTTTATGGTTATTTAAGAAATTTCATGGCTAGTTATGGGAAACTTCGTAAAAACCATTGAAAAGCCTTGGGATCGATTTTTTGGAGTAAATTGTCGTCAAGAAAATTTCAAAGTGTAAGAAAATCGTTTTCAAATATTTTCGGTGATTTTTTTTCGCAAAAATCGTTAAATTTTTTCTCTAGAACGTCAATTTTTATGGTTATTTGAGAAATTTCATGGCTAGTTATGGGAAACTTCGTAAAAATCATTGAAAAGCCTTGGGATCGATTTTTTGGAGTAAATTGTCGTCAAGAAAATTTCAAAGTGTAAGAAAATCGTTTTCAAATATTTTCGATGATTTTTGTTCCCGAAAATCGTCAAAATTTTTCTACTAGAACGTCAATTTTTATGGTTATTCAAGAAATTTCATGGCTAGTTATGGGAAACTTTGTAAAAACCATGAGAAAACCTTCGAAATGGATTTTTCGGAGTAAAACGTCGTCAAGAAAATTGGAATGTACAAAATTCCTGAATTTAGTTAATTACGATCGATAATTGAGAGATTCAGCGATAAATATTGAAGGTTTTTAAAAAAAATCTTTCTACCAGGGATAATAGTCTCAATTAATTATGTCGAGAATGATGATCGCAAAGAAGATCAATTTAGCCATATCGGCGTCGGGAATATATCGATCGGCAACTTTGCCGATTCGTATATAGAGAGTGGCGAGGTAACGCGATAGGAATTCCATCGATTACGTTCCCACAGATGTTTTATGGCGTGCGTGCGTGATCGTAGCTAAGAAGAATCATCGCGCGCGGTGGCTGCATCATGAGCGATGAGCCTCCCTTGCTCCACCTCCTGCATCCCGTGTTCGCAACGCACTGCACGCCGGAACCGATTTATTCTGCTTAAGGTCTGCTCCGTCTGTACTTGACGTACTTGACGATTGAACCAACAATCGTGCGAAGAATCAATCGAGCCGAAGATTCAGAAAACATTTTAAACCCCATCGGAGATGTCATGGTCGACCATTAATTCGTTCCATCCAAATACGATTTTTTTCCACAACATCAATTGCGATTAAAAACATTCCAAAATGTATTTTTTTACACGCTCTCAAAATAAAAAAATAAAATAAATAAAAATAACGATAAAGAATAATAGATAAAAAATAAAAATGAAGATCAAAAAGTAAAAAATTGAAAAAATTCATTTTTTATTGTTCCAAAATAAATAAAACAATTTTTAATTCAATTTTAAAAAATTTCTCAATCAATTTTGCGACAAAAAAAATAAAAATTCGTACAATAAATATAAAAAAAAGATAAAGATTAATAGATAAAAAATAAAAATAAAGAAAAATTGAGAAAATTTATTTTTAATTGTTCCAAAATAAAAAGAAACAATTTTGAATTCGATTTAAAACAATTTCCAAATCAATTTTGCTACAAAATAAAAATTCGAACTAAAATTATTATTATGGAACAATTTTTCATGCTATTTTTGAAGATTTTTCATATTTTTTTCCAAATTAGTTTCGCGACAACAAAAAAAAATAAAAATTCGTACAATAAATAAAAATAAAGATAAAGAAAAAGTGAAAAATTGAGAAAATTTATTTTCGATTGCTCCAAAATAAATGGAACAATTTTTCAATGCGATTTTAAAAAATTCCCAAATCAATTTTGCGATAAAATAAAAATTGGAACTAAATTTATTATTGTCGAACAATTTTTCGTTCTATTTTTAAAGATTTTTTATATTTTTTTCCAAATTAGTTTCGCAACAACAAAAAAAAATAAAAATTCGTACAAAAATTATCGAATTTATTGTCCAACAATTTTCAATTCCATTTTTTAATTACTTTTATTAATTTTATGAATTTTTTAATTATTTTTTTATTAATTTTTTAAACCCAAACAAAAATTATTTAATTTATTGTCCAACAATTTTCAATTCCATTTTTTAATTACTTTTATTAATTTTATTAATTTTTTTATTATTTTTTTATTAATTTTTTAAACCCAAACAAAAATTATTGAATTTATTGTCCAACAATTTTAAATTTCAATATTTTCACATTTTTTCCAAATTAGTTGGACGGAGAATCAAAATCCGAAGTAAAATGATTGCGGACAAATTTGAAATTCAGTTTTTTTTGGATATTTCCAAATTAGTTTGGCGACAAATCTCGAAAAACGTGACAAGACGAACTTAATAATGAAAATTTAAAGTGTGGGTTGTGTGTATAAGAAAAAAATGCAAGACGTCGTTGAAAAATTTCGAAAGAAGGCTCCGGGAGGTTTTGTGGAAGAAACGCGCGATTTGGCAACGTCACTGAACAAACTCGAGCACGAATGCGCGGCGTATCGGGAGAGAAAGAAAGAATAACGAGTATGACAAAACGCGAAGCTAGTGACGACGACGACGAGGACGAAACTGCAGAAACGAGAGGTTTATGACGCGAGTCCAAGAGGAAAGAAATAATCTAGTCACGAGAGATTGGGAATGGGACTTACGGCGAATAGTTTTTCCTCGCGAGTTCGTGCAACCGATCGAATCTCGTTATCGTTATTTCCCTGAGAGAAATACGTTCCAACATAAATGTGCATGAAGCAGGGGCGTGTGTGTGAGTCGCTGTGAGTGTTTTTTAAGGATTTCATGGGATATTGACCAAGAGGCGTGGACGTTTAGTGCAGAGTCTGGAAATCAAGTGGTTTTCAACTAGATGAGAAAAATCGTTATGGCCTGAGGCCAAAAAGCGATACGACACTTCGTAAATTGGCGAATTAAACTAACAACTCTGAGGAAAGTAAAAAAATACATGAAAAAACATGAAAACCCCATAAAAAAAAGTCAAAATGAAATGAAGGAGTAAAATTTACAATGCAGCAAATTTAAAGAGGTAGTTTCAGAAACGAAATGATTTCACGAGCACGAGAAAACGAGGGGATAATAAATTTGTAGGTTTCGACCAATTTGTTTGTCTCGCAAAGAGCACGAGACGTTGGGAGTTGTTTCCAATTGTTAAAATACAGTTCAGTATGTGGGATAGTTTTTTTCTGTTTTTATTACATACGAAATGGCTTGCGAGCCCAAGTTGATTGGGAAAAGTTGTTACTAATTGACCAAAGAACGACGTACTCGAAATTCAAGATTTTTCCGAGGTAATTTGTATTTTTTATGTAATAACCAAAATTTCGAAGAATTTTACGACCGATTTTTTTGAAAAATTCAATAAAGCTTCTTCGATGTTACACAAAAGCTTGTGCAAAGTTTCAAGAGGCTTCACCATTTGGAAATGGAAATATTTAATGTTGAAAATTGCAACTTTTAACACTCGCTCTTATGGGAAACTCGTGAAAATTCAAGATTTTCCGAGGTAATTTGTATTTTTTGTGTAATAACCAAAATTTCGAAAATATTTTATGACCGATTTTTTTGAAAAATTCAATAAAGCTTCTTCGATGTTACACAAAAGCTTGTGCAAAGTTTTAAGAGGCTTCACCATTTATAAATGGAAATATTTAATGTTGAAAATTGCAACTTTTAACACTCGCTCTTATAGGAAACTCGTGAAAATTCAAGATCTTCCGAGGTAATTTGTATTTTTTATGTAATGACCAAAATTTCGAAAAAATTTACGACCGATTCTTTTGAAAAATTCAATAAAGCTTCTTCGATGTTACACAAAAGCTTGTGCAAAGTTTTAAGGGGCTTTACCATTTAGAAATGGAAATATTTAATGTTGAAAATTGCAACTTTTAACACTCGCTCTTATGGAAAACTCGTGAAAATTCAAGATTTTCCGAGGTAAATTGTATTTTTTATATAAAAACAAAAATTTCGAACAAATTTTACGACCAATTTTTTTGAAAAATTCAGTAAAGCTCCTTCGATGTTGCACAAAAGCGTGTGCAAAGTTTTAAGAGGCTTCACCATTTGGGAATTGAAATATTTAATGTTGAAAATTGCAACTTGTAACACTCGCTCTTATAAGAAATTACTGAAAATTGAGATTTTTGTAAATAAATTTCTCGACTTTTACATGGTGAAACCCCTTAAAATTGCGCGAGCCATTAGTCATGACTATTTTCTTTGTACGATGCAAATTTAAGGGAATCCTATCGATAGAAAATTTAGCACACAACGTCCTTAATGGTAATCGATTAAAAAAATAAAATAGGAAGAGCGTTTGATGAGGTTTTGAAGGATTCAATTAAAAATAAAATGTTATGGGGTTTGATTACGAATTAATTCGTAAAATCCAGTAATTATGAAAAAGGAATAATTTCCATTTAATTTTCGTACTAAAAAAAGTAAAAGTGCACAGGATAAATATTCAGCATGATGAACGATTAAGATCTCGAGTCTGTAAAGCTGATAATCTGGATAATCAGTGTCTTCATCATCAGCTGCTGACCACGAGTGTATTTAATTCAATATTTAATCTGATGGTGAACAAAAAACGTGCATTAGCTTTGTCGATGATGAATATTTGGCCTATAATGATTTTTCACGATCGCGTAACGAGCGAGTGAAAATTTCCTTGAAAAACAAAAACAATAATTTCATTTCCCCATTTTCTTCATCTTTATCCTCCATTTTTTGTTGTTCATAATAACGCAACGAGCGTGTCATGATGCGATTATACAGTTGGGCCTTAATGAAACGTCTTCGAGGCTCCGTGAAATTTTCGCACGCGATCTTTTCCAACGTTTGTGTAATTAATTTGAACAAGAACAAATTATTACCATTTTCACGTTTATTGGACTTTTTTCTTCACTTTCTTGTCTCTCGAATTATTTTTCTTCATACTTTGGACGGTCTTTAGGCTTGGTCGTTAAAAAGTTAAAATATTTCCCATGGAATATTCAACGTTTTTTTTTTTTTTTCATCGGAATTCTCACGAGGAACGTGAATCATTGATCGACCTTTCGATCTCGTGTGTCCATGGGTAGAGACAGTTCCATTTTTCGAAGGACACGAGCCCCGAAAAAAAAATGGCCCGAAATATCGAACGATGACTTTTACTTTTGTAACGCACTAAAAAATCAAAAAAACACACACAAACAAACGTAATTGACGTTCTCGTTATCTTTTCGATCCATTTGTCTAGCACTCGAGGCGTTCGAGCATTAATTATAGTTTGGCAAACTTGAAACTGAAGGAATGTAAAAAAAAAAATTACCAATGTCAGTTTAATCACGGTGGCGAGATTTTTATTTTTATCTGATGTGACGAGACAATTATTTTGGGGCGAGGAAACGGGAGCGAGAATTTGGCAATCGAAAAGTAAAAAAAAAAAAATTTTTAAGGTCTCTTGAAAAAAAAAAATCGAGGAAATGGGAATTTTGAATTTATTTTATTGGGATTTTGCTCGTTCTATAAAAGTGGAATTCTGGTTGGAATATTGTTGAGAGCGACGGAAACAGGAAATCGAGATCGTAAAAACAGACACTTCGTGATTTCCTCGTTGTTGAACAATTCTCTAGCCTTTTTTATTATTATTGTTATTTATAATCTGGAGTTTCAAGTTGATTTTAATCGTAATTAAGCAAATGAGAATTTCGTGGGGAATTTCATCGCGGAAACTCGGATTTTCGTTGACGTGCAATAATAACAAATTCGAGACTCTCGTGAGCCTGAGAATAAAAAAAAAAGATGGAGAAAAAAAATTTATGATTGACAGGAAAAAATATAATTAAATTTCTTTTCCGTTGAAGTTGTCAACGCGGAATTGCGAGGAGAAAAAAAAACGAGGACGTAGAAAATGAGTTTGTCATCCGGTTAACGACGTCTCGTGATTTACGCGTGCAATGCAAACGTTATAATTAATAATTTCGCGTGTGAATAATTTCCTCGTCAATGAAATCTCGATCGAGGAAATGCACGTTTTTTTTTTTTCCTTATTTGTTGTTGTTTTTTTTTTAATTGCTTTTTTTTTTCATTGCCATTTTTGCATAAACGAGTTTGGATCACGAAGTGGCGAGTTTGTCTCTACGTTTCCAGCTTTTCCTTCCTAAGGACACACCCCTCAACCAACTAATGACTGTTTTATAGTGCGTTACGTATGCCCCACGCGCCTCTGTGTGGGATTTTGTCGATCGCTGGTTATTAAAGGTAAATAAGGAAACCATTACAAACCGTCATTTTACAACTGTAATGTGTCTTTCAGCGAAATCGTTGAGCTAATTAAAAAAAAATCAAACACATTCCTTCTGGATGTTGAATCCAGTTGAATCAATAAAACCAACATTTCTCTCTATGGGCGAATTTTTTTTCCTGGACAAATGTATGGCAGAGGTTTTCGATGTTTTTTTTTGTTTATTTTTTATCAGAATGGACGAATTTTATCGAAAATCTTTGATGAATCCGGTTGAATTTTTTGCTGGACGATTTTTCCAAAAGTTTTCGATGTCTACTTTTCAATTTTTCGTGAAAATTGAGAAATTTGGTGGGAATAATGAAAAGAGAGAAAAGATCGAGAGAGAATTTTTTTTTCGATGTTTATTTCTTCATTTTTTATCAGAATGGGACGAATTTTATCGAAAATCTTTGATGAATCCAGTTGAATTTTTTGCTGGACGATTTTTTCAAAAGTTTTCAATGTTTACTTTTCAATTTTTCGTGAAAATTGAGAAATTTGGTGGAAATAATGAAAAGAGAGAAAAGATCGAGACAGAATTTTTTTTCGATGTTGATTTCTTCATTTTTTATCGGAATGGGACGAATTTTATCGAAAATCTTTGATGAATCCGGTTGAATTTTTTGCTGGACGATTTTTCCAAAAGTTTTCGATGGTTACTTTTCAATATTTCGTGAAAATTGAGAAATTTGGTGGAAATAATGAAAAGAGAGAAAAGATCGAGAGGGAATTTTTTTTCGATGTTTATTTCTTCATTTTTTATCGGAATGGGACGAATTTTATCGAAAATCTTTGATGAATCCAGTTGAATTTTTTGCTGGACGATTTTTCCAAAAGTTTTTAATGTTTACTTTTCAATTTTTTGTGAAAATTGAGAAATTTGGTGGAAATAATGAAAAGAGAGAAAAGATCGAGAGAGAATTTTTTTTTCGATGTTGATTTCTTCATTTTTTATCAGAATGGACGAATTTTATCGAAAATCTTTGATGAATCCAATTGAATTTTTAGCTGGACGATTTTTCCAAAAGTTTTCGATGTTTGCTTTTCAATTTTTCGTGAAAATTGAGAAATTTGGTGAAAATAATGAAAAGAGAGAAAAGATCGAGAGAGAATTTTTTTTCGATGTTTATTTCTTCATTTTTTATCGGAATGGGACGAATTTTATCGAAAATCTTTGATGAATCCAGTTGAATTTTTGGCTGGACGATTTTTCCAAAAGTTTTCGATGTTTTTTTCAATTTTTCATAAAAATGGAGAAACTTTGTGAAAATAATGAAAAGAGAGAAAAGATCGAGAGGGAATGGACGAAAAAAGGTTCGAGATTGACTGAAAAAGCTAAATGTCGACCACCTGCTGATGAATCTTGGCTGGAACGAGTGTTCCTTTACGCACGAACTGCGAAGCTTACTCGCGGCATGGCGGTTGCAAAGGCAGAGAGAATAAAGCGAGCAGGAGGGATTGCTGTGCGAGAGTCACGGTGGTATCTTCGATCTCGTGCTCGTCGTGGTCGTCGTCGACGTCTGAGCTCGAGTGAAGAAGACGAAGAGGGCGAGTTTGATCGCGGAGAGTCCCATAAACAAGACTGACCATTTTTTTCCTTTTCCCCTCATTTTTTCTCTCCACTCTTTTTTATTATATTCTTAATCCCCGAAAAAGAAACCGAGCCATTCTCGCGGAAGGAATCCGATTTAAATTTCGTCTCTTTAAGGGCTCGCCGAGGATATTCACGGCGATTGAGCTTGAAAAAATAAAAATAAAACGCCTCGAGATCCATTTCCGAGACCCAAATCGATAAAACCCCAAAAATCCCTCAATTTCAAACATCAAAGAAAAAAAAATCCAAGGGTTCGTAGAGAATTGAGTCATTTGTTTATTTATTAAATTTGTTTTTCAATATGGAGTGAGAGGGACTTTAAACTGTTCCATGCTTCGGCAACCACGCCAAAACTTTCTCCTTCAATAACGTGGGCACATCGTGCACATAGAACGAACAGCAAAAGCAAAAGCGTGTCCCACCACCGCAGCAAAGTGCACGATCTCCCATAATAATATGTACATATGCATACAACTGTACAAACGTCTGCATAGATGCATGTAAATTTTCTATTAGACAGCAGGCATTTCGGCTCTGGAGCTCAAAGAATCATCGAAAAACTGCCATGTTCAAAAAGACGTAGTGACTATAAAAAAAATGGTAAAAAATGGTGCAAAGTGAGGCTTTTCGAACGGTCCTTATTAAATTCTCTTACGACCTTTTTCCACCGAGATATAGAACTTGGAACGAGGCTGACCATTTCCATGGGTAAACCCATACCTTTGAGCGGGAGTGTTTGTACACTGAACATTCAATTTCGTCAAAAAACGTCGATATTTTGTTGAATACAGCCAACTAAATATTTTGGGATAATTTCAAAATTTTCGTTATTTCGACAATATTTTTCATTTGTAACGGAACTGTCTGCAAAATTTACGATTGGAAGGACAAAGATTCACTTTTCGAAAAGATTTTCTAGAATGTTTTTTGCTGAAATGACAAAGTTTTCGTGATTTTTCGGAAAAAAACGTTTTGTTTAACGTATCCAACAAAATATCCTGCTTTTTCAACAAAATTTTAGTTTCGGTGTATGTATGGAAATGCATATTCTTAGGTATGGAGATTAGGGGTGTGCGAATATTTGAAAACTTGGAATATTCGGCATCGAATCAAATCAAATTGTTTGATTCGAATTTCAAACCGAATATTCGATATTTTTGAATATGTGACATTTTTCGAGTATTCGATTTTTTTTTCGAATATCCGATTTTTCTTCGAATATTCCATTTTCTTTCGAATGTTCGATTTTTTTCGAAAATATTCGGAAAAAGATTTCGAAAGGATTTGCGAAAATCCGCTATTTTTTAGGGGTGTGCGAATATTTGAAAACTTGGAATATTCGGCATCGAATCAAATCAAATTGTTTGATTCGAATTTCAAACCGAATATTCGATATTTTTGAATACGTGACATTTTTCGAGTATTCGATTTTTTTTCGAATATCCGATTTTTCTTCGAATATTCCATTTTCTTTCGAATGTTCGATTTTTTTTCGAAAATATTCGGAAAAAAGTTTCGAAAGGATTTGCGAAAATCCGCTATTTTTCGGAAATTTATCGAATACTCGAAAAATCGATGAATATTCGATTCGATTTTTCGAGTATTCGATAAATTTCCAAAAAATAGCGGATTTTCGCAAATCCTTTCGAAATTTTTTTCCGAATATTTTCGAAAAAAATCGAATACTCGATTTGAAAATTCGAAAATTCGAAATTTTAATGTTCGATCCGATTCGATTCGATCACTATTCGCACACCCCTAATGGAAATGTATGTATAGAGATAATTATATATATGTACGAAAATGCATAATCCTATGTCTGTGTACGTCTGAATCTCGTATGACCTCACACATGGGAACGACTCTATAGATATAGACGTGTAGGTATAAATAGTAATAATAAATGAATAGGAAAGGTAGAGTGGAGGCTGCGGAGTCCGGTGTGAATTCATGCTGGGATAAATATCGCGAGGACCTTTTGCTATCAGTTGGTCGTATCGGTAAACACGTTTGAGCTGGAGAGTTTTAAAAAGTTGACGAGGTCTGTTCGGTAATGCCGTTTCTACTGCGGATTCGGTCGTGAGTTTCGGTCCGATCTACTTATTCAATTTTTTTTTATGGCCAACTATTTTCGTCGTAATAACGTAAGGAACGATACGTAACGGTGAAATGTACGGAGAGTTCGCACGGAGACTATTTGAATAGCGATCGATCGCGTGGAATTAATGATTTATTTAGTTCTCCAGCTGCTGCGGCTCTTAGGCAATGACGACGTCATCGCTGGAGCGTGCTACGATTGCAGGAATTTTCTCTGAGTCGTGGACTCGTTTTTTTTTTTTTTAATTAATCAAATATTTAATTAATTATTTATTTTATTAATTAATTAAGTTTTTTTCTCCGAGACTAAGAATTTTCTGACAAAAATAGTTGGAAAAATGTTGATTTTGAAGATTTTCGTGTTCGCAACATCAAATGACGTCGAAATGCTCGAAATTATTTGATTCGCATTGATTAATCGATCGAGACGAAATTGATAATCGAGTGAGAGAAAAAAACTTGAAATTTTACGTTTTTTTTAATGCAGTTGCAAATATTTGACGATAATTATCCATGTGAGCACGTCATGCGCTTGGAACAGACACAGAATGACGTCATGGCCGTTTGCCTTGCGGTTCTTATTTCTCGATATAATTACCGGAGCAGCGACGACTGTACGTGCACATAAGGAACTTTTCTACTCGCGACTCGCTCCCCCGGGAGACATCACGAGACATTTGTTGCATTTCTGCGAGTTGCCAGCAAGCCAGACCATCGATCTTGGGAGTTTTCGCCAAAAAAGGTCGCCGGAGACGTTTTTTCAATTTTTTCGAGAATTTTGAGACAAAAAATTGAAAATTTTAGTTTGATCGAGTGATCGAAATGGTTCGCAGTCCCTGGGACGTTGAAAAGTCAAAAAATCCTCGAGAAACGATGAGACCAAACGTTTGACCTTGATCGACACACTTTGACCTTGAAAATCCAACCAAGGCGACGAGAAACTGTGAAAATCGTTCGTCCCCATGGAAAATTGATGTTGGGACGTGCTTTTAGATGAATCTGGCGAATTATATGGGATCGGGATAAGATAAAGAGTAGAATCGCTGTCCAGGCAAATGGTCGGTGAGACGGAGACTAGAGGGAGGCCAAATGGGCTGTTAGGTGTATAAAAGTGTAATGATAGATCAGCGGTAATGCATGAGTCGAGGAGAGTGGGGATTAAGTGCCTTAAAGTATAGACTGGATGGTTTGACTTTCTTCGTGCATGATGCTTCGTATCTCGAGCATGTTTGCATAAATTATTGTGCCTCCTGTGGTGGAGGAGGGTGTGTGTGTGTGTTATGGCATAGAATCTGTCACATTTGAAGCCTGGGGTGAGGCGCACAAAAGCTCCATTTGCATAGGCTACTTGATACCGGTAATTGCAGCTGTACGACATTAATCATGTATCATGATCGTCGTTTGATCGTCCTCGTGACATTTTCGAGGGATCCGACACTGAGAATTTGTCGAGAAAGCAAAAAAATAGTTCAATAAAAAAAAAAAAAAATTAAAAAATCATTGTTTGGCTAATTAATTCGAAATGAATCGACGTCGTAATTGCTCAACTGCTAAAATAGGCCAATAATCGGATCGAATTTTCATCGATTTTTCCAGTATTCGATAAATTCCTAAAAAATAATTATTTATTTATTATAATAATAATAATTATTTATTATTATAATAATAATTATTATTATAATAATAATTATTTATTATAATAAATTATAATTATTTATTTATTTATTATAATAAATATTATTATAATAATAATTATTTATTATAATAAATTATAATTATTTATTTATTTATTATAATAAATATTATTATAGATAATAATAATTATTTATTAAATAATAATAATATTTATTATTATAAGAGATAATCATTAATAATAATGAATTAATAACAAATAATAATTATTATAAATAATAATAATTATTATTTATTAATAAATAATAATAATTATTATTTATTACTATTTATTATTATTTATTATTTATAATTATTATTATAAATAATAATTAACATTATTTATTATAATAAATAATAATAAATAACAAATTACAATGAATCATGGAAATATACAATAATAAAACAATGATAAATTAATTTTTCTATTACTGCTCAATTATTTATAAAAATAAACGCCAAATTTGGGGTGAAATTGTAATTTTTTTAAATTTTCCACGCGGACCGAAATATATACGTGTGTAATGTTCAAGAGTGCGGTGTACGAGATATTATTACTGGCAATCTAACCGAGCTAGATTGAATTTTAGCCCGAAGCGTCTCTTCATTGAATAATCGTAGAAGCTAACGTTGAGTTTTAATTGCATCTGTCCTACGCTTTTCCCTCCCTCTTCCTCTTCCCCTGGCCCCCTCAAACATATGTACACATGCTTGATGTACAAGCACACATGTGTACACGGCTTGCAAATTACTTGGTAAAGTAGCGAATGCACTTGATGTGGGAAATTCATGGAGACATGTCCCACGGTGGGAATCAAGTCCAAATGCAACGATGCACTCTGCATAACGAATAATAGTACGTGCCGTTCGTATACAAAGACCAAACATTTCCCTCCAGCCATTTATAACGCACAAAGATTCCTCCTCATTTTCCTCTCGAGATAATTCACCGACTATACAAGTTTTTTTATCTCATTTACACACACTCGTTGGCTACGGAAATTTATCAACTTTATTTATTTTTATATTACATACTGTGATATGATATGATGTTGTATTATATTTTATATATTATATAACATAATTTGATATAATATATTATCAAATAATATTTTATATGCAAATGCATTATAAAATGATATAAAATAATGATTTCTAATGAAATTAAAAAAATATATATATTACAATATATTTCTAATATGTAGGGGTGTGCGAATATTTTGAAACTTGGAATATTCGGCATCGAATCAAATCAAATTGTTCGATTCGAATTTCAATCCGAATATTCGATATTTTTGAATGTGTGACATTTTTTCGAGTATTCGATTTTTTTTCGAATATCCGATTTTTCTTCGAATATTCCATTTTCTTTCGAATGTTCGATTTTTTTCGAAAATGTTCGGAAAAAAATTTCGAAAAGATTTGCGAAAATCCGCTATTTTTTAAGGGTGTGCGAATATTTAAAAACTTGGAATATTCGGCATCGAATCAAATCAAATTATTTGATTCGAATTTCGAACCGAATATTCGATATTTTTGAATACGTGACATTTTTTCGAGTATTCGATTTTTTTTCGAATATTCCATTTTCTTTCGAATGTTCGATTTTTTTCGAAAATGTTCGGAAAAAAATTTCGAAAGGATTTTCGAAAATCCGCTATTTATTATAATAAATAATTATTGTTATAATAAATCATAATAAATAAATGATTATTATAATAAATATATTATTAATATTGAAAGAAATTGGCAAACTTTGTGGAATTTTCTCCATGTTTTGCTTTTAAATAATTTGGTGATCGAATATGGTGCAGTTGGGATGATTGTCCCTGAAAATGCATTAATGCACTTTCGGTTGAAGGATGCGACGAAAAAGGACACACTCTCCCTTTTTTTGTTTAGTTTAATTAATTAATTGTTTGTTTTGTTTTTTTTTTTTTTACTTTTTTTTCGCTGTATTTGGCAGTGAAATCTTTAGTGAGATTGTAACGATTGTTTACAGTTTTAGTAGCGATGAAAACGAAGGTGAGAACGTGCTGTTGGAATTAGTTGGCAATGCAATTGAGCAGAATTGGAATTGAGTGTAATTGGGTGCGAGGAAATGACTTTCGTTCGGAGCGAATATGCTAATTCGTGATTGTTCTCTTTAGAGGCGATTAAGGTTGGATTTTCAAGACTCGAGGCTTTGATTTTATTGGAAAATGAGAAATAAATGAAATTGAAGGAAATTAAATTTCTTGGCTCGAGGTTTTTTTCTTGTCGTGATTTTTTTTGTCACGATCGATCGATTCGGCAGGAAAAAACGATTTTAAAATGCTCGTTCGCCATCGGCACTTTCAAGAGATTTATTTTTTTTCTTTTTTTACTGGGACTTGAAAAATTTGGGAATCGTCACTCGACGCAGTGAACGGGAAAAAAAACGTCCCGATTTATCTTTGAATCCCTTTCTCTCATTCTTTGCCTTCATCTTCAAGCCCCTTCGCGTATAAGCCACGTGGCAAGCTTTCTTAACATATCTCGTTCTCGACACAATCGAAACGCGGCGTTTTCTTACCAAAGAGGATGCGACACGGGAGATACCGGCTCCATCGCCAATTAAAATTAATTACTTCCTTCTATTGATTTACCGCGACAAAGGCTCCATTGAACTTTGGGCTGAGTCCCAAAATAATCGAAAAAAAACATTTAAAATTCACTGATGACTGAGAATTCACGTTTTATCATCACAAAATTACTTTATTTAGGATTCTTTAGTAATTTTGTATCAAAATTCTTGACAGCAAAACTAAAAATTTCCTCTATGAAGAAAAATTCTCTGACGTCAAGAATTTGAGATATATAATTTCCAATTTTTAACTTTTCCCATCTAAACGCGTGTAACTCATTCGAATTTTCGAAAAATTCGAATTTTCGAAAAATTCGAATAATTCTCGAAAAATTCGAATGATTTCCGAAAAATTCGATTAATTTTCGAAAAATTCGAAAAATTCGAATAATTTCCAAAAAACTCGAATAATTTTCGAAAAATTCGAATGATTTCAGAAAAATTCGAATAATTTCCGAAAAATTCGAATAATTTTCGAAAAATTCGAATGATCTCCGAAAAATTCGAATAATTTTCGAAAAATTCGAATGATTTCCGAAAAATTCGAATGAGTTCCGAAAAATTCGAATAATTTTCGAAAAAATCGAATAATTTCCGAAAAAATTCGAATGATTTCCGAAAAATTCGAATGAGTTCCGAAAAATTCGAATAATTTTCGAAAAAATCGAATAATTTCCGAAAAAAATCGAATGATCTCCGAAAAATTCGAATAATTTTCGAAAAATTCGAATGATTTCCAAAAAATTCGAATGAGTTCCGAAAAATTCGAATAATTTTCGAAAAAATCGAATAATTTTCAAAAAATTTGAATAATTCCCGAAAAAATCCAATAATTTTTGAAAAATTCGAATAATTTCCGAAAAATTCGAATAATTCTCGAAAAATTCGAAAAATTTCCGAAAAATTCGAATATCTTTCGAAAAATTTGAATAATTTCCGAAAAATTCGAATAAATCTCGAAAAATTCGAATAATTTTCGAAAGATTCGTATAATTTCCGAAAACATCGAATAATTTCCGAAAAATTCGAATAATTTTCGAAAAATTCGAATAATTTCCGAAAAATTCGAATAAATCTCGAAAAATTCGAATAATTTTCGAAAGATTCGAATAATTTTCGAAAAATTCGAATAATTTCCGAAAAAATCGAATAATTTGCGAAAAATTTGAATAATCGCAGATTTTTGTTTGTTTTTTCATTCATTTCCAGGTCACCCTGTATGTACGAGTGAGATTCTTCGCTGCGATGGCTGGTTCTATCCGTGGATGGTTACGAGAGGTTCAACTAACTCAAGCGAGGAGATCCAGGCAGAAGTGGTTGGCCCTCGGTGAGATCGCATCGAGGAATCCCGAGCACCCTGAACTTGAACTTCCTCGGCGATGATTCTCCGCGCACTCTTGAGGACGCGACTACCGTTTGCATAATAAGTCGTAAAAGCAATAGAAAAACGAGCCTTCGATGCTGTCGTTCAACGAACTTGAAAAAAAAACTCTTGCACGGTAAAAAAATGCCCAAACGAATGATTCTGAATATAAATGAAAATAATCGATAACCAACGAAACTCGAGGCCCTCGTAAATCACCTACGAATCATTAAGGAATATCAATTCGAAACAGAAACCCAATAACATTCGATACCCCGCAATCATAATTAATGATTTTCCATCGAAACGTAATTATCGGGATTTCGTTGCTCTGCCACATTCCCATACGAATATTTCTCCGTAATGAAAGTAATCAGGAAACTGCAATCTGCCATTTATTCATTTATTTATTTATTTATTCATTTATTTAGTCATTTCTATAGTCATTTATTGATTTATTTAGTTATTTATTCAATTATTTTGTTATTTATTCATTTATTTATTTATTTATTCATTTATTTAGTCATTTCTATAGTCATTTATTGATTTGTTCAGTTAGTTATTCAATGATTTTGTTATTTATTCATTTATTCATTTATTTATTCATTTATTTAGTCATTTATTGATTTTTTTAGTTATTTATTCAATCATTTTGTTATTTATTCATTTATTTATTTATTTATGCATTTATTTAGTCATTTTTATAGTCATTTATTGATTTATTCAGTTATTTATTCAATTATTTTGTTATTTATTTAGTCATTTTTGAAGTTATTTGGTTATGGGACTTCCGGTGTAACCGAGACGCGAGTAGTTTGTTCGTAAGTGTTAGGGACGGAAAGTGTCGGGTAAAACTACAGACGAACGGAAGGATATTGGAATAATTTGGAACAGTGGAAGCAAGGAAGGCAGAGGAAGGGATAGAATAAAGAAATATAGAAAAAGAGTGATTGGGAAGCGGGGAAAATAGCTTGCAAAGCGTGGTGAAAAAGTGAGGTTAAGTGGAAATTGAGAATGGTGGAACAGCGGGAGCAGCAGAAAAACGACGACAGCGCCGGAAGTAAGAAGGTAGCAGAAAACGGAACTACCGAACACGGAGAGGCGCTAGAGTCAGCGGCGGTCGGTAAAAGAGGAAGAGGCCGACCACCTGGGTCGAAAGGAACAAAAAAACGGGAAACAGCTGACCAAGGAAACTTGAAGAAATTTTGGGGAAAGATGAGAGAGGGGAAGGAGAAGCTAAAAAATGGAACTGAAACAAATACGGACGAAGAGGACGAGGAAGGACTTTTAATCAGTCTCGCGGAAAATGCGTTCAAGAAAAGTGATAAAATTCCAAACTCGCCGGTGAGGAAGGAAGTGGAGGGAAAGGGAGGCAATGAAGGAACACAGTTACGGTTTGAGGCAGAAATCTTCAAAAGCAGTGCCGAAAAGTCAATACCGAAAACGACCGAAGCGGAGGAAGGGGACAAAAACCCCGAAACGGGACCCGCGGATGAAGGAGCCGAAAAAGGGGAACGTCCGGGTTACCCGACAGACATCGGTGAACAAACAGAGAAGCTCGACTCTCAACTGGGAAAACTAATTAGGGAAATGGAAGGAAGAATTAAAAATCAAATCGCGAAGGAGATGGGCAGCTTCAGGGAAGAAATACGACGAGAAATCTCACCGCTCCCGTGTAGATGCGAACAGATGGGTAAGATTATAAAAGACCTCTTGACAGAAGCGGAACAGTGGAAAATGATACAGTACAGAGAGGCGGTGCAATGGCAGGAAGAGAAAGACGAAATGCAAGAAAAGCTAGAAAGTTGGAAAGAAAGGGCCCTGCGTAGTGAGAGAGAGATTGAGAACATCGTCAGCTCACACCGAGACACGCGCTCTCAGTATTCAGGGTATGAGGAAGCGGAGGGGGAGAACAACGGCACCGCACCGATAGATCAGAACGAGAATAATAACAACGACTATCCCAACGCTTACTATCCCAATGTGCATGAGGGAGGAAAACAGAAGGGAACAGGAATAAAGGAACGGGACCGAGGGAATCGTGACACGCAGAGAGGAGGTGGAAATCAAGAGCCTAATGGAGAAACGTCAAACGATATCGGCGATAATGCAGACGGCGACTTCGTGAGAGTGAGAAGGAAGAAAGGGAGGAAACAGAAAAACACCACAGCGCCAACCCGACTGACTCAATCGGAATGGAAATGGGAACTAGAGGAAAGAAGGAAGAGGAAGAAAAACATCAAAGTATGGGGCGTAAGTAACAGGGGAAATAAGCACGAAGTGGCACGAGAGGTTCTACAACTCTTGGGGACGAGACTGGGAATGCGCCCGAAGATCACCGAGGTCCTATTACTCGGAGGCGGCCCTGTGGTGACGATTGGGTCAATGGAAGATAAAAAAAGAATAATGAGGAGAAGGAGGGAGCTCGACGGACTCGGCGTCAGGCTGGACGACGACCTAACGACACGGGAAAAAGAAGTCGACAAATGGATTGACATGGAAGTGGAAGAAATACGAAGAAATGGAAGAAACGCGAAGAAAGGGTTCATGAAGATGTGCGTCGACGGAAAATGGAAGTACTGGGACGAACTACTGGGGACGATGGAAAACGACAGGAACGACTCCTTTCGCGCAGACAACAAAAGAAGAATGTAAAATACTGTCGTGGAATATAGCGGGGTTAAAAAATATCAGGGCGGCAAAGGATTTCTTAGAGTCTTTTGAAATTATAATGTTGCAAGAAACTTGGTTAGAGAAAGAGTGGGCAGAAAAACCACTAAATAAATTAGCAAAGGGATTTACTTGGTACCAAAAAACAGCAGAAAGACGAAACGAAAGGGGAAGAGCGAGCGGGGGCCACCTGATAGGAATAAAGAAAAGTTTAAGAGAAAGATATGAGGTAGAGAAATGGAAATACGGAATGATAATTAAGATTCGGAGTGAAGAGGGGGAAAAATGGCTATGGATAATAGAAGTGTACAATCCAGTAGGCTTTGGAACTCTGGAAGGCACACTAAAAAACCATGTAGAAAACGGGATAGAACAAGGAGCGGGCATAATAATTGCGGGAGATCTAAATGCCAGAATTGGAAGGAAAAGCGGAATAGTGGAATGCGAAAAATCAGGGGGTATAGCGTGGCTAAGAAACTCGGAAGATAACGTTGTAAATACAGATGGGAGGAAGCTACTGAATTTCTGTGACAAATTGGGCCTTGCAATAATGAATGGCAGAACAAAAGGGGATGAAATGGGCAGAGTCACTTACGTGGGAGGTGGGGGCGGGAGCTCAGTGCTGGATTTGGTAATATGGTTGGAAGACGAGGACGAGGGATTACTGCAATCCTTAGAAGTGGTACCGAGAGTAGAGTCGGACCATCTCCCAGTCGCATTTGCAGTACAGGGAATCCTTAGACAAGTAAAAAATACAAAAAAGACGGAAAAGGGGAAAAACAAAACGCTCAGGGTAAAAAAACTGGTGTGGGACGAGAAAGCCTCCACGGAATACGAGGAAGAAATAAATAAGGCATGGGTGGAAGGGGGGGACCCTGCAGATATGACGACGAATGAGAGATGGACCAAATTAAAAGAAACAATCTGGACAGCAGCGGAAAACGCAGGTTTGGTCAAAACTGCGTTACGGGGAGGGGAGAATGAAATCTGGCTAAGCGAGGAAGAGAAACTCCAAAAGAAAAAAGTGTGGGCGTGTTTAAGAAAATACCTGAAAAACAAAACGGACAGGAACAGGATCGCACTGGCAGACGAAAGAAAGGAATGGAGAGAGATTATAGAGAAAAAACGAAAGGAATGGTTCGAAATGAGATGGAGACTGGTAACAGAGAGCAAAGACATGACAGAATGGTGGAGAGCCATTGGGAAATTTAGAACAAAAAGAAAATATGCCGGAGAAAATATCGGGAAAGGAGAATGGGTAAAACATTTCAAAGAACTGTTGAACGGAGCGGGGAGGGACGAGGACCAAGAGAACCAATCGAAGCCTTGGGAGGGAGACGAAATGACAGGAAACGCAGCCCAAAACGAGCTGGACCAAGAGATAGGGAAAGAAGAATTCCTGAAAACGATAAAAAAACTGAAAAGACGGAAAGCTGCGGGGGAGGACGGGATCACAGGGGAATTTTTCAAATACCTGCCGGAGAGAGTGCAAGAAGAGCTAAGGGCGGTGATAAACAAAATATGGGAAGAGGGAAATCTCCCAGAAAAATGGGAAATAGCCAGAATTTTCCCGATACATAAAGCGGGAGACGAGAACGATGTGAAGAACTACAGGGGAATCTCACTTTTGAATTTGGGCTACAAAATACTCACGAACATAATGGCAAATAGAATCAGAAATTGGGTAGAAAAAGAGGGAATTATAAAAGAAAGTCAAGCCGGATTTAGACCAAAAAGAGGAACTAGAGATCACATATTCGTGTTGAACTCGCTCATAAATAACAGATTGAGGAAAAAAAAAGGGAAATTGTATGTGGCATTTGTGGATTTTAAAGCGGCCTTTGACAAGATTGACCGGAACCTGCTGCTCAAAAAACTATGGGAGAAGGGCCTGAGAGGAAGGATGCACAGAATGGTGAGAGGAATATACGGAAAAACGACAAACGAAATAATTGCAAGCGAAGGTACAACGGAAAGCTTTGAGACGGAGAAAGGGGTAAGACAGGGCTGCCCGCTAAGCCCAACCTTGTTCGGAATCGCGCTGGACGACGTGGACGAGGAATGGGAAAGAAAAGGAATAGGAGGCACCGTCATGGGTAAAGGAAAATTCTACGCGATGAAATACGCGGATGACATTGCAATCCTGGCGGAGGAAGCAGATGAATTGGAAAAAATGCTAAAGATACTAGAGAAATACGTAGAAAAAACAAAAATGGAGGTCAATGTAAGCAAAACAAAAATCATGGTATTCAGGAGAGGGGGTAAGAGGAAAAAAAATGAAGGGTGGAAATTTAAAGGTGAAACTATAGAGGTGGTCAATGAATTTAAATATTTAGGCTTCCTTTTCTCCACAAATAACACCCTAAAAAAGCACCTAAACATGGTAGCAGGGAAGGCGAGGAAAGCAGCGAATGCGGTCTGGGGAGTAATGAAACGAGCGGGGGTCAACAATCTGAAGCAGAGACTACAACTCATGGACTCCCTGGTTAAATCAGGAGCGTTGTACGGAGTTGAATTGTGGGGATGGAGACGGAGAGAGGAAATTGAAAAAATGCAGGGTCGTTTTGTCAAGATGGCTTTGGGAATAGCCAGAAACACGCCAAATTATCTGTGGAAAATAGAAGCCGACAGAAGCAGCGTCGAAATCGAAGCCAGAAGAAGGGCAGGGAACTATTTACTGGAAATTTTGAAAATGGACGGCAATCGATGGCCAAACATATGCCTTAAGGAGGAAATCAGAAATATATCTAACGGAAACGCTTCTAAATGGGGCGAGGACCTAAAGGACGCAATGGCAGAAGTAGGGGAAGGAAGAATATGGGATTTAATGAGAAGCGGAGGCCAGCAAAAAGAAATCGAAAAGATACTCACGGAAGGGCTGGAGACGAAAAGGGACCAAGACATACAAAAGGACTGGGTAGGAATTGATAAATCGACCTTCGCCCCAATGTATAAAAACATAAAAAAGGAAATCGGAAGAGACAAATACTGGGAAGAGAAAGAAGTAAAAGGACATATCAAAGAAGAATGGGCAAGGCTGAGGTGTGGGAATATCGGAAAGGTAGGGAAAAAAGGATTCCTGAACTGGAAATGCGAACTGTGTGATGAAGATGACGAGAGCTTGGAGCACGTATGGACATGCCAAATAGCGAGAGAGGGAATAAAAAAAGAATGGGTGGAAGCAGTAGACACCTGGAGAAATAACAGGACAGGAAGCATATTAGATAACTGGACGATCGAAACGCTTCAGGGCGAAATTAATAAAGACATATGTGAATATATAAGAAGCTTTGGGAGATTGAAAAAAGAGTACAACGAGAGGGAACGAATGGGTCAGGGAAGGGAGGGAGAGGAAGAAATCTGAAAGACGTGCGAAAGCTCAAGCTTCATCTGCAAAAAGGGCTGCGATAATAGTTTTAAATTGGCTCATCGAAGACGAGCGAAAATGAAAGAAAAATGTGTTATTAGTGTAAGACAAGGACAATGTATAAAGCAATATGCGATACAAAGGAAATGAATAAAAATAAAAAAAAACAGTTATTTGGTTATTTATTTATTCGTTTATTCATTCATTTATTTATTCATTTAGTTATTTATTCAGTTAGTTGATTATTTAATCATTTAGTTTTTTATTTATTGATTTATTGATTCATTTATTTATTCATTTATTCAGTTGTTTATTTATTTATTCATTCAGTTATTTATTAAATTGTTTAGTTATTTATTTATTTAGTCATTTATTCATTTAGTCATTTGTTTATTTGTTTATTTATTTATTTATTCATTTATTTATTTATTTAGGTTATTTGTTGATTTTTTTATGGCGAATAATGATGGTAATAAATGGATAAGGGGTCGTATCAGTTACGTGAGAGTTTCGCGTTGAAATAGTGCGTCATAGACACGCGCGGTGTTTTGCCACACCCACGTCAAGAGCGAGCAGCACCAGGTGAGTTGGAAAATCAAGTTAAAAAGTTGTAAGAGGCAGGAAGGCGTGGTAGCGCGATGCAGGGGGCAGCTCAATGCCAAGAATGCGGTGTAAAAGTGGTTCCGTTTCGTTCCTATCGAAATAACACACTTTTATCTCATACGTTTATATTTCTCGTTCCTCAATCATTTTCTATATAAACAACTTAACATTATTCGTCCGAGTAAACACGATCGAGTTGCCTGCTTTTTTTTTTCTTACTTTTTTTTCTCGTTACTGCTGGTGATGGATCATAAACGCGAGGGAGAAATATTGCGTCACGTTAAACACGTTTCTTTGCGAGTATCGAACCATTTTATTATATGAAAACGAGTTGCTCGAGTTTTTGGATACTCGCGGAGCCAGCAATATCGAAATATCCGGACGAATTATTTCTCATTAACTCGGTAGACTCGCCGCGAGCATTTTTCTACACAACTTTTCAATATTTCCTGCACAGACATTCTCGTCAATATGTTAATTCTCAAAAATCGAGCAAACGCATTACTCTCTGCAACGTCGAGCGAGCTCGGTCCATTACGGATGCTGGCACGAGACGAAACAATTACAAAAATTACTCCGAGTGTGGGGAAAAGAAAAAAAAAGGGGGGAATGTCCGAAACTGCGTTATTGCGAGGAAATTGTTGTGGAATTCTTGGCAACGCAGTTAACGGAGGTGGAACAAATTGTTACGAACTTTTGCAGCAATTTTGACTATGCGTTGCTTTTTCCCAAGATGCTGGAAAATTTGCATTGGGCAGGGGGAATTAAACTTTCTACGCGGTCTTTAAGGACCTTGCATGCTCTATTTTCTATCGATAGAATTCCTTCAAATTTGCAATACTCAAAGAGAATAGTCACGTGTCTAATGGCGCGCGCAATTTTAAAGGGTTTCACCATACGTCGAAATAGTTATTTATAAAAATCACTATTTTCAGTATTTTCTCGTAAGAGCGAGTGTCAAAAGTTGCAATTTTCAACATTAAATATTTCCATTTCTAAATGGCGAAGCCCCTTAAAACTTTGCACACGATTTTGTGTAACATCGAAGAAGCTTTATTGAATTTTTCAAAAAAATCGGTCGTAAATTTTTTCGAAATTTTGGTTTTTACATAAAAAATACAATTCACCTCGGAAAATCTTGAATTTTCACGAGTTTCCCATAAGAGCGAGTGTTGAAAGTTGCAATTTTCAACATTAAATATTTCCATTTCTAAATGGTGAAGCCCCTTAAAACTTTGCACACGATTTTGTGTAACATCGAACAAGCTTTATTCAGTTTTTCAAAAAAATCGATCGTAAAATTGTTTCGAAATTTTGGTTATTATATAAAAAATACAAATTACCTCGGAAAATCTTGAATTTTCACGAGTTTCCCATAAGAGCGAGTGTTAAAAGTTGCAATTTTCAACATTAAATATTTCCATTTCTAAATGGTGAAGCCCCTTAAAACTTTTCACACGCTTTTGTGTAACATCGAAGAAACTTTATTAAGTTTTTCAAAAAAATCGGTCGTAAAATTGTTTCGAAATTTTGGTTATTACATAAAAAATACAAATTACCTCGGAAAATCTTGAATTTTCACGAGTTTCCTATAAGAGCGAGTGTTAAAAGTTGCAATTTTCAACATTAAATATTTCCATTTCTAAATGGAAAAGCCTCTCAAAACTTTGCACGCGGTTTTGTGTAACATCGAAGAAGCTTTATTGAGTTTTTCAAAAAAATCGGTCGTAAAATTTTTTCGAAATTTTGGTTTTTATATAAAAAATACAAATTACCTCGGAAAATCTTGGATTTTGAGTATTTTGTTCTTTAGTCAATTAGTAACAACTTTTTTTAATGAACTTGGCTCGCAAAGCATTTTGTATGTAAGAAAAACTGATAACAAAAATTTGATTTGAGCGTCGCCATAAAATGTCCTTAATTTCGATGAAATGAAATTGTGAAAATTCTGGTCGAATATTTAAATGGAACTGGAGACATGAAAATTCACGCTGACTCGATGGAGAGGGGGGGAGATATCCAGTTATTAAAAGCTTTCACAATCTTGTCGCACGCCGAATGGTTTACCGAGGACAAAATTTATGGACACGAGCTCGAGCGAGTTGCTCGGTAATAATATTTTTATCGAGACTCGAGCCTCCCAACATCGCTGGCAAAGTTCGCCGCATATCGAATTGCACACCCCGTTATTTTCATGCACGTCGAGACTTTGCACTTCGAACATTTCTCAAATCGTGCAGCGGCTCTGTTTGTCAAGAAAATGTAAGAGAAAAAAAAAACAAAAAAATACACGAAGAAAATCGTTAAGTAAATTTATCAACGACGACACGTTACGTGTGTTACAAAATAATTCGGAACGATCAATGAATAAACTTGGGGTCAAAGAAAGATTTTGTGAAAAAATGAATCGGGAAAAAAAAAGAAATTTTGAAACTTTTTCAATCGAAATTTTTTTTTTCTCCATCAATAAATTAATTTTATGAATTTAATTAATTGCAATTCTATGAATTTCAATAAATCTCATTAGAATTGATCAACAAATTCAATAAATTTTATTAATTCAAATTATTTAATAATATTTATTAATTAAAAAATTAATTAATTAATTAATCAAAATATTAATTAATTATTGATTAATTAATTAATTAATCACTCATTTATTAATTAATTGAGAATACTTATTAATTAATTATCAATCAATTAATTACTTAATAAATTAATGATTAATTAATTAACTACTTATTAATCGATTAATCAAAATAATATGATGATAATAATGAAAATTGGAAAAATCAATAAAAAAATCGAGAGAAAAGAAATTTTTATTGACAAATTATGGTGAATAAATGTGTCGAATGGTAATTAATTTGATATTGATTATTGATCGGAATTGAAAATGATCGGATTGGATATCGCTTAGCCATAAAAATGGGTGAATTAATTATGAGATCTGTGAAGAGGACGTGATGGAAAAAGTGAGAAAAAATATTTGAGTTATAAATGAACAGGATGAAGTTTAAATATTGGCTCTAATTATAATTGCGCCGATGACTAGGAATGCGAGTAAAAATGGAGAATGTCCGTGTGCGGCGAGTATTTATGGTCGATTTATTCCGGGAACTTATGAATTGTTGGATAAAAATGTATAAAAATGTGCAGGTCTCGAGAGAAGGAGAGCTCGTGGATTTTCTTTGAGTGAATTGACAGAGAGGCCTGGCGGGCACTCTCGACGCGTACCGGGACTCGATGATCGTTTGAAAACCTGTTCGCTTGCGCTAGCCTCGGTTAACACGAGTTGTAAAACGATTTTATTGCGAAACTTGAAGGAATACCGATTATTAGCCATATTTATACCGTCGATCGATGATATCGCTGCGATATTGTCTAATTAACGTAACATACATCACTCACTAACTTTTGACAAACTCATTAACCAAATCTATAATAATAATCCACTTTGTATTCCGAACCATAACCATTTGTACTCCTTTTACTTTCGATTTTCTTCAAATAGTGGCCGAACCATCGTTGTGTGACGTCGATCATTAAAATTTTCATTATTAATCAATAATTACCTCATTTATCGATTAATTACAATAATTAATCGATATTTGATAATTAATAAAATGTTTTGTACTCCTTTTACTTTCGATTTTCTTCCAATATTGGCCGAACCATCGGTGTGTGACGTCGATCATCAAAATTTTCATTATTAATCAATAATTACCTCATTAATTGACTAATTACAATAATTAATCGATATTTGATAATTAATACAATGTAATAATTACTATTTTCTTTAAAAATTATATATTAATTATAAAATATAATAATTAATGTAAAATATTGATAATTATACATTAATTAATTAATTAATTATTGATTAATTATTGTCAATTAATGACTTAATTAGTTAATGAGTAATTATTATCGATTAAAAAGGTTTATTAATCAAGAACCTAATTTGTTAATGAGTCGATGAATGAATGAATAAAAATTATTCGAAAATGAATGGAATAATCGTGACGCAGTTGTCGCTAAAAATTTCAATAGCGCAATCGATACCTTTCGATTATTTCGAAGCTACGAATAAAACGGTAGAAAAGCGTGTAACCGCGTCTTGTCGAACCGTGTGAAATCGTTTTTTTCTCTACCGGGATTGTTGTCCATTGAGGTATCGATGAGTTTCGATCGCGGAAACGATTCGAGGAGAGTTTAAAAAATAATTAAATTCACCGCGAGACCGACTAATTTTTATCCACGCGCAATGAAAGTACGAAAATTGTTGCAATAACGGAAAAACGTTTTTCCGGCACTTTTCATCCGCGCTGTGACAGTCGCTTTTGCAATAATAATAATTTATTCTTGCGTCTTCTCTCGTGCACTTTTTTCTACGCACAACTCTCACTCTCGTTCTCGTATATTTTTCACTCCATGGAAGAAAATACATCGTCGAGTTTCTGGCTGTTTCATATATACATTTAATTTCCATTTCTCGGTCTCACATGCGACGCGGAATTATTAGCGAGTTAATGAATCAACAGGGATCGCAGACGCGACTCCATCCGTGGGAAATTTTCAGCCTTACAGACTTATTTTCGTAACAATGAAAAATGAATAATAATCGGTTCATTGTACGACGTAAAGTCACTCGAAACCACACCCTTAAGGCGAGTTTATTACAATCATTGATTAATTTTCAATTATTAATTAACAAATAATTGATTAATAATTAATTAATTGATTAGTATTAATTATTAATTATTTAGTTATTAATTAAATAATTAATTATTTAATAATTCATTAATTAATAATTAATTATTTAATTAATAATTAATTATTTAATAATTAATTTATTTATTATTAATTAATTTTTTAATTATTATTAATTAATAATTAAAAAATTGAAAAATTAAAATTCAGAAATTATTAATTGTTAATTAATAATAAAAAAAACCAAAAAAAATTAATTAATATTTGTTAATTATTTAAATTATTTATATTAATATAATATAAACAATTTTATAAATATTTGTATCATTATGATGGTAATTATTATAATTATTATTGATTGTTAATTAGAATTTCGACGCAGAATCGAAATTCCACTGGATTCAATTTTTTTTTTTTTAACTAAGCCACACGATTTTTTTTGCAATTTAGAGAAAGTACAAACTTTCAGCTTCATGTGCTGTCCACTACGATTAGCTTGCGTTAAATTTTCTTCCCTTTTCGTATATAATACACTAAGCCTAGGAGCAATGCCGAAAAACTAATTAGCGACTGGTGCACCGGTCGTTACGAATCGTAAAGTAGGATCGCAGACAGCCGGAACGGTTGGTACATCGGTAATAATAATGTGTTGGTAAGATGTTTAACGGCCAAGAGAAACCGGACAAAAAAAACAATAACCCTCTGGAAAGTAAACAAATAAGTCAATAAATAAATAAACTTATGAAATAATTTTCATTTGTGGAATGGAGTCGAAGAAATTGGCAGAGCCAAGAAGAAAAACTGACCCAAAACGAGGCGAATTTATTCATTCAAGGTTAGAAAGGAAAATAATTTTAAAAAATTGCGAGTTTGACTCGAATTTATTTTTTTATTTTTAATCATTCCTCGCACTTTTAATGCGAGAAATCTTCGCATTGCGATAAATCGCACGCGGTTATCCGTCGCGAAATAGTCACACGCCATTTTCCACGCCCCATATTGTGCCTTCGAATTTACGCAAGACAATTATTAATATTAATACCTCAAAGAAATGCAAATTTCGTGGAAAAATGGAGACTAGACGATTTCATAAATCTAAATTATTCGGCGACCCACTCAGAGATTTTCAATCTAACCCAATTATTACGCTTCATTACGTATTTAATTCTATATCTATAGTCATTTAATTATTATTACAGCAAAATTAGATATAAATTTAGAAAAATTAATTCACTTATTATTGATTTCAAACATGATGCTCAAAGCTTTCTCCATGAGGAAGCCTAAATTTTCAATTTCGGCCATATTTTTGATTTTGGCTTCCTCATAGAGGAAGTTTTGAGCATCGTGCATCTTGAGCATCTTGAGGAAGCAATTTGCAAATTTCAATTTGCAGCCTTTTTTTATTTGCATATTAATAATAAAATTTCGAGAACTTTTCTGGAAAGGAAAAAGGAAGTCCAGATTTATTTCTAATATCTTACGAAATTTGCAAAAATTGAAGCGCCCAGACGATTTTTCGGAAAACTAAAATTTTCGTAAAATTTCAAAAATCCATAAAATTTGAACCGTTCAACCGATCATTTCCAAATTCAATACCAACCTTCCTATTATGATACTCTATTTATAAAAAAAAAAATTAATAATAAATCTTGAAATTTTCGGAAGCTAGAGCGATTACGACATTTTTTTGGAAATTTCAAAATGCCGTGGAATCCGTAGTTTTCTATCAATTCCGACAAAATTCGCAACGAACGAAGAGCCGGTGTGGATTAACATCTGTGCAAAACGGCAGCCCCGTAGCTCAAACCGTTCTCGAGTTGTGAACGTTTGAATTTTACAGTGCCAGAACATACACACACACACACACATCCGGACATTTTTTCTAGATACGATTTTTCGACGTTTTGGGACATTCCAAGCATATTGACATTGAATAATATAATTTTAATTTTTAATATTATCATATTAAGGTGCTACTTCAGGCATTTGAAGGTGATGCTTTAAGGGGTCCATGGGGACATGATTTTTGGAGGGAAATTTGTTGGAGTCTCATGGGGGATTGGAAAATTGTGCAAAGGGTCAAATTCCGTAATGATTTTATTGAAAAAAACGGGTAACGGAATTTGACGCGAAAATATATAGCATGAATGGTACGTAATTGATGAATTAACGGGAACGCCCTCGTTTCCACAGTTTGCGTAAGGGAAATGTGTCGTAAATCACTTATCTCCTAGGGCAAGGTTGACTTTTATGTGTGTACGCGGATATTTCAGTAGGCAGAAAAGTTTGATTTTTCGATTGACGTTTGGGAATAGCGTTAAACAGCCTCGGGTCTGATTTCACAGACAAGAACGATCATAACGGGGAATAGAGAGTGTAAAACATGGGGATTTTATGCAGCAATCAATATATCTATGGTCACCATAGGAAAAATAAAAACTCGTATGGTCCTCGATAAATTGCATAATTATAGAGAATAAACGTTGCACGTTTTGCCCTCGAGCTCTCGCGCTCGAATCTCCGACAATAAATAATCCGAAATTTACGGCTCGTTACGGATTTTCGTAAAATATCAACACTCCCAAGATATTCACCGATCTCGAGACTACTTTTGTACTTTTTTCGAAATCACAATCCATTACGACAGAAACAAATTGAATGATCGATATTGCGCGAT
The DNA here is from genome assembly GCA_037043255.1 of Diadegma fenestrale. Lineage (NCBI taxonomy): Eukaryota > Metazoa > Arthropoda > Insecta > Hymenoptera > Ichneumonidae > Diadegma > Diadegma fenestrale. The sequence goes on from CM073312.1 coordinate 2,830,476, forward strand.
AATTAGCCCCTTAATTACGAGCATCCGATTACGAAAGCTGGAAAAAAAGGTTTCGGTGATCCGAGGCTCGAGAATTTTTTTCAAGGGCCTCAATCGCAATCCTAATGAAATTTATCGACAGAAAAAAATTCCTCAGAGTCCCAGACTTCGAGGTTTTTTTTTCTTTTTCAATTATTTATCGATCTTTGGCTTATTTTTATTGAGAAATTTCGAACGTTCTCGGTCCATTGAGCAACTGCGACATTTCTTCGTGAATTTTGACCCAAACGTTAATTTTTTTTTTTCATTCTTTGAAAATTGAATTTTCTCAAAAAAATGTCGATTTTTGGATAATTTCAAAGTTTTCGTTATTTTGACAATGTTTTTCAGTTCCAACGAAATTGACAGCAAAATTTACGATTAAAATGACGAAAATTCACTTTTTGGAGAAACTTTTCAGAATATTTCGTGCTGCTGACAAAATTTTGGGGATTTTTTGAAAAAAAATTGCTCGAAAATCGATTTTTTCCAACAAAATTTGTTTTTCAGTGTACGACGCGAACTCTGGTCTTATGATTTTTGGATAATTTCAAAATTTTTGTTATTTTGACAATGTTTTTCATTTCCAACGAAACTGTCAGCAAAATTTACGATTAAAATGACAAAAATTTACTTTTTGGAGAAACTTTTTCGAATATTTCGTGCTGCTGACAAAATTTTGGGGATTTTTTGAAAAAAAATTGCTCGAAAATCGATTTTTTCCAATAAAATTTGCTTTTCAGTGTACGACGCGGACTCTGGTCTTAGGATTTTTGAATAATTTCAAAATTTTCGTTATTTTGACAATGTTTTTCATTTCCAACGAAACTGACAGCAAAATTTACGATTAAAATGACGAAAATTCACTTTTTGGAGAATTTTTTCGAATATTTCGTGCTGCTGACAAAATTTTAGTGATTTTCAAAAAAAAATTCCTCGAAAATCGATTTTTTCTTACAAAATTTGTTTTTCAGTGTACGACGCGGACTCTGGTGTCGAGCGGGTTGCCTACTCGCAGGGCGATTTGCTCGGCTTCCCTTTCACTCGCCGAGCAATTCTTTTACGACTATTTTTTGCGCAAAACAGTATTTTTTGTTGTTTATAAATTCTCTGGGACTGCAAAGGTGAAAAAAATTGTTGGCTCATTGGAGTTGAGTTGATTTAATTTTTTGTGCGGTGAATAGGACTCGGCGGATTGGCCACGCGCGGTCGTTCGCCTCGATAATCGGACACTTAGCCTGGCGCAATAAAATGAATCGGCGAATTGGTTAATGGCAGGAAATTCGAGCAGGTTGAGTAAAAAAGAAAAAAAACATTATTGAGGATGCAATTTTTTTGTTTACGCCCTCGTTCTCATGGTTTTTCTGGTTTTTTCACGGCTCGGAATACTTTTTGGTGATTTATTCGTCGGACAATAAATAATTCAGACGCAGTTTCATTTTTTCAAGAAATTTTTTAATTTTATTTTCGTTGCTCAAGTTGGGCACAAATTGGATGAATTTTTAGTCGTCGCCACCGGTCATGACTTCCATGAATTCTGCAAGAAGCAAAAAATACGAGACTCAGAAATTCGAATGAAAAATCGACGAAAAATTTTTTTTTTTTGCTTTTTTTTTTTTTTTACCATCAAAGTCAAGAGTTCCTGAACCGTCGGCGTCGATTTCTTCAATCATCAGGTCCAATTCTTCCGGCGATAATTTGTCGTCGAGCTCGTGCAAAATGTCACGGAACACGTCGGTCGTTATGTAACCGTTTCCTTCTTTGTCGTACAAACGGAAAGCCTCTCGAAGCTCCTGCTGCATCGCCTCCGTGTCCTCCTCGACGAGGAACCTCGCAGCGAGCGTGCAAAATTCCTCAAACTCCAACTCGCCGGAGCCTGAGATTTGGAAAATGTTGTTTTTTTTTTTTATTTTGGCCTCGAGCCACGATAATTGAATTTATTGAGAAATTTTTGTCTCTGGATTTTCCGATTGTGGGCAATTTTCGAAAAATGGGAAATTCGAGTCAGTTTTTCGTTTCGGAGCCTGAGATTTGGAATTTTTGTTCAAATTTTGACCTCGAGCCACAATAATTGAATTTATTGAGAAATTTTTGTCTCTGGATTTTCCGATTATGGGCAATTTTCGAAAAACGGGAAATTCGAGTCAGTTTTTCGTTTCGGAGCCTGAGATTTGGAATTTTTGTTCAAATTTTGACCTCGAGCCACAAAAATTGAATTTATTGAGAAATTTTTGTCTCTGGATTTTCCCATTGTGGGCAATTTTCGAAAAATGGGAAATTCGAGTCAGTTTTTCGTTTCGGAGCCTGAGATTTGGAATTTTTGTTCAAATTTTGACCTCGAGCCACAATAATTGAATTTATTGAGAAATTTTTGTCTCTGGATTTTCCGATTATGGGCAATTTTCGAAAAATGAGAAATTCGCGTCAGTTTTTTATTTTTTAATCAATTTTTTTTTTTGGATTTATCGATTTTTCATTATTTTTTTTAGAAAATTCTCCATTTTTTTGTCTCACCATCCTCGTCAACCTCGGCGATAATGTCAGCGAGTGTCGATTCGCTGAGTTCGTGACCCAACATGGTAAGGATCGTGCCGACCATGGCAGTGCCGATGCAGCCTTTTTTCTGTTGGTCGAAAGCATCGAAAGCTTTCTTGAGAACTAGAATTAAAAAAAAAAAAAAACACAAAATTCAGCACATTTATTAATTTTTCCAATTATTTTTGCATACAAGCTCGTCAAAAAAAATAATGAAAAGTGCAAATGATTGATTTCAACTTACGGACGATTTGATCTTTGTTCAAGTCTTCCTGCAATCGACAAATTTTCGAGAGTGAGCAAAAAAAAATTAATCAATTTTCGACACTTTGGAAAAATCGTAATATTTTTGGTTCACTCACCATTTTGGATCGGCCGTCGATGAATTAACAACTTTGCAACAAAAACACTCAAAAATTATTGTTAAATAATTTTTTTTTTTAATTTGTTGATTTTTTTTTGTGATTGAATTTTTAATGTTTTTTTATCAATGGGAAACGTAATTTAGAAATTGGCTTGTCGGGCGAATGATCCCTCTGGGAATGAGACGAAAAAGTGTCGAGCGAACAAGTTTTAAAGGCAAGTTTACACGAAGATGTTTCGCGTGAAATGAGTAGCTGGCACACGTGATTTCAAAGTTTCGATAGAGGATAGAAGGAGAGGCTCAAAGTCCCGGGATTTTGCAGCATCTGCCCGAGTAAAGCTAACACAGAGTCTAGCGGTTTTCACATTTCATCGAGGACAAACACGGCCATACGAATCGCGATATGAATCTCTTACCCCGGCACGCACACGTGCGATGCATCAGAGTGAGACGGACTTATAGCCCATTGCCCTCTCACCCCCACCCTCGCCCACCAAAACTTAACTCGTTTCACGATATTTTCCTAAATTGCAACACTACCAGAAACAACATTTCGAAAAATAGATAAACCGAGTACTTAACAGTCAATGTACTCCATTTCCTCATTTTTGTGCATCTCGTGCAGAATTAAGAACAAAATTTCACGTTTCGAGCAGAAATTCAAAAAAAAATAACCAAATTATTTCTTGGCCTGGATTTTTCATTTTTGGATCGTTTTTATTCGTTACGAACGATTGCAAGTTTTTTTGAATATTTTTGGCAATTTTTTTCGGGCAAATTATTATTTTGAAAAATTGTTTCATCGCCTCGATGTTTTTTAACGTTTCCGGAATTTTCTTATACTTTTTCGAGAATTTGGTCGACGAAATTCCTTGCAATTGCATTTTTTCAAAATATTTTTTGCAGGGAAATGATAATTTTGAAAAAAAATTTCTTCGCCTTGATATTTCGTGACGATTTCAATATTTTTGAGATTTTTTTTCAACAAAATAAACGAAATTATTGCAATTGCAATTTTTTTTACGAGGAAATGATAATTTTTCAAAACTCTTTCGTCGTCTTAATATTTCGTGACGATTTCGATATCGCGAAATTATTGCATTTGGAATTTTTTTTACAAAAAGATGATAATTTTTCAAAACTGTTTCGTCTCCTCAATATTTCGGGACGATTTCAATATTTTTGAGATTTTTTTTCAAGAAAATACGCGAAATTATTGCAATTGCAATTTTTTTTACAAAAAGATGATAATTTTGCAAAAATATTTCGTCGTCTCAATATTTCGTGACGATTTCGATATTTTTGAGATTTTTTTTTAAATAAGCGAAATTATTGCATTTGGAAATTTTTTCACGAGACGATAATTTTGAAAAATGCAGATGTGACGGAATTGAAAAATGTTATTGGCATATTCGTGTTTCCGTTGGTGAAAGATATTTTGAAAGTAAGTCATAATTAATGGAGGTTGATGCATTAGCAGATTTGCTAATTGGTGTCCGTGGTCGATAATTTCTCTTCGTCAGTCTCGGATTTAGCATCTCGCTCAAATTTGGCAATGCGAAGAGACATTTTCATATATATTTACAATGAAATTTGTCTATATCGTTGGTTGGCGATGCATTAATCGGTATTATATAGGAAAAAGGCTCGATTCCGTCATCCGGGAATCTGTGGCTAGCAAGTTGTTGAAAATTTTGGCTGCTACGAGTCTCGTGTAAAGCTGACGTTTAATAACAGCTCGACGATTTTTGGCATCGTCGTAAAACGTCACTCACCCGTCGTCGCTACCATAACTTTTCCTAACCGAGGATAATTGTCGTTTACACCGTTACAATTATGTTACCAAGATTAACGACGATTAAACACACGAATTCGTGTCCATTCATTTTTTTCCCACCAATTCATTAATTATTTCAATCAATTTTTGTCAAATTTTCATTTTTTCCTGGTAAAAAAAAAGTTTCTACTAAATTTTTTGCTTCGTCATTGACAATTTCGGTAATTAAAGGAAAAATTACCGTTTGAAAATTGTCGAGCGGTCATTTAAAATATTCGGAGCGGGCAAAAACACTTTTTTATTCATTTTTACGTTTTTTTTTGTAAATTTCCATTTTTTTATGGAGAGAAAAAAAATTTCTTGAAATTTGGTCGTCAATTTTTGGGAAATTCGGTAATTCGAATAAAATTCAATGTTGAAAATTGTTGAGCGGTCATTTAAAATGTCCGAAGCGAGCAAAAACACTTTTTTAGTCATTTCAACGTTTTTTTTTTTGCAAATTTCCATTTTTTATGGAGAGAAAAAAATTTATTGAAATTTGGTCGTCAATTTTTGGGAAATTCGGCAATTCGAATAAAATTCAATGTTGAAAATTGTCGAGCGGTCATTTAAAATATTCGGAGCGAGCAAAAACACTTTTTTATTCATTTTAACGTTTTTTTTTTTGTAAATTTCCATTTTTTTATAGAGAAAAAAAAATTCTGTAAATTTGGTTGTCAATTTTTGGGAAATTCGGTAATTGGAATAAAATTCAATGTTGAAAATTGTCGAGCGGTTATTTAAAATATCCGGAGCGAGCAAAAACACTTTTTAATTCATTTCAACGTTTTTTTTTTTTTGTAAATTTCCATTTTTTTATGGAGGGAAATAAATTTCTTGAAATTTGGTTGTCAATTTTTGGGAAATTCGGTAATTTGAATAAAATTCAATGTTGAAAATTGTCGAGCGGTCATTTCAAATATCCGGAGCGAGCAAAAACACTTTTTTATTCATTTTAACGTTTTTTTGTTGTAAATTTCCATTTTTTTATGGAGGGAAAAAAATTTCTGTAAATTTGATTGTCAATTTTTGGAAAATTCGGTAATTCTCATAAAATTGAAAATTATCGAGCGGTCATTGAAAATATCCGGAGCAAATTAATAAAAAAATTTCAATTCATTTTTTTTTTTTTGTAAATTTTCACTTTTTTTTGTCCAGTTAATGGGAACAGAATTTTCCGACAGAAACGGAGATTTTTGTGGTAGGAAAAACGCCCATTCGGAGCTGAAAATTGGGATGAAAATTTGATTTGTAATTCGATGGTTTACGATCTCGATGAGGAAGCTCAAGGTTGATGCAGAAAAGCAAGTTGCGCTCGCGCAAGTCCGAAATAGATCGAAAGTGGCGTATGGTTATCGTTAAATTAAAAGCCGCGGCGAGATTGTACAAGAAATTTTCGTGCATCTCAACGAAAACTGGTTAAAATGGAAAAAAAAGTCTCGATGAATTTATTAATCGCGTGATTTTGGATTAAATTAATCCCACGTTTCCTGCAGTCTTCCCGGAGCCAAGAAATTTTTTGCCCCACACCTGAGCCGCGGACTAATTAGCATGAAAAATAAATTGGAAGAAAAAAAAAATTCAATCCGGCAGTGGCGAGTCTCGTGGATCGATTTATTCGATTTATTCGAGCTTGGCAATAAACAGCGCAATAAATTCTCCGAGTCATTAAACCCCAGGGAATGATGAAAAAGTGAAAAATAAAATAAAAGTTTAATTAGGGAAAATCGTCGAGCTCGGGCATTTTTTATAGAGCAGGAAATTCCGCATGAAAATTCTCGAGATTTATCGAATAAAATGCATTTTTAATGAAAAAAAAAAAAAAAATTGATCAAAATTTTCCACGGGCGATAAAAAAACGCAGGAAATTACGAGACACGTGCTTGCTGGGGTCGGAGACGAAAAAAAACGCGTTGGAATCGATACTGGCATTGTGATGCAAAAAGCGTGAAAAATCTTTTGGTCCCAAGCCAAAAAAGTCTCGGGGGACGTAAAAAGGCGTCGAGAGACGCCGCTAAGTACGAACAATTTGCACACTTGTAATTCTCGCTACGTAAGATAATAAAATATATACATGGCGTAAAGATTCGAGTCTCTGGGTTTATTTTAGGCTCGCTAATTATAAGCTCATAAAGCTCGACGAGATATTCGGAGCTTGGTGGGTCCTCCTGGCTCATATATTTAGTCGCTATTCTATCGTGGCTCACTCTGTTTTATTTCCCTTCGACGCACGACACGCTCGCTTTCTCGTTCTCGTCTTTCTTCCAATTGTTTGTGATTTTCGTAGCTTTTTCTCTCGCCCCGCCTGTGCGGAGCTCGAGTGCACTTTTAATCGTCAAATTACGCTGACACTGAAAATTCAATTTTGTCAAAAAATCGTCGATATTTTGTTGAATACAGCGAACTAAATATTTTGGGATAATTTCAAAATTTTCGTTATTTCGACAATATTTTTCATTGTAACGGAACTGTCAGCAAAATTTACGATCGGAAGGACAAAAATTCACTTTTCGAAAAGATTTTCCAGAATGTTTTTTGCTCGAATGACAAAATTTTCGCGATTTTTCGAAAAAAACGTTTAGTTTAGCGTGTCCAACAAAATTTTCACCTTTTTCAACAAAATTTTCTTTTCAGTGGAGAAAAAAATCGAAAAACGATCATTTTTGGCGAGGAAATCGTTTGATCGAATTTTTTATTCGAAAAAAAAATAAAATAAATGGCAAGGACGAGATTTTGGCTCGGAAAATCTTGATATTTTTTTGGGCGACGAATAAAACGATTTTTCATCCAAAAATTCACTTTTCGAAAAGATTTTCCAGAATGTTTTTTGCTCGAATGACAAAATTTTCGCGATTTTTCGAAAAAAACGTTTAGTTTAGCGTGTCCAACAAAATTTTCACCTTTTTCAACAAAATTTTCTTTTTAGTGGAGAAAAAAATCGAAAAACGATCGTTTTTGGCGAGAAAATCGTTTGATCGAATTTTTTATTCGAAAAAAATATAAAATAAATGGCAAGGACGAGGTTTTGGCTCGGAAAATCTTGAGATTTTTTTGGGCGACGATTAAAACGATTTTTCATCCATTTATGGGCTTTTAAAAAGTTGGGGGGACGTGGAAAAAAATAATAAAAGATCGGAAACGTATTTTGGCGAATGGACAAATAATTGGCCAAGTTGTGAAGTTTATTGAGGCAACGATCGTTGAAAATACAAATCGATATTAGTTTCCTTCAATCCGTAGAATAAACAATTGACAATAAACAAATTAATGCGTCAATGAAATTGTGAAGATGCAAATGACATGAAATCCGTTTTTTTTCGTCTTTATTTTCAGGTTTTTTGGATATGGAGCAGCTTTTTTTCTGGTTCACTTTAAAACAAGCGAATTGCGAAATTTCGCTTCACGTTTTCGCAAAATTTGGAATTTTTCTTTGATCAGAAATGATTTTCCAAATTTTGTAATCACAAAATTGTTCCGGACGTTTCGACCACGCAGAATTTCCGCAATCAATGCGTCATCGCCTCAACAAACTCTGGAACGAGAAAAAACAATTTTTTTTTATTATTTAATTTAATTTAATTTAATTTTTTTTTTTTTGGGGGTTTTTTAAATTTTTGTTTTTAATCGAGTGATTAATCAATTAATTGGATTATTTACCGTCAAAGTCGAGGGTTCCGGATCCGTCGGCGTCAATTTCATCGATCATCATGTCGAGCTCGTCGTCGGTCAAGTTCTCGTCGAGCTCGTGGAGAATGTCACGAAATACGTCGGTGGTAATGTAACCGTTTCCTTCTCTGTCGTACAGCCTGAAAGCTTCTCTGAGCTCTTGTTGCATGGCCTCCGTGTCGACGTCTTCCTCGAGAAATCTCGAGGCCAACATGGTGAATTCTTCGTAATTTAATTCGCCCTCGTCTGGAATGTTGATTAATTTTTTTGTGTTCGCAAAAATTTCTTTCGATCTAATCAATTTTTTTGTTTTTTATGACTGACTTTCGGGCTCAATTTCGCCGAGAAGTGCAGCGAGCGCTTTCGAGTCCTGCTGCTTGCCCATCATTCCCAAGATCGTGCCCAACATGTCGGAGGCAATTTTGCCTGTTTTTTCGGCATCGAAAGCATCGAACGCCATCCTCAACTCTTGATATCGAAAAAATTGAAAACACCGAGCAAATTTCGATCAATCAAAAATCAAGAAAATTAATTAACCGCGCAATTAAATATTTTTCGACACTTACGAGCTTCCTGCGCTTTGGTGAGTCCTTCCTGATCCTGCGGTTTTCCGGGAGGCACAAAAATTAATGAAAATTAATTGGATCCTCGAAAAAAAATATTCGCCAGCCCAAAAATTTGGCCAGAAATATTTTTTTTCAATTTAAACAAAAATTCGCTTCGCAGAAACTTTTTTTTCACTCCACCATCAAAATTTAATGAAATTTTCACTGCATTCAGAAAAAAATATAAAAAATGTATAAAAAATATTAAAATATGAAAAAAAAATGAAAAAAAATTTTTTTTGAAATTTTGATTTCAATTTTAATTTTTTTGAAATTTTTAAGTTAAATTTAAATTTTAAATTTGAGATTTGAAAAAAAAAAAAAAATTACGTCGATTTACCATTTTGAGCACGAGTCACTGAAATCCTTTGACGCGAAAAGTTTTGTCTCGATGACAGCGACAATTACACGTTGAACGAGCTGTCCAACGATTGAATATTTAATGGCTTTTTTGCCTATCGACAGGCCATTACGTACACTGCTTAATTCATTAATCGTTGCTAATTGTTGAGCAACCAAGACTCGATAGCCAATCAATTCGTTACTAATCATCGATATCTTCATTGCCAGACTATAATTTGTTTCTCAACTAGAAGATCCAAGAATGATCAACGACGAAACAATCATGAAGATAAAAATAGTTATTGTTTCAATAGTTTCACTTTCGTTTTTTCTTATCGAGGATCCTCGAGCAATTTTGGTCACAGGGATGCTCGCACTAAAAAGAAAATTTTGTTGAAAAAGATGGAAATTTTGTTGGATCCGTTAAACTAAACGTTTTTTTCGAAAAATCACGAAAATTTTGTCATTTCAGCAAAAATCATTCTAGAAAATCTTTTCAAAAAGTCGATTTTTGTCATTCCAATCGTAAATTTTGCTGACAGTTCCGTTGCAATGAAAAATATTGTCGAAGTAACGAAAATTTTGAAATTATCCCAAAATATTTAGTTGGCTGTATTCAACAAAATATCGACGTTTTTTGACAAAATTGAATTTTCAGTGTGAGAATCACGCAAACTTTGATTCAAGCACGGCCGTGGCAAAAAAAATTGAAAAAAATAATTAGGGGGCGAATAATTATGAAATTTTTTGAAAATTCGTTGAAAAAAATTGATAAAGGATTTTTTTGAGAATTATGAATCCACTGGTTCGTCGAGTTCTACGTCCTTAAGGGGAAATTTGGGCGATTTCCATAGCCATGGCAAAAAAAAACTGAAAAAATTGAAGACTGGAGCAATTTTGACAATTTTTTTGAATTTAATTAACAAAATTGATAATGGATTTTGAGTAAATGATGAAAATGATGATACGATTGGTTGGTTGGTTGAGTTGCGCGTCCTTAAGGGGAAATGTAGCCCATTGCCAAAAGCTCATCGGTTTACAAACTATAAAAGTGTTTTGTAGCTCTGGCAAGCGACTTTAGCCTCGATACACACGTAACGTACACGAGCAAGAGTCGCATTGGCCAATCAGATAAAACTTTCGAGACTTCTTACCTCCTGGTAAATAACCAATTTACATGTTTATATTTGCGACTTTGTAAATATAAGTATATATGCGAGACGTTGATGATATAGATGGCAAGTTGACGACACTTGCTCGAGTGCTGTACAGTTTAAAAATAACTATTAGCAACTTTTCGGCCATATAGATTAATTGTATATAAACGTCGAGCTCGTATCTTTGCTGTGCATCGATTTTCTCGGGGCTGAGGGGGGGGGGGGGGCGTGAGTAAATAAATAAACTGGAAAAACGAATCGAATGGGAAATTATTTTCTCACTAATTTATATTTTCTTCATTTTATCGAATTAATTAGCGTCGTTAATTAAGAAAATTCTAAATAGGGTTGATTATGGGAAATTAAATGTGTACGAACGTCCCATGAATTTTCTAGGGGGTTGTTAAATGAATGAACTGGAAAAATTAATCGAATTTCAAATTCTTTTTTCATTAATTTCAGTTTTTTTTTTTATTTTATTAAGATCGTTAATTGCGAATGAACTAAATGGGATGAATTATGGGAAATTAAAAATGTAGGAACGTGTTTCAATTAAATAAACTTGAAAAATGAATCGAATTCAAAATTCTTTTGCCATTAATTTCAGTTTTTTTTCCATTTGATCAATTTAATTAACGTCATTAATTGCAAATACACAAAATTCGGTTAATTATGGAAAAATAAAAATGTAGGAACGTGTTTTAAATGAATAAACTTGAAAAACGAATCGAATTCAAAATTCTTTACTCATTAATTTCAATTTTTTTCCATTTAATCGATTCAATTAACGTCGTTAATTGGAAATACACAAAATTCAGTCAATTATGGAATTCTAAAAATGTATGAACGTGTTTTAAATAAATAAACTTGAAAAACGAATCGGATTAAAAAAAATTTTCTCATTAATTTGAGTTTTTTTCCATTTAATCGATTTAATTCACGTCATTAATTGCAAATACACGAAATTCGGTTCATTATGGAATCCTAAAAATGTATGAACGTGTTTTAAATAAATAAACTTGAAAAACGAATCGAATTCAAAATTCTTTTGCCATTAATTTGAGTTTTTTTCCATTTAATCGATTTAATTAACGTCATTAATTGGAAATACACAAAATTCGGTTAATTATGGAATCTTAAAAATGTATGAACGTGTTTTAAATGAATAAACTTGAAAAACGAAGCGAATTAAAAAAATTTTCTCATTAATTTGAGTTTTTTTCCATTTAATCGATTTAATCAGCGTCGTTAATTGGAAATACACGAAATTCGGTTAATTATGGAATCCTAAAAATGTATGAACGTGTTTTAAATAAATAAACTTGAAAAACGAATCGAATTCAAAATTCTTTTCTCAATAATTTCAGTTTTTTTCCATTTAATCGATTTAATTAACGTGATTAATTGGAAATACACGAAATCAGGTCAATTATGGGATCCTAAAAATGTATGAACGTGTCAGAACGATCTTCGGCGTCAATGGCAAGGGAGAGGGAAGGGACCAAAGGGTTAAGGGCTCTGTATGGCAACGGCGGTGGTTCTGGTGTCTGCGGAGGGGCATAAAATTCCTCGTCCTCGATGCAAGCCCCATAAATATTTTTGGACCTTAAGGTACTTCGCCAATTGTACAATTCGCTGGGAGTGGCTTCGATACCGGAAACGTAACTTCCGGTGCTGTAAAGCGAACTGACTCTGGAGACTTTGGAGTCTTTGCGTCTGGGGCAAATGGTGGAAATGGAGGATTTTCGATCGAGCATCGAAATTTGAGTTTTTAACGGGGTCAAATAATCAGATTCGTAATTTTTTTTCAGGCATTTTTCAGCGCAATATTTTTTCTTCGTTTCTGCGACTTTGCTCGTGCCTTTTGGCATCACCAGGGCGTCGACTCCGCGTTTTTTCACCATGACAATTCGCTTGCTGCCTCGCAGCAGCGACGGATTTCTGCGGATGAGAAAAAACGACGAAATCGCGCTGAGCAGACTCACGAGCAGGAAAAAAGTTATCGCGACCGCGATTACGACGCTTTTGTCGTCGTTGGTCAACCAAACGGCCGTCGCGACGCTCTCCGAGGCCGACGGCGAGCCAGGGCTCGACGAGCTCGTTCTCGCCGCCAGGCAATTCAAGGGCGACGGCGATTCGTCCAAATTCTCGAGCAAACAAATCGTGTAAGTCGAATTTGGTGCGAGATTTTTAAGGAGCACGGGAGGCTCTTGCAAGTTGGTCAAACAATCGATTTTTGCGGAGCTCGTGGGCGGATTTTCGAACCAAACGATCGAGACGCTTTGGCCGGCGATGGATTTGAAATTAATCTCGATCAGGCCGTTGCTCAAATAGCGGAGCGAAAAATCCTCGTGTCTGGAGGGAAATTTCCATTGGTCGGTGGCGAACAATTTTCTTCCGGCGATTCGCTCGTTTTCGCACGTGAATTTCACCCAATTTTCCATTTTCTCAACGTCTCCGGAGCTCGTGGAATTTCTCGTTGTCATGGCCAAGGTCGTGTCAAGGTCAAGACTGGAGGCCTCGCAAAATTGAGCGTTGGTGAAGTACAAAAATGCGTTTTTTTGGGGCGTGACACATTTTGGAATTTCCGTTAAAATGATGCTCGTTTTTATGAGCTCGGAAATCCATTCGAAGTCGCAGACGCAGTTCCAGAGATTTTGGGACATTGACAATTGGAAATTTGGGTTTTTTGATAAAATTGGAGTGAAAATTCCGGGGGGAAGGGTCGTCAAGGAATTGTCGCTCAAATCTAAACTTTGGAGCGATCCTGTGGCTTTGAAAACGTCAGGACGAAGCTCCTGGATCGAGGATCCTTTGAGATGGATCGTCGCGACGTTCGGCAAGGACGCGAACGCCCGGGAACTGATAATTGGCAAAAAATTTCTTCGCAAATACAAATTTTTGACTTTGGTCAAGGTCACGCGGCCTGTTATGTTTTCCAGGACCTCAATGTCCTTGAGACAACCTTCGAGGCTGAGATCCTCCAGGGAGTCGGCGACGCCACTCAATAAATTCATTTCCGCCCGTTCGATCGGATTGTCGGTCAATAAAAATTGCTGCAAATTGCTCAGATCGTTGAAAATGCTTTTTTTCAAAAATTTCACTTTCGCTTTCGTTATCGTCAGCGATCGCAGCGAGGAATAAATCGGCGAGGAAAAAGAAGCCTCGGGCAAGTCCTCGAGCCCGCAATCCACGAACGACAATCGCTCGATCGGCCATTTTATCGTCAGCCAATCTGCATCGAGCTTTTTATTGGGGAACGTGCAAAATCGAAATTCCAATTGCTCGATCACGCTCGTCGACGAACATTGAACCTGGAATTCGATTTTCATGATTCAGCGTGATTGATTCACAATTTTAACGCTCCGCGGATCGTCGATGGGTCTTTTTGACCCGAACGACGATTTTTATTCGAAAATTTTTATTTTCAAAACGTTTTTTTCAAAATAAAACAAATTCAATGGCTATAAAAAGTGGGAAACGTCAAAATAGACAAATTGGAGAGAATTCCAGAATTTTTCCCGATTTTTTTTTACCCAGATACGTCAAAATAAGTCCAAGACCGAAAAAACCCCATATAGAGCCCATAAAAAATCGTCTGACCAGCGGGGGGTCAAATTTGACTATATAAAAACTAGAAAAACTCAAAATAGATAATTTGGAGAGATTTCCAGAATTTTTTCCCATTTTTTTCGCCCCAGATACGTCAAAATAAGTCCAAGACCGAAAAAACCCCATGAAGAGCCCATAAAAAATCGTCTGACCAGCGGAGGGTCAAATTTGACTATATAAAAACTCAAAAAACTCAAAATAGATAAATTGGAGAGAATTCCAGAATTTTTCCCGATTTTTTTTGACCCAGATACGTCAAAATAAGTCCAAGACCGAAAAAACCCCATAAAGAGCCCATAAAAAATCGTCTGACCAGCGGAGGGTCAAATTTGACTATATAAAAACTCAAAAAACTCAAAATAGATAAATTGGAGAGAATTCCAGAATTTTTCCCGATTTTTTTTGACCCAGATACGTCAAAATAAGTCCAAGACCGAAAAAACCCCATAAAGAACCCATAAAAAATCGTCTGACCAGCGGGAGGTCAAATTTGACTAGATAAAAACTAGAAAAACTCAAAATAGATAAATAGATAAATAAATGGAGAGAATTCCAGAATTTTTTCCGATTTTTTTCGCCCCAGAAACGTCAAAATCAATCCAAGGACGAAAAAAGCCCATAAAAAATCGTCTGGCCCCCGAAAACCCAAATATCGATTAAACTTCTACAGTTAATTATGCGAAAACTCACTGGAAGCATTTTCGTGATAAAATCGGAAGCGAATCGTCCAGGATTTTCAGTTTCAGGGATCGCGGAGCAAGCGACAGTTTTGCATCCGGCGATGGTGCAGCCGGAAGTGATTTTTGCCATCCGCTGGGACACTGAATCGACGGTGCGTTGGAAAACGTGGAGTTGGGGATTTTGTTCGATCGTTAAATCGTCCTTGGACGAAGGACTCCACATGGTCAGGAACAACAAGCCCGTGCCACTTCCGATAAGCCCCACGATCACGAATTTCCATCTCGTTGGAATTCTTTAATCCGATTTATCGATTTTTTACATTTTCTTTTTTTTTGCACCAGCAGAATAAAAAATTCAAGGACGAAAATGCGTCTTGCCGGCGAAACTGACCTCGTCGCTGATTTTTTTTCCAGCCGAAATGTTTGGCGATGGTTTTTTGAGAAAAACATTTTCGAAATCGAATCAAACGCGTTTCTCGTTCAACGTTTCGCTCTGTACGGAAGAAAATTTGTCCTCGCGCCTGCCGGACATCTGCGAGGACTTGGGAAACAAAATGATAGCGCCGAGACTAATCTTTACGATTGCACACATGTCGAGGGGATTATTCTAATCGATTAATTCACGTTTCTCCGCAATTTCATAATTTCCGCGATTGCGTCGTCGTCGTTACGATTTTTCAACAAAAATTTTGCATTTTTTTCGCAAATGAAATTATTTGAACATTTAAAGTTTTTAAAAAAATAGAAAATTCGATTTTTATGATAGGAAAAAATGCATTTTTCTGTGTCAATTATTTTTGGCCACGTCTTGACGATTTTTAATAATTTTAATAATAATAATGGCTGAGCAACAAATAATTGACTGGGTCGAGGGCAAATTTGAAGGAAACGGCAATGGAGCGACTTGTTGTGAGCAAAATTGGGGCCAGTGAGGAAAAATGTTTGATCTGCAAATAAAAAATTAGCGTTGGCTCGTCAGCGAGAGATTTTCCAGTCAATCGATCACGATTTTTGTCGATTTTGATTTTATTGCAATTTTTCATTCAATCGCGATGCCAATTACTGCGCAGAAAAGTTGACAGCAATAAATTTTCTTGGGACCCAAGTTTGCTCTGGTTATCGGAGGGATTAATCGCTTCCGAATGATCGCGCGAATTGCAGCAAATATTTGATAATTAATTAGCCAAACAAACGAGGTTGTAAAAATCTGGAGGACTCTTTGCAAAAATATTGCAACGAGATTTGAATAAATATTTCGGAACATTGACCTACTTTTTTGGCAATCCACCTCAAGGTCACTGCGATAACAATTAATATCATTTTTTCGTATAAAAAGACCAACGAACCATTCGAAACACACACTTTGATCTTATTCGGCTAAGAATTGGCCGATCTTCGATCCCGAAAATGCAGTTTGGTCTGGTTGTCTTTTGTCTAGCCACGGTGCCATGGACGCTGGGGCAAAAGGTAGAGAAACATTTTTTTTCACCCTTTTTAACGCATTACTATGAAAAAAATTATTTATTTAGGATTCTTTAATAATTTTGTATCAAAATTCTTGACAGCAAGACTAAAAATTTTCTCCTATGAAGAAAAATTCTCCGACGTCGAGAATTTGAGACATAAAATTTCCAATTTTTAACTTTTCCCATCAAAACTCGTGTAAATTCGAGTCCCGTTTCGTTTAAGAGTTGCAAATAAATGTGTTTAGGATTTTTCTTTAAAAATTTCGGCTCCCAGCCTTTCTGGCAGTCTACAAAAAAAATCCTAAATACATTTTTCATCGCAACTCGATTTTTGCAACTTTTTAACGAAACGTGACTCGAATTTTCACGCGTTTTGATGGGGAAAATAAAAAATTGCAAATTAATTGTCTCAAATCTCTAAACGTCGGAAAATTTTTCTCCATACGAGAAAACTTTTAGTTTTTGGGCCAAGAACGTTTGTACAAAATTAGTACGAACTTTGATGGGAGAAAAAGGTGGAAAAATGATTTTTATTTTTCTTCGATACCAGGTCCACGAGCGGATGAGTCCGGACCAGCTGTCGGAGATTTTCGAATCGGGCACCGACTCGGGTTAGTGGAAATATTCGAAAAAACCTAAAAAAATCGCTTTCTTAGCGGTTTTTTATTAATTTAATTAATTAATTAATCGATCGATCGTAATTTTCAGTTCCGGAGTACGAGGTTGTGCAATTTCACTCGCCACGCGTAAGGAAACGAGACTCGGAGGAGCCGGTGATTGAGAATCTCGTGGCCAAAGTTTTCGGGGATGACGTGAAACTTTGGCTAAAACCAGCCGAAGGCGTTTTGGCTGGCAAGAGCACACCTGTCCACTTGGCAAAGATTAATCCAGTCAATGGAGAAGTCATTTACGTAGAAGTTCCAGCTGTGAGTTAATTTGTCACAAAACCGCAAGAGAGTGAGCCGACGTAGTGGTGAAATTTGTAAAGAAAACTTGTAAACTAGGGGCGTGCGAAAAGTGATGGAATCGAATCGGATCGAGAATTAAAATTCGATTAGATTTTCGAATCGAATATTCATCGATTTTTCGAGTATTCGATAAATTTCCGAAAAATATCGAATTTTCGCAAATCCTTTCGAAATTTTTTTCCGAATATTTTCGAAAAAAAATCAAACATTCGAAAGAAAATCGAATTTTCGAAGAAAAATCGGATATTCGAAAAAAAATCGAATACTCGAAAAAATGTCACAAATTCAAAAATATCGAATATTCGGTTTGAAATTCGAATCAAACAATTTGATTTGATTTGATGCCGAATATTCCAAGTTTTTAAATATTCGCACACCCCTAAAGAATAGCGGATTTTGGCAAATCCTTTCGAAATTTTTTCCCGAATATTTTCGAAAAAAAATCGAACATTCGAAAGAAAATCGAATATTCGAAGAAAAATCGGATATTCGAAAAAAAATCGAATACTCGAAAAAATGTCACAAATTCAAAAATATCGAATATTCGGTTTGAAATTCGAATCGAACAATTTGATTTGATTCGATGCCGAATATTCCAAGTTTTTAAATATTCGCACACCCCTATCGTAAACCCTGATCGTGTTAATTTTTATTTTTGCAGGCGATGCAGAACGTCGGCTTGCTTTTGGAAGATCCGGTCAATCGAGCTTCCCTGGTGCAGAGAACGAACGGCCGGGGCGAACATTCATACGTGAGTGATGCAGGAACTCGAATGGAGCAAAAAAAAATTTCGGGTCAATTTGACCCAGTGTGTATTCGAAAGGGTAAAAAATTATTTTTTTTTCCATTTCACAGAACGGATTCATCGGAGCTCACGACTTGGTCGTCAAGTCATTGCCGGAGTCCATTTCCGAGAGTCTCGCCAACGCCTCGTCTCAGGATTCTGGATCTTCGAAAATTTCCAAAACTGCCTATCACGTCGTTTTCAAAAAACAGGTCACCGACCTCGATGAGATTTTGGAAAAAATGCGTAAGTCCATTTCCCTCTTTTTATCTTTCCGTTCCCTAACATTTTTCTCATTAATTAATCATTTAATCGCTAATTACTTTTGCAGAGGCCATCGACGAGAGAAGAGCCACCGCAGACTTTACCGCTTTCAATAGCAAAATTCCTGCTATTCCTGCCGTCGTTTATCCCGAAGTCTTGGTCGTCGTCGATCACAATCTTTTCAGGCAAGTCCCTCGATTTACAAATTCAAAAGTTCTGATTTATCATCATCAATCAACTAATTGTCAATAATTCTAATCAATTGAATAATTAATTAACTAATTTAATATTTAATATTCAAATAATTTAATTTACTAATTATTATTAATATAACTAATTATTTAACTAATTAAAATCAAATATTTTAACTAATCAATTAATTACTTAATTAATTCATTAGTTGAAATGTTTAATTTTACTTAATTTTAATTAGTTGAATAATTAGTTGTATTGGTAATAATTAGTAAATTAAATGAGTTAAATATGAAATATTTAATTATCCAATTAATTAGAATTCAATTAATTAAGTAATTAAGTGATTAATCAATCAATTACTAATTACTAATGAATGGTATTAGTAATTAATTAGAAATTGATAAATTACTAATTGATATCAATAGTAATTAGTAATTACTAATTAATTAGTAATTAACTAATCAAGTACTAATTAATTAATTAATTAATTGCAATATTAATAATTATTATTATAAATTAATTAATCATCATGCATTGGAATAAAAAGTTAAGTTATATTGGAAAGTTCTGATTTATAATTATTAATCAATTAATTGTCACTAATTATAATTGATAATGATGATTAATTTGTTAATTAGTTTAGTAATTATGACGATTGTCTTTTGGTTCGTTCAGGAAACACCGATACAGCGTCCAGGACGTTTTGATGTACGTTCTCGCTTTTTGGAACGGCGTCGATCTTTTGTATCGAAGTTTTGAGGAGCCCAAATTCAGGTTCAACATCGCTCGTGTGGTGATCGGAACGGTGAGTGATTTTTCGTTTATTGACTTGAAAATTCTAGTGGGTATTTCAATTTTTCACGATTTTCGGGAAATTTTAATGGAAAATTGGAAAAAATCGCAGGAACACTGGGCGACTCCGTACTTTGCTGACAACATGCACAACCCACGATTGATCGACGCGTTCAAAGCTCATGCAGCTGCTCAGAAATATTTCTACTCGAAATTGGACGTTTTTCCTTCGAACAGTTACGACGCGATCGTGGCGATGACGGGGTGAGTCAAAAAACCAAATTCCCATAAAATTATTCGTTTTCTATGGGGGCAGAGTTTCGGGGACTGGGGAAAAATGCATGGGAAATGGTGAAAAGTGTTGTTGAATGAATTTTCATGGTTTTTGCAGCTTCGATATGACGGATGGCAACGGAGATCCCAATACTTTGGGTAAGCAATGCAAGAATTAATAAAAAGCCCAAAAATCGATATTTTGGGAAATTTTGTCGATCGAAAATGCGATTTTCGGAGGAGAGAATGTGATGAAATTGTTGGAAATTCGATTCAGGTATCGCGCTCAATGGAGGAGCTTGTGTCATCGACCACGCTCGCAGGTCCGTTGGAAGTTTGGCCCTGGCAGTTGACGATGGAACTTTCCATGGGGTGGCAACGACAGCCCACGAATTTGCTCATCTGTGAGTATATTTTCAGCCTCTCGGAGGCCCCCCGCAAAATCTTCAACGAAACAACATTTTTTTGGGTGAAAAACAAAAAATCTTGAGCTGAAAAATTTCAGGCTGGGATCGACCCACGATAAGGGCGATTATTGCGGAGCCGAAGACGGTTACATCATGGCACCGGCCGCGGGAGTAACCGAGAACGCTCACGACTTTTCAGTCTGCACGGTAGCAGCGATCGCCAGTTTCTTGAGGTATTTTTTCGATTCTACACCCTTAAAGTCAGAGAATTCATGAAATTAACTTTTTTTTTCAATATTGTGCGTTCCTTAGGAGAAACGGAGGATTCTGTTTCTACAACGTGCCGGTGGTGAAGGATCCATTGCCCAGAGGATTGTTGCCCGGTTTGTTGAGTGACCGAGACCATCAATGCAAAACCATGGGCAACGGAGGAAGCTGCTACACCGTGAGTTTCCAATTAATCAATTAATTAACCATTCAATCAATTTACCCATTAATAATCGGACAATGAAATTTTTTACTAATTAATTAATTTGATAATTGATTTCGTAATTAATCAATTTCCTAATTAATCGATTTTCGAAGTAATCAATTCACTAATTAGTTCATTAATTAATTAGTTTACTAATTAATTAAGTTTAATAAATTAATTAGTTAATTAGTAATTAATTAATTAATTGATTGATTAATTAATTGAATAATTAATTAATTACTAATTACTAATTAATTAATTAATTAATTAGTTTACTAATTAATTAGTTAATTAATTAGTTTACTAATTAATTAGTTAATTAATTAATTATTTTACTAATTAATTGAATGATTGACTAATTAATGTACTAATTAATTGATTGATCAAGTGATTACTTGTCTAATTGATTGATTAACGAGTTAATTAATTTCCTAATTGATCGATTTACTAAATGGACTCGTTTGCTATTTAATCAATTCGATAGTTGATCAAATTAGTAAATAATTGATATGGCAATTAATTAATTTAGTAATTAATGAGAGATTTTTGGTAATCGACTCAAGTTTTTCGATTTTTTTGGCAGGGTGACCCATGGCAATTACATTGCTCGGCAGTCTACTGTTACCAAGTTGGAGATCCGAAAGTTTGTTACCAGTACAAATCGCAAGCTCCACCTGACGGTGCCAAATGTGGCGATGGAAAAGTGAGTTCTCGTTTTTTTTTGATTGCGTAGGAAAAACGATTCAGGGCACGAAAAATGGGAATTTTTATCTTCGTATGAATCTGAATATAAAAAAATCAGGGGCATCCTCAATGAGATTATAATTTTGTCAATAATTTTTATTCTTGCAGGTTTGTATCCATGGAAAATGTCTCGCACTATGAACGCCGAAGAATGGGGAGGAATATTTATTTGTAAACGTGTAAAATAAAATTATTTAAATAAAATTAATTCGACATGAAATCCGATCTCTTTTTTTTTTTAATTCCCATTTCTTCTCATTTTTCCGGCATCGACGAGTGCACAAAAATAATCTGCGAATGATCGATGTTTCGGAATTCCTGAATGACAACGAACTGCGTCGAATTTCGAATCTGCACAGTCTCGAATAATCGCTAAATCAAACAACGACGAGTGCAGGTCAAAACGTATCCGCGCGAGAAGATTGCAGCAGATTAATCAGAGAGAATCAATTTCTTTATCGTCGTTCTGAATAATGGGAAATCACTGGAATTTATTGAGATTCGTATCTTCGGGACAGCGATTTAAATCTTGAGCCTTAAAAATTTGACTTTATTTTCGATTTTTTGAAAATTTTTTGTCATTTTTAAACTTGACGTGATTTTAGAATTTTTTTTCATTTTTGTCAGTTTTATTTGAGTGAAAATAAAATTTCATGTCGACCGCAACTATTGCGATGGATCGAGAAAAAAAAATTGATGGAATTTGAACGAAAATAGCGAATGAAAAGGAGAAAAAAAATTCGTTTCACTCGAAATTGGAAAAATCGTAAATTTAACGAGGACCACTCGCGATTCATTGTACGAAATTCAATCACGTCTCTCGGAATATCTCGTTTCGATCAAAAACAAAGAATCGTGTATCAGATAGATTGTGTGTGTACGAGAATTTCTTTTTTTTCGTATTCTCGTAATATCAGGAAGTATATAAGAGCGTTTCGTTGCAATGGGTTCATTCAAGCTCGACGCATTCAACAATTGCAACAATGCAGCCTCTCGTTATTCTTACGCTCGTTTCGGCTGCAGTGCTCGGTGCATCGGCAGGTAAGAATCAACTATTTCATTACGTTCAAAATCATTTCACGTAGCAACAAAATTTTAACCCCCGACTCATAAAAATTCATCAAAAAAATGCATTTTATGGCTTTATTTTGTTTTACTATTCAAAAAATTATAAAAATTGATTAAAATGGAGGAAATTTAATATAAATAAATAAAAATGAACAAAAATATATAAATAAATCAAATTGAATCAGGAATAAACAAAAATAAATCAAAATAAATCAAAATAAATCGAAATAAATCGAAATAAATAAAAATAAAAATGAAATAGAGATGGAAAATCCAAAAATTCCAAAAATGATTATTAAGAAGACGAAATTTCTTTATTCCCATGAAATTCCACCAAAACGTCGAAAAAAAATGAGTTTTTGATTAAAAAAATGCATTTTATGGCTATATTTTGTTTTACTATTCAAAAAATTATAAAAATTGATTAAAATGAAGAAAATTGAATATAAATAAATAAAAATGAACAAAAATAAATATAAATAAATAAAATTTAATCAAAAATAAACGAAAATAAATCAAAATAAATCGAAATAATTCAAAATAATTCAAAATAAATCAAAATAATTCAAAATTAATCGAAATAAATAAAAATAAAAATCAAATAGAGATGGAAAATCCAAAAATTTAAAAAATGATTATTAAGAAGACAAAATTTCTTTATTCCCATAAAATTCCACCAAAATGAAGAAAAAAAATGAATTTTTGATAAAATTGCAATCTCGTGTCGCAGCCCCAGGAACTCGGCCAGGAATGCCGGGTCGTGTGGTCGGTGGAGACGATGCTCCGGAAGGGAAATATCCTTACCAGGTTTCCCTCCAAAAATCGAGTCACTTTTGCGGAGGTTCGATTTTGAACGAACGTTGGATTTTGACTGCAGCTCATTGTCTCGTCAGGTGAAGACTCGAAAATGATTTATTTTTCATCGCGAGACCCAGAGAATCAAGAAAATTAGAATTTTTTCATTTTTTTACGAATTACTGAATTACGTTTTGTTCTTGATCCTCAGCCAAAGTGCGAGCGAGATCCACGTCATCGCTGGCACAAATTCCCTCACTATCGGCGGTGACAGGTACCAGGCCGAACTGATCTTGCCCCACAAACGTTACAATCCCTTGTTACTCGCCAATGACGTCGGTCTCATTCGCGTCGACAAAGACATCGAGTTCAACGACAAGGTTCAGCCTATCAAACTGCCATCCAGTGACTTTACCAAGGATGGAGATTCCGTCACCCTCACAGGATGGGGAAGAATCAAGGCACGTGAAAAATTGATTTTTCCTCATTTTGTGCATCTGCCTTTTTCGCTATTTCGTCAATTTCTTTCCATTTTCAACAATTTCTTGTTATTCTGCATTTTCGCTGTTTTTTTCATCTAAATTTATCCAATTTTTTGAATTTTTGAAAATTTCTTCCTATTTTGCAATTTTTTTGCATTTTTGCTGTTTTGTTATTTTGTGAATTTATGCCATTTTGGGAATTTTCGAAATTTTCTTGCTGTTTTGCAGATTTTTTGCATTTTTGCCATTCAGAGCAATTTCTTGCTATTTTCTTTATTTATTTGCAACTTCGCTGTTTCGTTATTTTGTGAATTTTTGCAATTTTGAGAATTTTTGAAATTTTCTTCCTATTTTGCAATTTTTTTGCATTTTTGCTGTTTTGTTATTTCGTGAATTTATGCCATTTTGGGAATTTTTGAAATTTTCTTGCTGTTTTGCAGATTTTTTGCATTTTTGCCATTCAAAGCAATTTTTGCTATTTTTCAAATTATTTGCATATTTGCATTTCGTTATTGGGTGAATTTTCGTAATTTCGTAATTTTGTGAATTTTTCACAATTTTCTTGCTATTTTGCAATTTTTTTGCATCTTCGCTGTTTTTTTATTTCGTGAATTTATGCCATTTTGTGAATTTTTAAAATGTTCTCAATGTTTTGCAAATTTTTTGCTATTTTTCGAATTATTTGCATATTTGCATTTGGTTATTTGGTGAATTTTCGTAATTTTGCTATTTTGAGAAGTTTCATATTTTCGTAATTTCGTGAATTATCGTAATTTTGTAATTTTGTGAATTTTGTGAATTTGAAATTACAGACGAACGGACCAATCCCGGATTCGCTTCAGGAGATAAAACTCAAAGTACTTTCTCAATCGACCTGCAGACGAGTTCACTTTATCGTGACGAAAAAACACATTTGCACTCTGACCAAAGTTGGCGAAGGAGCTTGCAACGTAAGTTGAAGAATTTTCGGCCTAATTGATGAAGAAAAATTGGGTGAAACGTTTTTATGGTTTTTTTTTCGATTTTATGGGGGAGAGGGAAAATAATTGTTTGGAATTTTTCGCAGGGCGATTCCGGTGGTCCGTTGGTCGCTCGAGACACTCAGGTCGGTGTCGTTTCCTTCGGAAGACCCTGCGCCAAGGGCTACCCCGACGTTTATACTCGAGTCTACAATTTTGTCGACTGGATCGAAACCACCATGGAACAAAACAGCTGAACCATCGCCCAACGACCCAGATCGCTCGAAATTTTCTCCCATGGCCTTTTCATCGCTCGCCAATAAATAAAATCGACTGAGAATTAAATCGACGAACGCTTCGATTTAAAAAACCATGAAAATTGCAAATTTTGTATTATTTTGACAAATAAACCGAAATGAACACAACATTTTCTTCATTTTTTACACTGAGGAAACGCTGATTGAACAAAAAATTAAAGAAAATTTCAAAATTGATGCAAAATAAGCAGAAAAATTGAAAAAATTTTCAAAAATTACAAAACGATCCGAAAAAAATGCAAAAATCGTAAAATTATTTGAAAAATTGCAAAAAAATTTTGATTCAATGAAAAATGAGCAAAAATATTCAAAAACACCAAAATGCGACGGAAAAAATGGCAAAATTTCAAAATTACTGCAAAATCAGCAGAAAAATAGGAAAAATTTTCAAAAATTACAAAACGATCCGAAAAAAATGCAAAAACCGTAAAATTGTTTGAAAAAATGCAAAAAAATTTTGATTCGATGAAAAATGAGCAAAAAAATTGCAAAAATGTTCAAAAACACCAAAAATCAGCGAAAAAAATGGCAAAATTTCGAAATTAATGCAAAATCAGGAGAAAAATAGGAAAAATTTTCAAAAATTACAAAACGATCAGAAAAAAATGGAATTTTTGTATTATTTTGCCAAATAAATTGAAACGATCCCGAAATTTTTTTCATTTTTTATCCTGAAAAAAACGATCAACCTGGTCGGGAGAAAAAATCGATTTTTAATTCGTCTTGATTGCCAATTAGCGAATCCAATTAATAAAATTTGAGGCTTTTTCTTTTATTTTTGGAAAAGTAACGAATCGCTTCGAGTTTTCTCCGAGCGATTTTTCATCCTTTATAGAATTCCATGAAACCTTGAAAACCCCATGGAATTTATGGGAAATCTAAACAATATTGACCGCCATCATTTTTATGGGTTTTTCTTATTATTATAATGGGAGGCACAGAAAAAAATTCCTGTAACTAAAAAAAAAAATGAAAGCTCAAGCGGTCACCCATCCAAGTATTGACCCAACAAATTTAAATTTCCAAAAATCATTTTTTACGATTTACAAAAACGAAATTTGGAATAAAAAAAAAAATATTTTGATGTTTTAATAAAAATTTTCAAATTTTTCGTACATTATTGTGCCAATTTGCAATTTTAAAAACAGAATTTTCGTGGTATGATTCTAGAAAAAATGTGAAATGAGTGGATCGTGTCGCAAAAATCGATCTAATGGGGAAACGAGGCTGAAAAATTGCGATAATAGAACGACAGAGTCAAAAATAGCTTCGGAATCTGTTTCAGGCTTATCGTGAGAATGCACGAGACATCATTCCCTAAAACAAACACAATAATCGTTTGATCGAAGAAAATATGAGAGATAAAGTGATTTCTTTGTCGAATCGTGGATTTGAATAGTCGAAGCGGAAACAGTGCTCAATGAGATTGCGGAATGAAAAAAAAAGAGTATGTCGTGATACAGATTCGATACTCGATAATCCCGAGTTCGGTAAACCTGCTCGGTCGATCTAATCGAGCACGCACTTGCGATAAGAAAATCTCGTTTCGGCTGGATTGTCAAATGTTTAAAAATCACTTTCTTATCTGATTGCGATCGACTGATGCAACGTCGATTACTATTTTCGCAATTCATGCTCCGGAGGAAATTCGTTTTTCCCCGATTATCTCGAATCCTGGCGCGAGAAAATACACGAAATTCTGTTTTTCGGGAACAAAGCTCATCGTTTCGCATTAAATATTTGGTCAGGAGAATAAAACGAGACTTTGGTGCGAGCCTGAAACTAAATGAGCAGGAAAAGTTGCAAAAATTTCGAAATGAAGTGAAAAATGGGCGGGAAAAGAAGCAAAAATTTCAAAATTGAATAAAAAATTGCAGAAAATGTTAAAATTAATGCAAAATGAGCAGAAAAATAGGGAAAATTTTCAAAAATTACAAAACGATCAGAAAATAATGCAAAAATCGTAAAATTATTCAAAAAATTGCAAAAATATTTTGATTGAATGAAAAATGGGCAAAAAAGTTGCAAAAATGTTCAAGAAAACCAAAAATCAGCGGAAAAAATGGCGAAATTTCAAAATTGATGCAAAATAAGCAGAAAAATAGGAAAAATTTTCAAAAATTACAAAACGATCCGAAAAAAACGCAAAAACCGTAGAATTATTTGAAAAATTGCAAAAAAATTTTGATTCAATGAAAAATGAGCAAAAAAGTTGCAAAAATGTTCAAGAAAACCAAAAATCAGCGGAAAAAATGTCAAAATTTCAAAATTAATAAAAAAGTACACAAAATCTCAAAATTAATGCAAAATCAGCAGAAAAATAGGAAAAATCTTCAAAAATCCTAAAACGATCAGAAAAAAATGCAAAAATCGTAAAATTATTTGAAAAATTCCAAAAAAATTTTAATTGAATGAAAAATGAGCAAAAAATTTGCAAAAATGTTCAAAAATTACAAAACGATCGGAAAAAATTGCCAAAATCGAAAATTATTCTAAAAATAGCAAAAAAAATTTTAATTGAATGAAAAATGAGCAAAAAAGTTGCAAACATGTTCAAGAAAACCAGAAATCAGCGAAAAAAATGTCAAAATTTCAAAATTAATAAAAAAAATTGCAGAAAATTTCAAAATGAATGAAAAACAAGCAAAAATAAGTAAAAAATCGCAAATAAAATAACAATTTCTCGTCCACACGTTCCATTTTCTGCGAGATGCACTTGACCCTTAAATTAAATCACCGACACAATGATCAATATTGAACACAATAATGCGCAGTTGCATTATCGCGTTCTTATCACCGCGCGATACTGCGATAATTCCAAGATGCAGGAAATTCATCGTTTCAAATGTCAGTGACAATCCTGCATCGATAGGCGATCAGTTCCGTACGAATTGCGATGCGAAAAGCGATTAACGTATCTTCGAGTCGTTTTTAGCTCAGTAACGAAAAAATCTCGATTCGTATAAAAAGCCCGAGCTTAAGCGATGCTCATTAAGTTGGTCTCATCTCGTCGTCGAGAAAGAACCAAATTAAGGAGCAATCATGAAGGTCCTGGCCCTTGTCGCAATCGTTTTGGCTGCGGTCGTCGCAGTAACTGGTGAGCACACGAAAATCTAACTGAGACAATAAAAACTCGAAAATTACCTCTAAAAATTAAAAAAAAGTCAATTTTTTCTAGAAAAAAACAAAAAAAATTGTTAAATTTCCATAAAAATTGACATTTCGCAGAAAAAAAATCGCTAAAAATTCAAACTCGTGCCTCGTTTTTAGTCCCTGACGATAATTTTCAATTTTTCATTTTCTCTGTGTGATTTTTTTCGAAAAACCGTTTTTTTTTGGTTTTTGACAGGCCGAGGACTTCCGGGCCGTATCGTGGGAGGCAGTGACGCCCCTGACGGCAAATATCCGTACCAGGTGTCCCTGCGGAGGAGCAGCCACTTTTGCGGTGGATCGATAATCAACAGCCGATGGATTTTGACCGCAGCTCATTGCATCGTTGGGTAAATTGTTTTTAAAAATCATTTCTCACGGTCGATTCATTTTTGCGGTTCCCGCATCCAAAAAATTCGTTTAAAAAATGGCAAAATTATTTTTTAACCACGATCAAGCGAGTGTTTTTGAATAATTCACAAATTCCTGGCATTTCGACGATTCGTTTCGATTTTCCGAAAATTAGAAACGAGAAAAAGGGAAAAATCGGTCCTTGGACCAAATTTGAGAAAAAATTTTCGTCTCGCGGTGCCAAAGATTTTGTTTTTGTTTAAAAAAAAAAGAGAAAAAATCGAAATTTTACTAAAAAATTGATTTTTGTTACGAACGATCGTAATTATTATGGGAAAATTGGATTTTTAGAGCGGGCAATAACGACGTCAAGGTCGTCGTGGGCACGAATCAATTATCGGCAGGTGGCGAGACCTACAAATCGGACTTTGTATATGCAAATCCGCACTACACGCCTTCGATATTCGCCAACGACGTTGGACTAATCCGCGTGAGCAAGGAAATCGTTTTCAGCGAAAAAGTGCAACCGGTTACTTTGCCGAGCTCGGACCTAGTGAAGGAAAATTCTCCGGCGACCCTGAGCGGCTGGGGCAGCATCAGAGTAAGTTTTGCAACGACTCCCCCCAAAAATGCCATTCTCAAAGAATTCACAGACAAAATTGCGTCATTTTTTTCGAAAAATTCATGAAATTTTACATTTTTGCAGCTCGGAAGTTCTTTGCCCGATAAACTCCAACACATCGACTTGAACATCATTTCGCAGACAGAGTGCAACAAATTCCATTCGATCGTGACCGCAACGCACGTCTGTACGCTGACGAAGGTCGGCGAAGGCGCTTGCCACGTAAGTTATTTCGAAAAATCATTCGCCCAAGCCAAATTTCTCAAAAAAAACGTCAACTTTCTTTTTTTTTTACGATAATTCGCTTAAAAATGGATAAATCAAAAATCAATAATTGAAAATTATCTAATTGGGTTATTAATTAAATTTTTAATTATCAAATTTCCAATCTTTAATTAAGAAATTCCTAGTTAGTGAAAAATTAATTAAAAATTTCTTAATTAAAGATTTATCGATTGAAAACTTATCAATTAAACATTTATTTTTATTAACGATTTTCCATTTTTTTAATTATTTTTTTATTTAATAATTTAATTTAATAATTTAATAATGATTTATTAATGAAAATTTATTTTTGCCAGGGCGACTCGGGTGGTCCATTGACCGTGGACAACGTGCAGGTAGGAATCGTGTCGTTCGGCAGACCGTGCGCGAGAGGATATCCGGACGTATTCACGAGAGTCTTCAGTTTCATGGACTGGATCAACGAGACGATGGAAAAAAACCCATAATCAGAATTTTCCTCATCACGACAACCCCGAATACAAAAAAATGCAATTCTCTACCCCCAAGCCGCAGAAATTCGTTGCGCATCGTCGAAAAAAACTGTACCGAGCGAAATTAATAAAAATTTGAAGAAAAAAAAGTCGAATGAGGTGAATTCGTGATTTTGAATGCAAAAAACGACGACGAAACGTAAATTTGCGATGCCTGAAGTGCCGATCGAGGTCGACACACTAGGCGTTTGCCGTAAGAATCGAATCGAACGCGAAATTTCGAGTTACCGACCGAGTCGGTTACCGACCGTCGGTAAATTCGAGTTACCGACCGTCGGTAACTGAATTAATGCAAAATTGAGGGTGGCTGCGCCAAAAACACTATAATCGGCTTGGAAAAGGGAACAACCCCACCACGTTGCTTTTTTGAATCTTGAAAAGACTGTCTTCGCGGACGGCTTGTCGAGCAACCAACAAACTGGAAGAAACTGTCGCGACAATTCGATCTGTCTGTCCACGTGCATGTGGAATTTTGTCTTTTCTTATATGCGATTCGAATATAATTTGCGAATTGGTTTGAACTGAAAAATATTGGATTTTCCATTGAAATCGCGAAAATTTAATTGATTTTTTTTTTTTTTAATTGTCAACGATGCCAAATTACTCGTATTTTTATATCAGAGCCGTTGCCGACGACGATGGAATCGTCAGGACCGAGAAATTTCAAAAAGGGTGAGTGACTCGATTTAGTTTATTTGATTTTTTCCGAAATTTTGATTTTTTTGCAAATTTTTCGGTTTTTTTCGATTTTTTTGGAGAAATTTTGAGATTTTTCGTGATTTATTTTTGGGGATTGAGTTTTGAAGCGAGAATTATTCGTTCGAGAGATTTTGTCGGGTCTAAACAACGTAAATAGTTTTTGTGTGACGGAATTGACGTGGGAAGTGCGAATGATGGAATTTCAGGGATCCGGAATTGTTGGGGACGAGGGAAAAGGTCTGGGCGACCCACGGTCGGTACAAACTGCTGACGAGGCAAATGCGAGGAGGACTTTCCGGTTCCGGGGACGTGGTCAACCCGGCCAAGGCGCTTTTCAAGGTCTCGTGAGTTTTCAATCACAAAAAAGTCATTTTCGATGTTGCAATTTGTGTTTCGAGTCGAAATTCCCATCGATCGAGACCCAAACGATAAAAGTCATTCGAGTTGACAAAATAAGTGTCAAAATTTGAGTTTTTCGAAATTACGAGCCGATCCCGCTTGTCTGCTGTGTGCGATGAAATTTTTTCTCTCCCCCGTTGGCCCTCGGCCAATCAACGCAGACCCGGACTCTCGCTTTTGACTGATTTATATATTTTTAGTTTTGAGCTGCTCGCATTCAAAGTTACGAGAGATAATTCGTGTCCGAGCGTCTTAAAATCTTGGCGATTGTGTTTTAACGTCGATATTCATTGCCATTTGCAAAAACACACACACAGACTCAATATTTATTGCAAAGACTTCGCAGTGGATGCAAAATCGCCAAAATAGATTTCGGAATAATGCACGCCATCTGGACTTTATGGAGTGTAATGGGTTTCGATTGCGAGCAGACGTTTTTGTCGAGAGCGACGCGAATTACGATCGAAAGGAAAGAGAAAAATAAAAAAACGTGCACTGAGGAGAAAATTTGGTTGAAAAAGTTGGAAATTTTGTTGGAAACGTTAAACTAAACGTTTTTTCCGAAAAATCACGAAAATTTTGTCATTCGAGCAAAAAACATTTTGGAAAATCTTTTCGAAAAGTCAATTTTTGTCCTTCCGATCGTAAATTTTACTGACAGTTCCGTTACAATGAAAAATATTGTAGAAATAACGAAAATTTTGAAATTATCCCAAAATATTTAGTTCGCTGTATTTAACAAAATGTTTTTTTGACAAAATTGAATTTTCAGTGTGGCAGAGATCGAAGGAAAATGAATAAAACATCATTTTCGGCTCTGACACATGGGAAAAATCGTGGGCGAGCCAGAAAATCTTGATATTCAAAGAATTCGGATGACTGGATGAAAAAATAATGCGCGCGAGATCATTGAACGCGCAGCATCGCCGAAAAAAAAAAAAACGAGAAAAAAGCGTCGGGCTGCGCGTTCATTTCGAGCACATGTGTGAAAAAATTTCTCCTTCGCGTTCTAATTTGGTCGAAAAAGATTTTTAGGGGACGATTTTTTGGCTTTTTTCCGAAGAAAGTTTCGAGGCGATGGAGAAAACTTCGGAAGGAGCGAGAGAGAAAAAACGTCACGATTTATTTCCATTTTTTCGTTCAAGTTCTCAGAAAAACTGATGAAAAATTTTGATCGACTCGAAAATGAAAAAATTCCAGCGATCAACGTCCGCGCGCGCTCTGTTTGGGTCTCCGCCATGACTCAGATCGCACGAAAGTCTCGAGTTTGTTTTCCTTTTTTTTCGATCTGCTCTCGCCCGGTTCGTGACGCGGCGCTGGATAGAATTTGCCCAAAGCCGGCAGTGAGCGCGTGACCGCTGCCGAGAACGTACCGCGCGTCGCGAATTTTGTTTCGTTCTCAGTGAAAAAATTGCCGATTTTTATGATTTTGGGGCACAAAGAAAAATCCGGGGACGATTTTTCCTGAGAGACCGATCGACCGTAAGTTTTTGGGGAATTTTCCGTGAGCTCAACGGAAAAATCGATCGTTTTTCCGAAAAAAAAGATTTTCATTGAATTTTCGCGCGTAAAATGGCGCGTTTCCAAATTTTCTTTTGTTTACATAAACAAAAGTGAATTTGTTGATTTCTTCCTGTTCCGAAAACTGGGCGAAACGGCCGGAAAATTTGAGTAACTTCGCGGAAAATCGTTTTTGCTTTCCAAAACGACGCTTCGGTCGTGTTTACGAACGTAAGAAAATCAAAGAGACTCGTAAACTCGCGAACGACGAGGTTATTGCAAATTTGACGATCGCGGGGACTCTTATCGCGATAAATTCTGCATGAAAATAGTCTCGGAGTGGCAAAAAACGAGAACGAGTGTCGCAATTGTGGGAGAAACTCTTTTATTGCCATTTTAATTGGTCCGCGTGACCTCGGAGACGTTGGAAACGAGTTTGGGCGAAAAAAACTCGTTTGTTGTGGTAAAAAGTTATTTTTACGCGTTCGACACAAAAGGCAACGATTTTTGGGGGCTTTTCAATGACAGAACCAACCGCACCCTCAGAAATCGTCGGGGCACGCGGCACAACGGCGCCGGGCAAAGTCTCGATCAATAAAAACAAAACGTAAACAGTAAACACGTGCGTGGACCGGTCCAGAGCGCAGAGCGAGCGTCGTTCGCGAAACGAGTCCAAAATAACGGAATTTTTGTCCGCGATCGGGAACGCTGAGTTTTTGGCCAATAATTCGCGGTGAAAGTTCAAGGACGTTTGCCAAAAACGCCGCAAAAACTTGGAATTCTTTGGGATTTTGGGAATTTCTAAGAATTTCCGGAAATGTTTGGGGCACGCGTAACGTAAAGAAAGGAAAAACGATTTTTTCGAGAATTTTTCACGCGAATTATTAGTCCTGATTCGGTTCAAGGTCATTGCAAGGTCAAGTGCATGGGAAGCGCAATGCGGAAAAGGCGGCTCGGGGCGGCCTCGTAACGCGAGCGAGTGGAGCAGGAAGAAATTAATATCGCGAGAGCTCGTCGCGCTAATTCGTGCGCGTAACGAGACGTTTATATTTTTTCCCTCTATAGTGAATAATAATCAAGTGAAAACGGAGATAAAACGCGTTCGCTAAAGTTCGCAAGTGTTTGCGTAACGAGTGAGTGAAAAAACGACGATGATGAAACAAAACAATAATTACGGATGGAACATGAGCGTGGTGTGCGAGCCGGAATTCGTTCGGAAGGAATCGAAGAAAATTGAAGTGAGTATCGCGCGCGGTTGATTGAGAAATAACGATCGGCGCGATTGAAACGTTCAATTGCGCGAGTCTAAAGACCCGCAGGGACGTCTGCAGTTTTTTTATTCATTGCGACAGGAAACGAATTTGTATTCAACGGCCTAAAGCGCTCGCACAATTGCCAACGTAGACGCAGACACATAAATCCATATATTCGCGACTCGTGACCTTGAAACGGCCAATTTGTCGATATCTCGTGACTCGGAATCAATTGACAGAAAATAAATAAACGATCGCGCAGTTTCCTGCAGAGACGCATGCAGGATTCAAAATGGCGGAAAAAAAAAGTACGTGCCGGGATTCTGAGCGTTCGGGGCGAGGAAACGTTGACCTTGAGCCGCGCGACAGCTGGAAAATCTGCGAGGAGACCTTTTGATCCGTCCATCGACGGCTTCGACACTGTTTTTTTGTAGGAATGAAACAATAAAAAGGATGAAATACGTTAGGAACGGGAGACGCGCATGAAAACGACCATTCGCTGCGGTGGCGGCGACGCGACTGAGCCTGGTGACGCGGACACCGCGGCGCTGGCATCGCTGCGGAGCGAGCGAGACAGCACCAGGCCCACCAGGCCAAGCGCGTGGCGCCACTCGCGACTGCGCGGCAGCCTCGCGAACTACGCGAGCGAAATTTGTGTACACAAAATGCATCGAAAACACAAACAATTTACGAATTATCGAGTCGTCTATCAAAAAGCGATTTTGTATTAAAAATTGGCGCATGATTCCGCGATGAATTATGAATTTTATGGACTTTAGATTTTATGGAAAATGCACGCGAGACGCTTCGCTGTTTTTCTCTTTTTATTCGCGTTTTTCCGTTTACGATCAATCGAATGAAAATTGCTCACGCGCGGGGCGATCTCCTGGAGGCGGGAATGACGAAATACAGTCGAGAATGCTCGTTGAGTACGAGGAGAGAATGTTGTACGAGGGAACAGTGTACGCAATTTATTAATAGAGACGCGGCACACCTTTCGGGCCGGTAAATTTCTAGCGCAACGATCTCGAGTCGTTGTTTCTGAAAATCCGATAGAAAAACATAAACCAGTAACTTGGGGAGAATTCAGTGCGTGTTTGAACGAAAAAACGGAGTTTTTGACAGCTCGAAACATCGAACTGTCAGTTTTGACGTTTAGTAGGCGATAAACTCGAGTGACAGATGGGAGACGATTATTACGGTGGCGGTTATCAGCCGCACGAAGGAGGTTACGGAAGTTACGCGGGCGCATCGGAACCAGGACTAGACGTTTTTATAAAAAAATGCGTTGAGGTTAAACGCACGTTGCCATCTCTGTTCGCGATCAAAGTGGTACGAAACTTGAGATTTAATCTAATCCCCGCGATCAAGCCAATTATTTCTAATCTCGTAATCAATACAAAAAAAGTCTGCGATTCGCGGAATCACTTGCGACTCCGCAATCGCGTGATTCATAACCTGCTGTCGCGATTCTCGTCTGACGCACACTCGATTCGTGAACATGCAACTTTTTTTCCCTTCTTTATGAATGTGAATTAAAATTCACAGTTTTTCCTCGTTAACTCGCATGGAAAATACTTCGCGACGTAACGTCAAAAAAATTGATTAACGACTCACGTTTCCATGGACATTAACTCGATTTTCCCTGAGGACGTTTTTTTAATTAATTAATTGGATAAACTTCCGAAAAGGGAAAACCGAATTTCGTCATGAAATTTGGCATAGACATTCCTTTTAGGCGTCTAAGAGTCCCCTTAAAAGGATTTTTGGCGACTCGCAATATTTCTCGAAATATTGAATTTTTTGGGTACACTGTTTAGCACGCTCTGGTATATCTATGTATATACCTCGCAGCGCGCTGCGGCTCCCCACTGCGATGTCCAATAATGCCCACTGTGCCTATTCACAAAATATAAAAAGTGTCTATCCGCGAAAATAAAACAACAGTCGGGTGGGTATGGGCTACCGGCGCTTCGCGCTTCGCGCTCCGCGCCGGTAGCCGTTGATTAAAGGAAAAAAAACCCCCGGGTTTGAATCGTAGAGGGTTTGAATCGTATAGGGTTTAAATCGTAGAGAGGCCACCATATATATATGTACATATGTATAGGTGTGCGTATACAAAGGTAGAAATATGCATATAAAAATGTATATACATAGGTACATACATATGTATATAAATAAGGCCTGTAGCGCGGCGACAAATATATATAGATATACCAGGGCGTGTTAAACGGCGTACTCAAAAAATTGAATATTTCGGAAAATATTGCGAGTCGCCAAAAATCCTTTTAAGGGGACTCTTAGACGCCTAAAAGGAATGTCTATGCCAAATTTCATGACGAAATTCGGTTTTCCCTTTTCGGAAGTACACCCAATTAATTAATTTAATTAATTAATTAGGATAATCATACACACTCTATTTACGTTTTTATCCTTTTACGCTGCAATCACATAATTGATTGTAACACACCCAACCGCACAATCTCCCGGTCGGTCGTGTTCCGGCTCCCGTTATCAGTCAAATGTTTTCCCTGGCTGATAAAATAATTCTCATGGTCTCCATGCGCAGTTTGCTTTGGTCGTTCGTCGAGGACGGCCAAGCGGATGGTTTTTTCTGTAAAAAGCGACCGAGGTTCGCTCAATTTTCCTGGAAATTTGTCATTGTGCTGGAAAATTTGAAAATTGCGTTCCGAAATGTCGAACGAGCCGAATTTCCAAAAAATCACAAATTATCAGTATCAGAGTTACGCGACGCGCAAAGTTCCTCGGTTTGCGCGTCAGCCGAGAGCCATGACGAGCGACAAAGTTTTTCCTGCGGACGTCAGTGTCCAGAAAATTTTTATTGACGACAAAGTCGTCATGATGAAAAAGTCTCGACTGCTGGAGAGGGCGAATGTAAATTACGGGGAGAGGGAAAAATCGGTTTATGATCGAGGGCATGGAATTGACGGAGCCGTCAAAGAGTTGACGCGTCCGATGGAAAAAAAAAATTATCTCTATGACGACAGTCCGAAACGCACCAGCGGAAATTCCATCGGCAAAAACATTTACAACGTAGGCCTCCGTCAATTTTTTTGGGACCCTGAACCGTTAGATCGTCAAGATTTTGTTTTTTTTTTTCTGTATTCTGGATTTTTCGACTTTTTAGACTTTGTTCTTGGATTGAAAACTTCGAATCTAAACTGAACTTGAAAATTTATGGTTTTTAATGAGAAAGTTTGGGTTTTCGCTGCTTTCGAGGACGAGAATTTTGACGCCGCATCGTTTTTTACAGTTGGGTGAAAAAGGATCGGGAATAAGATCGCGAGGCGACGTCCAAGACTTCAAACAATTGAGACAACAATGTTTGGAGAACGGCCAATTGTTCGAGGACCCAGAATTCCCGGCGATCGATTCCTCGCTTTTTTATTCGCGACGCCCGGACAGATACATCGAGTGGAAGCGGCCGATGGTAAGCAAAAACAGCAAAAAATTTGGGCCTCCGAGTTGTTCGAGTTTGGCGAGAAAATTCAATGGGAAAAATCGAGAAAATACGAGGGGAAAATTGGGTTTTGATTGTGCAGGAAATAGCTGAGAATCCTCAATTATTCGTGGAAGGATTTTCACGCTTCGATGTACAACAAGGAGAACTCGGTGACTGTTGGTTGCTCGCTGCTTTGGCAAATCTCACGTTACATCCCAATTTGTTTTCCAATATCGTGCCCGAAGATCAAAGTTTCGACGAGGAATACGCAGGAATTTTTCATTTCCGGTGAGTGCAAAAAAAAATCGTTATTTCTTGAATAAATTTCATGTTTCATGTGAATTTTCAATTTTTGTGAAAACAACAAGTTTTTGACTGAATTTTTATTTTTATTTTAGTAAAAAACATTATTCGTTAAATAAATTTAATTAAAATTTCTAATTTTAGCGAAAATAATTCGTCAAATAAATTGAATTTTTCGAATTCAATTTCTTATTTGAATAATTATCAAATAATTTCCATTAAAAATTCAAATTTTGGTGAAATTAATTATTCGT
This sequence comes from Diadegma fenestrale, assembly GCA_037043255.1. Lineage (NCBI taxonomy): Eukaryota > Metazoa > Arthropoda > Insecta > Hymenoptera > Ichneumonidae > Diadegma > Diadegma fenestrale. Next base: position 2,868,027 of record CM073312.1, read on the forward strand.
TAAATAAATTTAACTAAAATTTGGAATTTTAGTGAAAATAATTCGTCGAATAAATCGAATTTTAGAATTCAATTTCTTATTCGAATAATTATCAAATAATTTCCATGAAAAATTCAAATTTTGGGTGAAATTAATTATTCCTTGAATAAATTTAATTAAAATTTCTCATTTTTACAAAATTTTTGCAATTTTTCGACAAAATTCAGTTTTCGAAATCGCCAAAAAGACTTTTTCATCATCGTCGGCAAATTCTGTACGAAAAATTTCACGTTTTTCTATAAAAAAACATAAAAAAAAACTTACTGGACAAAAAATGTTTTTGTTCGCAAGATTTTGGCAATACGGGCGTTGGGTCGACGTGGTCGTCGACGATCGTCTGCCGACGTATCACGGGCAATTGCTTTACCTTCATTCGGCAGAGCCGAATGAGTTTTGGAGCGCATTGCTGGAGAAAGCGTACGCGAAATTGCACGGATCGTACGAGTCGTTAAAAGGGGGTACGACGTGCGAGGCGATGGAAGATTTTACGGGGGGCGTTACGGAGATGTACGAGATGGAGGAAACTCCGCCAAATTTGTTCAGTATTTTGCTGAAAGCGTACGAAAGGAATTCCCTGATGGGTTGTTCGCTGGAGGTAAAATCCGCGGAAAATCCAAATTCCGTCCTTGAAATTCGAAGCAAATGTACGAAATAGCGAAAATATTTTTTTCCAGCCTGACCCGAACGTCCTGGAGGCCGAAACGCCGCAGGGACTCATCAGAGGTCACGCGTACAGTGTAACGCGCGTTAAATACGTCGACATTGCGACGCCGAATCAGGCGGGAAAAATTCCGCTTTTGAGGCTGCGAAATCCATGGGGAAACGAGGCCGAATGGAACGGACCTTGGAGCGACCAGTAACGCAATTAAAATTAAAGCCTCGCGAGCGATCGATTGCTCGTTCGTTTCCTCCGCTCATTTTACGCTTTTGGACCATTTTTTGGCCAGAAATTGCATGCAAAATGTCAAGATTTCACGCAAACGACCAATCGCCAGGCTCGCGAGGCTTAATTACTCGATAATTTAAGGAAAAATGGACAAATTACTTATTCAAGGTCGTTCAAGGTCACCGGAATGGAGATTCATTCCGGATCACGAGAAGGACGAGCTGGGCTTGACGTTCGACGTCGACGGCGAGTTCTGGATGTCGTTTCAAGACTTCAAACACTATTTCACGCGTTTGGAAATCTGCAATTTGAATCCAGACTCGTTGACCGAGGACGACTTGAACGCTGGCAAGAAAAAATGGGAAATGAGCGTTTTCGAGGGCGAATGGGTCCGCGGCGTCACCGCTGGAGGCTGCAGAAATTTTTTGGGTTAGTTTTTCAACCAGAAATTCGATTTTTTGCAAACTTTTCAACGATTCAGCTCAAAATTGGCATTTTTTTGTCCCGAAATGTTCAGAAACCTTCTGGCACAATCCTCAGTACAGAATCACTCTGGAATATCCTGATGAGGGCGACGACAAGTGCACCGTGATCGTTGCACTCATGCAGAAAAACAGACGAGCTCAGAGACGAATGGGCGCCGATTGTCTGACGATCGGCTTCGCCATTTATCACGTAAATTTTATCCATTTTATTTCCTCATTTTAGTCAAAAATTGGCAGGCCACAATATTTTTAGTGGAATTTTCTTTATTTTTCTTTCAGTTTATCGGAATTTGGTCAGTCTGCGATTTTTTCGATGAAATTTTCTTTCTTTTCTGAAATTTTATTCAAAATTCGTCAGTTCACAAAAATTTTGGTTCGATTTTCTTTAATTTATTTTCCATCTCATTCAAAATTCGTCGGTTCGGTGAAATTTTCTTTCTCTTGTTGCAATTTTATTCAAAATTTATTAATTCACAAAAATTTTGGTTCAATTTTCTTTAATTTTTTTTATCTCATTAAAAATTGGTCGGTCCACAAACTTTTCAGTGAAATTTTCTTTTTTTTTTTTAAATTTTATTAAAAATTTGTCCGTCGACAATATTTTCAGTCAAATTTTTGTTATTTGTTTAAATTTTATTGAATTTTCCTTCGTTCACACATTTTTCAATGAATTTTTCTTTCTTTTTCGATATTTTATTAAAAATTCGTCAATCCACAATTTTTTTAGTGGAATTTTCTTTCTTTTTTTTCCATTTCATCGAAAATTCGTCGGTCGACAATATTTTCAGTCAAATTTTTGTTATTTGTTAAAATTTTGTTAAGTTTTCCTTCGTTTACAAATTTTTCAATGAATTTTTCTTTCTTTTTCTATATTTTATTAAAAATTCGTCGATCCACAATTTTTTCAGCGGAATTTTCTTTCTTTTTTTCCATTTCATTAAAAATTGTGAGATTTTCGTGGCCGATTATAAATTGCGATTATTTTTACGCAGTTGGATTATCCGGACAGATTGCCAAAACCTCTAGACATAAATTTCTTCAAATACAACGCGTCGGTGGCGCGTTCGCCATCGTTTATAAATCTGCGTGAAGTAAGTTGTCGCTTCAAATTGCCGCCGGGTTCATATTGCATCGTGCCAAGTACGTTCGATCCGAACGAGGAGGGAGAATTTTTGCTGCGAATCTTCTCTGAGAATCAAAACAACATGGAGTGAGTTTTCCAAAATTGATTTTTGCACAATTAGGAACGATTTTAATTGGCCGAGACGATTGAGACGTTTTTGTCGTTTTTGTCGCAGGGAAAACGACGACGAAGTCGGCATCGGCGAGGTCGACGACAGGGTGAGCAAAAAAATGAAAAACCGTAAAACGAAAATTGTGAAAAAATCAATAAAATCGCGACACGCAGCAAATGCGACGAGCACTCGCGCTTTTTAGGCTCGCAAAATAACAAAAATAATTTTTCGGGGCCTCGATTATTGCGTGGGGGTTGAAAATTCGCTAAAAAACACTAACAAAATTTTTTAACAGCATGAAAACCTCGTGGGGCATGAAGAAAAAGAGAAAAAAGAAAAAAGAAAAGTGAACGAAACGAAGAAAAAAGAAAAAATTCCATTTCCTGACGGAATTTGCATGGTTTTCGTTTTTTTTTTGTTTTCACTGTCATTACGGTTGCTTGTGGCTTTTAGGTAATTAACCCGCACGACGATAGGCCGGAGGAAAAGGGAGACGGCGTGAGTAACGTTGCACTTGATTAAATTCGATTGTTTTTCACTGTAAAAAGCGATTTTTCGTCTCCTAACACGACAAAACGATGATCGAGAAATTTGCATCGTTGAATTGCAGCGAAAATGAATTTTTATCCATTATTTTGATAATTTATGCACTTTTTTCCATTTTTCTCTCATAAATTCGGTTTTTGAATGGCACAGAAATTTGTTGCGCCATTTTTGCGGAATTCTGGACGAAAAAATCGTGCGTTTTGCCTAAAAAATTAATCGATTTTCGTTGCATTTTTGGACGATGCGATTTTTGGACAAAAACTCGTGGATTCGATAGAGATCGGGGCTTGAAAAAGTTCGTTTGAATTTTGCAGATTCGCGACCAACCGGAGCCTCCGAGGAACGAGGACAAAGTAAGTGATTTCTTCAAGACTCTCGCTGGCGAGGACATGGAAGTCGACTGGATGGAGCTGAAGGACATTCTCGACTACGCCATGCAAAACGGTATTTTTTATTTTTTATTTGTAATGACAAATTAGCAATTTATGAATTTTCTGGTTATGGGACTCGCTAGAAATTTAAGAACCCATAATAATCGATCTCCATTTTTTATCATGCTGAATATTCGTTGATTATCGCACCGCAGCTATTCATTGCGCTTCACTAATTCTTCTTATCGCTTGTGTGAGTAACGTAGAAATTTCTAACGTTTGTTGTTGATTTGTTAAGAAAAAAATCAAATTTCTGCGTTTTTTTTTTTTTTTACATACATGGCAAAATTTAATGATTCGTAAATTTGTTGTTTCGGTCTTGCGGAAAAATTTCAATTTTCTCTGCACCAACTCGCAAATCTTTCGAATTTCCAATTTTTTACATTTTCGCATTTTGAAATTTCAAAATTTTGTTGAAAGTCGAACGAATTCATAGATACACTTGGGTTTTCTTTTTTGAGCTTCTTTTAGTCGAATTTTGAAAAAAAAAAAAACGAAAAATGACGTCAATTTGGAGAAAAATGTTTTTTGACGCGAATGCGTTTCGGAATTTTGTAAAAAAATGAATCATGCATGTACCGAATTCATAAATACATTTGGGTTTCATTTTTTGAGCTTCTTTTGGTCGAATTTTGAACAAAAAATTGAAAAATTACGTCAATTTGGAGAAAAACGTTTTTTGACCCGAATGCGTTTCGGAATTTTATCGAAAAACGAATCATGCATGTTCCGAATTCATAAATACATTTGGGTTTCATTTTTTGAGCTTTTTTTAGCCGAATTTTGAAAAAAAAATTGAAAAATTACGTCAATTTGGAGAAAAACGTTTTTTGACTCGAATGCGTTTCGGAATTTTGTCAAAAAACGAACCATTTATGTACCGAATTCCTAAAGACATTGGGGTTTCATTTTTTGAGCTTATTTTGAAGAAAAAAAAGGAAAAATGTACAAATACGAGGTTAATTTGGAGAAAAATGTTTTTTGACCCGAATGCATCTATGGGATTGAACACGAGCCTAACATGTAGTGTATGTGTTAGACCTACCACCATCAGCTCGACGTAGCGAGGCTCATAATCCCGAAAGCACCCAAGAAAATGGCTCTATCGTCGACACTCTCATCTCTCTGCTGTGCAGTATTGTTTGTAAAAATGAACAATACGATAAGCCCGTAGGTAAGATTTCCCACCATGAACAAAACCAAAAAATCATCCTCATCGCTTTTATAAAACGACTCCCTATTTTTTCGTTATTCTTCGTTATACAAAAATCGTACGTATTTGCCCCGACCAATGACTCGGCGTTATTTACGTTGGAAATATTTATTCTCAAAGAAATCCACGGTGATGGTAAATTTTGTGACGTTTTTGTTTTGTTTTCGTCCTTTTTGGAAAAATTCGCTAAGAATGATTGTGCGACAATGTTTTTCGAGCTGCCGCAGCTTTTACTAATCGCTCATTGCGAATTTGAAGAAATTCAAAAATCGCAATGTTTTCGAAGTAACGATTTTTTTTTTTAATTAATTTTGAAAAATTACAACAAATCGGCCATTTTTTTCGTGCAGTAAAGTGACTGGATTTTTGGTTTTTTAAGAAATGCACGGGCAGGGATTCAGCCCGGATATTTGTCGGAGTATGGTGGCCATGATGGACGTCGACCATTCCGGAAAACTCGGATACGACGAGTTCAGGACCTTGTGGAGAAACATTAAAAATTGGAGGGTAATTTTTAATTGTTGCCTTCTTCCTCGTCTTTGTGGAATTAATTAGGATTCTTCAATAAATTGGCATGAAAATTCTTGACACCAAGACCAACAATTTTGTCCTATGAAGGAAAATTCTCTGACGTCAAGAATTTGAGACACTAAATTTCCAATTTTTAACTTTTCCCATCAAAACGCGTGAAAATTCGAGTCGCGTCTCGTTTATGAGTCGCAAAAAAATGTGTTTAGGATTTTTCTTAAAAAATTTCGGCTCCCAGCCTTTCTGGCAATCTGCAAAAAAAATCCTAAATACATTTTTTATTGCAACTCGATTTTTGCAACTTTTTAACGAAACGTGACTCGAATTTACACGCGTTTTGATGGGGAAAATGAAAAATTGCAAATTGATTGTCTCAAATCTCTAAACGTCGGAAAATTTTTCTCCATACGAGAAAACTTTTAGTTCTGGTGCCGAGCACGTTTGTACAAAATTTTGAAAGAGCCCTAAATAAAGTTAAATCGTTAATTTTTTCGAATGAAATTCTTGCAGGCCGTTTTCAAACTCTACGACAGAGACGGTTCTGGTCACTTGAGCGCCTTCGAGCTGAGGCAGGCCCTGAACAGCGCGGGCTATCGGCTCAACAATCACATTCTGAACATCCTCGTCCACAGATACGGAACGAAAGACGGTTTGATCAAGTTTGACGATTATATAATGTGCACAGTGCGTCTGAAAACGATGATTGGTAAGTCCAAGATGATTAATTGTAAAAAAAAAGAGAAAAATGTGGGCGGAGCTAACACAAATTTTTTCCTGAACGAAATTTTCGTCCCTGTTCGTTTTTTTTCTTTTCTTTCCTTTCTCATGGGTCCGTTACTAATGTTGCAGACATTTTTCGCGAACGTGATCCCTACAAAACTAACTCGGCGACATTTACGATGGAGGAGTGGGTCGAAAAGACATTGTATTCATAAAAGCAAACAAAAAAGTCGTTCGAAAGCAAAAAAAAATGAAAAGAATCTGAAAAAAGTGAGAAAAATTCGGTAAAATATCAAGATCCGTTCTACGCATGCGAATAACTCCAACTAATTTTTTCGTAGTTTTTGCTTGTTTCGTTTTCGTGCCCAGTCTCCGAAGAAAAATCAATTTTCCACTTAAAACAAACTGATTGAACGATTCCCACGTTTTTTTTACAGATTCTGGTCTCAATCTCGAAGCCACGGCGCTTCTGCTTTAGTTCTCCGGAACAATTATTTATTCGACGAGTTTTCCAGTGACTTTGAGTCCGTCACACAAATTTTCGTACAGTTTCGTCGTTTTTCTTCTCCAAATCTTTGAAAATATCTCGACGGCCGAAATTCGAGCAAAATGAGTGTGAAAAATGTCATTGCGCGATCTGATATTCGATTTTAAATAAATATTTATTAAACCGTAAAAAAAATTAAATCCAATGAAACTTGGGGAGGAAACAAAGTCCCCGGAAGTTCAGAGCAACTTGTGACGACATTGTAAAAATATGAAACGACGTGGATGAAAAAAAAGGGAGGAAGAAAAATAATTTACGGAGCATTTTGCCTCCTCGTGCCTAATTAATGCATTTTGTTGTTTTGTTTTCGACATGTTTACAATTAACGAACAATATACAATATAGATTTATATTATTTACAAAATGATGAGAAAATAAAATTGCCTGTTGGTGCGTAAAAAAAAGTGTTTTACTTAAGTAGAAAAATCGTCGAGTGAAAAATTTCGCTTGAAAATTCATTCGGTCAAAATAATGAAATCCTCGACCCGGATTCGATTCCCGGTGCTGTAGTCTTGTCAGGGGAATAAAAATGTGGGCGCGACGAGGGACCGGCTGTATTGGCAAGGTTTTCTGCAGTTTTCCTTTCGTCCTTGGCAAATGCGCTACAGCGGGGTATAAGTCGGCTGCAGACGCAAAAAGTGGGGGGGGGGGGGTTCGGAAAAAGAGAAATCTTGGGGGTGGGACTAGTAGCTGATTCTGAAACATGGATTTACAATGGAAAATGTAATAAAAAAAACAATAATAAAATCCTCGATTCCCTCTGGCAGCTTGAGATCCACAAAAATCCTTTTTTCTCATGCCGTTTTATTATTTTCTAGTAAATATTTTATTAATCAACAACTACAAAATACAGACTGTCGTTAAATCATAACGAACTGAGTGTGAAAATGCAAAAATTCATTCGAAGCGATTGATCGACGATGAGAATGATTTTAAAATAATTAATAAATATCACAAATAAAGTAAAAAATCGGTTGAGCGAACACAGTCGAGTCGATTCTCGTTATCAGTCCATCATCGACCTCGTTAATTGCGAAAATAAATACGGATTTTACACGCTAATAAATCGGTTTAATTTGGTTTTCCAATCGTTACGATTGCGCAGGCGACGAACAAAACATACGGAGAGGCGATTTTTCTTGCTTTTTTTTTCTTTCTTTTTCAAGTACGTAAAAATTCGATGACACGCACCGTTTACGTCGCTTTGGTAACATTTATCGTACAGATATATAGAGGAGAGGTCGGCCAAGTGAGACAACGCGCGCGAAAAAACTTGGAATTTTCTCGTTTTTTACTTTAGGGTTTTTTCAAAATTTCGTATGAAAACGTTCTTGGCACCAAAACTAAAATTTTCTCGTATGAAGAAAGATTTCCCAACGTTTAGAGATTTGAGATAATTAATTTGCAATTTTTTATTTTCCCCATCAAAACGCGTGTAAATTCGAGTCACGTTTCGTTAAAAAATTGCAAAAATCGAGTTGCAATAAAAAATGTAATTAGGATTTTTTTTGCAGACTGCCAGAAAGGCTGGGAGCCGAAATTTTTTAAGAAAAATCCTAAACACATTTTTTTGCGACTCATAAACGAAACGGGACTCGAATTTACACGCGTTTGGATGGGAAAAGTTAAAAATTGGAAATTTAATGTCTCAAATTCTAGACGTCAGGAACATTTTTAGTTTTAATGTCAAGAATGTTTATACAAAATTATTAGAGAACCCTGAATAACGTGATTTTGTGTCTAGAAAATTTCATGAAAATGATGAAATTTTTCGAGATTTCTGAACAATTTTCATTTTTATAGGCGTCTCGCTTCGTGCCCGCCTCGACTCTATATTCATATATTTATTTGGTACTTTTGTTTTTCTTTACAATGAATAATTGACTAGAAATAAACGTGTAGATATAAATAAATACACTCATCTTTTACAGTGATTCCATTTGATGTCTATTTTGCTTGATTCATCAATATTTTTGGTGTGTTTTTAAATAATTTATCTTTCGTTTAGTTCCGCAGCGTTTCGCGTTGTTTTCATTTTCGTTATTCGTTAGGAACGATGTCTCGAGATACATACGAAATCTATCCTATTACACGTGATTAATGTGATTAATGTCATTATTAAATAACATAGTGTTTATTTCTGTTTTATTTTCTTTCCATCCCCACAATAAATCGTTAGATATTTATATTTTTGCCCAGTCTCGCTGGATCCCCGAAACTTTGTGTTCAGATTAAAATTCGATCGTCGACGAGCTCGCAACTATTTTGACAGCATTTTATCCGACCTTGTCGTCGATAATCGTAGACGAATAACAGTGAATTACGTACAATGATTGCGAACGTGCATTTTTCTTTGAGATTTCGTGTTTTTTTTTTTGAATTTTCAATTTTTTTACTAAAACTCTCGGTTCGAACGAAAAAAAGGAGAAAAACGCATTCCCTCTTGTCTCGTTTGCATTTTTTTCTTTAAATTCTACTATATCGCTACTCGAAGAGATTCATCTCGAAAATACAGTCTTTTGAAGAATAATATTATTTTGTTTGTTTTAAATTAATTCGTCGATCGGTATTTTACAAAATTTTTACCGAATTAACCAACATTTTGAAAATTCTACGCGTTTTTCATTGTTTTTTTAGGATTCTAGCGATTTGATTTGTTTCTTGTTGACCTAGTCGAGGCTCTCGCTCGTTAAAATTTTCGCATTTTTCGGTTTTCAAGCGAAAGTCGAAAAAAAAGGTTGAAGCTAATTAATAATCAATAAGGGTGTGCGATTTTCGAATCGAATATTCATCGATTTTTCGAGTATTCGATGAATTTCCGAAAAATAGCGGATTTTCGCAAATCCTTTCGAAATTTTTTTCCGAATATTTTCGAAAAAAATCGAATATTCTAAAGAAAATGGAATATTCGAAGAAAAATCGGATATTCGAAAAAAAATCGAATACTCGAAAAAATGTCACAAATTCAAAAATATCGAATATTCGGTTTGAAATTCGAATCAAACAATTTGATTTGATTTGATGCCGAATATTCCAAGTTTTTAAATATTCGCACACCCTTAAAAAATAGCGGATTTTCGCAAATCTTTTCGAAATTTTTTTCCGAATATTTTTGAAAAAAAATCGAACATTCGAAAGAAAATGGAATATTCGAAGAAAAATCGGATATTCGAAAAAAAATCGAATACTCGAAAAATTGTCACAAATTCAAAAATATTGAATATTCGGTTTGAAATTCGAATGAAACGATTTGATTTGATTTGATGCCGAATATTGCAAGTTTTTAAATATTCGCACACCCCTAATAATAAATAGATAAAATAAAAAGTTTTGTATGGAATGCGGCAAATTTCTCGTCCTATTTACACTTTTGGCGACGAGACTGCACCGAGTCTTGTCCGATGTTGATAAATGAATAATATAAATCGTTTGAAAGGAAGAGTCTCGCAGAGCGAAAAATATTTACACGTAAATTGTAAAAATAAAGATATTTTTGATGTCGTAGAGTTTTTTTTACTTGATTTTGTAGAATTTTTGATAAATTTCACGCGCCAACTTTGTTGTCGATGTATTCGTCGTCGTCGTCGTCGGCGAATTTGAATTCATCCTCGTCCTCGCCGATAAAATCGTAGAAAGAGTCTCTGGAGGTGTCTGTGATGTCGGCCTCGAGCCCGTAGTCGGGGCTTTGAATTTCCTTGACGGTGAAAATCTCTTTTTTCGGGTCTTTCGAACGATGAACTTTGACGGGCGATTCATTGCGATTTCTCGACAATTCTTTCATGGGAATGTCTTCGGAGTTTTTGAGCGTTTGATTGCTTTCGACGAGCAGGCAATTTAAATCCGTAACGTCGTCGTATTTTCGTTGGAGAACCGGAGTTTTCGCCTTGGCGAGCTCCACCACGTTTCTCGTCTTTTTATCGTCGTCTTTGAGCTCGCAGGGGGGTTGGCGGCTCGCGGTGGAGTTGTGGATTCGGGGATGACTTTTGGGAGTGTCTTGCGAGAGTTTAATCGTTTTGACGATATTGGCGGTTCTGGGGATCGATTCTTTAGACGTTTTCGACGTGTTTTCGTTAATTCTCTTGTTGTTTCTCGTGTTTTTCGGGCTCGAGCAACAGGAGTCGGTGCTTTCTTGTAAGCGATTTCTCACGCTCGCTGCAGTTCTTTTCTCGTTGTTGCTGTGGCCCGGGGAATTGTTACTTTTCCCCGAAGAAAATGAGCCTTCGGGGCTCGTATTGGAGTCGTCGTTGTTGCAACTTCTCGGTAAGCTCCTCGATCTTTCGTGTTCCTCGATCAGGCGATTCCTCGTGATTCTCGGTGTGAAACGTGCCTCGCTGTTGTTTTCCCGGACGAGGCGATTGGGGATTGGATCGTTGTTGGTTTCGTCGCTGCTGGTGTGTCTCGAGAGCGATTCCTCGCTGACGCGGACTCGCGAGTCCTCGAGAAGTCGGTGAATCGGGAGCATTCCCTCGTTCAGTCTGGCGCGATATTCCGTTATGATTTCGTCGTGAAGTTTGCTCTCGCCGGGATCAAAGCGTCTCGGAAGAATTTCCTCGTCCCTGGACGAAGTTTGTGTGTCCTCGTTGGATTTTTCGTGCTCCTGCGTCCTCGCGGGCCGGATTTTTCGGTATTCCGCGGGAGTTAGCGCGGCCCCTTCGGTGTCGAGTCCGCGTTCGCGTCGCTCTTCGCCGATTTCTTCGTAATGATGATCCTCCTCGATCGCCCCCAGGATCTCAGACTCCCCGGGCGCGAGGGGCGGGATCCACACGAGAAAAGCCGGGTCCATGCCCAGGTAAGAACCCGGAGCTGCTGCTGCGTTCACCACGTTGTAATCGTAATAATCCAACTCCAAATCCATGTCCGGATTTGCTAAACTAAACTCCGAGCCTGGACCTTGCAACAGACGCTCCCGATTACGCCGATCTTTCGTTTCTTTGCCACATCGCAGCACCGACAAATTCGACGATGTACTGGCCGGCGAGAAACCCTGATGGAAACAAAAAACATACGAGAAATTTCTTTTAAAGTTTGGAAAAATCGTTTTTGCCCTCAATTTCGACTCAATGATCGAAATTTATTCTGAATAATTAAAAAATCAATGACACTGAAGTTCGCAACGTTGAGATCCAACGAAAAATACGTTTTTCTGTTATTTTTTTGTTCAATTTCAAAAACCATGCCAATTTTCGTATCGATTTTGGGTTTGAATCCTCAAGAAACTTCGAAATTCGTTTGACAAAGCGAAAAAATCGTTCTTGCCCTGGATTTCGACCGAACCATCGAAATTTATTGTGAATAATAAAAAATTCAATCAAAAATGCGTTTTTCTATTAATTTTTTGTTAAATTTCAAAAACCAAGACAATTTTCGCATCGATTTTGGGCTTGGATCCTAAAGAAACTTCGAAATTCGTTAAAAGAAGCGAAAAAGTCGTTCTTGCCCTAGATTTCGACCGAACCATCGAAATTTATTCTGAACAATAAAAAAATCAATCAAAAATGCGTTTTTCTATAAATTTTTTGTTAAATTTCAAAAACCATGACAATTTTCGGATCGATTTCGGGTTTGGATCCAAAAAAAACTTCGAAATTCGTTTAAAAAAGCGAATGTTGTGCCCGTGCAAATCGTCACGTGGGGACGAGTTTGGTTGGGACTGATTTGTTCGGGATGTTGCCAAGGTTGAGTCAATCTCCAACTCAATACTGTCAGTTTTAACTCTAAGTTTATTGTGAATAGTTTGTTACAATCGAGTTAATTGCCTCGAGACCAATGACGTGATAACACTTCGGATCGCTGAGTGGATCGCAGACTGTTTGAGTTGCGGGTTGCTTTCCCTTTTATTCGTTTCGGGGTTTTGACAATATTCATGGAGGTGGTAATTATTAGTCAATCGATCGTACCGATGTCTTGGGATTATTTCCCAATGAGTTCAATTAATCGGGACGGTCGATTGTGAAATCTGTGATCGTCAGCTTTTGTCCTGGTTTAGTTTAGCATTTTTACATGAGTTGTGCACGACAGGTGGATTGCCTGTTCGCTGACGATGCTTTTATAGTTTGAGGAATTTGGTTGCGCTCGTGGGCACAACACGAATAAATCGTTCTTGCCCTGGATTTCGAGCAAACCATCGAAATTTATTCTGAACAATAAAAAAATCAATCAAAAATGCGTTTTTCTATTAATTTTTTGTTTAATTTCAAAAACCATGACGATTTTCGCATCGATTTTGCGTTTGAATCCTTAAAAAACTTGGTTTTATCGTCCTGACCAAATATTGGACAAGAATCTTGAAATCTGCTGAAGAAAAAACGAAATTTCTTGGAATTCCAACGAAAAAAACGTTTTCCTATCAATTTTTTGTTTAATCCGAGAAACCATGACAATTTTCGTACTGATTTTTGGTTCGGATCTCAGAAAAATATCGTTTTATCGTCTTGACCAAATATTGAACAAGAAAAAACGAAATTTCGTTGGATTCCAACGCCGCAAACTTGATAATGATAAAAATGGAAGGAAACGTGGCAGCGGAAAGTCTGACGCGACGAATGTACCTTTGCATGCAGGAGTTTAGACGTTTTTGGTTGTGTGACGCTTACATTATTCACGCTGTTCGAGGCGCTCGTGGTGCTGAAACGTCTGCTCTCTTCCGACATCGATGTCTCCTCGGACACTGGTGTTATAGGCCCAACCGTACGTAGCCTGTGCCGTTCGAACAGTTGACAAACGACAAGAATAAAAAAAAAACGTAAAACAAATTATTATCGATCAGCTGTAAAAACGAAGAAAAAAAACGATCAAGCGGCACGATTTTTTTGTTCGTTCGACATATAGATAAACGTAAACGTATTCGTTCAACGTCAAATAATTCAGAAGAGAAGCGAGCGAAGCCTCAAAAAACAAAAAAAATGTTAAATTTTTCCTCCTTTCGAATTTTGCGATGTTTCGCGCCATTTTTCGCTCGACTCGCTTCTCCCTCCTCGTATTTTAACCACATATATAGATATATGTGTGTGTAACTAATTAAGACGATATTAAATCTAATTATCAACGAAAAAAAATGAAAAAAAAAAATCATCAAAACACTCAATTTTTCAACATATTCATGCGCATTCTAAATGCAACATTGGCATTTGGCTCGTTCTAATGTAAATATGTAAATTCATAAATATAAATATATATGCGTGTATTTAAATAGTAAACACGTAATTAATGATTAACCCTGGAACGATTAATTGGCTGGGCCGAAAAACGAGGCGAGGCGACTAAAAATCGTTTTTTTCGCTTATTTTTCCGTCCTTTTATCATTTTACGGCACTTTTGTCCGATTTTTTCCACGCTGAGCAGAATTTTTCCAGGCTTACGTGATTCTGCGTTAAAAAACGAAAAGAATGAGCCCAACTTGAACGATTTTCGTTGATTTTTACCGGAGATATGAATTTTTTCAAATTTAGGGTCATTTTGACCCCGCGGGTTAGCGGAAATGGTGAAAAACACAATTGGGTCGTCGTTCTAGGGTTAAGGAAATATTTAACGTATATTTATATCGATTTTCTAAAATCTACTCGTGCCTTTGTTCGCCACTTTACTTTACGAGAATCTTCGTCGAACCAAAGAATCACGTGTGGACTGTTTGGAATGAATAATGAAAATGCCGGTTGGTTCAATGTCTCTTTTTTTCGTTATATCGTAATATGATGTTTGGGGGGAGGGAGGGGGGCGTAATGGGGGTCAGGGGGTGGGAAATTGTGAAGGAAAGTGCCGATGATTGTGAAGAAAGAACGGAGAGGAAAAAATTGATGAATATGGAGCGAGAAACTTACTTGACTGGACGGGCGAATTTTATTTCGGGATGTCCGGTCGTGGAGCTCGCCGAGCCTGAGGAACGTTTCGAGGGTGTGCTGAGGCCGCTGCTGCCGACGATTGTTCTCTGGGAACCGTGCTCGTCGCGCTCTTTTTGCTTCAGAGTCCCCGAGTCCGCGGTATTTTCGTCCTCGATCCTGCAACCACGGAAAACGTCAATTTTAAACAAGTGAATTTCGTGGCTTTTTTTAGTTCGCATTTCGGACACTTGGATTTTTGTTTTTCCGGGGATTTTTCGCTGGACTCACTCGGTTTGCGTCTCTGTGCTCTCGTAACCGTCCTCCAGGTCGTTCGGCGTTTGCTCCAGTCTCGCGTGCCTCGGCGAACCTCGCCTGGGCAATCGCACCAAAGATACCACTTCGGAAATCAGTGTCGACGAGGACATCGCTCGGGCACGTCTCGCTAAACCTTGCATCGAACCGCTGCAAGCTAAAATCCGAATTTAATCAATCAAGGACGTTGCAATTCCTTCATTTGCACTGCACGAAGAAAATAGTGATTTCTCATGGCTCGAGCAATTTTGAGCAATTTATTTATAGAAATCACAATTTTCATTAGTTTCTCGTAAGAGCGAGTGTTAAAAGTTGCAATTTTCAACATTAAATATTTGCATTTCTAAATGGTGAAGCCTCTCAAGACTTTGCACACGCTTTTATGCAACATCGAAGAAGTTTCATTAAATTTTTCGAAAAAATCGGTCGTAAAATTGTTTCGAAATTTTGGTTATTGCATAAAAAATACAAATTACCTCGGAAAATCTTGAATTTTCACGAGTTTCCCATAAGAGCGAGTGTTAAAAGTTGCAATTTTCAACATTAAATATTTTCATTTCTAAATGGTGAAGCCTCTTAAAACTTTGCACACGCTTTTATGCAACATCAAAGAAGTTTTATTAAATTTTTCAAAAAAATCGGTCGTAAATTTGTTTCGAAATTTTAGTTATTACATAAAAAATACAATTAACTCGGAAAATTTTGAATTTGCACGAGTTTCCCATAAGAGCGAGTGTTAAAAGTTGCAATTTTCAACATTAAATATTTCCATTTCCAAATGGTGAAGCCTCTCAAAACTTTGCACACGCTTTTGTGTAACATCGAAGAAGCTTTATTGAGTTTTTCAAAAAAATCGTTCGTAAAATTGTTTCGAAATTTTGGTTTTTACATAAAAAATACAATTTACCTCGGAAAATCTTGAATTTTCACGAGTTTCCCTTAAGAGCGAGTGCTAAAAGTTGCAATTTTCAACAGGGTTGCGATCCACTCACCGGAATTGTCCGTCAAGCTGTCGAGGTCCTCGGCGATCTGATATTTTCGATACTTGACTGCATACTGGAGCGCCAAAACGACCGAGACGAGGAACATGAGCAAAAGAAGGGAGGCGGCGACCAAGTGCGCTGGCGACAACCACATGGCCCATCTTCCTGCAGCAGCGACGACTTTTGGACTGATGAGAATGGTCGAAGGATCTGTCGCGTTCTCCAGCCGAGATTTTGCTGAAAAGGCGATAAAAAATTTGCAAAAAACGCTAAAAATCCGATTTTTCGTTCACAAAGCGATTAATTTGCTCCGGAAGAAAATTTCAACGACCAGAATTCAAAGAGACACGTTGAAAATAATGAAAATGGAAATTTTAGTGTAATTTGTTGGAACTAACGAAAAGTTGATGCGTGGGCGAGAAATCCACCGATGCAAGAATCGCCGGCGGCGTTAATTTCGTCGCTAAAAAATTCGATCAAGAGGTTGGGCTCGTTGGAGACGATGGTTGCGGAGTCTGGGGGGTTTTTGTCGCAGGCAATATCGGCCAATAATTCAGCACTGAGAGAATCGCCGTCCCGGACTCGCACGTATTGTCCGGGGCATGGAAATCTCGTTTGATCGAGATGCAATCTAACGACAAATTCCGGGAGAGTCTGTATCAGCCAGAACGAACGTCCCGGACAAGCCTGCGTACTCGCTGCGACGATCCTCCGCGACGTTTCATTTCCCAAATTGACCAGACAACCGCATCGGCACTTTGTACCTATTTCCGCCGTAACTTCCGGCCTTTCGGCGGCTATGCCTTTTCCATGACTGCATTCCCAGTCACCGGCTTTCCAATTCCCATGTAGATCCAATTCTCCTGCCCCGCCACACGCTTCGGTCTCCACGGCTTTGCCCTGAACCACAAAAATCCTCATTTTCACCATTTTCCACAATTTCACTTTCTCCCGATCGCCAAATTTCTTTTTAATCAATTTTTTCGTTTTTTCTTCCGAAAAAAAATTATTTTAATTTTTCAAAACTTCTTTTTCGAGTCACAGCAAATTCATTAGTAAGAGGGAAAAAATTAAACGAATAAACGAACAAAAAAAACTTGAAATTTCGAAAAAATATGAAATTCCAAAAATAATATGAAATTTCAAAAAAATATAAAATTTCAAAAAAGTAGGAAATTTCAAAGAAAAATGAAATTTCAAAAAATGTGAAATTTCAAAAAAATATGAAATTTCAAAAAAATGTGAAATTTCAAAGAAAAATGAAATTTCAAAAAAATATGAAATTTCAAAAAAATATGGAATTTCAAAAAAATATGAAATTTCAAAAAAAATGAAATTTCAAAAAAATATGAAATTTCAGAAAAACTGAAAATTCCAGCCAGAAATTCAATTTTTCCCGCAATAATTAATTTGAAATTGAAAATTCCAGCCAGAAATTCAATTTTTCCCGCAATAATTAATTGAAATTGAAAATTCCAGCCAGAAATTCAATTTTTTCCCGCAATAATTAATTTGAAATGGAAAATTGCGAATGAATTTCAATCATTTTGATTTCCAGCGGAATAATTTTCTATTGAACGTCAAAAAAACGTGATAAATGAAAAAAATTGAAGAACAAAAAACGTTGAGAGGTTTGGATTTTTCTTCATTGAAAAATTTGCAATTTTGAGGAATTTTTTTTTTAATTTTAATGTCAGTAAATTTTGATTAGTCAGTGTGAAAAAAAATGCAACGAACCTGGCAAAACTTGGCGCCGTATCGAGGTGGCGGGGTATCGCAAAATCTGTAGCGATTTCTTACGCCACCGACGCAGGAGCTGCTGCAAGGACTCCACTGGCTCCAGTGGCCCCAGCCGCCAGCGTCGCTTTCTGTAAAACGAAGAGAAACAGACATTGGAAAAACGTCGCGATGAGGCAAGAGTTTCGAGAGAGAACGCTCGATTAAATGGCCCGAGGCGTCCAAGTTTTTTTTTGGTCGTTGCGACGCGAGATAAAGGAAAGCTCGAATTAACGTGACTTCGATAATCTCTCGATCGACTTTTTATACGCGGATATGAAAGGAGGAAATAAAGAGGCAAAGAAAACAAAAAAAACGAGCTTCTCGAGTTTCTTATCGCTCGCGGTCCGCAAATAATCTTCGATATTAAAAAAAAAAGTCCGATGCAGGAAGAAACGATCAAAGACTTTATCAGCAAATGGATTCTCATTGTAAATTTTTTCATTCAGTTCCTCGCGTTGCTTGCTCCCTCCACGATTTTTCCTCCTGCGGTCATTTCG
Organism: Diadegma fenestrale; assembly: GCA_037043255.1. NCBI lineage: Eukaryota > Metazoa > Arthropoda > Insecta > Hymenoptera > Ichneumonidae > Diadegma > Diadegma fenestrale. The sequence goes on from CM073312.1 coordinate 2,886,045, forward strand.
TCGAGAGAAAAGAAAACTTTCCGTAGAAAACGAAGAAATCGATTCTAAAAAATTTGCTCGACGACGGAAAAAAATATTGTGGCGAATCGCGCGATGGAAAAAAAATTCCTCCAGCTTACAATGAAAGCCGAAGAATTTTCAGAATGAAAATCCATGGAAACAAACATTTTTATGGTTTAAACCAAATTTTCCGGAGTTTTTAAGGATCTGTGAGGAAAACTATGGGGAAAATTGTCCACTGAAAATAAGATTTCATTGGAAAACATCGAGATTTCGTTTTTTTACGAAAAATCACAAAAATTTTGTCATGCAGCGAGAAATATTCTAGAAAGTCTCTTCGAAAAGTAAATTTTTGTCATTCGAATCGTAAATTTTGCAGACAGTTTCGTTAGAAATGAAAAATATTGTCAAAATCCCGAAAATTTTGAAATAATCCAAAAATATTTAGTTCATCGTGTTTAACAAAATATCGAAGTTTTTTTGACAAAATTCAATTTTCCGTCGTGTGGAGAAAATCAATAAGAATCTGATTGAACGTTTTTTTTGAAAAATTTCAAATTTTTGTCATCGTGGTCAGAAATATTTCAGGAAAATTCTCCGAAAAGTGAATTTTTGTCATTCGAATCGTAAATTTTGCAGACAGTTTCGTTAAAAATAAAAAATATTGTCAAAATTCCGAAAATTTCCAAATTATTATAGTTTTTTTGACAAAATTGCATTTTTTGGTGTCAACGCTTAAGAAATTTTCTTCGCCCTCGACGCTGAATGACTTTTTTTGTATAAATTATTCTTGGCGAATAAACTAGCTCGATATCGCAAAACTCTTTGGGACTCAAAGTCAAGAAGGATGATTGAGATTTTATGCACAAGGGGGATCCGTGAGTAAATGCGTTTTACGCTCGGCAAATTGCATCGTGATTTCTCATCAACGAGCATCGAGCCAAAGAGCTGAGCGAGAGCGAGAGGAAAAAGGAAGATGATTCGGAAACGTTGGAGCTCTGGAGCAAGGCGATATCTTGGTCTCGAGCTGACTTGATTATGAAACGTTCTCCTCTCTATTTCGAGCACTTATTTTCCTGCAACTTTTCCACTTCCGGTTAAAAAATCTCGAGGCAGAGGCACGAGACGAGTATTCAAAGTAAAAATAAATATCCATGCAAAATTACAGTGAAATTTATTTAGACAAGAAGCCGAGAAGAAACGACCGACAATAATTACGAAAAAAAGCCAATAAATTTTCTTTTTAATGTAAAAATGGTCTGGATAATGATTCCGGGAACGAATTCGAATGTGGGGCAAAGACATTGCTCGCCAATTGTTCGTGCCAAAGTCCATTTGGAAGCAGGAGCGGCGATTGAGCAAAAGATCAATATTGTCAATCGTTTGAAACAACAGCGTGAGCAAAAGTTTCAAAGTTTTGTACGAAAATGCTGTTGGCACCAGAACTAAAAGTTTTCTCGTATGGAGAAAAAATTTCCGACGTTTAGAGATTTGAGACATTTAATTTGCAATTTTTTATTCTCCCCATCAAAACGCGTGAAAATTCGAGTCACGTTCCGTTAAAAAGTTGCAAAAATCGAGTAGCAATAAAAAATGTATTTAGGATTTTTTTCGCAGATTGCCAGAAAGGCTGGGAGTCGAAATTTTTTAAGAAAAATCCTAAACACATTTTTTTGCGACTCATAAACGAAGCGCGACTCGAATTTACACGCGTTTTGATGGGAAAAGTTGAAAATTGTAAAAATCTCAAATTCTTGACGACAGAAAATTTTTCTTCGTGATAGAAAATTGTTAGTTAAAAAAAAAAAAAGCTCGTCGGGTTGCTCTATCGTGGTGAGAAATATTTTATAGCCGAACGATCCGCGGGGATTATTAACGTGACAATAAATCGTGTTCGAAAGGAGGTCAAAGCTCTGCGAGTATTTCGCCCGAGTTTATGGAGAATCGATCGAATATTTTCCAAGATAAAAATCAGAGGAACCAGTTTGAGTTTGGAAATAATTAATGAATTCTTGAGGCTTCGAGCTGTCGACCTTGGAGCTTCGTTTCTCTCGAGGGACGGAGCAGTGTTTGCGAAATATGATTTGCACGTAATTTCAAACTTTTCAGGATCAACCGCGAGTTGGTTTTTACTAATGACGCGATTTATTTATACCGCCTGCTGCTGTTGGCGGTCTCAAGCAAAGTTGAACCGTCGAACGAGGTCAAAGTCTTGGCTCGCGGCGAGCCAACGAGTCTTTGAACCCGAGGGCACGAAAATATTTTCTTTTTCGTTGCTTCTCGATTGTTTTCTCTTTTTTTTTTATTCCGCAACTCGTCAGGGAGCTTTTCCGACTTTCGAATTAATTAAAAATTCATTTTCTCTCTATTTTCCTATTTTTTTTTTCATTTTTTACCGACTTTTCCGGGCTTTGTCGTTTGCAATTTGATTCTCCGGTCCAGTGCAATTTTTTACGACCGATTTCGACTTTTCCTTGAGAAGAAAATCTCGTGAACGATTTTTCTAAAAAATGGGACTTTTGAATAAATTAAAAATCAATTAAAAACCAATTTTCTCTCTTTCTGCTGATTTTTGTCAATTTTTCAAATTTTCTTTCGAGTTTTCCAGACTTTACTGTTTGCAATTTAATTCTCTGGTCCGGTGGAATTTTTTTCGGCCAATTTGGATTTTTCCTCACGAAGAAAATCTCGTGAATGATTTTTTTTTTTTTGAATTTTTTACCGAGTTTTCTCAGTCTCAATTTCCTCACGATCGAATTCGCAATTTCCTCAGGAGGAAATTCTCGCGAGTGATTTTTCGAAAAATCTATTTGTCCCGAAGAATATAATCGTCTGTCTCGGACACAGGATCGAGCAAGATAAATTGCGTTTGAGGGTGGCCAACGAGCCGATGCGGGACAAAGATTCATCCCGGAGCTTTCTCTGGCTCGTCTCGTTGAACCGTGACGGAGCAATATTCGCGCGTACAGGTTGCTTCCGCCAACGAGGCTCGTCCAGAGAGCGCTGCCGCGTTCATCGGTGAAATAATCTCGTAATACAGCTCAATGAATAATTAATCGATGTGACAATGCTCCCTGCTGGAAATTGTGATCGATAAAGCGTCCGGAGGTTCTCAAAACAACTCGATCATGATTTCCTTGGACTGGAGTCGTCAAAAAAAAAAAAAAATGACGAGAAAAAATTCAGCCGGAGCAAAACGAGCCAAAATTTTCTTCAAATTCAAGATTTTCCCGTTGCTGTTTATGAAGAAACGAAAAAAAAAATCGTGCACGAGATGAAAAGTGAAAAAATCGATCGCGACCGAATTTGCAAACGTCAGTGTGGTAATTCGTGAATGAAACATTTAATCAATATCGTGGCTGGTGCTTCGTCATAAACGAGAAATGGGAACGGAGTGTGTTGCTCGGTTGGCTGGGATTGTTGCGAATGCCGTGAAATTTAGAGTCTCTTCAGTGATTCTGCGGCGTGCAGATGAAAATGGTGTTTGCAGGCTCGTCAAGTAAAACGTCAAATTGCGACCGATATATTCGCCTGTCTCATGAATAATTGCAATTTCCCCCATTGGCTGGTGCGGAATACTTGATTGTTCGGATATTTCCAACTGTCGTTGGTCGCCGAACGAGAGACCGGAGAGAAACAAAAAATAAACGAGCACGCAGAGGGTGCAATTGGCTGTGCAATATTAACTCAATTTTCAATTATCGCCCGAGCAGCCGCGGGCCTGCGAAAAAACTTTCGATTTAAACAAAAAAACAGAAAAAAAATCATTTTTTTGGATTCAAATTTAAATTTAAAATTAAATTCATTAAATTCATTCAATAAAATTCAAACTAAAACTAAAATTTATGAGAATTTAAGAAAAAACATGAAAAATCATTCTTTAAAATAAAATTTTGATCGAAATTCAAAATTACATTCGTGACATTAATCAATAAAATTGAAATTTATTAAAATTGAACATTTAAACAAAAAACAAACAGGAAAAATCGATTTTTTCGAATTCAAATTTGAATTTAAAATTAAATTCATTAAATTAATCAATGAAATTCAAACTAAAACTGAAATTTATGAGAATTTAACAAAAAACATGAAAAATCATTCGTTAAAATAAAATTTTGATTGAAATTCAAAATTACATTCATTACATTAATTAATGAAATTAAAATTTATTAAAATTGAACATTTAAACAAAAAATAAACAGGAAAAATCGATTTTTTCGAATCCAAATTTGAATTTAAAATTAAATTAATTAAATTAATCAATAAAATTCAAACTAAAACTAAAATTTATGAGAATTTAACAAAAAACATGAAAAATCATTCTTTAAAATAAAATTTTGATTGAAATTCAAAATTACATTCATGACATTAATCAATGAAATTAAAATTTATTAAAATTGAACATTTAAACGAAAAATAAACAGGAAAAATCGATTTTTTTAAATTCAAATTCAAATTTAAAATTAAATTAATCAATAAAATTCAAACTAAAACTAAAATTTATGAGAATTTAACAAAAAACATAAAAAATCATTCTTCAAAATAAAATTTTGATTGAAATTCAAAATTACAACAGGAAAAATTGATTTTTTAAATTCGAATTCAAATTGAAATTGAAAATTAAATGAATGAATTAATTAGTAATTGACTAAATTTACTAATTGCTAATAAAATTCAAACGCAAATAAATATTTATGAAAAATTACCAAAAAACATAAAAAAATCATTGTTTGAATGGAAATTCCAATTTTAATTCAAAATAAAATTCATTAAATTCATTAATAAAATTGAAATTACAAGAATTTAACAAAAAAAAACAGAAAAAATCATTTTGTTTCAAATTTTTTTTTAAAATCGTACGGACCTTTGATCGGAAACGTCGGAATGCAATCGACGCGGACTTCGGCCATGGCATTGGTGATGGCCTGGCTGACGTAAACGAAACAGTACTCGACAAACTTTTCGGTGAATATGTCGCAGTCGAAGGTCAGCGAGTGTTTTCCTGGGGGTGCTTTGAGCTCGGCGACGTAGTTAAGGGTCGAGGGTGGCACGAGCGAGGCTACGTCCGCTCGTAAACGTCCGTAAACCCGAACTCGATCACCCTGAAGACGACAGGCCGGGTATTCGAAGAGAACCGAAAGTCCGCCTGAGCCACCGTCACACGGATACACCGACCTAGCGTGCACGTTGAAAACGTATTGATCCGACCAGTCCACCTGTCGACCACAAAACATCCACACACCTCATTTTACAAAATTCCCAAAATCATCATTTTTCAAAATTCAACAACTTTTTGCAAATTTGCCCAAAATTTTTTCGTTCCAACATTAAAAAATTCAAAATTCAGCACGAAAAACCAAAATTTTGGAAAGAAAAATTTCATTTTAATTTTTAAAAGTCAAAAATTTGTAATAGTTCGAGAATCCAATCGATTAAATTCATCAAAAATTATTATTTTTATTATTTAAGGCAAAAATATTGAGACGAATTTTCTAAAATTTCGAAAAAACTAATTTTTCCAACATTTTTCATTTTTTTACTCACGAATTTGAACAAAAAATTGTTTTTTTATGGATTCGATCGTCCCACAAATAAAGCGAAAAATATTGAGTCAAATTTCCAAAATTTCGAGAGAAAAAACACCGAAAATTTTGGCAATTTCACTCACTTGGGAATTTGACGAAAAAAAAATTCGATTTATGGGTAAAAAGGAAGAAAAATAATTGACACGTCAGGTGGAATTGGAGAAACTGGTGAATTGTCGAGCGAATGGGAACGAGAGAGAGATTCGAGGGCTGTTTAAGCATCGGTGCGGATGGAGTGGACTGATGGACTAATCTGCAGGATAAAATACCGTTGGGGATGGTCCGGGTGCTCGCATGTCGTTTTCAAACTCTCGGAATAGTCTATTAACAAAGTTTGTAAACGCGCGAGGAGGCGAGGCGAGCAGCAGGCGAGGAATAAATAGAGTGTGGAGGAGAGAGGGAGAGAGCGAGATTCTGTTCGTTTTAGATGCAAGCCAAGAGCTGCGTGTCTCTCGTTTTCCATCGCGTCTACTCTCTGCGACGTGTATAATATTATATGAAACTATATAGAGATCGCGGCGGCGGCGTGGCTTATACGTGTGTTGCGATAATTGATTGCCGAGGCTAGTGTTACTTGGTGGTGGCTTTTAATTGACAGCGATGCACACGTGAGTGAGAAAATTAACAAATTGCTTTGCTAAGCGTCGCAGAATTTCAGCCACGGGAGTTTTATTTTCCCGTCAAATATAGATGAACGAAAAAGCAAAAATCAAACAAAAATCATTCAATGGCGAGGGTCAAATTTAAATGTTTGTTTTCAGTTTTTTTTACATACGAAATGCCTTGCGAGCCCAAGTTCATTGAAAAAAAGTTTTTACAAATTGACTAAAGTACAAAATACTCTAAATTCAAGATTTTCCGAGGTAAATTGTATTTTTTATATAAAAACCAAAATTCCGAACAAATTTTACGACCGATTTTTTCGAAAAAATTGATAAAACTTCTTCGATGTTGCATAAAAGCGTGTGCAAAGTTTTAAGAGGCTTCACCATTTGGAAATGGAAATATTTAATGTTGAAAATTGCAACTTTTAACACTCGTTCTTATGGGAAACTCGTGAAAATTCAAGATTTTCCGAGGTAATTTGTATTTTTTATATAAAAACCAAAATTTCGAAACAATTTTACGACCGATTTTTTTGAAAAATTCAATAACGATTCTTCGATGTTGCACAAAAGCGTGTGCAAAGTTTTAAGAGGCTTCATCATTTAGAAATGGAAATATTTAATGTTGAAAATTGCAACTTTTAACACTCGCTCTTATGGGAAACTCGTGAAAATTCAAGATTTTCCGAGGTAATTTGTATTTTTTATATAAAAACCAAAATTCCGAACAAATTTTACGACCGATTTTTTTGAAAAACTTAATAAAGATTCTTCGATGTTGCATAAAAGCGTGTGCAAAGTTTTAAGAGGCTTCACCATTTAGAAATGGAAATATTTAATGTTGAAAATTGCAACTTTTAACACTCGTTCTTATGGGAAACTCGTGAAAATTCAAGATTTTCCGAGGTAATTTGTATTTTTTATATAAAAACCAAAATTTCGAAACAATTTTACGACCGATTTTTTTGAAAAATTCAATAACGATTCTTCGATGTTGCACAAAAGCGTGTGCAAAGTTTTAAGAGGCTTCATCATTTAGAAATGGAAATATTTAATGTTGAAAATTGCAACTTTTAACACTCGCTCTTATGGGAAACTCGTGAAAATTCAAGATTTTCCGAGGTAATTTGTATTTTTTATATAAAAACCAAAATTCCGAACAAATTTTACGACCGATTTTTTTGAAAAACTTAATAAAGATTCTTCGATGTTGCATAAAAGCGTGTGCAAAGTTTTAAGAGGCTTCACCATTTAGAAATGGAAATATTTAATGTTGAAAATTGCAACTTTTAACACTCGTTCTTATGGGAAACTCGTGAAAATTCAAGATTTTCCGAGGTAATTTGTATTTTTTATATAAAAACCAAAATTTCGAAACAATTTTACGACCGATTTTTTTGAAAAATTCAATAACGATTCTTCGATGTTGCACAAAAGCGTGTGCAAAGTTTTAAGAGGCTTCACCATTTAGAAATGGAAATATTTAATGTTGAAAATTGCAACTTTTAACACGAGCTCTTATGGGAAACTCGTGAAAATTCAAGATTTTCCGAGGTGAATTGTATTTTTTATGTAAAAACCAAAATTTCGAAACAATTTTGCGTCCGATTTTTTTGAAAAATTCAATAAAGATTCTTCGATGTTGCACAAAAGCGTGTGCAAAGTTTTGAGAGGCTTCGCCATTTAGAAATGGAAATATTCAATGTTGAGAATTGCAACTTTTAACACTCGCTCTTATGGGAAACTCGTGAAAATTCAAGATTTTCCGAGGTGAATTGTATTTTTTATGTAAAAACCAAAATTTCGAAACAATTTTACGACCGATTTTTTCGAAAAACTTAATAAAGCTTCTCCGATGTTACACAAAAACGTGTGCAAAGTTTTAGGAGGCTTCACCATTTATAAATGAAAATATTTAATGTTGAAAATTGCAACTTTTAACACGAGCTCTTATGGGAAACTCGTGAAAATTCAAGATTTTCCGAGGTGAATTGTATTTTATATGTAAAAACCAAAATTTCGAAACAATTTTGCGTCCGATTTTTTTGAAAAATTCAATAAAGATTCTTCGACGTTGCACAAAAGCGTGTGCAAAGTTTTAAGAGGCTTTACCATTTAGAAATGAAAATATTTAATGTTGAAAATTCCAACTTTCAACACTCGCTCTTACGAGAAACTACTGAAAATTGTGATTTTTGTAAATAAATATCTCGACTTTTACATGGTGAAACCTCTTAAAATTGCTCGAGCCATTAGCCATCACTATTCACTTTGTGTGGTGCAAATTTGAAGGAATTTTATCGATAGGAAATTTCGCATACAAGGTCCTTAATGGGAAAGGGAAAGATTTTTTTTTTTTTTTACGAGAAATGATTGTGAATTAGCAAAGTACCTTGATGTAGGCGCTGGTGGTTGGTGCGCTGGAGTTGGCATTGGTGGGTTTGAGTCTGAGAGCATAATGGCCAGCGAGACCGAAGAATTCGCACCGGAGGCTGAGAATCCTTTGCTCGGGAAATCCTAGAACCTCCTCCGAGTAGAGCATCTGTGAATGAGAGAGAAGAATCCAAAGAATAAGAATTCAAGATGCAAAGAGCGTCTCGAGATAGAGGAGCGAAAAAAAAAGAAAAAAAATCGTCTAGAGACAAGTGAATGTGACATTTTGGTGCAATTTTTCATCGAGTGTCGGAAAAATTGTCTCGAGAAAAATGGAGCACGTGAAAAATGGTGAAAATAAAAAAAAAATTGATAAATTATGTATCGAGCGATTTTTTCGAAAAAAATATCGAACAGGAAAATATTTTTGAGAAAGAACGCGCGAGAGAACTTGATAAGAAATCAAATGGCGTTCTGAGTCTCGTAAAAATACGAATTTCAATGAATCGAAAAAGCTCGAGGAACGTCTTTGGAAATGTAAAACGTGGGGACGAGCAGAAAAAGTAACAGAAAAGCCAGTGCGCTCTGTACAAGATGTTATATCGCTTGTTCAATCCGCTCGGATGATCCTTGTCGTAAAACACTCGTCCTATATTTCCCATTCAACTCGATAGACAATTTCCTACATTCTCTCTTCCTCGAGCCATGCACGAGGCTTTTTCCTCGAAATCGGCCACATTCTTCTCTTCGTATAAACATTGAAAAGTTATCGATGCATTGTTGAAAATTCAATTCTGTCAAAAAACGTCGAAACACTGTGAACTAAATATTTTTGAATAATTTCAAAATTTTCGTTATTTTGACAATATTTTTCATTTGCAACGAAACTGGCTGCAAAATTTACCATTTGAATGCAAAATGTATGAATTGACTGACAAAAATTTACTCTGCGAAGAAACTTTCTAGAATATTTCTTGCCATGATGACAAAATTTTTGAAATTTTGTCAAAAAACGTTTTTTAAACACTGCGGACTAAATATTTTTGAATAATTCCAAAATTTTCGTTATTTTGACAATATTTTTCATTTCTAACGAAACTGTCTGCAAAATTTATCATTTGAATGACAAAAATTGACTTTTCGAAAAGATTTTCTAGAATATTTCTTGCTGCAATGAAAAAATCGCACGACGACCTTGAATTCGAGAAATTTGCATGAAGATAAAATGAAATTTGGAAGAAATTGAAAATTTTGAGCAAATTTTTCAAAATCTAAAGCATTGGCGGAGAAAAAAGAATAATTTTTCGTTCCAGTGGGAAAATTTTCGATTTTGGAAAATTTTAAATTCACTCCAGGCCTCGAGAGGATTAATTGAAATTTTGTTACGTTCGTGTAATGAAAAAGGATAAATTAGGGCGATTTTTATGAGATAGAAATGGCAAACCTGGACGTGGCTCTTGTTACGAGGATCGCAGGATAAAACGCTGGAGCCACAATATATGAGCTGGAGGGAATATGTCGTGACGGGAATTCCCTTAACCGGAGCGCAGGATATGCCGCTGTACTCGAGAGTCGCGAGTACAGGCTGACCCGGGTAAGTGTTGAAGTGTTGAGGCTCCAAAGTGAGCGATGGCGTGGGCCATCGGACGTCCAGAGTCGTTCTCATCTGAAAATGGCAAGCACATGATTCGCAAAAATAAAAACCAAGACAAACGACATTACGGAGCCGGATCAGTCAATTTTTAACAATTTTTACACCATTTTCATTGATTTTTGACGATTTTCAGAATCGGTTGAAAGTTTCGCGGCCGATTTATCGAATTTTTCAAAAATGCGATCAAAAATTGATTTTTTTTCTATTTTTACACGATTTTTCTTGATTTTTGACAATTTTTGAAATCAGTGCGAACGAGAACACAAAAAAAACCTTGATAAAAGAATTTTAAATACGAGAAATATCGATTTATCGATTTTGTCAAAAATGCGATCAAAAATTGAATTTTTTTCTATTTTTACACATTTTTTTTTTATTTTTGACAATTTTTGAAATCAGTGCGAACGAGAACTCAAAAAAACATTGATAAAAGAATTTTAAATGCGAGAAATATCGATTTATCGAATTTTTCAAAAATACGATGAAAAACTGATTTTTTTTTCTATTTTTACACAATTTTTCTTGATTTTTGACAGTTTTTAAATCAGTGCAAACGAGAACTCAAAAGAATATTGATAAAATAATTTCAAATGATTTTTTTTCCACAATTTCGACAAATTTTTGTATAATTTTCATTGATTTTTGAAAATTTTGAAAATCAGTGAAATAAATTGATAAAACGCTCTGAAATGCGAGAAACATATCGATTGTGAGAGTTTTTTTTCGTCGTTTTTGTAGTAAAAATTTACCTGAACTCCGGAGAGATCGGAAATATCGGTAAAGCGGTTGGTGGAGGCGGTTGATTTTTCCTGCAATTGTAGGGAATAAACTCCGCCGCGTGAAAAAAAGCCACACGGTACGGTGAGGGAAATATTGCCGGTGAAATTGGTTGAGCGTGTAATTGGCACTTCACCCACGAATTCTGATGTAAAGCCATCGAGATGCATGACTCTGTACGATCGAAACAAATTTAAAAACAAAGCCTGCATATAAATAAACGTCGGATGAAGAATTCGCAATTGATATGGAAAAAATAAAAACAAAAAACGAGCAAAATTCGTCGAAATCCCAATTAATTATTAAATAAACCAAAAAAAATTACAAAAAAGTAGAAAAAAAATGGCATTGTGATGAAAAAACAAAAACTGAGCCGGAAAAAATGCCAAAAATTTTGAAATTGAACGAAAAATAAAAATGAATTTAAAAAAATGAAAATCCGTCGAAATCCAAATCGATTATCAAATAAACCAAAAAAAAAATACAAAAAAGTATTAAAAAAATGGCATTGTGATGAAAAAACAAAAACTGAGCCGGAAAAAATGCCAAAAATTTTGAAATTGAACGAAAAATAAAAATGAATTTAAAAAAATGAAAATCCGTCGAAAAAAATGTCAAAAATATTCAAATTGATGAAAAATAATTTTTAAAATCGTAAAATAAAAAAGAAAAAGCAAAATTCGTCGAAATCCTAATGAATTATCGAGTAAGGCAAAAAAAAATGAAGTAAAATTGGAAAAAAAATGTCAAAAATATTCGAATTAGTGAAAAATAAAAATAGTTTTTCTTTTATCTTTCTATGGGAATGGAACGAACCTCAGGACGAGCGAGTCGGATGGTGAATTTTCACTTTTCGTTGATAAATTCTCGTAGCCGTGATCGTCCTCGATTGAAAAATCAATGTCATCCGTAATGGTGCTCGAGGAAATAGTCGAGATGGTAGTAATGGTCGTTGGGCTTGTGGGGCTGGTGGCGACGGTGGTGGTTGGTGGTTCGCGGGTCGATGTCTTGGTGGCTCGTTCTTGGGACGGTAATTCGAGAATGAGAACGGCGAGATCGCCCGATAGAGCGGTGTGGGATGCAGCCACGATTAGCCTGGAGAATAAATTGTTCTCCATCGCCATTGCAGAGCTCATCGTGCCTAAAAACAAAAATCCCAAAAAAATCCCGTAAAATCAATTTCCTCGTTCCACGTTGGCTGAAAATTTTCAATTCACACGAAAATTTCAATAAAAATGAAAAAATGACGATGAAAATATTTAGAAGAAAAAAAAATAAATATTTTTCACTTTTTTTGCGATCGTTGCCATTCCCGCGAGTTTTTCCGTCGTGGCGAGAGCGGGGAAATGACGTTTTCCTAGGCAAACGCGATAAACGTCCATTTCCGGTTCTAACGTCGAATAGATTGAAAGGAGAAGGCTACGGGGGCGAGGGGAGGGTCGTGACAGGAGACAGAGTGAAACGTTTCAAGGCAAATATATGAGGCAAAATGTGTCACCACGTCGTTGCGTCTCAAAAAAAAAAAAAAAACAGCACTGCTTCCATTTTTCATCCAATTTTCAAGCTCCATCCCATGAAGAGCGTTGGGGAATAACAATTTTTGCCCATAAATCCCTTAAGAGTCCATTTTTCCAGTCTCTAAAATCGCGACATTGGAATTTCGTTTGTTTTCTCTTCATTTTTCTGCAATTACCTCGAATTGTTTCTTAAATCGCATACGAGGATTATCCCCGAGCAAGGAACAAGAACGCCGCGTACAATACGCGACGAAGATAATGGGATTCGAGCATTGGCGATGCGCCACAATGGCAGAAATTGTCCATCGTCCCGATCGTTCGATGTTCCTTGAATAATTGATACAACAAACAATTCGGCGAATATCCCTTGATGCAGAGTATCGAGTCAATTGGATCGGGAATTCCCATGGAATTTCCATGGGAAAAAGATAATTACTCTCATGACATGCACAATTTTTCTCCACAATCATTCATTTTGGCAAATCTCCTTCGATACAGAGTCCCGAGTCAACTAATCAGAGAATCCCATGGAATTTCCATGGGGAAATTATTATTATTCCCATTATTATGAAAAATTTTCTTGCCACCAATTCTCAATTTGCCAAATCTCTCTTAACACGGAATTTCGAGTCCCATGGGGTCCCATAAAAAGTCTATGGGGTCCCATTAAAATTCTATGGGGTCCCATGGAAATTCTATGGGGTCCCATGGAAATTTTATGGGGTCCCATGGAATTTTTGTTTTTTTATGGGAAATCCTAAATTGAAGCAGAAAATCGAGAAAGACTCTATGGCTAAGGAATTTCGTAAAAACTTGCTGAAAGGGGCAAGAAAAAAATCGTTTGGAAAACGCAGTGCCAGCAGTCTCGATAAAAATGGTAATTCATTTTCGAAGCGCGAGAGCATCGACCATTTCATCGCCTTGTCACCCTCGAACGAGAAAATATTTACAAGTAAGTGGTCACGGGAGTCGAAAAGGGCCGAGGAAAGTCCATGAACAGGTTTCGGGAGTGTACGTTGCAAAATCGAAAAGAAAGCATCGTCCGTGTGTGTGGACAACGAGGTCGAACCTTCACCTCCGTCCCTGGGGCAATATTACACGTGTGTGACGTAACGCGCGCGCGCCATATACTCTGAAAGCTCCATAAGACGCGGAGCAGTGTAGATAGCGCGCGGACGAGCCAGGATCGTCCGGGCGAACGAGAGATAAAGAAGAAGAAAAAAAGGGGCGAGCGAGGTCGTAAAACGTGGAGGTTTTGGTGTCGAAGGGAGAGTGAGAAAAAAAAAAAGGGCCAACTTTTCCGTTGCTGGCTCGAGAGATTTCCAATTTTCCATGGAAATAACAACAACAGGAATAATCGAGGCGAATTAATTTATGCTAGCAATAAATCTGCGTCAGTCAAATTATTCGAAACGACGATGCCTTACTGATTCCCAGATTCGTCAGGAAGGACGAGGACAGGACTGCAGCACGAGCAAGGGCTGCGATGGGCGGGGAAGCAGCACCAGAACTCTCGATCACGAATGTCCAGTCCCTTGAACCTCATAAATACACCGATTACCTCGCTAATCGGGATTAACGAGTGCCATTAATTAAGCCACACTAGGATAACAATGCATCGCCCAGCGAACCAGGTGTTTCCGTCCGACTAAAACAGCCTCGTACTACTTAAACGATTCGTGCTCGTCGGCCACGCCTATATTTTCCCTTCCGGACATCGAAATGTCCCGAAATTATTATAAATCAAAAATTCACGACGTTCCAATCGTTGAAATGCAACAAAAACTTAATTAATCAAAAAAATTGCAACAAGCTCATTAATTATCGAAATTTTAGAATTTCAGAAGAAATTTCGAAATTTATCGCGATGAGGAAAAATATTGGGTGGGATGAAAATATTTCGATCTTTATAGCGATTTTCTGGCTTTCCTAGTGGCTCGGACGCACGTAAGTCCGTTGTGTGCTCGCGACGATCTCCAGGGATTAGTCGCGATCTGTGGACCGAGAGAAAAAGCAGCTCCGAGGACTGGAGGAAAAAGTAATTCGTCTATACTTCCAAGACTTGTGAATTTTCGTGCGTCTGTGTGTCGAAAGTTTTAAATTGACCGAGCGCGATGCTCGTCCGTGGAAAGTCCAAGAATCCCTGAGGACGATGTGGTCCCTTTTTGTTTTTTTTAGTTTTCCCATTTTGCAGAAACTTTTTGCTCGGGAGGTTGAGGAAAAATGATGAAAATCGAAAAAACATCGAAATCCTGCAAGAATTTTGTCAAAAAACTTCGATAAATTTCTTCAATGACAAAATTTTTGGGATTAAAAAAAAAAAACCAAAAATATTTCGACAGTTTTTCACAAAATTGTCTTGTGTGGATCGAGTTGGAATTCAGTTTTAAGGGCCACGAAAAATAACGGACACGGATGAGTCTCTCGGTCTGCAGAGCGAAAGTTTATCACGTGCAGACGCGCTGCAGCAGGGAAACGAGCATCAGTCGGTGTCCCATTGTTGTGGGATTTTGGGACATGACACAGAGCCCGGTGGTAAATCTCGTCGTCCCTTGTCTCGAGGCTTCCAGTCGCCAAGTACATATAAGGACGGAAATATATACCGAGGGAGCGAGCGAGAACGAGAGAGCGAGAGAGAGAAAACTCTTGATCCTGCACAGAGGACGATGAGCTAAAATTTCGCGTATTCGACGAGTTCGCAGTTAACTCAAACTTTCAAATACTTTGCGCGTCGTTGGTGGCTCTGGCGGGGGAGCTGGCGAGCGGATGCGGAAGCTGGAGAAAGATAATTCTAGGGATTCGCGAGTTATTTATTCGCTTTTGTCTGATTGGCGATTATTCGGCGACAGGAAATTAAATTTCGTCAAAAAAAAAAAATTTCGGATAATTTCAAAATTTTCATCATTTTGACAATATTTTTCATTCCCAACGAATCTGCTGTCAGCAAAATTTTCGAAATTACGCACTGAAAATTCAATTTTGTCAAAAAACTTCGATATTTTGTTGAATACAGCCAACTAAATATTTTGGGATAATTTCAAAATTTTCGTTATTTCGACAATATTTTTCATTTGTAACGGAACTGTCGGCAAAATTCACGATTGGAATGACAAAAATTTACTTTCCGAAAACGATTTTCCAGAATGTTTTTTGCTGGAATTACAAAATTTTCGTGATTTTTCGAAAAAACGTTTTGTTTAACGTATCCAACAAAATATCCATCTTTTTCAACAAAATTCTCTTTTCAGTGTACAACGATGCAAACTTCAGAGTCATCTTTTCTGAGCTTTCCAGCCAAAAACTAATTTCGCGACTGAATTTCCAAAAAAAATGAAATTTCAGGCATTTTTTCTTTTTTATGACAAAAAATTATAATTTCGCTTAGCTGAAAATATTAATTACAATTAGCGAAGAGCAAGAATGGGAGGAAAACGCTGAAGGGCGTAATAAAAATCAACGTTTGTTTAAGATTGAGTCAAAAATAATAATTAATGTAATAATTAGAATGATGAAGCGAGACGGTAAAGATTGCAAGTGGCTGCAGTGAGAAAAACCGTTTCAACCTCCCTACTGGAGAAAGAACGTTAAATAATTTCTCGTTTTTTTTTCATTTATTTCTGAAACCCTCAGTCGTTTTCGAAAAATTCCGCTTTCAGTGTCAAATTCTAAAAATCAAGTAAACAATTTCATGATCAACGGAGGAAAATTGATTTCGCAGATTTTAAGAAAAATCGCGCGCTCCTGCGTTTTTTTTAGGCTCGAATGAAGGAAAGCGGGAAAATGATGGAAAATGTTAAATCAGCCATTTGGAAAAGTCAATATCTCGGTCTCAAAGTCTGAAAAGGGGAAGCGGCGGTGAAAATAGTAGGATTTGTGCGGAGAAAAGTAAAAAGGCTGATGGCGGGGGGGGGGGGGGGGGTTGTATAGATATAGGAGAGCCTCTGAAGCCGCATGTGCGCCTAATGGAGTTGCTGCGAAGCCTTAGGATTCGAGCCTGGTAATCCGAGACACGAAGAGCCGGAGGAGTTTCGAAATATATACCATGGATCTCTGAGGCCCCATAGAATTTATAGACCTTTGATTAAAACATCGATATACATACGTACGAACGAAGGCGCGCACATTTAGCTGCATCAGAGTTTGCGCGAGACTCGGGAATGTGAGCAAAAAGCATGAAAAGAGGCCGGAAATGAGAAAAAAAAATTGTATCGCCGATTTTTTTTCAATTTTACGATCTTGGAACAAAAAAATTGGATAAAAGAAAATCATCAATTATTTTTTGATTAATTAATTGGCATCAATTCGGGACGAAAGTCTGAATTTTGTTTTTGCAGAATTAAAAAAAAAGCCTTTTCAAAATATTTGAAATTTTTGGTTAGAAAAATTATGTAAAAACCGTAAAAAACAAAAATTATAAATTGTTTATCGATCGCAACGATGGAGAAATTGTTTTCGCATAAAATTTGTAGAGATAACGCGAAAAAAAATTTTAAAAATTTGTTGAAAGTCAATATTGAAGAAAAAATTCATTATTTTGTTGTCTCTGAGGAAATTTTTGTCAAATGTTTGTTTATAAACAATTTCCATGCAGGTTAAAGTACGTGTGCACGTTCATTTGGTTTGCTCGTTCAAAGGGATAAATATAAATGATATAAATGGGGGATAAATATGAGCGGGAGGGAGGAAAATTGTGCGGGAGGCTCGGAAAAGCAAATGAGAAGGCTTGACAATCGATTATCGAAACGTGTTGATTTACCAAAGTTCGCCGGAGCGTGTTCTCATCCCCGGGACACCAAATGTTTCATCCCATTCGCTTTCTCTCTCTCTCTTTTGCATTTCCCTATTCGTGTTAACACATTTGGTACTTTGTGAGGCAATTCCATGAAAATTTGTCTCGACAATATTGAACGACGAATATAGTCCCACAGCAGCATTAACTTGGTTTCCGTTAATTGCAGCCAATGCCAATGAATCTCGATATTTTTACTAATCCCCCCCCCCCCCCCCCTCCCACCCCGAAGCCCGTTATTCCTCGAATAATTCGTCTAAATTCTCAAATGAATTTCATGAAATTTAACAAATTGAAAAATTAAGTTAAATTTCTAATTATATCACAAAATTTTAATTTATTTTATAAAATTTTGATTTATTTTATCAAGCTTTATTTTGTTTTATAAGATTTTCATTGATTTTACGAAATTTTCATTTGATTTACCAGATTTTCATTTATTTGATAAAATTTTGATTTATTTTACCAAGTTTTCATTCGGTTGATAAAATTTTCATTGATTTTACGAATTTTTTATTTATTTCACCAGATTTTCATTTATTTTATAAAACTTAAATTAATTTTATAAAATTTTGATATCTTTCACCAAGTTTTTATTTATTCTATAAAATTTTCATTTATTTTATAAAATTCCAAGTCATTTTGAAAAATTTCAATTGATTTGACCAAATTCTAATTTATTTAACAACATTTTGATTCATTTCATCAAATTTCCATTAAATTAATAAGATTTTGTTCTATTTTATAAAATTTTGATTTATTTTACCAAGTTTTAATTTATTCTATAAAATTTTCATTTATTTTCCAAAATTTCAAGTCAATTTATAAAATTTCAATTGATTTCATCAAATTCTAATTTATTTAACAACATTTTCATTTATTTTATCAAATTTCCATTAAATTTATAGGATTTTGTATTATTTTATAAAATTTGAATGCATTTTATAAAATTTTGATTTATTTTACCAAGTTTTAATTTATTTTATAAAATTTTCATTTATTTTCCAAAATTTCAAGTCATTTTGAAAAATTTCCATTGATTTGACCAAATTCTAATTTTTTTTAACAACATTTTGATCTATTTCATCAAATTTCAATTAAATTAATAAGATTTTGTTTTATTTTATAAAATTTCAAGTCATTTCGAAAAATTTCAACTGATTTGACCAAATTCTAATTTATTTAACAACATTTTGATTTATTTTATCAAATTTCCATAAAATTAATAAAATTTTCATTTATTTTATAAAATTTGAATGCAATTTATAAAATTTTGATTTATTTTACCAAGTTTCAATTTATTCTATAAAATTTTCATTTATTTTATAAAATTTCAATTGATTTGACCAAATTCTAATTTATTTAACAACATTTCCATTTATTTTATCAAATTTCCATTAAATTAATAAGATTTTCATTCATTTTATAAAATTTCCGTTCAGTTTATGAAATTTCATGAAATTCACACCCTTTTTTTCTGACGGACGTCAGGAAGGACAAATTATCTCGGTAGCACGGTCGAGTGTATCCGATAAATCAGCGAGAGGAAGGAATTAAGGAGTAACGTGAGTCCTGCTCGTACGAGAGTTTCTCGTCCGGGTATACGTCCGTATACGCGAGGAATTTCATTATCCTCGGGGTTAATTCCAGGAAGGAAGGAAGGCTCAAAGGTGGACGATTTAATCATTAACGAATCTTGGTATATAGTTTTCGGTTGGGGGGGCGAGAGAGGGATGCACGGAGACGCGGATCAATCTCTCCGGAGTCTGTGGAGCTCGAGAACGGCGCATAAACTTGTCCGGCACGAGGAGCGCAAATGTGCAGTGTGTGTGGGGAGAATTCTCGTGTTCCTCGAGGCTTTACCTCGAGGTTTGGGCACTCGCGAGCCCGAGGTTTACGGACAAATCAAACTTGTTGGTTTGCCAACTGTCTCGACCAAAATTTTCGTTGCCCTTACAGCGAGAACGAGAGAGCGAGATTCATTGAAATTTGGGCCTCGTTATTTGACGATAATAACGATCGAGAATCGCCCGATGAAAAAATAAAAATAAGAAATCAAAAATTTTCCAAATTGCAAATAAAAACTTAAAAATCGAAACCAAAGAGAGCGAACGAGACGAAAAGCACGTGCGTTTGCGATGCATGACAAAATTCGATATTTTCCTTTCATGTGGGTCAAGCAAAGATTGAACCCCGAGCTCTCGAGTCAAGCTGCGGTAGACCTGGACGAGGGAACGAGTCAAGTGACAAACGAAGCGTAACAAAATCGAAGCCTTTCGATCGGGAAACCGCAGAATTTCGTAAATACTCTTTGAGCACTGCGGTCGCGGTCGGAGATGTCGAGAAAATAAAAAGTCGAAAAATCGGCCGTCACTCTCAACCTTAAGATTTCGATTAATAAAAATTCGATATTCACATCAAAAAATTAAATTTCGCCATTTTTTTTCAAATCTACCCAAAATGTTGGCAAATTTTTCAATTCTTGTTATTGAACAAGAAAAAACTTCGAATAAATGATCAAAAAAATAAATTATTATTAAAAAAATTGTTGTAATCAAAATTTCCATCAAAATCAACATTTTTTTTGGTTCGCACTCAATTTTTGAATATTTCGCAGGTAAAAAGTGCCGAAAATGGCAATAATTTTGAATAATCCATCGGGAATCTCCACCGAGTAAATAAAGCAAAATAAACGTGTGGTAAAACGTTGTTTATATACAAACAGCAAGAGCAATTGCAATTTGAATGAGCGATCGAGAGTGACCGCAGCTGCGTGTGTGTGCGAGTCGATGTTGATGTCACACGAAGCATGGGAGAAATAACGAACGGCGGGGGAAAAGCCGCAGGAAAGCGCCGGGACGCGGTGAATCGAGAGGAAAATGTGAAGTGATAAAAATTGATTTTTCATTTGCCACTGAAAACTCGAGTTTGATGGAAAATTGGCGACAAAATCCACGAGACGATTTTCCCTTGGCCCAAAGTTTGAAATTCTCGTTAAAAATGACGATTTTTTTGATTTTTACGCGAAATAAAAATCAAGCAATAAACTGCTGAGTCAGAGCTGCTGCGTGCATGCACGAAGACGTCAAAGTGTCGTCGCGAGGGTGAAAGCGGACACCCTCCCAAGAACTGGAAACTCCGTAAGGGTCGCTGGAGCCAAAGAAGAAGAAAAAGGAGGAGAAGAGAGAAAGAGGAAGAAAAAACTAGTTGAAGGTGTAAAAGGTCTGTTAAAAGGAGTTGGCGAATGTTCTTGGGGGGCTTGGGCAGCAGAGTCTTAATCACTCTCGCGTTGCATGGTCTTTCTGCTCGAGTGCACACAAGTTGACGTTTAAATCTATATAGAGGCAAGCGAGCGAGAGAGCTGCTTACAAAGAAGGCAAGAAACTTTTCTCCATCGATAATGAAAAGGTTCGAGAAGCTCATAAGACTTTGCAGGAAAAAGTTAAAAATTTTCATCGCTGGCGATAAAATAAAACACGTCGAGTTGGAAAATTTTCATTTTTTTTTCATTTCTCTCACTTTCTAATTACTGATTAATCAATATTTTTTATCTGATGGGCGTTGGAATGATTTTTATTCGGTCTGAGTCGACATTCAACATTCATCGGGCGGAATGCATTTTTTTGCATTCTCGTTCGTTCAACAGGTCGTCGTCGCTACTGCGTTTGCCATTTTTTTTTCTTCAAACTCCCGCTAAAGTCAAGCAGACAGGAAATCTTGAAGGAATTTCCATGCCGAGATTGTGTGTTTTAAAAAATCACGGATCGCAAATGGAATTTATTTAGGATTCTTTCAAAATTTTGTATTTCAACGTCCTTGGCACGAAAACTACAAATTTTCTCCTATAAAGAAAAATTTTCCGACGTTTAGAGATTTGAGACAATTAATTTGCAATTTTTTATTTTCTCCATCAAAACGCGTGGAAATTCGAGTCACGTTTCGTCAAAAAGTTGCAAAAATCGAGTTGCAATGAAAAATGTATTTAGGATTTTTTTTGCAGACTGCCAGAAAGGCTGGGAGCCGAAATTTTTTAAGAAAAATCCTAAACACATTTTTTTGCAACTCGTAAACGAAACGGGACTCGAATTTACACGCGTTTGGATGGGAAAAGTTAAAAATTGGAAATTTAATGTCTCAAATTCTTGACGTCAGAGAATTTTTCTTTATAGGACAAAATTTGTTAGTCTTGGTATCAAGAATGTTCATGCAAATTTATTGAAGAAAAAATTAACGATTCAACTTTATTTAGAGCTCTTTCAAAATTTTGTACAAACGTGCTCGGCACCAGAACTAAAAGTTTTCTCGGATGGAGAAAAATTTTCGACGTTTAGAGATTTGAGACAATTAATTTGCAATTTTTCATTTTCCCCATCAAAACGCGTGGAAATTCGAGTCACGTTTCGTCAAAAAGTTGCAAAAATCGAGTCGCAATAAAAAATGTATTTAGGATTTTTTTTGCAGATTGCCAGAAAGGCTGGGAGCCGAAATTTTTTAAGAAAAATCCTAAACCCATTTTTTTGCAACTCATAAACGAAACGGGACTCGAATTTACACGCGTTTGGATGGGAAAAGTTAAAAATTGGAAATTTAATGTCCCAAATTCTTGACGTCAGAAAATTTTTCTTCATACGAGAAAATTTTTAGTTTTGGTGTCAAGAATTTTCCTACAAAATTATCAAACAATTCAACAACAATTCAACAAATTTCCAAAATGCTGAATAAAAAAAACCAAATTAATTAAAATCGTGAGTTAAAGAAAAATCTCGTGCGACCTTTTTCCTGCAGCAGCCTCGACCTCAATCGACTCGCGCGTTATGTACGTCAAACTATTTTTTCTTTCGTTGCAGTTTCACACTCAACGAGATAAAAAAAAAAGGGCGAATGAGGGTTAAGAAAAAAAAATAAAAAAAACCTCTCCGGCAAGTTCAACGACGTGCACTCGAGTCGTGCGCGGTATCAACGACGGGACGTCATGCTCTTCGAAACGATAGACGCGGAAAACGTGAATTTATTCACAGCTCGAATTAATTCTCACTTTGCTCGTTGCCCAGAGATTTTCAACTTTTATTTTTCCCCACCAAATTTATTTGTGTCCCAGAAAATCGAATGAAAATTGTGAAAAACCATGAAAATCGTGGAAAATGTCAAAAAATCAAAGTAAAAAAAAATAAAAAATTCTCCCCTCGACTCTCGCATTTCCGGAGGTTCGAAAAATCATGAAATCCCGATTTCGAGACTCGCCGTACATTCCGGAAAACGGTTATTAAGGCTCAAGCTCGTCGGAGTGGCGAAAAATGAGAAAAATGCAACTAAAAAGAAAAAACACGAAACTGGAGGTTTTTTTGGTTGCTGCATGCGCGCGAGGATTAAAATTGAGTTTGTACGAGGCTCGCGAGTAACGGATTTCCGGTCCGAAGGGATCGCGCCCTTTAAAAAGCAAAAATAGCAACAAAAGACGAAAAAAAAACGCCGTGACAAATTTAACGTCCGGCTGATGAAAAAATGAACGAAAAAAAATAAAAAATTGACTAAAAATTGAAAAATTGCGAAAAAAAATGGAAACTGCGAATGGCGAGGCATTTTTTTTCTTTTCGCAGACTCTGTAGCGAAGAGTGTCGAGTGTGGCACGTGCTTAATGAAACGAGGACCCTTATCGCGTCTATTTCCGAGCGTTTTTTTTTTTTACTCTCGCCCATGCTATTCTTTTCCCGCACGCCCTTTCTCGAGCTCGATTTACTGAAGGCTGTGCGCGCGACACACGCTCTTCTCATGCTTTCCGGCTTCCTTCGCGGCCTCTTTTTCTTGGCCATTTTCCAGCTGCTGCTTCGCGTCCGAGTAGACAAAAAAATCGTGTATTTGCTTTGGACGCGGGTGACAATGAGCCCTCGGTCTCTTTAGTCTCTGTTTCTCGTTCCCCCAGATCACCTGCGACCTTGCAATGGCGAGGAATCTCGGGATTGGACGCCCGAGACACTGGCAACTTTTTCCCTAGCCCTAAAGCAACGAGATTCGGAACGGAAACGAATCAAACGGCAACCGATTAAATTCGTGTAGAAAAAAAACACAAAAAAAGAAGAAAAAAACTAGAAAATCGAAAATCGAACAAAGAAAATATAAAAAAATTGGAAATTTAATGAAAAAAATCGAAAATCGAACAAAAATAAACTAAAAAATCGGAAATTGAATGAAAAAATCGAAAATCGAACAAAAATAAACAAAAAAATCTTAAATTGAATGAAAAAAATCGAAAATCGAACAAAATAAACTAAAAAATCGGAAATTGAATGAAAAAAATCGGAAATCGATGAAAAATTGAACAAAAAATGAGAAAAAAATCAAAAATCGAACAAAAATAAACTAAAAAATCGGAAATTGAATGAAAAAAATCGAAAATCGAACAAAAATAAACAAAAAAATTGGAAATTGAATGGAAAAAATTGGAAATCGATGAAAAAATGAACAAAAAATGAGAAAAAAATCAAAAATCGAACAAAAATAAACAAAAAAATTGGAAATTGAATGAAAAAAATCGGAAATCGATGAAAAAATGAGAAAAAATTAGAAATGGAGAAAAAAAATATCGAAACGCTCCGCGAAGGGTCGAATCTCGCGAACTTGCGAGCTGTCTATCGATCGCGAGACTGTTGACTCCGTTTTTTCTTCTAGTTTCTTTGTTTTGTTTCCTTTTATCAAGAGCCTCGAGAACGAAAGTATGTTAACGAGAAATGCCGAGGAATATGAAACGAGGGGGATGCGATAAGAGGGGAAAAAAGATTCAAGCCGAGCGTTAAGGTTTTGGTCAAAGTTGCGGCGATTCTATAGCGCGCGAGAGGAAGAAAACGAGGGGGAGGCGAGAAGGTAAAGAAAAAGTGAGAGTGACTTTGTTTTATTTTGTTAATTGGCGGCTACAGTCGCATTTCCCTTGCGACTTTCTTTTGTACACTCGATATTTCTTTCCTCGCACGCTATAGCCGGAAGGGAATCGACGTCACGCCAAGTCCGCAACATACAAAGGAGTCAATAGCCATTAAAACCTTCTTTTTCTTTGCTCATTGTTTCCTGAGCGTTGCATGCTCGCGCTTCTGAAATTCTCGACTTTCCTTCGCGGCACTCCCCGCTGCTTCACATTTTTTGTCCTCCCTGCGTTATTTCTTTGCGATCGATATACTCGAGAGGCGAGGACGAGCACAAGGAAATGTTGAAAGAATTCCTGGAGGAAAAGGTACGAGACTTTTTGCGGAAAAAAGTTTAACTAATTTTTTACCACCCACAACCGACAGTCCGACAATTTGGAATTTTTCGACGTCGCAATTTTCTCTACGGGAGTCCGTTTTTATTTATTTATTCATTTATTTATTAATCTAATTATTTATTTATTTATTTATTTATTTATTTATTTATTAATTTGTTAATTTGTTAATTTATTAATTTGTTGATTTATTGATTAATTAATTTATTTATTTATTAATTTATTTATTTATCAAATTATTAATTTATTAATTTATTGATTAATTAATTAATTAATTAATTAATTAATTAATTTATTTATTTATCAATTTATTTATTTGTTAATTTGTTAATTCATAAATTTATTAATTTGTTGATTTATTTATTTATTTATTTATTCATTTATTTATTTATTCATTAATTAATTAATTTATTTATTCATTTATTTATTTGTTTATTTATTCATTTATTCATTAATTTACTAATTTATTCATCGATTTTCTTATTAATTAGTTAATTTATTTAATTATTTATTAATTTTCTCATAAATTAGTTTATTTATTTATTTATTGCGCAATATTCCGAGTATCGAGTCCAAGCGGGAGAGGGAAAACGGAGAGGGATGAAAAAAATGGATTAATGCGTGTGGGGAGGCGCGAGTGTCAAGTCGATTTTGCAGTGAAGCGCGAGATTGTGGTTGGACAAGTTTTTCTCGTCGAGACTTTTGCTTCCCTGGGGATGCGAGGAGGAAGAGGGTGAATGAAAAAAAAAAAAAATGGGAATCGCCGGACATAGTTTGGTGAAGAGGAGAAAAAATCTCTTTGAGAATCGAGCAGAAAATTGCAAAGTTCTCGGGTGGAAATTGACCGTCCGCATTTTCTTTGTTTTTTCCCTTCGAAAACTTGGTCGCAAAGTCCATTAGCGATTGGGAAAATTTTTTAACGACACATTCCACGCGATTTTCGATTCGTTTTTATCTTTTTCCGCAACTTCCGCATTCTTTGTTCCTTCGAGGGCCTTCGAGTCCTGCAGGACAAATTTCGCCAATGGCCATTACGCGTCGATTCGACGTTCGTGGCTTTGTAGGCCTGGCTCATAAATATTTTTTTTTTCCCCACAAAGGACGACGACCCAACGCGATCCTGCTCACATGCTCGACGCGAGAGAACATTAGTAAATAAAATAATAGGAGACAGGACGAGGCGCCCGCTCGAAGGAGTCTCGGTCATTTATTTTCATTTTTCTACCCCAATTCATTGCCGCGCGTAATTCCGACGATAAATACATCGAAAAAGGAGAAGAAAATGAATCGGAGCGAATTGCTTGATGTCCAGCAACCCGAAGCAACACAATTCGCAGATCGTTTGAAAAAAAAAACTCAAAATTGCTGCAAAAATATTTTAATCGAGCAAAAAACCAAAAATCGGCCCGAAAAACTTTCAAAAGTAAAGGATCAAATTTAAAAATTACTCCAAAAACGAAATTGAATTAATTTGAAAGAAAAAACGAATTCAAATTCACAATTCGCAGATCGTTTCGAAAAAAAACTCAAAATTGCTGCAAAAAATATTTTAATCGAGCAAAAAAACCAAAAATCGGCCCAAAAAACTTTCGAAAGTAAAGGATCAAATTAAAAAATTACTCCAAAAACGAAATTGAATCAATTTAAAAAAAAAACGAATTCAAATTTACAATTTGGAGATCGTGTCGAAAAAAAACTCAAAATTGCCCCAAAAAATATTTTGATCGAGCAAAAAAACTTGACAAATTATTTAAAAAAACCAAAAAGAAATTCTCTCCGAATAAAATTCAAATTCAACCGTCGAATTCGCAAATTACTCCGAAAAATCAAATTTTCAATTCACAAAAATTTCTCAAAACCGAATCAAAATTAATTTTAATCCAAAATTTTCTCAGACACTAATAAAAAAAATGCCGAAATCTCCGTAAAGTTTTCTGCAGAAATTAGAAAAAAAACGAGCCCCCTTGAGCGTGTGATTAAAAAAAAAAATGTTCCCGCTCGTGGATCCCGATTTGGTGAATTTCCAGAAAAGTGGAAAAGCCAGAACTCGTTTATTTTTATTTCACACAGATTGGTAAGAAAAAAGTTGGTTATAAAAATCGCATGGAGAATTTTCGAGGAATTTATGGGGGTTGCTCGCATTTTTTCAATTTTTTTGTTAAAAGCAAGTGAAGCATTTAGTCGGGATGCTGTTGAAAAGAAGTTCGACATGGAAAAGGATCGTCGAGGGTGGTGAATTGGTTGAAAAGGCTGGCGTGTATGGCGGCCAGAAAAGGGAGGGGGGGGGTGGATAGTAAGGGCTGAAAGAGGTTTTTGAGTTTGTCCAAATAAGCACGAGGCATGGCCCAAGCCTTTGGAATATAAAGAGCAAGGGAGGGGGCAAGAAAGTTTATTTATTCCGAGCAAGCATGCGAGAGTCTCGAACTGCTGCGTCGATCGATCGCGATACACGCCGAATGTCCGCGTTGTCGAGAAAACTTTTCTCTTTCGTTGGCTGCTACGGGAACGCGAGCAAACAATTTAATTGTAATAAAACGATAGCGAAACAAATTTCCAATTTCCCATAGAAATTGCTCGCGAGGGACGAAAAAAAAATAATTATAAATAAAATAATGGAAAACTTACCGCATTCGAGAAAAATGAAAATGAGAATCCGCAACGGCGACCATCTGGACGACCAATTCATGTCCGATACGTCATCGGTACACTCTTCTCAGCGACAGCCTCTGAAAAATCAAAAAAGCGAAAAAAAATCAATTTTTCATCATTTTTATTGACAGTTTTGTTTTGGCTCGAGATTGACAGCGATTAAACAATTGAGAGACAATTGTTGAATAAAGGGAAGGCGCGGAATCGAGAGAATTGAGAGAGAGTCTTGAGTCTCTCTCCGGTATTGACGATGCGCGCACGCGGGCCTGCAAGAGCATCGTCGCAGGACACGGATGAACGAATATCGTAAACATTTATATACGGGGGGGAATGTTAGCGACACGATTCGCCACTATCAAGGCTTGCCAGGCACTTGTCAAATTGCTTGACCTTTTAGAGCGTTATCGAGTGTCCCGGGCCGGATAATGCCCAAGGACACAGAAATCCAATGTTTATTCTGCTCTGCTACGGCAGCGGAGCAGCCGCTGCGTTTGTTCGAGACGTTAGTCATGTTTGCGCGCGCCAACTTCCGCAAACGGAGCAAAATCCGATTCTCCGTTTCTCCGGACAAAATTAAATTTCAATTATTCCTCAACAAAATCACGATCGATTTCAAAAAACTTGTAAATTCTCGAAATCACCTTTAAAAACAAAAACAATTCGCCATTCTAATTAATTAGCACTATTTTTTAATTAAGAATGAAATAATTGACAAAATTCAACTTTGGAATTGCAACGAAATGTCTTCAATTTTTTTTTTGCACGAGAAAGTCTTTTCGGTGATTTCAAAAACTGAATTTACCCAAAAAATTTCATCGACTGTCAAAATAATTAATAAAAAATATTTTTTTCGTCAATAATTATTATTTATAATATTTGGATATTTTTTTATTTATACACAAAGTCACGAGAAAGTCTTTTTGGTGGTTCTAAAAATTCAAAAAATTGCATCGACTGTCAAAATAATGAAAAAAATTAAAAAATTCATATTTATCTATGATATTTGAATTTTAAACTCATTTATAATGTTTATTAATATTTATAATAATTATTTTGTTCATATAAAACCGTAAAAATGTCATAAATCAGTATTTATGACCGAAATGACTCAAAAAAACTGCGACAACCATGAAAATCAAAATGATGAATTGAAAAAAATGAATTTTTCGTTAAATTGCAACGAATTTCAGTACATGATGGTTTTTTTTGCACGAAAAATTACGAAAAAGTCTTTTTGGTGATTTGAAAAACTGAATTTACCCAAAAAATTTCATCGACTGTCAAAATAATTAATAAAAAATCCTTTTTTCGTCAATAATTATTATTTATAATATTTGGTGATTCTAAAAATTCTAAAAATTTCATCGACTGTCGAAATAATAAAAAAAAAACACATTTATTCGTCAATAATTATTATTTATAACATTTTATACTATTTAATCAAAAAATTCATATTTATTTATGATATTTGAATATTAAATTCATTTATAATGTTTATAATTATTTATAATAATTATTTTGTTCATATAAAATTGTAAAAATTTCATAAAACAGTATTTATGACCGAAATTACTGAGAAAAACTGCAACAACCATGAGAATCAAAATGATGAATTGAAAAAAATGAATTTTTCGTTAAATTGCAACGAATTTCAGTACATCGTGGATTTTTCATTGCGCCAACGATAATTATCACGAGTTTGGTGTTTCTCGAGCAAGTTACTATTTATTAGATTCTGTGTATAATAACGTGTACGAGGTTGTAGCGATTGGTCGATATGGACGACGGAGGAGGAAAGCGCGGAGAATGCCTGGTCGGATGCTTTGAGAATATTGAATATGTGAGGTATGGGGAAACTGATAGGGTCGTCGTGGGTATATCTAACTCGGTTATAACTGATTCTGAGCATAACTGGCCGGAACAATGGCCGAGAGTAGAATCGAGAGGCCACAGCAGCAGGTGTAACGAAAGCTCGTTGAAAATTTCAAGGTACAGAGAGTATGGGAATTTGATAACAAGCGGGCAGGGGTCACAGGATGCGGATAGAAAACGAACGAGGTGGAGGACGACGACACGTGGGACGACACGAATGCATTCTGGGACGAGAGGTCCGAGCCTGGACATGCAAATTCTCGCCTTGTGGCCCTTAATTCGTAAGACTGCATCGGAGCAGAGTTTTCACACACGAGAGACGAGGCAAGAGACTTTTCTGATGATACTGAAGTTTCCAACGTTGGAAAGCAACGAAAAATCTTTGATTTTTATTCCCAACGAATCTGCTGTCAGCAAAATTTTCGAAATTACGCACTGAAAATTCAATTTTGTCAAAAAACGTCGATATTTTGTTGAATACAGCCAACTAAATATTTTGGGATAATTTCAAAATTTTCGTTATTTCGACAATATTTTTCATTTGTAACGGAACTGTCAGCAAAATTTACGATTGGAATGACAAAAATTTACTTTCCGAAAACGATTTTCCAGAATGTTTTTTGCTGAAATGACAAAATTTTCGTGATTTTTCGGAAAAACGTTTTGTTTAACGTATCCAACAAAATATCCATCTTTTTCAACAAAATTCTCTTTTCAGTGTACAACGATGCGAACTTCAGAGTCATCTTTTCTGAGCTTTCCAGCCAAAAACTAATTTCGCGACTGAATTCCAAAAAAAAATGAAATTTCAGGCATTTTTTCTTTTTTATGACAAAAAATTATAATTTCGCTCAGCTGAAAATATTAATTACAATTAGCGAAGAGCAAGAATGGGAGGAAAACGCTGAAGGGCGTAATAAAAATCAGCGTTTGTTTAAGATTGAGTCAAAAATAATAATTAATGTAATAATTAGAATGATGAAGCGAGACGGTAAAGATTCCAAGTGGCTGCAGTGAGAAAAACCGTTTCAACCTCCCTTCTGGAGAAAGAACGTTAAATAATTTCTCGTTAAAAGGCGCGCAGGATTGGGCGATAGGAAAGGAGAGAAGAAGAAACAAGCAACGAGCTGGTCCAACGTTTTTCCCACAGCAGCTCTAAAAACGTGAATTTTCATAGCTTTGCCGTTTTATCTTCTCGTTATCTCGAAACTCCGTTGACGCGCGCACGCCCGTGCGGCCTCGTTATCTCTCATTACGTCTCTACAAATAGAGTATCTTCATTTTGTACTTTCGCGCACCGAATGTTTATCGCAATCCTAGGGAGGGGGGGGGGGGGGCGTAAAATTGAAACATGCGCGATAAACCGGAGGGAAAATCAGGAGTCGAGCGAGCAGGTCGCGAATTATTCAGAGCGGAATGGAAAAAACGACAAAAACGTGGCCGAAAATCGAGCGAATTCGAAAAATTAGCCAAGCCTTGAGGAAAGCGTGAAAAAGAAAGAGAAAAGTGGCCGAAAAACGATTGAAAATCGAGCAAATGCAAAAAAAAATGGAGGCAAAAGCGTCGGGCAAGGAAAAGGGTGGAAAAAAAACGGAGGGAGAAACGACGAGGGATGCAAAACCCTTTGAAACGTTCCTTCCACGTCCGTGATCAGCGGCAAACACGAGAAAACGCGAAGGGGGAGTTTACCCGAATACGGTAAAGCGAGAATAAGCGGGTGGCGGCTCAGAGGCAGTTTATACGGAGAGGGTGTTCAGCAAACGATCACAAAGTTGTTAGAAAGCGAGCTTTTGACCGTTCCGGCCAGAGAAACAGGAAGAACAGCCCTTGCCGCGAAGTTAATGTTGACTGAAAAGAAAATTTTGTTAAAAAAGATCGATTTCTTGTTCGATACGTTGGACTGAACGTTTTTTCGAAAAATCACGAAAATTTTGTCACCTCAGCAAGAAATATTCTGGAAAGTCTCTTCGAGGCAATTTTTGTCATTGCAATCGTAAATTTTGCTGACAGTTTCGTTGGAAATAAAAATTATTGGCAAAATTTAAAAAATTTTGAACTTAACGAAAAATGAAACGACGTTTTTTGACAAAATTTAATTTTCAGTCTTATAGAGAAAAATAATAATCTGGTTGAACGTTTTTTTTTTTAAATCCCAAAAATTTGATAATTGCAGCAATAAATATTCTAAAAAGTCTCTTCGAAAAGTCAATTGACACTGAAATTGAAATTTTGCGTTTTTTTTTTTTTGAAAAATCATAAAAATTTTGCCATTGCAGTGAGAAATATTCTGGAAAGTCTCTTCGAAAAGTAAATTTTTGTCATTGCAATCGTAAATTTTGCTGACAGTTTCGTTGGAAATAAAAATTATTGGCAAAATTTAAAAAATTTTGAACTTAACGAAAAATGAAACGACGTTTTTTGACAAAATTTAATTTTCAGTCGTATAGAGAAAAATAATAATTTGGTTGAACGTTTTTTTTCAAAAATCTCAAAATTGCAGCCCCAAAAATCCCAAAAATCCCAAATTGCATTTTTGAAAAATCCCTCTGATAATTGCAGCAATAAATATTCTAGAAAGTCTCTTTGAAAAGTCAATCTTTCACGTCAATCGACACTAAAATCGAAATTTTGCGTTTTTTTATTTGAAAAATCATAAAAATTTCCATTGCAGCAATAAATATTCTGGAAAGTCTCTTCGAAAATCAAATTTTTGTCATTCGAATCGTAAATTTTGAAAGTTCCGTTAGAAATAAAAAAATATTAACAAAATAACGAAAATTTTGAAATTATCCAAAATTATTTAGTTCACCGTGAAGTTTTTTGACCAAATTGAATTTTCATCGTACGCGCGCGACGACATTTCATCGTGTGCCAGACTCGAGGCAAAACGAACGAATGAATTAGCGATCGGAATTATTGAGCCGCGCAAAAAAAAAAACCAAAAAAAAAGCGAAAAAATTTCGATGAGAAAAATCAGCCGAGATGAACGCACGTTGTTAAAACTTTTCTTGTTTATTCTTGTTTATTCGTCGGCGCGGCGGCGAGGGTGAAAAGAATCTGCTCGGCGTCGACTGCGCCAAAAGTAAATCCGCCCTGGTCGTTTTACCGCGCCGCGCGAGGGGGCGCGAGGAAGAAAATTACACGTCGAGCAAACTAATTTCGTCGGGTAGCCATAAAAGCGAGCGCGAGGCCCGGGGGGAGGGGATTCCTGATGGCAAAGGAGAAAATATACACACACGTCTGGAGCGCAAAAGGTGCGTGTGTTAGGTTTCGATTTTAGGGGCTCTTGCGAGTCGAGGCGAGAGCGGAGGCTTCGAGGGGGTGGTTTTGGGGGGTGAGTGCGAAATAAAGTATTTCTGGGAGCTTTCGGCCGGGCAAGGGTCGTTTCGGCCAAGTCATTCGCTACCGCCAAAGCTCCCGAGTATGATTTGGCCACGTAAAAAGAAACGAATAAAAAAAAACGAGAAAAAAGTCTTTGGGAATGAAAAAATGATCGGGAACTCGAAAAACTTTGAATTTTTTAGCTCCAGCTGTTTCTGGAGCATTTTTCTGAACATTTTTCGCCGAGCAGGTCGAAGGTCGAAGGATCGCGTTCATCCCTTCGTGTCGATCCAGACGCTCGCCGCGTTTTCATCCCCACAGCGCGGGCTCGGCAAAGCAGCCCGAGGCATTTTCTCGTTGCATTATTTCGCGAATGGTTTTTGCTCCTCTCGGGCTCGTTAAGCAGCGAGACGAGAAAACACCTGGGACCGTGCGCGCCCTGCCATTTTCACGAGCTCAGGAATTTTCGACGACCCGCCGGTCCTGCTCTCGGCTTTCATATCGTCCGCGAGGCTGCTCGCGTCGTTTCGAGATGACGAGCTAAGCGAGGAGCTTCTGCTTATTATTGATATACGCAAAATTTGTCCTCTCGACGATCGCGACAATTATAATCAAAAATTTAATTCCCAGAAAATTTCTATTCAAATATTTTTCATTATCTTTGCAATTAAATCCACCAGAAACGACGCAGTTTCGAATTTTTGAAATCACGTAAAAAAAAAATTCCAAAAATTCAACAGACTCGCAAGAATCGAACAAAATGAAAAAATTTTTCAGTGTTTTGAAAATTTCTCCACTCGATTCTTCACAATAATAAATAAATAAAAATTCATTATTTTTACGCAATTAAATAATAATAAAAAAATTAAATCATATTGTTATTAAAAATTCAATAAATAACAACAAAATTGATAAATAATGAAATTATAATAAATAATAAATAAATAATCAAATAAATAATAAAATTTCGTTGAATAAATGATTTTAAAAAATTTTCTATTCACGAATTTGTTTATTGTTAAATTTTTATTCTCTTATTTATTAATAATAATAAAATGCATGAAACACTAAATAATAACGATAAATATTGCAAAATTTTTATTATTTTTTAAAAATCTCATCGCGATGTGGCGAAATTGTGCGAGCAACACAAAATCGAGTCGATTAATTAGTCAAAGAGTCACGACGTCATGAAAAAAGTTTATTTGCTATTTATAAGATTAATGAGCCGCAATGCGATTTGATAAATTTAATTTGCGACGAATTCACTGACAACAGAGTGGCGCATTCGGGAATTAGAACAGAATCAACTTTGACATTTTGAGTTGTTGGTACTGTACGGAATCATCTTAACAATACAAACTCAAAGGAGAAAATGAGATAAACTACGACAAGAAATAGTGTGTATTGTTTGTTAGGCGAGCGGTTCAATTTCGAAATGACGAAACAAGAAAAGATCGAAAAACTCAAAGGAATCGAGGCTGCGTCTCTTCAAAGAACATCTTCGACGCAAACAAATTCGACAAAGGATCTTTCGCGACGACACGAATAAAACGAGCTTTCGTCCTCTCCTTTGGCTATGAAGTTGAAAAAAACGGAGAGGAAACGCGCTTTAACGTATTACATTATCGGAAAATCAATTTATTTAGGATTCCTTGATAATTTTGTATGAACATTCTTGACACCAAAACTAACAAATTTTCTCCTGTGAAGAAAAATTCTCTGACGTCAAGAATTTGAGACATTTGATTTCCAATTTTTAACTTTTCCCATCAAAACGCGTGTAAATTCGACTCCCGTTTTGTTTAAGAGTCGCAAAAAAATGTGTTTAGGATTTTTCTTAAAAAATTTCGACTCCCAGCCTTTCTGGCAATCTGCAAAAAAAATCCTAAATACATTTTTTATTGCGACTCGATTTTTGCAACTTTTTGACGAAACGTGACTCGAATTTGCACGCGTTTAGATGGTGAAAATAAAAAATTGCAAATTAATTGTCCCAAATCTCTAAACATCGAAAATTTTTCTCCATCCGAGAAAACTTTTAGTTCTGGTGCCGAGCACGTTTGTACAAAATTTTGAAAGAGCCCTAAATAAAGTTAAATCGTTAATTTTGTCTTCAATAAATTTGCATGAACACTCTTGACACCAAAACTAACAAATTTTGTCCTATAAAGAAAAATTCTCTGACGTCAAGAATTTGAGACATAAAATTTCCAATTTTTAACTTTTCCCATCAAAACGCGTGTAAATTCGAGTTCCGTTTCGTGTAAGAGTCGCAAAAAAATGTGTTTATGATTTTTCTTAAAAAATTTCGGCTCCCAGCCTTTCCGGCAATCTGCAAAAAAAATCCTAAATACATTTTTCATTGCAACTTGATTTTTGCAACTTTTTGACGAAACGTGACTCGAATTTGCACGCGTTTTGGTGAAAATAAAAAAATTGCAAATTAACCATCTCAAATCCTAAACACGTCAGGAAATTTTCTTCCCAGGAGAAAACTTTCAGTTCCGGTCCATCGGAATCGGAATCACGTGAAAAAAGAATAAAAAAAAAACTGAAAATTCATCAAAGTTTTCGGAGACGACGAAAAAACGAGTCGTGCGTTTTTTCTCAGACGCGCGCACTCTGAAATAACGGACCAAAGGGTTGTGCATGTCTAACAAACGAATTAAGGGGTCGCGCGGGGCAAGGGGGGAGGGGGGGGGGGCGAGACGCACGCGTTAGAGTGCACGCGATTAACGACGAGACTCGAATCTTTGTCTCTCTCTCGTGCAGGTTTAGAGTTGCGAGGCTGGCGCGAGGGTGAATTAACTGGCAACGTTGTTAAATAGTATGGGAAAATAAAAGAGAAAGAAAATCAGGCCGGAGGCTCGGGCGCAAGGGAAAAAACATAAAAAGGTGCGACGAAAAACCAAAAGCTCGAGAGAGAGAAAAAAAATTCTTATCTCTGAGCCGGTCCACTCGGCACAACGTTTTGCTTCATTTTTTCGCTCGCCCTTTCCTTTCTCTCTCTCGTTATTTCGCTCCGATAAACCCGTCGCGCGGGAGGGCGAGCGAGACACAAATGCACGCGCGAAATCTCCGAGAACTGCTCAACACACGCTTTTCTAAAATTTACAGAGGGTGCAAGAAAAAAAAAATCACACGTGCGTGTAAAAACGTCCGAGCAACGAGCGAGCCCTT
Source organism: Diadegma fenestrale (assembly GCA_037043255.1). NCBI lineage: Eukaryota > Metazoa > Arthropoda > Insecta > Hymenoptera > Ichneumonidae > Diadegma > Diadegma fenestrale. Next base: position 2,921,619 of record CM073312.1, read on the forward strand.
CAAACCTTAAAAAAAAAAAAAAGCTAAAAATTCCCGGGAGAGAAAATATTTTATGGGGCTCGGTGCGGAAACGGAATGAAATAATTGGCCCGATTCGACGCTCGATTCTCTCCGGCGCGCGTGGATATCAATAAAATTCAATTTCAAAACTTTTTTTAATCGCCCGAGTACGTGAAATTCGTTAATTGTTATCGATTAAAAAAAAGCCAATTTCCCACAACGAAAATTTCAAGGAAAATTAAAAATTGTTGAAAAACAGCGATAAAAACTTTTTCACTTGGATATTTCGATGATTTTTTTTACGTGCCCATCGGGCTATAACCATTTCCAGATTTGTATTGTTAAAATTCGTTCCTAATGCTCAATGTTGCGGAAATTTATTCCCAACGGAAAAGCCCCCCCCCCCTCCCCTCCCCCTCCCCCGCGAAGACCCGCAAAGATATGTGACTCGCTGGTGAATAAAGAGCAAACCCTGCACACTAAATATAAACAGCGAGTCCAAGTTTTTTCATCCGGAATGGCGATAAAGAGAAAAAATTTCGAGTCGCTCAATTATTTTCAAAATTCCGTCAATTTTGAGTCGTTGGAAACGTCAAAAAATGGAAAAAACGATTTTCCGAAAAATCGAAAAACGAAAATGCCAAATTCAATTTTTTTTTTTGCATTTTTGCAATTTTTCCATTTCCTGCTGAATGTCAGTTGAAAAAATTGAAAAAAATTCGTGATTCGCGGTTCGTTCGGACTGAAAGGTCGCGTAGCATTTTCGACGATCGTCGATTATACGAGACGTAATGGCTATGACACACGAGATGGCCCCGACCTCGATCCTTCTCGCGAAATGACCGATAAAGCAAAAAAGCAAAAGAAAAAAAAAGACCAGGATAAACGATCCGATCAAATTGACGATCCTTTCCAACGATTCAGCGAAAAAGGGGACGAAAAAATTGCATTTCCCAGTGCAATGGAATTTTTCTTGTTTTTATTGAAATTCTATATTATTTATAATATTTGAATATTTTTTTATTTATCCACAAAGTCACGAGAAAGTCTTTTTAGTGATTCTAAAAATTGAAAAAAATTCATCGACTGTCGAAATAATGAAAAAAATCGAAAAATTCATATTTATTCATGATATTTGAATTTTAAATGTATTTATAATGTTTATTAATATTTATAATAATGATTTTGTTCATAAAAAACCGTAAAACTTTCATAAAGCAGTATTTACGACCGAAATTACTCAAAAAAACTGCAACAATCATGAGAATCAAAATGATGAATTGAAAAAAATGAATTTTTCGTTAAATTGCAACGAATTTCAGTACATGATGGTTTTTTTTGCACGAAAAATCACGAAAAAGTCTTTTTGGTGATTTTAAAAACTGAATTTACCCAAAAAATTTCATCGACTGTCAAAATAATGAATAAAAAATATTTTTTCGTCAATAATTATTGTTTATAATATTTTGCACTATTTAATCAAAAAATTCATATTTATTTATGATATTTGAATATTAAATTCATTTATAATGTTTATTAATATTTATAATTATTATAAGAAAAAAAAGCAAAAAAAAAAGACCAGGATAAACGATCCGATCAAATTGACGATCCTTTCCAGCGATTCAGCGGAAAAGGGGGACAAAAAAATTGCATTTCCCATAGTGCAATAGAATTTTTCTTGTTTTTATTCAAGTTCCGCGGAGATTCGTTGATGCGTGAGAATAAAAAGCGTAGATCGCGATTTTTACAAAAAAAAAAGCCCAACTTGGTCGATTTTACGAACGCAAAATCGATCAATTTGCGAAAAAAAACAAAATTCGAAATTCAATTTTTAAAAAGGTGAAAAAACGAGAATCAAGCGATTGTAAACAAACTTTTCATTTTCATCCCCTCGCGCATGATCGATGACTGGACCAGCTTTTGTATTAGAAAGAAAAAAAAATCGACACTCGACGGTAAAAGAGAAAAAAGCATTTTATCCGGGTGGAAAATCCAATGAAAATTGTTCGCGTTTCGCATTCAACAGCCGATTGAAAATCGTTCTGGCTTGAAAATAAAAAGCAATCAAAAATCGCGAGCCCGGCAGCGAGTACATCGATGAATGTCTTATCGATTAATTGGACGGCTCGTTCGTCATATTTTCGAGCGAACAAAGGATCGAATTACTCGAAATTTAATTATACGCGCGCGATACACCAACGACGATCGATCGAGTAACGAAAAAAAAAACGAGAAAAATCCACAAAAATAACGAAAAAAAAAAAAATAAAAGCCTGACGCAACGAGGTCGACGGTTTTGGCGAGCCAGTGGTCGAGATCAAATGTGGTCAGACCGAGTCTCGTACACGCTGTAACACGGGACGAGGCAAAAGTCTCAAATTCTGTGGCGAGCTCCTCCGTCTCGAATTACCGTCCGCAATATCGTCGGACAAATTCAATTCCATTAATTAAGCATCAAAATCCAATTAAAAAGACTTTTTTAATTAAACGTTAAACTAAAAAATGGGCAAATGTTAAAAATTCTCATTTTATTCGTAAAAACAATCACTGAAAATTAAATTTCGTAAAAAAAAAAACGTGAAAATTTCGTTGAACACGTTAAAATAAATATTTTTTGATAATTTCAAAATTTTCGTTATTTTGTCAATATTTTTTGATTTCTAACGAAAAATTTGGTTTTCGAAAAGATTTTCCACAATATTTCTCGCCGCAATGGCAAATTTTTATGAATTTTCAAAAAAAAACGTAAAAAATTTCATTTTCAGTGTCAATTGACGAAAAAGACGCAAAAAAATTTAGAGAATTCAGTAAAAATGCAAAAAAAGGCGCCAAGTTGCAAATGAGCTTGAGAAATGAGAAACGAAAATTCGTCACACGGCTCAAAAAAGATTTGACAGGAAAAAAATGTCGATTCAGAGCCTCGAGGCTTTTTCGTCCGATTAGCACGTCGTCCGGATGAAAATATCGAGTGTGCGAGCGGGAAAAAGAAAAGCATGAGCAGAGAGACAAATTGTGGCTCGTAATGACAGCATCTCGAATTAACGACATCGTATATATCGCGCACGGCGAACTAATGAGACCCTACAAATGCACGAAACGCACACACGGTCGTCGCACGAGATTCGCGTGCGTCTGAACCGAAAATTTTGTTAGGAATGATGGAAATTTTGTTGGAAAAGTTCGACCAAACGTTTTTCTCGAAAAATCCCAAAAATTTAGTCATTCGAATCGTAAATTTTGCGGACAGTCTCGTTAGAAACGAAAAATACTGTCAAAACGACGAAAATTTTCAAATTTCAAAAAAAACTTGGACGTTTTGTGGAAAAATGAAATTTTCACTGCAATTTTAGTCTCTAATTAAAATTTTGCCATAAAATTCTGTTGCAATTGTTTTATACACGGCGCGAATTGAAATTGCAAATTTCTCGGCCCGCTCCAGGGATCGAGAGGCGCGAAGGGATTGGAGAAGATACGAGTCGAGGAAAAAAATGAAAAAATTAAGTTAAAAAAGCGTGGCAATGGATCGCGACGGTTGGAGAAGAGGATCGAGAGCTTTCTAGTGAATCTGCGAGTGCCTGCCCCTAATTCGAATCCCTGTTTCTCCCTCCTTCGTTCTCCCAGTGCTAAAGATATAGAGAAGATCCTTGTGAGAGAGAGAGAGAGGGAGAGAGCTCGGTGGTGCTTAACGTCGGTGCAGACGTCGTATATCTCGAGCTGGCTCGCTGCCAGGCCAGCGGACACGGAGCAGGCTTCTCATACACGTTGCTGCTGCTGCAAGTGATCCTCCGACTGTACCACGCGCGAGAAAAGCGTCGAGCATGCGAGAAAGCTCGAAAATATCAGTTTTTTTTTCTCTTTCCTTTCGGAGAAAATTCACGTTCCCTGATGTGTGTGGCGATGCGCGAGGAAAATGAGAAACGATGCCAATTAATTAATCGAGGTGTTAATGAAGGCCGGAGAGTGGGGGAAGAAAAAAATATCATGGGAAATCCAAAAGTGATGCTGCGAATATTCGCAAATCTCGGATTCATTCGCGTTCGAAATAATCGAGACAGAAACGAGAGAGAGAGAGCCAAAAAAGCTGCGCTAAAATTTTTTGAACACGGTGAACTAAATATTTTTGGATAATTTTCAAATTTTCGTAATTTTGACAATATTTTTGATTTTTAACGAAACTGTCAGCGAAATTTACGATTGGAATTACAAAATTAACTTTCCGAAAAGATTTTCCATTTTTTTTGCTGGAATGACAAAATTTTCGTGATTTTCCAAAAGAAACGTTTAGTCAAACGTGTCCAACGAAATATCGATCATTTTCAACAAAATTTACTTTCCAGTGGACCAGAATCTCACGATGACCTTGAACTCGAGAAATTTCCATGGAAATGAAATGGAATTTGGACCAAATTGAAAATTTGAGCAAATTTTCCAAAATCTAAAGCATTGGTGAAGAAAAAAAAATAATTTTTCGTTCCAGTGGGAAAATTTTCAATTTTGGAAAATTGTCAATTCACTCCAGGCCTCGAGAGAATTAATTGAATTGTCTCTTCCAAAAATTTCCAAGATATTTCTTGCTGCAATGACGAAATTTTTGTGATTTTTCGAAAAAAACGTTCAAACAGGTTATCAAGATTTTTCTCCATTCCCCTGAAAATTGAATTTTGTCAAAAAACGTCGATATTTTGTTGATGAACACGGTGAACTAAATATTTTTGGATAATTTCAAAATTTTCGTAATTTTGACAATATTTTTGATTTCCAACGCAGCCGTCAGCAAAATTTACGATTGGAATGACAAAAATTGACTTTTCGAAGAGACTTTCCAGAAAATTTCTCGCTGCAATGACAAATTTTTTGTGATTTTTCAAAGAAACCGTTTAGTCCAACGTATCGAACAAAACTTCGTTCTCACAGTATTAAAAAAATGGCCCTCTGGAGTTTGGTGAAAAGTACAAAAAACAAATGCGCATGCAGTACAGAAAGCGATGAGAAAAATGCGGGTCCGAGCAGTTCCGTCTGCTCGGGAAGAAACGAGACGAAGAAAAAAAATCACGAGAGAAAATTAAAGTCGTAGGTAAAAAAAAAAAAAAAAAACAAAAAGAAACGAAAAAACAAAAAAAAAGATGTTGAGATGGAAAAAGTGTGTGTATATAGACATATAAATAAATTACACGTATAAGAGTTTCCGTACACTCGTTTTCCAAGTTGTTATCGACTTGGCGCATTTTCACCCTCTCCCCCAACCTGCTTACTGCCTCGTAAGCACCCTTATGCACTTTGCCTCTTATTTCTCCCAGCGAGAGAGAGAGAGAGAGAGAGAGAGAGAGAGAGAGGGAGAGAGAGACTCTCATGCCTTTCTTGGACCATTACTTTTTCCGCAGCAATTAAAAAACGAGGCTCCCTCGTGCCTCGTCCCATGAAGCAGGCAGCAGCAGCAGCAGCAGCAGCTCGTCAGATATAAAAGACGATTCATGAAAAATCAACCTCCCTTACATAATTCACCACATTTACAATGCAAATACCTGAAAAATTGTCATTGTCCTATAGAAGAAAATCTGTAGAACAGACTTTGGAAAAATTTACCGTAGCCGCACAAATTACAACTCGTCGAGTCCTGAGTAAAAAATTAAAAAATGCATCATTCAAAGTTAAGTCGCGACGTCGAATTGTTTCGTGGTTATTAATGGATGACAATTTTTATCGGTAATTGAATGAAATACCGATCAATTTTCCCTTTTATGTAACTTTACTTTTTTTTAAATCATTTTTGGTTTATTTTATTTCAGAGTCCCATGAATAATTTAAAAATCACTATTTTTATTGACAATTGAATGAAACATCGATTGTTTGCCCTCAGGAACGAGTTATTTATGGAAAAAGTCTAAATTTTACTTCTTTATTTTTATTTTATTGTATTTGACTGTATTTTATTGTATTTTATTGTATTTCGTTGTATTTTGTTGTATTTTATTTTATTTTATTGTATTTGACTGTATTTTATTGTATTTGACTGTATTTTATTGTATTTCGTTGTATTTTGTTGTATTTTATTGTATTTTATTGTATTTTATGGTATTTTTTGGTGTTTTATTGTATTTCATTGTATTTTATTGTGATTTACTGTATTTTATTGTATTTTATTGTATTTTATTATATTTTATCGTATTTTATTGCATTTTATTGCATTTTATTGTATTTCATTGTATTTTATCGTATTTTATTGTATTTTATTGCATTTTATTGTATTTCATTGTATTTTATTGTATTTTATTGTATTTTATTGTATTTTATTGTATTTTATTGTGTTTTATTGTGTTTTTCTGTATTTTATTATATTTCATTGTATTTTATTGTATTTTATTGTATTTTACTGTGTTTTATTGTATTTTATTGTATTTTTTTGAATAAAATGGCCCGTATCAACTTGAATTCTTAACTGCACGTTTTCGCATCCATACGTTTGTGGGCGTATATTGTGTGTGTACAGTATAACAAGGACTCTGGCAGGAGTGCTTGATATCCATAGCCAAGCCCTTGGCGTCCTTTTTTTCTCGTCCCTTCCTTCCTATTCGAATAGCACTTCATTGTGAAAATCAAGTGTTTCATCAAGAGATATCGAGTCACTGGTTTTTGACTTTTTCTTTGACTCTCTCTGTCTCTCTCTCCCTCTCGGCTCTTTTCTCGTAGTCAAAAGCTTCGCGGGGACAACCCTTTGCCGCGCGGTGCATTGTCTCAAATCCTCCTCGAGTGCTCGAGCGTATGTTGCGAAAGAGCGAGGCGAAAGGACGAGGCAAAAGCAGGACGAGAATAAAAAATAATTTTTTTTTTCAACCCTAGGGCTTGAGCTAACGAGACTGATGAAAGGAATAATTAGAGCCAATTTCGAAATTTAGTCTTTGCAGCGACGCGAGCGAGGCATTTCGTTGATTTCTCGCGCGAAAAATTTCGCACGTTGGTCGTTTCCAATTACATGAAAAATTCCCTCGAGTCACAGAACATCCCGGAAAAGCCAAGAAAAATAACGAAAAGATTCCTCGACGCAGAGTCTCGAGAAAAAATAAAAAAAGAAAAAAATTCCTTCCGAATAATTTCGCCAAATATTCATCACAACAATTTATCCATTATTTTGCACAAAGCCTCGGCAAAGGCCGGCCCGTACAAATTACCAATTTTTCATGCGCATATTTATGCATAGAGAATGAAAATAAAGAAAAAAGCGAGCTCAGGGGTAAATAAAATCAGCTGTTTCGTCGAGCCAAGAGGCACACGAACGTTGCTTCCGCGGGGTTCTCAATTTTTTCTCCTTTTTTTCTTCCTCCGAGCTTTTTCTTTGCCGTCGTCGTCGCAGTCGCGACACAACCCAAGCGGCGTATCTTTTTACACACGAGAAAGGACACGAAACGATGGAAAAACCGGAGAGACCAAAAAAAAACGCGAAAGAGGAAAACAAAGTTTTTCTACCCGATATTACGATCTCACTGCTCGAATATTTTACATCCGTATGCATAAAAACATACAAACCCACGTCCCCATGTATTTATACAAGAAAAATCTATAAAAAATCAAAAAAAAATTCACTCACCCCTCTTCGTTGCCCTCCGCTGGTCCCCGCGAGTATTCACTCGTGCAGCGAGCCGGCTATTGTTCCTTCGCCATGTCGAAGTAGCTCGGGAATCCTGAAACAACAAAAAAACGAAAAAATTGAGCAAAATTACGACAATTTGTGTCTGGAGTGAAAAAAATTTCTCCGGCAACTGGAAAAGCAAATTTTTCATTTCCGATAATAAAAAATCAAAAAAATCGAGTCACATTTTTCCGGAAATCGCGACCGGAGACTGCGATAAAAAGCCTTAAAAAAAAAAAAAAACCGGAAAAATTGAGCAAAATTACGAAAATTTGTGTCTGGAGTGAAAAAAATGGAAAAAAATTTCTCCGGCAACTGGACAAACAAATTTTTCATTTCCGATAGTAAAAAATGCGATAAAAAGCCTTTAAAAAAAAAAACGTCAATTTTTCGATCGTTTGGTGGAGAATTATTGAAATAAATATGGGTCACGCGGATGAGGCTGCTCGCGACACTAAATGAAGAACGAATGCACTTTTTTTTTGCGCGGCTGCATTTTCCGCGGAGCTTTTCACGGCGAATGACGCGCAGCATTTTTTTTTTTTTCGTTTCCTTTGGTAACTTCCTCTCTTTATCCTCGTTTCTTTTCACTTCCGTTCGGTATTATGATAAATACCGTCAAAGCCGAGAATGAAAATAAAGAGTGCAGTGAGCTGCAACGAGCTGGACGAGGACAACGTCTCCGCGTATCCGTGAACGGTAAACATCATAAAAATTGCATAGACTATATGCAGAGTCCGGAGATTCTTGAGGACGGTGTATGCAAAATTTTCTATCGATAGGTTTCCTTTAAATTTGAACCATACAAAGAGAATTGTCATGTCTAATGGCTCGCGCAATTTCTAGAGGTTTCACCATGTACAAGTCGAGATATTTATTTATAAAAATCACTATTTTCAGTAGTTTCTCGTAAGAGCGAGTGTGAAAAGTTGCAATTTTCAACATTAAATATTTCCATTTCTAAATGGTGAAGCCTCTCAAAACTTTGCACACGCTTTTGTGTAACATCGAAGAAGCTTTATTGAATTTTTCAAAAAAATCGGTCGTAAAATTGTTTCGAAATTTTAGTTTTTATATAAAAAATAAAAATTACCTTGGAAAATCTTGAATTTCCACGAGTTTCCCATAAGAGCGAGTGTTAAAAGTTGCAATTTTCAACATTAAATATTTCCATTTCTAAATGGTGAAGCCTCTCAAAACTTTGCACACGCTTTTGTGTAACGTCGAAGAAGCTTTATTGAGTTTGTCAAAAAAATCGGTCGTAAAATTGTTTCGAAATTTTAGTTTTTATATAAAAAATAAAAATTACCTTGGAAAATCTTGAATTTTCACGAGTTTCCCATAAGAGCGAGCGTTCAAAGTTGCAATTTTTAACATTAAATATTTCCATTTCTGCATGGTGAAGCCTCTTAAAACTTTGCACACGCTTTTGTGTAACATCGAAGAAGCTTTATTAAGTTTTTCAAAAAAATCGGTCGTGAAATTCGTTCGAAATTTTGGTTTTTATATAAAAAATAAAAATTACCTCGGAAAATCTTGAATTTTCACGAGTTTCCCATAAGAGCGAGTGTTAAAAGTTACAATTTTCAACATTAAATATTTCCATTTCTAAATGGTGAAGCCTCTTAAAACTTTGCACACGCTTTTATGTAACATCGAAGAAGTTTTATTCAGTTTTTTAAAAAAATCGGTCGTGAAATTGTTTCGAAATTTTGGTTATTGCATAAAAAATACAAATAACCTCGGAAAATCTTGAATTTCGAGCATTTTGTTGTTCAGTCACTAAGTAACAACGTTTTTTCAATGAACTTGGGCTCTCAAACAATTTTGTATGTAAGAAAAACTAAAAACAAACATTTAGATTCGAGGGATGCAACAAAATGCATGAAGAATCGAGAGGGAGGGGCAAGTGCACGGAAATGTCGATCAAAGATCGAAAAAACGTGAAAAAAAAGAGCCTTCGAAAATACGTCGTTGGAAGAATGAAAACAATGAGGGACTGGAAGTATCGCGAAAGAAAGAGAAAAGTCTCTTTGTCCCGCACGGGCCGGGCGATGAGGGAGCGACATAAAATTGTAATGGCGCGAGAAGAAATCAGTAGAGAAGCGGAAATTGATGTTTGCCTGCGTGCAATAGGGAGCGGCGGGCAGCGAGCGCGGTGTGCTGCAATGTTCTTGTAGCCCGTGTCCTAGAAAGGATCGCGAGGAGGGCGCAAGAGGCCGCGCGATGGAGTAAAAAGAACGCGAGGGAGGGAAGAGATCGATCTCTTCGGCATTGACGGAGGTTCGCGAAAAGAAAACGAACGACGAAAATCCGCGGCATTGAAAAAATGTCGCGACAATTTTCTTGAGCATCAGGAGGACGAAAAAAAAAGCGAAAAACATTCAAATTCACGCACCAGGCGACAAAACATGTGACGTTTGCGGCGACGACTCGAAACACACACACGCGGGCGGGCGGTAACACGAAAACTTTTCCAATTTCTCACTCGACCCATTTCCCCATTTTCTCTGTAGCCGCAGCAGCAGCGTCGCGTTCTCCAATATGCAGCGCGCTGCATGCCCAACGTCGTGCATGTCTTTTTCGTCTTCACTTTTTTTTCTACTTTTTCTGTCCCTTTTGTCGCGCGTGTATACGCGAAAAGGACGCGAATGTACCAATTTCGGTCGGTTTTCTCTCGAGGCAGGAATAAAAAGAGAAAAAAAGTCTCGAAGCGGGCGCGCGCGTAAAAATTTCGGAACCAAAAAAAAAAAATTCGTCAGCAGCGACAAAATTTCCACGATGAAAAAAAAAGCAAAAGATTTTTGGATAAAAAAAGAAAAATTCACAAAAAAATAAATTTTTTCTCGAATTACTCGACGTGCGAGAATAAAAATGAAAAAAAAACGAGCCAACTCTATGAATTCGTGAAATAAGAAAAATTGCAGTTGGATCCACATTCGTTGGCATGTGTTGGCATAAAATATTCATAAAAATACGGGTAGGGCTTTAGCTGGAGAGAATTTTCTACATCGAGACACGCACGACGATAAATATGCGCGAGGTGCATGGCTTTCTCCATTTTCTCGCTACTCTCCTTTATTATTATCATCCACCACAGCCAGATGTAAGTCCATATACAAATATATGCAAACAATAGTGGAGAAAGAGGAAAAAAAAAATTAGACGCCCTGTCGGTTTCAAGCCCCTCGACGTAACTTGCATAAGATCGTTCCCCATACACATCGCTTTTATGTATGAATTCAAACCATAAGAAACACACCCACGTCGTCTTATTCGGAGCAAAAAACTTTTCCAATCCCTTTTTTTTCTTCAACGTTTTCAATTCCTTTGAATTTTTATCCACTACGTTTCCCATTTTGACGAATAATTTCCCGCACCGAGGGATGAAAAATGAAATAAAAATTATTTCATTTCTGAAATAAAAATTATTCATTTATTTAATTGTTTATTAAAAATCTATTAAAATGAAATAATTTTTCGACTTATTTCCCATTTTTGTGGTTCGAATTTCATTTTTTACTCATTCGTCTCGATTTTTCATGAAATTCTCTTGATTCCGATGTAACGAGAATAATTCCGTAAGTTGATTACGTATTTAACAATTTTTCGATTTTTTTTCCCATTTTTGTAGTTCGAATTTCATTCGAATTTCAATAAAATGAATATTATTTCATTTTTTGAAATAAAAATTATTTATTTATTAAATTATTTATTATTAATTAATTATTATTAAATTATTTATTAAAAATGTATTGATATGAAATAATTTTCCGATTTTTTTCCCATTTTTGTGGTTCGAATTTCATTTTTTACTCATTCGTCTCGATTTTTCATTGAATTCTCTTGATTTCGATGTAACGAAAGTAAATCCGTACTTTGATTACGTTTTTAATCATTTTTCGATTTTTTTCCTATTTTTGTAGTTCGAATTTCATTTTTTGCTCATTTTTCTCGATTTTTCATTGAAATGTCTATGTAACGAGAGTGAATCCGTACTTTGATTACGTTTTTAATCATTTTTCGATTTTTTTCCTATTTTTGCAGTTCGAATTTCATTCGAATTTCAATAAAATGAATATTATTTTATTTTTTGAAATGAAAATTATTTCGTTTTTCAATGATCGTGAATTTTCGTCCATTTTACAAGATGAGAAACCGAATTTCCATGAAATTCGCATAAAAATTGAGAAAAAATGCAATTGCAGCCGAAGAAACTGACAATTTTTTCGTTGGATTTACTTTTCGTGTCATTTTCATTGTTGCCTAACGAGACGATACAATAATAATGATTTGGATCATTAAATGCGCGTTTGTTATGGGGATATAAAATATTTCGAGTAAATTTAATCGCGTGGCAAAGGTCACGAACGAAATGGGGCCTGAGGGTGCGATTCGTTTTGTACATTCGTAATAATACAAAAAAGACGAATGCGTGTATGTGTGGCAACGACACGTGCAGCTGTTATGGTCGAAACAGCAAACACGGCGACCTTGACGACTCGCCTAATGTGTCTCTGAGGGGTGGAGAGCGGAAAACCCATGGATGCATCCACCTATGGGGCCCCATGCGACGTTTATTTCGCATTGGTATGGGGAAAACGGGGAGTCGAGAGATTTTCCAGGAATTTGGGGCTCATCCCTTTGTAAATCGTCGGGACTCCATGACGGACGTTATTTTACTCCAAAAAATGAAAATCTCCTTATGGGGCGAGATCTCGTTCCCATGGGAACACGAAATTCACATTTTTCTTGTCATCATCATCGCGGAACGGGCGTCACCGTAATTTCATTAATTATTTCATAATTTTCCGATTATTTTTGGAGTTCGAATTTTCTTTTACTGATTTTTTTCTGAAATTTTTGTTAATTTGTTTCAATTTCGATGTAACGAGAGTAAATCCGTAATTTATAATCACGTATGAAATAATTTTCCGATTTTTTTCCCATTTTTGTGGTTCGAATTTCATTTTTTACTCATTCGTCTCGATTTTTCATTTAATTCTCTTGATTTCGATGTAACGAGAGTAAATCCGTATTTTGATTACGTTTTTAATCATTTTTCGATTTTTTTCCCATTTTTGTAGTTCGAATTTCATTTTTTGCTCATTTTTCGATTTTTTTCCTATTTTTGTAGTTAGAATTTCATTTTTTGCTCATTTTTCTCGATTTTTTATTGAAATGTATACGTAACGAGAGTAAATCCGTACTTTGATTACGTTTCTAATCATTTTTCGATTTTTTTCCTATTTTTGTAGTTCGAATTTTGATTTTTGCTCATTTTTCTCGATTTTTCATTGAAATGTCTATGTAACGAGAGTAAATCCGTACTTTGATTACGTTTTTAATCATTTTTCGATTTTTTTCCCCATTTTTGTAGATCGAATTTCATTTTTTACTCATTTTTCTCGATTTTCCATTGAAATGTCTTGATTTCCATGTAACGAGACCGAGTCCTCAAGCTCGCCGGGTAATGTCGCATGTCTGTATTGGGATTGAATGAATGTTGGGTCCGAGATCAAATAAAATAGCCGTTCGTCTTCGTGACTGTGAATAAACATGCAGCACGGTGCACACTGAGCTTTGAGGTTACGGCACGAATGAAAATCGCTCAGCAGTATCCAGGACGAACGGTCGATCGATAGTGAAAGAAAAATATTTGCTAATCGGAGCAAAATTGGCTGAATAAATGATAACTAGGTCGTAAGACTTACTAAGCACATTTCACAAATTTTGCTTGTTGAGGCAGCGTGGCCGAGCGGTCTAAGGCGCTGGTTTTAGGCACCAGTCCGAAAGGGCGTGGGTTCGAATCCCACCGCTGTCAAATTTTTTTTTTTTTTCTACAATTCTCTGCCAAACAATATCCGAAAATGCCCTCGTGCCATAAACATTCAAATTTGGTCGATCTGATCGAAAAAAATCGTAAAAAACGATAAAATTCGTAAAAAAAAAAAAAAAAATTACGAAAACAACATTTTTCAGACTATTTTCTTTGCTCAGGTGTGAATCCAGTGACGCAATTTTTACGGTGTCGAGGAAACGTACGAGAAATTATTCAGCTTTTGCTGCTAAAAGCCAATTATTTGGGAATTAATGGGCCTGAAAGTGGATTTAGTCAGTAAATCGGAAAATTCTCAATCGTGACGAGATTACGAGTTGTTGTGATTAAGATCAGTCAGATTGCTGATTGTGCAACATAACTTGTCGTGTCTGCTCGAGGGCTCGTTTTCTCTCGCTCTCTCTCCTTCTTTCTATTTCTGGCTGCATGAAAGGGTGGCACACGAAGAGGAGGAGAATGATGTAGCACCGAGAGCTTGTTGTTCCATCCCGGGGATCCGTTCCTCTCTCTTTTGTTCCGAAAAGTCGTGGTGACACAACTGGCGCGTGCAAACGACTTGACAAATAATAAATTGCTTTGTTTCCCAAACCTTTGCATTCGCCCGATTCTTTTTCCCGCTCAATCGTCTAACGATCTGCGTTTGCTTTGTTTATTTTTTTTTTTTATTGCCGCAAGCTTCATTCGTTCAATTTTCAATGTCATCCAAATTTTTCGAGCCGAAATGTTTTCTAGTGGCAAAAATCGATCGATTTATCATCGTGAATGAATTCTCCATTAAAATAATTATTTTTGTCAACTACAAAAGCGAATTTCGTTGCATTGCAACGATGCAAACTTCAGAATCGTGAATTAAAGCCTCGCATCGTCGTAAATGGAGTTTTTTTTTTGCCTTTTCTTTAATGAAAGGAAAAAAAGCGGTTGAGACACATAAACCAGCATGGGATCTCATGCGGCACACGTGACGATTCCTAATAACGTGGATGGGGCGCGTGCCCAGCAGAGTGAAGTTTCTGTTCATCCCCTTTTTTTCCACCACGTAAAATTCTCTCTTTCTCTTGCTTTGGGTCTCTCGTCATGGTGTAAAATTAAATTCAAACAGCCGGTTCATTGTGCGGGGGTGAGTCTGGCCCGATCTCCAACTTTTTACAACGGCGATCATTATCCCGGGCGAGAGATGAAAAGAAAAGATGCTGGGAGGAAAAACGATACGATGTGCGAGAAAAAAGAAAAATCAAAGTCAAAATTTCTCGTCTGTGTTTTCAGTTTTCTCAGGCAATGTGAAGAAAACTAAAAAAAAAACGTAAGCCGAGGTTTTGTTTGTGTAACAAGTTCGCTGTGCTCGGGCTCTCTTTGTCAACGAGAATAATAAACCTCGGGGATAAAATTCCACGGATGCTTTTCCATTGTCACGCAAACTCGCGTGCACGTGGCACGTGTGGATTCTCGTAGATTATTTTAAAAACTTCTTTTTTTCGCTTTTTTCTCTCGCTTCGTCATTGCTTTGTTCCCCCCCCCCCCCCTCTCGTTCTTTTTCGCTCTCTGAGGCTCCCTCTCCTCGTCATTCTCTATGCAATAATTACACGAGGGTCTCTCAACGCGCGATCGGTACTCGAAATGTGTGCATGCACAGACAACGTGCTCATTGACAAGATCGTATCGATGTTTTGACACTCCATCATTACAAATTTCCTACGTGACAATAAAAATGCAATTTTTGCAATAAGAAAAATGCAATTTTTGTAATAAGGAAAATGCAATTTTCTAAGAAGGAAAATGCAATTTTTCTCGTTTTCCCGATTTTTAAAAATCCACAACAAAAGCAGCTACAAAAAAGAAAATTTTAAGTAACAAAAAAGGCAAATAATTCGTAAAATTGTCGTTTTCTCTTTTCTGTCAATTATCAATGCACCGAAATGCCACTGAACGAAAAAATGTTTCTGGGAAAAGTAAAATTTGCTCAAAAGTGAAGTTTGGCGTAAAAAAAAATGAAAAATGAAAATGAAAAATTGCTCAAAAATGAATTTTGGAGCAAAAAAATGAAAAATAAAAATAAAAATTGCTTGAAAATGAATTTTTAAGCAAAAAAATGAAAAATGAACCAAAAACTGCTTAAAAATGAATTTAGGAACAAAAAAAATTGAAAATGAATATTAAAAATTGCTTAAAAATGAATTTAAGAGCCAAAGAATGAAAAATAAAAACGAAAGCTGGTCAAAAATGAATTTTGGAGCAAGAGAAATAAAAAATGAAAATGAAAAATTGCTTGAAAATGAATTTTGAAGCAAAAAAAATATATAATGAAAATGAAACCTGCTTGAAAATGAATTTTGGAGGAAAAAAATTGAAAACGAAAATATAAAAATTGCTTAAAAATGAATTTAGGAGAAAAAAATGAAAAATCAAAATGAAAGCTGCTCAAAAATGAATTTTTAAGCAAAAAAAATGAAAAATGAAACCAAAAACTGGTTAAATATGAATTTTGGAGGAAAAAAAATTGAAAACAAAAGTTAAAAATTGCATAAAAATGAATTTAGGAGCAAAAGAATGAAAAATCAAAACGACAGCTGCTTAAAAATGAATTTTGGAGCAAAAGAAATAAAAAATTGTTAAAAAATGAATTTTTGAGCAAAAAAAATGAAAAGTGGAAATGGAAATTGCTTTAAAGTGTATTTCAGAGGAAAAGAAGAGAAATTGTCAAATTTCGAAAGGCAGAGACTCAATTGTTTTGACGGGATATTAAAACTGAATGTGTCGAGTAAGAGCATGTGCTGGATAAATATCGGTGAGTTCAAAGAGTGAGTGGGACACAATAAAACATGCGGAACGGAGACCGCGAGGGCCTTTGTGGCCGGATCAATAATTTCACCAGTAAAACCCAGGGAATACCGGACTCTATGGTCTGGAGTGAGTCTCGGATCTCTCGCTCGCACTCCGTAGGCTCAATTCGCTCTCTATACGATTCTGTCTTTCATGCAAAGCCTCTCGCTGCCACATGTTCTCGAAAGCGCTAATCTCTCGCCTTGAGCCCCCCGCGTAGACTCGCCGGACTACAGACTAGACCATTTATTTCTGCTATGACTAAATCCGTACTTGATTATTAATTACATTTCCATTACCCTGTACAAATGAAGTAAAAAAAAACAAAAAAGAGAGAAAAATCGACGAATGAACGTGCCACAAAATTTCCGGCACGCATTTCCTTTGCAAATCCTCGCAATTTTCGTCCCTAAAAACTCGATTTTTTTTTTTTTCAAATCAATCACTCCAAAAACTGAATTTTCGAAAAAAAAATGTCAGAAACATCAAAAAATTTGTTGGGATCGAAAAAAAAAATGAAATCGCTACAAGTCACTTTTATTTTCCGTAATAAATTGAGCAAATTCCGTGATAAAATATTTTTTTAATTAACAGAGAATAAAATTCCTGATCCCAAATTTATTGGACCGGCTAGAAAAAATTTTTTGTGCACCAAATCCTCGCCAAATCCTGTAAATGGCATCGAGAGTGCCTTTTTTATTAATAACGTTAATGCTCGGATTTTCGGGAGTTGTACGCGCCGAATCCTCGATTGATCGACAGAAGTTTTCATTACTCAGTTTTTTTTTTTTTACCGATCCATATTTCCACGTCATTATTATTTGATACAAAGGGAAAAAATACGTCGAAAAGTATTGGATTAAAAAAAAAAAAGATGAAAGTACAGGGACGATAATGACGAATGCGTTAAATTATGAAGCTCAAGCCCTTGCGTCTCAATCGAGCGATGATACGAGGGTGAGCCTGCGCGTGTATACGTGTATGCACGAGGATAAACGTGGAATTGTGGGGATGGCACTGTCGCTGCTGATGTTACCTACCCCACGAAATTTAGAGCAGACAGAGCATGAGGAAACCGAGTGAAAAGCAATACGAGGCGTTCCATCTGCACGAGAATCCAAAAAATGAACCAAAAAGTCAAATTTCGAGAGCCCAAACGAAGAAATTCTCGCCAGTTTCTCAAGCACTTTTTCAATTCGCTTTTTCAGCCAAACTACCGGAGCTAGAAAAAAGTTGATAAGGACTTTTTTGTTCGAAATTTCAAGCCCTACAAATTCGGTCCTGTGAGTTTTCGCTCTAAACCCAACCGTTTGGGCAGTATAAAGGCCGGAAGTGAACATCGTCTCTAAAAAAAACAATAAACGACAAATCCGGAGGAATTTTAATGTCAAACATGAATAGCCTTTTCAACGCCATAAATTCGATAGAGATTCTGCGCTCGTAACATGCGAGATTCGAGCTCGGATGGCCCGTGTGCTCAATACTCGATATAAATCCATCCCTGTCTGCGTTTGAGTGTGTCCGTGTGGGTGTGAATGGTGAACTGGTAAAGACGAGGAAAATCAACCCTTCCGGATGGTCGTCATAGCGACGCGGAAGCTGCAAGATGTGTCACGATATGTAAATCCGCGAGTATCCAAGTTTCGCCGTCTCTGTCTCTGCAGGTTTTGGTGCATGAAGCACACACTCGTATACAATTTCGGGGGGGGGAGGGGGAGGAAGCAGCGCGCAAGGTCAAAATCTAATTATCGAGGAGCGAGAGAGAGAAAATCATGGAAAATCGCGGATAAATCGCGCGTTCGTCGTATCGCGAATGTAAAATGGAGGAGGAGGAGGAAAAGCACTAAAAAGAAAATTTTGTTGGATACGTTGAACAAAAAGTTTTTTCGAAAAATCACGAAAATTTTGTCATTCCAGCAAAAAAACATTCTGGAAAATCGCTTTCGGAAAGTAAATTTTTGTCATTCCAATCGTAAATTTTGCTGACTGTTCCGTTACAATGAAAAATATTGTCGAAATAATGAAAATTTTGAAGTCATCCCAAAATATTTAGTTGGCTGTATTCAACAAAATATCGACGTTTTTTGACAAAATTCAATTTTCAGTGAGACAAAGCCCGAAACTTCCGGTTCAATCATTACGATATTAACACGTGGTTGGCGCGCGTCGAGATCTGGAGCTAGTTGAATAATTGGGTCACGTTTTTTATCCGCGTTGGGAGAAATTCCATGAAATCAACGAGATTCAATAACTCCGGCAATTATTTAAGGGTGCAAATTTATCTTTCGGCCAAAAACCTTAAATTTGATAAATTTCGTGCATAATTCGGTATCGACAAGATTTTTTATTTAAAATTCTATCGAAGCTTATCGCCGAATGATCCTGAAGTTTGTATCGTTGGAATGCAACAAAATTCTGTCAATTTTTCAGCAGAGCCAACAATTATTATTGAATATTTGGTCCGGCCAATAAAACGAGCAAAAAAACTCAATCGACTCGAGAAATTGCGACGATTTTCAAAATTCAATAACTAATCAATAGGAAAAATGTTTTTCGTCGGGTCTCAACGTTGCACATTTCAAAGTCGTTATCGACGAGGCGATGGGCTAGAGGATAAGGTCTGTGGGTCAATGTTGCAAACGCCGCATTGAACGTGTGCCAACAATTGATCGAGACACAGGATCGTGGCTGTGATGCTGACCCACAAAATTCCTCTCGCTCTCGTCCTCATGCTCGTTTTTCCTCTCTGTTCCCAAATTGGCTCGATCCAGTGAGACCAAAAGAGCAGGAAAAGAGAGAAAACGATGCTGTGCACTGCGCCAGTGCATGGGCACGAGGCCCAAGGCCAAAAAATCCTCCTCCTCGCAAGGAAATTCCGCAAAATCGCATCAAAACAGCAAAAAAAAAAATTAACGTTAAGGGTGCGGGGGTAAAAATTGAGTCGCGAGATGGACGAGCCTGCAGAGCAAAAGTTCGAACAACGCGCTTGGCTGCAATTCACCCTTCGTCCTTTTTTTCCCTACACACGTACCGCGCAACACACACACACACTTGGGCACACAATTACATGAAATTGTCGGGGGTGCGGCGAGCCAAGAGGGCGGCGGTCGCGATGCGTGCAGCCCTACACGCTGCACACACACACACACACTCGAGTACGTAAGTTAAATCGGCAGGGGGTTGAAGGGACGAGGAGTGTGGAGGGGGGCGAGCACAGAGTATAGAGAACAGAGGGCGAATGAACTTTGCACGAGACGAGGGTATCGACTGGACACAAACGCGGCGCGTCCTCCTCGCTAGCTCGATTCTCGGTTTTAGTACTTAGTGCCAGCGAACTAGAGAGAGAGGGGGGGGGGGGGGGAGCGAGGGTGAATCGAACCGACACGCACCTGAACGGTGTGTGGCAATGGGATCGGTCAAGCGTATCGCGTAGTCGCGGTACGAAAAGATTCGTCGATTACGTTATTGTGACGGATAGTCGAGAAAAAAGGGGGGAGGGGGCAAAAATGCGGAAGCCAAGAAGTGAATATTTGGGGACTTTCGCAGCGAAATTGACGGATCCATTTTTCTTGACCCCAAATACACGATCGCGAGCAAAAAAAAAGGAGGAGGGCGGAAAAAAATTGGAGGATGTAGAGGGAAAAGAATGAAGAAAGAGATTCCCCTCGTTTTTCCGTGGAGATATTTATCAATGAGTCTCGTATGTGTGGGCGAGCACGCGAGAGAGAGATTTCGAGTCGAAAAATGTCGCATGCATCAGCGAGAGATGAGGCGCCGCATAATACATAAAGAAACCCTCGCCCTTTTCCCGATTCCTGGCTCAGGGAATCCCGATGTACAGAGAGAGAAAAAAATATATAGACGGAGAGCGATCGTAACTTTGGAAAAGTTGTGTAAGAAATCAATCGACTGTATCGCGGCTCGGCGCTCTAGGAGGAAGCGGGAAGAGCATCCGAGTGGAGAGAGAGAGCGAGAGGCATTTCGCATAACCGGAAACTCGTCGAGCGGAAATTCGTTTGTGCGTCGAGCGACGAGCAGCCGAATCGAAAACTGGCCCTCGTTTTTTTTCTTCTTTTTTCTTCGTCATTCGTTCGAGACGAGTCTCGAATGAATGACGAAATAAAAATCTTTATTTCTCGGTCTCGAACAAAAACGCGATCGTTTTAAAATCATTTTGTCCCTTTTCAAACACTCATTGTCGTTTTTCACATAAATTTTGAATTCCCCACCGCAAAACCAAAGTCCCCGATGGATTTCACGGATGAAGGAAAAGGGACAATGCTTTTTTCTCCATTTATGGGACACCATGGAGACTCGGCACGACGCCTTGGACGATTGTATTAAAATAAAAATGACAATGACTCTGAAGAGCTCGCATCGTTGGAATGCAACGAAATTATTTTCAATTTTAGGCCAAAATAATGATTGAAATGCAGATTGTAAATACGATGATAAAATGATCGATTTTTGCCATCCGAAAATCAAATCAGCTCGAAAAGTTTGAATGGCATTGAAAATTCAACAAATTACGAATAAAATCAAATATTTAATTTCCAATTTTATGACACTGAAGTTTGCGACGTCGAGATCCAACGAAAAATACTTGTTCTCATTATTTTTTCTTCAATTTAGAAAACAACAACAATTTTCGTATCGATTTTGTGTTTAAATCGTAAAAAACGATGGTTTTATTGTCCTGATTAAATATTGAATGAGAATCGTTAGCTCTGCTAAAGAAAAAACAGGATTTCGTTGCATTCCAACGATGCAAACTTCAACATCGTATGCAAATATCTCTTTTCTGGTTCTCCGAAGTTCGCAACTTTGTGGTGCAACAAAAAATACGTTTTTCTATCAATTGTTTGTTCAATTTCACGAACCATGACAATTTTCGTATCGATTTTTGGTTTGGAACCAAAAAAATCTCGTTTTATTGTCCTGACCAAATATTAAATAAGAATCTCGAGATCTGCTCAAGAAAAAACGGAATTTCGTTGCATTAAACTTCGAAATAGTTGGTTAATTGAGAAGTTGCAAAAATTGTGTCGAAATTATTTAAGAAAAATCCTAAACCCATTTTTTTGATGATGCTCAAGTTTGCAACGTGGAAATGCAACGAAAAATATTTTATTTTATTTTTGATTCGTTCAATTTTCAATTTCATCCAAATTTTCCGAGCCGATGTGTTTTCGGGTGGCAAAAATCGATCATTTTATCATCGTAATTAAATTCTGCATTTAAATCATTATTTTTGCCGAATATAAAAAAGAATTTCGTTCCATTCCAACGATGCAAACTTCAGAATCATTTTTTCGCGATTCATAAACGAAACGCAGCCCGAATTCACACGCGTTTGGATATGAAAAGTTAAAAATTGTAAAAAAAATGTCTCAAATTCTTAACGTCAGAGAATTTTTCTTCATCGGACAAAATTGTAAGTTTCATTGTCAAGAAAGTTGATACAAAATTCCCAAAGAATCCTGAATAAAGTGATTTTCTGATGGCGTAGAACTTCAAGCCATTAGAGGCTGATTAATTTTTTCCCAGGCACTTGGAAAATTGCGTAGCCCGTGGAAAAAAATGTCCAACGATGCCGAGTATTTTTTTTTTTTTTTCAGCTCAATGATAAAAAGTTTCTCGTTTTTATAAAGGCGAGAGCTTGAGAAGAAGAAACACGACGAGGTTGCGTTTCCTTTTTTTTCCAGTGGCAATCGATATTTTTCATGTGAAGACGTGAAAAGACGCGAGAGAGCGAGAGAGAGAGAGTTCACCTTGGCGTACACACATCAAGGCAAATGCATATTTAATAATATCGATGGCGGCGATGTCTGGTGAGTTTGCCACGAGAAGGAAAAGGAGAAAATGATAAATAAGGACAGAGGAACAGAGAGGAGGAGGGAGAGGGCAAAGGAGGGGGCGAGAGGGAATAAAAAGTTACGAGAAGCTATAGCGATATATATATAAAAATAGAAACACAGAGACAGGGGTGGTTTGCACGCGAGGGTAGTTTCGGTGTCACGGGCGAGCAACCCTCGCCTTGCCATCCGGAGACGGACTTTTCCTTTCTCTCGCTCCGAGCCCGAGCGAGAAATCGAAAAGACGCGAAAAAAGTGCATCGAGAACGAAAAATCTCTGGCGCAATAAAAAAAATCTCTCATAATACAAAATAATTCGAAAAATTGGATAAAAAAAACCTCGAGAATGAAAAATTTCATGAAACTTGACGCGATTGAGTTTTTTCTTCGATTTTTCCGGTGCAGGGAAAAAATATCGGATTCAGACACGTGTTGGCACCATAAAAGGGATGCAAAAGCAAGCATCAGCGTTTTTCGAGCGCCGACACGCTGGCTCGTAGAGAAAGATGCACCGAGTGTGCACATGTTGATGTTGGCGTATAAAGATATTTAAATTTATGGAGAGAAGAAAGAAAGAGGGAAGAGAAACTCGAGCGAGCGTGTGTGGGGAGAGGAATAGCCGTGTCGCAGAGTTTACAGCCATACGCGCGAATGTCAATAGCAAACGTAATAGGAACATCCAAGCCCTCGCGGAGAATAGCGCGCGTCATAAAGTTTTGGTGAATTTCGTACAAGACGAGAATACGAGAGAAGCGCAAAAGGCAAGGAAAGGGAAGCGAGCGGTGATGCCGAAAGGGATGCAAGCGCGAGCTGCATCCACGACCTTTCCAGAATTCAAACGAACCTCTCGAAATTACAGGGTGTCCCAAAAAAAAGAAAATTTCATGCAAATTTCACGGACCGAGTAAAAGTGAGCAAAAAAATCCAAAAAATCATTTTCTCGGTCTTTTCAATTAGAATCTCAATTTTTCAAAAAACATCGACGAAATTTCGTAATTCTGGGCCCCAAAAAATGTCAAATTATGCGCGGAAAACGTTGTAATTAATAAATTCAAACTGACCTCTCAAAATTGCAGGATCTCCAAAAACAAAAATGCAAATTCCACTCATCGTGTAAAAATGAACGAAAAAAATCCAAAAAACTGACAAGAAAATCGATTTCTCGGTCTTTTCAATTCAAATCTCAATTTTCCAAAAAAACATCGACAAATTTTCATAATTTTGGGCGAAACAAAATGTCGAATTATGCGCGAAAAACGTCGTAATTAATAAATTCAAACTGACCTCTCAAAATTGCAAGATTTCCAAAAAAAAAATTCAAATTCCACTCATCGTGTAAAAATAAACGAAAAAAATCCAAAAAACCATTTTTCACCGACAAGAAAATCGATTCCTCGCTCTTTTTCAATTAAAATCTCAACGTTTCAGAAATCGCCGACAAAATTTCGTATTAAAAAAACAAAAAATGTCAAATTATGCGTAAGAACGTAATTGAAAAATTTCCAGTGAATTTTTCTCGGGAATTTGGTACGTCGCATCGAAAGCGAGAGATAAAAATGGATCGTGCAAGAAAAAAATAAAATATGAAAATATATTCAGTGACTGCCGAAGGGAAACGTCGCTGACGACCGAGTATTGTGAGCGCGAGCGATCCAACAGCGAAAACACGAAAAAAAAAACAAAAAAGCCAACAACGATTATTCCATGAGTCGAGCGTGCAAGGTCAATTTGGTGAAAAACGTCGCGAGCTCAATCATGCGCGTATTACGAAAATAAATAAACAAGAGAAAAGGGCGGTGCGAAAAAAAATGGCAACGTGTTTGCGTGGCAGCGAGCGGGCTGAATGCTCGCTCGCTCGTAATTATCATTATTATTATTTTCTCTCAGTTGTCCGTCATTGTGTCTCTGGACGTGTGAGGCTTTTCCAGGCGAGCGCTGAAGCATGAAAGGAAAAGCAGCGAGTGTGCGAAGGGTTGACGAAGCTTCACGTGTTTCTTTCCCTTTTTTTCTCTCTCTCTCTCATTTTTTATTCCCGAGTCTCGTGTTCCGCCATCTCCGCTTCCGGATCCGGCTTTAGCATACAATTTCCACATTCTCTTGGCGCGCAGTCGCTCTTTATCGCGCGCGGATACGATCTCGAGACACTCAAAGCCACAATAATGATATTCAGAGAGAATAGAATCAAGAGAAGACGCGCGAGAGTGCGCAAACACGCGCGGCGGCGGCGAGGAGTGACAAACAAAATAGAAATGTTTAGAGAGAGAGGGCGAGCCTGCCAGAAGTTCGTTTCATTTTTAATCCGCTCGCGCGTCACGTAATCAAATTGTCAATTGACCGAGATTGACATTTTCCGACGTTAATCACGCGCAGGAAAACGGAAAAACTCTCGACGGAATATCAATCGAGCCGGATATCGCGACGCGATATCATGAATATAAAACAAACAATAATTAAAATCGTGGATTGTTGGTCCTCGATATGTGCAGCAAAAAAATGCCACGAAAACCATGAAAAAATTAACGTTAAATTAAATTTGTCGTTATATTCATGAAAATAATTGTTTGCTCTTCGAGTGCACGTATCCTGCAAGTGCATACGGGGTCAATCCGACCCAAGGCATTTTTTAAATCGTTGGATTCCGGAAGGTATGAATTTTTCGAGAAAAACGAGGATTACATGGCGAAACATCGGTGAAAGAAAATTCTTGGGGTCAAATTGACCCAGTGTGTACTCGAAAGGGGTCAATAAAGTAGGAGCTTCAAATTTACATACCAAAAGATCGGTGACACAACAATTTTGGGGTCAAATTGACCCAGTGTGTACTCAAAAGGGTTAATAAAGTAGAATATTTGAATTTAAATACCAAACGATCGATGAAAACAAAATTTTGGGGTCAAATTGACCCAGTGTGTACTCAAAAGGGTCAAAAAAGTATGAATTTCCAATGAAAATGCGAAACAATCGGTGAAAAAACAATTTTGGGGTCAAATTGACCCAGTGTGTACTCAAAAGGGTCAAAAAAGTATGAATTTCCAATTAAAATGCGAAACAATCGGTGAAAAAACAATTTTGGGGTCAAATTGACCCAGTGTGTACTCGAAAGGGTCAAAAAAGTATGAATTTCCAATTAAAATTCGAAACAATCGGTAAAAAAAACAATTTTAGGGTCAAATTGACCCAGTGTGTACTCGAAAAGGTCAATAAACTATGAATTTCGAATTTAAATGCCAAATAATCGGTGAAAACAAATTTTTGGGTCAAATCGACCCAGTTTGTACTCGAAAGTGTCAAAAAAGTATGAATTTCCAATTAAAATTCTAAACAATCGGTGAAAACAAATTTCTGGGTCAAATTGACCCAGTGTGTACTCGAAAGGTTAATGAAGTAGCAGCTCTGAATATATTTTCGTAGAAATTTAGTGAAGAAAATGAAGAAAACGGTTTTAGAGAATCGTGAGCTTGATATGGCAGGGAGAGAAAATATGAAAAACGTTATTATTTATCCGGTAAAGTGATAAGACTGTAGAATAATTGCAGGAGCAACCATCTCAAGACGATAATTAACGAACGAACGCGACGAGAGTATTTCTACAGTAATTAAGGGAGGATAACTGAGGGGGCTTGGAGAGTTTACATAGCCCCGAGTCGTCGTCTCTCGGTCTTTCTTTCCCACCGGGGGTGATGTGTAACATGTTAGAAAACACCCAACTCCAGGGGGAGAAAACGAGAGGAAGAGAGAGAGAGAGAGAAATTTGTCGAGCAAAACCGTCGTCGTCGTCTTCGTATATCCGAGCCAGCCGAGGAAATTTCATGCCCACATCGGCAACGAGTATTTCTACGCGACCAAGCACACGGCGACACACATGACGGATATTAAAGACAGAAAATAACTCGAGATTCGTCTCCATCACTTTCATTATTTTAGTTTCACCCTAATTTCTTGTATTTCCGACCATCACGAGAGTGTTTTTCTACTATTAATGGCCCTGAACAATTACGAGGAAACACATGGAATCCACGCGATGGTTAAGTAGCACAAAAACTGGAGCTTTCCGGGGCTGAAGCTTCAAGAATAATTACAATCACAAAATTACCTTGTTTAGTATTCTTCGATAATTTTGTACCAACATTCTCGACACTGAAACCAAAAATGTTCTCCTATGAAGAAAAATTCCCTGACGTCGAGAATTTAAGACATAAAATTTCCAATTTTTAACTTTTCCCATCCAAACTCGTGTAAATTCGAGTCCCGTTTCGTTTATGAGTCGCAAAAAAATGTGTTTAGGATTTTTCTTAAAAAATTTCGGCTCCCAGCCTTTCTGGCAGTCTGCAAAAAAAATCCTAAATACATTTTTTATTGCGACTCGATTTTTGCAACTTTTTGACGAAACGTGACTCGAATTTGCACGCGTTTTGATGGGGAAAATAAAAAATTGCAAATTAATTGTCTCAAATCTCTAAACGTCGAAAATTTTTCTCCATACGAGAAAACTTTTAGTTCAGGTGCCGAGCACGTTTGTACAAAATTTTGAAAGAGCCCTAAATAAAGTTAAATCGTTAATTTTTTCTTCAATAAATTAGCATGAAATTTCTTGACACCAAGACTAACAATTTTGGCCAATAAAGAAAAATTCTCTGACGCCAAGAATTTGAGACATAAAATTTCCAATTTTTAACTTTTCCCATCCAAACTCGTGTAAATTCGCGTCGCGTTTCGTTTACGAGTCGCAAAAAAATGTGTTTAGAATTTTTCTTAAAAAATTTCGGCTCCCAGCCTTTCTGGCAGTCTGCAAAAAAAATCCTAAATACATTTTTTATTGCGACTCGATTTTTGCAACTTTTTGACGAAACGTGACTCGAGTTTACAC
This sequence comes from Diadegma fenestrale, assembly GCA_037043255.1. Classification (NCBI taxonomy): domain Eukaryota; kingdom Metazoa; phylum Arthropoda; class Insecta; order Hymenoptera; family Ichneumonidae; genus Diadegma; species Diadegma fenestrale. Next base: position 2,948,624 of record CM073312.1, read on the forward strand.
GCGTTTTGATGGAGAAAATAAAAAATTGCAAATTAATTGTCTCAAATCTCTAAACGTCAGAAAATTTTTCTTCGTAGCAAAAAAATTGTTGGTTCCGGTGCCAAAAACGTTCGTACATACAAAATTTCCAACAGACCCTAAAGTAGCAATAAAAAAGTGTCCCTTAATCGAAACAATCGATTTTCTATTGAACAAGAAGGCCAAATAATTCTCACAAAGCATCAAAAATAAAAAAAAAATCCTTAAAACAGTAAAAAATCCTAAAATCGTATTTTATCCATCCATTTGCCTTCGGTAAATTCGCCCACAATGCATTGCAGTCGTTGGAGCAGTGAAAGAGAAAAAAAAAAGATTTGTTTCGACGTCGAGAGCGTGGATTTTCATTTCTCTATGGAAAAACGAGAAATTCCCTTCCGCAAGCAATGTATGAAAATGCTCGTGTCGAGTACACGCGATTCGATACGAGTAAATAAAAAAAGGCGCGGACGAGAACGCGCGAGAGAGAGAAAAAGATGGAAAGGTCAGGATTAACGCGCGTTTCGAATGGGATCTCGTTGTGTGGTCCTTGAAAATATTCAGCCGGTGATTCTGCGCCACACAGATGAATGTTCCATCGATATGTATGCACAAATGCACGATCGAGGTTAGTTAACTTGCGGCTAAACTCGATATTTCGTAACGCAGATCAAACCCCTGTGGCTTGCTCCCAAGTTTCAATCGTTTTTGTTGTTGTTGATGTTACTGGGGAGACTCGACGAGAGTGGAGAGCTCGGACGAACGTAAATACAAACATAGTCGAGGCTTTGAAAAAAAAGAAAAAAAAAAGCGTCCAATCCCATATTTTTATCGCGATCGTGCATGGCTTGATTTTTTTCCCACGTCAAACGAACGTGACGACGCCTGCACGTCGTATATTTAGTGAAAAAAACTGCAAATTTCGTATTTGTCATTTCCGGCTCGGGGATTTCGATGCGGAAATTCGAAAAATACAGAATTTTCGTTTTTTATTTATTTGAAAGAATAAAAATGTTTTCCATGTTGTTTTTTTTTCGTTTTTTCGATCGATTGATGAAAATTTTGAAAAAACCGAAAAAGGGACGAGGAAACGAGTGAAAATGAACGAAACGTGATAAAGCTCGTGTTGGGAGGGCTGAATGGAGAAAAGTTTGTTATCTCTTGGCGCACACGACGTTTTGTTTAGCCAGAAGAAACGAGACACACGCAAAACACGTTGGATGAGATTTACCAACTAATTTGTAACCGCAAACTCAATTTTCCACGATGCAAATATTGCCCGAGAGAGAGGAATCGAAAAAAAGGGTCAGGATCGAAAATTACACTTTGGAAACTCGAGTCGACGAGCTGAAATCATTTTTCAATCGAAATGCAGCAGAAAAATGCAGAAAAATGAAAAAAAACTTGGAAATACGAGAGTTTTCTCGTGGAGCGTTCGATCGAGACGAAATGTTGAGGAAAATGAAGGAAAAAAAAAACTTTATCAATATCGGGAAAAATGGTCAATTAAGGACTTAATTGAGACAATGTTTCTCAATCAAATTGGCTCGCGTGGAGAAATAGCTCGGAGAGTATAAGTCTATAGCCAATATTGAATAGTTTCGCTTCCATGAGAATCCATTTTCCGAAGCTTGATGGATCGAATCGCTCATCTCCATATTGTATATATTATTCATCGTCCGGGAAATGAGGGATGAGGCAGAGAGAGAGAGAGAGAGAGAGAGAGAGTTTTGTAAAGCCCGGAGGCGGCGCCGCCCAAAGTCCATCCAAATTTCGTTCATGTCGTCATTCCGATCGTGAACCAATAAACGTCACTTCATCTCACGACCCGAATCACTAACGATTTCTCGACATGACGGAAAATCCTTGGGGTCAAATTGACCCAGTGTGCACTCGAAAGAGTCGATAAAGTGGGAGCTTCAAATTTCAAGTGCCAAATGATCGGTGAAAACTAATTTTAGGGTCAAATTGACCCAGTGTGTACTCGAAAGGGTCAAAAAAGTACGAATTTCAATTGAAATGCCAAGTAATCGGTGAAAACAAATTCTGGGGTCAAATTGACCCAGTGTGTACTCGAAAGGGTTAATAAAGTATGAATTTCGAATTTAAATGCCAAATAATCGGTGAAAACCAATTTTGGGGTCAAATTGACCCAGTTTATACTCGAAAGGATCAAAAAAGTATGAATTTCCAATTAGAATTCGAAACAATCGGTGAAAAAACAATTTTAGGGTCAAATTGACCCAGTGTGTACTCGAAAGTGTCAAAAAAGTATGAATTTCCAATTAAAATTCGAAACAATCGGTGAAAAAACAATTTTAGGGTCAAATTGACCCAGTGTGGACTCGGACGAGTTAAAAAAGTATGAATTTCAAATTAAAATTCTAAACAATCGGTGAAAACAAATTCTGGGGTCAAATTGACCCAGTTTGTACTCGAAAGGGTCAAAAAAGTATGAATTTCCAATTAAAATTCGAAACAATTGGTGAAAACACAATTTCAGGGTCAAATTGACCCAGTGTGTACTCAAAAGGGTCAAAAAAGTATGAATTTCAAATTAAAATTCTAAACAATCGGTGAAAAAACTATTTTAGGGTCAAATTGACCCAGCGTGTACTCGAAAGGGTCAAAAAAGTTTGAATTTCCAATGAAAATTCGAAACAATCGGTGAAAAAACAATTTTAGGGTCAAATTGACCCAGTGAGTACTCGAAAGGATTGAAAAAGTAGGAGCTTCGAATGAAAAACATAAATAAATGGAAAAATTGATAAACTTTTCGTCCTAGCAGGCGAGTTTTGTGTAACGAAATCGAAAAAACCGTCTGGCTTGACAGATTCTGGAGGACGAGAACAATCGCAGCAGCCAATTAAGAAATAAGGAATATGCTACACGAGCAAACAAAAAGAATTTAGCGTCTCCGTAAATTAAAATTATTCATGAGTAGTCGTTCAATCTCGAGGAAACTCGGAGAGCGAGGGACCGAGAGACAGAGACAGGAACAAAGGAGAGTAATTCGATTCTGTCAAGACGCGTTCGACGGGTTTACTTCTGTCAGATTGATGTTTCCAAATTGATTCGATTCCTCCAATTTCTATGTTCGTCTCAATTTATTAATGCAGAAGGTCAAAATCGAGGAAAAACGATTCTTCGAGCTCAAATTGACGATAAATCTCACGCGCAATTACGAATTTCGAATTAAATTCGATAAAAATTTCGATTTCATATTTTTATTAACATTTTCACGCCATCTCAAGAATTAAAATGGCGAAATCACGATAACGGAATTTCAGGGAAGGATGACCTTGAATTTCGGTAAATTTTGACGATGCCGAGTAAAAATTTAGCGTCGCGAAAACGAAAAACAAAGATCGTGAAAATGAACGAGTCTGTAGAGCGCGCGAGGCAGCGATTTTCCTGGAAATATTCGCTTTTCAACAGAATCGGCAAAAGTTTTGAGAAAGTTTTGGTGCAAGTTCGCAAATTGGGGACGAAGCATGTCGCGCTCTGGATTTATATTCGTAGATACGCGTTTACGAGACGCTATCGCGTCTTAGTCTGTGGCGAAAAAAATGAAGAAGCAAGCGAGGTGAGAAAACAGTATTCTCGACTGGAATAATCGCGTTAGCGATGTCCACGACCGGCAGCAACCCATTTACATCGACCTCACAAAAACCCATTCGTGCCAAACCAATTAAAACATTTTTCTCGTTTTTTAGCCCTCGGAAACACGGCGAAATATTTGGAAACAAAAATTTATCGTTTTTCGACTTCCGGGTTCGGATTTTTCGCGATTTTTTCGTAAAATAATCGGCAAAACTTTTAAATCGTAATAATGGACGAATCAAAATAAAAAATAACTCACAGTGTCGCTGGCATTTCCATCTTTTTGGTCTCACCTCGTCGCGCTTGTTCGTTGTCTCTACATGTATCGCGTGGAACCCAAAGAGTAGCGAAGCACTCGCGAAATATATAGAGAATGAAAAAAAACTGAAACGTTTGTTTCCCTGCGGCTCGGTCGCTTTTCCAGGATCGCCAAACTCTCGGTGAATTAAAAACTTTTTTATTTGCCTGTGTGTGTTGGTCGCGTAATAAAAAAAACTCACTTCGAGTTGCCGTGGCGTGCTCTCGTTTCAATAATCAAGAAAAAAGTGGACGACCATCGCGATGTTTATTTAACGATGAAAAGTTTGATATAAAAACGATCTATAGACGTCGAGCATGGGAATAAGCAACGAAAATACACAAACTGGCTAAAACTTTGGTCAAGTTTTATCGGGATAAAAATAAAACTTCACTAAAACACGATAAATCACTGTATGCAATTTGTACACTTGACACTTGACCTTATTCACGGAATCGCATATTCGTTAGCTCGCAATTTATAACGACGAATATAACAAAAAAAAACTTTTCTATTATTAGTATATTTTGAATTTTCCGCTGGTTAACGATCACGCGAATTTTAGTGCGTTTATATTTCGTTTATCGGCGGCTTTCGATCGGAGAAATTTTGATTCGACGCTCGCGAAACACGACCGACTGACGCGCGAGCCGCGACTCGACTGATTCGCTTTTCGCGGAACGCTAAGCCGGCAGAGGGTGCAAGCGCCAGCGCCAAAGCGCCGGTTCGCTCCCCCCCCCTCCCCCCTCCCATCTACTCCTTCTCGCGCTCGCCGCTGACGTTCGCCGGCCGGCGACGGCGACATTACGTCGTCGAGCTCTCCGCACGAGCTGGCTTTTTCTTGCCCATGCACTAAAATCGAAGGGTCCAAACTCCTAATATCCAAACTATGTGTAAAAGGAGGGGAGAAAATTCGAGCTTGCATGAATGAACGAACGAACCCCTTGGAACTTTGTCTCAACCCGCGCTCGCCTTTCTCTCGCCGCTCCCGCTCTATACACAAACTCCACTCTCGTTTTTTTCGCCTACGCCACTTCGGACAAGGGGTTGATTTGATATACGGCGTCTATCCGCCGGATCTCGAGCGATTTCACGATGGGGTGCATCAAAAATGCTCTAAAAATTATTCTGGAGCGCTCCAGATAGCGAGAATAAAATGAGCCGAACATACGAATTTGCCTAAAGCGATATTTTCTCTAAACTCCCCTCGTCGCGCAGTCGATTCGCTCTCCCTAAAAATTCACTCTGATTTTTTTAACTATCAAAATCCCCTCGTGAAAAAAAATCCAACGGATTCTCTCGATATCTCTATAAAAATGAAAATCCTTGAATAAAAATTCAAATTTGCGATTTGCGGCGATAAAAAAATTCCACTTGCGATTTATGAGATTGACGTGCGGCGCGTGCACCGAACGAGGTCGATAAAGTAGAAAAATTTTCTCGATTTATCTGTCGAGTTCGTTTTTACCGACAATCGGTTTTTTCTGCCTGAAATGGCGTTCAATTTCGATCGTGATGACGTCACGCCAGAGCCACGTGCCACGTGCTTCGCTCCAGAGTTCGAATCGACTCGGAGGATCGTTCGCGGTACAAAAACAATTGGTGTGAATTAAAAATCGCGATAAAATGAGTTTCACCATTTACGAGAACGACGTTGTGCTGTGTTCGGGTGAAAACTTGTTGAGCTACGATTTATCGTGCGACGCGACGAGTTCGTTGTCGTTGCCAAAGTTGGCAGTCGACGACAATCAAAAACATCACAACAACGCCGACAAAGACGCTTATCACGGGATAACGACAATTTTCACTTCGACGGACGGAGAATATTTGGGCGTCTGTACAAATCGTAAACAACTCTGCGTTTACGAGCGATCGACTCGACGTTTAATCTCAAATCGCACGCTCTCAAGAGCAGCGAGTCGAGCGAGATTCACGCCCGAAAACGACATCATCGTCGCAGACAAATCGGGCGATTTGTATCTTTACGAAAACAGTGAAAACTGCGAAAACTCGGGAAAACTGATTTTAGGACATTTGTCAATGTTGCTCGATTGTTTAGTCACGAAAAACAACAAACACGTCGTCACGACCGACCGGGACGAGAAAATTCGTGTGTCAAGTTTTCCCAACGCCTACAACATCGTTTCTTACTGTTTGGGTCACGAAAAATTCGTCACCGCCATAAAACAGTTGCCGCAGAACGACCAAGTCCTCGTGTCAGCCGGCGGCGACGGAGAACTCAAATTTTGGCAGTACGTCCAAGGAAAAGAACTTTTGTCCGTCAATTTTGGCGACAAAATTCCCGCCGCAGAATTAAAAACGCTCAACGACAGTCTCAAGTGTTTCGAGTTGACGGAGAGCGTCAAAACTCTGCCCGTCAAGCACTTGCGACTCCAGAGCCTTGACGACCGGTCCACGCTCCTCGTCCTCACGTTTTTCAGCAGCAAACGCGTCCTCGTTTATTTTATCAACAACAATCTGGAGCTCCGACACTCTGAGACTCTGATTCTGGACCGAGAACCTCTGGAATGCGTCCTGAGGAAAAATGAACTCTGGATCCTTGACGACGAAACTCTCAAGCTCTATTCTTTACAAAACGACAAGTTCCAGCCGTGCGAGGAAATGAACAAAAAATTGGAACGCTTGAACGAGGCCTGGAGCTTGCTCAGAAAAAACGCCAACAAGCAAAGTCTCTACCCAATTCTCTACAAACGCAAATTCGACAATGTCCAAGAATATCGGGAACGCAAAAAATCACGATTGGCAACTTAGAAATTTTGTATTTTCTTGTTATCAATAAATAATATTTTTTTTACTCTATTCCTCAATGTAATTCGCTCAATTTTCCGGGTTCTCAAAAAATGAGCCCAAAAAAACATTAAAAATACAAAAAATTTTCATATTTTGGAGCTTTTTCTTGCGATTTCATGAAAAAATGATTCGTGGGGTTTAAATAGAGACGCAAAATCCGCCATTCGTTGTTGACGATCACGAGAAAAAATTTTGGACCAAAAATTCCCATCGAAATATTCAAAATAACAATTTTTTTGATATTTTGAAACTTTTTGTGAAGATTGAAAAATAATTCACGAGGTTTTATGCGGAAGCGTAAAATTTATTAATTGCAGTCAAAAATCCGGAGGAAAAAGTTTTGAACAAAAAAATGCCCATCGAAATATTGAAAATGACGAAATTTTTTGGTATTTCCAAGTTTTTGGTGGCGATTTTGTAGAAAATGATAAAATGAAACAGAAAATCATGATCCTGAAGTTTGCATCGTTGGAATGTAACGGAATTGTGTTATAAAAAACTCAATCGACTCAAAAAATTGTCGCGATTTTCAAAATTCAGTAAATAATCAATGGAAAAAATGTTTTTCGGTGAATCTCAACGTTGGAAACTTGAGAGTCATAAGAAAATCAGAAGACGACGAGAAGCGTTGAAGATTGAGTTTTAAATTGTTTTTATTATTAAATCTTAACGGGAACCTCGAATACAAACGTGGGTTTTGTAATTATTTTGTGTTATTATAAGAGAATGTTCCTAAGCTAGTGACGTACGCGATAAATGGGAAGAAAAAAAACTAGACGGGTTTGTAATCGAGTTTGGACTCGAGTTTTTTGTTGTCGGAGACTTTCCGTACGGCCTTCATAAAATCTTCTTGAATGACGTATTCGCGTTCGAGGCGAATAGCGAAAACGCCGGCCTCGGTGCAGACGTTTCTGAGGTCGGCGCCGTTGAAACCGTCGGAGAGTTTGACGACGGCCTCGTAGTCGATTTCTCCGTGTTTGGAAATGCCTGCGGCGTGAATTTTCAGGATTTCCAAGCGAGCTTGTTCGTTGGGGAGAGGAATTTCGATTTTGCGGTCCAATCTGCCGGGACGAAGGAGCGCGGGGTCGAGAGTGTCGGGCCGATTGGTCGCCATGATCATTTTGACTTGGCCGAGCGAGTCAAAACCGTCCATTTGATTGAGCAGCTCCATGAGAGTCCGTTGAATTTCGCGGTCGGCGCTCGTTCCTTCGGAGAATCTTCGGCCTCCGATCGCGTCGATCTCGTCCATGAAAATGATGCAAGGCTGATGGTCTCGCGCGTAATTAAACATCTCGCGAATCAGTCGAGCCGATTCTCCGATGTATTTGTCAACGATGGCGCTCGAAACGACCTTCAAAAAGTTGGCGTCCAATTGACTGGCTACCGCACGAGCTAGAAGCGTTTTCCCTGTTCCTGGGGGGCCGTACAAGAGACAACCCTTCGGGGGCGTGATTCCCACTCGCTGGAACAATTCTGGATTCAACAGCGGCAATTCTATCACTTCCCGGAGCTCGCGAATCTGCTCGCCCAATCCACCGATCTCCAGGTACGTCACGTCACCCGGATCCTCGTGAGACATGTTGTAGACCAAGGGATCGACCTGCAATTTGCAATTTCTCGTTTTTCACCATTTTTTTAACAATTTTTTTTTAAATTATTATTAATTCATATTTATTAATTAATAACAATGAATTATTAATTAATTATTATTAATTTTTTCATTATTTTATCAATTTATTTTATTATTATTGTTTAATTAATTAAAATTGATTAATTGAATTTATTAATTGATTAATTAAATTAATTAATTGATAATTAATAATAATAATAATAAAATAATAATAATAAATTATAAATAATTATTAATAATTTTCCATTCATGTTTGTTTCGTTTTTGTTACCTCGCGAGGCAGATAACGCATTATCGTCAATGTCGTCATGTCCAGAGCGACTCTGGTGCCCGATTTCAACTTGGCCTTGTCCAGTTGACGGCGACATCCCACCACGTAGCGCGGCCCGTTGGTCGCCTTGACGATGACTGTGAATCGTCATTTATGGTAATTTCAATGTTTATGGGAAATTTTGGGTTCTCGAGTCACCAAAAAGCCATAGAAATTGATTTTTTTTATCGTTTACTCACATTTTTCCTCGGTCAACTGTTTCAAAACTTCGCCTACGATCTGGGAACAGAATTTTTGCAAATTGACAGATTTTTGCATCGGGAATTGTCGGTTTTGGGGTTGGGAACGAAAAAGCGGAAATTTTTACCTGGCCTACGCTCTGCAGAGCTTTCAAATCGTTCTCCGACTTGTCATATTGCTTGGTCAAATCCTTGAGATGTTCTCGGACTAAGAGATTGAAAAAAAAGTCGTAACTTGACGAAAAAATTGGCGAAATCTTGGAGGAATTGGGGAAAATTGATCGGGCGAATAAAGTTTACGAAATTCGAGCTGTAACGATCGGTTTCTTTGACAGAGAACCGACCAAGATTGAGGTTATGATCGCCTTCGAAGTCGCACCGAATAATCAGGCTTTTTTATAAAATATTCGAATGTCTCGATTTAATACAAAAAACTCACCCTCTTTGAGCCGAGATTCGACTTCCTTGTGCTCAAGGAGTTTCTTTCTATATTCTTGAAGCGCTTTCTCCCTGATCGGCTCCATTATTGATACCATTTCACGTATTTTGCTGTATAACGCTCGTCGAGCTGATAGTACAAAAAAACGCTCGTAGCGCGAGTGGAAACCGCGAGTGCGAGCGGGAGTCGCGAGTAAAAGTTGTAAAAAGTGATTGCAGATGGCGCGAGTATCGACTCGCTCCAAAAACCACGATTTTCGCGCAATTCTCCGTGAGAAATAAAACGCAGACGAGTTTTCACTCGCTGTGGAATTTGGTCGGATGCAAAAACTTGAAATCTTGACGTTTTTTATTAATTTTTCGTAAATTTCGCGTCCTTGAACCTGCCGACAGCTGGCGCCGCGGGCATCAGCTGATCTAGGCCCGCGATGAAAATCTCGGATCGACGCTTCTGTCAGTTTTAGACCAAAGCGATTCGCGCTGCACAAAGAATTCTCATCCCTTTGTGACACTTGAAAATAATTCGCGATTCAACGGGTAAACGAGAGCCAGAAAAATTGTCGATGAAATTCCGGGGCAAGTGGAAAAAGCGCGCGTAAATTTGAATTGTTTAAAATTCGATGCAAATCGCGATCTTGCCATTCGTGTACCATTTACACCTGCTGCATTGCTGCATAAGAGAAAGGCCAAGTGTGTGTGAGTGTGTGTCAACGGAGTATGGAAACAAGACGCAAATAAAAGTGTTGGTACGGTATACAGTGGGATTACATAAATAGTCATTATTCGTTGAGATTTCAGCGTGATTGGAACGTCGTGCGATAAAAACACACGTTGAACGCGAAATTTGTCTGTTTATCGAAATAATATAAAACTTTTCGTTGTTTTTGTCGTTTTGTTCGCGCGAATATTATGGTATACTGGCTGCCCAAGAAACGATTTATAAAAAGGTATAATTCGTACGTTTTTCAGTTGTTGCCAAAACTATCGCTGCCTCATTCAAGTGCATGAACCTTTTTTTTTCAACTTCCGCTCTTTTGACAGTTATATACGACGTAGACTCGTAAAACTACGTAAATCGCGATGTACATTGCGCGTTACATATTAATAAAACAGAAAGTTCGTCTGGCGACAATGTCGCGGAGGGTGAAAAGCTAAAAAACACAGCCCAATTCGCGTTTGGCCTATTAACTAAAATTAACATCTCGTAAACCTTGGATGACACAGTATTATGATTATTTGGCGCATTTTCCTTGACGTTGGTGCGAATTGGAGAAAATTTGACGTGTCTCGTGACTTTAATGCCCGAATCTGACAGTTTTTGCGAATGCGATTTCGTGAGCAGGAAAGTTGAACGTTCTAACGAAATAGCGGAAAACTCGCGATCTGAAAGGACAAAGTACACACGCGTTAGATTTCACTTTCCTTTTCTTCGTTTTTTTGTTTTATGTTTTTTTTTTTTTCCAGTGCTCGCAGCAACGCGATTTATCAGAGCGGCCGCGAGAAACGTTTTTTCTGAATCAATCAATCATTTCGCGATAAATGGTAATCCCTCTGTCAAAATTCATACACGAACGTACAGATTTATTTTCCATTACACACAATAATCGAAATCATTTATATTCGCGTATTTATCGAGAAAAAATCAGAAAACAACTCAGTCATGTCAATTTGTATCAAACTTCTAATGACGGCGAATCTTTCGTGTTTACCAATAACAATCTTGGGTCCGTCGACGACTTGACCTCCTCGCGTTATTTTTCATTCTCGACAAAATCCTCAGTTATTCAAGTCGGCTCTTTGCTCGCGCTTTCAAAATCAAGTCGCCGTAGTTTTTGCTTTTTTTCTTATTTTTTCCATTCAGTGCGCAACGACATGATTAAGATTTACAAGTTTGTATCGATTTTTCATTAAGATTCGCAATTTTTTCGATTTTTTTCGACTTTTTTGCATTTTTTCAAATATCGTCAAGGCACGAAATCGTTTTTGACGGATTTTTGTTGCCACGAGTTTGCGTCTGGCCTTCGGACCAGTGATTCATAAATTTCATCTCGTGATTCATTCCCACGCCGCATGAAGCTGAAAAAACTGACTCGATTTGCTCAGTTCCCTTTGTGCAGCGACTCGCAAAGTTGCTCGTCAATTTTGGCTGCGAAATAACGATTTTATCATTTCTGGCGATTGCTCAGTTTAGTTGAAATTGTGTGTCGATTGGAAGGCGTGGATGTGCGTTTTAACAATGGATTGTGTCTGAACAGCTTTTTGCACTGGGCGCTTTGATCATAAAAAAGGAGAGAAAGACTCGATAGGACGGGCAAATCGCTGCTACTAACAAAAGATAAAATTTGAGGAGAAAAGAAAAGGTGAAATAATCAAAAGGGAGGAAATATGCAGTCGTCTTATCTACTTTTGGGGACGCTGCCATTCTTCGTCCTTGATATTTGGTATACAGGAATGTAAGTCCTTAATTATCGCTAATCGTGCTTTCAAAGAGTTTTTTTTTTTTAAGCGCCGTTGATTTTTTTGCCAGCGAGTCGCCAAACTCTGTTTGCCGCGGTTTATTTCAATTTTCATGGGTTTTGCAAGCGATTCCTTTGGCATTTGGCTTTGCATGAAGTTCACGGGTCGTTGCATTGTGGATAAGGAAAAATAAATCGATTCAGCTCTCTTTTTTTTGCTGCAAATGTGAAAAATGCTGGGGAATAGAAAAAAATAAGAAAATCTTGTCCGAATGACTTTTCTTTGTGTATTTATTGAAATTTCTATTTTCTTTACATGAAAGTAACAAAGTGGTGCGTTTGTGATGATAAAACGGTACGATATTTTACAGATTACGTTAAAAAAACTCTTGGTACGGATTTGTAGTAGTGAAGCAAATACGTAGACAAATTTATCAACGATTTGCTAATTTTTTATCACTACTTTGTAAGCTTGGAAAATAATCGACTAAACAAACCAGTTTGTTTAGTCTGTCTGGGCGGAAATGAGAAATTTTCTCTTGTACGTTCGAGCCTTTGGATGCCTGTAGAAAAAATGCATTTCTATGCAACTGAGAAGGAAAATTGAGAGGAATTTAATTATGTTTCTTTGCAGATTTGTACTATGGATGATGAAGACTTCAATTATCATTTATCTCATTGTCTTTGGTCTGCTTCCGCTGATAGTTCATTATTCCTACACGATACAGAGGAAAATCCTTTTTCTCAATTTCGGTAAAGAATTCGTCACTTGATTTCATTTTTTTTTCCTTATAGTGAAGTTTGCAGCGTTGGAATGCAACGAAATTCCGTTTTTTCTTGAGCAGATCTCAAGATTCTTACGCAATATTCGGTCAGGACGAAAAAACGATATTGTTTTAGGATCCAAACCGGAAATTGATACGAAAATCGTCATGGTTTTTGAAATTGAACAAAAAATTAATGGAAAATCGTATTTTTCGTTGGTCCCCAACGTTGCGAACTTTAGTGTCTTGCTAAATAACGACGTTGAAGTTTGCATCGTTGGAATGCAACGAAATTCCGTTTTTTCTCGTGCAGATCTCAAGATTCTTGTTCAATATTCGGTCAGGACGATAAAACGATATTTTTTTAGGATCCAAACCGGAAATCGATACGAAAATCGTCATGGTTTTCGAAATTGGACAAAAAATTAATGGAAAATCGTATTTTTCGTTGGACCTCAACGATGCGAACTTCAGTGTCGTTGATTTTTTCCCGGAAACTCCAACTGTGAATTATTTTTATTTATTCGTTACAGTCTGTTGGCCACCGAGTACAGATTTTTCAAAGCCCCAATCACGAGGCCTCGAGGGAGCGAGGAATTTTTATCTCACAACAGATGAGGAAGTGAAAATTGGTGCATGGTAAATATTTAACTCAATTCATATCCTCACGATTTGGTTAATCAAAAAACACGTGAGGATTTTTTGTTTTTTGTCTGTCGACAGGCAAATTTTGCCTCGATCTCTACTGAACGAATCGGAATCCTGGGACGTCGAAAAGTACGAAGAGGCATTGACCAAAGCGAAGAGACCAGTATTTTTGTACATGCATGGAAACAGCGGAAATCGAGCGAGCACGCACAGAATCGAGCTGTACAAACTTTTCCAAGAACTTGATTATCACGTCGTCTGCTTCGATTACCGAAGTCAGTGATTGAGCGATTTTTTTCTTGATCCATTGGCAATGACCTTGAATCTCGATAATTTTATTTATTTATGGATTTTCTGCTGTTGTTTTGGCTGAAGGTTACGGGGACAGCGATCCAGCGGATTTATCGGAAAACGGAGTGGTCGCTGACAGTAAATTCGTTTTGCAATGGCTGCTCAAGAAAGTTAACGGAACTGCGCCGGTTTTCGTTTGGGGTCACTCCTTGGGAACGGGGTAAGGGGCCGAAAAATCGTAGCATCGGAATTTGCCTCGAAAATTCGATCCTCCAGCTTGTTTTTAATCGTTTTTTTTTTATTTTTCTCAATCCAGAGTCTCGTCTCACGCTTTGGCTCAATTGTCTCGTGAAGGAATCCAGCCGACCGGACTTTTCCTGGAATCGCCATTCAATAACATTTCCGACGAGCTGATCGAGCATCCGTTTTCCCAGATTTTCAGACATTTGCCCTGGTTCCATTGGCTTATCGTCCAATCGTTTTACGGCAACAACCTGCGATTCGAGTCCGACAAGCACGTCGAAAATATCACTTGTCCGATAATGATACTCCACGCGGAAGACGACAACGTCATTCCATTCTCTCTCGGACAAAAAGTAATTTTCCATTCTCATCTTTTAAATCCTCCACGACCTCGATCTAAAAAACGTGCACGATTCGGCTAAAAAAAAAGTTTCGGGTCTCTCAGACCCAGTGTGGTCAGGAAGACGTTTTGCTATTTTTTTTATTATTTCAATCCTCTCGGACCTCGATCTATAAAACTCGACGATTCGGCTAAAAAAAAAGTTTCGGGTCTCTCAGACCCAGTGTGGTCAGGAGGACGTTTTGCTATTTTTTTTATTATTTCAATCCTCTCGGACCTCGATCTATAAAACTCGACGATTCGGCTAAAAAAAAAGTTTCGGGTCTCTCAGACCCAGTGTGGTCAGGAGGACGTTTTGCTATTTTTTTTTATTATTTCAATCCTCTCGGACCTCGATCTATAAAACGTGCACGATTCGGCTAAAAAAAAAGTTTCGGGTCCCTCAGACCCAGTGTGGTCAGGAAGACGTTCCTTTCGATTTTTTCATTTTTTCAAATTCTCCTTGACTTTAAACCATAAAAAGTAAACGTTTCCGGTGAAAAAAAAGTTCCGGGTCCCTGAGACCCAGTGTGGCCGGGAGGCTGAAACGACCTATGAACGTTCTCCGAACAAATAGGCTTGAAAAATAATATTTTTGTTCAAGCTGTACGAGGCCGGTCTGAAATTTCGAGGCAACGGAACGAACAAAATTCAAATGACGCGCATATCGTCGTCCCTCGGGCTCGGGCACAAATGGATTTGTCGATACGAAGAATTGCCAATTATCATAGAGTGAGTATTTTCAAAAGCGCATAATTCTTGAAGCTTCAATTATCATAATTATCAGAAACGATAATTAGATGTTGAAAAAGTAATTTCATTTGTGATAATCGTTGCAGAAAATTCGTAGCACAATCGGAGGAGATTCGATGAAGAAATTCTCCGGAAATAGAATATTTTTACACGCTAATAACCCGAGAGAGATATTTATTCAGTAATCGTAAAACTGCACCGGAAAGTGCATGAAAAGGGAACAAAGGCGAGTCTATTTTTCGACGTTTTTGACGCCGCCATAACTCATCGAATGAAATTCATTGATCAACGCGCCAATCAAAGCACCAGCCACAATCATTGACGATCGTTTACGCAAATTAAATTTGTCTTGAATGTGCCAGTATATGTGACAAAAAAAGTGAATGTTTCAATGCGTATCTCAATAATTCTCACGGAATGCTTTGAATATTGTGTGTAAATGTGTAACGAGCAATTAAAATGTTGCTGCGAATCAGAGACTACGAAAAAATCTCTGTAATCTCGATTATTTATGTTTTAGACGTTGCAACGATTTGCTAAAAATCCAAACGAATAAAAGTTTTTAAAGCAGCACTCGCGTTAGGAAGAAAAACAATTTTTATTTACAGTCTCAACAATAATAAAAAAAAAACGGAATATTCCAACGAGCGGTATTTACAGAACGAGTACAAAAATGAAAAAATTCAGGTCGTTAAGGCGAACTCTGAGACCATTTGATAGAACCATCCTGGGCGAGTTGGATTTGGCCGGTCGCCAGGAGATTCAAAGCTCTGGGAAAAGCCCGATGTTCGGCCTGCTTAACACGTTCCTGGAGACTCTCCACCGTGTCGCCAGGCAAAACGGGCACCGCCTCTTGCTCGATAATCGCCCCCGAATCGATTTCCACCTGGTGACAAAAATTATGAGCAAACTCCAAATTTAGCGTTCGTTCAGAGCCAATTTTTACCGAGCAGAATGTAAATTCCCATATGAAAATCCAAAAAAGATGCTCGAAGCTTTCTCCATGAGGAAGCCTAAATTTTCAATTTTGGCCATATTTTTAATTCTGGCTTGCTCATAGACGAAGCTTTGAGCATCGTGCATCTTGAGCATCTTGAGGAAGCAATTTGCAAATTCCAATTTGCAGCCTTTTTTTATTTGCATTTTAATAATAAAATTTCGAGAACTTTTCTGGAAAGGAAAAAGGAAGTGCAGATTTATTCCTAATATCTTACGAAATTTGCAAGAATTGAAGCGCCCAGACGATTTTTCGGAAAACTAAAATTTTCGTAAAATTTCAAAAATCCATAAAATTTAAACCGTTCAACCGATCATTTCCAAATTCAATACCAACCTTCCTACTATGATACTCTATTTATAAAAAAAAAAATTAATAATAAATCTTGAAATTTGCGGAAGCTAGAGCGATTACGACATTTTTTTGAAAATTTCAAAATGCCGTGGAATCCGTAGTTTTTTATCAATTCCGACAAAATTCGCAACGAACGAAGAGCCGGTGTGGATTAACATCTGTGCAAATCGGCAGCCCCGTAGCTCAAACCGTTCTCGAGTTGTGAACGTTTGAATTTTACAGTGCCAGAACATACACACACACACACATCCGGACAATTTTTCTAGATATGATTTTTCGACGTTTTGGGACATTTTAAGCATATTGACATTGAAAACTGGAAAAAATAAATTTTCACCGTCACATAGCTTGCTCTATGAGGAAGCAAAATAACATTTTGGTCTACTGAGTTTTTTTTTTCTGCAAGGCAAAGTTTTCATTTGCTTCGTGTAGGTTCTCGAGGAGCGAGAATATTTACCTCGACAAAGTGGACGGTGCAGCCACTGACCCGGACACCAGCTCGGAGAACGTCCTCGTGAGCATGAGCGCCTTTGAAGGACGGCAAGAGGGACGGATGGACGTTGAGCAAAGCGCCTTTCCACCTCTTGACAAACTTCTCCGACAAGATTCTCATGAATCCTGCGAGACAGACGATCTCGACGCCGGCTTTTTCGAGTTGTTCGGTGACGGCGTCGTCGAAAGCCTCGCGACTCGGGTATTTCGTGTGTTTAATGACCTGCAAATACGAGAAAATTATATTGAATCATTAACAAGCCGAGGAGACGATGTTAAAAAGTTTTGGAGACAAAAAATCACTCACGACGCTCGGAATTCCGGCTCGTTTGGCTCTGGCGAGTCCCTCGACGTTTTCCTTGTTGGAAACGACCAGCGAAATCTCGACTGCGGAGTTGCGCTGCGCCTGATTCGCGTCGATCAAGGCCTGGAGGTTCGTCCCGCTTCCGGAAATGAGAACGCCGACTCTCTTTGGCCTGGACGACAAGGACTCGACCAACGAGGGAACGTAAAGTTGCATGTCAAACGCCATACTCGTCGCAAAGTTTTCTACAGCGACTCTCGAGTGCCCGTGAGTCGCATCGTACGAATCGATTCGTCCGATGACCAGGGGATTCTCAATCGCCGTGACCTTCAAGACCTGATCGACGTTCTTTGGCGAACAGACGATCACGGCCCCGATTCCGCAATTGAAGGTCCGCAGCATTTCCGGTTCGGCGATTCCGCCTGTTGGCAACAAAAAAAAATCGAAAAACACGTTTTTTTTTCGTGTTCTAATTTTTTTGAACCTTGACCTTATTTTTTTTACAAATTCCGACAAACCGGGGGTCAAAATGACCCCAATTTTGAAAAATTCATATCTCTGGAAAAATTCAACGCAAAGGCTTCAACTTGGGCTCATTTTTTTCGTTTTTTCATGCAGAATCACGTGAGCCTGAGGCGATTTCGCTTGCAGTCGGAAAAAAATCACTGTGCAAGAGATTTTAGCGTCACAGTCTCGTAATTTTATTTGTGAGCTTCGTTCTTCGTTAAAATTTTAAAAAATGAGCAAAAAAGTCTCGGAAATTTTGCTTGGAGCTGAAAAATTAGTGAAAAATGCTACAAAACGATGAAAAAAACGGAAAAAGGGAGGGCGCGGGGTTTAAAATCGCCCGGGGACGTTTTTGACCCCAGGTCGCCGGTTCAGGCCGAAGATTTTCAGGATTTCGTCCTAATTGACGGAAATTTCGAGTACGCACCGACAGTGGCGAGCCATGAGAAAACTGGCGGGATGTTCCATTGGGCGGCGTCGATGACGGCTCGCGTGCCATCGGGCAAAACGCGTGGAATATTTTCCGTGAGTCCTCCGCCGGTAATGTGAGCGAAGGCCTTGACGAGATTCGATTTCATGGCCGGGAGGACGCCCTTGGTGTAAATTTTGGTCGGGGCGAGCAGCGCTTGGCCTGAAATTCATGAAAATCGTGACTAAACGATTTTTTCGTAAGTTTCTTGTTATTTTCGAGAAAAAACGAAATTTACCGATCGTCTGGGAGTGGGAAAACGGCGCCGGGTCTTTGAATGACTTTCCGGCGAGTTTTAAAACTCTGCGGACGAGGCTGAACCCGTTGCTGTGGACTCCGGACGACGGGAGACCGATTACAACGTCCCCGGGAAGTATTTCGTCTCGGCGAGGCAAAAGTTTGGCCCGGTCGACCGCGCCGACCGTAAAACCCGCCAGGTCGTACTCCCCGTCGGCGTACATGTCCGGCATCTCGGCCGTTTCGCCACCAACCTGTGGATTGACGTAAAAAAAAAGAAAAAATGACGACGGAAGGAAAAAAAACTCGGAAACTTGTCGTTGGGCTCGGAAAAAAGCGAAAAAAAACTGACCAAACTGCAACCGGCGCGTTTGCAGCCTTCGACGACGCCGGAGACGACGCGCTCTGCGACGTCGACGTCGAGGCGTCCGCAGGCGAAATAATCGAGAAAGAAAAGCGGTTCGGCGCCGTGTGCGAGGACGTCGTTGACGCACATCGCGACGAGATCGATGCCGACGGTGTCGCGAATTCCGCACTCGATCGCGATCTGTAAATCGTGAAAAAGAAAAAAAATTCAATCACAATTTCGAGGAAATCCACGAGCTCGCGAAACTGACCTTGAGTTTCGTGCCGACGCCGTCGGTGCCCGACACGAGTATCGGATCCTTGTAGCCGGCTGCGGAGGCGTCGAAAAGCCCGCCGAACCCTCCGATCCCTCCGAGGAGTCCGGAGCGCCTGGTCGACGCGACCATCGGCTTGATCCTCGAGACCAGCGAGTCTCCGGCCTCGATATCAACGCCGCTGCTCTTGTAGGACGTTCGTCCCGAGTACAAGATCGACCTGGCGATCCCTTTGTGACCAATGTCCGTCCGGAATTGTTTTCCCTCAAAGGAAATTTCTCGGGCAGCCAACGTCGCTCTCGCGGCCGCCAATTCCAACGAGGGCGCCAAGCAGACGGTCATCAAGACTCTTCCGCCTGAAAAAAAAAAACAATTTCCAAATTTCAATTTTTAGCTGTTTTTTTTTTGTATTTCCAGTCGAATTTCAAAATTTCGACAAGTCTTTCTAGAAAGTAAAGAAAAAGTACGGACTCGTACACAATATCTTGAGAAATTTTGAAAAATTTGAGCGGATCGACGATTTTCCAAAAACTCAGATTTCCGTAAAATTCGAAAAATCATGAAATTATGTATAAAAAAACGAAAATAGTTATAAATCTTGAAATTTGCACGGAAATTTTATCCTCAAATATGAATTTCTTTTTTTTTTATTAAAATTTTGATTTGAAAATTTGATTTATGTTAAAATATCATTTTATTATAAATTATAATTCAATGTAAATCAATCGAATATTCTATTAAACTCAAAATTTCAATTATATTCAAATAAAAAGAAATACATTTGAAATTTCAATTTAATTTCAATATCATTTGGTTATAATTTGAATTTTTTTTAAATTTATAATTTGTAATTTGAATTTTTCATTTTTTCTAAAAATTAATTTATTGAATTAATTCTAATTTATAATTTAAAAAATTAATTTATTAAATAAATTTATAATTTATAATTTGAATTTTTCAGTTTTTCTAAGAATTAATTTATAAAATTAATTTATAATTCGAATTTTTCAGTTTTTCTAAAAATTAATTTATAATTTGGATTTTTCAGTTTTTCTAAAAATTAATTTATAATTTGAATTTTCCAGTTTTTCTAAAAATTAATTTATCGAATTAATTATAAATTATAATTTATAATTGAAAAAAATTAATTTATTCAATAAATTTATAATTTATAATTTGAATTTTTCAGTTTTTCTAGAAATTCATTTATGAGGAAGCAAAAGTCGAGCGAATACGTTTTTATTTTTGATCCGAGAGTCCCAGAAGAAAAATGGTTGTCGTGGTCGCCGTGACTTACCGTTCGTCACCAGCTCTCCGGCCTGTTTTTGATCACGAGCCGTGCCGCTGTGGAAAACCAAATGATTTTCCAGAGCAGCGACTCGCTCGACTCCCCGAATGATTTGTCCCTTGGACGAGGATTCCGGGTATCCGGCCGACGCCAGGATGACGCCGGCTGCGAAAACTCCCGTTTTCCACGTCAGGGATACTCCGGAGAGATTTCCTGACGCACAAGCGAGCATGACCTCGAAGAGGTCGGACTCCAGGAGCGGCAGAATCACCTGCGTCTCGGGGTCCCCGAAGCGGCAATTGAATTCCAGAACTTTCGGACCTTCTTTAGTGAGCATCAAGCCCGCGTATAAAACTCCCGCGTACGGGATTCCATCGGCCTTGAGACCTTCTATGCTCCTCTCGATTACTTTCCGCCTGACGATCGTCTCGAACACTTGGTCGTCCAACAATCGACACGGCCCGTACGCTCCCATCCCTCCGGTGTTTGGCCCAAGATCGTTGTTCCACGCTCTTTTGTGATCTTGGGTAGGTGGCATTATCGCCACACTTTTGCCTGGAATTTTTCGTTCTTTCAAATCGACGATTCTCTCGCGTCGTTGGAATGCAACGAAATTCCGTTTTTTCTTGAGCAGATCTCAAGATTCTTGTTCAATATTCGGTCAGGACGATAAAACGATCTTTTTTTAGGATCCAAACCGGAAATCGATACGAAAATCGTCATGGTTTTTGAAATTGCACAAAAAATTAATGGAAAATCGTATTTTTCGTTGGTCCCCGACGTTGCGAACTTTAGTGTCTTGCTAAATAACGACGTTGAAGTTTGCATCGTTGGAATGCAACGAAATTCCGTTTTTTCTTGAGCAGATCTCAAGATTCTTGTTCAATATTCGGTCAGGACGATAAAACGATCTTTTTTTAGGATCCAAACCGGAAATCGATACGAAAATCGTCATGGTTTTTGAAATTGCACAAAAAATTAATGGAAAATCGTATTTTTCGTTGGTCCCCGACGTTGCGAACTTTAGTGTCTTGCTAAATAACGACGTTGAAGTTTGCATCGTTGGAATGCAACGAAATTCCGTTTTTTCTCGTGCAGATCTCAAGATTCTTGTTCAATATTCGGTCAGGACGATAAAACGATATTTTTTTAGGATCCAAACCGGGTATTGATACGAAAATCGTCATGGTTTTTTAAATTGGACAAAAAATTAATGGAAACTCGTACTTTTCGTTGATCCCCGACGTTGCGAACTTTAGTGTCTTGCTAAATAACGATGTTGGAGTTTGCATCGTTGAAATGCAACGAAATTCCGTTTTTTCTTGAGCAGATATCAAGATTCTTGTTCAATATTCGGTCAGGACGATAAAACGATCTTTTTTTAGGATCCAAACCCAAAATCGATGCGAAAATCGTCATGGTTTTTGAAATTAAACAAAAAATTAGTGGAAAATCGTATTTTTCGTTGGTCCCCGACGTTGCGAACTTTAGTGTCTTGCTAAATAACGATGTTGGAGTTTGGATCGTTGGAATGCAACGAAATTCCGTTTTTTCCTGAGCAGATCTCAAGATTCTTGTTCAATATATGGTCGGGACGGTAAAACGATATTTTTTTAGGATCCAAATCAAAAATCGATACGAAAATCGTCATGGTTTTTGAAATTGAACAAAAAATTCATGGAAAATCGTATTTTTTTTGTAATCCTCACCGTCCGTGAAATAGAGTACGGAAACCTCTTCGCCCTCGAGGAGCTCCTCGACGACGACGGTTTCTCCGGCTGAGCCGAATTTACGGTCCGTCAGGATTTCGTCGATCGCTCGACACGCTTCTTCCGCGTCTTTCGCCACGACCACCCCCTTGCCCGCCGCCAAACCCGCCGCTTTTATTACCCGAAACGCCTTCGATCTGTAAAGAAAAAAAAAAAAAAAACCATTAAAAACATGGAAAATCATTTTTTTGTCCATACAATTCCGAAACGATTTTTCAATTGTTTTTTTTTTATTTTCAAGTAATTTTGAATTCAATTTAATTGTTTCAAATCTAAAATTTTGCATTTCCACTCGAAAATGATTTTTTTTTCTAATTTTCACATTTTTCTCAATTTCAAATTAGAATTAAAAATGTAAATTGGATTTTTTAAATTAAAAATGATTTTTCACTCACTCGTTGACGAATTTTTTGGCCTCGCTCGAATTTGTAAAGGCGCGCCATTTTGCGGTGGGTATTGCGTGGCGATCCATGAAAGATTTCGCCCAATCTTTGTCGGCCTCGATTTGTGCTCCCGTTTTGCCAGGCCCGAAGCACGGGATGCCGAGGCGGGAGAGTTCGTCCGCGATGCCGTTGGCCAAATAATCCTCCGGCCCGACGACGACGAGGTTGACTCGGTTTTTTTGGCTCCATTCGGCGACTTCCTGTAGTGAGTAAAATTTCACACACGTTACTCGCCAATTTCCATGAATTTTCGATTCGCCCGCGCGAATTTCGGATTTTTTGCTCTTACTTTGTTGTTTTTGAGGTTTTCGAACTTGACGAGGGAAATTTTGTCGATCTCGGCGATTCCGACGTTACCGGGAGACACGAAAATCTGTTTCACCTGTTGATCAACAAAAAAACGTGTTTCGATCGCTCAATTTTGCTTCTCGTTTCGCTTTCCCATTGAAAGTTCGACGAGTTTCGATTTTTTGTATCGCGGGCACGTACCTTTGGCGATTGGGCCAATTTCCAACATATCGCGTGCTCTCGGCCGCCGCCACCGATCACCAAAACCACGTTTTCGTGCCCCATGCTTCGAGCCAATTCGGCGACCATGATAAAAAAACGATTCGGCGATTTTCGGCGATAAAACTCTAGAATTTTATTAAGTAAAAAAAAGATCGAGATTTATTTTCAAAACTTCGCTCCGTCAATTTTACAATTATCGAACAATTTTTCAATACGCGATAAAAATGAGAAAACTCGCGTGTTTTGTTGTAGAATTACCGGAAATGAGATTCGCGAGATTCGGAGGATTTTTTGGCAGTTCAAAATACACGCGAGAACTGCTCTCGAACGCGAGAATCGACTCGGAGGCGAGACGCGAAAAAGTGAAGTTTCCCCTTCGCGTAAATGTTTCACACTGACGCTAAAATGTTTGATTCAGTTTGCGCTCGACACGCTCCGAGTCGGTACGTTTTTTCGCGCATGCGCCCTCATTCTTGCGGCAATCGCGTGTCGCGCTCGAGCGCCAATCGTGCCAAGACTTTGAGGCTCTCGGGAGGTATAATCGGTGCCAAAAACTTTGAGTTTTTGAACCAGGAATGAGGAACCAAAAAACGGTGGGAATCGGCAAGTTTCGGACCGTTTTTTGGTCGCTCGATCGTTTTTTCAAGATGATTCAATAAAATTCCGTCTTCGCGATCATTCGATCCGCCACACACTCGCTTTAATTTTGTATTCGCGTGTTGATTACCTGCGTGTACACGTGCGTCGTAAAAATGAAGAGAAAACACTCCCAGATTTTGAACCGTCGACTTTTTCCTTATTTCTGCGCGATTTGTAACTCGTGCGTCGCAAGAACTGATCGCGAGACTGCGGTGTCATGCGTTTGAATCGGAACGAGAGCGATGCGAAAATCGCTTTGGGGCTTTGCAGGGGATCTTGCCGGGGAGTTTATCGCTCGAACGCGATAACCCGCGCGCGTACGAGAGTAGAAAGAAAAGGGATAAAATCGCGTTGGAGAGAGCAGGCGACGAAAACGTAGAATCGAACTTTCGTAATGATTTTGCTGGATCGACGCGGTTCTAGGGTCATTCGCGTTATCGCAAGGCGAGCGCGATGTTGTTGCATTTCTTACGAAATACATTTCGCGATAAAGCGGCGACGAATCTTTCTGAATTTCAACACATCGTTGATCGCGAGCTCGGGGAGTTTCTCAACATTTGTTTAAAAAACAAAAACAAGATCGCCAAGTCTGAGGCTGCGATGACGTTTGTCAAAAAGGTTGATTGAAAAATACAAATGGGCGAAATATGCTGCGGTCTTTGTGGTTGATTCGGTCGTTGGGGAGGCGGCCATGTTGGATTCGTCGAGATTGGAGCTCGGGGATCGAGTGCAAACCGGAAATACGCGGAAAAATAAAGTCAAAAAAGCAGACAAAGGTGGACGCGGAATCGGCGGTCGATCCTGCAGTTTTGGCGGACGCGGCGAGTGCCAGTGCGTGCCGAAACGTCGCTGACAAGCCGGTTGGTCGTAAAGTCCCAAATTTCATTCCCTCGAACGAAAAAATCGCTCACCTCGTCGCGTTCGTAAATATTATTCAACAGACTCAAAAGCTCGCTGTAAGAAAAAAGGCCGTGCGGGTTTACCGATGGAATCCGGAGGAAAAAAATCGAAAGCCTCGAATGCAAGAATTCGCGATCGACCCGAACGAGTGCGGGACGATGATTCTCGATGTTTTGATCGCGATAAAAGCTCGTCACGACCCAACTTTGTCCTTTCGCAGATCGTGCCGCGAGGGCATTTGCGGCAGTTGCGCCATGAACGTCAACGGCGTCAACGCTCTCGCTTGCATAACGTAAGACGCGCAAAAAAATGAAATAAACAATTTTGAAAAAAGCCTCGCGCGCGCTCATGATGAAAAATCCAATTTCGCATAGAAAATTCGATCCCGATCCCCGCAAGCCTCTCATTATTTACCCGCTCCCTCACACCTACGTCATCCGAGATCTCGTGCCCGATATGAGTCAGTTCCTCGATCAGTACAAAATGATCAGCCCGTCGCTCGAACGCAAGCTGGACGGCAAATTGACCGGGACCAGACAATTGTTACAGAGCCAACGCGATCGTAACAAACTCGACGGTCTCTACGAATGCATTCTCTGCGGATGTTGCACATATTCTTGCCCTCCGTATTGGTGGCTGGGCGACAAGTACCTCGGGCCGGCGGTGCTGCTGCAGGTACGAGCGCGCGCGAATGAGATTCGAGTTCGCAAGGGAGAGAATTTTTCTTTTACGAGCCCAATTTTGAAAAATTGATATCTCCGGTAAATATTATCGAAAAGGTTTCAACTTGGGCTCATTCTTTTCGTTTTTTAATGCACGACCACGTGAGCTTGGGGCAATTGTGCTCAGAGTCGAAAAACTGGTCAAAAACGCGGTAAACCGGGAAAGCGGAAAGGGCGCGAAATTCAAATTTGCCTCGCGTCGTTTTTGACCCCGGTTACGGTTTTTAGAGCATTTTCATAGACACACATGGGTCTGGGGCGTCCTGGCGGTTTTTGAATTGAAAAAAATGCAGAAAAGTAGTTTTTGATCGTATTTTTCGTCGAAATTTCGTTTTTACCTGAGCAGATCTCAAGATTCTTATCCAATATTTGGCCAGGACGATGAAACGATATTTTTTTAGGATCCAAACCGGAAATCGATACGAAAATCGTCATGGTTTTTGAAATTGAACAAAAAATTAATGGAAAATGGTATTTTTCGTTGATCCCCCACGTTGCGAACTTTAGTGTCTTGCTAAATAACGACGTTGAAGTTTGCATCGTTGGAATGCAACGAAATTCCGTTTTTTCTTGAGCAGATCTCAAGATTCTTGTTCAATATTCGGTCAGGACGATAAAACGATATTTTTTTAGGATCCAAACCCAAAATCGATACGAAAATCGTCATGGTTTTTGAAATTGAACAAAAAATTAACGGAAAGTCGTATTTTTCGTTGATCCCCGACGTTGCAAATTTTTCCAGTCGAAAAAATGGAAAAAAAAATTTCGATTTGTTTTTTTTTTTCATCAAAATTTGTTCCAGGCGTATCGATGGATTCTGGACTCTCGGGACGAGGGTCACGCGGAGAGGCTCTCAAAATTACGCGACTTTTATTCCGTATTTCGTTGCCACACAATCTTCAATTGCACGAAAGCGTGTCCGAAGGTACGAGAAGATAAAAAATCCGGTTTTTTAGTCACGATTTGAAATCTTTATTACAAACACTTATCGTTACTTTGGTACGAATGAAAAAAGGGCTTGAACCCTGGACGAGCCATTGCGGAGGTAAAGCGCCTGCTGGTCGGTCTTGCGAGCAAGGAGAAGCCCGACCTGGAAAGCCCCGCGACAGACCCGTGCGGCGAAACGTCTTTGTCCAGCTCTCGTCATTATTGACGAAACCTGCAAGTCACGCGTTTCTTCTTTTTTCTCTCTCTCTCTCTCGTCGTTTTCGTCAGCCACTTCAAACTCAATAATTTCTCGTGTAAATACAATAAACTTTTTGTTTTTCTTCGTAATTCTTGCAGCGTCTCTCAAAAAACATTCATTCAATAATATTTTCGTTTTGTTTCCTCTCGCCATTTCCCTGCGTCGTACTCTCCGCGGCATCTGCGCCCTCAATCTATCAACTTTTTGTACTTTCTTCATCAACGTATCACAAAATCACTTCATTTAGGATTCTTCGACAATTTTGTACGAAGATTCTTGACACCAAAACTAAAAAATTTTCTCCTGTGAAGAAAAATTCTCTGAGGTGAAGAATTCGAGACATTTAATTTCCAATTTTTAACTTTTCCCATCAAAACGCGTGGAAATTCGAGTCGCGCTTCGTTTGCGAGTCGCAAAAAAATGTGTCGAGGATTTTTCTTAAAAAATTTCGGCTCCCAGCGTTTCTGGCAATCTGCAAAAAAAATCCTAAATACATTTTTTATTGCGACTCGATTTTTGCAACTTTTTGACGAAACGTGACGCGAATTTACACGCGTTCTGAGGGGGAAAATGAAAAATTGCAAATTAAATGTCGAAAAACTTTTGATTTTGGTGGCAAAAACTTTTGTACGAAATTTGGAAAAAGCTCTAAACAAAGTCGTTTTGTGATGATAATATTTTAAATTCGTGACTTGTATATTGCGTACACGTACGATTATCACATTCGAGTTTCAAGTATCAAATATCATGGGAAAATAAACAAAGTAACAATATTTGATATATACAGTTATGTACAGGCGTTTTCGACAAACCGGAAACGCCTTATCCGCGTCGAACCCTCTTCGGGAATGGGACTGCGGGCTCGTCAAATGCAGCGGGTGGCTCGTTCGCTCGCGATCCTCCGGACGAGTTGTTCTCTTGCTCGTACGAACTCACGAGCTTCGTCACCTTGGCTCGCATTTGGGGATCTTTCAGCCAGGGGTGAAAACGGACTTGTCCTATTTGAATCCGTTTGCCAGGATCCGTCGTCATCATTCTTTTTATCTGCCGGAATAATAAGCGGAGAATGCAACGAAATTCCGTTTTTTCTTGAGCAGATCTCAAGATTCTTGTTCAATATTTGGTCAGGACGATAAAACGATATTTTTTTACGATCCAAACCGGAAATCGATGCGAAAATTGTCATGGTTTTTGAAATTGAACAAAAAATTAATGGAAAATCGTATTTTTCGTTGGTCCCCGACGTTGCGAACTTCAGTGTCTTGCTAAATGACGACGTTGAAGTTTGCATCGTTGGAATGCAACGAAATTCGGTTTTTTTCTTGAGCAGATCTCAAGATTCTTGTTCAATATTCGGTCAGGACGATAAAACGATCTTTTTTTAGGATCCAAACCCAGAATAGATACGAAAATCGTCCGGGTTTTTGAAATTGGACAAAAAATTAATGGAAAATCGTATTTTTCGTTATTCCCCAACGTTGCAAACTTGAGTGTGACGAAAGGCATAAATTTTCTTACCAAATCGATAGCCCGGCTGGAGACCCCTTCGAAAAGAGCCGGTGGACAGCGATACATGCCTCGAACGATTTGGTCTCTCAAGGACATGGTGGTGTTGGATGAAGCAAAGGGAGTTCGTCCGGTGAGACAAACGTACAGGATGACTCCGAGGCTCCAAACATCGACCTGGTTCGTATAAGTCCCTTTTCCACTATTGAGCAATATTTCCGGTGCGACGTACATCGGGGTACCGCAAAAAGTGCGCATCATTGATTCCTCGTCGACGAATTTCGAGAGCCCGAAATCCGTGACTTTAACGAGCGGATAATCGGCGTCACTCGCCAGTAAAATGTTCTCCGGCTACAGAAAACAATTCCCAGAGATTTGTAACGCGAAATGGGGGGAAAAAATTGGAAAATTCAAGATTTTCGGGGCCTGGAATCGACGCTTCACCTTCAAATCGCGATGAGTTATTCCTTGACGATGAAGATAATTGACCGCCAGGACGATCTGGAAAAAAATCAATTTTGCAACCTTCTCGGACAATCCGTCGGTCGCGGTGATTCTGTCGAAAAGCTCGCCGCCCTCCATCATTTCCAGGACAATAAACATTTTCATGGGCGTGTCAACGATCGTTTCCATTTTTATTATGCACGGCTAAAACAAAAAAAAAACATTTTTTCCCCTTTTTTTCCCTCTTCTACGTCGCGGACGATTTTTTCGATAGAATATGCGAAAATACACACGTGTCTCAAGGACCTGAGTATGTTCACTTCGGTCCTAATTCGGTCTGCCTCGAGGGCCATGTCGCCTCCGGTGGATCGTGTGAAATTTTTCTTTGATATGGTTTTCAGGGCGAATTTTTTGCCGTTGTGAATGTCCAGGATGAGTTTCACTTCGCCACACGCTCCCGAACCCAGAGTACGAGAAACCACGTATTGGCTTCGCAATTCCAACGGTAAACAATCGCTCTCGGGATGTGAACTCCTCAAGAACGTGTAAACTGAAAAATTGATCGATTTTTTTTCGTTTTTCTGCCAAGCGATCCAGCAAAAATAAATATCGAGGAACCGTCGATGTTTTTGCATCATTTCAGGAAAAAACATGTTGAAATTTCTATTTTTCGCCATTCAAATTGACTCGGGGATGATAAACTCATTTTCTTGTACTTTCATCGGCAATCTCGGGTCAAAATGACCCACATGTAGAAAAATTCATGGCTCCGGTAAAATTCAACGAAAACAAGTCAAATCGGGCTCATTCTTTTCGTTTTTTACTACAGGATCACGTGAGCCTGGCCCGATTTCGCTTCTAGTCAAAAAATTCCGTCAAAAATATGGTTTTTCGAGAAAAACGCTCTGCGAGAAATTTCAGCGGCAACGTCTCGTCATTTTTAACGTTTTTGTCGCCGTTTCCAGCGAAAAAGACTGTCAGACAAATTTGTGAGCCTAGAAATTTTCATTTTATGAGACCGGCATTCAAAATGGAAGGAAAAAGTGTGAAAATTCATTTGACGACTCTCCCGGCTGAACGCAAACCCAAACGCGTCCCTAATTTTCATTTTTTTTTACCGTCTATGAATTTTTTAGCCATTGCAACGTTTTTGGGATCAGAAATTGTCATTTTATGAGACTGAAATTCAAAACGGATTAAAAAAGTGTGAAAATTGATTTGACGACTCTCCCGGCTGGACGCAAACCCAAACGCGTCCCTAATTTTCATTTTTTTTTACCGTCTATGAATTTTTTAGCCATTGCAACGTTTTTGGGATCAGAAATTGTCATTTTATGAGGCTGGAATTCAAAACGGATGCAAAAATGTATGAAAATTGATTTTTCAACTCTCCCGGCTGGACGCGAACCCAAACGAGTGGTCGATTTTAATTTTTTACCTTCAATAGATTTTTTGGCCAATGCAATGACATCATTGTGTCGAAGGATGACCTTGTTGCCTTTGCCGACCTTGACGCCGTTGACAAAGGTGCCATTGAAACTGAGATCCTCCAGATAGACGGCAACATCCTGAGAATTGGAGGACAAAGATTTTCTGTAAATGCGAAGATGAACTTTGCTGATGACGCTGAGTTCGATCGAGGGCCATTCGCTGTCGTTAGGTCGAACGTCGCAGTCCATATGACGTCCGAGAGTGTAAGTGTCCTTGGACATGACTATAAACAACAACAAACGATAATGGCGTCGATGTTTTCGCGGCTGAAAATGGCGTTTTGCGTGTAAAGTTTCGAGAGAACTTGCCCAATTGTTGGAAACGGCTCGAATTTGGGAAGAGTCGTCCCCAAATCGGTTGATTTGGCGAAGTAATTTCTTGGGATTGAGTGAGCAGAGCGTCCGCAACATTTTGCGTGTCTGGCAATGTCAATGGCATGTCTACGTCGAGTTCCGCCATCTCGTGAAATTTCGTCGCGTAGAACGTCAAAAATATGAAAATTGTTTGTCCCGCAGCCGCGCCCGTGTTCGCAAAAGTTTTTTCAGGATTACGAAAAATGTAAACAACTGTGTGTTATCGCGCGCTAACCCATACTCGCTCGAACAAAGACACCGCGCACGAAACGGAATGGAAATGAAAGAATTTTGAGGGCACGCGACACGCTCACTGTCAAGCGATTACGAGAGCTCGCTAAATATCTTTATTTTATTTTCGAATATCCCGAAACGAGACGTCGCGGCGCATATCGTGCGTGTTTACCCGGCAAAAAACCACGTGCCGAGCTGGTCGCAGTTTTTTTTTGCGGGTTTGCCGCTTTTCTGTGTACTCTCGATTCATTGGAGCGGAATGGCCAATGAAAAACGCTCGTTTAATCGCGATCTGGCCAATGGAAACGACCGCGGTTGATCATGCGCGTGGGGCTTTGCGGTAGTTGCGATTTTCGCCGCTAGAGGCGCTCGCGCGACGCTCCGCGGCCGCCATTACGAGTCGCAATTCCGTGTCCTTCTCGCTCGCACGCGCTCGTGGCTCGTCGGTTGTGTGTGTTTTGCTTTTTTGCGTCTCGCTCGGGTTTTCTCGGCCCCAGTTCCCCACGAGAGGCTTCAAACGCTCTCACGACGCAAGCGAATCTTCGTCTCGAGTTTTCTCCGCTTTTGTTTCCTGCAGTATCGCGGCGTCATAGATCGCAAGGATCGTAAGTGTTAAGCACGTGGATCCTCGTTGCCCTAAAACCCTTTGACCCATCGTCGCCGAGAGAAAAAATAAAACGCCAAGCGAACAATCGCTCGAATAATAAAAACTTGTGTCTCTTTTGTAAGGATTCGAGTGTTGCTCGTGCGTCGATCGAGACTTGCTCGTAAGTTGTCGCGACTACTAGACTTGCGCAAAACAAGAACGTAAAAAAAAGTCAAGATTCGCCAAGCGATATGTACACACGAAGCAGATCTACCGGAGGCGGTCCAGGTTTCGCAAACGGTGAGAAAATTTTCGCTCCAAAGCGCCGACAAACATCTAAAAACTCTAAATTCAAAGCCCAACGAACGAAGCCATTTGCCCCGATAATTCGCGACGTTTCGAGACCGAGAAAAAAATCAATAGCCGCATTCCCGGCGTTCAACAATGGCGGCATCCTCTCAATTCTCGCTTTTTCCCTTTTTTTCTCTCTCTCCGTCCTTTCCGCTCACTCTCCCGAATTTTAACCTCCAAAAACTCACGATCGACTTGTTATTTGTGGATTTCAGTCCGAGGCCAAATGAATCCTGGCAATGCGAACGCCTATCCGGCCCAGAACCCGGTAAGTTTTTCGCCACTCAAAACAAATCCACGAAAATTATTTTCCGAGCTGCATTTTCCTTGTGCACCGCGTTCGAATGCACCGAAAACTCGTAATTTTCAAAAAAACCGCCAAATTTCCGTTTCACTTTTTATCAACAATGGCGTGACGTTTTTTGTTGAGGCCAACCGAATTAACCGAAAAAAATTGAAAAATTTTCATTTTTTCATAAAAAACAAATTTTTAATCAATTTTTTAAATTTTTTATTACGAAAAAATCGAAAAATCATTTTTCATTAACAAAAAATTTCCAATAATTTGTTTTCGGATTTCTGAATTTTTTTTTCTCGAAAAAAATGTGAAATTATCATTTTTTGATTTTTTGTTTATTAATCATCGAAATAATTAATGAAAAATGAATTTTTCGTTGCATTCCGACGAGGCAAACGCGAGTATGACAAAAATGTTCCTTTTTGGTATTTTTCTGGTGTTGGAGTTTCGGAGGACGAGCACAAACGCAATTATCGACTCGGGGTGGGATTTTTGAAACGCTGTAAGAAATTGAGAGGGTGGGGAAAAAAATGAATTTGATTATTTTGGGGAATGAACAAGGAGGGGCGGGAAAAACGTATTTGTGTGTCGAAATTGTTGTTGCGTGTTGTACTAATTAGATAATTGTTCGTGTTACTTCCCTACCCTGCTGGACTGCAGGCACAAAGTAGCTATACAACAATACCGAGGAGGTGTATTTTGCCAGGGGCGAGCTCGCCGGTTGCCCTCATAGCGTAACCGTTAGCCTCGGGATTGATCCTCCGTTATGCATGTAGAGCGGCTCTCGTCTATCTGCAGGGATAAACGAGAGCCGCACACTCACAGGGTTGTACAACGATTCTCTGTCCGAACGGGCTGCGAGGATGAAGCCAGTACCGTCCGTTTTACAATTACTGTTGAGAATTTCATAAAATTACAGTACGATCGTGGATTACGATGAGGAAAAGATTTTCCAACAATTTTGAAGTTTAATGCAACGAAATTCCGTTTTTTCTCAAGCAGATCCTCAAGATTCTTATTCGATATTTGGTCAGGACGATAAAACGATATTTTTTTTGGATCCAAACCAAAAATCGATACGAAAATTGTCATGGTTCGTGAAATTGAAGAAAAAATTGATAGACAAACGTAATTTTTGTTGCACCACAAAGTTGCGAACTTCAGAGGACCAGAAAAGAGATATTTGCATACGATGTTGAAGTTTGCATCGTTGGAAGGCAACGAAATCCTGTTTTTCCTTTAGCAGAGCTAACGATTCTCATTCAATATTAAATCAGGACAATAAAACCATCGTTTTTTACGATTTAAACACAAAAGCAATACGAAAATTGTTGTTGTTTTCTAAATTGCAGAAAAAATAATGAGAACAAGTATTTTTCGTTGGATCTCAACGTTGCAAACTTCAGTGTCGTTATTTGCATTGGGAATTTCATGAATTATCATTGATTTCATAAATTTCATTGTATTTTACAATGAAAATTGCGATTTATCATAAAACTCAATGTTAAATGTACAAAACTACCAATGCAAATAACTTTTTTCTGGTTCTCCGTAGCCTCTTGGAAATTTGCCTCGAACTTTTTCTCATCACACTCCACTATTGTACCGAATTCGATGAAATTCTGAACGTTAATTATAAAACCGAGAGTACGACTTCAAGACGATTACGAGCGAGAAAAGTTGTTGTTTCTTGGTAACGTGAAAAACGTTTGTTTCTCTTGAGAAACAACGGAAAAAACAAGTTTTTGGGTCGATAATCGATCGAGCAAGAAACGCTCCCGTGTGGAAAATGATTCGTCATACGAATAGGGCAAGAGGGAGCCTTTTGGGCAGTGGGTAAAGGCTATCGCGGGGCAGCTCGTAGAGCAAGCACGATAATACGATTGGCGACCACTGGTCCCTGGTGGGATTTCACAACCGTAGAGGTTCCTTGTGTAGCGGCGGAAAACCCACCCTCTGTTTTTACAGTACAATCCGCAAGGCGGTAATTATACGCAGTCCGCCTACAAGCCCGGACTAATTGAGCCTTCGGCGCCGTTCAAGCCGTCAGGACCGATGCAGCAGCAGCAGCAGCAGCAGCATCAGCAGCAGGCGATGAAGCCGAGGCCGCCGCTGCAGCAGCAGCAGCAGCAGCCGATGCAGCAGCAGCAACAAGTCCCTGCGGCTCCGGCGACTCCGCGTTTGAAGCCGATACTAAAAAACAGCAACAGCAACATGGCGGCCAACGCGCCAGGAGCATCTCCGACGAGCAACATTTCGCAACAGCCGCAACCGAGCTCGACACCGGCGCCGGTTCCGCCGCCAGCGCCGACGATCGTTCCTGCAGTTTCGAGCGCAACGGCCGACGTTCCGGCGCCTGATTCAGCGGCGACGAAGCCGCCAGCGCCAGCGGCTCACGACGGCGACGATCCCCGATGGACCGAGGACGATCCCAGCAAATGGGCCGATACCGACGAGCATGGAGCTTGGATGGACACCGAGGACGGACAGCAAGAACGACCCAAGTGGAGACGATTCAAGAAACTCGCTGGCAGTGAGTTTTTCATTCATTTTTCT
Organism: Diadegma fenestrale; assembly: GCA_037043255.1. Classification (NCBI taxonomy): domain Eukaryota; kingdom Metazoa; phylum Arthropoda; class Insecta; order Hymenoptera; family Ichneumonidae; genus Diadegma; species Diadegma fenestrale. The sequence continues at coordinate 2,982,719 of CM073312.1, forward strand.
ACTTTTTTTTTGCACTTTTCCTTCCGGATGGTACGCGTGATGACTCTACACTGCGCAAATTTGAAGACACTGCCGAGTTGACACGAACTTCGGCCCAGAAATGCTTCCGTTGAGCTCGCGTCGACTGCCGCGTTGACACGAGCTTCGGGGCAGAAAATGGGACCGTTGAGCTCGCTTGGACTCGTGCTTTGTCAATGTGAATCAGTCGACTGATGTATCCGTCCAAAATCTCAACGATCTCAAAGTTGTCCACAATTAAAATGCAACGAAAATTGATAATTTTTTCAAGCAGAGCTTCAAAAACTAAATTTACGCAAAAAAAATCGGAAAAATCGCATTGCTGCGTGGACACACTCAAATTTTTCGTTGAAAAGAGCTGAAAAAACTTGGCAAAGTCGTTTTGAATCTATGGAAAGAGAATGTGTACCGGGTGATGGATAAAAATTCTTTTTTTATCGTTTTTATTTGATGACACTGAAGTTTGCAACGTTGAGATCCAACGAAAAATACTTGTTCTCATTATTTTTTCTTCAATTCAGAAAACACCAACAATTTTCGTATTGATTTTGTGTTTAAATCGTAAAAAACGATGGTTTTATTGTCCTGATTAAATATTGAATGAGAATCGTTAGCTCTGCTAAAGAAAGAACAGGATTTCGTTGCATTCCAACGATGCAAACTTCAACATCGTCGTTATTTGAGAGAGTACCGTCGGTTTTAGAAGTACCGTCCAGAATTTAATGAAAATTCGTACGCCAGTAGATTGTGATGAGGAAAATGACGAGTCAAATTTTCAAAAGGCTACAGAGAACCAGAAAAAAATGTTTTTATTGGTAGTTTTGTACATTTGATATTGAGTTTTATCATAAATCTCAGTTTTCATTGAATTTTACAATGAATTTTTATCAATTCTTAGGAGAAATCGCAATTTTCATTGTGGAAAGGAAAAGGTCGAGTAAAATTTTCAAAAGGCTACAGAGAACCAGAAAAAAATATTTTTATTGGTAGTTTTGTACATTTAATATTGAGTTTTATGATAAATCTCAGTTTTCATTGTATTTTACAATGAATTCTTATCAATTCTTAGGAGAAATCACAATTTTCATTGTAAAAAGCAATTAAACATATTAAATCGATGTTAATTCATGTTACCAATACGAATTTTTCTGGTTCTCTGTAATCTCTTGAAAATTTCACTGAATCATTTTCTCATCGCAATCGAGCACCGTACCAAATTTTATGAAATTCTGAACAGTAATTCGGAACCTTCCGAAGAAAAACGAGAAATTCACGCTTTTTGCTCAATGCGCTGGACACTCCAGACCCATGTGTGTCTACGGAGGCTCAATTGTGAAAATAATCAATAAAAATTCATTTTTCGTTGAATTTTAACGATGAAAATTTCAGTTTTTTGGTTTTTTTTTGGTCGACATTTCAAGTTTTTTGGTCGACAAATTGTGCAGACAAGCCGAACAAGAAGCTGAAAAGGTCGCGGATGAATCAACGACTGCGCAAAGTTCTGAATTCATTTTTCGTTGAATTTTAACGATGAAATTTTCAGTATCGTGATTTTTAAGCTCGAGTACTTTGCGAACCGTTTGTCAGGATGAATAAAAAGTTTTTTGGTCGATAAATTGTGCAGACAAACCGAACAAGAAGCTGAAGAGGTTGCGGATGAATCAACGACTGCGCAAAGCTCTGATGCCAAAGAACGCGATAATGGTGTTGAACGAGATGAAGGCAGGAGTGCATTTTACTTTTCCGGAGACACAAGCGATAATGCCGAATTCGTTGTTCCTGGTGCACGCGGAGCTTGAGGGAAAGATTTACGTTGGTCAGGGTCTGTCGAAGCCGCTGGCGCGTCAGAACGCGGCGGAAAACGCGCTCAAGTGTTTGTTGCTGGAGAAAATGACGGCGGCGGCGATGAAAGAGCGCGTGGACGCGGAGAGCGAGTCGACGGGGACGACGACGGGCGCGACGCCGATGGAGACGGGAACGTCGACCGGAACGAGCGAGGAAACGGGCCAGGAGGGTGGCCAAGCGACGGGCAAAGAAGAAAACGGCGAGGATGGCGCAGAGGACAACGACGACGTGCCCTGGAGCTCTTTGGCGAGCTTCGCGCTTTACAAACTCTTTCTCGAGTGGCAAAACCAAGGCACGGTCGTTCCCATCCCAAGACCCGGCGTTCCGGCGCTCACGAAAAACCGACCGGAGCCAAAACCGTCTACGGAGAAGCAACTTCCTGCCAACGCCGCTGACATCCATCCGGTAATGCTGCTCAACCAGATGAGGCCTGGCACGACCTACACGGAGGTCGGACGCGTTGGCACTCCTCCCAACATTCAATTCACCCTCGGAGTGGAAATCAACGGCTGCACATACACCGGAACCGGTAAATCCACAATTTTCCCCATTCCAATGACTTTTTTCTCTCGATTTCTCACAATTAATGACCGAAATTCGTTTTTTTCTTGGGACCACAGCAAAAAACAAGAAAGACGCCAAGAAACAGGCTGCCAAAGAAGCTCTCAAGGCTCTCTACAATCTCGACTATCCTGAGGAAATGAAAACCGAAAATCCCGACGCAGTGATCCACTGAGTTTTTTGACACGATATTTAATTGATAAAATTCATGAAATTCATGAAAATAGCGCCCGACACGCGAGTACACGTAATCACCGACCCACGCAAACCGACAAACACTTGTTGACTAAATTCAAACCATTGCGTTTATAACAAACGCATCTACCGATCAATAATTACGCCGAAACGACGAAATTCTTTTCTCGTTTTATCGGATTTAGTATTATTATACAAATCGTAGACACTAACGATACTCTCTAGCTCGTCTCATTCTTCTTCGTCGGTTTCAAGTCATTCTTTTCGATCTTCAAGGAATATCCATTTTACCTTTTTTTCAACTCTCAAATTGTTAACTTCGTGTGTGAAATATCATTCTACGAGCTCCTTATCGAGCCATCATTTTATTTGTATAGGCAGAAATGTAAAACCGTTTTTTCTGATCAATAAATATTTCCCATCGCGGACACATTTCCCTTAATTGGTTTTCCAGTTTTTTTTCCATCGCTTCTTCGTTGCATTGGACAATCGAGTTTTTGGCTCTCTGGGACGTCGATTTTCTCGCGAATAATTCGGAACATCGATAAAATGAAAATTGAGTCAGTTTTTTGCGAGTTTCAGCATTTTTGCTAATTTTTCGAAATTTTATCCCAAAAAATTTCATTTCGTTCGAATTTCTGCGTCGTACGAACTTTTTTTTGACTCACGATGACGTCGATTTTCTCGCGAGTAATTGCGAACATCGATAAAAGTGAAAATTCACTCAATTTTTCGCGAGTCTGAGCATTTTTGCTAATTTTTCGAAATTCTATTAAAAAAAATTCCATTTCGTTCGAATTTATTTGTAGTACGAACTTTTTTTTGGCTCACGGAGACGTCGATTCTTTCGCGAACAATTCCGAACGTCGATCAAGTGAAAATTTATTCAATTTTTCCGAAGTTCGAGCATTTTTTCAAAATTTTATGAAAAAATTCCATTTCGTTCGAATTTTACTGTCGTACGAACTTTTTTCTGGCTCACGGAGACGTCAATTTCCTCGCGAATAATTCTGAACATCAATAAAGTGAAAATTGACTCAATTTTTCGCGAGTTTGATCATTTTTTCGAGATTTTATCAAAAAAATTCCATTTCGTTGGCATCGCTTGCGCATTTCTCGGGTTTGTTGATCGAGTGTGTTGACGCGGCTGCCATGGCAACGCGGTTTCGGTCTTGTATGGAGTCTCGCAAGAGTTTCTGGTATTTGGTTGTTGCAACGACACGCGATGATGGAGTCTCTGAAGCTGGTGGTCGTGGGGCCTGCAGGGGTAAGGGAAGAGCAAAAGTGTAACGAGCAAAATTCGTAAATTCCAATAAAATCTATTTATTTGATAATTTCAATGTTTTTTTTCATCAATAACAAAAATTTTCAACAACGTGTGGGTTTGGAATAAAAACAAGGCCGGAAAAACGACAATTTCGAATTACTTGGCGGACGCGACGGACCTGGCGTCGGATTACAGGCCGACGAGGGGCGTGAGAATTTTGGAATTCGAAGTCGCTGGCGTGAGGGTGAAAAATTCGACGACGAAGGTCGATGTCGAACTTTGGGATTGCAGCGGAGATCGCAAGTGAGAAAAAAACACAAAAATTGTACATAAAAACGAGGAAAATCTGTGGAATTTACTAATTTTTGTCGTCAGATACGAAACGAGTTGGCCGGCGATGAGGAAAGACGCGCTCGGTGTGGTTTTCGTCAACGGAAATCATTCGGACGAGCATCATCATCGAGATCTCGAGAGAATGTTCGATTATTTTGTGACCAAGCCAAAACTCGAGCCAAAGAGTTGCGTCGTGTTTCACTTTGACCCGGACAAAGCTCGAGGCTCGGAAAGCGTGAAAAATGTTTTGCGTGAGTCGTTTTGAAGTTCTCCAGACAATTTTTTCCATTTTTTCAAGTTTCCTCGTCGATTTTCATTAGTTTTCGTGTTTTTTTTCGACCGGGCAGCCTCGGCTTTCGCGAGAATCTCCCAAGTCGCGTGCAACGTGGACGAGGGCGGAGCAAAGTTGAAAAATGATTTTTTGGCGTTTTTGAGCACATTGACTACGAGGAGGCAGGAAAAAACGGAGCAGGAAGAAAATAACATTATGAGGGACACCGGCGGAGCTTTTCCGGCGAGGTGAACGCGCCGGGGAGCAAAAAAACGTGACGAAAAGTCCTCGAGAAGTGTCTCAACTCGCGGATTTTCATTTGGACCATTAAAAAATGAGGAGAAAAGTGAAAAATGCGTTTTTATTGCGATTTTCCATTAGCTTTTCGCCGAGTCAGTTTGAGCGCTCGTCAGAAAATCGTTCAATTCGTTCCAGGCGGTTTGGACTTGTTGCATCGTGACCGAATGGCTCCACAGGGTGGAAAAAACGACCGTGGCTTGCTCGACTTGCTCCAGATTGCTGGGCTGGGCCTGAATTCTCAATTTGGCTTCCGTTTCCGTCATCGAGTCTCGCTCGATGACTCTTTTGATGGTTTCCTCATAAGGAATGATGCAGGTCCAGATTTCGTGGCAAACGAATTGCCATTTGGCTTGGATGAGCACAGCGGCTTCCATGACGATAACGTGCGAGCCATCGTGATAATGGCGATCGATTTGTTTTCTCGCTTCTTGGAGAATCGCAGGCCAGACAGCGTTGTTGAGTTTTTCGAGTTGTCGCTCGTCGCCAAAGACGATTTTTCCCAGAGCTTTTCTGTCGATCGTTCCGTCCTGCTTGAGAATCGACTCGCCGAAATTCTCAACGACTAGCTCGAAACATCGCTGCCCAGGCTCGTAAAGGTCGTGCGCGATTTTGTCGCAATTTACCAACGCGGCGCCCAGCGAACGGAGCTTCAAGGCCACTGAGGATTTTCCGCTTGCGATTCCGCCCGTCAGGCCGATTATGTAGGGCTTCATCGCGCGACTCCCGGCCGCAGCGTCTCCCGGAGCAAGCCCAGCTCGCTCTTTCAACCTCGTACCCAAAAGCCTCATCCTTCGATTGCTCGAACTTATTTTTTTCTCCTCGTGCTCCTCGCGGTCCGAATCCTCCGCGAGTTTCACCACGCAAACCTCCAGAGGAGCCAGCCCTTTGCTCCTGCGAAGCTCGTTCACTTTTCCAGCTCCTTTCACCGTCTCCTCGCTCACGATTATCATCTCCAAACTCGCGTCCCATCCCGTTGGCCCGTACATGTCCGTTATTGGCACGAGATCGTATCGCGTCAGAGGATCTACGTCCTCCAAGAAATCTCGCAAATCCGCGATCCTCTTCGTGCATGGCTCTATCAACTCCCACAGAACTTTGCCTGCAAATGCACGAAAAACCATCATCGATAATGTTACTGAAGTTTTGCTTAGTGCAAACGATTCTGCAACGTTTTTCTATTAATTTTTTGTTCAATTTCAAAAATCATGAGGATTTTCGTATCGATTTTGGGTTTGGATCCTTAAAAAATATCGTTTTATCGTCCTGACCGAATATTGAACAACAATCTTGAGATCTGCTCAAGAAAAAACGAAATTTCGTTGCATTCCAACGATGAAAACTTCAACGTCGTTATTTAGCAAGACACTAAAGTTCGCAACGTCGGGGACCAACGAAAAATGCGATTTTCCATGAATTTTTCGTTCAATTTCAAAAATCATGACAATTTTCGCATCGATTTCCGGTTTGGATCCTAAAAAAATATCGTTTTATCGTCTTGACCGAATATTGAACAAGAATCTTGAGATCTGCTCAAGAAAAAACGAAATTTCGTTGCATTCCAACGTTGCAAACTTCAACATCGTTATTTAGCAAGACACGGAAGTTTGCAACGTCAGGGACCAACGAAAAATACGATTTTCCCTTAATTTTTTGTCCAATTTCAAAAACCATGACGATTTTCGTATCCATTTCTGGTTTGGATCCTAAAAAAAGATCGTTTTATCGTCCTGACCGAATATTGAACAAGAATCTTGAGATCTGCTCAAGAAAAAACGGAATTTCGTTGCATTCCAACGATGCAAACTTCAACATCGTTATTTAGCAAGACACGGAAGTTTGCAAAGTTGAGAACTAACGAAAAATACGTTTTTTTATTAGTTGTTTGTTAAATTTCAAAAATCATGATAATTTTTATATCAATTTTTGGTTTAGATCATAAAAAAAGAAGAAACAACAACTTTTCTCGCTCGTAATCGTCTTGAAGTTGTACTCTCGGTTTTATAATTAACGTTCAGAATTTCATCAAATTCGGTACAATAGTGGAGTGAGATGAGAAAAAGTTCGAGTCAAATTTCCAAGAGGCTATGGAGAACCAGAAAAAAGTTATTTGCATTGGTAGTTTTGTACATTTAACATTGAGTTTTATGATAAATCGCAGTTTTCATTGTAAAATACAATGGAATTTATGAAATCAATGTTAATTCATGAAATTCCCAATGCAAATAATGACACTGAAGTTTGCAACGTTGAGATCCAACGAAAAAGACTTGTTCTCTTTATTTTTTCTTCAATTTAGAAAACAACAACAATTTTCGTATCGATTTTGTGTTTAAATCGTAAAAAACGATGGTTTTATTGTCCTGATTAAATATTGAATGAAAATCGTTAGCTCTGCTAAAGAAAAAACAGGATTTCGTTGCGTTCCAACGATGCAAACTTCAACATCGTATGCGAATATCTCTTTTCTGGTTCTCTGAAGTTCGCAACTTTGTGGTGCAACAAAAAATACGTTTTCCCATCAATTTTTTGTTCAATTTCACGAACCACGACAATTTTCGTATCGATTTTTGGTTTGGCTCCAAAAAAATATCGTTTTATTGTCCTGACCAAATATTGCATAAAAATCTCGAGATCAGCTCAAGAAAAAACGAAATTTCGTTGCATTCTTTTGCGTTTCTTCCAAAATACGTATTTCTCAAGAATTTCTACCGGTCAACATGTTTGTGTCGGTGACGCCGACCGTCAGCTTGTCGGTGCAACGTAAAACAGCTTCGCTGAGTAGAATTTTGTGTCCCTCGTGAAGCCGATCGAAAGTTCCGCCCAGGACGACGCTGTCGCGAACCCTGACGTCGTCTTGCTCCGCGGAGCAACGATCTGCGTCGAGGAACGACGAAGCGTCAGGCTCGTTTTCCACGACGATGAATTTGCAGCCTGCGGAGGCATTTCCGAGGCGATCGCGCACAAAAGTGTCAGCCTCGGTCTTGCCGCAGGCTCGATCGAAAATCACGAGCTCGACGGGCCGTTTGGTGTCGATTACGGAGCGTGACGAATTTTTCATCGCCGTCAAGAGGACTCGAACGTCCAGGGGTTGACGGCGTTTCCGTTGCTGCCATTGCTGGAGGGTTTTCAAGGTCGAAGCGATTTCGTAAATGTTGGCGACGGTTTGGGCGTAACAGGGAGCCGGTCGATTGAGTTTAGTCGTCGGGCCAGAAAAATTATTCGGGAATAAAGAATTTTTTTCCGGAAAATATTGTACGTAAAGAGTTTTGAGAACGTGTTCGCCGATGACGGGCAAGATTTTTCGGACTTTGGCCGGATTCGATAAGACCAAAAGTCCCGTATTTGCCATTTCGCGAGATCGAAGCGATTTTTTTAGTTTTTCTTTATTTTTTGGTCTATTTTTGCTTGGTGTTTGCTCTCGAACACTCACAACACTGATTAACCTTAAAAACGACGATTTTGGAATTGGCAGCGCGATTTTACGCGCATTACGTCGCGGACGAGTATTTTAGGAGAAAACGAGCAGAGGCAAACTTGTGCGTACCGCAACGCACGTCTAAATCGCTCGTCGCATCGCCTCGTCATTAGACTAATCGCGGATGAATGCAAAACGAGGATTTACTTTATCGCGTTCCGTTCGTCAAATCGCGGAAAATTTTAAAGTCGCGGACGTTCGAGCGATTAACGCGTGTCATCTGGCGGAACGATAATTTAGTTTGTCGACGTGAACGCATGTTGCATCGTAATGTGCGCATTGTTGTTTTTTTAGCATTTTTAAAGGGAAACTATAATTATGCACGTGGACGTGCAGCAGCAGCGTAGATTGTATTATTGCTGCGCGATATACTTGTCATTGTAGTGTTTTTTGTGTTGTGCATATCGGTCGAACGAGGAAGTTTGAAAAATGGCCATTAGGGCGCAGCACCTGTCGAGGCTCGAGCCAGTTTTGCCGCAGGCCTCGAACTACGTTTCTGACATTTCGCGAGCGCGCAGTGACAGAAGACTGCGCGTTGTTTTCTTTTTTCGTTGGAGCGTTCGTCGAACGTGAGAGCGTGTTTTTCGTTACGTTTCGCTCGCAGTGTGAAAATTAGTCGGGATCGCGGAGAGAGCTACGCAAAATGTAGAAGTTTGAGGAAATAATTATTTCGAGGGCGATGAGAGAGGGGGAACGAGGGGAAACGTTTGTGTAGGATCGCGTACGTCGTTCCATCGCTAAAAAGGCGCTCGTGTGTCGTCGATACATATATACGCTGGTGCAATACGAGCGCAAACCGAAAGCTCCTCTCCCTTCTCTCGTATTGATCCCTCTCTTAGTACTGAATGTTTTTGGAAGGGCAAAAGAGGGGGAGGAGGGGGCGAAGAATCTCTGTGGTCAAGTGTATGTGCGTGTGTTTGTAAACCCGTGGTGCAACAACGAGGGTGACGAAGACGACGACGTCGAATTGGACGACGATGTTGGATTGAGAATTGTCCGATAGTTGGCGAGTCGGTGATATAAGTCTCTGGTCTCGCGCGAACACGCGAGATTCCCGATCACAATGGAGATCGTTGGTGATTACGAGTACAACACGAAAGATCTCATTGGACACGGAGCTTTCGCCGTCGTTTTCAAAGGCAGACACAGAAAAGTGAGCAATTCAACTTTTTTACTCCGTTTTTAGCCTTCGGGACGAAATTCACCGCGCGATACGAATCGTTGTTTCAGAAATCAAACTTCGTCGTCGCTATCAAGAGCATCACGAAAAAGAGTCTCGCCAAATCGCAGAATCTCCTCGGCAAGGAAATCAACATTCTCAAAGTCAGTGCGATTTTTTCTTTTTTCCTCCCCAAACAATAAATTTCTCGTCAATGAGTTTTGTCCCCGAGATTTTAGCTCGACGCTATTGTTACAAAGCGAAACGATTACTTGCAGGAATTGACGGAATTACATCACGAAAATGTCGTCGCTCTGTTGGATTGCAAAGTGAGTAAAAATCCATTTTCCTCGTTTTTTTTCTAAATCAAACAATCTGAACGAATAATTTCCGTGGTACCAACGAGCGTTTTGTTTTGCAGGAATCTAATCACAATGTCTTCCTTGTTATGGAGTATTGCAACGGCGGAGATTTGGCGGATTATTTAGGAGCCAAGGGTACGTTGTCGGAAGACACGATAAGAGTGTTCCTGAAGCAATTGGCAGGTGCGATGAAAGCGCTGCACGCCAAAGGGGTTGTGCACAGGGATCTGAAGCCTCAGAATATTCTACTGAGTCACAGTTGCGGCAAAGCGTGCCCGCAGCCTCACCAGATAACTCTGAAAATTGGTAAAACGCAAAACACACATATTTTTATGCATTATTTCGATAATTAGCCGTTCGAGTACACACCGGGTCAATTTGACCCCGAAATTTTGTTTTCATCGATCGTTTGGTATTTAAATTCGAATATTCTACTTTATTATCCCTTTCGAGTACACACTGGGTCAATTTGACCCCAAAATTTCGTTTTCACCAATCGTTTGGTATTTAAATTCGAATATTCTACTTTATTAACCCTTTCGAGTACACACTGGATCAATTTGACCCCAAAATTTTGTTTTCATCGATCGTTTGGTGTTTAAATTCGAATATTCTACTTTATTAACCCTTTCGAGTACACACTAGGTCAATTTGAACCCAACATTTTGTTTTCATCGATCGTTTGGTATTTGAATTCGAATATTCTACTTTATTAACCCTTTCGAGTACACACTGGGTCAATTTGACCCCAATATTTTGTTTTCACCGATTGTTTCGCATTTAAATTTGAAATTCATAATTGCTTGACAATCTCGAGTACACTCTGGGTCAATTTGACCCGAAAATTTTGTTTTTCACCGGTTGTTTGGCATTTAAATTCGAATATTCTACTTCATTAACCCTTTCGAGTACACACTGGGTCAATTTGGCCCCAAATTTTGTTTTCATCGATTATTTGGTATTTTAATTTGAATATTCTACTTTATTAACCCTTTCGAGTACACACTGGATCAATCTGACCCCAAAATTTCGTTTTCACCGATTGTTTCGCATTTAAATTTGAAATTCATACTTTTTTGACCCTCTCGAGTACACACTGGGTCAATTTGACCCCAAAATTTCGTTTTCACCAATCGTTTGATATTTGAATTCGAATATTCTACTTTATTAACCCTTTCGAGTACACACTGGGTCAATCTGGCCCCAAAATTTTGTTTTCACCGATCGTTTGGTATTTAAATTCCAATATTCTACTTTATTAACCCTTTCGAGTACACACTGGGTCAATTTGACCCCAAGGTTTGTTTTCACTGATAATTTGGCACTTAAAATCGAACACTTTGATAGAAGGAATGATCGGGTTTTGTGCGTCGTGTTGCTTTTCGTTGGTAAACGTGATTTTTTGGGTGTGCAGCTGATTTTGGATTCGCAAGGTTTCTGCAAGACGGTGTGATGGCGGCGACGCTGTGCGGTTCGCCGATGTATATGGCGCCCGAGGTGATAATGTCGTTGCAGTATGACGCAAAGGCCGATCTGTGGTCGCTGGGAACGATAGTTTTTCAATGTTTGACAGGAAAAGCTCCTTTCCAGGCGCATACGCCTCAGGCGCTTAAGCTGTTTTACGAGAATCACGAGAATCTCGGTCCCAAGTGAGTGAGAAATCGAGTGGCAGGAGGAAAACGAGGAGGAGGGAGTTTTTATGGATGCGCTTGTTTCAGGATCCCGTTGGGGACGTCGCCGGAGTTGTCGCACCTGCTGATGGGTCTGTTGAGAAGGAACGCCGTGGATCGAATGCCGTTTGATCAATTTTTCAGCCACGAGTTTCTGCAAGGACCCCGAGAAATTGCCAACGCGACGGTGCCCGTGGAACTGCCCGCTTCGCCGATCAATCTCGCCGAACTGAGGATCGCGAACGAGGCCGCTGCGGCAACTGCGACTGCGGCGACAGGCGCGGGCGTGACTAATTCCGGAGCCGATACGAGCAGCCCTTGCTCCAGTCCCGAGGACGATTTCGTGCTGGTACCGAGCGATCTCAGCAGCGACACCGACAACAATCCACACCAGGTGAAATACGCGAAACAAACGAGTCGCGAAGCAATCAGTCCACCGCGTCCATGTTTCTTACCGATCTCGGAACCCATACCCGTTCCGTCGCAGAGAAGCGGAGGTTTGGCGGCCGAGCCCTCGTCCCCATCGCCGCGGGCGTGTCGAACGGAAAACAGCGGAGTCGGAGGCGCAGCAGCGGCAAGAGGAGGCGAAAGCGGCATGATTGGAGGCGGTAGCGTGGTCCCGCGTTCCCAGCCGATTAGCATGAGACGCAGCAACGATCCTTACCGGAATCACGGCCCGAATATCGGCTCGTTGAGCCCGCCGAGCGTCCAATTCGTTATCGGCACTCCACCGGGCAGAAGGACGAGCGAGACTCCGCCTCCTCCGAACACGTGGCAGGTCAGTCCGGTCGCGAGACACTCGCACGCGCCGAGCGGCACGTCGCCGTTGCGACGATCTACCGGAGGCAACAATAGCGCCTCGTCGCCTCTTCTGACCGGACCGCTCGCGGTTCTTGGCTCACCGACCAGTCGAGCCCTCCACGAAAACAACAACACCCTCAGGCACTCGCCGGTCATTCCTTTTGGCACTCGAGCCGTCACCCTCCCAGAAATCTCCGAAGCCACCAGCTTCCGAGATTTCTTCCCTGAGCTCAATCCCTCCTCGACCCACAACACAACCATCATGGACGACCGTCCATTGACCTTCATAGCTCCTGAATTACCCGAAGAGACTCTGCTCGAACGCGAGCACAACGAGATCCTCGCCAAATTGAATTTTGTTGTCGCTCTTTGCGAGTGCGTCAGCGAGGTCGCGAGAACTCGCGCCGGACCCCTCGGAGATCCTCTCGGCGCTATGGAACAGGCTGGCAACGCCGCTACCAAGAGAAGAGCCGAACAAGTCATTCTTTTCGTACGAGCTCTACAATGGCTCAGCTCTGGCTTGAGTCTCGCGACCCAACAGCTCGAGGCTGGCCGACTCCAGCCCACGGCCAGCGTCAAAGAAGGTGAAACCTCCAAAATTTTATCTCTCGAATCGTCAACGATTTTTACGCTCTTTACCAGCCGAAAATTCACTCAAAACTCGTTTCAGTCGTCAGCACAATGAACGACAAGTATCGAGCGTGCTTAGCCGAGTGCAAGCAGCTCAACAGCGCCGGTTTGCTACGCCAAACTGGAGCAACGGCCGACAAAATTCTGTACAATCACGCGATACAAATGGTAAATATCCAACCTCACACGCTTTTTCACTCACAACGAATCAACCAACTGCAAACTCATTTTTTTCAACCCTACAAAACGGAGTAAAAATTAACTTTACACTAGGGGTGTGCGAATATTAAAATTCGATTCGATTTTCGAATCGAATATTCATCGATTTTTCGAGTATTCGATAAATTTCCAAAAAATAGCGGATTTTCGCAAATCCTTGCGAATTTTTTTCCGAATATTTTCGAAAAAACATCGAACATTCGAAAGAAAATCGAATGCTCGAAGAAAAATCGGATATTCGAAAAAAAATCGAATACTCGAAAAAATGTCACATATTCAAAAATATCGAATATTCGGTTTGAAATTCGAATCAAACAATTTGATTTGATTCGATGTCGAATATTACAAGTTTTTAAATATTCGCAAACCCTTATTTTACACGTTTTTTAACGTGACCCCAGGCGACTTTGCGCCCTTTCTCCCTTTTCCATCGTTTTTGACGATTTTTTTGACTTTGAGCGAAATTGCCCCAGACTCACGTGATCTTGCATTAAAAACGAAAAGAATGAGCCCAAGTCGAATCTTTTTCGTCAAATTTTACCGGAAACATGAACTTATCAAAACAAGTCAACGAAATCATACCCTTAAGGACCAAAGTACATGAATTTTTTCGTTGCAACGATTATGATGAAGAGAAAATTAAATTCCATCGAGTTTTGACTGTCAAAAAATCGATTTGAATACCTAAAAGTGCTGAAAAACTGAAAAACACAGTTCAACGTTAATCTAGAAAAAAAATTCGCTCTAATTCGTAGTTTTAGAGTTAACCATTAGGTTAATTAATTAGTTAATTAGTTAGTTAGTTAGTTAATTAATTAATGAACCCTAATTTGGTTAATTAATTAATTAAATTAATTAATTAATTCATTAAATTAGGGTTAACGAGCTTAACCAAAACGAATAATCCAAACGACGAGAAAAATGCGATATAACGTGAGAATATTTGCGACAGTGTCAGTCGGCGGCGTTGGACGAGCTTTTCGGGAACCCGGCGGAATGTTTCCAGCGTTATCACACGGCCCAGATATTGTTCCACTCGTTATCGCAGCACGTAAATCACAGTCAGGACCGAGCGCTCCTCATCAAGTGTAAGTTGCCTCACTTTCGTTCCCTTCCCTTTAGTAGTTTCCTTCTGGAGAGATTGCCGATCGATTTTCACGTGCATTGTGTGTCTGCAGATAAGGCAGCGGTCGAGAAGCGTTTGTACGTGCTGCAGCAACAAGGCTACATCTACGCGACCGACCCGACGTAACGTACGTAAAGCAATGACATCTCGTTGTATGAGAAATTGACAAAATATAAAGATGTATACAAAAATGACGAACTGCTACGCGTGCAGAGCGGGAATGGCAACCGGACGGAAAAAGGACGCAGAGAATGAATATAAATTGTAATATTCGCCTTCTCGGCGAGTCTCGTATCCATCAATGACTAATCATGGTTATTATTACCTAATCTTTTATTTCGTATAAATATTATATATATATATATTCTATAATAGTGATTAAGGATCAAACGAAAAGCATACTAACCGCTGTAGTGGAAAAGGAACAAGAGAAAACAAAGTAAAGATTTTTTTCTGTACAACTTCCGGTTTTTCGTCTCTTTATTTTCAACATTCCTTCAATTCTCAATTCCTCAAATTCCGGAAACGACGCTCGGGCGATTTCTCGTTTCGTGTTTTCCGTTTTTTAGATCGTACCGCGTTTTCGACTAATTTTTCGTCTTCCGGCGAAATTGCCCCAGCGATCCGGCATTGAAAATGGAAAATTCGGGTCATTCTGACCCCCAGGTCACCGGAATAAGTGAAAAAAATGAGAAAAATTCGAAATTATTAGAATTCAATGAAATTTCGTGCGAATTTTCTTTATTATTAAATATGAATATTCAAATTTTTTGGGATTTTTATTCTACGCAGTTACTGTAGACAAAATATTTGAAAAAATGTGTGTCATGGTGTTTGGCGCTTGAGAACGTTGTCACAGAATTTTATTGAATTCTTATCGTATTGTCGCATGCAGGCAAATTCCTTAATTGCTTTATTTCCGTCGATAAAATCGGCCGGGGCGTGAGTAATCGTGAAAAAATGGAACTAACGAGGGCGCGATGACGTAGCGCGCCAAAATCGATGGCGATCGATAAGAGTTATCGCTAGTCTTTGTGCTCGATAGCTTTGGGAGGATTGTCTCTGTAGAGCACGTAGTTCAAGGCGGTGGCGAGCGTGGTCCATGCGAGGTAGGGCGCGATGAGGTAACCGGCGATCGGGTTAACTTGATAGAACGCAATTCCCATGGCTGCGGTGCTTACCCACAGAGCAGAGACCTCGTAGAGCGCCTGAGAAAAAAGCACGATCGCGCGGTTATCGTCGCAGCAGCCGAATTTATTGGCCGAGCTTGAATGACCTTGGGAACGGAATTAATTTGAAAAGGAAGAAAATCGTGGGCGATATTTACGAGTTTGATGTTGTGCGCGCCGAAAAATATCGGAGTCCAGGCCCAGTTGATCAGCAGGTTCGCGCCGTAGAGCGAGAGCGGCACGGCCGCGCCCTGGAACCCATTGCCCGACGTCCAAACCAAGTACGACGCGTAGCCCATGGAACAGTAAAGACTCGTCCATACAGGGCCGAACGCCCAATTGGGCGGTCTCCATTCAGGCTTCTTCAGAGACTATGCGAAAAAAGCGCGTTATGCTTGACGATTTTAGGAAAATGAGTAACGAGCTCTCGCGAGTACTCACATCGTACCACGGATTTATGTTTTTTCTGGTTATGAAACCACCGGCGATTCCGCCGATGTTTGGCAGAATCGTGGCAGCGACTGCGGGCCAAACGATTTTAACGGGCATTTCGCGAAATTGTGTGTAGGCGCGCGTTGTTCACGAGACGTTCGCGACGGTGAGACTGACTCGAAGACTCGACTACGCGAGTTATCGCTGCCTCGTACGCAGCAAGTACGTGAGAAAAACTCATTTTGGTGGGGATCAACGATTTATTGAGAAAAATCGATATTCGTCGCAATCCGCGCGGCTGTTTGTTTTGTTACGCTATCGTGGTCATTGTTGTCGCGCCCAATAACCGGCGGGCAACGTGACGAGCGGTTTGTGTCAAGGTCACGGGAACAGGTCGGTGTTTTATCGACCGTCGGTATGGTAGAAATCGCAGTGACGCAGTTTCTGTTTTTTTTCCATCGCCCACCACGACGAGCAGGTCCATGACCGCGATCAGCTGATCCTCTAAATGACACAAATCGCTCGACGAATTCAGCAAAAGAAAACACAAGAATTCTGCAAAAAAATGCGTCGCATCTTGACGAAAAAATGCCTCTCGGTTGTGCTGCAGGAAATGTTACGCAACCAGATGATGCCGGCGAATTCCGTCGTCGAATTAAACGGCCGCCATAGCAGCCACAAAATTAAGTGCATAAAAAGAAGATCCGAGCAGTGCAATCATCGAATCGCGTTCAGGGGCAAATGAAGCGACGGACTTTCTCTGCAGTCGCAGACTCGCTCCTGCGGACATAGTACGTAAAACTTCCATCCAATTATACGATATAAATTCTTTATTAATCTTATCGCGGCAGTTGGTGGCTCGTCAACAACGCAAACATTTGCTTCGCGGATCGCGAATTCGGGATCGAAAGAATCGTCCCGTCAAAATACAGTTTTGCTGCTTTTTACAATCAAAAAACATCGCGAGCTCGTTAAATTGGCAAAATTTTCGTCACCGTCAAAGTTTTTTTCTGCTTGAATAAAAAACGTCCATTTGGTACTTGTCGTAAGCAGGATTTCTCATCACTACGTATTTCCAGTGAAACTTTTCAGTCGCGAGAGCAACGAAACTAAAAAAATAACCGATTCCCAAAGCGACCAAAGCTCCGTGAAGTTTGTGCAAGTTGACGAGAGTCTGTTGCGGCGGCGACTTGAATCTGAGCTCAACGATTTTCGACCATTCCGTTACGTCGCTCAGCCACTTGGCGACAAATCCGGCCTCGACGATTCGCCGTATCTGGGAGTGCAAAAAAAGTTCAAGATTTCGCTAAAAACTCAATTTTTCTAGATTTTCTGAGCATTTTTCCAGTTTAAATACCGTTCGGTCAACTTGCGCCTTTAGCGGAGAATTCTTGTCCATTCCGATGGACACGGGCATGTCGATTAGACATTCCGTCATTATGTGCAAGTCTCTGTCCGCTTCGGCTTTGTCCTCGCTTGAAGCGTTTCTTGTTTTTGTGTATTCGAGCTTTTGGCGCGCGGCTCGAGCTTGTTTCAGGACGTAGACGTTTTCGTAGTAGGCAAAAGTGCCGTTTGCCACTCGGGCGATCGCTTCTTCCTCGTTGTTGGTCAATTCGAATTTTTCTCCTATTTTTTTAACGTCCTCGTCGGAGGACGACAAAAAAAGGGCTTGTTGCTCGTCGTTCCAACCGCCAGCTCCGATGGAACTCTTGGCCAAGTCGGCTATCGTGTCAATCGTCACCCTGACGCAGAAATTTTGTTGCATTTTTGTTGACGGGAAAGTTTCAGAGATTCAGAAGAATATTTACCGTTCCACCGGATTAGCCAGAGTCGCCGTCATGCTCGCTCTGTAAGCGACCGTGACGAGGATTCCGTAGAGCCACCACCAGCCAATGAAAACCCTGACGGCCCAGGCGGCTGGAATTCTTGGCAAAGAGACTTGGAGCAACATGCTGTACGTGTACAAAATGCTGTTCCCTGGCTCGGTGAAAAGATCCAGGCTCTCGAAAGATTTTCCTGATGGTTTTGTTAGAGATTTTTTTACGGTGCTACGAAACTTTTGTAACACGTTGCACGTTTTTTCGGCTTGTTTTTTTTTAGTATGGGGGCTTATGTACTTTTTGTATGTTCGGGCAAAGAGATGGAAGATACAAGCACCGAGAAACAGAGTCAGAATCACTGCGATCCAGGTGTACAATCTGTTTGGGAAATTACCATTTTAGATTATTTGTGGCATAAACTCGATTAGATTGCTGGCTGAGAAGTTATCGAGGTTTGTACATGTGTGTTCTTCTATCGCGTTTACTGCGAAAACGGTGGCATGTGGAGTAAAAGTGAATAGGACCAATATTGTAGGCGTTGAAATTCTCTACAAAAAAGCTCTCGGCGAAATTTTTCCATACCCGATAGTTCAGGAGTTAAACCATGGGAAAGGACCAGGCCTTGGAAAAAGAGGATTCCTTTTCGATTCGCTCTCTGATCTAAACTACCGGAGATAGAGACCTTTCCTCGGGGACTTTTTTGTAGATTTTTTAATCCTCTACAAAATTGGTCCTATGGACTTTTGCTCTATAACCAACCGTTGCGGCGCTACGAGCGGAAAAAGGTGAAGAAAAATTTCGCCTCGTTAAATATTTGTTTCGTTAGTTTTCAACCTGAAAGGAACGATGAGGAGCTTCCAAGAGTTATCAGTCAAGGCTTCAGGAGTTAGAAACGTCAGGCACTCGGTATTGTAAGGCAACGAAAGATCCAGCAGTCGATTGTGTCGAAGAGTGTAGTGAAGATCGCCGATAAGAAAAGCAGCTTTGCCAGCAACAGCTTCGCCCAATAAGCCATCGAAAGAATCATTTTCGCCAGGAGTTCCCCATCGTGAGACGTCGACCCCATAGGGTTGATAGAACTCTGGGACAAAGTTGATTTTGCTGGCGATTATTTGTACAAGTTCGAACTCTATGCCAAGCGCTTGGCCAAATTCATTATCGTCTCGATCGTCCTGTTTTTTGTCTGTCGTTGAAAAACGTTTGAAAGTTTTTCCTGCAACTTTCGTAACAGCTGGCACGTGCTCGAAAACCGCAATTTTCATCAGGGTCTTTTTTAAATTTTGAGTTTTCGAGGCATAGTGATCTTTGCCATAACGATATTTTCCTCTGTACCAAGTATCGAGGTAACGCGTCATTACGAAATTTTCAACTCGCACCGGATAATAAACAGTCTCGAGATTGAACCATTCTCGCGAAACTCGCTCCCCGGAACGACGTTTCGCGGCGCCGAAACGTCGAATAAAAACGACGTTTATTATTCTGTTCCAAAGGTGCTTCATGCTAGATCCGAAGAGCCTCCAATCGTGAATCAGCAGAAAAAATCCTTGAGTATTGATTTTTCTCTCGCTAAACAAAATTTCAAAATTAACGTTTGATAATTTGAGAGAAAATGGAAAAAAAAACTATGGCCGTCCGTAGACACACATGGGTCTGGGGCGTCCTGACGATTTTTACTGTACTCGGACTCGTTTAAAAAATCGGAAAAAATTCAGAAAAGTAGTTTTTGAATCTATAGAAAAATAGCCCGCACTGAGTGATGGAGAAAAATGATTTTTTATTATTTTTATTCAATGATAATTGATACGAAAAACGAGAAATTCACACAATTCGCTGAATGGGCACTCCAGACCCAGGTGTGTCTACCGAGGGTCGAAATTACTGAATTTCGAGTCTCGATTCTCACTTTTCTGCATATTGCAAAAACTGTGTGACTTGACGTCCATTGGCAATCAAAATAATGTACGCGTCACAAGCTGCTGCTTTGCTCTGACTGAGAATCATGTCGATTCGTGTCCTCGGAGGAGAAAAAATTTCGTTTTCCCGAATTTCTATCTACGGCGTTAGAAAAATCGAAATTAATTTAATTCAATTTCCGCATAAATACGACAATTTTTCCAGCATTCCGAAAAAGTTTCTTCTTTGCTTTTTATCTCACCAAATAAATAGGCATGAGTTTTGTTGATGCTCTTATCCGATCGAAATGGAGCAACCTCCGATAATAAGCGTCAATAACGAACGCCATACACTCGCTCCGATTCGATATTTCATCGATTAAGTTTCCAATCACTTGCTCGATCGGTTCAAGGCTCGTTTTTTCGCAAATTTTTTCATTCATCAAGCTGCAATCAAAACGGTCACTGCACAGTAAATTAAATTTTTGTTGAACACGATAAACTAAATATTTTTTGATAATTTCAAAATTTTCGTTATTTTGACGATATTTTTTTTATTTCTAACGCCATTGTCGTCAAAATTTACGATTGGAATTTACTTTTCGAGATTTTCTAGAATATTTATCGCTGCGATGACAAAATTTTTGGGATTTTTCAAAAAAACGTTCAGGCTCTAACGAAATTTCAATCTTTTCCAAGAAAATTCAATTTTCAGTGTGAGTCTCGGACGATTTCGAAAGATCAATCTGGATTTTCTATACCTTGCCTCTGCGGCGCACCGAATTTTCAAAAAAACCACCAAAGCCACTATGAACGATGACATTGCAATTTTTTGAATGATTTCTTCGAGGCTGCTTGGCAAGAAAAAATAATTATAAAACTTTTGATCCTGCTGGAGGGATTGATCGAGCTCGACTGCGTTTTTTTTCTATCGAACGAGTTGCAATTGAAATAAATTATTCATAACGAGTTTAGCTGCGATCTCGAAATAGCCTCGATGCAAAATTCAAAATCCAATCAACTCCGGAGCTTCTAATCGTTCATGCAAATCGACTCTCCGACCTTTTCGAGGAATCCTATACAGATGGATTATAAATAAAATCCAACACTGAAAATTAAATTTCGTCAAAAAACGTCGATACTTTGTTGAGTACAGCGAACTAAATATTTTGGGATAATTTCAAAATTTTCGTTATTTCGACAATATTTTTCATATGTAACGGAACTGTCAGCAAAATTTACGATTGGAAGGACAAAAATTTACTTTTCGAAAAGATTTTCTAGAATGTTTTTTGCTGAAATGACAAAGTTTTCGTAATTTTTCGAAAAAAACGTTTAGTTGAACGGATCCAACAAAATTTCCATCTTTTTCAACAAAATTTTATTTTCAGTGTACTTTCCTGAATTTTTTCCGATTTTTTAAGCGAGTCCAAGTACAGCAAAAAACGTCAGGACGCCCCAGACCCATGTGTGTCTGGTGAGATATAAAGCAAAAAGAAACTTTTTCGGAATGCTGGAAAAATTGGCGTATTTATGCGGAAATTAAATTAAATTAATTTCGATTTTTTTAACGCTGTAGATAGAAATTCGGGAAAACGAAATTTTTTCTCCTCCGAGGACACGAATCGACATGATTCTCAGTCAGAGCAAAGCAGCAGCTTGTGACGCGTACATTATTTTGATTGCCAATGGACGTCAAGTCACACAGTTTTTGCAATATGCAGAAAAGTGAGAATCGAGACTCGAAATTTAGTAATTTCGACCCTCGGTAGACACACATGGGTCTGGAGTGCCCATTCAGCGAATTGCGTGAATTTCTCGTTTTTCGTATCGATTATCATTGAATAAAAATAATAAAAAATCATTTTTCTCCATCACTCAGTGCGGGGTATTTTTCTATAGATTCAAAAACTACTTTTCTGAATTTTTTCCGATTTTTTAAACGAGTTCAAGTACAGTAAAAAACGTCAGGACGCCCCAGACCCATGTGTGTCTAGGAAAGTGTACATATCGTATCGTTTCTACGAAAGGTTAACGCCGTCGAGAATGTAAACAAGAAAAACTGTTGGTGTATTCTTGGCTCAGGTAAAAATGCATCGCAGCGATTGCGATCGAGGCTGCAGTGTCATCGAAACCCATAAATAATAATTTTATTCGCGTCACTGTTCGTTTAATTTCATTCCAAAGTGCATAAATATAAATGTGGAGGAAATAACGATGCGCATCATTATAGAATTTTTTATCCGGCTTCGTTTCTTCTTTTTCTTCTGGTCAGTTGAGTTCGTACGTTGAGAAACAAAGGCGAATCTCTCAGTCTTATCAGCAGAAATAATTCTCGTCGAATGATAAAAGTTGCTCGGATAATCTTCCACAATTCCAAGCTGTTTTTTTTTTTCGATTATTCACTCAATTGTTGTCGATCTATTTTGCAGTACGTCAAGAGCCGAAATCATGAGTATCAACAAATTGATTAAGGATCAGCCCAAAGGGCTTTTGGAAGTTTATAGAAAACGTGCCAGTTTCGAGTGGAAATCGATGAGGCTGAATATGTTTGGCGAGGAATATTTAAAATTTCAAGTACGTGCAATTTTTGAGCAAACATTAAAAAACAGAAAAATTTCCATTTTCGTTTTTTGCGCCTCATTTTTCCACATTGTTGACTATTTTTTTTCCAGAATCGTTTGTTCGAGCTCATTGAAACTTCGCCAGCGTTTAAACCGGCGAAAAAGCCAATGACGTTGGACGAGCATCGACAAAGATGCATGGCTCAATCGCGAGCTCTCGCAGACAACGATTTTACGGTGAGAATCATCAACAGAAAAAAAAAATATAAAGCCGGAAAGAAAATGTGACTAAAATTCAGATGAATTTTTGCTCCAGATGCTCCAAGACAAAGGCGCTCTTAATATCACATTCGCTTACGATGGGGGCCTGCCCATAATTACGGGACTAAACTACGGAATGGTGCCCGGCGCCGTAATATCTTTAGGCTCCGAGCGACATTCTTCGTTCGTGGAAAAGTTCATGACCGGTGAAGTGAGTTTTGCACTCAAAAACTATTTCCCAGACATTTCTGTTGGTGAAAGAAAAAACAACATTTTTAAAAATTAATTTCAGATTGATTAATTAATTAATTAATTAAATTCATTAATTTTTCCTTCTAAATTTAATTAATTAATTAATTAATTCTGTTGGTGAAAAGGAAATTAACATTTTTCAAATGAATTTAAGTTTAATTAATTAATTCATTTAATTAATTAATTAATCTATATTTCCAAATTCCTAAATTTAGATTTCTCTAAATTCATTAATTTTTCCTTCTAAATTTAATTAATTAATTAGTTAAATTAATTAATTAATTGATCTAAATTTCTAAATTTCTAAATTGAGATTTCTCTAAATTTAATTAATTAATTAAATTTGTTAATTAATTAATTAATTAAACTTTTTAAATTAATTAATTAAATTTTTAATTAATTAATCAATTAATTAACTAATTAATTAATTAAATTTGGAAGGAAAAATTTGCATTTGATATTTCCAATGATGAAAAAGTCAAAATGAAGCTGCGGAATTGAAATTTTGATGATCTGATTAAAAATTAGTTCAGAGGATGTTTCGCACTGACTGAAATCAGCCACGGAACGAATGTGAAAGGAATGAGAACAACGGCGACGTACGACAAGGAAAAAGGATGTTATATTTTCAACACGCCGGACTTTGAAGCTGCAAAATGTTGGGTCGGTTGTCTTGGTAAATAAATTCATTTCAATTTATATTTAGAGGCGCTCGAGGGAGTTGGAAAACGATGCAGAAGAAAATAAAGAGGATTTTTATAATTTTATAGGAAAATGCGCGACGCACGCGATCGTTTTTGCCAAATTGATAACTCCGGATGGGACGGACCACGGAATTAACAGCTTCATCGTCCAGGTTCGAGACCCGAAGACAGGGCTGGCCATGAACGGAGTGACGGTCGGCGACATGGGCGAAAAAATCGGCCTCAATGGCATAGACAACGGTTTCGTTATTTTTCACAATTATCCCGTGCCGCGGATTAATCTGCTCAACAAAATGTGCGACGTCTCGGAAGATGGACATTTCGTTCCGACTGTAAAGGATCCTAACAAGAGATTCGGTGAGCGAGGAATTTCGAGTGCATTGTCACGCGAAATTCGTCATTCATTATTCAGTCACTTGCATGAAAAATGTCACCATAAAAAGTAATTTCCATTGAAAGCACGAAATCGTTATTAAAAATTTGCTTTTTCGGAAGGAAAAAATTATCATCATATAGTTTAAAAAAAGCCCTTGAATATTTTTCACATTTTTCCAAAAGTTTCAACCCTCCGTAGACACACATGGGTCTGGGACGCCCGTTCAGCGAATTGCGTGAATTTCACGTTTTTCGTATCGATTACAATTGAATGACTAATTAATTAACTGAATAATCAACTCAATAATTAACTAAATAATCAACTAAATAATTAACTGAATAATCAACTGAATAATTAACTGAATAATTAATTAATTAATTAACTAAATAATTAACTAATAAATTAACCAAATAATTAACTAAATAATTAACTCAATAATTAACTAAATAATTGACTAAAAAATTAACTAAATAATTAACTGAATAATTGACTAAACAATTGACTAAACAATTGACTAAATAATTAACCAAATAATTAACTAAATAATTAACTAATAAATTAACTAAATAATTAACTCAATAATTAACTAATAAATTAACTAACAACAATAAAAAATCATTTTGATCCATCGCCCAGTGCAGGCTCTTGTACTATAGATCAAAAACTACTTTCCTGAATTTTTTCCGATTTTTTAAACGAGTCCAAGTACATGAAAAAACGGCCGGACGCCCCAGACCCATGTGTGTCTACGAAGGGTAAAAATTGTGAAAGAAAGGAACGAGCCATTATTAGCTTTATAAAAAGCTAGAAAAATATTAGTTACACGTTGTTCCCATTTCATTAAAAAAGAAGCGGCAACTTTTACGTTTCTCTGAACATGGAAAGTGTCTAAGAAACGTGATTCACGCGCAAGATCATTTTGAGGGCTGTTTGAAACGTCACTGACGATGTTTCATTGCAGGCGCTTCTTTGGGCGTGCTCTCCATGGGCCGCATCAACATTACAAACATAAATGCGCACTACATAGCAGTAGCAGTAACGATTGCGCTTCGTTACTGCACCGTGAGAAAACAGTTCAGTTCCGGCGATGGCGAAGAACTTCCGGTTATCGAGTATCAAGCTCTGGTACGTGAAAACTGCTGCGGATATAAAAAAATCGCGTCGCTTAGAATTATTTGGTTTACAAGGCGATTTTGGGATTTCTTTTGACAGAACACGAGACTCATGCCTCTGGTCGCATTGACTTTTGCGCTGCAAATGACCTCGATGAGCTTTTTGCAAAGATTGCGAAAGTTCCAGGGCGAAATGTTCGGCGGCGGAGACAAAGAGAAACTCGCGGCTGAAGGATTGGAGATTCATGCGCTTTCGTCGTCCTTGAAGCCTCTTTATTCTTGGCTGGTGAAGGACGCGATCACGGATTGCAGAGAATCGTGCGGAGGTCACGGCTACCTGAAAAGTACGTGAGCAAAAAGTTGCCAATTATTTAGGGAGGCACGTTTTTTTGAGAAAGTTGAAAAAAAATGAATATTCGACAGTCGGACGTCTGGGAGATTTGAGAAACGATCAGGACGCGAGTTGCACGTACGAGGGGGAGAACAACGTGTTGTTGCAACAATCGAGCAATTGGCTGACGACTCAATGGCCTCAAATCGTTGAGAATTCGGCCAAATTCTCGCCTCTTGGCTCGGCAGATTTCTTGCCGAGTCTCCGAAACATAATGAATCGAAAATTCGCCGCAAAAACGATGAGCCAAGCTGTCCAGCCTGCTCAACTTCTCGAGGCTTTCGAGTGGCTGGTTTGTCACTATTTCGAGAAAACTCTGAAACGCTTGGAACAGCTAAAAGCCCAAGGTCACGACAATTTCTCCAGCAGGAACGATTCGCAAATGTTTTTCGCTCGAACTTTGTCTCTGGTCTATGGCGAAGTGAGTTTTTTTCATTTAATCAGAGACTCAAGTTGTCTGTGTCGCTCGTAAAATGCTAATTGAATATCCGTTCGCAGCGATTCCTCTTCAGAGCCTTTTTGCAAGAGGTGGAAAGTCCGAAATGGAGAAAAGAGGAAAAAATCGTCCTGACTAAATTGTGTTCGCTGCTGGGATCTTGGATGCTGGAGAAACGGTTGGGCGACTTTTACGAGGGCGGTTACGCCTCGGCCAACTGTGGCATGGGCGAATTTTTACGACAAGGAATAATCCAACTGTCTCGGGATCTTGTGGACGAGACGATGGCGCTGGTCGACGTTTTTGCACCGCCGGACTCGATAGTGCAGTCTCCGCTCGGATTAGCTGACGGCAGGGTAACTAAAAAAAATTGGCGAAGCTCACGCGTGAAAAATAACGAAAAGTCTAGGCAAACAAAAAAACTGGAATGAAAAATTGAAATTTTTTCAGGTTTACGAACACCTGGAGGCGGCGATGCTCGGCAACAAAGAAAATCTCGAGCGACCCTCTTGGTGGAGAGAATTGACTCGATCGAGACTTTGAATTCGCCATAAGCGACAATTGTTACTGCTCAAATTTGAGCCTCCGTAGCCACACATGGGTCTGGGGCGTCCTGACGTTTTTTCCTGCACTAGGACTCGTTTAAAAAATCGGAAAAAATTCAGGAAAGTACCCTAAAAATAAAATTTTGTTGAAAAAGATGGAAATTTTGTTGGATCCGTTAAACAAAACGTTTTTTTCGAAAAATCACGAAAATTTTGTCATTTCGGCAAAAAACATTCTAGAAAATCTTTTCGAAAAGTGAATTTTTGTCGTTCCAATCGTAAATTTTGCTGACAGTTCCGTTACGAATGAAAAATATTGTCGAAATAACGAAAATTTTGAAATTATCCCAAAATATTTAGTTGGCTGTATTCAACAAAATATCGAAGTTTTTTTGACAAAATTGAATTTTCAGTGTAATTTTCGATCTATAGAAAAAGAGCCTGCACCGAGCGATGCATAAAAATGATTTTTATCGTTGTTATTTAATGGTGATCGATACGAAAAACGAGAAATTCGCCCGAATGGGCACTCCAGACCCATGTGTGGCTACGGAGGCTCAATAATTGTTATACACGATATTTTTATACTCGGAATCAAAGGCAACGAAGCCTCTGGACGAGGCAGCGCCCTATTTTTTATAAATTTTAATACGACAAGCAACAATTTTACAAAATAAACGAAAACTTTACAAAACTCTTTCGAATCGAATTATTTTTTATTCGTTCAATCCATAAGATTATCGTGGAGAAAAATAAATTACTAAGTCTGCTATGATACAACCATTTACAATTTGCAAAAATATACACGTCCCTGCGCGGAATTGTTGAACGAAAAGGACCCGCAAGAGATAATTCTCAATCCTGACCAACGTGATAGTCGGAATAACGTACGAAAAGAGAAATAAAAACAGACACACGGCTACGATTACGAAAAAAATAACAATATTAATATAAAAATCTTGATTAAAGCTCCTAATTAATATCAGCCGAACGAGTCAACGATTTTGATTCGCTCGTTCTTCGCGATTTCAGCCTCGTACACAAAAATAATTATTAAAAGTGATAAATTGACGTTGCAGAAGAAAAACCGCGCGTGACCTTGACCGTGGTCGTCTGTGAATCTGGACACGACGTTTTTCGAGCCCGTTTTTTTCTAGGGGTGTGCGAATATTTGAAAACTTGGAATATTCGGCATCGAATCAAATTGTTTGATTCGAATTTCAAACCGAATATTCGATTTTTTTGAATTTGTGACATTTTTTCGAGTATTCGATTTTCTTTCGAATGTTCGATTTTCTTTCGAAAATATTCGGAAAAAAATTTCGAAACGATTTGCGAAAATCCGCTATTTTTTAGGGGTGTGCGAATATTTAAAAACTTGGAATATTCGGCATCGAATCAAATCAAATTGTTTGATTCGAATTTCAAACCGAATATTCGATATTTTTGAATTTGTGACATTTTTTCGAGTATTCGATTTTTTTCGAATATCCGATTTTTCTTCGAATATTCGATTTTCTTTCGAATGTTCGATTTTTTTCGAAAATATTCGGAAAAAAATTTCGAAAGGATTTGCGAAAATCCGCTATTTTTCGGAAATTTATCGAATACTCGAAAAATCGATGAATATTCGATTCGAAAATCGAATCGAATTTTAATATTCGATCCGATTCGATTCGATCACTATTCGCACACCCCAAGTTATTACAGAACGAAATTTCTACAAAAATCCAGTTCGAAATCTTCCATTTGGAACTTCAATTATAAACTCGTGGACGAAAAAAAAAGTTTCCATCGCGTACGATCGAGGAAATGGACCGAATTCTCTCGAATTTGGCCGGACACGAATGTCCCAAATTTACAGACGAATTGTAAACTGTGGAGAATTTCAATTTTCCATGAAAATAAAATAAAATTTTTCTACATAAAGTAAAATTGTGTTCTGCACAGTAAAAATTGACTAATAGTCAAAATCATGCGTCGTTTTTCTTCTGTAACGCAATTTTCCAAGTTTTAATTCTCTCGCAGTCCAGGGAGAGAAAAAAACCAGAGAAAAGACACGTTTCTGAAAGTTTGACTTGCCGTTTCGATATTTCAGGACGAAAATCGGTCGATTCACGATTTCTCGAAGTTTTCTGCATCAGATTTAAGTGGCGAGTCAAAATTTCGATAAATACCAGAAATCGCAGCGTGCCTGAGAGTTTTTCATCGAATTTCCCGGTTTTTTCTCATTTCCCGATGCTCCAGATTTAATTTTCTCGCTCTACTTGAACTTGAAGACACTTTTTTTACGCGCGTCGCCAGGAAGATGTCGCGCGCCCAATAAAAGTCGAGCTTTGTCTTCCTCCTGAGGCGTCGCCTCTTCCTGGGGCCCGCGTGGCTTGATTTGCAACTTTTGTTTTATAGCTTGACTGAGTATGACGCGCCTGGAGTCGCTTTTCATTGCGAGAAGAAGGTCCAGCCAGGTCCAAGTGACGTTGTGATACTCGAGCGTCGGTATAACGAGAGCAAAGTCTCGAACATCCTCCAAATTCTTTTCCTTGTTGCCCTGAATCCGGATCAACCAATTAAGTGAACATCGCGAGCCCCCTAAGCGCAGAATTCGAGAACAAACACAGAAAAGTCTCTTTGGAAAAAAATTACCTTGTAGGAGACGCGAACCGGAACTTCCGGTATTTTGATGTAAATAAAGAGTTTATTTTTGTCGGCTCGTTCTTTCATCTTTTCGACGTCGTCTCGCCTCTCCATGGGAACGTAAAACGACGAGTCTCGCTGAGGAGCCGGAGGCTCCTCGATACCGTCGGGATCTCGCTCGGGGAAACAGAATTTCAACATCGTGTTGAAGAACTTTTTAGTCAAGCCTGAAAGCGAGTAAAATTGGAGAAATAAATAATTTAATAACTTTTGGCATGGGTCTGGGGCGTTCGGTCGTTTTTTACTGTACTTGGGCTCGTTTAAAAAATTGAAAAAAATTCAGGAAAGTAGTTTTTCGCCGGGCGATGGATAAAAATGATTTATCATCATTATTGAATGGTAATCGATGCGAAAAACGCGAAATTCGGTGAATGGGCATCGAAAAAAAATTTGAAAAAATTCATGGACTTTTTTTAAAGCCTTAATTAAATTTGATAATTTTTTCCCTCCGAAAAAAAACGAATTTTTGATAACAATTTCGTACAAAATATTCAGACGCAGTTTTCGCGACTTGGCCCTCGTTTATTCGTATTTATCCCATGGAAATAATTGACGTCCATTTTTACGGAGGGCTTATTGGCGACGAGGGAGAAGAAATGAGAGGAATAAAAATTGTAAAATTGTTTACCGATCGTTAAAGGTACGACGTTGATTTCAAAATGTTCTTTGACGGAGATGCCAGCGACGGGAGCTTTTTCGCGGCAAAAAACGCGCAAAGCGCGTTGTCGATCGACGGGCATGTTGCTCTGAAGTTCGGTGGGCGTGAGAACTTCGGTGTAGATTTGATTGGGTAACAAATTGGTCATTCTGACGTAGCCAAGTTCGAGCAAATGTTCGACAGAGTCGTCGGTTTTGCTGGTTTTAGTGTAGAGAAAGTTGGTGAGAATGAGATCGGCGATGCCGAGTTGTCCGTCGGCATCGGTAAGTCTCCACTGGGCATGTTTGAAGCAAATTTCAGCAGCTCTGGCGACCGCGGCTGGTTTGTCTTTGAGGGTGGCAGCGGCGATGGCCGGGGCGGTTGTCTCTTTGTAGCAACTGAGCATGACGTCGAGTTCTTCGGCACGGGCGCCCAATTGTTCTTTGCACTCGAAAACGGAAGCCTCGAGTCGTTCCATTTCCGTGAGCATTTCCGGGCTGGATTCCTCGGCCAGAGCTTTTTGCACGAGATAAGTTTCGCGCTCGAGTCTCCGGAGCTTCGAGACCAAACCTCGGACGGTATTTTGCAATTGTTGAATCGGAATTTTCTGGTCTTCGACCGAGTGCAATTGCAGCTGAAATCTCATGCGCTGGAGACGCTCCAGAGCTTCTTTTCTTCGCGGCTCAACGTACAACAACAAATTGTTCACTACGTCCAAAATCATCGCGTATTGCAGAGAATTCGTGCAGACGTCGAGATCGTGATGCATCAGCGTGAACGCGTCCGCCGCCGAAAGATCTTTTCGCTCCCAGGGCGTGACTTCCTCGCAAGGCAGCGGCGGCACCTCGTCCAGACAGTCCGAGTCCAAAGACTGGCCGTAACCGACGTA
This sequence comes from Diadegma fenestrale, assembly GCA_037043255.1. Taxonomy (NCBI): domain Eukaryota; kingdom Metazoa; phylum Arthropoda; class Insecta; order Hymenoptera; family Ichneumonidae; genus Diadegma; species Diadegma fenestrale. Next base: position 3,013,125 of record CM073312.1, read on the forward strand.
AAAAAATTCACATTTGCAACGCGACACGATCCGCTGCAATTGATGCTGCAAACCGCCTCCGCCTCCCACTGTTTGACTCACGACGCCTCCGACGCTCTGACCTGATCCCACGAGCGCCGGCACGTCCGGAAGTCCGGCTATCACGGTCGAATCTTTTTCCTTGTAGAAAATAAAATGGAGTTTCATTCGTCTCGAAATTCCCGTTAATGAAAATTCGGATAATTTGCTGAATAGGGAAAAATTGATTTTTCGGCTAATTACGAAATTTTGCAATTCTTTTTCTATGCAAATTGGGCAAGGCCATTTTTTTGGGACTGAATTCTTGAAATCATGATTGATGGGAATTTGTATGAATTGAAAAATAAAAAGAGTCGAATTTTGAAATTTTCTTTGCTGCAAATTAGAAAATTAGACAAAATTCTCGGAATTTTAATGAATTAAAATTCCTATAATTTGTAAAATTAAGAAAAAATCGATTTTTCATGTAATTATGAAATTTTGCAATTTTTTTTGTGCAAATTAGACGATTAGACAAAATTCTCGGAATTTTTATTAATAAAAATTCGCATAATTTGTGAAATTAAGAAAAAATCGAATTTTCATTCAATTACAAAATTTTGAAATTTTTTCCCGTCGCAAATTGGGCCCGAACGTCTTTATGTCTAAATTTTCGGAATTCTCATTAATATAAATTCGTATAATTCGTAAAATTTAAAAAAAATCGATTTTTCATGTAATTATGAAATTTTGAAATTCTTTTTTGGTGCAAATTAGACAATTAGACCAAATTCTCGGATTTCTCGTTAATAAGAATTCGTATAATTTGTAAAATTTAAAAAAAAATCGATTTTTTGTGCAGATACAACATTTTGGAACTGTTTTTCGGTGGAAATTTGGAAAAGGTGAATTGGTATGGTTACCTGAATGTTATCCAAGGTGAGCCACATGATATTGTCATCGATGTTATCATCGATATTAGCACTGACAGTGGCATAGTACTGCATACATTCTAGAGAGCCGACCCAAGTGGTTTTCGAAACGAGAGTTCGTTCGCGCCACACAGGTCTGTGAACTCGTTGCAAAATTTCGGCTTTGGCAGCGGAAAGAATAACGTATCCCCTAGTTTCGATTCCTTTGAGCAGGACTTGGCTGTTGACGAGAATGACTGGAAAGCGAAAAGACAAAAAGAAATGAAGCTCACATTCGCGACTCTCAAAAATATTTCCTTTTTTTTTCGATAATTTGTAGAATTTTCAAAATCATCCAAATTCTCCGAGCCTTCGGTGCAACGATGAAAATTTCTACGTTATAGAAACCCTAAAAAATAATTACAGGCGTCCGGGTCTCTGAGACCCAAACAAGTAACGGAGCCAAAAAAAAAACGGAAAATCAACTGAATGAGCCAATTTGTTATGAAAAACGTCAAACTAATGAATTTTCTTAAATCACAACGATAAAAATTTCAACGTCATAGATAATTACAGGCCTCCGGGTCCCTGAGACCCAAACAAGTGACCGTGGGAATAAAAACCGTAAAAGGAGCTCACTAAGCCAATTTTTATGAAGAACGTCGTCCTGGTGACAAGCGGCGAGTCCCCTGAGTTGTTGTCCCCTGGTCTGAACGGAGAGATCATCGCTGAAGGCGACAGGTTTGTTGGCAGCTTCGGCGATGAGTCGTTGAAGCATGCCAGCGGCTTCTCCCTGATGAGCGGAAGTTTTGGGTGTGAGAGAAGGAGTGACTTGTGTGTTGGTTGGAGCGCTGCTGGGAGTAGTTTCGACGGGTCTGGTGGGTCGATTTTTTTGCGGTGTGACGATGCTTTCGCGATGAAAAGCCTTGAGAGCAGCAGTGGACAAGTTTTTCTTGAGTTGTTGAGTTTTGATGAAAGAATCAAAAAGCGCAAAGGCGACGTCTCTGTTGGTTTTGGTCCAGGCGCCTTTGAGGTCGTGGACGACGAGACGATGCGTGGGAATGTCGCCGCTGACGCCAGTGACGAGAGCTTCGCGACCGTAACTGACGCGAGTCACGCTGAGACAATAACATTTTTCAACGGGTTGTCTCAACGAGGCGCTTTCCTCTTCTTCCTGCAAAGCGCTCTTGAGCCAAATCTCGGCATCGCTCAATTCGCAGTTCATATAAATGACGGACCATTCGGCGCGGGGCCGATGAATGAGGCCGTCGTCGATGGGATGAAGGGAAAGATTGTGCTCGGAGCTGCAAACGACTCGGCCGCCGGTGACTTCGAATCCGCGTTGCATGGAAAAGGACATCCAGTAGCTGACGTGAAAGCGATGAAAAGCGAGAGTGAGTCGAACTTTTCTGTAGTGTCTGCTGAGCTGTTTTTTGCGTGGTCTGACATTTTTAAAGAGCGGACCTTTGCGAGTGGGTCTGGTGGCGCCGGAGAGTATGAATTTGAGATTTTCGAACCATCTCAAGGTGCTGCCGTACAAAACGGCGGTCGGAGCGCTGGTGGTAATGTTGGGAGATCCGGTTTCGATGGGTTTAGTCTCGAGGGACAAACTGACGTTGAGATTTTGCGATCTGAACGCCCGGAACGAATCGTGCTCTTGATTGCTCGAATATTCGGGCAGGCGGTCCGGAGCGCAGGGAATTGCGGAGTGATGGTCGCGAGGGTCGCCGAGACAGACCCAAGCGAGTTTGATCGATAGTTTGACGTTGGGGAGATGGAGCAAACGACAATCGTCGTATTTGCTGGCGGTTCTGACGTAAACGTCGAGATCGCCTTTGATTATGATTTTTCCAAGAGTCCAATCGAGCTCGAGGCTGGACCAAGTCACTTCCATCTCTTCGGTCGTGTTGTAAGGGTCCAAAGAGGCGTGAAACAAAACGGTCAATTGTTTGACGCAAAGTGTCAATCGGCCGTGAAGTGCTAATCGCATTTTGTCCCAAAAAGGCAGCGGCGGGCTCGGGTCTCGGGAGGGATGGAGAATCTTTTCGAAGCTTAAATTGCATTGGGCGATCACGGGCTCCCAGCAAGGGCCAAAAGCGTAGCGAAATTTGTCAATGTCCCAGTTGAGATCGTGATAATATTTGAGGGAAGTCATTCCTCGTTCGACGACGATGTCGTCCCAGGGCTCGCCGACCTCGATTCTGACAGTTCGTCGAGCTCGAGAATGCGCGAGAGCCTCGGCCCCGGCCAATCGTCCCCAGATGCTCAAGCCCTCGACGAGCAAAAGGGGCTGCGGAAAGTCGCGCAATTGCAATTTCCATTCGGCGCATTTAACGGAGATTCCCCGGACCCAGAGCGTGTTGAACTCGAGGCCATCCTCGGGCCAGGGCGTTTCACTGTCCATTTCGACGAGAGCCTTGACCGCCTTCTCCGTGCCGTGAATCGTCGGATCGGCCAGTGCGATTATCTCCAAATCCTGCATCGTCCAAGCGAACAATCGCGTGCGCACTGGCCCTGCTCGCTGCATTTGCCTCCAACGCTGCACGTAAATCTCCGCGTTTTTTTTACTCAAACTCGCGTAAAGCTCCTCGACTTTGTCCTGCGCCAGAATCAAATGCGCTCGGCGCAATTCTTGCACCTTCCCGTCCAACATCGCCTGACGCTTCAACGACTCTTTGTACTCGTCCTCGAGGAGCTCGTAATTGTCACGCAAACGAACCTCGAACGGATCGTCGCTCACTTCGAAAACCCATTCTTTTATCTACAAATAAAATCATTTCCATTTTTACCCTCGTCGGCAAACGATGTTTCAAGCAATCGTTAAAGCTTTCGGTCATTTTGCAATTTTAAAACTTGACTCTCCGTGCACAGACCGCATTAAATGCACTTTACTAGACACACATGGGTCTGGGGCGTCCTGACGTTTTTTACTGTACTTGGACTCGCTTAAAAAATCGGAAAAAATTCAGGAAAGTACACTGAAAAGAAAATTTTGTTAAAAAAGATGGATATTTTGTTGGATCCGTTAAACTAAACGTTTTTTCGAAAAATCGCGAAAACTTTGTCATTTTAGCAAAAAACATTCTAGAAAATCTTTTCGAAAAATGAATTTTTGTCCTTCCAATCGTAAATTTTGCTGACAGTTCCGTTACAAATGAAAAATATTGTCGAAATAACGAAAATTTTGAAATTATTCCAAAATATTTAGTTGGCTGTATTCAACAAAGTATTGACGTTTTTTGACAAAATTGAATTTTCAATGTGGAAAAAGAGTAACTATAAAAATACTTATTATTATTATTATTGTTATTATTATTTAGTGGTAATCGATACGAAAAACGATAAAATTCACGCCATTCGCTGAATGGGCAGCCCAGACCCATGTGTGTCTACGGAGGGTTGGAAAAAAAAATCTGAAAAAATTCATGGGCCTTTTTTGAAGGCTCAACTAAATAATGATAATTTTTCCCATCAGAAAAAACGAATTTCTACCAAAAATTTCATGTGATAAGTGTTTTGATGGATAAAAACGATTTTTTTCTGCATAATTTTCGACCTGAACCAACTTTTGTGGTTTTTCGTTAAAAATTGGTCAATATTGTTGGGAATTCACGCCATTCGCTGAACGGACAGCCATGTGCCTTTTTTGATCGATAAAAACGATTTTTTTCGCATAATTTTCGATTCGAGCCAACTTTTGCGATTTCTCGGTCAAATTTTGATCGAATTTGGCAAAAAAACGTCGTCACGACTTGGCAAATTGGTGGAGGTTGTTTGGGAATGTGTATTTACCTTGATAACGAGATCGCTGGGGACCGGTTTGTCTTTGGTTGTTCCCTCGGAGTGAATTTCCTTCAACCATTTCCTAATACTGAATAGTTCGTTTTGAATGGCATCGGTGAATTGATGTTCGTAGGGGAATCGAGCTTTGGCAGATTCGATGATGCACATCCAAGTGTCGTTCCATTCGAGTTGGAATCCTTCGTTGTTTTGTCGTTCGATGCGAACTTCTTGGCTGTCGCGAAGTCGCAAAAGTTCGAATCCTTCGATGGTAATAATTTCGCACATGTCGAGTGCCATTCGCAAGAAATTGAGGGTCCATTCGCCGTTGGAGCAGCGAAGCTGATCGGACGATAGTTCGAGGAAATGTTGGGGCGAAATATCGATCGTTAAGGCGATTCCGCCGGTGGCCAAAAGGTCGAGAGTCCGTTTGGGTTTCGTCGTTTTCCTCGGGGCGGTCTCGCCGCTCGAGAAACTCGACCGAAAGTCTCCGGATTCTCGCCAAAGATGCAACAGTCGAAGATGCAAATTCGGACTCCACGTTATGCTCGTTCCGTCGAGACTGACGTTTATCACTTCGGACGTTATTGCGCCTTTGCACCTTCGAACTGCGAGGAACGGCTGCTTCAGCGATTGTGCGTGCTCGCACATAATCGGCTCGTTTCTGTTCAGCGTAATGGCACAAACGCCCTCGGCAACGCCGACGAAACGTTTCGGGCTGTGCTCCAAAGTCGCCGAATCGAGTCTCAACATCACAGACACTGAAAAGCCCAGCCAAATTCTTCAAATTCGTAATAAAAAAAATAATAAAAATCAAAATAGCGTCAAATTCGTACTAAAAAAAGTAAAAAAAAGTCAAATTTTTCAAATTTGTAACAAAAAAAAATGTTTGAATAGAGATAAAGCAAAATTCCTAATAAATTTTGAAAAGTTGAAAAAGAAACGAAGCCAGATTCGTAATGAAAAAAAAAAAAAAAAATTAAAATAAAGCCAAATTCGTACTAAAAAAGTAAAAAAAAAAAGAAAAAAGGAAAATTCTTTAAATTTGTAACAGAAAATTTTTTTTGAATAAAGATAAAGCAAAATTCCTAATAAATTTTGAAAAGTTGGAAACAGAAACGAAGCCGGATTCGTAATGAAAAACTGAAAAAAGAAAATACAGCCGAATTCTTCAAATTCGTAATGAAAAAGTTGAAAAAAAAGAAAATTGAGCCGAATCCTTCAATTTCCCAAGTGAAAAAATAATTGAAAAAAAACAATGAAGCCAAATTCCGAAAATTCGTAATAAAAAAGTGAAAAAATCGTAACAGAGAAGTTAAAAAAGGAAAATTGAGCCAAATCCTTCAATTTCCCAACGGAAAAAATCAAAAAACCCAGATTCGTAAAGAAAAAGTAAAAAACGAAAATAACTGTAATTAATTTTTTTTTTAAAAGACAGAAAAATGAGGAACTCGCAGGAGCGAAACTCACGTTCGTTCTCGGCGATGAAGAACAAATTGCAGTTGGAAACTTTGAGGTTTAATTGTACAGCATCGACGTTGCTTTTCTCTTTGGAAACTTTGACGGGAGGTCCACGTTTGTGCTCTTTGTAATACCTGTCGACAATATTTTCCATTAAAATTGACCAACACGTTGGAGGGGGAAATATTTCGGCTTGTCTGATTATTTTAAGGATTTTTTTTCGAAGCCCCGAACTACCTGAATCCTTGTTGGAGAAATCTCGCAAATTCGAGGCTCCACTCGGTCCTCAAAGTGTCGAGAACGATGCCAACGGCGTTGGGGCCGGTTGTAGCGACGAGAACTCCGATGGAAAGTGGATTTCCCCAGTTGTGAGCAGCCTCGGGAATTCCGGGTTCGGTGCCACTCAGAGCGCATCTTAAGGAGCCGATCATCAGCTTGGTATTCCATCGATGATTCACGACGGAATTGTCTGCAGAAAATCGAGGCATAAGACCGGAGAATGAAAATTTTCGACTAGAAATCCTGGAAATTGTGATTTTTGGTTTTGAGGATTTGTTTAATTAGCGAACTTTTACCCGCGAGTCGATCTAACGAGAGGCTGACGTGGGCGACGCTGCAACAAGCGTCGGGAACGTCCGGAACGTCCGGAAGTCTCACGATCAACGAACCATCGTGCAATTCCGTAGTGGCTTGAATTTCAAGCCACGGGAATTTCGCTGTCGAGGCAATATCGACGTCAGGCGTTGGAATATCTTGCGTCGCGTTTGAAATAATCGATTCCCAGTCGCGGGGATCGTACGTCATGTAAAGACTGTTGAGCTGGTTCTCGATCCGAAGAACATTGTCTTTCATCTGTAAATAAGGACGTTGCAGATTCCATTTTAACTAAATGATTGGATTAATTGATTAATCGATTAATTAATTAATTGATTGATTGATTAATTAATTAATTGACAAATTAATTAATTAATTAATTAATTAATTAATTAATTAATTAATTGATTAATGAATGAATTAATTAATTAATTAAATTAAATTAATTGATTGATTAATTGATTAATTAATCAATTATTTGTCAATTAATTAATCAATTAATTAAAATGGAATCTGCAACGTCCTTAATTAATTAATTAATTAATTAATTAATTAATTAATTAATTAATTAATTAATTAATTAATTAATGATTAATTAATTAATTAATTAATCATTAATTAATTAATTAATGATTAATAATTATCGTCATGGTTTTTTTAATTGAACAAGGAATTAATGGAAAAATGTATTTTTCGTTGGAGCCCGACGTTGCGAACTTCAGTGTCATAAAAATGACTGAGTAATTCTGGAATTTGAGAATTTCGAGATGGTTTCGTGAAATTTGAGGTGAACTTACTCCGCACTCGACGGACAGGGATCGCAGACACAAGACCGGATGTTTGCCACGAATGGTGAGACCTTCCAAGTTAACAGCGAGATTAACGTTCGGTCCTTCGGGCTGAAAAGTAGCGTCGACCTCAAGGCTCTTCATCATGCCTTCGAGCCCGACGATCGTGCCTTCTTCTCGTCCAGCTATGACGGACGAGCTGCCCATCTTCAGAGTGAGATTCTCAAGAGAAAATTTGACGAAAGTCAGCACATTGTCGGAGGAATGAAAAAAAAACGCGGATTCTTGTTGCAAAATATTTGTTTGACGATGATTGCGAAATAAAATAAAGCGTGAGGTGGAAAAATGTCGAGATTTTGCGTGGGGATTTGCTTACCTTCGGCAAAATCGGCGCCAACCTGACCAATAGATCGCTGGCCGGTTGATCGGATGAGGAAAGATCGTGGTTCTGTGCTGTTCCGGGTCTTATCGATTTTCTGTCCCTGAGGAACTGAAGGAGCCCGGCTCCTCCAGAACCTTCGGTCTGAGTCACTCCGATAAACAATTTCTACAAATCAGAGCCCGGCTTTGAGTGTTTCCACTTGTAATTTCTCATTTCCATCGTTTTTTCCCAATTTAATTACAATTTCGCCATTTCCAAGGGACAGAAGATCCGCCCTTCGTTCTGCGCGAGTGTGCAACGTTAAAAACCGAAAAAATCGTTCCCGAACTGTGTTCCGAAATGGTAAAACGTAAAAAAGCGCAGCCGGATGAAATAATTGAAAATAATGAAACCCAAACATGATAAATTCGATGAATCACAGCCAAAACGATCGTTTCGTTCAAAAATCAAATCCTAAATTTCCTACCTCGACCGTCAGCTCGCCCTGAGCCTTCAAAGTCGCTTCGATCGTCCCGGCAAAGCTCAATTGCGAGAGACACGCGTCCGAGGCGTGTCGCAACAATTTCATGGAGCCTCCGGCCACGACGGCTGATGCCAAGAGCGTTCGAGCTCCGTGAACGACGCTGCCGTCCAGACTGAGACTCTCGGCGCTGCCGTTGGCCAACCAGCCATTGCCGAGGGCCAAGAGACTCAAATTCTCGACGTGAACAGCCATGAACTGTGCAAAAAACATTAACGATGAATTTTCCACAATTTTTCTCGAGTTTTCCAGTGAACCGGGTCTCCAGGACCCGGGAATTCAGGCTTTTATCTCACCTGGACAAAAGTGATGATTATCGTTGGAATTTTTCTGTTTCTAAAGTCGTAAGGCTTGCCCAAATCCGGCGGCTCGCAATGCCGTCCGACCGGAACGTCCTTGTTGATCCTTACGTCGTGCATTACGACCTCCAAAAGCTTAGCCACTTCGCTACTGAACAAACTACTGCGCAGCGTGATTTTTTCCACTTGCTGCGTAAAAAAAATCCCAACGTAATCATTTTTGCGTTTTTGTATAATTTTTTCCATTTTTTTCGACATTTTTTTTTCACTTACGACGGTGAAGCCATTTTTGGAAACTATCACGTCACGTAATATGAAATACGGCAGAGAAATGTGACCGACGCGTAAATGAATTCTGTAGCGTCGTTTGACGAGCCACGCCAAGCCTCTGGGCAGAATCCTGTGATCGCGATTGTCAGAATTCGTGATTAAGAACGGGCGAGAAATTCGTAGGATTGATGAGAAAATTTTCAAGACTTTTTACTTGCCATGTAAAACTGCAATACACGATAAAACATACGATGCATATTGCCAGCAATCCTGTCATTTTGTAGGAACTGGGACGGGAACGTCTACGGCGAGCCAAGAGTAATAAAAAATTGGATTTTGTTTCGTTATTGTTGAATTTATCGAATTTACGCGCGACATAACCTCAAAATTTACTTGTTATTGTTACGGGAACGTTGTTTTTTGGGCTTGTGTCAAATTCCCATAGTTTTTGGAGCCGGCAACTCGTTCCGAAAATGCTGGGCAAATCTCGATGTAATTTTCGCGATCTAATTCGCGGAAATCAAACAATAATCGTGCTCGCGAACGACATTTTCGTTGACATGGTTTTCTCGTTTTTATATCGTGGATTTTCGGAGTTTAGTTATTGTGAATAAACGCGAAATTCGGAACATTGAAGGGTCACAGAAAAAAGACAAGACAACAAGGAAACACACATACTGGCATGGATTTTCAAAACTCGGATCGCCGCGTTGCAATCCGAGATCTAGAGCACCGTGTCACATCCAAGTTACATCGAGGAGCTCGTCGTTGAGAGCCTGGAAGACGGCACGCCGACAAGTACTTACAAAATTCCAAAACTTCAAATCGTCAAATAATTATGCAATCTCGCAAAGTTAATAGAAAAATACCAATCAAATTGAACGAAAAAGTGTTTTGAAATAAAAGTGTTTAAATATTTAAGTGGAAAACTGAAAATAAACATTCCAAAAAACTGATTGATCATCGACGAGCAATAACGCCACGCCGGAGCAGCAGGGCCAGCTGATAACGGTTTTCACACGAGGCGATATCGAGAAAGGAAAATCCAGGAAAGCTATCGAAATATTCTTTAAAAAATAAAATAAAATAATATAAGTAAAATAAACCTTAAATCAACATAATCTTAACGTAAACGAAGAAATATACAGATTTATTCACAAACGCAAATGGAAATTTCAAATTCCAAGATAACAAAAGTAAAAAAATAAGTAACGTGCTGACAATGACCGACGAAGCCAGTATGGCGGAAAATAATTATATAGACTATTACTGCGACAGTAGGCCAGCAGGCAAAGAAAATCCGGCACTAGTTGACAAAATGGACGCAGACTCCATTAATGAAATAATTTATGGTCCGAAAGATTCAGAACTTCGGAAAGTTTTCACAAATAGGAAAAGAAAGGAGGTGAGAGAGATCGAAATTAACGAAATAGCTGGGGAAAAGAATGTTGTCCCTTCAGGACGGGGACTGGAAGAGCCAGGGGCAAAAAGGAGAAGGGAGGTCCTCAGAGACTTTAAAGAAAGGAAAAACAGATACTCATCAACTGCAACAGAACCTTTCACAGTTTTAGTTTCTCAAGTTATCCAATACCGAGACCCAGAAGACGAGGACGCGAAAGAGAATGACACACAGACTAACAGAACGCTTTCAGGGCAAAAGGGGGTTGGATTGGTCCATCCAATGATTATTGGGAAGAAATTAAAAAATTTTAGCGAAAATATTACAGAAATCAAGAGAAAAGGGAGAAATTTAGTCGAGATAAAACTAAAAACTTACCAAGACGCGAATAAACTAGTGGACGAACAAGAATCGTGTCTGCCAGATTCGTGGCGTGCATACATCCCGGAGTATAAAATATCTAGAACGGGAATAGTTAGAGACGTAGACTCAACCCTCTCAGAGACGGAAATCTTTGAAGGCATGGAATGGCTGAGCTCTCCGATCCGCATCCTGCGGATTGAGAGAGTGAAGCGAGCGTCTAGAGACAATTCTAACGTCCTCCACTTAAACCCAACTAACACAATAAAAATAACCTTCGAAGGTAACGCTCTCCCAGAAAGCATATTAATTTACAAAACTAAAGTAAAAATTGAGCCGTACGAACAACAAATAAGAAGATGCTCCAAATGCCAACGTTTTGGTCACACGGCAAAACAATGCAGGGGAGCGCAAAGATGTATGACTTGTGGGGGGCCACACAAGCAGGAAGATTGCAAATCCAACAAGCCGTCATGCGTAAACTGCAACGGCGCCCATGCGGCTAATGAACCTTCCTGTGAAACATACATAAATTTAAAAATAACAAACAGAGTAATGGCTCAGCTTAACATAGACCGATCTGAAGCCAGAGAAATAATTAGGATAAATAGACTGAGTAATTTCTATCGCGCAGACTCTTGGCTACAAACGCAGACAAGAACGGGGTCGACTCAATCTCCAGAGAGTGGCGCGTGGTTTCTACCGCCACAGAATTCTGAAAACTTGATCAAAAACTATCCTACCCCAGAAGAGGCGGCGGAAAAAAGAAAACTGACCCAAAAAAATAGAAATATTAACCAGCAGCAAAACAAAAACATTCGAACCAAAAGAAAAATTCCAAGATTTTCAAAAATTTCAGATGTTGTGCTTAATAATCAAGAAAAAATCGATCTTTCAGAGAACCAGGGAGGAACTCCAACAAAACATCCAGACCAAAACCCACCACCCGTCTCCTCGGGCGAACCGTCTTCTGACATCCAACACAGAGAGTCCGTAAGGTTATGGTCTCCAGCGGTGAAAGGAAGCAGCATGTTAACCAAGGACGAGCTGGAGGAAAAAACTAACAATAACAAAGGCGTGGAAACCATGAATTCAAAAATCCTTCAGAAACAGAATCGAGCGAAAGTTGTAATCGTGACTGCGAGAGACAGAGCAAATACAACGAAAAACCCCAAAGAGAGCAAAAAAATAGAAAAGAACTCTTCAGTAAAGAAATCGAAAAGTAAATAACGCCCAATCCCCTGCACAATTCCTTAGAAATCGAAATTTTTTTTTTTTTTCTTTTTTTTTTTTTGCTTTTAACTAAAAACAAAAATAATAATATAGAACCCCAAATTCTCCAGTGCTCTCTTTATGAATAACGAAGAACTCAGATTCGCTCAATGGAATTGTAGAGGAATTAGAGGCAAATCATTCGAGTTACCGCAACTCACAGACAATAAAGACGTACTGCTCCTCTCGGAGACATGGTTGCAACCGGAGCATTCCTTTAAAATACGAGGCTTCGACCTTGTCAGGAGGGATAGAGTCGGAGTAACTACGGGAGGGGGAGTAGCCATTGCCGTGAGAAGAAATATTCCCTACAGCGTCATCCCATTACATAATCCTCCCGGGATCCAAAAACGAATAGAAGCAGTAGCAATTGTCATAAAATTAAAAGATAAAGAAAACATGATTGTTGTGAGCGTCTACAAGCCTCCAAATGTAAATGTAAACTACGCGGGATGGAACTCTTTCCTGAATAACATCCTATTGTTAAATGAATGTAGTAGTTACGTCCTCGGCGGAGATTTTAACGCCAAGTCTCCGACATGGGGTAGCAAAAACGAAAATAACAGTGGTAAATCCCTAATAAAAGCTCTGTCAAATGCTAATCTTGTGTGTGTAAATGATTGTTCTCCCACTTTCCTGCACCAAAACTCATCCTGGGATGTCCTCGATCTTACCTTAGTGAGCGCCAATATAGCCACATGTACCAACTGGAAAGTATCTGACGAAAATCTGGGTAGCGACCATATGGTGATTGAATTCCAGATCTTCGGCCAGGAAAGAGCAGTATTGAATGTTAGGCCCACAATTTACTCGAAAAAAGTTGATTGGCGAAGTTTCAAAAAAAAATTAGAAATGACAGAATTCCAGACAAACGTTACTAATCAAAATTTACTGTCAAAATATTCCGACCTCTGTCAGGGGATCAAACAAAAATTACTAGAAACCGGTGCGAAACGCAATGAACGTTCAAATGTAAAATCAAAATACTTGCCTAAAACATGGTGGAATCTGGAATGCACCAAGGCAGTAGAAAAGCGCAGGGAAGCTTTCAAAAACTATAAAATTAGCCCAAGCAGAGATTATCTAGAAGCTTGGATACAAGAGGACAAGAATACAAAGAGCATCCTTAAACAAATTAAAAAAGAATCCTTCAAAAAATTCGCGTCTAATATCAATATAGACACACCGATGAAAAAAGTCTGGGAAACTGTACGTATGTTCAGCGGCAATAGCAATAACATTCAGCAGTTGTCAGAAAATCAAGCTAAAAGCAAAGAGAAAGAAATTGACAATTTTATTGACAAAATTGCCCCTCCCTCGGCACATATACCACCCTCATTAAGAATTAGAAATAACGAAAACGTCGTCAAAGGGATCTGGCATCCCTGCTCTTCTAAAGAGCTCAGAGAATTAATAAAGAACCTAAAAGACCGCTCAGCGGCTGGTAATGATCTTATAAGTAACGAAACAATTAAAGCTCTTCCGAGCAACGTTGTGGAATTCATCAGAATTCTGTTTAACAAAATTATGTTTAATGGATTAATTCCTCCGGAATGGAATAAATATGACATATGTTTAATTCCAAAACCCAAGGGGGGGTTCAGACCGATCTCTCTTGCATCTTGCTTCATGAAACTATTCGAGAGGGTGATTAAAACCAGACTAGAGTTCTTCCTCGAAACGGATCTAATAATTCCTAACTCCCAATACGGCTTCAGGAAACAACGATCATGCACCGATAACATAAACATACTGACTACGGACATTTTAAATTCGTTCGCAAGAAAAGAGAACACAATCGCTCTATTTCTCGATCTAGAAGGAGCATACGACAACGTTCTCCCAAAAATATTAATAGATAACCTGAGCGAATTAAGAATACCGAACTTTGTAATAAGACTCGTAGCCACGCTGACAACTCGACGAAAGGCACGATTCTTCGCTAATGGCACAGAAATAGCAACGAGAACTCTCGACAGAGGCCTTCCCCAGGGCTCGGTCCTAAGCCCCATCCTTTTCAACATTTACCTTAGGAAAATAAATGAACACATCGGCCCAGACTGCTCTTCGCTGCAATATGCGGATGACATCGTGCTATATATTCGAGATAAAGACATAGAATCAGGATTACAAAAAATAGAAAGAAGCATCATAACACTCTCCTTATGGCTTAACGATATAGGCTTAAGCATAAGTCCCTCTAAAAGCAAGCTTATAATTTTTTCGAAACAGAAAACACAACTAGATAATAAATTCATAACCATTAACGGAAGCAGGATACCGAATAACAAATATGCAAATTTTCTAGGAGTCACAATGGACCATAGGCTGAACTGGAAAGCCTTTATCTCTGACATAAAAAACAAAGCACAGAAAGCGATGAATATAATAAAAATCTTGGCAAAAAAAGCATGGGGAGCTCACCCTTCCACCCTCCTAACAATCTACAAAGGCTTAATTAGAGCCAGATTGGAGTGGGCAATCTCCTGCTCCAGTTCAGCTCCGCCCAGCTATTTCAAACCTATAAACACAATCCAGTTCGCGGCACTTCGAACCACCTTAGGTTGCTTTCGATCTACTCCCACGAACTCGTTATTGGACCTTGCAAACGAACAAACGATGGGGTACAGGGCCCAACTTCTGACCGCAAGATATTTAACAAGAGCCCAATCATTCCAAGGACATCCAATAATTCCAAAACTCCAACTCTTGGACACCTTAGCGTCGCGAGGTAGAATCCCTGTGGAATGTCTCAGATTCACAATTTACAGGATCTGGTCCAAATTCAAAGCTCAGTTGGAAAAAATTAAGAGACACGCCCCAATTCCATGTTTTAACACCCCAATTGTAGCTCAATTATCCCCAGTCGAAATAAACACCGAAATTGGCATGAAAATAAACAGCGGCAGCCACAACCAAGAGAACAAAATATTGGAAAAAGAACTCATAGGAAAATATAACCACAACTTTAAAAATAACTGGACGTTGATCTACACCGACGGATCTAAAACCAAAAACGCGGCACACGTCGGCTTCGCTTTTTTTATCCCCCAATTCGGAGCCCGCGTGCTCTTCAAGACTTCGAAAAGGGCAACAATATTCGAAGCTGAAGCAAACGCAATTTTAGAGGCCCTGAAATACATGAAACTGAGAGTAGTCAACAAGAATATTTTAATTATCTCAGACTCTCTCAGCGTCATAACAGCCTTAAACTATACGGGGATAAATACCAAGGCGCATCCCCTAATAATGGAAATAAAATCTATCTCGTTTCGCATATCCTTATCTAACAGAAAAGTCGAGTTTATATGGGTCCCTTCGCACAGAGGGATAAGGGGCAACGAAGTAGTCGACGAATTAGCAAAAGAGGCAATAAAAGAAGGCACATACAAGGAAATGGACCTTACTCCCAGAACGATGGCCAAGGAGATTCAAAAACTAATAATGATTGAGGAAACATCTAATTTGAAAGAAACGTTTGATAATAAAGGAATTCTCTATTACAAATATAGGAATCCCAACACGAAGGCTCCTTGGTGGAACGAGTTTAAATTTGAACGTAGATCAATTACGTTAATAAACAGACTGCGAACAGGACACATAGGTATAAATACACACCTATATAGGATAGGACTCGCAGAATCCAAGGAGTGTTTATGTGGATATCCGGAGCAAACCATAAACCACGTCTTCTGGGAATGCGAATTGAACAGAGAACACTCAGAGAGACTACAACGTGAACTAATTAAAATAAAAGTCTGGCCCCCATTTGAAATCCAGAGCCTCTCGTTCTCTCAATCCGAAAAAGTGCTGAAAACAATATTAAAATTTGTAGAGAGTATAAAGGAAGTTACAAACCTGATCTATTGACAGCACCTCCTTTCTTATAACTAACAAAAAGCCTTACTCAGGAAGACGCAAATGAGTAATATAGCGAAGCAAAGAATTAAAATTAAAAAGACGAAGGAAAAGTAGCACACAATGAAACATAAAACGACTATAATGGAAAGGTATAAAAGATTAATTAAAAACAAGAATAATAATAATAATCTAAGAAGCAAAAAATAAATAAATTAAAAATAAAAAACAAATTATACCTAAATCAAATAAACAAGATAAAGAAGAAATATACATAAAAGATAAAATAAAATGATTTAAAATGAACAAGAAAACAGTAATATAAAAAGAAACGAAGCCAAAAGTAAAACCAATTCAACATATCCATAAACACTTAAGTGTATTCAAAAGCATCGAGCATTGGCCGAAGCGGAGTTACTCCAGTGGCCAGGCTAGTCACACGCCATAAATATAGACGGGAGATTAGCCAAAAAGATAGAAGAAGAAGAAGAAGAGGAGCTCGTCGTTCTGACAAACAGCTGATTCCGTCCGTCATCGTCACACGGAATGAGTATGGAAAAAAAAAACTGTAATTTGGCCGTGTTTCCTGGAAATTTCACATTTTTTTCAATCGGTATTGTTAGGTAATCGATTGGTGGTTATTGGTAGAGAAATTTAATGCGTTTTTGTTGTGGTTCGTGGACCGACGAAGGAAAACTGTGTCGGCGACATCTGCCGGCGATTCTCGGAAGCGGCGACTCTTTGTACGGCGAAAGCGTCAGTTTCAGACGCTCGTATTTATCGAGGGATTAGTCGAATCCCCGAACAAACATAAACACAGCGGGCTCCTTACATTTGAATGAGAAAACAAACAATTTTGTATGTAGACGGATAAATGCTGGATGATTTATTACCGCGAGAGTTTATTTGAAAATTAATCCGATTTGCGTTTGCCAAGCGTTTTCAATCCAGCGCAAGAAAAACTTTCGAATTTCTTCGATATTTATTTTCGAGCTTATCGAAACTCGGTGCTAAAAATGCCGCCATTTAATGAACCGGAAATGCGACCGGAAGTGTCAGTGGTTTTCTGCACACGGCCCTGACAGCGTCACAAATTTGTACCGTTTTCCCCATGAAATCGTTCGGAATGCATAAAACTTGGTTATGAAGTAATAAATAATGGGAAAATGCCTTTTTTAAAATGTATAAATAAAAAGAGTGTTACGAAGGCGCGACTAGAAGCGTGCATCAGGAACGGTCCGCGGGGGCTTCTGGTCTTTCCTTACAGGTCAACAAAGATATTTTACAAAGGTGATTGGTTGAACGACCAGAAGCACGGGAAAGGCGTAGAATTGAACGAGTAAATATGAAGAGCGCTAAATTTGAAAAAAAAATTGTATTTTTGGTGATTTGACGATTGAAATTTCGACGTGTCAGAGCGACAGGCCTGCAGTACGAGGGGGAATGGTTGTTTGATAAAAAGCACGGTTACGGTGAGCTGAGAAAAGTGTTTGCAGACAAAAGTCGAAAAAAACTATACACGGGAAATTGGGTGAACGGAAAACGAGAAGGATTTGGTCGTCAATGGTACAAAAATGGTGGATTTTACGAGGGTGATTTCAAGGCGAACATGAGACACGGTTTCGGCCGTATGTGGAAAAGCGATGACACGTTTTATCAGGGCACATGGAAAAACGATTTTTATCATGGGCAAGGAATGTTAATTTCCGGTGAGAGATCAAAACCCCGTAAAATTCAATTTTCCCGCTCATTTTTCTACAAAAACTGTCGATCGTGCCCGCAGCATCCGGCGATCGTTACGAGGGTCATTTTTCCGATGGAAAAAAGCAGGGCCGAGGAATTTTTTACCACATAAAAACGGGTCAATTGCAAGAGGGTTGTTGGCTGAAAAATGAATGTCTAGTGAGCACGATGGAGGACGTTCATTGGCGTCAGTCCGCGCAAATTCCCACGCCGTATCCAATCCCGAAGGTCAGCAATTTGCAGTTTCCCATCGTGAAATATCAAAATTCAGTAAAAGAAAGAAAAATTCTTATAACAGAACAAATTGGCGGATCCGGACGGGGTTTTTCGCGCAAGAATGCAAGAAATCAGCGGCCTCTGCGGCTCGGAACCTGTTCTCTATTCTCTGCGGCACGAGGATTACGTGGAAAAAAACAAAACGGATTGCGAGTAACGAAAAAATCACAAAAAACGAGAAAAAACCAAAAATAAAATTGAAAATCCCCAAAAGAACGAGATTTTTTGTAAAATAATCACCAAAACGAGCAATAACACGAAAAATAAAATAAAACTCACAAAAAACGTAAAAAATAAAAAAAAATGACAAAAGATCGAGAAAAAATCACGAAAAACGAGAAAAAAATAAAAAATAAAATAAAAATTCCCAAAAAAAACAAGATTTTTTGAAAAATTATCACCAAAACGAGAAAAAACGCAAAAAGTAAGAAAAAAAATCACAAAAGAACGAGAAAAAATCCCAAAAAACGAGATTTAAAAAAAAATAATCACCAAAACGAAAAATCAGACAAAATATAAAATCAAAATCACAAAAAACGAGAAAAAAACGCAAAAAATAAGAAAAAAAATTACAAAAGAACGAGAAAAATTCCCAAAAAACGAGATTTTTTAAAAAATAATCACCAAAACGAGAAATAAGACGGAAAATAAGGAAAAAAATTACAGAAGTACGAGAAAAAATCCCAAAAAACGAGATTTTTTAAAAAATAATCACCAAAACGTGAAATAACACAAAAAAGAAAATAAAAATCACAAAAAACGAGAAAAAACGCAAAAAATAAGGAAAAAATTTACCAAAGAACGAGAAAAAATCCCAAAAAACGAGATTTTTTAAAAAATAATCACCAAAACGAGAAATAAGACAAAAAATGAAATAAAAATCACAAAAAACGAGAAAAAATAAGGAAAAAATTTACAAAAGAACGAGAAAAAATCCCAAAAAACGCGATTTTTAAAAAAATAATCACCAAAACGAGAAACAACACAAAAAAATGAAATAAAAATCACAAAAAACGAGAAAAAACGCAAAAAATTACAAAAGAGGGAGAAAAAATCACAAAAAACGAGAAAAAGTGGTGAAAAAAAGTCGGTTGTAAAATTCTCTTCCTTTATTATTATTCTTTGACAAAAGAATTCGATCGGGCGACCCTGCAATTATTGCATCGCATAGAAACGTAGAAACAAGAGTAGCCGATCGACATTTCACGTTGCTCGATATTTAAATAAAATTAATATACATTTTGAATCTGTAAATTGACGATTTAAGTAAATCCGAAGTTGTTCAAAGTGTTTTATCGTCAGGCCAGGCGTAAAACAATTTGAACGATCGAGTTTTGAACTCGAAGATAAAGTTTTTCCAAGACACACACGAATCGTTAAAGTTTCTCGCGCGATTTTAATCAGACTTTGAGTTCTTCGTGTTTAGCGGTAAGTCAATCAATCGATCAATCAAAACGATCAATGATTATCGAGAATTTTGCATTCTCGCTGTTTCGCTTGGCGTCGCGCTCACTCGCTTGGCTAAAAATAACAATTACCCAGGCAAAAACACAAGGTAATTGTTTGTTAAACTAAAAAATGAAGGAAAGAGAGAGAAAAGTCTTGGACGAAAGTCTCTGCTCGTCAAAATCGCTGTCGTCGAATATTAAGTCACTTTGCGTGAGAGGGAATGTTGGTTTTTGTTGAATTATTTAGTGCGAGCGCGAGGCTCACGTGCGGGACGTTTGGAAGACGTTGTCAGTAATTTGACGATGAGCGAACGTCGCGACGTGTTTTTCTCGGTGTCTGTTGTGAATTTGGCATATCGTCCAGCGATAAGTCTTTGCGGTTGGTCGAGAGATCGAAAAGTTGATTGAATTTTGATTTTTTTCTCGACAACAACAACAGCGAATGATTAATTGTCGGAATTCGTTGGTTCAGACAATGTGCGTCGTTCCTTGCAAAAGATTTCCGTTTCTGCCTTCGACGTCGGTCGACTCGATTTGCTCTTTGAGCAACTCGAGCTCCCGGATCCCCGAGACTGTTACTTCGTACTTGTGGGCGACCAAGCTCCGGTAAAAGTGTATGGCGAACGCCAGGAATATTATCAGCACTGGGATAAGTACGATGCACGCCGACCAGGCAGCGACTTTGGAAAAATCGTAAAATTTGACCCAGCACAAAATGGCGATTTCAAGCAGGAACAATATCAGCCCGAGGAGCGTTGAAAACGCCCACGCCACTTCGATGTACCAGTGCAAACGTTCGTGAGGAGATTCGTGCACGAGACTTATGCTGTGCAGATTGCAGACTGCCTCGATGTTGGGCAATATGCAGGTCGATATCATGAGCGCGAGCATGTGAACCGCAACGAGCAGAGTCGTGCAAACTGCAAAAGCGATCAGCATCTCTGGAGGCACTTTCGTATCGGAATTCAGTTGGACCTCGACCATGGCCACCTGCGAATTCGACCAGAATTACATCACCAAAAGCGCCGGGTCTGCGCTGAAAATTCAATTTTGTCAAAAAACGTCGATATTTCGTTGAACACGGCGAACTAAATATTTTTTTTATCATTCCAACGTTTTTCGTTATTTTGACAGTATTTTTTGGCTTCTAACGAAACTGTCGGCTGAATTTCCGATTGGAATGACAAAATTTACTTTTCGGAGAGACTTTCTAGAATTTTTCTTGCTGCAATGACAAAATTCTTGTAATTAAAAAGAAAAAAAACGTTCAGTCGAACGCATCCAACAAAATATCGATCTTTTCCGGCAAAATTTCTTTTCGGTGTGACTTTTCGAGTCTGCGCGCGCGAATAAGTACACACTGGGTCAATCTGACCCGAGATTTCCAAATTCCGATTGTATTTCGATAAAAATGCATTTTTTTGTAGAGACTTTTCATTTTATTTGACGAATACGGAAATTAAATGCCGAGAAATTCGTTCACGTGGGGTCAAAATGACCCAGTGCGTACTCGAAGTATGCACGCCTCTTATAAGTACACACTGGGTCAGTCTGACCCCAGATTTCCAAATTCCGACTGTATGTCGATAAAAATGCATTTTTTTGTACAGACTTTTCATTTTATTTGACCAATACGCAAATTAAATGCCGAGAAATTCGTTCACGTGCATGGGGTCAAAATGACCCAGTGTGTACTCGAGAGGGTTTCACATTTTGTCATAATCGCTGCGATTGTTCATTTCGAAATAAAATTTTTTGAAAAAACAAGATTTTTGAAAAAAAAATTGTCGATTGGGTCAAAAAGACCCATGTGTGTACTCGAGGGTTCCACAGTTTGTTATTCTACACTGAATTTCTATATTTTTAAACGAAAAGTTTGAAAAAACCAGATTTTTGAGAAAAAATTTGTCGCCTGGGTCAAAAAGACCCATGTGTGTACTCGAGGGTTCCACATTTTGCTCTTAAACGCTAAATTTCTGTATTTTTAAACGAAACCTTTGGAAAAACCAGATTTTTGGAAAACAATTTGTCGCCTGGGTCAAAAAGACCCATGTGTGTACTCGAGGGTTCCACAGTTTGCTATTAAACGCTGAATTTCTGTATTTTTAAACGAAACCTTTGGAAAAACCAGATTTTTGAGAAAAAATTTGTCGCCAGGGTCAAAACGACCCATGTGTGTACTCGAGGCTTCCACAGTTTGTTATTATCCACTGAATTTCTGTATTTTTAAACGAAACGTTTGAAAAAACCAGATTTTAGAAAAAAAAATTGTCGCCTGGGTCAAAAAGACCCATGTGTGTACTCGAGGCTTCCACATTTTGCTATTAAACGCTAAATTTCTGTATTTTTAAACGAAACCTTTGAAAAAACTAGATTTTCGAGAAAAGAATTGTCGCCTGGGTCAAAAAGACCCATGTGATTCGCGATGCGGTTGGATTTTGAGAAGCTGCAAATGGATAAAGTAGAAAAATGAAAAAAATGACGTACCATGGCGAATCCTGAAAGGAGAGCGGACGTTTTGCTGGACGCTTTGAGTTTCGCCCGGCTGAGCTGAAGTTTTCGCCAAGATAAATATCCCGGTGTGTGAAGACCGTCTCCGGACTGCGACATTTTCGACTGTCGAGCGTGGATCGTGAAAGAAAAAGAAAAAAGGGGAAAATGAAGTTACGAAATAATGCGATATCGCGCGCGCGCGCGATTGATATGCAGCAGAGCAAAAACAGTTGCGACGACGACGTCGAGTCACACGAGGTGTGGAAATGGAGGGAGATACGAGAATAGATATGCAGAAGAAAAAAGAAAGAGGGAGGGAAATAGGAGAGACAATGAGCCAATGAGTTATTTACAGTGCGAGAGACATTGGGACGATTTAGTGGCTGGTACGCGTCAACCAAACAATAACATGCATTGACGAGGGCGAGTCAAGCGAGTCTCGTCTCTCCTGGCATTTCATCCAAACCGTAGACAATCGTGCAGAAATAAAAATTCGACCAAGTAAAAAAAGGCATTAAAAAAAAACGAGAGAAGGGACGAAAAAGTTGAAAAAAATCACGTGGGAATCGATGGTTGAAAATCGAGCCAGAATTTCTCTGATAAAATCGATAAATCAGGACGAAAAAGCTCCGATTTGATCATTGAGAAAATGATTTTGAGCTGGGCCTTTTTCCTCGTCCCCCCCGACCAGGCAAAGGGACGAATTTCTTCGAGAGATAAATAACAACATACCGAACGACGATGCCAACGGAAGAACTCGGTGCGATTGCCTCACGCGGTCGTAACAAAAACCAACAGCCAAGGTGCTGAACCAAACAGAATACAAAATGTGATAAAATCAACAATTAAAAACGTGAGAGACTGTGATAAACGTATAAATAATGTTAAGTGCACGACAAAGTGAATCAACTAATTGGAATTTCGTGAAATCCAGCTGGGCATATCGGAGAGAAAAATTTCTACGAACGTCTAAGCAACGATTACGATTATTTCGACTTACGGGCATGGCAAGAGACGAAATGTGGAAAGGGTAATAAGCGTTCCAAAGAATAATAAAAATTAAATATTATTGTTAATCAGCAGGCTGGACGTTTTGAGAAAAATGCTCAAAGGTTGCATCGAAATTTCTGAGGCACTGAAAAGTTTGCAACGTTGAAGTGCAACGAAAAAAACGTTTTTCCATTAATTGTTTGTTTCAATAACAAAAGTCATGAAAATTTTGTGAGGATTTTGTCTTTGGATTCTAAACAAAGACGTTTTAGTGTGCGAATAAAAATATTGAACAAGAATCATGAACTCTGCTCAAGAAAAAACGGAATTTCGTTGCATTCCAACGATGCAAACTGCAGCATCGTAAATTTCTGGGGAATCCAGTGGCAAAATTTCGCTCAAAAATCTCGGACATTGGAAAGTCGATCGAATCATTTTTCTTGACTTTTTCTCGTTAACATTGGAAGGCTAGAAATTTCGAGAAAAATGCTCGTAGATTGAATGAAAATTTCTGGGGAATAAAAAAATCCAGAGCAGCGAAATTTCGATGGGAAAATCGATTAAAAAATCGATCGAGCTGTTTTTCTCGTCTTTTTTTCCATCAAAATTAAAATCTCGTAAAATCATCAGGAATTGGGATCGTAAAAAAATGCAGTGGCAAAATTTCATGGACAAATCTTGGACCTTGAGAAATTTATAAAAAAAAGTCGATCGAATTATTTTTTTTGTCTCTTTCTCGTTCAAATAATCTCGTCAAAATTGGCAGGCTATAAATTTCGAGAAAAATGCTCGTAGATTGAATGAAAATTTCTGGGGAATAAAAAAATCCAGAGCAGCGAAATTTCGATGGAAAAATCGATTAAAAAATCGATCGAGCTGTTTTTCTCATCTTTTTTTGTCATCAAAATTGAAATCTCGTAAAATCATCAGGAATTGGAATCGTAAAAAAATTCAGTGGCAAAATT
This sequence comes from Diadegma fenestrale, assembly GCA_037043255.1. NCBI lineage: Eukaryota > Metazoa > Arthropoda > Insecta > Hymenoptera > Ichneumonidae > Diadegma > Diadegma fenestrale. The sequence continues at coordinate 3,036,931 of CM073312.1, forward strand.
TAATAAGAAGTCGATGAAATTTAATTTTTCTTGTCGTTTTTTTCCTCGTTCGGATAAAAACTTCGAAGAAAAATGTTGAATTGAGTGTTTTAATTGTTTTCTAAGTGGACGTGGTAATAACGATAAATAACGATGTGTTGGGAAGCAGCGACGAGCTCTGGAATGGAAAAGCAACGATTGTCCGTTCGTTTGTTCCAACTTTCCGGCAAGATATACAAAAAGCGCGTTTGGTCAGGCGGAACTGGATCCGGTGGGTTGCATAATCGAGGAAAAAAAGGAGGGAAACAAAAAGCTTTGATTTATCGTTGAAACTGACCTGGCAGTTGTGGAAACGCTTGTGAAAACAATGCCCGTTGTCGTTGTGAAGATGAGCGTGAGAATGAGCCAATAAAGCTGCTGGAAGGTGCGACGAGGGTGGTTCTCCGCCCTCTGCACCGAATACTGAGTTTCGTCCAGTGCTCGTTGACCATACAGACATTAGGTCCGCCTGTTATTTACTCTCGATCGACACTGAACAAGAAAAAAACTATTTTTTCAATTTATTCCAGCCACAAAAACCAAAAAAGTGGAATTTTGATATTTTTATTCCAATTATTCAATTTTGAACTCGCTGGAAATTGAACGAAAACAAATTCACGCATTATTTATAGAATTGTGAAAAAATTTTAAATCATTTCGAGGCTCTACCGAAAAAAAGAGAATTTCGAAAAAAAAAACGATTTTTTTTAATTTTGTCGCAGTTAGTAAAAGCAAAAAGTAGATTTTTGATTTTTTTATTCGAATTATTCAATTTTGAACTCGCTGGAAATTGAACAAAAACATTTCACGCATTATTCATTGAATTTTTCTAAAAAACGATTTTTTAAAATTTTATCGCAGTCAGTAAAACCAAAAAGTAGAATTTTGATTTTTTAATTCGAATTATTCAATTTTAAACTCGCTGGAAATTGAACGAAGAACATTTTACGCATTATTTATTGAATTTTTCTAAAAAACGATTTTTTTAAATTTTATCGCAGTCAGTAAACCCAAAAAGTAGAATTTCGATTTTTTTATTCGAATTATTCGATCTTGTCACTCGATAAAAATTGAACGACTCAAAGAGAATTATTTTTTCCGCATTATTTATTGAATTTTGAAAATTATGACAATTTTTCGTGTCGAGGAGAATTTCGAAAAAAAGAAACAATTTTTAAAAATTTAATTCTAGTCGCTGAACCAAAAAAGTAGAATTTTCATTTTTCGCTTCGAGTTCTTTGATTTTGTGGCTCAGCAGAAAGATTTTTATTGTCTAAACAAAATATTGAGCTGGGCTGGAGGAAAAAAAAATTTCGTTGCATTCCAACGATGCAAACGTCATTAAAAAATTGCTGAGACGAATTCCTCGTTTTTCTTCATCAGCGAAATGAAAAATTTCGTTCTTGGAAGATGCGACGAAATTTAGCTCAATAAATGAAATTTTTTCTTCTCGTTTATTCGTCGATGCGGAACGTCGTCGGAATGCAGTTTCGAATGCCATAATCGATCGTGAGAAAACGAGCGAGCCTCGTTTGCAACGAGCGAGAGAGACCGAGAACGAGCGAGAAAGAGCTTAAGCAGTTAAAACCTCGGTTTCTGGGTCAGGGTGAGAAAATCATGATGCACGATAAATCATAAGCGTTGCTAATAATTAAGATATGCGATGGTTGAACGCTCGTGAATAATGCGCGACCGATCCGAGCCAATAATTCCGCGAATCCGAGTCCAAAGTCACGATTTTTTGTCATTTTTTTTGCATTTGACTCAAAATATTTTTTGCATGGCGTTGGTTCGTGGCAAAACTCGCGAGACTCGACTCGAAAAATCATTTTTGTGTCCAGTGGAAAAAAAAACGACAAAAAAATCTTTTTTGTCCGATTGGCTGAGGTTTTTGTGATGATTTTTTAATTAATTCCTGAGAGAGGTCAAAAGTTTTCTGAAGCGATTCACGTCGATTTTCCCGACTGGTCAAGGCAGCAATCTCGCTGAAGCAATTAAATGCGATTATCTCCGTCCGGGAAGCTCGCGCGCATCCTTCGATCGCATGAATATTCGTGATTAACTCGAGAATGATAAGACATTAAAATGCGCGGGGGTCATAACGATCGAGGCAGCTGTTTCGATGGCGAACGAGCAGGAAATAAAAACAGACGAGCCGGCGCGTGGATTGATGAGAAAAAAAAACGATTTCGTTTCGTTTTTTCAGTATTTTTGCGCATTGTTTCGAAAATCGCGAAAAAATCTGGAAAAAATGGTCAGAAAAGTCGGAAATCAAAAACTTGGGGACGGGAGAGATTTTGATGCGAAATAATTGGCGTTTGAAAAGAGAGCGAGGACTCGAGTGCATCGTCGAGCGATATTGCGCAATGAGAGCGAAGCCCGCGATCGCGAAAACGAGAGAAAGAGGGAGACGAACACGTGCTCAAGAGAGAATCGTCGTCACAGGCTGAACGCGATGGATCTCGAAACGAGAATAGAAGCGGATCGAAGCCGCTTCGATTGGCTCGATTCAAACGTCCGAGCGGAGCTGAAAGTGAATTTTTTCTCGCGAGTAAATGTCACGCGAACTCGCAATGCGGTTTACGAATCGAAAATTCGTCTTTGGCCGCAACTTTTGCTCGAATTTTCGGAGATTATGAAACGAGGGAGGGGGGTTTCAAAAATTGAGACTTTTCTGGTGACAGCGCCAAAAACATCGCGATCTATAGCACGCGGACGTGAATAACGTTTATTTGGGCCGAGGACAGCGAGGCTGCGACACGTCGCTCTCGTTAGAAAGTTGAAACATCACAAAAGACGCAGCGTTTGTTTTTTCAGCCAAAATTTCGATGCACGATTCTCGTTTCTTTCAAATTTTCACCAAAATGTCGTTTTCCTCGTGAATTTTCCGTTTTTTTCAACTTTTTTCGATTTTGGTGTCTCATAGGAAAAAAAAACAACATGTCGCGATCCTCGGGATCGCGAGAACGTTCGATTTTTGTCGTGCGATCGTTTTTTATGGTTTTTCAGCCAAAATTTCGATGCACGATTCTCGTTTCTTTCAAATTTTCACCAAAATGTCGTTTTTCTCGTGAATTATTCCGTTTTTTTCAACTTTTTTCGATTTTGGTGTCTCATAGGAAAAAAAACAACATGTCGCGATCCTCGGGATCGCGAGAACGTCGGATTTTTGGTGTACGATCGTTTTTTATGGTTTTTCAGCCAAAATTTCGATGCAGGATTCTCGTTTTCTTGAAATTCCCGTTCACTATCGATTTTTTCGATTCATTAAACTTTTTTTTAATTTCTAATTTACTATAGAAAAAAAACAACGTGCGAGGATTCTCGAGATCGCGCGAACGTCAGATTTTTGCTGTGCGATCGTTTTATGTTGACGTAGTGACGAGTTTGGCGAGGAATTTGAAAAAACTGAGCAAAAAGAGTGAAAACTTTGGACCATCGAAGAATCAACTGGTTTCTTTGGTTGTTCTACCATTTTAAAGTTGCGTCAAGCGAGAAAAATTGGCACTTGGTCGTGGAATTTGTTGCGAACTTTCCGAGTCATAAATTCACTGGTTCCGAGAGTTTTTTTCGTTTCGTCGTTGAAGAATCGAAAAAAAACACTGTCGACACGTTTCCGGGAAAAAATCGCGTGGCGCGAGAACGATTTTACGGACGAAGCGCGAACATGGTCGTGCTGCGTCGTCGGCGACAGCGTGCAAAGTGCTCCTCCTCGTTGGCTGGCTCGCTAGAGACAGAGGAGGGATCGAGCACAACGCAGCAGCGTGTGGACGAATAACAAATGTCACGCGCGTTGGCTACTGGCGAGTGAATCCGCGAGAATATTCCGAACATTCTCACAATCGCGAAGTTTCTTCGAAAAGCTCGTTTTCGTAATCGTTTTTTCGGAAAAAACAAGAAAATCGTTTCGTTATTATTCGCGATTTTTGTCGTGAGAACGGAAATCGCGAACGCCAAGTTTTTTATTCTCCATTGTTTTCCACTTCCTTTGTCCTTGATCCTGACCCTCATTGCCCACACCGCGAAAGCGCGCCTAATTTTGCGTCTTTTTTGTTTATTTCCAATAATTACGAATTTCGCTCCGAAAAATCGGGAAAATCGATAAGTTCGCGTGACAAATGCATCGCGAGTTCGTACTCGATCATACGCGACCGCCAACTAAAACGTCAAGTTCAAGGCGACAAATTTACACTCGCAGTTTTCGCTCGTCGCGCGGGAACGAAACGCGCGCACGCTGTTCAATCGACTCGGTTACAACTTCCACTCCGCCTCTGCCGCTGCCTTCCGCGCTCGACTCACCGTAACGGCCCCCCATGCAGTTACACAATCTCGAGTGTCCCACGCTCGTGCAAAAATCAAGTTCAAAGTGAATCAAAACGCCGGAACAATAAATAAAACAAAATTTCTGCTTGCAAATTTTTTTTATTCGTTTTTGCTCAAGGCTCGCGCGCGTTATTTCGAGAATTCGCTTTTTTTCCGACGTTTCTTCGAGAGACGACGATTCAAGGTCAAGTTTGCGCTCGAAAAATCATCCATCGTTCGATTTTTTAGAGTCGATACTTTTCGTTGTTTGCACACGTGAAGCGACATCGAAATAAATCGCGAAGCACGAAGTTTGCCAATGACGCACGTGTTTTTCGCTCCGTTTTACCTCGAAAACGTTTTTTTACATATTTACGCAAATAACCTATAAAAAAAACTGTTCCCTTTAATTTTATTAAATTGGACACCGAAAAATTGCTCGTGCATCGAATTTCGATCGAAAACGAAGATTCCTCGAACGGAAAATTCGTCTCGAAGCTAAAACATCTGTGTCTTTGCCATCTCGCGTTGCGAAATGGGCAAATATCCAGATTTTTGAATGCACAGACGCGACAGACGCCGGCAACAGTCATGGTCGGGACATCCCCAGTCCCGCGCGTCTCTCCTGCCCGCGCGCGTCCCCAAAATTTTCGGGACACTCTCTAAACCGCTAAAATCTATTCGTGGGGTCAGCTCGTTCGAAAATTCTCCGCTATCGATCAACCAACAGCTTCGATTTATTTATACTTTTCACGTATTTACGCGATTTATAAATTTTCAAATTCGTCGCTAAATAACTAAATAAAAAATAAAAAAAATGAGAAAAAATAGAAAAATAAATTGAAAAAACAAAAAGTCCGAGCGATTCTTCGCGTTGGCGTTCGATTCGGATCGCGTTTCGTCGCATTTTAATCTCCCAAAAATAACAATCGATGATACGACGAAAATAATTGGCGATATCGAAGAAATTCTATGAATAATAAAAAAAATTCGTCAAATTTCGAAAAAATTGTGATTTTTTTTCAGAAACATCGAAAAATTCAAAAAAAAATTGATTTTGCATAAAACTGACGCCAAAATAAACTTGGTTGTGTCGAAAATCGAAGAATTTTGCAAAAAATTTCGTTCCCTCGTAAACGAATAGTCGCTGTTTCGAAATGTTGTCGATTTATAAATATGGAGACGGAAAATTGGCTGGGAATATTGAAAATAAAATAAAACCGTGTGGCAACGTTTCGGAGCGATTGTTGGTGCACGTGAACGCGAAATATTCGCTCGTAAACTCGAGAGCGAAACAAAACTCGACGAATTGTAATAAAAAAAACTATAAAAAATTATCGTGTTGTTGGTTTTTTTGTATTGATTGTGAAAATGAAGAAAAAACTCACGAGATACGACTTTGCTGCCAGAATGCCGAACGACGCACGATCCGGTGACTCGGAATTCGATATTTTATTGTTTTTGAGGCTTTTGTCGCGTCGTGATGGGTAACGGAGCTCCGCGAGAGCAACGAAACTTTGTGGAGGAGCAATGCGAAGGGGAGACAGCTGGGCCGTCGATAATTAGGTTAATAGAATCGTTTATTGGCCTTGATTGAAGTGCAACCGCGACGAAGCATTTCCTCGTGGAATTTCTAGCTGTCAAACGTTTTTTCACGATTTTCGCGGAATTTCTCGGTCGAATGAATTTATTTTTGTTTCTCGGAACGCGTTTCGTTAATTTTGACGTTTTTTCATGTTTCCGAAACCACACGACGCTTTTCGGGCCTCGCTCTGCTCAAGCCTTTCGTCACTTGCACACCCTTAGCTCGACCGTGTTGTGGCAGCGACTGAACGATTGCGGCTATCGTCGTTTACACTCGCCTCCACCAGGTTTTCTCGCTCTGTCTCGCTTCTCGCGCTATTCTATCGCTCGGCCGAAGCGTCAAACGAATTTATAAACGAAAGAAAATTCGATAATCCCTTCTCTCGATGTTTTCGCGAGGCAACAAAACGCCGTGTGCGAGATTCAAAGCGTAGCTTTCCAGGCCACGGCGCACGTGAAATTCAGGTGAATGTTGGCTGCTTTTTTTTTTTTAACAATTCTCGACATGGTCACGTCTCGCGCGCGCGGTGTGTTTTCGTTCCGCGTTCGCCCCTCCGCAGCGATCGATCCACACTGCGGCGCGAGCTGCTTCGAAAACACATTTCTACGACGTCGCGGGAGATGGAACGATACGAAAGAAACCTGCAGGGATCGAAATTCTGCTTAAAATTCACCGATTGACTCGATTTTTCAATTTTTTTTCGTTTTATTCTCAATCCTGAAGATTTTCGAGCAGTTTTTATTCAGCTTTTCCCGTGCCAAGTCGCGTCTTTTGCGCTCGCGACTGTTTTACCGACGCGGCGATGGACTGAAAACTGACTCGCGTCGCCCTCTAGCGGCCGCCGCCTCTACCGTGTGCTCGTCGCCGCTCGAGCCAGCAGCTCCGTCGGTACACAACAAACTCTCTCGATCGTTTTTCTCGCTCCTTTTCGCCTTTGCCGTTCAGTGACACTCGGACACGTGGCTCGACGACAACAAACCTTTTTCGCATATCCCAAAGGTCACCGCACGCCCAAAACGTCCATTTTTCGACAACGTTTTGTCGAGAAATTTTCCATCTTCATTATTTTTGCACAAATTCAATTTTCTTCCATATTTTCATTCATTCAGTTGTTTGCGATGCGTCGTTGACATTTTGCCACTGAGCCAAGATCGCCAAAATAAAAGTCGAATCTGCAAAATTAAGATTTCTCGACCAAAAAAACCCAAAAATGGTTTTCGAATAAAAATTGAACTTCATTTTTCGAAAACTCGATTTTTTCCGTCATTTTCGCGACCGGATCATGTTTTTTCTTCAATCTTGTAAATTGTCGGATTATTACGTGTGGAAACAAAAAATTGGCGTAATAAAGTTTGAAGCGAACCGGAAGTGAACGGCAAATTCCTTTAGGTCGTTGAATACGAATGTAAAAAAAGATTTTTTCCATCTTCTGGACACGGAGCAGTAACGAGCGATATTAAGCGGTGAAAATGATTGCGCGCTAATTAGCTCGACGAGATTTCGCGAGGATCTCGTGTGTGCTGGTCGAAATGACGCGGTCGCGGTGTATTTATTATTTTTATTTCTCTATAGCCAGCGAGATTCCGACATCGAACATCTCTCGCGTGTAAAAAGTGGTGGGGGAGCAGGTTCCGAGTGTCTATTGCGTGTTTCGCGTACATGAGTTTGTCGAGAGTTTTGTTGGCGTACTGACGTGTGTCCCCGCGCGCGTCGTTGAGGTTTAGTCGGTGTTGAGCGTTTGCGCGTGCCAAACGAGCGATCGTAAACAGAGCTCGCAGGCAGGGCGCGAAGTTTCCTCTCGCTCTCCGTCCGGTGTAAATTATCGCGCGCGCAACGGGAAAACGCACGAGTGTCCTGCGATTAATTCCGAGATTTTCCACGAGTTGCGAAAAATCGAGATGGCTCCGTTGAAACTTGCCGACGATCAGCGATTCGCACTGGGCAAAGTGAGTCTAGAAAATATTTTCGTCTCGCGCGGAATAAAAAAAAATGAAAATCGTAAATAATAAAAATTTCGGAAAATCGTAGAAAAAAGAATGATTTTCAAGGCGAACAGAAATCTTTTAACGTTTCGCGCTGCACAAAGATCGAAATCTCTCGATTCTCGATGACCATCTCGAGGATCGAGTTTTCATCGTATATCGCGAAAGATAATCCGCAAGAAAGTGGGTTATTGAACTTTGAGAATGTATGGAACGGTGTTCGATCGGGGTCACGCGTTTTGTCAGAGAATCATGTTTGGGTTGCATTTCGATGAGCGGGGAAAACAATAAAATGAATAAAATGATGAAAAATGAAATAAAATTGAATAAAATGTTTTTTTTTTAAGTTTGTGTTGAAATCGTCGCGCGTTATTTGTCCTTACGGAGTGTCCGAAGCCGTTGAATTCCTGCAGCTCTAAGAGGCGACGATTTTTTGTCTTTGTAAACTTTCCGCGTTCCTCCGCGACGATCGATGAATAAACATTGTCGAGTCTCTCCGAGAGCTCGTAATTATCACGTTCGTTATGGGCGCGATGCAAAAATATTGCGAAACTCGAGTGAGAAACGCGAAAGAATAAAAAAAATTGCTGTTTTTTTTATTTTGCTGGATTGCGTGATAATGCGACGAGCAGGCGATCGAGACAAGGCGATCTTGTCGATGACCTTGCAATTCGCAAGACATATTTACCTCTCGGAGTGAAAGGACGTGGAAAAAATTCATAATCCGCGCCGCATCATCACGATTTTCATAGCTCTCGGTTTTCTAGACTCTGCACATGGCGAAAGAGGCTCGTGCGACCGCCTCCCCCCCCCCCCCCCCCAGACAGACTCCGGACTCTGGTCCTTCGTTCTCGTTACGCGATCCTCGAGTTTGCGCCGTTGCAATTCGAAAAAAATTGCAATTTTTATTCATCATTTCGATTATTAATGGGATCGTTGAAAATTTTCTTTAGTTTTTTTCGATTTTTCCCAATAGTAAAGCATTTTCGTCCTTTTTTTTCGTAAATATAAGGGAAAAAGCTCAAAAAGGGAATTTTTGGTGCACGAAAACTGAAGAAAAACGTGCCGAGGCACAATTTGTATTGAAAATTATTGTTTTCTCGTTTTCAAGACTATTGTAGATTTTCATAACTCGTGTTGTTTATATTTTTATTATTATTATTATTGTAAATATATAGATTTTCATGATGGAAGAATTATCTTTGGAGAATATCGAGATGAAATTGACTGCGGGCAACGTTCGAAATGGGAAAGGAAAAGCCTGAATGAATTATTTTGATGATACTGAAGTTTGCATCGTTCGATTACAACGAAAAATATTAATATTCATTATTTCGATAATTAATGAACTTTTTCCAAAGTTTTTTCGAGCGAATTCGATTCTCGAATGGCAAAGAAAGCTGTCGCGCTATTTTTCACAAATTCCGCATGAAAATTTCGCGTTCTGCTTGGAAAAATACTGAGTTTTCGTTGCATTTCACGATGCCAACTCCAACTTTGTTAATTTTCTTCAGTTCGATCGTGGCGAGGTGATTTTTATGAAATTCTTCAATTTTCAATGATTTATTATTTATTTATGTACTCCAATGACACCCAAGTGGAAATTTGTTCTTCCTGTATATTTATATTTGTATAAAATAGCGGTAAAATATAATTGGCTCAGGTGCCAACGGGTCTGATGTAAAAATTCATGGAACCGTCAATTTCCCTCCCGCCTCTCAATCAATCTTCAATGGAATTGTTCAATTCTTATTTTGGCTGTTGAAAAAATGAGTCTTGATATCTCGGTTTCGATGCGTTTTTTCGCGTTTTTATAGGCCAATCAAAGGTCGATCGTTTTTTCGTGCTGAAAATTACGATCAAAGCTCTTTAAGTTTCGAAAATATTTGAAAGCATCAAGATGACGAGCGGAAATCGGTGAATTATACTTTCCGGACACACTTGACCCAGAGGATGCCCTTTCGCAATTAATTATTTAGAGCCCACGAGCGCCGTTTTCGGTCGCTGTCGGTTTTGTCACGTTTTCTTGTTTCATGCTCGTCGGGCGCCGTTAACGACGTTCGCTTGCCGATTATTTTCGAAGCGATCGCGCGCGAGGAATCGTCGTGCGTCTCAAATCGCGTTTTTCTCTTTTGATTCATCGGCCACGAGCGTCAAACGCTTCGAGACGCGTATTGCGAAAACACTCGCTTCGATTCTTTATTCTTTCAACACGCTCCGCCGACTCTCGATTATATTATTCGTTTGCCAACTTCTCGACGTGACAGCTTCGCATTTTCATGTCCTGAATCTTTATCTACATTTCAGAATCCCCTTCGTGCTCTTTGCCCGACAAAAAAAAATCGTACACACGATTTTATTTTATATTTTGCATTTCGAATAACTTTACAAAGTTTTTTTCCGCCCAAAATTATACGCTCGATATTTATAAACAAATGCAACACAAAACTCGCTACGGAACTGTCTTTGCTCTCGATTTATATTTATTCGGCACGTTCCAGCGTTTTTTTTTCCAGCAACTTGCGTCACGTAGTTTCCGGTGCTATTGAGTATTAAAAAAAAAAAAACAACTAACAAACCCGAACGAGGACAAAAATGAAAAAAATCGAACCCAAACGAGAAAAAAAGGAGAAGAAAAAAAAATCCGCACGGAACGCCGTGAATTTTCGAAATTTTTGACAATCATTTGAAAAAAAATTAATTAACAAACCCGAACGAGGACAAAAATGGAAAAAATCGAACCCAAACAAGAAAAAAAGAGAAGAAAAGAAAATCCGCACGGAACGCAGTGAATTTTTGAAATTTTTGGCACTCATTTAAAAAAAAAATCAACTAACAAACCCGAACGGGAAAAAATAAATAAAAACAAACCCGAACGAGGACAAAAATGAAAAAAATCGAACCCAAACGAGAAAAAAGGAGAAGAAAAAAAAATTCGCCCGGAACGCAATAAATTTTTGAAATTTTTGACAATCATTTAAAAAAAAACAACTAACAAACCCAAACGAGATCAAAAATGAAAAAAATCGAACCCAAACGAGCAAAAAGGAGAAGAAAAAAAAATCCGCACGGAACGCCGTGAATTTTTGAAATTCCGACGCTCATTTCCGTCCAGATTATTGTATAAGAAAACTATTGATCAACTTGGAGCAGGAAGAATTTCGTATAATCGCTAAAAAAAAAAGTTGGTCCAGCGATAAAAACTGACTGAACAATTTTCTAGCGGACTTTTCTCTTAGAAATGAAGAAAACAGTCGATTAACTTTCCCTTCATCCTGGCTATCCCAGGATCTCATAAATAATGATTAGAAAAAATGAGAGATCGTGTACGCACCGATGCGCGTTTCTCCTCATTACGTGAGCTCGTTCCACCCTCGTTAATTCGCCTCGATTCGACAAACACATTTGCATAATCGTAGAGCAAACGTAGTGTGAACGCGAGTCAGTGACGAGGGTGGAGAATTTTTGGAGATGATGAAGACGAAGCTCCCAGTATGGTTTTCGAATCGAACTCGTAAGGGCGAGCGATTTTAAGTTCTATGGGAAATTTGAAGTTCTGGTTGAAAAGGGTTGAGTAATTTGATGGCAAAAACGTTTTTTTTGCCCCACGTAACTCGATTCGTTGATTACGATGAATTTGTGAAAGTTCCTTCTCGTTACTTCACTCGATATACGTTTTATAATAATTTGCACGTAAATATTTGCGTCTGTGGACTCGATCGAGTGTGGCTTTTCCTAGCAAAGTTTTTTTTTCTTCTCCACATCCAATGGAGACATTTCCTCGTTGCGTCCGAGTTATCGAAGGCGAGGACAAAAAAAAAAGCTTCGATCTCTCTGCTCTCGTTGCATCGGCATAGAAAGTGCTCGAAATGTATTGAACTTACGTAAATTGCGCGTATCGAGTGATCAACTACGAGGAGAAAGTGTTGCTGCCGGAGAGAGCAAAGTTTTTGGACAACTTGTCACTTTTTTTTGCTTCTTTTTGTCGTTCCTAGTTCTGGGAGGTTTTTGCTTCCTCACAGACGAAGCTATGGGACGGTGAAAATTTTTTTTTTTCCAGTTTTCAATGTCAATATGCTTGGAATGTCCCAAAACGTCGAAAAATCATATCTAGAAAAAATGTCCGGATGTGTGTGTGTGTGTGTATGTTCTGGCACTGTAAAATTCAAACGTTCACAACTCGAGAACGGTTTGAGCTACGGGGCTGCCGTTTTGCGCAGATGTTAATCCACACCGGCTCTTCGTTCGTTGCGAATTTGGTCGGAATCGATAGAAAACTGCGGATTCCACGGCATTTTGAAATTTTCAAAAAAATTTCGTAATCGCTCTAGTTTCCGCAAATTTCAAGATTTATTATTAATTTTTTTTTTATAAATAGAGTATCATAATAGGAAGGTTGGTATCGAATTTGGAAATGATCGGTTGAACGGTTCAAATTTTATGGATTTTTGAATTTTACGAAAATATTAGCTTTCCGAAAAATCGTCTGGGCGCTTCAATTTTTGCAAATTTCGTAAGATATTAGGAATAAATCTGACTTCCTTTTTCCTTTCCAGAAAAGTTCTCGAAATTTTATTATTAAAATGCAAATAAAAAAAGGCTGCAAATTGAAATTTGCAAATTGCTTCCTCAAGATGCTCAAGATGCACGATGCTCAAAGCTTCCTCTATGAGAAAGCCAGAATTAAAAATATGGCCAAAATTGAAAATTCAGGCTTCCTCATGGAGAAAGCTTTGAGCATCTTGAGCAATTTTTTTCTCAACATTTCGCGTCGATTCTTCGTTGCGTTTAAACGCGATGCAAACTTCAGCATCGTTTGTTCGAGTCCCTTTCTCTCGTTTTGCATTTTTGTCGTTGTAGCAAGAACGAAGAGAATGTCCATAACGACGTGACGAAAAGCTCGTTTCCTTGGCGAGTAAATCGCTCGCTTTAATTTCGATCCTTTCACAAATTCGTCTCGGTTTCTTATTCTCGAGAAATGATACGAAAAAAATAAAAATCGTTCGTTCCACGCTGCTGACCTTCGGATTTTTAAAAAACTCTTTTTTTCTGTTCTCCAGTTCAGACGCAGCGTCCAGGACGTTTTGCAGCCTCATCACGATGATCATTTTCTCGTTCGCTGGCTCCGCGGTAAGAAATTCAATCTCTTAACCAAAAAATTCAATGATTTTTCCATTCATTTTGATTCTTCTCATTTTTCGTGTCCTTTTTATTGTCCAGCCAGGAAATGGGACCCCGCGGCTGCCGAAAAAATGCTTCGCGAGGTAATTCATCACTCCGCATCGTTACGACACTTTATCTCTTTCCGCATAATAATCATTAGTGCCAAACAACTTCACGGAGACTCGCGCTTCGAGCGTTGTACCATGAAAAACTCAAGCTGCTCGCTCTCGCTTTCCCCACTAAATTAATTACAATCGAATCAACGGCTCCCAACATTTGCAACTCCATTTTTTCCCCTTCTCACAATTTTCCGAAATTTATTCACACAAATGCGAAAATATTCGCAAAAAAGGGTTCGAATTCGAAAAATTGGGAAAATCGTTTTTTTTTTTTCATTTCTTGACGGTAAAAATATCTGGAAATTCATCTGAAAAAAAATTAGTCCGGAGCCAAATTGAAAAAATCAGAAAATTTCCTGCAGTGGCCAAAGTTTTGTTGATTTTTTTTTTTGGAGCCGAAACTTTAACAGATTTTTAAATTCCTTCCAGATTGAGCTTTCATTTATCTAATCGTGTCGATTTTTCGATCCGTGCGAATCGATTTTAATCAATTCCTCGTAATGCCCCCTTTTTTCAATGCGAAACGACAATTTTATTTTATTTTCGCGTTTCCATTACGAGGCGAAACTCCAAGAGATCGTTTTCCAGTTGATTTTCGAATTCCTTCCAAATCGATCTCTCATTTATCGAATTCTATCGATTTTTCGATCCCCGCCAAATTTGCCGATCGATTTTAATCAATTTATCGTAATGCCCCCTTTTTTTAATGCGAAACGACAATTTTATTCCATTTTCGCGTTTTCATTACGAGGCGAAACTCCAAGAGATCGTTTTCCAGTTGATTTTCAAAATCCTTCCAAATCGATCTCTCTTTTATCGAATTCTATCGATTTTTCGATCCCCGCCAAATTTGCCGATCGATTTTAATCAATTTATCGTATTTCCCCCTTATTTTAAATGCGAAACGACAATTTGATTTTTTTTTCACGTTTTCGTTACAAGTCGAAACTGAAAAAGATTTTTTTCCCCTTTATTTTTGAAATTTCGGTCCAGAATCGATTTTTCTCGATATTTTGCGATTTTTCGTTTAGTTTTTGTTTTTTTTTTTGTAAAAAAATAACAATGTGGCAAAATGTTGGGGAGCCTCAATATAATTGTGAATGACACCTGTCGTTGTGAATGAATTTGATGAAACGATTGTTGGTGAAATGACAGTCTTTAGCATGGAGAAAACAATGGGGAGTGGACGAGCTCGAGGAGTGGGAAACTCCTCAGATATTGACGGATCACTTGCCTCACGGACTCTGTGGTTACGACAAGGAAGGAGCCCCCGTGGCGGTAGTTCCATTCGCCGGCCTCGACCTTTACGGTATTCTTCATGTGGCTCCCCGCAGAGACATGATAAGAATAACGATCAAGCATCTCGAGCGATACATGAAAATGTGCAACGAGCAAGCCAAGAAACATGGTCCAGCGGCTGGACAAGTTGTCGTCATTTTCGACATGGAAGACTTTAATCTTCGACAGTACATGTGGAGACCCGGTAAATTTATTTTCTCCCTCTCTCTCTCGCTCCCTCGTGATGCTTTGCAGCTCCTTTCACCACGATTTACCTTCGTGATCTTTCTCCCACAGCTGGCGAAGTCATAATCACCCTCATACAAATGTACGAAGCAAATTATCCTGAAATATTGAAAACCTGCTTCATCATAAACGGTGAGAACTCTATTATTTATTTTTTCAACTAATTATTCAAAATCCGGTAAAGAAAGTTTTCTTTTCAACTAATTTTTCAAAATCCGGTAAAGAAAGTTTTTTTATTTCATTTTTTTCAACTAATTTTTCAAAATCCGGCAAAGAAAGTTTTTTTAGTTCATTTTTTTCAACTAATTTTTCAAAATCCGGTAAAGAAAGTTTTTTATCTCGTTTTTTTCAACTAATTTTTCAGAATCCGGCAAAGAAAGTTTTTTTAATTCATTTTTTTTCAACTAATTTTTCAAAATCCGGTAGAGAAAGTTTTTTATTTCGTTTTTTTCAACTAATTTTTCAAAATCCGGTAAAGAAAGTTTTTTTATTTTGTTTTTTTTCAACTAATTTTTCAAAATCCGGTAAAGAAAGTTTTTTTTTTCATTTTGTTTCAACTGAATTTTGTTTTTTTAACTTGATGAATTTTCAACGATCTTTTTTGAGTTGTTTTGACCCCGGCTCGCTACCGATGGGTCATTTTGACCCAAATCAAAATCAGGAGTCGAATTCAATGGGAAAAAACGAGAAAATTTCGTTTGGGTCGTTACCCGGGTCTCAGAGACCCATGAATATTTTTTTTAAATTATTTTAACTCTGCATCGCCGCCAATGGGTCATTTTGACCCAAACCAAAGTCAGGAGTCGGATTTAATGGGAAAAAACGAGGAAATTTCGATTGGGTCGTTACCTGGGTCTCGGAGACCCATAGCAATATCAACGTCGCGGTTTGTTCTCGTTGAATTTAGTTGTAATTTAGTTTTTATCTCCAAAAATACTCCAGAGACGAATTTTTCGTTGAATATCGAAAAGTCTTATCGATAATCAGTGCGAAAAGTCGTTGACAATTGGATCGACCTAGATTCTTGCGATTTTAATCAATTTTGAGATTCGTTGCGGTTCGAGATAAATTTGAGCACGAGTTATCGATTCATCGATGATGTTTGTTGGCTCGTATTTGTTTCTGCAATTTTGTCGTCGAGAGAAATGAATTTATCGTGAATTTAGAGTGACGAAAAAATAAAACGTCATCGCGTGTTGAAATTTTTGGGGCCCTCGATTTTAATGAAACTTTTTATTCCAACAGCTCCGAAAGTCTTTGCCCTCGCTTTTTCGATCGCTAAAAAATTCATGAACGAATACACGCTCTCGAAAATTCAAATACACAAAGCTGACCCGGAGCGATGGAAATCGGAGATCCTGAAAATGGTGTCGAAGGATCAACTGCCCGAACATTTCGGCGGAGTACTCAGAGATCCCGATGGCAATCCTCGACTCGCAACCAAAGTAATTGACGCTGCCAATCGCGCAAACGCCATTTTTTAAGCCGATGATGAGCCGTTCGTTTGTTTCGCTGATTTGATGATTTTGGAGTTGAAAAAAAGTGTGAAAAATCATTCACGAGCCTTTTTTGAAGGCTCGACCGAGTGACGATGATTTTTCGCATCCGAAACGTCAAATTTTCGATGCACAAATGGGGCTGGCTTTTGAAACTCACGGGAGACACAAAAAAACTCATAAAATCGACGTTTTTCGCAGATTTGTCAAGGAGGCAAAATCCCGAAGGAAAAATACACGAAAAACGTGGACAAGGACAAAGGAAACGAAGATTTTGAGACGGTGACCGTGCGGAAAGGTGACAAATTCAAAATCGATTTTACACCCGAAAAAATCGGCTCGATACTCAGCTGGGAGTTTCGATGCGAAGGCCACGACATCAAATTTGGTATCGTCAGAAAAAACGAAAACGGTGGGCACGAGGAAATCGTCCCGATCCACCGAGTCCCGGCACATCAATTGGACGAAGTTGGCGTCCTGACTTGCGATCTCCCGACGACCTGTAAGACACGAAAAAAATTTTCATCTCAAATCATCAAATTATTGCAGTTTTGGGATTAGATTCAATTTTCGAATCGAATATTCATCGATTTTTCGAGTATTCGATAAATTTCCGAAAAATAGCGGATTTTCGCAAATCCTTCCGAAATTTTTTTCCGAATATTTTCGAAAAAAATCGAACATTCGAAAGAAAATCGAATATTCGAAGAAAAATCGGATATTCGAAAAAAATCGAATACTCGAAAAAATGTCACAAATTCAAAAATATCGAATATTCGGTTTGAAATTCGAATCAAACAATTTGATTTGATTTGATGCCGAATATTCCAAGTTTTTAAATATTCGCACACTCCTAGAAAAACGAAAATGATTCCTTTTCAGATTCCGTTGTGTTCGACAACACGTACAGTATGCTTAGGAACAAAAAAGTCCATTATTCCGTGCGAGTGACGGCACCGACCGAAGATCTCAACAATCTAGCGCTAACGGAAGCATGAAGAAGAGAAAAGGCTCAAAAAGGGAATTTTTGATGCACGAAACCTGAAGAAAAGCGTGCCAAGGCACAATTTGTATTGAAAATTATTGTTTTCTCGTTTTTAAGACTATTGTAGATTTTCATAACTGGTGTTGTTTATATTATTATTATTATTTTTGTAAATATATAGATTTTCATGATGGAAAAATTATCTTTGGAGAATATCGCGATGAAATTGAATGCGGGCAACGTTCGAAATGGGAAAGGAAAAGCCTGAATGAATTATTTTGATGATACTGAAGTTTGCATCGTTCGATTACAACGAAAAATATTAATATTCATTATTTCGATAATTAATGAACTTTTTCCAAAGTTTTTTCGAGCGAATTCGATTGTCGAATGGCGAAGAAAGCTGTTGCGCTATTTTACACAAATCCCGCATGAAAATTTCGCGTTCCGCTTGGAAAAATAATGAGTTTTCGTTGCATTCCACGATGCCAACTCCAACTTTGTTAATTTTCTTCAGTTCGATCGTGGCGAGGTGATTTTTATGAAATTCTTCAATTTTCAATGATTTATTATTTATTTATGTACTCCAATGACACCCAAGTGGAAACTTGTTCTTCCTGTATATTTATATTTGTATAAAATAGCGGTAAAATATAATTGGCTCAGGTGCCAACGGGTCTGATGTAAAAATTCATGGAACCGTCAATTTCCCTCCCGCCTTTCGATCAATCTTCATCCTCCTCGTTGATCAGCATTTCTATCAGCCCCGAATCCAGACACTGGTCGCCTTCCAATCGCTTCTGCGTCCCCCACAATGCCAGCGTCGGCAAAACCTTCAGTTTCGTTTGTGAATCCGTCCGGAACGGACATTTCAAATCTTTCCAGCTGCAAAATCGGGTCGTTAAGTGGCTGTATCTTTGCAGTGACATAAAAACTTTCTCACAAGTCGTGGAGAACTTTAATTTACACCGATCTCTTCAATTTTTCAATACGAACAAAACGGTCCATGATAAAGCAGCTCACGGCGAATATTTAATGAAAAAAACTCAAAAAAACAGAAAAACCGTAAAAAAACGATTTAAAAAGCGCAAAAACTTTGATTTTTGTGATTAATTGATTGCTGCGACGCGGGGTTTCAGGGAAAATTGAAAATTTGACTTTTTAGGCTCGTTTGGGGACTCGATTAATTTTTTTATCAAACTTACAACGGACGGTCGCCAACCTCGACGTGAATGAAATGCGATTCTGCGGGTGCGGCTGCGATTCCCTTCTCGATGAAAGGCTCGGCTGTCAAAAACGTAATTTTGAGCCTTCGATTCGATTCGGTGTCGATTTTTGAGACTCGGGGAAAAATGCGGCAAGAAAAATCGAACTTCTGACAGGAAAACAGGAAAAAGTTGTCGTGCCTCCGGCTCCTGTCAAAAGCGACGATCCCGGACTTGAAATTCCATGCGAAACAGATTTTTCTTACCTTCCACGCAATCCGAACACCAACTTTGACCGGTGGGCAATTTCGAGCCGCTGTACAAGACGAAAACCAATTTTTTGTCCTTGAAATCTTGCATGAATTTCAAAAAGTTCTCATAACCTTCAACGTGATGTCTTTGCACCATTTTTTACGAGTTTTTCGGGCGATTAATTCGTGGCAATTGGTCCGTCGATAGATCGACAATGATGGAATGATTACGCGCCGTTACGGGACCAGAATTGTCACGGATTTGCACTTTAGCAATTCGAGAAGATTGTGATGACGTTTTCTTATCAAAATACTTGTTGATTATTGCGGCGAACCGCTCGGACGCCGGTGACGCGGCGCCGCATCAAAACAGGCGAGAATCGATCGGTACGATCGCAAATTACCCAACATCGATAACATTCTTGCGATTTTTGGGCGATGAATTCAATGAAATAAATTTTATTTGCGCCCGGCGATTCCCGCCCCGTTTGAATTTTTAGCGATTTCCAAAAGAATTATTTGTCCAATGGGAAAAGTCGCGTGATTGGAAAATTCGTATTTAGTCACGAGTGCAATTTGACTCGGCGCTTGTTGAGCACGAAACCATATGCGTGAGCCAATGACGTTGCTTCGTTTGCCAAGTTCCCAAAGACGAATCCAATGGTCGTAGCATTTCTCCCACCCCCCGATTCCGACGATCCTCAGCGCCGAGTTTTCACCGGAAAAGTGTAAAATGCGGGAGTAGGGCGTGCGTACGAGGACTGTGATTGGAGGAAATGAGGAGGAAAGTCTCGTAGAGTAAACGCGATCGAGGCGTTTTATTACCACAGTTGGGAAAGCAACAATATTGTGCACAGAGTGTTTTTGGAATAAGCGTGTGATCAGTTCTCGCCATTCTCGTTCGTCGATTCGCGCACCAGACACAAATTTACAGTGACAAGTCTTTGCTAAACATCGAGCAAGCCTGCGAGCGTGCGAAACGTTAGAAATCAAACAATTAATCGTCATATGTGACGGGAGAACCGGTGAGCTCAGAAATGGCAGCGCTCTTCGACATCGAGCTGCACGACGTGGACAGCGTTAACAGGGAAGATTCGGACGACGATGTCATCGAGATTGGCGAGGTAATTTCCCGATTTTCATCCCCTCGACCCAAAAAATTCGCTTTTTCCACCCAATTGCGTCGGAAAACTCGACGACACGCGTTACCAGACCGAAAAATACAACAAATTTTATTCCCTCGTGTAGATCGAATACGACACGCATCCAAACGTCAACGAGATTATCGAGTGAGTAAAAAAAACGTGGAAATTCCCATGAATCCCAAACTCCTCGATCCTCTTTCATTCTCATTGCCAAATTGAGCACGAGCAAAGGAAAATAATGACAAATGGCTCCTTTGTTTCGTAATTTCAACATTTTTTCATTAAAAATTCCAAAATCACGAATTTCGATCGAAAATCAAATTCACGCAATAACACGAAATTCCACATTTTTGTGATAAAAGAGCCGACGGCGTTGAGGCTGTTCCTATTTCGGAGCAAAATGTTAATCGCGGTAGAGAACGCGCCGGGCCCGAAGACTTTGAATTGTGCAAAGTCATCGGCAAAGGCGGCTACGGCAAAGTCTTCCAGGTGCGAAAAGTGACGGGCAACGACGCCGGCACCATTTTTGCCATGAAGGTAACGGAAAATCCCATTTTTCTCATCGTTGACCATTTTTTCGCGTTATTCTGAAGCAGCGTCGCAAAAACGCGGCAATTATCGAATTTTTTCTGTAAAAAGGTCCTGCGGAAAGCTTCGATAATAAGAAATCAAAAAGACACGGCGCACACCAAAGCGGAACGGAATATTTTGGAGGCCGTCAAAGTAAGAAACGAAAATTCACATAAAAATGAAAAAGAATCGAGAAAAAGAATTTTTTTCGAGTGAAAATCGTTCTTTTCGCTTTTCCCAGCATCCCTTCATCGTGGATCTCATGTACGCTTTCCAAACCGGTGGGAAATTGTATCTGATCCTCGAGTACATGTGCGGCGGCGAGTTATTCCGCCACCTGAACGAGGAAGGAATTTTCCTGGAGGAAACAGCCTGGTAAGAAAAAATTCTGCAAATTACAAATTTCTGTGACGTTCCCGTCGTTTGAATGCAACGAAAATCTTCAAGGACGTAGTTTTCAGTTTTTCTTACACTCAAAATGGTTCGCGAGCCCAAATTCATTAAAAAAAGTTTTTATTAAGTTGTATTTTTTAAATATTGACCAAAATTTTGGAAGAATTTCCGACCGATTTGTTTTCACCATTCAGAAATGTAAAAATTAAATGTCGAAAATTGCAACTTTCAACACGAAACTTTTTCGAATCACGAGAAAATGCTCATCGTTGTTTTTCTTTGGAAGTTTCTACCTCTCGGAGATTATTCTCGCCCTGCAGCATCTTCATCTTCAAGGAATTATTTACCGAGACTTGAAGCCGGAGAACATTCTCCTGGACGCTGATGGTCACATAAAGCTCACGGACTTTGGATTGTGCAAAGAGCACATTCAGGACGGGTCCGTGACTCACACGTTCTGCGGCACGATCGAGTACATGTGAGTCGAATTTTTGCATCAACAGACGCGGCTCGACGCCAAGTTGAAAAATTTCGCATTAAATTCGTATTTTCTACGATTTTTTGTCTTTCGATTGAGCAATCGTCGAGGAATTCGCTTTATTTGGCTTTTTTTCATATTTTGCTGACAAGAAAATCCGGAATTGTGTTTTTTCACAGGGCACCAGAAATTTTGACCAGATGTGGCCATGGAAAAGCGGTCGATTGGTGGTCCTTGGGTACTTTGATGTACGACATGCTCACCGGCGCGGTAATGAACGCAAATCGAAAAAAATGAACGAATCATTTGAATCGAGACGAGAAAAACGATGAAAATGTTTTTCTCCGTTTTTTTTTGCAGCCTCCGTTCACCGCGAACAACCGTAAGAGAACGATCGAGAAAATTCTCGTGTGCAAACTGAATCTTCCGCCTTATTTGACCTCGGACGCTCGAGATTTGATCCGCAAATTGCTCAAGGTACAAAATCCTCGCCCTCGTTTCCCCTGAAAATCAACAAAGTCCTAAAAACCGTAAAATAGGAAAAACACACGAGCCTCTCGCAATTTTCAATGTTTTTTTCTGTTACCACAGAGACAAGTCCCTCAAAGATTGGGCTCCGCTCCATCGGATGCTGAGCAAATAAAAAGCCATTCGTTCTTCAAGCACATCAAATGGCAGGACGTCATATCACGGAAATTGGAGCCTCCGTTCAAGCCGACCTTGACCAGCGAAGACGATGTTTCTCAGTTTGATAAGAAATTCACTGCCTCCTCACCGGTCGATTCGCCGCCCGAGTACACGCTCAGCGAATCCGCAAATCTCATTTTCCAGGTAAATCAAATCAAAGACTTCGGAGTCAATTTTTACCGAGCAGAATGTAAATTCCCATGAAAATCCAAAAAAGATGCTCAAAGCTTTCTCCATGAGGAAGCCTAAATTTTCAATTTTGGCCATATTTTTAATTCTGGCTTCCTCATAGAGGAAGCTTTGAGCATCATGCATCGTGAGCATCTTGAGGAAGCAATTTGCAAATTTCAATTTGCAGCCTTTTTTTATTTGCATATTAATAATAAAATTTCGAGAACTTTTCTGGAAAGGAAAAAGGAAGTCCAGATTTATTTCTAATATCTTACGAAATTTGCAAAAATTGCAGGGCCCAGACGATTTTTCGGAAAGCTAATATTTTCGTAAAATTTCAAAAATCCATAAAATTTAAACCGTTCAACCGATCATTTGCAAATTCGATACCAACCTTCCTATTATGATACTCTATTTATTAAAAAAAAATTAAAAATAAATCTTGAAATTTGCGGAAACTGGAGCGATTACGACATTTTTTTGAAAATTTCAAAATGCCGTAGAATCCGTAGTTTTCTATCAATTCCGACAAAATTCGCAACTAACGAAGAGCCGGTGTGGATTAACATCTGTGCAAAACGGCAGCCCCGTAGCTCAAACCGTTCTCGAGTTGTGAACGTTTGAATTTTACAGCGCCAGAACATACACACACACACACACACATCCGGACATTTTTTCTAGATACGATTTTTCGACGTTTTGGCACATTTTAAGCATATTGACATTGAAAACTGGAAAAAAAAGATTCACCGTCACAAAGCTTCCTCTATGAGGAAGCAAAACGAAGAAAAATGTCGATTTTTTATCAGAGATTCGTTGATTACGATTGATTTTGAGGAAAAATGCAAATTCCCTGGGAATCTGGTCGATTGACTCGGCAAACTTTTGCACAGGGATTCACATACGTGGCTCCGAGCATCCTGGAAGACATGAGCGGTCCACCTCACATACCAATGGCCCGGAGTCCTCGGAGAACTCAGAGAAGAAGTTGTTCGCCCCGTGGTCATCCCCGTTTTCATCACTATCACCATCATCATCATCATCCCAGGTACGAGTCCTCCAGCGAGTCCTGAGCAGCTTGGCTGTGGTCAGCGTGGGCGGTTATGGCCAAAGAATTTGCTCGAAAAAGAATTTTATTAATAAAAAATGAGGAAAAAGTGATATTTTTCGGAAAAGTGAGCAAATCTGGACACGACGACCCACGTTGATTGGTTTTGGGTGAAAAATCTTCGGATTTTCGTGTCTAACGTTTCGCGTTGGTTCTCGCAGGCATAACGGCGTGGGACACAACGGAATAGAAGACGCGGAGATGATAGAAATAATTTAAATAGAAAAGGAAGCAGAAGGAGGAAAAAATGGCTCTCTTGGCCTCTCCGGAGGTTTCTAGAGTTGCATTTCCAGTCGCGACTGTGGTCGGAGGTGCGTTCGAGTTTTGCCAGTTCTCCGGAGGCGCCAGGCCGGAAAAACTCGTTACGATTCAGCCGGCCAGTCGCGTTTAGCTAATTTTCTTCTTTACCTTTAATTTTATTTCATTTTTGACCTTTTTTCCAAAGTTTCAAATGTTCAGTCGGCTCGTTTGTTTCCGGTGCGTCTCGAGAAGCTTTCGGGAAAAGCTAATCGTCAAAATCGTTAAAAAAAAGGGACAGAGCGCGTGGCAACTAATTGGATTGTAATGTGCTCGCCGGCGCAATTAATACCGGAAACCCTCGTCAGCGTCTTTGTTCGAAAAACATTATTTTAAAATCATCAATCGATTTTTTCATTTTTCCGCAATTAGATAATTTATGATAAACTACTAATTTACGTATCGCAATTAACTGCTGCGACTAATTGACGTCTACGATTAAGCGAAGATGAAAAACGCGAAAATACTGGGCCAAGTTTTGATTTTATTTTTATTCTAAAATGCGTCGAATCCAATTTTTCTCGCCCTGCAAGTTTTTCAGGGCTTTTTATGACGTTCATGAGTTTTGTATGATATGTACATACCGGGAGCGTGTCTTGGACGCGTTTTTAACGTATCGCCGCCACGAAACGACTTTTTTCGGGATTCCTTCGAAAATTTCAAGAAAAATCTTCCGACGTTTAGAATTCGAGATATTCAACACTTCGTGGTCACTGTGGGCAGAATCCACCCAGTGACCAACTTGCGACGTAAATATTTCCTAGTTCCCGGTAATTAATGGGACTGTAATCGTCATTTAACGACAGTTTGCAGTGTCCATTGCGCGTTGGCGACGTTAAGTATTACCGCCGCAAACGCTAAATCTCTAAAATCCACTCTGAAATCGACCCACTTCAAAATAACGGAATTAACACGTTTTTTCAAACGCGCGCTATCCTACTATTTGTTTCACAAAAGAACCAGATTCGATGAATATCAGGTCCAAATTTTAGGCAAAAATATTGAAAATCCACAAAGTGACGATTATTTTAGTAAAAAAACTTTTTTTTCCCGTTTTTTTTCTTCATTTTGCATTTTAAAAATATGTTAGCCTTGGATTTCTTTCGGGAAAGTTTTTCGTATCCAAACTAGAATGTCCGAGGGTTGTTCAGTCATTTTTTGAGAATTTTTGGGACGATAGATCGGTCACAATATGGGTTCGAAAATGGACTGTGTAGAATCGACCCAGTGTGACCACGAAGGGTTGATTTGTAATTTTTAATCTTCTCCATCTAAACGCCGGAAAATTCGAGTCGTGTTTCGTTAAAAAGTTGCAAAAATCAAGTTGCAGGAAAAAATGTATTTAGGATTTTTTTTGCAGATTGCCAGAAAGGTTGGAACACGAAAATTTTAAAGAAAAATCCTAAACACATTGATTTGCAACGCTCCCAAAAATTGGGAATTAAATGTCTCAAAGTTAGTTTCGGCGTCGAGAATGTTGAAATTATCGGAGAATCCTGAATAAAGTAATTTTGTGAATTCAGCGATACGTTGAACAAAAACCAAAAGAAAAAACGCAATAATCAGCATTTATGGAAAAAAAAAATGAAAGATACAAGTGCAAGACTAAAAAAGTAATTTTTTTCTTCGAAAAATAGTTTCGTCGGGATTACTTAGCCAAATAAAATGCCCGCGACGTTCTACTAGAGTGGTATTTTTCTGAAATACCGACTCAACCGAATCCAAAACTGCCCAAGTGTTCAAACCAATTTTGTCGCGTAGTTTTACGGCCGTTTCTACAGGCCCCTCCTCGATCTTAATAATCTTTTACATACGAAAAGGCAAATAAGCATTAAAAGCAAACAAAACGCAAATAAGCTTAAAAAAAAAAAAAACAAGAAATCTTATTCCTCCGTGATCGAGACGTGTGCTTAACTGATTAACTAGATTACGTATAAATATATCGACTTTATTCTTAAGAATATTCACTCATTTGAAACAAGGAGAAAAACAAAAAAAATGGGACAAATTTCTGGTGCGCAAAAATCATTCACGATGTTGTCGGAACGAAAGGCCCTCAAATCCTCGTCTCCTCCAAATTCGAACGACAAACAAAACGCGTGACTGTTAAAATCGATAATTACGCTAAAAAAATTAATCACTAGACGTATTTTGACCTAATTTTAAATCGCTGCTTCACACTTGCTCGACGAGTGCCGAATTTTCGAAATTAATAAAAATTAATTAAATAAAAAGATGAAAAAAAAAATCGGTCCGAATGTCTCGAAATTTTTGCTGAAATGTTTGACTGATCGAGTGCGAAATTCCCCGAGCTCAGATTTTGGCAATAAAAGTTTCTTGACCGTCGTTTTTTCGAGATTTTTTGGGCTCAATTTCTTGGGAGTTTGTCCGAACGAAAAAACGAATCGAAATGATCAAAATAAATTTTTTCCGGCGGCTACGAAATTCCGTTAGAAAAATCGGCTCTCGATTTATTTGATTTTTGGAATAAACTTTACAGACGCGAGCTCTAATGAGAATTCAGCACTCGCGATAGTTGAGACGAGGTGCAGGCTTAATTACGGCATGACGGTCTTGACGTCAGGGAGCAATTTTTTCCCAAAGTATTTCTAATTGAGACGAGCAATCGACGTCGAGATTTATGTTCCTTAATCTGACGCGATAAAAATGGTAAACAGACCAAAAACCACGAATGCTCCGCGTGACGTCATTACTGCCGGGCAATAAAATCGATGGGGTCATTAGTGCAGATTGTCCTGAGCCGAGGCAATGAGAATGGCTGTGGCTTGGGCCGGACGAGCGTCGCAACGCGAATAAAGGGACGACGACAAAAATCCTCGAGTTCGATGGGTCGCACGGCAGGGATTAAGAATTTCAAGTGTGAAGCAGCAGGAAAAAGTTTGAGGAGAAAAAAAGAAAAATTTCTCACCAATTTCCATGCTTGATTAAAATTTGATTGATCGGACGTAATTAATGAGGAAATTGGCGATTTAATTGATTAATTGGGCGCAACGCAGTCAGAATCACGCAGCGAACGAGTTAATTTTGAATTTGTATGACCGAGTGATGTCAAGCCGAATATAGTGCCTAACGCAATGTCGATTTGGACGAAAACTAAGCGAGCAATCAAGTTTTTTGATGCTCGATTAAAAGCTGTATAAAAGTCTCTGCGAGCTTGCCACGAATAATCGTCAATCAAGTATCGATTCGCTTTCGCCCCTCGTAATTCCCAACCCTCCAAATTTCATCACTCGTGAACGAGAAAAAAAAACGATCGGAGCAAGAAAAAAAATGGAAAAAACGATTTTTCGAGAAAACGCGTTAACCCACATCGTGAATACGTCGAGCTATACGAAGCGTAGTGTCATCGTGTTAAGTAATAGGCGGTAAATAAGTAACAAACGACAAGAGCATTAAAAATATTATGATTAGAGACTCGAAAGATTTAGGCGAGATAATCGTAGAGAGAGTCGATCCCTAGAGTCGTCGATTTTTCGTGTGAAATTCAGTAAAAGCACGTGCAGGATAAAAGAGAAAAAAAAATCCTCAAAAATTCCCGCAATTTTCGATTCATTTTCAAAAACCGTAGAAAAAACTTTCGGTTTTTTTCCAAGCGATTCAATTTCAAACAGTCGCCAACAACGTTGATTGCGAACCCGAAAAAAAAATACGCAAAATACACACGTTTCGGGCTTATTTTCTTGTGTACGTGTGTGTGCGTGTGGGTGTTACTAAAAATGTAAGTGTGTGCGTGTACAGTAACGAGAAGAAATAATTAGTCACGAAAAATCATTAAATTCGACATCCCGAACGTTCTACTACGATACTAATTATAATAAACAATAATGATAATTGAATAATGAAGAATTTTGAGTAACAATAATTGAGAAGAAAAATCATGATTCACTGCCAAGAAGGATAATCAGGAAAATTAGTCAAATGTGCTCTACGACGAAAACTTTTTACTTTCCACAATATATACACATATAAATATATATATATATATATACATAAACATGTATCGAGGACATGGAAAAGTAACGAAAACCGTAAAAAGGGGTCTAAGAATTTGGATTTGATTTTTTTTCGATTTTTGGCTCGAAAAAAACGTGAATTTTGAGATCCGTGGGAATGAGACGCAAGGACGAATTCATTATGCTTCCAATTATAAAATAGACAGTTTTTGTACTCGTCGATGCTTTTTGTAAGGCAAGAATGTATTTTTTACGTGTTAAGTTTAACGAGAGCCTCGAATTCCTTTCGACCGGAAATACACTCACGAATTTCATGAAAATCTCTGAGAGATAGTGTCGAGAAATTTTTGTCATTCATCCTGTTTGTTCTCTCGGTTTTTTCTTCATCAAGGAATTCGTGATCAGTCATACAATTTGCAGTTACCAATCACCACATTTCCTCATCCATTTTCTCGTATTTATTTCTCTTAGCATCTTCGAGTTAAACGTAAAGTTACTGGATCGAAACGAATAACGTGAAAAAAAGTCTTCGTTGCTTTCGGATTGGAACGAAAACACACTGAGGGGAATAAATAATTAAATTTGTCATGTAAGTAGAGTACAGAACTATTTTAAATAAAATATCCATATCGCGATGTATCACGATGGCAACATACTTCGGAATAAAAACCTTTTACCCCAAAAATCAAGTGTTTTCATTATTTTTTTGGTTCATATGGCAATTTTGTTTTTCTTAGTCGCGAGCACGAGATTTTCGTGCCAATTTCGTTCAAACTCCAACAGGAAGTACTGCGTGGATCGGAACGTGAATTTTGTTTTTATCAGCAGCTTTTGTTTGGGTTTTCGAACGTTTTTTAATCGAACGATTTTAATCGTGAGAATTTGGGAAAAAACTTTCCGCACGAGGTTAAGGAAATCGCTGCTGCTTTGGGAATGAGAGAACGGAAGAAAAGTTGCCGCCAATGAATTCGAATCTCCGGACCGGAAGCGAAAGATTCGAGTCAAAAACGCAGAGAGCAGGCCTCGAATGCAGTTTTTCAGGAGCGGCCGCAGCGATTAATTTCTCGTTGAGAATCTGAAACTTTCCATGCGGCGATTGGGCAAATGTTTATATTTTTATTTCCAAATGACATTCGCTCGATAGCGAAAAAAAACTGCAGATACGAGCGGAGAATCGTTGCATTTTTGTCGCGATTCTCGTCGCGCCGCGTCCAGTGTCTTTTATCAACATAATCGCATGCTATGCCCCCTATACCCCATGGTTTACGGTGGTGAAGAGTAAAAAGACGGGAGAATAAATACAGCGCGAGGGGAAAGAGATCGCGAGTGTTATAGCCCTGCAGTATTGGTCGCAAGGGTCGCGAGTAAAACTGACCAGCACGCGAGACAGGTGTGTGAGAATTCGTGGCTCGCAATCACGTCGATTTACGATAAAAACTGCGAGAATCGTGTGTGCGTGTGTGTAAGGAAAAAAGAGTGAAACAAAACAGAGAAGAGTCGCGAGAGATTACAGAGAGAAGAGAAAAGAAAAGAAATAAAAAAAAGCGAAGCATCGGGAACGCAAAGGCACAATTAATCTGACCCGATTTTTTAGTCTCATTATTGTGAAATATCAACAAGTTCGTCATTGAGGAAATCGCTGGCAAAGTAGTAAAATCGCGTAAGCGCGTGTCTCGTCGCATAGTTTCGTTGTTATTGTTTTGTTTTTTTCTCATTACACGCTCGTGGATTGTTAAATGTGATTGTCCCGAATAGAAAATCGTTATAATGGCTGGAATTTTCGACATTGAATTGCACGACGGTGACAACGTCGACCAGGACGAATCCGACGACGACATAATCGAAGCTGCCGAGGTAAATTCCTCGATCTTTATTTTTCTCATCAACTTTCTACTTTTTCTTCATCTTTTTTCCTTTTTTTATCATTTTCTTGATACGCTTGACATTTTCTCGTTTTTTCTCTACGTAACACGAGGCGCATTGTTGTCTCGCGCGTGTCAAGGTTATGAATCAAGATCACGCGTATTTGAAATTTCTCTCTTTTCAGGGCGAATACGACACTGCTCCCAATGTCAACACTCTGGTCGAGTAAGTATTCGTTCCATTTTCCCATCGCTCTAATCACTCGCCGTTTTCATTGCCAACGAAAAAACATTTATTACGACGCAAAACTCACTGCGCGACGTGCATTTCAATTAACGCCACTGCATCGTTTCAATGAATAACTCAACGATGCTCTAGTCAAATCGTTCCAGCCAACTCCGAGTCAAAGTTTACATTCGATTGACACGACCTTGATTCGGGCGTAAACCTGACCCAGATTTGTCAAAAAACTATTTTTTCCACCTCCGAACGGCAAATTTGCATCTCGCTCGTAAAATCGTCCCGAGAGCCGTAATTTGACTTTTGAGCACACGAATCTTTTCGTTTTTTCACGCCGGAGAGAATGGCCTCAAGAAAATTCACTTTCGTCGAGGTTTACATGGCGAAAAATCAATTTAAAGACTCAAAGCTATGGAAAACGCAGCAAAAACAACAAAAAAAAACGTTTCCGGGTTTTTTTTTAATGTAAAATTTTATCGCAGCGACGAAAATGTCGAGAGAGTTCAATTGTCGGAGCAAAACGTCAATCCTGGTCAGGAGAAAGTTGGGCCCCAGGATTTTGAACTTTGCAAAATTTTGGGCGAAGGCGGCTACGGCAAAGTTTTTCAAGTTCGCAAAGTTTCCGGCAAGGACAAGGGCAGCATTTTTGCCATGAAGGTTCGCGCAGTTTTTCTCATTTTTTTCCCTACGGAGTTTTCAGGGATTTTGTAAAAATACCGTATTTTGGCGCAGGTCCTGTGCAAGGCATCCATAATCAGCAATCAAAAAGACACGGCGCACACTAAAGCTGAGAGAAACATTCTGGAAGCTGTGAAACATCCTTTCATCGTTAATCTCATTTACGCTTTCCAAACCGGCGGGAAATTGTACTTGATTCTGGAATATTTATGCGGCGGAGAACTCTTCACGTATCTCGACAGGGAAGGCATTTTTTTGGAAGACACCGCCTGGTAAATAAAACTTGAAAATGTTTTTTTTCTCTTCACAACTTCCATCATCGAGTCCGGAAATTTCGGGGTAGATTTCAAAAAATCTTGGTCTGGGCTTTACAATCCAGTTATTTTGGTTCCTTCGAATTTATTGAATAATTGAGCGATTTTTACGTCGTTCTCGTCGTTGGAATGCGACGAAAATTTGATATTTTTTGTAGCAGATTTGAAAATTCTTATTTTCTTGATTTTTGTTGGTTTTTGGTCCGATTCAAATGAATTTTTACGGATTTTTGAGGTTCTTGGCGATTCTGAAAACTGAATTGAATACAAAAAATTGGAAAACGTTAATTGATTATGGAAAAAATGCGTTTTTTGGGGGATTCAGTATTTTTTCTGGTTGCAGTTTTTACCCATCGGAGATAATTCTCGTTCTGGAGCATCTGCACAACTAAAAACTGAATTTAATCCAAAAAATTGGCAAAAGTGCATTAAAATTGTGAAAAAACAGAAAAAAAAATGTATTTTTTGGGGGATTCAGTATTTTTTCTGGTTTTCAGTTTTTACCTATCGGCGATAATTCTCGTTCTGGAGCGTCTGCACAACTAAAAACTGAATTTAATCCAAAAAATTGGCAAAAGTGCAGTAGAATTGTGAAAAAACAGAAAAAAAATGTATTTTTTGGGGGATTCAGTATTTTTTCTGGTTTTCAGTTTTTACCTATCGGAGATAATTCTCGTTCTGGAGCGTCTGCACAACTAAAAACTGAATTTGATCCAAAAAATTGGCAAAAGTGCATTAAAATTGTGAAAAAACAGAAAAAAAACGTATTTTTTGGGGAATTCAGTATTTTTTCTGGTTTTCAGTTTTTACCTATCGGAGATTATTCTGGCTTTGGAGCATCTGCACAAACAAGGAATAATATATCGAGACTTGAAGCCCGAAAACATTCTTCTCGATCGCGAAGGTCACGTGAAGTTGACAGACTTTGGCCTCTGCAAAGAGCACATTCAGGAAGGCACAGTAACGCACACGTTTTGCGGAACCATCGAATACATGTGAGTTCGATAATCCGAGGAAATCAGTAATTTGCGTCGATGATTTTTCGATACAAAACGAAAAAAATCACTTTTTGGCAAAATATGAATTTTTAATTCGTTTTCCAAGGGCGCCGGAAATCCTGACGAGGAGCGGACACGGAAAAGCCGTCGATTGGTGGTCTCTCGGCGCTTTGATGTACGACATGCTCACCGGGATGGTGAGCAAAACAGCAACAAAAAACTCTTTGCGACACTTTTTTCCAAAAATCTCCAAATTTTCTTCATTAACTTTAAAAAAAAATTCAAATTTATTAAATTTCAAATTTACTTAAATGATTAAAATTAAAAATTGATTAAAATTTCGAAAAAAACAAATTTTGTATGTAAAAAAAATGTGGGAACTTTGCAGCCGCCGTTCACCGCCGACAACAGGAAAAAAACGATCGAAAAAATCTTGAAGGGACGATTAGCTCTGCCGCAATACGTCGGGGTCGAAGCGAGAGATTTGATAAGAAAACTTCTCAAGGTAAATTTGCCTCAGGCTTCATTTTCGACGGTTTTTAATGCGGAATTTGCCAGGAGCGCGAAAGAAATGAATTGCAGAGCGAAAATATACAGAGCGCGTGTTTATTCGACAGAGACAAGTAGCACAAAGATTGGGTTCGGGTCCGGAAGACGCGCAGGAAATAAAGAGCCACAATTTCTTCAAGCACATTAGTTGGCAGGACGTAATTTCGAGAAAATTGGATCCGCCGTTCAAGCCTTTACTCGTAAGTTTCGAACGCGCGAGTCCCTGCGAGTCTTAATGCCAAAAATCATTTGAAAATTTGTTCGCATCGACAGAAAAGCGCGGACGACACGTCCCAGTTCGACGAGCAATTCACGACGACCGTGCCCGTCGATTCCCCGGTGGAAAGCAATTTGAGCGAGTCCGCCAACATGATATTTCAGGTAAGGAGCAAAAAAAACTCTCGATTTTCCGTCTCTTGCTCTTCGAGACAACAAAAAGCACCGAAAAATCAACCTCCCCGTGTTTATTCGCAAAGGGCTTCACGTACGTCGCACCCAGCGTCCTGGAGAGTCTCTACAGTCAGCCAAAGGTCGTTAATTCGAGAAGTCCTCGACGGGGCCTTTTGAGCAGTAGTCACAGTTCGAGTCGCCACGGTTTTTCCCCGAGGAACATTGACTTTGCGCCTCGTAACCAGTCCTCGCACTTTCCTCATCTTCAACAACAGCACAGGTAATTTTTATCCCCTCCCAACCTCGTCGAAATTCTATTTAAAAAAAAAGTAACGCAAAAACGTGAAAATTTCCATATTTTCGTTCTACGACAAATCACAAAAAAAAATCTTGCACTTCAATTTTACATAAAAAACAAAATGACACAAAATAATACAAAATTCTTCTGGTTTTTGATTTTTTTTGTTCACATTTATGTGAATTGGGGCCATTCGCATAAAAATATTGTTTAATTTTTACCAAACATCAAAATTTAACGTGATTTTCGTTTTTCGAATTCTTTAAAGTCCGAAAATTAGTAAAAAATGCGGCTAAACAATAAAAAACGGGAGAACGAAGGGAGAAAGGTCGCGGAATTTTAATTTAACGTTCCAGGGTCAAAATTCTTCTGGTTTTTGATTTTTCTGTTCACATTTATGTGGATTGGGGCCATTCGCATAAAAATATTGTGTAATTTTTACCAAACGTCAAAATTTAACGAAAAACGACGTTGACACGTGATTTTTGGTTTTCTGATTCTTTAAAGTCAGTAAATTAGTCAAAAATGCGGAAAAACGATAAAAAAACGGGAGAACGAAGGGAGAAAGGTCCGCGGAATTTTAATTTAACGTTCCAGGGCTAAAATTCTCGTTTGTATGATTTTCGCAGGTTCCAAGGATTAGGACACAACAGTATGGAAGACGCGGAGATGATGGATGTGGGTCACTTGGCGGGTCACCATTTATAGTCGGTCGGTAGTAAAAATCGCGGGCTTTCGGAGAGTCGTCGGGTTTGCATCGTCACAGCCATGAATTCCTTCTCTCTCTCAAGTAGAATTAATTCACGCTCTTTTACGACGTAAGCGAAAGTTTTTGTTTATTATTTTCCTGTTTTTTCTTTCGATACGTTCGTACAGCACTTGCCAAATGGTTTCCGAGTGTTAATCGGGAACGATTCACGACACACCGCGGAGCAACCGAGTGAACGATACTTGTTACGAATTTTAGAGAGAGCGAGAGGGAAAAGGACCCAAATGTGCAAATATATTTATAAATATTCATATATAAACTTATATTTATTGCAAATATATGTTGATATATAAATATAAATATAAAGCGAGCACGCCACTGCCGCGCAACGACTTAGAAATAGATTCCCGGCGACTACCATCTTAGCTAACCAATTCACCGTAAATTAAATTATCAGGAACGACATAAAAAACGTATAAAAAGACGAAAAAAAACACACACTAAGAAATGAAAGAAAAAAAAGGGAATGACGAGGCACGTGAAATGATTATTGAAGAGTACACGCGACGAGGCCTACGCGCACTCGCCCTAGCCCAAATCGTTTATTATCCTGTTACAATAGTCTGTAAAAGCAAAAAAAAACATAATTATAGCGACAAGCCTCTCCAATTTCCCCCAAAAACAGAGCCAAACGAGGACAAACTACAAAATTGTTTCGTTTCTCTTCGTTTTTTATCGTGTACATAATAATTCGTCGCAGCGATTCTCCGAATATAATTCGCGAAACCTTTTTTCATTTTCTTCCCCTTTTTTTCTTCGTGTTTTATTCGATTTAATTAACTAATTATTTCTTTTCGTGATTCTCTTTTTCTTTCTCCCCCGTTGGAATAAATTTTTCTCTCTTTCCCTCAATGGCTCAAGCGCCACCATTTCGATTCAGGATTTTAACATCGCTGGTAACGATTTTTCGATTAATTCGTACACTCGTTTCAAACTGCCCAAGTGTTCACCGTAACCGTAGCTGGCTAGCATTACCTTTTACATAGAAACACGCTAATATATTCATGTGCAAAGGCAACGATGCATGTGCAGAGTTCTCTATTTTCCAAGCTCGCTGGACTGTAGTCTCGTCGAAAAATCCCAAATTTCTACACCAAAATTAACGCACTCGAAGCTTCGTGAGCGAATTTTCATCAGTAACTGCGCGGGGAATGCGAAACTGCACGAAGGTCCTTCGAGATTTTTGAAAAAAAATCGCAAAAAATCAAAATTCGCATTCGACGGTCAATTTTTCGGGAATTTATCGTTCGCTCTTGTTCTGGATTCCCGAAACGCGTCTCCGTGCAAATTCGCTCCAAATTTGCAATTCGCCTTGCAATTCGACCGATTGCAAGGCGGACTGCGTTGGAGATTCGTAAAAAAAAGTGAATTCCGGCATTGAAAATCCATTGAATCGAAAGTCGTGATAAAAATGAAAATCCGCAAGCAAAGTGCAACGAGTTCCTCTTGATTTTTGAGCCTGTTGATTTCTCCAGCGGAAAGTTTTCCTTGGCGGTCTCGTTTGAGAGATTTTTCGTCAGATTCGTGAAAATAGTGAACCCTGAATATTTCTGTTGGCTTGTGCATATGCATATAAATATATGAGAAGAAAAAATATAAAAATATCGAAAAAAAAGCATAAAGAATTGTAGAAAAAAGTAAAGATTTTGGCGTTACGGTTGAAATCGCGTTGTTGATCCAATCGATCCGAAAGTAGAAGCAACGATCGGCCCATTTGTATAGAAATATTTCGGATTAGCTTAAAACTTGCTGAGCCTTTTCTCGAAAGAATCTAATTAGATGGTCAGTTGGTAAAATGGTTGATTTTTTGTGTCTCTCTTATTTGGAAAGCCTTTGGTCGAAATTTGTTCATCTTGGCTGCTGAGCCTCGCACGTAACGGTGAAATAATTTGGTGAATGGTCAATTGCTCTTGCTGTCAGTGTCTCGCGTCAAAATTCTCACTCATTGGCTTTGGATCGGTTTTTATTAAATATTATTATCGTTCATGTAAATACATATACATATTATATTTGCTCATTGATGAAATAACGAAATGAACAAGAAAGAAAAAGGCTAAAGAAGGCGAGAAAAATAAAAGAATTGAAAAGTTCTTTCTACTAATTGAAAAATCGTGCGATCGCTAATAATCATGTAGGGATTTATTTACACATTAGTTAGATGATAACAAGAGTGTATTGTATAAATAATAAAACATGAGTTTAAAAAAAAAACGAAAATATTTATACACGTGAATCGATTTTCTACGTAAAAGTGAAAATTCACGAGTCCCTGTGCCTTTTGTTGTGCCGATTCCGGCGTCTCTCGTTGTCGGAATCTTCGGATCGTCGTTTTCGTGAGTCTCGCCTGTTTTCAGTCTTTTCACGATGATTTTCTTTCTCGTCTCTGTGTTTCTGGTGCTTGTCATCGTGTCTCCGCCTCTCGCGATTTTCTTCTCGCCTGTTTTTCCCTTTTTCTTCTTTTTTCTTCCGTTCCAATGGTTCCTCGAGCTTCTCCGAATCGTCCAACGATTCTCGACGATTTTTCTGCCTCCTCTTCGCCTTTCTCCGCCTCTTCTCCTCCCCCGAATCGCTCGAATCACTCTCGCTGCTGCTGCTTTCGCTGCTGCTGCTCGAACTTTCTCTCTTTTTTGATTTTTTCTTCTTTCCCTTTCGACCCTTCTTCTCCAACTTTTCCAGCTTCCTGGAAAATCAACGACTCGCTTATTTTTCACGCTCTACGCATTCCGGCAATCTGGGGGTCAAAATGACCCCAATTTGAAAAAAATTCGTATCTCCGTCAAAAATTAACG
This sequence comes from Diadegma fenestrale, assembly GCA_037043255.1. NCBI lineage: Eukaryota > Metazoa > Arthropoda > Insecta > Hymenoptera > Ichneumonidae > Diadegma > Diadegma fenestrale. The sequence continues at coordinate 3,073,272 of CM073312.1, forward strand.
AAAAAAGTTCAACTTGGGCTCATTCTTTTCGTTTTTTCGTGCAGAATCTCGTGAGCCTGGAGCGATTTCGATCGGAGTAAAAAAAACTCATAAAAAAACTCACTTTAGCAGTTTTTTCTTCTCTTTCTTCGAGAGCGACTTGAAAAACGTCACTTCCGGCTGTTCCTCGTCTTCGCTACCGGAAACCATGAGGTCTTCGTGCTCGGGGACTCGCAAGTGTTGCTGCGCGCTCAACGCCGATCTGTGGAGCGAAAAAAATTGTTGGGAATCGTTAAATTTCAAAGAAAATGCTGCGAGAAATGAATTTGCGATGGAATTTTTGGTTGTCGTACTTTTTCAAGGCCAGTCCGTCGTCTCTCATCTGCTGCACCAGCGTCAAAGCGTCCGGGGCTTCTACGGTCTCGGAATTACCACTGGCCATGACGACGCTCATCGCTTGACTGTACAGCGGACATTCTTTGTCTGAAAACCAAAAATGACGTTTATTGTAGCGATTTTTCACAAGATTTTGTGATTTTCAGAGATTTTTCAAGCGTCGGCAGTTTTTTTCTTGGTTCTAACGACAAATACCTGTGTTTATGTGGCCCCACTTGTGACACTTGATGCAGCGAACGTTTCTGACTTGGATACCGAAAGGTTGATCGCGTATTTCGCTGTCGCCTTTGCAGTAGCTTTCACGCGGCGCGTTGTATTTGCGCTGCCACTCAAATTTGTATTCGGGCTCGTCGTCTTCCTTTTCTCTTTCTTTTTTAGCGCCGGGAGGAGGTTCGTACATAAAATTGACACTGAGTTTGTCTTTGCTCTCTTTGCTGAGGAGTGCTCTGCATAATGACACGAAAAAAAGTGAATTTCGTTGAATATTTTGTGGGTTTGACACGAGTTTTTGTTGAGGTTTTATGGGGAATCGCTCGGTTTTGGAGTTTGTTCGAAATTTCACGTTTGAATTTTATTTCTACACACGCTCACGAGTCACGAATACTTTGGACTCGATTTCTTATATCGATACACACATTTTTCTCCAACACCGAAACACCGCCGGCAAGAGCGAACTCTGTTTGGTCGATCGACGCGAGCGTAAAAAAATAAAGGCGGAAACATAACCTCAAAACTTACTTGTTGTTGTGGAGATCCTGTTCCTTCTCGTATTGGACTCGAAGTTCCTCCTGTTTTTTCTTGTACGCCTCGGCTTGTTGTTCGGCCATCCATACCTGAAAAGAATGATTGATAAAGCATAATAATGTTTGATTAGGTTTTTTTGGTGGTCAAGTGCGGGGCGACGAAAATAAAATCGATCGAGCTGCGATTGAAAGGTTGAGGCAAGGCTGCTGCGGTGACAGCTCGTTACGTACTCGTTTCAAATTGTCCCTCGATGCTGGATGGAAGAATTTTTTGCACATATAATTGTTGAAACCCTTGCCCATCTTGTTACCGTTCGATCAAACTTTTCACAAGCCCCAAAAACGTAAGATTTTTTTCAACTTTTTCTCAACCTCGCCAAACACTCACGCCAAACGCCATTTATTTTTTCACACACACACACTCACACTCGTACGGAGACTCGTATACAACACACGCACGCTATATCGCACGTTGGTCATTTCCGCTTTCGAGCTTTTTCCCTTTTTCTTCCGGATGCGTGAAATTTTTGAATTTTTTTTTTTTTCTTACAAACTTTCAACATTTGTTCAGTTTGCGCAATGATACGAAATTCCACGATAAAATGAGCTTCGGTGCAGCGCGTTTCGTCAAATATTTTCTATTCGCTCGCAATTTTTTTCCCAACTTTGACAGCAGATTCGACGTTCGAAAAACTGCGTTTGTTTTCCCTCGCAATTCTTACACGTAAAATCCCAAAAAATCGTTCGAAATAAACAAGAAAATCCGTAATTGCTTGAATTTTTTGTCAAGGTAAGAGAAATTTTTGTTTGGCCTGAAAAATTGCATTTTTCACGAAAAAACGCTCTCGAATTTTGAGGTTATGTCAACGCAATGACGAGCTCTCCGTATTGGCGACAATGAAATGCGCTTCAAAGTCCTTTTCATTCCATTTTCAGTGAAAAAAAACGTAAAAAATGTCTGCGACGTCCGACAAAGGGAAAATAAAGTCCAAGGTCAGTGACGTCGAGAGTGAATCGAGAGCGTGTGACGTCAGGAATCCAGCAGATGACGCGAAATGTCATACGGAAGCGGGGCGGGACGACATTGGCCGAATAGTGACCGACTCGGTGCACGAACGATTCCGCCAGCCTTGCGTTTATTGTCCCCAGTGCAAGATAAACATTGGGGCGTCGAAACCAGAAATCGAGGCTCATTTCGACCAGTCTCACTTTTCCGACGATAAATGTCTCTATTGCAATACCAAAGTTTTCCAATATTTGTCAATCGGAGTGAACGACGACGGTGCCGAATACACGAAACGCATGACGTATCATCGCTGTTGCGTCACGTGATCCAAATTTGTCAGGAACAAACAATAAAGAAAAAATAAACAAAAAAAATCGTAAAAATCGAAAAAAAAAAAATTTCCTACTTAGAATATAAGAAAACTGATAAAAAAAACGTTCGAATTATCAAAAAGTACAAAATATTCGTCAGGGCGATTGCTCGATGGAAACCAAATAATTCCAACAATTCGAAAAATCGAAAAAAACAGTAAAAAACAAAAAAAAATCGTAAAAATCGAAAAAAAACAAAATTTCCTACTTAGAATATAAGAAAACTGATAAAAAAACGTTCGAATTATAAACATGTACAAAATATTTGTCAGGGCGATTGCTCGATGGAAACCAAATAATTCCAACAATTCGAAAAATGGAAAAAAACAGTAAAAAAAGCAAAAAAAATCGTAAAAATCGCAAAGACAAAAATTTTCCTACTTACAATATAAGAAAACTGATAAAAAAACGTTCGAATTATAAAAATGTACAAAATATTCGTCAGGGCGATTGCTCGATGGGAACCAAATATTTTCAACAATTCGAAAAATCGAAAAAAAACCATTTTTGTATTTAGAATATAAGAAAACTAGTAATAAACAGTTGGAATTATAAAAATGTACAAAATATTCGTCAGGGCTCGATGGAAGACGAAAAATACGAAAAAAATGTTGTATCCAATAAAAAACGTTCATTTTATTAAGTTGACCATTTCGTTTCGTTATTTTTCTTTGGTACATTGTATTTGGATAAATATAGTTGTAATAATTCTGAAAAATCTTCTCCTGGTTTCGTATTCTCACTTGCACGCACACAAACACGCAAAAACACGCACACGTGGTAAAATATATTTGTATTAAAAATCCATCAGCGTTCGTCGTGAAATTTTGTCGTTTTTTGTACATTCATTAGTGATAATAAGGAAAAAGTGTGTGTGTTTTTTTAAATTCGATAAAAACATGGAGAAACCGATAGTTTGCAGGAAATACAAGCTTAAAATTAAATCAGGCTGTAACAATTCACGGACTAGCAAGTTTTACCGCCCGGAGTACACACTGGGTCAATTTGACCCGAAAGTTTTTTTTTTCGGAATGAAAATGATTCACTACGCAAAAAGTCTCTGGGAAAAAATGGAAATTTCAACGGTAACGACGCGAAATACGCCTCGGGTCAAATTGACCCAGTGTGTACTCGGAGGGTCAATTTCGGTTTGGCGGCCGGCGTCGGTTATGTACTCGTTTGGTTATACAAGACACGTCAGAGGAAATACTGATTAAAAGGCTCAACATCGATCTTAAATGACTATCGTTAAGGAAGCCTTATACGAGCTTTCGCAATGATGCATTTTAGTCAATGGAAAAACACGTATTTGGCTTGGAACGTTTGTACAGAAAATTGCTTGATAACGGAGCTAGAAGCGTGCAACTTATTAACACGACTATTCAGTTTGTTATTAATTCAATTAAAAACTGAATTTAATCCGAAAAATTGGCAAAAGTGCATCAAAATTGTGAAAACACAGAAAAAAATGTATTTTTTGGGGGATTCAGTATTTTTTCTGGTTTCCAGTTTTTACCTATCGGAGATAATTCTCGTTCTGGAGCGTCTGCACAACTAAAAACTGAATTTAATCCAAAAAATTGGCAAAAGTGCAGTAAAATTGTGGAAAAACAGAAAAAAAATGTATTTTTTGGGGGATTCAGTATTTTTTCTGGTTTTCAGTTTTTACCTATCGGAGATAATTCTCGTTTTGGAGCGTCTGCACAACCAAAAACTGAATTTAATCCAAAAAATTGGCAAAAGTGCATTAAAATTGTGAAAAAACAGAAACAAAATGTATTTTTTGGGGGATTCAGTATTTTTTCTGGTTTTCAGTTTTTACCTATCGGAGATAATTCTCGTCCTGGAGGGTCTGCACAACTAAAAACTGAATTTAATCCAAAAAATTGGCAAAAGTGCAGTAAAACTGTGAAATAAAAACCAGAAAAAATGCATTTTTAACGTTTGTACAGAAAAATTGCTTGATAACGGAGCGTGCAACTTATTATCTCGACTATTCAGTTTGATATTCGAACGATAATGTGCAGCTGGAAAATGACGTTTTAAAAATTGCTTGGAAACGTGGCAGTAGAGCTCAAATGATAAGAATTTTCTGTAACTACGTATAATGGCTTGATGATTTTTTTTAGTTCGTTTTGCCGTCTCGATTTTCTTATCACGTTAACGATCACACCGGAGAGAATCTTCTCTCCTTTCGCAAAATTCCACACGGCCATCAATCAATTATCTCTCAGTAATTAATCAATCATTTCGTTTTGTTTTCTTTACTTTACTGTTTTGTTTTGCAGGTAAGCTTTGAGCTTGGTCGGATAATCGGTCATTACCCCGGTCGCCCCGAGCTCGAACGCCCTCTCAAATTCGTCGTCTCTGTTCAACACCCAAAAATAAACCTGCAACGAGAATCCAATTTTTTTAATTAGCCTCAGACACGAAAATTAACATTCCACGAAAAGTTTTCGAAATATTTCGCCGCTACGAATTTTTTAGTACCGTTTTGTCTATTTTGGAATAAAACGTTTGAAAAACGAGATTTTTGGGGAAAACTTGTCGCTTGGGTCGAAAAAACCCACAAAATCCACGGACGGTTAAATGAATGGAAAAAATTGGTCAATCAAGGGGAAAACTCGTATTTACGCTGACCTGAATGCCTCGAGCTCTCAAATGGTTGAACAAGCAGGGCCTCATGAGTAAAACGTTCATAGTTCGACAAACGAGTTTTTCGAGAGGTAAAAACGTCGGTGTCGGGCCGCCTTTTCTCCTGTTAAATTTGAATAACAAAGACGACGATATTAGCATTTTTTCTTTCAGTTTGCACATCGAATCGTGTCGAGTTGTTGGAATTTTTTCATTACCTCAAGTAAATCGAAGGTAAAAAGACTTCGAGGTGAGATTCTTTGAGAGGCACAAAGGGCAAGAGTCCCGTGTACATCAAAATGACCAAAAGAGCAACTCGTTGCATCGAGAAAAACAAATTAACGTTTGGATTCTGAAAAATCATGAAATGTTCAACATTGAAAGAATTTTTTTTCATAATTGTGCAAAAAATCGTTAAAAAACTCACAGTTTTGTAACATTTTTTAGTTATTTCGTCGCTAAAATTGCCCCAAACTGTGTACTCTTCCCTGTCGAATTCCTTAATTAGCTCAGAAACTTTTTTTATCAGTCGATCGTCATTGACTTTGATATCAATGTTGATGGGGAGCTTTGGAAATGCTTGAAAAACTTCTCTCAGGAGAGCAAACTTTCTGTCCTCCTCTCGTTCCGAACCGACGAATTCGACCTCTGCAATAATCAGTTTTTTTTCGTCTTGATAGTCTGATAATTGGATTTTTTGATGACCTTGAATTTCGCAACGTTGGAATGCAACGAAATTCCGTTTTTTCTTGAGCAGATCTCAAGATTCTTGTTCAATATTTGGTCAGGACGATAAAACGATAATTTTTTAGGATCCAAACCGGAAATCGATACGAAAATTGTCATGATTTTTGAAATTGAACAAAAAATTAATGGAAAATCGTATTTTTCGTTGGTCCCCAACGTTGCGAACTTTAGTGTCTTGCTAAATAACGACGTTGAAGTTTGCAACGTTGGAATGCAACGAAATTCCGTTTTTTCTTGAGCAGATCTCAAGATTCTTGGCCAATATTCGGTCCGGACGATAAAACGATAATTTTTTAGGGTCCAAACCGGAAATCGATACGAAAATCGTCATGATTTTTGAAATTGAACAAAAAATTAATGGAAAATCGTATTTTTCGTTGGTCCCCGACGTTGCGAACTTCAGTGTCTTGCTAAATAACGACGTTGAAGTTTGCAACGTTGGAATGCAACGAAATTCCGTTTTTTCTTGAGCAGATCTCAAGATTCTTGTTCAATATTTGGTCAGGACGATAAAACGATAATTTTTTAGGATCCAAACCCAAAATCGATACGAAAATCGTTATGGTTTTTGAAATTGAACAAAAAATTAATGGAAAAACGTTTTTTTCGTTATTCCCCAACTTTGCAAACTCCAGTGTCTTTTTTTTCCTTCTATAATTTTGTTACGAATGAGTAAAATGATTGGTTTGGTCACCAGGATCAAAATCGATGGAGAGCTTGGGTTTGAGCAGCGGCAAATCCTTGTAATCCAGTTCCTGGATGTTTTTGTTTGTTCCGGTACTCCTGAAAAGATTTTCATCATGGGAGACAACGACCTGGCCGTCCTTGGTCAAGTGACAATCTAGCTCTAGCATTTCTGTGCCAATTTCTACCGCTCTGAAAAGACCAATAGTCGAATAAATTCTCGTTTGAGTTTTCTTTGACGCAACCAACGACGATTCTTACTTCCTGAAGGCATGCATGGTGTTTTCGTAATTTTCCCCGGCCCCTGGAATTCAAAGTTGAATTTTAACCGACAAATTGCGATTATCAATGCGAATTAATTGAGCGATTCGAAAATTTATTCTTGGAAACTCGTTGGCGGCGGCCACGGTGGGTCGAAATGACCCGGACGAGAGTTGCGAGAGTTTTTTTCGTTTTTCAAGGTCAAGAACAATCGAAACTGGTAAAAAAAATGGAAATCGACAATTTTTTCGGTCCACACTTTGGTTTTTCGTAATTTTTCGTAACACACGAGAATAAACTGGGTCCGGACGACCCGAGCACTTTCCAACTGTTGCCAATCGAGAAAACTTATTTTTTCGTCGTCGTTTTTATTAACTCACGCCCGAGTCATTTGAATGGGCATTTTGAGGGTCGAAATGCGTGGGAAAAATGGTTAATAAGTGTCGAAAACAAACCCACCACCTCGGTGACTTATATGATGACACGTGAATTTAACTTTTTTTTTTTTGTGTATAAGCATCGGATATTTGAAGAGAATAACCGACGTGAGCACGTAACCACCAAAAAGGGTGTAAAAAAACATTTGGCTTGGCGCGTATTTGTCTCTTGACGGGACGAGAGCGAAAAGACGACTGGAAATGAGACACGGTCGCGTTAAATATCGCAGTAAATGAAAATGATGATAAAACGAGGGAAAACAGTGGGGGAAGCGTAAATAAGAGCGAAAACGATTAGTTAAAAGTGGGAAGAAGCCACAGTAGTATTTAGACACGCCGGTTTAAACTGACAAACTGACAGGACAAAAGTATCGCGGCTTTTCTATAGCTGCGACGAGGTCAACACAAAAAAATAGTGAGGGAAATTTATGCCAGTGTTGGTAGTAACGGATAAGAATAGTTGCCCCTTCCCCGCGCGCCCCTTCCTCAAACTCTTACGCCCTCGCCAGCTCAGCTGTCATTCCAACCCCCCGGAACGTCCTTGCCGCCGATTTTTACTCATACACACTTCCGCTCTCTCCATATTTCATTCGCAAAATCATCAACGCATCGTAAATGTTGCAGTTTTCAAATGCGCGGTGTCACGTGACCTTCAAAGAAATGCGCAATATTTGTTTCAATTAATAAAACGTCATCATTCTCCGCGATTCTTAAAAAGTTTATTTCGACATTTTACGATTTTTTCATTGAATTATTCTTCGTAAATATTTGCCCGAGGTTATGTAGAACTTTCGCGACATTTCCAAATATATTTCTCCGTGGCTTTGTCTTTTTTGCTATTGCGCTTGCGCAAACCTATCCGAGCAGCCTTATTTCTCGCTAAGAAACCCCATTTATGGAGACGCTCATTTAATTCTATAAGCGGAAACTTGAATTTCATTCAAGAAAAATCTCCGTACAAGAGCCTTGCAATCTTGAAGGTCATTTCATTCGTAAGCCATTTTTTTGAACGAAGCAGAACGAATCTGTGCACTGCGGTTTTTTTGCGTGGCTCTGGGTCAATTTGGAGAGAAGCGAATTCATGGAACGCCCAAATCGCGATATTTACGCGTATATATATGCGTTTTGGCTTTGTAAACAAACTAGTGTACCGACTGTTGGTAACAATCGATCGATAAAAAATGGCGCGCTTTTTTGTTGGCTACGAATTAACGTTAATTGAGACAATACGCTCGCATGCATTTTTTTCGTTTTTTGCTCTCAAACTATTGAAGAGAAATGACGCGTCAAGAATTAATTTGAATTTTTTGAGGCCCGCGCATCTGCAATCTCGATCGAGCTCGACGTAACGCTTTGAAGTTCCCGAGTTCGCCGCTATTGGAGCAGCGCCGCGTCAAATAAACGAAATCCCGAACCCTTCGTCATTGCAGCCTTGCATTATAAATTATAACAAAACACGTAGCGTTTAAATCACCAAAATAAAGTGTTCAGAATAACAATTCCGCGTGAAACTTAATGCAAAGTGTTAAATAATTGAAAAATGTCTGGAAAAGTGCGAACAAAGCCGGACAAATCGGGGGGTAAGTAAATGCAACGATGAATTTGACTGAGTTCGGGATCAAGTGACAGTTTGTAGGTTAGGTTAATAATTAATAAGCAATTTAAAAGCCAGTCCGAAAAATACAATCAACCGATGAAAAAAACGTCACGAATAACGAAGAAATATCGATAAAAACGATTAATTCAGCGAAGATAATTCCGCGGAGTTTTCCCGATAAGAAAACATCGCTAATTTCTTCCCCCTACGGTTTTCCCCATAGAAATAATCGCCTACAGCGAAGGAGCAGTCAGAAACAATGCGGCTGTGGTAGAATATTGTAGAATATCAATGGCAGCTCTTTCCGGGGGGATGGCGGGATTACTGGGCTTGACGAGTCTCTACGGCTTTGGATTTTACATTTTTGCAGTCGTGGGCTTGTGGGTAAGGAAATTTTCCGGAATTCAACAATTCCGAACGCATTTTTCGACTCAAACTGCACGAAACGTAAAATTTTCTGATTCCCCAAGGCCATGCTGCTCTTTAAAGCCGGCGGTCAATGGAAAAAATATTTCATAAGCAGGTACAGTTTGCTGACGAACGGATTCTTCGGCGGACTTTTTGTATCCTTTAAAAAAAATTGCGTCAAATTGACGAATCGTCGTAAAAAAATTGAGCGTTTCCTTAACAACGCGCGTGATTTTTGGCGGGGAAACAGACTTACGTGCTATTTTGGACGTATCCTTTGACGGAAAAATGAAAATCGTCTTGGCGGGACGAATAATTTTTTTTTTTTAGCCTCCGAGTACGCACTGGGTCAATTTGACCCGAGGCGTTTTTTCTTGCATCGTATTCCTGTGAACAGGGTTGAGGTTTTTTTTGTTGGAAATTTGTTGACGGTGGCGAGAAAGTTTTCGGGTCAAAATGACCCAGTGTGTACTCGGAGGGACAAAAATTGGTCAGAGGGATATTTTCTTGATGGAAATGATGCAGATTCTTGTACGGGATGGTTCACGTGTATTGACGATGGAAAAATTGACCGGGGCACTTGGAGAAGGGACGGAGGGGCAGAAATAAATAAATTCCACAAAAATAGTGCTTTTACAACTTTGTTGTACGTTGGAACAAGAAGTGTAAAATAATTTATAACTTTATTAACAATAAGATAATTAAAAACCGATAATCCATGGGATTTATTTGAGACTGATTGTCCTTGATGGAGAAAATCAAGTTTTTATTCGTTGGGGATAATGAAATAAATAGAATTCCGGACTTTGTGTAAAATGGAAGGTAAAAAAGAGACTTTTTGGGGATTGGGCGTGTAAAAAGTCAAATTTTGGTTTCGTTGTTGGGGTGCGGAGTCTCGTGGGCTTCGTCGAATTTGAAAACGAGCGGGGCCGAGCTCGGGAACATTCCCATCTCGAGGTACTCGATTTTTCTCTCACTGTCCATTTTTTCCAGCTCTCCTTTACTCAAATGGTAAACAATTCCCGCTCCGTAACCATCTCCGAGTACGTTTATCGACGTTCTCAATCGATCTCTGAAAAAAAAATAGATTCAACAAGTTTTTTTCACCTTTTTGGTCGGCCAAAGTCACGATGATGCGATCTCAACTCACAATAGCCAATCCACTGCAAATAATAACGATATGTCCTCGATCGGCAGTCCCAACGACGTCAGAATCAAAACCATTGTTATCAAGGCCGAACTTGGAATACTCGCTGCCCCCACACTCGCTAAAGTCGCTGTCAAGCTGCAAGAATTCATTGATTTTTCATATTTTAATTGACTTAATTTCGTAAATTCATTAATTTACCAATTAGCCTCAATTAGAGAACAATTTTTTCCTAATTAGTCAAATTTTCTTTGGATCATTACCTCACTGTGACCACTTGACCGAATCCCAAAGTTATGCCGTTCATTTGTGCAATAAAAATCGCTGCCACTGCCTCGTATAAAGCTGTTCCGTCCATGTTCACCGTTGCACCGATCGCCACTACGAATCTCGTGACCCTTGGATCAATCTTGTTGTTCTCTTCGAGGCAACGGAAAGTAATGGGCAGGGTGGCGGCGCTTTGATCAATTAAAATTCGTTTTTGTTCAAAAATTACGTGCAAAGTTGAGAAAATTCGTTGCTTCGGGAAGAAAATCTTTTCTGCTCAATGGAAATTTGTTTTTTGACGGAAAAAAAATATTATTTAGTCAATGGTTTGAAAAAGGCCATGCGGTTTGAATTTTTTCGCTCGACCGTCTCGAGCCTCAAAGACCGACGAAGCGCAAAATGGTTTAGAAATTGAAAATTCATAATTCTCGTATTGCGTACCTCGAGGCTGTTGCCAAAGCGGTGATCCAAGCCTGTAACATGCCCTTGAAAAAAACAGCTGGATTTTGACGCGTTAGGAGTCCAAAAATGGCTGGTAACGTTATGACGGCGTGGATCAAGAGACCAGCGATTACAGTCACCATATAAAGCCCCAGCATTCTCGCGGTTTCAGCCAAATTGACGATCGACATGATTTTACCGGCTATTAAGCACATTATTCCAAAAGGTGAGTACCTGAAATCCAACCATTTTTATCACCTTCACATTTGCCAACAGTTTTTTCGAAATACTTGAAAACACTTTCCTCCGAAATTAAACCTAATTATAGAGTTTCCATAATTATCAAATAATTCAGTAATTAATCAATTCAACGATTATTCAATTGAATATTCAATTGAATAATTATTCAATTAATTAATCACTAAATTATTTACTTAATTACTAAATTATTATCATTAATTAATTATTAAATCATTAATTGATTAATTAATTATTTATTATAATTAAGTAATTAATTAATTGAATAATTATTCAATATAATTCAATAATTATTCAATTAATTAATTACTAGATTATTTGATAATTATGATTTTTATTCATATTCAAATAATTTGAAAATTATCAATTAATTTTTATTAATTACTCGACCATCTTATTTAATTATTTATTTTTTTCATTGAATAAAGTTGTTGAAATTAATTAATTGAATTGATTAATCAACTGTTATAATTATTAATGATTTTAATTGATTAGCAAATTGGTTGAATGACTGTAATTATAATGTGATGATATTTTAATTAGTAATGACATGAAAATGATTGAAATTGACGATGAAACTTTTGTAGGGGAATCTGGAGAAACGTCTGAGGCAGAAATTTGAAGATTTTTTGCCACTGCGACGTTAAAACTCACCACAAAATGATGATATTGACGAGTTTCATGATAATGTCATTGAGGACTGTGAAAAAGTCGATCATGACTTTACCACGTGGACCAATTTGGCCGACGATCAAGCCGAAGGTAATACAAAAGACTATCATGCCCATGACATTCGTGCCATCCTTATAAACGAGACTGTGTTCCATAACGAACTCTTCCTCGTCGCTGTCTCCGTAAACGATAACTGGCTTTTTCGTGTACGTCGTTTGTACCTGCTGGAAACAAGCCTGCACCAAATTCTCCGGCATCATGTTCCTGAAAATACGAAAAAACAGTCTCAACTTTATTTTTAATTCGCGCAAAAAACCCTGCCCAATCGTTCTGCCAAAATTCGAAGGTCAAAATAGTGGAAAAGCGAATAATAAAACCTGACAATGTCCAGCAGCGCATCGATCGTCGAAATTTTGATTTCCTCTTTGTACGTGTGGTGACGAAGGCTCTTGTTATTCTGGTCGCCCGGATGTATCGCCAGAACCATTACAATTCCTACGATCGCTGCTAAAATTGTCGTTACGAGATAATAAACGAGAGCTCTGACACCCATCCGTCCAGAGCATTTTAGATCCAACTGAGCCATCCCTAAACGCCAATAACATTGAGGAAATGAAATTTAACGCTTTATAAAAACGCTACAATCACCTCCGTAGACACACATGGGTCTGGGGCGTCCCACCATTTTTTACTGTCACTGGACTCGTTTAAAAAATCGAAAAAAATTCAGGAAAGTCGTTTTGGATCTACAATCGATACTAAAAACGAGAAATTCGCTGCATGGGCACTCCAGACCCATGTGTGTCTACGGAGGGTCTATAATTTTCTATTACTATTTTTTGCAGCTCGATTTTTTCGAAAAATCACAAAAATTTTGTCATTTCAGCGGGAAATATTTTAGAAATGTAAATTTTTGTCATTCCGATCGTTAATTTTGCTGGAAGTTTCATTAGAAATGCAAAATATTGTCAAAATTATGGAAATTTTGAAATTATCCAAGAATATTTAGTGTAATTTGCAATTGGGTTGACAAAATTCAATTTTCTGTGTCCAGATCGTGTCGTTGCTTCGATTTCGTCGTTGGAATCGTTTTTGCTGGCTTTTTACTCACCGGTGATCAGGGACGAAATAATTAGAGGCAGTATGCACATTTTTAAGGACCGCATGAGGATTTCTCCGGGAAAAGTCACGAGGAGAATCGAGCTGGGGGAAAAATCGGCTAAGCGGCCAAGAAAACCCACGACGAGGCCGATCGCTACACCAGCCACGGTCAGTAGCATCAACATATTCGCTCCCATCCAATCGACAACCTTCGCCGACGTCAAAAACCAAAAACCATTAAAAAAAATCATCTCAGATTCGAATTTGGACGAAATTTCGAGTTCGGCGATCCAAAAAATGTGGAAATTCGAAAAAAATGATTTTACAGACAACGAAAAATTAAAATGAGTCGAATTTTGCAGTCAGGGTCAATTTGACCCGAACGAAAATGAAAACAAACCAAATTTTCTAATCGAAACTAAAAATTTCGTGACCTTCATCGTCTTTTCCTTCGATTAGTCGAAAAATTTCGCATTTTTGATCATTTATTCCCAAAAATATCAAATAAAATTCATTCAAATCCATTTTTTTTTGTTTTTCACATTTGGACGAAATTTCGAGTTCGGCGATCCAAAAAATGTGGAAATTCGAAAAAAAAAGATTTTACAGACAACGAAAAATTAAAACGAGTCGAATTTTGCATTCAGGGTCAATTTGACCCGAACGAAAATGAAAACAAACCAATTTTTATAATCGAAACTAAAAATTTTGTGACCTTCATCGTCTTTTCGTTCGATTAGTCAAAAAATTTCACAATTTTGACCATCAATTCCCAAAAATATCAAAAAAAATTCATTCAAATCCATTTTTTTTGTTTTTTCACAAGAATCAAAAATTATCAACTTACCGCTTGCAGCCTGTCGAGTGGCGTGAATTCCGGAGGACTTTTTTTCTCAGCTTCTTCGTCCGACGCCATTTTTTCTATTTCTTCGACCCCGCAGCTGATAAAATTGCATGAATTTGATTCAAGAAAATCTCAAAATTGCGTAAGTTTAATCGAATTTTCAAACATTTTAATCGACAAAAATCTTAAAGCTCGTGAAGGGCCTCGTCTCGATGCACAATAATTTTTGAAAATTCGTGTTAATTAGTAAGTTTCGGGAGTTTTGACCTGAACAGAGTTTTTTGTCTTGCCAGAGAAACAAAAAAAAAAGGAAATGAGCGAACGAGAGGAATTTTTGAAATCGTCGAATTGTGCAACTCACGAATTTTCAATTCGGGTCGTCGAATCGCGTGACCCAGTGACAGGAGAGATTCGAGTCGTCGTGCCAGGCAGTCGTTTTTCTTGAGACATTGCCGATTTGTTCGATCGAACGATCGTCGAAAACTCAAAAACGTTTGATTTGCTCACTCGGATGGCGATTTCAACATTTTTTCGGTGAAAACGAACGAAACCAGTGGAATCGAGTAATTTTCAAGGAGGAAGATCGCACAAACGTGAATCCGTCGACACTTTTCACATTTTTAAATCCATCGTGGCCGATCGTTTCTGCGATGTGGCGAAATTTTCTTTTTACCCAAGAAAAGCGAATTTGGGGGAAATCCGAGGTTGGGAAAACGAAGATTTGGAGCCTCCGCGTCCGAGGGCTCGCGGTTTTCGAGGCGAGAATGAAACCGAGCGCGGAAGAAACGAGAGAACGAGAAAGGGAAAGAAAAATCGCGGAAAGACGAGAGAGAGAGAGAAAATCGCGAGCGCGGAGTGTCCGCGTTGTGAGACGATCGTCCTCGAAGCTTGGGCAAAAGCTCGCAGACAATTCGGAGCACCAATCAAGCGAATAATATGTGCCCCAACCAGGAAGCCAGATTGACAAAGCGAGCGCGCGTAGAAAAGAACGTGAGAGAGAAAACGAGCGAGAGGGACAGAAGAAGCGTCGGAGGTTTGGTGATCAAGTTAAAACTGTAAGAGAAGGGGTCTCAACAGGAAGAAGGCACTCATAGGCTCACACTGCTCTACAAAGATGTAATTACCATTAATTCCAAAATGCAAATAAAAGCTCCGGCTCAAGTTTCTTCCATTTCTGCAAAAATTAATCATCTCTCATACAACCGAATTCAAATCTTTTCTACAAAAATACGAAAAATCGATCGCGATTTTCAAATTGAATTGAAATTTGATGCTTTAAATTTTATTTATTTATCCATTTGTTTATTTAATGGAATTTTTTTCTCTTTTTCATTCAAGTTTTTTCCATTTCTGCAAAAATTAATCGTCTCTCATACAACCGAATTGAAATCTTTTACAGAAATACGAAAAATCGATCGCGATCGGTTCGCAAGATCACAAAAAGACTTTAATTCATTTTTTTTTCAAATTATAATCATTTCACTTTGAATTTGAATTTTTGTGCATTAAATTTCAATTTAATTTTCAAATTGAATTGAAATTTGATGTTTTTAATTTTATTTATTTATCTATTTTTTTATTTAATGGATTTTTTTTCCTTTTTTCATTCAAATTTCAATTTTAATCAATGAAATTTCAATTTCATCTCCAAATTGAATTGAAATCAGAAAATTTAAATTTTATTTATCGATTTGTTTATTTAATGGAATTTTTTTCCTTTTTTCATTTAAATTTCAATTTTAATAATTCAATTTCAATTTCATTTTCAAATTGAATTCAAATTTGGTTGATTATTTATTTGTTATTCATTTATTTATTGGATTTTTTATTAATTGAATGAATTTTGTTTAATTTTTTCCTTCCAAAATTTGGAGATTAACGACTTTGATTGATTTTCCAAAGAATCATGTCGGTCGTCGATCGGGTTTGATGGCCAAGTGACCAGGACACAGAATTCTCATTTGTATATTTGTGGAAAATGTTTTTAGAAGAAAATCGAGTGATTCAGATCGCGGTGAGGAAAAATTTGATTCGAGATTCGTGACAACGATTCGTTGGACGCTGAATCGTCCCACGTGTCGACGCGCAATTTATAACTCTGTGTCTATTCCCCAGAGTCCATTCGAGTTAAACTTTTCGTGAGGATGATTCGTGCAATTGGATGATTACGTATAAAACTCTATTTAGTAATAACAGAGAGAATTTTTAGGACGTGAGACTTAATTTATCAAGAGCTTTCACGCTCTGTACAATTTTTCTGTACTATTTTCATCGCCATTTGCTCGGGCTGCAGAATATTCGAGAATTCAAGGTCAAAGGTCGATTTTTTCATCAATCTCGCAGCGATGAGGATAATTTTTCTGTCCAAACGCGGGGGACGCGAAAAAAGAATTTCCGGAGAGCTAATTCGATTTGAAGGCATAAAAAATTAATCAGTTTCGGAGGTAAACGAAGACGATGTCAAGGTCACAGGTCAAGGACACACGTTGCTCGTGTTTCGAGTTCAACATCGAACTGACAGATTTCCGGAAATCTTTCGCGCATTAGTTAATTAGGAAACATTGAAAAATAATGGATGTTGATTGTAGAGAAATATCGTGAAGTAATTTGTTGGAAAAAATGAAAAAACACGTTTCATGTCGTTCGTGAATACGAGAAAATCATTTTAGCGCCAATTGCGGCGCGCATGTTGCGAAATTTTTGGCAAGATGGCGATCGCCAGCGCCGCGAGAACGCGCAGCGGCTTTTGCGGGAACTAAGAAAAAAGAACCGGGCCGCAAAGCTTGACGGCCATTACCGGTGTTCGGCGTCGCTTTGTACACAGTAGCGTAAAGCGTAATCCCGCCGCGCTGCCGCTTGTCAGTGGGTTAATGATAAAAATCGTGAATTTTCAGTGAAAATTGAATCCCGTAAGAAATGGTCGACGTGAAAAATAATTCCGAAGCGTTGACCGATGCGGAGGCCGAGTTGTACGACCGTCAAATACGTTTGTGGGGTTTGGATTCGCAAAAGCGGTAAATAACAAAAAAACCTGGTTCGAACATAACCTAAAAACGTCCGGCGTCTCTTTTTTTCTGCTTGCGTCGCTGACGTTCTGGCAATTGTTCAGTCCCATTCGATGTTTAATTATCAATGACAATCCCGCAACTTTCGACAGTTTGAGAGCTGCGAGAATTTTACTGGTCGGACTCAACGGTTTTGGTGCTGAAGTCGCGAAAAATATTATTCTCGCCGGCGTCAAGTCCGTGACGTTTCTCGATCACAAAAACGTCTCCGAGGCTGACACTTGCTCGCAATTCCTCGTGAGCAAGACCGACGTCGGTAAAAACGTACGTTCTTATTCTTATTCCATCAATATTTCGTAATTCCATCGACTCGCCACAGTTTAAATCCCCGAAAAAACAAATTCTCCCCGATTTTTCATCTCATTTCGTATTCACCGAAAAAAAATTCATTTTCCCTCCCAAAAATCCCAAATTTCGAAAAATCAATTCCCGAAATCCACGCCCAATATTTTCAAAGAATTAAAAAATCAACCGCTCGTTAGCTAACGATGTTTCGAGCCGTCGTTGACGCTAACGACGTGTCGTTCAATTTTTTCGACCGTTTCACAAGAAAAAACATTTAAAAAATTTGAAAAAATTCGTCGGCCTCCTTTGAATTCTGAACTAAATGGCAAAAATTTGTCCCGTCGGAAAAAAACAATTTTTGATGACGATTTCCTGCCAAATGCGCAGACGGCATTTTTGCCGATTTGTTTTTTGGCGACGAGCTCAATTTTTTAACTTTTTTCGACTGATAACTCGGCACGGATTTTGCAGCGAGCGACGGCGTCGCTTGAGAGAGCCAAAAAATTGAATCCCATGGTGGAAATCACGGCGGAACCTGCAGATATCGACAGCAAATCCGTCACGTTTTACAGCGATTTTGACGTCGTTTGCGCCACCGAATGCACAATATCTCAGCTCATTAAAATCAACACCGCCTGCAGAGATCACGCCATTAAATTCTTCTGCGGCGACGTTTGGGGCACTTTCGGTTACACCTTCGCCGACCTTGGAGTCCACGAGTTCGTCGAGTAAGTTCGCAGCGTTTTTTCCTTCGTTTTTATAACTTCAGACTCGTCCGCCACTTTGCGGCCTCAGGGCAGATGATACAACGAAAAGGGATCGTTGACCTTGAGCATTTGGATGGGGTAATCGGCAAATAATGGGAAGAAACTTTAGAAAATTGCGAATTGTTCAAAAAACGCTAAAATTTTTGATTTTCGGAGGAATTTTTTATGGACGTGATGCTTTTTTACAGTTGATAGTGAAAATCCGCGGATAGGGCGAGTGATTACAAAAATTTTTTGTTTATGCTGTGAAATTCTTGCCAATTGAGCTTGGACGAATGATTTTCTTGGATTTTGCATCTGATGAATTTAGTTGAGCGAAAATAGAGATTTTTTTTAGGGATAAGAGTGAAATTTAAATTTGCTGGGGAGATTGAGACTTAAAAAAAATTGGCGTGACGATAAATTGCAGTTTTAAATTTTCTCTAACGAGAAAACAGGATTTAGCTCGGCAAAAATCAATTTTCCTTGAGAAAAACAGTGAAAATTCGTTGCCTTTTTCGATTTCAAATCGTGGGTAAAGTTTCAGCTTCAAAAAAAAATTGACGCGACGATGAATCGCAGTTTTAATTTTCTCCAACGAGAAAACAGGATTTAGCTCGGCAAAAATTCATTTTCCTTGAGAAAAACAGTGAAAATTCGTTGCCCTTTTCCATTTCGAATATTTCATTGTATTTTTAGCCTCGTTTTGCTTGATTTTTGGAATTTTATGTCTCTCGGAGATTCAAAAGATTTTTAATCGAAACGCTATCGAGGGGGACGGGACGCAGTTTTAGCGAATAAGAAAATTCTGTGCGAATCGATTTTCCGATTGTTTGATGCGATTTTTTTCGATTTTAGCTTTCATATTGTTATTTTTCCGATTTTTTTGTTAATTTCACAAAAAACGGGGAAACGTGGATCGCATTGTGTGGAAAAAACTGAAAATTTGTAGTTCGGAACGATTTTTTCAGTTTTTCTCTCGATTCACGCAATTTTTCTACTTTTTTTTTGTATAATTCTCGATTTTGCTTCCTCATGGAGGAAGCTATGTGACGGTGAAATTTTTTTTTTTCCAGTTTTCAATGTCAATATGCTTAAAATGTCCCAAAACGTCGAAAAATCATATCTAGAAAAAATGTCCGTATGTGTGTGTGTATGTGTGTGTGTGTGTGTGTGTGTGTGTGTGTATGTGCTGGCACTGTAAAATTCAAATGGTTATAACTCGAGAACGGTTTGAGCTACAAGGCTCTAGTTTTGCACAGATGTTAATCTATACTAGCTCTTCGTTTGCTGAGAATTTTGTCCGGATCGCTAGAAAAATTCGAATTCTACAGCATTTTGAAATTTTCAAAAAAATGGTGTCACCGCTCTAACTTTCGCAAATTTTAAGATTTATTACTAATTTTTTTTTTATAATTAGAGTATCATAATAGGAAGGTTGGTATTGAATTTGGGGAATATCGGTCGAGCGGTTTAAATTTTATGGGTTTTTGAATTTTACGAAAATATTAGTTTTTCGAAAAATCGTTTCACCGTGCATCTTGAGCACCATGAGGAAGCAATTTGCAAATTTCAATTTGCAGCCTTTTTCTGTCACAATACCGAAATTTTCATCGTTTTTTAAATTTCATCGAAATTAATCGATCAATTTCGCGATTATTTTTGACCAAATTCGATCAAAATCCAAAAATCTCATTGGCACAGAGAAAATCATTTAAAATTGTTGAAAAATCCAATTTTTCTTAAATAACACGATTAATTCTTCGATGATTTTGGCAAAATCCGATCAACATCCAATTTTGGAGAGAAAATCATTTTGATTCAATTGAAAATCTGTCTTTCCTGATTTTTGCTACCTTATGGAGGAAGCTTTGTGACGGTGAACATTTTTTTTTCCGAGTTCTCAATGTCAATGTTCTTAAAATGTCCCAAAACGTCAAAAAATCATATTTAGAAAAAATGTCCGGATGTGTGTGTGTATGTGTGTGTGTATGTGCTGGCACTGTAAAATTCAAATAGTTATAACTCGAGAACGGTTTGAGCTACAAGGCTCTAGTTTTGCATAGATGTTAATCTATACCAGCTCTTCGTTTGCTGAGAATTTTGTCCGGATCGCTAGAAAAATTCAAATTCTACAGCATTTTGAAATTTTCAAAAAAATGGTGTCACCGCTCTAACTTTCGCAAATTTTAAGATTTATTACTAATTTTTTTTTTTATAATTAGAGTATCATAATAGGAAGGTTGGTATTGAATTTGGGAAATATCGATTGAGCGGTTTAAATTTTATGGATTTTTGAATTTTCCGAAAATATTAGTTTTTCGAAAAATCGTTTTACCGTGTATCTTGAGCACCATGAGGAAGCAATTTGCAAATTTCAATTTGCAGCACTTTTTTTTGTATTTTTCGTGAAATGTAGCAAAACCAGTTGTCTTGACACCCGACTGGGTGCCTTGAATGGTTGCCTCTTGTGCGAAATGGTAACCCTTATCGCTACGATTATCCATTACCTACAGCAGCAGCTCTCTCTCTACTTCCCCTTCTCTTTCTCTCCTCTCTCTCACCCTTTGTCTCAGTCTGGATTGCCTGTAACCGTCTATATCGTTCTCTCTCTAGTTCTCCCTTTTTATTATTCGATAAATCCAGGATCTTGTCGAAATTAGTAAGTTGATGAATTGTAGTAACGAGTGTCGATTATTCGACAATTTCGAGGACTGTAGATTGTACAAGATTTACGCCTGAAATAATCAGCAGTTGATCGTATCGTTTCGTTCTTACACAAACGGATTGAAAACAACATCAAACGCAGAATAATTCGTTATTTTTTTATTTTCGTTTATTAACTTTTCATCCGATTCTCTCGCGCGACATTACAAGTGATTTTTAGTTTTATGCCAATGTGTTTCTTGTTTCCTTTTGGAATAACTAAGGTAGCATTGTAAACGTGTAGATTTACGCTAATATTTTAAAGATATACCGACAGAATGGTACGTTTACCGTTGCGGCGTCGTTTACTATCACTTTTTCATTCATTTCTATCTCTTTTGCATTCCCTTTTTTTTCTTCGTTTCTTGTCCTCGTGAGATGGAGCTCGATTTTTTTTTTTTTTTAAATGAGCACGGCGTTTCTTTGTACTTTACTACCAAAGTTTTTCAATCGCGAGTGACTGTTTTGCGACGTCAGAGGGACGCGTGGCTCACGTGATTGACATTGCTTACTTTTCGCAATTGTCAATTGATTCGTCTGTTACAGTAGAGAAGGATTCTCCTCTTTTTACTTACGTACGAACACTCTCGACGCATTATTTTTCCACACTAATAATGATAATAATTCGCAGAAAGACAATTGATTTTGTAAATTCACTCCAAGCTTTATTCGTTACCGTTCAAACGGCGCCCTTTTTTCACTCGTACAGATTTAGAGAGTGGAGGATTTTCGTGGCTTCTTTTTTTCGGAAATGAAATTCATGTAAATACGTTAACCAAGCAGATTCTTCGAGAGGAAATCTCAGTTTTTTCTCTCAATCCTTTATCCGTTTTATAATTAAATTTTTCTCATTAGCGTGTTGGTTTTTTTTTAAATTGCAGTCACAGTTTTGTGTGACTTTTTTTTATCGGTTTGCCCCAATATTTCACACCGTTCGTATTTAGCTATATCGTATATACACCGTCAGCAGCGACCGTTCATATAACAATTTCGTGTTAATATTCATCGCTCCCTCTCTCTCGTTTTCAACCCTATCATTTAATTCGGTCATGTTAAATGGCCAAGTTCATCTCTTGTCTCGTTCATCTTCTTTTGTGTTTTATAGAGATGTCGTGCAGACAAAGAAAAAACCTCGGACAGATATCGGCGAGTCGGCGAATCTCAAGGACAAGATCGAGAGCTCCGTGAATGCCGTCAAGAGGACCGAGATTTTTGTTCCCTTCGAGCAGATTCTCAACGAGAAGAATATCCCTAAAGACTCCGAGATGTATTA
Source organism: Diadegma fenestrale (assembly GCA_037043255.1). NCBI lineage: Eukaryota > Metazoa > Arthropoda > Insecta > Hymenoptera > Ichneumonidae > Diadegma > Diadegma fenestrale. The sequence goes on from CM073312.1 coordinate 3,095,340, forward strand.
TCTGATGCAGAGTGAGTTTTTACCAAATTTTCAACGTTTGACCAATTTTTACTGAGCTCGAAAATATTTTCATTGATTTTGATGGAAAAAATCGATCAAATGCTCTGGAATTTGGAATCGCCAGTCCAGATTCGAAATTTTCCCTTTACTCTCGTTTTCCTCTGCATTTTTCCTGGTATTTTTGCTCACTGCAAAATTTTTCGAAAATTCTCTTGATCCACCGGAAAGGGCCGAAATTTTCTATTTTTTTTTTGACCTCGTGGACAAAAACAAAGTGAGAAAATTCATTTTGAAGAATATTTTCATGTGACGCTTCGATTATGATCGAAGAATTTTCTCTCGATCCTCCCGATCGCGTGAAAAATTGTTTTTTTTTTTTGGAATCAAATTCGGATCAAAATTCGCTCGAATTGCTGTTCGAGCCGAATGCAAAAAGACAAACTGATCAAAAACTTTTACCCGCGTGACTATGACGACGGAGCTTTTTTTTTTTTTACGTATTTTGCGAATATTCTCGCGAACTTTCGCCATACACGTCCCCCCCCCCCGACTTCCTCCCATTTCGTGGTTCCTTTTTGATCTTCTTACGCATTGCACGACGAGGGCCAAGAAAAATTTTGGAATCCCATTCACAATCCCAGAGGTGGGTACGTTTTTCCTGAATTTCCGTCGATTTCCGCCATCAGAAACTCAGAAAAACTGCCAAATGAAAGTTTTATTTTTATCTTTTAAAGAAAAATTACTTTTATCCATTTTTATTGTTGATAAATAATATTTGTTATAATTAAATATAAATAAATAAAATAAATATGAATGAACAATTATTATTTATTAATAATATTATTTATACAAATATTATTAATAAATTATTTGTTATTACAAATATTGTTAATAAATAATATTTGAATATAATTTTGTTTATAATATTTTCAATGAATAGTGTAAACAAATGACATTCGTTATGAAAAATATTATGAATAAATCGTATTTTTATAATGAATAAATAAAAATGGTTGAAAATGAAAATAAAAAATATAAAAATAGTGGGAAATAAAAATTTTGGCAATAAATGGATGAATAAATTCGCAGTAATGCTGAATTATCGTGAAATCTACGGCAAAGATCCATTGCCAACGGAGAGAGATTCACAAAATTTGGTGGACGAGGCCTTGGCAGTGATAAGCGACAACAATCTCGACGAGAGCATAAAAAACCTCATAAAGTGAGTAAAAATGAAAAAAAAAAATGGAATGAAAAACAAGGATTTGTTGTTTACAGCTTGAGAAACTGATTTTTCTCGTTTTTCACGATTGTTATTTGTTTTTCACGCAGAGGGGATCTCTACGCACAAATAAGTCCAGTTTGCGCAATCGTCGGGGGCGTTATGGGCCAAGAAATAATCAAAGCGGTATCACAAAAAGAAGCGCCGCACAACAATCTCTTCCTATTCGATCCCGACACGCACTGCGGTAAAATTCTCCGTCTCGGTCATTAGCCAATATCACGAGAAATAACGAAATCGCTAAATTTGCCAAAATCTCATACTCATATACAATCCAAAGTATCACGTTTCAAGCACAAGATTCAATCGTTCCGATGTAAGATATTAATAAAACTAAAACATTCGCTGTTTCGCGAGGAATTTGAGAAAATCGAAAAAAAAATCCATTTTTTTGCACTTTTCAAACTTTTTTTTCTCTCAATCGCTAATTTTGCGGAAAAACCGACGATTTTCTTGTGTTTTTCCACGAAATTGCATCGGGAACGCGATTCTTTCGCTCGTTTTCCGTCAAAATTTCGCGAAATCCACCATTTTTGCATTTTTTTAACTTTCTTTTTCTCACAATCTCTAATTTTGCGGAAAAACCGACAATTTTCTTGTGTTTTTCCACGAAATTGCATCGGGAACGCGATTCTTTCGCTCGTTTTCCGTCAAAATTTCGCGAAATCCACCATTTTTGCATTTTTTGAACTTTTTTTTCTCACAATCGCTAATTTTGCGGAAAAACCGACAATTTTCTTGGGTTTTTCCACGAAATTCCATCGGGAAAGCGATTTTTTTGCGCGATTTCCCTCAAAATTTCGCGAAATCCATTTTTTTGCACTTTTCAAACTTTTTTTTCTCTCAATCGCTAATTTTGCGGAAAAATCGACAATTTTCTTGGGTTTTTCCACGAAATTGCATCGGGAACGCGATTCTTTCGCTCGTTTTCCGTCAAAATTTCGCGAAATCCACCATTTTTGCATTTTTTGAACTTTTTTTTCTCACAATCGCTAATTTTGCGGAAAAATCGACAATTTTCTTGGGTTTTTCCACGAAATTCCATCGGGAAAGCGATTTTTTTGACATTGAATTTCAACGAGCTCAAACGAAGAAACGAAAGATTGAAAATCCTCGCGAAATGGAAAAAGAACAATGACTTATCAAAAGATACTGCATTTACGTACAAAATTTTACCCTGATATACAAAAATGTAAGAAAGACAGTGCGACCAAAGTCGAAATTTCGAGCTGAGATTAATTGTTGATTTTCCAATGAGAATCAAAACTTCTCGTTCGTCCTCGCGCCCAATCTTTTGACAATTGTTTCGGAACGGCGTTGCGTACGATGTTTTGTTTTCGATAATTCGAAGCCAAGTACGCACGAGCTTTCCAAACAAGCTGATCAAATCGTCCCGAACTATTGTATCGATTGTTATAGAAATTACTACGAAAATAAATGGGTCGTGCTGCCTTAATTTTTCGCAGAACTTTCGCACCCTTTTTTTTCTTCAATCACGTTTCCAGCCACGAAGCAATTTTTTTCCTCGTTCGAGTCCGAAAGCCCCCAAAAACATCGAGCTGGAGAATGAAATTTCGAGTCTTTTCATTTTTTTCCTCGTTCGAAATGATTTTCGCTGTTTTTCCATTTTTTTCTCGCTTTCGCGAGTTTTCTCCAACGGCGACGAGGCCAGCACGCGAAACTGCTGCTAAAGGTGCAAATATTCTCGCAACTAGCTCCGAGTCACGCCACTTTATCATCGGCTATCTATGGAGCGAGTCGCAGACGCGTCGCCGGAAGAGCAAGGGGCCAGCCAGAGAGGAAATACTTGCCGTGACTCATGTAAGGAATTTACACTCGTGTATAACAGCCCGCGAATCCAGGCCGTCTAACATAACGTACAAATGTACCGACATATATATTTATTGTATCGATCGATATGACACGTACCCTTTGGAATGCTAGATAAACGTCCCTGCCCCTCGGACTTGAGGCTCGACGCTCAATTACCGACTTTCTTGCACTAATTCAGCCCCCACAGAAAAATTCTGAAAATCAATCATTATAATAATTTCTCCGAAACCAAACGTCGAAATTTTTGGGAAAACTGAAAAAAATCCAGCGTATTGTCCATTTTCCATTTTTTTTTTCATCATTTTTCATGCCAAATGAATGAGCCAATAATAACTAATTTACAAATAAATAAATTAGTTATTAACATATTTAAATGAGTTATTATTAATATATTAATAACTAATTTATTTAATTGAATTTATTTTATTATTTCATTTGTTGAATAATTTACAAATAAATAAATTAGTTATTAACATATTTAAATTAGTTGTTATTAATATATTAATAACTAATTTATTTAATTGAATTTATTTTATTAATTTATTTATTTTATTTATTGAATAATTTACAAATAAATAAATTAATTATTAACATATTTAAATTAGTTATTATTAATATATTAATACCCAATTTTAATATATTAATTAATTATTTATTAATATATTAATAATAACCAATTTACAAATAAATAAATTAGTTATTATTAAACGGCAAATAATCATTTTTAACCAATCGATTAAAATAATAACCAATTTATTAAAAAAAAACTGATTTTATTAAAATAATTGCTAATTTATTAAAATAATAATTTATTTTTTCAAATAATGAGTCATTTATTGAAATTATAAATCATTTTTCAAGATAATAACGATTTCATTGAATAATATTTAATTAATTAAAATGATACTTCATTAATACGAATGATACTTAATTAATAATTGTGGATGCAGCCACCGGATGGGGAATTCGTAAAAAAAAAACGGTGGAAAGTTACGATAATGAGTTTTTCATTATTCCGCCGAATGTTGTCGATGTTTTTTTTTTTTTTTTCATTTTAATACATTTATGGAGCTGGGGAACGTGCGCATTTGGCGTGAAAACGTCGTGCACGTGATGCTCGTTCTTTTTTCGGTGCTGCTCGCTAGAAAATTCTCATGCCAAGTCTCTGGTCGCGCGGTTCCCAACAATTGTGCAAATTCTTATTAGGCTGTGTGTCGCTGCACTCTCTTTATTAACACGCCGCAGACTCGCTACGTTCAATTTCCTCCTGTCGTCCCATTCGCAAGGTAGAAAAAACGAGCCGCACACTCGCTTCGTTACTTTCCACACGAAATTCACAAATTGCAGGGTTTTAAGGACGTTGCATCGCGACGGCCGAATCTAAATGTTTGTTTTCAGTTTTTCTTACACACAAAATGGCTCGCGAGCCCAAGTTCATTAAAAAAAAGTCGTTCCTAATTGACTAAAGAACAACGTACTCGAAATTCAAGATTTTCCGAGGGAATTTGGATTTTTTATATGAAAACCAAAATTTCGAATAAATTTTACGACCGATTTTTTTGAAAAACTTCATAAAACTTCTTCGAAGTTGCACAAAAGCGTGTGCAAAGTTTTAAGAGGCTTCACCATTTAGAAATGGAAATATTAAATGTTGAAAATTGCAACTTTTAACACGAAGTTTTTCTTACGTACAAAATAGTTCGCGAGCCCAAGTTCATTAAAAAAAAAGTCGTTACTAATTAACTAAAGAACAACGTACTCCAAATTCAAGATTTTCCGAGGTAATTTGTATTTTTTATATAAAAACCAAAATTTCGAATAAATTTCACGACCGATTTTTTTGAAAAATTTAATCAAGTTTCTTCGATGTTGCATAAAAGCGTGGGCAAAGTTTCAGGAGGCTTCATCATTTAGAAACGAAAATATTAAATGTTGAAAATTGCAACTTTTAACATTCGCTCTTACGAAAAATTACTGAAAATTGTGATTTTTATAAATAAATATCTCGACTTGTACATGATGAAACCGCTTAAAATTGCACGAGCAATTAAATATCACAATTATCTCTGTGTGTTGCAAATTGAAAGGAATTTTGAAGAAAATGGATAAATATTTTCGAAAAGGGGAGAATAAAAATTGATTCGATTTTTTCGTTGGTTGTTTTTCACATTGGAACGTTTGGTACGAAGAGGCAAACATTGTGAGAGTCAATAAAGGAGGAAAATACGTAGCGAAGGAGGAAAATAAAATATTTCATGTGGCAATCTTAACGGAGGCGAAAAAAGGGATATTTTTGCTTCGGTTAAGTGCATTAACAATATAACGTAATAAAATTCAAGTGGGTTGGTGCAGTTACGCCACTTTTGTCCCATTCCTTTGGCCCTTCGGCTCTTTCCTTTTAAACGTAAAATTGTAGTACTCGTTGACTTACTCGTAAAAATACAGAGTATACTCGTACAACAATGTCCGAGAACGAGCACACGTCATCGAAGTAACTGCTGCAACGTCGAGACGCGCGGTATCCACGAAACACAGAGCCCCGCGCGCCAGTATTTTGACCTCGCCAACCCTTCCCAACCACATTTCCTCGCCACTTTTCCGGTTATTGACCGTGCGCTAAATTTTTTAACCCCCGACGATATTCCACGAAAATAAATCACGTGGCAAATCCCTCGAAAAAACAAAAAAAAACAACAACAACGACGCTAAAAAACAATTAAAAAAGAAAAACGAAACGAAATTATTGATGGAGAGAAAAAATGAATCAATTCCGTCCAAATTTCTTGGCGATTTAAACGATTTTTCGAAGAATTAAAAAAAAATTTATTTTTAATTTTTATAATTTCAATTTTAATTTTTGTTTATAATTTTTTTTTTAATTCCGTTGTAATTGATGAAATTATTGATGGAGACAAAAAATAAATCAATTCCGTCCAACTTTCTTGACGATTTAAACGATTTTTCGAAAAATTAAAAAAAAAATTTAATTTTTAATTTTTATAATTTCAATTTTAATTTTTTTTTTTAATTTTTCAAAAAATTTCGTTGTAGATGTCGCAAATTTTCAAGTGGCCACTCGAAACACCGACCGAATTGAAATTATCGAAGTTTTTGATCGAAAGCAAAAAAATTATTAATCGTGGCAAATTTTCTTGGCGATTGAGAGGATTTTCGAAAAATTGAGTTTAAATTATCGAGAGAGAAGAAAAAACGTACGAAAAAGTTATTAATCGTGCAAATTTTCTTGGCGATTGAGACGATTTTCGAAAAATTGAGTTTAAGTTTTCGAGAGAGAAGAAAAAACGTAGGAGGGTCAATTAAATTGTTTCCGTTTGTTTGATAAGTGCGTACCGAAGACTTTCCACCTGGTGGTTGACGATTACGAGAATCGTGTACGTTTCTCAGCGAGTCAACGAACTTTGCAATCCTCGACCCTTCGTGCATTCGCGTTTCTGGCATCAATTAATTTGTTTGCTAATTATATGATAGACTTATCGATTAACATTAGAAATAAAAGAAATAATAATGACGAGGAGGGTTGACAAATTCAAGTTCTCCATCTGCCACTTGTCTCTCGTTCGATGATGCACTTTATCCTTGTATTATTGTCATTAGACCCTTTATTCATCGCAAAGGGTTATTTACCACGACATCAGCCTGTCTACTACATAATTTTCTTACCTTCTCTCCTCGCTTTATCACGTTTTCTTTCATCACGAAAGAAAAATTCCACTTGGACGTACAACTCCATGTATTTTATTCACTCGACAAATCGTTTCGGTGCAAATGTCGTTTAATACAGGATTGCAAAAAAAAATGCATCAATTATTCAGAGGTTTGTCATTCATGGGAAAAACCCCGTTGACACCAACTTTGCCATTTTTCCAGCATTAAAATAAAAAATAATCGCAAAATCTTCGAAATTCTGTCGCGTTTTTCGCCAAAATTTTGCATTTTTTCGTTTTATTTTGATTTCCATTACGAAAAAACGAAATTCCATCAAATCGTCAGCGAAGGGAAAAGAAATTTCGAGGTTTTCGAAAAAAGAAAATAAAATCAGGGTTTCGTTTGATTTTCGTAAAAATGAAGAGAAACGGAATTTTTTTTTATCCATGGGACCTCGCGAAATGCATTTTTTTTCATGTTTTCTCGCCAAAATTTTGCATTTTTTCGTTTTATTTTGATTTCCATTACGAAAAATCGAAATTCCATCAAATCATCAGCGAAGGAAAAAGAAATTTCAAGATTTCTGAAAAAAGAAAATAAAATCAGGGTTTCGTTTGATTTTCGTGAAAATGAAGAGAAACGGAATTTTTTTTTATCCATGGGACCTCGCGAAATGCATTTTTTTTCTGTTTTTTCATGTTTTCATATTTTTTCATGTTTTCTCGCCAAAATTTTGCATTTTTTCGTTTTCCTTTGATTTCCATTACGAAAAATCGAAATTCCATAAAATCGTCAGCGAAGGAAAAAGAAATTTCGAGGTTTTTGAAAAAAGAAAATAAAATCAGGGTTTCGTTTGATTTTCGTAGAAATGAAGAGAAACGGAATTTTTTTTTATCCATGGGAGCTCGCGAAATGCATTTTTTTTCGTGTTTTCTCGGGTTGCTCATAAGATAGATAAAAGTTATGAGAGACAGATAAATACATAAAGAATGGTGTACGCCCGAATAGGAAGTGGAATCATAAGTTACCGAATTGTCGGAGAAATTCAGTGACACGAAGAGCCTCGTGGCAAAGAGCTTCGCGGGGTTATATTTCACAAGTTCTTTTGTTCGATTGCTCCGAGGAGCATTATTTCGACTTTTCCTATAGAAACCTCGTACGAGAATTGCGGTTTACCAACTTGGCTATTTTGGGCGAATTTTTTCTCTTCTTTTTATCATTTTTTTCTGTCTTTTTTTTTTTATCGGTACCGAAATGATTTCCGACGCCGGAAAAATATGTTTCGGTTTCTATAGAGACGCGAGGGAGAAAAAATCGGAATTATTTTCCCATCGGGGCTCGATTTTGTTGGCCAAAAAAAAATTTATCGGACTTTTTCGAAATTTTATTCATTAATTTGTCATTTTGATTTATTTCTCGAGCTTCATCGATCTTGTGGGTGGGAAAAAAAAATCAAGAGCCAGTATTTACCTTGGTGGAGGTTTTTCTCACTCCCTATCGCGCAATATACGAAATTCACGTACGAACGTATATTATAACGCTCTAGCAGCTGCGAGACGCACGGGAAAGCGCGAAATGAAAGAGAGCGAGCGAGAGACTAACACTTTAAAGTATTTTTGGCAATATAACGTTGACTTATGGTTTTGGCAATTCTCTCGTCGAGGGGGTTGCTCAGAATCAAAGTGAATGCGTGTACGATCTATATATTTGCCTGCGCAAGAAATACGAACCCTTCTGGCTTATTCTTCACCGATATATGGCGTTTGCCCAGATATGGGCTGCTTCGTATTCAAAAATCCTGATCGGTTGCTCCAAAAACTCGGATTCGTCGATAGTTTAAAATTTTTTGTCTTTTAACGCGAAATATTTGTTGAAAAACTTGAAAACGAGGCGTGAGGGTTGAAAAAATTTATTTTTCAACCGGAAGTTGCTCCAAAAACTCTGATTCTTCGATACTTTTAAATTTTTTGTCTTTTAACGCGAAATATTTCTTGGAAAACTCGAAATCGAGGCGTGAGGATTGAAAAAAATTATTTTTCAACCGGAAGTTGCTCCAAAAACGCAGATTTCTTGATTTTTTTTCGAAATTCGTAACGACGACGTTCTCGTAAATTTGGAGAGTCGACCGAAGATTTTTAATGCAAATTATTTTTCGAAAAACTCGGGAATGGGGCCCGAGGATGAAAAAAACTGATTTTTACAACCGGAAGTGAATTGAAAATTGTTTTTTTTTGGCATAAAAATGTTTTTAAATGGATTTGTCATTGTCGTCGGGGATTCGGGTCGATTCAAGACGGAATTCACTTTGCAAACACTTTTTCGGTCGTACGAATGTAGCGGAGTAAGAAGAGAGGGTAGTTTTTGGTGCGGTATGGGATACGATGTCAGGATACCCGCATATACACGAGAACATCTCGCGACGCTTCTATCCCCGGATATTGTATTGTGTTTTCTTTCGGGACGAATGATTTACAATGCGCGCGTATTTGCCCCTTGTGCTTTTCGCCCCCGAGCGACGCTATTCCCTCTTACGTGAATGTTGTTTCCTTTTTTTTTTGCATACGATAAGTTTTTTTATATGAATACATGGGAAAAATGAGCGTGAGTGGGAAAACGTTCGGTAGATTTTGTCGAATTACATAATTTGTTGAAAATGGTGAATGGGGTTTGAGAAAGTGACAAAAAATCATGGCGAACTTTGAAAAGTGACGATCGATTTTAATTGGTGAGAAAAATCAATTCGGGGGAGATTGAAAAATAAATAAATATTTTTTGAGCCTGTGGAATTAAGGACGTTGGAAGCAAAATTTTCCATCGATAGAATTCCTTTAAATTTGCACAACACAAAGAGAATTGTGATGTCTAATAGCTCGTGGAATTTTAAGGGGTTTGACAATGTACAAGTCGAGTTATTTATTTATAAAAATCACAATTTTCAGTAGTTTTTCGTAAGAGCGAGTGTTAAAAGTTGCAATTTTCAACATTTAATATTTCCATTTCTAAATGGTAAAGCCTCTTAAAACTTTGCACACGCTTTTGTGCAACTTCGAAGAAGTTTTATTGAGTTTTTCAAAACAATCGGTCGTAAAATTCATTCGAAATTTTGGTTTTTATATAAAAAATACAAATTACCTCGGAAAATCTTGAATTTTGAGTACGTTGTTTTTCAGTTAATTAGTAACGACTTTTTTTTTAATGAACTTGGGCTCGCGAACCGTTTTGTACGTAAGAAAAACTTTGTGTTAAAAGTTGCAATTTTCAACATTTAATATTTCGATTTCTAAATGATGAAGCCTCTTAAAACTTTGCACACGCTTTTATGCAACATTGAAGAAGTTTTATTGAGTTTTTCAAAAAAATTGGTCGTCAAATTTATTCAAAATTTTGGTTTTTATATAAAAAATACAAATTACCTCGAAAAATCTTGAATTTCGAGTACGTTGTTCTTCAGTTAATTAGTAACGACTTTTTTTTACTGAACATGGGCTCGCGAGCCATTTCGTATGTAAGAAAGACTGAAAGCAAAAATTGAGCTAAAATTTATTCAAGAATTTTCAGAATTTCGAGAAAATGAAAATGTTTGCCTCGACGATCGAAAAAAATGCAGCGGAAAAATGCAGTTCGCGATGCACCGGAACACGTGCTACGTGTTCACACAATTAAGCATTGAAAAAATTGGTTTTCCCTGCTCGGCGACCCCCATAGAGAGCTCGAGTGTCAGCACTCGAGGTAAAATATAACCGAAACGAATGGGAAACCGCACGATGCTCATAGGCATTATGGTACAGGCCGAGCTACACGCTGGACGTCGCTAAATCGAGGTTAAGTTGTTCCGGCTTGATGAAGCATTGGACACATCTCACCCCCATGGAATAATACACACGTACAGCACGCAACACAATAGAAACTTTTTCATTTGATGAGCAAACTTTCCCTCCAAAAGCAAAGCTCGATTTTATCTGCTCGATTCGATAAGTTACGACCTTCCGATTGTCAGTTTTGTTAACCTTCGCATTTCCATATAAACGCTAATGTACCAATCGCGTCGTTGTACTTGGTGGCCATTTATATTTACGATGCGAATATATCGCAGGGCCTGCGTCCAGTAATCGTAATAACCGGTCACGTGTTTCCAAAATTACCAGCGTTGCTAATCCCAACGGATCTTGCAGCCTCCTCAACGCGTAATTGACAAACCAAATGCACCGGCAAAAATAATGCATTTTTCTCCGCATCTCATCGATTCCTTTTTTTTCCGCCTTTCATTTCCGTTTCTCCGGGAAAAAAATCAAATTCCACGCAATGAGTTTTTTGCAAAACTCATTATTTCATGTAAAAATTTAAAAAAATGATTATTTTACGTAAAAATTAATTCATCGATTCGTGCAATTGTGAAAAATTCGATGCTCGATGTTTCTTCGAGATTGTATCGAGAAAAAACGTCGAGTTCACACGGAGATACGTTTATGGCGAAAAAAACGAATCAATGACGAAATGACTCGATCGACCATCATCGCCCATAATCGCAACTACACCGGCAAGATAATTTCAACAGAAACTTCTTTGTTCCCCTATCTGGCTCAATATCGGAGCAGAATAAATACATCAAATACACTTTATGACCTGTATCGACGAGATTCGCTCGACGATAGAGTTGGACGAGAATTTAATGGAGATAAAATAGCGAAACTAGGCCAGGAATTCTAATTCGTTGTGAAAAATCAGAAAAAATCACAAAATTCCGAAAATATTTTTGAAAAAAGTGTGAAATTTCGAAATTTTCGATCGAGGATTAATTTTCTTGAGATTCCAAAAATTTCTCGGCAAAATTCTCCAACGAATGGAATAAAAATGAGTAAAAGAAAAAACAAATGCTAATTTACAAGAAATTGGAAGGTGCCCTGGAGAAATTCCGCAGGCAATTTTGCTCGACTTTTTCACGCTCAAAAAAATACGCGAAATTCAAGCCTCCCAGCAGTCGCTTTCCCTTTCTCTTGCGTTTTAAAGCACGCAATTCTTTTTCGCTCGCATCTCAATAACTCTAACGTTATTTCAAGTTCAGATTTCCGCGAAATTTGTTCCTTGCCGAGACCAGAAAACCATAAATATGTAATAATCTCGTACTATCGTGCACCGCGCGCGACTATATTATTCGCATGTATACATGAAAATACTTACCTATGTATACGAAGGGTTGTTCAACCCCTTGCGCATTTTTACATATCAAGAATATCGAGTCCTGGAGGGCGAGAGGACGAGAAGTAGAATAATAAAATACCCAGAAAACATAAATAAAAAAAACGTTCCAACCCTATTAAGGACGTTGTATGCGGCGACGCTCGAATCTAAATGTTTGTCTTCAGTTTTTCTTACGTACAAAATAGTTCGCGAGCCCAAGTTCATCAAAAAAAAGTCGTTACTAATTAACTAAAGAACAACGTACTCGAAATTCAAGATTTTCCGAGGTAATTTGTATTATTTATATAAAAACCAAAATTTCGAAAATGTTTTACGACCGATTTTTTTGAAAAACTTAATAAAGCTTCTTCGATGTTGCACAAAAGCGTGTGCAAAGTTTTAAGAGGCTTCACCATTTAGAAATGGAAATATTAAATGTTGAAAATTGCAACTTTTAACACAAAGTTTTTCTTACGTACAAAATGGTTCGCGAGCCCAAGTTCATTAAAAAAAAAGTCGTTACTAATTAACTGAAGAACAACGTACTCAAAATTCAAGATTTTCCGAGGTAATTTGTATTTTTTATATAAAAACTAAAATTTCGAAACAATTTTACGACCGATTTTTTTGAAAAACTTAATAAAGCTTCTTCGATGTTGCATAAAAGCGTGTGCAAAGTTTTAAGGGGCTTCACCATTTAGAAATGGAAATATTAAATGTCGAAAATTGCAACTTTTAACACGAGCTCTTACGAAAAACTACTGAAAATTGTGATTTTTATAAATAAATATCTCGACTTTTACATAGTGAAACCTCTTAAAGTTCCGCGAGCTATTAGACATCACAATTCTCTTTGTGTGGTGCAAATTTAAAGGAATTCTATGGATAGAAAATTGTGCATACAACGTCCTTAATTCCACAGGCTCAAAAAATATTGATTTATTTTTCAATTGCTCCCGAATCGAATTTTTTCACCAATTAAAATCGATCGTCACTTTCCAACGTTCACCATGATTTTTTCTCCATTTCGAAACCCCATATCATCGAGCCCTATTCACTATTTTCAACAAATTATAGAATTTAAGGAATTCCATCGATAGGAACTTGCGCAAAAACGTTCTCACAGATCGCGAAGGCCTCGAAATGTCAATAACGAATAAGGAATAATAAGCGGAGGTTGGAAATTGAATGACAAAGAAGAAAGGGACGAAGGCAGGATCGTTTTTCAAAGATTTAATATGATTAAAGTATTAGAATGGCTGGAAATGAGATTTATGCGCTAAAAGCTTTTATAGGCAAGAGAAGCAATTTCTTTTCTCATTCGATGCTTTTCGTAGCGTGTTGCTGAAACAAGCTCGAAGTATATTTTGAAGGGAGTTAAGGAAACATCATAGCAATGGCGCGGTGTAGCTCGACTTTCCTCTTGCTCTTGATCCTTCCGTCCTCGTCCTCATTCGTCGTCCTCGTTGGCCTTGATTCTCGCAATTGCGAAGGTGAAACACCCGGATGAATAAGTAAGCCGATATCGAGCCTCGGGCCGTTTGTACGCACTTTGTACTCCGCGGTACAAACTGCTGCTCGAGAATCTCCCGAAACTTTCATCCCTTTCTCTCTCTCGCTCTTTTGCTCCCTCGAGGAAGCGCGTCTTGCATTTCTAAGGTATGAGCTTAGGATGCGGGATTTCGCGAGCAATTACCTGATTAAGGCGCCTCCAGCAACCTTCCCAGTCTATACTAAGTACGTACTTAGGACTGATTCGATGCTCTATCCCACATACGTTTGTACACTACGATCACAAAGTTTCCGCGCAGGAACGTAATTATTCCATTATTTCGATCAAAATCAAATTTGAAAAAATTATTCCTTCCCTCGTGTATTGTTTAAAAAATGAACAAAATTGACGAGCAACACTAAAAATATGAAAATTTCGAAATTTTTGTCCGATTTTGAAAAAATTTGATGGAAATCTTTTCGATTTTTTTTCTCCACTTTTGAATTCTTGAAAAAATCTGAAAAAATTCGTGAGCTCTTGTTGAATTCTTGACTAAATGATGAAAATTTTTTCAAACAGAAAAATATTATTTTTAATTAGTTTTTTATGGCAAATGTGGCGACTTGCAGGAATTTTGAGTGATTTTTTTCGAATCGCGCGGAAATTAATGTTCGCCCGATTGAGAGGGAGAGAGGAAAATGTTTACAAACTTTTTGACGATAGTGTATGTCGTCACGGTAATTACTTGCACTCGATCGTGTGCCACGAGGTTCTCCAAGAGCTGCGGAGAGGATTTTGGAGACTCGCGTCTTCGAGTCTATACGCTGGATGGCACGCACGGCTTTTGAATAATTTAGTCAACCGTCGTCGCGAGCATCCGCGAATTACACTGGAAAATGAATTTCATCAAAAAACTTCAATATTTTGTGAAACACGAAATATTTTTGGATAATTTCAAAATTTTCGTAATTTTGACAATATTTTTCATTTCGAACGGAATTGTCAGTAAAATTTACGATTGGAATGACAAAAATTTGCTTTTCGGAGAGACTTTCCAGAATATTTCTCGCTGCAATGACAAAATTTTGGGGATTTAAAAAGAAAAAAACGTTCAATCGATCGTATCCAAGAAAATCTCGATCTTTTCCAATAAAATGACGTTTTCGATGGATCTCTCAACGCCATTTTTCGCAGTTTCCCGTGGACCATCGAGAAAAAATCTCAAGTGCATCTGCAAATGCACTTCCGGATGCCTGCACTCGATGCAACCCTCGTCGGCTTGGCAATTGCAAAGTTTTGGGAATCGAGTTAGGAAAAAGAATGCGCGTCGTGGGTTGTTGGAAAAATGCAACAAGGCTAATTATATTTCGATGTGAAACTACAAAAGCGTCGTGCTCGCAGCGGCAGCAATCAAAGCTCGGTGCATATAAAAAAAAAAAAATAGCCAAGTATGTGAATGTCTTTGTTGATGCAGTTCGCAAGGACATAATGGATGTGAAAAGGCGCTCGAAAGAGAGCGAAAGGATTAAAGTCAATAAGTTGGGCGCTGCGTACACGTTTTACTCGAGCGAATATATATTTAGAGGTTCATTAGTTTGGAGGACGTAATTATTTCGACAAAAGCCCTTGTGCAGGCACGCGACCTCACAATTCTCTCTCTCTCTTTCGTTTTTCCATTCTTCCTGTCGCGCATTTCGTTGCAACAGCCCAAACTCTCGCTCGACATATGGCGACCTATATGTCATTAATACACGAATGCATTGTCGCAGCCATTATTCCACCTCACATGCACAAACTCGACGTAAATGTCGCATCGATTGCGAGCTTGACATTTAGCTCGTACACGAGCCCGCAGGGACTCGAAGAGATTGACGTATGCGCGACTTTGCCTTTGCGCGCGCCTTTCGACGACCCGAGACCGTGTACACGGAGAAAAACACAAAAAAACGCCAATGACAAATTCAATCAACGATTTTTCCATTTTCGTTGGACCGAGCGAAAACGCAAACTCGTTTAACCCGCGAAAATCCTGCTCGCAGACTCCCTACAAAAGGCTCCAGTGAATTTTCCTTTTCGCAAACATTTTTCACGTCCATTATCCTCGATTACAAATTATTTTGCTAATCTCACGAATCCTTCGGCTCGTTCACTTGCTCGGGAAACTTTTTTTCTGCCTTAATGGAATTATTTTGTTTAATAAACATTTCGATGCGGTATGGTCGAAAAACGAGTCTGAGGATTGAGCCAAAAGTTGAAATTTAAATAAAATTCTCTGTTTTTCTTACGGAAAATGTAACGAAATATTTTTTATGTAGAAAAATGAAAACAAACTCCCTGCTGGAAAATCTTGGTCGACTACGGACAAGATTTTTGTGTCATTTCGCGATTGATTCGGAACACGCGAAAACAAGTTTTTTCTGCAAAAGATCGATATTTTTTTGAAAAACTTCGACTACTGGTTTTTTTTTCAAAAAATTACAAAAATGTTGTCATTGCAGCGAGAAAAATTCTGGAAAGTCTCTTCGAAACGCAAATTTTTGGCATTCCAATCGTAAATTTTGCCGATCGTTTCGTTAGAAATCAAAAATACTGTGAAAATTATCCAACAATATTTGGTTCATCGTGTTCAACGTAATATCGACGTTTTTTTTGAGAAAATTTAATTTTTAAGACACACTGGAGCGTCCTGACGTTTTTTTTTACTGTTTTGGACTGAAGAAAATCTGGAAAAAATCGGGAAACTCGTTTTGGGGAAAAAGAGGCTGCACTAGGTTAAGGAAAAAAATGATTTTTTATTATCGTTTTTGAATCCTTTTTTAATTTCGAGAAAAATTTTGGAAAGTCTCTTTGAAAAGCAAATTTTTGTCATTCCAATCGTAAATTTTGCTGACCGTTTCGTTAGAAATCAAAAATACCCTGAAAATCATCCAAAAATATTTGGTTCATCGTGTTCAACGTAATATCGACGTTTTTTTGACAAAATTCAATTTTCAAGCCACACATGGGTCCGGGGCGTCCCGGCGTAAAAAAATCTGAAAAAATTTGGAAAAGTAGTTTTGGATCAATGGAAAAAGAGGCTGCACCAGGTAATGGAAAAAAATTATTTTTTATTATCGTCGTTTCATCGCAATTGATGTGTAAAACGAAAAATTGATGCAATTTGCTGAAAATGGGTCCCCCAGACCCATGTGTGTCTACCGACCATTAAACTCTTAAAAACCGAAGGCCAGCGAGAGACGTTGGGAAAAAAAAAAAACGGTTGAAGGAGAATGAACACGCATAGAGAGCGCATGAGAGAAGAGAAAATCTTGGCTCGCGATGAAACAGGTTGGAGAAGAGGGTCCTAATTAATGACGGTACATACTGCGCTTGACATGTTTACCCTGGTCCTTGCACCAACCCCTGCCGTCTCTTCTGGTACGTGTGTGTGTGTGTGTGTTTGATTCTTTGCGCGGAGCAGAGGGATGTTGCGGAGGGATATGGAGAATCGTGCGTTTCTTTTTGTCCTTTGCTCGCGTTTTTCGTCTTCCTCTTGTTTCTCTGGTTCGTATTCCATTTCTCATTTTCTTGGTCTCTGCTGCTCGCGCAGCTCTCGCTCGTCGCTTATTTCATCGTCAAAAAGGGGCAAATACTACAAAACGCGACGCGATTCGACGAGCTCGAGGTAGCGAAAGGGGCCGAGGCAATTATTGTTGTATTCCTCGGTGTATAGCGTCGCTACAGGTCCCGGAACTTTAGAGTTCTGATTAAACACTGGCTCCCTTAATGGATGGTCCTCCCATGATGCGCGACGAGAGAGCGAGAGAGAGCGAGCGACCCTCTGCCAAGTTGACTCTCGAGATATCGCGAAATCTACCGAAACACGCTCTATTAACCATGCAGGCGGTTCCCCTCCCTCGTACACCCCGTACAAATCCCCATAAGAAAAATAAAAATCCACGAGACGAGCCAAATTTCAAATCCAACACGTCGGACCAACAATTTCTCGAGTATCTTGACAAACACTCTCGATTTCCGGTTGATTCACTGAAAATCAAAGTTTCTCAAAAAACGTCGATATTTTGTTGACCACGTAAAAATTTTGAAATTATAAATTTAAAAATTTTGAAAAATTTCAAAATTTTCGTAATTTTGACTGCATTTTTGGGTTCGAACGAAACTGGCAGCAAAATTTACGATTTGAATGACAAAAATTCACTTTCGGAGAAACTTTTTTGAATATTTTTTGCTGCAATGACGAAATTTTGAATTATAAATTTAAAAATTTTAAAATTTTTGTAATTTCGACTGCATTTTTCGGTTCGAACGGAACTGGCAGCAAAATTTACGATTGCAATGACAAAAATTCACTTTCGGAGAAACTTTTTTGAATATTTTTTGCTGCAATGACCAAATTTTGAATTATAAATTTAAAAATTTTAAAATTTTTGTAATTTCGACTGCATTTTTGGGTTCGAACGAAACTGGCAGCAAAATTTACGATTGGAATGACAAAAATTCCCTTTCGGAGAAACTTTTTTGAATATTTTTTGCTGCAATGACCAAATTTTGAATTAGAAATTTAAAAATTTTAAAATTTTTGTAATTTCGACTGCATTTTTGGGTTCGAACGAAACTGGCAGCAAAATTTACGATTGGAATGACAAAAATTCACTTTCGGAGAGACTTTTTAGAATATTTTTCGCTGCAATGACTAAATTTTGAAATATAAATTAAAAAATTTTGAAAAACTTCAAAATTTTCGTAATTTTGACTGCATTTTTGGGTTCGAACGAAACTGGCAGCAAAATTTACGATTGGAATGACAAAAATTCACTTTCCGAGAGACTTTTTAGAATATTTTTTGCTGCAATGACTAAATTTTGAATTATGAATTTAAAAATTTTGAAAAATTTCGAAATTTTCGTAATTTTGACTGCATTTTTGGATTCCAACGAGACTGGCGGCAAAATTTACGATTGGAATGACAAAAATTCACTTTCGGAGAGACTTTTTAGAATATTTTTCGCTGCAATGACTAAATTTTGAAATATAAATTTAAAAATTTTGAAAAACCTCAAAATTTTCGTAATTTTGACTGCATTTTTGGGTTCGAACGGAACTGGCAGCAAAATTTACGATTGGAATGACAAAAATTCACTTTCGGAGAGACTTTTTAGAATATTTTTTGCTGCAATGACTAAATTTTGAATTATAAATTTAAAAATTTTGAAAAATTTAAAAATTTTCATAATTTTGACTGCATTTTTGGGTTCGAACGGAACTGTCAGCAAAATTTACGATTGGAATGACAAAAATTCACTTTCGGAGAGACTTTCCAGAATATTTCTTGCTGCAATGACCAAATTTTTGGGATTTTTCGAAAAAAACATAAAACGTTCACTCCAAATCCAACAAAATATCGATTTTTTCCGATAAAATCTTGTTTTTAGTGTGCAAGATAAAATAATAAGAATAATCAGACCATGAATTTTTCATGCAAGTCAGGAATCCCATTATCGTGAGAAAAACACTCGAACATAAATCCCTTACTCTTCTCTCTGCTGTGGGCTGTGTATATCGCGTGGACGACTGTCCACCCCGGTACAAAATGCCCCTGGGGTGGCCTCTCCTCGCGAACGACTTCATTCGCAGTCCTCTCTGCTCGGTAATAAATAAATTCGCCACGCGATGGCCACAACTTTTCGTGTGGCTTCTCGTGCTCCTCTCTCTCTATCTTTTTGCATATGCATCGCCGCGCACATACATTTTTACGTATACACATACGCGTCGTGTGTGCAGAGTTTTGCAGGGAGACAAAACGACTCACCGAATTCCGCGTCTCGTCAAATGAAATTCGAACCCAAGAGCAAAAACCTTTGTATCTGGTAAATTAAAAAAAAATCATTTTCATTCTTAATCTCGTTGACGTGAACGTAACAATTTTGTCGACTGCATTTCAGGCTCTGAATATTTTTAGTAGTTCAAAAAGCTCAAACAATTCTTTGTCTTTTGGCTTAGGGATAATTTGAAAAATTGCAAAATTTTTGCAGTATTTTTGGTTTCGGAACTGGCTGCAGAAATTCACGATTGGAATGACTAAAAAAAATTTTTTTTATCATTGTTTTTTAATTGTAATTGATACAAAAAACAGAAAATTCACGCCATTCTTTGTCATTTTTCCTGCAGCAGCCAGAAAAATGCACTGAAAAGAAAATTTTGTTGGAAAAGCAAATTTTTGTCATGAAAATCGTAAATTTTGATGACATTTTCGTTGAAGACCAAAAATCCTGTCAAAATAACGAAAATTTTGAAATTATTCAAAAATATTTAGTTTGTCGTGTTTGAAAAAATATCGAAATTTTTTGAGAAAATTCAATTGTCAGTGTGGAATCGCGACGAACGCGTGAGGACAGCGAGATCGCTGTCGAAGGGTCTTCAGCTCGCGCGCAGGCAATTGAATGTCCGGGCATTGTCCGGCGTATTCTGAGCGTGCGATATTGCCGAGGCCGAGTGATCGCCTAGCCAAAGGATCGGGAGGATGAGGCTGAGGAGGGAGAATTTTGGGACGAGGGATTATATCGAAAATGGGGCGAGAGAAATAAGCAGCAGGACGGAGCAGCGAGAGGTTAGAAGCGCGAGTTTTCGCAGGGGGGGGGGGATGGTTTTGGTCTCTTGGTCATGGATTTATGGGTCGCCCTTTGGACGAGCTAAAGGATCCGCAAAATAATGTCTCCTCGCGCGGACCTTGGCAATTCTTTTCTCTCGAGTCTCCTGCTTTATCGTTTCTTCTCAATTTTTCATACGCACGTCCCAATTTATGTCTGCTCGTGGGCACCGAGGCTGCAGCTGTCTCGCAATAACACCAGCTTGATTTATCCCCATAGTCCTGAATATACAAATTGTCGATAAATAAGTCTCCTTGTTGCTGATTAATTGGATCCTCAGCAGCTCATTTCGTTTCTTTTGCCAATCGTTAAATAAATGAGATCGAATTACTCGTCCAGCATAAAATATTCATTTTTGCCGGATATCCTGCTCGTTGCGGGGCGATATTTCATGAGGATCGCGAGGAAGAGTAGAAAAAGGGCCGACGTTTTATAGCGCAAGGATCATGAACCGAATTATTCAGGATTATTTGACAATTTTGCACGAAAATTCTTGACGCCAAAACTCAAAATTTTCTCCTATGAAGAAAAATTCTCTGACGTCAAGAATTTGAGACATTAAATTTCTAATTTTTAACTTTTCCCATCCAAACGCGTGTAAATTCGAGTCCCGTTTCGTTTACGAGTTGCAAATAAATGTGTTTAGGATTTTTTTGAAAAAAATTCGACTCCCAGCCTTTCTGGCAATCTGCAAAAAAAATCCTAAATACATTTTTTATTGCGACTCGATTTTTGTGACTTTTTGACGAAACGTGACTCGAATTTCCAGGCGTTTTGATGGGGAAAATGAAAAATTGCACATTAATTGTCTCAAATCTCTAAACGTCGAAAATTTTTCTCCATACGAGAAAACTTTTAGTTCAGGTGCTGAGCACGTTTGTACAAAATTTTGAAAGAGCCCCAAATAAAGTTGAATCGTTAATTTTTTCTTCAATAAATTTGCATGAACATTCTTGACACCAAAACTAACAAATTTTCTCCTATAAAGAAAAATTCTCTGTCGTCAAGAATCTGAGACATTTAATTTCCAATTTTTAACTTTTCCCACCCAAACGCGTGTAAATTCGAGTCGCGTTTCGTTTACGAGTCGCAAAAAAATGTGTTTAGGATTTTTCTTAAAAAATTTCGGCTCCCAGCCTTTCTGGCAATCTGCAAAAAAAATCCTAAATACATTTTTTTTTGCAACTCGATTTTTGTGACTTTTTGACGAAACGTGACTCGAATTTGACGCGTTTTGATGGGGAAAATCGAAAATTGCTAATTAAATGTCAAACTTTGAGTTTTCGTGGCAAGAACGTTTAGAAAATATTTTGAAAAGACCCTAAATAAAGTCGTTTTGGGAGGGAATAAAGGGCAGGGAGGGCGAGCTTGAGAATATCGTGTAACGAGGGACTCTGAAAAATATAAGAGAAGTTGGTCGCCACGATGGTCGTGGCGGGTCAGTCTACCGTGGCTTAACTGCAAGTGTCCATTTTTATTATTTCTCTCTTTTGCTTTTTTTCTGCTTGCTCGTTTCTTTTATTTTCGTCCTGGGCAGCAGAGTCGCGTCTCGAGGCTCTTTTCCCTTATTCTCGCTCTCGTTTTATCTCGTCTTTGCCCCCTTCATCGACAAATCCTCCGGCGTATCTTTGCCGCAAAGACTCGGGGATTCTCGCACGAAAAAATCGCCTTGCCATCGACGACGCACCGAGACAATTGTCGACGATAAATTCAAGACTCGGTTACTGCCTCTCGATGTTTTAATGCGACGGAAGAAATTGACTGGCTACCGCAGCGCATCTTCATCTTCCTTCAGCCTGCTCGGGACGCGATTGCAATTACCCGCTACCATTAAAACTGAGAGATTTTACCATTTTTTAAATCCATTTTGCTAATTAATTAGAAAATTGAAAAATTAGGGAATTTAAAAATAAGCAAAATTAGCCAATTTGGCATTATTTGCATAGGCTTTTCAAAAATATTAGCGATTAAGTAGCAAATGGCAAAACTAGAAAAATTAGCAAATTTGAAAAAAAGAGAAATTAGCGAAGCAAATTCAGAGAAATGAGCAAATTTAGTTTTTTGAAACGTAAATTAGTAAATTGAAATTAGTGCGTAAATTTGAAAGGAAAGAAAATTTTTAAATAAACGGGAATTGGTAAATTAAATCAAAAATTAGTAAATTGAAAACTTCGAAAATTTAGCGAATGGCAAAATTAAGAAAAATTAGCAAATTTAAAAAAAATAGAGAAATTAGCGAAGCAAATTCAGAGAAATTAGCAAATTTAGTTTTTCAAAATGTAAGTCATTAGAAATTCAATGGCAAAAGTCAAATATAGGAAAATTAGCAAATTTGGTAATTTTTCATCCAAAACTGTGCGAAACGCACGTCAAAGTTTTTCAATTCGCCAAAATAATCTCTATAAATTAGTTTTTCTCCGTATGAAAAGCCTAAAATTGAAAAAGTGCAACTCCTGTCAAAGCTTTGATAAGAATCGTTATGAATTGCGGTAATATCATTAAGGCGCATCGGACTGGAGCGTTATTTGACTTGGAGTTACTCGATCCAAGTTGAGAATCAAAGTTGATCAAATTTGACGAGTGCTTCGGAGTGCATATTGCGGGGTGACCTGTTCGGTCGGAAATACGATCGGTACAGACAATAATACACACACAAACACACACTCACGTACATAGTAGTCACATATATATATGCAATCGAGTCGTCATGATCGTTTCGCCATGGAATCATTGCCGCTGGACTACGCCTGTGGTCCCGCGGGCTTACAGGAGAGAGAAGAGTGCGGGGGGGATAAACGAGTGAAATGGTTGTGACGTCGAGTGCTGGCGCCGGTTCTCTCCCTCACGGAGGAGCAGAGAGGACGTGCGCTGAGCAGGATAGTCCACGGATCGTACTACCAGCACCAACATATTTCGTCCATCCTGCCATTCCATAATCCATTGTGTCCAGTCCCAATTAAACGGTGCTGCCATGCGTATGGTCAGGCACTAACCGCCCGTTCTTCTCCACCTCCACATAGTCCTGAGATTCTCCATCCCAATGTCTCCCCCTCCCTCACCCACACACACAGCCACACATATTATATACGTCCATACACTATATATATGTCTATCCATATTATATATGCACATATATATAACAAATATCATATATTATATAATAATATATAATAATAATATATATGTACTTTTATTATATATTATAATATAAAATTATAAAATTATATAATATATAATATAATAATATATAATAATATTATATAATATATTATTATGTACTTTTATTATATATTATTATAATATATAATATTATATAATATATTCAGAAATATATAATATAATGTACTTAATATAGAAATTTAATATAGAATATAAATAATATAATATGAATAATATCAACAAAAAATTGAAAAATTGAAAAATAATATTTTATATTTAATATAGAATATAGACGAATATCGAAATATATAATATTATATAAAATACATCTGAATATATTATATACACGCCTATATTATATACGTCTAAATATATTTTATATATGCCTATATTATATATGTCGAAATTTATTATATAATGCCTATAAATTGGCTATGGCTACATAAATGCCTATATATTATACTGAACGCGTATATATTATATAGTCCTGAATATATTATATATACGCCTATATATTATATATTTCTGAATATATTATATATATATGTCTAAATATTATACACGCGTATATAATATATGCCTGCATATTATATATGTCTATATATTATATATTTCTGAATATATTATATATATGTCTAAATATTATACACGCGTATATAATATATGCCTGTATATTATATATGTCTATATATTATATATTTCTGAATATATTATATATATGTCTAAATATTATACACGCGTATATAATATATTCTTGCATATTATATATGTCTATATATTATATATTTCTGAATATATTATATATATGTCTAAATATTATACACGCGTATATAATATATGCCTGTATATTATATATGTCTATATATAATATATTTCTAAATATATTATATACATGTCTGAATATTATACACGCGTGTATAATATATGCCTTTATATAATAATTCTGGATATTTTTCGTGTATGTGTGTATGGACTGAGGTATGTATATATATTATTGCTATAGAGAGGTGGGCATGTATTGGGTTGAGTTACATGGTAGTAGGAGACGTGAGTAGGTACGCACGTAGGCGCGGATGCAACTCCACCTCTGGCCTGGGCTCGTACGGATCTCGGGACAACCGCTGATTGGGGAGCATCTGGACCACGTTCCTCTCGGCAATTACCGGCTCAGCAGCTTCCGTCCATGCTTCGCTATCCTATATACATGTGCACAGGACCTATTCATGTATATGTATACGTGAGTGCATTAATGAACGTGCATATATGGATTTGTGTGTGAAGCATTCTTTGCAATACATTGACGGTTTTTGGGATTTCGATAGGAACGCAAGGCTCAAATGATTTTTATGAAATTGGATGGAATGATTTTTATGAAATGGATTGAATGGTTGACATTTGCCTTTAATTTTACTCCGGAAACGATACAGCGAATTTCCATGAGTGTGTGTGTGTGTTTTTTTTTACTGTGAGATGCAGCAAGTTGCATGTGCACACCCCGGCTCACACGGGGTAAGGTCAGTGCCGTGTATTACACGAAATGGTTAGTGATGCGTGCGTTAATGTGTTGGCTCGGAAACGACGAGGGGAACGGCAGCTTGAACCTCGACCACGTGACCAACTCCACGCATGGGAGAGAGAGAGAGAGAGAGGGAGCGAGACTATGCAATCAATTCCTTCGACTACTCGAGTAAATAGTTGACTACGTGTTTACACGAATTACACACTAACTGCGTTCTCGTGTCCACACCCGAGATTATTGCAAAATTAGTGTTTTTTTCGTATTTTAAAAACGAATTTTGAAAAAAAAATTGCAATAGTTTGGAAAATCCGAAAAAAAAGTGAGTTGCAGAAAATGCAATTGAATTTTTTCGCATTTTCGGTGCGTCCGTGACGAAAAAATCACTGTTCGCAACCCTGCGGTCAATATTCGTGCAATATGTTTTTCTGGACACCCGTTACGTTGGCTCGTGCATGCAAATTTGTGGATAGGAGGGAGAACGAGGACGAGGAAGAGGAGGAGAGGGACTCGTAGTACTACGAGTCGTACTATACGCACGTGCGTGCGTGTAATCCGTTGGAGGATGCGATAACGAACGTTGCACTGGGTGCAGCCGGGGCTGGCGTGTGTGCATTGCACAGACTTGCAGCCTCGAGCGTTATTTTCATACTCGCATGCGCGTTTTATGAGGACAGTGAATTTCACTCGAAATCGATCAGTTCCCCAGATTTTCCATGAATACGAGATAAATAAATAAACAATTTGGGTAAAATGACAAAAAAAAAATTCTTATGGGGTTTTTATGGGATTTCATGCCGTCCCCCACCATAAAATCGAATTTCTCGTTTTTCGTATCGATCATCATGCAATAAAAATAATAAAAAATCATTTTTATCCATCACCCGGTGCAGCCTTTTTTTCTATCGATCCAAAACTGCATTTCTGCATTTTTTCCGATTTTTTTAACGAGTCCGGGTACGGGAAAAAACCGCAGGACGCCCCAGACCCATGTGTGTCTACGGAGGGTTGAAAAATGAATTTAAATCCCTCGAATTATTCCATTTTTTTAATTAATCGGACTCGAAGTTCGATGTAAATTTTCGAAAGTTCGATTTTACGAAATTGTCAACTGACATAAATTAAAAAATTCTAAATAATAATTATTATTGGTGAGGCAAAAGTGCGGAAAAGAAACGAGAATCAACGAACGAGTGGGCGGAGGCTGGTTCTTCGTAGACGAAGAAAAAATATTAAAAAGTCGTGATACAACGAGGAGCGAGATAAACAAATGAGAGGACAAAATTGCAACGTAGGCAAATCATTTTGTTGATAATTAAAACGCGCGCTGCAGGATGACTGATAAGTTGCATATCAACCGAGGATGTTATTAACAATAAAAATGCTGAAATTTATTGCAAGAAATTAGCGTAGAAATAATTTTTCTAACATTTTTTCTTGGGAATTTTCGTTTGACAGTAAATTTGATGGTCAATGTGAATTTTTTATTGTCAATTGTGAATTTATTGGACGTGCGAGTCGACAGACGTAAGAAAGGTCGGAAACTTAGAGGAGAAACTGTCAGAACAGCGATGGGAGCGAGAGACAATCGCAACAGGCAAGATCGCCCGCGAGGGTTTGTTCTGTAATAACGCCGGGTATTGTTGAGCTTATCAAGCGAGGCTAATTGGACGCAAACAGCTGTGTGGTTGTCGATGCGCGCACGAACCATAACTGCGTTTAAACCGCGTGTCGCGATCGTCCAGAGACCAGAACACATATACGTTCGACCCCGCGCCGCCACTAGTAACACACTGATAAAGTAATAGGCTCGATCTCGAACACAAAAGCTAAACGTAATAGATATAATTTACTGCGTGTACTCATCGCGTTGTTCCTTCTGAGAAAAATTAGAAAAACAAAACGATATTCTCAGTGATTAACGTCAGGGACTTGGATTTTATTGTTTTTTTGATTAAACAATTCTTTTTAATTGGAATTCCAACACTGGACATTAAATTTTGCCAAAAAACGTCGATATCTCGTTGAAAACGAAATATGCGAAATATTTTTGTGGATTATTTGAAAATTTTCGTAATTCTGACCGGAGTTTTGGTTTTAGACAAAAGTGTCAGCAAAATTTACGATTGGAATGACAAAAATTTACTTTTTGAAGAGAATTTCTAGAATATTTCTTGCTGCAAGGACAACATTTTTGAGATTTGAAAAACAAAACGATATTCTCAGTAATTAACGTCAGAGACTTGGATTTAATTGTTTTTTTTTTTGATTAAACAATTCTTTTTAATTGAAATTACAACAGCTGTGTGGTTGTCGATGCGCGCACGAACCATAACTGCGTTTAAACCGCGTGTCGCGATCGTCCAGAGACCAGAACACATATACGTTCGACCCCGCGCCGCCACTAGTAACACACTGATAAAGTAATAGGCTCGATCTCGAACACAAAAGCTAAACGTAATAGATATAATTTACTGCTGCGTGTACTCGTCGCGTTGTTCCTTCTGAGAAAAATTAGAAAAACAAAACGATATTCTCAGTGATTAACGTCAGAGACTTGGATTTAATTGTTTTTTTGATTAAACAATTCTTTTTAATTGAAATTGCAACACTGAACATTCAATTTTGCCAAAAAACGTCGATATCTCGTTGAAAACGAAATATGCGAAATATTTTTGTGGATAATTCGAAAATTTTCGTAATTCTGACCGGAGTTTTGGTTTCGAACAAAACTGTCAGCAAAATTTACGATTGGAATGACAAAAATTTACTTTTTACAAAGAATTTTGGAGTTTAAAAAAAAAAAAGTTTGATCGAACACTAAAAATTAAATTTTATGAACACGGCGAACGAAAAAATTTCGGATAATTTGAAAAATTTCATAATTTTGACAGTATTTTTGGTTTCTAACGAAAAAGTCAGCAAAATTTACGATTTGAATGACAAAAATTTGCTTTCCTGCCTTTCATTTTTGAGTTTAAAAAAAAAAAAACGTTTAGTATCCAACAAAATTTTCTTTCCGGTGCGCCGCTGAAAAAATTATTTATATTCACAAGTTATTTGATTTTTTTTTGGTTCTGTACGAGGAAGCTCTCTCGTTCGCATCAGGATAAACACACGGAGCGTGAAACGTGAGGCTTTTAATAATCGCACGAGGCTCGCTGCAGCAAGATTCTCCGTTTAATATATATAAACACATGTGCATTCATATGCGAAGAAATAATGTGTAGGCTTGTGCTGTAGAATCACGGAGCAGGTTGCAGCGCGCGAGGTCCAAGCAGAAGAAACCAGAGACTCGACAGCCATTAGCTCCTTCAGTTTCTGTGTTTCAATTCCTCCTTTTTTTCTCCCTCTGCGTTCAACGTGTCGCGTACACGACACGCTCCAACAGAGAAAAGAAAAAAAAGAAAAACCGAGTTTGGAGAGCAGGCGTTGACACACATGTCGTGGCGCACATGTATTTAGCGTTTATGTCTCGTCTTCGTCAACTTGTCTCGTTTTCTTCACCGCACTTGTCGCTGCGATCTCGCAGGCCCTTGGAACAACTTGTCACGACCCTTCCCTTTTTCAAAAAATCGTCACGCGACGCAATTTCTGCAAAGCGGTTCAAACTTTGTACGCCAATTTAAAAAAAAGAGAGAAAACAGTTTGTCAATTATTATTGCCGATGCGACGACGTAATTTTTGAGTTTTTTTTTTCAATTACATTTTTTTACTTTACGAGAAACGTTTTTTTCCATTGTAAAAAAAAAACCCAAAAAGTTCAGTCGCCCAATTAGGGAATTTCAAAAATCTGAAGTTTGCATCGTTGGAATGCAACGAAATTCATTTTTATCTGAGACAAAAATAATTATTCATGAAAATTATTAATTAATTAATAATTATTATGTTATTGATTAATTAATTATTTATTATTAAATTATTAATTATTATTATTCATTATTCTATAAAAATAATTACAGAATGTAATTGCAATGATAAAATGATGAATTTTTGCCATTCGAAAAGCAAATCGGCTCGGAAAATTTGGATGAGATTGAAAATTGAACGAATCTTGAATAAAATTAAATATTTTTCGTTGCATTCCAACGTTGCAAACTTCAGCGTCATTCAAAAATGACATTGAAGAGAAAAGAAACTTTTCAATCCTCTAATTTTCGCTCCAGTCTTCTTCCCATTTTTTTTTCATCTGTCTGCTCGTCTCTTGTTCTCCGGGTACTCGTCGATTCCTCGCGGGGAGGCGTGTTCATTATTTATCCACTCAATCAGCTCGGGTAGTCAATCCGTGAGTGGGTTAGGCTGCGGATAAAAGAAAAGTCGAGTAGCAGACCGTCCATGTTTGTTCTTTATGGTGCACACACTGCTATCATTATGCAATGCGTAATGTGACCGCAGCTTTTATGTGTCTGCACATGTATTCACGAAAACATATACAAAAGCCACATGCACGTGTGCGTGCGTCTTTGTGGCTGGTACGTTAAATGGCGATTGAGTCAATTACGCGGATAAAGTGACCATTGTGCGATGCATCAACATTTTTCTAGCCTCGTTTCGCCATCGCCGCCGAGAGACAGCGAGAGAGTGAGAAACTTTTTTTTTTCGACCTTTTTCTCTCCCGGCGGAGCTTTTGCGAGCTTTCACAAATCTCTGTCATTTGGTCCGGGTGACGGATCGCGCCAGGGGCTTAATGATGCAACGACGTCGAGCCCTCGTCACTATTATTGGCACGTAGCGAGTTTTGATGGATCTTCAGCCTTTTTCGGTATTTCGATGAATAAATCTACGAAATTTCTGAGCTTTTGGGTATTTTTAGAGATTTTCGAATTCCCTGCCGGAATTTGAATCATTTTTTTGCCTATTCCGCAAATCTGAGGGTCATGGATTTCAAAAATTCATTTCTCCGGTAAAATTCGACCAAAAGGCTTCAACTTGGGCTCATTCTTTTCGTTTTTTAATGCAGGATCGTGTGAGCCTGCCACAATTTCGCCTGGAGGCAAAAAATGAAGTCGTCTGGGGTCGTTTTGACCCCAGGTCATCGTTTCAGGGTCAAACTCCGTGGGAGTTTTGGCGGGAACTGAAAATGGCATTTTCAATGCACGCGTGAGTTTTTTGAGCTCGTGGAGTTTCCGAACGCCCATCTTTGGCCAATACAAATGACGCGCGAATCGTTCCCATGCACCCTCTCGCGACCTACACCATGAAAACCATAAACATAGACGCTGTATGAATTTATATGGATCGAACCCTCCGCGTTGGTAGGAAAATACGAGGCACAGAATTGAAAATAAATAAGCGGGATCCAGGACTCGGCG
Source organism: Diadegma fenestrale (assembly GCA_037043255.1). Taxonomy (NCBI): domain Eukaryota; kingdom Metazoa; phylum Arthropoda; class Insecta; order Hymenoptera; family Ichneumonidae; genus Diadegma; species Diadegma fenestrale. Next base: position 3,125,425 of record CM073312.1, read on the forward strand.
GTTGTCAGTTGGGCGACCGGAGACCGGTAATGGCCGGGTTAACACTACCGGGTTCCGGCCACCAAGCCACGTGACCGACCAGAAGTTAATGACCGGTTTACTTGGCTCGAGTGTGTCGTACTCAGGCAAAAACCAACCGCACGCCGACGTATGTCAACGTATTCCGTGGCTATCGCGACCCCTTGGAGTCTGATTTACTTTTTTTTACCACGCCTTTGGCGGATCTCGATACACGTGCGTTACAAATCATCGTTATTACGTCCCAGCCCTTGCCCATGATCCGGTCAATTTTCAAACTCCCATTTTTTCGTCCCACCAAATAAAATAATTCGCTTTCGAATTTTGCTTTCTCATAGACCAAGTTTTGTGACGGTCGACATTTTTTTTCCAGTTTTCAATGTCAATAAGCTGCTCAAAATGTCCCAAAACATCGAATTATAAAATTCAAACGTTCATAACTCGAGAACGGTTTGACCTGCGAGGCTCCCGTTTTGCACAGATTTTAATCGATACAAACTTTTGAGTCTCTGGGAATTTGGTCGAAATTGCTAAAAAAATACGAATTCTATGGCATTTTGAAATTTTCAAAAAAATCTGTCAACGCTCTAACTCTCGCAAATTTGAAGATTTGTTACCAAAGTTTTTTTTATCAATAGAGTATCATCGTAGGAAGGTTGGGATCAAATTTGGAAAAAATCGGTTGATCGGTTGAAATTTTATGATTTTTTGAATTTTTCGAAATTCCGAATTTTGAGAAAACGAAATCAAAACTTTTTCTATGAGGAAGTCAAAATAAAAATTATAGTGACTCGTACCGAGGGAGATTCGAGGATCGTGCCAAGTCTCGAGGAAGCAATTTGCAGTTTTGTTAGATTTTCAGTTCGTTTTGGGTTTTTTTTTGGAGCTTTTCGCCGCGTCTTTCCTGCGAGTAGCTTTCTCAAGTTTTATAGGATGAGTCTCCGGGATATCACTGACAAGGGGCGAAATTGCCATTGGTGCCCACTCGCAGGAAACGAGTCGAGGGAAAAAGCTCGTCCTCACCTGTGAACGTACATACGTACAGTCTGCGAAGCATCGAGATGAGAGAGAGGGAGAGAAAGTGAGGAAAATACTTGTCACGCGAGAGTCTCGGCTCGTACTCTTGCGTGTTCGGGTTTTAACGCAGTCTCCTTTGCTCATCAGCTAAGTGCACGCGGAGTATACACGACGCGATGATCGGCTTGGCACGGAGTCTCGAATAACCGTATGGTCTCTCTAACGATTTGTTTTTAGCGAAATGAAGACACGAGAACGCCAAATAAACTTGCTTCAATTTCTTTTCCGCACTCGTACGCCTCAATTATCTCTTTTTTCCTCCAATATCGATTCTGACCATTTATTGAATCGCGGGTATCGATTATATTTATTAATTACGACATTGAATTGAAATCGAACTAAAAAAATCATTTTTTTCGAACGTAAAGTCGAAATTTGATGGAAATCCGAATAATTTTGATCAACATTTCAAAAACCATGAAAAAAAGTTGTTCAACATTTTTATGGGGTCCCATAAATATTGAACCCCATAAGAATTATGATGAATTATAAGAAGAATGATGAATGTTTGATGAAAATCCGAATAATTTTGATCAACATTTCAAAAACCATGAAAAAAGGTTGTTCAACATTTTTATGGGGTCCCATAAATATTGAACCCCATAAGAATTTTTATGGGGTCCCATAAGAACCAAACCGTTTCCATTGCCGAAAATTACCCCATGGGACACCATAAGAAAAAAAAACACCATGAAATTGTATTTTCGTGGACACTCGATATTTGCGGTTCGCCCCCATGGCGCTAAATATGAATTTATAATATTATCAATGTATGATGAAAATCCGAATAATTTTGATCAACATTTCAAAAACCATGAAAAGAGGTTGTTCAACATTTCTATGGGGTCCCATAAATATTGAACCCCATGAGAATTATGATGAATGTTTGATGAAAATCCGAATAATTTTGATCAACATTTCAAAAACCATGAAAAAAGGTTGTTCAACATTTTTATGGGGTCCCATAAATATTGAACCCCATAAGAATTTTTATGGGGTCCCATAAGAACCAAACCGTTTCCATTGCCGGAAAATTACACCATGGGACACCATAAGAAAAAAAAACACCATGAAATTGTATTTTCGTGAACACTCGATATTTGCGGTTCGATTTAATGGCGCTAAATATGAATTTATAATATTTTCAATGTATGTTATTACGTAATAGTATTTCGAGGGTTTGGTTAATTTTTTGCAATCGCAATGCTCGAAATAATTTGAAAATATGAAATTGATGAGGAGCCAAAATGCATGACTGCATAATTCAGGTTCCATGAATATGCAGCGATGTCGCGTGATCACACGCCATTTTGCAGATGATCGTGGATGAGAAAAAATGAGTGCGCGGAGAGCTTTTGCTCAATTGAGTTTTATAAACGGTTGGCATTGGTCACTAATGATACACTCTTGCAGGATAATTCGATAAAACTCGTTCTCGATTCCTCGAGAGCGAGTAATCATAGCTCACGAGGTAATGCGACAATTTTCGAAAACTCTGCCATGTTCTGCACATGTCAAAGAGGATTAAGAAGTAATATAAATAAGTACATTATGCCATTGAACGTATGCATTTACCAATGCACGATTCTGCGTCATCGAACGTCCACGTGAATATCTAACTTGGGTCGAAGCAAAGTTCTATTGCAACTAGAATCCCATGGGAAAATTTATATCTGCCAAATTACACACTTGGACCTGATAAATTAAGTTTTGTTGTTAAATCCCTCGGCCACGTCTATCCATCGCCTCACACTTGACGCAGCAGCAAGCGTTCAAAAGTATGTAACGACAAATCGAAAAGTCCCATGAAATGTAGCAACTCCATTGAAACTCTACATTTCCATAGGGCAGGGACCTCACAATGGGGCGGACTTTTGTGTCGTTCATAAGTTATTCATCCTGTTCGGAAAGACAAAGATATTTTTATAGTCGTGCCCAGTAATTTTCGATATTATTTTCACTCCCTGTAGATCGAGGCGAAAAATGTTGAAATATCGTTGCATTTCGTTGCAGTAGTTTGCAGAGTGTCTCGGCGAGAAGGATTAAAATTGACTCGATCAACGACTGATGCTGACGAGAGTGCATGGCGAGTATAAAGTTTCATGAATCGAGGAAGGGTCCCTTGTCATTTGCAATAGAGTGAGGGCAGGGAGGGAGAGATTGAGATAAATCCTGATAGGCTTCGATAGCAAAGCTCTCACAGGATGCTGTTCTCCATCGGTATATATAATAATATTCATATACACAGGTCAAGTGGTATCGTGCAAAGAGACGTAACTGTTGGACATGAACGTTTCGATATTGTCAAGGGTTTGCCCTTTAACAGGACAACAAACATGGCCATATTTATACACACAATGTAACTATCCCATAGGATCCCTGATGGTTTTCGCCCATCGCTCTCTCCTCCGTATACTAATCTGTGGTCCAGTCGTAAACCGTTTAATTCCGTTTCGTGATAAACCGTCCGCGTGAGCCACTGGCCGCGTTTATGGCCTCGATTTTGAATCCGTATTCCCATGGATCTACCAATGTACACCATGATTTCTTGTTCCCTGCATCAACCATTATTTATTTCCATCAAAAAATCAAATAAAAAACCATGAAACGCCTAAAAAAAATGGCAAATGCAAAAAAAGCCTAAAAAAATGCACTAAAAATAAAATTTTGTCAAAAAACGTCGATATTTTGTTAAACACCGTTTTAGATAATTTAAAAAGTCTAAAATCAAAAAATCAAATAAAAAACCATGAAACGCTTAAAAAAAAAAATGGAAAATTCGAAAAAAGGCTCAAAAAATGCACTAAAAATAAAATTTTGTCAAAAAACGTCGATATTTTGTTAACCACTAAATATTTTTGGATAATTTGAAAAATTTCGTAATTTCGACAATATTTTCAGTTTCTGACGAAACGGTCAGCAAAATGCAAGAAAAAAAGCCGCAAAAAATGCACTGAAAATAAAATTTTGTCAAAAAACGTCGATATTTTGTTAACCACTAAATATTTTTGGATAATTTGAAAAATTTCGTAATTTCGACTGTATTTTCAGTTTCTAACGAAACGGTGAGCAAAATTTACGATTCAAATGACAAAAATTTGCTTCCTAAAGAGATTTTCTAGAATATTTTTTGCTGCAGTGACAAAATTTTAGGGATTTTTCGAAAAAAAAGCGTTTACTCGAAAAAATTCAACAAAACATCAATTTTTCTCAATGAAATCTCATTTCGAGCGTGAACAAAATTGACATTTAATAAACAATTCGATAAAAATGAATAAATTCACCAAAACATTCGCGGTTCGTTGGGAACAAATTTCTTATTTTCCGCTTGTGTATGTTTTATTTGAAAGTGCATTTTCGTGCTTCGCTCTCGATGCGAAGACTCACATGTAGCAAAAAGCGAGAGAGACGATATATATAAATTCGTGATTTACGTTAAACTTCAGTGAGAGATACGGGGATTTAATGCGAGCCCGGACCCCGTTGGCATCTATCAATTTAATTGGGCAATGTTAATTTCAGCGACGATAGCCTATAAAGCTGTGCGCGGGGGGGGAGGACCAAGAGATGTTGGTATTGCTAACGAGAAACAGCGTGGGTTAGTTCGAACGAACGAACGAACGAACGAACGGCAGAGCGAGATTCGTTCTCTCTCGCGCTATCCTCCGGATCCTTCCCTTCACTCGAAAGCACGAATTGCAAACATATATAGATCGCGATGTCGAGTTGGGCGACCTAAAGAGCGAGAGAGAGACTCGAGTCTCTCAGCTACTGGCTACTGTTAATCAGTTTAGAGTTTATGTCGACCATAAACCGTCCTCTGATGCTTTCCTCCCCCCCCCTCCCCTCTGCAAAGTCCACCCCAACGGTCTAGATTCTCCATCATTAATAAAACCCCCATGGCCCCGGTTGATATCTCGAAAAGTCAAGATACTACGTTTTCAAAGAATTCTCATTATTTTTGTGGTGGAAATCTCGCGTGCAGGGATCTCGTCGCATTAAAAATGAAATTTTGTCAAAAAACGTCGACATTTTGTTAAACACGAAATATTTTTGGATAATTTGAATAATTTCGTAATTTTGACAGTATTTTTAGTTTCTGACGAAACGGTCAGCAAAATGCAAAAAAAGAAGCCGCAAAAAATGCACTAAAAATAAAATTTTGTCAAAAAACGTCGATATTTTGTTAACCACTAAATATTTTTGGATAATTTGAAAAATTTCGTAATTTCGACAGTATTTTTCGTTTCTAAGGAAACGTTCAGCGGAATTTACGATTGGAATGACGAAAATTTGCTTCCCGAAGAGACTTTCAAGAATATTTTTTGCTGCAATGACAAAATTTTGGGATTTTTCAAGAAAAAAACGTTCAGTCGAACTTTTCCAATGGACTCTTGTGTCCAGTGTCGAATTCGGACACCGGAGCAAGAATCCAGGATTCTCGTGAGTCATTAATCACTCCCGCGGTCATTGGCCATTGTTTTTTTTTTGTCGTTTTTAATTCAATTCACTGATGCGGTGGCTTTTGCGAAAAGCGCGCTGCTGGGAAATTTCTGTCAGGGGGAATTTGGGCTGTTGGTCGAGAACGAGTGCGGCGTGAAAGGTGAGCAGGGGGTTGAGGCATCGGGCGGGGGTGGCGAGGGGGGGGGGGGGACGAGGTAGACGCTTAAATATTTCGTGCATGGCCGAACGTTTAATCCTACCGTGCAAGCTGCTCGGGTTGATTAATCGCGAGCCACGCATGATGAGGGCGTAGAACGTTCAGCAGTTGCGTATATTTGCGCAAGAGAGAGAGAGAGAGCGAGAGAGAGCGAGAGGGATGGCAAAATTGTCGAGAGAGATGGGAAAAAGAAAATTTAAAAAATTGCATCGCGTTTGGGCTCGGGAAACGGTCGCGTGTGATACGATGACGAATGCCGGAGGGCTTTATCACACACATACACCATCAACAGACAACCACCGACAGAACGCTGGATTATGGTGAATGCCACGAATTTCCGAGGGTCATCCTCTGCGACCCCCCCCCCCCTCCCCCCTCCTCCTTCCTCCTCTTTGGCCAGAGTGAATCCGTCCACAAAATTCGTTCGTTTCGACTGGAGCTTTATCCCCAATGTTATGGGATTAAGCGACCACGTATGCGCGCCTACGTAAGTCGGTGAAATCGATTTTTCAAACTACATATTTTTCTTCCCTCTCACTAGCCCCGGATTGCATCGCGCGATCATCTCAAAATTCACGTCATTTCGGGGTCTGGATCATTGACTCGGCGACGATCTTGAAAAAAAAAATGAATTGAATCGTACGGTCAAATTTTTTGACGAATAAATGGCTCGCTGTACTGAAAATGGAAGTTTTGTCAAAAAACGTCGATATTTTTTGATATTTTTGGGTAATTTGAAAAAAATTGTAATTTTTACCGTTTTTTTGGTCTCTCATGGAAAGGTCCGCAAAATTTACGATTGGAATGACAAAAATTCGCTTTCCCATGAGACTTTTTAAAATTTTTCTGGCTGCATGGATAAAATTTTTGGGATTTTTCAAACAACGTCGACCCTCAAGCACTGGAAATATTAAATTTGTCAAAAAACGTGGCGATATTTTGTTGAACACGGAAAACTAAATATTTTTGGATAATTTCAAAATTTTCGTTATTTTGACAATATTTTTGATTTCTTTACAAAATCCTCATCAAGCATTTTCGAAATTAATCAAAATAATTCATTCGTACAGTAAAAATTGATATATTTTTGGATAATTTCAAAATTTTCGTAATTTTGACAATATTTTTCATTTTTAACGAAACTGTCGGCAAAATTTACGATTGGAATGACAAAAATTCGCTTTCCGATGAGACTTTCCAGAATATTTCTCGCTGCAATGACAAAATTTTTGGGATTTCCTAAAAGAAGTTTCCAAAAACGAAAAATTAATCTTTCCCAATAAAATCGTGGATGGCGACGTTTCGGAAGAAACGTCGGAGATTTTAATGTGCATATGACCAAGAGAGATTCTCTGGAATTAGGGGATTTTGAGTTTTTGGCAAATGTGTGTGGAATAAACGTCGGCAAAGTGAGGTGCATGAGAAATGTGCTTACAGTTGCGGGTTTGCGCGAGTGCTTTACGCGAGTTTGTCTCTCTGACTGATACATTTCTAGTTTTAACGATGATCCAGGCAATAACTCGAGGCTTAACTATAACACGCTCTCGCGCATGCCCAAATATCGTCGATATATATATTAAAATATATCGACATAGATATCTCGGTATTCGGAGTGGAGTGAGAGTCGCGGGGCTGAGCGTATCGGCATCACCAATCATTGGTTATGTCCCCGCTAATTAACTAATGTTCTTCTCTATGCAAATTACCCCTTCGACCGCGTTCTGTTCCGATTATCGTCCGGCGAGTGCAGCAGCAGCAGCAGCAGCACGCACGAGTTTCCGAGCGATATATTCGTCGGCGGCTTATTAAAGCTCTGGGTACTCGATCCACGTTCGCATCGATGATGACAATAAGAATAAATTTTCGATATACTCTGGCTACATCGCCAAAATTAGTCAGTTGATTTTTCATTTCTCGTGCTATTCGCGCAGGCATTTCCGATAATTAGAAAACGCTCCATATTGCCAATCATTTTAATTGAAATCGTGGTAATTAATGAAGTTTCTGAAACTTGTTGCGAAAAATTATCATTTCGCTGTTTTTTTTCGGATGCGACAAATTTTCATGATTTCGTAAAGTTTTTTCAGATTTTTTCAAAATATTGTCATTGCAGCAAGAATTATTCTGGAAAGTCTCTTCGGAAAGTGAATTTTTGTCATTCCAATCGTAAATTTTCCCGACAATTCCGTTCGAAACCAAAAATACTGTCAAAATTACGAAAATTTTGAAATTATCAAAAAATACATCAATTTTTAGTGTACGAATGAATTATTTTGATTAATTTCGAAAATGGTTGATGAGGATTTTGTGAAGAAAGAATTTTCGATGAAAAAAGATTTGAAAATTTGGATTTTATGGAGATTTAATGACTTTAATTAACGAATTAATTAATTAGGATCGAATGAATGAAAAATGACACGAAATTTAGCATGGAAATGGAGGGAAAAAAGTTATTACGTGGTCTTTTCAGATTTTTTCAAAATATTGTCATTGCAGCAAGAATTATTCTAGAAAGTCTCTTCGGAAAGTGAATTTTTGTCATTCCAATCGTAAATTTTCCTGACAGTCCCATTTGAAACCAAAAATACTGTCAAAATTACGAAAATTTTGAAATTATCAAAAAATACATCAATTTTTAGTGTAGGAATGAATTATTTTGATTAATTTCGAAAATGGTTCATCAGGATTTTGAAACGAAACAATTTTTGATGAAAATTTGGATTTTATGGAGATTTAATGACTTTAATTAACGAATTAATTAATTAGGATCGAATGAATAAAAAATGGCACGAAATTTAGCATGGAAATGGAGGGAAAAAAGTTATTATTACATGGTCTTTTGGCGAATAAGGGTAAGGGCGATGTGCACTCGATGCAATGTAGCAAAGGGCATCCCATTTTACGAGAGGCTAAGTGATAGTTAGGGAGGTGGCGAGCATTTCGGTATATGATTTGCACACGTTTCACATCGAGGTAGATTGTAGTTTACGTCGGTACGAATCGATTTGGTCCAGTCAATAATGGTCCTACGTCGCTGCGTTTTCGCGTTACAGCCGATTAAAGTTGTTAAAAAAAAAAACGGTATTAAATTATTTGCACATGTCTGCCTCTGGGGTTCATGGTCACAAATATCTTGGAAACGAAGAAAATCGAGGAGGCAGACATTCAGGGCTCTGCATTATCATGGGACGGAGTTGTAAAAATGTTAAAAAAAAAAGCTCTACTAAGTCATTTGCACACGGTTCTCATTGCGCCCATTCGATTCATTACGACTCCGTGGATACGAAAAAACATTGGGCAGACACTTTGCTCACTGATTTTTAACTTTACAACGGTTTGAAATGGACGTAATCAAGGGGAAGCGGGTATTGCATGTTATTATTCTGATTCTTGATAGGTTTATTATTATTATTATGTTTGTTATTATTCGCTGAACTCACGGTAACACTCCAACTTCTTCTAGAGCTGAAATCGACGAAATTATTTGTTTTAAATGCCAAGAGGAAACGAAATGCGCTCGAAACTTTAATTGGAGAGTAAATTTTTTCAATTGCAGTTTTCATTTGTATAAAATACGTCGATTTTTAACCTCGGCTCTATTTTCTTCTTTTTAAAATACAAAAGTTGACCAAAAGCGATAATATTTAAAAAGCGTCGTCATCACTGGCATCCGAGAAGCCTTGCCGATCGTTCATGTCGGCGCTTTCATCCATGTTTCCTTCCTCATCTGAAAAATACACAACGTGTTAAAATTTTTATGGCACGAAATTTACATGATACACCTAAATGAACAAATTATTACCTGATTGGTGTTCAGGATCTTCAACATCTAAGATGACGTCGCTGTAAAACTGGGGCAGTTGTTCTCCTTTGAACCATTTGAATGTCAGCGTACCATCTTTTTCTTCCCAGCCACAATCATTCGGATCCAAATCACCAACAGGATTTTTTTCGTGGGCATTCTTCCAAATTTTCGTAATGTACCGAGTCCTCAGAAAATGTTCAGTCAATTCAGTTTGACACGGTGGCAAATTGGAAGCGTCGAAATTGTAGGGAGACAGTTTGAAAGACGCGGCAGCGTTTGAGACGTCGTATGTCTTTAAGAAAATTTCGTATCGTCCCTCGTTTTGGTAGACCACGAAAAAACGCAGAAAATAAATACATTCATATCAAACACACAGTGTCATCAGTCGGTCTGTGGCCTTGACTCGCTCAGCTGTAGCAGAGTGTCACTACTGGACGAGCGTGTGTGAGGAATAAGGAAAGGATGAGACCGCAGACGCGAGTCGCCGTCTGTTTATAAACAGTACATGCTCGTCGTGGTTGTAATCATCATTGGCCTTGAGATATTTTCGAGGAATTGGGAATTTCCTATTATTGGGTATTTAACGATTTAAATGGTTGGATTGATTACATGAGTTTTGTTAGACGTTAAAGCTATCGCCCTTCCCCCTTTTCATTGCAAACAAAAATCCATTCGCGTTAAAAAAAATGGACTTCGATGAAATTACTCCGAATGATAAGAAATGTTTCATCATTATTATATTATCATTATAGTAGAGTTTTTTCGTACCTCGTAGAATCGTCGTCCTGTCCACAATTTTCATCGAAAGAAAGTTCAGTACTAACTGATGATTCAGTCATCTCAACTGCTGCAGATGTTGACGGCACAGATATTGTTTCAGACACGTTTTTCTTTTTGTACACGCTTTTCAGTGCGGTGAAATTGCTGTAACACTGCCGGTGATATCCTGCCGCGTCGCTGATGTCAGCTGGTAGCGCGACATCGCAAAATTTTAACTTAAATTTTTGGCGAATTAATAACGTCTGTGCACATTTTTCTAGCGTTTTACTATTGAATAAAATGATGTTGCTCAAGTCTTGTTTGGCACAAAAAACGCAACGTTTTTCTGGCTCTACCATTGTGGCGTTGTGAGCCGGAGGCACAACAGGAACTAAACTAACCAAATTCTTACTGTACAGGAGCAGCTGCGAGGGATTCTCCCTATTACAACGGGCGATGGTAGAGGCGCTTTGTACGTTATTTGAAATCTTTAGGCAGAGTACACATAGCGCACTTCAAATCGCACATTTTCCTAAAACGCGCTCCGATTTTTTCAATTATTATGTGTGTCAAGCGCTTACACACTAAAATTACTCGAGAAACTTCAAAGACTCCAAATACTCCAATTACTCGAAATACTCCAAAACTGTTGATGAGCGTCTCGGAGAACCTGCTCTGCAACCTCTGCTGTGTACAAAGCCTTACGCTTTCGAGACGTCCTTGTGGAAGTGCCTGGGAGCGCGAGAGAGAGGGAAAGCGTGCAAAATAAGAGGAAAGGCTGTCTCCTGTTTCTTTCTATTTACTTCTATACTACCTCATGTATCTTCCGATGTAGGTATACGCTATATACATTTAGGTACGCAATAAGGAAAAGGTCGGAACTGGGTTATACCGTTCTCACTCATATTCCCAAATAAAATAGAGACACTACGAAAGGAACTATGGAGATATTTTATACCTGCGGAGCCGCAGTTAAAAGGCAGAAGCCAAATATTTTGAAGAGTTTTGAAAATCGTTCGTATAGATTCTATTAATTATTTTCAATAATATTCACTAGACGCAAAATTTTGTATTTGCAGCTTGGCGCGAGGCGAGTTGAAAAAAAAAAATTCAAATAGTCTGCCTCTGGAATATCAGGGTCCTGAACGTCTGCCTCATCGATTTTCTTCGTTGTCATGACAAATTAAAACATCAGTCCAAGAGGCAGACATGTGCGCATAATATAGCACATCTTTTTTTTTACATTTTTGAAGCGCTGTCAATAGACAACGCAGAGGCACCCCGCTGGCAGACTATTTTTCCGTGGCCCTTCTCATTGTTTTTAATCGAACAATCCAAATCTGCCAAGTGTGCACTTCGTATAGGTTTCTTTAAATAATAAAAATAACTTAAAAAATTGAAAACTACTAAAGTCAGAGCCCTGGATGTCTGCCTCTTCGATTTTTTGGGTTCACAGGATGTCTGTGATCATCAGCCCCAGAGGCAGATATGTGCAAATAATATCGACCACCTTTTTTTTTTAACATTTTTGAAACGCTGTAAATTGACAACGCAGCGCCACCATGGTGGCAGACGAGGTCCTTTATGTTTCTCAAGGTATCATTATTGCTATTAATAACGTCTGCCATGTGTGCTGATGATATCGAAATTTTGCTCGCCACCTCCCTAACTATGACGCGTGGCACGCACTGACCTCCGTCAACGTCGTGACGTCGCTGGGACGTACGACGTACGACGAAGGACGAAGCAGGAGAACGACGACGTGGTGGTGGTCAACGGTGCGTAGTCTCGAGATTACCCGCCGCGGCGAGAGCCCTTCTCGCAAAAAGCAGCATGCACACGAGCGAAAACCGAGAGGGCGATGAGAAGGTTTGACAGAGATGAAAGTGCACTCACGGAAATTAGACCGCTTTCAATTAGTTGCAACGTGGAATAATTAACGTCTGTGTGCGGTATAATGACGCACGACAACCCCATACATGCTTGTTTGTGCATGTGCATGCCCTCTTCATGAAATGCACTCTCTGCCATTTCACTCGGGAGTTTGGTGTCGAGCAAAATGCCTCAAAATTCATTTCTATTATCCTCCCTTTTTATCTCTTTATAAAACCGGATACCGCGTTTTTCTCATCAAAAACTGCATTTTTTTTTAAATCAATAATTAATTTTTTAATTAATACATTTTTAATCATTTTCAATTAATAAAAGTTTAAAATTATTAAATTTTTAATAAATTTTTTAAATAGTTATCGAGGCATATTTTTGTGTTGAAAGCTTTTCAGCAAAATTGGTTTATACCAACTAAATATTTAGTTATTTATTAATTTATTTATTCGTGTTGTTTTATTAATTTTATTTTATCTATTTTATTAATTTTGTTGATTTTATTCGTTGAATTTATTCGATTTCTTGTTTTTTCAAATTTTATTGGTTTATTTATTTACTCGAGATAGTCGTCCCGGCGAAAGATTTTCGTGGATGATAAGAAGGGGGAATTAAGAGACAAGAATGGCTAGTAAATTGGTTACGATCAAGATTCTCGAAGATGGAAAATAAAATTAGCATAAAAGAGCATTGGAATGTGTTGAATTTGAAGAAAAATTGATAAAGACTCAGGTCGTGTGGAAATTGTATGAAAACTTTAGTCTTGGGATGAATGTTTCGGTGCATTTATTTCCGGTCTCTCGGGCTTGAAATTTCGCGCCTCGCAGATGAGACGGTCTGGCTGGCACCGATGCAACCGTTTCGTATTCGCACTTTTCTCTTCTCCCTCTTGTCTTCCACTTTCTCGAGCATGGACCAGCGAATTTCGCCTCCCGTGAGATATGTGGGACAATAAAATTCCTACTACGACGAATTTGAATCGTCATATTATTCAAAGTACGTGGCTTTCTCGCGATTTCGTTGATTCTACGTGCAGCCGCTCGTTCAAACTACTTGCACCCTTTTCTCCTTCTTCACTTTTCTTCTCTAACGGTTTTCCTCAACGAAACTTCGCAATAAATAGCACGAGTGTGCAAAAAAACTTTTTTTCCCCAAAATCTCTTAATTCATCGAAATTAAATCCATGAAATTCCAATTTTTATCTTCTTGAAAAAATAAAAATAATAAAAAACATAAAAAAATGGAAAATTCTTCGAAATTTTATAATTTTCCAAATTATTCAACGATTCCATACAGAATTCCCTTTTCAAAGAACCGTGCAGGACAATTTTTTTGTATTGACACAGAATTAAATCCATAAATTTCCAATTTTTATCTTCTTAAACGAATAAAAATAATAAAAACCATAAAAAAATGGAAAATTCTTCGAAATTTTATAATTTTCCAAATTATTCAACGATTCCATGCAGAATTCACTTTTCAAAGATCCGTGCAGGACAATTTTTTTGTATTGACACAGAATTAAATTCACAAATTTCCAATTTTTATCTTCTTAAACAAATAAAAATAATAAAAACCATAAAAAAATGAAAAATTCTTCGAAATTTTATAATTTTCCAAATTATTCAACGATTTCATACAGAATTCCCTTTTCAAAGAACCGTGCAGGACAATTTGCTTGTATTGACACAGAAATCATCGATGAATTGCGATGGCGAGCGAGTCGTCATTTTCAAAGACCTCTCGGGAGCACTAAAATTGCACAGTTGCGAGTTTCTTTCTCCTGTAATTTTGGTTCGATCGTCAAAAGTGTGAGCGTGCCCTCGAAGCACCAATTTTCGAGGATTTCTCCAATTTTTGTGGAATCGTCTCTGTTTGCACAATTTTCATACTCGCACGTGCATCCCGGGTACAAAATTTATGCAATAAACTGCAACATGCACCGACCGTCGCGCATGCATCGAAAAGTTGTAACGATTTTTCGCGAATTATTTTCCAAAAATTGATGCAATTTCAAGTTCCACAAGAAAAAACAAAATTTTGATCATTTTCACCATAAAAATCCTTCGTGATAATTTCCAAAAAATTGAGCGAAAGATTTTCAAAAATTATTTTCCGACAATCGACTCCAGCTCAAGCTCCTCAAGAAAAATTTAATTCCTCAACGACTGACACCATAAAAATGAAGAATCTTGTTCGTAGGAACAAAAAAATGGAAAAAAGGGAACACTGAAAATTCAATTTTGTCAAAAAACGTCAATATTTTGTTTTCATACAGCGAACTAAATATTTTGGGATAATTTCGAAATTTTCGTTATTTCGACAATATTTTCCATTTGTAACGGAACTGTCAGCAAAATTTACGATTGGAAGGACAAAAATTCACTTTTCGAAAAGATTTTCTAGAATGTTTTTTGCTGAAATGCCAAAGTTTTCGTGATTTTTCGAAAAAAACGTTTAGTTTAACGTATCCAACAAAATATCGATCGTTTTCAACAAAATTTTATTTTCGGTGAAGAAAATTGATTTATTTAGCAACGATTCTGCAAAGTTCTTGACGCCGGGCAGCGAATACAGAAAAATACATATACTTAGGACATTATCCATGTCTTTTTCTATCTGCATGGAATATTTTAATACATCGCGCGAGAAAACGTATATTACGTGCCTTATCTCGAGCCCTGGAGTCCCCTGCCCAGGGTGGCTCGTTTGTTAGAATATCTGTTTGGGTCTCGCTCGCTCTGGCGTCCGTTTCTCGTGGTATCCTTCGTCCTTTTCGTTTTTTATGACCCGACTCTATAATCTGACCCGCGCCCGGTTATTTTCTAGGAAGAGAGTTGCTCGCATATTTCTATTGCAGCTCGGAGCAAACTTGTGCATTTATATGTGTGTAACGGAGAGTAACGTAAGCAGGAGGGGTTTGGTGGGGTCGAGACGACGCGGGCTGACGACGGGGACGATCCAGGTATGGGAAAATGCGAGTGTGTGTGCGTGAATATATTTGTACGAGTGTTTCGCGATAGTCGATCTTTCGCTCGTGTTACCGTTAGAAAAAAACCCCATGAAACCCCATAAAACCCCATAAACCCCCATAAGACCCCATGAAACCCCATAAAACCCCATAAAAAATAAAAAAAACGCATTAAAAAGAGGAATCGCTAAAACGACCACGACAGCAGCAGGAAGTCGAGAAATCCGCCAACCGAAAGCTTCGCCTCCATTGTGCTATTTTTATTATAACTATTATGCAACTTGGAGGCAAAGTTTAATGCGTTTTAATCAGAAAACGCCTCTCTCTATATAAATTCCCATAGTTTCTCCTTTTCTTTTGCCCCTTCGCGTTCCCCGCCCGGGCCTTTTATCTCTCGTTCCCGTGTCCACGAGCCAGAGTTCATTTGCGCTAATGAAATCAGCGTTATCTCTCGCACGAGTTTCCTCCTATTCTCTGACTCCGCGCGCGCAACTACCCTTTTTCTTTATTATTACAATTATCATTGTTATTCGTTGCACAATCTTATTTTTTAATTTCGGAATATTTCGGAATATTATGAAAAAATGATAAGCAATGTTAATAATGGGATTCGATTCAATTCCAAAGTGTCACGATGAAAAGAAAATTTTGTTGAAAAAGATCGATATTTTGTTCGATACGTTAAACGTTTTTTCGAAAAATCACGAAAATTTTGTCATTTCAGCAAAAAACATTCTAGAAAATCTTTTCGAAAAGTGAATTTTTGGCCTTCCAATCGTAAATTTTGCTGACAGTTCCGTTACAATGAAAAATATTGTCGAAATAATGAAAATTTTGAAATTATCTCAAAATATTTAGTTCGTTGTATTCAACAAAATTTCAACGTTTTTTGACAAAATTGAATTTTCAGTGGAGAAATATCCTGGAAAGTCTCTTCCGAAAGCGAATTTTTGTCATTCCAATCCTCAATTTTGCGGACTCTTTCGTTAGAGATGAAAAATACTGTAAAAATTACAATTTTTAAAAAATCACCCAAAAATATTAAAAAACATCGACGTTTTTTGACAAAATTGAATTTTCAGTGTGTGTGTAAGAAAATCAAACAATAATTGCCGATCCAACGATCGAGATCGAGTTTTTATTGATTATTTATCCGGCAAATAAATTTTTTTTTCTTTCTCGTCAATGATGGAAATTGTAGCAATCTTTGAACCGTATTTACAAACGTATAGGGAATTGCACATAAAGGTCAAACATGCTTGTAGATAATACAGTACGTTATCTCTCGCGTCGTTTATTTACCGCGGGTAAACGACGAAATAGAGAATTTGCAGTGTGTGTCTTTCCCAGAGTTGCCGTTTCTTGCTCTTGTTGTTTTTTTTTTGCAATACCTTTGCAACCCTCGCTCAGCATCCCTTACGGTGTCTCGTTTCGACGAGCTTTTCTCTCGTTCTCTCTCCGCTGCTCCGTCCACTTTATTTCTATTCGCTCTTTTTGGCCCTTCCATTTGGTCCGTGGCGACTCGCGTCTCTATATACAATATAAAAGCGTGCCGGACGTGCAGGTCCTTTCTCTCGGGCGGGATGGGGGCTGCAAAAGTAATTGGAGTCTGTCACATACCCGCGCGGCTATTCTTCCTGCTCCAACGACAAGAAAGCTTTTCTGGTTGGCGCGCTTGATCGCCCCATACGCCGTGCCTTTCCATCTCGCGTTTCCTCTCATTGGCCATCCCGATAAATCTTGGGCTGCGGAGTGACCTGAAGAAAATAGTGTTTCAGGCACTCGTCCAACACGAGCACGAAAGTTTTTCGACTTGTCCGCCTGCTCTTGTCCTTCGGCATCGAGAGAATTGAGAAAATTCCCATTTTCAACAATCCCGAGCATTCACGGATCAGTGGTCAGCGAATAATCCTACGGATAGTCTCACTCGCCAACGCTGCGCGTTAAACTCGACCCGCGCCGTTTTCTTCGCAAATCGATCTTTTCAATTCCCTCCGCGCACCCCACTCACCCATAAATTCTCCACGTTAATCCCCACCACCGCTCCGTACAAAGGATCAAATTAAGTGCGAGACATTGACATTTTTTTCAATTGTTACCAGCGTCCATGGCATTCCCAGATTCCTTCGATATCCAAAATCTTTCTCCGATCCTCCGAAACTCCTTCGATTGCTTCGTCGCCAGAAAAATACGAAAAAAGACCCAAATTAGTGATTCAGAGTAATTTAAACAATTTTGCCCAATTAACGTAACACAAAATCACTTTGTTCAGGATTCTTCAATAATTTTGTACAAACATTCTTGATGAGCCAGACAAACAATTTTGTGCTATGAAGAAAAATTCAAAATCACGAATTTCCAATTTTTAACTTTTCCCATCAAAACGCCCGTCAATTCGCGAGTCCCGTTTCGTTTACGAGTTGCGAAAAAATGTGTTTACGATTTTTCTTAAAAAATTTCGTCTCCCAGCCTTTCTGGCAATCTACAAAAAAAATCCTAAAGATTTTTTTTTTTTTTACATGCGTTTAGGAAAATGGAAAATTGCAAACTCTAAAAACTTCAGAGAAATTTTGTTTGCACGAGAAAACGTTAATTAGTTGGCCTAATTAACGTAACACAAAATCATTTTTTTTAGGATTCTTTAATAATTTTTTATAAACATTCATGATGACATCGAGAAAACTGACAATTTTCTGTTGAGAAGGAAAATTTCCCACCAAAACGCGTGGAAATTTCGTCTCCTGGAGTTTCTGGCAATCTGCAAAAAAAATCCTGAATTAATTTTTTTTTTTACACACGTTTAGGAAAATGGAAAATGGAAAATTCTAAAAACGTCAGAAAAATTTTCTTTACGCTTAAAAACTGTTAGTTTTAATGCCAAGAACGTTAATCCGTAATTTAAAAAGTCGTTGGCCTAATTATCGTAACACAAAATCATTTCGTTTAGGATTCTTCAATATTTTTTTATAAACATTCATGATGACATCGAGAAAACTGACAATTTTCTGTTGAGAAGGAAAATTTCCCATCAAAACGCGTGGAAATTTCGTCTCCTGGAGTTTCCGGCAATCTGCGAAAAAAATCCTGAATAAATTTTGTTTTTTACCCGCTTTTAGGAAAATGGAAAATTGCAAATTCTAAAAATGTCAGAAAAATTTCCTTTACGCTTAAAAACTGTTGGTTTTAGTGCCAAGAACGTTAATGAGAAATGAAAAAAGTGTTGTTTTGAATTTTTTGTATACAATTATTATCGAGAGCTGGAGATAAAATGGGATAAATAAATGCGCATGATAGTCTCTCGTTACAAGGTGACAGGTGCGCGAGGTAACGAGACAGATATAAACATTAAGAGACACGTAGGTAGAGCATTAATTCAGTACAGCGTCGATGCATTATGATGGCGAGTGACTCGCGCAAATGGGATTCGACGAAGAGGGTCATATATTTAATCCAGGAGGTTGCGTTCTGTGCACGAGCAACAGAGAGAACGGTGAAGAACGTTCGATGCATATTTACGGTATAGTATCATGTTATACTGTACAAAACTGGGGGAGTTTGCTAATCAGCTGAAGTAGAGCCCGTTGTATATGCGAATGTTTTAACGCTCGAGTTTGATTTTACGTATTTTTCAAGCCGCATCCTTGTTTCTCTCCCCCGCAGCCCGACGAGTCTCGCGCGCGCGGTGGAAACGAGGGATAGCGTGCCTTGGGATATTAGTCTGATAATGGCCATTCTCGTGCTTACCTCCAAGAGCTCTTTGCGCTTATATATATTTCTATACTCGTTTTAACCTCAGGCTGGCTCCAATTCCGCCATAAATGCGTTTCCCCCGTGCCGTTCGTTCGGCCTCTCTCATCCTTAGCTTTACGTTCTGAATCCTGTGCCCGTTATTCCTATATCAACTTGTAGACACACCGCCACGATAATTCACACGACTTTTATCACACCTACTTTCAAAATGCATGCCTCTGCAAATTAAATATAACCGAGTGTGAAAATTTGCATTTTATGCAATTTGATCCAATGGAGGTGTACAGTTTTTTTTTTTATTGAGACGAGATAATGCTGTTTATGGTGAAAAATTCATGCTGCACCCTGAAAACAAGATTTTAGTGGAAAATGTTGACATTTTTTTGTTTTTTTTTTCAAATCCTAAAATTTTGTCATTGCAGCAATAAATATTCTGGAAAGTCGCTTCGTAAAGCAAGTTTTTGTCATTTTAATCGTAAATTTTGATTTTAATGGAAAATTCTGGAAAATCCAAAAATATGAATATTTGTAATTGTAATTGTAATATTTGGATAGAATATTTATATATTTAATATAAATATAAATAATTAAAATATTGTAATTCAATATAAATATAAAATATTTATATTTTTGGATATTTATCCAATAATATAAATATTTTTATCCAAAAATATAAATATTTTTGGATTTATATTTTTCAAAATATTTATATTGTCCAAAAATATTTATATTTACAAAATTACTGATTAATTATTAATTAATGTTTACAATTTATATATAAAATATTTATATTTTTGGATAATTTGGATATTTTCGAATTATATTATCTAAAAATTATCCAAAAATATAAATATTTTTGGATAATTCCAAATTCCATAATAAAATATAAATATTTTTGGATATATTTGTTTTTTTTTATATATTTTGGATATATTTGCTATAAATATATTTGGATCATAAATATTTTTGGATAATTCAAAAAAGTTCGTAATTTTGACAGAATTTTCCATTAAAATCAAAATTTACAATTGAAATGACAAAAATTGGCTTTAGTTCACCGTGTTCGACAAAATATCTACGTTTTTTAACTGGATTCAATTTTCAGTGCAATTGAGGAGTTGCATGAGGAAGGAAACCGAATTGGGTCATTTTGCAAGGAATGTTGTTAAATTTTTATTTTTTGATTGCGATAAATTTCCATGATTTAGTTAAGGGTTCAAAAAAGGCTGAAGAATTTTTTTAGATTTTTTCGAAACGTCGTTAGCGCCCGAGACTCGATTTTATTTAGGAATAAATTATTCTTATTAGCTTTGAAGACTGATGGTGAAGGAGTAACGGATTTTATGTCAGACCGTTTTCCCACAATCGCACGGACCGGTAGAGAAAATAGGGGAGTCGTAGAATCGCGTTTGATGGTGGTTATGGGGTTAATGATAGAGTAGAAGTTGTGCGTAAAGTCTGGGAAAAATATGCACGATTTTCTAGTGATTCCGAGGCGAAATTCCGCATTCGTGTTTCGGTCTCTTCCTACAAAGCTCCTCCCTCCACTTTTTCTAGCTCACTATTGAACCTGTTCGCTTTTGTGATTCTCCTGCACCCCCATTGTCATTCGCCGCGACAACCCTTCGCCAGAGCATCCTGTCCATTGTCAACCATTTCTCCCATAAAGCACGCACTCGATTCTCCACCACAATAAAAAAAAAAAAGAAACAGAAAAAAAACGATCGAACTCTGTCCAAATTCTCCATCGCGATGTTTCCTTCATTCACGTTCTTTAGCGACGGTCGAATCAAATTTTTTTCCTTTCAGTTTTTCTTACATACGAAACGGTTTGCGAGCCCAAGCTCATTAAAAAAAAGTCGTTACTGATTGACC
Organism: Diadegma fenestrale; assembly: GCA_037043255.1. Classification (NCBI taxonomy): domain Eukaryota; kingdom Metazoa; phylum Arthropoda; class Insecta; order Hymenoptera; family Ichneumonidae; genus Diadegma; species Diadegma fenestrale. Next base: position 3,146,224 of record CM073312.1, read on the forward strand.
AAAGAACAAAATACTCGAAATTCACGATTTTCCGAGGTAATTTGTAGTTTTTACGTAATAACCAAAATTTCGAAGAAAATTTACGACCGATTTTTTTGGAAAACTCAAAAAAGCTTCTTCGATGTTGCACAAAAGCGCGTGCAAAGTTTTAAGAGGCTTCACAATTTAAAAATTGAAATATTTAATGTTGAAAATTGCAACTTTTAACACGAGCTTTTATGGAAAACTCGTGAAAATTCAAGATTTTCCGAGGTAAATTGTATTTTTTATGCAATAACCAAAATTTCGAAACAATTTCACGACCGATTTTTTTAAAAAACTGAATAAAACTTCTTCGATGTTACATAAAAGCGTGTGCAAAGTTTTAAGAGGCTTCACCATTTAGAAATGGAAATATTTAATGTTGAAAATTGCAACTTTTAACACTCGCTCTTATGGGAAACTCGTGAAAATTCAAGATTTTCCGAGGTAAATTGTATTTTTTATATAAAAACCAAAATTTCTAGAAAATTTACGACCGATTTTTTTGAAAAACTCAAAAAAGCTTCTTCGATGTTGCATAAAAGCGTGTGCAAAGTTTTAAGAGGCTTCACCATTTAGAAATGGAAATATTTAAATGAGAAATTACTGAAAATTGTGATTTTTATAAACAAATATCTCAACTTTTACATCGGGAAACCCCTTAAAATTGTGCGAGCCATTAGACATCAGAATTCTCTTCGAGTGGTGCAAATTTGCAGTCCAAATGTCATTTTTCCAAAAGACGATTTCACGCTCGAGTTGCACGTGTTTTTGGGCCACAGAAGGTAAAAGAATATGGAGCAGGTGGAAAAATGGGTTACGAGGGTCACGGGAAGCGATGAAAATGATTGAGAGAGGCAGCAGAAAGAGAAGAAAAGGCAACATTTTTGCAAGGGTGTTTTTAGTTCGGAAGTGGTGGTAAGATGTAATAATTAAGGGGGGATGTTCGAAGGCCTGATACATCCCGTGATACACAGGTTGAGGGGGCCGCAGGTGGGTCATTATGGGGTTTCATGGTGGTGAAAGGACATTGGATCGGGTCGAGAAAGAAACAAGTGCAGAGAATAAAATGTATAGAAGTTTTCACGCTCTTTAAGCACCAAAGTTTCTCTAAAAGAAAAAAAAAGTTTTATTTATGGGGATATTTGATGATACGGTGAAATGGGAAGAAGAATGCCCGTTGAGCGCGCGGACGTACGACGGGGTGCCATATGTCGTCACTTTTTCACCACCCCAGGGTGCGTTTCGCGTCTTGACCCAATTCATTTCGTCACGTTCGCTGAACTCGGCGAGCGCAAGGCCGTGACCCGATCTTTTTTCATTCTCGCTCTCCCTTTTCTCCTTTTTTCTAACTGTACCTGTTGCCTTTTGATACGAGCGAAAAAAATGTTCAGAAAAGACATTGCCTCGCGTGCACAACTCTTTTTTCCTTCTTCTTCGTCTTTTTCAACTCGTCGTTACGAAAAGAATTGAAAGAGAGCCCGCAATTACGGTATTTTCGCTTGGGAACGATTCTTCGAGCTGCAATTTCCTATATACGGCGAATCGCGAACGTAACCGAGAAATATCGCAACGGAAAGTTTGAGGAAATAAATATAAACCATGCAGCTGACATGATTTTTCTAGTGGCCTCGAAATCGACCGGTTGAGGCAGGTGTCACGGATTTCATGATTTTTTATGGTGCCCATGAATCTTATGGGGTTTTTTAGTCTTGCCACTCAAGCCCACGTGTTTGGAGACCGAAAAATCGAAAAAAATTCTCCAACACTCTCAGCTGAGTGTCCAAAGTCGTTGCATTTAGTCAATTTCAAATAAAACGTTCCAAAAAAACAAGATTTCCGAAAAAAGTTGTCTCTTGGGTCAAAAAGACCCACATGGACCGCGGAGGGTAAACCGTTCGCGAATAATACGATTTTTTATGGTGCCCATGGATCTTATGGGGTTTTTTAGTCCTGCCACTCAAGCCCACGTATTTAGAGACCTAAAGATCCAAAAAAATTCTCCAAAACTCTCGGCTGAGTGCCCAAAAGTTGGATTTCAAATGAAGCCTCTCCCAAAACGAGAATTTTGAATCCAAATCGTCCCATGGGTCAAAAAGACCCATACAATTCCCGTATATAAACAAAATATAAAAAACAACATTCCCAACGTCTGGGTTTCCGCTTCCAGCCTCATTGTTTGTAACAAATTGTCGCGAATGTCAACAAGAATGTTGCGTCTTAATTTTAGCCTCGGAGCATATTATTGAGCATCAATCTTTTGGGCCAAGCTCATAGTCAGCCAGAGGTGAGCTTATTTGTACGTGAGATGGCCTCAGAACACACAGAACATGTCGAAACATAGCCCTGAGGGTTCAGCCTCGTCCGATAATGTTCTCTGTGTATTTCACATGCCCATGTGCGTGTGTGTGCGCGGTTGGGTTTCGCAGGTTAGACAACAAGGATGAGTAGGTGAACATACGTCACGGACGCTCGATCCCCTGGGTCCAGCAATGCCTTTGACTTTGATGTTATACCTACAGAGCGCGTCACGTGATCGGTCGTTATAACGGAGTTAATAGGTAAAGCGGACGAGGACAGACATTTATGGAGGAAACGCGATATGAGCAAGAATTATCTTCTCCACCACGAATCGAGACTAAGTGCAGCTATTCCTAAAGTGGCATGCACTTATCGATCAGCCCCAACACTGCACCAGAATCTACACCGGCCTCATAAACCCCATGAATTATTCCTCCAACTCTGTGTGTCCGCTCAACAACCATATCCTCGATAACCAATCCGCTAGAAATTTCCTATTCAGACCGCAATTACTTGATCCAAAATTCTAATTTCTAGTCAACTTTTCATCGGGCTCCGCCCAAAGACACGCGCCTGGCGAGTCTCGAAGCAAATTTCTTCGTTGCTTTTCTTCGCCCTACTGAATCGATCGAGCTGCCTTTCTCGTTGGTTGAGAATCGATGGAAAGAAATGGCAGCATCGACGGAGTTATAGAGCGCGATGCAATTAACGTCGCGGTGCATGCGGCACGCGGGGTGGCCGGGACACGGTTATGCACCGTTGATGGGGTTTGGATGATCTCTGAGGAGGCTGTACATGGTCGCTTAGAGCTTGGACGAGAATCACATCAGAGCAAAGGGACTGTGTGGGGCCGGATTAGCGTGAACGTTAAAGACACAGAAACGAGGAGATTCGATGTCGCGATGCATGGGTCGGCGTGCGAATGTGCGAGGGTTCGAGTCGCGTCCAAAGGACGAGCCCGAAGCGGACAAATTCCGAGATGGCGTGGCCGAAGATTGAAGCGATCTCTGCGGAGCGCCAGAATGCACTCGATTCTCTCTGTACTTTGTCAATAAACACCGCGCGCGCGATTCCATGGGAGAGCGAACGCAGATTCCCCATACAGAGCAAATGAATATACACGCACCGGCTATTCGGCTCTTGTGGAATTTACGGACAACGATCATCAGCTTGTCCTGACTCCAGCTTCGCCGCGGACCTCCAAGTATTAGCCCCGGCTCTTGCCATGTCACTCGATGCAGAAATAGCGACCCCACGCGAGCGACACACAATTCTCTGATCCTGTAATCACACGGCGTTTGACTTTCTCTAATTAATTCGAACCACGGACAATGTCGACCAGAATTTGTCCGCAGACAATTTTTGGTCGAAAAAATCGTTCCCCAGCCGCGTAATTTCATCGATTTCGTTTTTTTTCGTTATTTTATTCATCGGAATGCGAAAATCTACGATTTTTCGATTTTTGAACCAAAGTTTTGCTGAAATTTCATTCAATTGCAACGTCAATACGATAATCTCAATAAATGATCGACGTGGAAGAAGATTTTATTGGAAAAAATCGATATTTTGTTGGACTAAACGTTTTTTTTTGAAAAATCACAAAAATTTTGTCATTGCAGCGAGAAATATTGTAGAAAATCTCTTCGGAAAGTAAATTTTTGTCATTTCAATCGTGAATTTTGCTGACAGTTTCGTTAGAAACGAAAAATACTGCCAAAATTCCAACATTTTTCAAATTTCCCAACAATATTTAGCTCAACAAAAAATATCGACGTTTTTTTTTATAAAATTGAATTTTCAGTATTCGAGTAAAGTATTTTTTGAAAACTCTCCAAATTTTTGTCATTCCAATCGTAAATTTTGCTGACCGTTCCGTAAGAAACCGAAAATTCTGTCAAAATTCCAAAATTTTTCAAATTATCCAAAAATATTTAGTTCACCAAAAAATATCGACGTTTTTTTTTATAAAATTCAATTTTCTGTCTTCGAGTAAACGTTTTTTTGAAAAATCACAAAAATTTTGTCATTGCAGCAAGAAATTGTGCAGAAATTCTCTTGGGAAAGTAAATTTTTGTCATTTGAATCGTGAATTTTGCTGACAGTTTCGTTAGAAACGAAAAATACTGTCAAAATTACAGAAAAATTTCGAAATTTTTGACAAAATTGAATTCTCAGTATACGATCGTGTCGTATCGATAATTCGGAGCTGCTGGCTACGGAGAATCTCGAGACGAGCTGATCGTACGATTTGGTCCAACTTTGGACATCCGCGCTCGTATTTGCTGCCTTGTCGAGGAAGCATCGAGACTCGTACGATCGGAAAGCTCAGACAGAACGATCGCCTGAGCGCAGGAGACACTATAATACGTCGCCCTCGTAATATATTGTCTTTATGTCTATGTACAAACGTCTATAGAAATATATGCGTACATATTGCTCCTTTGGCAGACTCAACGTTAATTCTGATTTAGGGACCCTCAGGATCGCTCCGAAGGCAACCACAAGAGAACCGAGTCGCGAGATCATCGTCCACGAGACGTCATTCCTCTCGCTCTCTCGCTCTCACGGTCTTTGTTTCTCTTGGTGCACGAATATTCTCGGTATCGAGATATCGCATGGACGACGCCGTGATTTGTAGACGTCAATACTCTGCGTGTAGGGCAAGTCTATATACGTGACGTATCTCACCGATCATAATTACATCCTGACTCCCGGACCAGCCAAATCCTCCTGGCCTTCTCCTACGTCGAGAGGACGTATGGGCAATATATAGATAGATATACATGTATATATTGTGTTATCGTGTCCTGCAACGTTCCTCATCTTGTCCGTATCCGGCGAAACAGAATTTGCCTGTCCTCCAACGAGGGATCCATCTGTCTCGTCAATTCGACGCATCTGAGTCCATTTTTTACTCCAATTTATCGTTTTTAATGTTTCTATGGAACGAGCAAAGTTTCCAGTGGAATTTATTGTCGGTTTACTGTATACTATTTTGAGGGTACTAAAAACAAGATTTTATTGGAAATTCAACGTTTTTTTCGAAAAATCCTTAAAATTTTGGCATTGCAGCGAGAAATATTCTGGAAAGTCTCTTCGGATAGCAAATTTTTGTTATTCCAATCGTAAATTTTGCTGACCGTTTCTTAAGAAACCGAAAATTCTGTCAAAATTCTAAAATTTTTCAAATTTTCCAAAAATATTTAGCTCAACACAAAATATCGACGTTTTTTTTATAAAATTGAATTTTCGGTATTCGAGTAAAGTATTTTTTGAAAAATCTCGACATTTTAGTCATTCCAATCGTAAATTTTGCCGACCGTTTCGCTAGAAACCAAAAATACTGTTAAAATTCCAAAATTTTTGAAATTATCCAAAAATATTTAGTTCAACACAAAATATCGACCTTTTTTTATAAAAAATTGAATTTTCAGTATTCGGGTAAACTATTTTTTGAAAAATCTCGAAATTTTAGTCATTCCAATCGTAAATTTTGCCGACCGTTTCGCTAGAAACCAAAAATACTGCCAAAATTCCAAAATTTTTCAAATTTCCCAAAAATATTTAGCTCAACACAAAATATTGACGTTTTTTTTTATAAAATTGAATTTTCAGTATTCGGGTAAACTATTTTTTGAAAAATCTCGAAATTTCAGTCATTCCAATCGTAAATTTTGCTGACAGTTTCGCTCGAACCCACAAATTCTGTCAAACCAACGAAATTTTTCGAAATTATCAAAAAAATATTAAGTTAACCGTGTGCGTTTAACAAAAAATCGACGTTTTTTTCGCTAGAATTGAATTTCCAGTGAAGATCTTTCGGTAAATTGATCGACTGGTGTTTTTTGTTTGATAAGATGAAATAAGGGTGTGTGCAGGAAGGATCGAAGTTCGTAATGCGTTTGGTGTTTGTTCTGCTCTTGGCGAGAGAGGAGAGAGAGAGAGAGAAAATTCATGTTCGCGCTTGGGCGGCTCGCCGACGCTCAGTCGCGAGTGGATAGCCACGGTTAGCAAGTTGCGTTCGGGCGGAACAAATTTTCTCTGACGAAGGGTAAAAGAAGAGAAAAAAAAATCAAAGTACACGAAGGGATGAAAAATAATCGTTGTCAGGAAAGAAATAATGGTCTCTGGACATGGCCGCGCGCTGTACTTGTGACTGTTTTTTTTTTCTTTAGATTTACGCGTCGATGACTCGAGAGGATAATAATTCTCTTTTCTGTGCACGACGACGAAGCAGCGTTCTCGTTTTCTTGACTTTTTCAGCTTTGCCAGAGGCTTCTGTTATTAAATCAAAAAGGACAGCGTCAAAGATCGTGCCTGCCAAGGGCGAAGGGTGAAAAAAGGGTCTATTAGTATAAATACGGTTATAATATGTATGTCAAGTCCGTAAGGGCATAAACAGCTAGTAAATCAAGACTTTTAACCCTCGCAACCCTTAGCAACTCCCGAACTGACTGCCAGACCTGAAATTCGACTATAAATGCTTAGTTTTGAGTTTTGAATGTCAAAAGGGCTCAAGTCGTGGGATTAGTCGATCCGGAGAATCGCTCCAACGCCTTTTACATCGCGTCTGTCAATTTATCGGGAATATACTGCCTGTCCGAGGGGTCAGACTCTCTCGTCCGCGCGCTACAACCTTTGATGGGCTTTAGTCGTGTCTCCTATGTCGCACGACAAGATCACGAGCTTCTGCTTCGGAATCCCTAAACCCGAGCTCGTCTCATCCTCGATGCAACTACGTAATCCTAAACGCCGATTTGCTCTTCTCGTTTACACCCAGCAGACACTTCTCGTCTTGCAACTTTAACATTTTGCCTTCCCCGTCCCTTCCCAATGGGGGTACGAAAAAAAGTCTTGGCACGAGAGTTTTTTACACGTTCAAACGAGCCTGCAAATTCGTTCACGAATTCGTTGCTGGTTCGAGGTTCAAACAGTTTCGATCGATTTTTCTCAACATTTTTTGTTTAAACAATAAATTATTTTCCGGTCTCTCGTCCTCGATTCCTTTTTGAAGATTTTTTCGTCGTTTTTGCCAATCAGAATTTTTTTCTTCGAGGATTAACGAAGTTTGACAAATTTGGGTTTAGAAAGTAATTTTTTTTCTCGTTTTCTGCCGTTAATTCCTTCCGGGGGATTGACGATTCGATGGACAATCGAATTGCCAAGATTTCTTGTAAATTATGGACGAGAAGTTTCCTTGAAATCGTTCTCTGAAAATTAACGATTTTCATGGAGCATTTTGGAAGCCTCGAATTTCCCTGGCGTGTTCCAGACTCGGGGAAGCCATTGAGATATTCTCAAGTCCAGGCGGATGCATGTTCGGTTCGCTTTACCTGTATCAACCTGACAACACTCGGCGCGGAGATGATTCTCCAGCGAAATAATTTAACGAGCCGAGAGTAAAGCCATAACGTGCTGGGCTTCGGAGTATACGGAAAGCGCCAAAAACGAGACTTTGCAAACTCGAAGCATGCGTTCAATGTCTGCGGAGCTGCTGCAGGCAAACGAGCGTGTCCACTCGTACGGGCTGTTCCGAGTCTGCCCAAGATAATTACGAGAAAATCTCATCAACGTGATTAACTGCAGGACCAACGGCTCAAAATCAGGGAATCGAAAATCATTTTCGAATCGCTCAAACAAAAATGCCAAGTTCCCAAAAAATTGAATTTCAATCGATAAATAAATATTTGATAATATTTATTTAATATTAATAATAATTAATTAATAATTAATAATAAATTAATAAATCAAATAAATAAATAAATAAATAAAAATAAATCTATAAATAAATATTATCAAATATTTATTTATTTTTATTTTTTATTTATTTGTTTATTTATTTTATTCATTTATTTATTATTAATTTATTTATTAAAAATAAAAATAATATTGGAATCAATGACTAAATTAATGAATTTGTAAATTCATTAATTGGTGTTTCATTATTAAATTCATTAATTTCTGTCAAAATTTCGTAATTTTGACAGAATTTCAAATTTGACAAATTTTGACAGCAAAATTAACGATTGGAACGACAAAAATTTGATTTCCGAATAAACTTTCTAGAATATTTCTCGCTGCAAAGACAGAATTTTTGGAATTTGCCAATTTTGACAATTTTTGACAGCAAAATTAACGATTGGAACGACAAAAATTTGATTTCCGAATAAATTTTCTAGAATATTTCTCGCTGCAAAGACGGAATTTTTGGAATTTTTCAAAAAAAGTTCACCCGAACGTGAAAAAATCGATATTTTCCAACAAAATCTTGTTTTCGCAGTGATGAGATGAGATTTCCTGTTTTTTTCGTACGGAACGTCCCATGCAGGTAATCGTGAGAGCTTAAGCAGGGAAGGCGAGTGCGAGAAAGAGCGAGAGAGGGATGGAGGTTTATGTTGAAAGCTAACCACACGTTACGGGGGTATAGTTTGGAGTTTGTAGCTAGAAACAGCTTGCGTCCTTTTCTCCTGGGTAAACACGAGAACATTATATCCGGAGATCCGGCGAAAGCGAGGGAGAGAGAGAGAGATAATCGCCGTTCCCGGATCACCGAATTAATCCGCCATTAATTCAATCCCAGGCTGGCTTTTCCTCGGCCGTGAGTGTTCGCAGGTTGAGTGGCTGCCTCGCAGAGAGCGAGAGGGAGAGAAATGGCCGAGTGTGTAAACCTCTTGGCTAAACAAGATGGGCAACTCGGGCTCGGACTTAATAAATGACCATCAGGATCGAGATTCGCCCTTCGTGTGAACATCCACGAATACAGGAAATTACAAGCGCGACAGGTAAAAGGGCTTGAGCAAGTTTGGATCAGAGTTTCGGTCGTTCTGGCTCGAGTCTCTCTGATCGTTAGTCCAGGCCGCGACTCGACCTGGACGCGTTACAACAGCTTCGCATCGCGTCCCTTTTGCCTTCATCGCGCCTTGCACACGTTACCTGCCGCGCTCTCGAGCTCTCGCTGTCTCTTTCCTTCTCTAATGTCGTCCATGTATGCATATGCGGCTGTGGTGATTAATGTCAGTGGAGGGTCAAAATCTCGTCGATTTATCAAATTAAGGGATGCTCTGCAAGAGATAAAACTCGCGGCTCTGGAAAAGAGATTCAACCCTTCCGCTCGCGCGTTCTCCTCGTCTCTGGGGCCTTAAATAAATATCCGCTATGGCCGAGGGAATCAATTCTCCAGGACGACGCGATTTCATCGTTTCGTGCCACTGGCTAGAAAATTCTGTTTAATACGTTCGACTATAAACTTTTTTTGAAATATTACAAAAATTTTGTCATTCCAGCGAGAAATATTCAGGAAAGTCTCTTCGGAAAGTAGATTTTTGTCATTTTAATCGTAAATTTTGCGGACAGTTTCGTTGGAAACCAAAAATACTGTCAAAATTCCGAAAATTTCAAAATTTCCCAAAAAATATTGAGTTTATTAGCGTCTTTGACAAAAATCGACGTTTTTTGACGGGATTTTCATTTTCACTGTTCGACGAAACGTTTTTTTTCTTCAATCCCAAAAATTTAGTCATTGCAGCAAAAAATATTCTTGAAAATCTTTCCGGAAAGTAGATTTTTGTCATTTAAATCGTAAATTTTGCAGACAGTTTCGTTGGAAACCAAAAATACTATCAAAATTCCGAAAATTTTGAAATTACCCAAAAAATATTGAGTTTATCGTGTTCGACAAAAAATTGACGTTTTTTTGACAAAATTTAATTTTCACTGTTCGACTAAACGTTTTTTTCTTTAATCCCAAAAATTTAGTCATTGCATTAAAAAATATTCTTGAAAATCTTTCCGGAAAGTAAATTTTCGTCATTCCAATCGCAAATTTTGCAGACAATTTCATCAGAAACCAAAAATACTGTCAAAATTCCGAAAATTTTGAAATTATCAAAAAAATATTGAGTTTATCGTGTTCGACAAAAAATCGACGTTTTTTTGACAAAATTTAATTTTCAGTTTGTGCTCCAAGAGCTCGAGGACGTTCACCGGACAATTTTGAACCAAAATTCGTTCCCGTAGAATATTTATACAAAATTTTTTTCCCTGCGACGTGCCCCTTGTCTGAGCATTTTGAGAGATGATCAGGCACGCACGATTCTGCAGGTTCTGACCGTTGTCCGGTTGTCCGAGCAAGAAAAAAGTAATCTTGCCGTTGGTTTAAGGGCTGAGGGAGGAAAGAGACAGGAATAAGGGCGAGGGGGGGTGACAAATGAAAGAACATGACTTATCTGTATCGAAGAGTCTGGCGAGAGAAGCGCGACGAGGATCGCGAGTCTGCAGGTCTGACGAGAGCCGGTGACGTCCGGAGGAGGCGTGATCGTGGGTCGTTTTGTCAGAATAAGTGACGAGCGACGGTGTGTGGGAAAGTAGCGAAAAAATATGACGCTGTGAACGAGAAGATTCGCGATTAGACATTTTGCCAGCGAGAGAGGAAAGAAAAGGAGAAAAATTGATGAGAACGAGGGTCGCGAATGTCGTTCGACAACTCGCTCGGAGCTCGAGCAATTCAGCAACGAAATTTGTGCAGCTTCATTGACATTACGATGCTGCAACACGCGTCGGGCGACCAACGAGCGAGTTTAAACACAGAAATATCCCCGTAAAACACGAACGTAATCTCTGCAAAACTTACGCACGATCCTCTCGCGATAATGACTCGTGCGGAGCTCCAATAAAAGAATCAGGTTTTTTCTCACTCGAGCTTCTTTCGGGCTCGAGTGTTTTTTCATTCTTCACGACATATTATTGTACTGAATAAATATCGCCGCGGCTACGCCGGGGCGAGCTCGTATCTCACAAGATGATGAGCCTCCGCACGATACGTCAGGAAATATTTCACACTTGGATTACCAGCCCCTCGTTTTTTCGTTTCATCTTCGATCACGTCCAACGATTGCGAACCCAATGATAGGCTCCCGCTGAGAACCGAGAAAGGAGACTCGATAAAACACTCGGGAGGAGCGAAAATAATATTTTCATATAATTTTCCATTGAAAATGAAAATAATATTTAAATCAATGACAAAATTAATGAATTTGAGGAATAAATAAATAAAAACAACGTGGATATTTTGTTGAACACGGTAAACTAAATATTTTTGGATAATTTGAAAAATTTCGTAAATTTGACAGAAATTTTGGTTTATAACGAAACTGTCAGCAAAATTAACGATTGGAACGACAAAAATTTGATTTCTGAATTAAGTTTATAGAATATTTCTCGCTGCAAAGACAGAATTTTTGGAATTTTCCAATTTTGACAATTTCTGACAAATTTTGACAGCAAAATTAACGATTGGAACGACAAAAATTTGATTTCCGAATAAACTTTCTAGAATATTTCTCGCTGCAAAGAAAGAATTTTTGGAATTTGACAATTTTGACAATTTTTGAGAAATTTTGACAGCAAAATTAACGATTGGAACAACAAAAATTTGACTTCCGAATAAAGTTTCTAGAATATTTCTCGCTGCAAAGACAACATTTTTGCAATTTTTCAAAAAAAGTTCACCCCAACGTCAAAATATCGATATTTTCCATAAAACTCTCCGGTGGAGAGAAAATAATATCAGGAATTACTATGACGTGCGGAGTTTCCTCGTACCATTTCGTTCTCCTACACTGGAAAGAGAATTTTGTTGGAAAAAATTTATATTTTCTTGAAAACGTTCGACTGAACGTTTTTCCCGAAAAATTCTTGTCACTCAAATCGCAAATTTTGCTGGCAGTTTCGTTAAAAACCAAAAATACTGTCAAAATTATGAAAATTTTCAAATTATCCAAAAAAAAAATTTAGTTTACCATGTTCAACTGAATATGGACGAAAAATTGAAAAATTATCAGAAAAATTTCCAAATTTCCTCTTTTTTTAATAGAGCAGGAATAAAAAATCACTGAGGGGCAAAAAATGCCAAAGTTTTCGCCATTTTTCTTGCAATACGAATGCAAAATTACCATAATTTGCTAAAATCCTTTAAGAAAATAATGAATTTAAGTCCGGAAAATGGATTTTTTCTACTTAATCCTCTCGCTAGAGAGAGTTTTCCTACAATTTCGGATTTCGCTCGAAATCTTCGCGACCAACCGTCAAAAATCTTTTTTTCATAAAAAAAATGATTCACATTAACATAATTTTTATTTTTCATTCTCAATTCGATGAATTTTCGACGCAATTTATTGTGTTTAATTATTTTTTTGGTCCTCGTGTTAAATGTGGCAAAATGTGGGAAATGTTTGGGTCGGATTTGTTGGTTTTCCGCGTGTGTAGATCTGGGAGGATTTCTTTGGGGCGGAATGAGGGCGAGAGAGGGCAAAGATATTCGCGCAAACAGCAGGCAAAATTGAAAAGGCAGACTCGAGTATGTGATGTCACGCGGCGGGCCGCACAACGAGAGAGAGAGCGAGAGCAAGAATTCATAGGATAATGCATGTGTATGTTTTATATAGAGTCGGAATTGAAGCGAGATTGGTCGGGAGGGCGTCTCTGGTGTGTAGGCCCGGGAGCCCTTTGACGACGTATGCAAATATAGATCGGCGATGATAAATTGCTCTTGTCAAGACAGCCGGCATTTCGCACGAGCCCATTGAAACCCGTTTTCCATAGAGAGACGATTCAAACACCGAGAGCACACCAAGGGCTTTCCCTTTTCGCTATTCCTCGCGCGCTCTCTCTTCGTCTTCCTTTCTCACTCTCTCCCATCCACTTGTATCTTCCGCTTCACACACTCAACTCGCATATCACATGGCATACGTGTCCCATAATATCATTTTGGCAACGGTTGACGCTCTGAAGTTGCTCTTGCTCTCACGTGCACTCAATCTCCGTCACACGCATTGCGACCGCATTTTTATATTTATAAACGAGAATCACACACTGTTCAAGACACAATTTTATGAATCTCGTCGAAAACTGCGCTGCGCTGACAAGATCATTTTGTTGGAAACGTCGCGACTAAACGTTTTTTTCGAAAAATCACAAAATTTTGTCACTGCGGCAAGAAAATTCTGGAAAGAAGTTAAAAATGCTGTCAAAATAGCGAAAATTCAACGCAAAGAATTGAATTGTTTGATTTTCATCAAAATTCCTTGTCTTTTCGGAAATTTAATCGTTTTTTTCGAAAAATCACAAAAATTCTGTCACTGCAGCAAGAAAATTTTAGAAAGAAGTTAAAAATGCTGTCAAAATACCGAAAATTCAACGCACAAAATGAAATTGTTTGATTTTTATCCAAATGCCTTGGCTTTTCGGAAATTTAATCGTTTTTTTCGAAAAATCCCAAAAATTCTGTGACTGCGGCAATAAAATTCTAAAAAAAAGTTAAAAATGCTGTCAAAATATCGAAAATTTAACGCACAAAATGAAATTGTTCGATTTTCATCCCAATTCCTTGGCTTTTCGAAAATTTTATTGTTTTTTTCGAAAAATCCCAAAATTTTGTCATTGCAGCAAAGAAAATTCTAGAAAGAAGTTAAAAATGCTGTCAAAATAACGAAAATTTAACGCCCAAAATGAAATTGTTTGATTTTCATCAAAAATTCATTGGCTTTCCGGAAATTTAATCGTTTTTTTCGAAAAATCACAAAATTTTGTCACTGCGGCAAGAAAATTATAGAAAAAAGTTAAAAATGCTGTCAAAATAATGAGAATTCAACGCACAAAATTGAATTGTTTGATTTTCATCCAAATTCCTTTTGGCTTTTCGGAAATTTTTTCGTTTTTTTTCGAAAAATCCCAAAAATTCTGTCACTGCAAAAAGAAAATTCTAGAAAGAAGTTAAAAATGCTGTCAAAATACCGAAAATTTAACGCCCAAAATGAAATTGTTTGATTCTCATCCAAATTCCTTGGCTTTTCGAAAATTTTATCGTTTTTTTTCGAAAAATCCCAAAAATTCTGTCACTGCAGCAAGAAAATGTTGTCAAAATGACGAAAAATCAAAGCACAGAATTGAATTGTTTGATTTTCATCCAAATTCCTTGGCTTTTCGGAAATTTTATCGTTTTTTTTCGAAAAATCCCAAAATTTTGTCACTGCAGCAAGAAATTTCAGAAATTTTATCCAAAAAATGACGAAATGCAAAAAGCCCGCGATTATTTTTTGACAGATTAAAGAAAAAACGTCAAGCATGCCTCGGGTGTCGGGCTTCAAGGGTCTTATTTGCCGCGCAGTGTCAAATTAGCCGTGCCCGAGGAACAGAAAGTGAATCGCAGCAGACGAAGATCATCCCTTTGCTCACTTGGCGAACGTGGCGCTCTGACGTCTTCAAGACTTAACGCGTTCTCTCCTTCTTCCTCGACTACTCAGCCATTATCGTTATTAGTTCGTTACAGTAGTAATTAGACTCCACCTTCTCGGCGAGTATACACGCTCATGAAGACACAGACAAAGAGAGACAGAAAGGGGGGGGGGATGATATAATTCGCGTTGAGAATCTCGCCACCTCAGGCTCGCTCACATAATCCTCGGCAAGAAGTTCCTCAAAGTTGAGACCAAGTTTCCAGTCAAAATATAACAAACCTCAACGTTAACATTGCCAAATCCCCTTCGAAATATCATCGAAGAATCAATGACACTGAGGTTCGCTGTCAAATTTCAAAAATCATAACGATTTTCGTACAGATTTTGGGTTTGGATCCTAAAAAAATCGTTTTGTCACGTCCTGACTAAATATTCAACAAAAATTCTGGACTTGACACTGCGAAAATAAAATTTTGTCAAAAAACTTTTGGATAATTCGAAAATTTTCGTGATTTTGGAGTATTTTTGGTTTTCAACGAAACTGACTGCAAAATTTACCGTTTGAATGACAAAAATTGGCCTTTCGAAGAAATTTTCCAGAATATTTCTCGCTGCAATGGCAACATTTTTGGAATTTTTCGAAAAAAACTTTCGGTGCAACAAAATTTTGTTTTCAGTGAAGAAAAAACAGAATTTCGTTACTTTCCAACGATGCGTCGTTCGAATCGTGTGTCAAAGAAGGTTCACCAGCAATCTGGATTATAATCAAGATCCCATCAAAATGTTTCGGAACGATTTGCAATATTTATGCCCGCACGACATTGCGATTTGATTTTTATTGGGATTCTGAATACGAGACGCTTTATTATTCTCTTGGATCTCGCTGCTAATCGCGAAGCCTTAAAGGTTCTCGTTTTGGCACAAGTGCCTCGCGAGCCTATCGCTCTCCGCGCTTTGCCTATCCATTCGTCTTGCTCGCAAGCCCTAATGTGATTAAATACGCGGTAAGCTTGCGCGCAGTAATATTAGAGCAAAGCGTGAATTTTCGGTTGGTGCTTTCTCATCATTCTCTCAAATGGCAACTCCACACGCGCCTTTGCCAGGCCCAACATAGACTCTCGGCGTATCAATGATCCAAGCGCGATTCTCCTGCTTGTCGAGAACCACCAGAAATTTATCTCTCTCGCCCTCTTTGCTGTGCCTCTCGCAATATTATATGCAGCATGTCATCGAGAATCTGTCTTGCCATCGTCTCTCTATGGTCCATTACGGTTATTGCCTCGTTACTACCATTATTAGCTCATTATCCTTGCCAGCCTCTTCCAATATCCTCGCGCGCGCTTTCGTCGCAGCACAAACAAGATCTCCAGAGACCCCCTGCGCGCAAAGGGCTCATGCGTATTATATTCCTCGTACGTTCAGACGAATGCCAATTCAGACGACGAGGCAGCGACATTTCCTGTGCATTCCGTCGCAGAAAACGTATAGGAAGAAAAAAAATATTTCAATGTTCAGCTTTGTCGAGAGTTTCCTTCGTCGATTCTTTTATTTTAGGGATGAATTACGTGGTGGAAAAAAAAATGTTTCGAGATTTGAAACGCGTTGATGAAAAATCGCGATTTTTTATTTTTAGGCATTTTTTCCGATGAATATCCGGAAAGTGAATTTTTTTTTGGAGATTCTGAGAAGAAAATTTTGTTCGATGAGTCCTAACAAACTTTTTTTTTGGAAATTTTCAAAAATTCTGTCGTTGCGGCAAGAAATATTTTGGAAAGTCTCATCGGAAGCAAATTTTTGTCGTTCCAATCGTAAATTTTGCCGACAGTTTCGTTGGAAATAAAAAATATTGTCAAAATAACGAAAATTTTTGAAATTATCCAAAAATATTTACTTTTCCGGGTTCAACAAAATATCGCCACGTTTTTTGACAAATTTAGGATTTTCAGTGTTTGAGGGTCGACGTTGTTTGAAAAATCCCAAAAATTTTATCCATGCAGCCAGAAATATTTTGGAAAGTCTCTTCGGAAAACAAATTTTTGTCGTTCCAATCGTAAATTTTGCCGACAGTTTCGAATGAAGAGTTTTAGGAATAAAAAATATATAGTCAATATAATAAAAATTTTGAAATCATTTGAGATTTCGAGGTATTTTGAAAAAAAAAATTGATTTCCACTCGATAAAAGTCCTTTGGAATGTTTTTGAGTTTTTATAAATTGAGAATGTTTAGATTTTTCTTTTTTTTTTTTGCAAGTTTAACTTTGATCCTTGGTGCGATATTGTCAAAGTGTCGGACCAGTTTGGGAGCTGAAGTTTGCAGCTCGAGGTCGTTGCGATGCAAAGTCGAGATAAAGAGTGGACCCCCCGCGGGAGCTCGATAATGAGACGATTTAGCAACGCGAAATCGACGATAAAAGTGTCGACAGCATTGAGGCGCGTAGAATATAATAAAAGCTGGCGAGAACGCGGGGCGAGAGAGTCGAGCAAGGAAACGAAGGGGCAGAATGTCTATGGCTCGTATAATATATAAGACCATAATACACGAGCTTGCCACGTCTCTCATCTTGTCTTCAAACAAACTCGAGTACCTTTCAGAAGCTCAGTCAAAAGTCTCCCTCCCTGGGAGGGATGAAAACGACGAGCTCGGAGAAACGAGAGCGAGAGCGAGAGAGGGAAATAAAAAGATAAAAAGATAAAACAAAAAAAAAAACGACTGACTGGTCATTTCTGCTCGACGTTTGCAACGGTCAAACGTCAAAACGCAGTAGGCGTGACACGATCTTTAAAGCCAAATACAAAGAGCCTCGTCCTTTCAAACAACGCAATTTATTTCTTCTCAAAAAGATAGGCTGCGAGCTTTGAGACGAACCACTTAAGCAAAAGTAATAATTTTATGCTCCGCTGCCATAAAAGGCAAGAAAAGCTTTCATTATAAATAGACTCCACACTGAAAATACAATTTTGCCAAAAAAACCTCAATATTTTGTTGAATATTTTGGGATAATTTTGAAATTTTTGTTATTTCGACAATATTTTCACTGAAAATACAATTTTGCCAAAAAAACCTCGATATTTTGTTGGATACGTTCAACTAAACGTTTTTTTCGAAAATTCACGAAAATTTTGTCATTCCAGCAAAAACCATTCTGGAAAATCGTTTTCGGAAAGTAAATTTTTGTCATTCCAATCGTCAATTTTGCTGACAGTTCCGTTACAATGAAAAATATTGTCGAAATAACGAAAATTTTGAAATCATCCCAAAATATTTAGTTCGCCATATTCAACAAAATATCGACGTTTTTTGACAAAATAGAATTTTCAGTGTTTCATTTGTAACGATCAGCAAAATTTACGATTGGAATGACAAAAATTTACTTTTCTAAAAGATTTTCTAGAACGTTTTTTGCAAAATTTTCTTTTCAGTGCATTTTTTTTTTCAATTCTGACGAGATTTCAAAAAAAAGCAACCGAATTTTTTCGCTTTTTTCATCATCGAAAAAATGTCAAAATTTCATTTTTTTTATCATTTAAATTACGTGCAACTAATTTGTTGGCCTTAATTGGCATTTGACGTGATAAAAATCGTGTTAAAACCAAGAAATGGACGTTTTTTGACGAAATTTCGATAAGAAACTCAACTTTAGCCTTATCGCTTTTCAAACGTGTTACTTTTTTTAAAACAGTGCATATTCGTTCACCATAGCTTTTACGCAGAATGGCATAGTGCCCCTCTGAGCTCTTTTTCTCGTTGCCGCAAACACACACTGCGAGGAGAGCCCTCTCAACGCGAATATGCTCTCTCCGTCTCTCTTTTTTTTCTCACATGGCCTCTTTTGGTGCGAAATGCTCCAGGGGTGCAAAAGCCCATACAACGAGTGCATTCAACCCATATAAGCATCCCCAACCGCGCTATACATGTATATATCAAATTTTTTAGAACGTACCCCTTTTCTTTGCATATCTCTGTACAGCGAGTACACACAGGGTGTTTGAAAATCATGGCTACCTTATCTCTGTCGAATTTCCCATAAAAATCCCGATTTTTTTCAAAAAAATGCAAATTTTCACTCAAAAATGCATTTTTTTGAGGTAAGAATTTTTTTTTTGCTGATTGCCAGAAAAATTATGAGCCGAAATATTTACATAAAAATTCCCAAACACATTTTTTCGCAACTCGGAATCGAGACTCGAATTTCCACGCGTTTTGGATGGAAAAAGTCAAAAATTGAAAATGAAAAATCTCAAATTTTTGACGTCACAAAAAATTGTTCGATTCAGTGTCGAGAATTTTCATAAAAAATTAAGAATTCTAAATAAATTATTTTTGTGACAAAATCTCGTGGATTTTCAAATTTTTTCATCCCCTTAACTGTCTGGAAATTTAATTTCCACCATAGAATTAAAAGAAAATTCCCAAACGCATTTTTTCGCAACTCGTAAACGCGAGACGTGAATTTCCACGCGTTTTGGATGAAAAAAGTCGAAAATTGAAACTGAAAAATCTCAAATTTTTGACGTCACAAAAAATTGTTCGATTCAGTGTCAAGAATGTTTACAAAAAATTGAGAATTCCAAATAAATTATTTTCGCGACAAAATTTCTAAGTCAAATTTGTGAATTCCTCATTTTTCAATAATATTTCTTTTAGGAAACTTTTAGGAAACTCAATTTCCACTATAGAATTTAATTGTCCAATAAAAAATGAAGAAATTTGATGAAATTAAACTTTTGGAGCCAAAAATAATTGGGAAAATATCGATTATCGTTTTTTTTCACCCGGTAGATGTGCGTGCAATATCCAGAGGATTGCGGGGCTTTTCTGAAGCCGTTGTATGTGCACTATGGGGAGAAGGAGGCATGGATTGATAGAGGACGTTGACCTGACCTGGTGAAACACATATGGGAATCCTGCGTGAGTTTCTTTCAGCGTATACGCATTGCATACGAACGTAAAAGTCTGTATATGTGTTTAAACATTATTCACGCATCGTTCTTTGAATATACGGGAAAATATCCAAAGCGAAAAGGGGGTGTAAAGCGAGAGGGATGAGGCTGATGGTGAATGCACGCGAGATGCGATTCGCAAGGAGGATTTTGCATGGGGTGGCTTGCCGATCTCGGAGAGTGCAAAAAATCTCTCTCTCTCGCTCTCTCGGTACGCAGGAGGAAGAGGAAAGAGGGTGAAACGTGGCACGATGTAAAAGAGACGCGCATTTTGCAGCGGGTGTGCAAAGACTTTGCCAATATTTTCTTGTGTCCCTGTGCGTGTGTGTGGGTTTGCAATTCGCTGAGAGATGAGAAGATGCTGCATGCGTTCAGGGAAATATAAAGAAAGTACGACCGAGCGAGGGTCACGATTTTTTTTCAACACCCGAGGTCCAGTTACTTTTTAATAAATCGATTCCTTTTAACGACTGAAATCTGGTTTCCCACAAAATCTGTGAAACGCCAGAAAAATTACGATCACAGTGCAAATTAAATTTGTTGAAAAACGTCGGATTTGCGTTGAGCAGGAAAAACTAAATATTTTTGGATAATTTCAAAATTTTCGTAACTTTTTCGGTATTTTTTATTTTCATGGGAACTGGCAGCAAAATTTACGATTTGATTGACAAAATTTGCTTTCCGGAGAGACTTTCTAGAATATTTCTTGCGGCACTGACAACATTTTTGGGATTTTTCGAAAAAAAAAAACGTTTAGTCGAACGTTTCCAACAAAATATCGAACTTTTTCGATAAAATTTCATTTTCAGTGTCCCTACGACTTTTTGTGTATAATTAAATTGAATTATAATTCCTTAATTAATTATTAATCGCCTTACGATTCAGTGTTGATGAGCCAATAAATATTTTATCGACCAAAATGCACAATTACTCAATCAAAATCTTTCGTTTTCCCTCCACAGATTATTTATTCGATTTAGAATCGAACAAAACGCCCCACAAACTTTGTAGTAAGAAAAAACACGAAAATATCGATCTTTTTTGATAGAATTTTGTTTTCAGTGACACTCGCGAACGTGTTGAACAAAATTTAGTTGCAAAAAAGCCTCAAAAGTTTCATAAAGTGACCATTTCGAGGGAAAATCGTGGTCCTGAGAATGCAGAGATTCCATTGGTCCATCAATGCGGTCGATGCTGAGGATGCAATGAATACGTTAAGTGCAGTTTGCATGACTGTTGGGTAAAGGGCTGCTGCTGCTGCTTTAATGGCCTGAGGGAAAGAGCGAGCTACGAAAGAGGGTGGACGAGGGGGGTGGGGGGAGGGCATAGGCAGCCATAGAAAGGCCACCACCATCAGTATTATCAGACAAGTACACGCACACACGCAAGGACACTTGTTATATACAGACGCGAGTACAAAGTTGAGATGCTGCTGAAGGAGAGAGAGAAACGCAACGAGACGCGATGCTGACGATCGTCGAGGTTGCTTAATGCCACAATTAAGCCCGTGGGACGGCTCAAACTCACACACATCCATTTTTCCACCCACTAAATGAATAAAGACTCGATCACACCACGCACTTTTGGTCCTCTTGGCAAAAAGCATTGCCAGGGCGTCATGCTCGCACATCGTCCCTCTGAGCGGAGCGTTCTCTGAGGAATTTTAACAATTACAAAGAAATTTTTCGTTCATATTTCATTAAAAATGGTGAATTTTGACACTTTTCGCCATTTTTGACATTTTTCGTCAATTTTCAGACAAAAAATAACCAGGTTTGATAAAATATTTCAAAGGGATGATTTGCGAGTCTCCTCTGAGAAATTTCAAAAAATACAAAAAAAAATTTCGTTCATATTTCATTAAAAATAGTGAATTTTGACACTGTTCGCCATTTTTGACATTTTTCGGCAATTTTCAGACAAAAAATAACCAAGTTTGATAAAATCTTTCAAAGGGATGATTTGCGAGTCTCCTCTGAGGAATTTCAAAAAATACAAAAATAAATTTCGTTCACATTTTATTAAAAATAGTGAATTTTGACACTTTTCGCCCAATTTTAACATTTTTCGTCAATTTTCCGTCAAAAAATGACTTTATTCGTTAAAATCTCTCCAAGCGATGATGTGCGAGCGTCCCCTAAAGAATTTCAACAAATTCAAAGAAATTTTTCGTTCCCATTGATCAAAAATAATGAAATTTAACACTTTTCGCCAATTCTGACATTTTTTTTTCATTTTCCCACCAAAAACTCTCCCCGAACAAAAATGCCAATAAGAATCCAAACTTCCCGGATTAGACGTGTCTGACAATTTATTTTCCAACGTTGCTTCCCGTTGATGCGATTCTTGGATTGAATGACATCCATGGTGTGCATGCATGGGTTTTGCATCGCAAAACGGAGCGAGATTACGCCGGAGGGGTCAATGAACTCACGCACTTCGAGAGAGAGAGAGAGAAAACAGAAGGGCATGGCCTGTTCTACTTACAATTAGTGCCAGGTCCGTTGACGACGTTCACTATGGGTTTTATTCGCATGTTTCCTGGTGTGTAGGTAGACGAGATTCTATATAATTGAGATGTCATTCAAAAGGGAGTTCAAGGGGCTCTTATTTCCTCGTAGAAATCGCCCTTCGCTCCTCAGTTACTCTTCCAGGACTCCCGGAAGGATTTTTTTCTCCGCACTCCTCGTTTTCCTTCGATCCCTCTTCACGCATGGTAAACGCGATCTAAACAGATGGTCGAAGAAATATCCTCAAGATATTCTGCAGTTGACGTCCATGCATGAAAATCTCGAAAGCACTTAACGCCCTGGCCATGGAAGGGGGTCCCGTAGACCCGAGAATTAACCAGTGACATTCCACGGTTGATTATTTTACCAAACAGCCTTAAAAATTGACTCTGACGATTTTTAAACAATTTTTCTCCAAATTGTTTGAAAAAAACAAATTTAAAACGTAGGAAATTCGGTTTTTCTCATTTTTTGCCATAGTAATTCATGAAAAATCAATTTTCGTGCAAATTATGCGATTTTTCACGAGTTTGGAGAGCAAAAAATGTGAAAAAATTCTGAAAAAACGAGATTTTCGAAAAAAAGTTGTCGCATGAAAAAAAAATCATGAAAAAAAATGGATAAAAAGTAAAAATTCATTTTTTGAAAATCGAAATTTTTGGATTGGAATGGAAAACCCCATGGGACAACGTTTGAATGGCCCATTTTGCTTATGCAACGAAATTCTACGAATGCAGTGTGTACTGTCATCTCGAAATATGTTTGGACGTGGATGAACGGGGGGTGAAAAGTTGAAAGGTCGTATCTCACGCAATTCAACTTGGCGAATGATATCGCGTGGACCATGCCATTAGGATTACGTTGACCCATGACCCGTTACATCCCTGTAAACCTCAGAACCTGAAATTGCTCGTGTATACACGCGCGAGTATATCGCGCATGTATACGAATCCGCTCTCGCACGGTTTCGCTTCTCGTCGATATATAATACAGCGCGACGCAATATTGGAATGATGAACTGCGCGGATTGGAAGCGATCACGGGTGTTAACAGCGTTATAACGGGTCAGAGCTACGACAGCTATATTGCGTTGTTAGGGATTCATGATATTTCCCGTAAAGCCAACCCTCCAATTGAGCCCTTCGCGTAACGCCCTTTGATTTCGGACTTGAAACTCTCGCTGCATCGGAACTTGTGCATCAACGAAAAGTGAGCCATTTATGTGTTTTTTTTTTTTTTTTTCACTTTTTCTTACATACAAAATGGTTTGCGAGCCCAAGTTCATTCAAAAAAGTTGCTACTAATTGACTAAAGAACAAAATACTCGAAATTCAAGATATTCCGAGCTAATTTGCATTTTTTATATAAAACCAAAATTTCGAAACAATTTTACGACCGATTTTTTTGAAAAACTGAATTAAGCTTCTTCGATGTTGCACAAAAGCGTGTGCAAAGTTTTGAGAGGCTTCACCATTTATAAATCGAAATATTTGATGTTGAAAATCGAAACTTTTAACACTCGCTCTTATGAGAAACTACTGAAAATTGTGATTTTTATAAATAAATATCTCGATTTCATGGTGAAACCCCTTAAAATTGCGCGAGCCATTAAATATCACAATTCTCAGTGTGTTACAAATTTAACGGAATTCTATCGATAGAAAATGTTGCATGCAACGTCCTCAACGAGTCTTTAACTTTTATCACGTGCTCTTATGAGAAAATACTGAAAATTGTGATTTTTATAAATAAATATCTCGACTTGTACACGGTGAACCCTCTTAAAATTGCTCATATATTCTAAATTCAAGATTTTCCGAGCTAATTTGTATTTTTTATATAATAACCAAAATTTCGAAACAATTTTACGACCGATTTTTTTGAAAAACTGAATTAAGCTTCTTCGATGTTACACAAAAGCGTGTGCAAAGTTTTGAGAGGCTTCACCATTTATAAATCGAAATATTTGATGTTAAAAATCGAAACTTTTAACACTCGCTCTTATGAGAAACTACTGAAAATTGTGATTTTTATAAATAAATATCTCGATTTCATGGTAAAACCCCTTCAAATTGCGCGAGCCATTAAATATCACAATTCTCAGTGTGTTGCAAATTTAAAGGAATTCTATCGATAGAAAATGTTGCATGCAACGTTCTTAACGAGTTTTTAACTTGTAACACGTGCTCTTATGAGAAAATACTGAAAATTGTGATTTTTATAAATAAATATCTCGACTTGTACCCGGAGAAACCGCTTAAAATTGCGCGAGCTATTAGACATCAGAATTTTCTCTGTGTGGTGCAAATTTGGAATTCTGTCAGAGGAAACTTTGCAAACGACGTCCTTGATTAAAAAAACGAATTTTTTTCGGATAAATCGAGAATTCTAATTATTTTTCATTTTTTTTCCCGTCACATGTGCATGGCATTTTTTTCTTTCGTACTCGAAACATTATTACAGGCAATTACCCGAGCCTCGATGGCCCCCATGTCCTGAAAAATGAAACGCGAGAGCTCGCAAGGTCAAATGAAGCGAATTTCACAATCGACAGATTTCGATAATAAAATGTTGTTTTTGCTGTGTGTTTAAAAACGCGGAATATGCCGCACGAGGATCGAGCGCGTGTGTAACGTTTGAGCGAGGGTTTTACTCCATATTGGCCATGGGCGATCGGTAAATAATCAACGATTAATCGAGCCGGAGGAATTAATGGCGACATCGAAAACAGCAGGCGACAGAGGCAAAATTATCGTACTCGTCCCACACTAAAAGACACACGGTCCATTAATTACTGCACAAATTTACATTGGTTTCGTTACAAACTCTGTATAATGACGCGTTACTCACGCTTTCCTATTCACCATGCTCTCGAATTTCCAAAACCACGTTTCGCTCGATACCGCCGCAAATGTAATTGCGCGAGATCTGCATTAAATATATTTACGCCGCGATGCAACGACCAATTTTTAACGCGCGCTCTCATGGATCATGCATTTTCGCTTCAATGACAATTTCATGTCATTATATTCTTCACATTTCGCGAACCCTTTGACACAATATTGATTAATTAACAATTATGCGGTGCAATTTTATCGAGATGAGTTCACACGAGTGGCTGCTCCGATTTTACCAAGACTCTCGACGTTCTCGAGTCCGCAATATTCGTCAAACGTTCATTGAAATTCGTCGAATCCCTTTCATTCGTCGCGTCGCGTCGCATTAGCGCCATTTTTTCAAATTAATCAATATTCCGAATGGTGAATCGCGGGATTAATTGATTGCGTTTCGATTCTTTTCTTCCTTGATCGCGATTTTTTTTTGAACCGTCAGCAATTTTCGTTAAACTCGAAAAACTAATTATTTTCGGAAAATTTCAAAATTTTCGTAATTTTGACAGCATTTTTGGTTACTAACGAAACTCTCCGCAAAATTTAAGATTAAAATGACAAAAATTTGCGTTCCGGAGAGACTTTCTAGACTATTTCTCGCTGCAATGACAAAATTTTTGGGATTTTTCAAAAAAAAAAAACGTTGTAGTCGAACAAAATATCGATATTTTTCAAAAAAATTCTTTTCGGTGAACGTTTTTTGGAGATTTTCGTGCGACATACTCTCCACGATTTAAATGACAAAAATTTGCATTCCGGAGAGACTTTCTAGAATATTTCTCGCTGCAATGACAACATTTTTGGGATTAAAAAAAAAAACGCGATATTTTTCAAAAAAAAAATTCTTTCCGGTGAATGTTTTTTGGAGAGTTTCGTGTGACACACTCTCGACGTAAATTTCGCAGGAAACTCAGGTACACATTGCTCCGGTGTGAGTTCATAATAACCTGGTCAATTCGCGTGGCAGTTGATGGCGGGATTTGAATGCTTTTAGGGGTTGGAAAGCAGCGAGGGTTGTGAGAACGCGAACGCTTGTAATTTACATGTGAGTTTTACACAGAGGAGAATGCGGCAGCGATTTCGACGATGATGATTAAACGCGTGCGAGGCTTTATCTCATATCGCCGAATACAATATTACGCAGGTATATATTTATAAATGTGTGTAATTTTGTGTCACGCCCATGCACAGGATTCTCGGGGTTTTCGACTCGACTCGATAAATCCCGATGTATTCGGTGCGTGATTTATTTTTGATGAATGTTTGCGAACTCGAGCAATGCGTGTTGCACATTTGAATCGATTGACAACGATACAGCATCCTCGTTGCATCAATATTTAGACCAAAATCCGGCCGAATAATGTGTCGATTAATGTTGTAAAACGTTGGCAACGTAAAATTATCATCATTAATTATTTATTTATTGATTAATTCCGTTAATTCCGTTAATTTATTGATTTAGTTATTCATTTATTTGTCCAATAATTTATTTATTCAATTGTTTATTTATTTTTTCATTTATTCATTTATTTGTTGATTTGTTTATGCATTTAATTTTTTATTCAGTTATTTATTTAATTATTATTGTTTATAATAATTTTTTTTTATGCTTCCAAAAAATTTACATCCATAAAAATGTTTTGATAGGATTTGCAGCGACTCGCAGTTAGATTTTCCAATATTTTTTCAAAAGCTTCGATAAACAAACGATTTTGTTGTTGTTGTTGTAATTTTTTAAGCAAAACCTCATTAAGCGATGCGAATCTATTTGATTACATTTGTCGGATCGTGTTTGTTGATGGCGATACCGTGTAATGGCAGCAGGTGCGCCGCAGGGGCGAAAGGATAGAAAAAAAATGTGAAGAGAGATTCACTGGAAGAGAATAAAATATAATATGGGCGAGTTGTAATAACAGGAGAGCAAAAGGGATTGTTTCATGGGGACATTTGCATATATGCGGTATCTTTACATCTCGTTAACGTCCCTTTCAAATGCGTTTGTCCGAATGGAATGAGAGTTTGCAGTGTCGGTGGCTTAATCGATTCTCGGGGAGCTGGAATATTAATCGAAGGCAATCAATACACGTGTATAACGAGGAGCAGAGCGAGAGAGCGAGGGGACACGTACAAAGTGCGCGGGGACTCGAGTCGCTCGACCGCGCGATAGCCGATGATTCGAGATTCCAGATAACGCGCCGTTTTTTGTCCTGCTCTGCCAAAAATCCACGTCAAATGGTCCGACTCGAAACGACGTTTTGTCAACGCATTCCTCATCCCTTTTCCCTTCTCCATATACAATTTTTTCTTCCTCCTCCCTCTCTCCGGCCATGTGCGCATGAATCGCTAATAAAAGCTCGACGTTCGCGCTCGCGACGCTCTTCGTATCAACGAAATTGCATCCTCCCTCCCTCTCGATCCTCCGCATTCCGCATACAACGAGCCTCCCATTCAAAAAGGCTTATGAACGTCCTCTCAATCAAAATCCAACGCCCTTTGCTTTTATCAACCCACGCTCGATACATATAGAGAATAAATAAAAATACTCGTGTACAAATCGATGCATTTATTCGATAGATGCAGAAACATCCCTCTTGCGAGCCAAAGGGTGGCTCGTCGCAAGGATTGAAACGAAACGTGCGTCTCGATGACTAATGACGACACATTTATGTGTGTTTGCAGCAAGATTTATGCTCCTGAATACATGACAACGAACAATTGCATAAAAAATCAAATTGCATTTCAAATTTTCCGGGATTTCCACACTGAAAAGAAAATTTTACTAAACGTTTTTTCGAAAAATCACGAAACTTTTGTCATTTCAGTGAAAAACATTCTGGAAAATCTTTTCGAAGTGTGAATTTTTGTTCTTCCGATCGTAAATTTTGCTGACAGTTCCGTTACAAATGAAAAATATTGTCGAAATAACGAAAATTTTGAAATTATCCCAAAATATTTAGTTCGCTGTATTCAACAAAATTTCGACGTTTTTTGACAAAATTGAATTTTCAGTGCACCAACAATTGAGTGACGTGACGTTCAGGACGATTTTTGAAAATTCAATTTTGTCGGAAAACGTGGATTTTTTGTTGAACACGCTGAACTGAGTATTTTTGTACAATTTGAAAAGTTTCTTAGTTTTTACAGTATTTTTGGGTTCTAATCGAACGATCAACAAAATTTACGATTGGAATGACAAAAATTTGATTTCCGAAGTATTTTTTGCTGCAATGACAACATTTTTGGGATTTTTCATAAAAAAAAACGTTTAATTGAACGTATCGAACAAAATATCGATCTTTTCCAATAAAATCTTGTTTCAGTCTAGAATGAAGTTTCCTGAAATAACTGGATCACGCACTGAAAATTCAATTTTGTCAAAAAACGACGATATTTCGTTGAATACAGCGAACTAAATATTTTTTCGGATGATTTCAAAATTTTCGTTATTTCGACAATATTTTTCATTGTAACGGAATTGTTAGCAAAATTTACGATTGGAATGACAAAAATTTACTTTCCGAAAACGATTTTCCAGATTTTTTTTGCTCAAATGACAAAATTTTCGTGATTTTTCGAAAAAAACCATTTGGTTGAACGTATCCAACAAAATATCGATCTTTTTCAACAGAATTTTATTTTCAGTGCGAAAAGTAATTGGGAATTCTTGATTTAATATTTGTAATTGAAATTGACGCGGTATTTTGTGTAGATTTTTATTTCTAGTGCATATAAAAATGGTGGGACGTCAGTTAGTTTGGCATGCAAAATCCTTGATACGATAAAAAACTTGGTTCATGTATGTTTATTTGTGAAAGGTATTAATTAATGAAACTCGCATGTTTCTCTCTCGCTCGTGTCCCTTTTCTCTGACTCTCTCTCGTGTGGTAACTTTTCGTATCACAAAAAGCTCCATTTTCCTCATTTGGCGAACTTTATTTACGATTCCCAGGTGCATACATTTATCCACCCTCGGTCCATTATACATTCATTCGTTATTATTGCGGGAATAAAAAGGATACGAACTTCCCTCGTGTTTTTGCTTGAGCGCAAGGAATTAAAAATAATAATAAAAAAACTGTTTTCCCTCTCTGCTCGTTCTCTTCGTTCCATTTGTCGTTCTCGCGAGTTATTCCCCACACACACACACACAGAGTCATACGTGTACAAAAATATCTGCGTGTGCTCGGAGAGAATTTTATTGCGAATTAAGCGTATAAAATTCAGCGAGCGAGAAAGAAACGTCCGAAAGTCATAAACGCATACATGCCGCTGCCCGCATTCAGGATTTTCACGTTATTCGTTCCCATACCGCGCGTGACATGCCGAGCCTTCACTGCGTCACTTTGATCGAGAATAAATCTTGAAAATTGAATGAAACTGCATCTTTTTCCGGTCGAGGCCAACCAAGTTGAGATTTTTATTGTCAAAAAACGTCGATATTTTGTTTTGTTCAATATTTTTGGATTATTTTGAAAATTTCGTTATTTTGACAGTATTTTCAAAAAATTTGCTTTCCGAAGAAACTTTCTCGAATATTTTTTGCTGCAATGACAACATTTTTGGGATGTTTCAAAAAGACGTTTAGTATCCAACGAAATATCGATCTTTTCCAATAAAATTTTGCGTCCGAGATCGATAATTTATTGAACGTCAATGAATATTTTGGTGAACAAGTTAAATCAAATATTTTGAAATAATTTGAAAAATTTCGTAATTTTGACAGAATTTTTGGTTTCTAACAAAACTTTCAGCAAAATTTACGATTGGAACGAAAAAAATTTCATTTCCGAAGAAACTTTCCAGAATTTTTCTTGCTGCAATGACAAAATTTTTGGGATTTTTCAAAAAAACGTTTCGTATCCAACGAAATATCGATCTTTTCCAATAAAATTTTGCGTTCGAGATCGATAATTTATTGAACGTCAATGAATATTTTGGTGAACAAGTTGAATTAAATATTTTTAAACAATTTGAAAAATTTCGTAATTTTGACAGAATTTTTGATTTCTAACAAAACTTTCAGCAAAATTTACGATTGGAACGACAAAAATTTGATTTCCGAATAAACTTTCTACAATATTCCTCGCAGCAATGACAGAATTTTCGTGATTTTTCTAAAAAACCATAGAGTTTTCCAATAAAATCAGGTTTTCAGTGAAAAGCATTAATCAATGATACGAGAATGTTCGTCATTAGGCCAAGTTTTGATAGGAAACGTGTTTGCCCGGATCGCAGCTCCGTTGAAGTGCAACTACTACGAATGCAGTGGATCTGTGATCGCGATGGATGCACATGGGGCTGTGGGCATGTATAAACATAACGGGCAACGTATACATATTCGATCAAACTGTGCCGTGTGTTTGCAATATCCTGCGATCCACGTGTGCAAAGTGCATTTGTGTAGAGACACACGCGGCACCGCGACGTGTGTGTTTGAGTGCTGGAAGGGGTGGAAAGGATGACGTGCGTTGCATCAGCGGAGAGTGTTGCTTCGTCAGCCTGGATATCGAAGTGGCCGATCGATCGTTAAGATACCGGAAGTGACGTCGTTACCCTGATAATCCGAGCTGTTCGACCACAGATATTTGATCCTCCAAATTTCGATAACATTCTACAACCCCCCCCCCCCCCTCCTCGTGGCAATATCGACGAGTGCACACGCGTTGAGTATTGGATTCGATGTGCATCGCGATCGTAAAATTACACGATCTTCCCGAGTCATTTCAGCCAATGAGCCATCGGAAAATCGGATTTCACGTCGATTTTGGGATTTTTTTCGGCTAATTTCAAAATTTTCACAATTTTGACGATTTTTTTCGTTATCAGCGAAATTTACGATTGGAATGGAAACATTTTTGGGATTTTTTAAACCGATATTTTCGGGTTTCGGTTGGGTTTGCGACTTTTTAGACCGATATTTTTGGGTTTCGGTTGGGTTCACGGCTTTCAAACCTATATTTTTGGGTTTCGGGTGGGTTTGCGACTTTTTAAACCGAAATTTTTGGGTTTCGGTTGGGTTTACGACTTTCAAACCTATATTTTTGGGTTTTGGTTGGATTTACGACTCTCAAACCTATATTCTTAGGTTTCGGTTGGGTTCGCGACTTTTTAGACCGATATTTTTGGGTTTCGGTTGGGTTTGCGACTTTTTAAACCGAAATTTTTGGGTTTCGGTTCGGTTTGCGACTTTTTAGACCGATATTTTTGGGTTTCGGTTGGGTCTGCGACTTTCAAACCTATATTTTTAGGTTTCGGTTGGGTTTGCGACTTTTTAAACCGAAATTTTTTGGTTTGTTTGGGTTCGCAAAAATCGCGGATTTTTAAATCTCATTTTCAGTGCATTCGACCATCGCGTTGACGAAACGATGTCGGAGACGCCGTTGTCCGGCTGCATATCAAGTCATTCAGAATTCTCTGCACAACCGGACGAGCACTAGTTTCCCTTTAGCGTTACTGACACCTTAATAAATCTCTCTCTCGCTCTCTCTCTTGGTCTATATAATATGCAATATCGTGGATAGATACGAACATGTCCGAGAGATAGGAAGTTGGTGTGTTGTCTTTACGAGCAATATCTAATGGATTGCGCATCCCTCTGGTGCAGGGGTTACGATACCAAAGCGCTACGTTAAATTTGACGTTCACGATTATTGCACACGTTTCTGTGGCCCGCGCCTGATGCGTTTCTCTCGTCTCTTTGGCTGCACTTTAATCCGGCAATCCATGGAAATACATCTCAACAAAAATATAAATATATCTTGATGTATGAAGAGGAATTTCTTGGTTAATTCCGAGTTGTTGGTCTGGGCGTTTGTTGTTTCTGGTGGAGCCGGATTTTCGTGTGTTGCAGGCAACAATTTAGCCGGAAGGCGTGCAGAGAAGAGTAGAAATTCGAGGCGGCTAACAAGGGGTTGAGAAACGTTAATTTTATAATGCAGCATCCCACAGACAGAAGATTCAACCAAAAAAACTGGATAAGAGCAAAAAAAAAGATGTTACGACTCGACGAAGCTGTCGTTTCGCTCTTGGTCACATTTTCAGCCAGATGCCCGAGCGAATTATCCACCCCTTCGGGGTATAAAACGCACCAAAGGGTTGTACACGCTGCTCCGCAACTTTTCCTCATTTCTTTTTCTTTCTCTCTTCGTAATTTTCTCTCCAGCGGCCTTTACACTTCTGAACCCAAACCCACCCCCACCCCTGACTGCTTTCTGTCACTTCATCTCGTTTCGCCTCCGTCCCTCATGCAGAATTTTCTTTTTTTCCCATTTGTTTTTTGCTCGTGCCCTTTTCTCGCTGACTCGAAGGAAAAACCACGAAACGCGGGCGTCCTAGGAACGAGCTTTGCTGCCTTTACACCTACGACTCTAAAGTTAACAAAGTCATGGTTTACGAAGCGTGATTTAACTCTATAGAGTCCTGTAATATGCACAAATGCTCTGTATTCGCTTTTGTATACATATACGTTGGGATGTGCTTGTATATAGTTATATTTTTGGGTGTATTATGTACGTGGAACGGAATGGAAAGCTCTGCTGGTTCGCTGGTGGGTTTTACAGAGATTCCTCGTCACAGGACGTCGCTTCGTGTAAGGGTTGAAAGCGGAGACTCGTAAAACTCTCGCGGGTGTATATTTCACCAGCGACCAAACAACAATAATGCCAACAGCATGCTAAAAGCCAACAGCCCGAGCAACAACACTGAATTTATTTAACAGTTTTTGAATTTATTCCAACCCTCTCCAACTCTTTTTCCCTTATTTTTCTTTCGCTGCCTTTCACTCAACGCCATATTTACGCGTCTAATGATTATTCAGTAGTTTATGAGCCTCCGCGAAGCCCCTTCAAAATTCTCCCTTCTCCGTTTTAATAACGCTTGAATAATTAATATCTTTTGATTATTTGAGTCGCAACTCGCCGCGCGCACTGTGCAGGTGCAGCTTTGTCGAGTTGCATCGCAAACGTCAACCAAAGGATTCCTCGAGATCTCGCCAACTTTGCCAAGTTACTCGATCCCGTTGTAATGGAAATTTCATTTTGTCCCATGTTTTCGATGCATTCGAGTGGAAATTCATTTATTTCAATTTTTTTATTCAATGCAAATCGCTGCCATTGTGTTCACGTTTTCAAAATCTTTATGTTTCATTTTTCCATTAATTTCATCAATTTCGGATGAAAAATTACTAAATTTGATGAATTTGTTGATTTTTTTCGACGCTACTCGCTATTTAATTGCCAATAATTCAAAAAAGGCTGAATCGTTAATTAATTAATTAGCAAAATAGTTTAAAAATTTGTTAAAACCATAAAACCATTCTGAGGGATTTTAGCGAATAAATAATAATTTTGAATTCGAATTTTATTGAAATTATCAAAAACTTTGACACTTCGCCAAATTTTGACATTTTTCCGCACAATTTGAGATGAAAAATTACTGAATTTGCCAAAATTTGGGAATTTTCAAATTCACTTCTTGCTATTCAATTGCTAATCATTAAAAAGCGAATAAATAGTACTTTTTAATTCACATTTTATTGAAAATTTCGAAATTTTGACAGTTTTTGCCAAATTTTGACATTTTTTGCGATATTTCAGAATAAAAATTAATGTTTTTGATAAAATGTCTCGGAGCGACGAAATGGTATCAGGGAACTATGACGTCATAGAAAATATTGAAATTATTTTCTCTCCGTGTGTGCAGAGCCATGAATCAATAAGACACAAGAGAGATTGGCGGAGGTTGTTCGTACGAAATGTTATACAGCTGATAAATTTTCAGTGGTTGGTACATTAAAGTATATTTATAGTGGCAGGAAGATCCGTGCACACATCAAAACGGAAATCCTAGACATTTGGGGAAACTCTGTGGACTGAGGTAGGGGGAGGGGGTTTCGGTGTGTGCGATTTAATGCCTCGATCAACGAAACCGGAAGAGGATCACGCACGTCTCGGGGCTCTCGAGCAAACTCGCTCGTTCGCCATATTGTATACCCATCAAAATGTACTGTTGAATCTCTTCATGAGGCTCTTCATTGGATTGTCGGAGGAGCAGCGTTTCCTTAGGATCCTCGTGCGAAACCGAGCAGCCCCAGCAGTGCGAGATTTATTTTCCTCTCATTCGTCTCCTCATTTTTGCCTAAAACTTGATTGCATTTTTGCAGGAATATCAATCACGAAATTGCCTCCACTGAAAACAAGATTTTATGGAAAAAAATCGATATTTTGTTGGATACGTTCGACGAACGTTTTTTTTTTTTTTTAATCCCAAAAATTTTGTCATCGCAGCGAGAAATATTCTAGAAAGTCTCTTGGGAAAGTAAAATTTTGTCATTCCAATCGTAAATTGTGTTGATCGTTTCGTTAGAAACCAAAATTACTGTCAAAATTACGAAATTTTTCAAATTATCAAAAAATATTTTCTGTGTTCAACAAAATTTTGATTCAATTCATTTTCCAGGATGTTCGTTCGTCATTGTTGCTCCAGGGGGCGGCAGGAGACATCGATATGGTCCAACAGTCTGATTAATACGAGGGAACGCGCGAGCATATTATCCTCATTATTCATTACCAAGCAAACACTAATTATTCCCGGTAACAAAACAAAAGCGCTTTGCACAAACATGCAGGAAATGGAAGTTTCAATGCCGCGGAGCTATGGAGTTTTTCACCGATTTTATATGAGACTGAGGCTCGAGATTCTGGAGTGAGTATTCACACACTTACTTATGTGCGTATATGTAGATTTTTCTATACAGGGTGTCCTTGCTCATGCGTGCGAAAAGGAAAACTTTGAACGTAAGGATCGAGTATTGAGACCTGTCTACGTATATCGTGCCCTAGCACGAAAACGGCTGGAGCTAGAGCAAAAATGCATTAGACCAATTTTGTAGATCTCAAAATTCCCCAGAAAAAAGTCCTCAGCCACTTTGTTCTGGCATCAGTAATTAACGCTCTAAAGCAGCTCAAACATAAAGTGTCAAAACTACTTAGCTCAAGATGTTGGCCTACGTTTATCGTGCCCTAGCACGAAAACGGCTACACCTAGAGCAAAAATGCATTAGACCAATTTTGTAGATCTCAAAATTTCCCAGAAAAAAGTCCCCGGCCATTTTGTCCTGCGGTCCATAATTAACCCCCTGGAGCAGCTCAAACACAAAATGTCGAGAGTGCTTGGATTACGATGTTGGCTCACCCTGTTTGCTCGGTTGCTTGATATGGGCATCGTTCACTTACATACAGTTCTAAAAGGAACACGAAGGAGCGATATTGTGGAATATGAAAGGAGGTAGAACGAGATGTGGAGCCTAATAGAAAAAGTAGCATATCTCTGAGCATCAGGAGAGACAATGAGAAGCTCCTGTACGACGTGCAGGAGATTTCTCTCGTCGATATTACGACGATACCGTCGAGAGAACGAGTGAGCCCGAGAGAGTGGAGCTGAGCTGCAAAAAGAGAGGAGGAACGTGTGTGCGAGAGGGAGAGGCTTTAGCAACGCAACGAATAAAGGGGTGATATAGTCTTTGACAAAAGCACATCTATATCCTTCGGGGTACGTAATAACTCGTTGGAGTAATCATCGTATGCATCTTTATGCACGTACATAGTCGTCTAACTTCTGTACACCACATGGAAATATTAATGGCAAAACAGTGCAAACAGGAGGCAACAAAATGGGGTGTTATGGCGAACCCTTGTTTATGCAAATCTTTTTTTTCTCCCATGCAGAATAAACAAACGTAAAAGACGAGAGTGGAACCGGAAATGGTATCGAATTGAATCGGGTAAAACGTCAAATTATAAGGAAACAAATAAAAAATTAAACGCTGCATTTTCAGAATATCACAAATGACAAATTTTGGAGTGATTTTTTTTCGAAAACGCGGCCTACCGTATTTTTAATGACTCGCAGACATTTCACACCATTTTTATTTCCCTCGTACGACGCGAATCCTCGCTGGATCCATTTCTACTTTCGTATTTTCACTCCGGATGACTCCCTTTTTCCTGACTGCAAAAATATGAAACGCACAGCACTCTCGCAACCTCGAAACGTATCCATCCCCTCGGATTTATCTTTTTTCCTGCCTCTTTTTTTCTCTTTCTCCCTTGACGCTTGACTTTCTTTCTGTCCGTGTATTTTCCCCCTCGGGACGCCTTGGTTTTAATTACGAGAGATGCAAGCGCATCGAGTGCATATAAGTTCATAAACTCCCATCGAAAAATCGCCCACACGTCCCAAAAAACCCCATAAGACCCCATAAAACCCCATAAGACGATAATAAAAATAATCCAGTGATTTGTATCGTGACTTAATCAGCCAATAACATCTCCAGGGGTCAACGAACCTTTCCCGCGAGATTTCTCCGATCCATGAGGTCCCATGAACGGAATCTATGGAGTTGCCGTCCTATTTCGATAAATAATTATTGGAGCGAGTGCTTTTCTCGTCAACGTGTTCGCAGTTGATTATATTTGTGATCAACGTCGAAAAATTGTCCACTCAATTCGGAAAACCCCATAAGACCCCATAAAACCCCATAAAAACCCCATAAGAAGATAATTAAGAAAATTCAATGATTTGAAACGTCCAAAAATTGTCCACTCAATTCGGAAAACCCCCTAAAACCCCATAAAACCCCATAAAAACCCCATAAGAAGATAATCAAGAAAATTCAATGATTTGTCGAGTGTCTCAATTCGTCAGTAACAACTTCAAGGTTCAATGACCTTTTTCCGCGAGATCCAGGCGAATAAGAAATCCCCATGAATTTTTCGAATTGTCGTCAACATGTTTAGTTGATTATATTTGTGAATGTTGAAAAATTGTCCACTCAAGCCGGAAAACCCCATAAGACCCCATAAGACCCCATAAAAACCCCATAAGAAGATAATTAAGAAAATTCAATGATTTGTCGAGTGTCTCAATTCGTCAGTAACAATTCCAGGGTTCAATGACCTTTTTTCGCGAGATCCAGGCGAATAAGAAATCCCCATGAATTTTTCGAATCGTCGTCAACATATTCAGTTGGTTATATATTCGTGAACAACGTCGACGTGAATAATTTCGTGATATGGTACAGGATCGTTCGTCTTTAAGGGTGCAGGACGTTGGCCCCGATGCATTGCTGAAGCAAAAGGGGTTTTGTGCCACTGGCACAGATGCACATAAACGCACATAACTTGGCGCTGCACTGTGTATGCAGAGTCAGAGATTCACGTGCGTGCAGCCATTACAGCTGAGAGAATGCCGAGAGGGATACGCGCGCGTTCTGCTACTCCGTTGGCGTTCCGGAAAATGCGTGAAGCTCAAAAGCTTGCACACTCTGTATCTATATTTATGGGGTGCGAGTGTGCAAGCGAAAAAAAAGAAACGCGTACAGACCACAGTTGCAAAAGCCAGGAGAAACAGGCGCGGGTTTATAACATGCAAATAAATATGCCACGAAGGGATGAGAGGCCCTTGTGACGTATACATGCACCGAGAGATCGAGAGAGACAGAGAATTGCTTTTGCGGGGTGCAACAATAGGCCCTTGTGCAGGTTCCCATGGCAACCCCATCAATCCAGCTTGGCAACAGCTTGAGATCTTAAAGGAGAGAGGACTCGCTAACTAAATGCATATACATATATATCGAAAATATGGTGCAATGTGGTACAGTCGTTGGTTGCAACATTGCACCAGTTTGCATCCATTTGCGGGGGTGCATATGGAAGCCTGGCAAAGGGGTGAGCGGCTCTTCTTTTTTATATTTTTTCTCTTGGCACTCGACTGCTCGAGAGGATTCCTTGGCTCCTGGAGCTGCGTTGAAAATGTAGGTGAACGGACGATCCTTGCTTTTTAATCAAAAAAGCTTCGCTGCACACACTGAAAACGAGATTTTATTGGAAAACATCGATATTTCGTTGGATACGTTTTTTTTTTTTAGAAATTCCAAAAATTTTGACATTGCAACGAGAAATATTCGAGAAAGTCTCTCCGGAATGGAAATTTTCCAAAATATTTAATTTTCAGCGAATTTTTTGCCATTTTTATTCAATTTTTGATATTTCTTTCGCGTTCCATGGGGAAGGAGGAGTGGAAAAAAAATGGAGGAAAAATCAACCCCTTCGGGCTCATGGCCGCGAGGTCGAAGGGGTTGAGATCGTAATTAAGGATATCAGGGCTCACAGGTGACGAAGAAATTATAGAAGCGTCATAGCCATCAAGAGAATAGCGTAAACTCTTTATTATTATAAAGACCGATTGCAGAGTCAGGTGATTTAAGGCGTGCTGCACAGGACACTCGTGTTCCCATGTACGCCCAGGGTAGGATGTCATTAAAAACAGTGCCATAGAGTGCCTGTTATTAAAGTAGGTGGAAAGGGAAAAAGCGAGAACGCGTCGAGCTCTCTTTTCTCTAATTTACTCGTTAACCATTAATTATTCGCATTTATCGCGTATTAAGGCTGTCGGAGCAGCGAAAGAAAAGGAGCGATTTTGACACGTGCTTAAGTTGGAATTAAAAAATAATGCAAAACTTGAGCAAGGACTTCAGGAAAGAATGGAAATAATTTTCTCGTCAACGCCGCCTACTTTTTATTTTCTTCATTTTTTCCTCCTTCTTCCTCTCCTATTTAATCCTTCGCTCTCTTTATAGCGAAAAATTTCTCACTATTCCTTTGCTCCGGCTGATTCACTCTGCCGCGTTATCATTATTTATGTATTTCCTGCCTATATACATAAAATATATACATACGAAACAAGACTTTTCGGACGAGCTTTAAAACGCGTTTGTTCTAATACACCGCGCGCGTCTTCATCAGATTATGGATGCTGACGCAGACTCTTGTGTCTCAAGTACGGTGAAAAAGCCCGAGGAAATTCTAGTCGACGTCAAGAGAATGAGGCTCCGAGCTTATCCAGCAAAACAGGAACTCTAATTGCTCGGAATTATTAAGGATCTTCCCCTGCACTGAGCATGGACGTACCAAATATTCCAAACAATATCAGCTCCAATTTAACGTTAGCCTCCATTTTTATTCCTTTTTTTTTCATCTCCGCGGATCATATGGGT
Source organism: Diadegma fenestrale (assembly GCA_037043255.1). NCBI lineage: Eukaryota > Metazoa > Arthropoda > Insecta > Hymenoptera > Ichneumonidae > Diadegma > Diadegma fenestrale. The sequence goes on from CM073312.1 coordinate 3,185,174, forward strand.
CTTTTTGACCCGAACGACATCTTTTTATCGTACATCTTGTTTTTCATGACGTCTATAACCATCAACCGAGAGTATTTTAGGATTTTTTCAGAGTTTTGAACAATTGCAGAATTTTGACAGAATTTTTGGTTCCTGCAAAAACGGTCAACGAAATTTACGACTTTCTAGAATTTTTATTGCTGCGATGACAAATTTTTGGGATTAAAAAAACGAAAAAACGTTCAGTTGACGATTGAAAATTAAATTTCGTCAAAAAACGATATTTTGCTGAACACGTTGAACCAAATAATTCGGATAATTTGAAAAATTTCGTAATTTTGACAGTATTTTTGGTTTTTACCGAAACGGTCAGCCAAATTTACGATTGGAATGACAAAAATTTGCTTTCCGAGACTTTCCAGAATATTTCTTGCTGCAACGACAATATTTTTGGGATTCAAAAAACAAAAAAACGTTCAATTGACCACTGAAAATTAAATTTGATCAAAAAACGATATTTTCCTGAACACGTTCATCTAAATTATTTGGATAATTTGAAAAATTTCGTAATTTTGACAGTATTTTTGGTTTTTACCAAAAATTTGCTTTCCGAGACTTTCCAGAATATTTCTTGCTACGATGACAACATTTTTGGGATTGAAAAAACAAAGAAACGTTCAGTTGACCACTAAAATTTAAATTTGGTCGAAAAACGATATTTTGTTGAAAACGTTGAACTAAATAATTCGGATAATTTGAAAAATTTCGTAATTTTGACAGTATTTTTGGTTTTTACCGAAACGGTCAGCAAAATTTACGATTAGCATGATAAAAATTTTCTTTCCGAAGAGACTTTCCAGAATATTTCTTGCTGCGGTGACAACATTTTTGGGATTCAACGAAAAAAACGTTTAGTCGAACGTATCCAACAAAAATTTCTTCCCAACGAAAAGTGGCAGGACGAAAAGGTCCTCGTAGAATGAATTGAAAACTTTTCGGAACAGGCAAAAAGTTTGAAAATTTCAAAATACTTGATGCCTCGGTTCATCGACGAATAATGCATCACGCGGGACAATGGCCTCGCACCTGTAAACAATAGAGTTCAATACCGGGAGTACGTTATACGTCAGATATATGTATATATTGTTGTACAAGTGTCAGAGGACATAAATGATCGATTGTGCAATATGCAAGACCGAGAACTAATTACCGTCACGTCGAAACGTGCTGGTATAGAGTCTCTAAGCACGGCGTGCATACATTGGTCGTGGCAAAAGGTGTATAGATGTGTATGGGATTGGTTCATTGTTGGTGGCGATATTGGGCGAGATGGTGTTTCGATGTAGCGATCGAAAACAATCGATCTGCGGTTTTTCGAGGGCGCCGAGGCATTTAGATGGCGCGAGGCTGGCGCTGCATGCGCGGGGTTAAAGGATCCGAAATGTCTCGTGTCCTGGTCGCGATATCTCGTGAACACGTGGGGCTTCCATCATCCGGAAGGATTTGGGGAGTCTATGGGGAAAGCTACAATACACCATAGAGCTATGCTCTGGCGCATACGTGTCCTCGCGTCGTTATATATATACGGACTTGTATATAGATCGAAAGAGATTGTTCATGGATTCATGCCCTCGCGTTATTTGACCACCGACGGTCAGCTTGACGAGAGAGTGAGTTGGGCGCATGGACTTGCCGGGAAATTGGCAGAATGTATCGGACACGCATGCCTTCGTGTTTGCATATGGGTTAGAGATGCATCGGGCATTGATTAATGGCACGCCTGTTGCAGTTCGCTTACAATGCAATTTGCTTTACGTGCGCCCACACCGAACCAACCAATGTCAATGTGGCGCTGTGCGTCCCTTTTCGATATATACGTTTATTTTCCCAAACGTACTGATACGACCAAAATCTAAACGCACTGGGAATTTCATTGTGTCAAAAAAAATGTCGGGCAACTGAATATTTTTGGATAATTTGAAAAAGTTCGTTATTTTGACAGGATTTTTGGTTTCTAATGAAACGTTCATCAAAATTTACGATTGGAATGACAAAAATTTGCTTTTTGAAGAAACTTTTTGAAATATTTCTTGCTGCAATGACAAATTTCGATATATACGTTGATTTTCCCAAACGTACTGATACGACCAAAATCTAAACGCACTGGGAATTTAATTTTATTAAAAAACTTGTGGGGCAACTGAATATTTTTGGATAATTTGAAAAAGTTTGTTATTTTGACAGTGTTTTTGGTTTCTAACGAAACGTTCACCAAAATTTACGATTGGAATGACAAAATTTTGCTTTTTGAAGGATCTTTCTAGAATATTTCTTGCTGCAATGACAAATTCCGATATATACGTTTATTTTCCCAAACGTACTGATACGACCAAAATCTAAACGCACTGGGAATTTCATTTTATCAAAAAACTTGTCGGGCAACTGAATATTTTTGGATAATTTGAAAAAGTTGGTTATTTTGACAGAATTTTTGGTTTCTAACGAAACGTTCGCCAAAATTTACGATTGGAATGACAAAAATTTCCTTTCCGAAGAAACTTTCTAAAATATTTCTTGCTGCAATGACAAATTTTTGGGATTTTTCAAAAAAAAACGTTTGGTCGATCTTTTTCAAGGAAATTTTGTTCTCAGTGCGTTATTTTCGCGAGCTGTAAATTTTTGACTCGAATTTTGAAGCTTCCTGTACTCGTCGAGAGAATTTCAAGGGATGCAGGATGCGCAGCAGGCAGAGAATGAGAAAGAATGGACGTTATAGGCGTTCCCGGAGTATTCGCGAGAAGTGACAAAGCCCCGGCAAGAGAGTGACACTCCCGCGCGAAAGCTCGCGCGCGCGACAACTAATTAATCATTCAGGAAACGATGCAAGCGCGCACGAGGAAGAAAGGGAGTATTCGCATAGAGAAACAGATCGACAGAGACAAAGAGGGCATCCCGTTTCTCTATGCCCAATATTAATGCCGGTGCATCCATCCGAGAGAACACCCTCCGCAGTCACCCTCCCCCTACACGTTCCTGCAGCTACCTCTGCGCGTATATGCAACCAAATCGACAATATTCTCCATTGTCGTTTATTTTACCTTCCCCATTCATGCACAATCCATTGTTTTAGAATTATTTCAAATTCTCATGGGATTCATCCAAATTTTGACTCACTTTACATTTTTTCAAACTTCCATCAACTCCCCAAGGCTCATGTAAACTGAAAAAAAATTTTCTTCAAAAAACATCGATATTTTGTTGGAAAAACGTTTTTTTTTAAAGCCCGAAAATTTTGTCATCGCAGCAAGAAAAATTGCAGAAAGTCTCTTCGAAAAACAAATTTTTGTCATTCCAATCGTAAATTTCGTTGACAGTTCCGTTAGAAATGAAAAATGTCGTCAAAATTACGAAAATTTTGAAATTATCCAAAAACTATTCAGTTCACCGTGTTCGACGTTTTTTGACCAAATTTAATTTTCAGTGTATCATTTTTTATGGTGTCAATCGGGGAGGAAAAAAAACGCTTAAAAAACAAGATTTTCGATGAAAAATTGTGTCTTGGGTCAAAAAGACCCACGAAATCCCCGAATGGTTAATTTTGCGAGATTCAATCATTCAGTTTTTAGCTTGCATCGAAATTATTACGCGATACTGACGCCGTTGCAATTTCGAATCAAAAGGACATGGAAAAACGATGGAATCGATTTTAACGAACGACGAATGGAAATTTCCGATAAATTAGTCAAAATCAACGATCGAAAAAAAACGAAAAAAAATGTCGTGATCTTGAAAAAGTCAAAATGGACGTTCCAAAGAGTTTTGAAAAATGGAGCCAACGAATTGGCTGAAAGTTTGTCTGGAAAGCGAAGAATGTGGAGGAGAAACATGAAGAAATAATAAATCGACTGGCGATTCTCATTGAATTTGACAGAATGCGCTCGCGAGAGATAAATGTCGAAGTTGTTGGGTAGAATTTAGTGAAACTAGACAAGTTTATGGTTCCCTTGAGGAACGAATTGGGTCGAAACCACGATCGGACGTCTGGGAATGGTCCGAGGTGTGCGGAAAGCTTTGACCCATCGATCCATAAATAATGAACGGGCATGATAGCTCGTAAATAAAAATATATAGATATAAATTTCAAGAGAGATCTGAAGCAAACTCGAAAGACGTTTCGCATCGACTGAGGCACTTAATTTCTCGTTTTATTTTCCTTTTCTTCTCCTCCCTCCATTTTCAACCCTCGTATTCGTTCGGTGTGTTTTTTTCGTTATTTTTGTTTCGAACTTTCGTGCGCGCGTGTTTTATTTTCCGGGAGAATTCTCGGCTCTCTGCTCCGTTGTCGTCGCTCATTACATTTAGCCGAGGCATTAAAGCCGCGCGGGGCGAAGGAACGAGCGAAAAGACACACACCGACCAACAGAAGCCTCGAATAAGCGATTATACCGTTTCGTTGGCCAAGCCAAAAGCACAGAATTTGCATAACACACGCATTTTTGTACTGCTGGCTTTCCTTCGTCGCTCAACCACGCCGCCATTTACATTTTATTTTAATCGCCGTAATCGATCGAATCGTCCCATGGAATTAAAGCATCCGTACAGCCTCCCACGCGCTATCGCTCTAGCCCGGCGCGAACGTTCCAAAAGGGGTGCAGACTCTCGAAAGAGAGGACAAACAGCCTCCTCGCGTGGAAAAAGCTTCATCCGGCTACGTTTCCTTCTCTCGCTCTCGCTCTCCTGGCGAGATAGACGGAGACGCTGTGGACTTTGAATAAAAATAAAGTGCTCAGGAAATAGTCAGTCGTCCCTCCGATACGCATTAGCCAATAGGACGAAAAAGAGAGAACAAGCAGAAAGAGACGAGAAAACGAGACGAGTTACTTTTTAACGAGTTGCCCAAACTTTCGTTATTTCCAAAACACACACTGCTGCTTCGAATTCTCTTCAATTATAAAAGCCTTTTTGCTCAGGCTCTTCATCATTTCAATTAATAAGAAGCCGCACATGCACTGAAAAGAAAATTTTGTTGAAAAAGATCGATATTTTGTTGAATTCGTTCGACTAAACGTTTTTTTCGAAAAATCACGAAAATTTTGTCATTTTAGCAAAAAACATTCTAGAAAATCTTTTCGAAAAGTGAATTTTTGTCCTTCCAATCGTAAATTTTGGTGACAGTTCCGTTACGATGAAAAATATTGTCGAAATAACGAAAATTTTGAAATTATCCCAAAATATTTAGTTGGCTGTATTCAACAAAATATCAACGTTTTTTTTGACAACATTGAATTTTCAGTGTGCTGTGGACCAGATCACTGAAAACGAGATTTTGTTCAAAAAGATCGATCTTGACGTTTTTTTTTTTTGAAAAATCCCAAAAATTCTGCCATTGGAGTAAAAAAAAATCTAGAAAGTCTCTTCGGAAAGCAAATTTTTGTCATTTCAATCGTAAATTGTGTTGATCGTTTCGTTAGAAACCAAAATTACTGTCAAAATCACGACAATTTTTTATCTAATTTTCAAAATATTGACGTTTTTTGACGAAATTTTGAGTCTCCATTTTCCAGGATCTTCGTTAATTCTGTAAAAATTACGAAATTTTTCAAGTTATTCAAAAATATTCAGTTTAACGTGTTCAACGAAATAATTTCGACGTTTTTTTTTTACAAAATTGAATTTTCAGTGTAACGCCCGCGGAAATAAAAAATTGCGAAATCTTTTCATCGAATCGATCAATCATTCTGCACGTTTTTGATGCTTGGCGAGAGTCTAGGAAGCATTTTTCAGATTCCGCGCCATAAATAACTCCGGGTTAATATTTTTGCGTGCCGCGTATTTTCGTTTTCGGTCTCGTTATGCTCGAGCGATAAACCAAAATATTTATACTTTTTTGGCAATTAACGCGCATCATTTTCGGTTCCATTAATATTGCCCTGGCCGCGCATGTAATTCGGGCCACGAATACGCCGCATCGTTTAATCGCAGGGATTTATATTTCGCCATTTTTTTCATTCGCATGCGGAGCTCGATCAATCAAAATTTCGATTCGAACACAAAAATCCCGCAAGATTTACAATTTTTTTTTCGTGCCTCGTATTCTCGGCTCTACGTGGAATCGAGTACAAGCGAATCATTAAAATGGCATCAAAAGACACGAAATTACTTCGAAATGAGGCTCTCGCGAACACATTGAGATTTTCTGCTTTTGAATTCTGGTCCACGTCGATTTTGTGGTTCATTCAGTAGCGCCGACCCCACGATACCGAAAATTTCACCATAAAATTTGGCTAATCGAGTCATCGACGCGCTCTCAAGGCTGGAACAGCAGTTTTTTTTTTATTTCCCGAAATTCTGAAGCCACGAAACAAAAATTTTGTTGGAAAATATCGAAAATCGTTCGACTAAATGTTTTTTTTTCGAAAAATCCCAAAAATTTTATCATTACAGCAAAAAATATTCTGGAAAGTCTCTTCGGAAGGCAAATTTTTCGTAAATTTTGCTGACCTTTTGAATAGAAACCAAAAATACTGTGAAAATAACGAAATTTTCAAAATTATCCAAAAATATTTAGTTTACAACAAAATTTTATGAAATTTATGAAAAAATTCAAAATTTCGGCATCAACTTTTTTTTTCTCCATCTTCTCAACATCCCTGATGAATCTTGCGCTGATGGGAATGGTTTGCGAAAAGAATCGCGACAGTGACGAGTGCACGGGGCAACAGGATCGCGCGGGTTGATGATCGGACGAGCGCGACGACGGTGGGTCGTCGTCGATATTCCAATAATTCAAGGGTCGCACGTCGAGGCGTGCCACGCGTTCACCTACTGTAACAAATACATGTATATATATGTTGACGTAGTTGGAGGTTTCCCAAGGTTGGTCGGGTGTGCCTCTAATGGTGCGAGGTGTGCAAGTCCCTTCCCGTCGGCGCGATTCCCATGGGATATCTCTCGGTCCTTCGGTTTCACCGGCGATGCATCACTCTGTCCGCAGTCCCGTAACTCACCGCACACTCTGACATACACGCAAATTCTCACCCAGTATCGCCCCGGAGCTTGTATATTCGAGGCGACCATTTCTGGCTGACCCCCGTACACGCGTGTCCGGTTAAACGCGAGCCCACACACGTGCAACCGCACCAGAGCCGCGGGACCAAAAAATGCTCGAAAAAACGTTTTGCACCGGAATAATTAAATTAATTAAAAAAAAAAGTCAAAATTCCGTTCGAAACGATCGAAAATCCCATAAATTTCGTCATTGCAGCAAGAAATATTGTAGAAAGTTTTTTTCAACTTTTTTGTCATTTATTTTCAGTGATAATTACGATTTTTGGTTCATTTTTGCGGTAATTATGGAGCGGGGAGTTTTGGCCGGAAGCTTGACCATCAAAATCCCTTAGAATTTCAGCCGTGACAGGAATTCGGAGAGTTGGATGATTAATTGCGCAGGCAGATTCTTGCGGGAGGGAGTTGATTCATTTTCTTAGATGGTCAAGTGGCGTTGCTTGATAAAGTCAAACTTTGCAGGGGTTAAATGTTGTCGGGAAATAGTTGCGGGGGCGAAAAGAGACATAAAAGGGATTGGTCGGGTTATCGAGAACATTTGCAACCGCAGGGACATGTCGACGCTGAATACACCGAGTATATGAACTCGAGTTGGGAGCGCAGGAGCGAGCCAGACTCTCGCGCGATGTCCAGCAGCAACGCATCTAATCTAACCCTTCGGGACAAGTTAGTCCACGCGACTATGACCAACGTTCCGAGAGGGGGGACCATCCTCGACGGGGGTGGCTTTTGAGAAGGGTTCCCGTCGAGCGTTAACTCTACACTCTTGAAAGGACGAGCCCGCGCACGTAACGTATACGGAGTCCTTAACGTCGTACTCGCGACGAGATAAGTGAGAAAATGAAAAATTTTGTCATTGCGCGAGAAAGTCTCTTCGGAAAGCAAATTTTTTTATTCCGATCGTAAATTTTGCTGAGCGTTCCATTAGAATGCAAAAATACCGTCAAAATTACGAATTTTCAAAAATTATTCAACAAAATATCGATTTTTTTTTACTGAAATTCAATTCTCAGTCTAGTCACGCCCCCGCTCGCCGTAAACGCTTCCGGATTGGCCATTTTGTTAATTAGTCGAAATCTCAGCGACGCAGCATCCCGGAGGAAAATGCTCAAGGACTTTTATCCTGGATTTTGTCAAAAAACTGATAATTTGAAAAATTTCGTGATTTTGACAGAATTTTTGGTTTCTATCGAAATGGGCAGCAAAATTTACGATTGGAATGTCAAAATTTGCTTTCCGAAGAGACTTTCTAGAATATTTCTCGCTGCAATGACGAAATTTTGTGAATTTTTCAAAAAAACTTTCAGTATCCAAAAAAATATCGATCTTTTTGAATAAAATTTTGTTTTCAGTGTATTTTTTAAAAATGCAACTCTCGCGTCAGCCTGTATATAAACTGGTCGAGTGTAATGTTACACGAGCCGAAAGAATTTCCGGTTACGTTGTTCGCACTCACGAACACGATCCGTCACGCCAAGGACTTTATCGTGATTAATTATCCTGCTCGTTTTGGTTCGCTATTAATACAGACGCGGCGCGCGGGCATAGACATATTGAGGATCGTGTATTTGTGTGCGGCGTGCATGCCGATAGCTTTGCCCTTTAGGGATCAAACTCGCGCCCATTCCATCTGCGCGTGCATTAACCGGATGTACGTACACGATCACGCCCGCAAATGTGTGTCCGTTTGAATTACACAAATTGATTATTCTCATACGATATGCTTTTCTCCTCATTCCTCATTCTGTCAATACTGCCTCAACTATTTCTCATGATACACAATATTTATCGTCTTTCCATCTTTAATCAACATTTCGATTCCATTAAGTGGACCATCGCGACTTATTCAGAGCATCACGCGTCATTGTAATGATTCTATTGGCCTAACGGACGCCTTCGAGTACGACGGGCAAAAAAAAACGGTGATCAGAGTCCAATTCGTTTTCGATTCCAATCGTGTCTGCTGCGGAGGGAAATTATATAAAAAATTAGTGTGACGTCATGGTTTCCTCGTACAGAGTCATTTTTCATCTGGAGTTGAGTGAAAAATGTCGAAATTTGGTAAAAAATGAGAAAATTTGGCAAAAAATGTCAAAATTTGGTAAAAAATGAGAAAATGTGGCAAAAAATGTCAAAACTTAGTAAAAAATGAGAAAATGTGGCAAAAAATGTCAAAATTTGTTTAAAAATATCCAAATTTATCGTAAAACGTCAAAAGTTCGCCGAAAAATTTGAAAATTCGTTTTAAAATATTCAAATTTATCGTAAACGTCAAAATTTTGCCAAAAACTCTGAAAAATTGTTTCAAAATATCAAAATTTATCGTAAACGTCAAAATTTTACCAAAAACTCTGAAAATTTGTTTTAAAATATCGAAATTTATCGTAAACGTCAAAATTTCGCCAAAAACTGTCAAAATTTGTTTAAAAATATCCAAATTCATCGTAAACGTCAAAATTTCGCCAAAAAATATGAAAATTTGTTAAAAAATATCCAAAATTATCAAAAACGTCAAAACTTCGCAAGCAAATGTCAAATTTTCGAAAAAAATGACTTAATTTTTCAAAAAATGTCAAATTTCTCAAAAAATGACTAATTTTGGCGAAAATATCAAAATTTCCGCTATTTCCCGTAAAATACGAATAACAAATTGCCATGTAATTGCCAAAATCTTTTAGAGTTGCATTTTTATCGTAAAAACTCAATTAGTTGCGAAAATCTGAATTCCAGACGTTTTGGCCCAGAACAAGCAACGCGAATCCGTTGGGAACAATAATTCCTGAGGTGCCAAAAGTTTTTCCATGCCTTTGCCTTCTATTCTAAGCACTCCAGCTGTTAAGCGAAGTTTCTGAGCTGCGGATCGAGCGTCAGGCTCCCTCGGAGCGCAGTTGAGTCTGCGGGCATAATTTTTCCTCGATTTTCATCGGCTCCGAAGTGAAAGGGGGTTTGAAAATTGGAGTGTGATTAGCGGTACGTGTAATATTAAGGATATTGAGCGCGCAGCATGGCTCGTTCGAGAGCTGCGCGTTTTTCTACATTTCACGCTTGACTTGGATGCTCGGCGCGTGTTTTACAAGCGAGCAATTGCGTCGTGGTGCACCCTGCGTGAGAAGTTGGTTCGGATGTGCCCGAAGCAGCGATCTAAAAGGAGTAACGGAGCGAAAAGATAACAAAATCGAGATAACGCCCGCATAGCGTCATCTGTGCGCGCGCGTCAAAGCGCTCGCGATGAGCTCTCGTTGCCGCTCGACCCCAACGCACAATTTTATATTCACATTTATTATCAACGTGTTTATTTAAATGGGTGTAAAAAAATAACTGTCACGCTGCGTGTGCTGCGATCTACAGATTTTAAAGATAAATCGAGAAACTCGTCGTGTACGCACTCGCTAACGAACGGATACACAGTTTAAGGGCGAAATTATTAAGAGGGTGTCGTCGCGACGCACGTGGGCATGGCTGGACGCGGTCGGTGAATTTTTTTCCATTCCTTTCCATGCTCCAGCGGTTACTCCACATTTGTGTATCGCACGTGAGTGCATCGCGTGCTGACAACTTTTTTCTGGGTCGTTGTCGACCGCGAAGGGCTGGCAAAAAATTCATTAATTACCTGCGACCTGATCGTCAACTTTTCAGATGTTAAATTTGGATCAATTTCCAGTTCTGTCCACTCGAAACTCCGAATCGCGACACGAAACTCCAAAACTGACCTCGCTCAATAAGTTTGAAGTTTTTTTTTGCTCCCGCCCTTCGGTGCATTCTGACATTTGCATTTTTTTGCTGATGCTCCAATTAAATGCCATTTTTATCGTGGAATGTCGACCTGCTGCTCGTTCCCCAATCTGTCATGGTGATTCGGAATTCTTTGGACTTTCATTTCAGCTTATAATTGAGTGGAAATTCATGGAATCCGCGTGAGTAATTGAGCAGATAATTTTGCATTCCTACAAACAGCAGGAAGTGCATAATTCACATTGAAAAACGAGATTTTATTGAAAAAGTTCGATATTTTGTTGAATACGTTCGAATAAACTTTTTTTGTTTGAAAAATACCAAAAATTTTGTCATTGCAGCAAGAAATATTCTTGAAAGTCTCTTCGGAAAGTGAATTTTCGTCGTCCAATCGTAAATTTTACCGACCATTTCGTAACAAACGAAAAACACTGTCAAAATTAAGAAACTTTTCGAATTATCCAAAAATATTTAGTTTACAAAATATTAAAAATATTTTTTAAATATTTTGGTTAATTCCAATCAAAACTCTTCACATTGATTTGGAGACATAAAAATCCTCCATTTTTTTTTATTACTCGAAAAGTTCGTGAAGCAAAACGACAATATGGCTATTCTCGAGTGGATAATCGAGTCTACGATCACTCGTCGTTCCTGTACGTGTGCATGTCTATAAGTTTAGTACTTATAATGGACTTCATTCCCCAACTGTATCGATATAGGGGAGAGGCGGGCAAAGTGGGGCAAAATGGACCACCCCTGGAAAATGATGAAATTCCCATTTTTTTTAATCTTAAAATTCAGAATCGTGCATGAAAATGATCAAATTTTTGAGATTTGAGAAAAAAAACAATTTCACTCATTTTTCGGGGTGGCTTTTTGCTCCTCATTCTAGTTTTCCCCACAATCCCCAACATTTCTATGAAATATACGGATATTTACGAACGTGGCTAAAAAAACATGAAATTTTGATATTTTCTGAGACCTCAAAATTCAAAATTCGTTGAAAATCTCGCATGAAAATGATGAAATTTTCAAAATTTGAGTCAGAAACAATTTCACCCATTTTCCGAGGTTGCTTTTTGCTCCCAGATCCATTTCCCCCCACCAGCCTCTAAATTTCTATAAAAAACGTGGAATTTTAATATTTTTTGGAATCTAATTGAAAATTTGTTGAAAATCTTGCCGGAAAATGATGAAATTTTAGGGATTTTGTGAAAGAAACAATTTCACTGATTTTCCGGGCCTGCTTTTTGCTCCCAGATCCATTTTCCCCCACCAGCCTCTAAATTTCTATAAAAAAACATGGAATTTTAATATTTTTTGAAATCTAATTGAAAATTTGTTGAAAATCTCGCACGAAAATGATGAAATTTTAGGGATTTTGTGAAAGAAACAATTTCACTGAATTTCCGGAGCTGATTTTTGCTCCCAGTTCCATTTTCCCCCACCATCCCCTCAATTAGTGTAATATACAGATATAGACGAGTGTGGATATTGTGTATAGAATATAAGTAACGTGTTAAGACCAACAAGGAAGAATGGTGCATTAGTCACACACCATTTTACCACCAGGCGTGACGTGCACGCTTTTTTGTGATCGTTAATTCGAGTCTTTCTGAATAGGCGAGGAGTGGGGGACGAATCGCCCCTCTCGCATGTCATTCGACGACGCAGAGTCCTAGTTTGCTCAACACACTGACAGGCAAATGTATATTCATATATGTGTATGAATATACATCGACGTGTCCGAGTGTATAAATGATTTTGAAGCGACTCGATCGAGGCCCCTTGCTCGTATAATATCGTGCTCGGTTTCTCTCTTTCCCGCGCGTTTTAAAAATCCAGCATGGCTGTCCGAACGCCCGTCGCATTCGAGCGAACCGGTCACGTGGCGTTATAGGGGTGCTCTGTCTTCGTAATGCATTCATCGTCACATATTCACTCGCCCCATCTCCTCATCGACGTATTTCTTTCCCTCTCTCTCGCGTTATTTCGCCCATTTATTTATATTTATTTTTGACGTCGAGCAAACTTGCCCAACGACTCTCCGAGCCTTGAAGATTTTTTCGCTTCCACTGAGAACGAGATTTTATTAAAAAAAGATCGACTTAAACTTTTTTTTTTTGGAAAATCCCAAAAATGTCATTGCAGCGAGAAATATTTTAGAAAGTCTCTTCGGAAAGCAAATTTTTGTCATTCCAATCGTAAATTTTGCCGACAATTCAAAATATCGACGTTTTTTGAAAAAAATAATCATTTTCGACAACGAAATTTTTTTTTTTTTTTTACGAATCGTTCGTCCAAGTTGATGAAAAGCTTTCCAACCAAAAAGCTCGAACTCTTTCACACTGTAAGTCTATAATTAAAAAACTGCTGTCACCGATTCCCGAGGAAATTCAATGGCCATTATAATAATAATACCGGCAATAATGATAAGCAACAATGTATCGCGTGGCTAGGTCGCTCGAGGGCACGTCCTTCGACATCAAAGTGACGTCCCTATTGCTGCTTCCCCCCCTCCCCCCTCCCTCCGTCTTCCCTTACCACCCCTTCAACGTATTCACCCGAGCATGACTAATGAGATTCATTTTGTATTTTACAGTTAACCCTCTGATCCCTCCCTTGGCGCATCGACCATATTCTTTTCGTCCTTTTCTCTGCATCCCGATCTTTTGCCCTTGCCTCCCTGCGTCCCTGACTCTCTGCTCGAGACACCGCGACTGTTGAGCGAGCGAGACAGACTTTCAGTTTCAATTTCTCCTCGCCACAAGTCTTTACAGAATTCAAATCACTCTTGGCTGATACTTATCCATCTCGAATATTTAATCATCAGAATTTCCCTGTCGACAAACTTTTTTTCTCGAAATTCACAAAAAAAATACTTCGTGACGGATTATTAATTTCCAAAAATCGAAAATGTCGACATCGGGTTCAAAAAGAAGGGAAAAACGATTCAGAATTTGTTCAGATTGTGGTTTTTGTCTAGAAAAATTATTTTTATTGATTTTTACTAAATTATTATTATTTTTATTAAATTTAAATATTTTTGGATTTAATAACGAGGCAAATATTCAGTTTTCTCGAACATTTCATCATCAGAATTGTCTTGTCGATGAAAAATTCATTTTTTCTCGAAATTCACAAAAAAAAAATATTTCGTGACGGATTATTAATTTGCAAAAATCGAAAATGTCAACATCGGGTTCAAAAATAAGGAAAAATGATTGAGAATTCATTCAGATTTCTAGTTTTTGCCTAGAAAAATTATTTTTATTATATTTAAATATTTTTGTATTTAATAGCAAGGCAAATATTCATTTTTCTCGAATTTGTCACGATCAAAATTGTCCCGATGGCAAACAAATATTTATTGACTTATTTTATTGATTGAAAAATCCCACACAAAAAACGATTTAGAAATTTATTTAAATTTCTAGTTTTTGCGTAAAAAAAAATTCATTTTTTATGTCTTTAAGCGATCCCACTCGAAATTCTTCTTGAATTTTTCCTTCGAATGGAGAAAGAAAAGAAATTTTCACACGTAGAGAAATTGGGGGGCTGAAAAAGCCCTAATTTTTGGGTAGCACTCGAAATGCGTGTGCTGTTGAGATTTAAATCGACGTGATAGAGGTCCGTGATTAATTCTTGGTGTACTGGACACGTGACGATGTGCGACCGAGTGAAAATGGTTAAGGGCTCGGCTAATAAGAAAAACGATCGGTCTGTAAAATTGTGGGCGCGAAAACGTATTCAAAAGAGAAAAATAAAGAGAGAAAAACACGTCACACTGATTGCACATCCGTTTCCGGGCGGAGAAAACGTCGCTGTGCTTATTTCGTTGAATGTCCCATTGTAAAATCAACCCCTGCGTGTATATTCGCACAGCGAGGACGAAGAGACCGAAACATAATATTTATTGCCGACTTCCGTTCAATTAGGGCTTGACGGTTCATAGAGAGGGGTTGTTGCCTTCGACGCCGCACACTCAACATATATATATCCCTTTTTCTCACTACCAAATCCATCGCTTCTCACACAAATCCATACACACACATATATACACAAAAATCCCCTAAGCTTGTCTGTCTTGGAGGCATTTCAACTTGTATCTCTTTCGATCCTTTCGAAATACCCTGTCGCTCTGTTATTCGAGACACTCAGAATGGGGTGCGCGATCCACACATATGCGCTAACACCAGTTATTTCTAAATTCAATAATAGAAACGCAGGCATGAGATTTCACTCGAGATTTTATCGCGAGGGTCAACAAAACTTTGTCAGGAATAAACATTCCAGCACTTTTTCCAATTTTCTTTAATTATTCATTAACATTTTGCTTGTTTAAACATTCGATCGATACTCGAGGCTCGTCGACTGGAAGTAGAAATTTGGGGCGAATTTATCATTTGATATGAAAACTAATTGTCTCTAATTATTATATTTATATTTATTTTTCATAAAGTATAACAAAATTTACATAAATATATTAGAAATAAAAATTATGATATAATTTATTTCCATTTTTTGTTTATTTATATTTAAAAAATGAATTACGAAACAATTTATTCAACAATTTTAATAATATGAAGAAATTATCATGAGATTTCACTCCAGATTTTATCGCGAGGGTCAACGAAACTTTGTCAGGAATAAACATTACGATACAGAACTTTTTCCAATTTTATTTAATTATTGATTAACATTTCGATTATTTAAACATTCAATCAATACTCGAGACTTATATTTATATTTAATAAAGTATAACAAAATTCATGTAAATATATTTTTATACATTAAAAATAAAAATTATAATATAATTTATTTTTATTTATATTTATTTATATTCAAAAACTGAATTACGAAACAATTTATTCAAAAATTAAAATAAAATAAAGAAATTATTATGCAATTCATTTGCATTATTTAGATTTTTAATTTTACAATTTATTTGTAATTGAATTATTGTTATTAAAATTCATATTTATAATCAATAAAATTCATCTTGAATGATTAATTGATGGATAAGCTGAAAATAGTCGTAAAGATCGATGATTGATGCCAAAAAATCTCGTTAATTCTGACGTAATAATAAAATACGATGTACAAATGAATTAATTTGATCATTGATGCATAAAATGATTGAATTAATTTTCGTCAATTTTTAATAAATGTGCAGATCGATTTAACGAGCAATAATCGAAAAAAAGGAGTTTTGAGAGAATTTCGACAGTCTGAACGTGTCTCGAAACGTGGACAAGTATAAATAGCGCTTTTAGATGAGAGAATTCATCACAGGTCCCATGGTGTAATGGTTAGCACTCTGGACTTTGAATCCAGCGATCCGAGTTCAAATCTCGGTGGGACCTTCGAGCATCACTTCGGTTTTTTTTTTCGATTTTTTTTTCTCCATCAAAGTGAATTCTGTGGCATTATTTTTCTTATCAATCTAGTCGATCCGTTGAGTAACATGCAATTTTTATTTCATCGCTTCTCCCTTTTGCTATGCCGCGATGCTCACGCGCGCCAACGAGCTGCAATTTTTATCGAGCTCAATTTCGATGTCGTACGATCGAACTGAGAAAGTATTACACGCTTGTAATGTAATTACCTTTCCATTATTCACGTTACGCGGTATTCTCCGACCTCGTCCCTTATCCCCCCCCCCCCCTGCCACTGTCAGAATCTCGATTCGTACAGGAAATTCCCTGCCGAATCGACGAGTCCGGCTCATTTTTTTTTTAACTCGTTCGATAATTTTTTAATCGCTCCGAAAATTCTTTGGGCCATTGAAAATAAATAAAAAACATTAAAATTAAGTAAAATTAAATTATTTTTTACGATTTTTGAGATCGTGAAATATTTTTGGAAAATTTGAATTTTGCGACGTTTCTCGATGTAAGGATTGCGGATTTTTATTTTCAATGTGCAGCGATAAAAATTGAGAATTATTAGGAGATTCATTTTTTTTTCAGCCTCTTAATCTTTGACATTTAACGCCCCATACTTTTGTACACACTCGCTCGTTTCCTTATCTCTCGTTTTAGCAAGCGGAGTGATTGGATGCACTGGGCTCGTGAGTCTCTCTGACAGGTCTTATCTCTCATCAACAAAACCACTCGACGATTGTCGAGACTTTTATTGTTCGCAATTGCACAAAATTTCTCTCCGTCCCTTTATCTTGCTCGGGTCTTTTAAAAATCTCACCCCACAGCGAGTTTTATCGATTATTTTGGACGAAGTGCATCGAAAGTGGCGAGGAAATTATAATTCTACTTCGATAAATTCGTTCAAAATTAATGAAAATTTCGTGAATTCAAATAAATTTGGATTTTATACAAAATTTGAGAGTTGCATTTCGAGTTGGTTGTGTTTATTGTCCTCGTGGCAAATTCTCACTCAACTCCTCGGAGAAGTTTCAGTTTTTTGACTCACACAAGGAAAAATGCTCGAAATTTTGACGAAAATTTCAAAAACGTGAATAAGCTAGAGATTGGCTGACATTTTAATGCCAAAATCGTCGACGGTGCAGTCGCGAAAACTGTTTCCTCCCAGATTTTTATCACAAAATCAGATTTATGCACTTTTTTTTTCAAAAATCTCAAAAATGTCATTGCAGCGAGAAAAATTCTAGAAAGTCTCTTCGGAAAGCAAATTTATTTTCGCTAGGAACGAAAATCATTGTCGAAATTTCGAAATTTTTAACATTATCCAAAATTATGCTCAATGATGTCGATTTTTCAATGAAAATTGATCAATTCGTATAAAAGTGATAAAATTTTCCACGACGTAAACATCTTCGCCATGCAAAATCGTTTCCTGCTGCTGTCGATCTCAATAGTTGGAGACGCGCCCGCACGATCTTGTCGTGAAATCTCATATTCATTGAGACATGAAATTAAGGTAATTAACCATCGCTGCCTGGGGGGGGGGGGGGGGGGGGGTTGGCTTTGAAATAAGGATTTTGAGAAGGGGGTCAAAAAGTATAGAAAAGCTTGAGCAGGTCGAAAGGTTGGTCTGCGGAAAGGAGGAGATTCGAGTTGGGATCGTTACCGGAAGTTCATCAAGATGTGACAACGCCACCGTGAAACTGGATCTCGCATCGGAGGTGGCAACTCGGAGTTTGTCTATGGTTCGCGCGCTCTTTATTTCTCTTCTGTCTCGAGCGGATACCCGAGGCTCTCGTAAAATACTTTCTCAATTTAAATTTGAGTCGATCTTTGGAGCAGCACACGCTCCGAGGTTTAACTGGGTAAAGTACGAGGAGCATATACGAGCGTGATGCTCTCGCGAGTGAGCTTAACGAGCGTAACCATCCCTCTTAACCACCCCCGCCTGCCCCTTGATCCCCGGTAACTCGAAGACCGCTGGCGCCCTCAAACCGAACCTCCCATCTCTATAAAATATCGCATGAAATGAGAAAAGCCCGGACACTTGTGAGTTTCGATCTTGGCGTAGATTCATGGACCGAGATATAGGAAACATCTTCTCGTATCTTTGACGGAGGGCCATCGAGCTTTATCCTTTATATTCACACACACACAGACACTCGTATATATTGGCAATATTTAAATTGTGTGTGTGTTGGAAGATCCTGAGGGTATGTGAGCGATATAATGGTCTTGAGGAGTGTTTGCGAATGGCTCGTTCTATGATCTCTGAACGAGTTTGTTACGCGTCGCGCGCATATCAGATCGAGACGCTTCTCCGAGACTCTCTCCCCCCTTTCAATCGATCTCTGGACCAATGTTTCTGCGAATAAATAATTCAATCACACTCCAGTACCGAGAGTTTGGGATTTTGATAGGGGATTATCATCTTGCCTGGTGATTCTGTGGGTTGATGATTCTCCGACACTGAAAACTCGATTTTATTGGACGAGATCGATTTTTTGTTGGATACGTTCGATTAAACTTTAATTTTGTCATTGCAGCAAGAAATATTTTAGAAAGTTTCTTCAAAATGCAAATTTTTGTCATTCCAATCGTGAATTTTGGCGAACGTTTCGTTAGAAACCAAAAATCCTGTCAAAATAACGAATTTTTTCAAATTATCCAAAAATATTCAGTTACCCGACAAGTTTTTTGATAAAATGAAATTCCCAGTGCGATTAGATTTTGGTCGTATCAGTACGTTTGGGAAAATAAACGTATATATCGAAATTTGTCATTGCAGCAAAAAATATTCTAGAAAGTTCCTTCAAAAAGCAAATTTTTGTCATTCCAATCGTAAATTTTGGCGAACGTTTCATTAGAAACCAAAAACACACCGTCAAAATAACGAACTTTTCGTTAGTCTCGGAAGGCTCGGAGGAAAGCGAATTTTCGTCATTTCGATCGAAAATTTTCAAAGTATCCAAAAATATTTGGTTTGCCTTGCTCAACAAAAAATATTCGACGTTTTTTGAATTTTTAAATTCTTAATGGCAGATTATTTTTGTGCTTTCGTCTCGATGGCCCGGAATCGACGCGCGTGATAACGTTGCGATAAAACGGAGCACAAAACTGTCAGTTATTGAGAATAATTCAACGTGCGGCTTGATTTTCTTCTCGAGAAATGATAAAAATCGCGATCCACTTATTTCTGGCTCGAGTTTAAAGTTTCGCAAATGGTTTGTACGTCCCGCAAAGATTTCGATAGCGTATTACACGCGGATACGTTCGTGTCTTGAGAGTCGCGGAGTTTCAACTCGTTTGGGTCATAAAGCGACGCCATCGAGCCTTATCCTCCTCGCTGCTCTCGAACATATAACGTCGCCCCCGTTTCTTTCTCGCGTTTAGCTCTTTCTGACAAATTCGATCCTCCCTCCATTTATACGTCGATATATACATGTATTTATAAAATCTTACTACAAGTTATAAGATACAGAGCTCGGGTATCAAATTCGCCACGGCCGATTGGATCCCAAACATTTTATCGGGTTTAATTTTAAGAGTGAGTGCCTTGGGCATTAAATCCCTTAACAGCTTCCGAGCAATAAATAATATTATGCATACAGTTGAACTTTTCAAGCTCTTCCTTGCCGCATTTTCGTTTGCCGAAAAGAATCGTTGTCGTGTGGATTTTCGTCGCTTGATTGTGGATTTCCCGCGTTTTTCCATCTACAGGCAGCCACAAAATCCCGAAAATTGACACTGCAAATTCAATTTTCCCAAAAAAACGTCGATATTTTGTTGAGAACGTTAAACTCACTTTTTTGTTGATAAATTTGATGTTTTCCCAATTTTGACAGGATTTTTGGTGCCCAACGAAACCGTCGGCAAAATTTACCGAAAACTGACACTACAAATTCAATTTTTGTAGTAATTTCGGTACCAAAAATACCAAAAACCGACACTGCATATTCAATTTTTCCAAAAAAACGTCGATATTTTGTTAAGAACGTCAAACTAACTTTTTTGTTGACAAATTTGACGTTTTTCCAATTTTGACAGTATTTTTGGTGCCCAACGAAACCGTCGGCAAAATTTACTGAAAACTGACACTACAAATTCAATTTTTGTAGTAATTTCGGTACCAAAAATACCGAAAACCGGACACTGCAAATTCAATTTTTCCAAAAAAACGTCGATATTTTGTTAAGAACGTTAAACGAACTTTTTTTTTCGATAAATTCAACATTTTTCCAATTTTGACAGTATTTTTGGTGCCCAACTAAGCCGTCGGAAAAATTTACGATTGGAATGACAAAATTTTTGGGATTTTTCGAAAAGAACACTGAAAATTCAGTATTTTCAAAAAATTTCGATATTTTGTTGAAAAATTTCTTGGCTTGACAAAATTTTTGGAATTTTTCGAAAAAAAAATCCGTTTAGTCGAACGAATCGAACAAAAAATCGATCTTTTCCAATGAAATCTTGTTTCCTGTGGAGAAAAGTCGTCGTTGCTCCTGTAATTAATAAGGATCCTGTTGATTATTATTTGAAAGAGCCTGTAGAATATTGTTATAGCGCGTGTACAGAGAAAATACTTGAGGTGGGGAAGGGGGAGGATTGAAAGAGAGCTGCGAGCCTGGGGGCAATTAAATAAAATGTGATACGCAAGCAGCGGAGTTATGACTGAGAATCTTTATGGTTTATGACCAACGGCGTATTCCTTAAATCCAGACATAAAGCGGATCCCTTTTCGCATCCTATTACAGCCCCATTTTTTTCTGCGGATCTGATAGGTCGTTTTCAAAGCAAACGAATTTTATAATGCATGAAAAAAAATGGTTTTCTTGGGCGAGTCAATAATTGAATGCTTGTTTCTGGTTGCGAAAGATTTTCGATAGTTTTTATGGCTCAAAGCATAAAAATCCCATGGTGTCCGCCATTTTGGTACCAAAAACTGCATCTCGTTTTTATTAACTAAAAACTTATTTACGAGAAAAATGATTACACCTAATCAGGACTATATGTATTCATAAGAATGGAGACAGTTGACGCGAGAAGAGTTTTTGGTGAGGCAGAAACGAAATTCTCCAAGAACAACCCCCTCGTCGCGGTCGTACACGAGCAGGAAACGCCGCGAGCCAATTTTCTCTGCTCGCTCGTAAAAGTCCGCTGTTGAAGATTTACGCGCGTCACGGCAATTATAACGTGTTTTATAACAACAAAAAGTGAGGAGGACTCTTCGGCAACTCTTATGCCACCCCCCGGCCTCTCGCAACAACCCCCATCCGCGCAGCGCATCCTTGCGATGCTTCTCTCCACGAGACCAAGACACGCTTCTTATTCTTACGATGACGACCGGTGCAAAACCACCCCCTCGAACTTATATCGTAAAAACGTTATTAGACTGCCTGATGCGTCTCGCCAACCCCCTGCAACCCTCTATTTCTATACACAACACTCGCGCTCCGATCTTGTACCAAACTCCGCCGTTTAAACAAGCAAAAAATTTCTTTATTCAGCCTCTTTAAGTGCCCCAGCTTTGCCGCATCAATAGCTTCCTGGATATTTGAAAAACGTTCGTAAAAAAAATACAAATCGGCTCGCAGCACTTTTCGCTCCTTTCCAGAGGCTCCTCCAAGTCAAATCACGAGATTTTTGAGAAGGACCTTGTGTGCAAAATTTCCTATCGATAGAATTCCTTCAAATTCGAAATCGCGCAATTTTAAGGGGTTTTACCATGAACTCGAGATATTTATTCATAAAAATCGCAGTTTTTAGTAGTTTCTCATGAGAGCGAGTGTTAAAAATTGCAATTCTCAAAATTAAATATTTCGAGTTATAAATGGCGAAGCCTCTCGAAACTTTGCACACGCTTTTATGCAACATCGAAGAAACTTTATTGAGTTTTTCAAAAAAATCGGTCGTCAAATTTCATCGAAATTTTGGTTTTTATATAAAAAATACAAATCACCTCGGAAAATTTTGAATTTTAGAGTATTTTGTTCTTTAGTCAATTTGTAACAACTTTTTAAAATGAAATTGGGCTCGCGAGCCATTTTGTATGCAAGAAAAACTGAGAAGAAACATTTTGATTTGGACGTCGGCAAACAACGTCCTTAAAATCGTTATTTTCTTCATAATTTTCAACAAAATGGCACAAAAGGTTCGAAATTCCGGTTCAACAGAGAGAAAATAACTCGTAGCTGGTGATTTTTCCCAGTTCGAATATTACAGGTGCAGGATATTACAAGGCCATACGTAACTGCCTGCAAAAATTGTTTGCCTAGCAAATTTTACAGATCGTTTTATACAGCATAGTTATATGCTTGGATGTATATTGTCGTAAGAGGTTTTTTACTGCGGCTTCTTTATATTACGTACGCTTGAAGGAATATTCTCTTTATACAGCATCTTTTTGTCTCTCGGTTAAACGGGACCGGTGGATGTGCAGGCCGGAGGCTAAATACCAATATATAAACGTTCGTACGTGTACGAGTTCATTTGTAGACGAAAAGGCAGCGAATAAGAAGCTCGAGTATTGGAATCGCCGGGAAATTGAACGGAAAATAAAGTGGATGGAGTTTTTCAGTTTCTTCGTAAAGAAAAATCCAATTACGAGCTTTAATTCGCCACTTTTTATCCTGTAATTATAAATTGTTGATTTTTTCCTATTTTTTTTGTTGTCCCACTGAAAATAGGATTTTATTAAGAAAAAAAAAGAATTTTTGATGACGATTTCGTTGGAAACCAAAAATACTGAAAAAATAACAAAGTTTTTTGACAAAATTGAATTTTCCGAGTGACGATGATCGGATGCGAGTGTCTCTTGTGATTCAGCATGGAAATAACATTCGTACTAGACTTGGCAGGCATCGCGGATACCGGAACAAGCCTTAACAACAGTCTGGGTAGTTTTAGTGACTTAATTATCGCGATAAAGGGTAATTACGTCGAAAGTCGTCGTCGTCGTCGTCGTCGGTAGCAGCGAAGCATTTTGTCTTGCACTTAAGTAAACTCGTATAACGAAGAGGCATGCAAAAATTTCATTCTGTTTTGTCTTTACGACATTAACCCTTATAAATATATGTCTATTTTACTTCCATCGCATTTACTTACCCTCTGCCCTCGTGCTGTTGGCCTCGTCAACACTGCTCCCTTGGGTTTTCGGTTACGGCCATAATTTTATAGTTTTATGTTAACTTCATCGGCTGCAGAAGATTTTCTTCGGCTTTTTCGAGGGTGAGGGCACGACGCCACGTTTCGATTTAAAAGTTTCACGACGCTGCCTTTAATGGCGACTGTGGCACGTCCCGGAATGAATAAAATGTCAATTCGGGACGAAAAATTATCGTTTCTGCCAGTAAAAACGACTTGATTCGTTTTTTTATTCACTTTTAATAATTTTATTCTGATTTATTCGACAATTTTTCAATTATTTTCAATTTTATTCATAATAAATTAATTATGAAGAATTATTTTGATTTTTTTCAAGATTTCGACTTTTTTGAAGTTTATTTATCAACAAATTGATTCGTTTATCGATGAGTTTTAAACAAAACGAATAAATCGGACAAACTACATCGGAGTGGCCGTTGAGATACAAATTTTCTGAGCAAGAACGTCAAGCCTTCGATAGCTCAGTTGGTAGAGCGGTGGACTGTAGTAGGAAAGTAAACGCGGAAATCCATAGGTCGCTGGTTCAAATCCGGCTCGAAGGAAAACATTTTTTTTTTGCAATTTTTTAAAATTCGACTTGCAAGTTGCATTGATTTGTGACGAACGATGTTTGGATGATTTTCCATTATGAAAACTCGAGAAATTCTTCGCTAGAGACTTGGAAAAAAAAAAAAATGTTCGTGCTTTGCTCCGGGTGGAAATAAAAAGCAGGTCCCACCGAGATTTGAACTCGGATCGCTGGATTCAGAGTCCAGAGTGCTAACCATTACACCATGGAACCGCACGAACAAAATTCGCTGGAAATTTTTATTAAACACGATGAACTGAATATTTTTAGACAATTTGAAAATTTTCGTAATTGCGACAGGATTTTTCGTTTCTAACGAAACGTTCAACAAAATTTACGATTGAATGACGAAAATTTGCTTTCCCAAGAGACTTTTCAGAATATTTATTGCTGCGATGACAAAATTTTTGGGATTTAAGGTAAAAAACGTTTAGTCGAACGTATTCAACAAAATATCGAGCTTTTACAATGAAATCTTGTTTTCAATGGTTTAGAGACATTCCATTACCATTCCATGGGCTTTCTATGGCTATAGATAAACATAAATATATACAGAGACCGAAATGGAGTCCGTCCCTCGGCAATAGACCGAACGTCGTTACACCGGACGCGAATTCCAATTACAAACACCTGTAATACGGAATTACATCAAACTCACGTTTTCGGGGCTTTCGATTGTCAATTTGACCCGTGTCGCCAGCAGCGCTTCGCTCCACAAAACACATCGTTACGACATTGTCTATATAACGCATATACATGTCTATATAAATGCTCGGATAACCATCAAGGGAATAATCCACCTGTTATCGTGTACAGGACATTTCCCATTGATCGTTGTTTCAGTCTGATTGAAAAAAAAACACATTGACGATGAAATGCCGATGTTGTTCATTCATTATTATCGATAAAAAGCTCGCTCAGGTGCAGCTGCAGCGAGTAACAATTGATCCAAAAATCCCCAACGATTTTCCAAATTTCCGACCACGAAATTCCACAAATAAATACAAAAAATTAAATTTTGTTGAAAAATTTCGTAATTTTGACAGTCTTTTTCGTTCCTAACGAAACAGTCGGCAAAATTTACGATTGGAATGACAAAAATTTGCGTTCCCAAGAGACTTTTTACAATATTTTTGATATTCCAAATCAAAAATAACAAAAATATAAAATTTAATTAATCGAGTGTTGAATTAATATTGAAAAATTGAATTGAAATATTAAAAATTTTGAATGACAACATTTTTACGATTATTTCAAAATAAAAAAATCAGCAGATTTTGTTTTATTTGAGATTTTTTGAGATTTTATTTGAGATTTTTCAAAAAAAGCGATTTATTGCGACAATTTATGCAAAAATCCCTAACGATTTTCCAAATTTCCGACCACGAAATTCCACAAATAAATACAAAAAAAAAATTAAATTTTGTTGAAAAATTTCGTAATTTTGACAGTATTTTTCGTTCCTAACGAAACAGTCGGCAAAATTTACGATTGGAATGGCAAAAATTTGCGTTCCCAAGAGACTTTTTACAATATTTTTGATGTTCCAAATCTGAAATACTGAAAATATAAAATTTAATTAATCGAGTGTTTAATTAATATTGAAAAATTGAATTGAAATATTAAAAATTTTGAATGACAACATTTTTACGATTGTTTCAAAATAAAATAATCAGCAGATTTTATTTTATTTGAGATTTTTTGAGATTTTTCAAAAAAAGCGTTCAGTCGATCGTTTCCTACGAAATATCCAACTTTTCCAATAAAATCTTGTCGTCAGTGTTAATTAAACACGAACTTTGTTTAATTTCTCAGTGTAATTGACAATAACATTGCGCACATGGATACAAACATGTTATATCTGTTTACGTTTACAATAGTGCGTGGACTGTGCGCAGGGCATGTACATCTGAACTGCTGAATGTGTATAGAGATCAAGATCCGTTGCGATTGAGATCTGTCCCAAGAGACGTCCCCAAGGGGTGCAGACGATGCAGTCACGGTGTCCAAGTAATTAATCAGGAGTGTATATAGCCACGTATATAAATACATATGTGATCCATTGACAAATACATATTACACACATAAGACGTAACGTACATTACATACAATTGAAATAATTCCATATTCACTCCATGCTCTCGAAATAAAGACAATTCTATAGAAATTTCTATATACATTTATATTTATCGTGCATAAAATACATGCCAGTGTTATTGTGTTTTATCCATGGCGTTGACTATTTCCTGTCACCCCCGTACAATCACTCTAGTGGAAACCACTCAAATTAATTTCAAGTTGAACAAACATATTCTTCGAGAGATCTGACGGGACGGCCTGCGACATCCAATCAGCTCGTTTCTCCCTAACCCCCGAAATCTATGGGCGAGGGTTATCGAAAATGATGGATTCACTGCCAGTAAATACGTTTTTGTGTATAAATGTGTCTGAATATCGCTCCTGGCATCGATTAATTTGTTGTTTTTTGTTTGTTCGTCCCAGTTCGAGGCAGCGGATAAAAAATAATGATAATAATGAGTAACGAAATAAATGATGGAATAAATAACAACAAATTGTAAATTCAAACAAATTCCTCTAAGGGAAATTAATTTTCTTTTTTTTTTCTTCATGTAAATTTGGCTTTTTCGTATTTTCGATACATTTTTTTGTTTCCTTTAGTAAATTTGGTCATCGCAGCAAGAAATTCTCTCTGGAAAGCAAATTTTTGGCATTCCAATCGTAAATCACGCTGACTGTTTCGTTAGGAATCAAAAATGCTGTCAAAATAATCAAAATTTTGGAATTCCCCAAAAATATTTCGTTCACCGTGTTTTTTTAGCTTTCGGCATTTTTTTTTTCAATTGATAAAAATCGTAAAGATTGCTCGAGTGAAAAAAAAACGTTGATTTATTTTTTTTTGCTCGTTGTCTCGATTCCATTTTCGATTGGATTTCGACCACGTGTTAAAACGGCGCTCTCCTTACGGTTGGTTTGTTGGTGACTGACAGGACAGTCGCGCATCGCGCAGAGAGAAAGAAAAAGTGAGAAACTGCGATCATCCCTTGCGCGCACCCCCGCACGAATTCGTCCTGTTTCGAGCGAGCATACCAGGACCGCACGAAAGTCTCTTGAATGAGATTTCTGTATGGGAACACGCGTCAAACACGAAAGACAGAAAACACCAGCGTGTCGCGTTACGCACCGAAGGTGGCGACTCTCGCTCGTCAAAAACTATGTGACACATTTGAGGGAGCAACGCGAGGAGGGGGGGGGGGGAGGAAAAAGGGAACAAGTGGCATTGTTAAATCGTTTTAGATTCGATCACTCGGATGAATCACAGATTTGGCACGCTCCGACGATTTCACCAGTGGACCAGAGCCTTTTCCACCCTCTCTCAACCCCCTCGCGTTCTCGCCACCCCTGCTTTATCGCCAACTTGTCATGTTTTCGTTCTTCCCGCGTCATTTCTTGGATTCAATTAAAATGATCATTTTTATTCGAAAAATTCAATTGCTCGACATTGTCGCACTGGAAACAGAATTTTATTGTTTTTTTTGGTAAAAATCCCAGAAATTTCGTCGTTGCGGCGAGAAATGGATTAGAAAGTTTCTTTGGAAAGCAAATTTTGGTCATTTCAATCGTAAATTTTGCTGACCGTCAGAAACCAAAAAAACTGTCAAAATTCAACAAAATATCCACGTTTTTTGCCAAAATTCAATTTTTGTTGCATCTTTTTATCAAAATGGAGCGATTTGCAATTTTTAATTGAATTTTCTCACAACGAAAAGACTCTGCGAGAATAATTTTGCGTGTGCGACGACGCAATGCACAGATCCTGGGGGTACGAAAAAAAGAGCGAATTGGCATGGCTCTGAAACGTGGATTAATGAGATAAGGGGCAAGCAGTTTGTTTTTCTTTTTTTTTATGAGATTTGGTTAAGGTTTTGAGGCGGAGGCTGTTCGTGTAACGAAACAGCAGAGAGCATAATGAGGAATCTTTTTTCCCCTTCGTTCTCGTGCTCAGCTCGCTCAATTCTTAATATACAGATATATAAATCGTGGCAAGAGAGCAGATCATGCACTCGAAGTCTCTGGTAAGGCGTACACGACAAAGTTTCGCCGCAGGATCTCCGTTTGTCTCGGCTTCGCTGCAAGGGACTTAATTATCTAATTAATTAACCTCAATCAGAACGATGAGTAATTTCTCGGTTCGATGGCGCCTTTGCCAACGTAGATCGCAGCAGGAAAAGACGGGAGAGACTTTCTTGTCACACTGCGACTTCGCAAGCCACTCCGAGGGCTGAATCACGCTTGGCTTAACGTCAAATCGATTACATTCCGAACTGCTTCAGTCTCTATCATTCTGCATATCTATATAATCGTCTCATAGTCCTGCGGCTTACTTAATTTTCGTCTTCGCCTTCAATTTCCTTCGTGCCTGCTTCTGTGCTCCTGCGTCTCGTGCCATCACGAACGACGAACCGCACTAGCTTCACGCTATCATTCCCTTTGGCTCTCCGCGATCACCATCCTCAGTGAACCCTTATCACTTATCAATTTTCTCACCTTTCTCAATTCAGTAGCTTCTCCATGACAGCGGTTTCCGTTAAACCGAGATTGACAAAGTTTCACCCGGCCACGTCGTTTTGCCATTTATTAGTTAAAGGTTTCAGTGTTTTAAATAAAAATATACAATTTTTCATCCAAATTTAAAATTGTTGAAAAACTTTAGAATTTTTCTAGAAGCGGTAAAAATTTTTGAATAGTTTCAAAATTTTCGTTATTTTTGCTGTATTTTTGGTTTTTAACGAAACTGTCCACAAAATTTACGATTAAAACCACAAAAATTTCCCAAAAAGATTCCGTAGACTTTTTCTTGCTGCAATTATAACGTTTCTAAAATTATTTTAAACAAAAAGTTCAACGCCGTAACGTCATCGAGTTTAGAAATTCATGAGATCATTTCAATTTTTTATAAATCGTTGAGATTTCCATAGAATTTTTTTGAGAAACGTCGATTTTTTGTTGATTTATAAATATTTAGTTAAAAAATCTAAAAAATTTTGGGTAATTTAGGAATTTTTGTGATTTTTGCAGTATTTTTGGCTTTTAACGAAACTGTCAGCAAAATTTACGATCAGAATGACAAGAATTTTCTGAAAAGATTTTGTAGACTTTTTCTTGCTGCAATTACAACGATTTTAAGATCATTTTAAACAAAAACTTCAACGCCATAACGTCATCGAGTTTATAAATTCATGAGATAATTTCAATTTTGTATAAATCGTTGAGATTTCCATAGAATTTTGTTGAGAAAAGTCGACATTTTTATTTATTTAAATATTTAGTTAAAAAATCTAAAAAATTTTGGATAATTTAGAACTTTTCGTAATTTTTTCAGTATTTTTGGCTTCTAACGAAACTGTCAGCAAAATTTACGATCAGAATGACAAGAATTTGCTTTCCGAACAGATTTTCTAGAATATTTCTTGCTGCAATGACAACATTTTTGAGATTATGCAAAAAAAAAAGTTTAGTCGAACGTATTCATCGAAATCTCGATCTTTTCCAACAAAATTTTCTCCCCACTGAATTAGCACAATTAGCAAATTTCGAAATAGTCACTTATATTCGGTTTTGATTGATTTTACGTAAATGACGAGACGCTAATCTTCGCACCCAACTGCTTTCTAAGCTCTCGTGCCTCTCTCTCGTCTCTCGCCCTCATTAACAAATGGCGTTGCCTAGTACATAAGCCCGGGCGCGCTTACGTCGTCAATTTTTTCATCTCGAACAAAAACACACTCGACACTGAATCGTTTAGGAGAGTAAAGGAGGAAAGAGGAGGGGAAGGCTGAGGCGTGTTTCCATTCGAATGTGTAACTGACGTTTTTGACGCGTCAAGTGGTTACGCAAGCGAACGCGCGAGATAGAAGAGTAAAAAGAGAGGGTTGCTGAAATCTTGGAGAGACACGAGGAGGGGAGAATTCCGGAGAGAGAAAATTTAGCCACAGTGACGAAGGATTCGAAACACACACACATGAAACAGCCCCTGACGACGTGAACACAGGACGAGCTGTTTTCCATAAACATCTTCGAGAGCAATCCCTAATCGTCGAGTGCACATGGCTTCCCGATGTTTCATGGCATTTAGATCGTGCGAGGGTCGTCCTTGCATGTCCGCACAAAATAAAAACTGTAGGGTTTGATAAAATAATCATTTTCCCATAGAATTAAAGCTGCACAATGCAGTGGAACGAGAAATTTCCATGTTGGCAGCAAAAAATCTCAAATTATTTGAAAAAACAAAAAATCCAGAGCAATTTTGATTGGATCAAAATGATTTATGGGGTTCGAACGATCTGAAGAGTTTTTACAATTTATCAAGTCTGTTTGTACTGCCTTAATGCAGATTGACCCTCGTGACACAGCGGGAGGATTATATCCCATATATTTTTACTCCCATCCATGGGGAATTCCATGGGGAAAGTTTTTCTTCCGCAAAAACAAATTTTTCCATGGCTCATCAAAATTAAAACGCCCCCCATAGCTACTACAGTATTTTTTTTCTATTTAGAGTTCATGGGGTTTTCATGGGGTTTTCATGGGGTTTCCATGGGGTTTTCATGGGGTTTCCATGGGGTTTCCATGGGGTTTTCATGGGGTTTCATGGGGATTTTATGGGGTTGAAAAAAAATTACAAAATTGGCCTTTTTTTCCTGGTGATTTGAGAATCCGGCCAAAATCCCCTCCCGGGGAAAAAAAACTTGGACAAGTACATTGTTTGGTCCCATAGCCGAAAAAAAATCTTCCATTCGTGCAACTGTAAAATTTGGAATATCAAAAATCTGACAAGTACTGAACAGAGATCGGCTCTAACATGTGAATCCAGCCGAAAACAAATAACTGTTTACATCCAGCCTTAAACTTTCTGATATCAGTGACAGGACAAGTATTGAATTGACCACTAGGTATCATTTAACGAGAATGAAAAAAAACAGCAATTGTTTCTTCGGAAGTATTGCTGGATTATTTTTAAAAAATGGAGAGCGCGTATGCGCACAGAGTACTTGGCCGGCCCATTACTTTTCATGCAAATTGCTCATGCTTAGGATATGGTTCAGCTCAATCAGTTAATAAAATTTCAAAGCTGCTGCCCAGATAATTATCGCCTGAAATTTAGTTCAATTTTTTGCATGGTGTCTTAGAAAATTTCTTCGTATGATCTTTCGAATTCAATGAATTGACCACGGCTCAAAAGAGACAAAAGTAATGCGCCGGCCAAGTACTCTGTGCTTATACGCGCTCTCCATTTTTTAAAAATAATCCAGCAATACTTCCGAAGAAACAATTGCTGTTTTTTTTCATTCTCGTTAAATGATACCTAGTGGTCAATTCAATACTTGTCCTGTCACTGATATCAGAAAGTTTAAGGCTGGATGTAAACAGTTATTTGTTTTCGGCTGGATTCACATGTTAGAGCCGATCTCTGTTCAGTACTTGTCAGATTTTTGATATTCCAAATTTTACAGTTGCACGAATGGAAGATTTTTTTTCGGCTATGGGACCAAACAATGTACTTGTCCAAGTTTTTTTTCCCCGGGAGGGGATTTTGGCCGGATATCACTCCTTTTTGTTGGTAAAATACTAAATAAATAAGTCGCACTTGGTATCACTTTTTCGTTTCAACTTTTTTTTGTAATGTTGATTACGGTAATTACACTGATATTTATTTTGCATTTTGAAAAATTGGTAAAAAATTTTCATGACCATTTTTTATCATTATCTTTTGTGAAAATAAATTCTAGTCAGACTATCATTTTTCTATACTGCATTTATTCAATCGTTTTTTCAGTACTTTCTAGAAGTACGGGAGAATGAGTCATTTATCTATGTTTTCAAGAAAAATTCTACCAGATATATAACGTTACGAGCACGGAAGAGTTTTTTGAAACGCGAATTGTTTCTTTTTTTATCCATTTTTTTTTGCTTATTTTTCCGAAAACATACAAACAAAAATCCGCTTTCAATTGAAAGTTAAGGACGCGATCATAAATTGTGTATGATCAGGGTAAATTTATGTTTTCAACTTCGTTTTTGAAAAGAGCATCAGAAGGACAATGGTTGTGTATTACGGAGCTTGGAATGCCTTTAAGATTTCATTTATTTTAGTCGTGCTCCCTCGTGTGTTATCACTTTATTGTAATGGTAATTGAATTATTAGTATTTTGTGGACAAAAGTTGGGCAAATTTTTTTGGAACTGTTGGTTGCAGAACAATTATTGGCATTAGCATTTGAAAATATTGCGCGCGAGCGCCTATACAGTACGAGCGGTAAAATGAGAGAGATGGCGTAGGGCGCACAACATAGTAGAGAGAGAGAGCGGCTGAGCGGGTCTATTTCAGATATATCTATATATCCAAATTTTGAGATGTAACGCGCCTTCGCCACTAGGGCCCTACCATAGAAGAACGGGCGGTAGTGTGAGAGAGATGGCACGCGTCTTAGAACCCGGTAGAGGGAGAGAGACACACCTACTCTCGCTTTAGATATAGATATAGCGTCTCCGTGGGCATCAAGAGGCCCATGCTTGTGTGGGTCTGCGCGCATATGGAGACGCGCCGTTTCTTCGATGTAGTAGATGCGATATAGATATAGAGCGCCATGGGCATCAAGAGGCCTATGCTTGTGTGGGTCTGCGTGCGTATACAGACGCGCCGTTTCTATGATGTATTAGATATGTTACGCGCCTGCGCCACTAGAGCCCTACCATAGAAGAGGGAGCGGTGGAGTGAGAGAGATGGCGCGCGGCGTAGAAACTGGTAGAGGGAGAAAGACACACCCATTCTCGTTTTAGATATAGTTATAGCGTCTCCGTGGGCATCAAGAGGCCCATGCTTGTGTGGGTCTGCGCGCGTATACAGACGCGCCGTTTCTTCGATGTAGTAGAAGCGATATAGATATAGAGCGCCATGGGCATCAAGAGGCCTATGCTTGTATGGGTCTGCGCGTGTATACAGACGCGCCGTGTCTTCGATGTATTAGATACTAGAACGAGCATATTCCGAAACCCATGCAAAGTTTTTTCTCAGCAAATACTGCACCAATCGAGCTCAAATTAGGCTCAATGGAAAGAGTATTGCGTAACTAGAGTCCAGTTCAATTTTCAGATCGCTAGAAGCCTCCTGAGCTTTGTAAAAGGCCGAAGCGTCGCGCGATCCCTGCCCCAACCATAGAAATTTACTTTATTCCGAGATAATATACTCTGGCGAGTCTCGGGCAAGCAGACGACAGCAGAGCTGCCGCAATGTACTTGTCCCGAGACTCTACCGAGTCTCTTGATAATTGCCCGTATATTGACACAAGGAAATGACGCGAACGTGTGCACTAGAATCACTATGTACAAATCGCAAATTGACGAAAAGTTTGGGAGGCTTTAACCCTGGCCCCGAGTCTATTTGTCTAACTTTGTATTTGGTTAGTCAACTCTGGCCGCGAGGCGTCATGGGAAATGACAAGTGGCGAGAGTGAGACCATCATCGACACACACGCACATTTACTAGATTTACATGTAAATTGTAAATAGCTTAACCGAATTTATACACGCGATTGTGTGTCTATGTGAACCCATCGAAATTTCTCGCTCTGTCTATCTGTCCCCCCGTCTCTCTGCAGCTTATTATCGATCCAATGGGAGCCCTTTCATGTGCTAATGTGTGTTTATTCGATCGAATGCTAATAGCGCTGATAGAGGTGTGCCCCGCTTCTGTCTTCTCTCTTCCCCATCGCCAAAGGGCCTCGCTAGATATTTATTCCAGCCACCCCATATCCTCACTCCATTCTTGCCAACTAATAGATTTCGTAATAAAATTATCGCGATTATTGCCAGGCAGCGGCACAGACACAGGAATTCGTCCTGTCACTGCTGATGTTTTTACATTTTTGGACTCGGGGCAGATTTGACTCTGGACTCGTTAAGGACGTTGCAAGCAACATTTTCTATCCTTTATGTGTTGCAAATTCCTTCGAATTTGCAACGCACAGAGAGAATCGTGATATTTAATGGCTCGCGCCATTTTAAGGGGTTTCATCATGTACAAGTCGAGATATTTATTTATAAAAATCACAATTTTCAGTATTTTCTCATAAGAGCACGTGTTAAAAGTTAAGGACTCGTTAAGGACGTTGCATGCAACATTTTCTATCGATAGAATTCCTTTAAATTTGCAACACACTGAGAATTGTGATATTCAATAGCTCGCGCAATTTTAAGGGTTTTTACCATGAAATCGAGATATTTATTTATAAAAATCACAATTTTCAGTAGTTTCTCACAAGAGCGAGTGTTAAAAGTTTCGATTTTCAACATTAAATATTTCGATTTATAAATGGTGAAGCCTCTCAAAACTTTGCACACGCTTTCGTGTGACATCGAAGAAGCTTAATTCAGTTTTTCAAAAAAATCGGTCGTAAAATTGTTTCGAAATTTTGGTTAATATATAAAAAATACAAATTAGCTCGGAAAATCTTGAATTTCGATGTATTTTGTTCTTTAGTCAATTAGCAACAACTTTTTTTTAATGAACTTGGGCTCGCAGACCATTTTGTATGTAAGAGAAACTGAAACGAAAGATTTAGATTTGAGCTTGGGCATACAACGTCCTTAACACGAAGCGAGAGCGAATTGAATGCGGAGCGATGCATGGTCGATAGTTCGTGCGTTGTCGCGAATGAAACTGGATCCTAGGCCAGTGTCGTCACCGGAGTATTCTCTAAGAGCTGCAATTTCCAACATTAAATATTTCCATTTCGAGAGACCAGGAATTCACGCCATTCCATGAACGGGTCCCAGAGACCCATGTGTGTCTACGGGGAGTTAAAAAACAAAAAATGAAGGAGAATATTTCGTTTTTGCCCAATTATTCGACCGGGGGCTGTGCGAGAATAATTTTTTATCGCCGTATCGTCGGGGCATGCGAGTCTTTTTTCACATACTTGTCGTAAAAGAGACTCACTGGTAAATTTCGCAGATTAAACCTGCCGTTAAATTATAAAGTTTTGGGTACTAAAATGAAACGGATCCTCGTGATTAGAATTCTCGTCTCGCATCGCTCTGCAGCAGCTTCTCGACGTGGAAATTACTTTACGAGAGCTCCATAATCCGCGGAACGTGATAAGGTTCCTCTTTTACCCTGAGCAGACCATTTTTTTCGCCCCATTCTCATTTCTGTACAGCAGAGAACGTCGCGATTTTTATTTCACGCGTTTTTGCCTTTTTTTTTCGTTTTTATCGAGGAATTACAAATTTTCAAATCGAAACGTCGCGAAGGACAATCGCGAGAGGAAAATGGATAAAAATCAGGGAGTTTTGGGATCGGGAAAATTGGCCGAGAGCCACGTCACTCGAGTCGTCGGATTTAATCGCGTAGTTTCTGAAGAATATGGTTAAGTGTGAAGACGAAGAAAACGATCGCAGTAAAGCTCAAGACGCAAAATTGTAGAGCGTCGTTAAGAGTCCTTGCAGGCGGAGGGGGGGGGGGGGGGGATAAGAAAAGAGATCGAAATACACAGAGCGCGGGCGAGAATGCTTGTTGTAGCAAAAGGAAAAAAGGACATAACGTGTTGCCAGCCGATTTGGCAACGGACGAAGAAAACATTAAGGCCCATTCTACTTCGGAAATTCCCCCGCCTATTCGCCCAATCTTTGCTCGAGACTTTACCTCCGCGCAAGCAGGATTGATACTCGATAATAAAGACAAGACAAAAGGCATTTTTTGCCACGGCTCAACGAGGCGTGAGCTCGTCTGGCGAGTGAACGAGCCACGTTTCCGATTGCAATTCGCACAGCCAACGCGCGCCATCATATTTTCTAGTCCAATGTTTTCTCCGACACCGGCTCCCGAACGTTACGATATCATCGCGAATGAAATTCGAGACTTGCGTAATTTTCTGCAGACGCTCTGGGAAGCATAAAAAATAATAAACGCGATTCATTGAGAAGGAAATTTTTTTTTTTGGGCACGTTCGCGAGTGAACTTTATCGAAAAATTACAAAAATTTTGACATTGCATCAAAAATTTTGCTGACAGTTGTCAAAATAACGAAAATTTTGAAATGATCCAAAAAAATTAA
The DNA here is from genome assembly GCA_037043255.1 of Diadegma fenestrale. NCBI lineage: Eukaryota > Metazoa > Arthropoda > Insecta > Hymenoptera > Ichneumonidae > Diadegma > Diadegma fenestrale. The sequence continues at coordinate 3,221,202 of CM073312.1, forward strand.
CAAAATATCGACGTTTTTTGACAAAATTTAATTTTCTGGGATTTTTGTTATCGGATTGAAATTTGCCACACGAGGCCGGACGAAAATTCGTGACTTTCTTTTATTTGATTGAAACTTCTCGCTGTCAAGAAGAAACTGCAAATTTTGGTTATTTCTTTTGTACCCGATGGTTTTAATTGCTCGGTCCCTTCTTTGTTCATTGACCCCGACATTAACATGCGGAGAAAGCCAACGACGGATTTAATCACAGCCTTTTTAATATGATCCGAGACTTTCGAGGCCTTCGTCATGTTCCATCATAAACAAAGTTTCTTCACACGCTGGACAAGAGCCTATCCAATATTGAAGTCTTTTGACATTTACGATCGCCAGGTGATTCACTCTCCTCACAATTTCCCTGTTCCTGCTCCCTGAACCTCTGCTTTTGCGTTCCCCAGCCACGATTATCTTCTCATTACATTTTCCTGAAAATTGCTTTCTCATTTCTCTCTCGCAGTCGTTCATACGCGAGTATGTTCTGGACAATGCTTATCTCTGTGTCTTCATGTACTTCCTGTTTTACGTCGCAGTTTGGTACGCCACGAAGGTAAAAAAATGTCCAGGCTGAACTGAAAATTTGTTGAAAATGATAAAAACTGAATATTTTTTGATAATTTCAAAAGTTTCGTCATTTCGTTCAGTTGACATTGTCGGTCAACTGAATATTTTTGGATACTTTGAAAAAGTTCGTTATTTTGACAGGATTTTTGGTTTCTAATGAAACGGTCAACGAAATTTACGATTGGAATGACAAAAATTTGCTTTTTGAAGGAACTTTCTAGAATATTTCTTGCTGCAATGACAAATTTCGATATTTACGTTTATTTTTCCAAACGTACTGATACGACCAAAATCTGAACGCACTGGGAATTTCATTTTGTCAAAAAACTTGTCGGTCAACTGAATATTTTTGGATAATTTGAAAAAGTTGGTTATTTTGACAGGATTTTTGGTTTCTAATGAAACGTTCATCAAAATTTACGATTGGAATGACAAAAATTTGCTTTTTGAAGACACTTTCTAGAATATTTCTTGCTGCAATGACAAATTCGATATTTACGTTTATTTTTCCAAACGTACTGATACGACCAAAATCTGAACGCACTGGGAATTTCATTTTGTCAAAAAACTTGTCGGTCAACTGAATATTTTTGGATAATTTGAAAAAATTTGTTATTTTGACAGTATTTTTCGTTTCTAACGAAACGATCAGCAAAATTTACGATTGGAATGACAAAAATTCACTTTTCAAAGAAATTTTCTAGAATATTTCTCGCTGCAATGACAAAATTTTTGGGATTTTTCGAAAAAACGTTTAGTATCCAACGAAATATCGATTTTTTCAATAAAATCTTGCGTTCGAGATCGATAATTTATTGGACATTCAGCTAAACGTTTTTGTTGTTGAATAATCTCAAAAATTTTCTCATTCCAGCAAGAAATATTCTAGAAAGTCCATTCAGAAAGAAAATTTCGAAATTAGCCAAAATATTTGAGTTTCTAGTTAAATATTCAAAGAATTGCCAAAAATGTCATTCGGTTGGAAAATCCTGGCCAAATTCTCTCCCTCAATTTTTCAGGCCATCAAGCGTATCGAGAAGAAGAATAAAAAACTAATGGAAACTGTCGTTAGCAACAGAACGGTGAGGAATAATTAGAAAACGCAATTTTCTTGAGTTTTACGAGAATATAAACGATCTAGAAAAAATTTGAATGATCCAATGAATTTAGAAACTCGATGACGTCATGGCGTTGAAGGACAAGCGTGCCGAGTACGAAGATATTGTCGTAAAAGCGGTAAAAAGAAAAGAAATAATTAATTTAAATTTTATTAATATCGAGTAAAGAATTTGATGGACAAAAATTTCTAGAAAGGCGCCCAAAAAGTGACGGCGAAGCATCTGGACAATGAAGTAAGCGGAAAAAAAGTTTTACGAGAATTTTGAGACGCTGAAATTTTTTATATTTATCGTCCAATTGCTCTAGATGAAAAGACTGAGTACGGAGCTAATCGCGACCGGAAACAAGATGGCGGAATTGGAAAGGATCCTGGGAAAAGTAAAAGCAAAACTAGAGAATTTGAGACTCGATTTCGGTGAATGAAGCCGAAAATGCATTCAGTATTCGTTGTTAAATCATAGATGCTTTGTAGTGTCAATTCGGGCAAAAGTATCGCGATCGAGGAGAAGGAAATTACGGAACGAGGGAACCAAGTGCCAACCAACAGACTGAGATTGTCACGAACTCGTTCGAGAACGTCAAGGTCACAGAATTTCATCATTTCTCATACTATACTTTTGATACAGTGGCGATTCAACTCGCCACTGCATTTATTCATTTTATCAGCCCGTTACAGTCGCCAGACAAGGAAAAAAAAACCATTTTTTCAAACAATTTCCAACGTCGTTGTAAACAGGTTTCTCGGTATCGAGTGCATTTCGTTTTTGAAAAAAGTCACCTCGATTCTTGAAAATCACTGAATTTTTATCAGTTGTTCAAATTTATTCCATAATTCATTCAATAATTTATTTAATAATTCATTTCACTCTTTATTTCATAATTCATTCAATAATTTATTTAATAATTCAATTGATTTTTTATTTTTTCATTTTTTTTTCTATTTTTTATTTGATTTTATTTATTATTTAATATTATTATTATTATTATTATTTATTATATCAGTTTTTCAAATTTATTCCATAATTCATTCAATAATTTATTTAATAATTTATTTCACTATTTATTTCACAATTCATTTCATAATTTATTTTGTAATTCATTTTATTTTTTATTTTTTTATTTTATTTTTCTATTTTTTTATTTTATTATTATTATTATTATTATTATTATTATTTATTATATCAGTTTTTCAAATTCATTCCATAATTCATTCAATAATTAATTTAATAATTTATTTCACTATTTATTTCACTATTTATTTCATAATTAATTTAATAATTTATTTTGTGATTCATTTAATTTTTAATTTTTAATTTTTTTTCTATTTTTATTTATTTATTATTTTATCATTATTATTATTATTTATTATATCAGTTTTTCAAATTTATTTCATATTTCATTCAATAATTTATTCAATAATTTATTTCACTATTTATTTCATAATTAATTTAATAATTTATTTTGTAATTCATTTTATTTTTTATTTTTTAATTATTTTTTATCATTTTTTATTTTATTTTATTATTTTGTTATTTATTTGAATATTTTTATAAATTTATTTGTTTTTTCCACTTTCGGTAATTAAAATTCGATGGGATTTTGATGAGAGGAATTGAAATGTTTTGGGGGACGGATAATTGAGCGGGGTTTTTTTTTTTATTTAAAGATCCTCGAACCGTCGTTTCCACCAACGTTACCACCGGAACCACCGCCACGGAAGTACGGTATCTTTGTCACGAGACCACCAGGTCAGCGTTTGTCACCGGTCCCCCGATCTCCAGCGTCGAAAATCGGATTCAAGTAATCGAGCATCGGCGGAAACGTCATCGAACGATTCTCATTTGCAAAGTTTGTCGAGAGTCGCGTCGAGATGCAAATGTCATCAAGAAATCACGGTAAAACGATCTCTCTCGAAAAAGCGATCGCGAAGAATTTCAATATCGAGAAAAAACTCGGCAACGAGTGTCAATAAATTGTCTTTCGAAGGCTCCAAAGCAACGTCTTTGGAAAAATCAAGTTTAGACAAACAAATCAAATTTACAAAATGATTATTAAAGCGAAATTCAATTTTTATTTTGGCTTCAATTGTTTTGTCGATCGTCTGGCCATTCTCGATTATTTTCAAGCTCGTCGAATCGTCAACCTTGGCTCGTTGACCCATTCGCATCCGGCGAACCATCGTCGCCCTCATTATCGTTAAATTCATGACTTTTTTGTGTGTTAATCGCGCGTGAGAAAAAAAAGTGACAATGGAATTTTTTTTTCATTTTTATTTCGTCGGGACTTTTTTTGCCACTTTTCAAATTATTCGCAAACAACGAATCGATCGGTCGAATAATAAAAATAAATAACAAAAGCTTGACGACTCCAAATGCTGCTCGTGAAGATTAAAACAAATAAGGAATTTAATTCTAGCAGGTGATCGTTTGCGTGGAACAATCTTTGGCGAATATCTCATTTGAATTTCAAATGCGATGACGCGATGTTATCGAGGCTGAGAACAAAATAATTCCTCGCAAGACAGCGGGCTACGATCGTTTAATCCGAAATTCTAGTCTCTGACGTAACTCGCTGGATTCTGACAATTTTTTTGTGCGCCAAGCCACGTCATCGGGATTTTACCATTTTTTTGGTTCATCTGTGTCTCGAACTTTCGACGAAGTCGAAATCGTGACGTTTCCCCGTATCGATGAATGGGGAGAAAAAAATCATGGATTTTTCTCGATGATTATTCGCTCGAACGAGAAACTGAGCAAACGGGACGAATCGCGAAAGAAATAGACGAGTCTATCGCACTTTTCATTGATTTATTCTCCTGCTCAGAATTCCTGTAGAAATAATCATTTATAAGCCTGACCTTGGACCAATACGAGCCTGTTCAGTCTCTCAAGGCGAACCACGTGCTTAATTTCGACGTTTTACTTGCTCCGGTAAAATGGAATGTAAAAAAAACAATTGCGTTCTCTTTGCAGATGATTTTTCTCAAGCAATTTCCAAAGACTCGACGATTCGGATTTATTTTCAATCGTTCCTGACGTTTTTATTTTCAAAACTTTTTCATTCATTTTGTTAAACACGATAAACTAAATAATTTTGAATATTTTCGAAAAATTTCGTTATTCAACAATATTTTTGACTTTTAACGAAACTGTCAGCAAAATTTGCGACTGGAATGACAAAAATTTGCTTTCCCAAGAGACTTTCAAGAATATTTCGCGCTGCAATGACAAAAATTGACTCAACTTTTTTATCTTCTATCAATTCGACAAAATAGTCCATAAAAAAAAAATTAAATCCACGAAATTTCGTTGGATTGTTTCAGGCAAAAACGGCAATTTATTGCAAATTGCATAAAATGCATTTTTATGCCATTAAATAATAAAATTGAATAAAAAATTAAAAAAAAACGTGAAATAATTGAATAAAATTGAAAAGTGAGAAACAAAATGTAATTGAATTGCATTTTTATTACATCGACGAGTCAATAAAAATGATTGATCTCCATAATTCTCAGAAAAACGCTTCGAGCAAATTTATGGACAAATAAAAAACTCACAAATTGCAAGAACAAACGAATAACGTCGGTTTCTGTGATGATCACGTGATTTCGCCGACTTCCGGCAATTTTCAACGCTTGAAGAAATTTATTTCCTCAAATGTCATGCTCGTTCGAGTGGATTGTAAAAAAAAAGAGTCTCATTTTGGGCGAATGAGAATTTAACGCAGTTTTCGCAGTCCGGGCGATTGTTCGTGTGTGGCGAGTGACGGGAAGCCGGAACGCAGGTTGCATGTATATTTCTGAGCTCGAGTCAGACCAACAACTTTCACTGACTACTGTGGGCCTGGCGAGCAGTAGTTCGAGACGAGCTAGCGCGCGTTGTTTCGAATGATTCGCAGTCATTCGACGTCGTGGCCACAGTAACAATCGGAACTTGAGTCTGCGTTCAGAATTGTTGGCGTTTTAGTTCGAAACGCGTTGAAATCCTGAAAAGTGCCAAACAAAAAAGAAAATCGTTTTTACATCGTAAAATCGTGATTTCTCGTGGAAAAATCGGTAAATTCGTGAGTTTGGTTTCGATGACGATCGCTGCTGGTTCCGGCGACGTTTATTGCTCGCAGTTCGAGTGCGTGTCGCGTCCGGTGCCTGTGAAAATTCGGACCGTTGTTTTTTCTTCGAAAAAGTGACGGAAAATCATTTTTTCGACATTTTTGTAGTCCCAGTCGATTTTAGATTTTTAGGGGCGAAAAAAAAACGATCATGGTCGTCGACACCGGAACTATTCGTCTGGTTATTTTCCTTGGAATGTTTCTCGTGTTCGCTGGCGATTACAGCACTTTGCTGGCCACGATTTTCGGCAACGAACAACAATCAACAGCGCAAAACTCTTCGGTACGTGGACCGGAAGGTCCTCCGATAAATGGGCCTCACGCAATCGACCGCTCGGACATGTTCGATTACGAGAAGGAGGAGGAAGTCGAAAACGGTAAGAAAAACAGCTCAAGTTCAGCAAAAAGTATTTACTTTGGACAGAGAGTGAGAAAGAGCTGGAAGACTCGAAAAACGCGACGGACTTGACGCGGTAAGCAAAAATTTTTCGCTTCTAAAACGACCGATTTGGACTCTCGAAAACTGGACCGTAAAGACGCTAACAAAACGATTTTTTACCATCGAAATTCAACAGAAAAACTCGAGTAACTTTTATTGATTGCAAATTCCTCAACGTTCACGATTTCTCGTCAAAATTATTACAGAAAACACGAGGAGAGCTAAATTGATGGCAACCATCAAAAATGCTTGTCTCCCAAAACTCATCTGTGAACTGACTTCCTCGCCGCATCAAGATCAGCTCAGCGAAATGGAAAGATCGCTCTTGAACCTCATCAGGTATTTATGGATCATTATCGCTTTTGCATAGTCGATATAAAATCGAGATTTTATTGGAAAAGATCGATATTTCGTTGGATTCGTTCGACTGAACGTTTTTTTCTGAAAAATCCCAAAAATTTTGTCTTGCAGCGAGAAATATTCTAGAAAGTCTCTCCGGAGAGCAAATTTTTGTCATTCCAATCGTAAATTTCGCTGACAGTTTCGTTATAAACCAAAAATACTGTCAAAATTACGAAATCTCTCAAATTATCCAAAAATATTTAGTTTTTTTTTGACAAAATTTAATTTTCAGATCGATCGAATCTCTCGGAATTCTAGTGCATAAAAAATTGTCGTTTTTTTTTGAGAAATTCAAAAAATTTTGTCTTGCAGCGAGAAATATTCTAGAAAGTCTCTCCGGAGAGCAAATTTTTGTCATTCCAATCGTAAATTTCGCTGACAGTTTCGTTATAAACCAAAAATACTGTCAAAATTACGAAATCTTTCAAATTATCCAAAAATATTTAGTTTTTTTTGACAAAATTTTATTTTCAGATCGATCGAATCTCTCGGAATTCTAGTGCATAAAAAATTGTCGTTTTTTTTTTTAATCTGACAAAAAATTTCCATGAGATTTCAATAGAGGAAGTTTGGAAATTAAAAATTAAAAAAAAATTCAATTTTGTCACTTTTGGTCGATATTTTTGGATAATTCCAAAATTTTTGATATTTCGACAACATTTTTCGTTCCGGATGTTCGGAACGACCAAAATGCACTTCTCGAAGAAACTTTCCAGACTATTTCCTGCTGCGAAAACGAAATTTTGGTGATTTTTCAAAAAACCCTCAGTCGAACGTATCCAACAAAATTTTTCGCGGGCCTCACGTTGCCCTGTATTTTTCGCTGTTTTGAATGAAAGATTCGAAGGCACGGGCAACAGAGCAAACACGAGACTCTGTTGTACTCGAAACTGGTTTACAGTGTGTACGAGAGGGCAATCCCTCACTTTCACTGTGTGTGCTGTAGCTTTGAGGAAGTTAATGCCGAGTGTCCGAGTGGGTGCTCTCTTGAGAGTACCAGAGGGACCATAGATCGGATACAGTCGCTTCTATAATGTACTCGAATCGTCAATTCAAGCGGTAATGCGGCAAATCAAGCACGTGTTACCTGGCTCATAAGCTATGTCTAGTGCAACCCACCATTGGAATTTGCCTATTGGTTCGTGCCATCTATATCGACTATACCAACGTCAATATTCAGCTCGATACATCGATACGCGAGTTCCATTAGTCGCGTGTTAATAGTCCCTGCGAGTCGTATTAATCAAACATTACACTGAAAAGAAAATTTTGTTGAAAAATATCGATATTTTGTTGGATCCATTCAACTAAACGTTTTTTTTCGAAAAATCACGAAAATTTTGTCATTCCAGCAAAAAGCATTCTGGAAAATCTTTTCGGGAAGTAAATTTTTGTCATTCCAATCGTAAATTTTGCTGACAGTTTCGTTACAATGAAAAATATTGTCGAAATAACGAAAATTTTGTATTCAACAAAATATCGACGTTTTTTGACAAAATTGAATTTCCCATAAATTTTCGCCACGTCCAAATAACAAAAAAAATTGTGACGTCAATTTTTGAATTTTCGTGATTTTTTTGTTGGATTTTTTCGATTTTTTCCATTTTTCTGAGTCAGAGCGATCGAAATGCAACTTTGTAATTAAATGCCCGAGCGCCGGCTACGATCAGAAAGAAAAATTGCCTTTCACTGCATCGCGACACTTTCTTCGCGTAAATATCTCGTCGGGGATATCGAATTTCACCGACTCTCTGACTGCTTGTTAATTTTGTTTTCGCTTTGAATTATCGCAAGAGCGAATGCAGAACTTCCTAGAACTTGGTGATTTGATGAATATTCTTGTTTTAATATCCTGAGACACGTGCGATGGCTTCGTGACCCCGAGAATCTAAAGGATTGTCTGTAGAAACGACGCACGCTAAAGATTGTAGCGAGATCCAGATTTTTTGAGGATTCGAATTCACTTTCCCATGAGATTTTTGCAGTCCAATATTTTTTTTATTGATTATTCACGAAACGACTTGATTTAGGGTCTTTTCAAAATTTTCTATAAACGTTCGTGGCATCGGAACTAAAAATTTTCTCGTGTGAAGAAAAATTTTCTGACGTTTCGAATTTGAGACACTTAATTTGCAATTTTTCATTTTCCCCATCCAGACGCGTGTAAATCCGAGTCTCGTCTCGTTAAAAAGTCACAAAAATCGAGTTGCAATAAAAAATGGATTTAGGATTCTTTTTGCAGATTGCCAGAAAGGCTGGGAGCCGAAATTTTTTAAGAAAAATCCTAAACACATTTTTTGCAACTCGTAAACGAAACGCGACGCGAATTTACACGCGTTTGGATGGAAAAAGTTAAAAATTGGAATTTGAATATCCGAATTCTTGACGTCAGGAAATTTTTCTCCATTGTGACGATTTTTTTTTGGAAATTTGAAATTTCTTCGGTTCGAACGAATGACTTTCGAGTTTCCTTGAAATTTCGCGTCCCTCTGGCTCAGCAATCACGCGTATTAATATGCAGCCGCGTAACAGCACTTTCACGACTTTCGTTTGTCGACCATTTCGCTCACAATGTCCACACTTCTGACATATGCGTAGAAAAGTACAGTACACACGATCTGGTACATGTCAAAAGCAAATGAGCCATTTCTCGTTCCGTCAACGTCTCTTGCGACGTTGACCCTCATGACGATTTTTCATTTTCACTTTTCAACTAGAAATAAAGACATAAAAATTTTTCGCTGCGACATTAAAAATCGTAGATTTTAAGGACGTTGTATGCGAAATTTTCTATCGATAGAATTCCTTCAAATTTGCACCACACAAAGAGAATTGTGATTTCTAATAGCTCGCGCAGTTTTAAGAGGTTTCACCGTGTACAAGTCGAGATCTTGATTTATAAAAATCACAATTTTCAGTATTTTCTCATAAGAGCACGTGTTAAAAGTTAAAGACTCGTTAAGAACGTTGCATGCAACATTTTCTATCGATAGAATTCCTTTGAATTTGCAACACACTGAGAATTGTGATATTTAATGGCTCGCGCAATTTTAAGGGGTTTTACCATGAAATCGAGATATTTATTTATAAAAATCATAATTTTCAGTAGTTTCTCATAAGAGCGAGTGTTAAAAGTTTCGATTTTCAACATTAAATATTTCGATTTATAAATGGTGAAGCCTCTCAAAACTTTGCACACGCTTTTGTGTGACATCGAAGAAGCTTAATTCAGTTTTGCAAAAAGATCGGTCGTAAAATTGTTTCGGAATTTTGGTTATTATATAAAAAATGCAAATTAGCTCGGAAAATCGTGAATTTCAATGTATTTTGTTCTTTAGTCAATTAGCAACAACTTTTTTTTAATGAACTTGGACTCGCAGACCATTTTGTATGTAAGAGAAACTGAAACGAAAGATTTAGATTTGAGTGTGGGCGTAGAACGTCCTTAATACGAAGCGAGAGCGAATTGCATGCGGAGCGATGCATGGTCGATAGTTCGTGCGTTATCGCGAATGAAACTGGATCCTAGGCCAGTGTCGTCACCGGAGTATTCTGGTCGTTGGGGCAAAATCACGAAGGGGTTGAAATTTCGGACACGTCAATGTCGCAGAATGCCAACACACAGAGAAGGGAGTAAATATATAGAGCTGGAATACACGATTCGTTAACGTAAATTCGATAACCTGTGCGCAACGATATATTCGGAACGAACGAACGAACGCGATTCCCTCGCATCGAACTCGGACGATATCGGTTTGATACCCCGAGCTCGTGTTTAATGATGATCGAGGGATTATTCACGACGATGATTTCCCCTTCAGTCAGCAAACCAAAGTAAATATTCGGGCTCTGTACAGCGCGCGCGCGCGACTTGATCGTCGACCACGTAAAATTCTACAGCCTCCCCCTGACGTTTTCATTGTGTGGGAATCCAATATAGATAAACTTTTTTTTGTTTTATCTCGTGTGTGCGTCCAAGTGCGATTTGTTTTTGGCCGAATTTGCATAAAAGTTAACTCCAGGCTGGCAAATGTTTCCATACTTTTTCCTGATTTAGTCATTCTCGTTTTTGCACCGCGTCGACGATCCCATTCGAACCGGATCAACCATTTTTTTCCTCCTCCAATTATTACTCTTATCTCGAGCATCCAAATGTTTCGAAAATTCTCGACAATAATCCAGTTTGAAAAAAGATTTTTCCCCAACTTTGCTCATTTCGAAATATTCGTATGCGCGCGCGGGCTTAATTTTACTGGCGATTAGGATTTTTATCATTAAGCTCGTCGGCTCCCTGATACAGTTTGGTTCACAAGCAAAAACTCGTCCGCAGTATGAAAAACTTTTGATATTTCATTCGGAGGTCAAGTCAAGGTCAATTTGTCGGGAATTCTATTTTTTGAAAATGGAAAATTTTCTGTTGACGCTTTTTTTTTATTTCGAGCAAAAATTCGGAACTTTTTTGGAAAAATCCTGAAAATTTTGTCACTGCGGCGAGAAATATTTTGGAAAGTCTCTTGGGGAAGGAAATTTTTGTCATTCCGATCGTAAATTTTGCTCGCGAATTACGAAAATTTTCAAAATATCGAAAAATATTTAGTTTTTTGACAAAATTTAGTTTTCAATGAGGCAAATTTTGAAAAATTGATAAATTTACGAAAAAATGGCGGAATTTGGCAGTAATTTGAATAAATTTTCTTCGAGTTTGGTCCCGAAATTATAATCCGCTGAAAAGTAGCTCGAGGGCCTTTTTGGATTACGTAAAAACTTGGCTTGGCCAAAATAATGTTTGAGTTCCCGCACGTCTCGTGTTACGTGACCGATTCCTACCGATTATTCTCCTCATTCTTTCTTCCTCTAGTTCCATCATAACTTTTCGTCTCTGCTCGTGTAACACAAAGATCGTTAGTGCCTCGGGCGGGTTAGTCGTGAGTACTTTCCTTTTCCTCTGATATTATCCAACATCGAGGACTTTCTCCCGCGCATAAACGAGAGTGCGCGTCGCTTTGGGATTGGTAAAGAAAATTCCTGGCACTTTCCATCGTCCCTGGACAAAATCAACAAAAAAAAACACAAGAAAAATAAATTCCTCGTCATTTTGACTGAATTGAATAATTTAAATTCGCTTTTCGCTGCAAAAAAAATCAAAATAATGCTCGAGCTGTCCAGTGAAAAGAAAATTCACGAAAATTTGTCATTCGAATCGTAAATTTCGCCGACAGTTTCGTTAGAAATAAAAAATCCGGTAAAAACTCCAAAAATTTTGAAATTATCAAAAAATATCAAGTTCACTGTGTTCAACAAAATTTTGACGATTTTTTGACGAAATTGAATTTTCAGTTTCAATAATTATGCAAATGTTTATTCGTCCCGTTGGTCGTGCGTGCTTGAAATTTCCATTCTAGTAGCTTTTAGCCATCCGGTAGATTTGAAAAATACGAGTTTGAATAAAGACTGGAAGAGGATGCTGCGAGATCTCCTGAAAATTGTTGCAGTTGTTACGCAGGAGGAAGCTTAACGTTCCGGAAACATCCAGCATCCTTTATATTTACTTTTATGCTCGCGTAAACGCAAATGTGAAGCTAAAGCATCTTAGCTGCGAATATAGAGACGGAAAATGTATAAATATATAGAGAAAACGTTGGCTATGGGGATGTTACATTTGGTAGTTTAGTATGTAGTCATCGCGAGTCGAATTGTCGATTTTATTGGTTACGAAATCGCATCGAGTTAAAGCGATCAAGATGGAGAAGCTAAAAAGCCGTTTTCGTTTATTCGTTATCCCTGCTCCTCGTTACGTACCCGCCCCAATACAAATATCGCGTGCGTGTGTGTGAACGAAACGGTGTTATTTAGCCCCTGAGGCCATGAGTTAGAACTGCCAGTTTCGATCGTAAAGGATTTTTCCCCTCGAGTCGTAAGGAGCACCGAGACCCTCTGCTCCTTGTGCTTTCCTCCGAGTGCAAAAGGAGCAAGAAAAAAAAAAATAATCTCAATGATGGGCTGTCGATTCAGTGATCTCATTTAACTGATAAAAAACCAGGAAAATTCTTTGCCACGGGGGCGAATTATTTTTTCGGATTTACTCACAATTTTTAATTCTTCAAGACTGAACGTTTTTTTTTTCGAAAAATCCCAAAAATTTCGTCATCGCAGCGAGAAATATTCTGGAAAGTCTCTTCGGAGAGCAAATTCTCGTCATTCCAATCGTAAATTTTGCTGACAGTTGCGTTCGAACCCAAAAATACTGTCAAAATAACGAAATTTTTGAAATTATCCAAAAATGTTTAGTTTACCGTGAGGAACGAAAAATTTTGTGATTTTTTCGACGGTTTTTGGATTTTTGGTCACGGAATTTGTAAAAATTGCAAAAATGTCCGGAGATTTCTATGCATTAAAAATGCAGAATAAAATTTCCTGATGCGAGGGAATGCAAATAAGGAAAAAGTTGTGTCTGGCAAAATGAAACGTCGTCGGTCAAAACTCTCTCTCGCCTAATGACAGTTTAATCACAACAATTATTAAGCGAGCATAAAATTGAGTTTTTTTTCTGCCATATTTGCTAAACTTGTCTCTTGAGGACAAAGAGAAATAGTTAAAATGCTATAGATGCGTAGATAGCGTGCAGACAAAACGTGTTTTGTTGGCGAACGAGTTGTGCAGGCCCCGCGGTGCGCGATCGACTTCGAAAGTAAAAGTCAGCCGACTCGCCTTGTCCCTGTTCTCCTTGTCCGAGGCTTCGCATGTGGCGTGTATAAATTTCTGTACCTTCATTGTGATCGGGTGTATCACGGCCGAGAAATTACGTTAACTCTAGGAGGCAGCAGACCAGGAATATTCAAACGTTTTCTTACAAATTACATGCAACCATTTTCAGTTATTTCATTATCAACAAACCTCAGCATTTTTACGATCATTAATTTAAAACTATCGCTGGAGTCAGTTAAAAAATAAATCTCTCACTTTTTTACCATAAAAATTTAAAAAAATTATTTTTTTAAACTTTTTTACAATAGAAATGAAAAAAAATACACAATAATGAAAAAAAATTCACAATAATAATAAATAATATTCAATATTATTAATAATATAAATAAATAAAAATTATAAATAATATTCAATATTGTTTAATTTTAATAATTATTATTCAATTTCGTTTAATTACTTAATTAATTTAATTAATTAATTACTTAATTAATTTAATTAATTAATCACTTCATTGATTTCATTTAATTTCATTTAATTTGAATAATTATTATTTAATTTCAATAATAATTTTAATTATATAAAAATCGTAATTAATACTTTTTTATAATTAATTAATAATTAATAATTATCCAATAATAATTATTTTTATTTTGTAATAATATTTTTATTATTCTATTACAATTGTTTAAATAGCAATTATTTATAAATATTATTTAATAAATTGAATATTCATTTTTCGTAACAAAAATTGAAGAAAATATTAATTTCTTTAATTTTTTTTAACTTTTCTACAATAGAAATTGAAAAAAATTTGTATTTTTTCATTTTTTTGAACTTTATTACAAAAAAAATTGATATGAATGTTAATAAAAAATTGTGGGTTCAACAGGGACACGAGCTTGACAACGATGGCAGAACTCCCCTCGAGATATCATTTCGGTGCACACATGGGTCAACTAATAGCCGGAATCGAGGGTCAAGGATGTCACAACTTTTTTCCAACGTGTCCTTTGCCTCGCACGAGCGTTCTCAATATGATGAAAAAAATTAGACTGCGTTAGAATTAGTTTTTGGACTGGTGACGATTGTGTCGAGTGAGTGAGGAAAAAACTCGATGAGGAGAAAAAGGATCGACGTGAAAAAAAAGTGATGACTTGAAACTTTTGTGTGATATACAAAAATGTTGATCCTTTTTTCTTATTCACATCCTTCGAATTTGTCAAACGAACGTTGTAAATATTTCGTCGTAATCACGTAATTTATATTTAATTGTAAATAAGCGTTTTTAATAATTTAGTTTTGAACATTTTCGCCCATTTGGCAACCAAATGGTCCATCCTGAGTGCAGCAATTATTTCATCCATTAATTATTGCTGTTACGCTGCAGTCCATGACTCGCCAAATTTGAAAGAATTGTTTTCTCCCTCCCTTGTCGTTGCCTCGACACGACCAGCTTCCAATTCTGGTCTCGTACGTTTTGTTTATTCGAATTTTAAAAATGATAGCTTGTGGCTTATTTCGAATGCAATCTCAACCCAATTGTTATGTATTTTTATAGACAATGTTGTAAATAATAAAACTCAATGGACTTGACACGATTTCACATTTTTTTAACTTCCACAACTGAAAATCTGTCTTGAAAAATCTTTAAATCCAAGTGAAAACATTTAATTGGACGAAATCGTTTTTCCAGTCCACAGCACAAATTGGTTCGACTGGAAAAAATCATTTTCATCGAATAAAACTCACCGAAACTCGGTTTTTGAATTTTTTATTGAAGGACGTTGCATGCTAAATTTTCTGTCGATAGAATTCGTTCAAATTTGCACCACGCAAAGAGAATTGTGATTTCTAATAGCTCGCGCAGTTTTAAGAGGTTCCAC
Organism: Diadegma fenestrale; assembly: GCA_037043255.1. Taxonomy (NCBI): domain Eukaryota; kingdom Metazoa; phylum Arthropoda; class Insecta; order Hymenoptera; family Ichneumonidae; genus Diadegma; species Diadegma fenestrale. The sequence goes on from CM073312.1 coordinate 3,236,457, forward strand.
CGTGTACAAGTCGAGATATTTATTTATAAAAATCACAATTTTCAGTATTTCCTCATAAGAGCACGTGTTGAAAGTTGAAGACTCGTTAAGGACGTTGCATGCAACATTTTCTATCGATAGAATTCCTTTGAATTCGCAACACACTGAGAATTGTGATATTTAATGGCTCGCGCAATTTTAAGGGGTTTTACCATGAAATCGAGATATTTATTTATAAAAATCACAATTTTTAGTAGTTTCTCATAAGAGCGAGTGTTAAAAGTTTCGATTTTCAACATTAAATATTTCGATTTATAAATGGTGAAGCCTCTCAAAACTTTGCACACGCTTTTGCGTAACATCGAAGAAGCTTAATCCAGTTTTTCAAAAAAATCGGTCGTAAAATTATTTCGAAATTTTGGTTATTATAAAAAAAATACAAATTAGCTCGGAAAATCTTGAATTTAGAGTATATGAGCAATTTTAAGAGGATTCACCGTGTACAAGTCGCGATATTTATTTATAAAAATCACAATTTTCAGTATTTCCTCATAAGAGCACGTGTTGAAAGTTAAAGACTCGTTAAGGACGTTGCATGCAACATTTTCTATCGATAGAATTCCTTTGAATTCGCAACACACTGAGAATTGTGATATTTAATGGCTCGCGCAATTTTAAGGGGTTTTACCATGAAATCGTGATATTTATTTATAAAAATCACAATTTTCAGTAGTTTTTCATAAGAGCGAGTGTTAAAAGTTTCGATTTTCAACATTAAATTTTTCGATTTATAAATGGTGAAGCCTCTCAAAACTTTGCACACGCTTTTGTGTAACATCGAAGAAGCTTAATTCAGTTTTTCAAAAAAATCGGTCGTAAAATTGTTTCGAAATTTTGGTTATTATATAAAAAATACAAATTAGCTCGGAAAATCTTGAATTTCGATGCATTTTGTTCTTTAGTCAATCAGCAACAACTTTTTTTTAATAAACTTGGGCTCGCGAACCATTTTGTATGTAAACGAAAAAGTGAAAACAAAAATTTAGATTTGAGCGTCGCCATACAACGTCCTTAACGAGCCTGACCACAAAAAATCCATTTGGTTGGATGAAGAAAGAAGAAAGTGTTCTCGAAGTCTCTGATTACGAGTGTATATATTTATATATACATGTGCAATCACAATTGTCTCGGAATTACGAGAGATTGTCTCTCTATTAGTAGTTATGAACGTTATGACCAACCGGCTCGTCTTTCTTACGATCTCTAGATTTTTCTGTCATCACTCGAATCTACACGACTCAGTATCCAGCTGCAAAGCTGTATACGTATATTTTGGAAACTGGTACTCACTCGATTCTCGAGTATATAATACCAAGACTGCAATTTCGTAGCTCCAACATTTATTCCATCAGGTTTTATAGTTTATATGGACGAGGAGGAGCACAAAAATAAGAGGAAAGGATACGACGTTTCCGGAAAATGCTTGTGACTACTTCACCGAGAATATCGTTGCGACAGCATCCCTTGTAATTGGTAAACTTTGATGGAGAAGATTTCTCTCAAAAAGAATTTCTGATCCTCGCGACTTTTCCCAACGAGATTCGTCTGAAACAACTTTCTCAGATTTTCGCTAGAAAATCTTGCCACTGCCTGTTTTTCCGGAAATTCTCAACAACCTCGTCTCTGGATTCCCCCAAACAAGGAGTCTTGATTTTCTGAGGCTTCGTCCTAGTGATTTTTCGTTCGAGCTGGACCAGGTTTTTTTTTTTTTTTTACAAAAATTTCAAAAAATAAATCCAAAATTTGTCATTTTCTTGGTCTACTCAGTGAAAATTAAATATTTTCGGATGATTCCAAAATTTTTGTAATTCCGACACAATTTTTGGTTCCAAGCGAAACTCTCAGCAAAATTGACAATTGGAATGACAAGAATTTGCGTTGCCAAGAGACTTTTTACAATATTTTTGATATTCTAACAATAAATCTAAAATAATGAAAATATCAAATTTAATTAATCGAGAAATTAATTAATATTGAAAAATTGATTTAAAATATTAAAAATTTTGAATGACAACATTTTTACGATTATTTCAAAATAAAAAATCAGCAGGAACTTTTACGAGGCACGTGGCTAATGAGCCATGAAGAATTTTTATTCCCTTTTGAAATTTCGTGGATTTTTTCTCCTCGAAAGAAAAATAAAGTCTGAAATTTTGACACAATTTTTGGTTCCAAACGAAACTCTCAGCAAAATTGACGATTGGAATGACAAAAATTTTCTTTCCCAAGAGACTTTACAATATTTTTGATATTCTAAATCTAAAATAATGAAAATATAAAATTCAATTAATCGAGCAATTAATTAATATTGAAAAATTGAATTAAAAAATTAAAAATTTTGAATAACAACGTTTTTACGATTATTTCAAAATAAAAAAATCAGCAGGAATTTTTACGAGGCACGTGGCTAACGAGCCATGAAGAATTTTTATTCCCTTTTGAAATTTCGTGGATTTTTTCTCCTCGGAAGAAAAATAAAGTCTGAAATTTTGGTTCCTCAAAGATGGGAAAGTCCGGATGACACTTTGGATTCCATAATCCGTTATGTCGTGCTAACATCGCAAGTTCTTAGCTCCGTCGACTCGGACTTTCGTCTCTCCGTGTGTTTGCCTTCGATGTCACAATATAACGAGGAATATCTCATCGAAACATGACCTATGTCCATTTTGCAAGTGAACGAGACTTTCGTGTGTTGTGTATATCTGTATGCGGTGACAATATTGCTCGGTATTAAGTTTTATTTCTTTATAAAGACGAGTGGGGCGCAAAAGTCTCGGGGCAAAGACTTTCTCTCTCGGCGGAACGTGCCAGGGCCTCGTTGCTGCGACAAGCTACACATTCGACAACGGGTTTTTACCAAAGGAGCACAAGAGCGCGTTAAGTTCCTTCCTCCTCGAGTGTTTCGCTGCGAAGTTTGTCAAAAAAACGAGGTAGGGAAGGAAAAAAAATTCAATTTAGTCCGCGAAGAAAAAAAATTGTTTTCTGTGACAAAATCGAAATTGGTGCGCGTTTGGGTCGACTAAACGTGTTTTTTTTTTTAAATCCCAAAAATTTTGCCATTGCAGCGAGAAATATTGTAAAAAGTCTCTTCGGAAGGCAAATTTTTGTCATTCCAATCGTAAATTTTGCTGAAAGTTTCGTTGGGAATTAAAAATCTCGTTAAAATAAGGAAATTTTCAAAATTATCGACGTTTTTTGGAAAAATTGAATTTTCAGTGCATCGAAGAAGGAATTATGCGATTTCCCAGGACGTTTTTGTTGCTGGCGACGTGTTTTTTGGCCCTAGGCGACGTTGCGTCTGCGCCAAGTCCGCAAGAGCCGGCGTTTGAACTTCCGGTTCAATTGGTTGGTTTTCCGGTGATCATCGCAGCAGTCCGGATCACAAATTTCATAAAGAAGCTCGCGTATTCTTTGAATCCACGTAAGTAACGATTTTCTTCATAATTTCCGCGACGATAATGAAACGCGTAATTATCGTAACGTCAAGTGCGATATTCTCGGGTTATCTCGATCTTTTTTTTTTTATAACGTGAGTACCGACCAGAAAATATTTGCGTGTGTGAATATTCAAGATTCTTTGCTGCGGTTACCTGTTGCCGGGCTCACACACGCGCTCGGCTTGTGTGAATGAAGGAAAACACGCGAGCCGCATTGTGAGCACGTAAAAAGCGAAAGCGAAAGTGTGCTCGAGTTCCGTGCGGTGTATCCGCCCATAGGATTCTCAATTCTTGCATTTCACTCGTTAAACTCTTCACGCAATAGCGTAACGACTGTATTTACAAATAAAAACTTTTTGTGCCAGTTCCAATTCGTTTCGCACGCAATTGTGTCCAAAAACGGAGTTAAAAATAGTCGAAGAATCGATCGTGCATGAGAAATTGTTGCGGACGATTTTTCAGCTTTTTTAGCCAAAGATTTTCCCTGGCTTTTAATTTTTTAATCGCTTCATTTCGTGAAATCTGGAAAAAAAATGTTTTCGCAAAAAAAAAATGCCGAATGGATGAATTTTTGGTTTCAGAAACTTACACGAATCGTGTGACGAGGTCCCTCGGAGACGGAAACACCGACGAACAAATATTCGACGTGGCCCAGGTCGAGAAAAAATTAATCACTGAATTTGGCGATAACTTTTGCCTGTACGAAAGCGTTTGCGAAAAATATGCTGCGCTAACATCGCGAAGGCAAGGACGACCGGCTGTCCTCGATTGGAACGTTATATTCAGGTGAGATTTTTTTTCTTATCATTCGAAGCTACTCGTTACTCCGTAGACGCAAGATTTAATGACGTTTTTTATCTCGTAACCGGTTCGTCAATGATTATTAATTGAAAATTGCATGCGAAATCGTTTCAAAAGAATTAGCTCGCGATGTTCATTGGCTCGTTCGTCAAATCCCAGATTTATCGATTTTACCGCAATTACAAAAAAAAAAATCGCTTTTTTTTACTTTATCACGATGAAAATTTAAAAAAAATTATTATAAATCATAAATTATGAATTTTTAATTAATAATTATTATAAATTAAGTAAATTAACTAAATAACAATAAAAATTAAATAAATTATCACAAATTATGAATTTATAATTAATAATTATTACGAATTTATAATTATTTTTAATTAAATTTGCAATTATTAAATTCCGAGGCACTGCTCAAAAATTGAAATCCGGAAAAATCGAAAATTTCAAAAGAAAAAACGGAATTTGCAGGAAAGATTTTGAAAAATCTATAAAATCGCTTGACAATTTGATGTTTATAAAAATTTGAAGCATGGACGAGCACCATTTCGTACTTTCACTCGGCGGAGAAGTCGATGGATCCGTTGAATTCGATATTTCCTGTCCAGAAGCGAAGGAAATCGCTTGAGTTTCGTCTGTTTCGATTACCGACAGTGTTTACTGCTTTCAGCCAGTACAAAGCGTCGCCACGAAGGATGAAGAACAATTATTTGGTAAGCGTGTTCCTCGGGGACATTGTTGGGAGTCCGAGGCTGTGCCAGCAACTGGGGAAACGTGGTCGAAGCTGCAACGAGTCATGGAACTAGAATCCACGGGCCAAAGATGTTGAAAAACTCATTAATTAGTTTCCGCTAATTAGAGTAATTGTTTGTACATATATTTATATTTTTTTAACTATGAAAACATTTTGTTATGGATAATTTTTATGAGCAGAAATAAAATCAAATTAACGGCCATGACGATCGTGTTTTTTTATTTTTTTTTTAATTCCGAAGATTAATCAACCATTTCGGGATTTAATTTGGCAGATTTTTTTTTTTTTTACTCATCAGTCCCGCGGATTTTGACCCGAGGGAAATGTAGGCCGTCAAAGAGAGAGTGGACCAACGATGATGACGCTGTTAAGTCTCGTCCCACGCCCATCTCACTCGGCGAGCTTAGTGTCTCAAACGAAGGAATCAGTTGCTCGTTGCCTTTCGCGTGGTCCAAGTAACGCAGAAAGTTAGTCCGGATATTTAAAGTTTTGCAGCGATTTTGGATGCAAAGCGAATAAACTTTGGTTTGTTAATCGGTGATACTTGGAAGTTGGAAACAGCGTCACTGTTCTCGGGATTAATTGGCTATAAAGAGAAGAAACGAGCTCGATTGGATCGGGGAATCGGTAACTTGTTGCTGAATCGTTGAAACGCGACGAGTGTTTCATTGCTGATTGGTTTTCGTAACGACTGTTGATCGAAACCTGGAAATTTGATTGTTTCGGAATTGCCACTGCTTGACGAGTCTCCACGAGCTTTTGGAGAAAAAAGATTTGCTGTTCAGAGCCATAGGTCGCCCACGAACCGAGTTAATATGAAGTGAATCCTGCTTCGAAGAAAGATGAGAATTTTTCATCAACTAATGGACAGCATCGACATGGACGACCCCAAGAAATCGTGTCCACGAAAAAAACAACCAGGAACAATTTTTTTCGACCGAGTCCATTTTTTTGTCACTCTCGTTTTGCTGATGGAAATCCAGTTCGCTGCAGCTGTCAACCGACCACGAGAGTCCCTGGAGTCAAGAATCGAAGCTGTGGCATTGCGTTATTGTGATTTTTCAAGTTCTGATAAAATCTACAATTTGACCAATTTGCTGCAGTGAGTAAACGCCTGAATTCGCATTCACGATGTCCTGAAATCCTGAATAATCAAGTCTTGATTCATTTTTTTAATTAATTAATCAAACAGGTGCATGAACGAGTTGGCTTCTGCGGCGGTTTCGCGAACAAGAGTCGGCCGATCACCGGACGATTACTTTTTTCCAAATTCGAAAAAAAATCAGGATTTTTCATCGCCCAATTATCAATATCCACCGAGGCAGGCGAATGATTTTCAAAGCTACTATGAGCGACGACCGTCTCGAGTAAGTCCCGATTTATTTACGTGTGAGGTGAAGTCAATGAAATCGACAGATCGTTTTATCGTTTGCATGATGACTTTTAGGTTTATCCGGATTCAGCCTCGTATCAACAAGCTCAATCTGGATATTATGATGGAGGATTAAAATATCCTTATGGAGGTGAACAACCCAATAGTTTGTCGGGAGGCTTGGGTTCCAGACTTTTCGATGCCTTGGCTTCGATTTCTCAGTACGATGATCTAAAATGCGTGTCGCGGATTCTGTGCGAAGTTGCCAGTGGCGTCATACCCGGAAGTTCAGGTTACAGGCAAAATTACGATGGAGGCAGTTCCTTGATCAGGTAAGTCGTTTAGACTCGTTGGGTTTCATTTTTGTTCGGTCAAAATTGAATTTTTAAAATCCAATTTATCCAAAAGTAAAATTTTTGCCTTGCGGGAGTAATAAGTTGCAAAATATTAATGTTACGAAAAAAAGTTGCAAATAAAAAAGTTAGTAAATTTAATTTGGAAGAGAAAAGGTCTCCACAATTTTTTGCCTAACACTAACCATTCTCGAGATATCAAATTAAACGCGTTTCGATCGAAATGACCTTGAGCTGACCTCAGTAGAACCCCTCAAATTGTAATTTACGCTCGTTTATTTTTTATATTTTTTATTTATTTCGTAATTTGACTGGACTACTACTCAGAATCTTTTTTGTTCAGTTTACTGACCAAGCTCGACACTGGCGAGCCTTCTCCTCTGCTGAATTTCGGCAAATCGGCTCTGATGGGTTACGCGAATCGAGGAAATCCGAGCGTTTGTTACCGCCAATATCCCAAGTGTCCGAGAAACAACGCTGAGCTGGTTAACTATTTGAACAATCACAATGGTGGATTCTTCCGCTTCTTTGGCAACGTTCGTGGTTCCGGTTACCCAGGAAGTTACTATCGCGGTGCTCCGAGGCGGCAGCCAGCTCTGCCACCAGGAATTTCCGGACCTGAATCTGATCGGACTGGCACTGGAGAGCTCAAGTTTGACAGGGCAAGTGGACCAGTTGGCAGAGATTTCATGAAAACCTTCTTTCCCGAGAGAAAAGATTTCAACAACACTGACAAGATCGTCTTCCCTCAGGAACCTCTGCAAGGAGCACACTCGTTGAATCGTGTTTCCAAGTCGTTGACAAGCTACGCAGATCCTGGGAACGAGTTCCAGAATGCTGCGTCGTTCTTCCCTCAGGTACGACGGTTTTGAGGCTGGAAACGAGCAGCTGAGGTTGTCCTGAAATCGGTTGAATTAATTTTGCATTTGTATTTACCTAGGGCAGGAGCGATCCAGTGTCAAATCTGTTGTACTCATTGAATCCTTCGATGCAGGTCCCAAGTAGGCAAAACTCAGGCCAGATGACGGTATCACGAAAAGCGAGGTTGTACATTCCCGAAGATTCAACCAACGAGACAATGTCAACGTTCACTTTCCCTGACGGGCAAAAGGTCCAGATCAATGTGGCGTTCTCCAAACTTTTCTCTGAAAATTATAACAAGGCTTTGCTAAGACGGAGCTTCGCCAATGATCACACTGCTCAACCGATCAACTTTGAAAGCTTCAGCATGATGAACCTAGTAGAACTCTTTCCGAACGATCGCTCCTCACTGGATCTTCAAGTGGTCCATCCCTGCGATATGGTCTGCCATGACTCAAAAGGCACGCCAGTCCAGTTCAGTCAGACTCTTCTGCATTCCAGAAGCCTCAGTACCCTCATGACACCAGATCAACCGGTTCTCGATTTTACAAACACCCTGCCGTGCGAAATAATATGCGTTGATCGCAGCGGCGAAAAGAGACGACAGTCCACGACACTTAATCAGGTTCTAAGAAACGATGATGAACAGCAGCCGCCAGGTTTCGATGTATCAGCATTCCAAGGTTTACAATTTTGACTTGTTAAGTCTATCAGCGATATTGTTACCGTTCGGGACTCTTGATAGTCCCTTTCTGTCCCTCTAGTTAATTCGTCATAATCCAAAATGAATTTCCATCGTACAAGGCGTAATGGGATTATGTGTGTTTGTATATTAGATGTACAACGATAGGCCGAGGCGCCTGATCGTTAGAACTCTGAGAAATCGAATAAATTCATTGACAAAAATATGCAGCATGCGTAATTCCATTACCCAGATCCTCTTCGTATCTATATCAATGTATGCCATAAGATTGGCAGGAGCGTGATTGATGCACAACGACTGTTTGCAACAAAGACCATTATTTCAGATGTTTGGCAGAATCGAGCGTTTCGGTCTCTGAGTCACCGGCAGCGAGTGAAAGATACAAAAAATCGTAAAGTCCGCCAAGAGATACAGTCGCAGGAGCGTCCACAACTAATTCAGGGATTGAGCCTGGAAAGTGTCCCTTTAGTGCGTTTAGAAGGTAAAACGATTCCATCGACGAGATGTAATGTTGTAAATATATAAAAACCTTGGAATTCGTAGATCAGACGACGAACGGTGAATTGGGATTGCAAATTCCTGAGACTGATGACGTTGCTCAAAGTCAGAAGGAACCGAAGAGTGGTATCAGTAAGGATGGAAAAAGATCTTTCATGCCTGGAAGCCCTTTCGGTTTCAATAATAATCGTGGAGTACGAAATTCCTTCTGATCAGTTAGCCAGCCAATGTCATGTGAACGTGTGATTAAAAATGATTGAAATGCTTCAACAGATGTCTTATGGGGGTCGTTCTATGTCTTCCATGGGAATGCCAGGATCACCGTACAAGTTTCCTTCTCGAAAATCGAATCCTTTTGGGCTGGGCTTTTCGCCTATGAATATGGCCATGCAATCGAGAGGCAGGTTTAATCCGTTCAGATCGATGCCAATGTATCCTGGCTTCATGCCGCTATTTCCGCCGATGCGAGGTGGACTGCACCGGACACGCCCAGTTCCGCCAAGAATCATTTGTTCGAAAGCTGCATGTTCGAACCAACCATCATTGCGAAGAGTTTTAGTGATGTGTGGAGGAAAACTGTACTTTATCCCGCGTCGAATGGTCGTAGCTGTACCGATTTGTGCGATTATTGTGGGCCAGCGACCGCCTGGAAGTTCAGCAGGATCAGCAGACACGTCGCTGCCCCAGGAACAAGAAATGACAGAACACGAACAACTTGGAGAACATCAAGAAAGCGGTGGCGAACATCAAGGAGAGCCTGGAGAACATCCAGGAGGTGTTGGTGAAGCTCAGGGACCTGCTGAACATCCAGGAGGGCTTGGGGAAGCTCAGGGGCCTGCTGAACATCCGGGAGGACTTGTTGAACATCAGGGACCTGGAGAACATCAAGCAAACCTCGGAGAACAACCGGCAAGCCTTGGAGAATACCAAGAAACCCAGGGCGCACATCAAGAAGGCTTTGAGGAACATCACGGGCCTGGAGAACAGCAGGGAGGCCATGAAGATCATCAGGAGCATGGGGAACACCAAGGAAGTCTTCCTGGGGAACATCCAGGGCCCGGAGAACATCAAGGACTCCCTGGGGAACATCCGGGGCCTGGAGATCATCAGGGCTTCACCGAAATACCATCAACTACATTATCTTATTTCGATCATGAAAGCACCATTGCCCACTTACCAGAATACACATTTCCTCCGCTCCTGGACCCAATGCATGAACCAGCGGTTGGGACAACACACAAGTTCAGGCGACCTGGTAAGTTTAAACTATTCCATCTATACCACAAAACCACCTCATCGTACACTCTTTACTGTGTCTAAAAAAATGATCAACCCTTTGCAATTCAAGAGGGTGAGGACTATCCTCAACAATCTTGCCTGGAAGGTGAATCCTGGAATCTGGACACTCACGAATGCGTACCAATAAAATATGATGCGGAAGGTGAATTGGACTATACCCACTTGCCAGGATCTCCTTGGTCGGGAGTCACGAGGAAGCCGCTCACTAGATCAAGAAAGAAGAAGAAGAAACTGGTCATCATCACCGATAAGGGCAACATAACTTACATAAAAGCAGCTTAGGCACTCAACATCAAATCTCAGCACTGATTTATTCGTTTTTTTGACACATTCTCCATGTTGTTGTATTGTGATACCGACGTAGAAAAGAAATGTTTCCAGAAGCTTGTTGTACAGGAGAATATATCGATAGAGTACGAAACTAGCTGATACGATTTGGTGGTAAGCATGAGAAGCGATAGCACGCATTTATGTATCAGAAAGCTAATTGTCTTGCGCTGTCAGTTGCACCCCACTTGGCGCTGTCCATGCCAAACGCCCCTCCGGGCTCTCTGTTTTCGCCTCTCTCGCTGTCTGTTCTATAGTCCCCTGGAGCTGGTGCTGGCTGTTCACTACCTCCAGTACAGTCGTCACCGAGGGACGGTGACGGAGAGATCCTCCCCTTTTCCACCGAACTCTACACCCTAAATTATACGCCAGAGAAGAGAAAATAATTACATGCTGCCTTTCACCTATATGGACGAACCTTTACTACCGCTTTTCAGCTTGATACTTGTTTGAACAACGTCCTTGCTAGTTTATATCAAGCTCGAGACACAGCATGAAAATGCTGTGTACACACAGCCGGTACTTAAGTTCCGTTGAGCCTGGGGTCATCAATAACTCGGCCGTTATATGCTTGTTGTGCTGTCAACTTTCAGCAAATACATGGATTTGAAGGAATTCCATGGGCAGTGTCATTGGTAAGCCCTTGCAATGAAATTCCAGTCTATAATTCGGCTAATCTGTACCAACCGAGTTCAGCTATCGATGTCATTGATAACGGCTGAATCAAAGGACCGCAAAAGTCTCTTTGTCTCCGGAGAACCAAGGAGAGACATAATTTCATTTCAATAGCAGCCTACGCCGCTATTTGCAACAGTGTGACATCAAAGGGACGAGAAGTAGCGGAAGCTTTATGAGCGATAATGCCTCGTTATTAAGGACAGCAGTGAGGACAGACACAGCAAGCCTGAAGAAAGTTGTAAGGTGGCAGGGGTTGCAAATGCCATGCAAGTGCGAACCGAGCGGTGGATACAGTGACAGGGCGATGAGGGACGAAAAGGAAGACTCCCGTTGGTTGGAACGTCGGCTTACCACACCCCAAGTGCCGAAACAAATCCGTCGGAATTGGAAGCGATGCAAAGGAGCTTTAACACGCGGTAGGTATATTATAACTTTATGGGCTTTTATATCTATATGATACACCAGTTGTGGCAGGCAAAAAGAACTCCTGCGGTGCTGTGGGCCTTGTGAGCACCCCAACAAAGGCCAATCCCCCAGACCCACGTGACTGCTGTTGCGACTAATCCGGCGTAACAAACAGAAAGAAAAGGAAAGTGTCCTGCAGGTGAACGAACTTTACGATTCACACCCTCCGCTAACAGGTGTGGGTTTGGTGGTTATGCGATGGTTTCTGAAAGAAAAAGGAAGGTGCTTACTTTGGAGTGTTGGCGGATGAATTGAGGGACCACGTGGTGGCAAATCCTCAGTGAATCTACGACGAATAGAATGAATTTGGAGTTGATCTCCGCAGCATCCCTTCCGGATTACTTTTTAAAAAAGATACAAAAAATTATGAATCCTGGGAAATTAAAATGAAATGCTCACATGGGGGAATGGAAAAGTTATCGCCAACCCCAATGAACAAATCAATTTAGCATAATTCGGCATTGCGGAGCTTTAAAAAAGTGGTCCGATCATATCCAAAGGATGAAATACAGCGATGGCGGATCTCCTGATCCCATAAGCGTCGCACCACCATATGCTCCGATTATCGGCGAGTCTTAACCCTCTGATATAAATGAAAAATATACTGGAGATTTGAGACTTGGTGGTGGATCTCGAGTCTGCTTGGGGGTGCTGTGCTCGACAGGATAATTTGATAGGCATAAAAATTCATTTCACACCCTCGAGAAATCCGGAATAAAATAGGTCCATTGAAAATGGCGTTTGCTTGTGTCGCTCTCGAATAGGTTTCTTTTCAGAATTTCGGGATTCTCGTTGGACCGGTCAGAGGATGCTGGATAAGTGGCTGGACAAAAGAATCTCCTGCGTTGGTTTTTTTCTTCTTTATCTCATTTCCCTCGTGCTGCGAGCGAAAGAAACGCGCGGGGAGAAAGAGAAAAATAAGGGAATAAGAATGAAGCGAGTGAGACGGAAAAGGGCAATACGAGTGACCGCGTTTTTTCGAATCGTTCATAAATAAAGCATTAGTCCTGCGATGCCATACGAAACCGCCGGGCAACATTGAGAGCGGAGTATGGGGGTGGTGCGGTGTTCGACCACGCCGTCACTCAGCCACGTTGATTGCTGCATTGAGGCCACGTGGCACGGATCAATCCCCGCGATGGCCAAAGAGATGAGAGGCCGCGTGCCAGTATTTTCGCATCATCGACGCAACCAGGGATTCACGTTTTTTTTCTTCCTCCACGATTTTTTCTTCACCCCCCATATCTACATCATACGAGCTTTCAATCGTGTCCTCAACAAGGACTATGTGGTATAATAGTACCGAAACGAATACACAACCAAAGCCGATGAATTTGAGAGGAAAACCAAACACGTGACCACCACCATGCTTAAAAAACGTTCGCCCCATACAGCAAGTTTGTAAAACACGTTGACACGAGAGAACCTTCGCAGGGATGTATAATGCCCGGAGGATTAACCGGCAAACAACTCGGCCTGGGATCAAGTTTGATACGTTAGTCTCAATGTGGATTCATCAAGACTCAACTTGACGAGAAACTGATACAAAACATTGGCAATGTCTTTTTGAATTGAATTTTTCGTTAAAGTGCTCAAATTTGAATATTTAGCCAAACAAAGGCAGGTGCTCGGGAATCCTTCACAGTTTGGATGGAAATGGCAAAGCCTTCCCTAAGAAGAAGAAGATGAAGAGCACAAGGATTATCTCAAGACTTTACCTGTTCTTGCATTACGTAATATACACGTTCATTTCGCAGCTGCCTGTGTCGGTAGATGCTAAACGAATTGCCTGCTAGTTAGGCTAACGAAGTAGGTTCTATTCTGTAGCTGTTGATCGTTCGGTCCTGCTCTCGTAACGGTAATTAGCCTTGGGCAATGTGAAGCTCTCATGGCTGAATTAAAAGCAGCAGAGGCAAAGTACATCGCGCCTCGGAATGGATGAGAACAAGAGGTAAGTTTATGAGAAAAGACGGCGAGAAGAGTTGCAGCAAATGTGCGGGGGAACAGCAAGACGGATGTAAACTGACGAAAAACAGAGACGAATATGTTTCAACACTGCCAACTCACTGGCTTTCGAGAAAATTGAAACGCTTCGAGCGGAAAGCGACAACGAAATAAATTCCAAAGTGAGCTGCTCCGCTGATATTTCCGGAATGGAAATTTGTGGCATTTCGTCGCTCAACTGACTCCCCAGCAGTTACTTTACCAAGGTCGATAATTCACCCTGTTTAAATTTATACAAAGCCCCTCGAATCCAACGTATTCATCTCAATTGCTTTCCGCCCTTCACTGAAAATAAAATTTTGCAGAAAAAAATCGACATTTTGTTGGATCGACTAAACTTTTTTTGAAAAATCACAAAAATTTTGTCACTGCAGCAAAAAATATTCTAGCAAGTCTCTTCGGAAACCAAAAATACTGTCAAAAATTAGGAAAATTTTGAAAATTATCAAAAAAATATTTATTTTACCGTGTTCAACAAAATATCGACGTTTTTTGACAAATTTCAATTTTCACTCCTCCTTCTAATTTTTCATTAAAAAAAACGTTTTTACAACTAATTTCCTCGTCTATTCAATCGAGCGAATAATTCTGGATAAGCAAAATATTGGAATCCATCAAACTATCCAGACTGGAGAGAAACATCTGTGAGAAAGTTTGGCAAATAAACTGGTCGAGTCCTCGGGCAGTTAGAATTTATATACAAGAAGGAAAGGAGGATATATCTATAGACATTATTTATGATTACATGCAGAGAGTTGAGTTTTCATCGACTGGTAGTTGCTCCGAGGTACATAAAATCCGTCTGAAGAAGGGGATTGTTTTAGGCTTTAGGTTGCGATTAGAGAGGTTCTCGTTCTGCTCGCGTGACCACAGGATTGTCCCTAACTTGTTGAAGGATGAGAAAAGCGCCTCGGAAATGCAGGAATACACGAAGATGCTGCTTTTATCATATTTTCCAAGTGTTTCCCTCGAATCGATCGGCATGGCATGGGAGATGATAGAGCGAGGAGAAGCTTGAAAGCCAGGATAGCTCTGGGAGTGCTCGAGCCAGGATAGTTGGGGAATAAAACGAGGTCGAACGATCGCTAAACTCGAGGATAGGTCTCTCGCCCTCCGACGATCCTTTATGACTCGCTTCTTCTCCGCAGCTCTCGTTTCTATACATGCGAGAGACATCGATATATATTTCCTTGGTTCTTTCGCACGCTTTCATATTCGACGCGTTTTTGCATATAATGGCATCTCCATAGAAGAGAAAATAGTCTCTTGAGACGTTTGCAACAAGAATAAACTTTGCCTTATTCCAAAATCGATAAAGAATCAGTAAAAGCTCACGCGCAAATATAGGACACGGTTGTAAAACCATGAGAAACCGGCAAATTCACACGCTTTCAAACTATTTGTATTTTTTGCACAATCTTGAGATCCCTTTACTCAAAAGATCGATATTTCGTTGCAAACGTTCGACCAGACCGATTCTTTCGTTAGGAACCAGAAATTCCGTCAAAATTACGAAAGTGTTGAAATGATCTGAAAATCAATGAATTATTTGTTTTTTAATTAAATAATTTATTTATTAGTTTCATTTCCTATCGATTTATATGTTAATTAATCAATTAACTAATTTATTTGAATACGCAGTCAAAATACTGCCAAAAATACTGTCAAAATTACGAAAATTTTGAAAATATCTGAAAATCAATGAATTCTTTGTGTTTTGATTAAATAATTTATGTATTAGTTTAATTTCCTATCGATTTTCTATGTTTATTAATCAATTACCTAATTTATTTGAATACGCAGTGAAAATACTGCCAAAAATACTGTCAAAATTACGAAAATTTTGAAATTATCTGAAAATCAATGAATTCTTTGTGTTTTAAATAAATAATTTATTTATTAGTTTAATTTCCTATCGATTTTCTATGTTTATTAATCAATTAACTAATTTATTTAAATACGCAGTCAAAATACTGTCAAAATTACGAAAATTTTGTAATTATCAAAATAAATTTCGTTGGTAAAAATTGGCTCGAAGAAATGAGAATTCAGTAGTCGCGGAATTTGGACGGTGCACTTCGGACTATACGAAAAATCGCATAGAATTGCAAGGCAAAAAAAACGGGGGGTACTCGCCGATTTTTTTCCCAGCGAGGCTTTTATTCGTGGTATTGAATATATGTAATGGGCATGAATCATGAAGCAGACATTGGCATGCATGGTGATTATATGGTGTCAGTAACGCATATACAGGGCTGCTCCCGCACTTTGCTCGAGGTGGGGTATTATTAAGCGGACAAAACACAGCGTGTAACGAAGGAGGGAATGATGGAAGCTTGGCAAGTTGGAGGGGCTAGATCGGCGAATGCGGAATGAGAGAGAGAGAGGGAGATTATTGGAGTTGAAGAGCAAAAGTGAACCGGTGCGGCTATGTGGCTAGTCTATGGGGTTGAAATTCGACTCCCATGCATCATAATAGCGACGCGTGCAAGCTTGGGTCTGCCATTTAAGCGTCCTGTAATTATATGCCTCTCTTATAACCACCCCCAAACCATCCCCCACCCTTTTCCCATCAATTCTCTATAACTCTCCTATTTTTGTCTCCTCCTGTTCTCTTTCGGTTAACCACCCTTCATCCCTACTAGACTCAATTTTCGCTCATTCCTCCCCCAATCACTTGTCATCACTTGGACTATATTTGCTAATGTCTTACAATTTCTAAAATCTACAATAATTAAGGATGTCGAGTCCCAAATCGTAAATGATGACAAAATCCTGAAAATTTCGTATATTTTTGTATGGAGAATTCAAGAGATCGTGGAAAAACTTCACAACGATTAAGAAGTTCGTTATTCAACAATTAACACTAATAAATTAAATTTAGTCAAGTGTAGTCTCATGGAAACTGGTACAACTTTGCGAAAAGTTTTGTCTTTGACCTCTCAATTTTTTAATATCTCCTATACACTGTGAGCAACGGAAATTCATCGAAGTTTATTGATAAATATTTTTTGTATTTGTTTGAAAAATTATTCTTAACAATATGTTAATTTTTTAATAACGAGCTTCTTGATCGTCGTGAAATTTTTACACGACCTCGTAAATACTTGACACAAAAACATACGAAATTTTCAGAATTTTCTCATCATTTTTTATTTCAAGCCTCGAGGTGGTTAAAATAATGATAATGAAATTATTAAAATTTCGTATACAAATTTCGGGACGATTAAGAAGTTATTTATTGAAAAATTAACGAATAATTTAAAGATTTTTGCCTCAAACAATCATCGTGTTTTTTCCTTTTCAGATGATGATGATGGAATTAATAAAATTTGGCAGGTTTTTACGCGAAGTGTTCAGGAGGGCGTGTACAAATTTAACGACGATTAAGTAAAAAATAATTTAATCAACGAAACCATTATCATTAATTATGTACGTGTCAACGATCAACTGATGATTGTATACGTCACTGCCAGTACGTTACGAAATGATTGTTAATTAAAAGTGTAAAAATGCAACAATAACGGTTTTCAATAAACATTTCAAAGTTTTGTATCGTTGTTCAAACTTGCCTCTCGTTCTCAATCACGATAAAATAATCACGAGATCTAACATCGTGGCGAGATACACAAACACATGGGCAAGGGTCTAACATTTATTGCGAGAAACGCGCGCGCGCGCGTCTATGGTCGAACAAAAAGACTGTGAAATGTGTTCGGGGCCACGACATAAAACGACACAAGTCTCATAAGTTTTGCCACTTACGTGACGTGGATTAGCGCCCTCGGCTCTGTACACCCAGCCAATTATATGCGCGCCAGTCTTGTCTGTAACATTAAGAAAGGCACGTGCCTCCTTTATAATGCCTGCAAATCTGGCAAATATATGTGTGATATGAAACATATATCGAGATTAGAATGCCACTTAAATATTATCCCATACAGCTCGTGCGAAAAATCCTCGAAATACGTACGAAAAATAAATAATAATCAAATAATTAATAAAATAATTAACAAAATAATAAAAAAATTAATAAATAAAATGAGGAATAAAATATTTAAAAAATAAATTGATAAAATAATAAATGAAATAATCAATAAAATGATAAATAAAATAATATCGTTGGCGATCAGAAATATGGTGCGGAGAGGCGAAGATCTTCGCGGAGAGTCGGTGGCTTTTGCAACCTTTTATTTAATAAATTATCGATTATTATATAGGAAGTAGATGGTGGAAGGGATAAACCGTAATCGTGCAGCTTTCCCTTATTCGCAGCATGCAAATGCATGCCAGATGTATAGAGAGCAATCAACATACTATAATTAGTCAGTAGCTTGATGGCTGGCTGTGCAAACGTCGAGAAATCCTCGCTCTTAAGACAACCTCCCGATATCGATCAATATATTACGCAGCCATAATTATACGTGTGTTATATCAATCGATCGGAAACAAATACATGCGTGAGCTCATGGCAAACAGATTTCACTGCAATTTGGGCGGCCAATAATATTGGCGCAGCACCAGCGATTCGATAATTAATATGGCATCGGGATTAAATCTTCTGACGTTTGAACAGCATTAACAAAAAAACGTTAATCATGATTATTCATCCAAAAAAGGAAAAAACACGATGATTGTTTGAGGCAAAAATCTTTAAATTATTCGTTTATTTTTCAATAAATAACTTTTTAATCGTCCTGAAATTTGTACACGAAATTTTAATAATTTCATTATCATTATTTTAACCACCTCGAGGCTTGAAATAAAAAATGATGAGAAAATTCTGAAAATTTCGTATGTTTTTGTGTCAAGTATTTACGAGGTCGTGTAAAAATTTCACGACGATCAAGAAGCTCGTTATTAAAAAATTAACATATTGTTAAGAATAATTTTTCAAACAAATACAAAAAATATTTATCAATAAACTTCGATGAATTTCCGTTGCTCACAGTGTATAGGAGATATTAAAAAATTGAGAGGTCAAAGAAAAAACTTTTCGCAAAGTTGTACCAGTTTGCATGAGACTACACTTGACTAAATTTAATTTATTAGTGTTAATTGTTGAATAACGAGCTTCTTAATCGTTGTGAAGTTTTTCCACGATCTCTTGAATACTTCATACAAAATTATACCAAATTTTCAGAGTTTTCGCATCATTTGCGATTCGGGACTCAATATCCTCAAAAAACAAAAATTAATGGAAGGTTGAAAATTGATTTTCCGGATTTTAGACTTTTTTTATTTAGTATCCAGACATTGTGTTTTGTTCATGTATCAAGCGCCACGAGACTCGATCACCACCAAGACCCAGAGGATAGAACAGAACGTTGTCGCACAGCGATTAATATCACTCAATCTCAGTAAAAGTGTGCGAGGGTGGGAGAGAAGAAAGGAAAGAGATACTCGAGGCGCGCGTTGTTCTCGTAGTTGTCGCTTATGGTTGCGCGGTACATATAAATTCAGCGCTAGAATAATTTCGTTCATAATTCAACCCTTTAGCTCGTAACTCATGCACGTCCAGCGGAGCAGCCGGATCGTTGCTCCGGATTGTGACTTGCTCTATGTTAATGAGCTCTCGGTACGAGTATCAAGTTCTACAGCGTGTCCTGGAATTCACGTCAAGGATTTTCAGTTAATTGAGTCGAGAACAAAAAACTTTGGGCCTTTTTGGGTCCTTTTCGTCCTGCGACTCGTATTTTGCTCATTTGGAGGATAAAAATCCAAAAAAAAACTCCAAATTCATTTAATTTTGAATGAAACGCTTCAAAAACCAAGATTTTGGAAAAAAAATTGTCTTTTGGGTCAAAAAGACCGATTTTTCTCGAACCGTTGCAATTTTCCCGAAACTTTTGTCCCGTCTCGTACATTTTCACTCATTAATTCGTCCAAAAAGCTACGGAGCATACGAAGCAAGAAAAGGAACGCGAGGACGAGATCCATCGGGCAAGACACGCGGAGAAGTGAATGAAGAAAGAAAGAGATAATTTTGGGGAGGCCCCGAATGTAAATTTGGGGCGTGAACCCTTCCGGTGGCGCGAGGGAAACAAACGACTGCGAGTAACGCGCGCGAAGGTGTGGAATTTCGCACGAGCCGTTCCCCCTTATTCTCGGACTGCGACGAATCGGTGTCTCAACTTTTTTGCCAACGTCATGCAAGACAGACTGCTCCGTTATAGTATACATATATATATATGAAATTATGCACTTGCATGTAAACGTCATGGCCCATGGAGCGAGTCAACGGAACATTTTATTCGACAGTCATCAATTAAAATGAGAGCCAATTGCACAAAAGTGCAAGTGCAACGAGCGCGTCGTTTTCGTGGGCTCGACATTAATTTTTCATTTCCCTTCAGTTTTTAAATCAATTTTTCTCACCTTTTCCGATCGCCTGAGGTCGAAAATCAACCCAATTTTGAAAAATTCATATCTCCGGTAAAATTCAACGAAAAAGATTCAACTTGGGCTCATTCTTTTCGTTTTTTAATGCAGAATCACGCAGAGTAGAATTTGCAAAACTGAATGGGGTCAATGCTCGTGCTGGCTGATTCGCAAATTGTCGATTTTTCTATCGAACACGAGAGAATTGCAAACATTTTCCAACTGCACAGCATTTTTGCTCCGGTTTTTTAATCGCGACCGCGTGAAAATAAATCTCGACGATCAAACAAAATAAAAAGCGAGAGAGAGAGAGATTTTTCTTTTGGATCTTCGCCAGCAACTCCGAACGTCCGAGTCTGAGCAAAAACAGAAAGGAAAAAATTATGTGCTCGCGTTATTTACACAGGTGCGCGGAATAAATAACACACTCAATAATCGTTCGGGCTCGTTGACTCGATTTCCAAGGTGTGTCCAAGATAACGAGACAACATCGAGATACAGGCTAGAAAAAAGGAAACGGAGTCAGAAATTGCGATGGAAATTATTGAGATACATTTTTTTTTTTTAATAAGAAAAAATGCAGAGAAAAAAGAAAAAAAGAGAAAAAAAATTCAGATTATTTGAAAAATTTCGTGATTTTGACGGTATTTTTCATTTTTACGAAACGGTCAGCGAATTTTACGATTGGAATGACAAAAATTCTTGGGATTTTTGGATTTTCCCAATTTTTGGGATTTTTTAACAAAAAAAACGTTCAGTCGAACGAATTCAACAAATTATCGATCTTTTTCAATGAAATCTTGTTCTCAGTGTTGCGAAAGGGAGAGAGAAAAAAAAGTCACTGCATATCGCGTCAAAACACGAGACAGCATGACGCCAATTTCTTTATTGCCACGATCTTTTTTCCCTCGCGACTTTCAGTTTTATTTTCTCGACACGTTTTGCAGTGTGTGTGCGTTATCGAGCAGCTTGGCTGAGCGTCGAGGCCGATAATGTGATTCATTGTATTTGCGTCGTGTGATTGGCGTGTAAGTCGCGACCGAGTACAATAAGAAAAACAAAAAGGATTGAAAATTAAAAAAAAAAAGAAAAACGTTTCAACCAAATGCGAAGTATGAGCAAGTTTTCCAATCGCGTGCACGAGTCACGCGATCCACGCCAAATCGGACGTAAAAACTTGTGCATATTTATTCACGATTAATCAAACGTTCCCGCGTCTCATGCCCCAAGAAAAAACATTCCAACACCCATTAATTTTTCGATTCATACGAGCAAATGCCATCAAAGTGCCATTTGAATCTTCCCAACCTTTTGCCATGAAAGAAAAATCCTTTGTCGTCACGATTTTCACAAATCCGAAGTCTCTTTTGCTGAAAATCCACTTTTGAATCATTCAGAGATTAATTAAAACTTGAATCGTCACGTACGCACTCGTCATATTTTTTTTTTTGCAACGCCACAGCCTGATTAATCATTTTCGCCCTGTATCAAGTTTTAATTTTTTTTCTCCAGATACTTATTCTGGTAATGAAAAAAAAAATGGAATTTCTCAGCTCGGACGGTCGAAAACCGTGCGAAATGCAAAAAATTGGACAAAAATCATTCAATTTATTGTTTAAATAAACAATTAAAAAAATTTGGTTGAGAATAAAAAGAATTTAGTCAATTTTTACTCAACGGAATAAATTTCCATAAAAATAAAGTCAAAAAAATTATTTTCCCTCATAAAGATTTACATTTTGGAGAATAAAAATCGAGCAACATTGCAGATCAACTCGAATTTCTCGATTTTCATATTTTTATAAAAAGAAAATTGAAAAAATTTATAAATACGTGATCGTGGGAATTGGGCAGGCATTTTTTTATTTTTTTTTCAAATAAAATCCCTCAGCTCGTAAGGTCGTGCGAAATGCAAGAAAAATTGGACCAAAATCACTCAATTTATTGTCTAAATGACCGATTAAAAATTGTCGTTGCAGAATAAAAAGAATTTCGTCAATTTTTACTCAACAGAATAAATTTTTATAAAAATAAAGTCAACAAAATTATTTTTTTTTATAAAGATTTACATTCTGGAGAATAAAAATCGAGCAACCTTGCAGAGTTCCTCGCTTTTTATATTTTTATAAGAAAAAATTGAAAAAATTCATAAATACGTGAGCGTGGGAATTGGGCAGGAGATTAAGGGGGAAGCGGACGAGGTGAATGATTAAGGACAATATGTGAAAAATGGTGGGCGAGCTCGACGATCGAGAATGTTTTTATCAACGCCCACAATTCTCTTTCGCTCGAAATGGTACGCATGCATGGTCCTTAAAAATTTTCCATAATTAATGGTTGACGTAGTTATTTCCGCACGGGACGTTGCGAATACAGACAAACGCGGTTAACTCAAAAAATTCTGCGTATACATGGATGAATTATTATCCCATTGATAAAAAAGTGCCCAAAGAATTTGCAGGCTCTTAGGGAAGAGCTTATGGGTTAATATTTCACAGTCGACTTGGGTTCATTAATAAAGGGCAAACCACAAAGTGCGTGTCAGCAAGGACACGCGCGTATTATCTTAGTTGTCAATGCTTTCGCTCTCACAACTCGCCACAACGATTCTTTTGCCTTCTCCCCCCCCTTTGCCCCGCTCCACCACCCCCTGTTCCCTTTTTCAACCCTTATTTTATCGCCATTGTTCTTTTCGACGCGACTCAAATCGGCCCGATCGATCCGCCAGATTAACCCTTTACAAAATCGCTCTTTCAGAATCGCAGGTCCTGTCGAGATTACCGAGGAACACCAATTTGCACAGACATTGTTATTATTATTATTATTATCGCCAACTTTCAGTTTATTATTTTTTTAATATAAAAAGTTATTCAAAGTTTTTCGTGATTGTGAACAACTTTGACGTTTTCCAGACACTTTTCATGATTATTTTGTTATGAAAAATCGATATTTTTTTGAATTCGTTCGACTGAACGTTTTTTTGTCGAAAAATCCCAAAAATTTTGTCATTGCAGCGAGAAATATTTTAAAAAGTCTCTTGGGAAAAGAAATTTTTGTCATATTATTATTATTATGGCCAACTTTCAGTTTATCATTGTTCAAATTATTTTTTTTTTAAATTTAAAAAGTATTTCACACTTTTTCAAAGTTTTTCGTGATTGTGAACAACTTTGACGTTTTCCAGACACTTTTCATGATTATTTTGTCATAAAAAATCGATATTTTCTTGAATTCGTTCGACTGAACGTTTTTTTGTCGAAAAATCCCAAAAATTTTGTCATTGCGGCGAGAAATTCTGGAAAGTCTCTTCGGAAAGGAAATTTTTGTCATTCGGATCGTAAATTTCGTTGACAGTTTCGTTAGAAAATTTGGAAATTGTCAAAAAATATTTGATTTATCGTGTTCAACAAAATATCGACGTTTTTCGACAAAATTCAATTTTCAGTGCGCAGTTTTTCTTCGGAATTCGGAACAGAATAACGAAAAGTGAATTTGATGGGAAAAAATCGTGGAATTTTGAAAAATTGCAACGAGGCTGAAAAATTAAATTTTGGTTTTTGTTTTTTTGGGAACGTGCGGTTGATGCAATTATTGTTTTATTTGTCAACGGTTGGCCATTAGTGGGAATGGAAAGCTCTTGGCGGTGCTCTGATATTTCGGAAATTAAACGAAGAGAGAGAAGTGACCGCGAGAGTCACGCCCGGAGGATTAAAGCGATTCCGCGAATGTATGCAAATAGAAATGTAATCTGGTGTCAGCGGCCCGAGCAATAATGTCAATCAAACGCACTGGTGGTCGGTAAGCCAACAATGGGGAATCGGGACGAGTAACCAAAGATACACAGATCGAGTTCAACCCAGAAAGAGCGAGAGAGAGAGAGAATGTGAGTGCGAGAGAAATTTCTGTCGACGCGTTACTCTCGCGGATCCATTCCGTTGCATCAGTGATGAGTACGGTCCAGACCGAATATGCAGTATGTAAATGTTGTCATATCAATGAGGATCTGCATATGGATGCACCGGTAGATACGACCAGAAGAGTCGGAGCAGGACATGCAACCAAACGATGTATACGAAGGGGATGAAACTGCGATACACGTGCATCTTGTGCGCCCAAAACGCATCGGGGTTTCCATGTGCCAGATCAATCCTGGAATTTTTCCATTTTCACATAAAAAACCACAAAATTCATTAATTCTCGTAATCCAAAAATATTTCAATCATTTTTTTCAAAACTCGAGGTTTTTTTCAAATCTCTAAACTTTAAATCAACAAAAAGATTAATTAATGAAAAAACGATAATTAATATTCGCAGATTGCGACGTGAAAAGACTCGAATCGGTTGAATTTTACGTTTGCGGATGTCGTTAACATTTTGAGGATTGAAAAAACGTTCAATCGACATGGAAAATCTCGTGCTATCGTCCTAAATCGTGACACGTGTGGTTTTGTGTTTTTAGGCACGTACAGAATCGACCAAATGTGCAAGTGCATCCTTGATGAGCTTCGCAGGGCAACGGGGATTTTGGACGTCAATATTTCGGAGACTTGTAGCTGTCAAGGTTTTCGCAACAAATTATTTATAATCCTCGTGCCTGCTGGTCGTGTCAATTATTCATTTTTAACTGCTCGATTAGTTTTTCATAGAAAAAAAAACGATTTATCAAATTTAGTCATTTTTCACGTGAAATTGAGCAACAAATTGAGAAATCGAGGCAGAAAAGTGTCAAATTTTTTGATATTCTTCATAAAATATGGAAAAATTGATCTAATTAATTAATCAGCAAATTTAGCCTGATTGAGCCATTTGTTTTTCAAATTATTTGCTATTTCGTATCAATCGAAATTAAATAGGAATAGAAAATTGAAAAATTTATCAAATTTACAATTTTTTTTATCTGAATTTGGACGAAAAATGTGAAAATGGCGAAAAGTGTCGAAACTCCATAATTTTCGATAAAATACGAATGAAAAATTGATTTCGAAATCCTTCAGAGCGACGACACGAAAACGCGAAATTAATTTTTGGCATCATTTTCTCTCCGTCTATTCCGATTGATACGAAAATCAGCGTCAAAATAAAAAAATCAAAATCAAATTGTTAACCGTAGATTTTTTTTTCTTCACCTAATTCCTACGACCAGAGTTTGAATTTTGAAAAATTCATATCTCCCATAAAATTGAACGAAAAGGTTTCAACTTGGGCTCGTTCTTTCCCTTTTTCCAAGCAGAAACACGTGATCCTGGGCAATTTGGGTTGAAGTCGAAAAATCAGCCAAAAAACGTGGTAAAAGGATAGAAAAAACGATCGAAACGAAAAACGAATGAAACGATCAGTTGAACGTTCCTTGCGCTATGGCCAAGTGATGAGCAAGCACCTGACGTCATGGGAGGCGAAGGACAAGACGTTATGGGTTGATTTAGTGGGTGCAATCAGAACTCGTGGAGGTTGCGGTCAATGAGGAGAAGACGAGGGTGTTTTGGTGTGTTCTCCTTGCGGCAGCATAGGCTGTTGGGCTGTGTCCGGCAATCTGGATCCAGCAATAGTTCGGGCTTGATTGGTTAGCGGTTTCAAGCCCTTGTTGTTAATGAGCTACGTAGATGACACGTCTCGGAATATCTCGAGGACTGTGCGCGGACGACCTAATCTCCCATTCCCTGCTAAGGCGCATCGAGTGACTGTGAACACGAGGAGGTTCAATAGTAGGCCGCACGCCCAAGAGGGTTCGTGACGTGCTGCATATTATGCAATAATTCCGAGATGCACTCTGTGGCGAGTGTCACGCTTCGGGCTCGATATGCTCGAAACAAAACAGTTTGACGTTTGTGAAAAAAGTTCCACAGATCCGTTGAGTCCTTGGGGGCGTGAAAAAATCCGGAAGTGACGTCCGATTGATTAAAATTAAGGGATCAAGGGACCGAAAATGAAATTGTGTCAAAAAACGTCGAAATTTTGTTGAATTTCAAAAAATTTCGTTTTTTTTCGCCACAATTTTCTTCTCAGCGATACGAAGAATAAAACGACACATTTTTTTCATTTTTTTCATTTTTTTTTACAGCGTTCGGCGTGTTTACATTTATTCGTTAGAAAAAGATGATAAAAATCGAGTAAACGTGAAAAAAAAATAAAATGTTTTCACGTACAATAATAATGGCGACGCAAGAGACGCTTACGAAGGACCTGCTGCTGCCTAAACGGCGGCGCTTTAATCGACGTTTAATCATAACTCGGTTTCGCCTTTACGAGAATATACATAACTATATAAAAGTGAAAAAATCTGTACAATGAAAGACTTGCGGGTAGCGGAGAGATGTCTCTGTCCGTGAATCGTTTGTATATTTCTGACAAATCGCAAAGTGGCAGGAGGAGGGAGGGAGGGAGGGGGGGGGGGAATTACGACGAGAGGATTTGGAGGGATGGGAATGAGGCTCGTATATTGTTGAGATTTTTTTATTGCAGCCACCCGAGCGATTCGAGAACGCAAATCGACGAGCAGGACAGCGAGACGATCATTTTTTTTTTTTCAATTTTCTTAATTATTCAATCAACGCGGCTTCGTTATTCGCGACAACATAATTATCGTTTTAAAATAATAATAATATATTATCCTGGTAATAATACAAAATCATCATCATGGTAAGAAAATAATTCGATAAATCATGCTCTTAAGAAAATTAATAACATGACTAAATAGTCGGTAAATATTGAATTAAAATTATCTATTACGTGTGGTCCGTAGTGACTTAATTAACACAGCATCCTCTATGATTCGGTTTTCCAAGCATTTTTTTTCTTCCTCTTGTCGTATCTTCGTCAAACTTTTATTTTTAATGATAAAAAAAATATTTTCTGCTCGCCATCGTCGAGTGGAATTCTTAAACGTAGTTGGGAAAAAAATGATAAAATTTTCTTGCGAATTGCAGTGGAAAAAATATTTTTTTGAAAAAAATCGATATTTTTTTGAATAATTCAATTTTGTAAACAAAAATAACGAAAATTTTGACTTTTGAATTTCGAATTCACCGAAATATCGACGTTTTTCGAAAAAATTTCATTTCCAATGCAGCTTCTTAGGCCGATAGCAAAAATGAGTAGAAAATAGAGTGAGAAAAGGTGGAACGAGATTATTTCAAAAAATGGCAAAGAAAACTGTCTTGGTCGGTCGGAAAATATTGAAAATACGAAAAAGCCACGTGAGCTGAATGAAAATGCGAGAATCCGTTGTACAAATATATCACGTGACCGCCCCGTCGTCCAAATCGATTATCACACGAGTCGGAGTATCGAAAAGCATGGAAAAAAATAAAAAACGAGATAAAATGTAAAAAAAAAAATGTAAAAAACGTGGAGGACAAAAAATAAAACTCGTGCGACGTTGACAGCTCGTAAACTTCCGTTCTCATCCTCGTCACTATATATTTGGTCGCTTCTTTGGATTGGTCAGCTGGACGAAATAAACCAATGATAAAAAATCTCATTCCCATAAACGTCATTATTTTTAAATCTCTCACTTCCGGTGCCCATCGAGTCTCCCCATGTTCTGAATATATTTTCGTTCTCTATAAAAACAGCCATAAAAAAATTGTTGATTGAATTAATTCAAACAAAATCCGATCAATCTCCATTTTTTGGTACTTTTTGAAAAATCGTTTCGTCGACTCTCTTCAATTTCCAACAGCGTCAGGAAAAATCAAGGAATCTCGAAAAAAAAACAATAAAAATACGACTAATCGGTCGGTGGTTTTGTTCAAAGTCCAGACTTTATCACAATGTTCGTTTCCGAGCTGTGACAACGGCCCAAGAATTTTAAAACCCCCCTCCGCCCCCTGCTCATTTAATTATCGGATTTTCCGCTTTGCGAGCGACGTGGGCAAATTGTTTGCCTGCTTGCCATGGACCGCTTGAAGCGATGGACGATCGAGAGCGGTCTTTATGGTCCACGGGACATTTGGCTACGTACAACGTGATTCTCGGCAACGTTGCGACGCAGCAACCTCATTTTCTCACTAATTAATAATCAATTGAATAAAACCAACATTTTCCGAGCAAGAAAAGCAAAAAAGTAAAAACCTACGAAGCAGCGATCGAGTCCAAAGACCAAGAAAACGAATCGAGACCAGAGAGAGAGAGAGAGAAAAAAAATCGCCACAAGAAAGAGAGAGCAACGAAAGTGAAACGGAAACGCCATAAAAATTGAAGAAAAAAAACAAAAACACCATAAAATCGTCAAAAACTTGAAAAAAAAATCAAAATTCAATGAAATTTCAATTATTGGCCCGGTAAAGACTAGTCGATTACCGTTTCACTGTCCGCGAATAGATCCGACCCTTGCGAATCTACGGCGATGGTACGATCAATAAAAAAAAAGTATCAAAAGCCAAAAATGCTCGATAATGGTAAAAAAATTGGTTGGAAAATAATTAATCATGAATAATAATATTAATAATAATTCATAATTCAATAATATAATAATAAAGACAATAATTATAATGATAATAATAAGATTAATGAATAATAATAAAATCGACAGTAATAGAAAATTAATAATAATAATAATAATGTTTATAATAATTTCGACAAAAATATTGTAAATCATATTGCTAATAATATTGAGAATAATCTTGACGGTGATGGTAATAATTATAATGTTTATAATAATATCAATAATAGTCCAAACAAAAAAAAATGATAATGACAATAATAATAATAATAATGACAATAAACTAACTATTATACATAATCAACGGAATATCGATAATTATACTTAATATTAGGAGGTTTAAGAGTCACGTTGACTTTCGATTTTCCTTCTGCAAGCGTCTCGCTTTTTTTTTTTTTAAATAAACGTCTAAAGTAATGGATAAAAACGCAAAAAAAGAAATTCTTCCATTGTTTTTGTCTCTTTGCAATTCATTTTATTCGTTATTATTGGTTTTTTTTGTTTTTTTTTTTACAAATATGGATTGACGTGAAAAATCCAAAGTCACCGATTCCGCGTGCCTCCAGGAGATCATTTGAAAATGTTTGCGTGTATAATAATTGAGTGTGTGTCGTGTGTGTTCGATTCTCATGAAAATCGTCGATTTTTTTTTTTTTTCGTAACTTTTCGCTTCGGATTGCAATTTTTTGTTAATTTTGGTTTTTCGTGTACAAGTTTTCTGGCAAAATGTTTTTTTTTTCGTTGTCCAAGTATCGTGGGGCTTTTTTTGGGGGGGGGGGGTGGTCTGGAGGGAGGGGGAGACAAAAAGAGGGTAAAAATTTGGGATTACAATATTTATACGATTAATATTGTTGTTTGTTTGTTCTTCTACGATAAGAATATTTATTAATAATTACGAGATCACAGTGACGCTTTGACGCGCGGGGATCTCGGGCGAGCGGGCTGTACAGTGTCTTTAGTGTGTCGTTGCGTGGCCGCCCCCCCGAAACACGCAAACTCGGACACGCTCGAGGAAATAAATTGAAAATTATTCCATCGAAACGCTCATTTTTTTTTTTCTTTTTTTTGTCCTTTTTTATATCGCGAAATAAAAATTCTTGTTGCTGCTGGCTTCACGAACGAGACACTCGGTTTACAGCCTGCTCCCCACGATCCACATAGTCACAGTTACAGCTTATGTTTCCACCTTTCTCGCCATACAAAAGACGTAGTCCCTCATCATCATCATTCTCGCCATTTTCATCATCAACATCATTTTTATTTCACCTACGACGACGAGACGAAAAAACTACGTAATCGTTATCGAAAAAAGAGAACGAAATGGCCAAAACGAAAAATTTCAATTTTTCAAAGAAAAAAAAAAGATAAAGACGAAAAATTTGAAAATACTTTCGCGTCGTCGACTCAAAGTCCCCTCGCGCCAATAATCTCGCGACAATGCAGTCTCGTCCGAGGGAACAAATTTCCATCACACGTTTTCGAAACGTGGCTGTAGTTAAAAAAAAACATTTACACATATACAAATATACACATGATTATATATATATGTGTGTGTTTGTGTGTATGTGGGCTCGCGCGTCCTCCAATCTGTGTATATATTTCCTGCTCTTTATTCGCTAATTATTACGTTTCTCAATATGGCTGACTAATTGCTAAAAAAATAATAATTAACAAACGAAATAAAGTTGCTACGGATCGCTTACGATTTCTAGATTCTGCGCTCGTTTTTCGACGTTGTCGAACGCAATTTTCACCGACGAGCAAGCAAAACGAAGAATTTAGCGTTAATTTGCAGAAAAAAAAAACAAAGTTATGGCGTTTTTTTTGTTTTTTTTGACTTATTTTGATAAATTTTTACTTCATTCTTCGTTTTGACTCGGACGTCGACGAAAAATGCACAAGGGGCAGTGTGAGGTCGCTGAATTTTTTCGCTGGGGCCAGGAGGACCGTCTCTTGGACAAAAGCGCGAATATTTACATGGCATTTTATTTTTTTTCATCCCTCGCGAAAGATTCTTCAAATCGAAAAGCTTTCGACATTTATTTTATCGTTATTTTCGCTTTTTATACTTTTTATTTATTTATTTTAACATCTATCTATGCCATAAGGTTGTGTCTGTGTGTGTGCAATTTTTAAATCCTTTTTCAATTTTGTCAAACACGTCGATATTTCGTTGAATACAGCGAACTAAATATTTTGGGATAATTTCAAAATTTTCGTTATTTCGACAATATTTTTCATTTGTAACGGAATTTTCTGCAAAATTTACGATTGGAATGACAAAAATTACTTTCCCAAAAGATTTTCCAGAATGTTTTTTGCTGAACTGACAAAATTTTCATGATTTTTCGAAAAAACTTTTAGTTTGACGTATCCAACAAAATTTCGAACTTTTTCAACAAAATTCTCTTTTCGGTCTTTAAATATCTTACGTTTAGCCTACTGAGAGAAAGCCATTATCCTCCCATTCGGACATGGAGACTTTTGGGATGAGAAGATAACGCGAGATTGTGAACGAACAAGCACGAGAAAGGAGAAAAGGCGAAATCGATTTTGGGGAGTAGAAAAAAAGGTGAAAAATACTGCAAATCGCGAGAGAGAAATCAAGAAACGAATTTGAGGCACTGAAACTCAAAAAGTGTCAAAAAAACGTCGACATTTAGTTAAACACGAAAAACCAACGATTTTTGAGATTTTTTGAAAAAAAAAAAAGTTCGGTCGTGTCCAACGAAATGTCGATATTTTCCGACAATTTTCCTCCTCAGTGAAAAATCCAGAGTGTCCGAGTCTCGGTGAGACACGAATGGCAGTTTGCTTGTTATTTTTTTTTTTAATTTTTGAGAAAAACAATCGACGAGCGACATAAACATGAATATGCACATTCATATCCACATATTATGCGAAGAATATATATATGTATAATATTGATTCGTAGGCCTCATGAGCTGATTGAAAAATACAGACGTATCATCGTTACAATCTAAATAAATACTATCCCTTTGTAAAACACTGTAAATACTTATTACGGACGATTTTACGAGTGTAATTTTTACGTACGTTAAATAATTGTTACTCGTCTATGAATTGTTGAATAATTTTCCTCCAATTCAGCATCGAAGCCAAAAGAAAAAAACCGGATTCGAAAAAGTAAAAAAAAAAAAACAGAAATCTCTCATTTCGCATGTTTCCTTCAAACGCGCCGAATGTTTGTTCCAAATATCACGCGGAAACAGCAACGAATAAGGGTCAAAAGAGCGAGAGGTGTGGACGAGCGAAAATGCAAGTAGAATGGCTCGCGAAGAGAGAAGAAAAAAAGGAGAAATAAAAAAAAAGCTAGTTTTGGTTGGACAGAGTAGAGAATTTTTCGTTAGACCAAAAAATAAAAAGGGAAAGGAGGGCGAAAAAGGGGCGAGGGAGAGAGACGAGCCTCGTCCAGAAAGACAATCATTGGACGAGGCTTTCTCTGTAAGAGCTAAGCTACCGGAGATCATTTGAAAACTGTCCACAGAGGCCTCGCAGCGAGCCAATCAAGATGCTGCGTGCCTCGGGTCTAAATATCTGAGTATCCAAACATATATTATTTTTTTAAGTTAAAAAAACGAAAAAAAAAAAACAAAAAAAAATAATTTCAATATATGTCCACACAAACATATATTAATTATCAATTATCTACGCTAATTAACCGAGATAAAAGAAAAACAAACCCAAACGTATAGAAAAAAAAAAAAAATAAAGTGTCAATTGAATTTTTTCGATGCTCAATATTTCGTGAATTTGTTAAACTCTCGTTTTTCAATAATGTCAATTATATGAATATATATATATGATTTTTCGCGATTTTTCTTTCGTCTCCTTTCTATACATACTTAATGAATATTTTTCTCCACGCTGGGCATATTCCTTAAAGTTAATATTGAAATCTAGTTGTTGTTTTTGTGTTGCATGAAAATTCACGATAGCGTTGCATACGAGGTTCACTAATTTTCGTATTTCTTTCGAGTTGCGACCGCGATCGATGCCCTTTCCAGAGATTTCGAATAAAACAATTACCGCCCGTTGATAGGTCGTGATTAATTGGTCACTAATTAGTAAATCCTTTAGAGAGCAGAGTTTGATCGTTAAACATATGGAAAAGCTTGAGTTTCGAGTGGTCGAAAGTGGAACGAGTCGGGATACGGTCAGACAGCTCGGGCGTTGGCAGCCTCGCGCAATAATCACAGCGAGAAGAGACTTTGGGCTCGTTTTTTCGTTCCTCGAGCCTTCTTAAAACGTGCGTCTCTCGTTTATTACATTTTTACAATACGCACGCGCGCTACATGTCCCATATAAATATGTATATATATATTTTAATATATACACAAGTATATATCCCAATATATATATATATTTGTTTATTTATTTATTTATTTATCTCTTCAATATCACACCGTTAATAAACACTTTAAATCCTTACGTGTATTCTCTTTGTTTTTCCTTATTTTTCCTCCTTTTTTCATTTTTTATCGGTAATGAGATCATCATTTGATTATTCGGTTAAGTCCTCTTTGGATCTCGTCCTTTTCCCCCTTCCCCGGCATTCGAGCTTAAAAAAAAAATTGATAAAAAAAAAATATAAAAAAAAAAAACGGACACGACAACAAATTCAGCAATTTCGCCTCCTGAGCCCCTTGACAATTTATACAAAAAAACTATTGGCTCGCGATCAAATACATTTCGCGATTCGCCCGATCCACCGTCCGCGTACAAATCAACAAAATAATAAAATTAAAAAGAACAAAAAATAATACTCTCGATCGACGGCGTCTCGGCGTTTCCAATTGATTATTTATTCTTAATTGTTTATCATCATTATTATTATTATTCTTGTTATTATTATCATTACCGTTTTTTTTCGTAATTATTATTTTTATCGATATTATTAATATTATTATTATTATTATTACGATTATTATTATTATTATTATTATTATTAACACAATCTTTTTTTTTTCTTCTTCGTTCTTTTTTCTCGTGTTTGGTCGTTTATTATTCGAGCCGCGCAACGAGAGGAATCTGCAACTTTTGGGATCGCGCGGCGAGACTTTTCTCGAGTATCGGGAATGAAAAAAAAAAATGGAGAAAATTTTTCAACGATGGCAAGAGATTATAAAATTCGTTGAACAAATTGGCCGATTTTTTTGTGGCTTTTTTTTTGTTTTCTCGTTGTTTTCGTTGGTATTTTCTCCCGTCCCGTAGAATCGCATCGCCGTCGACGTCTCGTTGTGGAAATTTCCCGCTGGAGCGGGACCGGAAACGGAAACTTTGTCCGCCGGAATTTTTAGCCGAACCGAATCAAGCCGATTCGTTTTTTCTTGGTCAGGTTTTTTCTGCTTCTTCTTCATAGCCTCGATTTTTTTCTTCTGGACTCGGCTCCGCTTCGTCTTTTCATTTTTTTTTTTTTTGGTCGCGGGAAGCGGAACTTTTTTTTTTAATCTCGTTCCTTTTTGCCTTTTCGTTCGCTTGTTTCGTCTTCTCTCTTTCTCGGCTGCTGCTGCTGCTGCTGCTGCTGCATGGCCGATCGGCTTGAATCGCTCAACGATCGCGTTTATCTCGGTTCGCAAGTATCGCTACGATGCTTGCTGCTTTTGGCTAGTCTCTATCGCAAACGCGAAACCAATCGCCAACCGAGATAGAGAGCCACCGTCGTCCACAGTGTCTCTCGCAATGGGGCTGGTATTAAAAGCGAGAGAATGCTGTCCGTCGACGATGCCGCGGTCGGGGCTGTCACGCTGGGAAAACTCGTGCCGATGAACGGCAGCCTCGATTTTTCGATCTCGGCGTCCTGCAACATACAAAAAATCCGAAATTTTCTCTAAATCGTTCTTTATTTTACAATTATTTGCCGTGAATTCAATTCGGAAACGTGAATATTCGCGGTCGCAATCGTTTGCATATTTTGCGGAAGAGAGAATTTGGAAAATTGGAAATTAAATTTTGTCAAAAAACGTCGAGATTTTGTTGAACACGGTGAACTAAATTTTTTTGGATAATTTCAAAATTTTCGGTATTTTGACTGCGTTTTTTAATAAATTAGTTAATTGATTAATTAACATATAAATCGATAAGAAATGAAACTAATAAATACATTATTTAATTAAAAAACAAATAATTCATTGATTTTCAAAAATTTTCGTAATTTTGACGGTATTTTTGGCAGTATTTTGACTGGGTATTTAAATAAATCAGTTAATTGATTAATTAACGTAGAAAATCTATAGGGAATGAAACTAATAAATAAATTACTTAATTAAAAAACAAAAAATTCATTGATTTTCAGATATTTTCAAAATTTTCGTAATTTTGACAGCATTTTTGGCAGTATTTTGACCGCGTATTCAAATAAATTAGTTAATTGACTAATTGACATAGAAAATTGATAGAAAATGAAACTAATAAATAAATTATTTAATTAAAAAACAAACAATTCATTGATTTTCAGATATTTTCAAAATTTTCGTAATTTTGACAGTATTTTTGGCAGTATTTTGACTGGGTATTTAAATAAATTAGTTAATTGATTAATTAACATAAAAAATCGATAGGAAATGAAACTAATAAATAAATTATTTAATTAAAAAATAAATAATTCATTTATTTTCAAAATTTTCGTATTTTTGACAGTATTTTTGATTTCTAAGGAAACGCAGAGCAAAATTTACGATTTGATTGACAAAATTTTACTCCCCGAAGAGACTTTCTAGAATATTTCTTGCTGCGATGACAAAATTTTTGTGATTTTTCAAAAAAAACGTTCAGTCCAACGTATCCACGAAAATATCGATCTTATTCCAAAAAAATTTTCTTTTCAGTTCAATCTTTGCCCATAAAATCTTGTTTCCAGTGGAGTCTTGAAAAAAAGGCGGAAAAGAGGGAGAGACAGTGACGAGAGACGTTGATTAAGGGGGCGACGAGAAAATTCAGCATCGCCTACCGCGCAATTAATAGAAAGAGAAAAAAAAGTCTTTGTCGCATCAGCATCGAAGGGTGCAGTCGCGGAGAGGAATTAATCGCGTACGATCTCAAGCCCCCAAGAAATAAATAATCTCGGTGTGCTCGACTTCCGATCCTCGTTTCGTCTTAATTCCTGAAGGAGGTTCGAGTGTATCAAAATAAATGCGAGAAAGCTGCAATCTCCGAGAGCTTTTATTGGAGAAAGCAACGAAAATAATCATAACGATGGAGACGAGAAAAAAAACAATGACAGTAAAGCATGACAAGTTTTTGGGGTGTTCGGCCGAGAGTTTTGCGAGAATCAGGCGAGAAAACACGCGCCGACGGTCCTCGATGTTTCCCACCCCTAAATAAACATGAAGAGCGACCAGCGCCCACGATCGGAGCGAAAGAATCGCGCGAGACCCAAAGAGATTATCAGACGTGCGGAAGAATTTTCGCACCGAGGGATGAAACATTAAGGAGTGCGAGGGGCAGCGTCGGAAAAAAAGAAACGCGTCACATTAACCGAGAATTATGGTGGATTGTCCGAGAGATAGGGCAAAAACCCCATAGAACGAAAAATTTCTCTCTCGTTGTCTATTAATTGTCGTCGTCGTTCCCTCTCGCTCCCTCGCCAAAATCGCATTTCCCTCGGCTGCACGACACTCGCGTTTATTTTTATACCGATCAAGACTCCCCATCCTTATAAATATAAATCTTTCCAAGTCCATCGAACACGCTCCGTCGCCCCACAAATATCTTTTATCAATAATAGAATATGGTCCCGAGCGTGCGATAAAAATGATTTGCTTCTAACCATTTCCACACTGTTAACTACAATTCCCATGGAAAATAGTAACGAGTTCATTAAACCGTGAAATTTCGAGTCCCTCGATCTTTTTTCCCCCACCCTGACCAGAAAATTCCATTGGATACGTTCGAATCAAAGTTTTTGTCAAAAATTCACAACATTTTGTCATTGCAGCAAAAAAAATTCTGAAAAGTCTCTTCGAATCGCAAATTTTCCTGAAAATTCCATTAGAAATGAAAAAAATCATCAAAATAACAAAAATTTTGAATTTATACGAAAATATTGAGTTTTCGCCAAAATTTAATTTTCAGTGCACAGAAAAAACCGCAAAATTGAGTGAAAATTAAATTTTGTCAAAAAAAAACGTCGATATTTTTGAATAATTTCAAAATTTTCGCAATTTTGACAGAATTTTTCGTTTCCAACGAAACTGTCAAAAAAATTTACCAAATGACAAAAATTTCCGTCCCGAAGAGACTTTCAAAATATTTTTCGCTAGAATGCCAAAATTTGTTGCACTTTTCGGAAACGCATCCAACAAAATTCAACAAATCCGAAAACTCGTTTCGCAAGCAATTTAAATTTGAAAAAATGATGAAAAGTGGAAGAAAAACAAAAAAATGCAACGAGGGAAACGATTGGCGAGCAACAATGGGCACTAAAATGATTACAAAACGAGGATAAAAAAGTTTCCATAACTGTGTGCAAAGGGAAGTCCGAGTTCAATAAATCTCGACGAGAATAATTGTTTTCCAGGTATAAACCTTGGCAAGAGTCGATGAGCGTGGCAATTTTTTAGTTTGTTGTCGACATTGCAGCAATATCTACAATTTGTAATAATAACTGGAGAATATCCGAAAGAAAGTTGGAGAAATGTAACGGGCGTTGGGCCGAGCGGACAGTCGGAGAAATATCCGCGAGAGAAACGATCGCGAGGATCCATTAAAGTTTGCAAAGTAAACTTGCAGCGATATCGAGCAGGGAGCAAAAAAAAACAAAAAAACAAAACGAGCCGAAAAAAATGTGACGATAGAGAAAGAGAGAGGAAAAGCGCGAGAGCCTCGAGGAAAGAGAAACGAGAGAGAGGGAAAAAAGGAGCAAAGACATCGTTGAAGATAATTGGAGATAATTTTCTCGGGCAGTAGCCAAAGCGAACAGGCTCGTGCCAGCGACGGTGCAGAGACCCCATGACCACTTAACTTTCACGTTTTGTTCACGGGCTCTCTATGCTGCTCTATTTACACGCCTATATATAAATATATACATAACAAACATATGTATCTCGCTTGAAACACAAAGATCCATGGTAGATTTGTCTTCGCCATGAAGCTCGTAACACGCTGCATTGCCGAGCCCATAATAAACGTATGTAAATGCATTATAAACGCGATAATGTGAGTAAAGTTGGTTCAATTCGTAAATTACGTAATGGAAACTCCACAATAAGGCACCGAGGCACGTGCATTTTTTTTTTCATGGATCCATTATTTCTGGACCTCATTTTACGAGGCTGTATCCGAGACTCGAATCTTACGAGCAAAAATCGAAGTAAAACCAAGAAAATTTAGGGTTCATCAATTTTTTATTTCCCTTCAGACTTTTAATTGAAATTTGCCCGGGATATTGTGCATTTGCGGAAGTGAGTCAACTGCATTATTCTCATTATCTTATTATTTTGCCATTATTTCGCTCGTGCAGAATCATCGGATTTACCGAGCGCCCGATGTGTCAGAGCTCTTGTGTATAAAATAGCACAAATCGATCGCGAGGCACTGAAATTTATACAGCAACGAGCAGGTTTTAACGCCGCGGAAATTCGAATCGTTTCGATTGCCTGACGTTTGTAAAAGTCCCTTGAAATTTGTATTACTTTTACAAACGATTATTTCCCAGCCATCGTTTCATCGATGTCATTTTTATCAAATTATTTTTCACTATTGCAAAAATTTACGATTTTTGTATATTTGAAGCAAAGTTTTGGCAGCAATTTCATTTTATTACAACGTCAATAGGATAAAGCTCAAAAAATGACGAAAATCGAAGTTGACGATAATGAAAAATACAAAAAACTCAAATTGAGATTTTATTAATGATTTTTCTTTTCGAAAAATCCTAAAAATTTTGTCATCGCGGCACGAAATATTCTTGAAAGTCTCTCCGGAAATCAAATTTTTGCTATTCCAATTTATTCCTTTGAAATTTATGAAAATCCAAATTTTTAAATTCCAAATTTAAAAATTTAAAAATTTGAATTACAATTAAATGAAATTAAATTTAAATTAAATTCACATTTGAATTTATAAATTCCAAATTTATAAATTTCTAAATTTGAAATTTCTAAATTCCAATTATTTCCAATTCCAATTCCAATTCCAAATTTGGAATTTATAAATTTCAAATTTATAAATTTAAAAATTCACATCAAAATTAAATAAAATTAAATTCAAATCAAATTTAAATTTGAATTTATAAATTCCAAATTAATAAAATTATAAATTTGGAATTTATAAATTCCAATTTTTTCCAATTCCAAATTTTGAATTAGAATAAATTCCAAATTTGGAATACAAAGAATTTGGAATAAATTCCAAATTTATAAATAATTTGTATTTGGAATTTCCAAATTCCAAATTTATAAATTTAAGAATTTAAATTAAATTAAATTAAATTAAATTAAAATTCAATTTAAATTTAAATTTATAAATTCCAAATTTGGAATTTATACATGTGGAATTTATAAATTCCAATTATAAATTTGGAATTTCTAAATTCCACGCGACTTTTTGGAATGTATAAATTCCAAATTCTACAAATTCATACACAATTAATTATAAATTCATAAAATTTTGCAGACATTTTCGTTAGAACCCAAAAATACTGTCAAAATTAAAAAAAATTTCAAACTATCCAAAAAACATTTACTTCACCGTGTTCACCAAAATATCGACGTCTTTTGACAAAGTTGAATTTCCAGTGATGGAAGAGAATGTAAGAGAAAAGGATCCGCGAAGACAATTTCACGGTGAGGCGAGTTTCTCAACGTGCCTCTCGGTATTTCCCAATTATCCAGCAACTTAGACTGTAATAATTAGACACTGGACCACAGAAGAAAAAGGAGGCAGGGGGTGGGGGGTTGTAAGTATCGAATCTCCAAAGAGTATCCCTGTCGCATTTTTGCGCCGCGACTTTGAGGTTCGGTGCTGGGTGAAGAACGAGAAAATGATTCAAGAGGAGAAAAGCGACGAGAGGAAACAGAAATCTGCTCGGATTTCTGTCTCTCGTTGGGTCGAGTTGCCTGGGCAAACAAGACGAGATTGTGGACACACGAAGGGCCCGAAGAGCGGAGGAAAAAAGGAGGAGAAGCTCGGCAAAGTCCTCAAGGAAAATTCGAGTCAATAGACGCGAAACTGTAAGAATTTTGGCGAGGCGCGCTGGGGGGATGAAAGAGACAAGTTCACGCGGCGGTTGTTCCTTTATCGTGTCCCGATAAGTCGATACATATTTGATCGAGAGCTCTCGGTCGCGAGGGAGATTCGGGGGTGAAAAACGAACCGGCGAATCCTGCTGGTGATGCTGTAAGCTCCGGAGCTGTTGTTTATGGGGGCGTGAAAGATCAAGGAGGGTCGCGATCTGTTTGCGATCATTCGATGGAATTATATTTATGTCCCTGTGTTTGGCGGCCTGAGCGTGCGTGCGTGTGAGCGTCTATTGCTCCGGCGACCCCTAACATCGAAACTAAACCTCGTGACAACTATAACGACTCCGCTAGGCGATACCAAGGGATTTTCTCGAGATCCACTCCGCCCAGACTTGCCACTAAGTGAACGGATCCGGAGTGTCGCGTAAAATCAACAAAAACCGCGACATTTCGGGGGTTTAAAAAATCGCAAGATCCGGAAATTCATGAAAAAATAAAAATTAATTATTCTAAATATTCTGTAAAAATAAAAATTAATGAGCGATTTCTACTTAGAAAAAAAAAAACGCGAAATTTGATAAAATAAATCAAAAAACGATAAAAACAAGAATGGAGAATTAATTTATTATGTATGGGGTGTAAATCGGCGTAGACGGGGAAACGAGGCCGGGGGAGTCTCGTCGTGTCGAGACAGCCAATATTTATGAGACTCATGGGGTATTTCGTGTACGGAGGAGTTTCGTTTGGGAACAAGTGGGCTTGTGATAACTAAATTCGCGTTTATGGCCATGCAAAAGCTTTCGCGCCTGGTCACACACACGCTCACGTTTTCTTGTCCGTGAAAATACATTTATAGGGCTATTCATAAATGATGAAACACGCGGGGTGAGCAAGAAAGGTTGAGAGAGTTTGTAAAGAGCACAAACGTGATGCATGTGGAGAAGGGACTTTGTGGGTACACCACGAAATCGTGGGATAGAGAATCTCTCGAAGAGATGCCACAAGAGATCGTGAATCATTGACCCTCTGTCGGTTCCACCAACAAATGAAACATCTTTCTTGTCGTATATCGCGATTTCATCGTCCCGACTAAATTTTGTCGAAAAACGTGAAAATTAAAACGGTAAAGTGAAAATTTTTGAACAATTTGAAAATTTTCATGATTTTGACAGTATTTTTTGTTTCTAACGAAATTGTCAGCAAAATTTACGGTTGGAATGACAAAAATTTCATTTCCGAAGAGACTTTCCAGAATATTTCTTGCTGCAATGACAAAATTTTTGGAATGAAACAAAAAAAACGTCGAGAAACGAAAATGAATATTGCAAAATGAGCTGAAAGTTGACAATGCAAAAAAAAAAAACAGCAATGTGCACTGGAGATTTAAATTTTGTCAAAAAACGTCGAAATGCAAACGGTAAAGTAAAAATTTTTGAAAATTTTCATGATTTTGACAGTATTTTTCATTTCTAACGAAATTGTCAGCAAAATTTACGGTTGGAATGACAAAAATTTCATTTCCGAAGAGAATTTCTAAAATATTTCTCGCTGCAATGACAAAAATTTAGAATTTTTCAAAAAAGAAAACTGAAATTTCAATTTTGTCATCATTTTTGGGTAATTTGAAAATTTTCGTGATTTTTACAGTATTTTTCGTTTCTAACGAAATTGTCAGCAAAATTTAATTTCCGGAGAGAATTTTCAGAATATTTCTGGCTGGAATGACAAAATTTTTGTGATTTTTCAAAAAAAACGTCGAAAAATGAAAATAATATTGCAAAACGAGCTAGAAGTTGAAAATTCCGAATGAGTTTTGGGTGTAAAAGCATTTTGTAATATTTGAATATATATTAATTAATTTCGTACGTAATGTGGGAAGACATAAAAGGTAATTGCGTTCTATAGCCCTCAGTCGAAAAGTTAGTTGGGCTCTTATTCGGATCCGAAATTAGCAAGAGTGAAATTGGAGAGTCCCAGAAATTTGGTTCGCCGGCGACGAAACCATAATTATATCCACGTTGCTATATGGCAAAGGATTCGGTGCAAGCAAAATTCAAGCAACAAGAGTCTCCGAGTAATAACGCGTGAAGTAAACATTTTCATAAAGCTTAATAGCAGCGAAATAAAGCAGGAAATGTTGGTCAAAGAAAAGCATAAAAAATAGAAACGTGATAAAGGAAAACAGAGAGGAAATTTGCTTTTCCGGAGCCAGCAAGAATGGACAAAGTTCGCGAGAGTTAGTTTTGGTCGCTGTGGACCAAAGGACGATGCGAGTCCTGCGTCCTGGGATCTCTTGTAAAATATATACAGCCTCGAGTACATTCGTCGCGACCGTGTAGTTTCGGGTGTTTCGCTACCCTGCTCGTCGTTTGTGGCGAGGATCTCAATTCTAAATTACCTCGTTTCCCAGCACTGCGTACATATTTCGTCCACATAATTGCAGCTGACCGGCGCGTCTCGAGTTACGAGATTATGCCATTTTTTTATCATCACCATCGCTCGCAATATTTCGCTCAATTAAATTCGCTAACAATTCAATTATTCTGGATAAATTCACGCGAAAACTTGGTCCAACTCGTTCATAAAGTAACGAAGAAATAATCATTCGTTTTCTTCAATTCCTTCATTATTTAATCGATCGCTAATTAATTAACACTTTGAGCCTTTTTTTTATTCTAACGAAAATTAGCGTATGGAAAGTTTTAATATTCCGAAAAATGTTGAGAATTTGGAAAATCTTGACGATTTGGGGAATTTTGAGAATTCGCAAAATGTTGGGAATTTGAAAAATTGCAAAAATTCTAAAAATGTTGAGAATTTGGAAAATCTTGACGATTTGGGGAATTTTGAGAATTCGCAAAATGTTGGGAATTTAAAAAATTTCAAAAATTCTAAAAATGTTGAGAATTTGCTAAATCTTAATAATTTTGGGAATGTTGAGAATTCGTAAAATGTTGGGAATTCGAAAAATGTTGATAATTTAAAAAAATTTTGATAATTTGGGGAATTTTGAGAATTC
The DNA here is from genome assembly GCA_037043255.1 of Diadegma fenestrale. NCBI lineage: Eukaryota > Metazoa > Arthropoda > Insecta > Hymenoptera > Ichneumonidae > Diadegma > Diadegma fenestrale. The sequence goes on from CM073312.1 coordinate 3,279,089, forward strand.
GTTAAATGTTGGGAATTTGAAAAATTTCAAAAATTCTAAAAATGTTAAAAATTTGCGAAATCTTAATAATTTTGGGAATGTTGAGAATTCGTAAAATGTTGGGAATTCGAAAAATGTTGATAATTTAAAAAAATTTTGATAATTTGGGGAATTTTGAGAATTTGCAAAATGTTGGGAATTTGAAAAATTGCAAAAATTCTAAAAATGTTGAGAATTTGCTAAATCTCAATATTTTGGGAATCTTGAGAATTCAAAAAATGTTGGGAATTCGAAAATTGTTGATAATTTAAAAAAAATTTGATAATTTGAAAAATGTCGAGAATTCGCAAAATGTTGGGAATTCGAAAAATGTTGATAATTTGAAAAATGTTGATAATTTGAGGAATTTTGAGAATTCGCAAAATGTTGGGAATTTGAAAAATTTCAAAAATTCTAAAAATGTTAAGAATTTGCTAAATCTCAATAATTTTGGGAATGTTGAGAATTCGTAAAATGTTGGGAAGTCAAAAATTGTTGATAATTTTAAGAAATTTTGATAATTTGAAAAATGTCCATAATTAGAAAAATATGCAAACGATTGAGCGAGAAATTGTAAAGCCCTTGAGGGGCTGAAGGGTGAATGAAGAAAGAAGATGAAAAAAAAAGGTTTACCTTGGTTTTTGAAGCGTGAAAATCATCAGCGATGTTTCTGAGATTAGCGCCGACGTTGGCCCATTCCCTTTCGGTGATGGAAGGGCTGAGATGTGCACAGGAAGTGCCTCGAACATTGGTGTTGTCATTTCTGCCTTTTTCGAGTGCGGAGCCCTCGGAGGTGAGTCTTCGTCTCCGTGGTCGTGGCCTGGGGCTCGGTACCGGGGGGCTGAATTCGGGGAATTGGAAAGCGGCATCGCGGGTCGGACTGCTGGGGGCGGAAACGGTGACCTGGGGTGCAGCAGGTGGCAATTGGTCGACGGCGTTGAGCACGAGATCCGGAAGAGGAAGTCTTGAGAGATCCGAGTCGACGAGAACAACCGGATGTTCACGGCTGCCTGGACTGTCGCCCGGCCGACGTGGCAAACGATCTGAAAATTTGATAAAAAAACATTTCGTCATTAAAAAAATGTCCAAAACCATTTTTTTTCATAATTTTCAAAAAAATTTCAGTCAAATTTCGATTTTTCGTTGGATACGAAACTTTTTTTCAAAAAATCCCAAAAAGATGTCGTCGCAGCGGGAAATATTCTAGAAAGTTTCTTCGAAAATCAAATTTTTGTCTTTCCAATCGTAAATTTTGCTGACAGTTTCATTAGAAATCAAAAATATTGTCAAAATAACGAAAATTCTGAAATTATCCAAAAATATTTGGCGCTCAACGAAAAATCGACGTTTTTTTTTTCTAAATCCCAAAAAAGTTGTCGCAGCGAAAAATATTCTAGAAATTTTCTTCGAAAATCAAATTTTTGTCATTCGAATCGTAAATTTTGCTGACAGTCTCATTAGAAATCAAAAATATTGTCAAAATAATGAAAATTTTGAAATTACCCAAAAATATTTGGCGCTCAACGAAAAATCGACGTTTTTTTTTTTTAATCCCAAAAAAGTTGTCGTCGCAGCGAAAAAATTCCAGAAAGTTTCTTCGAAAATCAAATTTTTGTCATTCCAATCATAAATTTTGCTGACAGTTTCATTAGAAACCAAAAATATTGTCAAAATAATGAAAATTTTGAAATTATCCAAAAATATTTGCAATTCAACAAAAAATCGACGTTTTTTTTTGAAAAAATTGAATTTTCAGTGTGAAAAATCTTGAGAAAACATTTTCCAGTTCTCGCGAGTGCATTTTCGCGTCTTTTGTCTCAATCATCATTCAAGATCTAATGCCCGAAGATAAAGATAAATCTAGAACGATATTACCGCGACGCAGACTCTTATTATCCTCTGGAGATGACATAATCCAGCGATAATGAAGTCTTGCTCGCTTTTTTACTGCTCATCGCGTATATATTATGTGTATGCATGCGCGCGCGCGCACTTTATATGCGCAAGAGCGAATCTCTCTCATCGAGTTGCAAGATTTAGATGCAACGGGCAGGTTCGCGTGATGGACGTCGAGTTCTCGAGAGAAATTTCCAGGTGAGAGAGAAAGAGAGAGACCGAGGGAGAGAGAGAGACAAACCGGAAGAGAGGAATCGAGTTGATGAGCAAAAAGAACGTATAGCGTTGGCTGCACTATCCAAGAAAGATGGCGTGCTAGACCAAGTGAGACTCGGAGAAGGTTACAAACTTTTATGCACTCGTAAAGCGTTGCATATGGTGCACAAGTATATACATCTTGGTTTATCGAGTCTAGACGGCCAAGACAACGAGAAAAGACCCAAAACCGAGAGAGAAACAAAAAGGGGCACCGAGAGAGAAAGGAAATTGGATCATGTTAGCAAACGAGAGGCAAATTAACTTCTAGCAAAGGGCTGCTCCACCCATTCCTGGCCTGAAGGATTGCCCAGACTTTTGTGCAACGCCGATGCACCTGACTGCATAGAAATTTCAACATTTTTACCTGTCCATTTCGTTTTTACGTCGCGATAAAAATTCCAGAGGATTTTTCAAAGATTCAATTCGCACTAACAATCTAAAGAAATTCTGATTGAAAATTTTCCTCGATTACAACAATTTCCTTTGATTTTCTTCATGAAAATTCAAAAATATGAAGAAAAAAAAATTGTCCGTCCACAATTACTTTTTTTAGAATCCTTTGATAATTTTTCGTGAATTTTAGACATTAAATTTCCAATTTTGAACTTTTCCCATCCGAACGCGTGTAAATTCGCTTCCCGTTTCGTTTATGAGTTGCGAAAAAGTGTGTTAAGGATTTTTCTTAAAAAATTTCGGCTCCCAGCCTTTTTGGGAATCTGCAAAAAAAATCCTAAATACATTTTTTATTGCGACTCGATTTTTGCAACTTTTTGACGCGACGTGACTCGAATTTACACGCGTTTGGATGGAGAAAATTAAAAAAATTGTAAATTAAAAATCTCAAATTCTAAACGTCAGAAAATTTTTCTTCATGGGAGAAAAAAATTAGTTTTTGTGATAAAAAAGTGATTTAGCGCGCTCCATTTTTTTCTTTTTCTTTCTCCCCCTTGAATTCATGAAAAATGTAATAAAATTGAGTCTGCATAAAGATGTTGGTGTATTCTGAATTAAGATCGAACAGTTGAGTGTGTGGTCACGATGGTTTGTGGTTGTAGCATCAATCCTTGACATTTAGCGTTCACATGTTGAACGAGACGCATGCAGCATCGGCTGCACACCGCACAACTGCTCTTTCACTTGTGCAATGTGCATTTCCAACTGCATCGCCGTACAAGCCCACAAGCACAGACTTGTTATTTTTCCCTAGAGTCTGAAGTAATCACGCACACGTAGATGTGGGTGATTAGAAAAGCAAATGCGAAGAGTCGATAAACCATCGAGTGCGAGAAAAAGTTTTATCAACGCGCAATTTTCCCAACGACGCTATAAAAATTGCAAAACCCAATGACGAGATTTTCATCGAATTGATCGAGTGCATAAAATGCATAATTTCTCCATTTAAAAAATCGTAAACAACGTCAATTTTTCACGTTCACACTAAAAATCAAATTTTTTCGAAAATCGTCGTCATTTTTGGATAATTTCAAAATTTTCGTCACTTTTCAGAATATTTTTCAATTATAACGAAACTGTCAGCAAAATTTGCGATCGGAACGACAAAAATTCACTTTCCCAAGAGACTTTCTCCAACATTTCTTGCTGCAATGAAAATTTTTTTATAATTTTTGAAAAAAACGTTCAGTCGAACGTTTTCAACGAAATTTTCTTTTCCAGTCGACCAGTCGGTTGATGGATAAAAAAAAAACGAATCCTTTTCACGATTTTTCATAAAAATTCGACCCTCCACAATTTTTTTTCGACCAGCAGAATTTTTAGACGAAAAAAATCGTTTTTTTTCACCATTTTTGGACTCGCGCCCAAAATCGGCGAATACGACGTACACGTTGGTGATCGTTACACCGTAACTGTGTATGGCTGCACTTTGATCCCAACGGAGTGCAAAAAGAGACTATAAACCGCAATAACATGTAATACGCGAGTATAAAAAATATATATATATATATATATATTGCAAAGTGCAATTGCAACTTGCGAGAGCGCAGCAGGGAGCGTGTGCGACGCACGTGGCTGACGCCCGCATGTATTGGATTGAATGTCGCTATAGTGCACATGGGAGTGAGACCTTTTGGTGGCGGCATGACGCCACACACACACGGACACAAGCAAACAAAAACACTGCACGTACAATACAAACTGCAGCATGAAACATAAATCAGCAATTATGGAACACAAAAGGTCGTAAAGAATGCGTATTTAACTGGTCAATTCAAAACGATGCGATGCCCTTTTGTTACCAAGTTTTTCCAAACTCGAGTGCATGTGCATGGATATAAAAATAGTGGAAAGAAGATGGCGCGAGTGTGCGTCAAATTCGCGCGCCCGCGGAGAATCGTGAGTCACGCCAAGGATCGGGAAATCGAGTTGAAAGAAATGCAACAATTGAGTGACATATGCAAGTGACGTTTTTCCCTGAAAATATTCGCAAAAATGTGAATTGACGCAGCGAAAAGAAAATTTTGTTAACTTTTTTTTGAAAAATCACAAAAATTTTGTCTCGCAGTGAGAAATATTCTGGAAAGTCTCTTTGGAAAGCGAATTTTTGTCATTCGATTCGTAAATTTTGCGGACAGTTCCGTTTAAAATGAAAAATATTGTCAAAATTACTAAAATTTTGAAATTATCCAAAAATCAATTGAGACGTTTATTTTATTAATAATTAAATTATTTTTTTATCATTTTAATTAATTAATTCATTTAGGAAACGAAAATTTTCAAATTATCCGAAAAATTTTAGTTTTTTGACGAAAAATTGAATTTTCAACTGCAGCGCGTAATAATTCGTGATTTCGGACTTTGTCAGGCCGAAACGCGAGGCTTGACGTGCCTCAAAAGTTGGGAGCTAAAAATTGCATACACAATATCGCGCGAGAGCTGGCAACTTTCTTGGTTGCTCGCTCGGCTGAGCGAATCATTGCAAAGTGCAACAGCCAGAGAGAGAGAGAGAGAGAGAGAGAGAGAAAACAGTAGCGAGCACACAAAGAGTCTCTTCTCAAGGCCACGCGACGCCGACGACGAGAGTCGCATGCACACATGCAGGAGCAGCAGCGCAGGGACTGGAGATCGACGCCAATAACTTGAACGTCATACTCGCGCGTTAAAACTTGATCGTTTTTCTTTCTTCCGCTCGATTTCTTTTTTCTTCTCCCCCGGCGCGCGTGAGATTGATCTTGAGGAGATTTTTTCGCGATGTCCGGGAGCGGGCGGATTAAGGGCTTGATTTCCGCCATTTTATAACAACAAACGCGTTTTCCAACGCGCCATTTTGTCTGCGGCAAAATCCTCCGGAGCCCGCTGCGTTTTTCCTTCTCGACACTTTTTTCCTTACATTCATTGCGCGATAGGCAGAGACGCGTCGTCGTCGCATATGTTTAGCGCTATCTCGTGTGTGCGCGGCTAATTGGAGTCTTTATATCGCACAAAGTGTGACTGACTCAACATTTGCACTCCGCCTCGTCGCGCGCGCGCTTGTTAAATGCGTGTCGTTACGTTTTTATAAACACGCTCTGCTCGTATAGTGTTAAAATGCAGATAGACGCGTAAATTCTCTGCGTGAGCGTGGGTCAATGTTGCAGCAACAGGTTTTTTCTGCCCCGCGGGCCGCCGCACTGCTGTTTTTTTTTTTTTTTTAGCTTTTTATCGCGCCCGCGACTTTGCCGCTGCACTTTTCCGGAACAATGGGACAAAACGAGAGATACCAGCAGGCGCAACCGAGACTCTCCACACTTTTTCGTCGTTTTGTTGCGTCGACGCGACAACGTATCGCGAATCGCGCGATTTTATTAATTTTCGTCATTTTTTTTTTTTTTTTCAAGATCTTTTAAGATTTTTTAGATTTTTCAGATTTTTTAGGGATATTTTTAGATTTTTTTTTGTCAAAATATTGTCAAAATTCCGAAAATTTTGAAATTGTATGAAAATAAATAAATAATTTGCTTGTTAATTAAATAATTAATTAATTAATTTCATTTCTTATCGATTTATATGTCAATTAATTCATGAATTAATTAATTTATAGTTGAAATTGCGAAAATTTTATGATTAATTTTATAATTAAAGAAAAATCGAAGTTTTTCGACAAAATTTCATTTTATTTTTGCTCAATTTTTTAAATTTTGTGCTGACGAATAAACTTGCGATTTATTTTTCATATCAAAATCGTTTTTTATTTGTTAAAATGCACGCACGCAACTTTGTCCATTATCTCATCGCGATTTCGATTTGTATCGATATCTCTGATCAATATTGACCATTCGGTGACCCAATAATAGCCTTGCGACGCGATTATCGATGAGAAATCGCGAGAAACTTTTTATCTCGGTAGAAACTCAAATATACCGCGCGCGAAGGTGAGAAAAAACGGTGGAGAGAAAAAAAAGTGATTGTTGTGTGCAAAGAAGTTGTAAATGATTCAGTGGAGAGGAAAATGTTGGAAATTTGTTTAAACGGCAAAAGAAATTGACGCGGGGGGGAAAAAACGAAATAACAAGCTGGGGAACGGTGCGCGAGTCAGCAAGGCAGAAAGTTGTCGCTTTCGCGGTTGAACGCACTGGCAATTATGTCGACAATGTAAACATCTTTGCTCGTATTTATATATTATGCATGTACGTGTAAATTATCGCAATCTAAATGACAAAAATAATAGTGACACGTGCCGTCGCGCTAAGACACGCAAATTATTTTTTATTCCCCCCGTCGCACGCTCCATTTTTCTTCGTTAAATAAAAATATCGAGTGAAATTTTGGTTTTCAGTTTTTCTTACACACAAAATTGCTTGCGAGCCCAAATTCATTAAAAAAAAATTCGTTAATAATTGACTGGAGAACATTTTCCGAGGTAATTTGCATTTTTCATGTAATTACCAAAATTTCGAAAAAAATTCACGACCGATTTTTTTGAAAAACTTAATAAAAACTCTTCGATGTTGCATAAAAGCGTGTGCAAAGTTTTGAGAGGCTTCACCGTTTAGAAATCGAAATATTTAATGTTGAAAATTGCAACTTTTAATACGAGCTCTTAATGAGAAACGACTGAAAATTGTGATTTTTATAAATAAATATCTCGACTTTTACACGGTGAATCCTCTTAAAATTGTTCATATACTCAAAATTCAAGATTTTCCGAGGTAATTTGTATTTTTTATATAAAAACCAAAATTTCGTAAAAATTTTACGACCGATTTTTTTGAAAAACTCAATAAAGTTTCTTCGATGCTGCATAAAAGCGTGTGCAAAGTTTTGAGAGGTTTCACCGTTTAGAAATCGAAATATTTAATGTTGAAAATTGCAACTTTTTGAAAAAATATTTTTTCAAATAAATATTTCGACGTCTCCATGGCGAAACGTCTTAAAATTGCGCGAGCTTTTAGACGTCACTATTTTCTTTGTGCGAAATAGAAAATTTCACGTACAACGTCCTTAAGGAAAATGAAGAAAAAAAAATTCTTAAGTTTCAATGGTTCCTGGATAATTTTTTCTAAATTTGGACGACTCGTTTGTTGTGCCAAGAGGCTCGCATCGCGCCAAGAATTAAAGAGTCCTAATTGAGTAAAAACAAACGGATTTGTGTGGTTTGGCGCTTGTCATTTATCTTTTGCTGATACTTCCAGCTGTGACTATAAATAAAGAGAAGCTCTCGTGAATCTGATGCAACAAACCCCAGTCGCAAGAGCTGCATCCCTTGGCGCAACGCTCGCGATATTTGTTTCTTTCTCGCGATGCTTTCCGACGCGCGATATTTTTCTCTCGTCGTTATTTCGACGTTGGCCTCTTTCCCTCTCTGGTGCATCTCGTGCGAGAGCAATTTCGAATGCTAAACCGAGAGTTGCGAATAAACTCGAGCAGGGAAAGTCGAGTATATTGACCTCCTGGATGAGTTCTATTTTCTTACTCTCTGCTTCTTGACTTGCCTGCTGCTTCGCGCTCTTGTTCGTTTTATTCCTTTCGGCCCTTTTCACCCCATTTTTCACGTTTATTTTCGGCTCATCTTAACCGAGTTCGCCTCGACAAGATTTTCATTCCGCGATATCCCCAATTCATAATCGCATTAACGGAAAATTTAATTTTCTCAAAAAACGTCGATATTTCGGTTGAACACGATGAATTCAATATTTTTTGGATAATTTCAAAATTTTCTTCATTTTGACAGTATTTTTCGTTTCTAACGAAACTGTCAGCAAAATTTACGATTCGAATGACAAAAATTTACTTTCCGAAGAGATTTTCTACAATATTTTTGATTTTTCGAAAAAAAAAACGTTTTATCGAACGTTTCCAACAAATTATCGAACTTTTTCGATAAAATCTCGTTTTCAGTGTCCCTGCGAACTTTTGTCTTGAATTTAATTCAATTATAATTCCATAATTAATTATTAATCGCCTTACGATTCAGTTTTAATGAACGAAAAAATATTTTATCGATAAAAACGCACAATTAGTCGATCAAAATCTTTCGTTTGCCCTTCACAGATTATTTTTTCGGTTTAGAATCGAACAAAACGAGTCAGAAACTTTTGTAATAAAAAAAAAGAAAAAATTGATCGACAGCGACGGAGGCTGCGAATTTTGATGGAAATCTCATCATTTTATTGCTTCAAGCAAACTTTTTCACTATTTCGATAAAATAATTTGCTGGCTGTCACTCGACGAGTGGGAAAGTTTCCGAGACTTTGAAAAAATTGGATCGCGCGGTTCACTACGAAATTCCAACGCGAACGAATTGACGCGCATGAAATTTTTATCACCAAAAATCCGAGTTTGTGATGGAAAAACTCTCACGACGTGTCTCGAATCGATTTCGAGCGCGATCGGCACTCGATAAAAAAAAATCAGGAACGAAATTTCGTCATTTTTTCCAACAACTTTCGGCGGATGATTCCAACTAAATTGCGTCAGAATCTGATAAACAATTTTTGATAACCGAGACAAATGAATTTCGCACAGAAAGGCGAGAGAAAATTTCTCGAAAACGCGATTTTGTCGGTCGGTGACGTCGAAACGCACGATCTGTCAAAAAACTTGGAATTTTTGACAATTCACTGATTTTTATAGTGGCACGTGCAAGGATTTCGGACACTTTTTGATCGCGAGCTCCGACCGAAACTTTGTCAAGCTCGTGCAACATTTTTCCGGCGCTTATCGAGTTTTAAATCGATTTTTTTCAAATTTTCAATTTTTTTGTAATTTCACGTGAAAATAATAAAAAAAATAAGGAAATCGATCGCAATCGCGACGGTTTTGACGAGGCACGGACGAAGAAGAAACGTCACCGCGTTGCGTTATAAATTGAAAGGACTTTGAACATTGAACCGTCGCCTATGATTCGTAAATTCGAGGCAGGTAAACGCGAGACCCACGCGAATTGGCGAAAAAAATATTTGGCAACTGAGTCAGAGGGCGATGACCGTGAATTTTTTTTTTTCCATCTCGATTGGAATTTTCTCTAAAATTTCTGGTTTTTTTTTGCATTGCTGAGGTTTGGGCAACGTTGCACAATCCCGAGGCATCGAACTCGCGATGCGCGAATTTTTTTATTCGCGAGATTTTCCGTAAATTCGTACGCGATTTTGTTTTTTTTTTAATTTCACTTTTTTATTCGTTTCGCATGCACTCGCAATTTGCCGAATGAATTTTCCGATGATTTTTCGTCCTGAGCCGCTGCCAGGAAATAAAATGAACGAAACGAGCCAAACGCTTGGTCGAACGAATAAGGAGAGAAATAATCCAGAAACGTCACTCTCGTTAATTTAGCGCGAAACTTTTGGGGCCGCGTTAACAGTCGCGCAATAATATTATCGTTTCGACCGCGAACACTTGGCCGAGGTCAGTGACCCAAATAAACAAACGTAGCGAGAGACACAACACGCGTAAATTGGCACTTTGCGTAAACGCTATAAATCCTCGTTGGACTTGACACTCTCGATTTTCACGAAAAACATCGAAAAAAAAAAAATTTGGAGTAAATTTTCACAATTTAAAAAATTTACTCCAATTTTATTTTCACCCCGCGACGTGGTTGAATTCGCGAAATACTCGACAAAGTTTTCCTGATCGCATCGAATTCAGGTAAAAAAAAACAAAAAAATCACGATTTTGGAGTAAAAATTGCGAGAATTGCAAGAAAAATAGAGACTCACGATTTCGGGAGGGCTGTTGAGTTCTCCTTCGCAGGACTTGTTGCAGCGCAGCGTAAAGATCGAGCATGAGTTGTTCGAGTTGTTGTTCCTGGACCTCAGCCTCGTCTTCGGAGGGCAAGGCGAAAGGTCTCGCCATATTGAGCGTAGAAAAATGCTCAATTAAGAGTCGAATCGTCTTTTCGTATAACGAGTGAGTTCGAAATGTACGAAGAACCAAAAAATTTCGGCGATTTCGACACAATCACAAAACGGAGCAAAAAAAGTATCGACGATTATTTCGAATGGCACGGAATCCTCGGGTTACATTCGAGGACGAGAAAAAACGAGTTTTTCCAAACGTTTCACTGGACTGGAGGATTCTCCGAGGCACCAAGTGTCATGTTCAGTGGTCGAGGGTGGAATGAAGCAGCGCCAAGAGCGCGAGAGCACGTGGCTCGGATCGGCGCACGTTGCTCTCTTCACACACAATCACACACGCGCGTAAAAGTGGTCGCACTTTTCTGTCAGCGTAAAAATCGCGCACCGCGAGTCTTTTTTTACTCGAGCTCAAAAACTCAATAAAACGAATGGAAAAAAATGCAGTTTAATGATTATTTTTGAGGAGTTTTGAAAAGAGTGTGAAGATCGAGTCAAGGAGCTCGAAAAAGGTTCAGATTCGCCGTCTAAATCGCCTATAAGGTGGATCCTCGAATGGATCAATTTCCATAGGTCCAGATTGGCGGGCTCGTGGCGCGCTCTCGATGTGTGCAAAAAAAATCCAAAGAAAATGGCGAGTTCACTTAAAAACTGTAAAGTTTGTAGATCCACGAAAAAATGACGATTTTTTGTGAGTCTCTGTGGCAAAAATTGAGCCGAGAAATTTTCTGGAAATTCGAGCGCACGTGGGATCGATCACTTTGGCCAAAAGAGACGTTTCTCGTGGCTCTTTGGTCTCGTCGAACACACACGAGCTGGTTCACTGTTCGCGAAGCCGCCGCACAAATCCGCGTCGACGAAAAAACAAAAAAGCAAGAAAAACTTGTCGATCGCGCTTATGGAAAATCGTGCGAACGAGAAAATTGTTTATCACGATAATTGAGCAAAATTTGACGAGGGTTTGCCCACGAGGATTTAACCGGAGATGAAAATCTGCGGGGACGAGCGAGCACGAAGAAAACACGATTTAGAGACAAAAAGCACGAGCTGTCTCGACTGAGCTTGAGCGAACGGAAAACACGTCTAGTCTCCTCGAGGTCCGTCGTGGTAATGATTCCTCTGGCTCGGCAAATGCACTCGGGGGAGAACGTTGCTCCCCTGATTCCGTCCTGACTGTACACACGGACGGACACGCACACGAGCGCGTGCGAAGGGGGAGCCGATACGAAGAGACAAAACGAGACAAGACACACTGACACGCGGAGAGAGAAAGAGAAAGAGAGAGAGAGAGAGAGAGTGGCGCACGCTTTTCCCCCACGGGTGTTCCACCGCCCTTGGACCACGCGTGAACCCTCGTCGATGTGTGCAGCGCGAGGGAGCGAGACCGAATGAGCCAGCGAGGCGAGTGGGGAGCGAAGGGGATGCGCCGAGTCTGCGCGCGCACGCCGCATACTCGCGGACCGTGCAACGGGTGGGGAGCGACGTTGAACGGAGTGGGAAACGTGCAACGCGATACACACATTGCACTCTTCACACACTCACACACACTGCGACTGAGTTTACTTTTATTTTCTCTCTGCAACACACTCTTTCGTCCCGCGAGTAGCGCTCCGCGTATACCTGAGAGTGCGTAAACGCGTATATGCATTTATTTTCCTTGTCCGCTACCGTTGACTGGGCCTCACTTTTTTTTTTTTTACGGCCCAACTCCCAGTTTCATAATTAATAATGTCGATGCCTTTAACGAGCGGCTAAATCAATTCCTTTCCGAGACCTGTCAATGTGTCATTTTTTCGATGCATTTTATTGTTGCACTCAACATTTTATTTTGTCAAAAAACGTTGTGGTTTTGGATAATTTCAAAATTTTCGTTATTTTGACAGAATTTTCGGTTTATAACGAAACTGGAGGATAAATTTACGATTTTAATGACTAAAATTTACTTTTCGGAGAGACTTTCTAGAATATTTCTCGCTGCAATGACAAAATTTTTGGGATTTAAAAAAAAATCGTTTCCTTCAATGTAATTCAACAAAATTTTCGTTATTGTGACAGAATTTTTGATTTCTCACGAAACTGTCAGATAAATTCACGATTAGAATGACTAAAATTTACTTTTCGAAGAGATTTTCTAGAATATTTCTCGCTGCACTGACAAAATTTTTGGGATTTAAAAAAAAAACCGTTTACTCTATAATTCAACAAAATTTTCGCTATTTTGACAGAATTTTTGGTTTCTCACGAAACTGTCAGATAAATTTACGATTGGAATGACTAAAATTTACTTTTCGAAGAGATTTTCTAGAATATTTCTCGCTGCAATGACAAAATTTTTAGGATTAAAAAAAAAAAAAAGCATTTTTTCCAAAATTAGTTACAAAAAATTGTCATTTTTGTATTCACAATCGGGAGTTTTTGATTTTTGGGGTCTGGGAGATTTGGAATTCGTTCCATTCACCCAATTCGTTCCCGCTGAAAACTGCAACGTCCTGAATTATCGTAAAAATGAAATTTTTTAAAAGAATCAAAAAAAAAAAACAGGACCAAAAAATGATTATGACGTAGAAATTTCTGGTCGTGTTTATTTTCGTTGGTGCGTGATTGTCGCGTTTTTCTTTTGTTATCGCGAATTAAATAGCGGAGTAGATGAGTTGCGTGTAGACATAATATTGGACGAATATAAAAATTGGCTTTTCAATGTGTGTCTTGAGGCTCGACACACTTGTGTGTACGATTACGACGGTGAGTGTTTTCTTACGATATATTACGTCGATATACATGTAGATATTTGTGCATCGCGCAGAGGCCACTGATACTGTACTCGAGGAAGAGAGAAAGGGAAATATCGAGCCTGGAGGGGAGAGAGCGAGCGAGAGAGCGAGAGAGAGAGAGCGACAACAACTGAGGGTTACAAACGTGTATATGCATTGGAATAAATAAATATATATACGTGTATACGAAATGACCATTTACCACCACTGGCACACCGGTCTGACAACTCGAGCGTAACTGCGTAGTTTGTACACCGAAGTCTCTCGGCTGTGGATACGAGCGAGGGACGATGCGGGGGTAGTCACGATAATCTTTTTCTCTTTTTATCTTTTTCTCTATCTCTTTGGCTCGGAGAGAAAAAGACACGATGGACCGGACTCGAACGCCAATCCACGCGGTCGAGAATACACTCAATTTTCTTTTTTCTTTCCTCGCTTTTTTTTCTTTCATTTATATTTTATAACAGAGAAACAGACTCCGCGTACGTAATTACGCTTTTCTAGGTTTCTGCATCGGTCAATTATTTTAGCCTCCAGGGCAACCGTTTCAATTTTTCTATACACAAAAAAGGATTTCTCAAGTTTAAGGCGGCGATTGCGAATCTCAAACGAGCGTCACTATAAAATCTTGAAATATATTTAACCTCCCAAATAACGTAATAAATTGTTTGTAGACAATTATGCAGAATTTCGATCGTCCATAAAAATATCGATAATTTTCAATCATTATAGAAAAAAAATGATGAAAATTTACTCGTTTGGGTTCCCCATGGCTGAAATATTTAACTAAATTTATTTAATTAATATTTATTTATCCATTATCTTTTTATTTTATTTATTTTGTTTTAAATTTATTATTTCATTAATTTTTTTATTTTTTATTTTTTTGAATAATTTTATTTGTGATTTTTTTATCATTTTTTCAAATTATTTTATTATTTGATCAATTTCAAATTGGTGTTCGATTTAATTATTTAGAAAATTGCCTTTTTATTTAATTTATTATTTCATTCATTTTTTTATTTTTTATTCTTTTAAATGATTTTATTTGCTAATTTTGAAATCATTTTTCAAAATTATTTTATTATTTGAACAATTTCAAATTGGTGTTCGATTTAATTATTTAGAAAATTGAATGAGATAAAAATTTAACTTAATTCATTTCATTAAGATTTATTTATCCATTGCGTTTTTATTTAATTTATTATTTCATTCATTTTTTTATTTTTTATTTTTTTAAATGATTTTATTTGTTATTTTTAATCATTTTTAAAAATTATTTTATTTGATTAATTTCAAATTGGTGTTTGATTTAATTATTTGGAAAATTGAATGGGATAAAAATTGGAGGACACGTGGATATATTTTGTGGTAAAATGCACATGACAAATGTTTCGTGACATCAATGACAGACTGCGTGCAATCGCAGCAAGTGTGTGAACTCTTCACACTGTGAATCTCGTTCTCTCTCTTTCTCTCTCTGGATAGGCATATGTGTAAAAAGATATGGCGCATATTTTCTACGCCTCGAGAGCACGTGTTCGGACGTGCAGTAGTCGCGTCGTTCAGCCCCGCATCGTCCTTCCCTTCAACTCTGCATAAATGCACTACTGCATTTCGTTTATCGAAAAGTTTTATCAACTCAAGGCCAATGTGTGTTGTGCACCTTCCTTGTAGTCGGCACTTTGCGCGATAAAACTCTCGGCTGTCTTTTCCCCCCAGCAGTTGCATTTCCGTCCCTTTTGTTTTGCCACCAATTACTTCGATGCAACGTCCTCGATTTTCCAGTGGATTCGAAATAATTAAAGAAAAATTGTAAAGATTCGATTTTGCTGAGTCGTTAATTTTGCAAAACCATTAAAATGTTTATCCGCGATTCAGAATAATTTCCAGAATGAAATAATGAGGAAAAAGATTTGAAATTTAATCGAGCAGCCAGTGAGACATATGACGCGTGTGTAGGAGGCAAGAAAGAAAGCAAAAGAGTGCAATACGTCGCATTAAGTGAGCCGAGCACGAGTACCAACGCTCCTTCGCTATCTTAACTACGGTGGCACGCTCTATGTACTCCGAAACTAATAATAACACCATAACACTTCGCTCCGCTGGCCATCGTCTGTCAACCACGCTATCGTCACATTTTTCAACCAAGCTTACACGGATTTTTCATTTTTTTTTCATTCTTATCTCGTTTCCACTTCTTAATCCTCGATATATACGTATTTATGTATATAAAGCAATGCTGATAAGGAAGAATAAGAGACTCGAAAAGATTCGAGACTTTATGCTCGGATTTACAGATCCGATTACGTGAATTTCAAAAATATTGTCGATGAATGCATTTTTGTTGCATTTGCACCAATTATTCGAAAAATTTTCAATGAATTTTACGTAATCGATTAATTGATTGAGGACGAATCAGAGACTCGAAGAGGTTCCCAAATATTTCCAAAATATTGTTGATAAATGCATTTTTGTTGCACTTTCATAAATTAAAAAAAATCAAAAAATGAATCGATTAATTGTAGGAACTAATTAATTCGGTTGAACACGCTGCACGTCGTTTATTTTATTTTTTCTTTCAATGAATAAAACGAAAACCTACGAGTGCATTTTCGCTCGAAGTCAGTGCACTCTTGGGAGCTGCATTCTTGCAGATGCAATAGCTTTTTCAAAGAGCATGAGGAAAGGAAGGTAGCGAAATGATAGGAAAGTGTAATTTGGTATACGCGTTAGCAATTTCGTTGTCCCATTTAGCGGCAAACTTTGACTATAGAAACTTTTGAACCATCGTTAAGAATAATACTCTGCTCTCTCTTTGTCGGAGACGGTTCGAATTTTCAATTGATATTGGATCGATCTCCGCCCGGGCAATGACCCACATTACATTAACCGAGCAATTTCTTAAATTATACGATATCGCATCCTACTGTATAAATATATATTTAGATATTCGAGGAAAAACGAGGGCCAAGCATAACGGAAGTCTTGTTGAAAGCGCGCACCAGAAAACACATAGAGATATCGAGTCACTATACACATTATTACAGAGATCTCAATGTTTGTATAACCCGCGACCATTCTCCTCATTTTCCGTTCCTTTTTCCATCGTACCTTTCTGATAACAGCTCCATGAATCACCCATCATAATAACATTTTTCTCCTCCACCAATCAACAGCTCCGACCTAACAAACGTTTACCACTTTTATTCTCAAATACACTTCAGTCTCATTACCACATCATTTCTTATGATTTTCAGGTTCTTTGATTTCTCGAATCAATTTTTTCCATCTCATCGTACTGCAAGGAAATTTTTTCCGATCATCTTCATTCTGCAAAATTGTATATATCGATGGCGTTTCTATGGTGTTTCTATCTCGGTTTCTATGGTGTTTTATGGCGTGTCTATGGTGTTTCTATCTCGGATTCTATGGTGTTTCTATCTCGGTTTCTATGGTGTTTTTATGGCGTGTCTATGGTGTTTACATCTCGGATTCTATGGTGTTTCTATGTGTTTATTTATGGTGTGTTTATGGTGTTTATATCTCGGATTCTATGGTGTTTCTATCTCGGATCTTATGGTGTTTCTATGGTGTTTTTATGGTTTTTTATGGGGTTTCTATAGTGTTTCTATCTCACATTCCATGGTGTTTCTATCTCGGATTCTATGGTGTTTCTATGTTTTTTTATGGTGTTTCTATGGTGTTTTTATGGTGTTTTTATGGGGTTTCTATGGTGTTATGGTATGACGGGATTCGGGATGAAACTTTTGGTTTCGGGACGTGCATGTGTGTTTTGTTTCGAGCTCGCACCTCGATCAATGAAATGTTGAAGCTGCATGGATGATCTCGGACGATCTTGAAATTGGGAGTGCACGTGCGTGATTCGACTTGCACGGGACATGGGAGGGGGAGGGGAGGAGAAAGAGAAGTGAAATAAAGGAGAAAAATAAGAATCAGAGAGTTGGTCGCGTAGCGTGCGAGGAGAGAGGATTCGAAACCGGTAATTCCGTACGAGAGAGGACCACTAAATTTATATTTAGAACGACCACCGCTGACGCGTGGGCGCGCGTGCGCTCTTCTGGTCAACCGACCGCGAATTCGATGCGATATCCTCTCGGCCAGCACACACTTTTCTCGAATGGAGTCTTAAAATTTCGTCATATTTGAAAATTCTCGTTTTTTTTGGGTTTGCAGGGATTTTTAGAGGGTTTTGCGTCGGATTTCTGGGATGATGAGTTTTTTCTTATCAGTTTATGGTTTTTTGATGGAGATTTCGTCATTTTGGGTTTGATTCAGTTTGAACCCTCGGGCAGGTCCCATTTGGCTCTCTGGAGATTTTAGTACAAACTCCACAGACGTATGGGCGCAGCCATCAACTTCTGGGTCAATTAAAAATAAAATGACGAGTCAGCGAGACTCAGACTCGACGTACGTATCATGCCGGCCTTATCGCCTCGTCAGAGCTCGCAATATTAAACGTTATGTCTTTCGTATACGCGCATAATAGATAAGATGATTTATTTTCATTCGTGCATCGAGATACCACAAGGAAATGGGCAATTAACTCAATCAAGGTGCAAGTTTCAGCATGTCCTGGCCTTGGTCTCATTCCTGCGACAAGGCACGTCGGAGAGAATGAGATTTTCACGCAGCAATTCGCATTTTCTTATCGACCAGAATCTGGACCGACTCCAAAGGCCAAATTTCATTTATTTTTCCCAATTTTTCGGGAGAATTGACGTGTCAAATAATACTCGCGATAAAAAGACGAAAAATTTGTGGCCTGAATTTTTGTGGTCCAAAATTTCCTGTTAACACGTTTCGTCATTTATCTATTTTCCCCAAAACAATATCAACAAGGTCTCGATACAATTAACCATGGGGAAATGAAAAACAAAGTTTAGTCCTTGACCTTGTATGTGTTTACGCGAACCACCGATTTTTTCGTAATCCTCTTATTTCTTTTTTTCCCACTTTTCACAAATAATTCCATTCGGGAGCCAACGAATCGGATGAAAATAATTGATTCGCACTCGAAATCCACTTTTTTCCCTTCATTTTCGGAGACTGATGGAAAATTTAATTCCCTCGTGACGATTAATCGAGTGAAAAAAAATTCACTGGAAAAAAAGTTCCATAAATAACAAGAAAATAATTAAATGAAAAAAAATGCACGCAAAATCAAATTTAGTCGAAAAAACGTCGATTTTTTGGAAAATTCGAAAATTTTGACAGCATTTTTGGTTTCGAACGAAACTGTCGGCAAAATTTACGATTGGAATAACAAAAATTTGATTTTCAAAGAGACTTTCTAGAATTTTTCTTGCTGCAATGACAAATTTTTAGGGATTTTTAGAAAAAAGTTTAGTAGAACGTCAAAATTTTCTTTGCAGTGTGAAAATAAGGAAGAGGAAAAAAATTCTCGTTTCGTTATCGAACGGCCCATATGTATAAATATATCAGTGAGCATCGTACGAGTTTTGCGGTCCGAATTCTTGCGGTTCGAGGCTTGTAAAATACGTAGTTGACCAACATCAATCACGGCGTGGTGGCCATAACAAAACGAGATAGCCTCACGTAGGATAACGAGAATCGTTATCGCCTGTTTCGAGACGACGCGCGACTTCCTCTCCCGCGGACTTATTGCCCTGAACATCTGCCCAAGACCGCAGAAGAAAGTTCATCGTCACTGCGTGGTCAAATCGTAATTCACGCACTGATATTCAGAAAATCATGCGCACACATGAAATTAAAAAAAAACACACACAAAAAAGAAAATTTAAAACAACGTAATTATTTTTAAAAATTGAATTATTTTTCAACGAGAGAAAAAAAAATCTTCTGAGGATAAAAACGAAGATTTTCAAGCTAAAAAAGTATTTTCAGGATCAAAATGATTTTTCTGGAGGGATGCAACTCGTTTGCATCCTGGAGGTTGCAGGCTGGATCAAATGTGTGCGTTATTTGATATACGAAAGTGTCTCGTGATGTAAAAGAGTGTGACACACAGACTTTGAGAGAAAACAAGAAACTGAGAAGGAGAGAAAGAAAAATGACAGAGAGAGCGAGAGGGAGGGAGAGAGAGAAAAAGCATCTGAGGTTTCTGACCAATGGTCGTTGGGAAGGTCTCGAAACACGCCACGTCGAGGGACCAATCCGCAAACTGGTCTCTGTTTCTCTCGATTTTGCCATTGGTCCATTCCACGATCGTGACTCACATATATATTGTCTATCTCGCGAACGATAACGGACGTCTTTGTCACTTTTTATTATTTTTTATTCATCATTATTATTATTTTTTATTATTTTTCAACTCCGTCTTTCGCACTTCTCGTACGTATACACGAGCCATCGCGATTACAGATCTGTCAATCTGTTTGACTAATACGACCGTCAGAAACGCGATTTATTCGCAAAAATTGAATTTTTTTTTTTTTAATTCCTTGTTTTCTGCTCTGGACCGAATTTTTTGTCAAAATTTATTTTTGAACACGATTAATTTTCTGGAAAAGTTGATTTTTCGGACGTTCGAAGTTTTTGTTTAAAAATTTAATTGTCTTTGCGAGATTTTATGGGGATTTGAATTTTTATGGTTTTTTTGGGTTCGATCAATTGGTTGCTCTTGAAAATGGAAAATTCGGGGACTCGAAAGTTTCTATTTATAATCGTATACCTGGTTGTTCTCTATTTATTGAGTCATCGGATCCAAACGGAGCAGGAGCAGCAGGTTAGTCAGAATCGAGATGAATCACGTAAGTAACATTACGAAAATGAGCAAAAAGGGGATTTGAAAGAGAGTGCGAGAAGAAAAAAGTAGGAGAAACAGGTCCGCGTACGTAGAGCGAGAAGGTAAACGCTAAATTTCTTCCATGGCGCGCACGGTGTGCGAGAGGATCTCGATGAGAATAAGCAACGTCGAAGGTTTCGGAGAAAGAGGCTTGCGAGAAATTCAAAGGGAACGAGAACGACCTGCCAATGACTCACCTCGACGATCAGAGAAACGAATTAAAAACTCATTCCCTTCATCCTTTTATTTTTATTTCTTACCGCACATTTTGCTGTTTTTATCGAAAGGAAATACACGCACTGACAACCTTTTTCGAGAGACTGAAATTTCTTACGAAATTTTTTCGTCCCATGCCGAAAAAATGCGATTTTTATTCTTCTATGGTGTTTCCTCAGGGCTCGAGTATTTTTCGACCATTTATTAACGCAACTGGGTCAATTAATAACGAACGAATTAATGAATAGTAAAATTTTTGGACATTTACACCATTGATTCTCAATTCTATGGCGAAAAAGTAAAAATTCAATCCCCCATGGGCTTTCTGGGGGTTTAAAAGTTTTTAAACCAATTAATTAAGCAAGTGGATTAATTGATAACGAACGAATCGATAATTAGCAAAATATTTACGAATTCACATTTTTTATTCTTAATTCTATGGGAAAAGGCATAAATTCAATTTTCCATGGGTTCGCTTGGGGCTTGAAAGTTTTTTTTATCAATTAATTAAGTAACTGGATTAATTGATAACGAACGAATCGATAATTAGCAAAATATTTACGAATTTACACCTTCGATTCTGAATTCTATGGGAAAAAGTATAAATTCAATTTTTCATGGGTTCGCTTGGGGCTTTAAAGTTTTTTTTATCAATTAATTGAGTAATTGGATTAATTAATAACGAACAAATCAATGAATAACAAATTATTTACGTATTTACACCATCGATTGTCAATTCTATGGGAAAAAAATACAAATTTAATCTCCGATGAGTTTTCTTGGAGTTTAAAAGTTTTTTAAACCAATTAATTGAGTGACTGCATTAATTAACAACGAACGAATCAATAAATAACGAAATTTTAAACGATTCACAGCTTCGATTTTGCATGCGACGAATTTATCGATAAAGCGAGCATGACGTCACGTGCAATTGTTTATCATTGATAAGCAAACAAACGTTTAGTAACAATTTGGGATAATCGACTGAACGATCGGAGAGAAAAACGAGAAAATCTCTAGAGGCTCGTGATTGACCTCGAATATAAATGCATATATATGTATAGTCACGTACGTGTAATCTATCGTTTATGAATCACTGTGGAACATACGGGCTGGCTTTTATTCGAGTGACTTTTCGTATCTCGGGCGTATCTCCGTTTCTCTCGCTCGTTCCTGGCGCATTTCGCAGCCACCTTATTACACGTATTTATGCTCGTTGCACTTTGTTTCTTTATCGTAAATCAATCTGGCGAGTGAGCGAGGAAGAAAATGGAGAAAAAAAGCGTTTTGCCTTTTTTACGACGTCGTGCGACTGATTTTTTTTATCTTCTTTCGATCCACGAGCATTTCCGGTGCATTCGGCGCCGAGAATGTGACCGAAAAGTCCGAAATTCTTGACAGGCTCACAAAGGAACGTTCGTGAATTTTTGAACTCCTCAGGATCGTGCAGTTTTTGACATTTTAATTGTTTATGTTTTAGTTAACGATTAATACGCAATTACGAGGTGGAAAAATGACGATAATAAATATTATGCAATCAGATAAATCGAGATGTGTTGCGTGTTACACAAATTATTAACATCGATCGAGAGAGATGGCGAGAACTTAACGAAGCGTCGATGAACTTATAAGATCGTGCACCTCGGGATTTAATTGACGCACGCGCAATAATTATAGACGAGAATCGTTCAACCGCAACGTCGTTTTAATCCCCGTGTGTGTCTTTGCTTCTGTATACTCGCTCCGCATATACTTTTACTTAGGCGAGCGTAAATACGTGTCTGCGAGTACAACCGCAGCTAAAATCCAATGCCGATGGATTGTGCATATTTTTACATGCATGTATGAAGGTAAAATGCAGTTTACAGACACTCTGAGAACGCGGGCGTGTTTACACATGCAGAAACATTCTAGAAATCGTTTTACAGACGTTTTTCCATCTCCTTTGGACACGAAACAGCACAAGTTTATTATTGCATCGATAAATGCATTTGCATGCATTTTGTCTCATTATTATCGTTCTCGATGCATTTTTTACGTTGCGGTGTGCACTGGAAATTAAATTATGTCAAAAAAACGTCGATATTTTGTTGATAATGAAATATTTTTGGATAATTTCGAAAATTTCGAAATTTTGACAGTATTTTTGATTTTTAAGGGAACTTTTGGAAAAATTCACTTTTCGAAGAGATTTTTTTTTATTTCCTGGGCTGCGTTTCAATTAAAACGTCACGTGCAGTCAGTGACTTTGATTCGTGTATAAAGAATTTGCCAGACGAACTGACGCCGTTTGCTGGACCAGGATCGAGAGGCTGCGATGCATTTTTTTTTTTTTTCATTCATTTTTCGTATTAAATTGTTTATATTTCTTGACTCTCGTTTTTTTTCACTTTATTAACTTTTTCCTCCGGCGATATTTCGGTGGCTCGATCCTCAAGTTTTTAACTCGAGCCTCGTCCCCCACAACCACTTTTTCGACTTGGGGCCCCGTACACACATCGAAAATAAAATAGTCTGCATGTTGAGCTTCGAGACGTCGCCACTTTCTTTTATTTTTGGCTGGCCCAACTACCTGCCCCCATAATTATCTTTTTATTTTCGTTCTCCCCCCCCCCCTTTCCCTCTTCCTCACTCTATTGCCCTTCGCCTTTCTCTATTGATATTAAATTCGTGTTTATAAACATTTGACTCCACTGAGAATTAAATTTTGGCGAAAAACGTCGATATTTAGTGAACACGGAGAAAATTTTTGGATAATTTCAAAATTTTTGTTATCTTGACAGTATTTTTGATTCTCAGGGAAATCGTCAGCAAAATTTTCGATCAAAATGACAAAGATTTGCTTTCCGAAGAGACTTTCCAGAATATTTCTTGCTCCAATAACAACATTTTTGTCATTTTTCAAAAAAAGTTGACTGAAAATCAAATTTCGCTGAAAAACTTCGATATTTTATCAAACGCGTCGGATATTTCTGGATAATTTCAAAATTTTCGTAATTTTGACAGTATTTTTGATTCTCAGGGAAATCGTCAGCAAAATTTTCGATCAAAATGACAAAAATTTGCTTTCCGAAGAGACTTTCCAGAATATTTCTCACTCCAATAACAACATCTTTGTCATTTTTCAAAAAAAGTTGACTGAAAATCAAATTTCGCTGAAAAACGTCGATATTTTGTTAAAAGTGTCGGATATTTTTGGATAATTTCAAAATTTTCGTTATTTTGACAGTATTTTTGATTTCTAACTAAACTGTCCGCAAAATTTACGATTCAAATGTCAAAAATTTGCTTCCCGAAGGGACTTTCTAGAATATTTATAGCAAAAATGAAAATTTTTTTGTGATTTTTCGAAAAAACGTTTGGTCGAACGTTTTTAACAAAGTGTCGATACTTTTCAACAAAATTTTCTTCTCGGCGTCGAGACCCTCGACGGAAAATCCCGTCGAATTCATTTTTACACAATTAACGTTGGAAATTTTCCTGCCAGGATTCTCTCGGGGAATAATAAACATTTTAAGGAGCCAATTTGAGGCTGAAACTTTTTTTACGCGTATTTACGTTCGCGTAGAGCGAACGAGACGTATTTTCGTAAATTAATGTTTTTAGTCCGCGTGCTCCTGTTTAGAGTTTCGAAGAGAGGAATCAGGTTCGCGGGGCCGGATCCTTGCGCGCGAAACCTGACCTACACGTGTTTTTTTTTCTACCCTCGTTTTCTTCGGCTCCATGGAAATGTTTTTCTGTAGAAAAGTATCGTTTATGGATAAACCCATAAGGGTAGTCGTGACACGCCGTAGGGGGTAGTTTTGTGTTCGCATTTCGACTTGAAATTTTTTTTCTCCCTTTTTTTTCAGTCTTTATGGGGAGGGGCGTTGGTTCTCGTTTGTGAGCATGTACGCGCGACGAGGAGCTCGTTTTCTAGGCTATGGAAAGAACGCACTTTGTCCTCTCTATGGGGGAATTTCTTTGTACACTTTTTCGCCTTTTTTGCTCATTTTTTTTCGCCCCTCTCGCTCCCTCTCTAGCCCATGGACCCCATGAGCGAGAATACGTGAGCCCCGAGGATGCACCTGCGAGAAAGAGCAGGTCGTAACAGGTCGTTTGAATCTACTCGCTCCCTTTTTATTTCTCCACTGACGCGCAGTTCGCGTCTCGACACGCTCGGCAAAAAAAATGATGTATTTTGTTTTTTTTTCGAAAGATCCACTTTGTGGAAGAAAAACGATAAGAAATGTTGTTATTGGAGCAAGAAATATTTTGGAAAGTCTCTTCGGAAAGCAAATTTTTGTCATTTTGATCGAAAATTTTGCTGACGATTTGCCTGAGAATCAAAAATGTTGTCAAAATTACGAAAATTTTGAAATTATCCAAAAATATCCGACGCGTTTAACAAAATATCGACGTTTTTCAGCGAAATTTGATTTTCAGTAAACTTTTTTTGAAAAATGACACAAATGTTGTTATTGGAGCAAGAAATATTCTGGAAAGTCTCTTCGGAAAGCAAATTTTTGTCATTTTGATCGAAAATTTTGCTGGCGGTTTCCCTGAGAATCAAAAATGTTGTCAGAATCACGAAAATTTTGAAATTATCCAAAAATATCCGACTCGTTTAACAAAATATCGACGTTTTTCAGCGAAATTTGATTTTCAGTAAACTTTTTTTGAAAAATGACAAAAATGTTGTTATTGGAGTAAGAAATATTCTGAAAAGTCTCTTCGGAAAGCAAATTTTTGTCATTTTGATCGAAAATTTTGCTGACGATTTCCCTGAGAATCAAAAATGTTGTCAAAATGACGAAAATTTTGAAATTATCCAAAAATATCCGACGCGTTTAACAAAATATCGACGTTTTTCGACAAAATTTGTATTTCAGCGTAACAAATTATTGAATTGTCGATTTAAAAAAATTTATATCATTCAAATTTCATCTTTCATCAATATTTTCTGATTATTTTGCTGTTGCGGTGAATATGGAAAAAAAATGTAACTGCGTAGATCGCCGCGAGCCTCAACTTCTCTGGGTTTGTCGAAAAGTCCGAAGAAAGCGAAAGAGAGAGAAAGGAATAAAAGATTAAGGACGAAATGAATGGTGGAGTCTCGATCGGGTGTCGAAAAGACGAAGAAAATGAAAGCGAGAGAGAGAGAGGAGCGAGGGAGGGGGAGAAAAAAGGTTTTTTTGGGACTGGCAGCAAGCAACGCGACCACATCTGGGCCTGTTCCCTTTCGGTGATTTCTCGAATAAAAGGAGTCCGTAGAGAGGCCGCGCGAGTTTATCCACACAGCGATGTATATAATAAAGGGCAAGTTGAAGGGGGTCAGAGCGAGAGCGCAGCGAAGGCGAAGAAGTGAAAAAAAAGGAAAAAAAAATGAGCAGGGAGCACAGGACGAAGGCAGCGACGACTACGAGCTGGCAAAACTGGTCCCTCGTGCATTGCCCATCTTTATGGGATCGCGTCCTGGTTACATGGACAAAGAGCACTTCCAACAGAGAACCAAACGCTCAGCGAGGAGGCGCGAGAGAGCCAAAAATACGAATAAGAAAAAGGACCAAAACGCCAAAAGATATTTCGGGGGGCTTCCTGGAATTCCGCTACGTTTTCTCAGACTTTTGCTCCTGGTACCCCGAAGTCTCTCAGCCTTTTGGACCATTGCCCAGTCTCCCCAACCATTCTTTATTTACCAAGGAGTTTCTCCAGCCTGTGACGATGTTCAGTCCCTTGCGCTGTGTCTTTTAACGGCTCTCCTTAAATAAAATTCAAACGACAAGATTTTCGCGTATGCGATTCCGAATTTCGAGTCCCGAGTCGCAAATGATCCGAAAATTTCGAAAATTTAGTCCTTTTGTTTTTTTTTTTTTTTTCTAAATTTCGTTGAATCGTCCGAGATATCGAGGGAGATTCGAAAAACGAGGAAAAAGTGCATCGCAAAATTTGGGCCAATGATAAAAATTTCTCATGGCGTGGGAGAAACGAAATCGCTTCCTCGCTTAATTACAGTCATTTACGATCGAACGTGAGGCTGTGCCTAATTTTTCATGCTCAAATTTTAATAAAACGCAAACGGAACGCAAAGTTCTTGGGAAGAATAAAAAAATGCATGAGCAAAGATGCAGCGAAGAGGCGACGCGGAGGGGAGCTCGGCGAGTGAGATATATAAAGGGGTTCGATGGTGTTTCGCGTGTAATGGGAAATTGCCCCGAGCGGTCAACGTGCGCGTAATCGGTGGGCGGACTCGACGCGATTATGGCAAGCCAAAAATAATGATAAATCGATTCCTGGACTCGTCTTCGCACCGAGCAACAACTTAAATTAAGAAAATAAAATTGCCTGCTTTTCGTTGTAATGAGAAAATGCAGTTTTGAGGCGAGGCTCAAATTGCAAAAAAAAAAAACAGTAAAAATTATTTCGTGAGCATCGAAATAAAAATCGAACTCGAGAAATTCTCACGCTCCTAAAAATTCGTCGTTATGAATTAATAAATTTGTAAATCTCCGTGGAACTGATTACGCGAATTCAATTTGAAAACGTGAATAATCACGGTTGGAATCATTTGCATATTTTTCGAAAGAAAGAATTTGGACAATTGAAAATTAAATTTTGTCGAAAAACGTCGAGATTTTGTTGAACACGGTGAACTAAATTTTTTTGGACAATTTCAAAATTTTCGTTATTTTGACTGCGTGTTTGAATAAATTAGTTAATTGATTAATTAGCACATAAATCGATAGGAAATGAAACTAATAAATAAATTATTTCATTAAAAAACCAAGAATTCATTTATTTTCAGATATTTTCAAAATGTTCGTAAGTTTGACAGTATTTTGGGCAGTATTTTGACTGCGTATTTGAATGAATTAGTTAATTGATTAATTAACATATAAATCGATAGGAAATGAAACTAATAAATAAATTATTTAATTAAAAAACAAATAATTCATTGATTTTCAGATATTTTCAAATTTTTCGTAATTTTGACGGTATTTTTGGCAGTATTTTGACTGGGTATTCAAATGAATTAGTTAATTGATTAATTAACATATAAATCCATAGGAAATGAGACTAATAAATAAATTATTTAATTAAAACACAAATAATTCATTTATTTTCAGATATTTTCAAAATTTTCGTAATTTTGACAAGATTTTTGGTTTCTAAGAAAACGCAGAGCAAAATTTACGATTGGAATGACAAAAATTTGCTTTCCGAAGTGACTTTCGAGAATATTCCTTGCCAGGATGACAAAATTTTTGGAATTTGAAAAAAAAAACGTTCAGTCGAACACTGAAAAATAAAATTCGTCAAAAACGTCGATTATTTTATTTTTGGATCATTTGAAAAATTGTCTGCTCGTCTGTGGCTGAATATTTGTTGCGATCGTTGGAAAATTCTTACTTTCGGCTACTCCCGGTCGAGTGGCCGTTTCTGTTTGAGTTTCTGAGGCGGTGATTCTTTTCCGGAAGATGCATTACGGAAATATTGAACCGCAAGGATTGCTGGACCAACCAGTAAAGTTGCGCCGGCGATACTGCCGCAAAGGACTCGTTTGCGACGTCTGTCACGATCCTTGTTCTTATTTCTTCCGTCCGATTCGAAAAGGTCGTTCAATTCGGCACCATTCAATCCATCAGACATCTCGATGTTCTATCGTAGAAAAAAATGACATTTTTACTGTGGCGATTAACGATCAGACGATTTCACATCAAACAATTAACTTGTAAGCGAAAAATCGTGTTACCTTTAACGTTTTTTTCAACCAACAGAAAAGCTCTCGACACGAACCGTTACGTACTTTTGAACGGACTTTGAAATGACGTCCGAAGCTCCTTCAATCGCGACATGTTGAATAATCATTTTATTTTTGTGCTAAAAGAGCTGATGCAAATAAAAAAGTAATCGGTTCTTGGAATCGCTGATTAGTTGGCGAGTTTTCCGTCTTGAGACGTTTTGCCACGTTTTCTCGACACGATTTCAAGTTTTTATTTCTTTTCCCGTCAAAATTCCGAGAATTAAGCAAAAATTTGACGATTCCCATAAAGAAATGATGAAAATCTGTGGTCTCGATTAATTATTATGGTTTATTGTGTTTTTTTTTTTTTTTTTTTTATTTGAAAAAATAGGTTGACGTGTCTCGATGTCCGACGCGGTTTCCTTGTGTCACCTGCATTATCCTCGCTGGAGCATGTCGGTGAGATGCGTCATCTCGCAACCAAGTGCAACGTCCGATCGCACAGGCTCTCCTCCCTTTGCCGAACCAGACTCGAAACACGAGAGAGCGAGAAATTGATTGAAATGGAAAAAAAAAATGATGATAAAAAGGAGAAAAGGAAAAAATAATAAAATTAAATGAATGAAAATCTATAAAAATAACAAAATATGATGATTTCGAAAATAAAAACGCAAGAAAATGTGGAAAGCAAAAACAATGTTGCTTGAAAACTAGCAAAACAATATTTCGCAGAGAGAAAGAGCGAGAGGCATTGAGTGCATGACGATGGGCCAAATGACAGAGCAAATTACAGTTCGTGCGACTCTGTTGCGACGGTGGAATAGCTGCATAGAAAATCCGGAATACCAGGAGAGCGAAGAGAGAGAGACAAAGGCTGGCGATGGTGGTGCAGCAACGACTTCTGAATCACTTCTC
Source organism: Diadegma fenestrale (assembly GCA_037043255.1). Taxonomy (NCBI): domain Eukaryota; kingdom Metazoa; phylum Arthropoda; class Insecta; order Hymenoptera; family Ichneumonidae; genus Diadegma; species Diadegma fenestrale. Next base: position 3,307,964 of record CM073312.1, read on the forward strand.
GTGTATCAGCAGCAGAGCGTGAACTCCCAACACGCGGAGTACCTCCTACTTGGAAATTATTAAATGACGCATTTTCGAATCTCTTCGTGTTCGTATTATCTCGAATAACAAACCTCGTAAGAGGTTGCATGATGATGTTACGAAAAAAATTAAAATTAATCGAATGTGCAGACAAAAATCGTCAAAATCAAAGTTTTTTCCTCCAAAGTATCGAGAAATTCGTTTATGACACGTCGATTTTTGAAAAACGTCGACGTTTCGTTGAATTTCGTTGAATATTTTTGGATAACTTCAAAATTTTCGTAATTTTGACAACATTTTTGATTTTGAGGCAAATCGTCAGCAAAATTTTCGATCAAAATGACAAAAATTTGCTTTCCGAAGAGACTTTCCAGAATATTTCTTGCTCCAATAACAAAATTTTTGTCATTTTTCAAAAAAAGTTTATTAAAAATCAAATTTCACTGAAAAACGTCGATATTTTGTTAAACGCGTTGGATATTTTTGGATAATTTCAAAATTTTCGTAATTTTGACAACATTTTTGATTCTCAGGCAAATCGTCAGCAAAATTTTCGATCAAAATGACTAAAATTTGCTTTCCGAAGAGACTTTCCAGAATATTTCTTGCTCCAATAACAAAATTTTTGTCATTTTTCAAAAAAAGTTTACTGAAAATCAAATTTCGCTAAAAAACGTCGATATTTTGTTAAACGCGTCGGATATTTTTGGATAATTCCAAAATTTTCGTAATTTCCACAATATTTTTGATTTCTAACGGAACTGTCAGCAAAATTTACGACCAGAATGACAAAAATTTGCTTTGAAGTTAAACCGAAAATGAAATTTCGTCAAAAAACGTCGATATTTTGTTGAACGCGACGAATATTTTTGGATAATTTCAAAATTTTCGTAATTTCCACAACATTTTTGATTTCTAACCGTCAGCAAAATTTACGATTTAAAAAATGCCAAAAATTTCCATATTTTTCGAACATTTTTCACTGCAATGACGAAATTTTTGTGATTTTTCAAAAGAACTGCAACAAAATATCGATCTTTTCCAAAAAAAAAAATTCTTTTCAGCACCAACTTCCATTTTGCCTCAAGAATCCTCAGGCAAGTAGCAAGTTCCGCAATAAAACGCTCCACCGTGCGGGTATACCTCGAGTCCAATGAATACAGACGAGGCGGTGTGCAGAGAGGAAGAGGTAAAAAGTATTAAAGAAAAAGAAGAAAAAAAAAATGAAGTGTGTATGCCCCGATGCGATGACTAAGTCTGGACGCACGTGGAGCAGGAAGACGAAGTATGTATCATACAAAAGTAAGTGCAGGTATATATATCGGTATGTGAACGAGGAGGTTGTGGCGAAGGGAGCAGGCGACTTCCTAGCCGGGGAGGGTGCATCTCGGCTGTTTCGAGGTGTATAGAAAAACGGTACCCGCCGTTGCTGTTTCTACCTCAACGTCTTTCTCTCTTTCGAGCATGAGTCATCTTGAAGCGTTGACGAGATCCCTCCACGTGGGGCCGGAAAAGGGGAGGCCTCGGAGGTCCGGGGGCGCCTTCGCACTCTCATCGTCTGTTTGTGTATTAAATTTCTATAGCCCCGTGCACACGTGTAACGAGCCACACATTTTACAACGAGTTTTCATAGAGACAATAGAACCTTCGAGCTGCATATTCGAAAGATGATTCAAAACTCTGCTACTTTGTGCATTTCCAAACGCATTCGATTCCGGGACCATTTTTTTCCGCTGCTCAAACGATCGCGAGTTTCCTTGACTTCGGGACTGACTCTGACAAATTTCAACAAATTTTTTCACTGTTTTGCTAATTAGTTCGAAAATTTGGCTAATTTTCTCTCAATTATTGGCAAATTTGCAGAAATTGTGAATTTGGATGTAAAACCATGAAAACATTTTGAAAAAATATAAAAAAATTTATTTAATTAAATTTATTCGATTATTAAATTATTAAATTTATTTGTAATAAAATAAATTATGAATAAAAATCAAAATTGATATAGCAATTGAATAGCAAATTTAAAAATGAGTAAATTTTTTATTTTTCCATCCGAATCGAAAATGAAAATTATTTTCTTAATAAAAAAATAAAAAATTATAAATTTGAATATAAAATTATGAATTTTTTTTTTTTTAATATCAAAATTGAGTAGAAAATTTACAAATTATCAAATTTATTTATTTTTCGTCTGAAATTTGGCGAAAAATGGCAGGAGCAAAATGTTTCCGGTGAATTCAATTTTTTTTTTTTTTTTTCCGTGTAGCTCGTAAATGGTCCATCATGCAGTGAGTCGAGAGAACAGAAATTAAGGAGTTTTCTCTCGAGAGTCTGAGTGTCCAAGAGTCGCTCGAAATCCCAAAAAAGCGTGATTTTCGTCACATCCCATGAATTTTTTTGTACTCCTGATGTACACATTCGAGTGTTTATCATCAGATTTTACACACGCACGTATTGGACGCGCCAAGTCTGATGGAACATTGTCGTACGAGAGACCAGACGGGCTAACCTCGTTAGGCAATATGTGAGGACCGTACTAAACCTCACACTGGCTCGCTAATTATTTTTCAGGTTGTATATCTCGTCGTGCGCGCCTTATTTACAAAACTCAGCTCGTAAGACCACAAAGAACTGAATTATCGACATGATATTCAACAAGTTTGCTGCGTAACAATTTTTTCCCCTCACTGAAAAGAAAATTTCATTGAATTCGTTCTAAACGTTTTTTTTTTTTGAAAAATCTCAAAAATTCGAAAAAGTCTCTTCGAAAAGCAAATTTTCGTCATTCCAATTTCGTTGGAAACGAAAAATCGGTGACAAAATCAGAAAAATTGTTCAAAAATGTTTAGTTTATCGTGTTCGGAGTTTTTAGACAAAATTTCATTTCCAGTGTGTGAATAAATCTCGAAAAAATAAAAATAAAAATTTTATTTTTTTTGGAAAATCTCAAAAATTCTAAAAAGTCTCTTCGAAAAGCGAATTTTTTGCATTCCAATTTCGTTGGAAACCAAAAATCAGTGACAAAATCAGAAAAAATGTCCAAAAATGTTTAGTTTATCGTGTTCGGAGTTTTTAGACAAAATTTAATTTCCAGTGTGTGAATAACTCTCAAAAAAAAAAAAATTGATTTTGTCGTAAATTATCCACACGACGTTTGGCAATGAATGTCAATAAATTGAACGTGTTACATTTATGCGTCAATTTTCAATGATGAATTTTTTTTTTTCGCGTGTCCAGTCAATACGACGATTGGATAAATATTCATCGCGGACTAAATGATGCGAACACGTTTTTCCTATTTACGTTCAATAAAAATGGTAATGGAACGAATTGGGAGTAGCGAGCGGTGAATTTTTCCATGACAAATCTCCGTTGCTGCGATCACGTGGTTCATCATTCAACAATGTCAATCTTGTGCTCGCGTCTCCTCCCTCCCTGCGAGTTCAGCAACTTTTTAACGCCCGCAGACACAAATGAAATGCATTTTCTCCCAAGTTGTACTGCAGGCCTCATAATACTCGTGAAAAGCTCGTGCGCTATTAATATCGATATGACAGCTTGACTAATGATCCGCTGGTTCGAGCTCGTCGTACCAAACTTTCACATTACCAGATTAAAATCCTCGTGTCCTTGCGGAAAGGAAAAATTGACAAGAAACAACCCCCTGCGCGTTATTCCAACTTTCGCTCGCTCGTTCCGCGACGACTCAATACGATTATGCCAACGACCTGTCATTTGTTTCCGTTACGCAGTCAGCGACACGTGGGAGACTGAAAAGACGAATACACATGAAAAAAAAAAAAAAAACGAAAAAAATTATTGTGCGCGTACGCACGTGGCGATTTTGTATGATTTTTGAATTGAGCAGGTTACGATTTTTCTTCCTTGAACAACGAAGAGACGAGGAAATTTTAATTGAGGTTTGGAGGCTAAAAAAATTTTTTTGGATCACTTTTTTTTCGAAAATCTGGAAAATTTTGTCATTCCAATCGTAAATTTTCAAATTACATTATTTGGTTCATCGTTTTCAACAAAATGTCGACGTTTTTTGACAAAATTTAATTTTCAGTGATAAAAAAACGAAAATCGAAAAATTTCATTTGTTTTTTTTTTTTCATTTTTGTGAGTCTCTTGGTTGAAATTTTTTTTTGCTGCTCCGAACGCCCCCTCGAAAAACGATGATCTTGAAATTTTCAAATGAAAAAAATTGAGTCGCAAGATTTGTCGATAATTGGCATGAACTTTGCGTCAAAGCTCGAGTTGGCGAGTTGGCGAGGGTGGACGGGAGAAAAAACGTGATGAGATGCGCAAAGAAGAGAAAAAACAGGTTGCGAGCTCGTGCAATGCATCGTCGCCATGAATTATTGCCCATAGAATGGGTAATTTACTTTTATTATTGCTCGTTTCGTTTTCGACCCGTTCACCCAACTTGGTGGGTGAAATTTGAGCAAAAAAAAAAATCTGTATGTGTACATAGAAAAAAAATCGACGACAACAGAGAGAGGAAAAAAAAACTTATCTCGCGCGTAGCTCGTGGAGAAAAAGTCTCTCAGGCTCGATTATCGCCGGCTTGCGAGCCCTGGGGGTGCTCGTGGATCGTTTGACCATTTTTTTCGTCACCCATCGTTGAATCCCACCATCGAGATCGTTACACGCTCGCTCGCGAGGGATGAACGACGCGCGTTTAACCTGCGACAGTAGCGAAACTCTTAAAAAAAAACAGAGAGACTAAAAAATTCTCTGTCCATCGCACTGAATCATTAAGAATCATCGCTGAACGTACGAACCGCGTGTTTTCCATGAGTTTTCTCTTCACCCAACGTTTTTCACGTCTGTCCTTCGATATTGACGATTACATGAATTTCGTATCTCCCAGGATCTGCGATCTTATCGAAAAACTTCGTAATGGAGACATTTGGCCATCGTTATAATCGAATCAAACGAAACGACCCAGTAAAATCGACGGAATTCTTATCGTGCACACAAAAAATCGAGTTTTGTAAATTTTTCTCAAAATTTTTGGCCTAATTTGAAAATTTTCTTATTTTGACAGTTTTTTTTATCGATTTTTGGGCTTTCGGAAAAATCTAAAAAATTCATGATCCCTTTTTTGAACAATTAAAAAAATTATGATAATTTTTTCCATGCCAATCGAGGCCAAAAATCCAAAAATCCAAATTTCTTCGCTACGAAGATTTTTTATGGTGTACACAACCATAAGAATGGGGATTTCTATGGGAGGGATGAAAAATGACTCATGAATTAGTGGAGCCTGAAAAGTTTGACGTTCTACAGTGTAAATCGAGTACATATTTAAAGATTTTATTTATTCATGGGGTTTGGTACTGATGGGATTTTGATCGTGTCGGCGAGTCCGGTATTTCATCGAGATCCGGTTGCGATCGAGAGCAGGAGGAGATTTTTATTTATTTTTGGTATCCCCTTGCCCAAATATGCCTGGAAAGCGAACAATTTTACTGGCGACCCAGAGCTCGGGATTGCCGGACGGGAACGAGATTCGCGCGAGTGCAATACTTGCAGCCTGCACTTCCGGGCATCCGCGTGAATTTTTAATGCCCGGCTCTCGCATCATGCATACGCAGCAGCCGCGACAGCCGCATCAGTTTTAACAGAAAACGCGTGGAGCAAAAAAAAAAGAAAATGGAAAAAAAAACAGCTTTCGAGAGTGATCACCGAATTTTGCGCACGCGATATTGAAATCTCGAGCCAATATAAATTTAAACCGGAAACGATTCCAGCACGATCAAAATTCGACACATTTTTCCCCAAAAATCCCTCCGGACAATTTTTTCTCCTCCAATTTTTCAATTTTCTCTCCTTTTTCAACAATTTTCCACCAAATTTTGCCAATCGATTCTTAATATTGGCAGAAAATTATTTTTTCATCCCCCAAATTTGGAGAAACTTTTTTCCAAAAATTTTTCACAGCTCGCCAGAAAAGTTTATTCAAGTTTTTCGACTCGAACCAAAAAATTTCATTTCCCCAAACAATTTCCCATAAAATTAAAAAAAAAAATCATTTTTCCCCAAAATTTGCGACAAATTTGCAAAAAAATTCGATTTCCCCATGAACCGGATGAATTTCGAGATAAAAAACAGCAACGAAAATCGATCACTGATGAAAATTGAAAATAAAATGGAAAAATCCTAATCCCTCGACCGGCTGCGGATTTTCGACGCGCGCGATTTTCTCTGTTGCAGAAATTGCGTCTCCATAAATAAATATGAATGAAAAAGACTTTTTTCGCGTTCTCTCTCGCGTACATTTAGATAAAAGGCTCGCGTGCACGTGGTGGGAATCCTCGAGGCTCATCCGCTCTTTGTTTTGCGGTAAATGTACGCGAGGCTGGGCTGGCGCGAGTTTGCAGCAATTAAAATTAGTTCTGATAATTACCTCGAGCGTGCAACTTGAAAAAGTGTGTGTGTGTGTGTTTAGCGGAATAAAAAGCAGTGAATGGCCAGGAGGCAAATGGCAATGGACTCGGTAAGGCAAAGCGCGCGCTTTGGCTCCTAAAACTGACGAAAGTAAAACGTCGTTACAAATCGTAATGCAGCTCGAATAGCCCAAGCACGCGGTAATGCAAAAATGTTTCCTCTTGCGTTTCCTGCAGCTCGGGCCTCGTCATTTAAAGTTTTTTAATTCCTTTTTTAATTCAAATTTCATTGTATCTCCAAGAATTTATACATTTTTTTTTCTCGACTGGCGTGCGAGCAGGTTGATTTAGATTCTTGTTCAGATTGCATAAAACTGCAGCGCGTTTCTCGACGTTTAATAAATTCAGCCCCTCGTAACAGATATTACGTTTCCGGTTAGCGAGGCTAATTTTTTTCGTACGAATTATGCGCGCGAGTCCTGCAAAGAGAGTCTCGCAGGGTGTAACGTCCTCTGAGCGATTCGCGTCAAAATTTTTCCTGCTTCGACGCGAGCGAAATTGTTGAATCGTCGTAATCACGTGAATAAATGAAAAAGAAAAAAAAAATTCAACAAGCTTTTCTTGTCGTTTATCATGTTAATTATTTTTTGTGTCTCTTGTCGCGGTTTCGTGGCGTGTGTACGAAATGCTCAAAACAAAAAGAGCCATTCGCAATATTTGTGGCCTGGATTGCAGTGCATACAAACAGGCAGGGAAGGGGGGAAAGGGAATGAAACTTGTCTCTGAATAGTCAGGCTGATTGCAATCATCGAGTGTAAGTAATTCGGGCTCGGTGATCCAAGGGTAGTTGACAAAAAGCTCCGTCTCTCTCTCTCCTTGTGTTCCCGTTGAATGCGCCACGTACGTACCGCACAAAGTATAGAGTATTGAATTTCATGCAACTGAAAGATAATGACGAAATGGTGAATGCGCCGGTATCGATAGGCGGGCTGGAGGAGGCAAAGAGGGTGGCCAGGCTCGTTTCGAGGACAAATAAAACAATCAGAATTTCGATAGACGCGAGCGAGTATCGATGGGATTTTGAAAATCCTTCAAAAAGGCTAAACGGGGCGATTTTAACGGTCCCCACGATTTTGGCGGCTCGGGGAATCGTCGGCAGGTCAAATTGTCATGGAAAGTTGGAAAAAAGCTCTCAACGCTTGGCAGATTCTTGGGAAAGTTGATTAGTCGCAAAAGTTGAGTCAAAGTTTGTTGCTGGCGATGTGGAGCTTGCGGCAAACTCTCCGGATATTATTTTGGCTTTTCTGGGGGAAAAAGCAATTGATGGGGCGGGCCAAGCTTGTTACTCGGCAATAAGGCTAATACTTGATCGTATATATTAAACTATATATGACGCACATGTAGTGTTGGCTCTTTGACGTCAGGCAAATTGAAGCTCTCGCGGTGTATAGACTACTCGTCGGGCAAATTGAGCAATTGAATATTCATACGAGCGCAGGAGCTTCCCCGAGCTTTCCTATACACGTGGAAATTCTCGCGGAGAGAGACAAAATGCATCACGCTCTTCGCGTACAAAGGTGAATTCAATTAGTTCCGAGTCTCCCCACTTTCTCGATCTCTTCCAGTCTGCCTGAGCAGTTAGGCCAATTTTACGCTTATTGGTACGTAAATACGTTTTCCGCGAGAGACCCCCAGAAATCTCAAACAACACACACTTGCAGCCACACAGATTTCGTGTCGCTATCACTGCGACAAAAACTCTCTGTCGATTGTGCGAATTTTCTGACGTCAAGAATTTTTGCGATATTTCATTTCCATTTTTCAACTTTTCCCATCCAAACGCGTGGAAATTCGAGTCTCGTCTCGTTTATGAGTTGCAAAAAAAATGTGTTGAGGATTTTTCTTCAAAAATTTCGGCTCCTGGCCTTTTCAGTCTGCAACAAAAATTCTAAATACATTTTTTATTGCAACTCGATTTTTGCAACTTTTTAACGCGAATTTCCACGCGTTTGGGTGGAGAAAATGAAAAATTGCAAATTAATTATCTCGAATTCATCAAAACGTCAGAAAATTTTTCTTCAAGAGAGAAATTTTTAGTTTTGGTGCCGCGAGAGCGTTTGTACAAAATTTTGAAAGGACCCTAAACAAAGTCGTTTTTTCGCAGTAATGCCTTAATAAAGGATGGAGAGTCGTTTGTGCATCAAGGAGCGGATAAAACTTGCTATTTGGGATTATTGGCAAGGTTTTCGCGCACGAATGACCGTGCAGCACGTCGAGAGAGGGCCAGATCGCTCCGATTTAACATCCTCGAGAAGAATCGATAGCGATCGCTGCTTTTCGTGCTAATAACTCATGGGATTATCATCAAGAAGAGCTCGAGGTATTACAGCCCTCGGGGAATTGCATGAATGCACGTGTATACAAAAAAATGTCTCGATTTGGGGGGGAGACACGGATCGGCGATCACAGGTGCGAAAAATCCGGTAACTCGAGATACAAAGGACGAGCGAGACGAACTGTCAACACAGAGGATCATGAAAAGAATTCTTTTTTGCGATGATGGTCGAGAGCAAGGCTGGATTTATTTATGTATAAATAAAAGTCACTTTTCGGGAGGTTTTCACTTTTCAGAAAAAGTCATTAAAGAGTCTTTATTGTCATTTGCTGTCAGCGGAGAAATGGACTCGATTTTATTGCCCCAAGCATCAGCGTTCGATCGTAAAATTTTGGAAAATGCTGCTCAAAAACGTGGCTGAAAGAATAAACAAAATGTGGCTCGAATTAAAGTGTTTGGCGACGCGATCGTCGACTTGGAATCGAGAGCATCGTAACGAGGGCGATAAATCGAGTCGATGGAATGAAAACGTTCCGGTACTTCGAGCACGTATACTTTTCTTTTATAGACAGAATGGCATTCTCGTCCGCGAGTCAAGGGACGAACGCTGGCAGAAAAAGAAACGTTCGTTTCTGGGATTACGTCGCGAATTATACGTTTTTACCAAGTTGGCTATCGTTGCACCATTGACGCAGACACAATGGGATTTAATTTTGTCTTAATGAAATCGAATCGCAGACAATTTTACGTACAGCCCTCTCGCCCACACGTTGTCACGCGAATGCCACGAATTCTTTCCTTTCCCTCCGTACTCGAAAACCCTGCAGCCCCCTACGGAGTGTCCAAAAAGTCAACGTTCGCCAAATTGCAAAAAAAAACGTGAAAAAAAAACAGCTAAATTGAATTTTTCTTGGAAATTTCAAAAATTTCGTAATTTTGACAGTATTTTTCAGTTCCAACGAGACTGACAGCAAAATTCGCTTTCCGGAGAGAAATCGTCGTCACGGAAATAAATTCAGAGAGAATTTTTCTACGAATGACTAAAAATCAAATTTTGTCAAAAAAACGTCGATATTTAGAAAAATTTCCTAATTTTGACAGTTTTTTTAGTTTCTAATGAAACTGTCAGCAAAATTTACGATTGGAATGACTAAAATTTGCTTCCGAAGAGATTTTCTAGAATATTTCTCGCTGCAATGACTAAATTTTTGGGATTTTTCGAAAAAAACGTGAAGCCGAACGTATCCAACAAAAAATCGATTTTTTTTCAACAAAAATTCATTTTGAGTGAAAACAGCGCGGAATATTTTTGGATAATTTCAAAATTTTTGTAATTGCGACAATATTTTTGGTTTCTAATGAAACTGTCAGCAAAATTTACGATCGGAATGACTAAAACTTGCTTCCGAAGAGATTTTCTAGAATATTTCTCGCTGCAATGACAGAATTTTTGGCATTTTTCGAAAAAAACGTGAAGCCGAACGTATCCAACAAAAAATCGATTTTTTTTCAACAAAAATTCATTTTGAGTGCAAACAGCGCGGAATATTTTTGGATAATTTCAAAATTTTTGTAATTGCGACAATATTTTTGGTTTCTAATGAAACTGTCAGCAAAATTTACGATCGGAATGACTAAAACTTGCTTCCGAAGAGATTTTCTAGAATATTTCTCGCTGCAATGACAGAATTTTTGGCATTTTTCGAAAAAAACGTGAAGCCGAACGTATCCAACAAAAAATCGATTTTTTTTCAACAAAAATTCATTTTGATTGAAAACAGCGCGGAATATTTTTGGATAATTTCAAAATTTTTGTAATTTCGACAATATTTTTGGTTTCTAATGAAACTGTCAGCAAAATTTACGATTGGAATGACTAAAATTTGCTTCCGAAGAGATTTTATAGAATATTTCTCGCTGCAATGACAGAATTTCTGGGATTGTTCGAAAATTGAACGTTTAGTCGAACGCACGCAACAAAAATCGATTTTTTTCGAAAAAAAAAACTTTTTTCAGCCTGGTAAAGTTGTTTTTTCAATTGGAACAAAAAGCTCGACTTCCGGGACACAGGGTATGGGGCGCGAGGGTTTAGTTAGGGGAAGAATTTCGCTACACACAACGAATTTTGTTTCGTTGATGGTTTTAGGTGGACATGATGATGACAGTATATAGAACGTATATAAAGGCGATAAGAGAGGAGCGAGGGCTGGCAGATCGTACCTTTTCTCTCTTATTTCTATTCTCGTGATTTTCTCCCTGCTATTCATTCCCATTCTTTTTTTTGTTGCTTCTCTTCTTTCTATCCTTTCCGCATGTGTGTCCCGAGGGAGTTACGGGACATAAAATTCCGCGTATACCTCGCCCTTCGTCTCTGTACCCGCGCGTACGCACGACGGCGACGAGATGTCGCGCGGTTGCTGCTCCAGGCTTTTCGCTCTCGTCTCTCTCTCTCTCTCGATATCTTTCCAGCGCGTTCATATACACAACAGAAAACATTTCTATGTGTACAATTTTGCAGCTTCCGTGACTTTGGCGTCGGCCGGTCGGGGATGGTCCTCGATTTTGTGTCCTTTTTCCATCTCCTCGCTGAAAATTCGATTTTGTCGAAAAATCTCGATATTTTTGGATAATTTCAAAACTTTCGTAATTTTGACAGTTTTTTTGGTTCCCAACGAAATTGTCAGTGAAATTTGCTTTTTGAAGAGACTTTCCAGAATATTTTTTGCTGCAAGGACGAAATTTTAGTGAGTTTTCAAAAAAATAAATAAAATTAAATAAAAATTAATTAAAATTAAATAATTTCAATTAGTTGAAATTTTAATTTAATTTCAATTAAAATTCAAATTAAATTAGAATTTTATTTAATTAAAATTACAATTTTATTTAATTAAAATTAGAATTTTATTTAATTTTATTTATTTTTTTGAAAACTCACTAAAATTTGAATTTGAATTTTAATTTTAGTTAAAATTAAATTAAAATTTTATTTAAAATAAAATAAAATAAAATCTAATTTAAATTTTATTTAAAATAAAATTTAATTCAATTTTAATTAAAATTTAAATTCAAATTTTTTTAATTCAAATAAAATTCTAATTCGGAGCTTTTTGTCAAAAATTCGTCATTTTTTTGCCAAATAATTGAATTTCTGTGAGCTAAAAAGTCAAAATGTTGATTTATCGTTTCAATTCTCGTACGAGACATTTATGGACGAAAAAATAAGTACAAGGGCAAAAATGTACGATTAACGAGTTGCGTGTGCCTGTTCAAGAGTGTCCGGAGCCAACCCTTATTATGACAAACCCCTCATAATAGACTTTGATTCTTTTTACCCTGCTGCTCGCAATTGACTGCTCCATTAAGCACACACACCTTTGTTCACCTTATGCTCAAATACATATTTCATTTTTGTCGTTGTACTTAATGACTTTGTTGATTGTGTCATAAGGCACGATGCCAATTAACTTTCAGCCAAAACATTCAATCTCGTCGACGAACGAATGATCAAATTTTATGAAAAATTGGACAAAAACGAATTTCACATTGAAAAATGAAATTTTCAATGCTGAAAAATCGATTTTTTTCGATTTTTTAACTTTTTTTTTCTTTCGGAAACTGAGGCTCGGTCGAGGTGGGAAAAAGTGAGCGGAAGAGCCGGAGCAAATACTAAAAAAGCGAGTCATCGATGCGCCGAAGGCCAAAGAGTCGAAAGTTGCGAGATTTTTTAATTTCTCGATCTTGAATGATGATGATCGAGGAGGCGCGCATTTGAGGCCTCAAAATTCGAGACCTAGAGGCGGAGGTGAGTCACGTTTTTCCCGTTGCAAGCAGCGATGCTCTCGGTAGCGTTAAATTTTTCTCCCCTCTCGCCCTCGTCGCAGAGAGACTCTCGACACAGCTCGTGATTTTAGAATCGCGCGCTTGCGCTTATTCTCCATAGCCGAGAGTCTGGCCACTCGTACGCGTTGACTCATCCTCTGTGTCAACAAATAACTCGACTGAATTTGAGAAAAAAACACAACTCGGTATAAACGTCATCGCTATTGACCTACTTACGAAAAATATTTACATGTCAAAGAAATTTCCTCCAAATTGTCTGATTTCAATTATTTCATTGAAAAATCCTTCGACAGACTCCACAAAATCGAAATTTTATTTCAATCCCAATTATATTTATAATTTATTCAATTTTTTTTACGAAAATTTAAACAATTCCCACTTCAATTTAGTCATTTTATTTCTTTTTTCCATAATAATTAAATTTTTCGCGAATTAATTATTTTTATACTTTAATTTTGCGTGCGTTTTTATTTCATTTTTATTGTTATCAATTTTTTGTAATTTTTATCTGAAAATTTTAACAGAATTCCTAATTTTATCAATTAATTCCATTTCGGTTTCGTTTTTTTTCTACACGAATTGAATTTTTCGCGAATCAATTATTTTTTTACTTTAATTTTGCGTGCGTTTTTATTTTATTTTTATTGTTATCAATTTTTTGTAATTTTTATCTAAGAATTGTCATAGAATTCCTAATTTTATTAATTAAATCGATTTAGCTTTCGTTTTTTTTCTACACGAATTGAATTTTTCGCGATTTAATTATTTTGGTACTTAATTATCGTGTTTTTTTTAAATCTTTATTGTTTTTAATTGTTCGTGATTGTTTTCTGAACATAATTATCAAAAAAAACTAAAAAAAATGTAAATAAAATTTCCAGATTCCTTAATTGATTTAATTTCGTTTTAATTTTTTTATTTTGACTTGAATTGAATTTTCCGCCAAATAATTGTCGTCCGGCCCGCACCGCGTGACGCTCGTTTCTCCTAGGAAAGAGTATTCCGCAAAGATAATGTGAATTCCGGCCTAGGGGGAGGAAAAAAGTGGTAGACGACGCACGCCTCGAGAATCCGAGCACGTGTGTGATCGGCCATTAACCATAGACTCGGCATACGCTTGTAATATTCACGCGAAGCGAGTGACACCCACACAGAGGTTCAGGAGTAATTACAGCGACGGCGAGTATAAGGATCCGCGATCGATCTATGCTAATGGGAAATCGTTAATGGATCCGCGTAGATATGGACGCGCGCGGGGTTATCTATGCGAGCGAATCGCTTGTTTTCGGTTGCGGTAACGAAAAATTGAATAAAAAGTGTGTGCGGCGAGGGGGAGGCTCGCACAGGTGGTCATCGTGCGTGCAACTCTCTGCTGCACTTTCCGCCGCTCCACGAAGACTCGATGACGCAACTTACGGTCCGGAAAGTTGGGCTGAAAATTAAATTTCGTCGAACACGATAGACCAAATATTTTTCGATTATTTCAATTTTTTTTTGCAGCAACGACGAAATTTTTATGATTTTTCAGCGTCAAGAACGATCGACAAAAAATCGCAACAAAGTTTTTCGCACCATAAACGAGAAAAATTGATAATTCAAAAAGTTGTGATTTAATTTGCAAAAAAAATGACCAACTCGCCCAGAAAACGAGAAAAAATCCTCTCATTAGATAAGAGAAAAAATTCTAATTAAATTATCCCCAAAATAATTAGCTCGAAAACCCTGAAGTCGAATTTATTTAAAAAAAAGCAAAACTGTCAATAATAATCAGTGCCACTGACCCGAACCGAATCAATCACTTTCCCCCATGAATAATTAATTTTGACGACTGTCATAAAAAGACAATAAAAAAAGAAAAAAATGTCGAATAAGAAAAAAAAAAGTCTCATTGATTGGGTAAATCAGGTCAGGTTGTTGGGAGTGGCTAATAATTTAGATTACGAGTACCTGTGCGTAAATATTGTGCGGCATGATCCTCGAGACAGAGAGCAAAGCGCACCCCTGCGACGGAGCACCAAAATATAATAATAAATCCACGTAAACGTCGTGAACTCGGCGCGGCATTAATGTAAATTCATGCGCGCGGCCCTAATCGGCTTCCTCGTACACACCTGCAACGCCATATGGTGCACAAATTTTTTTCTCCTCGTTTTTTTTCTTCCCTACACGCCGAATACGCACACAAATAAAAATTCACACACACGCGCGTGTTTTTTCTTTTTTTACGAGGACTGACATCGTGGGCCAGAGTGTCGAGTATATAAATATAATGGCTCGTTTTTTCATCCCCCCCCCCCCCCTCCTCCTGCCCCCTTGCGTCACTCTCCGGAGCTGCTAGAGTTTCGATCCCTCCGCAACCCCTATTGTATCCTTCGCAACCCCAATTATACCGCACCGAGTAGCCCGCCATTCTGACTAGACGGATTACGAGCTATTATCATTCCAAAGTCGACGAGGGTTCCTTCGCATCGTTTCTATATCCGCAACATATACAACCATGTCCGTATTCCACGTTTGCACGTGTGCTTGGCTTTTATTTTTGATGCGTCGAGCATTTAGCTGCAATCAAATATAAAATGCATCGATGCACACTGCGGATTCAATTTTATCGAAAAATTTCGATATTTTTTTCCAGGGATTTCGAAATTTTTGGAATTTTGGGCAATTTTTTTTATTTTTAATGGAATTTTATTTATTTATTTTTTGGAAAATTCTGAAAATTTTGTCGTGGCAGCGAGAAATTTTGTGGAAAGTCTCTTGGGAAAGCAAATTTTTGTCATTCCAATCGTAAATTTTGCTGACCGTTTCGTTAGAAATTAAAAATACTGTCGAAATTTATTATTCAGGTCGTCGTGTTAACAAAATTTCGACGTTTTTTGAAAAAATTGAATTTTCAGTGCCGTGCATTTGTATAAATTCATTATTTAGCCACTTTCTCTCTTTTCCATTGTTTTTACGGGATGAATTTAAAGAGAGAGAAATGGAGATTCGGTGCAGCGTGCAAATCCGCCTTGATATTCATGGCGAATGATTTTCGCTGGGGGAAAGTGATGCATTCGGGGCAGATTTGAAATTCAAAGTTCACGAGCAGGATTTGATGGTCTTGGGCGCGAGCTCGCTGGGCTGTGGATTCCGCAGAGAGAGTCAGGAAAGGGCGCAGGAACTTGTATTTGAATGAAATTATATTGAGATCGGTGCAAAAGGCAATAAAATCGTGAGGTGAAATCTCTGACAGGATAATTCTCGAAAAATTTACGGCGATTGAGTTCACTGAAATTTAAATTCTGTCAAAAATTTGGATAAATTCGAAATTTTCGTGATTTAGGCAACATTTTTGATTTCCAACGAAATTTGCGATTGGAATGACAAAAATTTGCTTTCCGGAGAGACTTTCTAGAAATTTTTGTAATTTTTCTCAAAAATGTTTTTCTCAGATCGAAAATAAAAAATATCGAAACGTTTTTGAATTATCCATCAAATCTTTTCTCTTCTCCTTTCCACTCAACGTTTTTTTTCTCTTTCTCTCTCTCGCTCCAGCCAATTTTTATCGGCTTTATTAACTGCATATACTTTGAATTTTTTTTTTATCTCGTAAGCCCGACACGCCCTCAAGCCCGAAGCAGCTTACGCGAGCTGCGCGGCGTACGAGCAGAGCTCGGTAGTCCTGTCTCTCGCTGTAATATGCTTTCTCCCTTCCCTGCTTGCTGCAGCTCTCTCGCGAAGATCTCTCTCCGCGTGTCACGCCGAGTTACACGAGCGTGTTACGCCGCCAGGCGCAACAGTTTATTATCGCACATGTGGGCAAAACTCACGCGCGATATATGTATATCGAGCAAACACGTTTTGGTGCGTATATAACAACGAGAGAGTCTTCTCGCGGCGCGTCCTCGTGAGTCAAGCAAAGTGAGGAAGGCTCGAAATCCTCCCTCCGCACCGCGACTCTCTTCGCGTCCTCCGAGTCATTTTTTCCACATTGCAACTGCAATTTTCACGAAAAATAAAAAATTTCGGAAAATTCTCTAAAAAGTACACAATTTTTTGAAAAATTTGCAAAAATTCAAGCGTTCAGACGATTAAAAAAAAAAAACTCAGATTTTCAAAAAATTTGAAAAATCGTAAAATGCGAACCGTTCGACGGACATTTCCCAAATTTGATACGAACCTTCTCGTTATGATACTCTATGTGTAAAAAAAAAATTAGTAATTAATCTTGAAATTTGCGAAAGTTAGAGCGAGACAAAATTTTATCGAAAATTTCAAAATGGCGTAAAATTTGTATTTTTTTAGCAATTCCAACAAAATTCTCAGAAAATGAAAATCGTGTGTCGATTTAAATCTGTGCGAAACGGGAGCCTCGTAGCTCGAACCGTTGTCGAGTTACGAACGTTTGAATTTTACGTTGAAATTTTTTCTAGACATGATTTTTCAAAACTGAAAAAAAATCAAATTTTCATGAATTTTTGGCAATTTGATTAAGGAAACGTGACGATGATGTGAGAATTTTGATTGTAATTAAGAAAAACCAACGAGCATCGATTTTAAGGGACCGGAGATTGTTTTTTGAAATTTCTTGGTTTTTGGTGGTTGAAAAAAAAATTCATGGGGCCTGAGAATGGTGTCAGTGCGGATTGATAAAGATTGTAGGGATTTGAGATCCATTATCGTATTCGTTATGGGGCAAAGGGCCTCACAGAGGGCCCACATCCACGAGTTATTCGTCTTTGTAAAAGAGATGAAAATTTCTTTCTCTCCCATAGATGCATAAACACATATAAACACGAATTTCTACGTGTGGGTTAGAAAATACATTAAAAGCATAGAAAAAGAAGGAGCATGAAAAATGTGTCAAGTTTTATGGTGTGGTTTATGTGCTGGATAGGAACTGCGCATCCCGATGCATCAAATTTTCATGGGAAGGGGAAAAAGGAGCAGGAGCGAGAATGAGGACAGAGGGAGAGAGAGAGAGGCAAAAGATTTTTGAAGGGGTAGGTGGATTTCAAGTGGGAGAACATCTTCCTCTTCATTTCCCCTTGGTCCTCGGGGCCCCTTTATAAATTCTGATCGTTGACCCCCTCTGGTAAATAACGAAAGTCCCTGTGTGTATCTTTTGGGAGATCAGGTTGGGATAATGAGAGGCACCGAGAGAGAGAGAGAGAGAAAGCGAGAGCGAGGGGGGATTCTGTTGGAGCTGTTCGCAGGTGTGGGATGGGGACCGGCTACCGAGCTACGCACCATTGGCGTAACACTCAAAAAATCTCAAATCCTCATTTTTTCACACTCGCATGATTTTCATTTTTCAAAAAAATCGAAAATTTCATAAAAATTCCTCATTCCACAGTTTTTCGTCCCTTAAAACGGAGATTTGAATTTTCTTCCTTCTATTTATTTAATTAATTAATTAATTAATTAATCAATTAATTAATTAATCAATTAATAATTATTAATAAATAAATAAATTAATGAAATAATTTAAATATTAATACATAAATAAATTTATTTATTTATTTATTTATTTTATTGATAATAATATAAATTATAATTATTAATTATTAATTAAATTATAATTATTTATAATAATTGTAATAATTATTTATAATAATTGTAATAATTATAAGAATAATAAAAAAATATAATTATTTATAATTTACTTATTTATTTACTTATTGATATTCATTAATTTTATTTATTAATTTATTTATTAATAATTATATTTTTTATTATTTTTATAATTATTATTATAATTATTTATATTATTTGCTCATTAAATTTGCTTAATTAATATTGGTGAGTTAATTGAGCGAGAATTTTGGGTTGGGACAAAATACTGGATCGAATTTCTGGAAAAAAAAAATCACCATGAATGTCACGTGTTCGCGCGGATGTTCTGGTTTATTTATTTTGGTCTATCTGAAAGTTACGCGGGCTGGACTAAATCGATTCGGCTAATTGCTTTTCTCTCTTATCCCAACCCCCGTACGAGGAATCCTCATCAGATACATTCTTGGTGGTAAGTGGACTCTGTGCGCTGAAGCTTCTCGACAGGTTTTATGGGGATGCAACGAAAAGAGCAGAGACACATACTGCTCCTGATATTTTCGCTCCAACAACGCGCAGATCTATTTGGGATGGAATGCAATTTTGTCTTTACTCAAATTCTCTTGGTCAGTTTTATCTTCTTGTTGTTCTCTCTCGTGTCCGCCCGCTTTTGCTCTACGAGTCCGAACGCACGATGACAGTTTTGTCATCCTCGCACAGGCAGTTCCGACGAACGTCACACTGAAAACAATTTTTTTTTTTTTGACAAATCTCGAAAAAGCAAATTTCAGTCACTCGAGTCGTAAATTTCGCTGACAGTTTCGTCAGAAACCAAAAATACTGTCAAAATTATGAAATTTTTCAAATTATCCAAAAATATTTATCAGTTCAACAAAATATCGACGTTTTTGGACAAAATTTCATTTCCAGTCCTCAATTTTTCTGCCGATTTCTCATTCTCGTAAAATCCTGAAAAAAAAAAACAAAAATACTAAAAAAAAAAGACGAAAAATTGAATCGGCCAGAAATTTTTTTCCTTCAGATTCGTCTCGTTCTGCACGTCACAGGACTTTGGCCTGGAAAGCCCTGTATTTGTTGCATTGATGCGTATATACGTGTACAAAAGTTTCTGAGCGTCCATTATTGAGACCCTGACAATTGTCAGCTCGTTGGAAACTTTTAGAGTGTTTGTGTGCTCCGCATGTTCGAGGCCACGACAGAAACCACGATTAAATAGAACTGGGATCAGTGCGTGTGTGTGTTTGTGTGTCTTTCCCCACACCGGAAAGTCACGAATGTTTCGTGAAAGTAACGCGATTGTTGGGCTACCGCGCTGCGGTTGTTTCGCCAGTCGCGTTTCTGCACAAAGATATCACAGAGAGAGATGGAAAGATGAAATTGCCTCCTGTCCGATCTGACCGGATCTTGGCGCAGAGGAAAAAACTGTATCTTCTGAAAAAAAAAAACAAAATTACAAAACGTGAATTTGAGAGACAAGATTTCGCAGGAGCATAACGCAAAATTGCAAAGCCCTTGATTAGCGCTTACAAAATTTAGCTGAATTAATATTGCAAGGGACTAAAATCATGTGCACGATTTGAAACGTCATTTCCGGCCAAAAGTTGCAGAACAAAAAGTTTCTAAAGTCTCGCACACGAAGTGTGTCTGGTTAATTCGTTTCCACACATTTTTGCAATATTTTGGTGATGGGAAACAAAAAAATTTATTGAAGGAGATCGATATTTTTGAAAAATCACGTAAATTTTGTCATTGCAGCGAGAAATATTGTGGAAAGTCTCTTCGGAGAGCAAATTTTTGTCATTCCAATCGTAAATTTTGCTGACAGTTTCGTTAGACGCCAAAAATACTGTAAAAATTCCCAAATTTTTCAAATTATCCAAAAATTTTCAGTGGTCAACAATACATCGACGTGTTTTTGACAAAATTTCATTTCCAGTGCACAACGCAACATAAAAAATGCATCAAGAACGATAATAATTACACAAAATGCATTCGAATCGCAATTTTGCTGACAGTTTCGTTAGAACCCGAAAATACTGTAAAAATTCCAGAATTTTTCAAATTATCCAAAAATATTCAGTGGTCAACAATATTCCGCCGTGTTTTTGACAAAATTTCATTTCCAGAGCACGACGCAACATAAAAAATGCATCAAGAACGATAATAATGAGACAAAATGCATTGGAATCGTAAATTTTGCTGCCAGTTTCGTTAGAACTCAAAAATACTGTCCAAATTCCAAAATTTTTCAAATTATCCAAAAATATTCAGTGGTCAACAATACATCGACGTATTTTTGACCAAATTTCATGTCCAGTCCACAACGCAACATAAAAAATGCATCAAGAACGATATTAATGAGACAAAATGCATTTAAATCGTAAATTTTGCTGACAGTTTCGTTAGAACTCAAAAATACTGTGAAAATTCCAGAATTTTTCAAATTATCCAAAAATATTTGGGTCACATGGTGAAATGAAAATTTTTGATGATTCTGGACGTTTGCTCTCGATTTTTTGGGAGTTTAGCATCGAGACTGAGCCACTCGGTTGATTGATGTGTAGCGATGCAAAGATGATGATTATGGGACTCTCGTCAGAGATGCATCGAGGCGTATATTTATGCAAGGAAAATGGCGGCCCTGCCATCAGCAAGCATCATCATCATCATCATCAGCAAAGTCATCATTCAACATTCGTTTGAGTATTGTTGAGCTATTCGCAAACTTGCTCGCAAACCCACGGTTCAGTGTACCGAAAGCAAGCGAGCGAGAGAGAGAGCAGGAGATCGGACTCGTGGCGATGACGGTCGATTATGACTTTGATTCGCAAACATGGACCTCAATTATGCGCTTCATCCGCTCGGTAGCTGACCGTGCATTAGCTGCACCAACAATGCATTATTCAGTGCATACATTTTCTCACTCCCTCGCTCTCCCTTTCTCGTGACTAAAAAATTACGTAGAAATAAATAAAAAAAAATGGTTTGGCCCTTCTCGTACACACTGGGTCATTTTGACCCCACAATTTCCTGTCCCTTGGCTCTTAATAATCAAAATTGCATCGAGAAATGAATTCAGCCCCATAAAATATCGAAAATTCACCATAAAAAATGTCTCTACAAAAAAAAATGGAAAAATTCATATTTGGATTGGAATTTTACGATTTTGAAAACGCGCCGGGTCAAATTGACCCGATAATGCACTCGAGGGCCAATTGTATTTTTATCTCATTCGGTTCACAAGTCTCGGGATTATTTATGAAGTGTGTGCGGTTTGTTGATGAAATTTATTCATTGGAACCGGTACTCGCGGCGTTTTTTCTCACCGTCTGGAAAAAAGCAGAGGCAGAAAAAAAAGCGGGTCCGAGAGACGAGCAACTCACGTTCGAGATATTTTGCACGTAACTCTTCCGTGACGGGATTCAGTGATATGGAAAGAGTCTCTGACAATACGCGCTGCACGGAGCATTATAACTCGCTGATGTATTAACGAACTGTAATGCACGCAGGATTATCCGTTTAAGTCCATACTCGCGGCCTGACTATTTTTATTTATTATTCCGGGCCGAGCTTCCGCGTACATGAGTCGATTGATATCGATTTTGCTCGCGCGAGCTTGACACTTCGTTTCTAACTCTTGATTCCGCTTGAAAAAAAATTTCCTTCATTTTATTTCGATAAAAAATTATGAATTTCGATTTTTTTCTGGTTCGGAGTCTGGTTTCGCTTTTTTTTTTGTTTTTCCCCTGGAAAATTCGAACAAAAGTGAAAATCAGCGACGCAAATGAAAATAATTAGTCAATAAATCGAAATTTCGAATCATTACGTTCGATTTTGACGCTCGTTTTATTTATTCATCGCTGTTAAAAAATTTTGAGGACTCGTCTAGTTTAATCGTGGGCTCTGCGGTGCGTTCATGATTTTCCTGACGAATAATGTAATTAATTATTCGGAGCCACATGTCCCGAGTTTGACGTGCCGGATGATTTATACGCCCGCGAAATCGTCGTCACGGAAATAAATTCAGAGAGAATTTTTCTACGAATTACTAAAAATCAAATTGTGTCAAAAATCGTCGATATTTTGTTGAATTTGAAAAATTTCGCGATTTTGACAGTTTTTTAGTTTCTGACGAAACTGTCAGCAAAATTTACGATTGAATGACCAAAATTTGCTCTTCGGAGAGATTTTCTAGAATATTTCTTGCTGCAGTGACAAAAAAACTTTTTTTGAACGAATTCAACGAAATATCCGCATTGAATTAATAAAAGTTCGTCTCCTCGGATCTTCCCATATTTTGACGAAATCTCTCGCTCTCTCGCTCTCTCGCTCGTGGTTGCGAAGGGGACCGAGGGCAGTGCTCAGCTGGAAAATATGTTTCCTCGATATATAATGGAATACCCGCTGGGATGCGGGAAAGACAAATGTGTTTGCGTTTCGATCGATTGGTGCGACGTCGCCGTTCCGCCTCGGATTGGGGTCTCGAGATAATGGAAATATTGCTCCAAAATTACGTTTCACCCCTTTCCTGTCAGAAAAGATCGAAAAGCATACAGAAAAATCATCGTTCCCGTAGACTTATCCAATCGAATTATATTTTCTGTACATCCTGACTTATTCGAGCTTTCGGGATTGCTTTGCTAAAAAAAAATGATTTTAAGGGCACGCGAAAATGTTGCAGGTCGAAAAAAAAACTTCGTCACTCGGTTCAACTTCTTTATCGATTTTTTTCCTTCCCTCGTTCACTAGAAAGAAAAATTTATAGAAAAAAATCGAAATTTTGTTCGATCCGTTCGTCTAAACGTTTTTTTTTTTTAAATCCCAAAAATTTTGTCCTCGCGGCAAGAAATATTCTCGAAAGTCTCTTCGGAAAGCAAATTTTTGTCATCGGAATCGTAAATTTTGCTGACAGTTTCGTTTGAAACTAAAAATGCTGTCGGAGTTACGAAAATTTTCAAATTGTCCAAAAATATTTCGTTTTTTCCATTTTCAACAAAATTTCGACATTTTTTTCTGAAATTTAACAACTTTCCATAAATTCTTAATAAATTTACGTCCAGAATCCCAAAATTTTTCGGTTTCGTATTTTCTTGGGGGGCATTTAACTTAAAATAATTTTCCAAATTGTTTTTTTACTCCAATTAGCGTTTTTTTTTACTTTTACTGGATTTTGATCGTTTGGCTGAATTTTTTTTGCTTCGCTGTACGCGAAGCAGAGAAAAGAGGTCAAAGAAATTTTTCACGAGATGCAGCATCGGAGAAGAAATGCATAATATTATTGGTACGTGGAATCGCGCTCAGGCAATTGACCGAGAGAATTATGTATATAGGAATTATTGTTTCTAGGAGAAAAGATCGTAACGTCCGAGACGCGGGTGTAGATAATTCTGGAAGAGAACCGCGAAGCTGTTCGATAAACATTAAACGTGGACAAATGAGAGTCTCGAGACGCACTGGGTCTTACGACGACGACGACAATTTGCCCGAGACCTCGTTCCGCTTAAAAAATGTTTTTCTCTTAGCTACGCCGGAGATCAGCAAAACTGCATCGTAAACTTAAGTAGCCTCCTTAAAGAGAAGTTTAACTTGCAACTTTTGCTCGGAATCGCGAGATAAAAAATCGAGTTCATTAATTTTTTCTCAATATTGATGCAATTCTCGTTTCTCGTGAAACTCGGCAAGGTCGATTCAAAAACGAATTTAAAGGGCGTGAAAAAATTGAAATTTTTCGTTTTTTTTACGGGAAACAATTGAGAAAGATTTTCTCGTTCGCTGCCAGCCAATCAGGGACGAAATTTCAGCGCCCAATTTTCTGATACGGTAAAAAAAAAAAAAAAATCACAAGCTCGTCGAATCCCCGTGGCTGGAAAAACTATTCGGCGTTTGTTATCGGGCTTTATTGGCTCGATTTGAATAAAGGTGGTGAAAAGTCGAGGGCTCTGTTCGAAAGGGCGAAGGGTCCGTGACGGAGCAGAAATGACATTGAGGAGCGAGAATTTCACGCGAGGACTTTTGCCAATAAGATAGCGAAAGGCTTTGCACGAGACTCGTTCCCAACTTATCTTCGATCTTGTCGAACAATGTCGTTCGCCTATTTGGAATCGCATGAGCCCTTCGCCCTCTCCGGGAACGAAAAAAAAATAGAATTGACGGAGGAATTTGGAATCGCGAAAAAAGTGTCTCGCGAATTTCTTGCTCGGGAGATTAATAAATCGGAATTATGCACACAAAATTAATTTTTTTTCGATAAATTTTCGTGATTTTGACCATATTTTGAATTTCCAACGAAACTGTCAGCGAAATTTACGAATAAAATGACAAAAATTGACGTTTCGAAGCGACTTTCTAGAATATTTCTCGCTGGAATGACAACATTTTCCTGGAGATTTTTATTTCGTGGAGAAATTTGAAAAAAAATCGTGAATTGTTGAGTTTGCAAAAAAATAAAACTATCAGCTAAATTTACGAAGGAAATGACCAAAATTGACTTTTCGAAGCGACTTTCTAGAATATTTCTCGCTGGAATGACAAAATTTTCCTGGAGATTTTTATTTCGTGGAGAAATTTGAAAAAAAAATCGTGAATTATTGAGTTTGCACAAGAAAAAAAGTTTTTTTTTGGACATGGAGAATTTTTGATCGAATTATTTAAAAAAGTGTAAAAAAGTGCATAAATTAGGATGGACACGTGCCAAATTTTGTCATCTGGTTGAGGAAGAATTTGTAAATTAAAATCGACACGCGAATGAAAGCAACGAAAAAAAGGGCGAAATTTATGGTTGGAAAAGGTAAAGACAGGGTTGGTGAGAACGTCATATTGTGAACGTCATATTGACCTTAATAATTCATTCGTTTTTTCGGAATTTCGGGTGTGACGCGCGTGCTCCGGATCACGAACGTTAAAATGCGGAAAGGATTGTGTCACGCCTTGACATTGCAACGGTCGAGAATGAAGTCACCACCGCGATGCACGCGCTGCTTTCGTTGGTTTAACTAAAAACCACAATTGCAACTGCTGCATGAGCTGGCACGCTCGTTACGTTGGGGATCATCGCTCGATCGAGCCTCCAGCAACGAAAACATCATGGTCTCGGTTCCCAAACACTTTGAGTTTCGAACTCGCTATCAAAAACGTGTCACGGTTGATTTTTCGACTCTCAGAACCGAAAAATCACATTTTTCGTCAAATTTTTCACTTTCAAGCTTCACAGGCAACTAAAAAATGGAAATAATTTAAAAATCTCCGGTCCAATTTGAAGGTCATTCGAAAACGAAGAGAATGAGCGGTGGCTGGAGCGGCAGTTTGCAAAAACAAAAAAGTTGTAGCGATTTTAGTGAAATTTGAGTTTGAGGATTTTGGAAAATATGAAATTTAACTTTTTTTGTTGAGCTCGGGGCAAAGCCCGCATGCATGACTAGTTTAGAATAATTGACGAGCATGATCGAAGGTTAAAATTGCATGGAATTTGGGGATCCACGTAAAAGGGGTAGCGCCTGATGACTAAGGCAAAAATATTAACTCGTAGGAGGAGAAATAACTGAGCAAGAAAACAAGCAACAGAATGCACGTCATGCGGTACAATTTAATCAATTAATTTGGCCACATTTAGTTGAATATAACGGCGCGTTATGGATTATCGGAATTGGGCCGCAACTTTTGTATCTCGAGTGACAGATTGGATGGAATCCATCCCCTTTTTTTCGATGACTCTCCAACTCTCGATCCATCGCGCGCGCGCGGCCTGTCCAAGAGAAAAGCTCTCGAATTTCATGGGGCGAAGCTCATCCCCTTGATCTCAATTATAACGCGCATGCAATCGCTACTCTCTGTGTGTATAAAAGGATTGACGTTCCGTTTAATTGGACCGCCCTTCAGGAAAACTCAAACTTATGCTCCATTTTTCCGACGATTCGTCATATTGAGGCGAGTCATTTTGCCAAATTTCGCGACAACACGTTTTGGCTGATTCTTTGAAAAAAAAAATCTTTTTTTTTTCAAATCTCAAAAATTTCGTCATTGCAGTGAGAAAAATTCTAGAAAATCTCTCCGGAAAGCAAATTTTTGTCATTCCAATCGTAAATTTTGTTGAGAGTTTTGCTAGAAACCAAAAATGCTGTCAAAATAACGAAAATTTTCAAAATATCCAAAAATATTTGGTGCCGAATAGAAATTTTGAAAAAATCGACGAAAATCCCAAAATTTTCCATTTTTCGATGAAAACAAATGAAAAATAAAATTTTGCTGAAAAATTTCGTAGTCTTGCAGTCTCTGACAAGATGCTCACGACTTTTCGTTGGCGCACGCGCGTATAGACATTCAACTGCACAAATACAGGGATTAAGTACGAGAGCAGGCAACGTGGGGAATTTACTCTAGGGAAACAGGGTGGTTTATCCAGGTGGGATCTCGAGTATATACTAACGGGAGAGTGGCAGCCCTAATTAAGAGCGCCAAGGGCTGCTTTCAGCACCTATAGCAATGATTAAGCTCGGAAGCAGCAGGAAGGAAGGGGTCAGTGTGTAAATTAACAGAGCAGAGCAGGAGACAATTATAATCGAAGACGTTGAAGAAAACTACCACGTGAAGGGCACAGGGTTTCAAGAAATTCAGACATTGCTTCAGACACACCAACAATTAAGTGCAAAAAGTGGAAATTATATAAAAAATCCCTCCGAGAGATTTTTAGCATAAAATCGTAATTTTTCGTATGAAATTTGATTAAAAAATCTTCTAATTTGGCAAAAATTGTCAAAACTTGGTAAAATGTTTGAGAAATTGGTAAAAAATGTCAAATTTGGTTAAAAATGGCCAAAAATTTCAAAAAAATGTCAAAACTTGGTAAAAATCCTTAGAATTTGGAAAAAATGTCAAATTTGGTAAAAAATCGCCAAAAATTTCGAAAAAGTGTCAAAATTTGGTAAAAATTCTTAGCATTTGGAAAAAATGTCAAATTTGGTTAAAAATCGCCCAAAATTTCAAAAAAAAAGTCAAAATTTGGTTAAAATTCTTAGAATTTGGAAAAAATGTCAAATTTGGTCAGAAATCGCAAAAAATTTCCAAAAAATGTCAAAATTTGGCCAAAATACTTAGAATTTGGTAAAAAATGTCAAATTTGGTTGGAAATTGCAAAAAAATTCCAAAAAACGTCAAAATTTGGCAAAACGTCTTAAAATTCGGAAATAATGTCAAATTTGGTCAAAAATCGCGCAAAATTTCCAAAAAATGTCAAAATTTGGCAAAAATTCTTAGAATGTGGAAAAAATGTCAAATTTGATTAAAAATCGCGCAAAATTTCCAAAAAATGTCAAAATTTGGCAAAAATTCTCAGACTTTGGTAAGAAATGTCGAAATTTGTACCAAAAAGGTCAAAATTTTGCAAAAGATGTCAAAATTTACGAAAAAATATCAAAATTCGACAAAAAATGTCACTTTCCTTAATTTTCAATAGAATCCGAATAAAAAATTACTGCGTCCTTGCCAAAATTCTTGAGCAGAGTGGCCTGGGACCAGGCAACTCCAAAATGCCATTGTAATTTGTGATTTTGCCCCATACACGAGACTGAGAAGGAGAAAAAGCCAGTGGAAGATAAAAAAAAGTATGTGAAACGCTAGAATCCTGACGATGGCGAGTTCCGGAATAGAAATAAGAGTAAAAACCAAGTTTATGAAGAATATGACTCAACCTTGGCCACTGATGTACTCCGTAGATAATTGTCTATCATTAGCGTGTGCTTTTCTGCTACTACATTCGCCCCTTTAACATTTCTATGTACGCGCGTACGCGTCCGTGTCTCTATATACACTGGACATTATATTGTCCGAGTGTACTCGTGTACGTTTTGTAATGCCCGGACTCGTGATCGCAAGACTGTGCAGGGATACTCGGAGGGCTTGCCCAAGTTCATAACATTCATTAGAGCTCCATACAGCATATAGAAATGTATATAAAAGAGAATAAAAGTTGATTCTTGGCTGCGCGGTCAAACTCGACGACGTCGAGGTTTTCCTGGCACACAGCACGACGTTGTTATCGCTTTTGGTATTGTGAGCAGTGTCTAGAAAACTGGAAATGAAGGATGCGAGGCAAAAAAAAAATAATCCGCATGTGCAGCGTGGATTGAAAATCAAATTTTGTCAAAAAAACGTCAATTTTTTTATTGAATGTCAAATATTTTTGGGTAATTTCAAAATTTTCGGAAATGTCAGCAAAATTAACGATCGGAATGGCAAAAATTGACTTTTTGAAGAGACTTTCCAGAATATTAAAAAAAACAAACAAAAACGTTCAGTCAATTTGGCTTTTCGTGTAGTTTTCCAGTGAATAGTGAACTCGGGCGCGTCTGGGAGGATCAGAAACTTGTATAAAGTCGAAGCTACACGGACGAGGATGCTGCGCGCGATCTCTAGATCGTTTCCTTCCTCGATCGCCCTATCGTGTTACGATCTATGCGTGTTTCTTTCTCTTTTAACCGTTGCGGCGTGTACCAAGATCTCCAGAGATGACGCACGTGCGTCGTAAATGCGGGGCCAAAAATGCCAGAACAATTTTGATTTCAATTATTTCAATTATGTGCGTGATTTGGAGAATTTTCGGGCGTGCAAATTTTCTGGAAATTTCGTAAAAAAAATAAAAATTAAAACGCACGATTCTTTATTGCGCGATTAATCTCTGATTCACGAGGGGCTCGGGCGCATCCGCCTCGTGCATGCAGGACGATTATTTCCCGACAGGTTTTTCCGGCGACGAACGCACGCGACAGCGGCGCGGTAAAACGCGAAAAGGAAAAAGAAAATACAAAAGGCAGTCGCGCGAGCGACCTTTGACCGGGCGCGGGGCGCGATCTTGCCGTCGTCTCGAGAGCGGCGATGAGGGAGCGAAGGATCACGCGATAGTGCAACAACTTGTCGTGTGTCTTATTATTGTAGAAAAATGTGCAGTATCGCGCGCAACTCTCGCTCTCATTATTTCATGTACTCGCGGGAGAGGAATAATCGAGGCGTGACCCTTTTTCGCGGTCGTGCAGTGTGCGGCACGTTCCGCGTGGCTTTTTCCCTCTCGCGCGCCCTTTTTTTCGGAATATCTTTCCTTGTCGCGCTTTCCCACCGCCGCCTCGACGCTGCTGCCCCCCTCGAGGGCATCCGCGCCCAAGAGGGCACTAGTTTTGCACGACCGAGGCGCGCGTATGTGCTCGTCGACCGTGACCACGAAGCGTGGCAGTCGTGCGTGTGTCACTCTCTCGCGTACCTCGAGCTTTCTCGCCCTCTCTCTCTCTCCGCGAGCTCGATGACTCCTGGCCCCCCTCGCCCCCGATCATTCCTACTCCGCCCAGAACGTGCACGCGTCTCTTGCAGCAAGAGAGAGAGAACGAGGCGCAACGCACGCGACCGCGCACAACTTTACCAACACTTTTGCCGCGCGCCTCGCTCTCGTTTTATTTTCTTCGGCTACTGACTCTCATATCACGGAGCAACTGACCGACCTACGAAAAGATGCATCAGCAGCCTCGACGACCGCGACTCGCTCTCTCAAGTACATTCATTATTTTTCTATAATGTCTGAGTGCCTTGCCTCGCGAACCTTCTCCAGGGAATCTCTTCGCACGTTCCGCTTCGCGTAGCGCGATCGACTCGTCCTGGCCAAGTATTCGCGAAATTAACCAAATTTTCAGTCGTTTTTAACGTGATTTTGTCTCTTCTCAATTTTCCACCGAATCATTCAAAAAAAATATCGGATAAAAATCGATATTCGGCAAATGCAAAACGGTAAATTCAATTTTGTCAAAAAACCTCGAAATTTTTTATATTTTCGACAATTATTCGGTTTTTTACGGAACTGTCGGAAAAATTTGACATTCGAATGACAAAAATTTCATTTTCGAAGAGACTCTCCAGAATATTTAAAATTTTGAAAATGGCATTTTGTCAAAAACTGAATATTTTTGGATAATTTCAAAATTTTCGTAATTTTGACGAAATTTTTGATTTCTAACGGAACCGTCAGCAAAATTTTCCATCGGAATGACAAAAATTTGCTCCTCGAAAAGATTTTCTAGAATATTTTTTCCTGCAATGACAAAATTTTTGTGATTTTTCAAAAAATCGACGTTGTCGAACAAAAATTTGTCGAAAATCGTTCGATTTACTCCGGGAACGATTATTCATACGTTTCGGGAGGATTCGAACGAGTCAAACGAAATAATTAAGCCAAATGAATAATGAAAAAGGTCAATAGAACGTTTTGATGCGAGGGAGACTTATTTTCGTGGTGCTCCCCAGTTGGAAACATATATTTTCGGATATTTTTCCCGGTATGTCGTCGCTTCATTGCAGGGGGGTGGATGCATTCCCATTTCCCTCTGTTCCGCGGATATTCTCCAACAGAAGGGAGCGAGTTGCAAGTGACCAGAAATGGAAGAGTCAGAGCAAAAAAAAAACAAAAAAGTTTATATCCATGAACACCACATGGCCGTTCCCCTCTTTTTGCCCCTCGCGTGCCACAATTATTGTTCCCGACTCACGCGTGTGTCTCTGCGTGACATTTTCTCGCCGCCTCTCCCGCGCCAAAACTGACAATTCCGTCCCTCGGAATAATTCGAAAATTCGCCGGAAATTAAATTCGAAAACAAACACAAAAAAAAAATCCCGAAATCTTTTGAATAATTTGAAAAATTTCGTAATTTTCGATTGCAATGACAAAAATCGATTTTTTCGCAAAAAAATTTAAAATAATCGAGACGCCACGATAAATAAAAATTCACGATGCCACGCGGCCGGGAAGTTATTGATTTTCGAGCCAGATCGCGCGCGAGCAACGCCTCGAGACATTAAACATGGAAAAACTTGTTTCTCGTGGAGCTGGAGAAGAAAAATGCTCAAATGAGATCGATTCTTATCGCAGATAGGGGAAAAGTATGAGAACGAGATTTCACGAGAGTTGTGCGTGCAAAAATTACGACCGGTATTATAAAACTCGAAGGCGAGATGAAAATATCGGGATAAAGGAGATGCGAAGAAGATGCTGCGGCAAGGCGGGCGTGACTCGTCCGTGACATCGCGATTACTCTCGCACACCTGCACTCGCTTCTCTCCTTTTCTCTCCACACACACACACAAGCGTGTTAACATTAGTTTATGCACATGTATGCAATAAATATGTAGTTTAAAGTCGTGGAAAGAGGAGAGCGTCTTGATGGACCAGAAGCAGCGCGAGAGCGAGGAGTCCCGCGGCCGATTACTTTAGCACTCATCACGTGCGCTTCTGGATAACAGCGGTAACATATTACGCTGTGGTATCCGCGAGAAAACGATCCGAGGCACGAGTCTCTTCCTGCTCGTGGGATTTTTTCGACTTTTTATGAATCTGACGCCCTGAATCGATTTTTTTCACGATTTAATCGATTTTTCAATTGGACCAGATTTCGAAAACTCTGGAGTTGGCATTCGCGAGTGATTTCGACGATTTTTGGGAGGAAAAATTCAGGGAACGGATGGAAAAAGTCATGAAAAGTCTTCGTCAGCTAATTTTGTGTGTTTTTTTTTCTTGATTCATCTGGCGCATGCCACAAGTTTGCTGGAGGCACGAGCTTCTCTCTCCCTGCTATTGGATTACCACAACGTGGCGGTAGATTTTTCTACATACTCGTTTTTTTCTCGTGTGGGTCTCTCGTGGTTTAGTGTTACGTTCGCGAGCACGACGTGTACTTTAACCCCATGCAGGACGAATGGGTATTAAAACTACAGGGTGAAGCCTTGGGCTCTTTAAAATGGACTTTGAACTTTTTTGTTTTTTACACACTCGCGGTTATGGCTCACTTGTACGAGGATCGTTAGCTGCTGGTGGAAAAAAGTACAAGAATCAAAAAAAGGACGAAGTAAATCGTCAAAAATCTCGGTGACTTTGGAAAATTTGCAAAATCTTCATTTTTTCGGTTTTTCCCAACATTCAAAATTGTTTTCGAGCCCAAGTTCGTTAAAAAAAATTTGTACTTATTGACTAAAGAACAACGTAATCTAAATTCAAGATTTTCCGATGGAATTTGTATTTTTTATTTAATAACCAAAATGCCGAAAAATTTAACGACCGATTTTTTTTGAAAAACTTGATAAATTTATAAATTTTATTTAAATTTTATATTCAATTTTTTCATTTAAATTCAATTTATTTATTTATTTTTCTCTAAATTTATAAATTATGAATTATAAATTAAAAATATATTATAAAATTATTTATAAAGTTTATAAAATTTATAAAATTTATGAAATTTATAAATTTATTTATTTACAAATTTGTAAATTTATTTATTTATCTTTTTATAAATTTATAAATTTGTAAATTCATAATTTTATATTTTAATAATTTATAAATTTATAAATTATTTATAAAATTTATAAAATTTATAAAATTTATAAAATTTATAAAATTTATGAAATTTATAAATTTATTTATTTATAAATTTGTAAATTTATTTATTTATAAATTTGTAAATTTATTTATTTATGTTTTTATAAATTTATAAATTTGTAAATTCATAATTGTATATTTTAATAATTTATAAATTTATAAATTATTTATAAAATTTATAAAATTAATAAATTTATGAAATTTATGAAATTAATAAATTTATAAATTTGTAAATTTATAAATTTATAAATTTATAAATTTGTAAATTTATAAATTTATAAATTTATAAATAATAAATAATAAATAAATAGTAAATTTAGTAAATAGTAAAAATAGTGAAACGCTTAAAATTGCTCGAGCATTAGAAGTCAGAATTTTCTTTGTGTGGTGGAAATTCGAAGGAATTTTATGGATAGAAAATTTTGCATACGACGTCGCCTTAACAATTATTATCGCGTCATGTCTGCCCAGGATCGTTTTCACTTCGTAAGGAAATGTATAAAAAAGAGAAAAATCTTTTATTAGCACTGGAGAATAAAAAAAAAAAAAAAGTGTTTGACGTTTACGAGTTTTTGGAGCGACGTGTATATGAGGCCCTTAATTCGTAATGATGATAAAAATAATGACGAGTATGATGATGATCAGGGTTGGGGGGTTGGTGGGTCGCGCGGGCATGAGGAACGATATCCTGAGGAGCGAGTAAGTAGGTGGTATTACGTTTTATGCGGCGCGCGTCAACTTGACAAGTTGCACGAGAGCAATTCGTACGTGCTCGACCATGAGGATTGGCAACAAGTTCTCGGGAGATGAAAAGAGCGTGTGCGAGTTCACGTGATGTAAAAAGGGCGAGCGAGAGAGGGAAAGAGCGAAAGAGGCGAAGGGTCGCGAGAGACGAGGGCGAGAGATGAGAAGGTCAAGAAAGATGAAAAGACGAAAAAAGATAATGAGAGAGAGGGAGAGCGAGAAAGTACCGTTTTGTGTGTTGTTGAAAAGGGACGAAGAAATAGCGTCGTGGATTGTGCACCCTCGGGCAACCATTATATGCTAATCTTTGCATCTTTTTCTTTCTCCTTGCCAACACAAACTTCTTCTCCTTTCTCCACTTTTTTATATCTCACTTTATTTTATACATTTCTCTTTCTCTGTTGCTCCGTCGACGAGAGTTCAACGAGAGTCTTGCTCGCTTCTTCTCGCGTAGAATTTCTCTCTCTCTGCTGGGACTTTCTTGGCTCGTCCAATTTTCCGTCTCTCTCGCAGCCTCTTCCTTAATCTCTTATTCGCTTCATCTTGTTCTCTCTCCAGGCTGGCTGCTCCATCACTTTTCTCTTCTTTGACTGCTCGCGCGCTGGCTCCTCTTGGCCGACACACCCGCGAGAGTAGCCAACCTTGTTTCCTTCATTTTCTCTCTACTCTCTGGCTCGGATTCAATGCGCATGGACTCACCGACGAGCGACTTACTGCCGCGACTACTTTGGTTTATACAGGTGCTGGAGCTTTCCATCTCTTTCACCGCGATCGTCTTGCAGCTCCTCTTTTTTCCATTTATTTTCCTTCCCTACGCGAACCTCATCGAGCCTTTTTTTTTTTTATTATTCCTTTTCTCTCTCGGCGCATTTTATTTCTCTCGGTTCTCTCTCGTCCTCGCGCGCGCTCGTCGCTCTCCGGCCCATCTTTTAGTTTGTTTTCCATTGCCGGTGGGTAATTGCACTCTCTTGCGCTTATATACCGACATTTTCTTATTCTTTCTGCTTGCTCGCGATTCCTCGCGCCCTCCTCACCCCCCTCTGCGTGTGCTCTCCTATTCGTTTCCGGATTTTTTGCCTTTCCCTCATCCTTTCTTTTCCTTTCACATTCTCACACATTTCTTTATTCATCTGCTACGCACACGGAGCATTCCGCATCAAAAACAATATTTTATCAACAAAGTTCGACATTTTGTTGAAAACGTCGCGACGAAACGTTTTTTTTTTTTTAAATCCCAAAAATTTTGTCCCTGCAGCGAGAAATATTCTAGAAAATCTCTCCGTAAAGTAAATTTTGCTGACAGTTTCGTTAAAAATATAAAAAAAAACGATCGAAATTACGAAATTTTTCAAATTATCAAAAAAAATTTCGTTCAACGTGTTCAACAAAATTTCGACGTTTTTGGAAATCGAAATTCGATCAAGAAAAACACGAAAATCGTCCCTCGGCAACGATTTTCATTAAAAATCAAAAATCATCCACATCCAAGTCCAGATTTCCATAAAAACAGAGACAAAAATGTGGTTTTGATGTTTTTTTTCGAAATTTTTATCATTTTTTTCATGTTTTTTGACCAAGAGGCCGAAATTTTCGCTACGTCATGGACCAATGATATTCGGCATGGAATGTCCGATGCAGCTCAAAGTTGCATCTCGTTTCTTCGCGTACACGATCATTCCTACCTGTGGATCCATCCGATTTTTTTTTTTTTTATTCATTCGCCATCGTACACGAGCTGAGTCGTCGGTTTTTTCAGTCTTTTTCTTAATCCACAGAGTGCAGAGCGAAGTGCACACAGTAGCGCTCGGGGGCTATAGTCCCAGAAAGCAACTGCACCGAGAAGCTGGTGCTTTTTAGTTGGCGTCGTTAGAGAAGCGAGTCGGTTGTGTGCTGATCGCTGGGGAGACGAGGGAGCAGAGAAACCCGGAACGAAACACTCCCCGATGCGCGACCACAAGCATCGCAAAGAAGCAGCAGACGCGCGAGGGTTAAGAATAAAAGCCTCCGGGGCTTATTATGCATCGCGTCCTTCCTTATCCTCTGCGAAACTTGTAAACATTACAAAATTACATTCGTAAATCGATCCGCGTCTCCCTTTTCTTGTATTATATTAGAAATCCAGTTATTCTTTCTTCCGCCCTATAAATCGAACAATCTGTTTTTGCCGGATCACAAATTGCACGCAATCCAAATAAATTTTCTTTATTTTTTCACTAAATTGCCAAGGAAAATCGATTTGTTCGAAA
Source organism: Diadegma fenestrale (assembly GCA_037043255.1). NCBI lineage: Eukaryota > Metazoa > Arthropoda > Insecta > Hymenoptera > Ichneumonidae > Diadegma > Diadegma fenestrale. The sequence goes on from CM073312.1 coordinate 3,343,502, forward strand.
TTTCTTCAAAAAAAAGACAAAAAACTTTCTGAATTTTATCACATCACGACAATTTTAAATTAAATTCCAAAAATCTCAATGAAAAATCATTTTATATTGACAAAAAATCTAAATTTTATCGCGCGACGCGATTATGAATTGAATTAAAAAAATCTCGATGAAAAATCGTTCTATGCGAAATTTCTTTGAAAACAAATAACAAAAATCTTTACGAGTTCTCTCACACGACGAAAATTTTGGATTAATTCCAAAAATCTCAATGAACAATCATTTTATTTAAAAAAAAAAACCAAAAAAATATCGAAATTTTATCGCGCGACGCGATTATGAATTAAATTCCAAAAATCTCGATGAAAAATCGTTCTATGCGAAATTTCTTTGACAAAAACAACAAAAAATCTTTTCGAGTGCTCTCACACGACAAAAATTTTGAATAAAATTCCAAAAATCTCTATAAAAAATCATTTTATTCGAAATTTATTGAAAAAAAAACTGTCTGAATTTTGGCACGAAAGAAATTCCAAAAGCCTCGATAAAAAATATTTAAAAAATCTTTCCGAGTTTTCTCACACGACGAAAATTCTGAATAAAATTCCAAAAATCTCTATAAAGAATCATTTTGTTCGAAATTTATTGAAAAAAACTGTCTGAATTTTGAAGAAATTCCAAAAACTTCGATAAAAATATAACATTTTCGTAAAATTTGGTTTGAAGATTTTTTTTACAGCCATAAATTTATACGTCTCCGGGTTATAAAGCGAGCGGAGTTGACGTTGCTGTACAGATTATTATTTGATGGGGACAGAGACTGCGAGGAGGTTGGCGCGTGCTAGAGAATTCATCTTAACTGGAGCCAACAAACAGATCTCTCTCGCATGGTGCTGCTGGTTCCATCAGCAGGCACATTTTGTTGTCGTTTTTATAGTTTCCATTCGCCTTGTTCTTCTTATTATATTATACAGGGTGATTATCTACTTATTGAGTTATTGTAACGTATTGAGTTGATTGAGTCTGATACAGCGTGTGCGCCCTGTTGGTCCAGCGTGCGAGGAGGCTGCGAGACAATTTCTATCTCGCCAAGTCGTTCACGCAGCAGAACACGCAGAAATTGGCGCCGAATTTCTGCGAATTTTTTAAATCCATACGGACGATAAATTAATTTTTATTTCATAAACAAAAAAAAAATGAAGAAAAACGAGAAACAAAAAGCAACAAAAATGGACAGGGTCAGCGTGCGAGTTCGTTCGGGTGTCTCGTAAAGCTCCGTTAAGGCCTTTCTTTAAGCCTCTCTCGCTCCTGTCGGATTAGTCTCGGGTCTCGGCACGACCGTGTGCTCTTCCGTGCTACCGAGTTACGAAGCTGGTCTCGGGCCTTCTCCTCCTCAGTTCTTGGAGGAAAAAATATAAAAAAACATGAAATCAAAATAAAGATAAAAAGAATATGAAGAAGAAGCTGAAGAAGTCGCGCTTGGCGTGCGCCTCTCCGCAGCTCCGTCCGTTTTTTTCTCTTTTCCGCGCCCTCCCCTCGGCCCGCTCGCTCTCTTCTCCAACATTTGACGTCCACACGCTCTTTGCAACGGCAGCACGTGACTCGTATATTTACGAACGTCCCATGTGCTGCGAGCTCGTATACGCACTCGGCTGGCCGTCAGGAACGAGCCATAGGAAAATGAGAAAAAGAAAACACTGAGAAATAAAAAAAAAACGATGGAAAAAAAATTAAATGAAATAAAAAACACAAAAAATCGTATACGCGAGATAAAGTTGCGCGTTTTCCTATACATTCGTGCGCAGGCCGTAGAATTCTTGCCACGTAAAGTCGAAACAGAAATTTCACTCCCGTTCAGTCTGCGTACGAAAAATTCTCAGCCAAAAATCGAAAACAAAACGTCAAATTTTATAAATTTTTCAATCTCTGGAAAATCCATCAAAAAAAATGGATTTTTGTTGTTGAAAATTGTTTAAATTGTTGAAAAAGTTGAAAATTTAAAATTACGAAAAAGTAAATTTTGTTTATTGACACTGGAAATTTAATTTTCTCCAAAATTTTCGTAATTTTGACAATATTTTTCATTCCTAACGAAACTGTCAGCAAAATTTACAAAAAATTGACTTTTCGAAGACTTTCCAGAATATTTCTCGCTGCAATGACAAAATTTTTGCGATTTTCCAAAAAATATAAACGTATCCAACAAAATATCGATTTATTTGAACAAAATGTTGTTTTCGGTGTAAAAAAAATCACGAGTTCAGAATCTTTGGCCTGAAATGGCCCGTAGCCCTAGAAACTCACACAAATTAATGAAATTGTGTGCGTGTGTGTGCATGTTGAAGCGTCAGTTTGAGAAGTTGGTGAAGAAACTAAGACTCGGGCGATAAGCATTCACTTATAAACGGAGACGCGGAGGGACGAGTGTAGGGACGAAGCAGGACGGATGAAACGAACTGCAGGAGAGGAGAGAAAAGAGAGCTTGAGAGAGAGAGAGAGAGAGAGAGAATCGCCCGGACGAAGGCAATGAACTTCACCTCGGGATCGCGCGCGCGCGGACGAAGCGATACGCAGGCTTTTATGTGTGCATAATGGTGCGTGTTTGTGGTCTTTGCTCGCTCCTCTTGCTCTGCAGCTCGTCTCTTTCGTTTTGTTGCATCTCTCGCGCGCGTTGCTGCTGGTTCGTTGTAACGCAGCAGCGCGTCTTTCTCTTTCGCGGACGCATTATTAGTGTAACGCACGCATTATGCGCGCGAGAGTTTTCAATAGCGCGCGCGAAGCGTGCGTGGTGCACGCGCGCCTGCTTCTCGCTTCCGCGTCATCGAGCACGCACGCCCTACGCACTAAAAACAAGATTTCATTGGACCAGATCGATATTTCACGATCGATTCGACTTTTTTTCGAAAAATCAAGAAATTTTCTGGAAAGTCTGTTTATTACGAAATTATTGCGAAAAAATTACGAATTTTTTTTAATTATCCAAAAATATTTCGCGATCAACAAAATTTCGACGTTTTTTGACCAAATTTTTTCGTTCATGTCCATTGCTCTGTGTAATATGGAAACCCATAAAAACGCGTGTATGTCATGGGACGAGAATCGTACGTGCGTATGTGTGTATTGAAAAAAAAAACGTCTTGGCTTGTTCGCTTAACCCTCGTTGAATGTTGAGGAGCAACGCGCGATGAACTTGGCAATTCTCTGCCCCTTGTGTGTCTTTTTTTTATTCCTTTTCTACTTGTTTCAGTCTTTGCTGTGTGCGCGTCGAGTTTTATGCCGCGCGCATCCTTGGTGCGCCTTTTTTTTCTTTTTGCTCGTTCAATCTGAAAAGGTTTGTGCGTCCTTGTTGCGCGCGATGAATTCGCTAGGTCAGGGTTTGGTTCAGTGACTCCGTTCGCGTAATCGGATCGCGAGCGATTGGCTGTGATCGCCGCGGATTTAAATATCGTTTTGACGTCTCGATTATATAGTTGTTCCCTTTTATTCGACTATCATTAGCGAATTTAACTGGCAAAAATGAGAAAAATTTCGCAATTTTCGATCGCGTGGTCCATTCCCTTGGAAGAAAAATCGCCGCAGCTGCTAATTAGAGCCAGAGATTTTATAATTAAGGACGTTTTGTATGGTGACGATCAAATCTAAATTTTTGTTTTCAGTTTTTCTCACATACAAAATGGTTCGCGACCCCAAGTTCATTAAGAAAAAGTCGTTACTAATTGACCAGAGAAAAACGAACTGTAAATTCGAGATTTTCGGAGCTAATTTGTATTTTTTATATAATGACCAAAATTTTTAAAAAATTTGACGACCGATTTTTTTGAAAAACTTAATAAAGTTTCTTCGATGTTGCATAAAAGCGTGTGCAAAGTTTTAAGAGGCTTCGCCGTTTAGAAATCGAAATATTGAATGTTGAAAATTGCAACTTTTAACACGAGCTCTTGATGAGAAACTACTGAAAATTGTGATTTTTATAAATAAATATCTCGACTTGTACACGGTGAATCCTCTTAAAATTGCTCATACACTCTAAATTCAAGATTTTCCGAGGTAATTTGTATTTTTTATATAAAAACCAATATTTCGTAAAAATTTCACGACCGATTTTTTTGAAAAACTGAATAAAGATTCTTCGATGTTGCGTAAAAGCGTGTGCAAAGTTTTAAGAGGCTTCGCCGTTTAGAAATCGAAATATTTAATGTTTAAAATTGCAACATTTAACACGCGCTCTTTATGAGAAACTACTGAAAATAGTGATTTTTATAAATAAATATCTCGACTTGTACATGGCGAAACGTCTTAAAATTGCTCGAGCTATTAGACATCACGATTATCTTTGTGCGGTGGAAATTTAAAGGAATTCTGAGCATGGAAAATGTTGCATAAAACGTCCTTAAACAATCGTGCAGCCTCTCTCGCTCATTCTCGTTCGCTTCATTTTCAATCCTCGCCCTTTTCTTCATCTCATCTTCTTACACTCGATTTCGCTTCTTAGCAGAATTTCCCCTCGCCCTGACAAGTGATTAATGATTCGCCGGTGTCACCCAGAAGCGAAACAAAAAACGCGCACACTTTTCATCTCGTTTTCTATCCTCGCTACGTGTTTCTTCGTGCTCCAGCGACTGAACGGGATGCTTGTCAATTTCCGAGCTGCACGAGCACCAGCCAGAACGTTTCTCCATTAACAAGCCTTTTCGTTACTCTCTTCAGTCTCGATTAGCAACGCACACACATGCGCACGCACACAAAACTTAATATCCGTAGGTTTTGAAAACGACAAGACTTGATCATAATTTTCTATAAAAGCCAAACGCCGCGCGCATTTATTGACCATTCAGCCATAAATTATCGAACCAACCAAGAAAAACGACAAAAACAATTTCGCCTCCTTTTATCGCCGATAAAAAAGCCAATTGACCGCAGCAATTAGGCAAAATTGCATTCCCGCGATCCCTCCATCCAGCTCGATTTCGAAATCCAACAAAAAAAATGCCTGAAAAGAAAATTTTGTTGAAAAAAATCGATATTTTGATGGTTTTTTGAAAAATCACAAAAATCTTGTCATTGCAGCGAGAAAAATTCTGGAAAATCTCTTCGGAAGCAAATTTTACTCATTCCAATCGTAAATTTTGCTGACAGTTTAATTAGAAACCAAAAATATTGTCGAAATTACAAAAATTTTGAAATTATCCAAAAATATTCCGCGCTGTTTTCACGCAAAATGAATTTTTGTTGAAAAAAAATCGATTTTTTGTTGGATACGTTCGGCTTCACGTTTTTTTCGAAAAATCACAAAAATCTTGTCATTGCAGCGAGAAAAATTCTGGAAAATCTCTTCGGAAGCAAATTTTACTCATGCCAATCGTAAATTTTGCTGACAGCTTAATTAGAAACCAAAAATATTGTCAAAATTACAAAAATTTTTAAATTATCCAAAAATATTCCGCGCTGTTTTCACTCAAAATGAATTTTTGTTGAAAAAAAATCGATTTTTTGTTGGATACGTTCGGCTTTACGTTTTTTTCGAAAAATGCCAAAAATTTTGGCATTGCAGCGAGAAATATTCTAGAAAATCTCTTCGGAAGCAAATTTTAGTCGAAACCACGAAAATTTTCCAAAAATTGAAAGTTCAGTTTTGCGTTCAATTATAATGCAATTGAAAAAGATCTCGAGTTGCGAGAATCCCATGAAAAACGACTAGAAATTATTGCGTTTTAGGGTAATTTTTTGACGAAATTTAATTTTCATTGCAGCTGCGACCATAAAATTTTTTAATTTGAATTATTTACGACAAATCTGCGTGCAAGTGTGGGTTTGTGTTTAAACGGACGAAAGGCATAATAAAAGTAGCGTTAAATGGAATAGAGAAACCGGAAGGTTCGCGCTACCGTATTGCGCGAGCGCACGGGTCAACAGACCATTTGTAGCGATCATTGGAACACGCGTCAGAGTCTCAAGTGTTGATTAACGAGAGAGTAAAGCGTGTTTGTATTGGCGCGTGTGTGTGTGTTTGCTGGAGGGATGTGTGGGAAAGAGGGAGAGCACGTGTGGATATTATAGCATGGGACGTTCATAAGTATCCTCGTTTGGGTTGGACTGGCAAATAGCTGGTTGATCGAATCTCCGACTGGCAGGATTATACATTTATTTGTTGCTGCGCTCGTGTGTTATTCATGCGTTTTCTCGCTGCACTCTCGCGCTCTCGGCAGCATAATAATATAATATTCGATCTGCCGCGATTTTCCGCCCTGTTCGCGCGAGCCAAGTGTGCGCCGCGCTCTCGCGAGAGAGTTTTTCCTCTCTCTCTCTCTCTCTCTCTTTGCCTGCTCTTTCGCTCTCTCTCTCTCTCGCGGGCTCTCGGCTTTTCACTCGATGGCGAGTAGTTCCTATGCAATTTTCTTAAGTCCAGCCACTTATTCTCATTTACGTTCACGTTTACATCATCGCCGGCGAGTTACCGCGCGCACAGGTGCGCCCTCGTTTTTCGCCTTTTTCCCTACCCGCGTTTCCTTCGTTTTTCATCTTTTTTTCGCATTTTCTCCCGGCGAAAATTCGTTTTCTCCGCGTCATTGATTAAAACTTCAATTTTTTGTCAATCAAGAAACTTTTGCATTGAATTTTGAAACGATTTCGATCGTAAATTTTGCTGACGATTCCGTTGAAAGTGAAAATTATTGTCAAAATGAGGAAAATTTTGAAATTATGGAAAAATATTCAATTTATCGTGTTTGACGAAATTAAATTTCACGGAGCGAGAAAAATCGTTGGCGCAGCAAATTTCAATGCTTTTCATTCGAACGATCAATTATTCTCGCGACTGTAATTACGATACCGGAAGTTCCGAGAGATTTCTAGCGTTGGAAAGTGGAAAAAAAAGAAATAAAAGCGACGAACTGCGCTGAGTGATTGCGGCAGGACGAAGCAGCTTGTTGTTTCGTCCTCTCAAATCTTGTAGCTCGATTTTCACGTCGTTTTATTTTCCCAGCGGTGTAAAGTCTCTTCGCCACATACTTTGTCGACAATTACGCAGGATGCGCGGGAGGCTGCAGCTTGGCACGTATTTAGAAGAGTATTCCAAGCATCTGTCTCTCGGTAAAATTCGCTCGCAGCATCTACACGCCGCCGTAAATATCTCACGAGATAAATTACTGACTATTCTTTTGTCCTCCGCGATGCTGTCAATCTTTCCGTACGTCTCGCACTCGGATATCGCACTCGGAAGATTCGAGGGATAGAAAAAGTATCAAGAATTCATTTCTCATCAGTTTCCGCGTACCGAATCGACACCCTGAGAGATTTTAGCAAATTCAAAGTCATTTTTTATGGGAAATTGGCCGAAAAATGTGAAAATTGGGTGGAAAATGTCAAGATTGGTCGAGAAGTGTCGATGGTGAGCGAAAAATGTCAAAATTGGCCGAATATTATCAAAATTGGGGGAAAAGTGTCAAAAGTGAGCGAAAAGTGTTAAAATTCGGCTAAAAATGTTGAGATTGGTCAAGAAATTCAAAAACTGGTTGAAAAATGTGAAAATTGAGCGAAAAATGTCAAAATTGGCCGAATGATTTCAAAATTGGGGGGAGAGTGTCAAAAGTGAGCGAAAAGCGTTAGAATTCAGCTAAAAATGTTGAGATTGGTCAAGAAATTCAAAAACTGGTTGCAAAATGTCAAAATTGAGCGAAAAATGCCAAAGCTAAGTGAAAAATGTTAAAGTTGGGTGAATAAAATCAAAATTGAGGGAAAAGCATCGAAACTGAGCGAAAAATGTCAAAGTTGGGCGAAAAATGTTAAAATTGGTGAGAAAAATTCAAAACTGGTCAAAAAAAGTCAAAATCGAGCCATAAATGTCAAAATTGAGCCAAAAATGTCCAAGTTGGACAGAAAATATTAAAACTAGGCGAAAAATATCAAAACTGAGCGTAAAGTGTTAAAATTCGGCTAAAAATATTAAGATTGGTCAAAAAATTTGAAAACTGGTTGAAAAATGTCGAAATTGAGCGAAAAATGTCAAAACTGAGTGAAAAATGTTAAAGTTGGGTGAATAATATCAAAATTTTCTTCACTAATTCTTAAAATTTGTATTATATCAAATTCTAATGGATGTTCTGCTTTCCGATTGATTGATCGTTACCTCGTCGTCTTTAAATTGTTGCTAAACGGGTCCTATTTTTAAACGTCGACATTGTGCACTCATACCGAAGGCAATAATAAAATGGCGCTTCAGCGAGAGAGAGAGCGAGATTCGAGATTCGAGAGAGAGGACATGCAATACCGAGCGTCCAAGCGAATGATGACACGTTCATGCATTTATGCATCCATCGTCCGAGCTCGGTATCCCCGCGCGTATCTGTCGCTCTCGGATCGCGTGTGCTGTTTCGTCTGTTGATGCGGGAAAGGTGAACGGGCTTCTCGTTCTTCTTCGCATCATCATAATCATCGTCCTCGTCCTGCTCCTCGACTCGATAATATTCAAAACTTTGTCCCTTGAAAAAAAAACTCTATTTCGACAAGCTTTTTTCCAAACTCCACTAAAATCGGATGAAAATATTGCGAGAAGCAAAAAATCAATTTTTTTTTTTCAAAAATCATTTTTTTTCGAAAAATCCCAAAAATTTTGACATTGCAGCGAGAAATATTCTGAAAAGTCTCTCCGAAAAGTAAATTTTTGCTGCCAGTTCCGTTGGGAATGAAAAATATTGTCGAAATATCAAAAATTTTGAAATTATCCAAAAATATTTAGTTCGCTCGACGTTTTTTGATAAAATTCAATTTTTTTCTCGAAAATGTATTTTCCTGTCTCGATCTCTGGCCCCTTTTGATTCCCCGCGATGAAGAGGGTTCTCGTTGGCAAAAGAGAGGGTGTTTGGAGTTGGTGTCTTGGTAACTCTTTTCTCGTAGCGAAGTTTGCTTGGTTTCCGTGCTATTGCTCTCAGGAGCCACTGCCGCCGCCTCGTGGGCAACCGGTTTGACGGGTTGCTGCTCCCCGGTCGCTCTCTCTCCTGCGCTCGCAGTTGCTCTCTTCGCGAAGCATCTCCTCACGTGTACGTTGAAAAGCTGCACAAACGCAGGAAAACGTGAATGTGAGCACGTAAAACTGGCGTGTATAAAATGAAAACGTCGTTCTCGTCTATTGGAACAAGCAAAATTAAGCCCTTTTGGAATCGAGACGTTTAAATACGCTTTTAAAAAGCGAGATCCATCGCTGAGTAGGTGGAAGACGTCGTGAACGTTTCACCCATACACGCGAGCCAGGCAAAAAATTAGAGAGAGAGAGCGCGAAGGGGGAAGCCCAGAACGTATAATACACTCGAGATACCGGTCTAAATATAGCGTCGCATTTACATACGAGTCCTAAAGACCAGAGCTGGATTAATGTGCACCAGAGAGGGTAAAAAGATAAAAAGCAGGGAGGAGAGAGAGAGAGAGAAAGGGAAAAAGTACGAAGAAGAGAGAATCGAAATGACGAGGCGCCTGGACGAGCAGAATATCGCACAGAAAATTAAAAACTGTCACGAAAAAAAGGTCGAAAAGGTCGAGCACGGTGAACCGAATATTTTTGCAAAAAATTTCGATCGGAGTGACTAAAATTTGCATTCCGAAGAGATTTTCTGAACGATTTTTCTAAAAAAGCGAATTCTATAAACAAATTTATTTATTTTCCGATGATTCCGAAATTTTTGACAATATTTTTAATTTCTAACGAAACTCTCAGCTAAATTAATTAATTAATTGACTTTTTCAAAAGATGAATAAAAAAAATGAATGGAAAATAAAAATAATTAATTAATCAACAGGCCAATTAAATTATTTTTCGATAATTGCAAAATTTTCGTGATTTTGACAATATTTTTGATTTCTAACGAAACTGTCAGCAAAATTTACGATTGAAATGACAAAAATTCACTTTTTGAAGGGACTTTCCAGAATATTTCTTGCTGCAATGACGAAATTTTTGGGATTTTTTGAAAAAAACGTTCACTCGAACGTTTTCAGTGAAATCTCGATTTCAGGGCGCGCGAGATACTTGAATTTTCGATGTCCGATGGTGAGAAAAAGTCTCGATAATCGTTACAGAATCGATATGAAAAAAAAGGACATTGTTATGGAAGATTTTTCCCATGCGCTTGATCCGACGCCACAATTCTCCAGATTTTTCTGCGTCTTTTTCTTGTCATAAAGACGCGCGAGAATTTACCGATCAATATTGATGTTTCGTTCAACACCCTCTGCGCGGACGATCGACAGCAAAAAAAAACTTGCAGAGTTGCTTCACGCTTCTGCTCTCGCGGCACAGATTTCTTCGGTTTTTTTTTTTTTTTTACTACGTTCGTTAATTCGCGCTCAACCAGTTTTATATTTATGTCACTTTGTTCCTCGCGCCGCGAGCTCCAGGCTTTGTGGCAAATGGCGGGAGCCCCAGCAACGAGAATCAGTCGAAAGAAAGAGAAGAATAAAAAAATGTTACGTGTGGATAGTTGGCGCGAACGCGAGGATAATTTTGATCGTCGCGAGCTAGAACACTCGTCCTTGATCGTCCCTTCTCTTTTTATTTTTATATATTACTCCGCATATATTTATATATATTTATATATCGATGATATTCTCACCAACGCTGCACTCGTGTCCTCGCACAAATGCATTCAAAGATCCGTCCGAGTCCAGGGATAATTATTCGCCGAACGTTCATAAAAATTTTATCCGTTTTATTGATTCCATCCAAGGCAGGCTGTCGCGAAACTTTTGCATCGGTGAAGCTCCGCATTTGCATATACGCGTCGCGAGTTACGTCACGATGCGTTCGGATGCACCGAATTTTTTTTGCGCAGGTCAAATTCCGATAAAAAAATTAATTTTGAGTCCAAAAAACTGGAAAAATACGATCCGAATTCAAATTTTTTTTCATCAAGGGAAAGTCAATTTTGTTAAAAAACGTTTTGCCAAATTGATTCCGAAAAGAATTGAATTTTGAGTTTTAAAAAGTGGAAAAAAATGATCGAAATTCAAATTTATTTTCTTCAAGGGAATTTCAATTTTGTCAAAAAACGTTTTGCGAAGTCAATTCCGAAAAAAATTGAATTTTGAGTTCAAAAAACTGGAAAAATTTGATCCAAATTCAAATTTATTTTCTTCAAGGGAAATTCAATTTTGTTAAAAAACGTTTTGCAAAGTCAATTCCGAAAAGAATTGAATTTCGAGTTTAAAAAAGTGGAAAAAAATTATCGAAATTCAAATCGTTGTCAAATATTTTTGATGAATTCAATTTTTTCAAGTATTTCGGGTAAATATTTTTGGGTAATTTCAAAATTTTCGTGATTTTGACAATATTTTGGATTTCTAACGGAATTGGCAGCAAAGTTTCCGATTGGAATGACAAAATTTACTTTTCAAAGAGACTTTTCAGAATATTTCTTGCTGCAATGTCAAAATTTTGCTGATTTTTCGAAATTTTCTGTTTCAAGTGGCAGATTTTTCGATCGATCGCAGCTGATCGTAAAACAGCATAAAAAAAAAATGATTTACAGCATTTTCTTTTGATCTGTCAATAAAACAACTCTCGGGGTTTTATGGATAATATTGACTATTTATACGTCGATGACCATGAAACATATGCAAGCGTGTCAGACAGTTTTGCTCGTTGAGTGCACGGAGGATCTATGAAGTTCTCGTTGGAATCGGACGAGAAGTGCGTTGCCTACAATCATCCAAGTTGCTGATGAGTGAAGGTGCCTCGACCTTGCTCGTTGCCAACACTTTGCGCAATAATCGACAGCACGATTTATTTACAATTATTCCAGACTGTTTTATCGTGTAAACTGTATTTTCTGGGCCAGTCGAGTCATTTGTCGAGATCGGAGTAAAAAAAAGTGTAAGGGAAGGTCAAGAAATATTGATGAAAGGGAGGAGTTTGGAAAAATTGACGTTCCAGCATTTTTCCCCATCGCAGCAAGGAGTCCAAGTCCTTTAAATCCTTTTCGTATCTCGATATGTTTTTTAAATTCGTAATGTCCTTCTGCTTCGTCCTCATTTGGAAAAAAACTTGTTTGGGGCCTTTTAAATGGCTAATCGGACTCGACCACGTCAAAAAATCGCTCTCGCCCCTCGAACACTCCGAGATTATGAAGTGTCGATAAAAAAACTCGCAACATTCCACCAAATGCGATCTAATCACGAATGAATGATTTTTTCTCCATTCAAAATTGAAAAAAATAATCAAAATTATTGAAAATTGAATAAAAATTATTAAAATTGATTAAACAAATCAAATTAATGGAACAAAAATTATTAAAATGATTGAAATTCATTAATAAGTGAATTAAATAAAAATGAATGAAATAAAAATTATAAAAATTGATTAAATAGATCAAATGAATGAAGTAAAAATTATTGAAATGATTAAAATTCATTAATGAGTGAATTAAATAAAAGTTGATGAAACAAAAATTGTAACAATTGATTAAATAAATCAAATAAATGAAATGAAAATTATTGAAATGATTGAAATTCATTAATAAGTGAATTAAATAAAAATTAATGAAATAAAAATTATAAAAATTGATTAAATCAATCAAATTGAAAAAATAAACATTATTGAAATCATTGAAATTCATTGAGTGAATTAAATAAAAATTAATGAAATAAATAAATTATTAGAATTAATGGAATATAAAATAATTTGTTTATACTTTGAATATTTAAATAATTTCATTGATTTTTCTTTATTATTATTAAAATCAGTGAAAATTGAAACAATTTGTTTACAATTATAATAATTAATTAATTTTATTGATATTTATCGACGATTATCATAATTATTTTTATTAATAGTAATAATTATAATAATAAAAAATAGTAATAATTCAAATGATTCATTATTTGAACGATTGAAAAATGATTAAAATTTTTTTTTCTTCGTCGTTTCATTCGTCAATTTCCTTTAGAGCGAAATGATAAGCAAAAAAAAAGAGGATTCTAATAAATCGGGTAGACGAAAACGTATATAGACATGCATAAATTATGGTGTCACGAGGAGAAGGAGGAGGACGAAAACGGAGGTGCGGAAAGTGATTTTATTGGCCCTTGGAAGTCAGAATACGTGTGTACGCATTCGCAATCCGTTTCGGTAGATTTTGCCATTGTGGAATTCACTGACAACGAACCCTTTTGCTTGTGCCTTGATATATATTACCTTTATCTATGCGTAGGATATACGTATGGAAAAGATATATAGATATAAAGGAAGAAAAAAGCATCGTAAACACGAGGCATTGGTGGCTTCACCGAATATTCCCATTTTAAGGGAGAACCATCAGCAGCGAGTGTCGAGGCTTTGGGTTGCTTTCTCGACCGGCCATTTCCGCGGTAGTAAAAACCTCTCGCGCATAATTTAACGCTCTGTAGGGTAATATAGGGTCGAGCGTTTCATGCCAGTCCATGAGAAAATACACAAATACAACTTTTACACACGCGTACAATCTCCAGGACCAAAGATCCGGAGTCTCGTCTATTTCGTTTCTTACCCGCACCCAATTTAGCCTCTAAACTTTTTTGCCCTCCACCCGACCAGCTGGAGTGAGTTGTCAAAAAACTGATTGTGCAGAAATTCCCATAAGATTTTAAACCTCCAAAAATGTGTGTCTTCCAAATTTTCTCAAACCTCGCGACACCATGGAAAACGTTTTCATCTTCTTAAAATCAAATTTCGTCTTTTTTCCACTCAAAACCCCACAGAACCCCATAAACACCATAAACCCCATATTTTCCGCGAAAAAACCCCATAGAATCCTCATAAAGACCTCGAAAAGCACATTTTTCGTGAAAAAAAACACCATAGAACCCCATAAACACCATAAAACCCATATTTTACGTGGAAAAACCCCATAGGATCCCCATAAAGACCTCAAAACCCATATTTTTCGTGAAAGCAAAAAAACACCATAGAACCCCATAAACACCATAAAACCCATCTTTTCCGCGGAAAAACACCATAAAATCCCCATAAAGACCTCAAAATCCACATTTTTCGTGAAAACAAAAAAACACCATAGAACCCCATAAAGACCTAAAACCCCATGGTTTTCGTAGACATTACATATAGAGACCATGTGGAAATTATAATTTGTTTTGCTCATTTGAAGAGAAAATCCCCATCGAGATGAATTTACGAAAAACACCCCCATAGACAATCGACTCGCGGTTGGAAAGGAAGTCTCTTTGGCTGCGTAGAAGCGGCGGCAGGGCTAAATGGTAACTGTGATAGTGCTTGCTGCTGCTGTTACTCGGCCGGGCGCTGGACCGTTGCCAGTGTCGACGACGCTCATAAATCCGAGGCACGTCGCGACGCTGCTAGTTAACGCGGATAACACGTTCCTCTCCGTATAATACTTGTTTTCCCTCTGTACTCTTTCGCTTGTTCTCCAGGCCCCTGGCACACTGCGACGTCAATTGTTACTCACCCCTACGATTTCGTACGGGGAGCATTTAGAAACACGTGGAAGGCGAAATGGGGTTGAAAAAATCGAGACCATGGAATTGCATTTTCCCATGGAAAAACGGGGAAAAAAATCTCCGCAGGTGGAGAACGATTCATTGCAACGTCTGCTGGACAAAAAGTTACGGGGACGTTTTGAAATTGCGAAACAATTGCCAAAAATCATGGTTTTTTAATTTGCATCAGTTTCTATGGCTTTAAAGTCTTTTTTTTGCTGATGCTCACAAGGCCGAGGTGACGACCTTCCCTCGAGCAATCGTTTGCGTTTGCAAAAGTGCAACGTTGCGTTTCGTTGCATCGCCCCCTTGTCCGTAATCACTCACGCTCGAAGTATAGACACGTGCATGGTTTTTTTTTTACAGCTAATATTTATGACGTAAACGAGAGAGAAAGTTTAAAAGACTCGGGAAAAATATTAAAGGGCTCGGGTTCTAGTTTTCCTTAAGAGAATTCGATCCTCGAGCTCCCTTTCTTCGCTGCAACGCCAATGCAAATACCCGTGCATTGGTAACTCGACACGAGGTCGAGGTGTTAATGTACAAAACACCATTCCATGCTGCTTTGCAGGTCACGCACAAAACATTGTTTTTTTTTGACGTAGAATTTTTTTTTTGCCTACCAAAGCAAATTTTCTAATTCAATTAATTAAATTCGCAACATATCGATGGGTTTTTCTATCGCAATTTTTTTATGGTGTTCCGAGCACGCACGAACGATTTTAATTTTAGAAAGTGAGTTTTTATGCGGAAATTTGTTGCACATTTTTTCTGCATACGTTGCACAGTGAGCCGGATCAAGTAAACCTGAAAATTCGTCCAGTGTTGACGAACAGTCTGGAAAATCCTTATGGAGAATTAAAAAATTTCTGACGTCAAGAATTTGAGATATTTAATGTCCAATTTTTAACTTTTCCCATCCAAACGCGTGTAAATTCGAGTCACTTTTCGTTTATGAGTTGCAAAAAAATGTGTTGAGGATTTTTCTTAAAAAATTTCGGCGCCTTTCTGGGAATCTGCAACAAAAAAATCCTGAATACATTTTGCATCTCGATTTTTGCAACTTTTCAACAAAACGCGACTCGACACGCGTTTGGATGGGGAAAAATGAAAAATTGCAAATTAAATGTCTCGAATTCTAAACGTGGGAGAATTTTTCTTCATATGAGAGAAAAATGTTGGTTTTGGTGCCAAAAACGTTTTTGCAAAATTTTGAAAAGACCCCAAACAAAGTCGTTTTGTGATTATTACGTCAAGTGCAGTTTTTATTGTGCAGTTTGGGAATTGAGTATTGTGCATCGTATTTTGCAATAACCAGTGGCAACGACCGAGGTAATTCCTGCATGGAGCATTAATATAGCTCGTATGGGGGTGAGAATAATATACACAAGGAAACTATGGAAGGCACACAGAGAGCACGTTTGCGGGCGAGAAAGCAAAAGCAGCGATAACTGGGCCTTTTCTTTCTCGCTCGCATTCTCTGTGTTTTCGTGGCTTCCTTCTTTTTCGCTATACTTAAAGTTTCCTCAAATAGAATGGAGGCAAAAACTTGGTTTACAGTTCACAAGGAACGCCAAGCCTTCCGCTCCCTCCCTTCGATTACATTTTTTACCACAAGTTCCCCTCTCGGACCGACGGAGCTGTTGAAGTTTTCCATTTTTTTGTCCACCCTTTTTTTTTTCTCTTCCTTTTTTTTCGTCCCCTCGCCTGCGTTTCTCTTATTGCAATGTTTCTATTTCAGAACGCCCGTGGAGTCACTCGCGCCTACGGTTCTGCTGAGAAGACTCGAAAAAGCGAGAGCCTCACACATGCCCATAGACATAATCTTCACGCTCTTTAACTCTTTGCTGTTGTTCTTTCGGTAATGCGTGTGTGCACGCGCGATGCCACACTGTGTTGATATATTTGGCGTTACGCACGCGCAACCAAAAGAAACGAGAAGAATGACGGAGTTTTCAAAGATTTTTTCACCGACCCATTTTTTTTCCTGAAGCAAATATTATTTTTGCCTCAATTTTCCATTTTCTATCGATAAAATTTCTTTACATTTTCACCGCTTGTAGAAGTCGGATATTTATTTATAAAAATCATAATTTTCAGTAGTTTCTCATTAAGAGCTCGTGTTAAAAGTTGCAATTTTCAACATTCAATATTTCGATTTCTAAACGGTGAAGCCTCTTGAAACTTTGCACACGCTTTTATGCAACATCGAAGAATCTTTATTGAGTTTTCCAAAAAAAATCGGTCGTTAAATATTTTCGAAATTTTGGTTATTACATTAAAAATACAAATTACCTCGGAAAATTTTGAATTTAGAGTGTATGAGCAATTTTAAGAGGATTCACCGTGCAAAAGTCGAGATATTTATTTATAAAAATCACAATTTTCAGTAGTTTCTCATCAAGAGCTCGTGTTAAAAGTTGCAATTTTTAACATTAAATATTTCGATTTCTAAATGGTGAAGCCTCTTTAAACTTTGCACACGCTTTTGTGCAACATCGAAGAAACTTTATTGAGTTTTTCAAAAAAATCGGTCGTAAAATTTTTTCGAAATGTTGGTTTTTATATAAAAATACAAATTAGCTCTGAAAATCTTGAATTTAGAATATTTTGTTCTTTAGTCAATTAGTAACAACTTTTTTTTAATGAACTTGGGCTCGCGAACCGTCTTGTATGTAAGAAAAACTGAAAACAAACATTTAGATTTGACGTTTGGACAAAAATGGAGTCCAGGAATTGAATAAAATTACGAAAAAAGTCCGCAGAGTTTGTTGAATCAGGACAATTAAGTTGTGACCTCTGGTGGAAAGAGAAAAATAGACCGATTCTGATTAGGCTCGATATCACTCTCGATCTAAATGGACTCGCGGTATGAAGCGTGTGTGCATGTAGACAGCGCAGGGCGATGTGGCCCAACGATAAAAAGAGACAAACCGGTACCACCTGTCGCGCCGGGAGGTAATGATGCCCTAGTGTGTGTGTACACTAAGCCACAAGAGATTCGATCTAACCCAAAGCGATTTAATACCAATTATTATTTCTGGTCATAAGGGCAGGAACGATAAAGAATAAAAAAAGGGAGGCGATCGTTGCGGAACTGCAAATTGCAACAAATTCGTTATATCGAGCCCCACACAGGCGCCTTATCTAATCATTGGAATCGCTGGGTCAGTCCTGGACACCGCGATTTCAATCAGACTCATTATTTCCTAACGATATGTCAGTGGAAAAATGTTTTTTTCTCACTTGACCGAAATAAAAATCAAATTTATTTAAACTGTTTGCACGGTCGTTAAAGACGTTGAATGCAAAATTTCCTATCGATAGAATTCCTTCAAATTTGCACCACACAAAAATAACAGTCGTGTCTAATAGCTCGAGCAATTTTAAGAGATTTCACCATGTACAAGTTGAGATATTTATTTATAAAAATCACAATTTTCAGCAGTTTCTCATTGAGAGCTCGTGTTAAAAGTTGCAATTTTCAACATTAAATATTTCGATTTCTAAACGACGAAGCTTCTCAAAACTTTGCACACGCTTTTATGCAACATCGAAGAAACTTTATTGAGTTTTTCAAAAAAATCGGACGTGAAGTTTTTACGAAATATTGGTTTTTATATAAAAAAATACAAATTACCTCGGAAAATCTTGAATTTCGAGTATATGAGCAATTTTAAGAGGATTCACCGTGTAAAAGTCGAGATATTTATTTATAAAAATCACAATTTTCAGTAGTTTCTCATTGAGAGCTCGTGTTAAAAGTTGCAATTTTCAACATTAAATATTTAGATTTTCAAACGGTGAAGCCTCTCAAAACTTTGCACACGCTTTTGTGTAACATCGAAGAAGTTTTATTCAGTTTTTCAAAAAAATCGGTCGAGAAATTTTGGTTTTCATATAAAAAATACAAATTAGCTCGAAAAATTTTGAATTTCGAGTATTTTGTTCTTTAGGCAATTAGTAAGAACTTTTTTTTAATAAACTTGGGCTCGCGAACCATTTTGTATGTTCGAAAAACTGAAAAAAAAATTCAGATTTGATCGTCGCCATTGAAACTTAATTTATTCAAAGCAGATTCGTCCATAATAAACGAGCCAAGAGCGCCATAAATATTTTTTGTGCGTCCATTTTTGCCAACTGCAACGTTCGCGAGTCTTTGGAGTAACTCATAATTCCGCGTATACAGTTTTAATATGCTCTGAAAAAGTATTGAAAAAACAAACTTGCGCGACGATGGGATGCGGAAAGCTATGAAATTTTAATTGCAGGCAACTGAGCTGTGACGCGCCATACGTAAACGCGAGCGTAGTTTACTGAAACAGTGTGTTATTAATATATTACGCACGCGAATCATCTGGCGTTAAAGTTGCATCGGGCTAAATAAAAGAAGGTAAAAAAAAACTTTTGTATGCACAATGGATTCGTGAATTCCGGAAGAAGAAACAAAAGCGAGACGAATTGCATGAATCGAGTGAAATAAAATAAACGCCATTAAATGCCGATGTGAACTCCATCCTTATAATTATCTCGTGATGAATGACCGAGTCCATTCACATGGCTAATTAGCTGGGGCGTGTACTCGAATGTCATTTCTGACGGTTGGTAACTTGGACAACATACGCGTATCACTGAATTCAAAATTATCGGGTGCGCCGCACATTGTACGAAAAAACTTATGGCACGAAATTGAAAAATTTAGACGCCTCTAATTTTCATTTTTCATCCTTTTGTACTCAATAAATTTTTTTTCAAATTCCAGTTTTTATTAATCGACGAATTTTCGGCTGATTAGCCAATTTTTCAATAATTAATTAATTTTTCTATCATTTTCTCGACTTTTTGAGTGTCATTTTTCCAAATCGGTTTTCAAAATTCAATCAAACAAATTTTTAACATTTTTTTTTACTCGCTAAACATTTTTTTTCAAGCCCAATTTATTAATCGATGAGTAATCAGTTAATTAGCAATTTTTTTTTTACTAATTAACGATAAATTTTGTTCTCACACTTTTCTCGACTCTCTTGACACAATTTTCGTCGCTAAAATTCGAAAAAAATATGCAACCGGAAAACTTTTGGCGTTCCTTTTTGCACCGGCTTGAAATCGTGTTTAAACACATTGAGATTTGCCAACTTGCCACTGACTAATACCAATGTAGCGAGAGCCAAGAAATTAGAGAAGGGAGAACGTTAATCTGTGTGTGTGTGTGTGTGTGAGTCTTTGCTGCGGGTTCTCCACTTGCACTCTACACTGTAACTTTGAGTTGGTTGACCCGAAGCAGCCAGAGAGCCGAGCGCATTTTCTCGTTGCAGACTATACATGTGGATTTAACGATATAGAAATATAGCGAGGCTCGTGTGCATAAAAGCCCCAGTAGAAATTTGTAAATTTAGCGAATAGAACCAAAAAAAAAAAAAATTATCTCCAGAAAACAATTTTAGTGCTAATTTTTTTGAAAAATCACAAAAATTTTGTCATTGCAGCAGAAAATATTCTGAAAAGTTTCTCCGGAAAGCAAATTTTTGTCATTCAAATCGTAAGTTTTGCTGTGAATCAAAAATATTGTCAAAATTACGAAAATTTCCAAATTGTCCAAAAAATTTAGTTCACAGCACAAAATATCGACGTTTTTGGAAAAAATCTCGATTTTCTATGGACAGAGAAAAAAAAAGTTGCATAGTTTTTGTACATCTGGATTCGATGCTCGTGTAAAGCTGGTATTACGAGGCAGTGGATCGAAATGATTGCGAAGCGAGAGAGAGAATGAGAGAAAAGGGAAAAAGGTCGAGGGAGTGAATCGGAGAATGATAAAGAAGACAATCGACGTGTAGCAAGGAAGCAAAGATGAGGAGAATGAGGGAGCGAGAAATGGGGAGGAGGAACGAAGAAGCTGAAAAAAAAGAGAAAGAAAAAAGGAGTGGAAGAAAAAGAGGAGCAGAGAGAGAGAGAGAATCGCGGATCGTACGCCTGTGGCGTGATGCTGAGCTCCCAAGAGGATTACAACCTTTCAAAGTGTGTCCGGAGATCTAGAAAAAGAAGGAAAATTCGTAGGAGCACACGCGAGCAACCAAAGAAACAGCCAAAGAGAGCGAGAGCAGGCGAGAAAGAGGCGGATCGGAAAGGAAGATAAAGAGCGAGATAGACAGATTTATAAATAAGAGAAACAAGAGAACGAAGCATCACATCGTCAATCATGGTCCAGTTGCTCTTATGTACTCTCCTATATACTTATTTATGTATTTCTTCCCATATATATACATATCTGTGTATATACATTTGAAGTTGGCTCGGGAGCGAGTATAACCGACCGAGAATTACGTATACAGTGGCCGTACACATGCCATCAAATCACACACGTTTGTAACTCAAGTTCAACAGACCCATTTTGCTCTTCTCCAAAATCTTTTTCCCTCCCCCGAACATAAAAACGTTTTTAATTCGTTTTTCTCCATTTGGAGGCTCCGATCTCGCAACTCCTACGCACTTGCGCGTGTATTTCCTGGAAATACTTCCAGGCCCATCGAGCATCGTCCGAAAATTCAATTTTCGAAATTAATTTTTGGATGATTAATAAAATTTCGTAATTTTGACGGTTTTTTTTTGTTTGTAACGAAACGTTCATCGAATTTCATGATTGGAATTACGCGAATTTGCTTTTCTAGAATATTTTTTGCTGCAATGACAAAATTTTTGGGATTTTTGAAAAAAAAAAAAGTTTGTACTGAAAAAAATCAGAAAAATAAAGTTTTTCCCATTCCAATCGTGAGTTTTGCTGAGAGTTTCGTTAGACTTTCAAAATATTGTCAAAATAACCAAATTTTTTGAATTTTGCAAAAATATTTGGGCGTGTTCAACAAAAAATTGACGTTTTTTGACAAAATTTTTGCGATTTTTGAAAAAAAAAAAGTTTATCCTGAAAAAAATCAGAAAAATAAAATTTTCGTCATTCCAATCGTAAGTTTTGCTGAGAGTTTCGTTAGACTTTCAAAATATTGTCAAAATGACGAAAATTTTGAAATTTTCCAAAAATATTTGACCGTATTCAATAAAAAATCGACGTTTTTTGATAAAATTTAATTTTTAGTGTGTCGAATGAAAATGAGGATTTTTTTAGTATACGAGAGCGAATGGAATTATTAAATGTGCATGGAGCAGGAACGCGGAGTCACGTCGTTTCGAATGTTGAGGCAAAATATGGAAGAAAAAAAAAGTTGCAGGAATAAGAACGATCTGGCGAAGGCGATACAGTAAAGCCGGAAAGGGGGGGCGACAGGGAAGGACGCGGAAAAGAACAAGAGGACGAGGGCTGCGCGGGGGTGTGTCGTTGACCTCGCCACGACGATATTGTGTACCACTTGAGTTTTCAAGACTGCGCGATGGTCGGGGCGAAACCCGATGTCGAAAGGAGCTTCACCGAAAAAAAAGGAACGTGAAAATAAAAAAAATCGTTGGATCGGCATGGAATAAGGACGCCCTCAGCCACACTCAGCCCCGGTCCTTCTGGGCCATGGATCATTAACCGTCAGCTCGTGAAAATGCTCCGGTTCGCAGCTCTTTCTTCTCCACCCCCCCCCCCCCTTGCTTGAAAATTTTTTCGTCTCATTCTGCGGACTAGCTTTGACTTTGCCAGGAATTGAGAAGCACCGAAATCTCCGGGATGTTTAGATCGCAACGATTAGGGTACAAAAGGTCGACCCATTGGACGGAAAGGTTAACGAGATGTTGCTTCAGCCCTTTTGTGCTCACGAGGACACTGAAAATTAAACGAAAAACGTCGATTATTTGGATCATTTCAAAATTTTCGTTATTTTGACAGTATTTTTCATTTTCTAACGAAACTGTCCTTAAAATTGACGATTAGAATGACAAAAATTGTTTTGATGAATAAATAAAATCGATGAATTGAAAATGAAAATAATTAATTAATCAACAAGCTTATCGGCCAATTAATTTTTTTTTTCGATAATTTCAAAATTTTCGCAATTTTGACAATATTTTTTATTTCTAACGAAACTCTGAGCTAAATTTATTGATTCATTAATTGTTTGAATAGATAAATAAAATCGATGAATGGAAAATTAAAAAAATTTATTAACCAACAAGCTTATGGGCTTGTTGAAATAACCAATGAAAATAATTAATTAATCAACAAGCTTATCGGCCAATTAATTTTTTTTTTTCGATAATTTCAAAATTTTCGTAATTTTGACGGTATTTTCGATTTCTAACGAAACTCTCAGTTAAATTAATTGATTCATTAATTGTTTTAATAGATAAATAAAATCGATGAATGGAAAATTAAAATAATTAATTAATCAACGAGCTTATCGGCCAATCAAATTTTTTCTTCGATAATTTCAAAAATTTCCGTAATTTTGACAATATTTTTGATTTCTAACGAAACTCTCAGCAAAATTTACGATAAGAATGACAAAGATTTCCTTTTCGAAGAGACTTTCCAGAATATTTCTCGCTGCAATGCCAAAATTTTGTGATTTTTCAAAAACAAACGTTGAGTCGAACGTTTTCATAGAAATTTCGATCTTTTCCGCTAAAATTTTCTTCTCAGTCGAGCAGCAGCTCAAGATGACAAAATCTTTGGCAACGAAAAGCGTCTCGGATGCTGGGCAAGGAGCATTATTTTCATCCCGAAAAAGGGAGAGGAGGTTGCGATACTTTGGTCGATCCGAGAGAGCGAATGGCAAGGATCATCAAGGAGAAAAAGCGGATGAAGAAAAAGGACGAAATTATTATGTATAGAGAGGAAAAAAGCGTCAACGGGGGCGAGAAAGCGACTCGAGAAGGAGAGAATTACCGCGCGGCGTCTCGCGTAGCATGGCTCGCTGAACCCTCGCGCGATCTACCCCTTGGACTCCTCAGCCACTGTGTATTAAGGGGGCATAGAAAAAAAAGCTCCAACAAGAGAAAGCGATAGAGTGGGCGAGTGAAAAGGGACGGGGAGCGGAAAACCGCGACAAAATCTCCACCAAATCACCGCGAACTTGAAGCTTATCGATTCCGCAGCCTCCCTGACTCCGCAGACGAAGTTGAGACGTTCGCGAATCCCTGGAAACCGACAGAGACGATAAAACTCTTTTATTATCCTCGCGATCCGAAGGAACAAGAATACGAAAAAAAATACCTGCAAAAATTGAATTGATCCTAATTAGGACATTCGTCAACCCAATTAAAATCTGCTGCCTCCATTATTCAGTCCCCAGCACAAATTTCCCCCGAAGCTCCTTCATTTTTTATCGAAAAATATAAAACCTCGAGCTTTGGGTGCACTGAAATGAAAATTTTATTGCTAAAAATCGACATTTTGTTGGATACGTCGCGAGCAAACGTTTTTTTTTTTTTACATCCCAAAAATTTTGACATTGAATCTCAAATTTTGCTGACAGTTTCGATGGAAACCAAAAAAACTGCGAAAGTTACGAAAATTTTCAAATTATCCACAAATATTTCGTTTTCATAAAAAAAATCGACGTTTTTTGACGAAATTTTGTTTTCAGGGCTTCAACAATTGAGGAACTTTAATTAACCCGGAATTTCCAGTTATTTCGATAAACAAATGAGCCAAAATGGTGAAGCCTCTCGTGTATATTCGAGTCCCGGAGCGATGCCTTACGGTTATGATAAATTCCACATGGATCCCCGTATACACGAGAAGGTAAGTTGAGACATGCGGCTGGGGATGAGCTCGGGTTACAAAACACGGGATTGTGTACAAGCCACAACGTCCAAGGGCTCTGGCAACGCGGTAATTAGCTCTGGATTCTGTACAGATGGGTTGATGCATCTCGCGTACATATTAGAATTCAGCCAAACTCCTCACGTCCGTATCAACATTAATAGCTTGTAAATAGTTGAAGCCGAGGATTTGGCTGAGGAGCAGGAAGCATTTGAAAATGCTTCGAAATCCAGGCAACGAATAAACATCGCGAGAAAGGGAAAAACATGGCAAAAGGCATGCATTCAAAATTGAATTAAAAAAAAAAACGTCGACATTTTGTTTAACACGCGGTGAACTAAATATTTTTGGACAATTTCCAAATTTTCGTAATTTCCACAGTATTTTTGATTTCTAACGAAACTCTCAGTTAAATTAATTGATTCGTTAATTGTTTTAATAGATAAATAAAATCGATGAATTGAAAATTAAAATAATTAATTAATCGACAAGCTAATCGGCCAATTAATTTTTTTTTTCGATAATTTCAAAATTTTCGTAATTTTGACAATATTTTTGATTTCTAACGAAACTCTCAGCAAAATTTACGATGGGAATGACAAAAATTTCTTTCTCGAAGAGACTTTCCAGAATATTTCGCGCTGCAACGACAACATTTTTGGAATTTTTCAAAAAAAAGAGTTTCGATCTTTTCCTACAAAATTTCCTTTTCAGTGAATAAAAAAAATGATCGGTTCGGTAAAAATAATTATTTTTTTCTCATTAAAATCGTTCTTTTTAAAATATTTCAAATTATTATTTAAATTCAAATAATTATTGTTTTAGGGGCAAAAAAAATATTCAAGTGATTTTCTAGAATATTTTTTGCTACGATGAAGACATTTTTGGGATTAAAAAGAAAAAAAAAACAGTTTCGTCGAACGAATTCGCGATTTTTTCCAATAAAATCTCGTTTTCAGTGTGAGGATCCGGAAATACGAGAGCCCAGGATTTTGGGAGATAAAGGGAGTTATTTGCGATGTTCGGGAACTTGTTCGTGCTCGAGAGTTTCTATACAATGGGCAACAATAGTTGGGTGTATAAATTTATTACACGAGGCTAATCCATGTATAAGGAGAAGAGTAATAAACTATCGAGAGATGAAACAGAAGCCTTTGGATGCTGGGCAGAATAATTTGCTCCTGTGTGAGCGGGATCGCATTGTATACGTGGAACAAGCCAAACCCGTTGTAATTGCGGTGGCGTCGATCGATAATTATACGAATAAGCGATAAAACGTGAGACGCACGAATGATCCAGCGAGTAAACTCGATGCTGGAGAGAAAAACAGAGAGGGAGGTCAATTTTCCTAGCGGTGTGTTTCTTATTCCGTCGTAGGTTATTTCTGCACAAGATTCTTTAGAAAAGTAACTAAATCCAGGGTGTCATTAAAATCGACAGCCCGAGGCGTTCGCGAACGCCAAGCTCTTGTGGCTTTTTACGGAATTTTCTCTGCCCCCAAACGAGTTTAATTCTGTTCCAGGATTCAAATGGATGTGTGCACGAGAGAACCGACTGTAACTTCCGCGCTTTTTTTCTATCTAGGTCAATGCAAAAAATTACGAGAAGGTGACGCGGTCAAATCTAAATGTTTGTTTTCAGTTTTTCTTACATACAAAATGGTTTGCGGTTCATTAAGAAAAAGTTCTTACTAATTGACTAAAGAACGACCTACTCTGAATTCAAGATTTTCGAAGGTCATTTGTATTTTTATATAAAAACCAATATTTCGTCAAAATTTCACGACCGATTTTTTTTTAAAACTCAATAAAGTTTCTTCGATGTTGCATAAAAGCGTATGCAAAGTTTTGAGAGGCTTCACCGTTTAGAAATCGAAATATTAAATGTTGAAAATTGCAACTTTTAACACGAGCTCTCAATGAGAAACTACTGAAAATTGTGATTTTTATAAATAAATATCTCGACTTGTACACGGTGAATCCTCTTAAAATTGCTCATGCACTCCAAATTCAAGATTTTCCAAGGTAATTTGTATTTTTTATGTAAAAACCAATATTTCGTAAAAATTTCACAACCGATTTTTTTGAAAAACTGAATAAAACTTCTTCGATGTTGCATAAAAGCGTGTGCAAAGTTTTAAGAAGCTTCACCATTTATAAATCGAAATATTCAATGTTGAAAATTGCAACTTTTAACACGAGCTCTTCATGAGAAGCTAGTGAAAATTGTGATTTTTATAAATAAATATCTCGACTTCTACACGGTGAATCCTCTTAAAATTGCTCGGATACTCTAAATTCAAGATTTTCCGAGGTAATTTGTATTTTTTATGTAATAACCAACATTTCGAAAAAATTTTACGACCGATTTTTTTAAAAACCTCAATAAAGTTTTTTCGATGTTGCATAAAAGCGTGTGCAAAGTTTCGAGAGGCTTCACCATTTAGAAATCGAAATATTTAATGTTGAAAATTGTAACTTTTAACACGAGCTTTTAATGAGAAACTTCTGAAAATTGTGATTTTTATAAATAAATATCTCGACTTGTACATGGTGAAACCTCTTGAAATTGCTCGAGCTATTAGACATGACGATTATCTTTGTGTGGTGCAAATTTAAAGGAATTCTATCGATAAAAATCGTCGTTAAAAGTTTTGTGAATTTTTTTTTTTATTCAGATTTCTTCAACTCAATTCGCTGCGATTTTGATGGACGTTTATTGATACAGGATACGAGTGAGACTATATCTTTGTAGGTAAGACGTACTCGATCGGGGTACAAGCTTTACGGCGTTTGCTTTGGGGTCGTTGGGCGCGTTTATAGTATACATACCCGTTGCAACGGGACGGCGAGTGGAACTTGTTGCATGCGCTCGCGCGAGCAATGGGGGATTCGCGAAGACGCTGCGCACACACGTTTCCCTGCTGCAGAGCGTCGACGATCGTAGAGGGAGAGTAAAACAGAGAAAACGAGCGAGAGAGAGAGATCTCCGGTAATGCACGCTGGCTCGATCACGAAGTCACCTTGAACCCCGCCGAGAGACTGGTCCGTGGACCACGTTGTATGGAGAACACACACTCGCGATCCTTCCTGCGTGTACTCGAAACAGTATCCTTCCCCGTATCTCTCTCTCGCTTTCCTTCACCGTACGAAAAAAAATCTTTTTCCACACTAAAAATTCAAAATTGTCTAAATATTTTTGAATAATTTCAAAATTTCTGTAATTTTGACAATATTTTTCATTTCTAACGAAACTTTCAGCAAAATCTGCGATTGGAATGACAAAAATTGATTTTTCGAAGAGAATTTCCAAAATTTTCTTGCTGGAACGCCAAAATTTTTGTGATTTTTCCAAAAAACGCTCCCAGACCCAAAAATTCGTATAAAAAAAATTAAACTCTTTCCCAATTTCTCAATAAAAATGAAAAAAAACTTTTCCATCCATTTTCAGCCACAATTTTCGTTTTTCCAGTCGCATGCAGGCAAAAGTGCATAATGCAGTTTTGCTGCACGTTATGCACTCAAGTACTCGTTTTTGCATCAATCCCGATGTTTCGTCTGCATGAAAAAATCATCGTTTGCCAACTCACCTGGTGAAGTTAATCCCAAAAAATGTAAATCATAGTTTTCTATGACGAAATGGAGAAAAAAAATTGCACGAGTGTGACACAAGCTTTGTGATTACGCGCGTTAAGATATTTTTGCGTCGAGTCGCGAGTGCAATATTCATGCGAGAAATAAGAAGGTTCGCTGGGACTAGGGAAAAAGTCACGCAACCACATGAGAAACTATTTTCATTTTCGTTCACTGCGAGACTGGCGGGAGGAATAAAGACGAATGAATTTATCAGTTCGAATTTGTCGTCGAAAAGGTTTTGGATCTCGTGCACGATGCGATTTTGTTTCTGGATCGAGCGGGAAAATAAAGCAGAGGGAGGAAAAAAGCGATTGCGCCCTTGCTTTGTCATGCAGCGTCTCGTTCGACCTGACTTCTCGTCGCTATATTTATGCACAACATTTTTTTTCACCATGCAATTTTCTCGGCGCATCACACACTGCGCCACGACGACCAAGGGTCTGCCCACCGCCGCCGCGATAAAAAAAACTATACTCAAACGGTGGAGAAACGAAGAAAAGGTATTTCGCGGAGTTGCGCGCGGGGGATGAGGTCAATGCACTAAACGTACGAGTCGAGGGCCCAACGAGACGCGAAATAGGATGGACACGCGAGACTCCACGACTTTGTCTCTGGAAAATGGACTGGTGATGAAATTTTTATAAAAATTGTCCTTTCCTGTGAAAATCCACTCGCCTCAGATCAAAATGTGCAAAACTTTTCAATTTTGTCAAAAAACTTCGGAGTTTCTTCAATTTTCTAATAAATAAATGGAAAATAAAAATAATTGATTAAAAATCTAATAAAAAAATTTTTTTGTTTTCCGATAATTTCAAAATTTTCGTAATTTTTGACAATATTTTCAATTTCTAACGAAATTCTCAGCTGAATTAATTGGTGCATTAATTTTTTTAATAGATAAATAAATTTATTAAAAAGCTAATAAACAAATTTATTTATTTTCCGATAATTTCGAAATTTTCGTAATTTTTGACAATATTTTTAATTCCTAACGAAACTCTCAGCTAAATTAATTAATTAATTAACTATTTCAAAAGATAAATGAAAAAAAATGAATGGAAAATAAAAATAATTAATTAATCAACAGGCCAATTAATTTTTTTTTTCGATAATTGCAAAATTTTCGTGATTTTGACAATATTTTTGATTTCCAACGAAACTGTCAGCAAAATTTACGATTGAAATGACAAAAATTCACTTTTTGAAGGGACTTTCTAGACTATTTCTCGCTGCAATGACGAAATTTTTGTATTTTTTCAGAAAATAAACGTCAAGTCGAACGTATCCATTTAAAAAAATGAAATTTTCTTTGTAGTTTGTGAAACAAGATGAAAAAAGCGCAATGCAAATATGTCCTGTGCGCATTAAACTGCATCGAGGTCACGCATTTCTTTTGCTCTCGTGCGCGTACAAACCCGAGCGTATCAATGTACTAAATACCAAGTTACACAATAATAACAGTACAAACAAGTAACAATAATCATTCATTGCATCTTGGAACGAGTTTTCCTCGTGCGCGTAGCACAAAATCGCGATCTGCTCGGATTGAGTATTAAAATTTCCAACTGTGATGTAAAACTGCGTACAAGTGCAAATTGAGGATCGATCGAGAATCCTGGACCAAAAGAGATGACGAAATTTCGAATCTCTGAGAAAAATCATCAAAAAAATAATTATTCGATAAAATAAAAATGCATTTCACGTGCATTTTGTTTATTTATCGAATTTATACTTTATGCACGTTGGCACGAGAAGCTGTTGCTTGTATCTCGGAAGATAAACGATAGTAAATAATTGAAAAAAGTCCGAAGGTGCGTACACGTTTTTCCCTTTCTCTTTTTCTCTCCTTTTTATCTCGTACGTTGCGCATCGTAATCGTATGCACGCGCGAGTACCGTTACATCTTTGGCGCGCAACAACTTGGCAGAATCAAAGAAGGAAGTGAGAAAAGACAGAGAGGGGCGAGGGGGGGGGGGGGAGTGCAAGAAGATGCTGGTAAAAAATAGCCTCTTGTGGTTTTGAGCATCTCGTCATCGCGCGGATGATGCTCGCTATGGGAGAAAAAGAAAAAAATCCGAAAAATGACACTAAAAATAAAATTTTGATCGAAAAACTCAAAATTTTTTGGATAATTTCAAAATTTTCGCAACTTTTCACAATATTTTGTCTGCAAAATTCACGATTGGAATGACAAAAATTGAATTTTCAAAATTTTTGTGATTTAAAAAAAAAAAAACGTTTGTAGTCGAAGAAAATTTTCCGGATGCAGGGAATCGAGACGAATTGAGATCGCGAAATGAAAAATGATTGCGCGTAATTGCGATAAGAAAACGTAATCTCGCTGTGGCTTATTTTGAATTTTTGATGATTTTTTAATTTAATACTCGGGCAAGCT
Source organism: Diadegma fenestrale (assembly GCA_037043255.1). Lineage (NCBI taxonomy): Eukaryota > Metazoa > Arthropoda > Insecta > Hymenoptera > Ichneumonidae > Diadegma > Diadegma fenestrale. The sequence continues at coordinate 3,373,695 of CM073312.1, forward strand.
GTGCGCCTTGGGGTCTCGAGTCGGACTCGCGCGATAAAGTGGCCTGGAGAGATTGGACAGTGATAGTAAAGGAGAAATGCTGCTGGCTATTGCTGCTGCGAGCGCGCCGAGTCCTGCACACACGAGATATCCTCGAGAAAAAGGAAAAAATGGGAAAAAAGAGAGAAACGGGCAGGACGGGGCTGGAAGGAAGAAGAAGCGGAGAAACGCGCGCGGGGGATAGCGAAAGACGTTGTGGCGTCATGCTGTCGGGTACACCGGTTTCTCCGAGCAGTCCCCTGCTTGCTTTCCTCCTCGTCGCCCTCCTCTCCGGGACTCACTTGCACCGATACACACTCTCGCGCGCCAAGCCTTCTCGTACTACATCGTACTCGTAGTATTATTATTATCATTATTCTCCTCCTCTTTCTTATTATTATCCACAGTCTTGTTGTTATTATTGTTATCATTGTTATTATTATACTGGACAGGTATCCGGCGCACGTGTACATCTACGGAAAAACACTATCAGAGCGCTCGTAGTACTACGCGAGCCTCCACCAGAGGCCACGAGCGCGAGATACAAAATGAAAAAGAAAGGAAAACTAGACTCGCGCACTTAACTACAGTGAAACTCCGATTATATTCGCTTCCATCAATTTTTACCCCATTTTTTTTCCTTTTTTTCATTCGGTCAACTGATTTTTTTTATTTTCTAAGGAATAATCAATTTTAAGGACGTTCTATGGTGACGATCGAATCTAAATATGTTTGTTTTCAGTTTTTCTTACATACAAAATGGTCCGCGAGCCCAAGTTCATTAAAAAAAGTTTTTACTAATTGACTAAAGAACAAAATACTCGAAATTCGAGATTTTCCGAGCTAATTTGTATTTTTTATGTAATAACCAAAATTTCGAAAATATTTTATGACCGATTTTCTTTTTAACTTCATAAAACTTCTTCGATGTTACGCAAAAGCGTGTGCAAAGTTTCGAGAGGCTTCACCGTTTAGAAATCGAAATATTGAATGTTGAAAATTGCAACTTTTAACACGAGCTCTTGATGAGAAACTACTAAAAATTGTGATTTTTATAAATAAATATTTCGACTTGTACACGGTGAATCCTCTTAAAATTGCTCATATACTCGAAATTCAAGATTTTCCGAGGTAATTTGTATTTTTTATGTAATAACCAAAATTTCGAATAAATTTTACGACCGATTTTTTTGGAAAACTGAATGAAACTTCTTCGATGTTGCATAAAAGCGTGTGAAAAGTTTTGAGAGGCTTCACCGTTTAGAAATCGAAATATTTAATGTTGAAAATTGCAACTTTTAACACGAGCTCTTCATGAAAAACTACTAAAAATTGTGATTTTCATAAATAAATATTTCGACTTCTACCCGGTGAATCCTCTTGAAATTGCTCATATACTCTAAATTCAAGATTTTCCGAGGTAATTTGTATTTTTTATGTAATAACCAAAATTTCGAAAAAATTTTACAACCGATTTTTTTGAAAAACTGAATGAAACTTCTTCGATGTTGCATAAAAGCGTGTGAAAAGTTTTGAGAGGCTTCACCGTTTAGAAATCGAAATATTGAATGTTGAAAATTGCAACTTTTAACACGAGCTCTTGATGAGAAACTACTGAAAAGTGTGATTTTTATAAATAAATATCTCGACTCGTACATGGTGAAACCTCTTAAAATTGCGCGAGCAATTAGACGTCACTCTTCTCTCAGTGTGGTGAAAATTTGAAGGAATTCTATCGATAGAAAATGTCTTGAAAAAAAAAAATTCAAGAGTCGCCCTCGTGTCGAGATGCTGGGTCGGTACTGGGAACTCGTAGATCAGCTTTATCGCTTTCTTCTTTCTCTCTCGACATCCTGAGTTACGCGAAGGAGGAAAAAAAAGCGTTGTTGATGCTCGTGCGTGTCGGATAATTGCGAGTAATTGTACACTCGGATAATTAGCTTACCAGCAGCATCGACAATACGACTCGTCGTTCTTTCCTCTCTCGTGATCTGCTCGCATCTTTCAAGTTTGAATCGTTGTCGCTTGTATATCGTTCGAACCACGGAGCCATCGTGTCATTGTTTTCATCCCCTAGCTCGTCAAGTGCCAGCCGAACGTCGAGAATCTAGCAGAGCAACCGAATCCCAAGGATCCGGAGCCTGGGGGCGGAGAAAGGTGCTCCGGAGTCGTCTCCTGGTGATGCTGGATGATGCTCTTGGAGCAGGCATCGTCCGGTCCAGAGGAGGCCCGGACGAGACGCGTCTCGACGATGAGGCGGCACGGTAGCCCAGAGGGCAACAAACACTGCATGCGCGCGGTGAAGAGCGCGATGCAACGATCTCGTTGGGGCAAAGGGGAGGGGGAAAATGTTGGTCGTAGCTCGCGATGATGGTCTTCTCGCTGCTGCAGCAAAGTCTCTCTCGCTCTCGCTTCCGCGCGCGGCTAATAACACAACGAGATGTATAGCAACCCTGAACATTTTGCTCTGCAGCTTCATCTCGCTGCGGTTCGACTACCGCAACTCTCGGACCGATGCGGATTAGCTCGGATGCTGCACGGTAGCCCCGGGGGCACGCGATTCCGGACCTAAGCACCAGGCGAACCGACTCTCTATGGCGAAAAGAGGAGCAAAAAGAAATACCAACTCAATATAAAAGTAACAACAGATCTCTGTGTGCAAGAGAAACAAACTTGTTTCTCTCTCTCTCGCGCGCGCTTGCTTGTTTCTTGTTCCTTGCGAGCAAGGGCAACGCACTTGGGATCGCCAACGGTTATACACAAAATAGACAACAAGTTTTATTAACATCGACCCAGTTCGGACTCTTGGATCTTACAACGTCCAAGAAATCGTTGCCACTTTGAAATTTTCTTGTTGCACAATCGACAGTCGCACTGAAAACAAAATTTCGTTCGAAACGATCGATTCAATTATTTTTTTTTCTTTAATTATACAAAAATTCTGTCATTGCAGCGAGAAATATTCTGAAAAGTCTTTTAGGGAAGGAAATTTTTGTCAAATCGTTAATTTTGTTCAAAAAACATTTAGTTTTGCGTGTTGACCAAAATTTCGACGTTTTTTGACGAAAATTTTTGTGTTTTTTCGAAAAAACCTCCAGTCGCGACGTACCCAACGAAATTTCGATCTTTTGGAACAAATTTTTCGTTTCGGTGTAACGGAGCGCGAGACTCTGCCGCGGAATTGTTTGTACAAGTGGCGAACGCGTCGCGACGAGGTTTTCCAAGACGCGGATACATCGCGCGGTGTCTGTGCCTGGCGAGATACTTTTCATTGTCCGGGTGTGACTAATATGCCGCGAGCGAGATCCTGTATTGACAAATCGAGAGTGACGACGTTTGTTTTTTCGGGATCGCGGGCCAGAGAGTCGCGTCGGCGTGCACGGCGTGTTACAAAAGAGAACGTCAAAGTTCTCGTTGCAACCGCGCGCCAGAGCTCCACGATTCTCATTCGCTTTGGACGCGTCATCCGGGCCGCAGGTGTATACTCGCGCGCCGATCATCTAATTACGATCTGCTTGCCTTTTACAATGTTCCTATATAAGAATTACGACAGCAGTCTCGATCCCTGGGTCTCCCTTTTTTCGTAACGCGCGCTCCTTAGTCTTGATCGATTTGTCGTGCAACTGCGCGGACTTGCGTGTCCATGACGTGTGGATTTGATAACATTTCCCTCGCTTTGTCAGCGTCGATGATTAAGTCCCGCGGAATCGCCACTAAAAATGAAATTTGTCGAAAAATCTTTGTCGAATAAAATATTTTTGGATAATTTCAAAATTTTCGTAATTTTGACGATATTTTTGCAAAATTAACGATTGGCGTCCGAATAAACGCGACGATCCGATTTTTTCCGAGGTCGTTGAACTTTCCTAGTTCAGGATATGAAAAAGCAACTTTGTGCGCGGCTTCTGAGATAAAGTTTGATCGAAAGTTTGGGATACAAATCGCCCTTTATATCGCTCGGGACAATAACACGAGATTCGGTCGCGGCACCAAAGTTTTTCAGATTTTCTTATAGCAAGGCAAAAAGACTTATTATCTGCGCTGGTTTACAAGCTCAAGTTTCTTATCGCTCCGCTCCACTCCCCGAGTACATCGAACTTGGTCGTTTTATTCTTCTTTATATATTTAGATCCGTTCCTAGTCTCCCTTGCCTCGGACAATAAGTTCAGCAGGGACAACTTTTGTACCCAGATACCCAATGCTCTCGTATTTCCACGCCGAGACCCATATCGTGAGAGATTTCTTCATCCCTTTAATCGGGTCCTCGAGCATCAGGTACGTCGCGCGGTATAAGTCGCAACCAGTCCAACGGAATCTCTCCAGACTAGACTGAAACGAAAATATTGTTGGAAGAGATCGATATTTTGATCGACGAAACTGTTTTTTTTTCGAAAAATCCCGAAAATGTTGTCATCGGAGCAAAAAATATTCTGGAAAATCGAAAATATGTTGAAAATTACTTGAACAATTTTTTCTCACTAAAACAATAATTGTTTGAATTGAAATAATAATTTTCAAAATTTAATTAGAAAAAAATAATTATTTTTATCAAAACAGGAATTTTCTTCTTTTCACTGAAAAGAAAATTTTGGAAAATCGCTGAAAATATTCGGAAAATCACTAGCTCGAACAATTTTTTTCACTAAAACAATAATTATTCGAATAAAAATAATAATTTTTAAAATTCGAATGACAATTATTTTAATTGGAGAAAAATAATTATTTTTATCGAAACAGGAATTTTATTCTTTTCACTGAAAAGAAAATTTTGGAAAATCGCCGGAAATATTCGGAAAATCACTCGAACAATTTTTTTCACTAAAACAATAATTATTTCAATAAAATTAATAATTTTGAAAATTCCTATGACAATTATTTTAATTAGAAAAAACTAATTATTTTTATCGAAACAGGAATTTTCTTTTTTTTACTGGAAAGAAAATTTTGTAGGAAAAGTTTGATACTGTTTTTTCGAAAAATCCCAAAAATGTTGTCGTCGTAGCAAAAAATATTCCAGAAAATCGAAAATATTCTGAAAATCACTTGAAAATTTTTTTTCACTGAAACAATAATTATTCGAATAAAAATAATCATTTTCAAAATTCGTACGACAACTATTTTAATTGGAAAAAAATAATTATTTTTATCGAAACGGGAATTTTCTTCTTTTCACTGGGAAGAAAATTTTGTACAGAGAGATCGATACTGTTTTTTCGAATAATCCCAAAAATTTGGTCACTGCAGCGCGAAATATTCTGGAAAGTCTCTTCGAGAAGCAAATTTTTGTCATAGCAATCGTAAATTTTGCCGACAGTTTCGTTAGGAATCAAAAATCCTTTCAAAATAACGAAAATTTTGAAATTATCCAAAAATATTTGGTTTATTGTGTTTAAAAAAAAAAATCGAAGTTTTTTGACGAAATTGAATTTTCAGTGAATCATACGAAGGGACTCTGAAAAGCGTTTGCGACATATAAAGCCATCGCGATGACGATGCACTCTTAGGGACAATAAAAAATTCGTCAATGGATGAGACGATGGCCCGCCCCACAGATATTCATGCACAACTCACTCCAGCCCCATATAAGATCATCGACACATTTTTTCCTCTTTTCAATTCGTTTTATTTTCTCTTTCCTGCTGGAGCAGAGCACGTCGAACTCTATTATTTGAAAGTTCTACCTGTGTCCCTGATCCACCCACGCGCAAGACTGAACGAGACTTTAAGGAGAATCTACGCGAGGACTCTGATTGTAGAAAACTTTCAATTCGTCCTCATCGGTCACTCAAATCTGTCAGAAATGACATGCGGAGGAAAATTTTTGGTGGAGTGCGCGAGAGACTCGAATGAAAGGCTGCGACGGATTGTGAAGACTCGATGAATCCTTTTTATTGTCAATCGCCCTCGCACCGCAAGAATCTGCTCACCAGCTGATCAGGACTCAAAAGATTTTTCAAGCAGAACTTGGAAATTCCGGAAAATCCTCATGACTCTGGCGGTCTGCGGACACGACGATGGGCAGAAATCGTTGCACATAACGTCAAGAACTTCGAGACGATAAAAAACACTCTCAGGTCGCCCTGGTCCGCGATCAGATCGCAACTTCCGGTTTCCTCTGCTTTCGCACTCATTTACGGACAATGTGCACACAAACCTGAATATTTGGCGGATCTTATGGGGTTGAAAAGAAAATTTTGTTCGATTCTCGTTCGAACAAAAACGTTTCTTTCGAAAAATCACAAAAATTCGGTCATTGCAGCAGGAAATATTCTAGAAAGTCTCTTTGAAAGTGAAATTTTTCTCATTTCGAATTTTTTGTGAAATTTTTCTCAAAAACCACAAAAATTTTGGCATTGCAGCGAGAAATATTCTAGAAAATCTCTTTGAAAGTGGAATTTTTGTCATTCCAATGGCAAATTTTGCGGACAGTTTCGTTATAAATAAAAAATATCGTGAAAATAACGAAAATTTTGAAATTTTTCTCATTTGCAATTCGTTGTGAAATTTTTCTCAAAAAGCACAAAAATTTTGGCATTTCAGCGAGAAATATTCTAGAAAATCTCTTTGAAAGTAAAATTTTTGTCATTCCAAACGTAAATTTTGCGGACAGTTTCGTCATGAATAAAAAAAATCGTCAAAATAACGAAAATTTTGAAATTTCTCAAAAATATCGAAGTTTTTCGAATCCAATTTTTGGTCCAGCCATTCGCAACTGTTTGCCTCCATTTGTTGGCTTATCCGGCATCTCTTATCGCCGTGAAACCCTCTCGAAATGTGTACGGGATTGGGGAGTGTATAAAAATAAGAAAAAATCTGCGAAGAAAATGTACAGGGCGCGTTTTTCCTCGCGCCCTTTTATTCAGCTAGTCTGTATGACGCAAAGTCAACGTGTGTGTGTGTTGTTCTCGTATAGAAGGAGGAGAGATCGCGGAGCTTGGCAAATCGGCGAGGAAAAACAAAGTCGGGATCGCGGATGGTTGTACACACAGGCGAAACGCAAGCAACACGAAACGAGGGTCAAAATCCTTGGTTGCAGGGAGAAGGATAGCGATCGGATGGTGAACGACGCGGAGTGGAAGAGCCAGAAGAAGAAGAAGAAGAAGAGGAAGAGGACGAAGAAAGCGAGTGAGAAGGTTGTTGGTGCAGGGAGCGAGAGCGGCGCAGGTGGGCAAAGGACACACTTGATGTCCGAGGAAGAGGGAAAGGACGTTGCTGAGCAGGGAGAGCGAGAAGGAGAGGCGAAAAGCCACAAAGCGCAAAAAGGTGTGTTGTGGTGGCGGCGGCGGAGAGTAAAAAAAGATGGCGGAGGGTGAGCGAGCTCGCGGACCATCAGGAGGAAAAGGTTTTGCGCTGAGCAGCAGAGAGAAAGAGAAAAGTTGTGGATGCGGAGCAAGTAGCAGGCTCGACAAAGCGAGAGGCGAAGAAGCTGCTGCGCGCCGAGGAAAGGGCAATTCGCGCTCTTGCCTGGTGCGGGCGGGTTCAATAAGTTTCTTGGTGGGGAGGCTCGAATCGGCGAGAACGAGAGGTAAAAGGGGCGAGTGAAGCGGCTACTGCGCGTTAGCACACTCAGCTTCCTTCTCTTTTCGCCTTAACCACTCAAACGCACACACACAAACGACTGCGAATGGCAAGAAGCGAAAACGGCGTAACGGACGCTGCGAGCTCAATTTCTTATTGACGAGCTGCGCCTTTTTAGCTGGCGAACGATGCTCCGAACTGCAGCGAGTGATTGAACGCGACTACACCGTCAACCACGTGTACAAATGTCTCCAGCGTGTAAGTGTCTTGAATGCTACCACCTCCACGATTATCGGGAACGCGCGCGCGGCGCTCACCTGAAGACAAGTTAGCCCGCAATAAAAAGACTCGGAAAATTATATGCCTCGCGGACGAGCGAATGAGCCAGTGAGCGTGCGCCCAAGGCGCAGTAGCCAAAGAAATACGAACGCTTTTCGAGAGCACTATTACCAAGACTATTCTGCGCCACTATAACTGCAACGATAATCCTACTGTACTTTAGGATACCAAGTGCACACAGGACATCAGCTGCTTTTGCCTGATGCGTTTCAGCCACGAGAATCGCTCATGAAATGGGCGAGCGCGATAGGGTTTTGGAAAAATCGGACCTGACGAAAATCTCTAGCAGTGGAAATTCTATTTTTGGCACAAACACGTCGATATTTTGTTGAACATGGTGAACCGAATGTTTTTGGATGATTTTTTTCAAATTTTCGTAATTTCTGACAGTTTTTTTGGTTTCTAATGGACTGTCAGCAAAATTTACGATTGAAATGACTAAAATTTGCTTCCGAAGAGATTTTCTAGAATATTTCTCGCTGCAATGACTAAATTTTTGGCATTTTTCGAAAAAAACGTGAAGCTGAACGTATCCAACAAAAAATCGATTTTTTTTCAACAAAAATTCATTTTGAGTGAAAACCGCGCGGAATATTTTTGGATAATTTCAAAATTTTTGTAATTTCGACAATATTTTTGGTTTCTAATGAAACTGTCAGCAAAATTTACGATTGGAATGACCAAAATTTGCTTCCGAAGAGATTTTTTAGAATATTTCTCGCTGCAATGACAAAAATTTTGGCATTTTTCGAAAAAAACGTAAAGCCGAACGTATCCAACAAAAAATCGATTGTTTTTCAACAAAAATTCATTTTGAGTGAAAACAGCGTGGAATATTTTTGGATAATTTCAAAATTTTTGTAGTTTTGACAATATTTTTGGTTTCTAATGAAACTGTCAGCAAAATTTACGATCGGAATGACAAAAATTTGCCTCCGAAAAGATTTTCTACAATATTTCTCGCTGCAACGACAAAATTTTTGTGATTTTTCAAAAAAAATTTAGTCGATCCGACAAAATATCGATTTTTCGTCCACAAAATTTTGTTTTCCCGTATGAATTTGGATGCTGGGCCCGAGAGAAGATGCTGGGCAAAGAGGAAAAGGGAGGACAAAGTTGTTGAGTAAAAAAAAGTGCTCGCGGACGGATCGGTCTGGAATCACGTCGAGTGGTTCGTGAGGCTGCACAACAGCAGCAGCAGCAGCAGGAGGAGAAAAGAGATGCTGGTGCTTCTGTAATAGTACGGGGGAAGCTCGCGAACAGGGTCCAGCAGACTCTCCAAGGCCTAGAGCTGCGATGATCCGCATCAGCTACTGGAGAAGCTTCTCGCGACTAAAATCTATATCTATATCCGTACAAAACAGAATCTTCTCTGGTTTGTTCTCTTTTTATCTCTTCTTGGGCATCGCCACTGGTCACGTAATTGAGAAGGGTGAAAAGGGATGAGCGATCGGATTCGAGCTCCGTCGTCACCGTTATTATCCCTGCGCGTTTATTTTTCTCTCCGTTTTTTCCTGCATCCTTATTATTATGATTACGATGCATTTTTTCGTTCACTCGAGTTGCTTCGGTGCATGGAACTTTATTGCGTTAGCATCGGGCGCGTTGGGCTTCTGTTTTCATTTGGATTAACGTTCGCCTCGATGCACCGGCTCGTAACATTTTCGTCTGACCCATTTTCGTTGTGCTCAACTTGCTCGCAAGTTCAAAAAAATAAAAATTGGACTGTCAATGGAAAAAAAATGAAAAAAAAAAAATGTTTCCGCAGCGACGTCGTAAAGTTGGGGAGAACCGAGTCGAGAACCAGCCACCGTGAAACTATCTTTCGACTATCTCGTAAATTATCCCCCCCCCCCCCCTCCCTAGACGAAGAAACACCAGGAAACGGAGAAAGACGTCGAGATTCTAAGGGGACGAGGAGAAAGGCTTCGACATTTAACTATCGCGCGCTCCTCGTATTACCTGAAGGAAATTGCGTTAGGCAACTCGAGCATTTTCACGTATACCTGCGTCTCCGGGCAAAGCGTGTTTGATACAGATGCTCGGTCGCCTTCATCAGGAGCGATATCCAAATTACTCTTGATAGAGACGAGACTTCTCGCGCCAAGACGTTCAGCCGAAATCGATTTCGCCTGGACGACCACCTCGCGGTGTCGACAATTGAAATTTTCCACGCAGTCTCCTCTCGCTCTCCCCTGGGAGTCTCGCTCCTTGGAGAAGATCAAATGAAGCTGCGTCTCTGCAAACTTGCTCGATTGAAACGTCTTCGTCTCCGGCTCTGGACCAGCCAGAGCCTTTCATCTCGCCTCCTGTAAGCAATAACGACGTTACGAGATCCTTGCAATTCGCCCATCGACCAAGTTTTTACGGAAAACTTGAACGGAGCCAAAAAATAAGATTAAAATTTGAATTCGGCGCCAGGACGATCATTTTTAATAAAAAATCGATCGTTCGTTGAAAAAGTTCGACTGAACGTTTTTTTTTTTGAATAATCACAAAAATTTGTCATTGCAGCAAAAAATATGCAAAAAAATCTCTCCGGGAGGGAATTTTTGTCATTTCGATCGTAAATTTCGGTGGCCGTTTCGTTAGAAACCAAAAAAAATTGTCAAAATTACGAAAATTTTGAAATTATCCAAAAATATTCAGTTTTTGACAAAATTTCATTATCAAAATTTTAAATATTCTGGAGAGTCTTTTTGAAAATGAAATCTTTGTCAATGGAATGTCAATTTTTCCGACAGTTCCGTTAAAAACCGAATAATTGTCGAAAATATAAAAAATTTCGAGGTTTTTTGACAAAATTTAATTTACTGTTTTGCATTCGCCGAATATCGATTTTTATCCGATATTTTTTTTGAATGATTCGGTGGAAAATTGAGAAGAGACAAAATCACGTTAAAAACGACTGAAAATTTGGTTAATTTCGCGAATACTTGGCCAGGACGAGTCGATCGCGCTACGTGAAGCGGAACGTGCGAAGAGATTCCCTGGAGAAGGTTCGCGAGGCCAGGCCCTCAGACATTATAGAAAAATAATGAATGTACTTGAGAGAGCGAGTCGGTCGTCGAGAAATGCGGAAAATTTTCAAAATAATGCAAAAATTGACGTGTTTTTTGAAAAAATTGAATTTCCAGTCATTTCGTGTAAAATTGTGTCATTTTTTCGTTTGGCTGAGTTTCGCGCGCGCGGCAATGAGATCATTGCCTGGAATAAACGAGGGAATAATTAAATGGTGAGCGCGGTATCGCGCACGCGGAATAAAAGCCGCGAGCACCCTCGCCTGGCTAGTCAGCGAGTCTCGCGGCCACGACAGTCAGCTTGCCTCCAGTTAAACTATCTCGTGGTTCTTCAATGTATTCGCAGGCATATATATATATAAACATGAGGATCTCGCATTGGCGCGCGCGCTGATGCCGAGCTAGTGCGGTTGTTGCACAACGATTTATTTTCCGCTTGCGATACGTGCATGTACGATCTCGTCGCGACGCAGTCACAGGACTCTCTGTAGTACAACTGGCCTTGAGTGCGATAGGCATTACGCGATGGCATAATGCACCCGAGCAGGGCAAGGAAGAGCGAGAGCGGCGGCGGGTGACCGCGCGCGCGCGTCCAGCTCAGCTGTGTGTCTGATTTTTTTTCTTCGTGTCGATTATTCACGTCTCCCATGGCAAATTTGCGGAGAAATTTTTTTCCAGCAGCGAATTTCGTTTCTGATCGTTAATTTTTATAATTGGTGGCGAGATCGATTGGAAATTTTTCGTTTTTTTTTGGCTCGATTTCGATTTTGGGGGAAAAAACTTTGAGGAACAAAAAATTCGTGCCAAAATTGACTTTTCCCAATTTTGCAAGAAATTTTGGACGAGAATCTTGCTCGGTTGCTCGTGCCTGCTCGCAGGCGGAGTTCGTGTATTCAGGAGCTTTGATAACAGGCACGAATTACTCTGCTAACACTACTAATTAGACACGTAGCCAGTGTCACTCGACTGTGTGCGTGTGCTTGTCGCACAAGTTGGTATTAAGCAGGATCCACACGAGTTTGTATATCTATAGAGTTGGAGTAGCGTGTGCAGCAGCTCTTCGCTTGCGGAGCTTCCGGTGCACGCGGTAAATGGGTATAGCCAGTAGTTAGTGTTGGCATTACTAATCTGGACATGCTAAGGATCGATCGCTGGAGAATGATTATGTGGCCCTGCTAAACAAACTAAAGTTGGGTCGACAAGAAAACTGTAGTTGGTTGAGTCCTGAGGAGCCGCAAGGACGTGGTTGCGAGCCTGTGTGGCGAATTTCAGTTCAAGTGGCTTTTCTTGATCGAGAATTAAGGACGTTGTGTGCAGAATTTTCTATGGATAGAATTCCTTCGAATTTGCACCACCCAAAGAAAACAGTGACGTCTAATAGCTCGCGCAATTTTAAGAGGTTTCACCGTGTACAAGTCGAGATATTTATTTATAAAAATCACAATTTTCAGTAGTTTCTCATCAAGAGCTCGTGTCAAAAGTTGCAATTTTCAACATTTAATATTTCGATTTCTAAACGGTGAAGCCTCTTAAAACTTTGCACACGCTTTTATGCTACATCGAAGAAGCTTAATTAAGTTTTTCAAAAAAATCGGTCGAGAAATTTTTACGAAATATTGGTTTTTATATAAAAAAATGCAAATTAGCTCGGAAAATCTTGAATTTAGAGTATATGAGCAATTTTAAGAAGATTCACCGTGTACAAGTCGAGATATTTATTTATAAAAATCACAATTTTCAGTAGTTGCTCACGAAGAGCTCGTGTTAAAAGTTGCAATTTTCAACATTCAATATTTCGATTTCTAAACGGTGAAGCTTCTCAAAACTTTGCACACGCTTTTGTGTAACATCGACTAAGCTTTATTCAGTTTTTCAAAAAAATCGGTCGAGAAATTTTTACGAAATTTTGGTTATTATGTAAAAAATACAAATTAGCTCAGAAAATCTTGAATTTAGAGTATATGAGCAATTTTAAGAGGATTCAACGTGTAGAAGTCGAGATCTTTATTTATAAAAATCACAATTTTCAGTAGTTTCTCATTAAGAGCTCGTGTTAAAAGTTGCAATTTTCAACATTTAATATTTCGATTTCTAAACGGTGAAGCTTCTCAAAACTTTGCACACGCTTTTATGCAACATCGAAGAAGCTTTATTTAGTTTTTCAAAAAAATCGGTCGAGAAATTTTTACGAAATATTGGTTTTTACATAAAAAATACAAATTACCTCGGAAAATCTTGAATTTAGAGCATTTTGTTCTTTAGTCAATTAGTAACAACTTTTTTTTAATGAACTTGGGCTCGCGAACCATTTTGTATGTAAGAAAAACTGAAAACAAACATTTAATGTTTGAAAATGATACGCGAATCGTCGATTTGCCATGGAGATTCGATTTTTTTGTTGTCGCATGAGAAAATGGAAAAAATTCCAACGACGAAACATCGAACTGCTGATGGCCGGGAGCAGAACAATCCGGAAGGATAATCAAACCCGGTATATAACTTTCTCGTGCAATCATCTCAACGAATCGCGACCTTGAGGAGATCATGATACACCTGCGAATCGCCTTCGCGGTTATACACCGCGCGTAAATATTCTCTCTTTCCTCTTCCGTGAGAACCGCAAGGAGCGCGACACACTCATCGGGTAAGCATCGCGCTATTAAAAACGTCACAGACTCTCTCGTCACTTGAAGCAGCGCAGAGACGATCAGAGTTTTATTGTGCAGTTGCGTTTCGTTGAGAGACGAACATTCAAGAGTTTCAGACCCTGAAGGGAACGAAGAAAAGTTTCGCAATATTGTTTCACGCAAAAGGACATGTCGCGGTCTCATGCGGGTAACGAGAAATAAATATTGTGCGTTTATACGATTGTTGCATTGGCAGAATTCCTGTCCGATTGTCCATTCAGAATCTCTCGAGATTCTCAGATCTCAATCATTCATTTTTTGTATCCGAGTCATTTTTTCTTCCTCATTATTTTTTCACATGAAATTCTTGAGTTTTTGATGCTTTTTGATAGTCTCATGAGCAAACGTTCACTGGAAACAATATTTTATTGGTACAAATCGATATTTTGGTGGATCGACTAAACTTTTTTTTGAAAAATCCCAAAAATTTTGTCATCGCAGCGAGAAATATTCTAGAAAGTCTCTTCGGAAGCGAATTTTAGTCATTCCAATCGTAAATTTTGCTGACAGTTTCATTAGAAACCAAAAATATTGTCGAAATTACAAAAATTTTGAAATTATACAAAAATATTCCGCGCTGTTTTCACTCAAAATGAATTTTTGTTGAAAAACAATCGATTTTTTGTTGGACACGTTCGGCGTCACGTTTTTTTCGAAAAATGCCGAAAATTTTGTCATTGCAGCGAGAAATATTCTAGAAAGTCTCTTCGGAAGCGAATTTTAGTCATTCCAATCGTAAATTTTGCTGACAGTTTCATTAGAAACCAAAAATATTGTCGAAATTACAAAAATTTTGAAATTATACAAAAATATTCCGCGCTGTTTTCACTCAAAATGAATTTTTGTTGAAAAAAAATCGATTTTTTGTTGGATACGTTCGGCTTCACGTTTTTTTCGGAAAATGCCGAAAATTTTGTCATTGCAGCGAGAAATATTCTAGAAAATCTCTTCGGAAGCAAATTTTAGTCAATCCAATCGTAAATTTTGCTGACAGTTTCATTAGAAACCAAAAATATTGTCAAAATTACAAAAATTTTCAAATCATCCAAAAATATCGTCGTTTTTGGTCGAAATTGTAATTTTCAGTGTCTCCTCGAGTTTCCTCGGACTTGAGCACGCGTTCTCGGGCAGTTAGTGCCCAAGACTGTGCGCACAGTGATTTATTTTCACTGTAGCACGCACACGCACCCAACGAAACACGTGTTTCAATGTTTTTGCCTTTCCTTCGGCTGGTTCGAGAGCGAGAGAGACGTGAGGATTGAGGGAGGAGAAAAAAATAAGACGAAGAAACGCGACACGTGGTCGTGGTGTTGCGCTGCTTACGTTACGAAGAGCTGCTGGTAAAAGTGGCGGATAAAAGAGGATAAAAAGGACCAAGAAGAAAAGGCCAATCCATGATGGATCATACGCTCAAGATTGCTCGCGTCATCGAGCGCAAGCAAAGAACCCTCTGGCCATTCCTGACGCGCACACATGATGCACCAATCCCAGCAGAAGCATCGTCACGTCCAATGTATTGTTTCAACCGAGAACCTCCGCCATAGCGTCAAGAAAACTGCCTCTCGTGCAGTTACAATAAAGCCTACTTAGCAATCCGTCACGCAGTGACAAGGATCTTTGCATTATCTTCTCGCACTCTCCTCTCCGCTCTGTCCTTTCATCGAGAAGTACACACAAAGATGTGAAGAAAAATACCACAGCAGTGCCGTTGCTTTACACTTTTATAAGTTCAGCAGCGAGTCATTATTGAGTGAAAAGAAAATTTTGTTGGAAAAAATCGATAATTTCTTTTACGATCAAACTTTTTTTGAAAAATCACAAAAAATTGGTCGTTGCAGCAAAAAATATTCTAGAAAGTCTCTTGGAAAAGACAATTTTTGTCATTTCAATCGAAAATTCTGCTGACAGTTCCGTTAGAAATGAAAAATATTGTCAAATTTACGAAAATTTTGGAATTATCCAAAAATATCGACGAATTTCGACGAAATTTCGTTTTCAGTGTCAAATTCGACCCATCAATCGATAATTGAAAAAAATTAACTTATTGCGAGTTCCTTGTCTCGAAATTTCGTTCATCGAATTCATGTAAACTTAGAAAATAAAAATCTGACAATTATTTTTAAAAAATCATGAAAAAAAAGGAAAATTCGCCACAATTTCTTGAAGGCGAAGGAACGAGTCGAAATTTTCTTACCAAATTGTTCAAAATTTCTCTAATTGACTTCATGAAAATTGAAAAAAGAAAAAAATTCGGAGAAGCTCAAGGAACGAGAAATTCGATTTTTTTTTTAAATTTCCTCCCCCAAAATTTCAAGAATTAAAATATTTAATTTTCGACGTCGATTTAATTCTCGCGATATTTGATGGATTTTAGCGCAGATTTTTGATCGAGCACATAATTATGTCGTAATGAGGCTAAAAAAGGAAGAAAATGGTTGAGCTTGACACTGGTGAGCGGTAAATAATGGCTGGACATGTACATATGGATATCGACGTGTATAAAGATAGAATAAGTTGTAAATAGTGAGCGGTTGATAGAGCAATTAGTTTATGGCAAAAGTGCGGCGCGCGCGCGTCGATACCTTGAATGGCACAGCTTTTTCTTTGCTCCTGTCACGATCGGGTCGCGCGGCGAGTTATTCGACAGAGCAATTATTATCGTCAGTGGCGAAGCAACGATTACGCGCGCGAGGAATCGACGCCGCATGCAAGCAAGAATAAAAAGAGATTAAAAGATCCGACGAAAAGATATCGGAAGATAAATAAGAAAAGCGAGAGAAAAAAAATTATGTAAATTATGAAAAATGAGAGAAAAAAACGTTGAGGGGTAAAAAAATGGGAAAAAAATTGTTAATGATGTGCAGGGAACGAGCGACACGCTCCGTTGCTCTCTCGCGCTGCTGCTGTCATTGCAACGTCGTCCTGGACCTTCTGCATCTTTGATCCCACAGTCTATGGTAATCGGCTCGGCAAAATAAACTCGCAAGAGTATGTTTATCGACGCGGGTGGGAGATTACAAAGGAGCAAAACTAGCGCCATAACCGGTGAATAAATCCCTCAAACGCTCTCGCGAGAAAATGTTAAATCATTGAATAATGAAAGTGCGCGGAATCGACGATGATCTAAACTTGGCCTTGCGTATCCTCCGACAAACGCTGCTGCACAGAGGGATCGGCTGCTGCTGCACACGACGATCGGGATCCTAACGCGAGATACGAGCAATTCTCCTTGTCACACTGAACAATCCTTCGGATTATTATACTTTCCAGCGTAACGTCTATCATTTCTGAGATTCATCAGATCGGGCTGACTCGATCGTGCGAGCTCATTTGCGCACTTTTTTTCGTCCTGGAATCGCCAGCATTTTATCGCAGCATCCTCAGCATCTTTACGACGATCCTTCCGATCGAAATTCGACGAGACAGTCCAAATTAATAATAAATAAAAATAAAACCAAATAATTTTTTCAAAATAATCAAATAAATGATTAAATCAACGAATGAATAATTAATTTAATGAAAAAATTAACAATTAATTAAATAAATAACGGAGTAAATAAATAAATAAATAAATAAATAACTGAGTAAATAAATAAATAAATAAATAAATAAATGAATAAGTAAATGCCAAAATAAATAAATAAATGAATAAATAAATGAATAAATGAATGAATAAATAAATAAATGAGTAAATAACAATATAATTCACACAGATTTTGTTTTTTTTATCAATTTTTTCGGACGCAGGATTCGGAATCCAAAAATATTTGGAATTTCTGTAGTGTCGCAGAATTTTGGCGAATTAAGTCAATCCGCGAGAATTATTCGTGGCCAGAGACCGAACGTCGATCGATTTTGTTTCCTTTTATTTATTGTTTTCAATTGTTTTTTTTTTACCTTTTTTATAAGTTGTACGAGCTTGCGAGCTGTCGAGGATATTTTATGCGAGCGCGTATTCCAGCGAGCATAAGACACAATGCAAACAACTTCGACCGTGACACCTTAACCTTAGACAACGGTTGATTACCTGAGCAGCCAGCGAGAAGCGAGAGAGAACAGCTAAACGAGCGACGGATCATTAGCCATTCGCGTGTCATTAGACTTCATTGTTGAAGAATGAGGCAGGAATAAAAGGATCGATGATCGCCTTTACCCAAGAGACTCCAATGTTTTGCATAATTGCCAGCAATTTATTTATCTGGAGTAAATACGAGCGAGCAGTCGAGAGCGTGCACATTGCTCTCAAGATACTCGACTTTCTGTTCCATTCGCCATCTCGTGTCCCCATGCAAATTGATGCTTTGGAATTTATGACATTATTAACGTGCCCGGACATCTTTTCTCTATAATTTGGGAGCACTCCAAAATTATCGAAACAAATCGATCATTTCTCGCTTCACATGAAGTTTCATTCGTTTATCGATAAAAATTCATCCCATAAATGCACATTGGGTCAATCTGACCCGGAGGCGTTTTTCGAATTGTCAAATTGCAGTAAATCGAAAAATTTTGGGGGTCAAAATGACCCAGTGTGTACTCGAACGGTTAATATTTAATAATTTATATGTAATTTAATAAATTCAATAAATAATATGAATAATAATATGATATAAATAATAATATAAATAAAATGAACAAAATAACAAATAAATTTCATAAAATTCAATTCAATTTGATAATAATTTTTAATAATTAACAAATTCGTATAGAAAATTCCTCAGCATTCGATAAAAATCGTTGAAATCTCGTAGAAAAAAAATTGTTTGGGTCAAATTGACCCAGTGTGTACTCGAACGGTTAATATTTAATAATTTATATTTAATTTAATAAATTTAATAAATAATATAAATAAAATGAACAAAATCAAAATAAATTTCATAAAATTAAATTAAATTTAATAATAATTTTAATAATTAACAAATTCGTATAGAAAATTCCCCAGCATTTGAAAAAAATCGTCGAAATCTCGTAGAAAAAAATTTTGTTTGGGTCAAAATGACCCAGTGTGTACTCGAACGGTTAATATTTAATTTTTTTACCAATTCGTGGACAAAACTCCGCAGCATTTGCTACAAATTGTCAGAAAAAAAATCGAGATTTTCTGCGATTGCGTTGTATGCATGTAAAATTTATTTTTAGTGTCAAACAAATGCGGCAAATGTTTTTCCAGGTTCGTGATGTTCCCTCAATGCGGAAGAGATTCGAGACTAATGAGATTGGAAACGTTGCTGCTTGTTATGCATGGGTTGCGGAGTAGAAAAAATATGGTGGAAGGAAAAAAAGGAATGGAGAAACTGTGACAAGTGAGATGCGCAACTCGCGGGTATTCTCGGTCTCTGCTATTTATCCACGTGTCGAGAATAGCTTTGAATAAGTTTGAATGAATTTGCTGCTTTTCTGCTCTCGCTCTTGGCGATCCAAACGCAGGATCAAGCACGCAGTCTGCGCAGCGAGATCCGTGGAGGATTCACAAGGTCCATCTGGAAGCGGGCCAGAGACCTTCTCGATTCCGGATGCAAATCTCATTCGGAATCGCGCCTGCGATTCTCCCAACATTTTTCTCTCGCGGCACTGCGTCGCGAGCGATCAAGAGCAAAATCGACGATCGCAGCCGATTCTAAGGTCGAAAAGCGCAAAAAATCTGTGTCGAATGTGGATCAAGGCAAAATCCTCGAGTCCCCAATCGGATTCGCTTCATTTCCTTCGAACGCGAATTTCCCCAAAAAGCCCAACGTCAGAAAAATCGAGCGCGAACCCCCATAAATTAATTTCACGTCCTAAAAATCAAATTTCGTCCAAAAAACTTCGGGATTTTGTTAAACACGTCGAACCAACATTTTTAATGATTTTTCAAAAAAAAAAAGTCAAATTTCCAATAAAATATCGATTTTTTCCAATAAAATCTCGTTTCCACTGCACAAAGAAAAAAAAACCGAAAAAATTGAATCGTCGAGTCACGAGATCATGACAAAATATCCTCGAGGTGTCAAACAACGTTTTTTTTTGTCATTCGATTCGTATATATTGAATCGTCGCAAGGGGGATGATGAGGAAGAAAGAAAGAAAGAAAAATGGTACAGTCATGATCCCCTTGTCCGTTGACTTTGGTCGTGGATCGATCTTGGGTCCGAAGGATCTCGTTGGTAGATAGGATCGATTTAAAATGCACCAAGAGAGGAGGAGCGAGGGAGCGAGGGAGCGAGGACGAAGGAGAGAGAAGCATCGAAAGCGAGATTGGAAGGACGAAGGGGAATGGCGAGAGGTCCCTAACCCCTCAGGACGAGATACAAATAAAGAAAATTAAAGACGAACAGAGAGTGCTCGGAGCTTGATGCGCTTGCTGCACCGCGATGCATCCAGCAGACGAAAAACATACATATGCATAAAAAGATTGACACACACAGGGAAACTTTTGCTTCTGGCGTGTACAGAGAGGATTTGGGTTTACGGGGGCTTTTAAAAACCTCTTCGGATGGGGTCTTTCTCGTGTGGGCAGAGAGAGCAACTCGATGTGTATACGAGGCTCGAGTTAGTCAACAGGTGGCTAACCTGCCAGGAGAAAAGAAAAGGGCGCGCAGGGCAGGAGGCAACGCGAGAGGCAAAAGGATCCAAAACCTACACAAACAATAAGTCCGATGCACAAATCTCTCCTTTCTCCCCCCCCCCCCTCCCACCACTTTGGCTCGTTGCAATCGTCTCTATTTTTTTTATTTCCTCCTCCGAATATATAACTCGGGAAGTCGGGGTGAAGGCTCCTATATCTCAGAGAGAGGGGGGGGGGGGTTTACAGGAAAAAAATATAAATATATCGCTTGCCAGCGATTCACCGACTCGAGCGAACACACGAAAAGCCAACAACATCGAGAGAGAGAGAAGGAGAAAAGAGAAAAATAAAATCGAAGCAAAAGAGTCCAGCGGAGAGTCCCGCGCGTCCGAACGCGAACACGTTTACAGCACCGAGGGGATCGCGGAGCAGGGGAGCCCTGGACCGTTCCGAGACTGCACGTGTTCCTAACGTATAACCCAAACCCCTGCTGCCATCGTGAAAAAGGTTCTCAAGCTCTCCAACCATACTCCTTCGACACTCCGGACTTGTCTACGTATTTAAATGCGAATGGATCACACTGAAAACTCAATTTTATCAAAATAGACATTTCGACACTCGAAACTAAATATTTTTCAATAATTTCAAAATTTTCGTTATTTTTACAGTATTTTTCATTCCTGACCAAACTGAATGACAAAAATCCACTTTTTGGAGAAACTTTCCAGAATATTTCTTGCTGCAATGCCAAAACCGAGAATTTCGATTTTTTCTTTCGTCTCAAAATTCAATTAATTCTCAAAATGCAATTTTTTTCCCAAATTTCTCAAAATTACGTTTTTTTTTAACTGCCGATTCCGAATGGCAAAAATTGCATCGACATGACGTTTCGTCCTTTTTTTCATGGAAAAGCTCGCGATAATTATTTTGATGCGTTTTTTTTGCTTTTTGTTTGATTGCAGCTGAGGATGAGATTGGGCTCGATTGAGATTACGTTTTGGGGTTAAATCGATGAGAATCGATGAGCCTGGCGATGGGAGCCACTGGTCCATCGCCGCGGGGCACCGTCCGTGACTCATCAGGCCCCTCGACTCCCTCTTGTACGGGAGCAGGGCCCAAAAACGTATAAAACGTCGAGATCCCTGCACACTCTTATGAAATATATATATGTATAGAAAAAACAGGCATTTGTATGAGTAGAAAAACACAAGAACATGTTGATATTGGACACAAACCAAAGTATAAGCAAAAGGGAATCTTGCGCTTGATCGATTCACGTCCCACACGCACGAATTTGTCGATAAAAATAGGAGGAAAACGGGAGGATCGAAATTTTACCGAGACGACGTCAAAATTTCAATTTTTTTGATAAAATTTTCGTAATTTTGGTTTCTAAGAAAACTGTCAGCAAAATTTACGATTGGAATGACAAAAATTTGCTTTCCGAAGAGACTTTCCAGAATATTTCTCGCTGCAATGACAAAATTTTGATCGGTAAAGGCTAAAAAAAATTTTGATATTGATTCGAGACTCTGGAAATCGCGGCCTGACTTACGCCTGTTGCGCACCGAGCAGTCAAAATCCTCTGGGCGTTTAAAAAGGCCGAGGAAAATGGTGATGAATCCCTCGAGCCACAAAAAGATCGATCAACTTGTTTTCTCGGGGCATCTCCCTCGCTCGCCTATCAGGCGCATAGAATACAGAGAGAAAAAAAGGTATCCAAGGTAAAGAGGGCTCCTGTTTCATCGAGCAAGATCCCGAGGAGGGTGATCCCCAGACATAACGACCCGTGGGACTTAAACATGCGTATTACACACAGACATACATATATATAATGGATAATACACATGGCGTAGTTGACCCGGGGGTTTGTTCGTTGTCTCGGGATATCGAATTCCCATGCACGTGCATTCTCGCAGTGTCATCACCTCAAAAACGCGTTATTTTTTATCCCCTTTCTGTCACGTGGATGTAACGCCGCCCGAGATTGTTAGAGTATCGCACTGAAAATTAAAATTTGTCAAAAAAACGTCGATATTTTGTTCAACATGGTTAATTTCAAAATTTCCGTAATTTTTAGCATTTTTTTTCATTTCTAACGAGACTGTCGGTAAAATTTACGATTGGAATGACAAAAATTGACTTTCCAAAATATTTCCCGTTGCAATGACAAAATTTTTGTGATTTTTCAAAAAAAAAAACGTTTAGCCCAACGAATCCAACAAAATATCGATTTTTCCCAATCAAATTTTGTTTTCGGTGTGGAACACGCACATTGAAAATTAAAATTCATTAAAAAAAAACACGGTGAACCAAATATTTTTGGATAATTTCAAAATTTTCGTGTTTTTGACAATATTTTTGATTTCTAACGAAACTGTCAGCAAAATTTACGATTGGAAAGACAAAAATTGACTTTTCGAAGAGACTTTCCAGAATATTTCTTGCTGCAATGACAAAATTTTTGTGATTTTTCAAAAAAACGTCGAATCCAACAAAATATCGATTTTTTTCGATCAAATTTTGTTTTCAGTGTGGAGCACGCACATTGAAAATTAAATTTCATTTTAAAAAAACATGGTGAACCAAATATTTTCTATAATTTCAAAATTTTCGTGTTTTCGACAACATTTTTGATTTCTAATGAAACTGTCCGCAAAATTTACGATTTTAATGACAAAAATTGACTTTTCGAAGAGACTTTCCAGAACATTTCTTGCTGAAATGAAAAATTTTTTGGGATTGTTCAAAAAAAGTTGAGTCGATCCACCAAAATATCGATTTTTGTCCACAAAATGTTTTTTCCAGTGCACGAAGCATTAGAAACCAATAAGGACACAAGAACACACACACACACGAAAAAAACGAACCCTACATCTCAGTGTCTCGTTCTATATCGTATTTTAATATCGTCACCGCCGCGCCACGGCCACGAAGCCTGAGTTTTTGCTCCCTCCGGATTCCCACCCCCGGTTGAAGAGCAACCAGGAGATTTACGTAACGCAGACCCACGAGAAATATTAACAAATGTGTGCGAGCGCAATGGACAAGCGCAATAGCGAGCTCTCTTGGAGCGAGAGGTTGGCCACGTGCACCTGTGAGATTCCCATACACTGTTCGCCTTCCAGAGCTCCCCTAAGTACGTTTTTCCTTTTGGTTGCCTTGCTGCTCACCCCCGCCCCTGGTGCTGCCCTAACACTGCCCTTCTTGATCTCCTGTGCCCCCTCGAAGAGTATAAAGCGCGTGTGGAAAGGAGCGAGCGCAGGAGAAGGAGCAGAAAATATCGAATGGGCCAGAGAGCGAGAGCAGGCAAGAGAAGGGCAAAAAATCGTCATGCTGTAACCGTTTCTTCCTGAAGAACGAGTAACCACTTCGTAACACACTTGTCCTACCGGCTCTTGTTATTATTATGATGATGATTATTATTATTGTGTATATATATCTGTTGATGGATTTGATGACTACAGAACCTGAATGCGGGGCTGTGCACCTGCGAACTTTGGAGGGTGAAGCCATCGCAGCCCCATTCATATGCAGATATTTCCTCGGTTACGTTACACCCCTCTGTTGCCACTCTTTTTATACTCCACACACATTCTCCTTTAGCCTCGATGAAAATAACGAGAGACCCTAAGAAACGATTAAAAGAGAGACAACCAGACTTTGCAAGGGTTGAGATTACAACTGGGACATTCTAACAGTCTCGCTTTCTTTATACCTTTTTTTTTCATTCACCTTTTTGTTGCCTACTAACTGCTCTCCACCGATACCATATTCAACAGATACCTTTGCCATGTAATGATACACGCAGAAACGCACCCCAACATATCGTATTCCCTGAATAAATTTCTACAGCATTTCTACACTCATTCGAGTCCCATTGAATATTAAATTTTGGCAAAAATCCTCGATATTTTGTCGATCATGCTAAACTAAATAAATCATTTCAAAAATTTAGTTTTTGGATCAACTTTCTTGAATATTTCTTGCAACTATGACGAGATTTTTGGGATTTTCGAAAAAAAAAGTTTTGTCCAACAAAATATCGAACTTTTTCTATAAAATTTTGTTTTTAGTGAAAAAAAAAATTATGAGTTTAGTCAAATTAATTGTTTTTTATCGGTATAACAATAATTATCGTTTTTAATTGAAATGTTAATTGTTTATATATTAAGAGAATAATTATTAATTATTTTGAACAATTATTATTATAAATAATTCAAATAATAACTGTTGAAATGTGGAAAATTATTATTTTGGAGTAAACAATTATTGTTGGGATGGAATTAATTATTATTTTAATAAAAATAATCATTGTTTTAGTGAAAAAAAATTGTTCGATCGATTTTCAGTGATTTAGTAATTTTTTTTTTTGGTCCGGCACTTTTTATTCGAGTTTGTCTCTGAGAATGTTTATTTTTCGGATTTTTGTAGAAATTATGCATGGAATTATTATGGAAAATATGGAGAATAATTATTAATCATTTAACATAATAATTATTATAAATAATTCAAATAATAATTGTTGGAATGTGAAAAATCATTATTTTGGAGAAAACAATCATTGTTGGGATGGAATTAATTATTATTTTAATAAAAATAATTATGGACTCAAGTAAAAAAAAATTATTCGATCGATTTTCAGTAATTTTGCGATTTTGTCTCTGAGGATGTTTGTTTTTGGGATTTTTGTAGCTCTCGAGCTAAATAGTTGACGGTGGAAATAATTTTAATACTGAATTTTGCTTGGGGAAAAGAGAAACGAAGCGATTGGAGAGATAACGAGAGAATAAATACGAGGAGAATCGTGAACGACGAAAGAGAACTCGTAAAGGGGAAAAAAAAGAAAGGCCAGTTGAAAACGACGAGGAATCATCGTTTCCAGTCCGCAAATACAGTGAATCATACTCGTTATACAGAAAAGGACAAGAGAGAGAGATAAAAAATCTGTTTCGTAATTCAACACCGTTCGACACACGTTGCTTCGTCATAGTGTCGCTTCGTACGTAAGGGCCACAGAGTGAAACGGACAAAAAGCAAGAAAAAAAACGCCAGCAAAAAAGGGGAAGATAATGAGAGGGTCGGGAGAGGGAAAAAAAAGTCTCGGTCGAAACCAAGACGAGAAATAAGAGGCTTCCCGAGGGCGAGAGCGAAATTGAAACAAATACCAATTTCCTGCCACAAATCGCGATTATATTCATCCATCAATTAATTTAATTAGAAGCTGAAATCACCACGTCATTCCTCGACATCGTGGCTCTCGAAAATTGCGAGAAATAAAAATTCCAGGCGATGCATCTCAAAAATCTCAAGAAAATTTTGTGCTGAACGTTTTTTATTCTGAAAAATCCCAAAAATTTTGTCAGTGCAGCGAAAAAATTCTAGAAAGTCTCTTCGAAAAGTAAATTTTTGACATTCAATCGTAAATTTTGCTGAAAATTTCACTAAAAATAAAAAATATTAACGAAAATTTTGAAATTAGCCAAAAATTATTTTTATTTTTATTCATCCGAAAATTTTGTTGAAAAAAATCGTTTTTTTTGTTCGATTCGTTGGACTAAATGCCATTGCAGTCGGAAATTTTGCTGACGCTTCGTCAGGAATGGAAAATATTGTCGAAATAACGAAAATTTTGAAATTACCCAAAAATATTTTGTTCATCGTGTTCAACAAAATATTCAACAAAATTTCCAGTGTAAACACTCGCTTTTTTCTTCTTCATTCATTCACCATTCGTGTCAATCTCCCGCAGCCCATTTTCCATTCACGATGGCATGGCGTTTATAAAAGAAAAAGCTTTTAGCTCCGAGCCAAGTGAATAAGACGCTTTGAGACTCGAACTATTTTCTTTGCTGCGACCCTAATCCTCGAGTCTTATGCACAAGCACTGTCGCTGCTCGGACACGCAAGCATTTTTCCGTGCTCTCAATTCTCCATTCAATTTCTAAGTCTCCCATGGTGTCGAGAGAGCAAAAAAATCAAAGCACGATCAACGAAGATTCTGTAACACGTTGTCATCGCCTAATCTCGACTCGTTGACCGAGAAGTGTCTCGTTTTTTTTTTTCACCCACTCTTTGAATTTGCAAAGTCATTTTCGTCCAAATTTACTCAATTTCGACCGTTTTTTTTAAGAATATGGAAATTCTCTGAGTCTGGGTCAGGAGGAACAAAAATGAAACGCAGAATCGTCGATTATCGCGAGAGGAACTCGCGCGATCATCGACGAACCCGAGAGAGAGAGAAGGAAACGGAAAGGAGTAAAAAATTCTGATCGGATATCAAGCCTCAGGAAAGAGACGATGAGGAGCGAGAATAACGATGTCGTCAGTAGACGTGCGAACCCGGATCAACAATGTGTTGTGCAGGCTTTCAGGGCCTCATAAAACAAGCGACTCTCGCACGTGCAAACGACACTTTGTACGGCAAATACACGAGGCGAGAGAAAGATCCGGAAACTCCTTATTGCGTTTGGCATTTTTTTTCAAATCACTCCCACATTCCAGCGTCGTGTCGTTTTGTCTTGATGATAATCAGCCTTTTCAATCATTTCATGCAAAAAAAAAGGGAAAATTTTTGTTAAAAAGTGATAATTTCAGAAAATTTCGTTATTTTGAGAGTTTTTTTGGTTTCCGACGAATCTGTCAGCAAAATTTGAGATTGGAATGACAAAAATTTCTTTTCCAAAGAGACTTTCTGGAATATTTCTTGCTGCAATGCAAAAAACGCTGAGACTGAAAATTAAATTTTGTTAAAAAAACGTCGATTTTTTTGTTGAGCACGGTAAACTAAATATTTTTGGACAATTTCAAAATTTTCGTAATTTTGACAATTCTTTTGGTTTTTAACGGAACTGTGGACGAAATTTGCGATCGTATTGACAAAAATTTGCTTCCGAAGAGATTTTCTAGAATATTTCTCGCTGCAATGACAAAATTTTTGGCATTTTTCGAAAAAAACGTGAAGCCGAACGTATCCGACAAAAAATCGATTTTTTTTCAACAAAAATTCATTTTGAGTGAAAACAGCGCGGAATATTTTTGGATAATTTCAAAATTTTTGTAATTTCGACAATATTTTTGGTTTCTAATGAAACTGGCAGCAAAATTTGCGATTGGAATAACAAAAATTTGCTTCCGAAGAGATTTTCTAGAATATTTCTCGCTGCAATGACAAAATTTTTGGCATTTTTCGAAAAAAACGTGAAGCCGAACGTATCCAACAAAAAATCGATTTTTTTTCAACAAAAATTCATTTTGAGTGAAAACAGCGCGGGATGTTTTTGGGTAATTTCAAAATTTTTGTAATTTCGACAATATTTTTGGTTTCTAATGAAACTGGCAGCAAAATTTGCGATTGGAATGACAAAAATTTCCTTTCCAAAGAGACTTTCCTGAATATTTCTTGCTGCAACGACAAAAATTCTTGAATTCGGACGAATCCAAGAAAATTTTCGTCCCAGCACAAAATACTCAATAGGCAAAATTTTGAAAAATTGATTTTTCCGAATAAATCTGAAGAAAATTGTCGAGGAAAGTGAAAAATTGGATAAAAATCATTCGAGAATTATGACGAATATTTAATTTCATGATTCAGACCCGACAGTGGTCGCAAAATCGCGGGATCGTTTAATGAATTTGGAGGCTTTGACCGGTGGCTAATAACGATTGAATTTCACGCGCGCAGCGCAAAGAATCTCTTGCGAGAGTTTTCAAGCAGGATCGACAATGTTTTCTCTCGATTATTACGCGGATTCGTGCCCAGTTGCGATTACGGGGACGTTAAAATCGCGTTGTAAGTGGCAGTGCAAATAAAGCAGAGAAAAGAGGGAGACGAAAAAAAGGTGAAAAAGAAATTGTGGGAGGGAGAAGGAAGGGAAAATCAGGCGCGATCTATCGACTGTATTTACGTACATTAACACACAATTTTTGTTTCTCTCGGAAAGAAGCATGCTGGGCAGGCGAAAACTTTACGCCCTGATGTCAGCGATAATTTTCATTCCGCAGTGTACGAGCGTTTGCCTTACAGAGGCTTCGGTATAAACGAACGAGGCGATAGGCTAAAAAAGCCAAAAAATCGAGTTAAAAGAATAAAACGACGAGGGAGAGCGAGAGGGTGAGATGAAGGGAAGGTATCAAAATTTTTACGACTTATTTGCACGCGATGCAACGTCGTCGACGTCCAGCTCTCGTACACTCGCTCGTACACAGTCTTTTTTTTTTTTACCGTATGTGTACGATGTCAAGACAAAGCCACTTTACGGAAAAGAAAATTTTGTTGGCGACGTCACGATTGAACGTTTTTTTTTTTGAAAAATCAAAAATTTAGTCATTGCAGCGAGAAATATTTTGGAAAGTCTCTCCGAAAAGTCAATTTTTGTCATTCCAATCGTAAATTTTGCTGACAGATTCGTTAGAAATCAAAAATATTGTCAAGAATATGAAAATTTTGAAATTTTCCAAAATTATTTGGTTCGCCGTGTTTTTTTAAATGAAATTTAATTTTCAATGTGCGTGCTCCACACTGAAAACAAAATTTGATTGGGAAAAATCGATATTTTGTTGGATTCGTTGGACTCGACGTTTTTTTGAAAAATCACAAAAATTTTGTCATTGCAACGGGAAATATTTTGGAAAGTCTCTCCGAAGAGTCAATTTTTGTCATTCCAATCGTAAATTTTGCTGACAGTTTTGTTAGAAATCAAAAATGCTGTAAAAATTTGCAAAAAATATTTAGTTTACCGTTTTCAACAAAATATCCACGTTTTTCGACGAAATTTAATTTTTCTAAGCTCGATCGCCCATTTTTATTAGAATTTCGCTCTCGCAGCCAGCCAAATGAGGAAAGATAGTGAAATTTCTAAAGATGGACCACAAAAACGTCGCGAATAATTGGTTCGTTCGTCCTTTTTCTCTCTCCTCTTCTTATGCCTTCGTGTACACACTGTACACACAGATAAATGTGCTGCGTTGTGTGTGAGGCACAGGAATCGGGGTAGAAATCGGCGGGGCGTTTCATTACGAGTAATTGGCGTGGTTCTGACGCTGCGGTCTTTCCGTCTCCTGTGCTCTGTCCCCTTCTTGCCAGCAGGTATCCCAGGATACAGTATCATTTTCATAATGACGCCCTCTTCTTTCTCGAGTGCTCGGACGATGGCCAATGGGGAGTTCTATAGTGAGCGAGACAAAATCAAAAAATTAAGGACGTTGTTTGCAAAATTTTCTATCGATAGAATTCCCTTAAATTTGCACCACCCAAAGAAAATAGCGACGTCTAATAGCTCGAGCAATTTTAAGAGGTTTCGCCATGTACGAGTCGAGATATTTATTCATAAAAATCACAATTTTCAGTAGTTTCTCATAAAGAGCTCGTGTTAAAAGTTGCAATTTTCAACATTAAATATTTCGATTTCTAAACGGTGAAGCCTCTTAAAACTTTGCACACGCTTTCATGCAACATCGAAGAAGTTTTATTCAGTTCTTCAAAAGAATCGCTCGTAAAATATTTACGAAATTTTGGTTATTATATAAAAAATATAAATTACCTCGGAAAATCTTGAATTTAGAGTGTATGAGCAATTTTAAGAGGATTCACCGTGTAAAAGTCGAGATATTTATTCATAAAAATCACAATTTTCAGTAGTTTCTCATGAAGAGCTCGTTTCTAAAAGTTTCAATTTTCAACATTAAATATTCCGATTTCTAAACGGCGAAGCCTCTTAAAACTTTGCACACGATTTTATGCAACATCGAAGAAGTTTTATTCAGTTTTTCAAAAAAATCGGTCGTAAAATCTTTTCGAAATTTTGGTTATTATATAAAAAATACAAATTACCTCGGAAAATCTTGAATTTAGAGTATTTTGTTCTTTAGTCAATTGGTAACAACTTTTTTTTAATGAACTTGGGCTCGCAGACCATTTTGTAGGTAAGAAAAACTGAAAACAAACATTTAGATTTGACCGTCGCGGCATAGAACGTTGATAAGGCGAGATTGGGCTCTCTGCGCGGAAAGAGCATGAAAAAAGGAACTAGGAGAATATTAAGGGGAAAAAACAAGGTATCATCCTTACGGTTTCTTGTGCGTCGTAGTAGGAGCCTGTTTAAAAAACTTTATGCGTGTCCTGAGAGAAAAAAACACGAGGGGGAGAGAGCGCGAGTGACGATGGGTTCTCGAGCCAGTTTTCACTGATGCTGCTGCCTCGAGACCGGTAGCCTCGACGTCGCCACACAAGCTCTTTATGTGTGTATTATGTACTCGTGCATTCTGTATATTTATATATATTCGAAAGTGCATATATATAGTCGGTTCAGATGCAACCGAGCAAGGCTCTTTGCGGGAGAAACGAATGAGGAAAAAAGAAGACGACGAAAAAAATACAATCAACCACTTTAGTGTGACCCACTTCGCCGCTAAACTGGATGGCCCCATGAAACCTCCTCGCGGTGGGGGAAGGAACCGTTTTTCGTCTCTCCCGACGACGATATACAAACTTCGTCACGAACCCGCTACCGTGTTACTTTTCCACCTCGAGTCCTTCGAGCCTGCTCGCCCGACGATCAAACGTCCAAAAATTTGACGCAAACAGCTTTCGGAAATTCCGAAACTTTTGACGAATTTGTTGCCAATTTCCGCCTCGTCTCGACAAGAGTCCAAAAATTTGACGAAATAACGAAAACTTTTTGCTTTTTTTTTCTAATCTCGTTTGGAATTCATTTTTACAAATTTTTGTACGAATTTTATTCGCCAAAAATCATTCAATTAATTTCACGATGTTTTATATAAATTCAATTCACCAATCAAACCAATTTTTCAAATTTTTATGTGAATTCCATTCGCAAAAAATAATTGAATGAATTTTTAGAAATTTTGAATGAATTTTATTCGGCAAAAATCATTCAATTAATTTTACGAATTTTTATATGAATTTTATTCGCCAATTAAATAAATTTTACGAATTTTTATATGAATTTCATTCGCCAAAAATAATTGAATAAATTTTTAAAAATTTTGAATGAATTTTATTCGGCAAAAATCATTCAATTAATTTTACGAATTTTTATATGAAATTAATTCACCAATTAAATAAATTTTACGAATTTTCATATGAATTTTATTCGCCAAAAATAATTGAATAAATTTGACAAATTTTTTAATTAATTTTATATGAAATTTCAATTGGCAAACACAATTAAACAAATTTAATAAATTTTATTCAGCTGAAGTAAAAAAAATTCGTCAAATTGGCCGAAAATCATCGAATTGCATTCAATTCTGTGCAGTTTGCGTGTGACACGAAATGTCCTATGCACAAGTGTTAAAAATAAAAAGGGATAACCCAGAGGAGTGTTGCATAGAAAACTGACTTGCATTATCTCGCAAGGGCTACAATAGCACCTCAGCACTCGTTGGACACGTTTCGGTGTCGTAGGTGTAAGCCTCGAAGCGATGAATATCTGCGTGCTCGTAGAAAAATAGAAAAAAACGTTCTGAAAAGACGCGAGGACGAGATAAAGGGTCGACGATCCTCAAAGGGACGTGAAGCTGAAGAGAAAAAAAAACAGGGTCTAGATCGTCCTTTTCTGTTGCCCATTTTTTCTCTCCACTCTAAAATAAACCGAGTTCTGCATACGGTATAAAAGGTACAGGGGAGTCATTCCGGAGGACTTAACGACACGGTGACCTCGTTCCACAGGTGTCGAAAAAGGATCTTAATAGTTGCGTCCATTGTCCTTCATCAATTTCCCTTGCTTTTTTGTTCCCCACAAAAAAAACGAATTTAATTATCTTGATTCGATGATAATTCCGGGGCCAGCAAAAAAAACTGCATTCGAAATAGAATTTTGTGACCACGCGTAAGGAATTTTGGATAATTTCGAAATTTTCGAAATAATACGAAAATTTTGAAATTATCCAGAAATCCTTGCGCGTGGTCGACAAAATGTTGACGTTTTTCGACAAAATTTCATTTTGAATGCAGTTTTTTCTCGCTGCAATGAAAAAATTTGAGTGATTTTTCAAAAAAACGTCAAGTCTCCAAGGAAATATCGATTTTTTTCAACAAAATTTTCTTTTCAGTAGATTATTGGTTGGTTTCGTTTCGGTATTCTCTTCGGAAAGCAAATTTTTGAAAAATTACGAAAATTTTGAAATTATCCAGAAATTTTTATTTTGAATGCAGTTTTTTCTCGCTGCAATGACAAAATTTGAGTGATTTGTCAAAAAAACGTCAAGTCTCCAACGAAATATCGATTTGTTCCCACAAAATTTTCTTTTCAGTAGATTTTTGTTTGGTTTCGTTTCGGTATTCTCTTCGGAAAGCAAATTTTTGAAATATTACGAAAATTTTGAAATTATCCAGAAATCCTTACGCGTGGTCGACAAAATATTGACGTTTTTCGACAAAATTTCATTTTGGATGCAGTTTTTTTCGCTGCAATGACAAAATTTGAGTGATTTTTCAAAAAAACGTTAAGTCTCCAAGGAAATATCGATTTTTTTCGACAAAATTTTCTTTTCAGTGGATTATTGTTTGGTTTCGGTGGGACGTACAATTCCGGGTGCAAGAACCCGTTTATCGGTAACATTAAGTTGTGAGTGTGTGTGTAGAGAGAGAATTGAGTGCACACGTGAAGAAAGAGAGGCTGGAATAGCCCGGGGAGCAGCAGAGGAGAAAAGATATCAGCTGAGAGTTGGGTTGGTCGCGTCGGAGCGCGCGAGACCTTGCTCCGTCTCGAAGCTTCAATATAAATAAATACACATGAAATTCTGTTTATATATGTATATGATGTATGTATGTTAAGTATATATGAGAATATAATATGTATTTGTGTATATAGATATATATTGAGATAGTCGAAGCGAGCTGGAGGATCGCTAATGGGCATGGGGCCCTAAGGGGTCCTACGCTACTGCTGCTGTTGGTGTGCAGCTCGACCAGAAGAGCTGGCTCAGCTGCACTTTGCTGTTCCCTCCACCCTGTCGCGCACTGCTCACTCCCGAGAGCGTTTCTGTTTTTCGCTTTGCCCTCATCCACTCCCTCTCTCTTTCTTGCTCTCTTATAGTTTCGTTTGTGTCCGTGACGCTTCTCTCTGCTGCGACCAGGTTCAATATCTTGCAGCCTTTCTCTGCTCTTCCCTCTTGCACTCGCTCCCTTCGCACACTCTTTCTCCGCGATCGTCCATCGAGCTCAACTCTTCCCCTCGCTTTCTCGCTCTCTTTCTCGCTGTGGCGCACTCCCGTTGGGAAGATGTGGCTATCGGGCACGATGCAGTGCCCTCGGGCTATCAGCCACTCGTGTTTACATCGGGCAACTGCACTGGCGATCCTGGACACTCTGCAAGCAAAGTTAGGGGAGAATAGAAAGAGGGAGAAGAAGCTACCGATTTCTGCGCTACAGAAAAAGCCACACCGCGGCCCTCGTTCAACCAGGGGCAAAAAAAACTGCGCTGAAAAGAAGATTTTGTTGGTGGACAAACATTTTTTTGAAGAATCGCCAAAATTTTGGCATTGCAGCGAGAAATATTCTAGAAAGTCCCTTCAAAGATTCAATTTTTGTCATTCCAATCGTCAATTTTGCGAACAGTTTCGTTAGGAATGAAAAATATTGTCGAAATTAGGCAAATTCTGAAATTATTCAACACTTAATCAATTATTTTGTTAATTAATTCATTATTTTTATTCTCCATTTCATTTATTTATATTATTAATTTTATTTATTTTATTAGAAATGAAAAATATTGTCGAAATTATGAAAATTTTGAAATTATTCAACACTTAATCAATTAGTTTGTTAATTAATTCACTATTTTTATACTCCATTTCATTTATTTGATTTTATTTATTTTATTAATTTTATTAGAAATGAAAAATATTGTCAAAATTATGAAAATTTTGAAATTATTCAACACTTAATCAATCAGTTTGTTAATTAATTCATTATTTTTATTCTCCATTTCATTTATTTGATTTTATTTATTTTATTATAAATGAAAAATATTGTCAAAATTATGGAAATTTTGAAATTATGCAACACTTGATCAATTAGTTTGTTAATTAATTCATTATTTTTATTCCCCATTAAATTTATTTGATTTTATTAATTTGATTAATTTTATTAATTTTATTAATTTTATTAATTTTATTTATTCCATTTATTTGATTTATTCAAATATTTATTATTTATTGTTTAATTTATTTATCAAAACAATTAACGAAGTAATTATTTTAAGCCCGCAGTCAAAATGACGAAAATTTTGAAATTATCGAAAAATATTAAGTTCAAGAAAATATCGACGTTTTTCGACAAAATTCAATTTCCAGTGTTGCGACTCGAGACACAGCCAGGGCTCTCGAGTGATCAGGAGCCCAAAATCTCTAGGAGTTTCGATGTCACACTCGAGTGTATATGCAACAAAGAAAAAAGCAAAAGAAACGGGACTCTCGAAGGCCCTCAAAGATTTGTCAAAACAAAACGAACCTCGTGGCTTTCGTCGAGTCACGTTTTAAGGGCGTAGAGCTAAAAAAAAAAAAAAAGGCTTTGGGAGGTGGGGGAAAGATACGGAAAAGAAGGAGAAGAAGGAGCGAGAGGGTGTTGTGGTTCGGAGGAGCCTACGCAGAAGATGAACCAGCTGGACCGACAGGCATCTCGCTCCTCCTCTAATTTTTCTCTTGCTCCCGTTCGCGTCCTCCTTCTGAGAAATAAATTAGAAAAAAGTGGGAGACCGAGGGGAACGAGAGCCACAACAACCGTCTCCCTCCTTCTCTGCTTTCATTCTCGCCCTCCTTTTTCAATTCTCCCTGCCACTGCAGCTCTTGCTGGACCCTCGAGAAAAGGATCAAAATACAAAGTAATTACGACCCAAGAGATTTCTGACACCGCAGAGAGACGCGCCAGCTCGATCGAGAGGAGCCAATCGAGACGAGACCTCTTCGCGTGTATATCCCGGATCCGCTATTCTGGATTACTCGTTAGCCTTGAGAAAACCTCGGGGATGCTCAAACGTGCTGAAGAAATCAAGGAAAATCCTCCAACTTTTCTTTTCCACGCGCTTAATTTATTTTATGCGAAAAATCGCATTCGAAATCAATCCGCAAATTCTGGATCCGGAAAAGCTCTGAACAAAAATCAATAAAAATCCATCACGCACTCGCGTGTTCGAAAAAGCAAAATTTTCAGATTCCTGACGCAGAAAACGTCGCGAATGAGTTGAGGGAGAAGATTTTTGACAGGAAACTCGAGGATGCTGGCTCGCGAACAAACGAACGTTTAATTTTCTTGAAAGTACGTCAAGGAAATTATTTTTAATGTAAATATTATTATTAATTATAATGAAATTATATTTCAATTAAATTAATTAGATATTTTATCAAATACGATTATAATTTTATTGAATTTTGATAAAATTTTATTAAATTAATGTTATTAAATAGAAAATTCGATAAAATTATCATTTCGTTTTTAACTAAAACTAAAATTAATTTAAAATTTCATTGAAACAAAATATTTAAGTTTACATTAGAATTTTATTTAAATTAAAATGAATGATGAAAATAATAAAATGAAATGATGAAAATTAATAAAAAAAAAAAAATGTTCAAAAGTATTTTTTTGTCGCAAGTGCACGAAAACAAAGTTGGGGCTGATTTTTTATTCATTTATTCGATTGTTTTCGTGCTCAATTGGCAATATTCAAAAGACGGAGTAAAAAAAAAAAAAAAATCTCAACGCGGTTCAAAGAACTCGATTACCGCAGGACTGAACGATCGCGTTTTTGCCTCGTTTTGTGCCTGGCAAATATATAAAGTGTAATAACGGCTATCCCGTGAGCTCGCGACCACGGCTCTCCAGAAAAACGAGAAATAAACACGACGTAAAAAAAAGAATAATAAAAAAAGGAAAAAAGGAAAAAACGAACGAGCAACAACGCAGTAGCGCGAGCAAGGCTGCAAAATCGAAGAGAAAAATCCATGAAACACCTGACTGAAATTACGAGCTACGCGCTAATGGTAATAACCTTCCAGACCCCGGAGTTACAATCTCATGGTATTAACGAGTCGTCGCACAAAATAAACGCAAACGATCAAATAGAGAGATATTAAAAAAACGACCAATCACAAAAACCTAATCTGTGTGTATTTCGCTCCCAAAACTGCAAAACTCTCGGGCGACTCAAATCCCTGATTCCAGCTTCACTTTTGGGTCCAGCCTAAAAGATAAATTAATTAAAAATAAAAATTAATGAATGATTGAATGAATTTTAGTAAAAAAAATCACGATTTAGATGTTCCAAAGTGTCTGGTCCATTTTTTCCAGGTTTGTGCAGTTTCAATGACGCAAAAATCTGGAAATCATTTTTCTGCTGCATTGGGAATGAAAATTTGTCGAAAAAAAAGGTCAAAATTTGGCTGAACACGGTGAATCAGAATTTTTAGATAATTTTAACGTTTTCGGTACTTTGGAAGTTTATTCGCGGTTCGAAAATATTTCTTGCTGCGATGACAACATTTTTGAACTGCGAAAATGAATTTTTTTCAAAAAACTTCGATGAATTCGAAATTTTCGTTATTTTTACAATATTTTTTATTTCTAACGGAACTTTCAGCCAAATTTGCGATTGGGATGACAAAAATTTTTGAGTTTTTTCAAAAGAATATTCTTTCTAGTCAGTTTTGAAAGTTTTTCATAATTTTATTCGATAAAAATGATCGATTTTTAACCCCGATGAAAATTTAGCAATTAAACGTGAAACAAAGTTGAGTTTGCGGTCGATTCGGATGGTCCGAGTGAGCCGAAGGTTGGGGATACAATTTTGTCATGGTCGGAGAGCAACGTCGAGAGAGGCGTACGACCAACGCACGCGTGAGTCCCCGCGCGCGATCACTTGACGCACGAACCCATATGGGTGAACTCTGGAGACGAACCGCAAATGAAAGCGACGTTGAAGCAAAACGCGGGAGAGAGGGAGAGAAATAGAGAGAAACGAGGCGATGAGGGAGCGAAAAGGGAACACGACGAGCAAAGCCACGAGAGAGCGAGGAAAAGAGAGAAAAGGAGGAGAGACAGAGTGCCGGAGAGAGATTGAGGAAAAGAGAAGCGAGAGCAACAAACTCGCCTCCGATGCACGCGCAAACACCGCGAGAGACCGCATCGTTTTAATACGTGTCTACACGCACGGTCCTCGTCGTCGTCGTCCAAGAAACGAGGGGAAAAGAAGACACGCGAGAGAGAGGCAAAAGGAACTTGAGCGATTCGCCTTTTCTCGTTCGCCAACGACACTCTCCCTTTCTCGCGATCCTCCCTCCCCGCGCCCCCAATTCGTACACGATCCTGGATTTTCTTTGACCGCGCAAACGAGCGGACATCGGGCACGTAGAATCTTAAAAAAAGTATCGCGAATAAATCCCAAAATTGACCTCAATGTCCAATTCAAATTCAATGAAATCAGTTTTCATTCAAAATTTTGTCAAGTCTCAATTTTTTCGAACGGCGAACTAAATATTTTCGGATAATTTCAAAATTTTCGTTATTTCGACCAAATTTTTCATTTCTAACGAAATTGTCAGCAAAATTTACGATTGAGATGAAAAAATTCGCTGCAATGACAAAATTTTTGTGATTTTTCAAAAAAAAAAAAAACGTTTGATCGATATTTCCCAAGAAAATTTTCTTTCCAGTAAAGGCGACGCTGATAAGGGTCGACGAGTGGCGGAGCGTTCCCTTGAAACACGTAAAAGAAATGGCCAAGATTAAGTACACGTAAAAGAGAGACAAAAATGATGATCAAGAGAGCGAGACGAGAAACATAACGGACGAATGAAAAAAAAAAAGAAAACAGCAGTAAAAAAAAGGGAAAGAAAAATAAAAGACGATAAAGTGAGTTGAGGTCTTGTCCCCTGTTCGGGAGAGCTCCGTTGCAGTGCAGCGTTGCACCGAGCCGGGGGGAGAGTCGAAGAAAAGAGAGAAAGACTCGGGTTTGCGGTGGGGCGGAGGGGGGAGCAGGATTACAGTGAAAAGAATAAAAGAGCAAGTGAGTAAGAGGGAAAACAAAACGAGCGGGGAAGCGTGCAAGAGACAGAGACCGAGTTTATCCTCGGCAAGGGGAAAAGGAGGAAAAGAAGGGGGTGGGAGGGGGGAGGCTGCACGTTTCACGCACACGCGTGCCCAAACCGGTTTAACCACCTCATCACGAACAATCTCCTCGCGTTACTCCTTTTTTTATCCTTTTTTCACTTTCCCCTCCCTCGGGAGGCTCTCCCTCCTCGTTTTTCTTGCCAGTTCGTTTTTCTTCTCTCCCTCTCTCCTCACCATTCCTCGCTATCTTATTTTCTCCTTCTCGAGATGTAACTGTCCTCGTCGTTGGCTCGACGTCGTCCGAGACACTCTCTTTGTTCACGAGAGGCAATCAGCCGGGGCCTGCCACGATAACGGGCCTTACTACTACTCTTTCGTAATCCAAGACACCAACACACGCGCGAGCATCAAGCACCAACGCGAGTTGTCTCTGTTCAACGCTCTGCGACGTACCGAATTTTCAATATCAATATAAATTCTCGTACACACACACACACGTCAGTTTCGTCTCTTGGAAATAAACAAACGAGTGGGTGACGAGCAAGGGAATAAATTCTAAAGATAAGCACTTTTTGTTTCTTTCTGTTTTTACTCTGTGTGTCCAATCGAAATCACTGTGCCACTTATTGCTCGCGTATGATC
Source organism: Diadegma fenestrale (assembly GCA_037043255.1). Lineage (NCBI taxonomy): Eukaryota > Metazoa > Arthropoda > Insecta > Hymenoptera > Ichneumonidae > Diadegma > Diadegma fenestrale. Next base: position 3,412,533 of record CM073312.1, read on the forward strand.
GTTGATGCATTTGATGAAGAGACTCGTCGAGTTTCAAGTGCTCCAGTCCCAGCACCAGAGTCTCTCATTTTTTTAAATCCCAACACACATGGCACGTGGTCGCGCATCGATTCTTTGCCAAGTGAATTACTCAATTTCTACAGCATTCGCAAAGAAAATTTACTACGAAAAGATCGATTTTTTTTTTGGATACGTTCGTCTAAACTTTTTTTTTTGAAAAATACCAAAAATTTTGTCATTGCAGCGAGAAATATTTGAGAAAGTCTCGTCGAAAAGCAAATTTTTGTCAATTCAATCGCAAATTTTGCTGACAGTTTCGTTAGAAATGAAAAATTTAGTTGAAATTACGAAAATTTTGAAATTATCGAAAAATATTTAGTTCGCCGTTTCGTTAAAACGCAAAAATACTGTCAAAATTACGAAAATCTTGAAATTATCCAAAAATATTCAGTTCGCCGTTTCGTTAAATCCCAAAAATACTTTCAAAATTACGAAAATTTTGAAATTATCCGAAAATAAATTCATTAGTTTGTTAATTAATGAGGAATTTTCATTTTTTATCGATTTATTTTATTAATTCATCAGAACAATTGATGAACTGAGTAATTTAAACACGCAGTCAAAATTGAAAATTCTAAAAGTATCAAAAAATAAATCAATTAGGCTGCTAATTGATTAATTATTAAATTTTTCCTTCATTTATTTGATTTATTTACTAAAACAATTAAATTAATCAATTCAAACACGCAGTAAAAATGCCAAAATTATTCAAATCATCTAATAATTAATGAGTTAGTTAATTAGCTCGTAAATTAACTAATTATTGTTATTTTCTAGTCATTTATCAATAAAATTGATCAACTAATTCGCACTCGCAGTAAAAATAACGAAAATCGAAGTGTTTTGACAAAATTGAATTTTCCGTGATGCACTGACGCGTGCATAATGGGTGCATCCGCGCAGATGGAACGAAACTATTTCTAGAGTCGATGCGCCGTTGTCAACGCGCGTGACTGACTCATAAATTTTCCTAGAAATCAAAACACACCCTGCAAGCCAATAATTGGTCGAATATAATTAATAATGAGGCCCATTTTCATAGTTTCTTCCCCGTGAATGTGTGCGTTTGAGTATTCCGCTCAGTACGTTATTCGCGAGTTGATTTCATGAGATACATTCACCGACAACAATATAAACAAAATACAGATATATCTGTGCGGAGATAATGACGAGGAAACGCTAAAAGTCTGAGCAGCGGTGGAAAGAGATTTTGATAAGTCAGGAGAGAGAGAGAGAGAGAGACGCGTTTGCTGGTTCGCATTTGTCGTTTCCATTACCTAATATCGGCCCGTGAAAAAATTGCCGACGCTTGAAATGCGGCCGATGTCCGGGGCAATACTGGGCCGCCAACCATTGGCACCAACCGTTGGGCCTGAACATGGCCCAACGTATTTGCCTATGCTTGAGGAACGCTAAGGTTCAGCATCGGTTCAGACGGCCGGCCGAGCCTAGGCCAATCGTTGGCTTATAAACGTCGGCCGACTGTTGGCGTCGACTGTTCGCCCAATATCGGACCGATACTGCTGTCTGTTGTTTACCCTGTAGTCGATTCCGCTATCGGCGGCTGACAAAGGGCCCAGGCTAAGCCGGCATTCATTTTGGAAAGGCATCTCACGACACATTATTTATCTACTCATTTTTGCTCATTTGCGGCAAAAAAACATAAGTTTTATATTCGTATATAATATACCACAGTATATACGGACTATCAAACGTATTATCAAATTTAAAATGGAAAATTTGTTGTGAAGCAAAATTACAAAGTATCGACGGGATATGCAGAAGGTTTCCACGACAAATACATCAAAACGTATTTTAAGTTTTATATGCGTACTACCATATCATGTATACGCCAAAAAACTTATTTGAAATATTTCACAACAATGCGTTTTGATTAATTGATCGTGCAATATTTAGGCATATCCCGTCGACATTTAATATATTTAACAGTTTGTGGAAAAAATTCTGTTGATATATATTTCTTGAACAAATTTTGTCAAGACACGAGTGGTGTAGTGGGTAGCGTCGACGACTGCGAACGAGAGATGGGTGGGTAAGGCGGTTCGAATCCCCGATCGACACGAAATTTTTCTGCGATCCAATTGTAAAATGCGAGCGCCCAAGACAGTCGAGTACAATCGTGAAGGCGAAAAAGCGCCTACACGACTGTAAATAAATTTTTCAAAAAAAAAAAATCATTTTTTGACAGTACTTGCTCGACGGTTGGCTGAGCGTCGGCCCGTTGTCCTGACCAACGCTGGGCCAGTACTGTTCCCAAGCTGTAGCCAACCCTCGGACCGCTGTTATCACTCCAACGCTGATCCAGTGGTTGGCCGATCGGTTTCGCCAACGGTCGGACAACCGTCAAACACGGTTGGCACAGTACTGGGCAACGCTTGGGCCATTCGGCCATTTTTTCACGGGGGGGGGTGGAGCGCGCGCGGAGTGTGCAAAAGCGAGGTGTTCCCTGAGGGCTTTTCTGCATGCGCACAAAGATTCAGGTCGTCGTACGCATGAGCGCACACTCCGCGCACGGAATTATTACGAAATATCTTGGCATTATGTGTATCTGTATAAAATATATAATATTTTATATATACATATACATGTTTATGTGGATAAATGAATGTATATATGTACGTAATAACATTGCAGTTAAAAAGACGATAGAGGCGTAGGTACTTGTTCGTATAGAGAACGCCACAAAGTACCAAGAGCTCCCTCGCCCCAATGGACCAACTCAAGAGACTGCATATGCAAAGACTTATTATATACGATGCTCTATACATATACACTTTGTTGCCTTTTTTCCTATGCCCTGTGTACAGTAAATCTAGTCAGTTTACGATTAACACAGAGATCTTTACTTCTCTCTCTCTCACTCTCTCGGTCTTTCTCTCTTTGTGCTCGTCGACGAATGCACAAAGATAGTCGAATCAGCCTATACGACGATCCAATCGCTTATTCAAACGGCGAATTATTAATGGCGAAATGTCCATTTTAATCATTCGCCCCGGGCCACTTTCTATACGCGATTTTCTTAAGAGCTCAATTTTTAATCATTTTTTTTTTTAATGCCCTCTAAAAATTTGATTTCGTCCAAAAACGTCGATTTTTTCAATTTATCGGTTCTGAATAAATGAAATAAATAAATAAAAGGAAAAATAATAAATTCATTGACAAGATTTAGGGAAATAAAAATTGAACGTTCTTAAATAAAAATAATTTCAAAATTTTTCGTCATTTTGACCATATTTTTGGTTTCTAACGAAACTATCAGCAAAATTTACCACAAAAATTTAATTTTCGAAACGTGAGGCAGCAAAAAATTGGTGAAAATTTGATTTTTATTTATTTTTTTGAAGGATTTTTATAAAAATAAAAATTGAACGTTTTTAAATAAAAATAATTTCAAAATTTTCGTCATTTTGAGTAGTTTTTGGTTTCTAACGAAACTATCAGCAAAATTTACCACAAAAATTTAATTTTCGAATCGTGAGACAGCAAAAAATTGACGAAAATTTGATTTTTGTTTATTTTTTTTTGGAGTATTTTTGAAATTATTGAATTCAGAGAGTTTGGTTCGTGCTGGGGTAATGCACGAGCCATACGTTGGCACTACCGGGGTTACGCATTCTCGTGCGTGCACCGAGTTGTCTCGAAGTGTGTATAGTAACCTAGAAAAGTCAGCATCGTCGCAAAGCACATAGTATTGGCGCGATTACATATTTATCGGGTATATTGTGGGTATACATAGAATGAGATAATGGGCGAGCGCGAGACGTGTCGAATGAAATGTACGTTCTCCGCGCGAGTGATATGGAACAGATATAAACGCTCGAGATCGCGATATGAAGAGATCACGAGAGAGGAAGGCGCGGGGGGGGGGGGGGGGGGGGGGGATGCAGGGAGGTCAGAATGGAGATGCAGAGGCGTTGCATTTATACTCGCGAGTGTTGCACTACTTTCGCCGTTTGCTCGCTGTTCGCACCCTCCTCTGGCGTCAATGCCATCGTTTTTGTCTCTGCCTCGGTCTCGCTCTCGGCTCTTGAGGTATTAGCATCGCAAATCGACATTATTAAGATTTCTTTCAAAATTTTCAACATTTTCGACACTAAAACTGAAAATTTTCTCGTATGAAGAAATTTTTTTTCATTTTCCTCACCCAAACGCGGGAAATTCGAATCACGATTCGTTAAAAAGTTGCAAAAATCGAGTTGCAATGAAAAATTTGTTTACGATTTTTTTTTGCAGATTGCCAGAAAGGCTGGGAGCCGAAATTTTTTAAGAAAAATCCTAAACTCATTTTTTTGCAACTCATAAACGAAACGCGATTCGAATTTTCACGCGTTTGGATGGGAAAAGTTAAAAATTGGTCAGAAAATTTTTCTTGGTAGCAGAAAATTTTTGATTTTGGTGTCAAGAATTTTCATGGAAAATTATTAAAAATTGTTTTTATTACGAGAAATCCTCGTTTGACTTTTATCCGTTGAAAATTAATCGAAGCCAACAAATCAATTTGGACTTTGCACTGAAATTTTTTTTTAAATAGGTGGAAAAAAAGTTTGCCATAAAAAGCTGCAACTTTGTAGAAATAGATTGAGAAGGAATGATTTTAAAAATAGTTCATAAATGGAATAAAATGCATAACAAAATATCGTGGCGTATCAGAGAGTAGGAAAAAAAAAAATTGTCTCGTTAATGCGATGACATGCATATGCCAAGAGTCAAGAATCCTTGCATCAGCGAAACGAGTCTCGGAAAATTGCCTCGGCATAAATATATGACGATATTGTGATTTTTTTTCTCCTGGCGTGATTTTTCCGCTCGATAATAAACGTCGCGATGTAAATATTGTACGATCACCTTTTCATTATTTTCTCGATGTTTTTACCGTTACTCGCGGACGATTCATTGAACTGCCTCGCGCGATTATCGGCCACGAGTCTCTGCTCCTGGTCATTCAATACGCAGTGTGACGTCACTAAACGTACGTACTCGTTACATTACATATATCCGTCACTAGTCGAGCTCGCGACAGTAAGCTCAATCGACGTGACGATTAACATAAACAAGTTTTTTTTTAGCGTGGGCGTCTCCGCCAGATCTCTATTTTCTGCATCTCGTTCCAGCACCATCGAACATAATTATCGTCCATTTTTTTTCCTGCCAAAGATCGATTACATTTTCTGTATTATTTATTTATTATTTAAAAATTGCACCGAGATATTAATAACTGAACAAAAAAATTGGCACGAAATTTGAATTTCATTAATAATCAATAATTAATGACATTTTTTAATTAAGTTTTACGAGTTGAGAAATTTGTCTCATTAATTTTCGTATTTGATGAAATTTTCCGCAATTTTTAACGATGCACAGTTTTTTTTTTCGAAACCAAATCCGTTCCTATTTTTTTTTTTGGGAAAATTCGAGGGTTGGGGTGAAAAAGAAAGAGAAACGGAATCGAATTTGGACCAAAAAGCCCCATTTTTATAAATAGGTGAAAAAAAATTTGAATTTCATTAGAAAACAGTAATTAATGATATTTTTTTAATTATTTTTTACGAATGAAGAAATTTGTCTCATTAATTTTCGTATTTGATGAAATTTTTTGCAATTTTTAACGAGTTACGGTTTTTTTTTCGAAACCAAATCCGTTTCGATTTTTTTGGGAAAATTCGAGGGTTGGGGTGAAAAAGAAAGAGAGACTGAATCGAATTTGAACCAAAAATCTTCATTTTTATAAATAGGTGAAAAAAAATTAGCAAGAAATTTGAATTTCATTAGAAAACACTAATTAACGATATTTTTTCTCATTAATTGTCGTATTTGATGAAATTTTTGGTAATGCTCCAAAATGGACCATTTTTTTTAACGAAATCACTTGGGATTTTTTTGGGAAGAGTCGAGGGTTGGGTTGGAAAAGAGAGAGAGCAAATTTGGTTGAAAAAGTGACAGAAAAAAAATGGAGGAGGAAAAGATTTTTTAAAAAACGCGAATGGTACGATTTTGTCTGGTTTTGATTCAGTTGCACGTAAATGCATACACGTCTCTCGACGTCGCTGCACTGTGGCTATGATGTCGAGAATATCGTTGGTGGGGATTCTGGATGCAGGTGCTGGCCTTGGGCTGCCTAACACCAAGAGACCACAATCTCTTCGTGCCTTACCAAGCAGCAGCAGCAGCAGCAGCAGCAGCAGAAACAGCACGTAGTAAAATCTCCAATGGTGTGCACTGTGCAAAATGCACACATTCGTACGAATCTCTCGAGCCTCATACAAATTCACTAAATAAGTGTGCAGTTACGTTTTTTTTCAAGTCTGTCTTGGTTTCCAATCCACCACCTCGAAAATTTGCTGTATACGTACGTTTCAAATAATCTGTTGAATTTTCTTTACCTCCTGGACATTGCACACGCTATATCGACGATTCTACGATACTCTCGACGTTTTCAAACGCTTACCAATATATGCTCACGACACACACGCACACACACACTTGGATCTCAATGCAGTCCTTTGTTTAGAAGGCATTTCGAGTATCATTGAAATACTGACGTTTTGCCTGGTTTACCTCATGCCAGCATTGTCCTCTCTGCAATCTAATCCGATTGAAAATTGTCTCCGCAATTAATTATGCGGATAATTATTATTGTAAGAACATTTTCATGAACAAAATTATGAATTTTTTGGAAAACTCGTCAATATTTATTAATTATACAAAAAATTATCATTATAAGAAAATTTATTTGAATTAATTTGGAATAATTATTGTTGTGAGGAAATTAATTTGAACAAAATTATAAATTTCTCAAAAAACGCTTCGAAATGAATTAATTATTAATAATAATTATTATCAGACCATCATTATGAATTAATTTTGAATAATTGTTATTATAAGAAAATTATTATAAGTAAAATTGTGAATTTCTCAAAAAACGCTTTAATAAGAATTAATTACGAAAAATTCTCATTATAAGAAAATTAATTTGGAATCGTAGGAAAATTAATGACAAAAAAATTATGAATATCTTAAAAAATGCTTTGAAATGAATTAATTATAAATAATCATAATTATTAGAAAATCATTATGAATTAATTTGGAATAATTGTTGTTATAAGAAAATTATTATGAGTAAAATTGTGAATTTCTCAAAAAACGCTTTAATATGAATTAATTTCGAAAAATCATCATTATAAGAAAATTAATGACAACAAAATTACAAATTTATCTCAAAAAACGCTTTGCAATGAATTAATTATGAATAATGATTGTTATTAGAAAATAATTATGAATTAATTTGGAATAATTGTTATTATAAAAAAATTTTTATGTGGAAAATTGTGAATTTTTTAAAAAACGCTTCAATATGAATTAATTATAAAAAATAATAATTATAAGCAAATAATTTTGAATTAATTATAAATATTTGTTGTTAGAAGAAAATTTTTGTCTATAAAATTCTGAATTTCTCGGAAATTTCACACTCAACCGTCGCTTAATTCGTTCCTAAAAAAAAAATAATAAAAATATTGAAAAAAAATAAATAAAAAATGTCATTTTTGGAGAAATTTTTATAAGCGTTTTTTTTTTTGTAATTTGAAACTTTTCGGCCTCATTACTGGAAATAGTTTTGATCGGTTCATTATGGAGACATTGAGTTTCGAATTTTTGCAATTTGCGTGAAATATAAAGGAGAACGCGCGGGGAATGATCGCCGGGGATCAAAGATCGAATTTGATTTACGTTTAGAGTTTGACCCGAGTCTGACAATCGACGAATGGTCGAAGCGACGACGTAGCGAGGTGGTGTCCGTTGTAAGCAGCCTATTCTATGGCTTCCCATTTAGCACCGAGAACTCGACGCGATATACAGCCAGAGCTCGGTGCGCGCGGCAATAAAAAGTAACGGGCCGCTCCCGCAAGACCTACGATGATTACCACACATTTGATTTCGCAGATTCTTTCGCGAGCTTGGATCTATAAAATCTGTGAGTAATGGTCGAGTTTGCGAGAGCGAAGCTTCTCGATTTTCGCTGAAAAAGAATTTGCAGAAAAGCCCAAAATCCGGACAGAGAATCGCCACGTAATTTTAATCGATCGGGAGCCAAATTAATCGGCAAATCAAAATTCAATTTTGTTGAATCCAGCGAACTAAATATTTTGGGATAATTTCAAAATTTTCGTCATTTCGACAATATTTTTCATTTGTAACGGAACTTTCAGCAAATTTACGATTGGAATGACAAAAATTTACTTTCCAAAAACATTTTCCAGCATGTTTTTTGCTGCAATGACAAAATTTTCGAGATTTTTCGAAAAAAACGTTTAGTTTGACGTTTCCAACGAAATATCGAGCTTTTTTAACAAAATTCTCTTTTCAGTGTATTGGACGTGTGTGTGCGACCAAGTTTCTTCGTATTTTACTCCGAGCAGCCGATCCAAGCGGACGAGAGACGCACTCGCACTCCCGTATCTCTCTCCCTGTATAATATGAACATAAATACATTGACATAAACCGAAGAATAAGAGAAAAAGATCGAGACAGAGAGGGAGCGAGTTCGTAACGCATGAGTAAAACTTGGATGCAAGCACAAGAGAAATATAACGTTCTGTACACGTTAAAATGTGTGTTTATGTACGAGGCATTTCAGGATTTACCGAGCCATCAATTTTTTTCCAAAAAAACAACATAAAAATATTTTTTTTCAATTTTATCCTATAAAAAAAAAATCAAACGACTTTTACATTTTTTTTTCACTTTGTCTCGTAAGTTTAAAATTATTTCTACACCGAAAATTGAATTTTGGCAAAAAAAAATCGTTGGCAAACCAAATATTTTCGGATGATTTCAAAAATTTTCGTAATTTCGACAACATTTTTCGTTTCTGCCAAAAATTTCCTTTCCGATGCAATTTTTTGCTGCAACGACAACATTTTTGCGATTAAAAAAAAAAAAATTTTTCTCGCGACATGTCCAACAAAATTTCGATCTTTTCCAACAAAATTTTCTGTTCAGTGATACGAAAAATGAAAAATTGTCGAAAAATCTACGGAAAACATGAAAAAACGTAATTTTTTGAATTTCCTCGATTTTTTACGGTTCTCGATTAAATTGGCTATAAAATTCGAAGGAATTCGAAAAAACTAGAAGAGCCGGGAAGAAAAATCGTATAAAAGTTGAAAGTTATGGGGGCGCGGGGTTGATTCCGTATGGAAAATCCCATAGGTTGATGGCAGGACGTAGGTGCTGTCTAGGGATGGCGTCAGCGAGACTGGCGCGGATTTATCCTGCGCTTAGCGCGCTCACCGAGGCCACCTATTAGCGTTATTGTGTACATGATTATTATTATCATTATGATTATTATTAGACGGAAAGTTAGAGACGCGAGAGTTTTATGCAAAGCAGGTACTTCGCACACATGTGCGTGTGAAACGAGAGGAAAAATGAGGAGCGAGGGGAAAGAATTGGAAATAAAATAAACGAGGCAGAATTTGCTTCAGTTTTTCTCAACGTTTCGTCCTCCAAGAAATTCTTTGCGGTGAAAATTCAATTCAACTCTAGAAATTAATTAATTAATTTTACAAGAATAAAAAATAAAAAATTCGATCGCAGAATCGATAATTTCAAAATTTTCGTTATTTTGACAATATTTTTCATTTTTAACGAAACTGTCGGCAAAATTTACGATTGGAATGTCAGAAATTTGCTTTTCCAGAATATTTCTCGCTGCAATGACGAAATTTTTGGGATTTTTGAAAAAAAAAACGTTTAGTCGAACAAAATATCAATTTTTTTTAAGTTTCTTGTGAATTTTTGTTTGTTTTTTTGCTTATAAATCAATTCCAATCGCGAGAGAATCGAAGAGCTCGTCGCTTTTGTGAGAGACTCTTAAGGATCTTTGCCTCGCTTTCTTTCTTTCTTTCTCGCTCGCGGAGGCTCTCTCTTGAGTTAAATCGAGAGTGAGGCTCGTGACGTCAGTGGTGACCACGTGTATCACGTAGTACTACGACGACGAGGCAGTCCGATCATCTCGCTCTCTTTCTCCTCGTCTCCGCAGCGTGCCGAGTCTCTCCCGAGAGCACCAAGTCCACAGCACGAGAACCGTAACACATCGGAAACTCTCGAGAAAAAGATTTTTCTCTTCGGAAACGAGTTTTCGCGGATTTTATTATTTATTCGTTGAAAAAAATCGTTTTTTGGGTCTTTAATTTGGCCCAAATCGCGTTTTCTTCGATAATTTTTTGAAAAAATATGGAACACCATGAGCGAGAGGTTATGGGAAAATTTTCATGGGGATTCGTTACGTTTTTCAACGAATTACTCCGAAAAATGCATTTTTGATAAATTTGTCCCGAAAAAAATGATAAAATTTGAAAAAAGTGATGGATTTCGTGATGCAAAAAAAAATGATTTTCTTAGGAATCGTATCGGTTGAAAAATCGGGCAAAACCAACACGAATTTGCGTGGAGGCGTGTCGGAGTAAAAAAAAAAAGGAAGGGAGCCCCAAAGGCATTAAAGTTACAAGGCAAGTTCACTTTTGCACTGTGGTTGGGAAGGGAGAACCTCTGTTGGCCTCTCCCCTCCCTTGGATCATGGTTTTTTGTCTTATTCTCCCCTCTCTCGGCTTTCTCTCGTGGATGGTTGTTTTTTTAGTTGTTTGATTCTCGTCCCTTTCCTTTTTTCGTGCGTCTCGCTCTGGTCGATCGGAGACTCTGGCTCTCGCTCGGACTCACGCGAGTCCTGTAAGTCTCTTGGCGTTTTCCACTGCTTTGCCCTCTCCTCCTGCTCTTTTGGAATAAAGACAGAAATACGGCGAACGACCCCGCTCGCACTTCTCCTCCGTTCCCCTTTCCCCTGCATCGCGACCTTTTTTCTCTCTCTCTGCGAACGCGAGGACGAAAAGAGGTGAAGCGATTCGTCCATGTGTGCGTGATACGCGCGAGGGGCGAGAGGGACTTTCGAAGAGGACTTCGGAAAACGTGTCCCAGGCTGCACACGACCTGGTACACTCTCAACAAACAATTTCAATCATAACATTAGCTTGCCAACCTTTTTAAACCCCCTCGAACTTGCACCTCAGACCTGCTTGTACTTTTACTTGGCCGAGGCTTCCAAATCCACTACCACGATGCAGCCAACGTCTTTCGACGTATACACAAGTTTATGGGACTGAGGGGGTGACTGGGGACCTGTCGGGCCTTCAAGATCGCGCCCAGGTGCGCACAATAGAGCCTGAAAACGTATTCTTTTTTTTTCAGCTTCTTTTCTCGACCACTTCAGATTCGAGAACTAAAAACATCGAAAAAACGAGGTAAAAATCGAATTTTGTCAAAAAACTTTGATATTTTTGAAAAATTTCAAAATTTTCGTAATTTTTACGATATTTTTTTTTTATAAGGAAACTGTGAGCAAAATTTACGATTGGAATGACGAAAATTTCTCGCTGCAATGACCAAATTTTTGGGATTTTTCGAAAAAAACGAAATTTTCTTTCCAGGGCGTCAAAAAAAATTTGGAAGGACCCAAAAATCTTTTTCGCACTTCGGGCACCAATTCCAAATGCATTTTTCTCGATGACAGTCGAGATGGCGAGAAATTTAAGAAAAATTCTCATTTTTGATGATTTTTTTTTTTTACATCATGGGCTGGGACGAATTTCAAGCCTTTAATTTTTCGCCTTCGAGGATAAGAGAGATGCTGCGGGTAAAACGTGTCTCGACCTGCTCGACTCGGACGAGTACAGTCCCAAGTGAATTTAAATCACAGCTGGACATTAACGTGACTCGAATCTCAAGTTTTTTAAAGGCAAGAAGTAAAAAAACTGTAATCACCATTGTTTTTGTTGCTTTTTGTCGTAATTGGCATTTTTATTTTGGGATTTTCGTAAAATTTGCCGTTTTAGCTGCGGAATTGTTATGGGTTTCGTAAACTAAGCGAAAAGGAATTAAAAATGGGGGCGAACAATGCAAGTCGAGTCTATAATTTTGGACAAACTGGTCCTAATGGCTTCCGAGCTGGGGAAGTAGTGCAAAAATACGTATAATACTGGCGCAATTACGAGAAAACGAGCGTGCAAAATCCCCGTTATAACAACCCAAGACAACTACGAAAAAAGCTGCTCCGGCCAGCCCGCAGAGTCGTCAAGTTATTTCGCATTAGCTCAGCTATAAAAATCATTCGTTATGCTCCAGCGAACCAAGCAGATGATTGCACTGACCTTGCAACTTTAATGCTACTGCACCCACGGTAGCTAAACAACCAAGACACCATTTTTCGATACAGAATCCTTAATTACCAGCCCCATTGATTTTTGTAGCCAACAAATTATCTGCCCAGAACTCTCGAAAAGACTTTTCAAACCAACGATCAAATCCACATTTTTGTTTTCAGTTTCTCGAACATACAAAATAGTTCGCGAGCCCAAGTTCATGGAAAAAAGTTGTTACTAATTAACTGAAGAATAAATTCAAGATTGTCCGAGGTAATTTGTATTTTTTATATAAAAACCAAAATTTCGAATAAATTTAACGACCGATTTTTTTGAAAAACTCAATAAAACTTCTTCGATGTTGCATAAAAGCGTGTGCAAAGTTTTAAGAGGCTTCACCGTTTGGAAATCGAAATATTTAATGTTGAAAATTGCAACTTTTAACACGCGCTCTTAATGAGAAACTACTGAAAATTGTGATTTTTATAAATAAATATCTCGACTTCTACACGGTGAATCCTCTTAAAATTGCTCAAATACTCTGAATTCAAGATTTTCCGAGGCAATTTGTATTTTTTATATAATAACCAAAATTTTGAAAATATTTTACGACCGATTTTTTTGAAAAACTTAATAAAGCTTCTTCGAAGTTGCATAAAAGCGTGTGCAAAGTTTTAAGAGGCTTCACCATTGAAAAATCGAAATATTCAATGTTGAAAATTGCAACTTGCTGAAAATTGTGATTTTTATAAATAAATATTCCAATTTCTAGACGATAAAATCTCTTAAAATTGCGTGGTGCAGATTTGAAGGAATTCTATGGACAGAATCGATTTTCCTCTAAATCCCTGTCGCCATAATCTGTGTGACTTTTGGTATTTCCGAAAAGTGTCGATAATTTTAGTAAACGTTGAATAAACGTGATTCGCTCTCCAGTGAATCGAATCGTCAGTCTTTTGCTTGAGAGGATTCGGGCGGTAGCGATGAAGTATGAATATATTCAATGTTCGCGAGTTCCAAGTGAAAAGAAGTGGAGAAAAGAAAGGGGTAAGGTGGTGGTCTCGGTTCGAGACGGATGTAGCGAGTGTATGTGGGAAAAGGGGGATGCTGGATGAAGCAGGAGATGAGGATGAGATTGGGGAGTGCTTGAGATAAGACATTGAGGGAGGTCAGGCGACAGGGAGATTGGATGCTGGGCTGGACCGTTCCAAGGAGCATTATTATCTCCGTTTGCTCGGAGTCTCTCTTCTCATCGGATACGCGGACGGGAAGCTCGACAGGGAGAGCCAAAAAAATCGATCCAAAGCAATGAGATAAAAAGAGAGTGGGAGAGGGGGAAAAAAAGTCTGAAGAGAACTTTGGCAAGGGAAATAAGAAATAAAGCGAGATAATGAAGCGAAAAAGAAAAGGGTAAAAAGCTGCGATTGCAGTTATCAAAAGAGCGGTAAAAGTGCATTCACCACGTTTGTGAACGCCTCATTTCGAACGCGCGATCGTCGACCCGTCTCCGCGCAAGTTTCCAAGTGTTTTTATCCCCCCTCCCCCCTCTCTCTTTTTCCATTCCTCGTGAACAACAAGTTTCTTGGGGTAGGTGAAGGAAAAACGACAAGATAGTCTTTGCTCGATAGAATTTTAGCCTCTTGTCTGGCTCCGAATCGTTTCGTAGTATAGGGCGAACGGGGACATTGCCGTTCGGGACCTGCCAGAACATTGTCCTCGTTGAGCTGGTCGCGGGCGTCGCACCGTCGCGCGCCTTCTCTATACTCGCCTCTTACTCCACTGTATAACACTTTGCACCCACACAAACACATATTTACATAAGAAACGTGAATCTCCGGTACACGTACATGCTTCTCGACATATATACAAATACAAATGTTTATTCACTCGGAATCTCAAATGAGGACAATAACAATTGGACAGTCGATTGAACAGTTAAATGTGATTTATTCATTTTATTTCATTATCATTATTTTTTTCATTATTCTTAACATTTTAAATGCTATTTTCAATTTGATTTGATTTTATTCCATTCCTTTGAATTCTGAGTTATTTTATTTTATTATTATTTTTTTCTCCATTATTCCCAGCATTTTGGATTCTATTTTCAATTTGATTTGATTTAATTTGATTCAATGTAATTCAATTTGATGGAATTTGATTAAATTTTAGTCTATTTTATGATTATTATTTTTTTTTTACTATTTTTACCATTTTAGATACAATTTATTTTTAATTCCATTTTATTTTATTTTATTTTGCATTATTTTTAGCATTTTGGTTTCTATTTTTTATTTAATTTTATTTAATTTGATCCAATTTAATTTAATTTGATGTAATTTGATTTTTTTAATTCTATTTTATGATTATTATTATTTTTTTTATTATTCTTACCATTTTAGATACAATTTTTTATATTATTTCATTTTATTTTACTTTATTTCGTATTATTTTTAGCATTTTGGATTCTATTTTTAATTTAATTTCATTTAATTTGATGGAATTTGATTTGATTTGATTTGATTTTATGATTATTATTATTTTTTTAAATCATTTTTACTATTTTAGATACAATTTTTTATTTTATTGATATTTGTGTTATTTTATTTCATTTTATGTTATTTTGTAGTATTTTTAGCATTTTGATTCTATTTTTAATTTGATTTGATTTGATTAAATATATATGCAAGACAGGGACAGAGCGTCGTTTCGTGTCGCTACTCATGCTTCTTCTGGATTTCGTTTACATGCTTCCTTTTGGTACAATAGCCCAAGAATGTGTGTGGCTCTGCGTGCACACGTGAGCGATAAGTACTATAGGAAACGTACACATGCCTGGTGTACAGGACCTCAGGATTACCAAGTCAAATAAGTGTGTAAGCAGCGAGAGACTGAACGATAGAGAAAGAGTGAGAGGACGAAAGAGAGTTGGGCAGTGCGGAAAAATGCTCGCGAACGACAGAGAGTCAAGGAACTTGTTCGTCGAGTCTGGGACACGAATGCACCCAGACGTACGATTTTCTATATTGCAGGGTTTGAAGGAATTTCGTATATATTTTTGTGTTTTAGCAGAATCTGGCTCTGGGATTTTTGTAAACGAATCACACGCTCGTCGGAGCTCGGGAAATTCTCTGTGTCTCTTTCGAATATGGGAAAAGCATGCGAATATAGAATATCTCACGCCTCGAAGATTTTGGTCATGCATAGCCCAGCGATAAAAATCCAACAGTCTATTCACCCCAGTCACTCCTTTTTCTTGCATTATTTTCTTTGCTTTTGTTTATTCACTCGAATCTCTATGAATTCAAATGGGTTTTCCGACCCGATTTTCACTTCGTGCTGTTTTGCTTGTTTCTGCACTCGATATGAATGGGAGGAGCGAGAAATTCAGACCCACGAAACACGAGCACAAGATCGCAGTTTCGCAGGAGATTGGAAAAATCATTTTTCGCCTCGTTGGATTATTTTGAGAAATCGAGACACAAGATTTGAAGGAAATTTCGATCGACCAGGATTTTCAAGCCTTTGCTGAATTTTTGAGTAAAATTATTGAAAATCAATAAAAAAATTGAGAGTTTTCAAACCATAAATTAATTTTTTTTTCTCCGTTTCAACGGCGCGGGTGATTAACTTTTTTTTACACTATTTTCCGACTGTCAAGGTGGCCGTTAGAGTGTACCATTCGGACTATGAATGCGGGGGAAAAAATTACTTGACTTTCGCGTGCAACGATGATTCACCTGTAATCAACGTTTGCCTCACTCTCTCGCTCTCTTTCTCTCTTGTGCACATACGTTTTGTATAAGGAACGAGAGTTCCTCGAGGCTCTCTCTCCACGAACAATGGCCACAAACATAACGACGTTCCATTATATCCTCGATACGTTTTTTTTTCTCTTTTTTTTTCTCTTGTTCTACAAGATCGATCGCTCGAGGTGTATACACTTCTGCGTATTATTTCAACTGTTATAACCCCTTGCATGTCTCTACTTTTGCGAGAACATTCGACCCTGTACATACCCCTACAGGATCCATCAAAAACACTATCCAAACGCCTAAGAATAATTAAATAAAATGAACAATTAAAAAAAATCGAATAAATAAAATAAATTGGGTCCAAAATGCTAAAAATAATGGAAAAATAATAATATTAAAAGAGAATAGAATAAAATGAAACAAAATAAAATAAAATAAAACAACATCAAATTGAAACAAATGAAAAAATAAAAAAAATAGTATCAAAAATGCTAAAAAAAATGGAAAAATAATAATAATAAAAGAGAATAGAATAAATTGGAATAGAATGAAACAAAATAAAATAAAACAACATAAAATTGAATCAAATAAAAAAAAAAAATAGTATCAAAAATGCTTAAAATAAAATGAAATAAAATAAATTGTGTCCAAAACGCTAAAAATAATGAAAAAATAATAATAATGAAAGGAGAATAGAATAAAATGAAATAGAATGAAACAAAATAAAATAAAACAACATAAAATTGAATCAAATAAAATAAAGAAAGTATCAAAAATGCTTTAAAAAAAAATAAAATTGAGTAAAAAAATGACATAAAATCACATGAAATCAAATTAAATCAAATCAAAACAAAAATAGTATGCAAAATGCTAAGAAAAAGGGAAAAAATGAATAAAATTTTAAAAATATGAAAAAAAATCAATTGCACTGATAAATTATTGTTTAATTATCATTGCCCTCGTTCGAAAATCGATAAGTTGACTGGAGAATAGTGTTGAAGGAAAAAGAAGAAAAAAATTGGTTTAAGGAGAGAACTGGCGTGGCAAAGTGATTAAAATCGCGCGCGCGGGGATGACTCGTGAGAAGCGGAAACGGTGCGTTGACGCGCGGCGCGCGCGTCTCCGCTCGTGCGCGTCCATGAACGTTGAAAATCGCGGATAAAGATGCGCAACACACCCACGCATAATCTCGTACATAAAAGTGCATAAATATATAGATATTCAGAGGATTGTGAAGAAGAAAAAAAATGCGGCGAGGCTCACGTGCTCCGTGGATCAGAACAATGGCCTCGTGGGGAAAATTAACATTTTTAAACGCAGAAATGCAACCGAACGATTATTTCCAAGTGCAACGTAAACCAACACACTTTTGCGCGCCTCGGTATTCATCGTCGGGGCGTCACAGATCAAGAAGCCAGGCTATTCGTATAAATTTCATTGTTCCTCGCGTTTTGACGTCTCACTTTATTTTTTACCTCAAACTCCACACACTACGCACCCGGTGCATCGCCACATAGTAACCTTGGCCCCAATATTTCGCTTCCCAATTTCCACCACTTGATTTTTCTACTCCTCCCAACAGGCAAACGATAATTAAACACGCAGCAATATTCCTCCCAAGACCTTCGGATTAATCTTTTGTTCAACGACCCTGCCAACAGCTGTTGTACCAGAAAATGCATTTTTTTCAATAATGCATCCGTAATACGCAAATAAAACAAACTTTTTTTTTTCCTTTCAATTGTTTCCACTTCTAATTCATTGTTTCTTGGCTGCAAGAAAAAACTTCTCGGCGTTCGCGAGTAATTTTATTTTATTTTCAATTTTTATTGCAAAATTATAAAAAAAAAAAAAATCCTCTCAATTGTGTTCACATTCGATTTGTTATTTCCTGGTTACAGGAAAAATTTTCTTCGTGTTCGCGAGTGATTTTATTTGATTCAATTTTCATTGAAAATTTCATTAAAAAAAACGAAAATTTCCCTCAATTATTTTTACGTTTAATTCACAATTTTTTGGCTACAAGAAAAATCATTTCAATTTCAATTTTGTGCAATTTCTATCGCAGATTTTCTTAATTGTCGAGTTATTATTTATTTATTTTAACAAGTTCGATGAATGTTGTTAAATAATTTTATGGATAGGGAAAGGAAAAGAATTTTTTGTGCCCCTCATTGAATGCATAAAATCGACAATGGCTCGTAATTCTCTGCAGAGTGTATTTCCCTTGAAATGAATTTTCCATACGCCATTTTTTTTAGCACGTTTCATTGAGTCGTTGGAGGTCAACAAATGGACCAACGTTTCATGTTTAGCATTTTTCTTCTCTGCGTGTCTGCGTTAGTTTTTTTTTTTTCATCATCATATACTCGTGTGATGCAAGTGAAGTTTTACGCGATAAATACATCTATAGCGCGAAGAGCGAGTGCACGCTCTATAATTGCAACTGTCTATTATGCAGCAACCTATAAAACATACGCGCCAATGTGTCTACCAGCTAGTAAATAAGTCTTGGAATATTTAGCTCAGGGCTAAGGGAAAGTCTTTGTGGATGATGGACGTGGCTCATTAAGGGCTGATTCATTACGTTAATTTGTAATTACCCCACACAAAATCAAATCTTGCCAAAAAAACGTCGATATTTTTTCAAACTCGTAATATTTTTCGATAATTTCAAAATTTTCGTCATTTTGACAATATTTTTCATTTATTACGGAACTTTCAACAAAATCGTGAGAATTATGTCGACAGAATAAAAAAACAAAAATTTGCGTGGAAATTTCATCGACAAATCTGCAAATACGTTTGAATTTTTTTCTACGATACAATTTTGTCTTTTTTAATGATTTTTTTTCTATTTCCAGGCTGCGTGGAGAATTAAAAAGCGATGAATTTTTTTTATTGGTAAAAATCAGACAGTTCCGTGCAGAGAGCGAGGGAGAGCGAGAGATTTTTCTTGACTGCGCAGTTTTCCGCGGATTTTTAGCTTTCCCGGTCGTCCTCGAGAAGCTGCGAGGCTCGCGACTCGAGATCCAGGTTATCCAGCAGCGGGAGCACATGGACGAGTATACTCGCGAAGGTCTTAACCGAGCGTTGAGACCTTCGCGATCTCGTATACTTAATAATCGCGGGGGAGAGCAGAGGGGCTCACGTGTCAAAGGTGCTTTTCCTCTCTTTCTTCGTTCCTCCTCTCCCTCCTCGCTGATACAAGAATTATCCGAGAGTTGGCGTGTGTGTCAGGATTCATACACACGTCGCGAAAGCAGGCGCGTGCCCGTAAAGCCTTGAGGATTGCTCTGGGCGCAATGAAAGGATACGAGGGAGTCCATAACCATCGTAGCCCATGAATCTCATAATCTCACGTCCATTATATTATTTTCCTACCAATCCACAAAATCCTGTAGCTCGCCATCCTTTTTATCTATAAACTCGATCGCTTTCACTCAAGGATCTCAATTTTCTCTTTTTTTTTCCATAATATCGAAGAAATTGTTACAAAATTTCTTTTTTTTTTTCCATAATATCGAAGAAATTTTTACAAAATTTCTTTTTTTTTCCATAATATCGAAGAAATTTTTAGAAAATTTCTTTTTTTGTCATAATATCGAAGAAATTATTACAAAATTTCTTTTTTTTTCCATAATATCGAAGAAATTTTTAGAAAATTTCTTTTTTTGTCATAATATCGAAGAAATTATTACAAATTTTTTTTTCTTCCATGATATCGGAGAAATTATTACAAAATTTTCGTTTTTTCCATAATATCGAAGAAATTATTACAAAATTTCTTTTTTTTCCATAATATCGAAGAAATTATTACAAAATTTCTTTTTATTCCATAATATCGAATAAATTATTACAAAATTTCTTTTTTTTCCATAATATCGAAGAAATTATCACAAAATTTCTTTTCTTCTCATAATATCGAAGGAATTGTTACAAAATTTCTTTTCTTCTCATAATATCGACGGAATTGTTACAAAATTTCTTTTTTTTCCATAACATCGAAGAAATTATTACAAAATTTCTTTTTTTTTTCCATAATATCGAAGAAATTATTACAAAATTTCTTTTTTTTTCGATAATAACGAAGAAATTATTACAAAATTTCGTTTTTTTCCATAAATTATTACAAAATTTCGTTTTTTTCCATAAATTATTACAAAATTTCGTTTTTTTCCATAAATTATTACAAAATTTCTTGTTTTTTTCAAAATAAAATTGTGAAAATCTTCGGTACATATTTTTTATTCTGAATTTGAAACCTCAAAGTTGCAATTTTTGTTCACAAGCGCCTGATTTTGTCCGCTCCCATTTTTTGCTCCATTTTTTTTGGCCCGTTATGGTTTTCATGGTTCGTTGAAAATTCTCTCGAATGTATTGATCGAGGGAGATCGAGAGATATCGAAGTTTGTGTACGGAGGTGCGAGTGGTATATTGGCGAATTACAAAATCCTTTAGAAACGTCGAAGGAGGTCCCATATCCGACAACGTCTAGCAGCAGCCAATCTTTGTGGAGCCGAGACTCTGCAGCACCGCGAGCAACGGACCGTCAGGCACGTCTGGTGTGTTTTTTTTTCTTCCTTTATTGGACACACTGTCTATGGAAATCTAATGGCATATTACGAGTATCTGTATTGTGAATATTCAAATGCCTGTATATATTTCCATACAGATATATAGAAATAAATAAATAGAATATCTATTGCATAGAGTACTTGGCGTTTTTGTATGTAATACGTAAATTCAATACGACGTCCGAGCTCGGACAGTTCGCCTATGTATGGGCCATTCCATTCGCATTTTCAAAATCATCATTTTTTTAACGAGGTACGATCTAAAAATAAAAAAACTAAAAAAATATACAAATAGAGA
The DNA here is from genome assembly GCA_037043255.1 of Diadegma fenestrale. Classification (NCBI taxonomy): domain Eukaryota; kingdom Metazoa; phylum Arthropoda; class Insecta; order Hymenoptera; family Ichneumonidae; genus Diadegma; species Diadegma fenestrale. The sequence continues at coordinate 3,433,438 of CM073312.1, forward strand.
AATAAATAAATAAATCAATCAATCAATCAATAAATAAATGAATAAATAAATAAATAAATAATTAAAGGAATAAATAAATCAATCAATCAATTAATCAATCAATCAATCAATAAATGAATAAATGAATAAATAAATAATTAAATAAATAGATAAATAAATAAATAAATGAATAAATAAATAAATGAATAAATAAGTAAATTATTTTTATTAATAATTAATGAATAAAAATGGCAACGACGCTTTCGATCCATGGAATTTCATCGAAAATTCTCATTCCAAAAAGGTGTTTGAATTTTTTCGAGTTGAGTTCGATCTCTTGGTTAATTTTGCAAAATTACTGGATCTTAATGTGACGTTATAATGTTTTTGCGTAAAGTATTTTTTTTTTACGCAAATAAATGGCAATTTGTTGTTGAGAAGTATGAAATTTTTGAAGTATAAATTGAGTTACGAGATTTCTTTTGTTAATTGTGAGTCCGTGAGCGCATAAAGTTTATGTCGGTTGTTAAAGTCACTCATGGACGATTGTACTGGGAATGCCTCTTGTCCATGTGAAGTTGCTTGTGAAAGAGAAAAGGGCACGTAACAAACCAATTTTCGAGATTAAAAAATCGTGAAATATAATGGGGGGACCGCGCGGAGAGAGTTTAGATCAGTGTTAGAGGCGAGGGATCTCGGTGAATTTCGTAACGTCGATTTCTTCTCTCGTATATATCGCTTTAACTGCAAACGTATACACAATTTTCATATTTCTGTATATATTGCAATTCGCTACCTCACTCTTTCGCCTATTTTTCAATTATATTTCCCGTTTTTCTTTCATTTAACTCGCACTACTCGTCAACTCTCTTTCCAGTCATTTTGCTCATAAAGTATATCCAACGTTTGGTCCGCGCGATGTCGTTTTATACCTTCGCCTGCTTCCATTATTCTCGTCTCGTTAAGGCGTTGAGTGACTGCCTCGCAGAGCCTTTTGTCTCGCGCGACGTTCGCCACACCACCGACCAGCAGCCAAAGGATTCCCATCGTATGCAAAACGCGTCTCCCTTTCGTATTCACTCAATTTTTTTATTTCTCAATCGTTTTTCTTCCTCTTATCCCTCCTTATATCGTCCGAGTAGCAAAAATGGCCTCAGAGTGAGAAAATAATCCCGTTGAAAATTTTTGTAAAAAGTGAAATTGCTTTAATGAAATTTTTATTAACAAATAATTGCGTGACCGAATCTCGACAGGATAAAAATAACGAGGCATTAAAAATAATAAATTGGCCAAAAAGTGACAGAATTTGCGCCATTTTTATAGAAATTTCATGAAAAATTATGAATTTACCAAAATTTAAACAATAATATTGAATAATTTTGTAATAATGAACAAATAATAACGAAAAAACATTAAAAGAAATAAAAATGCAGCAAAAATATCATGTCATGTGAAATATGAATAAAAAAATAATTATATGATGATTAATAATGTTATGTTATTAATAAAAAATAAAATAATATTCATAATAATGATAATAATATTAATATTATGAATATTATTTATTAATATTAATATTATTATTATTATTATTATGAATATTATATTATTAATAAAAAATAAAATAATATTCATAATAATAATAATAATAATAATAATAATAATATTAATAAATAATATTCATAATATTGATCAATAATGAATCAATAAATTTGCTAAAAACAAAATTTTATTTTCAGTCATTTGAGCAAATTTATTAATTATTAATTAATTTTATTTATTTATTTATTTGTTCATAAATTTATTAATTATAATTAATCGATTTGCTAAAATGACTGAAAATAAAATTTTGTTCGAATAGATCGATATTTGTTGTTGGATACGTTTGACAAAACCTTTTTTTCGAAAAATCCCAAAAATGTCATCATTGCAGCAAGAAATATTCTAGAAAATCTGTTCAAAAATGAAATTTCTGTCATTCCAATAGTAAATTTAGCTGAGAGTTTCGTTAGAAATGAAAAATATTGTGAAAATAACGAAAATTTAAATACAAAACCCATAAAAATTATTTTCACTAAAACTAATTTTTAAATCAATTATGATTTTTATGATTTATGAGGGAATTATGATTTTGATATAATTTTCTATCTCCGTTGATTTGAAAATGGAAAGAATGAAATAAAGTTGTTAAAAATGATTGATAAGCTGGGATTAACTCATAATTTCGGATCAACAGCTTGATGGGATTAAACGTGTATATGTATATAGTTAGTAATCAATTGGATCGATCGGTGAGATTCTCTTGGGATGGAAAGCCAGCGAAGTGTACGAACCGTGGGGCAATGGCAATGTGCCCGAGACACCTGAGACTAAACAGAGGCGATGGGGGGTGGGTTTCGAGTTGGGCAAGAGGTGGAGGAATCGCGAGGGAGATGCTGGATATAATGGAGACAGAAGCTAAGTAGGTCGTGTGTATGATAATGCCGCCATTATTGCGGAGAGATCCTCGCGAGGGTCGTCCGAACGAGGGGGGGGGGAGGGGGGAAGGAATAGGAAAGGATACGAGGAGGGTGAGTTCTGGTTGCTGTTGTTGGGGCACCCTCTTGGTGAGATTTCGCGCCACCTGAGTCTTTGTTAAGGACTTAATTAATTAAGGTCCTTTCCGGGTCTCTGAGGGCGTTTCGTTTCATCGCAGCCTCTTGAAAGGGAGTCTGTGTCTCGTCTCGAACGTCGCGCGGCCCAGCTGATGCCTCGCTCTCTCTTACAACCCTTAAAAAATTCATCACCCAACGATTCGTTCCAGACACTAAACTCGTGAGCAAAAAAATGTCGAAAAAACGTAGAAAAACGAATTGGGAACGCTTTCTCGTGTCGTAGGGCGAGATCGGCTATTGTGAGGAATCACAATTGAAGGTGATTAGTCGAGCTTTGCATACGTTTTATTTATAGCACGAAAAAAAAAATAAAAAATTGTCAAGATCGCGAAGAAATTAATTAATCAAGAATTTTTTATTTTTTTTGATGCAGGAGAGAAACGAGGCGAATGCATGAAGATTCGAGACAACTGTATAAATAAACAATAAGATTTTTCATTTAAAATCGTTGAGAATTGGAAAAAAAATCATAAAAATGTTTTTTTATGAATTTATTCATCGCCATCGCTCGATGACGACGCTCATGATAAACCGCGTAACCTTATTATATGTTCATTAACACTTGCGACTTAATTATCGACTCTACGTGCTCCGGAGGAGGTTTTCCGTGAAACGGTACCGCCTTGGGGTTAATCCGAGCGTGCAACATCGCAGGTTTCATCATCGCGCTCTCGCACACACACATTCGTTGCTTCGTATCACGAGCACCATTGCTGCGTTTATTCTGTAAAGCAAAACCCGTTGATTTATGGGTTTTTCAAGTGGCTCGAAGTGGCTTGCGTTTATGTTCACCATGATCTATGTTTTTCTACACACTTACACAAATATTTATCAAAATTGAGTATTTATGTCAATTTTGATCACTAAATAGTTGATTAAAAAATTTAATTGAGAATTAGTTCGAAAATTCATTCAAAAAATGTTTTGGAAAACTTGGGGATTCGCTGAGAACAAGATTTTATTGGAAAAGATCGATTTTTCGTTGAAAATGCTCGATAAAATTTTTTTTTTGAAAAAATCACAAAAATTTTGTCATTGCAGCGAGAAAAATTCTAGAAATTTGGCAGACAGTTTCGTTAGAAATCAAAAATGCTGTCGAAATTGCAAAAATTACCTAAAAATAGATTTTATTTTTAATTATCCGAAAATTTTCTCAAAAAAAGATCGAAATTTTGTTGAATACGTTCGACAAAAAGTTTTTTTGAAAAAATCTCAAAGATTTTGTCATTCCAATCGTAAATTTTGCTGACGGTTTCGTTAGAAATGAAAAAAATCGACGTTTTTTGACAAAATTCAATTCTAAACGTTGGATACAAAAAAGTGCAAAAAAATCGGGATCTCCGATGCACCAGCTGCGTGGCGATAAATCGGTGCTTCTTGGGACGCTGTGCGCATGAGCCAGTAGAGCAGAGACGAAGAGTCGTCGAGAGTTATCGGGCAAGCTAATGAATAATTCTCTCGGGCCTGCCTATCATTAATTAGGATGTATCGATTCAGATAATAATGCAATCGCGCTTGCCCCTCGAGATGAATCTTTTTTTTTCATCCATTTGTCGTCATACCGCAGCACCTGCTGACGTCGAAGACGCCGGTCAAGGCTACGAAGGAAAATAAATCGAGAGATAAAACAACGTCTATCTTAACGAATGCATTATAATGTAATAGATTCCGGCACGGATGCTGCAACACTCGAGATGAAAAACGCTCAGATTTCTAACTGTCGATGCTGCACGGCTGTTGTATTATTCACTGAATAAATAACAAAAAATATGCCGAACCAGGGCTGCAGCTTAAAATCCATTCAATTAATTCATTTCAATCAATTTGCACATTTAGATTCATATTTATTAATTAGTAATTACTAATTTAATATTTATATAAATTAATAACAAAAATCTTTCGTAATAAAAAATTTAATTATGATTATAATATTTTTTTAAATTATAATAATATTTATCAATAATAATCATTGAATATTTATTTATTGAAAAATATTTGAAGCCTGAGGGCTCGATAAAAACTCAAATCTGATTAAAAAAAATTTTTATCGATTAATAACAATTTTTTTAAAAATTATATCAATATTTATCAATAATTATTATTGAATATTTATTTATGGAAAAATATTTGAAGCCTGAGGGCTCGATAAAAACTCAAATCTGATTAAAAAAAAATTTTATCGATTAATAACAATTTTTTTAAAAATTATATGAATATTTATCAATAATTATTATTGAATATTTATTTATAGAAAAATATTTAAAGACTGAGGGCTCGATAAAAACTCAAATTCAATCAAAAATGAAATTTATATCGATTAATAACAATATTTTATTGTAATAATTAATATAATTATAATTATAATATTTTTTAAACCTATAATAATATTTACCAATAATTATTATTGAATATTTATTTATTGAAAAATATTTAAAGACTGAGGGCTCGATGAAAACTCAAATCCAATTAAAAATAAAATTTATATCAATCAATAATAAAATTATATTGCAATAATTAATATAAATTGTGACAAAATTGTATTAATTTGTTAAAATATTTATAAATAATTATTATTGAATATTTATTTATTGAAAAATATTCGTTTAAAAAAACATACTCGCAACGATCGTGAATCTTTGCATTGAGAACCTGACGCGATAAATGAAAACGATATTCGTTACATTTTCTAATTGAATACAAATTTATTTTGCTGTTTATTCAGTCCGAGATCAATTCAAGGTCATCCTGGACGATCCAGCCTAACGAGATCATGAATTCAGTCTCAGAGATTCGCGATCTTATCGATCGCGCGAAGGAAATGGAGAAAAAGAAAAAAGCTTCGCGAATCGTGACTCGATCGGAGCAAGCCGCATAGACGAAAAAACATTTTTCTCGTATCGAAACGAGGCTGCCAGGACACTCGACAGCCTGTCGCTTCTTGTTCACCGTCAACAGAGACAACGACGGCTTATCACGTTGTTAAACACGCCAAGACACGTCAGATAATGTACGCCATGTCCAAGAGGAATCGTGTACCGAATTACGCGACTACCACGACGACTCGAGCCTGCGGAAATGAAAATACGTGCTCGAAGAAATTGCCAATCTTGAATGAGACACCGCGCGCGTTATTCAGTAAAATAATCACATCGAGTCTCCGATTTTCAAGACACAATTATTCTCATTCAATTTCATACATTGAATTTCAATTTTGTTAAAAAAAAAGCGTCAAAATTCTGTTGAACACGGTGAACTAAATATTTTTGGATAATTATGAAAATTTTCGTAACTTTTCACAATATTTTTGATTCCTAACGAAATCGTCAGCGAAACTTACGATTGGAATGACAAAAATTTACTTTTCCAGGAGACTTTCTAGAATTTTTCTTGCTGCAATGACAAAATTTTTGCGATTTTTCAAAAAAACGTTCAGTCTCATCGAATCTAAAAAAAAATTTCTTTCCAGTGTACGAAATTTTCACCAGTCACAGGATTTTCTTTATTTCGAGCGTTGATCGAGAAAAAATCGAGTTTTTCGTCGCCAGCGAAAATGTATATGGAGAAAAAAGATTTTCCAGGAGGAAAAACGATTCGATTAAGACACGAATCATTTCGGATGGACAGAAAGTTTTTTATTGGTCGCGTGTCCCCTTGGACTTTGTTTGTGGTTGTGTTTTCTAACGCCGTTGGCCGAAATGGAGTTTATACGGAGCTTGAGGAATGCAACGATCGAAATGGGAGGAATGATCTAATTCGAGGGACGAATTTGTGTGTTGGGCAAAATTTCGGAGGATGTAGTGAGCCCAGGCACGAGCCAGCACCTCGTTCGATGCTCCATTGAGTGTTCACTCTGTTGAAGAGGCGTCTATCGTCGCCAGAATGTGGACGTTTGACGTTGGCACTGTATCAACTTAGTGGACGCGGATAAAGTTGCATTTGGGAAGGGTCCGTAGGTTTATGAGTTTAGTAGCTCGATATAGGAAAATGTATAGATGTGTAAAGCGATAGGACGTCCCGCGTCGTTTCTCTCGTCATCAGCGTCGCGTCATGGACCAAAATCACTGGCGACGCCATAATAAAATAATCTGGGTCTTTCGAGTCATTAGGCTGGCCCTTGTTACTTAACCAAGACCACTTAACGTCCGATGCTCCCGGACTCTTTCTCTCCTCCTTCTATATATCAACTCTCTTCGTTTCCACAACTCTCTGCATCGTTATTATTATTTTGTTAATATGCACTTTAGGGTTTCTTGAATATTTTGAGACTTTGTCTTTTTATTTTGGTTAGCAATTTTGCGGTGTGATTCGAGTTGCGTTTGCGGCTTCGCCACTTTTATTATTTTGTTATCACTTTGTTACAGTTTTGTCAGAATTTTATTATAATTTAGTTATGAATTTGTTGAAATTTGGTTAGAATTTGGATATAATTTTGGTTCAATTTTGTAATAATTTTGCTATAATTTTGTTACAGTTTTGTCAGAATTTTATTATAGTTTAGTTATGAATTTGTTAAAATTTGGTTAGAATTTGGATATAATTTTGGTTCAATTTTGTAATAATTTTGCTATAATTTTGTTACAGTTTTGTCAGAATTTTATCATAATTTAGTTATGAATTTGTTAAAAATTGGTGATAATTTAGATATAATTTTATTTCAATTTTTTAATAATTTTGCTATAATTTTCTTACAGTTTTGTCAGAATTTTATCATAATTTAGTTATGAATTTGTTAAAATTTGGTTATAAGTTAGAAATAATTTCGTTTCAATTTTCGTAATAATTTTTTTACAGTTTTGTCAGAATTTTATCATAATTTAGTTATGAATTTGTTAAAATTTGGTTATAATTTTGTTTCAATTTTGTAATAATTTTGCTTTAATTTTGTTACAGTCTTGTCAGAATTTAATTATAATTTAATTATGAATTTGTTCCAATTTTGCAATAATTTTGCTATAATTTTGTTACAGTTTTGTCAGAATTTTATTATAATTTAGTTATGAATTTGTTAAAATTTGGTTATAATTTAGACATAATTTTGTTCCAATTTTGTAATAATTTTGCCATACCTTTGCCTAAAAGTTTGCAAACTAGTCCAAATTTGTACATTTATTTAATTTTTTAATTTAATTTCTGTTTACTTTTATTTTAATATTTTAATTTATTTATATGTCATTTTTATTTATTTATTTTCTCATTTTTTGTATTTTATATTTTATTTTTGCTTCGAAAAAGAAACTTTAATGGACGAATTATAAAAAAAAGATAAAAATAATGAATCGACATAGAAAAATTTGGTAATTTAAAAATTTTCGTGGCTTTTGCCCAGTATTTTTGATTTCCAACGAAACTGTCACTAGAATTTACGATTGGAATGACAAAAATTTGCTTTTTGGAGAGACTTTCTAGAATATTTCTTGCCGCGTCAAAATTTTCGACAAAATATTCTTATGGGGAGAGATCGAGTGGGAGTGAATTTTCGTGGATCGTTTTTGTGTCACTGTCGACGAAAACATAACTGAAATGTGATGCTACAAAAAGAAATGTTGCAAAATGGCAGGTTCGGCGATTGGTCTGGGTCTGGGCACGAAACTAAGGGACGGAGAGAGCCAGAGCAGAGGGAAAGAGGGAAAGCTTTGCCATACACACCATAGAACAGTAATGTCGCGCGATACTGCTCCGTTAAGTGGATCCAATCAACCCGGTGGCAGAGAACGCAGCGAGTTATACGTGTAGGAGAGAATAAAGAGAAGGAGAGATGGATCGAGAATGTCTCTTTGGCGAGGAGGACGCAGGGAGTGAATTTCTGCTGCTCTTTCCAAAGGGCGAAGGAGCGAGCAAGGCGGATGAGGGACGCGCGCGAGCAGAGGAGAGATCGAACCAACATTCAAGCTCGCAACAGAGCATCGAGTGTATAATAGCAACGCATTTTGAACGCGTTTGCCCAACCAGAGCGCACCAAGGGCCAGACTCATGGCGAAAAGGCATGCCAGAGCATGGACCGAGCGAGATGACACAGTTATTATGTTACGAGATCGTAGTCGTCGACGCGATAGTGCAATGTAACGCCCTGGGCGATCGCTCTCTCTCTCGCTCTCCACTTTGCGTCTCTTCCTGATAAACCCCTTTGTCACACACCGTTGATTTTCACGAATCCCCCAACTCTGGCTCCGATGTATCGTTCGCCCCGCGCCCGAGCATGTTCCTGGTCGACACATCCACGAAATTGGACTGTGTACACGAATCTTTTGCTATTTTCCAAAAGATCCTCGGCAAACAAACGGAAATGAAATTCCTGCCCTCCAAATCCACCGATTTACAAGTTTTATGTTACTGCAAGAGACTTAATCGACCTCGTGCGGGGAATCCCATTCCGAACGATTCAAAATTCAGATTTTACAGAGGCAGCGAGTTGGAATAAAGTGTCGAGAATTGAAAAAAGTGTCGCGACTTGATTTTTTTGACCACAATTGCAAATTTTCGTGCACCCAGCAAAAAAAACGAACCGCATCAAAAAAATTGTCGGTTTTTTTTCAAATTTCAAAAACTTCCGAAAAAAATAATAATTGGACGTTTTTCACTTTACTCGTGCACTGAAAATTTAATTCTGTCAAAAAAACGTCGAAATTTTCGTTAAACTTGGGTAAAAAAACATTTTTTGAAAATTTTCGTCATTTCGACAATATTTTTCATTCCTAACGAAACTGTCAGCAAAATTTACGATTGAAACGACAAAATTTGCTTCCCGAAGAGACTTTCTAGAACATTTCTCGCTGCAAAACAAAATTTTTGCCATTTTTCAAAAAAAATTTCACTCGAATCCCGAAAAATTTTATTTCCAGGGCAGAAACAATTTGTCTTTTCAACACATTCGCTAAAAAACCGTCAATTTACATTCGCGTGTGTGTGTTCGTGGTTTGGTAACGCCTCATTGTTCGCTTTAAGCGTTTGAATTTTCCCGGCGATCGTGAGGATTATCGAGGCAGAAAAACGTGGCATTTTCTCGCGGGTAATAATTTCTTCACCGGGAGATTCTGGCCCATAACGAACTCTCGCGATTGTATGTAATGCATATTCCTAAGCTATGCTTTATTCCAACTAACGCGCTGCCCTGAGAATATAAACCAGCGGCATTATAGATTTTATCTCCTTCTCGAAAATCTCTGTATCCGAGCCACGTTTGACTCTAATGGTTTTATAATATCGTCGGCGATAAGATCCGCCGGGCCTCTCCGTTCGCGATAAACTGCGCTTCGAGGCTACACACACACAAACACGAACACGCGTGTGTATGAAAATGTATTAAATTTTTTAGCTGAGAGAGGGAACTTTGAGGAACTTTTTTGTTATTTTTTTTTTAACTGAAAAAAAACGGGTCAAATTTGTTATTTTTGTGGCAAACGCAAATGCGCTTTATCGATCAAATGCGCAGTTCGAAATATTTGTGAGTTGAGGAAAGTGAAATGGGGAAAAAAAATAAAAAGCCCGACAGCTTGCTTAGGAATAAATGGAAAAAGGTTTTTATATGGCTTACGCGTGTTTTCGATAAGCCCCGAGAACGATAACGTCACGTCCACGTGCCCAATTCCCGTTTGGGCTCCATTTTTCCATCGCGTATTTATCAATTCTTGAAAAAATGCAGTTGTCTCAATTTCCGGTAGTCATGGCCCCTTTTCCTCTTCTCGGTACAAAGATTCTCGACGCGACGTGTAAAAGCCGATTTGAGAATGTGTCGGACTCCCAAAGTGTCGCTAATGGTTGGATTTTTTTGGTTTCACGTTCTTAAAACTTTAGATAAAATAAAATGGTCAGAAAAGAAAAGTTAGCCATGTGCGCGTGTACTTTTATTTCATATAGAAATTTTCATGACCGAATTTTTCCAAGTTTTTAAAAAAATCGACCGACAGCACGATCCCAAAATAAAATTCATCATAAAAGTATTTTTTTTCCATTCGATACTCGATTCGATTATTTTTTAGGGAATAATTTTCTGATGGAATTGAATAGAGACGAAAAAACTCCAGTTGCCGATTTTTTTTTTTTTCAAATTTATTTATAACAATTTTTTATTCATTCATTTATTTATTTATTTATATTTATTTATTTATAATAATTTTACTATCAAGATTTGCTGGACTGGAATAAAACCAAAAAATTGCGATTATTGAATTCTCTATTTAAATTATATTTTATTTATTTATAAAATTTCTATTGGCAAAATTAGCTCCAATGGAATAAACAAAAAATTGCAATGACTCAATTTTTTGGTTAAATTATTATTTATTTATTTATGAATTTTACTAGCAAAATTCGCTGAAATGGAATGAAAAACAAAAGCAATTATTGAATTTTCGATTAAAATGATTATTTATTTATTTATAACAATTTTATTGAGGCAAAATTTGCTGTTGTGGAATGAAAAACGAAAAAAATTGCAATTATTGAATTTTTTATTTAAATTATTATCTATTTATTTATAACAATTTTATAGAGGCAAAATTTGCTGGTGTGGAATGAAAAACAAAAAATTGCAATTATTGAATTTTTTGTTAAAGTTATTATTTGATGATTTATAACAATTTTACTAGGGCCAAATTTGCTGGTACGGAATAAAGTTTGGCCGCGTTCCAAAGGGTCCGCGATCTATTAAATTTGACATGGTTATTCCCCGCATCGAATGCATAAAATTCAAGGGTCATGCTCCGTATCTTTGGACGTTTGGAACGTTCTCAAGAGCGCTGCTGCGTCCATCTCTCCACTCTGTTGCTCCCCATCGCACATAATATACATTTATATATATGCTCCGGTGATTGAGGCAAGAGTCATCGGGTCTCTTAATCAAAGTATCGAATCGTCGCATTGATAGATACACACACGAAAACCCGCTTAGGAAAAGGACGATAATCAGGATTATGGCAGGGATTATGGGCCTCGATTGAATTAACCAGGCCGCGTCAGCGCTCGTAAACTCTTGCTAAAAGTCAAGCTCCTCCCGTACCGTGTTAGTTGGCCATTCATACCGTGCGACCCACCAAAATCGCCGTCTCCAATCTCTCGTTACAGCATTTCCGGAAAAACTTATTTCACTTGCGCTAGAAATTTATAGATACACAAAACGGGGCACGAGGGGCGCAGAAATTGGGGTAAAGCGGGTCAAGCCTCGAAAAAAAGTGAAATTTTGATTTTTTTCAAACCCAAAATTCGAAATTCCTTGAATTTAAATCTCTCATGAAAAAGTTCAATTTTTAAAGATTTTTCAAATGAAAAATTCAATTTTTTTCCGGGCGGATTTTTTCCTCAATTTTTTTTAATTAATTTAACTTTATTTTAGAATTAAAAATTTCAAAGAAATTAAGAATTAAATTTAATTCATTTAATTTCTGCTTCATTATCAATTTTTGTAATTAACGGAATTTTTTAATTCAATTTCGCATGATCCTTATTATTTTTTTTTTCGAGATTTTTTTTTTTTGTAATTACAAACATTCGAAAGTCATGATTTTGCCAACGTCACTTGCATACGCGAGCGAATAATGACCGCGAATTGTACACGCGTGTATTTAATCGTGCGGAATTGTAATCGTACGATTATGCACGATGCTGGGTGCGAGTTAATAGCAGCGAAAAAAAACAAATGAAAGTGGAATCTAACGAGGAAAGAAGAAAGTGCAACTTGTCCCAAGATTGTTCGTACATCGAAGAAATTATTAATCGCGTTTACCGAGAGTACAATTGAGAAAAATTTTTCCCTTTCGAATAATAAGGCCGATCCGAGATGCATTTAAAACGATTCACCTTACGAAAACGATGCATTGTTGATTTCCTGCCAATTGCACTGATTGCAATCCGTTCCACGACTCCAATTTTATTCAACCAAGACAATCACGATTAAAATATATTTTCAACAAGAAAAATTATAGCCAGGAAATCAATCAGGAGCCATGAATAAAAATCGCAACTGCAGGGAAAAAAAATCGATCAAATAATTAAATTTAAAAAATTGAATTTTAATTAATTCTTTATCAGTTCAAAAGGAAATTTTTATTTTCCATCTCGTGCCTCTTTTTCTCCATCACGTGATTTTCACCGAACAATAAAATGTTAATTTACCAATAATTAATAATTAATCATTTTTCCGAGTAATTAAAGTTAAAAAATGAATAAATACGCAAAAAAGAAATAAAATGTTGTAAAAATTTTGCCCCATTCGACCGAAATTGTGGACTAAAAAAAAAGAGAAGAATTTTTGAAATTTTAATGGAAAATTTGATGAATTTTTAATTTTTAATTAAGAATTTAGATTGAAAAATGTTTTTAATTGAAATTTAAAGGAAAATCTGGATTATGGAAAAAGTTTTGTGCACCTGGGAAGTGCGATATTGCGTCGCAGACATAATTTGCGTGCAGTGTATAGAAATAATGAAGCATGTAGTGGAAAATGCAGGAGAGATAGATTTCGCGTTGATGGATATAATAATATATATGCGTTGGACGCACTATTATGAGTTATTATTATATTTATATGGATATTGGCTGTTTCACATTATTCGCACAGCAGGTACGGTGTAAGCGGCTAAATGTTATACGGTACGAAGTACGTACGACGATTTTACACCGCGTTGACTCTATAATGGCCCGAATGCGAATGGATATTACGCGGATCCATTACTACGCGTATGTTTATCTACTTAATTCTTACGTATGTACAACCGCGAGCAAGGGATTTACCTCCTCGTGTCCCACCACCTGCGAACCTCCTCGAGAGAGAAAGCTGTTTTTCCATATTCGATCTTCTCGTCATACATCCACGACGTTCATTCATATTTATATACAAAATCCACGCACACGCATTTCACATCAATTTTCGCCAATTTCGGCCTCAAAATTTTCCTCCGTGCAGAAATTTTTTCTTCTCCACATTTTCGATACTTTTTCTTCCGACTTTCGATCAAACGTCGTTTTCTTTAATGTTAAAAAAATAGAGAAAATTTTTCAAAGAAAAAATCGACGTCATTTTTGGAAAAAAATGAAAATCATTTTTTTCACATTTTTATCGTACAAATTTTGGATAATAATTTGCAGAAATTATTACTCGCACTGAGACGAAAAACTTTTTGGAAAAAATCGATATTTTTTTGGATACTCTCGACCAAATTTTTTTTTGGAAAAATCCCAAAAATTTAGTCATTGCAGCAAGAAATATTCCAGAAAGTCTCTTCGGAAAGCAAATTTTTGTCGTTCAAATCGTAAATTTGGCTGATGGTTTTGTTGGAAATGAAAAATATTTTCAAAATAACGAAAATTTTGAAATTATCCGAAAATATTGAGTTGTGTTCGAAAAAATTTCAGCGTTTTTTGTAAACATTTTTTTTTTTTGGAAAAACCGATATTTTTTTGGATACGTTCGACCAAATTGTATTTTTTTGAAAAATCCCAAAAATTTAGTCATTGCAGCAAGAAATATTGCAGAAAGTCTCTTTGAAAGGCAAATTTTTGTCGTTCAAATCGTAAATTTGGCTGAGGGTTTCGTTAGAAATGAAAAATATTGTCAAAATAACGAAAATTTTGAAATTATCCAAAAATATTGAGTCGTGTTCGAAAAAATTTCAGCGTTTTTTGTAAAAATTTGAATTTTACATTTTTTTTGGACTATTTTGAGGTTTTTTGCTTAGAAAGACAATTTGAAAAATCGTGATTCGTATTCGAGCTGTAAAATCGCCCAAGCACGTGTTTTTCCATCGTGAAATTGGCCCAACGCGATATTACGCAGTTGTACGTACAAGAAGGTACAGGATAATGATTTTTCTGCGCAGTAGCAACGAGGAAAACACACACGAGCGAGGAGAGTATATTATTCGTTTCTTTTATCAGCTCTCCCGATTACTTTCACTTTTGCAATGTGTAGAAATAATTGAGGATGTGTGTGTATCGAATATTTTCGATGTATCGAACGAGAAACACCTTTTGCTTGATAATTTTTCTCTCTCTGTTTGCACTGGCTCGATATCGACGTCGCATCCACCAGCGATTGGACGAATCGAATTTTCTCACCTGGAAAAAGTCCTCGATCTGGGACTTTTATTTACGACGGGCTTTGGCATTGTAAATCAATCGTCAATTTTACAATCCGAGCCCAAAGTGAACGCGCAACGCACGTGATTTCCGTGACCAAAAAAAAAAGGCTTCGGCGCGTCCCAAAGTTTTATCATGCCCCAGAGCTCCCCGGACGAGCTGCTGGACACTCGCGTGTCATTATCGATGACACGAAACACGCTGCACCGGTTCATTCGCACGCGTGCCTCGCGCTCTCATTCTCTTATCACTATTTTTATCCCTCACCGTTGTATACACAGGATTCGAATGATTACCAACAAAAATTCAGCGACTGTCCGAAAATTTATCAAATTTCAACGTAATCCAGGGGTCCGAGCTTTCCCTTTTTTTATAGACCCCCAAATTGTGTTTTTTGGGGCAGAACAAATGGAAATCGTGAAATTACCTATCGATCGAGATTGCACGAGGATTTTGACGATTGAAATTTCAAATTTTGCTCCAAATTGAAAAAAAAGAAATTTAATTTCAATTTTCATTTTTTTTTAGGCTTTTTCGACAAGTTTCGGGAAAATCCAAAATCCCTTTTTCTGATAGACTCACAAATTGTGTTTTTCAAGTTAGAGACTTGACTCAGACAAATTGAAATTGTAAAATGATCGTCATCCAGGAAAATTGAATTAAAAATCAAAATATTCTTCCGAATTCAAAAAAAATAATCAATTTCATTTCAATTTTGATTTTTTCCAGATTTTTTGACAAATTTCAGGGAAAATCCAAACCAAACGCGAATTTTCCAAGTTTTTTTTTTGTGTCAGACCCACAAATTGCGTTTTTCAAGCACACGAAACGAATTAAAATCGTAAAATTGTCTCTTAAAATTAAATAAAATTTAATTACAATTTTTTTTTCGAATTAAAAGAAAAA
Source organism: Diadegma fenestrale (assembly GCA_037043255.1). Taxonomy (NCBI): domain Eukaryota; kingdom Metazoa; phylum Arthropoda; class Insecta; order Hymenoptera; family Ichneumonidae; genus Diadegma; species Diadegma fenestrale. The sequence continues at coordinate 3,449,046 of CM073312.1, forward strand.
CGACGAAAAACTTCGATTTTTATCGATTTTTTATCCCAAACTTGTCGCCGTAATTGAAAAATTATCAAATTGATTGCCAGAATTTTAAAATCGTAAAATTGTCTTTTAAAAGTTAATAAAATTTAATTACAATTTTTTTCAAATTGAAAGGAAAACGACGAAAAATTTCAATTTTTATCGATTTTTTATCATGAAATTGTCGAAGTAATTGAAAAATTATCAAATTGATTCCCAGAGTTGGTGAAAATAATTCGATTAACAATCAGCTGTGAAAATAATTAAAGAGTAATCGTTTCGTCGACTCGACGCCACGGCGACGTGTCCAGCGATGGAGAGTCATTGATGAGAGAAATCGCGCGGGAAACGCGAGTCTGGAGTTGGGGACTTGGGATTAAGTATCGAGATCTCTGGTCGCAGGCTCGCGAGAGCAAGAAAAGGAAGGTGATGGTGGAGCAGCAGCCGCAGCAAGTTGAGGCTATCGAACGTTCCGTCACTTGGAATGAAGAATTGCTCGGTGCGCTCGGCCTAATATGGCGAACACTAGTTTTTACGCGGTACAACGTGTCGCCTGGTTAAACCGGCAGACAAACTAGAATCGATGAATGAAACCGATATATCCACGTGCACGAACACGATCGAGTATTTGAACGTGTTTTATTTGTGGATCGTCACGGACCAGCGTGCAGCGTCTTGTGTGGGACGTCGTCCCACTGAGACACATTCGCGCGAGTTTCCACACTTGACGTTTTCTCGCTTCGTGCCCCGTTCGACACTTTTTTTTCATCTCGCTTTTTTTTCTCTTTCCACGGAGCACGCGCGTCTGGATTTCCCGCGTGCGCGCGATTGCCAACATCTTATCGGGCGTTTAGGCGGAGAATCGAACCCATTGACATATTTATTTCCATATTTGGCGACGTCGCGTCGTTTTTATCGCGTGCGAGATCCGACGCAGCTTCCTCGTCCGGGACGTCCACGCGGACGAACCACGATTGTGTAGGCACATCACCATCTTTGTATTTCTAGCATAATTATTATGGAAAATTGTCGTGTGTATTATTGTGGATTATCGACTCGACGATGCTTGTACGCGAGAGCGAATCATTCAAAGACTTTAACGCGCCGTTTGGCTCGGACGCAGAGAAGAATATTTTCTTGGTAAAAATCGATGTTTTGAAAAATTACAACAAGCAAATTTTTGTCATTTCAATCGCGAATTTCGACGACGGTTTCAGTAGAAATGAAAAATATTGTCAAAACTACGAAATTTTTGAAATTATATCCAAAAATAATTTTTATCTTGAATTATCCTAAAATTTTTTTGAAAAATTACAAAAATTTTGTCATTTCCGTGAGAAATATTCTAGAAAGTCTCTCCGGAAAGTAAATTTTTGTCATTCCGATCGTAAATTTTGCTGACAGTTTCGTAAGAAATGAAAAATATCGTCAAAATTGTAAAATTTTTGAAATTTGATCCAAAAATGATTTTTCTTTGAAATTATTCGAAAATTTTTTTGGATACGTTCGTCTGAACGTTTTTATTTTTGAAAAATCACAAAAATTTTGTCATTGACGCGAGAAATATTCTAGAAAGTCCCTTCGGCAAGTAAATTTTTGTCATTTCGATCGTAAATTTTGCTGACAGTTTCGTTGGAAATGAAAAATATTGTCAAAATTGTGAAATTTTTGAAATTTGATCCAAAAATGATTTTTCTTTGAAGTTATCCGGAAATTTTTTTGGATACGTTCGTCTGAACGTTTTTTCATTTGAGAAATTACAAAAATTTTGTCATTGACGCGAGAAATATTCTGGAAAATCGCTTCGAAAAGTAAATTTTTGTCATTTCGATCGTAAATTTTGCTGACAGTTTCGTAAGAAATGAAAAATATCGTCAAAATTGTGCAATTTTTGAAATTTGATCCAAAAATGATTTTTCTTTGAAATTATCCTAAAATTTTTTTGGTCACGTTCGTCTGAACGTTTTTTTTTAATTTAATGACAAAAATTTTGTCATTTCCACGAGTAATATTCTAGAAAGTCTCTTCGGCAAGTAAATTTTTGTCATTTCGATCGTAAATTTTGCTGACAGTTTCGTTAGAAATGAAAAATATTGTCGAAATAATGAAAATTTTGAAATTAACAAAAAATATTTGAGTTTCAACGAATTATTGAGGTTTTTTGAGCAAATTAAATTTTCAGTGATTGTTTTTAGAGTTATGAGTGCGAAAGGTTACGAGGGAAACGGCGTGGGTGGTCGAAGAATAAGAAACGATGGCACTTGGTGTATACAAAGTGTTGTTGGTCGACTTGGAAAAAAGAGACACTCAAAAATGTAAAATGTGCGTGTACGAAAAGATCGTGCCCTGTTTCCTTTGAATTCTGAGGCTCCCGCCGGTGGCCCATCAAAGCCCATAATCCACGGGCGAAAAACCGTCAACGAATGTCTTTCGCAACGGCCCTTGTTGGGCCGTTAAACTCGGAAGGGCGAGAAGCTGGAGAGAAAAGAATCTCGAGGAAGCGAAAGGACGAGGCAAAGCCCAAAGGACAATGTTGCGCCATATTTTGGCGTTGCTCCTAAATTTTCGACCACCGTCATCGACTTCTTACCTTTTGCGCTCTCTCTCTCTTTCCTCCGCGTCTTCGTGCCACTTTGTGCAGCTCCGAAACGCCCCGAGTACGCGTTTAAGAGCTTTTTCAAGCGCGACAGATTTGCACGGCCGTCACACGTTATTCGTATTTATCCACATTATCGAAATATCTACAGATATAGATCGAGCCCAACGACCGGAAGATGCTGCGGACGAAGAGGCTGTAAAATCCTCAGGACCCGTGCAATCGCAATCTTGCTTAAGGACGTTACTTTCAAAATTTTCTATCGATAGAATTCCTTCAAATTTGCACCACATAAAGAGAATCGTGACATCTAATAGCTCGTGCAGTTTCAAGAGGATTCACCTTGTAGAAGTCGAGATATTTATTTATAAAAATCACAATTTTCAGTAGTTTCTCATCAAGAGCACGTGTTAAAAGTTGCAATTTTCAACATTAAATATTTCGATTTATAAATGGTGAAGCCTCTCAAAACTTTGCACACGATTTTATGCAACATCGAAGAAGCTTTATTAAGTTTTTCAAAAAAATCGGTAGTAAAATATTTTCGAAATTTTGGTTATTATATAAAAAATACAAATTAGCTCGGAAAATCTTGAATTTAGAGTACATGAGCAATTTTAAGAGGATTCACCGTGTAGAAGTCGAGATATTTATTTATAAAAATCACAATTTTCAGTAGTTTCTCATCAAGAGCACGTGTTAAAAGTTGCAGTTTTCAACATTAAATATTTCGATTTATAAATGGTGAAGCCTCTTGAAACTTTGCACACACTTTTGCGTAACATCGAAAAAGCTTTATAAAGGTTTTCAAAAAAATCGGTCGTAAAATATTTTCGAAATTTTGGTTATTACATAAAAAATACAAATTAGCTCGGAAAATCTTGATTTTAGAGTACGTTATTGTTCAGTCAATTAGTAACAATGTTTTTTAATGAACTTGAGGTCGTGAACAATTTCGTATGTAAAAAAAACTGGAAAGAAAAATGTCCTGAATCTTAAAGAGAGGCGAAGAAAAAGTGGCTTTTAGTTGCTGCTCGTATAGTGATTGTGGAAAAAAAATGAGATCGCACAAAGAGGCGAGAGCGCGGAAAGAAACAGCGAGATTTTTGAGGCTCAAGGATCTACGTACCGGCTCGTTCGGAAATGATGGTAAGAAGGGATCGTTATTCCTCGAACTTCAATATAATTTAGCCGGATGGCTTGGTAACTACGATAATGTTTGCGAGTTACAACCATCCGCCAACAACAACGTTACGAGTTTCGTACGTTATGTATATAAATACATATGTATCCGAGTATACATGTATCGGTTTAGACTGTAATAAACGCTACAATAAAGTTGGTGTGTCGTTTTGGAATTTCACTTGGTTCGCCCATCTATTTCATATTATATGGATTTTTATTGTGTACTTTAGTGTCTTGGACTGCTTATTTTATATTTTTTCTTTCTTCCCGCGCTCATCCTTGGACCAACGTATGATCTTCGATCTTTTTGATTTTACGAGGCTTCGCCAGGAGCATTAAAACGACGTGAGAAGTGCCTCCTACGATGAAACGAGTCAATAAGTTGTAACATTGTAGAAATTTTACGTTCGGCCCTGCCGAGTCGCAAACGTCAAATCCGGCTGTTGAGTTGGACGCGAATGCGACGATGAATAAGCCAAAAATAATGTCACGTTGACAAAAAACAGCCAAATTCCCGAAGTTACTGAATTTTTTTTTTCCCCCGGGTCTCTGAGACCCGAACGCTCATTTGGGGCATAAAAAACCGGCATCGATACCTAATTAAGGGCGTGCTGAGGTGGGGAATGACAGAAGATTGACGAATCGTTCGTTGGCATGAAAAATCTGTCCGGATCCAAATGACGGATGTTCCGTAACAAAATCGGCAGCGCGCTGTACACGTTTTTTTAGTTCCGACCGCAAGAAACTGAATCGAACGGAAAAAATGGAAAAAAAATGGGGACAAAAAATTGAGCGTCACTAAAGACGATCGCAGCTTGACTTGGACGTGCATTGTTATGCAGATGCGCCAGGCTCGTTTGTATCTTTTGCTACAATGACGACTAACTAAGGCCCCAAATGCAATGCGTCACGATTTGTTTTTTTATTCCAATTTTTTCTTCTTCTTCGTCGCCTGCTCGTGGAATGTCACGTGTGTTCCGTATCAGAATTTTTCATCTCGGAATCTCAATATCAATTCTCTGGCAATTGTGTTTGAAATACCGAGTTGAATTTACGAATCTTTTATCTTTTTTTATTCTTATACCAATTGATCATCGAATGTTTACTCAAGAGCTGAACTGTGACGCTCTTGAGAACGTTTTTCTTTGGACGATATTCTCTTGGGGATCGAACCGTCCGTTCGACCGAGTGAATCACGATGAAAAAGTTTCTGACTCAATTCTACGCTCAAAAGGAAGTGAAACTGCTTTTTGAGGCTCTGAGAAATTCTCACTGTCCAAAAATCTCTGGTGTTGACTTTTTCTTACATGCAAAATGGTTCACGAGCCCAAGTTTATGAAAAAAAAAACTAAATTTGAGATTTTCCAAGCTAATTTGTATTTTTTATGTAATAACCAAAATTTTGAAAATATTTTACGACCGATTTTTTTGAAAAACTTGATAAAGCTTCTTCGATGTTGCGCAAAAGCGTGTGAAAAGTTTTAAGAGGCTTCACCGTTTATAAATCGAAATATTTAATGTTGAAAATTGCAACTTTTAACACGAGCTCTTGATGAGAAACTACTGAAAATTGTGATTTTTATAAATAAATATTTCGACTTCTACACGATGAATCCTCTTAAAATTGCTCATATACTCTAAATTCAAGATTTTCCGAGGTAATTTGTATTTTTTATATAAAAACCAAAATTTCGAAAATATTTTCCGACCGATTTTTTTGAAAAACTTGATAAAGCTTCTTCGATGTTGCATAAAAGCGTGTGCAAAGTTTTAAGAGGCTTCACCATTTATAAATCGAAATATTTAATGTTGAAAATTTCAACTTTCAACACGTGCTCTTGATGAGAAACTACTGAAAATTGTGAATTTTATAAAAAAATATTTCGACTTCTACACGGTGAATCCTCTTAAAATTGCTCGAGCTATTAGATGTCACGATTCCCTTTGTGTGGTGCAAATTTGAAGGAATTCTATGGATAGAAAATGTTGCAAAAACCGTCCTTAACGATACGAAAAAGTAGAGAAAAAAATTCCCGATTTTGTTGATAAATCCTGATCTAGTTACCAGGAGAGAAAAGGGGGAAAGGAAACTTGGTAATGAGGTCTGTGAGTGGGCGTGCAACGATGCACGCAGAGCCTCAATCACCAATTTGCAGTCTTTTGTGTAAAGAAAACGAGTTAAAGCACGACTCTATGATTAAAGAACAAAACGAAAGAGTTTTTAATCCGAAGAAAAGGAAATTTTTGCACCTGTCCCTTAAAGACACGTTATTAAACATTATTTCCTCCCCCTTAACGTCCGATTACGAGAGAGAGATCGTGGATTTTCTCACGGTGCTTTGTTTCGTTGTTGAGGAACAAGGCAGGGCGAAGAATCGCGAGCTTTCCGTTATTGTCGGTGTGAGGATGAAAAATAAAGGCTTTTCGTACAAACTCTCGCACGCACACGGAATCGCTGACAACTGACTGGCTCAAGAGTACAAACATTTTAATGACAGACTTTGAAGAATCTAAACCGTGGAGTCTGGTCGATACGACAGAGCGGGTCGTGCACGTTGCAATAACGAAAGTCGCGAAGACAATGAGCCAAGGAAAGGGAGAGCGAGAGAAAAATAATAAAAAGGAGGATGAACGAGGGGTAGAAAAGTGGACAATACATTTCTCAGGTTTGTTGGACACATGGCGTCCTTTCCGGCTCCGGAGTCTCCGCGAGTATTTCCCATGGACACACACACGTGTGCATCATTCAGTCGCGAGCGTTTTCCCTCCCGTGCAACGTGCACGCACGTCTCAAGACTCACGGGGATGAGGAAAAAAAAGCAACTCGTAGACGTGACGAGACGCGATCGTCCACAATTATAACAATTACCACGCGATAACGTCCTGCTATTTGTTCGTTAATCGCTCGCGCCAACAAACTCTCATCCTTGCATTTGTCTCTTTACCTGGAAAACGCATTTTCCTCCAGTTTTTTCTTCCCCTAGCGAGATTCAATCCGAGCAGATACGAAACAAAAAAAACGAAGCCTCTTCCAGGAGCTAATTGACCGGAGTCAAAGGTTCACCGCGACCGAAGAAGAAAATCGAAAAATTGGAGATCTCAGTAAAAAAAAAAAATAATTTGAAAAATCGACAATTTGTTGGATCGACTGAACGTTTTTCCAAAAAATCACTAAAATTTTCGTCATTCCAATCGTAAATTCTGCTGACAGTTTCCCAATAAATGAAAAATATTGTCACAGTGACGAAAATTTTGAAAATTGCCCAAAAATATTTGTGTTCAACGAAATTTCGACGTTTTTTGAAAAAATTTCATTTTCAGTGTTCGTAGAAAAAAAATTCGTGTCCAGAAGCGAAAAAAAACTTTCAACGTCTCTTTTATTTTCTTCGGAACCGAAACGATGATAAATTTACGATTTTTCGGCGCATCTTCAAAGTGGAATTTGGTCCGCGATAGAGACGTCAATGGCCCGCAAAGGATCTTCGCATTTTCTAACGCGAAGTCCAAGAATTTTGAGCAATAAAGCCCCCGCGCGCGTTATAGTGTGGCGCGATCGGATCCGCAAAAGGAAAAGCGAGAAAAAATATTGAGACACCGAAGTCGTCGCGGTCAGACTCAATATTTCCAAAACTTTGGACTGTGCCGAATTTCTTTTTCCGGATCTCGTTGGAATAATAAGCGTGGAAAGAATTGACCATGAAAAAAAAAAAAAAAACACGAAAAAAGGACAAAAACTTGCCTTTGCCCTACTGACTCGGTGCAGCAGAGAGAAAACGCATCCAAACGCGCGTGTGTGGCTTTCCGTGTCACGAATCTTTGTCGCGGGCGTGAGAGACAAACTTTTAGGCTTCCCTTCGTCGCGGCTGACTTATGGCTCGCCATACGTCACGTGGCATTGTTCGTATCTCTCGGCAAAGAGAGTTGTCTCTCCACAACGACCATCGCGGAGATGAAAAAGACCCAGAAAGGTAGAAAAATGAAAATTCCAGAATAAAGACACTTTTTTCCTTCGAGATGCATCCGCGCTTATTATCGTCGCGCCTGTCTCAATATTCATGGCGTCACGAAAACACCATGAAAAATCGGAGACGGTGGAATAAAAAAATTTAAAAAAATAAAAAAACCACTCACGGGAGCGTGGGAAATTTTTCCAACTGCCAAGCAACAAATTTCCGTCTCAATTTATTTTTTTATCAGCACATTGGACCGTAATTATATAAAATAATTACAAAAATTTCAATAAAATCATTTTTTATCCAAACTTTGCCAAAAACTGTCGCCATTTTCGATAAAATGTCAATAAAAAATTATTTTCAAAATTTTTCATCTTAATAAAATGTTTTAAACTCAATAAAATTATTTTCTCATCGACATCTTCATCGCGTTTTCACGTATGATGAGAATTGCAGAGAGATTTATTTGAGAAATTGTTTTTTTCAACCCTGAACGTTCATAAATGTGCCCAAATTTTGAAAAATTCATATCTCCGCTAAAATTTAACGAAAAGTCTTCGGGCTGGGCTCATTCTCTTCGTTTTTTGATGCAGGACCACGTGAGGCTGGAGCGGTTTCGCTCCAAGTTGAAAAATTAGTCGAAAACGCGGAAAAACCATAAAAAAGGGGAGAAAAAAAGGAAAAAAGGGCGCAGGATTTTGGAATCCGGAAAATTTGCACTAGCACAAAAATTTTCGACGCTTTTAAGCAGATTTTTGGAGCGCCTGGCTCGAGGATACATTTTTTTTTCTCTTTTTCGGACAAATGTTGTTCGTTTTATTTGAGACATTGAGGAATCGCCGGTTGGAATTCGTAAGAGCTTTCCTTCTTGCGAAGCGTTGTGGAGTCTGCGTCAGCGACGATTCCGCGGGATTAAATCTGGGATTCCGGTTGCGGGATTGCTCGGGTATCTCATCTCGATGTTTCGCCCGGCGCGACGTATGGAAGTTTCTCTTCCGCTTTGTGGGCAGTTGAAAAATTAAATGAAACAGAGAAATGCTCGCGCGTTTGGTGCGCGACGCTAAGATTGATCGTTTTCCGGGGCTATTCTCATTTCTGTACATTCTGCATCGCCGAGAATGTATTTGCGTTGCTGCAGTCGCGCACGAGTGGCTTCAAGATGCGAATGGCCAAAAGTTTTCTTCTCGAGAATATTCTTTACGACTCTTTCAATCGCGAGCTCCGGAGCTCATCGGGCCGGCGAATTTCAGAAATTGAAATCGCGCGATTTATAGGCGAGCGTCGCGACGCTCGTTCTTTCTAAAAATCACTCCGATTTATTACCGTTCGCCCATTTAATTATTTATTAACTGGCCGTGCGCGCGGGCTCGCTTAATACGAAAAATTAAAATTTTTTCTTCCAAAAATCTTCGAATTTCGATTTTTTTTTTTAAAACTTTGTTTTCGGATGATTTTCGAATTGCCAATTAGCGATTTTTGAGTTGCTCGTGAATTTTGAAAGTGGAAAAATGACGAAAATTGTGATTTTTTGGAGCAGGTTCCGAAAAAATTAAAATTGGATAAGAAAAGTAGGAAAAGCGACTGGAAAAAAGGGATTGGGCTCGATGAATCGAGCGTTAATTAAATTTGTCCCTTTGGTGAGGTTTCCCGGTGGCACGAGCAGGCGCCGCGACGCTTATCGCCACGTTTCATGGGATTTTACGGCTGAGAACTTCAAGACAGTTGTCCCCATTCACCACCATAAGCCTCGCATCTCGCTCTTTGGATTTTGCTCTTTTATTGTGGTTTTCGAGTCCCGGTGGTCGTGAGGAATAGTGGATTGAATTACGCGCGGGATCATTCATTCGTCGAGCTGCGTCCAGCACTCGAATCGTCGATCGACGTATCGACGCACAAAACTGGTCATTGTGGATCAATAATTAACGGGTTAATAAATCGTCGATCCAATGAGACTCTCCGAAGCGTCATAATTATGGAGAATCTCACATTTTCCTCAATGTTTCGATTGATTTTGCGGCGAATGAATTTTTTTGAGTGAATTTTCCATTTTTCTATAAAAAATGTTCTGAAAAATTCGAGCCACGTACACGAGAAACGAGAAATCCAAAAAAAACGTGTCACCGAAAAGAAAATTTTTTTGGAAAAGATAAAAATGGGAAAAAGTCATTGAAAAATTACCAAAAAAATTTCCAATTCCATTCCAATTGAAAATTTTGCTAACAGTTCGGTTATAAATCAAAAACATTGTCAAAATACCGAAAAATTTGTAAAAAAAGATCGATTTTTTGTTGAATACGTTCAACTAAACGTTTTTTCGAAAAATCCCGAAAATTTTGTCGTTTTAGCAAAAAAAAAGTCTACGAAAAGTAAATTTTTGTCATTCCAATCGTAAATTTTGCTGACGGTTCCGTTACAAATGAAAAATATTGTCGAAATAACGAAAATTTGTTTCGTTATTTCGACTGAGTGTTTATTTTTTAAAAATCCCAAAAATTTCGTCATTGCAGCAAGAAATATTCTAGAAAGTCTCTTCAAAAAGCAAATTTGTATCATTCCAATCGTAAATTTTTCTAACAGTTCCATTAGAAATCAAAAACATTGTCAAAATACCGAAAAATTTGATAAATAATCTCGATTTTTTGTTGGATACGTTCGACTAAATGTTTATTTTCAAAAAATCCCAAAAATTTCGTCATTGCAGCAAGAAATTTTCTAGAAAGTCTCTTCAAAAAGCAAATTTTTATCATTTCAATCGTAAATTTTGCTAACAGTTCCATTAGAAATCAAAAACATTGTCAAAATACCGAAAAATTTGTTAAAAAATCTGGATTTTTGTTGGATACGCTCGACTGAGTGTTTATTTTTAAGAAATCCCTAAAATTTCGTTATTGCAGCAAGAAATATTCTGGAAAGTCTCATCAAAAAGCAAATTTTTATCATTCCAATCGTAAATTTTGCTAACAGTTCCATTAGAAATCAAAAACATTGTCAAAATACCGAAAAATTTGTTAAAAAAGATCGACAGAATCTTTATTTTGTAAAAATCCCAAAAATTTCGTCATTGCAGCAAGAAATTTTCTAGAAAGTCTCATTGAAAAGTAAATTTTTGTCACTTCCGTTAGAGATGAAAAAATATTGCAAAAATATCGATATTTTTTGGTGACTTTTCAATGCCATAGATTTTTCTCACACATCTCGCCGCTTCGATTCGTTCAGCCAGGAGTTGCCCATGCACGCGTATATTCATTTTTATTAACCGACGCGTTTCTCCGTCAATAAAACGTGGCGCAATCTTCATAGAATCTTTGGCGAAACACGCGGTTTATCCAGTGTGTAGTATCGAGAATAGAGGAGCGAGACTTGTTCTCGCCCCTGTGGCTCGTTTTTCTGGTGAACAGGCTCGTTTGGTTGCTCGTAGTGGCGAGCGAGGGTTTGCTACACCCTCGTGATCAAGTTGGCGTGCGGAGGAGGAGAACGCGACGAATTCGCATCGATATGGAAGTCTCCGAGGGGCGCCTGTCAGAACGGCGTAATTTCTCCAGATTCTCCAGCCCACAGATGCGTCAGTTTTGCTCCAAGAACATTGCTCGCTTCCTGAAGAGAAAGAGACGACAAAAACGCGTGTGTCTGCGTGTGGGTTGCTAGGATATAAAACCTGATGGCCGATAACAACCACTCGCGCTCGCCCCCTTAACTTCGAGAGCCACCAACACACAAACGTCTCCACTTTTATACAAAAACTACCCACGACTTCATCCCCTTCGCAATTCTCTGTCTCTCTCGCCACGCACAAAAGCTGCGAGTGGTTGGAGCATTTTATTGGAACCATACACGCGGATATGGATCGGGGGCCTCACTCGCGATAAATACAGTTATAAAAATACATCCCAAATACTCAAGTATAGACACAGTTGGGAAACACGATGGGAAACAAAAGGACGCATCGAGTTTCAATCCAACGATTTGTTTCTCTAGCTCTGGGCCCTTTTTACTCTCAGGCCAACCCAAATGCACTTACGCGATCTCTTTTTCCCAGTGTATAGACCAAAATGCCAAATTTTTACGTGTGTAGCTCTCTCGTCGACGTATAAATAAACGATAACGTGTGCGTGTGCGAGAAATGTCTTGCGGACAAGATTTGTTCAGGGGGAAGGAAAAGAAACTCTTGCCGGATGTGGAGTGAGGCTCGATACTGATGGCTCGACAATATGCCATTTTTTTTTTGATCCTCTACTCATCTCGTCACCGTCTTTCAATTCGCAGTTTCTTAGAATCACTGGAAATTTAATTTCTTCAAAAAACGTTGATATTTTGTTGAACACGGTGAATGACTATATTTTTGGATAATTTTGAAAATTTCGTTGGTTTGACTAAGTTTTTGATTCCTGTCGGAGTTGTCAGCAAAATTTACGATTGGAATGACAAAAATTTGATTTTCGAAGAGACTTTCTAGAATATTTCTCGCTGCAATGACGAAATTTTGCGGATTTTTGAAAAATAAACATTTAGTCGAACGGATCCAACAAAAAATCGATCTTTTTAACAAATTTTTCGGTATTTTGACAATATTTTTGATTTCTAACGGAACTGTCAGCAGAATTTTCGATTGGAATGACAAAAATTTGATTTTCGAAGAGACTTTCTAGAATATTTCTCGCTGCAATGACGAAATTTTGCGGATTTTTGAAAAATAAACATTTAGTCGAACGTATCCAATAAAAAATCGATTTTTTTAAACAAATTTTTCGGTATTTTGACAATATTTTTGATTTCTAACGGAACTGTCAGCAGAATTTTCGATTGGAATGACAAAAATTTGCTTTTTGGAGAGACTTTCTAGAATATTTCTCGCTGCAATGACGAAATTTTTGGGATTTTTAAGAAATAAACATTTAGTCGAACGTATCCAAAAAAAAATCGATTTTTTCAAACAAATTTTTCGGTATTTTGACCATTTTTTTTATTTTTAACGGAACTTTGCAAAATTTTCGATTGGAATGACAAAAATTTGATTTTTAAAGAGACTTTCTAGATATTTCTCGCTGCAATGACGAAATTTTTGGGATAAAAAAAAAAAAAACGTTCAGTCGAACAAAAAATCGATCTCTTTCAACAAAATTTTCTATTCGGTATCGCACGGAGATCCGGAAGTCGCGAGACTGAAAACTATAGAAAAAAAAAATTGGATCGTCTATAAATTTGCAGCGTCGAGCAGGACGACGAGCGTAACCGATCGTCTCATTTGCCTGGCACTTCTCATCATCTCCGCAATAATATACATCGATTTCAAAGAGGATATGAACGCGATTCTTGAGATCGATCGATAGATAGCGCAAATTATTGCTGGCAATCCGCTCACAGATCGAGCTAAATCCGTGGTAAACGAGCATGGACTACGTAAAACATGTGTTCGATTTCCTCTGCAGAAATTTCTTTATTGCTCGGGCTCCATCGACCGACTATCTTCGTCTCTCAATCTTTCCCGTTCGTATTCTCTTGGATGCTGCATCTTCGGTCTATTTTATGGGATCGAATCGAACTTATCGAAATGAGCCGGAAAAAAAATTCTGCACACTTTTTCTTTTTCCCCAAAATTGCAAATTTTGTGCATCCAGAAAAAAAACGAACGATCTAAAAAAGTGAAATTGTCGTTTTTTCAAAACTCAAAAATTTCAAGACAAAATTTCGAATTTCAACTTTAAAAACAAATAAAAATAGCGAAATTCAATTCTGTCGAAAATTTTCGATATTTTTTTGAACACGGTGAACTAAATATTTTTGAAAAATTTCAAAATTTTCCTGTTTTCGACAATATTTTTGATTTCTCGCGAAACTGTCAGCAAAATTTACGATTGCGACAAAAATTTGCTTCTCGAAGAGACTTCCTAGAATATTTCTCGATGCAATGACGAAATTTTTGTGATTTTTGAAAAAAAGTTTTGTCGAACTCACGAAAAATCGATCTTTTCCAACAAAATTTTCTTTTCAGTCCTTCTCTCTTTCTTGTATATAGAGAAAAATCGTAATATTAATAAATAATGTGTAGCTCGCAGTTATTTCGGATTGGGTGGTGTCCAATAACTTGGATCTTTTGTACTCGCACCTTGGACATAAATATAAATAGCCCGAGAAATAGCCATTTATGGCAATATTGTTACTAGCGATTCTCTTATCTTTTGGCGAGCATTTTCGATAATACAGTTTCGATATCGAGTGAATAGGAACGCTGAGTGAGAAAAGCGTCGAGAGAGCGAGAGAGCGAGATCGAGGGAGAGTAATTCGAGATGAGAAAGGTCTCGATATTTATGCGCAATAAAAGTCGAGCAGTACATCGAAGGGCAATGCTCGAGAGAGCCAAAGATGACGACCGGACATCGCTTTTCAGGCTTGGCAATGAAGATTGAGTGAATTGACCAAAATCCGGATGCCCAGGACCACGACGCGAGCTCCATCGAGCTCGACATATCGTTTCCAAAAGTATTTCGCTTGCTCGTCAATCGCTGCGTCTCACCCTCGTCGACACAATCAACCAGCACTTTTCCTCTTCTTTTCTATTTCAATGGCATTTGTGGGAGACGAACTGACCGATTTACTTGTACAATGGCCACGTGGTCACCGAAAGGGAGCAGGCGGGATTCCACCGTTGCGCGAGTGTACGCACCGAAAAGTGAAAAAGATTTTAATTGCAACGAAATTCCTGGGAACGTCAAACTTTAAATCAACCAAAAATTGACAAAATTTTTTGAATTTTTATTCTCACTCGAAGGATTTTGTTAGAGAATCAAATTTCAAGAGTAAAAAAAAAAAAATGAATCCAGTGACAAAAAAAAATATTTCGAAAATTCTATCAATTTGGGTTTCGAGTTTCTGACAAAAAACAAAAATAGAGACGATTCGTTAACGTTGCAGCGATGCAATTTCGAGTTTGTACTCGTAGTCGCATATTTTGCATCATTTTTGGAAACGTGAAGAATTGAAACTAACGAAATGCACCGAAAATTGAATTTAAACTGAATATTTTTGGATAATTTCAAAATTTTCGTAATTTTGACATAATTTTAATTCCCAACGAAACTGTCAGCGAAATTTACGATTGGAATGACAAAAATTTGCTTTTTGAAGACACTTTCTAGAATATTTCTCGCTGCAATGACGGAATTTTTGGGATTTTTGAAAAATAAACATTTAGTCAAACGTATCCAACGAAAAATCGATTTTTTAGACAAATTTTTCGGTATTTTGACAATATTTTTGATTTCTAACGAAACTGTCAGCGAAATTTATGATTGAAATGACAAAAATTTGCTTTCCGAAGAGACTTTCTAAAATATTTCTAGCTGTATTGACGAAATTGTTGAGATTTTTCAAAAAAAGTTTAGTCGAACGTATGAAAATAAAAAAATCGATCTTTTCCATCAAAATTTTCTTCTCGGTGTGAGAAAAATCAGTTTTTTTTATTGAAATCAGAAAAGGACGATTTTTTTGAATCAAGATTCACGGTCCATGGTCAAAGTTCGATTCGAAATGATACAAGAAAAGCGACATGGAAAAATTGCACTTAGTGGATGGCTGAAAAAATGTTATCCTCATATTCCGAGACTATGGGAACGCGAAGAGCGTTGACATTCGATGGTCCGGGCAGAGAAGAGAGATGCTGGGAATCCTGAGGGATTTTCCGTGGAGCAATCTCGATAAAAACTCGCTGAAGGAGGAAAAGCTTGAGAGAAAGTAGCGAAGATGGAAAATGGAGGGTCGAGTTTGGAGCGAGATTTAAGCGGAAAGTGCGTTTGCTCAACTCGTACGTGAATATTTGCAGAAACACTTCAAAGAGTTGGCGGAAAATGTAGTGAGTAAAAAGCCACTGAGAGTCGAATTGATAACAAACAAAAATTCAAGATGACACGAGCCTGGGAAAAAAGTATAAAAAAGGGAAAATATATTTTGTGATTTTCAGCAGCAAACGTCTCAGCAGGTAGAGAAGAAAAGTTGCATGTCCTCGACCCAGAATTTCGCTTGTTTTTCCTCGAGGGACCAGCGGCTCGAGAAACTCGAGCTCGGCGAGTGAGGAAAGCTGCAGAATATCTACAAAGAGTTGTTCTCAAGGAAGCCTGCTGGGCGAGAACTCGAAGGGCGAGAGTGAGCGCGAGGAGCTAGGAAGAAAAAAAAGGAGAGGGTGGAAGAAGGAGTTGGAGTGGCGAATCGCGGGCAGGGGGTTGAAAGGTAGAGATTTAAATGCCCTCTCGCAAAAAGCATTTAGCTATTCCCCGTGGCAAACGACCATGGCGAAACTGCTGCGAACATATTTTAAACAGATTCCCTTTTCCGTTCTGGATGTATTTATGTGCCTTGCACGCGGGGCGACCCGGGGTCGCGTGCGCTTTATCCAACCCTCGTAGTTGGAAAAAGCAAAAAATAAAATAAAAATCCATCCTCCATATCGCAAAACGAACTGCGCGCAAGGATCGAGCGAGATATCCCGAAAAATACGGATGCAAATAAATACTTTAGGAATATTGCACTTTGCCAGTAAATAATCGACTATATATGTACATTTTTCTTTTTTTTCGTATATGGAGAAGAAACATGGCGGGGAAATTCACGAACCGATACTTTATGCTCTCTCCTTCGAGTGCCATCGGTTATAGAACATCTTTCTGCTATAACGTTCACCCACCGAGCCGCGCGGGGTTGTTTTCTTCTTTTTCTTTCAGGGGCTTAGAATTTAAAAGGTTTAGAGCGATTTCCCTCGAGAGGGTGCGTAACACACAGTTCGATATCGACTCCGCAGTCTCCGCCACAGCGGAGGCAAATACAAATGAAAAGAGAAAATGCCCGAGAGGGAGGGCAAAAAAGAGGCAGCTTTTTGCTCTCATTTCCTCTCGCCAATTCGCGAAGCGAGCCTGACTTATTGCGAGCCTTACGAATGGCATATCCTGCGCATGTTATTACCATCAGCCGCGAGACGAATCTACGAGCTCCTCGTATTATTGCACGTTCAAAACATCGTCGTCTACACAATTTTTTTTTTTTACCATTCTTTGCTCGTTTTCCCGTTTCGTAATACGAGACGAAACTTTCGGGAAATTTGCTCAATGCATGGAGACCTCAAAATCCAGCAGATTGTGTGTGTGTGTGAAAAATGACACGCGAAAAGTTGGCGACGCCAAAATTTAATAATACAGCGCAGCGTACTTTTTTCTTCATATTCTTCATTTTATTTGGAAATCAGAAATAATGAGATTCGATATGAGTTTTCGTTGGGTTTTCGACAAATTTATCGTCAACACTTAAATTGTTTTTTTTTTTCGTTTCCAACGTCAAGAATTTGAGAAATTTCATTTCCAATTTTTAACTTTTCCCATCCAAACGCGTGAAAATTCAAGTCGCGTTTCGTGTATGAGTTGCAAAAAACATGTGTTTAGGATTTTTCTTAAAAAATTTCGACTCCCAGTCTTTCTGACAATCTGCAAAAAAAAATCGTTAATACATTTTTTTTGAAACTCGATTTTTGCAACTTTTTAACGAAACTTGAATTTACACGCCGTTCAGATGGGGAAAATAAAAAATTGCGAAATATCTCGAATTCTGAACGACAGAAAAATTTTCTTTATAGGAGACAATTTTTAGTTTTGGTGCCAAGAACGTTTTTGTACAAAATTTTGGAAGAATCCTTAAAAATCTTGAAAGCCATGGTTAGTTTGCAGAAAAATTGATTGAACTAATTAATTAAATTAATTGAATCGTGCGATATAAGAGAATAATATTTTTTATCGTTTTTCTTGCAAGTCAAATTAGTCAAAAAGTCGTCGATGGTGAATTGGGCAACTTGAATAAAAAGCATCGCTCCTGGTATTGGATTGGAAAGGTTGCAACTCGATTTTCGCAACTTTTTAACGAAACTTGAATTTACACGCCGTTCGGATGAGGAAAATGAAAAATTGCAAAAATCTCGAATTCTAAACGTCAAAAGATTTTTCTTCACAGGAGAAAACTTTTGGTTTCGGTGTCAAAAAAGATTCTACAGAATTTTTAAAGAACCCTGAATAAAGTCGTTTAGTGATTGCGTCGAAAAACTGAATTGCAGATCTCAAGGATCAAAATGTGAATGTTGAAAAATAATCCTAACAGGTAAAGAGTTTGATGATGAAGAGACGGGCAAAGGAGGGTAGAAATTTCCCACGAACGAGAGCGTAGGTCTGGTGATGTGTGCATAAGAAATGTTGAGGCGACGAAAGGCGAATCCTCGAGAGAATATACAGGAGAATCTGTGAATGGCGAGAGTCTAGGCGCTGAGAGGCATCCTCAAAGTGGAATAGACACGGGAGAGCGGTTGAGGCGCGAAAGGAGCGAGGAAGGAGTTTGTTAAAGGCGAAGGAAGAGCGTGAGAGCGTTTTTTTTCGAGTGGCGCGGGGGATGAAGCAGAGGCAGGTGGAAAAGGGGGGGGGGGGAATGAGAGGAAATGGGAGAGAAAAAGAGAGGCTGAATTTTTTCTAATGGAATTAATGTGCTCCTTATAACCCGCCCGGAGCGAGCGATTTGCTTTTCATCCGGAGGAATATGTGATCAGGGTATTAGTGGCGATGTATTATTAAGAGATGGAAAGTTGGACGTGCGGAGGATTGGAAAGGGGGTGGGAAAGAAGGGAGCGAACGTTTGGGCGTGTTGCAAAGATTAAGAGACGAAGAGAACTCGAGCAAAAGACAGAAAAAGGGCACGAAAAAAAGGTTGAAAAAAATAAATAAAAGAAAAATGATAGTCCTCGAGAAGAGCAAAGAAGACGTTCTCTTTCCCCTGATTTCAATGCGTGCCTGATTTTAAATTCATCAGCCTCTTTAAGGGCTTATTTTTCTGCTCGTGCTCCAGGGTATTTATATTTTTTTTTCCTGCTTTCTGTCCACCTATACACAGCACCAGTTCCTTCCTGCCGCACTAACTATCGCTGTCTTTAGCGTCCGCACACCCTCTATTTGCAAGAGCTCCGGAGAGAGGGATCGCCAACAGAGAAGCAAAGATTTTGCTGTGACGAGGCAACGCCGAGTACGACATTGACGTGTAATCCTGTATTCGCCAAGCCCAAAGTACTTTTCTTTTCTTCCGCAGAGATAAGAAGACTCGGGAGTGCACAGTTAAATTTGCTTCGAATTACTCGAGTCGAGGATTTTCCACGATTCCGTCTCGTTCAAAAATGAGTGGAGCCATTTAATCGAAACGGAATAAAATTGTATCAAGATCGAATTTTCCTGGTTTTGGAGCGAGAGAGACAAAAATTAGAGAGAAAATAATTAATTCTTGATCATTCGAGCGAAAACTGCCTGAGGAAGTAGATTCGGAATAAAATTATTCATTGAACGAACTCGCGGGACTGAGGCCATTACGTTTGAATTTGAATAAAATAAAGGAAGCTCAGGCAGAGAGAAAAAACGACGCCAATTTTTTGTTGCCTGGATCTCCGTTGGAGCGGAAAAAAAGAAACACATCGAGAGAGACAAGAGTTCAGTTTACAGATTGCATTAAGTGATATCTTTCAGAAATTACAATACGCTACATTTGACTTGGAATTTATAATATGCAGCGGTGTTTGGGTTAGGCGGAGCGTCGATTGGCGATACAAGGGTGTTTTTTTATATATATCACTCGACATTGGCACCCTGGGACCTATATTGTGTACGAGTCGAGACGCTAATGCATCCCCATTGCCTGTCCAACCCTCCGCGACCCTCAGGCTCGCGCCCTTACACCAATAAGGGTCGGGAAACATTTTTTTTTTTCATGTCCTAAACGTTGCTCCATCGCTTGTTCCATGAGGATCAACATTTTTTTCGGGACTCGATTTTTTTTATCCAGGGAAACTGAAAACACTTTTTTTTTTACTGATTTAGGAAATGGAGGGAAAAAATCAAGAGCGCTGGTAGAAAATGAGAAATCCGTCATAATTGGATCCGAATAAAGCCATTGAGTGGATTCCCGGCCGAAAATTCGATAACGGAGAATTTCTCTATTTCTGCTATAGCACCCCTGGTGCGCGTTAATTCGTCCTCGTTTCCAGAAGCCCGTGTTTCAAGGGAGAATATAAATCAGCGTTAAAATGGACGCAAGTGGACAATTATCTGGGATGATGATAGAAACGAGATTTTCCGTCAAAGCGGCAAAGGCATTGTTTTTGGGGATGAACCAGAAAGGGGTCGACATGGATTTTCGATCCATTTGTCATTATCATCGTTGTTGGACGTAAAATCCATTCAAATAGCCGTGCGAAAGTTCGCAGGTATATTTCAAGAGGTACCAGTCAAAAAGGCAGGGATTGGAACTATTTGACAGTAGAATTCATGGATGATACGCTGGTAGAACTTTCAGAACTCCAAATTCATAATCATGTCCAGCAGCATCGAATGAAACTGGATTTCCAACAATTTCCATTGTTAGCATTATGGAAGCAGTGCATAATTATGACAGGTTGACAGGGTTGACGATGGTCACGGATATAAGCTGTTACCATCAACCCTAACCACCGATGGTTTCATGCAAGGAATAGTCAGGGACAAAATCAACTATGTTTGGATCTCTGCTCCTAGTGGGTCCTTTAACCCTATCCACAAAATTGATGTGTATGGTGCAGTTATGTATATGAGCCAAAAGTTGAGGAATATCCATTTGCCACGTACCATTCCTATAGTCAAAGCTCGAGAGAAACGAGAAAGGTATACAGGCATATCGAGCGAAGAAGGGATGGGATCAAGCCAAGTGAGTGAACGAAAACGAGAGAGAGGGACAGGCAGAAGGTATGGGAGTCGAATCGACGTTATTCGAAATATTAGCAGAACCCCCTAGAGCAGGCACAATGTATGCCCTATTACCATGATTAGCATACGCTGACAGGCGCATTCGGCGAACCCAACCCCTTTCCATATACCCCTACCCCATCGTATACCACCAAGGATTATACATCTATGCAAACCTTGGTCCGAAATGCTTCACTGCCATACTCCCTCGCAATGCGTGTCATTCTAACCTACTACGATCACTGGGCATACATTCTTTACTCCCAACTATTGTCCACAACCTTGCCACATACTTTTGGAATCTGCTGACAGATTCAGATATCCAGAAAGTCAAATGTTTCCTGACATGAAGATGAAGAATTAATTTTTCTGGTCAGGAAAATTCAATAAAGTTGAAAAATTTCTTTGGTATTCGAATCGGACACTTGTTCATAATGTGATTGCGTCAGGGGTTGCTGAACGGATTAGGTCAGTAGACAATGATCCACGGATTGGATGTTCTTGGCATTCTGAGAATCTAGATCCAGGGGAGAATTTTGAGACACTCCATTAATGACTTAGAGATTTGACGTTGACTAATCGAAGCTAGAAACAGGATGCAGGAAACATGATTATGGAGCTTGTCTCTAGAATGCACGGGCATGATTTCTTGCGAATGAGATTGGGGCGTCTAAATGTCATTCAGAAACGCTGGGTAGGTATAGCGAGAAACATGAGATCCCAGAGTCCGCAGGCTTAACATATTGCGACAAGCTATCCTGAGCATTGTGCCAACACGTGGAAACACAGCTTGGATGACGACGGTGATGACGGTAGAGGTTACCCCAGCTCGCTAATATCCACACATCTCATTTGAGTCTGATGCATTCTGGTGGTAGTGTCTTTCGTGGACTTGATCATTCGTACAGATATTTCAGATATACCGGTGGTCTTGGAATTCGCGGATGACATCCATTATGAGCACCCGACCTGATTACATTCGATTCTTTTATGATCTGATGGATGTTTCAGAACGCGTATCCAATTGAAAGTTGGTAAAAGATGAAAATGGATCGACCGCAGGATTTACGGTTCACCCGGGCAGGGATCTTGTGACTCTCGTGACACTCTGTATACATGTTTACAGTTAAATTGCGAGTACGGCTCGTATGATGCGCTGATATTCGAGCAGATATGTGTGCGGAGCTTATACACCAGGGGAGAATTAGGGTGGCCACTCAAACCACCCCTTCGGTGGCCGTTATTATACTTGGGGATATACATGTTGCCGAGTGGTAGAATAATTATCACGTGCACTCGGCAACAATTCTCTCTGGTTGGCACAGCACAAAATAGGACCTTTTCGCACTGTCGCTTCGTGTGTTCCATCTCGTTTTCGTTGTTGAATGACCGCCGTTGTATTCTCTCCTTGCGATATATATGTGCCCTCCTATGTGTTCAGTCGTACCCTATGAGGCGTAAAGATCTCGCTATTCGCTACGAGACCCAGTGTATACGCACTCTCGGACACTAACACCCTCGTTTGTCCGGAAATGTCACCCCATCCCTGTTCGATTACGTTGAGTAAGTTAGGCCGGGGAGCAACAATGTTGATGGGGTTGGTGAGCGCTATTTTTTCTCCTCCTTTTGAAAATGCTCGGCCTGTTTCAGCGATGGGCAGACGGTTCATGAATTCCATAGGTCAGCTTCATCATTCGTTGGATGGATCCGTTGGATTCCCAATGGGAAAAGCCAAGAAACAGACAATTAGTACGTCTTCCTAATTAAAACTGGTTCGAATGATGGAATTCGCTGATTAGGATTCAAATTCCTGATCGATGGAGTCAACTGAACACCATCCCAATCAAGCGGACTATGCAGGAGGAGAGTTGGCCTTCTGATTCATGCACATGCACTAATAGGTGAGAAGCTTCACTGTGCGTTCCGGCACTGAAATTCAATGACGCAGGGAGTAGAAATGACCGAGATGGCATTCAGGAGAAGGCGCGTATCGAGATGAGCTGCCGGGGGAGCTTCAGGGGAGTCTGCTTTCCCAGACTGGCAAATTTGCATTCAGGACGGATAAACCGAAGGATCCGGTCGAAATAGTCCACAAACGAGGAGCAGCTCCACCCTCGAGCGCTCTAAGTGTAAGGATACCGAATTGGGGGTATAGAGGGAGAAACGTCGTTATGGGGTTGACGGACTCATTACGAGTGGTTTGCATATAGACGTGGCATGGCTGCGCTCCAACTGACTATAGAGCTTGACTGGGACAACCCGATAGGAGGTACCAACCGGCCAGACACTGACCGACTACCAGCCCAAGTAATATAGATTTGAGAGAGGGCGCTTGCAGACACAATACCGTCACTAATGCACCGCCGCCCTTGCATACAACACCCCAACCCGCCAAACTACCCATACAATATCGACTCCTCGTCCTCTGCCCTCTTGCTCTGCGCTGCCCATATCGTATCTTTTAGGCGGCTGCTCTGAGTTGTCCGTTTGACAGCATTTGCTTATCTGGACTTGATGGTGACATAGTTCAACTTAAAAGGCAATGGGCCACTGTAGTCCGCTATCAATGTCGTAATCAGCAGAAAAATGACTTCCAATCATCGTCAATAGATTAAGTATGTGATAAATGTAAATTGGCTAAATATCATAAGTAGGTTAAGGTGATGATTTCTGATGGGAGTCCGAATCGAGTCAAAGCCTTCCTACCAATGACGTCATTCATCGGCATAGGACCTGAGGTGGTAGGTGGTTGCCTATTTTTTTAGAATTCGGTTCATTAGTTCGCTGGCGTTAATATTCGCCGTTCAACAGTTTCCTGGATCGTTTTGCGGGCTGAAAAAGCAGGCTCGGTGGAACCAGCAGGCATAACTATGGAGTGAGACCCAGAGGAAGGTTATGTAGACGATAACCGAGATAGCGAGGCGACGTTTAGGTCAAACGTAGCGTTGCCCGGACGGTGCGTAGTATCAGCATGGCCCATTGCCCGCGAATCCGGCCAATTTCCTCTCAGTCCTGATCTGATCGTCACTTTACGATGCTTCTATGTACACGCCACAGCGTCCCAATGTTCCCCTTCGAGAGTGGTGGCTCCGCTGGAATATGGAGGGCAGCTTTGGACATACCGCACGAATTTACCGTTTGGGTTAGTCCCAACAGTCACGTGTCATGGATATATACACAGATTTGGGTCCATGATGCGATACTGAAGCTGTGGACATATATGTCCGATCGGAATAGATATTCCTGCATATCTATAGATGGACTCGAGGGCTATGGTCTCTGTAAACCGCCCATCAACGCCCTACGAGCACTGTCCACTGTTCGCTTGGTCCACCTGACCCCACCAACCACATGTACCCCATACCCGGTAGACCAGATAACGTAGTGGCTTTCCACAATTCCACATGTCCCTCCCCCTCCTCCCCTTCCTCTCCCTTCTCCAAGAGACGGGAAGTCTTCTCATGCGGAATAATCCGCAGGATATCATTTGAGTAATCGTTTACATGGAGAGCTGGTTATCGCGTCGCTTCAAAATCTTCCCTCGAACACTCTGAAGTGTGCATACCTCAGAAAATCTTGACACTAAGACAAAACTGACCTACAGCTGTCATCCAATATCTGAATTCTGCAATTGCTTTCTGGTATAGTCTTCAAAATCTTCCATATCCAAAATCTCGAGAATAATTGATTTTTTTTTTTGGTTTCTGAATTAGCAAAAAGGTGCGTTGACTGGTGTTGGCAAAAATCTGTCGAGTCGTTAGTTTTTTTCTCACGGGTGTCGGGGAGCAAGTGCGCGGCGATTGAACGTCTTGCGCGGACATTGGCGCGGTTGGCGCTTATGAAATACGTGTCTCGCCTGACTATTGTGTCGCCATCGCTACACACGTTTCTCTCGTAGATAGAAAATACACAATATATCCTTTTAGATGATACATATAGTTATATATACAAGTTTATTTGAAAGGGATAGAGTGTGCTGCGAGGCAACATTGCTATTCAAGCCGCGACTCTACGTCCATTGTCGCATTGTGCCTGCTAATACGCTAAAAGCCTATCTGTGTTTGAGATCTCCCAGCCAAATGGTGAATATGTCGTTGCCACTACCGTATTGCGCTTCCTCGCGGAATTCTATTCCACCGTAACAAGATTTTCATTTTCATTTCGCCTTGTCTCGAAATTTGACAAACCGCACAAAGATATTTCTGCTTCAATCGTTATTCCAAAGGTCTCCGAGGCTTCTTCTCTTCATTGCACGATCTCGTGTCACTGATTCGGCCACATGACGGTAAATTTGAAATAATTTAGGAAGTAAAATTGACTCCACACTAAAAATTCAATTTTTGCAAAAATGTCGATATTTTTTGACCAAGGTAAACAAAAAAATTTTGTATAATTTCAAAAATTTTGTGATTTTCACAGTTTTTTTTTTATTGCGAGCCGGAGGCTTTGGAAGATTCTTTTGAAAAGTTTCGCCCACTCTTCTGTCATTTACGAAGAAATTTCCAACCTTTTTTACCGTGGATCGAGAATTGCGAGGGGAGTGGAGAATCGCGTGTCGAATGGGACCGCAAGCTGGTCGAAATATTTGTACCTTAATAGAAATAACGACGGAGAGTTTTTGACGAGCCATTATTACGCTTGGGCGATAATAAAGAACGCACGTGATTGTGATATCTGGACAAAAAAAAGGTAAACGTGTGTATGCTGGACCAGCGACGCGAGATAGGTGAGCAGAGAAGCCCAGCGAAGGGGGAGACGCGTATGAAAAGATGCGGCTTCGTCATTATATTCCAGGATCGTTTTTTTTCCACGTTTCGTTTTTTTTTCGCAAAACCTGGAAAGAGGGAGATTTGCACCGAAGCCGGGGAACCAACACAAATGTGGAGAAAAAAAGGGAAAAAAAGTCTCGAGCTCGCTGCAAAGCCCCGCACAAAGTTCTTAGGGCGAATTTCACTCCACTATACTTACAGATGAACGAACCGCTGACGAGAGCGCGTGCAAATTCTTTTAACGACGAGCAAAGCTCCGGAAAAAGCAAACTCCTAGGCTTCCTAATGTCTGTACGCGGATTCCTCATCCTCGTAGAAAATTTACCCACCGGCAGAGCGCGATTACCGAATTTTCTTTGATACCAGCACAGTCTACTTTGTATGCCTCAATCCCTTTGCTCACGATCCCCACCCTCGGCCACCCGGATAATTTCTCTTCTCCACCGGTATCCATACTCGAGTAAGAAAAATATAATTGGAGCGTTTGGATATCCGTCGTGAAACAGATGTTGCAGATGCTGAGTATAGAAAAAAATTGTGTGTGCAGGGAGGAAAAACCTTTGCGAATACAAAATTGGGTCGCTCTAATTACTTCTGACGTAAAAAAAAAAACGTGCATGGATGCACTGAAAATTAAATTAAACTAAATGTTTTTGGATACTTTCAAAATTTTCGTAATTTTGACAATATTTCTCATTTCTAAGGAAACTGTCAGCAAACTTTTCCATTGGAATGACAAAAGTTGACTTTTCAAAGAGACTTTCTGGAATATTTCTTGCTGCAATGACGAAATTTTTGGGATTTTCCAAAAAAACTCGATCTTTTTAAACAAAATCTTTGGATACATGAAAATAAAAATTGTTTTTGGATCATTTCAAAATTTTCGTAATTTTGACAATATATTTTTTATTTCTAACGAAACCGTCAGCAAAATTTACGTTTAAAATGACAAAAATTAACTTTTCGAAGAAACTTTCTAGAATATTTCTTGCTGCAATTACCAAATTTTTGGGATTTGAAAAAAAAAAACGTTAAGTCGAAAGTATCCAACAAAATTTTGATCTTTTTAAACAAAATTTTCGGATAACTTTCGAAATTTCGACAATATTTTTTTATTTCTAACGGAACTGTCAGCAAAATTTACGTTGGGAATGACAAAAATTAACTTTTCGAAGAAACTTTCTAGAATATTTCTTGCTGCAATGACAAAATTGTTGGGATTTGAAAAAAAAAAACGTTGAGTCGAATGTATCCAACAAAATATCGATCTTTTTAAACAAAATTTTCGGATAATTGAAAATATTCTTGAATAATTTCAAAATTTGTGTAATTTTGACAATATTTTCTATTACTAACGAAACTTGCCTCTTCGAAAAGACTTTTCAGAATATTTCTCACTGCAATAACAACATTTTTATAATCTAAAAAAAAGTTATATAAAAAAAAATCTTTTCACACACACACCCAATACAATAAGATTTTATTTTCTTCTTTTTTCGAGTCTCCCGGTGTATATCGTTGCCGAAAACCGTCAGTCTGTCGGGGTGGCATTTGTAGAATTTCTTTTGAAGGAATCGAGAGTGAGTGCGTACTTGGAATGTACTTGGCTGAGGAAAAGAGCGAGTAATTCTGGATGACAGCAATCGTGGTGGCGCTATGCTGAGGAAGTGGAGAGCAGAGAGGAGGAAAGCGACAAGAAGATATGAAGGACAAGGGAAAAAGCCGTAAGGATTTTAGGGGGTAAAAAGCGCGGGAGTAGAATTGCTCGGAGAATTCGTCGTTAATTCTCGTGCATGTATATACGTTTGTATATTCGGAGGAGATATCGGTGTGGCTTTATCATGAACAATACTGCGAGATAAAGCAGCAGGTCGAACGAAGAGCAATAAATTCGGAGCGAGTTCCGAGATATTTCATAAGGGAGGAATCCATCAATAACGCAGTTTGCTCGATGCCAACTCACACAGAACGCGATGTTGTGGCCAGCAGCAAGAGAAATATTTTTTTTTTTTCCTTTTCCGAATGTATACGAACAACCGGCAGGCGAAACATCGGTTTATGTGATTTTGTCTTGATCCATACGCAGACATAAATATATATACGCCATTTTTGGATTGCCGTGAGTGAACGAACGAGGGTCTCACCCTACATATATATACCCACCAGTGAAGCAATAAATAATGCGATAAAACACGAGTTTGTCAGGCTATCACGAGGGAGGTGGATTTCTCGCTCTTTTTTTTTCCTCCTCTGCTTTTCAGCTTCGCTCCGCCCCCATACAAATTCATCCCCAACCAAAATATTCCCCATCGCAGCTCCACAACGAGAATTCCCTTTTCACTCACGATTTTTAATTTCTCTTCGCATCCATTTTCGTCCCAAATTAAACAAGAATCACCGATCGAATAAGAATTTCATACGCACGATCAATTCAATTTTGCTCACTAAAAATTTCGTCGAGAAACGTCAGTGAACAAAATTTTTTTGGATAATTTCAAAATTTTCGTCATTTCGACAATATTTTTCATTTTTAACGAAAGTGCCAGCAAAATTTACGACTGGAATGACGAAAAATTCAAACAGGAAAAAATTCGGTGCAGGATTCACAGGAAAAAATTGTAATTGACGAAAATCCCACTGAAAATTCAATTTTGTCAAAGCGAACTAAATATTTTGGGATAATTTCAAAATTTTCGTCATTTCGACAATATTTTTCATTTCTAACGAAACTGTCAGCAAAATTTACGATTGGAATGACGAAAAATTCAAACAGGAAAAAATTTGTTGCAGGATTCGCAGGAAAAAAATTGTAATTGACGAAAATCCCACTGAAAATTAAATTTTGTCAAAGCGAACTAAATATTTTTCGATAATTTCGAAATTTTCGTTATTTCGACAACATTTTTCATTCGTAACGGAATCGACAGCACAATCTACGATTGGAATGACAAAAATATACTTTTCGTAGACTTTTTCTAGATTTCTTTTTGTTAAAACGACAAAATTTTCGGGATTTTTTGAAAAAACATTTAGTTGAACGTATTCAACAAAATATCGATCTTTTTCAACAAATTTTTCGGTATTTTGACAATGTTTTTGATTTATAATGGAACTGTTAGCAAAATTTACGATTGGAATGACAAAAATTTGCTTTTTGAAGAGACTTTCTAGAATATTTCTTGCTGCAATGACGAAATTTTTGGGATTTTTTAAAAATAAACACTCAATGCCAGCTCGATAATTAAAAATTCAGAAAAATACGCGAACTTTTTTTTTTGGACTTTTATAAATGTCGATCGTTTGGTTAAAACGTCAACATCCGGTTAAAAGCATCTCAGCCGGCTAAACGTTAATATTCCGAAGTGGGTGCCGTAACAATTTAGACAATACGCAGAATTATTATCCTCGAGAGTTATATTCTTTGGCGTACGTAACACTTAACGCAGAGTGTAATACAACAAAAATTTATGTTTGCCGATGTTAGCCCCGAGCAGTAGGTAATGCTGGCATTTGTTTATGACCGTGACACGCGCTCATATAACTCCGCTCCGGTAGCTTGTTCTCATTTATATCGTACGTGCGATACTTTATGTTGGTCGCATAAAAATATGATGCGTCAACTATTTGCCGTGGCTGTCATCAAACGCGCGTGTGCATTGCGCCGCTTATTTCCTTTTTTTTCCCGCAGATCTCTTTTCCGCTCTCGCCCGATTAACTCCGCAGCATCCGTCCGAAAAAAATTGAATGCTTTGCGATTATTTTCGATGGATTTCAGGCTGGACAAAATTTATCAACACCAATTCATTAATTTCATTAATTTGAATATTTCATTAAAAAATACTGTCAAAATACCGAAAATTTTTGACAAAATTGAATTTTTAGTGTCGAATTATTTTTTATTCGGGCAGCAGAATTTAAAGTCGACGTGCGTTTTGCCAGAAATGAGAAAATTCATGGGGGAAAAAAATGGGAAACAGCCACAGGTTTTACGATTTTTAGCTTTCGCCGATTTAACGGCTGAGCCTTTAACGACCTACGCTCGTTGCCGCAACATTTTCGAGAGCTCCCTTTTGCTCTCTCGCTCTCCCTTTTATCGCGAGGGAACCAGAAAGTTGGCCAGACGTCGAGCGTATTATCGAGTTACATCTAATCATCGTAACGTCTCTTGTCCAAAAGACTGCGATCGAAAGCAGAGCACACAGCAGCAATCGTTGCTCCAAGATGCGGACGCGAGGCGAGGACGAGGATGGAATCAGGACATGAGCGAAGAAAGGGCTGTAAAATTTTAATATCTACTGGTTTTTACGATTTTGTATGACACATCGAACCATGTCCACGCCCATGCTCGTCTTGTTCCGGACTGCGTAACATTTATTTCGCCCATTTCCTGCCCATGCACTTGTGCAAAGTGCATTTAGACTGCACGACAAAAAAAAACGATTAATTTTCGACCGGAAGTTATTTTACGAAATTGAAAAAAAAAAAAACAGATCGAATTTTTCTTAGATTCAAATTTTTTTTTCCTGATTTGAATAGTTTCGCGAGCGCCTTGTCCAAGGAATCGCGGGAAACTGGAAACCCTGAACGGATCAACATGCGATAACGATAAATTGGAGACCGCGTGCGTATATGGATAACAAGCATGGGGTTCACTCGGAAAATCAGGCTTCGCAGAGTGTAGAGTAACAACTGGGTGGATGGACAGAGCGCGTGATACTTCGGTGGATTACTATTACATTACGTGTACGCGGTACTTGTTCAGGGGAATACAGACGCGCGTGTACAGGCTGTCTCGGAAATCGACTGGACGAGATGGTCAATTATATGTAGAAAAAATTCCGTCCGAGTTTTTTTGTATTTTTTATAGAATAACCAAAATTTTGAAAATATTTTACGACCGATTTTTTTGAAAAACTTAATAAAGTTTCTTCGATGTTGCACAAAATCGTGTGCAAAGTTTTAAGAGGCTTCACCATTTATAAATCGAAATATTTAATGTTGAAAATTGCAACTTTTAACACGAGCTCTTGATGAGAAACTACTGAAAATTGTGATTTTTATAAATAAATATCTCGACTTTTACAAGGTGAATCCTCTTAAAATTGCTCATATACTCTAAATTCAAGATTTTCCGAGGTAATTTGTATTTTTAATGTAATAACCAAAATTTCGAAAATATTTTACGACCGATTTTTTCGAAAAACTTGATAAAGTTTCTTCGATGTTGCACAAAATCGTGTGCAAAGTTTTAAGAGGCTTCACCATTTATAAATCGAAATATTTAATGTTGAAAATTGCAACTTCTAACACGCGCTCTTGATGAGAAACTACTGAAAATTGTGATTTTTATAAATAAATATCTCGACTTTTACATGGTGAATCCTCTTAATATTGCTCGAGCTATTAGACATCACGATTCTCTTTGTGTGTTGGAAATTTGAAGGAATTCTATGGATAGAAAATTTAGCATGCAACGTCCTTAATCCGAAGACTAATTTTTCAATATTTAATCGTTATAATGGACCATCAAAAGGCAAATTAATCCAAAAACTTCTTCCCAGAATTCCAGGATCTTCGAACTGGATGCGAATTCGACGTCGACACTTTAAGCACACTGTATACGTGTACGAGAGAGACTTAAGTACATCTCGTCGGAGCACCTACTATCGGAATAGTAGTACGAGGTCATCGGTTGGGGTGTGCGATTTAGTTTTCGAGTTTATGACGTCGACGAGGACTCCTGCTGGTTAACCAGCCACGTAAACGTTGGCCATTCGACCAGAGTCTCTCGTTTCGTCGTTTCTACGATAACTTGCGTTTCCCCATGCATCGCGGGCGTATATTCCGCCGGTTATATTCTATTAAGCGATAAATATTAAATCTAGATGTATATGGTAAAAGGGGGGAGGGTCGGGGAGGGAGAGGGAGGTCGGGGACGAGAAATCGCATGGATAACTTATCGGTTAGTCGAGAGGGTTATATTTCCCGTCAGGCTACGTTGTATAATGGATCTGTGCGGATTGCACGTTTGTGTATATCGAGAAAGTGGAGCGATATTTGGGGTGGAGTTGCGGACTCGAGGGAACGCATCAGCCTCGGATTTCAACCCTTCTGCGATTCGCCCAAGCTTCCCGCTCGACCAGCAGCACGTACAACCACTTTTCCTCCTTCTTCTTGCTCCTGCTTCTCTTTTTTCTTCTTCAACACAGATCCCTGCACCACCAACCACATTTAATTGGAGAATTAATTAGTTGGTATTAAAATGAGAGAGGCCAAGTCACGAGGGCGCCTGTTTTCTCAAATCCTTCAGTCAATTTCATTCCACCAGATTATGCTGTTTCATTTGCACAGGATTTATCGCGAGCTAATATGTCACTGGCTAATTAAGGCTTCAGACTGTCCGACTCTTCACAAGACTTTCATTGTTTTTTTCATTTTTCGACAAAAAATTGTCAAAATTTCAGATTCCCGCAATTTTGTTCTCGTCTTTCATTAACCCACGTGTCCGGAATCACTTTTTGTCTGACTCGATTTTTTTCGAAAAGGTTTTTACAATTTTTTCGATTTTTTGAACAAAAATTCTTGGAATTTTCGGCAAAATTTCGGATTCCGTCGCTTCCGGAACGGATTCCAGAAATTTTTATCTAGTCCTTGATTAATCCTCGCGTTTAGAGAATTTTTTCGTTTGCCTCGAATTTGAAAAAAAAGATTATCATCGTTTTTTGGATTTTTAAAACAAAAATTCTACAAGTTTTCGTGAAAATTTCAATTTTTTTTAGATTCGGAACAGATTCCAGCAAAATTTCGATCCAGTTCCAGGTTAATCCTCGTTCAGGAACATTTTTTGTCTGCCTCGATGTCTTTTACGAAGATTTTTCGATTGTGGAACCAAAAATTCTACTAGTTTTCGTAAAAATTTCAATTTTTTTTACTTCCCGAACAGATTTCAGCAAAATTTCGATCCAGTTCCAGGTTAATCCTCGTTCAGGAACATTTTTCGTCTACCTCGATGTCTTTTAGGAAGATTTTCCACGATTTTTCAATTTAGGAACCAAAAATGCTACAAATTTTCGTGAAAATTTCACGTTTTTTTACATCCGGAGCAAATTTCAGCGATTTTGATCCGGGCCTTGGTTAAACCTCGTTGAGAAATTGAATTAAGAGCACAAACAGGTGAAGTCGAACGTGACCTGTAGCGCGTCGTTTGCGAGGGTAAAAAAGGACTATTTATATGTTATTTATTTATATATACGAGGGAAGAGGGAAAGCTTGTGCGAGGGAAAAAGGAGTAGGTGTAAGATTACGCCCTTGTCGTTAGTCGTCCACTCGAGGTGAAGGTTGAGAGTGACGCGCGCCAAGAGGGAGGAGCAATAACTATCCACAAAGTAGAAGAGGAAAAAAGGCCCTTAAAGTGACTTCCACCCCTCGGAGTGTTGTCACACACGCGTGTGGTTATTTGTCCCCGTATCTTTCGAATGCTCCACTCGCGTGTTGTTTTTTTTTTTTTTGCTTCGTCCCTATATTCCCGCACGAGTATTTTTCGCTCTCCCGCGACCCCTTCGCAGGCACACACGCCCTTTGCAACCCCCGAGCACGGATCCTCATTGACCCAATTTTGCTGCGTCGAATTGGGATTAAATAAATGAACGGACGAGTATTAAATGAATCAAGACATTCGTTTGCGATTGGGAGACAAAAAAAACGCATTTCCGGTCCCTGGCGTCGCGTGACGTTTGCTCAGCGATCCTTCGATTAATGTCGATGCAATGAAAATTAAATTTCGTTGGAAAAGATCGATATTTTGTCATTGCAGCGAGAAATATTCTAGAAATTCTATTCGAAAAGTAAATTTTTGTCATTCCAATCGTGAATTTTGCTGTCAGTTTCGATAGAAAAGAAAAATATTGTCAAATAGTTGAAATTCTCAAAAAATATTGTCAAAACGTTGAAATTATCAAAAAATATTGTCAAAATGTTGAAATTCTCAAAAAATATTGTCAAAATGTTTAAATTCTCAAAAAATATTGTCGAAATGTTGAAATTATCCACAAATATTGTCAAAGTGTTGAAATTCTCAAAAAATATTGTCAAAATGTTGAAATTCTCAAAAAATATTGTCAAAATGTTGAAATTATCCAAAAATATTGTCAAAATGTCGAAATTATCAAAAAATATTGTCAAAATGTTGAAATTATCAAAAAATATTGTCAAAATGTTGAAATTATCAAAAAATATTGTCAAAATGTTGAAATTATCCAAAAATATTGTCAGAATGTTGAAATTATCAAATAATATTGTCAAAACGTTGAAATTATAAAAAAAAAATTATGTTAACTGCAAGTTTAACCAAAATATCGATTTTTTTTGACAAAATTCGATTCTCAGTGCACGAGCAAAGTTAAAAACGTCAAATTATTATTTTTTTCAACCCTCAAATACGAAATTTCGTCCTGTCGCGTGGTCGCGTGAATATTATATCGCGATCGTCCACTCGATTATTTACCATTTTATTCATTTCCAGAGACGACTGTTTTGTATTTTAAACTTCCGGTCGGTTTAGCTCGCCGAAAATTTTTTTGACCTCGAACCCCGCATGAGAACACGAGGATTATGTTTTTTTCTTGGAGGCAGCACATCAGGGATGCCAACGAAATTGAGCTTGTTCCATGAATTATTAATGCAGCTCCGAACAAAATGTCTATCCAGAGTTGAGACTGGCGAGGAGGAAGAAGCGAATATGATTTTTACGAGGCATGCAACTCGCGTAAAGCCGTGAGAAATGGAGAAATTTCTTGGGAGGACTGCGAGCCCAGAATTGGAGGAAAATTAGACGCGAAACTCCCGCACAATTGACGTTCGTTATTATTCAAAATTGCTTTTCCAAGATCGTCCACATCGGAATGTGAAATTTTTGGTCTCAACGAGACAACGAAAAACATTTTCTCATGCGATATATTCATGTACGCGCGCCCGGACAAACGATACAGCTCGTTTTGCATTTAAACGTTTGCAGCCTCCTCGAGATTTCCCTGTGTGTGTGTGTTTAAGGATCGCGAAAAATCTCCAAGAGCCAAGTAAATGCGAGCTCCGCCTCTCTTCGTATAGCAACCGAACAAAATAAACGGAAATGCCACGAAGGGTGCACGTTTCTCGACCAACTTTTACGTCCGGACAAAACAGCCGAAAAACGCATAAAAAAGCTGAAGAAAATGGTCGGAAAACAGTGGATAAAAAAAAAATTTCAACGTGACTCGCGTCCTCCGTTTTTCCTACTCATGGCATCGTCATTGAAGCTTTCAATTACGAATTTGCATGCTCATGGGTCGACCCACAAGGACCAGAAGAAAAATACAAAAAAAAATTTCATCTCGTGTCTCAAAAAATAGGCGACCCGAAAAAAAATCAAAATTCTCCAAAAAAATCGTCAATTTTTGATTTTTTATTTTCATTTTCAACAAAATATTCGATTTTTTCGAAAACTGCCTGAATAAAATTGTTTTTTCAAAAAAAAAAAACTTATTTTTAGTGAAAAGACTTTCAGATTACAAAATCAAAGACATTCAGTGATTTTACAAAGTTTCCACAACTTTATCGTTATCGTTATCGTTTTTTGACGTGGGAAGCCTCGTATGGAAACGCAGTGCGAGATTCGTTTCCAATTTTGTGCAGAGCGTTCGGAATCTCATGGATTTAGCATATTCAAAGAACTTGAAGTTGTTTCGATGGTCCAGCACGTCTCGTCGTACAATCTCGTTGAACGAGAACGCTCGAATTGGGAAATAGAATCGTAAAACGTGGTTGCTATTATTTTGTTCCATGCCTGAGAATTTTTGCATCTAAATCGTCTGCAAGTCAAAATGTGGTTCGCTCGGTTAGTGAACTAAATGTTTTTGGATAATTTCAAAATTTTCGTATTTTGGACAATATTTTTCATGCCCAAAGAAACTGCGAGCAAAATTTACAATTATGTGACAAAAATAAACGTTTCGAAGAGACTTTCCAAAATATTTCTCGCTGCAATGACAAAATTTTCATGATTTTTCGAAAAAAAAACGTTTTTTTCGAAATTTACGAGCCATTTTCGAATCTCGATTGTATTCTCGATCAAATTCCACGAGAATAATCAAAATTTCATGATTAATTGTCAAGAGTCTCGGGAAAAAATGGAAAAAGAAAAAAAAATGCATTTTTGAACACGTAATTATTCCTCTCACACATTAATCCTCTCACTTTCCAGACTTTCCAGAATATTTCTCGCTGCAATGACAAAATTTTCATGATTTTTCGAAAAAAAAAGTTTTTTTCGAGATTGACGAGCCAATTTCGAATCTCGATTGTATTCTCGATCAAATTTCACGAGAGTAATAAAAATTTCATAATTAATTGTCAAGAGTCGAGGGAAAAAATGGGAAAAGAAAAAAAATGCATTTTTGAACACGCAATTATGTTTAAGGACGAAATTCGTCCTCTCACTTTTTTCTGCACAATTTTGGTGTCTCTTTCTTTCTTTTATAGGAAAAAGGCTCGTATGACCGAGCAAGTAAGTGGGATGTTGACCCAGTGAGGAAAGCCCTTTACCTCTTTTGCGGGAAGGGTGAGAATGAGCTGCATACAGGTCCCTTCGTTCATTATTTACACCCCTTGAACGAGCAGGAGCGAGCTTTGGTTCACGTGGTTAGTGAACTCGTGTTTCAACGTGTGTATGTGCGTGTGTGTGTAAATGGCAAGCACACGTCTCGGGACACATGGAAAAAATGGCTTGGAAACTCCACCGCGAAACGTCAAGACCCTTGGCAAGAATAAAGAGAGCGAAGAGGGGGAGGGAAAAGAAAGCAAGAGAGTCGGGGGTTGCGTTGCAAGGGTTGATGGCGCGCGGATGCACTCGGTGAATTCTTCAACTTATTTCTTTCCCTCCAGAGCCACCAGAGCCTTTTTACCCATGAAATTCCTCTTGCAAGTGGGCCAGTGGGCTATTCGAATCCTCGAGTGTTGCACTTTGGTTCGCGATCCCTTGTGATTATTCCCTTTTCTCTTAACCCCAGAACAGTGACCTTATTTATTTTTTTTTACCGATTCCGGTGACCCGGGGTCATGAACGACCTCAATTTTGGAAAATTCACGAAAAGGATTCAACTTGGGCTCATCATTTTCGTTTTTTAACGCAAATTTTGTTGGATACGTTCGAATTTACGTTTTTTTTGAAAAATCACAAAAATTTTGTTATTGCAGCGAGAAATATTCTCGAAAATGTCTCCGAAAAATGACTTTTGCCATTCCAATCGTAAATTTTGCTGAGAGTTTCGTTAGAAATCAAAAATATTGTCAAAATTATGAAAAATTTGAAATGTCAAAAATTTGACGTTTCTTGACAAAATTTAATTCTTCGTGGAGTCGAAAAATTAGTCAAAAATGGGGTGAAACGATAAAAAACGAGAGAAAGAAGGGAGAAAGGGCGCGAGATTTAAAATTCTGGGGAAGAAACTTTGATCGTCGTATAAATAATTAGGGAGCACGATAATTAATCGTCGAGAATGAAAATGTTCATCAAATTTAAACTCACGAGGATAAACTCGAGGATGAGGAAAACTTTTGGGCCTGAATGCATGGAGGATTTTCGACATGCGAGCATTCGCGTTTCCAAGGGGCGAGGGTTTTGAAACTTTGGGAAAATCGTGTTTCCTCAAGGATACAAAAAGCCTGGAGGCTGAAATTTATGTATATAGAAAGAGTTTGGTGAAATAACTCGTGCGCAGCCAAGTCAGTTGGACTAATTTAAACATCAGCTCGACTTTACAGTCTATTTATTATATATAAATACAGTCTTGCTTGCTGCGAGCATGTGTGAGCACGACGAGCAAGCTTTACAGCTTGTAAATCTATCAGCTGTGTGTGGCTATAAATTTATGGAGAAGAGGATCGTACGGCGATGTTTTATTTAGTAGCTTCTCGCGCACTCCTCCGCACTCCCATTATTTTTCTCTCCTTCTCCTTTTTCTTTCACCAGCCCGAGGAAAACTGAGAGAGAGCAAAACTTTTGCAAACACACTCCGTTAAGGACCTTGTATGCAAAATTTCCTATAGATAGAATTCCTTTAAATTTCCACCACACAAAGAGAATTGTGATGTCTAATAGCTCGCGCAATTTTAAGAGTATTCACCATGTAAAAGTCGAGATATTTATTTATAAAAATCACAATTTTCAGTAGTTTCTCATCAAGAGCACGTGTTAAAAGTTGCAATTTTCAACATTCAATATTTCGATTTATAAACGGTGAAGCCTCTTAAAACTTTGCACACGCTTTTGCGCAACTTCGAAGAAGCTTTATGAAGTTTTTCAAAAAAATCAGTCGTAAAATATTTTCGAAATTTTGGTTATTATATTAAAAATACAAATTACCTCGGAAAATCTTGAATTTAGAGTACATGAGCAATTTTAAGAGGATTCACCGTGTAACAGTCGAGATATTTATTTATAAAAATCACAATTTTCAGTAGTTTCTCATCAAGAGCGCGTGTTAAAAGTTGCAATTTTCAACATTAAATCTTTCGATTTATAAATGGTGAAGCCTCTTAAAACTTTGCACACGCTTTTATGCAACATCGAAGAAACTTTATTGAGTTTTTCAAAAAAATCGGTCGTAAAGTATTTTCGAAATTTCGGTTATTACATAAAAAATACAAATTAGCTCAGACAATCTTGAATTTAGAGTCAATTAGTAACAACTTCCTCTCGCCCTTTTCCCTCCGCACGCAGGAGATGCAGGACAAAGAATTGGAAGAGTAATCGCGAAGGATTGTCGTCGAAAAGTCGTGACGACTTTTTTCAGACGTTTTTAAAGAAAAAAAAGCGTCTCGTAATCGTTCGATTAGATCGGCGTTTTCGAGGTCATTAAAAAAAACGGCGACGCTAAAAGCGGACACGTGACGATGCATCGGAAAAGTTTGCCCGTGAAAAAGTTGCTCGGTGTTTTTTTGGAGCTGCTGAGGCGGAGGGAAAGAACGCGATAAAGAGGATCGAAGGAGAGTGACGGTAAGAGTTCGGAAGTGTAAAAGTAGCTGCTGACTCGAATCCCGTGCATGGGATACGGGAGAGATCGAGCGGCGGCTAAAATCTGCATTTTATTATTTCTGGCAGGGTAGTTACGCGGAAAGTCGCGAAAAACCAGCTTTTGATGCTTTTCTACGCGAGCGGTAAGGGCGCAAAATTTTCCAACGCGTCTGCCATGGATTCCCATGGTGCGCGCGTGCATGGGGCTTCTCTCTCGCCCCCGCGGGTCTTCGTCCAGGAAGCACCCGAACCAGAGCCCGGAAACGAGCGTCATTTGCATTCGGTCGTTGTAAAAGCGAGCAGCGACGAAAACTCCCGAGACAAGTTACTGAGAGAACGAACGCACTTAATCTTTCTCGCTCTTTTTTCCTCAAAAACTCTGCTAAATCTGCCTTCACTTTGCCTCTGTCTAGAATGCCGAAAAATAAGGGAAGAAACAAAGGAAAAAAAAAATCAACATAAAAAAATCATTTTTTAATGAAAATTCTTGACAGACTTGAAAAATTTTCTGACGTTAAGAATTTGAGATATTTAATTTCCAATTTTTAACTTTTCCCATCCAAACGCGTGAAAATTCGTGTCGCGTTTCGTTTATGAGTTGCAAAAAAATGAGTTTAGGATTTTTCTTAAAAAATTTCGGCTCCCAGCCTTTCTGGCAATCTGCAAAAAAAATCCTAAATACATTTTTATTTGCAACCCGATTTTTGCAACTTTTTAACGAAGCGTGACTCGAATTTACGTGCGTTTAAATGGGAAAATTGCGAATTAACGATCTCAAATTCTAAACGTCAGAAAAATTTTCTTCATAGAAGAAAATTGTTAGTTTTAGTGTCAAGAAAGTTTCTGCAAAGCCTTGAGAGAAGCGTGAATAAAGTTTAGAATGAAAAATGAATAGAAATAATAAAAAATTGCCGTTAAATGCGCGTACGAAGAGGAAAACATGGCTGACGATTGAATGAAATGAATAGAGTCTAAAAAAAAAAAGTTTAAGCACCTTTTCTTTATTTTTCTCCGCGCACCGACGTTTTTACTCGCTCGATGGTTTTTTCGTAAAACGCGAAACTTTTCTCGCTCAGCAAGACGTCACGAGTTTCTTTATCTTTATGTGACTTCAAAACGCCCATAATAGACGAGCCACTGAGCATCATAAAGGCGTAACAGCGAGGCAAGTTGCTGGGTTGACTAAAGCCGTTCGAGTCCTTTTTTCCACTTAACGGCCGAGCAGATATTGCACGACAGAAAAGTTGGTACGCGCGAGGGGGAGCAACTAATTTCCTTTTCGCATTCGATTTTTCACGCGCGCGCGAAACTTTAACGCTTTTGGGATCCTCAAACATTAACCGCATATCGTCGCGTCGTCACTTTCACTGCCGCAATAACTTGTTCCAAAGATGGCGTTTGCTATGGCTTTTATATTGTATCGTCAATGATATACATGAATTTATTGAAGAAATATTCTAGCTCGATGTACAGCGTGTCCTGGACTCGATTTCCAGACCCAAAATTCATGAAAAACCATTGAACCCCATAGAAAAACCATAGAACCCCATAGAAAAACCATAGAACCCCATAGAAAAACCATAAAACCCCATAGAAAAACCATAGAACCCCATAAAAAAACCCATAGAACCCCATAGAAAAACCATAGAACCCCATAGAAAAACCATAGAACCCCATAGAAAACCCATGATGCCAATTGCGAGATATTTATGGCGATAATCGATGATCCCGAAAAATGTAATTAATTAGCCTGTAATTGGGAATTAATTAATAAGCAAGTCGGAAATGTAAAAAGCCATGGAACCCCATAGAAAAAGTGCTCCGCTCCCACATTCTTGTCCATGCTGCCAAAAGTGCAATATTTATGGGGATTATCGATGGTCCTGAATAATTTAATTGATCAGGAATTAATTAATTAGGCGTTGGGAAAAAATGGACTCGTGGGAACGATTTTTTCTTGAAAAGTCAAGAAAGACTTCGAAGACACCCTGTGAACGTTAATACAAATGGGAAGAATAGCCAGTGGACCAACGAAAAAGAAGAGATTTATTTATCAGCAGACTCTCGAGAAATAAACTCTCACAGAATGGGGGTCGGGTTTTTACGTATTTTTATTTCGTAACCATATAATATTTATTTCACTAGGTACTTTTAACGCAAACTCTTTATCACGAGTGCGGAGCAACTCGCGAAAGAAAAGAGAGCGTCTGCCGCAAAGTTACTCTCCTTTATATCGCCTATATTTTTCTAAGCCTCCGAAGAAAGTCGAGTTGAGCGACGACAAGTCTCGATAAATCGAGGATTTTTTTATCGGTGCTCCTGAACGTCATTTCTGCACAATTTTTTCCAAAAAAATCGAAAGAAATTGCCAAAATTTTGAAAGTATCCAAAAATATCCAGTTCATCGAAGTTTTTCGACAAAATTCGATTTTCAGTGCGTCATTTTTTCCGGATCAAGTTTTCAATTGTTCAGAAATCACGACTGAGTGATTTTTTCTGATTTTTATGGTGATGTGGTTCTTTTCAATATTTGCGTGATTCTGGTATTGAAGAAAGTGAAATGGAAGCTGCGGTTCGAGTTGAATTGTGAGGGCCACAAGCATCTGCTGTGAGTGACAAGGGTTTCACCCGTTCTTGTCCCCTTTTCTATGCGAACCAACATATTTATGTATAATATTAAGTATAAAAATATAGATATATAGATAAGAATGAAATAAATATCGTAAAATATGCCAAATAAATGCAAACAATTGGTGGCAGAAGCTCTTAAGCTCGAGGGTTTTTCAGCCCTTATTCCCGGAGGGGGTGAGTTTGCGGGGGGCAAAAGTTGGCCTTAAGGTGGCGCGGAGCAGCCTCAACCCTCGCGGTGAAACCAGAAACAGCTCTCTGGTTATTATTTGCCATTTTTATTGGTTCGAATACTCGCTCTCATTCGGATATATGGATATACGTTCACGTCAAATGTCCCATAAAACTTTTCTCTCCCGGTTTTCCCTCCCGCGCGACGTCCCACCCTCCGGGCGGCCGCCGCCGCGCGAGTCCTTTTATGCCCGTCGACTGAACGCAATTTGCAAACTGGTGCATACGAATTTCGTGACGAGGAGCCGTCGCAAAAGATTACCGCGACCAAGTGAAACTCGTAAAACGTACAACAAAAAAAAATATCCCGAACGTTACGGGTCAATAAATTCTGATTGAATGTGGTTAATTATCGAATATTTTATAACACGACGGAGGAAAAAGAAAATTTCATTACGAGCATTCCGGTCGAAAGGGCCAGAAACTATTTGAATCGTGACAAATATTTTTAC
Organism: Diadegma fenestrale; assembly: GCA_037043255.1. Lineage (NCBI taxonomy): Eukaryota > Metazoa > Arthropoda > Insecta > Hymenoptera > Ichneumonidae > Diadegma > Diadegma fenestrale. Next base: position 3,490,702 of record CM073312.1, read on the forward strand.
ATCTCTACTCGATCAGTCGTAAAAAGTACGCGAGACCAAAAAATGAGGGAATTCAGCTAAATCCTTATTCGAATTGACCCAAGAATTTTTCTTACCAATGAAATTAATCAAATTAAAAAATTAATGAAATCGAAAATATTGATAAAATTAATGGAATTACTAAAATCGATGCAATTAATAAAATTAACGAAACTAATGGAATGAATAAAACAGAAAAAATTAATAAAATTAACGAAACTAATGGAATGAATAAAACAGAAAAAATTAATAAAATTGATAAAATTAATGGAATTACTAAAATCGATGCGATTAATAAAATTAGCGAAACTAATGGAATGAACAAAACAGAAAAAATTAATAAAATTAATGGAATTACTAAAATCGATGCGATTAATAAAATTAACGAAACTAATGGAATGAACAAAACAGAAAAAATTAATAAAATTATTGAAATAAAAAAATTAACAAAATCGAAAAAATTGATAAAATTAATAAAATTGATAAAATTAATGGAATTACTAAAATTAATGCAATTAATCAAATCGAAGAAATCAATGAAATGAATAAAATGAATAAAATTAATGAAATTAATGAAATTGAGGTCATAAATGAGCCGAATTTTGAAAAATTCGTATCTCCGGTAAAATTAAACGAAAAGTCTTCAACTTGGGCTCATTCTTTTCGTTTTTCAATGCAGGATTGCGTGATCCCGGGAAAATTCGCTTAAACTCAAGAAAAAAGTTAAAAATTCGGTAAAACGATGGGAAAACCGGGAGGACGAAGAGAAAAAGTGAAAAAAAATCGATCCAATTTTTGTTTTTGTTCTCCAAGTTTTTTCCCCTGTCCCGACTCACTAAAGTTGCCCGATCGTAAGTAAAGGCAACAAACCAGAGATGCGGGAACATTGGCAAGTGGCCTTAAAATTTTGTGCGATGAAAATAAAAAGGACGAGGAATGAAATTCTCGCATAGAGACACATAACGAGGTGGCACGGCGCGAAAGAACGTTTTTTTTTTCGTATATCGCCATGATACTCCGACAGTACATTTATAAAATATTTGTATGTATTGGAGAAGATAAAAAAGGTGAATACTTCGGAGCGCCCCCTCACGGTTACGTCGAAAACTACGGACCACCTTTCATAGGCTTTCTCTGTCTGAGTCAGCGTAAGAATAAAACGGATCGCCATCAAGGCGTGTTACTGCCAGCATTAAATAAAGAAATATAGCCGAGAGTTTGGCTGGGCGCAAAGAGAGTAAGCGCGGATCGGGCCTAAGCATTCGTGGCTTAGCACTAAACTATATTACAACCGCAAACTCTCAACTGGTGCGCTAACGCGAGGAGAGCAACATCGCAAACTCGTGTGTGTTTATTTATGTGTAGGATATTGAGAGCTTCTGCTGGTCTCGTGTGTGAGAGTAAAAAGGACTCGCATGACGGATGGTCTTTACGAGCCAGTGATTTATTTTATCGGTGACTCTTATTCCTCCCCCCTTGCGGTCTTTCTCTCACATATTCTTTCCTTGGACGTCCTTTTTGTCCTTGCGCACACTTCTGCCCTGCTCTCGCGACGTTAATAACCGCGTTGATTTGCCAGGGCTTGTGAAATTGAGCGATTACGTTACGAACGCATGCACTGCGAAGCTGCTGCGTCGACGATTTTCTGCATCTTGAGTTCCGGATCGCAAATGATAAGAAAATCCGGAAAATTTCGTATATTTTTGTATAAAGTGTTTACGAGATCGTGAAAAAATTTCACGACGATTAAGAAACTCGTTAGTGAACAATTAACATTAATTAATTAAATTTAGTCAAATTTAGTCTCATGGAAACTCGTATAACTTTGCGAAAACTTTTTTTTTTGACCTCTCAATTTTTTAATGTCTACAATATACCGAAAGCAACGGAAACTGACCGAAAGTTTATTGATAAATTTTTTTTGTATTTGTTTAAAAAATTGTTCTTAACAAAATGTCTATTTTTTAATAACGAGCTTCCTGATCGTCGTGAAATTTTTACACGACCTCTTAAATACTTCATACGAAAACGTATCAAATTTTCAGAATTTTCTCATCATTTTTTATTTCAACCCTTACGGTGGTTAAAGTAATGATGACAGAATTCTTAAAATTTGGTATGTTTTTACGTGAAGTATTCACGAGGTCGTGTACAAATTTCACGACGATTAAGAAACTATTTGTTGATAAAAAATAATCAATAAATTAATAAAATTAAAAAAAACAATCAATTTTAACCTTAAAATCGAATCCTCAACAATAAATACAATAAAAAAAAGATAATTAACTGAAATTTTGCAGGAATTTGTATTTCTCGCGCATCAATAACTCAAAATGGACTGGAAAACGTAAACGTCGGACTTGCGTCACTCAAAGCCGGATATGCCCAACGTATCTCGTCGCGGTGTGTTCCAAAGTACCAAATTCGCGTCTCGTCCCTTGAAGCGACTCGAGTGAAGAAAAATGGTGGCTCGTAGTTGGAGAAATTTGCATTTTTCTCACTGGTTATGGGGGTGGGAATCGTTTTTCGAAATGGATGGCATAGAATCGCATCGCGGACGAGCGAGCAAGCCCAAGATGGGACATCGCTTTCAAGATATTTGCTCTCGAACGCAGAAACAATGTCTGGCTTTGGGTGTTGTGAAAAAAGCGACCGAACGCGAGAGATAAAAAGCGAAGAGAATTCCTCGCGGGGATTTCTCGTTACGGAAATTGGTAGAGGCCGCTGCGCGGACAATGAGCAACGCGTCAGTGATATATATTTCTATCGAAAGTATGAGATGGCAGGAAAAAAAACGAGATTTATACGGGCGTTGTATAAGAAAAGAAAATGCACCCAAGTGGAGTGTCAGAAGCAAGAGAGTAATGCAGATCGGGGGGGATGAAAAAAGGAAAGAGAGAGAGGGCAAGAGCAATATCGCGAAATTTTTACGGCGCCAATGCGTTGGAAAAAAATTCGATGTACAGAGTGTCCTGGATTCGATTTCCAGATCCGAAATTCATAAAAAACCATAAAACCCCATAGAAAAACCATAAACCCTATAGAAAAACCATAAACCCCATAGAAAAACCATAGAACCCCATAGAAAAACCATAAAACCCCATAAAAAAACCATGGAACCCCATAGAAAAACCATAAAACCCCATAGAAAAACCATAGAACCCCATAGAAAAGCCATAGAACCCCATAGAAAACCCATGATGCCAATTGTGAGATATTTATGGCGATAATCGATAATCCCGAAAAATTGAATGAATTAGCCTGTAATTGGGAATTAATTAATAAGCAAGTCGGAAATGTAAAAAGCCATGGAACCCCATAGAAAAATGCTCCGCTCCCACATTCTTATCCATGCTGCCAAAAGTGCAGTATTTATGGGGATTATCGATGGTCCTGAATAATTTAATTAATCAGGAATTAATTAATTAGGCGTTGGGAAAAAATGGACTCGTGGGAACGATTTTTTCTTGAAAACTCAAGCAAGACTTCGAAGACACCCTGTGAACGTTGGGGAAAAAATCTCCGAGTGTTTTATATACAAATATGTATACACGTGTATTTATTGAAAGGAGCAGAGAAGAAAAGAAATGCTAGTGTCCTTATGGACTCGAAGAGTTGGCCTCGCGCTTCCTATTCACCCGCGAGAGACCACAAGCAATAGTGGAAAGTGCGAGAGAGCGAGAGGAAAAAAAAGAGAGACGTATCCTTCGCGATGTGGCTCGTTTTAATTTTCTTCGCGGCTTGATTTCACCCTCGCGCGCGGTCGTCGAGCCCTTTTTTTCTTCGCTTTTCCATCTTCCCTTTCATCGTTCAGCAACGCACAACAACCCTTGGCAACATTTTTATTCCCTTCTCTTTCTCGCCAACCGTTCCAAGGAAGAGACTTCGTCTCGTCCTTGTCCCCGCGTGATTCTGAGACTTTTCCAATGTCACCTTCAAGAAGAGTGTAAAGTCTCGACGCGGCACCCTCGGCTTAAAAAATTGATCCGATATCTCGCGCGCGCCCGGTGTGGCCCTTGCCTTTGCGCGCAAAATCTCGCGGGGACTGAAGCCGCGACAATGCGCCATGGCGTAAAGAGAGCGAGAGAGCCAAAAACGCGAGATCTCGCGACTAAATCCGTCATAGAGAAGGGTGAGCGAGAAAAATTCAAACCTCCGTGTAAAGGGATAAAAAGGGGACGAAAAAAAGGACACGATGGTCTCGAGACCTTTTCCAACAAGACGTCGACAGAGAAAATGAGAAACTTACCGAAATACGCGTGCAAACCATGCGCCCGAGAGAGAGAGACAAAATGATCCAGAAAATGACGAAAAAAAGACACGAAAAGTCCAAACCGACTCACCGCAGTCATTATATCCGACGAGACTCTCATCCCCAAATAACTCCGAACCCTTCACCCCCCGAAAAAAATCTCTTAGAACGTCGAACCCTGAATAAAAAACGTGTTAAACCATCGCCCCTTCTCGTATGCCCAAGCACTTATATCAACTACTTCGAAATATCCTTTATACCATTTTTTTCCTCGTCCTTCTCCCCCTCTCTTCGTATTTTCACCAGGAAAGATATTAAAAAGTGGCTCTAGACGTTTTTTCATGATTTTTCCGGGCAAAAATGTCGCTTTCATTATTTATATCGCAATTTTCGTACCGAAACGCCCTTCGCCATCGTAATTTCCAGGATTTTTTCCATTTTTAGCCCTTGCAACAAGTTTGCTCCAGAATTTTTGGTGCAATTTCCAGCTCCGTTGCATTTTCGTCCCGGAGACAGTTTGGAACGGATTTTGTGACGTCTCAACGATGCGGGAGACTTTGTTCCAATGACCCAGTTACAAGGAACCTCGATCCGGTCATTTTTAGAACAGCAACACGAGAAGAAACGTTTGTTTCCACAAAAAGCTCGACACATTCCGAAAAGCATGCATTTTTGTAAAAAAAATGATCTTGACGAATTTCTGTGTCACGGAAAACGAGATTTTTATTGGAAAATCCAAAAAAAATCCCAAAATTTTGTCATTGCAGCAAAAAATATTCTGGAAAGTCTCTTCGGAAAGCAAATTTTTGTCATTTCAATCGAAAATACTGTCAAAATAACGAAAATTTTGAAATTTTCCAAAAATATTTGGTTCACCGTGTTCAAAAAAAAAAATCGACGATTTTTGACAAAAATAGAATTTCCAGTGTAAAAAACGGCCGCGACGAATTTCACTCGAAAATGAAAACAAACGTATAAAAAAGAATGAAGAGAAAGAGAAAAGAAGAAAAAATAATTGGAGATTTTTCGTTTCGTCTACTGCCGGCGCCACGCGGAGGCAGACACTTGGCCTTAACTTCTCTTTAGCGCGTCTTATTTTCCATACGATTACAAGCTTCCGCGATGAGGAGAATAAAAGGAAGAAAAAGAAAAGAGAGGAGCATGAGGCTCGCAGCATGCAGTAGCGCAAAGAGAGTGTGGGATTATATCTCGTGGGCGCGACTGAATGGCGCAGGTCGCGTTGTAACTCAGTCTGGTGTTATTTTCTCAAGAGAAGCTGCTACCGCGCGCAGGCGATTGTTGCGATTCTTGTGGCTGACTTTTGTCCCCGTTATTTCGATCTTTTCAGCAATTTTTCTCTTGCAATATTTCGCCAGGGGTTTTCACTCTGATAGTCCGACGTGCAAATGTCATTCGTGCATTTCTATAAAAGCCAACGTTGCGTTCAACACGAGAAAGCTCCTCGCAAATGCAATCGCAAATAGTGGCGATAAAAATAATCGTATTTTATGCTGCTCCCTTAAAAATCACCTGCAGCTTTTCGTTTAAAGAATTTTCTTCCCAACCAGAATTCCCTTTTCGAGTGCGATTCCCTGCGAGCAACGAGGACTGGAATTTTCAGTCTTCGGATGAAAATTAAAGCCATTTGAAGGAGCAGATCGACGCAGAGGCCAATTATTTCCGAAGAGCACGCACGTGGCAAAGTGCTGAAGCGGAAAAAGCTCAATCGCGTCCTTATTCGAAATGAAATCCCTATTTGTCTCGAGCGCGACTATAAACCACTTGAGACAAAAGCTCAGACCCAAAATCAAGTATAAATTAAATTAGGAAAGGTATTTCCTCTTCGAGAACGAAAAGCTTGGACGATTCGTTGACCTGCGTTTCCAATTATTCGTGACGAAAAAAAAAAACCAAGAAATTAGCGTTTCTTCTGCGCGGAAGAGAGAAGGAAAAAAAAAATTGTAATAATCAAAAAGTCTCGGTATTTTTTAATATTTTTTTTTTGCGAGATTTTTAGGCATCAAATTTTTTTGGTGATGCCAGGAGTTGCAGCTTTTCAGTAGATTTTTCTGCCAAAACCAATGGAAACGGGGGTCACCGACAAATGGACTCGTCCAGGCTTTTAAAAACAAAAAAAATTGCAATAAATCTTTAAATTCGCGCAAGTCAGAGCGTCGAGAGACTTTGTTGATCATTTAAAAATGCCGTAGAATTCGTATTTGTGAAGCCCCGAGGCTCCGATCGTTCTCGAGTTATAAACGTTTAAATTTTACACTGCCGGAACACACTAAAATTTTTTTTTAGCTACGATTTACCGGTGTTTTGTAAAATTTCAAGCACATTTAAATTGAGAACTGAAATAATAATAAAAAATGCAGCCTCGCACATCTCCCTCCATACGGAAACGATCGCGATTGCTTGAAGCATATATAGAAGAGAAAAATTGAGCATCAAACTTTTTTCGGTAATGAGAAAAACTTGGCGATCCTTTCTCCTGTATATTCTTTTCCATGTACCTAATATTTGCATGCGGAAGTAAACTTGAGTATGCGAATGGAAAATTAGTCGCTTCTCTGTTCCTCCCGGAAGCAAATTTTTTCTCGTTCCGCCTCAGTCTGTATGTTTGTTCGTCTGTCTGTCTGCCTTCCTATGCCCGTAGACAATCCGCGTACGATTCTTTGCATCGATCATCGTGTCATGCCCTTCTTATAACAAATGCACAATCATCGGTTGTTAATTGTTTTATTTACAGAGAGGCATCGTCGCGCTAGAAATGATGTTGAAGAAGTTTCATCGATCACACTGAAAATAAAATTCAACTAAAGTTGAACTAAACGTTTTTTCGAAAAATCACGAAAATTTTGTCATTCGAGCAAAAAAAATCTGGAAAATCTTTTCGGAAAGTAAATTTTTGTCATTCCAATCGTAAATTTTGCTGACAATTCCGTTACAATGAAAAATATTGTCGAAATAACGAAAATTTTGAAATGATCCGAAAAAATATTTAGTTCGCGATATGCTAAATTTTTCTTTTCATTTTTTTCATCTGTTTTAAATAAAGAAAAATCAAATTTTGGGCATTTTCTCGAAAGTATGCGATGGAAATGGAAAATGAATGAAAAAAAAGTTGAAAATTGTGGCTGCTTTGCTTGGGCAGGGTCGTTATAATTAAAACTCGCTAATTAACTCGAGTTTTCAATTTATTTGAGTTTTATGGTTAGAGTACAGTGCGAATTTGTGCGGGAAAAGGGCGAGAGGTTGGGAGGCTCAATTAAAAATCCAACAACAGAGTGTCAAAGTGCACGAGCGACGAGAGGATCGATGGCAAAGGAGCAGGGAAACGAGTCTACGCGACTCTTCGGACTTTTTAGCGCGCACGCCTCGACCGAGCAAAGTGCTGAGAGACAACAACAAAAATTGTCGTGCTCTACCTGGCAGCCAAAAAGAAAAAGCAGAGAGAGACAAGATTCGCGAGGTTTAACGAGCAGATTTAGAATTTTCTTTGCGGTCTGGCGATAAGGGTGAGAACTCGACGTAGCCAAGCCTAAGCGAGCGCGGAGCCTCGTGAAAACCTCTTTTCAAAACCGAAATATAATCCTTGTAATTATCAAATCCCGTGGGCTTTGTACAGGACCCAGCATCCTTGAAAGGATCCTGACTCCTCATTACTAGAAGCTCCAGCATCAAAAGGACTCTCTCATTCTCTCTGCCGCCTCCTTCTCGCCTCTTTCCTTTATTTCCTGATCTCCGTTTCAACCATTTATACACAATTTTACCCGCGCAGCCTCCTTTTTTTTCTCACCGTCAAAAAAAACCCCAAAAAGTCGAAAATCCTTTTTTTTTATTAAAAAAAAAAAAATTCGATTTATTCGATCTAAAAAAACGAAAAAAAAAATTCAATTTTCCAAAAACCGAATAATTGGGAGGAAAATTCTCACCGAGTTGGACGATCCGGCGAAAATTTTCTCAAATTCTAGTCAATTTTGTTTTTTTTTAGTTTTTAAACTCTTTGCAAGTTTTGAAAATGCGAAATTCTGTATTTTTCGCTTGGAAAAACGAGCTTGATGCTCCGAAAATTGCGGAGCTTTCAAAGCGTCCGTTTGGCAAGTCTTTGGAACGGAAATGATGGCATTAAAAATTCTTTTTTTTTCAGTGTCTATACGAAAGGGGAAAAAATCATTAATAAAAGAATGAGGCGGTGACGAGAGCGAAAAGAGTCTTTTTCGAAGAGCATTCGGACTGCCCTCGTGGTCGCGCGACGGGAGAACGGTTAATTATCGAAGTTTACGAGCTTTCTCGAGGAAAATGGCCTGCCACGAGGGAAAGCCAAATTAGAATGCTAATTCACGAACGAGCAGTCCGGGGGAGCTCGCGACCTGATCCTGGCTCCTCGATCCGGCACGCAGTCTCTAAGATTCTTGTCATTTTACGGTGGCAATCATCCACCGCGTGTGCAGCAGGACCTCGTATCAAATTTGCCGGAAACTGAGGGCGGCGTTGCGCAATAAAACGAGGAAAAGTAAACGCGAAAAGTCAATTTGAATGCTAAACCGAAAAGACGATTTTCAGGACACGTTTTTTGTCGAGATACTTTTTTCTCCTATAAATTGTCCCTCGATGTCACAAAATCGGCTGGAAAAAAAAAATGCTCAAATCTTCTTCTTGAAAAACTATTTTTTTTAATTTTTGTGTTCCGTGCATCTTGAGCATCTTTTTAGGAAGGAATCTGCAGCGTTTTTTGTATTTTCATTTAAATTATTCAATTTCGACCATTTTTTTGGAAAGTGAAGAAAAAGTATGGACTTGTACGCAATATCTTGGAGAATTTGCAAAAATTCAAGCGGTTCGACGATTTTTCGAAAAATTCAGATTTTCGTAAAATTCGAAAAATCATAAAATTTTAACCGTTCGACCGATTTCTCCCAAATTCAATACCAACCTTGCTGTTATGATACTCTATTTGTAAAAAAATAATTAGTGATAAATCTTGAAATTTGCGGAAGTTGGAGCGAGACAGACTTTTTTGGAAAATTTCAAAATGCCGTAGAATCCGTATTTTTTGAGCGATTCCAACTAAATTTTCAGAGAATGAAGAACTTGTGTGGATTAACATCTGTGCAAAACGGGAGCCTTGTAGCTCGAACCGTTCTCGAGTTATAAACGTTTGAGTTTAACAGTGCCAGAAAACACCCCACAAATCCGGAAATTTATTCTAAATATGATTTTCCGACGTTTTTGGACATGTCAATCGCATTAACATTGAAAACTGAAAAAAAAACGATCAAAATGCATGAAAATCCTGTCATTTTGTTTATTCCTACGAAATATCGTCGCAGGGCAGCAAAAAAGTGTCCCCAGCAATCGAATGAGCTAGTAAATTAATTGAGCTTCCCCGAAAATGAAAAAAATCCAAAATTCCTGCAATTCCGATAAGAGTAAAAGGTCGAAATGCGTTAAAAATCTCGAGTCAGCCAGAATGACTGGAAAATTACGAGGGAGGCTGGTTAAATGCACTCGAGGGGTGGAAAAAATGAAAGAAAAAAAAATTCCCTGGCCTACAGATTCCTCAATTAGCAATAAAAATTCAAGATTTTTCCGTAATTTCTAGATTCGCAAGACATCGTGAACAGCGAGAATTGGAAATGATGTAAAAATGACGTAATAAATGGAAAAGGGTGTACGATCGAGGCGACAGAATGTGCGGTGGTGACGGGGGGTGGACGCCGGAGTAGATGAAGCGCGCACTTAACCCTCGTTTTGGTTTAGCCATGGCTATTGTTTCTTCCATATCCATAGACCCGCATAGCAAGGGCAATATATCTCTTGGACCCTTATTGCTGGGGGTAGTTTGTCATGTTAATTTCGGTCTCGCGGATACTCGGGCCATGACCAGGGCTTTTAACGCACGGCCACCGTTGCCGATCCACGAACATGACCGAATGTATAAATTCATATATGTGTGTGCGCGAGTATTTATACGAATTTTCGTCTATGATTTTGCCTCCCTCTCGCTCTCTTTCTCCCCGAAGCAGATCCTTCAATTTGGTGGCTCGGCAAAAGATGCAAATCCGTGCGAACGCCGATGAAAGGGTTAACTGAACTGCCGGCCATTAATATGCTAATAGTTTTCCCGAGTTTTGTAGAGATTCTCGGCTTATGAGAGTTATTATCGACGCGTAATGACCCGAGAAGCGGCTTTTTCCGGAAGGGTTCATCTCGCGCTCCCGGCTCTTCGAAGCAGTTTCTCTTCTCGCGCGACAATAAAAAAGGAAGAAATAAAAACAAGACAAAAAAAACGGCTGGGGCATCTCCATTGCAACGTATGACACATCCTGTTTATAAAAGGTTCTCCATAATGTCTCGGTTTCCTCCGCTCTTCGCGCCGAGCTTTTTTAATGACTCGCGAAGAAAAAAAAACAAGGCTGCTGAGCTTCCATTCTAATAAGTCGATTCTAGAGCATGTTTTACGAGCGGCGGGTCGACAGGCTGAGAATCTACGTTAAATGTCGAAGGGTTGATTTTATCACCATCACCCCCCATAAATATATCTATACGTCTTTCCATTATACACACACGTATATGTATACACAAGACTAGTCTTAAAAAGTCGTTAAATCAAATGAAATTCACCCGCTAATCCGACAGATGATTAAACTTTGCTCCTAATCCAATACCAGAAGCAATGCTTTTTATTCAAGTTGCCCAATTCACCATCGACGACTTTTTGACTAATTTGACTTGCAAGAAAAACGATGAAAAATATTATTCTCTTATATCGCACGATTCAATTAATTTAATTAATTAGTTCAATCAATTCTTCTGCAAACTGACCATGGCTCTCAAGATTTTTAAGGATTCTTCCAAAATTTTGTACAAAAACGTTCTTGGCACCAAAACTAAAAATTGTCTCCTATAAAGAAAATTTTGCTGTCGTTTAGATTTCGAGATATTTCGCAATTTTTTATTTTCCCCATCTGAACGGCGTGTAAATTCAAGTTTCATTAAAAAGTTGCGAAAATCCAGTTGCAACTTTTCCAATCCAATACCAGAGCAATGCTTTTTATTCAAGTTGCCCAATTCACCATCGACGACTTTTTGACTAATTTGACTTGCAAGACAAACGATAAAAAATATTATTCTCTTATATCGCACGATTCAATTAATTTAATTAATTAGTTCAATCAATTCTTCTGCAAACTGACCATGGCTCTCAAGATTTTTAAGGATTCTTCCAAAATTTTGTACAAAAACGTTCTTGGCACCAAAACTAAAAATTGTTTCCTATAAAGAAAATTTTTCTGTCATTTAGAATTCGAGATATTTCGCAATTTTTTATTTTCCCCATCTGAACGGCGAGTAAATTCAAGTTTCGTTAAAAAATTGCAAAAATTGAGTTTCAAAAAAAATGTATTTACGATTTTTTTTTGTAGATTGCCGGAAAGGCTGGGAGCCAAAATTTTTTAAGAAAAAGTTGAAAATTGGAAATTGAACGTCTCAAATTCTTGACGTCAGGGAATTTTTCTTTACCAGACAAAATTGTCGGTTTTCGTGTTCAAAGACAGTGAGAACAAGACGATCGTTGTCGCGCACGAGAAATCCAGCATAGGAGCATCGCAGGCATCAAGAACTGGTAGGAAAGCAGCAAAAGTTTGGCTATCTCGAGTCGAGCAGTCACACCAGATCCAGAAGCTTTATGGACGCGACGATAGTAAAGCTCGAATTAATTTCAATCGGCCTATTCGCGTATACCTTTGTAGTATAAATTGTGCCTTTAAATTCTGCACACAACTGCGTGTGTTGGGGGCTGTGTGTGTTTGTGGAGAGCTCCGAGTAGAAGGAAACGAGAATCCGCTGGCAAACGGTGATGTAAAACACACTAGAACGTTCACAGAGCAATGTCACGTTCTCGCATACATATGCAAGCGATAAAGTACATGAGACTCGTATGGGGGCGTTCATATCGTGGTATGGAGCAACATTTCTCGTATATAAATGCTGGATGTACGGCGTGTACATAGAACTCGTGAAAAAATCTATATCTATACGTGTCGTCAAGGTATAACGTCGAGAAATAAGGCAAAGGGGCGTTGAAAACATAAAACAATAATGGCGAAACATAAACGACAGAGCACTTAACACTTGGCACTTAAACAACTGGCAAATTGCTCCCTTGTCAGTCGAGCCCAGCGCGTTTTCGAGGTCGCCGCGGTGGTGGTGAGCAGACTATGCGACGCGAAAGGGTGCGCTGGCCTGCTCAAAGGTGCGGGGAAGTTAGAGAGAGCTTAAGGGACGAGACGCGAATTTCGTACTCTGCAACACACCGTGACGAGATACGTTGGGCATATCAGGCTTTGAGTGACGCGAGTCCGACGTTTACGTTTTCCAGTCCATTTTGAGTTATTGATGCGCGAGAAATACAAATTCCTGCAAAATTTCAGTTAATTTTCTTTTTTTTATTGTATTTATTGTAGAGGATTCGATTTTGAGGTTAAAATTGATTGTTTTTTTAAATTTTATCAATTTATTGATTATTTTTTATCAACAAATAGTTTCTCAATCGTCGTGAAATTTGTACACGACCTCGTGAATACTTCACGTAAAAACATACCAAATTTTAAGAATTCTGTCATCATTACTTTAACCACCTTAAGGGTTGAAATAAAAAATTATGAGAAAATTCTGAAAATTTGGTACGTTTTTGTATGTAGTATTTAAGAGGTCGTGTAAAAATTTCACGACGATCAGGAAGCTCGTTATTAAAAAATAAACATTTTGTTAAGAACAATTTTTTAAACAAATACAAAAAATATTTATCAATAAACTTTCGTTCAGTTTCCGTTGCTGTCAGTATATTGTAGACATTAAAAAATCGAGAGGTCAAAAAAAAAACTTTTCGCAAAGTTATACGAGTTTCCATGAGACTAAATTTGACTAAATTTAATTAATTAATGTTAATTGTTCACTAACGAGATTCGGGTGTACTTCCGAATAGCTGTTACCTCCGATTTGGCTCAAATTTGGTGGAGACCTTCTATTCGACGATACAAGAAAGTGTGTGAAGGGATTTTTGGCGCATCTCAATATTTTTCGAGAAATCGAATTTTGAAATTTTCCAATTTTTTATCATTTCTGAGTAACATTTACATCCGATTTGGCTCAAATTTGGTGGAGACCTTTTATTCGACGATACGAAGAAGTGTGCCAAAGGATTTTTGGCGCATCTCAATATTTTTCGAAAAATCGAATTTTGAAATTTAAAAAATGCAGACCATTTGTACTATCCAGAATGCACCACGTGGAGGCGAACTGAAATGAGTAGGGAAGTGAATAAATAAACCGAGAGTAATTGTCGCCAGATCGAAGACAATACAATATTGTACTATGTCCCACATACCATCAAAGATGCCCTGCACACATTCCACTGTCCCACACACCATCCGAGGTGGCCCGCCCCCACCCCACATGTATGAACAAATAATACTGTTAATAGGCGGAGCGACGGGGGGTCCGGGGGGCGCAGCCCCCCGGCGGGGTGAAGGGGCGGAGCCCCTTCTGGGGGTGGAGGGGGCGGAGCCCCCTCCTGGGGGCGGAGGGGGCGAAGCCCCCCCGGGGGGCGGAGGGGGCGAAGCCCCCCCTGGGGGCGGAGGGGGCGAAGCCCCCCCTGGGGGCGGAGGGGGCGAAGCCCCCCCTGGGGGTGGAGGGGGCGAAGCCCCCTCCGGGGGGCGGAGGGGGCGAAGCCCCCCCGGGGGTTGGGGGGGCGAAGCCCCCCCCAAGGCAACATCCCTGTTTTTAAAATTACTCGAGATGCGCCAAAAATCTTTTAGCACACTTTTTTGTATCGTCGAAAAGAAAGTCTGTACCAAGTTTGAGCCAAATCCCAGGTACCAGTGCTTTAAAAATAAAAAAAATTAGTATTTGTTAAAAAATTATATTTTTTGAAAAATATTCCGATGCGCCAAAAATCCTTTGGCACACTATTTTGTATCGTCGAATACAAGGTCTCCACCAAATTTGAGCCAAATCGGATGTAAAAATCATTCAGAAATGATAAAAAAACTAAAAAATTTCAAAATTCGATTTTTCGAAAAATATTGAGATGCGCCAAAAATCCCTTCACACACTTTCTTGTATCATCGAATAGAAGGTCTCCACCAAATTTGAGCCAAATCGGGGGTAACAGCTATTCGGAAGTTTATCCCGAGATTCTTAATGGTCGTGAAATTTTTTCACGATCTCTTGAATACTTCATACAAAAACATACCAAAATTTCTGTTTGCAATTTGCGACTTGAAACATCCCTAGAGCAGGCTGTCGAAACGGATAATAAATAATCCTGGACGTTTTGTGTTTGAGAATCCGATCGATGAGCTGCCTGAAAAGTTCTAGCCGTTTCGATTCTATAATGTAATTCAGTCTAAAATATTGCAGCAGGTTGCACGTGGGTTCATTCGTTCGATGATAATTCCTAATCTGCTAATCTTGGAGCTCGAGTAAAGATAAAAATAAAAAGAGATGGAAAGACCGAGAGGAGCAAGAGACAGGCAACATTTTTCAGGCAGTCTGATTTACGAGCTGCTGGGGTGAATCGCCCCTGTTCCCTTTGCTCGCTAGGAGCTTCTATATCTTTATCTCTCCATCTTTGGCGAGCCCGGACGATCTAGTATCTATATACTGGTTATTAGTCGATCCCGTTGGCAATAGCGAGAGGGAGAACGGATTGGAAAATTCGTGAAATCCTTAGGGGTGTTGCACCCCTAGAATATGATCGAGCCTCGTGTACCTTCCGCTCATGTGGTGTGAGTGTAAAAAAAAAAAAAACAGAAAAGAAGTTTCGATCAAGGATCGAGATGAAAAAAAAACGATGATCTGGCTGATAAATTTCTCGCCATTCCAGGGACAGGCGAGGCAAGTAATGAAAGTCAAATAGTGGCTTTTTCGGTGACCAGACTTCGGGGGAGTTTTGGCTGCAGGAAAATCTCTCAAAAAATACTCAAACGATTTGAGACACAAACACGAACGTTATTTATAAATGTATTTTACACTAGGGGAGGTTTTCCACCCTCGAATCATCCCCGAACGTAGAGCCATTTTTTCTAAGGGCTTTATCAGCAAAGTTACGCCCTTTTTGTCCTCAGCAATCAAGACTAGAGACACAGGCATATGGCGATTCTCCCGGTAGCGAATTCACGTTCAATCCCTTTCATAAAAACTCACACACACCGACAAGAATTTAATGTTTGTGTGTATTAAGCTCGCCTAACCACAGCGGTGCTTAGTCGGGACACTGGCAAAGCGAGAAAGAGATCCCAATTGCCTGTCGTACTGCGGGGCATGAATGAAATTTCTAATCGTATAGTACGAAATTTAATAGAACGTCTTGCAGCCTCAATACTTGGCATTTGGGGGCAATATGGACCAGGCGTTTCGGGAATTTGTGTCGTTTTTACTGTAAATACTTTTCACATTATTTCCTGGTATTTTTCCCATAAATTAACAGTAGAACGGTAAAAAAAAAAAATTCACTTTTTCCGTCAAACTGGCGTCAAAAACGACCCCAATTTTGAAAACTTCATATCTCCGGTAAAATTGGACGAAAAGACTTGAATTTGGGCTCATTCTTTTCGTTTTTTCATGCAGAATCACGTGAGCCTAGAGCAATTTCGCTCGAACTCGAAAAAATAGTGAAAAACGCCGTAAATCGACTAAAAAACGAGAAAACGAGGGGAGCACGATTTCGAAAAAAAAAATCCTCAAGCGTAGGCGAATGTTTGAGTGTCTAGAAAAAATGTGACGCGACGTTGAATTTCTATAACTGCTGGAAACAAATTTGGAGGTCCATTTTGATGTCAATCGGTCGATTGCGGGTCTGCAAACAGGGTTGAAGAGAGACCCTCGGCTTATTACAAAAGCGGAACATGGTGGAGCCAACCCGGACACTTTGGCAAAAGGGAGGGGGAAGGGGGCGAGAGATGCTTTTTAATTTTACAATATAACCATAAAATATTCGCCATAACAGTAAAAGTGTTTGCGGGTAATCGTACAGAAGGGCAACCGCTTTAGTTTGCGGCTAAGCCGTGATTTGTGAGCGAGCGATATTGCCACGAACCTTTCTATTCGGCATAACGCGAGTACTGCAGTAAATACGGGCGTGTATAAAAAGAAGAAAGATCGAGCGTATGTGTGCGCGGCTCGGCCATTTGAAAAAAGCGTCGCGACGCTTGTCTTTTCGCTTGAAATCGCGTTTTATTTCCCATGCTGGGAGTTTCATATTTCCGAGTTTATTTGGGCGGAACGCACGTCTACGAGGCAAATTGAAACAATTTGCAAAATCCTTTTGATCATTTCCGGAATTTTTTCATCAATTTGGCAACAAAAAATCTTTTCATGTATCCGATTCGTCGAATTCCTGCAGACGGGAGTAAAAAAAAAAAGAAAACTAATCAATTCCATGAGGAAATGGAAAACCTCAACTTTTTTTTCAACCGAGTTTATTGTCGTCCCGGAAACATCCTGAAAAGCCTCCGACATCAATGACATTAGTATTAATTTTCCCTGACAAAGCCTTCTCCGCTGTTATTGGCCCGAAACTTGTGAGGCTTGCACGAGCTTTATTTCCATCTCGCGAGATCGACTTCGCCTGAATATTCGTGCGTGGAGCAATTTTCTTCCAAGCACATGAGAAATTTCTCGCTAATTATCAATCCCGATAAATTTACTTTGCATGACGCGTATTAATTCGCACTAAATCACATGCTAATTGAGTCTCAATCTCTCCCTGCAGTTCCTCATTCGTCTTGCGATCCAAAAATTACGCAAATACGTCAAAATATGTACGCGAAACCACGCAACATTCCAAACAACTGCTCAAAAGTTGAAGAATTTCGTGGTCAATTAGTCTCTCATGCCAAATTATGTTTCCCAACTCTCTGCATATCGCAAACCAGACTGTATAATCAAAGCATTCCAGGTATTCAAAGAGGTTCATCCAATTTTATCAGAGCTCACATTTTCATCATTATTTTTATAATTAACATCATTATATTTTCATTTTTTATTGTTTTTCATACATTTATACGTTTATTACGTTTTTTTAAAAGATTTTCATAATTATTATCATTAAATTTTTCTATTTTTTTATTGTTTCAATTTTTTTCATCATAATTTTGTCATTTTTTATGCGTTTATACGTTTTTTAAATTATTTTTATAATTGACATCATTATATTTTAATTTTTTATTGTTTTTTATTCATTTACACGTTTATACGTTTTTTAAATTATTTTTATAATTATTGTCATTAAATTTCCATTTTTTATTGTTTTTTTTTATATATTTATACGTTTATTACGTTTTATAAATTATTTTTCCATGTATTATCATTAAATTTTCTTTTTTTATTGTTTTTTATACATTTATACGTTCATTACGTTTTTTTGAAGATTTTTATAATTATTATCATTATGTTTTTCTATTTTTTTATTGTTTTGATTTTTTTCATCATCATTTTGTTATTTTTTATGCGTTTAAACGTTTTTTTAATTATTTTTATAATTTCTATCATGATAATTTTGATTATTTTTTTATTTGTTTAAATTTTCTATCAATTTTATATAATGATTTTCATTATTTTGCACACGTCTGTACGTTTATTACGTTCTCATCATTATTTTCATAATTATTATCATTGCATTATTGTTTTTATCGTTTTTTGAATATTATTTTGTTCGATTTTATTCTTTTTTTTTTTACCCCGTTTGGAATATGATTTTTTGGAAAAAAAAATACAGACTTTGTGTTTTTATTCGTTTTATCGATCGCTCTTGCAAATTTGTCGCCCGGAGGCAATTTTTGGTGCGAATTGCCGAGTGAGAATTGTAGTTTGCGGAGCAATCGATTTATTCGCTTCCGGTAAAACATTTGCTCGGCTAATGAAATGTTTCTCGTCAACGTGTGTCGGAAAGGGACTGGAAAGGACTTTGTCGCTCGCTAAAGTCAGCCAAAAAAAAATGGAGCAAAAAGGTTTGGCGGACGACGTGCCAATTTCAGGACGCGACCGTGTACAGCTTTTTAGCCTCTTTTTTTGTCTTCACACACAAATTACATATGTTTACATATATTTGTACAAGTTTGTGTGCGAGACTCGGGCCATTCGGTATTTTTCTGTGCCGAACGTTTCAGTGCCAAGTTCGTATTAGTAAAAAGCAACTATTTCGTAAAAGACTCTCGCCCGGTGCAGGGCAACGTCGTAAAAACGTGAAAAAATAAAAAATTCTCGCTCCGTAACAATCGGAACCGATAAATGCACCAGATAAGAAGTCTCGGAACGAAAAACGTGTGCAGCCGCTAATCATCGTGACTCGCTCACACTGCTAAAGTAACCGACAACTTTCCGCATTGAAACGTTAAATTGCAGTCTCAACTTTTGCCTCTTTTTCTACCAACTCTCGTATCCTCGTACCAAAACCTCCACGATTCTTCGCGTCATCCTTCACCCTCAATTATGGACGACGAAAGTTATTAATTTTTATGAGCCAACACTGAAATCATATTTTGGTGGGAAAAATCGATATTTTGTTGGATACGTTCGTTTTTTTTTGAGAAATCACACAATTTTTGTCATTGCAGCAAGAAATATTCTAGAAAGTCTCTTCGAATAGTCAATTTTTGTCATGCCAATCGCAAATTTGCTGTCAGTTTCGTTCGAATTCAAAAATACCGTCAAAAATACCAGAATTTTGAAATTTTTATGAGTTAACACTGAAAATCATATTTTGGTGGAAAAAATCGATATTTTGTTGGATACGCTCGTTTTTTTTTGAAAAATCACAAAAATTTTGTCATTGCAGCAAGAAATATTCTAAAAATTCTCTCCAAAAAGTCAATTTTTGTCATGCCAATCGCAAATTTGCTGTCAGTTTCGTTCGAATTCAAAAATATCGTCAAAAATACCAGAATTTTGAAATTTTTCCAAAAATATTTTGTCAAAAAACAAAATATTTTTGGAAAAATTATTTATTTTTATGAGTCAACACTGAAAATCATATTTTGGTGGAAAAAATCGATATTTTGTTGGAAACGTTCGTTTTTTTTTTTTGAAAAATCACACAAATTTTTGTCATGCCATTCGCAAATTTGCTGTCAGTTTCGTTCGAATTCAAAAACATCGTCAAAAATTCGAAAATTTTGAAATTTTTCCAAAAATATTTTGTTTTTTGACAAAATTTTATTTTCCGTCAAACGTTTCCACGCGATTCGTTGAATTTGTTCGAAAGATTCTTCCGATCTTCAAAAGGAGCGTAAAAAAAAAACACGGAATGGATTTTATAAAAATTAAAAAAAAAACGAATTGTTTTGAGATTTTTGGTAAAAATGGGGAAAAAACTTGACCGAAGAAACGTGCGGACACATTTTCACGTAATAAATAAGCTCGTTTTCGCGTTTTGGTATATATTCACGATTCTTGCATTATGTCCGGATATTATGCACACACAGAGAGAAATAATGGGGCGTCCCGACACCGCCATTAAAACCTCGGGGCTGTAAAACGACCTTTTAGACTTTACGATCTTTTATGGAAACGCGTAAGTGACTTGCTGACGTTTGCTGCTTTTCTCGCGCGCGCGCGCGCGCCCGCTCTGTTTCGCTCATCATGCCTGTCTTCCTCAAACGCGTCTCTGAGTAAATATTGTACAGATATATAGACACGTTTTGGAACACTAAAATCCGGAAACGTGGAATCATGATGATGAGCCAGAAAACTAATGCTCTCTTCTCTTTTTTTGCTCACCTTCATTTTAACTGCGATCGTAAAAAAAGTAAGTAAATATCGTATGGAATGGACGACACGAGAGTTGCTTCAAATTTTAGCCAAAATTTTTGGAAAATTCATTCCAAATCTTGAAAAAAAAAAAAAAATAATGCAAATTTGAAAAAAAGGACGCAGGATGAAGGATTAGACAAAATTTCTCGAAAATTCAGTCCGAACCTTGAAAAAAAGAAACAAAAATGATGCAAATTGAAAAAAAAAGGACGCAGGATCAAGGATTAGACAAAATTTCTCGAAAATTCACTCCAAATCTTGAAAAAAACAAACAAAAATAATGCAAATTTCAAAAAAAGGACGCAGGATTAAGGATTAGACAAAATTTCTCGAAAATTCACTCCAAATCTTGAAAAAAAGAAACAAAAATAATGCAAATTTGAAAAAAAGGACGCAGGATTAAGAATTGGACAAAATTTCTCGAAAATTCACTCCAAATCTTAAAAAAAAAAGAAACAAAAATAATGCAAATTAAAAAAAAAAGGACGCAGGATTAAGGATTAGACAAAAATTTTCGAAAATTCAGTCCAAATCTTGGAAAAAAGAAACAAAAATAATGAAAATTTGAAAAAAAGGACGCAGGATTAAGGATTAGACAAAATTTCTCGAGCATCCACTCCAAAATTGAAAAAAAAGGGACGCAGGATTAAGGATTGGACAAAAATTTTGAAAATTCGCTCTAAATCCGAGAAAAAAAAATGTAAATTAAAAAAAAAAAGGAGGAGGACGAAGGACGCAGGATTAAACCCTCGAGATTTGTATGGTGTGTTTCTGACTCGTGGCCCCTCGCCACAGAGCAACCTCGTCGTCGTCGTCGTCGTCGACGAGACACATAATTAATCGTACTCCTTTAATAACCCTCGTCGAGCACGAATGCACGGGCATTTATTAACCGACGAACGAGATCACGTCGTCGCGACCGGTTGGACCGTATAAGATTTCATCAGCATACATCTTCCCCGTTAATCCCGAAGAACCCTTATTCAGCCCTGAATCAACGGGACCATTAAACCCCAATGGAATAATATGCGAATCAGTATTTAAAACCCATGAGCGTCAACCTCACATATGTTTCCATGGAAATCAACCCAAACAACATTTTTGTAATCAGAATTCCATCGACTGCGAATTAAAAAGTCAATTTTCCGAAATTACAACAAATTTTTCCAGTTATTTTCATAAAATCATTCCACAATCGTAAAATTATAATCAAAATTATAAATCAAATTATAATCTAAATTATACATTAAATAAAAAATAAAATTGATGATAAAATTGAAAATAAAATTATGGACAAAATTATAAATAAAATTATCCATTCAATAAAAAATAAAATTGAAAATAAAATTGATAATAAAATTGAAAATAAAATTGAGAATGAAATTGAAAATAAAATTGAAAATAAAATTGTGAATAAAATTGAAAATAAAATTGAAAATAAAATAAAAAATAAAATAATCAATAAAATTGTGAATAAAATGATGAATAAAATTAAAAATAAAATCATAAAATCATTTTTATTGATCCAAAGAGTGTGAAAATATTGAATACCCAAAAACGACCCAGTTCCAGCCCAACAAATTAAATCGCGAATCTTGCGTTCTCCTAAAAGTAATAATTATGGTTTCTAACGGAAAATTACCGAGTCGTCTATTGGCAAGTGAAAAAAAAAATGGAAACAATTGTCTTCTTACGAGCTCCTAGGTCGGCACCGCGAATAAATTAAATGCAGTAAGAACTAAACTGCATTTACACACAACGTGTCTCTCAGCCTCTCTCTTCTCTGGAGCTCCTCAACGTGCAAAGAGCAAAATAATCGTTGATACAAATGTTCGGAGTGAAAAACACCTACGAGAAAATTTGCCTTGCAGAAATTGGCGCGGAGAAACGTCAAATGCGTTGTCTCTGTATAATTGCGTATGGAAAATGAGAAAAGACATAAAAACGATATATATCGATGGCGAGTGATAGAAAATCGTGCGAGTCGTAATTTCAGAGGCTCGGACTCATTAATTGATCGATGTTGCGCCCTTTTTCGTGCCAGGACTAATTCTACGTATGTAAATGTGGCTTTGCCTCAAGAATCGAAGTACCCAAAGCGAATCGAGAGAGGGAACCGCGAGAGGCGTGCAAGAGGCAAAAAAAAGGGTGGAAATGATTGCAACAGTAAAATCCGAGTGTGGAGAGAAAACGTTGCGCCACGAGGAGGCTCGATATATCGCTAATAATCGTTGGCGAGTCATGCAGCGAGTCGCGAACACCTGTGCGCGTCCCACACGATGAAATCTCCGCGGAGTCTATAGCTTTATCGTTAAAACGACTTGCTTGCGGTTATGTCATTTGGAAACGCGATGACGACCCACGAGGCGATGACAAAGTTTTACAAAAAGTTCAGTTTTCACGCTCCAAACACATTTTTATGCGTGCGCGTGCAACTTTTTGTCTGTAGAGCAGCGAAGCAAACATTAACGCGAGAAGGCGTAATGGCGATTTAATTTCAAAAGCCTCGGCCCTGGGGTCGCCCAGCATGACGAGACGAGATCGAGATCGATATGCAACATTTTGCGCAGGGGACACTCCGCTTAATGTCCACTTGACACACCAGCTACGGGGGGCGACGGGGTCACCAGGTGCGTCCTGGGTTCATGATACTCCATTCAAGCTTTTTTTCGGCTGCGACCCTTTTTTCAACGATTCACCCGAAACACGTCGCTTCAGGATACGGAACATCGTTTGTTTTTTTTTTTTTCTTTAAATTTTTTACTTCTGGCCCAAATCTTGAGGCACGGGGTGAAGTTCTGAAAGATCGAAAAATATCCGTGGAAAATTGGACTGAAAATCAATTTTTTTTCCGAAAACGTCGATTTTTTACACGGTGAATTGAAGATTTCATGATAATTTCAAAATTTTCTTTATTTTGACAGTATTTTTAGTTTCTAAACGAAACTGTAACGAAAATTTACGATTTGAATGACAAAATTTACTTTTCTAAGAGACTTTCTAGAATATTTCTTGCTGCGATGTCAAAAATTTTGAGATTTTTCAAAAAAAACGTTTAGTCGAAGGTTTCCAACGAAATTTTATTTTCAGTGAAGAAATATTTCTGGATACGTTGAAAATTTTCGTAATTTTGACAGTATTTTTAGTTTCTAACGAAACTGTCAGCAAAATTTACGATTTGAATGACAAAATTGACTTTTTTAAGAGAATTTCTAGAATATTTCTTGCTGCGATGTCAAAATATTTGGGATTTTTCAAAAAAAACGTTTAGTCGAACGTTTCCAACGAAATTTTATTTTCAGTGAAGACTGCGCGAAATATTTTTGGATAAGTTGAAAATTTTCGTAATTTTGACAGTATTTTTAGTGTCTAACGAAACTGTCACGAAAATTTACGATTTCAATGACAGAAATTTACTTTTCTAAGAGACTTTCTAGAATATTTCTTGCCACGATGTCAAAGTTTTTGAGATTTAAAAAAAAAAACGCTTAGTCGAACGTTTCCAAGGAAATTTTATTTTCAGTGAAGACTGCGCGAAATATTTTTGGATAAGTTGAAAATTTTTGTAATTTTGACAGTATTTTTCGTTCCTAACGAAAATTCAGGGAAATTTACGAAAATTTACGATTTGAATGACAAAATTGACTTTTCTAAGAGACTTTCTAGCATATTTCTTGCTGCGATGTCAAAATTTTTGGGATTTTTCAAAAAAACGTTTAGTCGAACGTTTCCAAGGAAATTTTATTTTCAGTGAAGACTGCGCCAAATATTTTTGGATAAGTTGAAAATTTTCGTAATTTTGACAGTATTTTTAGTTTCTAACGAAACTGTCAGCAAAATTTACGATTTGAATAACAAAAATTTACTTTTCCAGGAGACTTTCTAGAATATTTCTTGCTGCGATGTCAAAATTTTTGTTATTTTTCAAAAAAAAACGTTCAGTCGAACGTTCCCAACGAAATATCGATCTTCGCAAATTAAATCTTGTTTTCAGTATTAAAAAAATTGCATGGACAATAAAAAAAAAACAATGGACGAAAAAAAAACGAAAAAAATGGTCTGGGTGAAAAATTTGGGAACAAGTTCGACGGAATTGAATCTTCCGACCTGAGATTTATGCATACAATAAATAATAAATTATTAGCAGCAGGAGATGGAAAAACAGAATTACTTCTGCAGCATTGAGTAAAGAATGTGTAACTCTCATATATTTCGCGTAGAATTCCAGTCGGAAGAAAGGACTTGAAGTAAATTTATTGGGCGAGCATTTATCCAGAGCTCGATCTCTCTCCGTACAAATTTGTCTTTTCCTTTTTCTGTATATCCATAAGCATGATTATTGCATGCTTGGAAGAAAAGTGCTCGTTGACTCGCGGAAAAATTCGATATCCCTTCTGCGTTTGGTTTTTCTTCTCCGCAAGCATCACGAGACTCCGAGCGGAGAGTTATGGAATCGAGAGAAAAGAATATATGCCCGGAAGCTTTTATTCAAGACACAATATAATCGCACGCGGCAAAAAACCTTGTGCTGTGTGTTTTTTTTGGCTCTCGGAGAAGCAGCAGGAGAAAGAGAAAAAATGAGGAAAAATCTCGCGCATTTTCACATGGTGAGCTGCGCGGATACGGAAAAATATTGAAAATTCAATTTTTTTGCAAAAACGTCGATATACGAGCCGAATATTTTGGGAAAAATTCAAAAATTTTCATTCGTGACGAAACTTTCGTAAATTTACGATTCGAATGACAAAAATTGACTCCCGAAGAGACTTTCCAGAATATTTCTTGCTGCGATGACAAAATTTTTGTGATTAAAGAAAAAAAAACTTTTAGCCGAACGTATCCAACAAAAAATCGATCATTTTCAACAAAATTCTCGGATAATTGAAAATAAAAAATATATTTTTGGATAATTTGAAAATTTTCGTAATTTTGACAATATTTTTCATTCCTAACGCAACTTTCAGTCAAATTTACGGACCGAATGACAAAAATTGACTTTCCGAAGAGACTTTCCAGAACTTTTCTTGCTAAAATGCCAAAATTTTCGGGATTTTTCAAAAAAAATTAAATCGAACGTCGTAAAAAAAGTTTAAAAAACGTCGAAATTATTTCTGAACACGGCGAACCAAATATTTTTGAGAAATTTTCGTAATTTCGACAATATTTTTGATTTCTAACGAAACTGTCATCAAAATTTACCATTGAAATGACAAAAATTCACTTTTCGAAGAGACTTTCTAGAATTTTTCTCGCGGCGATGACGAAATTTTTGGGATTCAAAGAAAAAAAAACGTTCAATCGATCGTATCCAACAAAATATCGATTTTTCTCAACAAAATTTTATTTTCAGTGAAGGCAGCGCGAAATATTTTTGAATAATTTCAAATTTTTCGTAATTTTGACAATATTTTTTATTTCTAGGAACTGTCATCAAAATTTACGATTGAAATGACAAAAATTCACTTTTCGAAGAGACTTTCCGGAGCATTTCTCGCCGCAACGCCAAAATTTTGGTGATTTCTCAAAAAAGAAAAATTGAATATCGAACGTATCCAACAAAATAGTCTTTTCAGTGTAGACGCGGGAATATCGGAGAGCGCAAGGGTTTGGAGCCGGCGAAGTGATTATGAGTGATTCCTGGCAATATCAACCCCTGCGCGATGTACAAAAACGCCGGGCGCGAGAGGGAATTGCACGCGGACGAAGCCGGGCACAGCAAAACGTGTAAATGCTCGAGAATATGTAGAAAGAGAGAAAGAGATTGAGAGAGAAGAGCGAGAAAGAGATTGAGAATGGTTTTGCAGAGCTCGGGGGAGGAAATTCACTTGGCAAGGAAATTAAAAACAGTCAAGCAGGAATACAGGGAGGCAGGAGACAGACACACAGCAGGAGAGCGCGGAGGAAGTTGCTCTCGAATTGCTGGCATCGTTCATGTCAATATGGGCCATTGCCCGTATTACCATATTACGTTTCAGCCACTGCCATACCAGAATATCGTGTCGGAGGGTCTGAAAATTTCCAGTTCACACACAAATGTGTTGCGGAGAAGACGAGCGAAAAATGCGACGTCCCCGAACGCTATCGCTTATAAATACCAGCAATTACCGGAGAAAAAGCGAGTGAGCAGGCCCGCCTGATCCGCACGACGAAGCGCTGCAGCTAAATGTCCAAATGGAAAGCACAATTATGCCTTTTTTTTTCTTCTTTTCTTTTCCAACTGTCGCTACACAAATTCGTTCTCAACTGCGTGCGGAGAGGACAGCCAAAAAGATGGCCTTATTTTTAACCTTTTTCCTCTCATTCCCCCCATTTATTCTTCGACCTTATCCGCGCTTACTTTTTACGTTTTTACATTTTTCGATTTTCTCGCTACTGCTCTCTGCGCTCTCTCCCTCGATTATTGTCATGGAACTCGTCCCTTTGCCTCATCTTCGTCCGGCGGTGTCGTTCAATCAAGGAAAACAAACCCTCCGGATAATCTCGCGAGCTCTTTATCCTTTTTTTTCTTCCGATCATTTTTAAGCACTGAGGAGAAAAATTTTCCTTGGAAAAGTTCGACTAAACTTTTTTTTTTGAAAATCTCAAAAATTTTGTCATTGCAGCGAGAAATATTCTGGAAAGTCTCTTCGCAAAGCAATTTTTGTCATTGAAATCGTAAATTTTGCTGTTTCCTTAGAAATATTGTCGAAATTATGAAATTTTTCAAATTTTCCAAAAATATTTAACAAAATTCTCACGTTTTTGGACATTGAAAATCTTTCAAAAACAATTTGGACGTGAAATTTCAATGTCCACGACAATTTAATGTCCTTGACATCCATTTTTTAGAAATTATGAAATTTAGAAATCAGAAATTATGAAATTATGAAATTTCGCGAATTATCCAAAACTATTTAACAAAATTTTCACGTTTTTGGACACTGGAAATCTTTCGAGAACATTTTACACGTGAAATTTCAATGTCCACGACAATTTAATGTCCTTGACATCCTTGTTTTAGACTCCCTTTTTGTCAGGCTCTTGGACCAGCGATTCGAGAGAGAAAAAAACGAAAGAAATCTCTCCTGAAATTACCTCTCCATCAATTGCGTTTTGCCCGCACTCTCGCCTGCTCCTGAGCTTTCCCTGCGTGTGCGCGTTACCAGGTGTCGGAACGGTGAACATGGGAATCGCGTCCGCGACCACAGCAACTCACTCTCGTGTCACGAAAAAATTCAGGAACAATTCTCCAGCCTCGTGGTATAGAATTTTAATGCAAAAATGAAAACGAAAAGTCTCAGCGAGCTTTCTCGCGCCAGGGACAAAAAAAACAAAAAAAAAGCTTCCCCGAGTCCAGCCACCCCCGGAAATTTGCTAACGTGTCAATAAAAAAAAAAAAAAACAATTAAAAAAAACGTTTATTTAAGCGTCGAGTCCAAACTGGGTCAATTTGACCCCAAAAATTTCCCGTCACCGATTGTTTTGCCGCATTCGATTTTCGTTTTCGTGAAAAATTTGATTTGGGGCCGAAAAAAATGATTTTTTTCGGCGAATCTTGAATCGCCAATTATGACGAAACGTCGAGGAAAAAAAACGATCAAAATCGAACTAAAAATCGTGTAAAAAAGGCGGCGGACATTCATTTTCATCTCTGGAAAGAAAAAATCTCGATAAAATGTAATTTGACGAAATTGTAACGCACTAAACGATCGTTAGTCCGAAGAGAACTAAAGAGTGATTTTTAGTGATGGATTTTCAAGTGTGTACAACAGTCGCAATGGTGCACGCGTTTTATTTATTATTGTTGAGGCCAAGGGACGGAGTAAAGAGACCGTGAAGTGTGTGTTTCGGTAGCTGCACGCGTGACACAAAAAAAAGTCTTTGAAAAATCTCTTGGCGTATAAAACGTGAATTTGAGAGGAAACGTCAAAGCACGTCAAATTTTCGCTGGTTTTTGTACACGCACGACGTGAAAAAATGGCACGTGCGGCCTCAAGACTTCCGATCAATTAACTCCACTTTGAATATCCTCGAAAATCCACGCGTGTGCAACGCACGCAGCGAAATAAAGAATAAAAATGGCAAAACTCGGCACTGTGGAGCTTACAGACGAAACGGCGTGAGTTTGCTCGACTCAAGAGCGTTCCAGAGTCTCTTTTCTGGTCACGCAGCATCCCTGGTCCATGAATACGTCCAATTGGTGACTCTTTTTACTTTTGCCACAGCAGTTGGATTAACCTTGCGCAAAGAGACTCTTTTCTACCCTCTCGACGGGCCTTCCGAATCTCGGTCGTGCAGATTCGTCCTACAAACGAAATACTTTGTTTCTTTAGGGCCCTCGAGCTATCGGAACATATTGACGCGAATTTGATGGCGTTTGAGCGTGCGCTCGATACGTCCACTTAATGCGCGCGTGTGTGTGACTCTGAATGGCGAGCAAGTTTTCAGGGGCTGGGGAGGGGGGTTAATGGTTGTCGTCGATTCTTATTTTTGTCAAGACTCTTCATTCCTCGATCGCGCATGTATTTACACGCGTTTCGTATGTCGGCAACGAAATACGTTCGTACAAAAAACCATCAACTGTAAATAAACTTTTCTCGACCATGGGAAACACTCCAGATATGTAACTCGGCTCACCCCAACGCGCACCCCTGCCCACCAGTCAAATTCTCTGTGTATGATTTTTTTTTTTTTTTGAGAGCCTTCTCTGCACCCACCCACGTTCTCACCCCATCGAATTCTCTTTCACCACGTGAACGATGCGTTTTCCACCCCTCGAGTGTATTTAACCAGCCTCCCTCGTAATTTTCCAGTCATTCTGGCTGACTCGAGATTTTTAACGCATTTCGACCTTTTGCTCTTATCGGAATTGCAGGAATTTTGGATTTTTTCCATTTTCGAGGAAGCTCAATTAATTTACTAGCTAATTCGATTGCTGGAGACATTTTTTGCTGGCCTGCGACGATATTTCGTAGGAATAAACAAAATGACAGGATTTTCATGCATTTTGGTCGTTTTTTTTTTCAGTTTTCAATGTTAATGCGATTGAAATGTCCAAAAACGTCGAAAAATCATATTTAGAAAAAATTTCCGGATTTGTGGGGTGTTTTCTGGCACTGTTAAATTCAAACGTGTATAACTCGAGAACGGTTCGAGCTACAGGGCTCCCGTTTTGCACAGATGTTAATCCACACAAGTTCTTCATTCTCTGAAAATTTTATTGGAATCGCTCAAAAAATGCGGATTCTACGGCATTTTGAAATTTTCCAAAAAAGTCTGTCTCGCTCCAACTTCCGCAAATTTCAAGATTCATCACTAATTATTTTTTTACAAATAGAGTATCATAACAGCAAGGTTGGTATTGAACTTGGGAGAAATCGGTCGAACGGTTAAAATTATATGAATTTTCGAATTTCACGAAAATCTGAATTTTTCGAAAAATCGTCGAACCGCTTGAATTTTTGCAAATTTTCCAAGATATTGTGTACGAGTCCGTACTTTTTCATTGTCCATATCAAATCCAAGGAAAACCGCACATCCTGCGAAATTTTAAAAAATGACGCAAGAGCCCTCGTAACGTAATGACGCAAAAAGAGTTGGAAATTACGGGGCTCGTTTCATTCATGAAATTTTTTCAACCTTTTTTCATAACGCTCTGAGACACGCATTTCGTAAAATTCACCGCAAATGATGCATCCATCAAAAATATCCGAGTGTTTACATTTTTATTTATCGCGCGTAATTACACGATCAATTCGTCGGCGCATCGGTTTTTTGATGCACACACACCGGCCGGGGGCGCGATGAAAATATTGACATTGAGACGGCGCGACGTGTGTAGCAGCGAACCAATAATTACGAGAATTCAATAGCGATAATAAAAGAAAGAGATGAAGAAGGAGAACGAGCGAGGAAGAGCGAGAAACGCGCGAGGCAGAAAGAAAAGTCAATTGCGATAATGAGCTGTTGTGTAAACGGTGCAAACAGAAAAACGAGGCTCGTATAGATCGTGAACGTCGAGAGGATGCAGCAGTGGCAAAATGCATGTGTGTTTGCATATAATATACAAAACGTAGCAAAAGCAGGCGCTCTCGGAGCGCGCAGCGGGTCAATTCAGAGAGTTGCGTGTCGAGGCGCACGTCCATCATGCACGTCGACGAGACAGCGCACGTCCGAGTTAATAACGGCATACGTTTCACACGCATCAATCGCGAGGAGCGAGAGACACACAAGGAGAAAAAGCAGAGAGCAAAAGAGCCCCTCAATCCCATAGCCTTAACAAAATATCACACTCGCCCAGTGCATGGGAAAATCGAGGGCGTGAAAACGTTCGGAATATCCTTTTGTTGCTTTTTCTGCTTTTAATGTCGCGCTCGAACACACTCAATGTACACATAATTATATAAACGCCGGGAAACGATTGCGATCCAAATACCGATACAAAGTCCGGATCCTCTCGAACGAAAATAATTTTTATGTCGATGTTAAAATTAGTTAATTAATCCGAATCTACATTTTTGTGAATCGTCAAAATTTCATGGGCGCTCGACTATAAAAAGTTTATTGCGATCAAAAAACTGTGCGTGTTTGAATTAATTAGTTCACACTAATTATTTTCAATGAATAATCAATTGATTAACATTTTGATGAATTAAATAATGAATAAATTAATGAATTCTTCATTAACTAAAACAATTAATGACCAATTAGTTTAAAAACGCAAAATTTTTAATTTGTAAACTTTTAGTTTACGTTAAAATTTCAAAATCTTCGTAATTTTGACGATATTTTTTGGTTTCCAAAACATTTCTAGATTAAATAATGAATAAATGAATAAATAATTAATTAATTAAAACATTTAATTAACTAATTAGTTCAAGTACGCAAAATTTTTCATTTCTAAACTATTAGTTTGCTTTAGAATTTCAAAATCTTCGTAATTTTGACGATATTTTTGATTTCCAAAATATTTCTAGATTAAATAATGAATAAATGAATAAATCATTAATTAATTCAAACATCTAATTATATAATTAATTCAAATACGCAAAATTTCTCATTTGCAAACTTTTAGTTTACGTTAAAATTTCAAAATCTTCGTAATTTTGACGATATTTTTGGTTTCCAAAATATTTCCAGATTAAATAATGAATAAATGAATAATTAATTAATTAATTAAAACATCTCATTATATAATTAGTTCAAATACGCAAAATTTTTCATTTGTGAACTTTTAGTTTGCTTTAGAATCTCAAAATTTCCGTAATTTTGACGATATTTTTGGTTTCCAAAACATTTCTAGAATATTTCTTGCCGGAATGACAAAATTTTCGGTCGGAATATTCGACAAATAATTTTTATTCCAATCATAATGTATTTTCGCCTCGACATCCGGTAATTCGACGTCGTTTCCGGAGCCTGAGAAAAATTCTCCATATTTCATTAATGCTGGACTAATTTTCCATCCTAACGAGTTTCGTCCACGGAAAAAAATAATATAAAAAGATCCATAGGATTCCCATAGAAAATTATTTTATTACGAGGGTAAAAACATGATTCCTAATCGATTTCCAATCGCCCTAGATGTTGATACAACGTTCCGGTGAATTCACTCTTGGTTTTCACGCACTTGATAATATCGTGTATATTTACATTGACGTGTATCCTCGTATTTACGTCTGTGTGTGTGTCTGAAGGTTGGGAGGCTTTTGAGCTGCGTTACGCCGTATAAATGAATCAGAAAATAGCGGCGGGAGAGTCTTGTCCAACACGTGACCGGCCACGTGTTAGATAATTAGATATTCTTTAGGGTTGCCGCTCTCTCGCGTTAGTTTCTCGGGCAAAAGTTCTCGGCGGGAGCGAAAAACTTTTGGTGTTGATCATTGCCCGGTTTTTGCTGCGATGCTCTTCCCCATTAAACGACCTGCGTTTAAAGGGCGCGTCGCGGGCTGCTTCTCACAAAAACAGGCTCTGCGCGCTTTTCCATCAAAATACTCGCGAGACTCCAACCCCTCGGCCCAAAAAACAACCGACGAATCTTTCCGCCGCCTGCTCGGCAACTTTTATTAATCGTCGATTGATTCAACTGCACAATCGCGTGTTTCTCACCCACGCACGTTCAACAACATGGGAAACGTAATAATGGCTTATTGTCTGATACGCGTGAGAGGGACTTGACTCATCCGAACCGATTGCGACGGAAGTCGAAACAAAATCAACCTTTTTGTGCTCGTTTATAATTTGATTTTATTTCCACTCCGCGCTCATCATTATTTTCATATTTCCACCCACAGGTACGCGTGAGAAAAAAAAATGAGGAATCGACGCATGAGAACTGCAAAATCATGGGAATTGTTCATCGAAACCGGAAGTGAAATTGATTGGACGAAGAATCCGACGATTTTTAGACCATGGATGCGACAATTTTGTTTTTTTTTTGCGATTCTCTTTAATCGAAATCCTGGAGAATGGAACGCGAAGTTTTTTTCACACTAAAAAGCAATTTTGTCATTGCAGCGAGAAATATTCTTGAAAGTCTCTCCGGAAAGCAAATAAATTAAAATCAAATTCTCATATAAAAATTAGAGTAAATTTTGCTGACAGTTTCGTTAGAAATAAATAATACTCTCAAAATTACGAAAATTTCGAAATTATCCAAAATTTAGTCATTGCAGCGAGAAATATTCTTGAAAGTCTCTCCGGAAAGTAAATTTTTGTCATTCGAATCGTAAATTTCGCTGACAGTTTCGTTACAAATAAAAAATTATCTCAAAATTACGAAAATTTCGAAATTATCCAAAAATTTAGTCATTGCAGCGAAAAATATTCTTGAAAGTCTCTCCGGAAAGCAAATAAATTTAAATCAAATTCTTATATAAAAATTATATAAAAATTTGAGTAAATTTTGCTGACAGTTTCGTTAGAAATAAAAAATACTCTCAAAATTACGAAAATTTCGGAATTATCCAAAAATTTAGTCATTGCAGCGAAAAATATTCTTGAAAGTCTCTCCGGAAAGCAAATTTTTAATCGTAAATTTTGCTGACAGTTTCGTTAGAAATGAAAAATATTGTCAAAATATTGAGAAAATTTTGAAATTTTCAAAAAATATTTGGTTCATCGTGCTCAACAAAATTCCGGCGTTTTTTTTTTTACAGAATTTCATTTCCCGCGCTCGAGGGCCATTCACGCATTATCAAGTATGCGAGACTCGTTAAAAAAACGGAAAATGTCACTTTTGCAAACGCGTAAAACGAAAGTACGCGAGAAACTGTCACGCGGGCATCGCGTGGCTTATTCCGCAATGCCATTAGAGGAGAAAACTTCGCAGGCATCTGTCGTGGATCTCACGGGGTTGCGCGCCGCGATTTGACGATGTTTATTTTATGATTTTGGTAAAAAAGCCGTTAAGGCTGATACGCGGAAGAGCGGAAATGCGTATGGAGAGAGAAAAAAAAACTGCGGAATCGATGTGGGAAAAAAAAATGGCGAAAAGCGCGTTTTTATATTTGGAGGAAGAAAAAAATCGAGACAGTCGCGTTGGCCGTCATTAACGCGCCCGCGATCTTTTTTATTATTGCAGTTGCGAGAAAAATCGTTAGCTCGCGCCTGATGCTCTCGGTCGCTAGAATTTTCATGGCTATGGAGGTGTTATGGGGTTTATGCACTCGCGCATTATCACCGCGTGTTTATAGAAAATGGACGCGGTGACAAATACTCCGCCCATATAATTGATGTTGGTAATGCGTTCGAGGAACGTAAACAGAAAAACGCACGCACGCCCCGACGCGTGGCACACAGTGCGTTATAAAAACAAACGTGTAAAACGCGTTAACGCGATACGATAGGAAAATTGCGATAGCTTTGCTGCATTTTTTTCCCCGCACCAGCAAAAGTGTTGAAAATTTTTTACTTTCTCTCTCTCGTTCCTGTCGAATTACGCGCGCGCGCGTGCAACTTTTCTGTATTTTGAGCCATTGACAAAATAAATGCAAACACACGGAGTGACGAGTCTGCAAATATTTTCGAACCGAATTACTCATACGTGCGAGGACTCTCGAGTGTCACGATCTCCGCGGCACAGTTCGAAATTGCTCGAAACAACGGATAAACATTCCGCAACGTTGCATCGTGTTGGGAAGGACAAAAAATGCAATTTTTTGGTCGAAAGTTGACAGAACGAAAAAAATGTGCGCGAGGTGCTGGAAATTCTGCGGATTTCATTTTTACACCAAGTTTTCGGGTGCAACGTAAAATCAATTAATTAAAATGTGGACAAAATTGTCTGAGAGTCTGAAATTCACGAGGAAAAGGAATAAAAAGACCGGAAAATTCATCAAGTGCACTGAAAAGAATTTTTTTCCTGGAAAAGTTCGATATTTCGTTAAATTCGTTCGACTGAACTTTTTTTGTTTTAAATCCCAAAAATTTTGTCACCGCAGCAAGAAATATTCTGGAAAGTCTCTTTGGAGAGCAAATTTTTGCCATTCTGTCGTAAATTTTGCTGAAAGTTTCGATAAAAACCAAAAATACTGTCAAAATAACGAAAATTTTGAAATTATTCAAAAATTTACCGTGTTCGTGTTAATTTTCAAAGTCATCACGCCCGATAATTAAAAACTCTACACACGTTCGCGAGCCCGTGGATCTCGGTAATTTTTTTTCATCCCTCGTACGCATGAATGAATAATCAGGAGGAGCGAAACGTCCCTTTGGATGTGATTAAAAACAATTACCGTTTCGAGACACGTAAACATTTTTCTCGTGTTTTCATCGAGATCCCAGTGAATCGGGAGGTTAGACGCGCGGTTCGATCCTCCAGGAGCCGCAGGATCAGGGACGAGAGGCTTTCGCTGAAGGGACGAAGGATCGTGCGTGGTAGGAAATGAAAAAAGGGTATAAAAAAAAAAAAACAACTAAATTGCTTAGCATACGCGAGCCCTGCGGGTTATGCGGTTTCGAGGCGAGGGTGTTTCTCCCTTTCTCCCTCCCCCTCCTGACTTTGGGGCGCAGCCCTTCATTGTCATTTTCGCAAAACATTTGTATGAAAATATTCAACTCGCTCGAAAATTCAGTGGAAAGAGGTTCGCGTCTCTCTGTACGTCGTGCATTGCAGGCTCACGTAGGGGTTGAAGGGTCGAGAACGTTGCATGAGGAATTCTCGCCCCACAAAGTATTCGATTCGACACTTTCGAAACAATTAATTCGTCATTTCGATTACCAAATTTCGTGCCAATTAATTTCCCTCATTTCTACATCAATTTTTTTTTTTTAAAGATCGATTTTTCGTTGGACACGTTCGATTAAAAGTTTTTTTTTGAAAAATCCCAAAAATGTTGTCACCGGAGCCAGAAATATTCTAGAAAGTCTCTTCGAATCGTAAAGAAATAAAAAAATATTCTCAAAATAACGAAAATTAAGAAATTATCCAAAAATTTAGTCATTGCAGCGAGAAATATTCTTGAAAGTCTCTTCGGAAAGCAAATTTTTGTCATTCGGATCGTAAATTTTGCTGACAGTTTCGTTACAAATAAAAAATACTCTCAAAATTACGGAAATTTCAAAATTATCCAAAAATTTAGTCATTGCAGCGAGAAATATTCTTGAAAGTCTCTTTGGAAAGCAAATTTCGTCATTCGGATCGTAAATTTTGCTGACAGTTTCGTTACAAATAAAAAATACTCTCAAAATTACGGAAATTTCGAAATTATCCAAAAATTTAGTCATTGCAGCGAGAAATATTCTTGAAAGTCTCTTCGGAAAGCGAATTTTTGTCATTTAAATCGTAAATTTTGCGACAGTTCCGTTAGAAATCAAAAATATTGTCAAAATCACGAAAATTTGTTGATCAATCAAATATTTTTATTTTCCATTCATTCATTTTGTTTATCTATTAAAAAAATTAATGAACGAATTAATTTAGCTGAGTGGAAATTTTGAAATTATCGAAAAAGTAAATAAATTCGTTTATTAGCTTCTTAATTAATTTCTTTCATTTCCCATTTATTTATTACAAAACAGTTTCGTTAGAAATCAAAAAAATCATCAAAATTACGAAAATTTTGAAATTATCAAAAAATATTTATTGCCAACAAAATGTCGACGTTTTTTGACGCGATTTCCACGGACGTTGCCGACCAGCGATGCAATGAGAATACAAAAGCCAGGCTGGACCACGTACGAGGGTGAGACACGCAGACGGCGAGAAGGAGAAAAGAGAAAACTGCTGGTGGAAAGCTCGTACGTGGCTGTCGGATTCTTCGACTTCTAAATCACGAAATAACTGTTCCCGGTTCTCTACTCTCGTTTAGTACATTTGCCTGCTCCGAAAAATGGGGGATGGGGCTGTTTTAAGGGGTTGGGAGTCGGACCGCGCTCGGTTAAATGGGCTTCCACGCGTTAACCAAGTGGAACAAGCTCCTTTTTAATATATTTATATAGAGATTCGAGTCTGCGACTGCATCTACAAAATATATATCTCGAGTGAAAACGCGAAACTGGCGACCACTCCGCCGGATTCCTTCCAGTCACCTCTGCGCCCATTATCCGCTCTCTTTCTGCTTCCTCCCACTAATTAACAATTAAACGATACCGGAGGGACACTCGACTCCCGACTACAGGAAATTCATTATCTCGAAAATTGCGTCCCGAGCGGCTTTCAAATTGTCCAAGTTGCATCCAATCCAATTCGATCATCTCGCGATAATTAAAGAAAAAAAAAATCATTCATAGCTGTAAAAAATGCGAAAAACATGAGCAAAAGAATGTTGATAAAAAATTTTTATGTTAATTGTCCAATAAATTTCAATTCAATAAATAAAAATATAAACAAATAAAAATAATTTCATGGCTTCTTGATCCTCGTGAAATTTGTACACGACCTCGTGAATACTTCACGTAAAAACGTACCAAATTTTAAAAATTCTTTCACCATTATTTTAACCACCTTTAAGGGTTGAAATAAAAAATGATGAGAAAATTCTGAAAATTTTGTACGTTTTTGTATAAAGTATTGAAAAGATCGTGTAAAAATTTCGCGACGATTGGGAAGCTCGTTATAAAAAAATAAACATTTTGTTAAGAACAATTTTTTAAACAAACACAAAAAATATTTATCAACAAACTTCGTTCAGTTTCTGTTGCTTCCGGTTTATTGTAGACATTAAAAAATTGAGAGACCAAAAAAAAACTTTTCGCAAAGTTATACGAGTTTCCATGAGACTAAATTTGACTGAATTTAATTAATTAATGTTAATTGTTCACTAACGAGATTCTTAATCGTCGTGAAATTTTTTCACGATCTCTTGAATACTTCATACAAAAACATACGAAATTTTCCGAATTTTCTTATCATTTGCGATTCGCGACTCAACAGCACACACGCGGAAATATTTATTGCCATTTTTTTTTTGCATCGACCCGGAAGCCTCTCAATTTTGCGTACGCGTTCGTAAAGCTTTTCTTCCTTCAGGCCGTCTCACTCATCCTCATACATACCGAAAGCAATATTCACACCGCAATTGTAATTAAACAATTTGCCTACAGATGGAGTTTTTAGCGGAAGCATTTGGCTTTTGTCGGCGTGCGGATTACGTTCGCGAGTGTCCTGGCAAGCAATGTACGTCTCGCTCGTATATATCTATGCAGAAGTCGAGGACACTGCCAGGATGCTCATCACTATGCATAAACCGCATAGCTCTTATATTAAAGGCGCAGCTCGCGCGGGGCGCGTTAAATGTTCGTGTGATTAAAAATGCTGTCGTCCAAAATTCCTACACAGATGGCGAGGCCGCGGAATGCCACTTAGGATTCTCGCTCTTTCCTTTTCTCTTTCTCTCGCTCTTCATTTCTCTGCAGTGCGTCGTCGCGATCAGGCCGTCTCGCGCTTTTCCAAAAAAAAAAAAAAGTTCCCGACCTTCGTGGGCAACAACGCGCCGATTTATTACTCGCGCAGTTACTTAGATTCAGTGCGAAAAACGGAACAAGAAGTTCTTATCAAAGGCCTGAAAATTATTAACGTTGCGGCACAAACTAACGCGAAATTCTTTCAGTGACTTACGAGCTTCGCCACTTTTGCCTGTGAAATGTGTGGCCTCGTTGTTATCGATGCCGAGAAACGCCATAAAAAGTGTTCATGGGTTTTTTCGAGTCCTAATTATTTCGGTAATTTTGAAATCCATCGATTTTTTACTTTTTGACTGAATTTTAATGGCAATGCGAATTAAATTTTGTTCAAAAAAACGTCGATATTTTGCTGAACGCGGTGAACTAAATATTTTTGGATAATTTTGAAATTTTCGGAATTTTGACAGTTTTTTTGGTTTCAAACGAGACTGTCAGCAAAATTTACGATTGAATTGACAAAAATTTGCTTTCCGAAGAGACTTTCAAGAATATTTCTCGCTGCAGTGACTAAATTTTTGGATAATTTCGAAATTTTCGTGATTTCGAGAGTATTTTTTATTTCTAACGAAACTGTCAGCAAAATTTACTTTAATTTTTATACAATTTTCATATAAAAATTTGATTTAAATTTATTTGCTTTCCGGAGA
The DNA here is from genome assembly GCA_037043255.1 of Diadegma fenestrale. NCBI lineage: Eukaryota > Metazoa > Arthropoda > Insecta > Hymenoptera > Ichneumonidae > Diadegma > Diadegma fenestrale. Next base: position 3,529,321 of record CM073312.1, read on the forward strand.
GACTTTCAAGAATATTTCTCGCTGCAATGACTAAATTTTTGGATAATTTCGAAATTTTCGTAATTTTGAGAGTATTTTTAGTTTCCAACGAAACTGTCAGCAAAATTTACGATTGAAATGACAAAAATTTGATTTCCGAAGAGACTTTCTAGAATATTTCTCGCTGCAATGACTAAATTTTTGGATAATTTCGAAATTTTCGTAATTTTGAGAGTATTTTTTATTTCTAACGAAACTTTCAGCAAAATTTACTTTAATTTTTATACAATTTTCATATAAAAATTTGATTCAAATTTATTTGCTTTCCGGAGAGACTTTCAAGAATATTTCTCGCTGCAATGACTAAATTTTTGGATAATTTCGAAATTTTCGTAATTTTGAGAGTATTTTGAGTTTCCAACGAAACTGTCAGCAAAATTTACGATTGAAATGACAAAAATTTGGTTTCCGAAGAGACTTTCTAGATTATTTCTCGCTGCAATGCCAGAATTTTTTCGTTTTTTTTTTGCACATTCATTTTTGACGTTAGGAAGATCTGCCTCGGATTATTTAGTCAGTAAAACCTCGTAGGAAAGTACGAATGAATTTTTCACTCGCCTCTTTCGCCGCCGCGGCTTTTTTTGCGGCTATTTTGTTGCCAGCCGCAGAGAATTCAGTGCAGCAGTGACTAAATAAACGAGCGCGAGAGCTTGAGCGACAAAATATTACTCACCCTGGCTCACGAACGCCTTCGCATGAAACGGTGCCGAGAGAGTTACTTCCTCTTCTCCTAATTCTCCCTTTTTTTACCTGCTTCTTGTCCCTTTTCCCTCAAGTTTCTTCGTATGTATAGAGAGAATTTTTAAGGGGATGAGAAAAAGCCGCGTAGGTGTCGGTTTTCTCCGTTATCTCGATCTTTATGGCCTTAACGACACGCCAAAATTCTCTTTCTCTCTCTCTCTCGTTTCCATTATTTCCTCGAGAGACCCGGATGAAATAATGTTCAAATCCCCCATAATCCTTCAGGATAAACTCAATACATTACGCCACGCGGTTAATAATAAATTCGAACCAACGTTCGTCGTGGAAACGCCGAAAATTAAATTTTGTCGAAAAATTTCAAAGTTTTCGTAATTTTGACAATATTTTTCGTTTCTTACGAAACTGTCAGCAAAATTTACAATTAGAATGACAAAAATTTACTTTCTAGAATTTGTCTCGCTGCGATGACGAAATTTTTGGGATTTTTCAATAAAAAAAAACGTTTACTCGAACGTTTCCAACAAAATATCGATTTTTCTTAACGAAATTTTATTTTCAGTCAAAACAGCGCGAAATATTTTTGGAAAATTTCAAATTTTTTGTAATTTCGACAATTTTTTTCATTTCCAACGCAACTGTCAGCAAAATTTACGATTGGAATGACAAAAATTTACTTTTCGAAGAGACTTTCTAGAATTTTTCTGCCTGCGATGACAAAATTTTTGGGATTTTTCGAAAAAAAACGTTTAGTCGAACGTTTCCAACAAAATTTTCTTTTCAGTAAAGTGTTTCATGTAAAAAAACATTTTCTCGAACTCTCGGCAGGGAAACCGCGAAAGGAAATTGTGGTTGGGAATGTGGCCGGATGGAAAATATTTATATGACTGATGGCACGGTGAGTGCGCACGTGTAACTAATATATTTGATCAGCCAACAATAGACCTTACGATTATTTTCCATCTCTCGAGCATATCGATATTATACTATAAAAGTATACGCGTGTGTGTGTCTACTTGTCAGTGAGAGAGAATAAGAGGGTGACGAAAAAGGGGCACGGAAATCGTGGAAAACGTCTGTTCCTGCTTGCTATATCTATATAGTGGAAAAATCGAGGAAATAAAAGGGTCGCGTGGCCTGCGCGCTCAACGTTCCAAACTCCAACTCCGAGTGATCGACCGTTAACGAGAGAATTGTAAGTGTTCGTCCTTGCTATCTCGATTCACGAGCTTTTCCTACGCTTGGGGGAAACGCAAGCCAGAAAAACCCTGAAAAAATTTGAAATTTCGATGAAAATTCGGAATTTTTTTTTCTCATTTTCGTTTCGCCATTTTTTCCAACGGAATTGTCAACAAAATTTACAATCGGAACAATAAAAATTCGCTTCCCAAGAGACTTTCTAAAATATTTCTCGCTGCGATGACAAAATTTTTGGGAATTTTCAAAAAAACGTTTAGTCGAACGAATCCAACAAAATTTTCTTCTCAGCGAATCGAGCCTCGCACTTTTAAACATTGACATTAAATTTCTCGTCTTGGTGCCTTCGTCTCGGCTCCAATTTAATTGAAAAAGCTCCGAGACGTACGCGGTTGGGCTGCTGATTCCGGTAATTGAAAAAGTAGCTCCAATGCTGAGTCCCGATTCTTTGAATATATGGATTTAATTATACAACGAAGCAGAATGAGATTTTCTAAAAATGGAGAGAATTCGATCTGGACCACAGAGCGCAGCATCCGCGACACAATACTCTGATAAATATATATATATATGTATACAAGATCGCTACACCTTTTGCTTTCAATGGAGAAACGTGAATTTCGAAACATCAAAGCAACTTTGTTCAATGGACCGAACTCGGGATACACCGCTTTCGCGTATTACGCATCTCGTCAGCCGTGAGATGAGACGCAAGATCCTTTTTTTCCTCTCGCGCTCTGCCTCTCCCCCCCCCCCCCCTCCCACTCTTCCTTTTCCTTTGCGTCCTTGAATCGGAAGTTTCGGGGGATGAAATGAAACAGATGAAGAACCTTTCGAAGATTCGAGTCTGGAATTTTTTTCGAGCTTTCTAATCATCGGGTACGCGGCCGGGAAATTTTCTCATCACGACTTCATCTCGAACGTCTTTCCATCTCGATTTTTCATAACCAGAACCCGAATTTCCGTCCAAATCCCTCTCGAGTACACACTGGGTCAATTTGACCCGAAGTATATTTTTTAGCCCCCTGAATGTATAATTTTTTGCTTGCATATCGATTTTTCACATCCAGATCGAATTTTCGCCCAAATTCGTTGAAATTTGGACGGAATACACACTGGGTCAATTTGACCCGAGACATATTTCGTGGCTCTGGATACGTTTTTTTTTTCACGGAATCGAAAATTGAATGAATTGGTGAGAAAAAAATTTTTAGGGTCAAAATGACCCAAGTGTGTACTCGAGGGGTCAATTTCGTGAATTATTAAGCCAACGACATATTGACCACATGAAAAGCGAAGGACCAACGTCCTGGAGGATCAGAGAGAATTTATTATCGTGTGCGATCGACGAAAGTTACTAAACATAATTTCTAGTGCAGTCTCTCTGTGAATAAAGCATTAAGGAGCGAGTGATTGTGCATTTATAGAGGGGGAAGGGGATGATGGAAAGATATCGTACGTGGATCGCCTACGGGCATAGGAAACCAGACAGACAGACAAACGTGCGGACTCGAGCAGAACGAGATAAATTTGCTTCCGGGATGAGGCGAGCAGAGAAGCGACATTCGCATTCGCAAACAGGAGTTTAATTTCGCATGCAAATATTACGTATATGGCAAGAATATACAGGAGAAAGGGTCCTGCACGACGTTAGAGAAGATTCTCTTTTGCATTATATCTGTATTCATCCTATTTTTCGGTTTACACATGCTCTCTGCTCTCCTCCTGTTTCTACCCTGCGCAGCATCACATCAGACGCTCTCTCATGATTTTTTTATGCCAATCGCGTACGACCCTCTTCAACGATTTCACCAGCATGTACGACATGACTTTCGATATACAATAAACGTATCAAGTTACTTTTCATACGATCCTTCTTCCTCTTATCCACACAGACTGCTTTCAAAACATATATATTTATACATTTTCGACATTTTTTCGGATGGAGTCTCCCTGAGCGATTCAAACTATCGAATTACTAATCGACGACCAAACTTTTCGCGTTCGAAAGCCACTATTTGCTGCTGGATCTCTCCGGTCGAGCTCCAACATTTTCTGTCGATAAAATTCCTTCGAATTTGCACCACACGAAGAAAATAGGGCAATTCAATAGTTCCCGCAATTTTAAGAGCTTTCACCATGTACAAGTCGAGATATTTATTTATAAAAATCACAATTTTTTGTAGTTTCTCATTGAGAGCACGTGTTAAAAGTTGCAATTTTCAAAACGTTCTCGGCAGAGTCCACTCGTAGTCTCTGTCCGTAATTAAACAAAAAATATTCAATTCAACCCTTTCCCACACGATTCAATGAAAAACAAAAAAAAAAATATACCCCAATGAAAAAAAAAAAATTAAAAAAACGTTCTCGCCAGAGTCCACTCGCTGTCTCTGTCCGTATAAATATTTCGATTCATAAATGGTGAAGCCTCTTAAAACTTTGCAAAAAAATCGGTCGTAAAATTATTTCGAAATTTTGGTTATTATATAAAAAACACAAATTACCTCGAACGATCTTGAATTTAGAGTACGTCGTTCTTTAGTCAATTAGTAACAACTTTTTTTTAATGAATTTGGGCTCGCAAACCATTTTGTATGTAAGAAAAACTGAAAACAAAAATTTACGCTTGATCGTCGCCATGCAACGTGCTTGAATATGAATTGGCAGAGAAATAAATTGAATGCGTGACCAAAAGGATCGGGAATCGAGACCCAAAGGGGTAGAGAAAAGTTTTTTTTCGAAAATTACATTCGATGATGGATGCAGAATTGAAAAAGCGAAAAACGTGATAAATAATGATGATTCGAGTGGATAATTCATTGGAATGATTCGCACTGACGGGGGCACCAATTCATAGGATAAATAAATGAAAATATGCTGGAGAAATAATGAGATAAAAGTACGCTCGAGCAGTTTCCAGCATCCAGACACTTATTATGGTGGCTGATCCGTTCTTTTGTAGCAGCGACGTTTGGAGGCTGTGAGACAGCATAAAAAAAGCGTCATGGCCCGTCGATCACGAGAGAGGGCGAAAAAACGAGCAGGCAACCATCTTCCGGGTATAATCGATGATTGTGCCAACGACGCGATGCAATTTTTTTTCCTTCTCTCTCGCAGACACGCGCATGAATATCGTTTTTTCATTTTTCCACGATTCGGAGAGTTTACCCTATTTTTTCGGGGCTTTCCTCGGGCTGAAATAAAGTGGCAAATACAATTTATCAGAGCAGACTTGGCACAGTATCTGCCACCCAAAAACACCATGCCCATGTCCCCATACGAGTGTGTACACTCGTGTTCCTTTCTGACTTGCAAAAGCAGCAGGAGAAAAATGTTCGCGACACTTTCTTTCGCCTCGTATACACACCGAGACGATATATTTTTCAGCAAAATGCAAATCATCCTTCCCGCGTGTGTTTTTCCTCGTGTTGCTCTCTCCTCAAGCCATATTACGTTTTATCTACATATAGTTATGTATTCCTAGTGCCAAAAGTTTCGAATAAATTGAGAAGAATGGAAATGACATTCAAATTGTGGCGCGTGGCAAAATGACAAAAATATTACATACGATCCTCTCGCGCGTGTATAAATCCATATAAAATACACGAATATACGTTTCGACGTCTGACAAGTTCGGTCCAGCCACTTTATTCTCTACGTCATGCCCCGTAATTGGTTTGTATTCGCAGGAACCTCGACCTGCCGAAAAATTCAATTTGTCAATCGATTTTTCAGTCCAAAGCAAACGCAATATTAATTTCATCCAAAATATCAATTTTCCATTCAATTTTCTATGTTTATAATCATTTCGATAAAAAAAAAAAATTCATTTAATTCAATTATCAATTTCATTTGAAATTTCTCCTGAATTAAATAATTTTCATCCGATTTTTTATTCTTTTTATTGAAATATTTTCATCAAATTATTCAAATGAAAATAATTTGCATTTTTATTTTGAATTGAATAATTATTCGGTTAAATTTTCGGCACTTTTTCGTCGAAAATTTGCCAGCGACTAGCGATAAATAATTTTTCATAAATAAATAATAATTTTTAAAAATTGAAAGTTCATTTAATTAAATTACAAATTCATTTGATAAATTTTCCTATATTAAATAATTTACAAACAATTTTTTATTCTATTAAATGAAATATTTTGATTAAATTATTCAAATTAAATAATTATTTAATAAAATATCCACGGTCCAGTCGTCCGAGACACTAATCGAGCACTTTTTTGCCAAAAATTTGCCAGCGACCGTGGATAAATAATTTTTTACAAATAAATAATAATTTTTAAAAATTGAAAAAATTATTTTAATCGAAAAAATGTTCATTTAATTGAATTTTGAATTCGTTTGATAATTTTTTCAATATAAAAGAATTGAAAAACAATTTTTTTTTCTAACTTGATCAAATTATTAAAAAAAAATAATAATTTGCGTTTAAATCCGTTTTTTAATGATTTAAAAATTGAATTTCCAAATTGAATAATTATTAAAAATAAATTATCTTCGGCCCAGTCATCCGGAACGCTAATCCGGCTCGTGTTTGCCGGAAATTTGGGAGCGACTGGATAAAAATCAATGGAAATGGTCGTGAGAGCGTAATTATAATTTCCAAACGTTCCCTTCGTGGAAACACGTGGAATGTTGTTCACTGATAGGGATCAAAGTCCGCAGAGAAGCGAGACATGGTGAATTTGCAGGGTATGAGAGAAAAGGGTGGCTTCGACTTGGGCTGCTGCTTAGATAGAGATGAATTGATGCGATGGAGTTGGCCCGAGGCTCTGCCGGATCGAGCAAAGTGAGAATATATGTGTGCGTATGGAAAGCTATAGATTAGTCGTGTATTATGTCCATAGGTCGGTATGAACAAAGGTGGACTCGGCCCATCGATTTCTGTAGCCAGCATCGCGTGTTAAACATCCCCCGTCAATGTCGGATCATCGAGGACCATTCCATTGAACCTCAACCCCCTTTTCCGAGTGACCAGTGGTCAGTTTCCCAGATTCAACACATGTATAGTGAAATATTCTATTTGCAGATAAATAGAGGACTTTTCGGTCCAGACCATCCACGTGGAGATGAAAATGATCATTCGGAGTTTCAACTAAATTTCTGTTACTGAGATTCTTAGTCCTGCGAGCGCTGTTCGATCTTTCGAATTTTCCCGAGAACCAAAATACGAACGAAAAACTCGAGCTTATGAAATTTTTCAACGTTAATTGTTCAATGGCCCGTGAATGCTTCACGTAAAAACGTACCAACGTTTAATAATTCCATCATCACCAACCACACCGTGACGAGATACGTTGGGCATATCCGGCTTTGAGTGACGCGAGTCCGACGTTTACGTTTTCCAGACTATTTTGAGTTGTTGATGCGCGAGAAATACAAATTCCTGCAAAATTTCAGTTAATTTTCTTTTTTTATTGTATTTATTGTTGAGGATTCGATTTTAAGGTTAAAATTGATTGTTTTTTTTTTAATTTTATCAATTTATTGATTATTTTTTATCAACAAATAGTTTCTTAATCGTCGTGACATTTGGACGCGGCCTCGTGAATACTTCACGCAAAAACATACCGAATTTTAAGAATTCTGTCATCATTACTTTAACCACCTTAAGGGTTGAAATAAAAAATGATGAGAAAATTCTGAAAATTTGGTACATTTTTGTATGAAGTATTTAAAAGATCGTGTAAAAATTTCACGACGATCAGGAAGCTCGTTATTAAAAAATTAACATTTTGTTAAGAACAATTTTTTAGACAAATACAAAAAATATTTATCAATAAACTTCGTTCAGTTTCCGTTGCTTCCGGTATGATGTAGACATAAAAAAATTGAGAGGTCAAAAAAAAAACTTTTCGCAAAGTTATACGAGTTTCCATGAGACTAAATTTGACTGAATTTAATTAATTGATGTTAATTGATCAATAACGAGTTTCTTAATCGTCGTGAACGTTTTTTCACGATCTCTTAAACACTTTATACAAAAACATACGAAATTTTCTGCATTTTGTCATCATTTGCGATTCGGGAAAGTCCTGAAGGACTTTGCATGGAACATCTCGTGGCTGGACAAAGTGACTAGAATATAATTCGAGGCGTGGAAAATAAAAGGGCGTAACTCGAAGATTTCAGAGGCAAATGACTCCTGGGCAAGGACCTTTTGTCTATTTGAGCATTTGCGGTGAATGTATGTGGGTGAATTTGATTCTCTCGGAGAGATTCATGTTGGACCAAGTGGCAGGGTCAGAATTTGCCTGCAGCCTTTAGCCACTCGTGTCAATCTCCATAATAGTGTACAGCTTGGAGAGCCAGTTGTCCTTGGACAAAAGGACCCTGTGGCTATCCTCCCTCCTCCCTTTTCTCTCTCTCTCTCTCGCTCTCGCTCTCTGGTCTGTTTCTTATTTGTTGAAATCCCCATGAACAAGAGAGAATCAAGAATCGAGATTTCACTCGATAAGCCAGCCACTCAGGCATCAAGGATCGAAACAATTCTAAGCACCGTGAGACTCCAGAGCATTGCGAATGTTCTTTACAGGCTTTGTGGAGTGTCCAGTGGTCAGTAAAACTGACCATCGCATTCTCATGTGGTCCACCCGCGCTATTCGCTTCGATTCATTTTCCTTTCAATGCCAGAGCGTGCGGATGATTGGGACTTTGACGGAGAAGCTTTGACAGGAGCCCCTTAATAACTACCGAGAGTTTTGTCCGTGTCCATACACGACGTACATACGTTTTATGTGCAGCCTGCTTAATCGAACTGTCCACCATAATCGTGTACTTAACGCCCGTCCTACACGCCACATTTAAAATCGTCAAACATTTCCCCAAAAGGCTCAATCTCGTTTCCTCTCGTTTTATCCAGAGCAGATTTTATTCGACCACTGACCACGCACCTTTTCCCAAACTCTTTTCTCTCCTCCTTTGCATTTTTCAAGCTTTTGTCCTCGCGATGCTAAGAAAAACCGACGCGGACTCCAGTCAAAATGGACCGGCACGTGGAGCCTGTCAATCTTAATTTTCTCAATCCTGCGTATCGTGAGAGCAGGATGAAACGAAAATTTTGTGGCAAAAGTTCGTCTAAACGTTTTTTTTCGAAAAATCACAAAAATTTAGTCTTTGCAGCGAGAAATATTCTAGAAAGGCTCTTCGAAAAGTAAATTTTTATCATTCTAATCGCAAATTTTGCTGACTGTTCCGTTGGAAATAAAAAAAATTATCAAAATTACGAAAATTTTCGAATTATCCAACAAAATCTCTTCAAAAAGTGAATTTTTCTCATTCCAATCCCAAATTTAGCCGAAAATTTCGTTCAAAATAAAAAATATTGTCAAAATAACGAAAATTGTCAAATTATCCAAAAATATTTGGTTCACCAAAAAATCGACGTTTCGCGCCAAAATTTCAGTAAAAAAAAATCGCAGAATCACGTCCACACAAAATTCCGCATTAAATTATTTTGCCATCGACTTAAAAAAAGGTAAAACCGAAAAAATCAACTTTTAGTTATTTCTGGACCATGATTCGCTCCCACGAGGTCGAGGGCGATTAGGCCAATCAACCTCGGAGTAATTTGATTCCTGCAAGAAATGCTGGTATCCGGAGATACTGGGTTACGGAGCACGCAGCAGTAGAAATAATGGGGAGGTGATCCGGTCAGTATAAACGAGATTCGGGGATGAAAGGATGCGAGAAAAATGTGCGGAGCAGATCGAGAGCGAGGCGGTCGGGGTTCCCAGATGAAATTTGAAACAGGAAGTATTTTAACAGCCAAGATCATTGATTCCTTGAAACCAATCACGTATGGCGATTGGAAAAATTTGAAGTTATTTGAGGGTAAAAAAGATGAAACAGGATCGTGTGTGCAAAATGAGGGTGGATTTTGTGTATATAAAAATTTGTGTTGGAAGTTTTTCAAGCTTTTTATTTTCGTCCGCTGACATGTGACGAGACTGGTTTAAATTGACCGATGTCTACTGGCTTTTGGGTCGCAGACAAACGAGATATGAACGGGACATCAGAGGGAAGATCAAAACGCAAGATCCACCTCAACTTTTTAAGGGGTTCGAACTTGTCAGACTCGAATCTTTCAGGGTATAAAAAAATGACATGTGTGTTCATATGATTTATATATATTGGTTTATGTTTTGTGTTTATATGTATAGAAGGGATGAGGACTTGAGAGAAAGCCAGTGAACGTATCGGCTTACCCCAATTTTGGCCCCAATCAGTTTGAAACCGAAAACCGCGTCTCCTGATTTCTCCTTCGCTTTTTCCTGCTTCCCTCAATCACGCGCCTTTTTATTTCTTTCTTGTGTCACGGATATTGATATGTTGGAGAATTGAAAGATTTTTTTTGCCTGTATTTTTATCCAAGAGTCGTCCAAGGATCGTCTGGCTCGTCCCCAAGGTCCTGCGCATCCTGAATATGCCAAAAAATGTCCTGGAGCCTCGCACGACCGCAAAAAGATTTTGATTAATTGCTTTGGGGCATGCAGAACATTTTTCTTTCTGCAATTTTTCAAAACACGCTCGGGTCCGAGTTTCGCTTCGTTTTTTCTTGTGAATTGATCACGAGCGTATTTTTTTTAAATTTTTGAATCGATTCGCAAATAATTTTGATGCAAATCGATCGGGAATCGATAGGAAATTAATTTTTTTCTGGACGCGAAAAAATCGGGTCCTGAATACGGATTCAAGGACGAAACGGAAATAAAGCGGAAATGACGTAGAATCGAGACTAAAAGTGGCGAGGATTGGGTTACTCTTTGGCAATCGCGATTTTCCGGGGTGACGAAAAGAAAAATCGCTGACACTTACCGGCTGTCCAGGACACGGAGCTTCCCAAAGTGCCGAAGGATATTAAGTGCGCGCGCGCGCGTTTTCCGTAACGGCTCGTTGCCTTCCGCAAAGAGCTCCGGTAAATCACGCCTCGACTTGATTTCCGACTGTTTAGAAACTGCCAGACATCGATGACGACACCTTCGTCCGTCTCATTTCATTCTACTACAAAAAAAAGTTTCATGAAATTTCTTAACCGCGAAATTTCATCGAAAATTGAATTCTCGCACTGTAAAATTCAAACGTTTATAACTCGAGAACGGTTTGAGCTACAAGGCTCCCCTTTTGCACAGATTTTAATCCATACAAGTTCTTCATTCTCTGAAAATTTGGTTGGAATCGCTCAAAAAATACGGATTTTACGTCATTTTGAAATTTTCCAAAAAAGTTTGTCTCGCTCCAACTTTCGCAAATTTCAAGATTCATCACTAATTATTTTTTTACAAATAGAGTTTCATAACAGCAAGGTTGGTATCGAATTTGGGAAAAATCGGTCAAACGGTTAAAATTTTATGTTTTTTCGAATTTTACGAAAATTTGAATTTTTCGAAAAATCGTCGAACCGCTTGAATTTTTGCAAATTTTCCATTATATTGTGTTGAAGTTCGTAGTTTTTTTGTCATGCTCAAAGATCCTCAAACATTTATGGCCTCGGATGCACTTTAGTCCCACGTATTGTGGGAGAAACACGTAAAAGTGATTATGACTGAGATACAGAGTGATAGAAACACAAAAAGATCGATATTCGGAGAGACAGAAAGAGAGAGAGAGCGAGATCCGTTCGATTGATGAGAAACCCCATCGTGAGAGCATCTCTGTTCGGAAACGCGTTATATGGGAGGCATTGACGAGGACCCTCATGGAGGACTCGTACGCCACGTGACTGGTTTATAGGAAAAAAGTGAGAGAAAGAGAGAAGGGTCGAAGCGCAGAAACGAAACATTGAATCAACGCGGTTTCGCTCGTAACCCCATGGCGTTAAACCGTGCAACAACGTCCCCAAGAGGGCGGGACGACGAAACAAAAACTGCAATACGCGCGCGCCCCCCCGGAAACATATTTATACTTGCCAAGTGTCCATTGTTTCGCATTAGACGTGCGATTAGAAGGAAAGCGATTTCGAGCAGAAATTTCTACGACAATTTCTTCCTTTGAACTTCCTTTGAATTCAATATTTTTTGTTCATTTCGAAATTTACGTCATTTTGACTGTATTTCCGGTTTCGATTGCTGAATGACAAAAATTTCCTGCCCGAAGAGACTTTCCAGAATATTTCTTGCTGCAATGACAACATTTTTGGGATTTCCCAAACAAAAAGTTTACTCAAATCTTTATTTTAAAAAATATCGATTTTTTCAACAAAAAAAATTATTTTCTGTCAACGCCACTTCTTTCAAGTGATGCGAAATTTTCTATCGATAGAATTCCTTTAAATTTGCACCACACAAAGAAAATTGTGATTTCTAACAGTTCACGCAATTTTAAGGGCCTTCACCATGTAAAAGTCGAGATATTTATTTATAAAAATCGCAATTTTCATTAGTTTCTCATAAGAGCTCGTGTTAAAAGTTGCAATTTTCAACATTAAATATTTCGATTTATAAATGGTGAAGCCTCTTAAAACTTTGCACACGATTTTATGCAACATTGAAGAAGCTTTATCAAGTTTTTCAAAAAAATCGGTCGTAAAATATTTTCAAAATTTTGGTTATTATATTAAAAATACAAATTTCCTCGGAAAATCTTGAATTTAGAGTATATGAGGAATTTTAAGAGGATTCACCGTGTAGCAGTCGAGATATTTGTTTATAAAAATCACAATTTTCAGTAGTTTCTCATCAAGAGCACGTGTTAAAAGTTGCAATTTTAAACATTAAATATTTCGATTTCTAAATGGTGAAGCCTCTTAAAACTTTGCACACGCTTTTGCGCAACATCGAAGAAGCTTTATTAAGTTTTTCAAAAAAATCGGTCGTAAAATTATTTCGAAATTTTGGTTATTATATAAAAAATACAAATTACCTCGGACAATCTTGAATTTAGAGTATTTTGTTCTTTAGTCAATTAGTAACAACTTTTTTTCAATGAACTTGGGCTCGCAAATAATTTTGTATGTAAGAAAAACTGAAAACAAACATTCAGATTTGAGCGTCGTCATACGAGACTGGTGATGGGCAACATTAGCGAGACAGACAGAGTGGAGACTGGCCCATCAAATCGGCCGACACGCTCGCGAAGAAAGAAAGAGAAAAAAATAACGCGGTGAAGCAAAAGTTTTCCTCTATCGCGCAAAAGGGTTGAATCAGGCAGACTTGCGTGAATTATGGCTTTCGTGGGTGTATCATAGGACACACATATATCTATAGCTAATCCAGAGATTGTAGATTGGTGCAATTTCGTACGAAAGAATAATAAAATAAAATACAACAAAGTATAATGGGCTCTTGGCAAAGCTATCGATCCCTCTCTCAGCGCAATCCCACCGATTGGCTGTAAATCTTGCAAACTTGCCAGTTGTTAGACCAGAGCACACTTAATACTCTCCCATTTTTATCGCGACGAAAACGTCCCAGCAACATTATTCAGTCCAATGACAACGAAACAATAAATTAGTAAAAAAAAAACCCCGAAAAAAACGTGCTAATTAATAATTCGGTAATTACGCTCGTAGTTTTTGAAGAAAATTTTGTCAGATTTTGTTCGAATGGCAAATTTTTCCGACAGTTTCGTTAGAAATCAAAAATATTGTCAAAATAACGAAAATTTCTAAATTATCCAAAAAATTTCAATTTCCAGTTCGTAAAGTCCGAAATTTCAACGGTTTCATGCGTTCGATCTCGTGTCGCAATGATAAGCTTATCAACCCCTAAATAGACAAGAAGTTTTCGACGGTTGGAACGATCCCAAGGGCCAGGATTTCCGATCCGGAGGGTTGGGAAACTTATCGAAATGATTTGGCCCGCAAGGTGTTCGAGAGGCGGATATAAATCGGATTAATTACGTCACGGGGGTCATTGGACAATTGGGCAGTGTGAAGGACACAGGTGAGACGAAAAAAGGGGCAAAGGAGTGGCAGGAGGATAATAATACACGGTTGGATAAGAAAAATAACGGAAAATCGTGTTTAACGGAGGGCGGGAAGTCCGGAAATTCTATTGAATTTTCACTGCTCGGATGTTCGGTTAAAACGGGGGAAATACCATGAGGAAGTATTTATTAGATTGGAATCTAAACGCCCTTAGCGCGCGCGGGCCTCAAACGCGTATTTCCTTTCGCCGTAGGTGGTGGCTTTGCTTGCCCGAGAATGAGACACCGAGAAAAGCTCCCCTTGATCGTTTTCTTTCACACTCGAGCCTTCCCGCCTCGTCTATACATATATATCGAGAGACATTGATCAATAGAGCTAATAGAAAGTGGCCGAGTGTGTTTTCAGTCGTTGGAGGGTCGAGCAAATTAGTGGGTGCAACTTTATTAGTCGGTGTCACGAAGCTTTTCTACCCTCTGACTCGAGCTCCGTACAGCTTTGCTTTTTATTTTTTTATCCGGAGGAAATAAATTGTTTTTTTAAAAAAAACGTAAAAACTGAGTCGCGAGCTCCGAGAAACTCTCGGAAGCTTCAACGGGTGCGACGTGGATAATTATAACGTTGCGGAATGGTTTGCTGGATATTTAAACCTCGTAGAACGAGACAAACAAAAGTCCTTGCCAATTATCGCGTTATCGGCAGGCTCGGAATAAATCGCGCCGGTGCTAAGTCACAAGATATTATTTTCGTCATTGGGGACGGGGAAAATATTTAAAGCGCAAAAAGCGCGGGTAATTGGGCGCAATTATCTCTGCCGACGAGCCTTTTTTTTTTTTAGGGTTCAATTATCTTGAGGTTCGAAAAAAAACGAGAGGAACGTCGACGCGGGATCGGGGAGAAAAGATTCGGTGGAATTTTCATTTTTTCGAAAAACGTCGATATTTTTTTGAACTCAATATTTTGTGTATAATTTTAAGAATTTTGTCACTGTTTTTTATTTCTAACAAAACTGTCAGCAAAATTTGCGATTGGAATGACAAAAAATGACTTTTCGAAGAGACTTTCAACAATATTTCTTGCTGCAATGACAACATTTTGGTGATTTTTCGAAAAAAACGTTTAATCGCAACGTACTCAACAGAAAATCGATCTTTGTGAAAAAAATTATCGGATAATTGATAAAATAGAATTATTTTTGGTTAATTCTAAAATTTTCGTAAATTTAACAATATTTTTCATTTTTAATGGAAACTTTGGTGATTTTTTAGAAAAAAACGTTCAGTCGCAACGTATCCAACAAAAAATCAATCTTGGTAAAAAAAAATTTCTGATAATTGATAAAATAAAAATTATTTTTGGTTAATTTCAAAATTTTCGTAAATTTGACAATATTTTTCATTTCTAACGAAAATTTTGGTGATTTTTTCGAAAAAAAAACGTTTAGTCGCAACGTATCCAACAGAAAATCGATCGTTGTGAAAAAAATTTCGGATATTTGATAAAACAAAAATTATTTTTGGTTAATTTCAAAATTTTCGTAAATTTGACAATATTTTCCATTTCTAACGAAAATTTCGGTGATTTTTTCGAAAAAAACGTTTAGTCGCAACGTATCCAATAAAAATCCGATCTTTTTAAGAAAATTTTTTGGATAATTGATAAAATAAAAATTATTTTTGGTTAATTTCAACATTTTGGTAAATTTGACAATATTTTTCATTTCTAACGAAAATTTTGGTGATTTTTTAGAAAAAAACGTTCAGTCGCAACGTGTCCAAAGAAATATCGATCGTGCCCAACAAAATTTACTTTCCAGTGTTCTCGGGTTGGAGCAACGGTTTACGATCCTCGACTTCCGCCTCCAATATCTTTTAATTGCTTATTAGTTTGGAGTACAAAAAAAAAACACTTTAGATTTGACATTAACGGATAAAATGAATGTCGAGGAAGTTCCTCCCGAGGGGATGAGGGCCGAGAGCCGCGGAATCGAAAAACGGTCGTTTCCCATAGCGCGGCAAAGGTCGAGATTGCATAGGGTCAAGTCGACCGGAAACTCGGTGTAACGCACGTGGGTTTACGCGTCGAGTGCGTGTGTAACTGTTTGAATTTGACGCGAGTGCTTTTATTATCCCGACACTTTATTGTGTCGTGGAGAGGTGAATTTAAAAAAAGAAAAAAAAACACTGCGTGCTTGTATGCCCTTTCAATTTTTCATTTTTTAGTTCTGCTCAATTTCACCGATTTTCATGGGGGGATGTTTTTTTTTCCCCTTCCTTTTATTGTCCCGATCGGTTTATCGATCTCGGAGCGACTATAAACGGCTTACCGAAGCGTCATTAGTGTTAGTGTCAAACACGAAGCATTGTTCGGATATTTATGACGTTTACCTGCTGCCGCATCAATATATACGTATTTATTGGGTCCCTAAGACCTCGTAATACACGAGCATCGTTTTGTCATTTTGTAAGGGTGTTTATTGAGGTTTTTTCTGAGGTATAACGGACGTGGGGTGTCTCGGAGTCTCCCGGTGAGTTTCAGGGTCCCCGAGACCCTCGGGGTATCGCGCTCATTCACTGATTTATTATTTATCGCTCGTAATTATTAACCAGGACCTCAAAATCTTTCTGCAAAGCTTAATCGACTCGTTTGCAAATAGTTGCTCGTTGACAAACTGCCCCTTCGCACTTTTTCGACTCGGCTGCTGAAAGGCGATTTTTCTTGAAATTATTCGATGCACTGCTGACACGAGATTTTATTGGAAAAAATCGATTTTTTTTTTTGGAAAATCTCAAAAATTTGGTCATTGCGGCGAGAAATCGTCTGGGAAGTCTCTTCGGAAATCAAATTTTTGTCATTCCAATCGTAAATTTTGCTGACTGTTCCGTTAGAAACCAAAAATACTGTCAAAATTACAAAAATTTTGAAATTATCCAAAAATATTCCGTGTTCAACAAAAAATCGACGTTTTTTAATAAAATTTAATTCTCAGTGCAGGCTTTTACGAGACAATTTTGTTGCATACGTCCCGATAAGCGTTTTTTCGAAAAATCCCAAAAATTTTGTCATTGCAGCAAGAAATGTTCTAGAAAATCTCTTCATGAAGTAAATTTTTGTCATTCCAATCGTAAATTTTGCTGACTGTTCCGTTAGGAACCAAAAATACTGTCAAAATTACAAAAATTTTGAAATTATCCAAAAATATTCCGTGTTCAACAAAAAATCGACGTTTTTTAATAAAATTTAATTCTCAGAAAAACATCGAATCGAAATCTCGATGATTCGAACATTGTAAAAAAAAAATTGAAATCTCGACGTGACAAGTTCATAAAAATGCACAGAAAATTCAATTATTTTCCAAAAAACGTCGACATTTTATTGACGACAGTTCGTAAATTAAATATTTTTGGATAATTTCAAAATTTTCGTAATTTCCACAATATTTTAGATTTCTAACGGAAGCGTCAACAAAATTTACGATTGGTTACGATATTTCTCGCTGCAATGACAAGATTTTTGTGATTTTTCACAAAAAACGTTTAGTCGCGACGTATCCAAGAAAATATCGATCGTTTCCAACAAAATTTTCCGTCCTGTGCGAGCTCACGAGTCAATCAATGAGAGCGTGAGAAAGTTTGTAAAAAAATGTGCGTTCCGGGCAAAAGGCAAAGCGAAATGCTTAACGCAGACTCATTTCTGACGAGCTGCTCCATGCGAGAGTCTGTTATACTCGGAGATCTAGTCTCGAGTGCACCGTGTACGCGATGTACTTGACGTCTAGTGCGCGGCAAAGACCAGGTGGCGTATATTCACTCGTTCGCTTGCTCGTCTCTATGGGCCAGCCAGATATCATCGATACTTCAGGAGAAAAAAGAGAAAAATCCGATACACACGAGCTTCTTGGAGAAACGACGCACACATGCGCGCGCCATGCACGTGAAAAGAGTTGAACGGAGGCTCGAGATAGCGAAGAGCATAATAGCTGATGCGTGCGCGGCGTGTGAACCCTCGCGTTGCCATCGCGCCCGGAACATCGTAAAGACATATTTCTGAACGGTAACTGTTTGTACAAGGGCCCTTGGTATTTTCATTGGAATCGAAAACGCGCGATGAGGAGCCTCTGACTCACCAAGACCCATGAGGAAAGCAGAGCAAAAGAGACAGCGGACAATGTAGAATAAAAAGATGAGTAAAAGGCCTTTGCTCTCTTTTTCCATCACTTTTCAATGCCCGCAACGCACCCGCGCTCGTACTCTGGAGGTAGGAAGAAAAAAGGTCGCACGGTAATCGTCGTATATGAAGAAAAGTCGTCGTGAATAAAAAAAAAAATTGAATTTTGTCAAAAAACGTCGATATTTTTTTGTTGAACGCGGTAAACTAAATATTTTTTGATAAATTGAACATTTTCCGAATTTTGACAGTATTTTTAGGTTCCAACAAAACTATCAGCAAAATTCACGATTCGAATCACAAAAATTTGCTTTCCAAAGAGAGTTTCAAGAATATTTCTCGCTGCAATGACTAAATTTTTGGATTATTTCGAAATTTTCGTAATTTTGAGAGTATTTTTTATTTCTAACGAATCTGTCAGCAAAATTTACTTGAATTTTTATATAATTTTTATATAACAATTTAATTTAAATTTATTTGCTTTCCGGAGAGACTTTCAAGAATATTTCTCGCTGCAATGACTAAATTTTTGGATAATTTCGAAATTTTCGTAATTTTGAGAGTATTTTTTATTTATAACGAAACTGTCAGCAAAATTTACGATCCGAATGACAAAAATTTGCTTTCCGGAGAGACTTTCAAGAATATTTCTCGCTGCCATGACCAGTTTTTTGGGATGTTTCGAAAAAAAAACGTTAAGTCGATCAGAAACCTTCAAAAATTTCCATCAAATGTTGAATATTCCAAGCGAATTACGTCATCGTCTTCGAAAAGTCTCACCAACTTTGAATATCCTGTCCCAAATCCGAGTAAACCTCCGGGAAGATTTTTTCCTCTATTTTGCATCGACGAAAGCTCGGAAGTCTGTAGGAATTCTCGTTGGTCGCCAGTGACAGATAATCATGAGCTGTTCAGAGAGCTGGGATAACGCATAAACACATAATATCGTGAAGGAGTTTAAAGCGCTTACGTATTCGTACTTTGTGTACTTAGCAGCGAGAAAAAAGAGAGAAGAATGGACGAGGTTTCCTGGAGCCTCGGAGCAGATTACGTTTTAGTAGACCTCGGAAAAAAGAAGAAGAAAAAAAAACAAGTTTTATGGTTAGTTAGGGTTTACCTTTCTTGGCGGCTTGTCGCCCAGCGCGTATTGTAAACACGTCGTAGCACAAAGACGTAGAAAACCAAAAGATGAGAAAGTTTACACAGATCCAAGAGAGCCTGGAATTAAATATCAATTCTATTCAGCGAGTGTTAGTTACGGTTCAATCGTTCGAGTAACCGCACAATGAGGGTCTGGAGAAAATTTAAATTCCACGAGCAGGCGAGCACCTCGGGGCAGAAAAAAAAGGTTCGGGTCATGAGGCAAATTAGGAACGAATTTATATGTCCATCGGGACGAAATAAAACAAGTTTTTTCCATTTGCTTGATAGCTTCAACCCCTTTTTTCGTAAAAAATGTGAATCATTGAAAATCGAATGATTTTCTATGAGTTGGAAAGTGGAATCGTCAAGGGAACACATTTTTCCAAATATTTTGTCCAGCTTCGTGGTGGATCCGTCGAAAATACAACGAGCCTCAGCTGGAACGAGCCACCAGAGGATTTCCAGGCAATTTTTCACTTTTTTTCTCGTCCACAAGTATTTACTCATTTTTGGTTGTTTGGGGAAAGGGCAAAGGTCACTCGCCGATGGTCCTCGGGGATTGGACGTCCTCGCAGAGCCATTTACGCGAGCGGAACGTCGCCTGCTGCAAACTGGCTGGTTTGTGGCCTCATCGAATGAAAGGGAGATGAGTGAATCGTCTGTATGGTTTATGGTTTTATAATGCGAAAGGTTGACCAATGCTTCGAGCCAGAAATTGGCCTACACGAGTCCACACTCTGGCGCCTCTCTTTTCAGCGTTTCTTTGCATTTTGGAGGACATGCCGGGGGTGTGTTTTCCAACCCCTGCGACTCGGTGCATGAAAATGGGGTGCACACCGAGCGTCGAGTGTCCACGCGCGGCCACGACCAGGGTAATGAGCCGTCACGTACTCCGGACTTTGGGGACTCGCAATAAAATCTATATCAGGATTTCGAGGGTCCGAGGCACTTTTTTTTCCACTGAATTTTTTTGCCACCAGCTCACTCCGCGATACATCATTTCCTACTTTTTTTTCTCCATATTTTTCGGAGAGTAATCGTTCCGAGTGCGCTCTCGCGACGTCGCTGCAGAGGGTGACGCGATCTTACGCGATCCCCGGCGCCCTCCCAACAACTCGACAGCCGGACCGATAAATGAATTATTATTATATCTCTCCCGCACAATCGCGATGTACACGATCATGTCGAATATTAGTTTTCCCTTCCTACGAGCTAACATCCGCTTGGCCTTTGGCCAGAAGGCACGACATTGTTTTTTTTTATGGACTCACGTTTGGGTGTGAATTGGGTCGATTTTATATTACGGAAACGTGCAACTGAAAATTCAATTTTGTCGAAAAACGTCGATTTTTTGGTGAACACTGTGAACTGAATATTTTTGGGAAATTTCAATTTTTTTTTCGTATTTCTGACAATTATTGCAATTTCTAACGAAACTGGATGCAAAATTTGTGATTGGAATGACCAAATTTTTGGGATTTTTCAAAAAAAAACTTTTCATCGAACTGACGCTGGAAATTGAATCCAAAAACGTCGATATTTTCAAAATTTTCGATATTTTGACAATTATTTCAATTTCTAACCAAACTGGATGCAAAATTTGCGATTGGAATGCCCAAATTTTTAGGATTTAAAAAAAAAAACGTTAAATCGAACTGACACTAAAAATTCAATCCAAAAACGTCGATATTTTCAAAATTTTCGTTATTTTGACAATTATTTCAATCTCCAACGAAACTAGATGCAAAATTTTCGATTGAAATGACCAAATTTTTGGAATTAAAACAAAAAAGGTTTAATCAAACTGACACTGAAAATTTAATCTAAAAACGTCGATGTTTCAAAATTTTCGTCATTTTCACAATTATTTCAATTTCTAACGAAACTGGATGCAAAATTTTCGATTTGAATGCCAAAAATTTACTTTGCGAAGAAACTTTCTAGAATATTTCTTGCTGCGATGACAAAATTTTTGGGATTCAAAAAAAAAATCGTTCAGTCCAACGTGTCCAACAAAAAAAAAAAAAATTTCAATGTGTGTGACGCGGAAAATGACGTCAAGCTCTGAAAACAGAGGAAGAAATAAATTTGACATTTTTTTTCATTCTCTTAATGATTTTTTTTAGAAATTTAATCGTGATTAATTGATCGAAAAAAGTGAAAAATGAAGAATGTTCATTCGGGGCGATCGTTGAAGCGTTTTCGTGACTTTAATGGGAAATTGCTCGGTGTTTCGGAAGCGAAGCGCATGAACAAAATAATAACGAGTTACGGGGTTGATGCTCAGAGTGTATGAGCAACGTGGGAGACGCTCTATTTCCGTATATGCTCGTTGAACGTTTTTCACGTAGCAATAGATGCTCCGTTTATATTTAGTCGTTGTGAAGCGCAGCGCAGTATCTCGAGCTGCTGGCAAAGCTTTATGGCTTTGCTACTAATATGTTACGGTGAAACGTCTCCCCAGCAGCTCTGTCTTCTCGAAACTCTTTATCTTGTGCGACTATAGGTGACCCTCAACCACGACTATTTCGAGTCGCGTGGGAAAGCCCTGCGTCAGGTGCCTCCCTGCGATTATAAATAATATCGAGTGAGACGCAGCAACGCACACAGAGAGAAAGGGAACAAAAGAGAACGAAAAAAACACCAAAAATGACTGCGTGTCCTCGTTTTTCTACTTAAAAATATGAAAAATTTTAAAAACGGTCGAAATTTGACCAAAAAATCGATCATTTTGATGTTAATCGATTCAGAAATGAATAAAAAGCCCCTTGAGAAAAAAATTCACGCAGCAACGCATACAGAGAGAAAGGGAACAAAAGAGAAGGAAAAAAACAGCAAAAATGACTGCGTGTCGTCATTTTTCAACTTAAAATTATGAAAAATTTGAAAAATAGTCGAAATTTGACCAAAAAAATCGATCATTTTGATTTTAATCGATTCTTGATTGATTTTTTTTCGATTTTATGAATAAAAAGCACCTCAAGAAAAAAATGGTCGAAATTATGCAAAAAAAAATCGATCATTTTGATTTTAATCGATTAAAAAATTCCAGTTGATCGAGTGAATAATTAAAATTACAAAAAGATTCATTGCTACGCTCCCATAACAGGTGAGGCCACTTTCGACGGCCCTTAAGGTCTCCGAGTGCGCGAGAATCGATAAAAAGGCCCTTGAAGAAAAAAATAGTCGAAATTTTACCAAAAAAATTGATAATTTTAATTTAGATCGATAAAAAAAATTGAGACAATCAAGCGAATGATCTGAGTGATGAAAAAATTCGTTGTCGCACTGTCAACAGCAGGTGAGCCCACTCTCGAGGGCCCTTAAGGTCTCCGAGTGCGCGACAATGAAGAAAAAAGCCCTTAAGGAAAAAAAACAGGTCCTGGAGTGGAGCCCGTATGTTTTTATTTCGCAAGCTGTGAAGAAGATACTTTTGTCTCTCTGCTCGACGTGCGAATGGTGGTGAAAGTTCAGGAGCCTTTTCTGTGCTCGGTTTTCGAGGGTAACTGATTATTTGCATGCCACCGCATTTCGATTCTTCCTTCACAATCGAGTCCCTTTTGAAAACGCGAGTGTTTGGTCGTTGTGGTTAATTTCACGCTTGATAGTCATGCAGGTCATTAGATTTAACGATTTTTCTCGCCCCAAAACTTCGGTCAGTAGGCACCGAATTTTATTCTGTTCCAAAACTCATTCACAACGAATGTTCACCGCATTCTTGGCCCCTGAACCCCTTCAAAAAGAAAAAACACCTCTCGAGAGACAATCGAGAGTATTTTGGCTGTGGCTCGTTGTAAACGTTGGCAAAACATGGTGGTCATTATAAAAAAAAGTCTCTCGATGATCGTGGTTACGGAATCTTTGACCCTCGATCACTGAAAACAAGATTTTATTAGAAGAGATCGAAATTTTGTGGCGACTGAACGTTTTTTTCGAAAAATTCCAAAAATTTGGTCATTGCAGCATGAAATTGCGTATAAAGTCTCTTCGAACGAGAAATTTTTGTCATTCCAATCGTAAATTTTGCTGACGGTTCCGTTAGAAATCCAAAATGTTGTCAAAATTACTAAAATTTTGAAATTTTCCAAAAAAATGTGAATTATCGTGTTCACCAAAATGTCGAGTGTCGATATTTTGTTAAATTTCGTAAATTTGCACAATTTTCACAATGTTTTTGATTCATAATGGAACTGTCCGCAAAATTTACGATTGGAAGAACAAAAATCGACTTTTCGAAGAGACTTTCTAGAATATTTCTTGCTGAATTGCCAAAATGTTGGGGATTTAAAAAAAAAAGTTTAATCGGACGTGTCCAACAAAATTTTCTTCCTCAGTGTTTTTTTTCGCTTTTCCTTTCATTGAGCAAACTATCGTGTGCAAATGAATGATTAAAATTGACTTGCCACTGTATTTCGGACTCGAAAAGGCTCTGAATGTGAATTTTGATTGATACGATTCGGAAGCCATGAATAATATGAATATTATGAGAATAATGGTGATTCGCTGTTGTATCTATAAATACGTAGGACATTGAAGTTTTGCTGACAATTTCGTTAAAAACCAAAAATACTGTCAAAATAAAGAAAATTTTGAAATTATCCAAAATTATCAAATTTAACGTTTTGAACTGAAATATATTTTTCAGTGTCCGCTCCTCCTAGACACACATGGGTCTGGAGTGCCCAAGCGTTAAAAAAATTGGAAAAAAGGCAGAAAAGCAGTTTTGGATCTATAAAAAAAAAAACCTGCACTGAGTGACGAATAAAAATGATTTTTTATCATTGTTATTAAACGTGAATCGATACGAAAATCGAGAAATTCGAGAAAAGGGAATTTTCGTTGGAAATCAAAATCTTGGCCCGTTGAAAAGTTGATAAAACCGAAATGAAAAGTGGCAGGAAATTTAGAAATAATAATTTTATGGGAATTATTCTGGGCTGGCAGTGTCGTTGAATCAACGTCGAGAATCAAGGTCTATTCTCTGGTACACTTGAGAAGATTAGACTGTGACAAGCTTTTTCTTTGGGCGTTTGGAAATAAGCCGCGAGAGAGCGAAAATGAAGGACTAGAAAGCGTGTTAGTGGAGCTAGTGTGTATGTGTGTGAGGATATAAAACGAAAGGGAAAAAAGAGAAGCCAGAGGGGGCATCGAGTGACCGTATCCACTCGAAAGAAAAATAATTCTGAGCCTAAAGTAGTGAGTATAGAGAAAGAGAGGAAGGAGGACGAGATAGAAGAGAGTTTGAGGAACGAAATAGCGAGAGTTGATGGTTGGGCTGGTACTAAGCCCCTCGACAATGGGGAAGATATTTTCTCTAATGAACCAAGACGAGTGCTCCTCTCCAGTGCCAATTACACTTCAGACGACGTTTCTTTTTTTTTTATTCTCTCGTACAGAGCTCGCTACTCCACGAAGCAGCTTTCTCCTGTGCTTCCACTTGACTTCTGTCATTTCAAAGCCCGAAACGAAACGTCGTCCTTCGAGAGAGATAAAAGGACAGGGAGCAGGCAGAATTCGAGTGCCTTGAGCGAGGTCTTCGTTCCTCGTGTCCTTCTTATCTCCTGCGATTGATCAAGCCTCGTGACCTTCAATTGTTTATCACTACTGCCTCCCTCATCACTTTCCCCGAGCCCTGAGGAGCCTGAGGCTTTAGGAAACTCCAGAAAACATCGTGTCAACAATTATTCTCATGATTATTGATCTCCAGGCTCGTTCAAAAGTTCCCTGCCTCAAGAAAGCTTCTTAGCAGGACTCAAAATTCTCGAGACTCCATTTTCCAACCAATTCCATCGAATCCAACGTCTGGGTCGTCGCAAAATGTTTAAAAATCGATTCCCCATGAAAAACTTTGTAAAAACTTTTTTCCCAGCCTGAAAATTCTGAACTGTGCAAAAAAAATCAAACTCATCTCGATCCAGTGGACGGAAATCTGGAAATTGCTTCCGTGTACGTACAAAATTGACAATTTGGGCAAGTTTGATCGATAGTGCTTTTATAGGAATTTGGGCAAACGCGAGCGACGAGTGTCGTAAAGCGCGATATCAAGATGTACGAACGGTTGTTGCTTGATTTGGGAATCCTGGATGCTCCGCTAAAGCCCAAGCTGGTGGTAAGCTCGTCCAGAATCAGCTAAAATGGCAACTGCAGTGGCAGACTCGGGAGTAACGCGATGTTATTGGGCATTGTCTAGATCGCGGAGAATCGCCAGCAAGCTACACGTAAGGGCGAAGAGAGAAACGGAGAGAGAGTTCGGTTCATCTTAATTTAGCATAGATTACGCAGATCACAATAAACCAAGTTGATAGGGTCACTCGCGGCGGAGTAAGCCTTGATTAACGGATTTAATTATAGGATTGTGTGTAAGAGAGTGTGAGTAGCTCCAAACACACACATATTTATGTATTAAGCACTAACACGAGTATTTAGATGCTTGTGGGTGTTCATGAGCAGTTGCTCCTGCCGGCTTGGCCATGGTCATTATGGGGTAGGGACCTCGCTAACCCGTACATCTCGGACGTGCCGTACTAAACGTCTATATATATCGCACCAATATACCAGCAAATGGAAAGGGCGCATTCAAATGTGAATTCTCTGTGTGCGTACATGTGGAAATCTACATCGTGAGCCAGCACACTGGCTCAAGGACATGGCAACTACATGGATTCTCATGCAACCTAAACAGACTTGGATGTGTCAGACCAGCCAGCAAGAGATTCCAAAACTTCAGGAGGATCTGTAGTGTGTGTGTGTGTGTGGGTTGATGCGAAAATACTACAGCCTCCCAATGGTGAACGGAGTACTAGCAGGATCGATGCAATGTTATGATGGGCAGCTTTGGGGTTGCTGGAATCAGCAAAAGAAATGGGTCTTGAAACAGTTTTAGTCTGGAATTCTAACTGGCCGAGATGGTCGAACTGAATCGATACGTGTGTCATGCACTGAAGATTAAATTTTGTCAAAAAAATGTTGATATTTTGGTGAATATGGTGAACTTGATATTTTTTTATCATTTCAAAGTTTTCGTAAAAAATTTACTTCTTGAAGAGACTTTTGAGAATATTTCTTGCTGCAATGACTAAATTTTTGGGATTTTTGGTAAAAACGCTTATTGGGACGTGTGCAACAAAATTTTCTTGTAAAGGCCTGCACTGAGAATTAAATTTTGTCAAAAAACATCGATATTCAGTTGATCACAGAAATATTTTTGGATATTTTGAAAAATTTCGTATTTTTGACAGTATTTTTGGTTTGTAACGAAACTGTCAAGATTTACGATTGGAATGACAAAAATTTACGTTTTGAAGAGACTTTTGAGAATATTTTTTGCTGCAATGACAAAATTTTTGGGATTTTTCGAAAAAAACGCTTATTGGGACGTGTGCAACAAAATTTTCTCGTAAAGGCCTGCACTGAGAATTAAATTTTGTCAAAAATCGTCGATATTTAGTTGAACACAGAAATATTTTTGGATAATTTGAAAAATTTCGTATTTTTGACAGTATTTTTGGTTTGTAACGAAACTGTCAAGATTTACGATTGGAATGACAAAAATTTACTTTATGAAGAGACTTTCTAGACTATTTCTTGCTGCAATGACAAAATTTTTAGGATTTTTCGAAAAAAAACAGTTTAGTCGAACGTTTTCAACAAAATATCGATCGTTTCCAACAGAATTATCTTTTCAGTGATGGCGTTTAATTCAGGATTCATTAGCAAACGTACAAGAACAAGGATTCATCAAGGACCATGAAGGATAATTGAGTCGTTGATTAAAACACTA
The DNA here is from genome assembly GCA_037043255.1 of Diadegma fenestrale. Lineage (NCBI taxonomy): Eukaryota > Metazoa > Arthropoda > Insecta > Hymenoptera > Ichneumonidae > Diadegma > Diadegma fenestrale. The sequence goes on from CM073312.1 coordinate 3,556,227, forward strand.
CAATCTCAGGAAATGGGAGTTGGTGGTAAGCTGAATGATTGAATGAACGTTTTGGAAGATTCTTTATTCGCTCAGGACGCTGGTACAGCTCGAAAGATTGCAAGTGAGGACGAGGGGTTTGCTGAACGTTGGAGGCTTTCACGCGCTGAGCCAAGTGACAAAAGTAATCGATCAAAGAGGAGACAACCGCTTATCCAAACTCAGTCACGGTCCTGTGAGCTCGATACGCGTCCACGACCATTAACGGAACTCGCTGCTGGCTGGCTGGCGCTACACTCGCGCGTATTTTGAAGCATCATTTGTTATACGATCGCGAAACCGCGTGAGCGCTTCTCCTGCTCTCTGCTGGAAACGCTAGACACGATCAGCAAAAAGCACATCGTCGCTTAATGCCCCAGAGACCCGCGTGAAACGCTCGTGTCTCGCGAATATATCCTGTCCCAGGAATGTAAGCGTATTAACGTTACTATTTTTTTCTTCCTCTTTCCCTCCTTCATCCGTGCAAAAGATTCAACAAGGGTCTCGCACGAGCTTATAGATTTGTCATACATGCCACGTATAAATGGACTTTTTGATTTAACCAACTAATACGGACTTGGCTCAGCCAGGCAAAAGCCTGCAAGGGATTAGACCATTCGGAGCATACTTAAGGTATTACACCACCGAAGAATCTCGACGTTGAGGGTCTTGTAGTAATTGTTTTTGATATGCCATTTAATAAATGGAAAATAATCATTAATCATTCTCATCGCTAGACGTAGAACCGAGCTAGGGGAGGCTTTTGGTGTTCTCGGAGAAAAACTATACTGAGAAGAAAATTTTGTTGGAAACGATCGACATTTTTGTCGGTTGAACGTTTTTTTTTTCAAAAATCACAAAAATTTTGTCTTTGCAGCATGAAATATTGTAGAAAGTCTCTTCGAACGGGAAATTTTTGTCATTCCAATCGTAAATTTTGCTGGCGGTTCCGTTAGAAATCAAAAATGTTGTCAAAATTACCAAAATTTTGAAATTTCCCAAAAAAATTTGGTTTTTCGTGGTCAACAAAATGTCGAGTGTCGATATTTTGTTAATTTTCGAAAATTTGCATAATTTTCGCAATATTTTTGATTCATAATGGAACTTCATAATGGAAATTTGGTCAAAAATCACAAATTTGTCAATTTTGTTGTGGCTGAACGTTTTGTTTCAAAAATCACAAAAATTTTGTCATTGAAGCGATAAATATTCTGGAAAGTCTCTTCGAACGAGAAATTTTTGTCATTCCAATCGTAAATTTTGCTGACGGTTCCATTAGAAATCAAAAATGTCGTCAAAATTACCAAAATTTTGAAATTTTCCAAAAAAATTTGGTTTTTCGTGGTCACCAAAATGTCGAGTGTCGATATTTTGTTAATTTTCGTAAATTTGCACAATTTTCACAATGTTTTTGATTCCTAATGGAACTGTCAGCAAAATTTACGATTGGACGAACAAAAATTGACTTTTCGAAGAGACTTTCAAGAATATTTCTTGCTGAATTGACAAAATGTTGGGGATTTAAAAAAAAAACGTTTGATCGGCCGTGTCCAACAAAATTTTCTTCCTCAGTGTTTTTTTTTCGCTTTTCCTTTCATTGAGCAAACGATCGTGTGTAAATGAATGATTAAAATTGACTTGCTACTGTATTTCGGGCTCGAAAAGGCTCTGAATGTGAATTTTGATTGATACGATTCGGAAGCCATGAATAATATGAATATTATGAGAATAATGGTGATTCGCTGTTGTATCTATAAACACGTAGGACATTGAAGTTTGGCTAGATCGTTGGGCAGCTACTCAAGAGGACTTCCCTCTTCTGGTCCTCTGGTATAGAAGTGAATGAGGGAAAATGGTTGGCCTTGGGAGGCTCTTACGAGCAGCAAGACACGCTTGAGGTATTCTCCCTCGAGAATCACTCACGCAGCCTCTTTCTCTGTCACTCGTCTCTCGCGTCGCTCGCAGCTCCGGGGGTGAATCTCCCTTGCTGGTGGAATTGAGCTCAGGGTCTTGCGAAATCACGCTGGTAAATCTAACGTTATGCAAATTTGGTGGTCACCATTCCGGTCCGGTTTTGCATATGAATGCTCCCTCCCAATTGCCACCCTCTTTGGTGACTTAACTCCATGACGACTCGTTCTCATTCCTCCAGTCAAACTATAACGACTATGTCTATACGCGCGACCTTAAGATGATGCTAATCGGAGCTCACTAACCCAAACCTCTCTCTCTCTCGCTCTTTTCCATCGACTTTGCTATCTCGAACTTATCCCGAAGTAGCAACGCAGCCAAAACCGAGAGGACACTCATGGTTCGTTTGGTTTAGTGCTCTGCCGAGAGGCTTCGCGCTCTCTGGCTCTAGTAAACAACCCTCTCCCCCCTCCCCTCCCCCCTCGTCACTTATATAGGCTTCCTTAAAGTTAAACGAAGGAGAACAGAGTGCATTGGAATCTGCGTCTTCCTGCTGGCGAACTTTCCCTTGAATCCCTGAAACAAGCTCGATGGGAACGGGAACTTTTATTTTTTTTGCCCATTTTGGTAAAATTTAACGAAATTTCTTCAATTTGGGCTCATTCTTTTCGTTTTTTGATGCACGATCACGGGGACCTCGGGCGATTTTTCTTGGAGTCAAAAAATCAGTCGGAAATTCGGGAAAACGATAAAGAACCAGAACGAAAGGGAGAAAAGGGCTGAAAATGAAATTTTGTCGAAAATCGTCGATATTTTGTTGGACATGGTGAATTTTTCGGTGATTTCGAAAATTTTCCGTATTTTGACAATATTTTTGGTTTCTAACGAAACTGTCAATCTTCCAATCGAAAATTCTGCTGACAGTTTCATTAGGAATCAAAAACATTGTGGAAATTCTGCAAATTTACGAAAATTAACAAAATATCGACACTCGACATTTTGGTGAACACGATAATCGAAATTTTTTTGAAAAATTTCAAAATTTTGGTAATTTTGGCAACATTTTTGGTTTCTAATGGAACCGTCAGCAAAATTTACGATTGGGATCCATTAGGAATCAAAAACATTGTGAAAATTCTGCAAATTTACGAAAATTAACAAAATATCGACACTCGACATTTTGGTGAACACGATAATCGAAATTTTTTTGAAAAATTTCAAAATTTTGGTAATTTTGGCAACATTTTTGATTTCTAATGGAACCGTCAGCAAAATTTACGATTGGGATCCATTAGGAATCAAAAACATTGTGAAAATTTTGCAAATTTACGAAAATTAACAAAATATCGACACTCGACATTTTGGTGAACACGATAATCGAAATTTTTTTGAAAAATTTCAAAATTTCGGTAATTTTGACAACATTTTTGATTTCTAATGGAACCGTCAGCAAAATTTACGATTGGAATGCCAAAAATTTACATTTCGAAGAGATTTTCTAGAATATTTCTTGTTGCAATGACAAAATTTTTGTGATTGTTCAAAAAAAAAACGTTTCGTCGAACTTTTCCAACAAGATTTTCTTTTCAGTCGTTCCAGGGTCAAATTTTCGAATCTCCATTTTTATCCATCGGACATTTATTTGTTTAACTTTTTTTTTTTGTTCACAAGCAAAGTCAATCGTAATTGGTTAAAAGGTGACGCGATGAAATCCACGAGAAATATTATCCTGGCGTGAAAAAGTATTGGCCGGGACGTAATGGGTTTGATTCGCAAATGAAATAGAGTCGACGCGACAATTTATTTTCCTATGTATTCGTCGACATTGTGTGGGCAACTTGGTATTGAGGCAGCGACAACGCGCAGAAGAAGGACGCGGAGGGGTGCGCACCCTCTGATTAAAAATTCTCGCGTGGTTAAGCCTCTGATAATGATCTTCCCTAACCCCTTCAACATTGCCGGCTGTCCCTCTTTGCCAGCAGGACCCCCGAGGCTTTATACTTTACTCCGACATTATACGATATAGTAGCCATGTATACGTTATGGCGAGTGTGAGTTGCGATTGTACGTATTCGATGAGCGTGCCGAGGAACGAGAGAGAGACGCGACGACGCCGATGACGACGGTGAGGACAAGGACGAGGACTAAAGCGGAGCGAGAGGAGGAAATGGTTCGAGGTCATCGGACGCGCAAGAGTTAACGATCGTCCGGTAACTGCCGGAGGGAAAATTCAATTTAGTCAAAAAATTCATTTTTGTGCAATTTTTTTTTTTAATTCTCTTGAACGCGAGAAATTTTTGGATCGTTCTCGGAACGAATTTGCGGAATTCGCAATTATTACGGTTTGTAAATGTTTCAATTATTTGCTTCGTTAATTAAACGATCGTATTAATATCCGCGATTGTGCGATGGATGAAAATTCCAGCCACTGTGACTCGAGCAATTACTCATGCAATCGAAGCGTGAAAGAACGCGCATGATGGACGCGCGCGCATACCTCTACGAAATTTGTAATAAACTTAACGACCCTCCGCAATGAAAAGTAACGTTTGAGTGAACTTGTGTCCTTGTAAGGGCGCAACTGACACGATCCTCTCCAGGAACGCCTGCTCGTGTTCCTACGCGGATTCAATCGAGGGTTCAGCATGAAAATCGCGCCTGCGAGATGTTCAGACACCCGACAAATCAGCGTAATTGCCAGCCAGTCCTGCGAGCAAAATTAATCAGTCTTTGGTACCTCGCGCGCGCGCGAGCCTCCCTCGGAGACACTCGATCCCAATCTCCAGTGAAAAAAAAAAAAAAATTCGTTGCAAAAAATCGAAATTTCGTTCGATTGAACTTTTTTTTTTCCCCAAAATTTTGTCAGTGCAGCAAAAAATGTTCTGGAAAGTCTCATCGAAAAGTAAATTTTGGTGCCAGTTTCGTTAGAAATCAAAAATATTGTCAAAATAACGAAAATTTTGAAAACTTTTTCAGGTCAAGAAAAAATCGATAAAATTCAAATTTTTTCGTCACCCCGTGAGAATTGAGCAATAAAAAATAAAAAGCCTGGGAATTCGATATGCAAAATGGTCGCGACTGTAATCCTGTCACGGTTTCATCAGCTTGACGAATTGTCTAAGCTGTAAAACATGGAAAACTCACACCCTAATAAGAAAAGCGCGTGGGGGAACGTTTGATTCGCGACTTGTAAGTTATGCAAACACAAAAGCGCATTAAATGCGAAGCAGGAGGCTCCTTGTTCATTTTTCACAGGCTAATAAATATTTTATTCGTTTTAGCGAGAGGTTTTGCTGCTGTAACCAACGTGGTCGTGAGGATGATCCTTCAAACGAAAAGTTGACGATAACATTAGTGCGATATCAGAAGGTTGTAATTTGCGAGGTTTTAACATTGGCTAACGATGTTCTTGTGGTGTGACGACAAAAATAGTGATGCGTTGAAGAAGCCACGCTAAGCTACGTCCAATTGGAACGTCAATCCATCAAAGGCTGTTCTTGTCTTTAATACGAGAGAGAGAGAAGGGACAATGTGGCTTGGCAACTAAATCTACCTGTTCGTAAGCTTATTCGGATGCCATTCACATTGAAATTCGTAGTTAACGAACAAGGTGGTTTGGTAATCTGGCACGAGGCGTATTTACCCCCACGCTTTGCCTTCAGCCTGGAAAGTTAATTATTCGAGTTAAGGGGGTTGTAAGCAGACTGCTCTTAGCCTAAGCCCTTAGCCCTTTGCTGCTGGTGTTCATGTTGCCAAGTCTCGATCCCTCTTTCATTCCCTAGCGGTGCAACTATCAATGTATCCTGATCTTTGTCTGAGCACACCAGCAGACGCGAGAACACGGTGTCGCTTACAAGCTCGATAATAGCAGGCGTGCGATGCTAAAAGTGATGGCGTTGGTCGCTGCCGTTGATGCCGTGCGGTTCTTCAAGCAACGGGCACGCCGTACGAAAGAGCCGCAAAGATTCAAAACCGCGCCCACCCTCACCCCAATTCACAGTTGCTCTGCTGCGAAATGGTGTTTGTGATTAGAACCAGAAGTATATGCTAAACACCCTCTCCAATTATCTTGCTCGTTGGCTTCAGGCTCTGCGCTCCTACGACCAATCCTCCTAACGAGACGTCAACCATCAAATCATTCAAGCAATCAGCACTCAATCACACCTCCGATTAATCCCATCGACGCGAGACAACCAACAGTTCCATTTTTCACTAGTAATCCCAAGTGAGAAAACTGTATAGAGATTCTCTAAAATACCGATAAAGATCGTATGGGAATTTCGGTAATTGTTCACGTTTTATAGAAATTTTTTACGGAATCAGTCAAGTGGCGAATTTTTTAATATCTCCTGTATAAAATTTCTATAGAAATTTCATAGAAATTCCACAGAAACTTCACAGAAATTCTATAGAAATGCCATAGAAAATCTATAGAAATTCCATAGAAATTCCATAGAGAATCCATTCTATAGAGAATCCATAGAAATTCTGTCGAAATCCCATCAAAATTCTATAGAAATTCTATAGAAATCCCATAGAAATCCTATAAAAATTCCATAGAAATTCTATACAAATTCCATAGAAATTCTATAGAAATTCCATAGAAATTCCATAGAAATCCTATAAAAGTTCCATAGAAATTCTATAGAAATCGCATAGAAATTCTATACAAATTCCATAGAAATTCCATAGAAATTCCATAGAAATTCCATAGAAATTCTATAGAAATTCTATAGAAATTCCATAGAAATTCTATAGAAATTCCATAGAAATTCCATAGAAATTCCATAGAAGTTCCATAGAAATTCTATACAAATTCCATAGAAATTCTATAGAAATTCCATAGAAATTCCATAGAAATTCTATAGAAATTCCATAGAAATTCTATAGAAATTCCATAGAAATTCTATAGGAATCCCATAGAAATTCTATAAAAATTCCATAGAAATTCCATAGAAATTCTATAGAAATTGCATACAAATTCCATAGAAATTCTATAGAAATCCCATAGAAATTCCATAGAAATTCTATGTAGATCGATAAAGTTTTTTTTCAATTTTTCCATTTCCCATTGCAGCAGATATCTAATTTTCGAATATCTGCTCTATAAAAAATGTATAAAAATCCTATAGAAATTCTGTGGAAGGTTTTTTTTTCATTTTTCCGTCCTTCAGTGTTCTGGTACTGCAAAATTCGAACGTTTATAACTCGAGAACGGTTTGAGCTACAGGGCGCCCGTTTTGCCCCCATGTTAATCTACAAGCTCTTCATTCTCTAAGAATTTTGTCGAAATATGTATCGACGCTCCATTAACAAATTCTGTTGATTGAAAATTTCAGCTTAAACAGAAAAAAATGTCCATTTATGAGTTCCCATAAATTTTCTGCTACTCCTTCCTGATTTTTTTTCGTTCCCTCGGTCATACAGAGTCGCGGAGAGAGTCAAGTTGTTGGCGGCACCAGACAAATCCGGTATAGGAAGCATCGTCGGACGCCCACGAAATTAATTCCACGTTCGAGCCACTAATTTAGGACGTGGCATAGAACGCCAGTTTTCGGAGTTGGTTGTAGACGCTTCGATATACTCAGCTCGAGCTTTTGCTCCTTTTTCTCTGGCTATTAGAAATCCCGAGAGTTGTTCGTTTCCGTCGATCGTACAGGGTTTTTCTCGCGGGTAGCCACGAAGCTCGCAAGGGGTTGTCGCCGGTGGAACGTAAGAGGACATTGTCGTTAACTTTTACGAGGGCATTAACGTGCGCGTCTTCCGCGATTCCGAAGAATCTCGCGTGTGTGTGTGGCTTTGTACGAGAAGAATTCTGGCCACCGAGAGACTGGACGCTCTGACGTCATTCGAACTGCGCGACCCGTCATCCGTCCGAGAGAGCGAAAAAGGCACAGACTACGCGGTAAAACGAGGCAAGTGTATTACGAAAGAGCGTGGACAAGGAAAAAGAATTAGCTGGCGAGGACGCAGCGCGACTCACGAGGCTGTAGACCTTTTTCCAACTACCAAAATCCCAATATCTCTATACAGCATCCAAAGAGAATCCCATCGCGTTTCCTCTCGCGCGCCCGAGACCCAAACCATCGTCATGGGATGCTGCAAACTTTCCGAGATCATTGTCCTCCTTGCGCTCCTTTTCTCACTCTCTCGCTCGCCATCTCTTCCGCACTTTCCGCCACAGTCTACGGCATCCAATCACTAGTACTTTTGCCATGGTTATACGACCCTTCCTCGCGCACAAATTCCAATAAAATAATGGCGCAAAAAAGACTTATGAGCATCAATGAGAATCCACTGCGTGTAACAACGACCAAAAGACAAACGAAAAATCCCAACAAACTCTCCATTCAATCGATAAAAGTGTGTGCTCGATTATATGACGGAAGTTGCCGCAGCGATCGGACACGATGCCGGCGATTGAGAGGATAAAAGTTCGAGGGCACTTGCCCCTGGTACGAGCCCTCCGCGCTTAAAGTTCCTTAACCCTAGAACGGTAACTTTTTTTTCCACCTATTCCGGTAACCTGGGGGTCACAAGTAACCGAAATTTTATCATATCTCCGGTAAAATTCCACGAAAAGGCTTTAAAAATTTTGATTTGAGTCAAAAAATTTGCCAAAAATGTGGCAAAACGACGAAGAAGCAAAATTACTTTATTTTAAGATTCTTTAATAATTTTTAACGAATATTTTTGACATCAAAATTAAGAATTTTGCTCCTGTAGAGAAAAATTTTCTGACGTTAAGAATTTCAGATATTTCATTTCCAATTTTTAACTTGCAAAAAAAGTTTCAAGTTGCAAAAAAATGTGAAAAAAAATGCTAAAAACGTTTTGTTTTTGCAACTTTTTAAGGAAACGTGACTCGAATTTCCACGCGTTTAGATGAGGAAAAATTGGAAATTGATGATCTCAAATTCCAAGCGTCAGAAAATTTGTCTCTATAGGAGAAAACTGTTGGTTTTGATGCCAAGAACGTTTATTAAGCAATATTTTGCATTGAGCAATATTTGCATGAGGAGGAAAGAGTATTAAAGCGAGGATGATGGGAAGTGAGCTGGGGTTTTAGGATTTGACACGGAGATGGAAAATATGAAGAAAAAGAGAGGAATGAGGGTCACGTGCCGGATTGACGTCAGATCGCCGTCACTGGGTTGTCGTTTCTGGCTGCGTCAAGCAGCATCAGGTCACGTGACCGTATAAAAGGGTTGAGATTTAGGACGATGAGCGGATCGCCCCTTTATCGATCGTCGTAGGACACTTTATAGTTTTGTCCGGAGAGTGTTTGATGGTAAAAGGCATAAAGCATGCATAGCGGATGACTGATTGAGCAGGTTTAAGTCTAACTGATATTTCTGACGCGTCAGTCGCCACATCCAACCGCACCAGCCTCCCTTTGATTGCGTACGAGGTATGAGTGTGAGTGTGAGCGAGGCTATGAGTGTGTTTCGGAAACGGTGCACGCCCCTGTCGTTATCGAGACAAGAAATGAGATGGAGCTCGATGTTTAATGGCTTTTTGAAAGGAGAAAAGATGGCGCAAGGATCAGTCAATTTTAACCGTCCAACAGAGCGCAACTTTGATGCGCAAATTAAAATTCGTCCCGGACCAGTGACAACGATGAATTACATTATTAATTACCATTAAAAATGCGTATCGAGAAGCCAAAAACGAAAATCAAATTTGGATCGGTCTTTTTAAATAGTTTAACATGCGCTTAGCCGCGCGCGATCCTTTTTCCCGCTCGTGAGCGTAACGCCGTGCCCGGGGAATCTGTTGCAGAGAATTTTTGGCAAGTTTCCCTCCCGATAATCGCTGCAGGGATGAATAAATTGTTTTTTTACTCGATCGATCAATCCGCATCAAAGCCTCGTCGGAGATTTGATCCATCGCGTCCGGCGAGAACGTGGAAAATTCTTCGGGGAAGAAAAGCTCGAGCAGCGTTTGGACGAGCTCCTTAAAATCAAAGCGTAATCCTTTCGTAGAGCCAATTGAAGGCGCGCGAGCAATAAGAAAGAGCCATAAAGATGGAGCGCAGGTTTTACGGAATAAATGTGGCTAAAAGTTTTAGTGCCAGACAACTGGTTCGATACCTCCTGCGCGGATATCAGAGAGTATAAAGTTGACTGATACAACTATATGGAGGAACCCCTGGCACGGCGAATGTCGCGAGACTCGAAAGAAACGAGTGATGGATGCTCGTCGTAATCCGCGCTAACTTCCTCCGGGATTTTGGCTTGGAGCAGGGAAACGCGACGACGCTGGAAGGAACAGAGAAGAGACTTGGCTCTAAAACCTCGAAATCAAGTCAGGTCACTAAGTCTGGGCGTTGTGGCGCGAGGCCTTTCCTGAGACGCGTCGTTCTAATTAACATCGTGTCGGTCGGCTTAAGGTTCGACGTCGTAAGGGGGTGGCGCACACGAGGGTACGTCGTCTTCCAAAAATCATTAGGATATAGACGAGCGCGTGAGGCTGAGATAAAAGGGAACGAGAGGAGAGACGTACGCGGAGAGAAAAGCCTGACGGGGGATAGTGTGGGGAAGGGTGAGGCTTGAAGACGAAATTCGCAGCTGTAAAAGAGAGTCACGCACTAACTTTAGAGATTGAAAGGCAGAGAGAATCGGAAAAGGCTGAAGGGCGAGAATCGACTTGGTGGTAAATAGGAAAACGGGGGTGATTTCAGGAATTTACGGTGGATGAATTTCCGCCGCTTTTCACTCGAGGTAAAAGCACGCCACGGTTATATCGGCCGCAAGGAGAAAGGGCCAAGAGGATTCAAATTTTGGCAAATCGTTGGTAAGCCCGCGGAGAATCGAGACGGGTGATATGCTTAAAAGGGGAATCGAGAATGGTTACCCCTTCTAGGATTAGCGAGTCCCATGTGGTCCGACTCGCTGATGGCTCGTTACCGAACGACGAGTTCTCCGCGACTACCGACAGATATTGCTATTTATGATATCCTACGTTTCGCCAAACGATTCGTTGCAAACTTGTTTGTATCCAGTTGCCCAGCATCATCAACCGCCTTGCTCCGGCCGTTGGGGCTGAATAGGCGTGTCTATTCCGCCTCGTTGTCATATTTTTATCCTCCGAGCCTACCCGGCGAGTGACGACATTGAACAGAATAAATTCGGATCGAAAAAAGCGACGGATTCGTCGTTTTTCCGTTTTTTTCAAGTTTAACCGAATTTTCCACCAATTTTCTGACTTTAATCAAATTCGCCTGAGATTCCCGTAATTGCATTAAAAAACGAAAAGAATGAGCCCAATTCGAACGCTTTTCGTTGAATTTTACCGAACTTATGATGTTTTGAAAATTGATTAACATTTCGGTAATTTCAGACATTTTGAGAATTTGCGACGAAACATATTCCGCGTAATTGTCGTCGAGATGATCCGTCAAATTCATATATTACAATTGCAAATGATTTGAAATGGAGAAAGAAAAGTTGGGGGAGGGTTTTCGTGATGTTATTGTTAGGCGGCGGAGACTTGCCGAAAGATAAATGATTGTTGGGTCAGAATGTTGGGATCGGGAGTGCGCGCCTACGTCTGATTAATGAGGAAAGCACGCTCCAGCACTCCTAATTATTGCAGTGCTTGGCAATTTCGTTAGGAGAAGTGTATCTTTCTGGAAGATGTAGACTCGTGTATACGCGGATGCAGGAGTCTGGTATGGAAGATCCGTATGGGGGTTAATGGTACAGGACGAAGAAACTGTCAGTCGTTTCCTTAAACGGTGATCGTGCCCTCTTAAACGCGACCCTTGGTCACCGTGGCAGAGAATAGAGAGAAGACTAGGAAATCCAGTGGATTTCGTACTTTCTCTGGCATTCATTGCTTTCCTCTGGCTTCTGAAGCAGTTTCTCTTTCAGCCGGTATCCAGCGCGCGTGGGAGATGTAACTGATGTCCGGCTTAAGTCGACGGGGCGCCCGGTTGCTCTTTCGCGACCCTCTCGCGTCTATGTCTATACGCATGCAATCTGTAACGAAGCGGACCAATATATTTGTCACTTGATTGTTCGCCAGGAAAGTTAGTTCGTGGGCCAAGTTTCCAGAGCAATTTCAGCGGCAATTTAATGTTTGGCGAATGCCTTTGAAGCGTGTAGAGAAACAAGAGGTAAATAATAATTCATGTTGATAAATTCTCAAAGCGCGTCACAACCGGAAGTGCGAGCAGGTATATGTGCATGGCATTTATATACGTGGACGTTTGTGGCGAAGAGACTTCGCTATTCCACAATAGTATTCTTGCGAGCAGTTTGGAGCGAACGATCTCGTTCCAAACGACGCCGAATGGCTGGGATATCGAAGAAACTTTGAACCAGCATTGCTGAATCGGTCCAGACAAGAGCGAATGAAGATTTGCCGTAGTTTGGATGAATCGTAATTGAGCGAGAAGGAAAAGCGAGGACTCGTGTTATGGGACTAGCGGATCCGCCGAATACGCGACACTACCTCTCTTAATTAGTTGCTGAAAGGAGACGAGACTGACGAGAGCAAGATGACCAAATGGCCAGCATCGCTAGTACCCCCAAGACCAAGTAGAATATTACTTCCGGCCACGAACGATCTTGAAACTTGGTATGACACAGAGGAAGCATTCAACGAGCCACTGGAGAATAGACGAAATTATACTGACAATTCTGATGGCTGGTGTATATCTCAAGACACATTCCACCTTGGAGACGAGAGCTTGTGGGATAGTCACCGATATAAATTCTTTGGTGAATTGAGACGCACACCCCGTCACGAGCAAATCCTCCTCGCACAGCAGTCAATGAAGATTTAATGTCTGCTCTTTTTCTTCCACATCCATTAAAATACATCGAAAGAATGCAATGTCGTATTGAGAAAAGCAGTAAAGGATTGGAATGGTTTGTCTGTGGTGATAAATTTTCCGAGTCTATAAATTCCCCGTTGATACAGGCTCAGCTTTCACTGCGAGTTGGGTCTGCCGCGCCGCAAGTGAAACAGGATACAACCAAATGGTTTAGTTGACGGGTTTTCGCTGGACCGGCTGCTGGGTCAAGTCATCGGATGAAGCTCCAAGAGGGCTCAAGTCGATTTTAGCTTCAAACCCATGTGTCTGATCGCCGCTGAGTAATTACTTTAGACGCGAGACTTCTGTGTTGCTGAAAATGCAGTTAATTTTTCTAAATTTACGCGCTAACGAGTCAACCCCGTTGATCAAAGACTCCGGCACCCTCATCCTGTGATCTGTGTCTTTTTTTTTTCTTTTACCAACTATTTATCTCATTGCGGCCCGTGTTCAGCCCGTGGAAGGCGAGAAAAGGTACATACGACGGAACACCGAAAAGGGCATGGGGTGCCCAATGGACAGCCGCAGCGATCGGGAAGCGTGCGCGGGTTGACGGCTCGGGTATGAAAAACGTTTGCATCGAAGAAATTGGCTCCGCTACTTGGCTGGACCAGATTTATTCTTCGTCTTGACGAATCTTGTCTGCGAGGGTCTTCCTAAAATGGAACTTTCTACTGAATAATATTAGCATTTACAAAAATAACTCAATTATCCCTGCTCAACAGCTGAAGGCTCGGATTCCACTTAATTTTTTCCAGAGCTCCGATAATACTTAATTGAGGGTTTATAATTAATCATCATTGTCAAGAATTCGTGCTTTGTTCAGGCTAAATAAAGGGGGCGGAGGATTGAGCTGGCTGCTTTGCAGATTTGTATAGGAGGCGAACGTAGTGACTGTAACGAGGGATGATACACTATTTTGGGTTGAGGGGTGAGGAACCGAGCCAACCCCATCATCGGCGCGACCTCTCCCGGTGATCGCTCACTTGGCGTCTCCGCGCTTCGTGATTGTGATCTACCCTTGAATCCTCGCGAGCAACTCGAGGGTTTTCTCGCTCCATCCACACAATAGTTTGCTTCGTATATATATTTATATCTAAATATACAATTGTATAAGTCGTCGACGCGGTTTTCCGGATAAAGCAGCGTGACGTATTGCTTCGCTTGTGGCGGATCCTCTTCGCCGGCTCCCTCGCCGCTGCGATTATTCATAACACAACTCGCAGCTATCGTTTTCATATCGAGACCGCGGGCATGATTTCCGTTGGGAATCGCAACGATTCGCCGCTTATCGTTCGAAAACTCGACACGAGCGTTTCGCAAACGCGCCAAAAAAATAAAAGCAATTTCGTCTTGTTGACATTTCTCATTTTGCTTCACTTTGTTGCGATTCTTTACATTCCTACGAAGCTCCGAAAATGGATAAATGGATAAAAAGGTTCGTTAGTCTCGCAGTCGCAAGCAACGACGACTGAAAGTTTTGCGCAGCAGAGACATTTCTTGATAAATGACAAACACGCGATAACGCGCGCGCAAGACAAAAACGTGAACACGACTCGCCCTCGGGAATCGCGTAACAAATTAGACAAAGCTTTTCCCTCCTCGCGCTCTCTTGATGAGTTATCCGAATGCGATACAGCGAGACCCGAGGATTCTGGATAGTTATCTTCACCTGATTAATTTCGCCTTAATTCAAAGAGAATTGGGTGTGAAATTATGTTTTTAAAGTCAACACAAAGTGCGCGAATTTCTGCGTACATTCATTCGCGAAAGTCTCGTGGCAATGGAAGAGACTTCCGTCTCTGGAATGTAGGAGAAAGCAACTATAGCGAAAGCTCAGACTCTCTGCGGAGGATAATTTCGCAACAACAATGCGGTAATCGACGCGGAACGTCTCAAAGAGGCGCCACACAGAGTCAAGTCCACTCTCTCACTCTCGGGCTATCTCAACTTGATACACTCTCGCTCCTTCGCGGGGAATTCGCGACGACGAAATTGAGGAAGAGCCAGAGTTAAGAGCCGCAGTCTCGGGTTGTTTCCTCCGGATAGTCTCGCAAGCCTCTCTCTCTTTTCATCGCGATAGAGTCTCTTGCCTCAACTGCTTAGACTCACCGAGAGAATCTTTAGAAAGTCTGCTCCCTCCCCCCTATCCGGCCGGTGTCAATTTCGGAAAATGAATTGCCATGGATATAAACTGAAAACTAAACAGGACGCCGGAGCTTTTACTGGTAAAAGGAAAAAGCGAGTCAGCCATTTTGTATTTTATAAATTATTTTTTTTATTTCATTTTTTTTCTCATTCTCTTCATTGCCTTGAGAAACTTGGACTTGATGCGAGTTTGGCTAACTTTAGAAGGTGCAGTCTTTTTCTTGGTGGAAAATTGGCTGGTATTTAGTTGGAGCGAAACACGGAAGAGTTCTCATGAAGATAGAAGTTTGGAGGAACTGGCTGGAGGCGATTCGGAGCTAATCTCTCAGGGTAATCCCGTATAAGCGACGTATTATCATGTGAGTCTGTTGAGAACGGTGAAAACCGATTCAGGCCAAAGTCTCGAGAGTTCTGTTCGGGTCTGCCGTCATGGCCATACACTCTGGCGAATGGAGTACTGCGAGTTTCCGGTAAACGAGCGAACATGCTCGTCCACCTGGTTGAATCCAGTCAAGCTGAGGAGAAGCAGATCCTGTACGACCGAATCGCAAATGTGGATTAGTCCCTAGTTCACCTTCTCGACGATGATCTTGCTGCTTGAAAGCTTTCCGTTAACCCGCAGCGGACACGCTGCTCCGCTTTCAGCGACTACTCCAGTTATTTTGTTTGCCAGAATTTCCTCAGCAGCTCCGGACGAAAGATTCAACGATGAGCTTTCCGTGGTCGTCAATTTGCTTCAGAAACACGAAGCCTGAAAAGCGAGAGAGAGAGGAACAGACAAACGGGATGGGGTGGATTACGTTCAAGTTGCATCCACCCTTGCCGCTCGTAAAACCTAACGCACCAAAGATATTTTCCAAGTGTAAAATATCACCGGTCTAATCCAGCAATATCATAAAGAAAGTGCTGGCATTGCTTGTACAACAGCGAGAGACTAGACGATCTCGAGGTCGTAACCAGGCATTAGGGCTGTTTACAAAAAGATGTTATACACGCGTCGACATTGCTCGGTGAGCGAGCGTCCCTCAAAACGACGTAACCTCGAGATCCATAGCCTCGTGGCCTGCGGGGACTCCTCGTCGTCGTGTTGTGCATTTGAAACCTCGCCACCTGGGCTCCCCCTCGCCTTATTATCAACAATCGTAAAATGCTAAATTGAAAGTCCTCTCGAAGAAATGTAAAGGCGATGAAACCCTCGAGGGAACAAGCCCCTAAAAAAAAAAAAGATAAAAAAGGCAGAAAATCCAACGGAATGTGCGTCTTGCTCGGAAAAACCTGAGCCATCATTTGTACATCTGTTGCGAAAATTCTGATCCCGTTCGAGCTTTCTTCTAGAATTTTGTCGGCAACGGTGAATGAATGAGAAAAGAAATAGTGGCCCGGAGAATAATCGTTACCGAAGAAGATTCAGAGACAAGGAAATTGAATCACTCGACACGCGCAGGAAGACAAATGTTCTTGCCCATCGAGATGAGCTTTATCCTTCTTTCACTTGTTTGCCCCACATCGTTGCTGCCGAGTCAGAGTCTTACAGCAATCACATTGTGCGCCAAGTCGAAAGATCAATTAGCCAAAAAATTGAGCCAACAAGAGCGTTGCAGTGAATACGCAGAAAAAGTAATTCGATTTGGACGAAAGAGAAGAAAAAATTACGACCCTACTCCATTCCGTTCGTTCAGGATCAAGCGATACGGAGATAAGTTGGAAAAGATGCCAGTCACCCACTGGCAATTAGTCGAGGATGAAATAGAGAGACTTTGACCGAGTGAGGCGGAGATACAGATCAGCAGCACTTTTGCTGAAATTGCATACTTTCAAAATATCCACACGTTTTTAGGAAATAACACAACAAACACTTTGAAAATTATCAATTTTTAGAAAAAAAAACGAACGTTGAGTGACACAATTACGTAAAAGAAGTTCCAAAAGGTTCCACATGAATATAAACATGAACTACCCGAACCCTTTTCCCTAATTTGCTCCGAATCGACACCCCTTCCAAAATCGATATAAACAACCCTTGTGTGCCTACACTCGTTTGCCACAATAGAAATATCAACATGAGAATAGTTTCTTTTCTTGGCAATCAGGCTTTTTGATTGATTAGCTCATATGGACGAGCGGAAATTCTGTGTTTCGAGAACCCTAATGCGCTGCTCTAGAATGGTCGAAATGCATTGGTGATACGGCATTAGCGTGTCACCCAAGATGATCTGTAGCAACCCTCACAAATATGCTGACCCATTCTGCTGCCATTGATACATTTGCGCAAAAGTTGTATTTAGACGATTCCATTACTGTTTTCATATACCTTGGTAGTTCCTGTCCATATGAATGGGGTCTATGAGACCCCAGTCAAGACTAACGATTGGAGATTTAGACTCCGGATTTAAAGATCTCGAGAAATGATGCACCTGGACCAAAAGTTCCGTAGGGAATGAACGTGTGGTGAATGGAATGTGCGTGCTGTGTAGGTGCTGGATGTATTTGGGAGTTATCGGAAGTTAGACGTTGACATTTTGTGGTAAATTTGTGGCTGGAACAGCGAATCACCAATGTACGATTGACACGCTGGGTGTACCAACTGGAATGTTGTCCTACGTAACGTATCTGGCGAAACAGCCTTCCGCTGGTCTCGCCATATAGTCGTATGCAGGGGGTGTCTATATGTGTAGGAAGGATTCGACGACGTTATGGACTGATGTCCACCTACTGTGTATTGCTACTGTTGGGGTTATATACGCATTGGCCAGTGGTCATCCGTCACTGTCAAGCTACCCCTCTTGCCACCAGAGCCGCTGACACCCCTTTGCCTGCTAGCCACTACCCCGTCGAAGTGGTTTCACGAGGCAGCAAACGCTGAAGGGAGAATCGAACCTTCGCTTTGGTGCGGAGTAGCCTGGTAGCACGTGCTCGTGTCTGTCTCATCCGGCCTGTGTATATGCCGCACGTCAAGATGTACGCTCGGATAATTCACAACGTTGATAATGCCGGCGAGTTTGATAATTATAGATAAACAATCAGACTGACGTTGATTGGATTAAAAACTGGATGAAAAACTCTCCTTCGTAAAATACTTTGCAATCTTTTCTGTCTTCATCCAACCCGCAGCAGCCTCGTGATTAATAACTGGTCATTCACGTCGCATTACTCATCGATGGCTGAGCAGTTGTTTAGCGCAGGGTCTCGCTTTCCACTGTCAAAAGCCCCGTGCACCCCATACTTCCGTCCCATACCGAGGCGTTACGGGCTGCGGTCAACAAATAGACGTGAGCTACAGCAACACCGTTTAGCACTTGTGGATTATTACTGCGGCATAGTCTGCTGGACCAAGTTTACGCCTCCGGTATAGAACGAGCGACGCTAATGTCTCATCGGCTTGCCAGCAAGTAATCCAATGAATGAGTTCAACAAAATGTCCAATAGAAGCTCCGACGGAAACCCTTTCCGAGGATGGATCGGTCCGACTATGTTTCCAACTGGAGAGAAGGAGAAAATCCACTGTGCGGTTCCTTCCTCGTTACTCCGGACCTTTCACTGTAATGCGCAAAGATTGATACCTGGACCGTGACACTAAAGAATAACTTATGAAACTATTTATAAATCTTGATACATGCTCATCATCTGAAAAGTCTCTTTCTTAGGGTTTCGGGCATTCGACAAATATTTGGTGAGTCAACGATCCATGTGTTTGGGAACCGGTCCATGTATGGATGTATATAAATTTATATGAATGGAAGTCCCTTCATACGTCCATTGGGATGAGATCAATGCACTGCCATTTAGGCAAACATAATACATTGTAAATCGAGTGGTGCATCATCCGCTTGTTACGGATAAAAGAAAATATTTATTCAACAGGAATTCAATAGCAGACGATATTTTTGTTCACTTCAATTATGACGGACAGCTTAATTGACACGCTTTATCAACGACGAACAACTGTCCAAGGAAATTTATATGTTTGACACGATTGTAAGACACGAACGCCGCTCCACAAGTGATCAAGCAAAATTCAGAGGTTCTGAATCGTTGCTACAATATTTTACAATCTCTGAAAAGTTTACGAGGACCTGCCATTAAGCCAACGGAAGACGGGCTCGAGGTAAGCTCTCTTCAATCTTCCTGAACGCGCCTATGAATATAAATATGAGAGCGGTAGTGATTTATGCCGGTTGGAGAAGAACCAAACTCCCTGGCACATAAGTGAGAAGGTGTAAGAAAACGCGTGTTATGGGAGCAGCGGGAGGCGGCAGAAAAGCCATCTCGTACATCCGAAAGCGGCGCGTTTATTATACAATAGCGCACTTGAATAGTGGAGACTTTTTTATTTTACGTCGCGGTCAACATTTACGCCCTAGATTTTTTAGAACCTCTTGAGAGCTCTTGTCCAAGAGGCATCATATTGGAACTTGCTGAATTCTTTCATTTTCGGTGCCTTCTACATTTTGGCGGGATTTTTATATGTGGTATAAAAGTCCCTTGCGAGATACTCTGCCGAATTCATGGTGGATTTCTCCGAAGATTTAAATCACCTCGCGGATATATAACGTGTGTTGGAAGATGCCGGTGGTCCAGCCGTTTTATGAGGACCATTGTAGATTGGGTGGAGATTCCAATAGCGGGTGAGATTGCGCATGTTATTAAGTCCTGATCCTGGAACATGAAGCGGCAGGGGTCCATTGTTGAATGTGAAAATCTGACGTACGTGAAGTGAGCGCGCGATCATCGATCGGCTTTTCAAACTGTTGGACAACCAGGGCGTCTTTCTTTGATCGACAGGTAATGACAGTTTAAACCATGGCATACACGTAGAGAACGTACTGTCGGGTAGTTGTAAATCTCATGGCTGCCTCGGAATGCCAATAATTTCACCGGCCCATCTACGCGCTACCTCTCGTAATCCCTTTCGCATACAGACATAAGCTCCGTGTATGCCAAACGGTCTATGTGCTTCTCTCTCCCGTCCTGTGTACGCTCTTGAAGCTTCGTGCGGCTATTGCGGGGCTCTGTACCCGCGCTCGCACCGCGAGTCTCTACCGTCGGAGAGCGTAATGCATTTGATCCGCGCTAAAACGCATTCGGCAATGCACTGTGAACACTTTAGCCTGCGCGTTTCAATGTATACGAGCGCAACGCTCCCCTCTCAGTCATTCATGCGCTTACGATAAAAACCTATAGCACGCACACAAGTTCCTGCATCGTTTACTCTCCCACTCATCGTGCTCCTCACCAACTCCGAGCCTGACGGGCTTAAGCCAAATATCGAGATGCAGGCTGGGTTACAGAATGGAGTTTGAAGATGATAAACCGAGCCAAACAGTCTTCAGCAAAGGACTTTAGCTGGTTCGCTCAAAAATTGAGCAAAATGGAATCGGTTGTGGCAAAATGATTAGAACACACATCGAGTCCCTATTCTCGTTTGATGCGACATCGATCTTCACTGACGAGTGTTTTTGCGCTTAATACAAATTGCACGTAAAAACCAGACGCGACGAGATGAAAACGCCAGGGACGTGTGTAAAGGGGAAAGAGACGAAAAGGTTTTGATAAATGATGCGCGGGAGTTTATTCCACAAGGGTGTGAGTCTGCACGATGTAATCAAGCGTTGTATTATATAACAGGGTGAGTTACGGATTATGAGGGGGTGAGCCTCGATTTTTATAGTCGTTTCGATTATTTCACCACTTAGTTACAACTGCAGCATCGGAATGTGAGTATTTTTGACACTACCTACCACTATGAAACACTATGAAACGATGTTGATTGGCGGAGAGTTGAGAAACTTGATGGTCAAAGTGAGATTAGGCGATTCGAGAAAAGTTAATCTTAATAAACGAGGGCAATCAACGAAGAGAAGGTCCAGAAAGGGGGGGGGGGTGCAGGGTAGTGAGGATGGCAGCGGGGTGTACGAGACGGTCACCGCAAATGCTCGATCCATGCAAATGGGCATCCCGAAATTGTCGTCGCTGGCCTCTGTATTATACAAAACACAATAGGCCAACACACTCTCACAGGCAAATGCCATCTCACTCGATTTCTCTCTGTAGCGTGGACTCATTCGCATTCCCAAGAATTTGCATACTACTCACTCGATACGAGGTCTTTTGTCCGGCCGGGAATGTCCATCAACTTTTTGTTCGGACGCGGTCCAAAGCGCACCCAGCCTCCGAGTAAATAGGCGAGTATAAGCGAGGTGCAGGGGAAAGATATAGGAGAATGCGAAAGAGAGAACGAGTCAAATGACCAGCGGGGCTTAAGGGTCGTCGTCGTCGTCGTATAGAGCGAGCCCAGTGCGCGAGTGTACTATACCAGCCAAGTGGGCACACGGGACGGAGAATAGGGCCGCCTTTTATTTGCTGATTGCGTTCGGATTGTTTCGTGATTTAGCATAAATGTTTGATTAGATTACGCAGCCGCGCCCACGCTTCGGGCTCGCTGAATGTTCACTATGTAGAGCTGTCCACATTGCGCTCTGTTTGTCCAAAGTATCCAAGCCCATGCAAACTTAAACAATCCACCAGCGGCTTACACATGAATTTAGAGGAGAATTCAATCAGCTAGAAAAACTGTCTTAATGGTCTGTAAATTACTAAATAAGAGATGATTCCATTCACCTCTGTAAATTACAGACCGTTTCTGGCATATTGAAGACACCAGGCCATAAAGAATCTGCATTTAGAAAGCGCACCAACCGAAAT
Source organism: Diadegma fenestrale (assembly GCA_037043255.1). Lineage (NCBI taxonomy): Eukaryota > Metazoa > Arthropoda > Insecta > Hymenoptera > Ichneumonidae > Diadegma > Diadegma fenestrale. The sequence continues at coordinate 3,577,828 of CM073312.1, forward strand.
ACCATCTTTACGACGCACCTACCGGAGTTGGAATGGAATTAGTTAGAGTACACCAAGACCCTAGGTTCAGGTCATCAGTTTTAGACAATACGATCTGCTTGTGCATTTAAGGTAATCCCTTCCTGAATAGTCTATGGCTCCTCCCTGTAGTCGCCGTGATCGTAGTTCTAGATACTTAATACAACGTCATCCCCAAAAGCCAGGGACGCCTCTTGTCCTTAACAACCTAGTCGCACGCCAGCCACGTTACAGCCACAGTTGTGCCCTCCTCTCAGCACGAGCTTACCGTTTCAAGATGGCCTCACATTAACACCTATTTAAGTTGCTCCTCCTGTTCCAGCAGTCAGGCTCTAGTCGAGCAGGTCGCTGTGAACGTTTCGGTAGATAGTGCAGGACTTCTACATCAATATGTACACACGGCAGCATCTTAGTCCTCTAGCAGGAATCTAAGTATGCCGGTGAGTGCACAAAGATTTAACCGCACAGTTGGCATTGTGTTTGGATCTGCCTTCCATTTATGTCCAGACAATGGGATAGCTTTTGACTGCATTTCTCAAGCTGATCCTAAATATCAACGAACCGTCGACTCGAAAAGGATTCCAGAGTGGATTTTGCAAATGAAGGATAGCTGTTGATGTGGTTTCGATATGACCTTCGCAGAACATCATTCAAGCAGCCGATTTGATGGCTTTCTGAGTACAATGACAAACAAGACCGAGTCACGTAGGGATGTCAGGTTGACGGATTTCCAGACAATATCCACTAAATCAGCATCGTCTTCGGCAATTACGGGCCTGTCCTGAATCCAATGAAGCGATGGCAGAGCCTCCCACGACCAGCATTGTCCCATGCACCAAGGACGAGACAACATAACACAAACAGAACGAGCAAGCAGTGAGAGAAACGTATCGAAGTCATCGAGCGATTCTAGGGTATCTACGTGTGCTTCTCCCTCGGGTACGATAAGGTAACGACAAATGACCGAAGCATCGAGACCAAAGATAGCAATGGAAACTCGCCTGTCCATGGAAGGCAAGCAGCAAGGACAGACGAATCCTGTCCAGAAAATCAACCCTCTAAGTAAATTCGTATCAATCCCTTGAGACACGCGCCACGGGGTGATCCGTCATATGAGATTACCGCAGTAAATAAGGTCGGTTCGTGGCACTCGTCCAGAATGAACATTGAAGAAAGAAGACGCAAAATCGAGTCATCGGGAAAAGTAGGTAAAAAAAAAAAATAGTATTACGACAGAAAGATCAATCGATGTTCCGGTATGTATATCCAAATTTCTCTGAATAATCATTTTGCCTCATTCGGCCAGGATCCTCTCCATCATTCACGCTCTTCTAACTTTGCTCTCATTTTCCCACAGCATTCAACTTTAGTATCATATCTCATTGCGTGACCCTGGATGTCAATTAACTTTGCTGCGAATTGACCATTTTCCACATCATGCAACTGCATTTTTCATCCACTGGTCAAACGCGCGGAAAGTTCCCAAACACCGAGAAGAAAAAAAAGAAAAAAACACGATTCTTCGTCTAAATGGAGCGATTTTTTATCGCCCCTGCTAGGATCGTCGACGTTCCAATTTCAGGGGAAAACTTCACGCCGATTACGATATATGGAGCATGTCGTGTGTACACGCCTGGCAGCTGAAGGAAGGGCCAGCCCGAGAGAGACAGACTATTTCCGCTCGATCTGCTTGAAGGATTAGATAGATTACCAGCTCTATTATAGCATCAACCGGAAAAGGCAAAATGTAGCCAAAGAAGCGTCCAGCATCGTTTCCATGGGGTGGAGGAGAAGAGTTTGATGTCAGGTCGATTTTTACGGACAAGATTCGTTTTTTCCAGTGTTCCAGCCAAGAGAATCGACGACATGGTATGAGGCAGAAGAAGAAAAGTTGCGACGTATCTTGATGATTAAACTGTCCCGGACCCTTCGCTGGATCACGAGACCAAAAAGGAGAAACCCGTAAATCGGCATTTGGCCCAATAACAAGATTGCAACGACTGGAAGTGAATAATACAAATTAAATATTTATACATTGCATCGCAGTTTGCTGGCGTAAACATCGCGACCAGTCGGCACAGAATCCAGCGGCTTTCCATATGTGACAAGCGAAAGATCGATCGGGTATTAGGCAGCTTTCGGGCAATATTTCGGATATAATTTCGGATGGTTTGTCGATGAACCGAGCGTTCCTTCGTATCATGGGATTGCGGAAAATATTCACCAGCATCATAAACTTTTCAAACGGCTTATTCCAGAGCTGACTTCAGGCTTTTCCGAAATAAGCATTTCAATGGTCCAATCAATCACGCGAGTTGTCTTGGTCTGATGACGTCACTGTACAGCGCGAAGACTCCCCTATTAGTGGGGTGTGATACCGAGTCTTGTCTCGCGGGGGTGGAGGGGCCAGCAACAGAGAAGAAATATCGGGCTACGCGGTGTCGTATCGAGAGAGGGCGCGGTTGAATCCCAACCCGACGTCGCGACGTCTCGTCTCTGCTTTAGCATGCCTCGCGATAATTATATATTCCAAGGGTGTCTCGCCGATCAGTCAATGCTTCCGCTGCAGCGTGCACGCTCGACAATGGACCCGCGCGGAGATACAGAAAAAGCTTATCTGTCAAAGGCCCTACCCGGCACTTCCTCCGGAGGTTCGCCGATTTTTTCATCGCGCACAAAGAGAATGAGAGCTTGTTCTTTTTAATTTAGTCCACCCTCGAAAATCGAATTTAATAGGCATGATCCATACTAACGTCGTGAAAAGCATTCGCCATTGTTGCTCTCGTCCACGATGATTCTGTCGGAAACTGCATCAGAGAACGCAAAAGGTCCGTCAGATGCCCGCGTCAGAATCAATTAATTGAGAAATCGATCTTTTCGCCGGCAATTATGCATAAAAGCGTAATAGTCAAAATAGTAGCTTTCGTTTGGGTTTGGTTTTTTTTTAAATCCGTAACACAGTGTCCAAATAATGAAAATTAAAAAAAATGTGAATCCCGGAAGTTATTGGACACTTATTTTCATACGATTTGAAAGAATCGATTTCTCGCTTGGACTAAAAGTTTTTTTGAAAAATCCAAAAAACGTAGTCATTGCAAATTTCGGGTATTTTTCAAAAATTCCCAAAATTTCGTCATTGCAGCAAGAAATATTTTAAAAAGTCTCTCCAAAAAGAAAACTTTTGTCATTTCAATCGAAAATTTTGCTAACATTTCCGTTATAAATCAAAAATATTGTCAAAATACCGAAAAATTTGTTAAAAAAAATCAATTTTTTATTGGATACGTTCGACTAAATGTTTATTTTTTAAGAATCCCAAAAATTTCGTCATTGCAGCAAGAAATATTCTGGAAAGTCTCTTCGGGAAGCAAATTTTTGTCATTCCAATCGCAAATTTAGCTGACGCAGTTCCAAAATGAAAAATCCTGTCAAAATTATAAAAATTTTCAAATTCGACGTTTTTTTTGGGTGAAATTTTATTTTTTCTCTATTTTTTTGCTATTGATACACACAATGACAATTAAATTTGATTCTAAGCATCGATTCTTTCTGAACAATCAGGAATCTTTACTAAAATGATATTTGATGTTGGGCAGCCTTTGGAGTCGTTTTTGTTTACTGTCAGATGTCGCGGTTGCTTTGCTGTGAAGAGGGATACAGTTTGCTGGGTGCATGGACAGGGACGCGTGAATTCAATAAAGGGTTGGGTGGAGGGGACGAGGGAGAAATGGAAAGAGAGAGAGAGCGAGGAAGTGTAGAAAGCGCGTGAAGCTCTCGCGCGACGCGCATGAACGAGTTGATTAAATTCAAACACCTCGTGCGAAGCACGGAATCCAGGATGCACACTGATAGTCCGTGGGTTCAGAGGTTGTGAAAGGATGAGGGAGGGAGAAATATGCTCATATCGGTTGGACGAATGAGGGTGAGAGGTTTGGCTCAAAGGTTGCGAGATTCCGAATCGGTTGTGTGCCAAAGAGGCAAAAGCACAAGGACTCCCTTCCCCCCCCTTCCTCCTCTCTTTTCAGAGCGTCCAAAGAGCGCCCGCTTTCCTCTGCCATTGACGCCGACAACCCAGTTGACAATGGTCACGCATTATAATGGCTGGAGTCGTCGACCGGACGCTCTCCCGCGTATACACCGCATTTCTACCCCTCGTTTATAAGCCTCCATTGCGCCAAACATACGCACGTAACATGTACATCAAGCACGTGGAGAGGAAGCATTCATTTATTTGATCCGAGTCCCGCAGCAGGGAGAGCTCGGAACGTCCACCGATTATCCACTCTGAATGGAAAGAACAAATACGAAAAAAAATGCTCGAGGAAAAATCAACGACAAACACATACAAAAAAGGGGGGGGGGGAGAGTATTGAATGAAACGGAAATTAACAGAGTCAAAAAGCAGCCAATTTGATCGAACAGTCCCGAGCACTCGTTTCCATTCATCGGAGATTACGTTTTATCGGAATTTTCCCAAAAAAATCCGTAAAAAACGCAGCAAAAATGGAGTTTTTTATGTTAAGCTCCACTTTTTGTTTTTTCCACGATCTGTTCGGATGTAAAATGGACGCGAATCATTTTTGACGCACTCGAGCTGATCGGAGCTCGTGGAAAATCGCCCGCAGCTCCAAATCGCCGCGTGCAAAGTCGCGAGGCTAATCTAAAATCTGTCAGACACTTTGATCGATGCGCTTGAGCGTCATTTTAATGCTCGTCGCTCTCTCTCTCTCGCTTGCGTCAAATATTTTTACGATGTACGCCAAGGAACGCAATGGTAACGCGTCACAAGCAATCTCTACCCCTCTCGATGCTCCGGGGCTTGATCAAACCGCCGCCCTTGCCGCTCATCAAACTCCAATCATCCCTCGAGGAATTCAAAACCATTTCGGGCCTCACAGCGACGTGTGTGCTGGAAACTTTTTTAAAACGCTTTCTTCCAACGAGACGCGTCAAAATTTCAAAGTCCGCGACGATGTTATCGAGCTTACGCATTCATGACGCGATGTTTTCGTGAAGAGGCTCGACCCACGTCATCCTAATCCTGATCCTATCGACATAATCGACAATGACGTTTCTTCGATTATCGATTAAATTATCGAGTTTAGGGATCACGCGAATTTCTCACGGTCCCTCGAAAATTTGCATGAAATTTTGGCGAACTAAATATTTTTGGATAATATCAAAATTTTTGATGTTTTGACAATATTTTTCGTTTTAAACGAAACTGTCTGCAAAATTTACTGTAATTTTTATATAATTTTTATATAATAATTTAATTTAAATTTTTTTGCTTTCCGGAGAGACTTTCAAGAATATTTCTCGCTGCAATGACAAAATTTTTGCATAATTCCGAAATTTTCGTAATTTTGAGAGTATTTTTTATTTCCAACGAAACTGTCAGCAAAATTTACGATCCGAATGACAAAAATTTGCTTTCCGGAGAGACTTTCAAGAATATTTCTCGCTGCAATGACTGAATTTTTGGATAATTTCGAAATTTTCGGAATTTTGAGAGTATTTTTTATTTCTAACGAAACTGTCAGCAAAATTTACGATTAGAATGACAAAAATTGTCATTTTTAAACTAGCGATGAAAAACTAGATTTAAAATGGAGAATTTTTTTTTTTTTTCGAAATCGATCGAGAATTCGACGAAAATTTATTTTTTCAAAACTCCAGGAAATTGCTCGGTAATTATTTGTTGGAATAATGTGTATTAATTAATTTTAATTGTGGTGAATGAATTTTGATTGAAAATTGGGCTACAAAAAGCAAAATTTACGATTGGAATGACAAAAATTTGCATCCCGAAGAGACTTTCCAGAATATTTCTCGCTGCAGTGACAACATTTTTGGGATTTTTCGATAAAAACGTTCGGTCAAACGTATCCAACAAAATTTTCTGTCCAGTGCAACGTTTTTCCTGGACGTGGATCGGAGCACAAGGATAACAAACGACCCTTGCGCAGGATCGTGACAAAAATGCGAGAATTCTTGGCCCGAATGCTCTAAATACATGGCTATGAAAAATAAAGAAAATCTGGCAAGACGTGTGAGGGTAAAAGGAACAATATTATGATAACTCGATCTCGTAATCTGGCTGGAAGTTTGGTAAGGTCCAGCGGTGTATATCGAATCATCGTTATCGGATCTGGGGGATTTGGTTCCGGGAATGTTGAGGATTGGAAGGACGAGAGGCAAAAAAACGAGGAAAAATCCACTTTGGCAGGGGAATTTGGGAAGGTCGCTGGTTATAATCCTAAGTGAATATCGAATGGTCTCGTTGCGAGGGAGAGAATTTTTCTCGAGGGCGTAAAACCTGACGCGTAAAATTCTCGCTTCGAGCTCTGTATAATGACAATTTCATTCGTTCCGGCTGGATTAAGAGCAGCGCTCAAATATTTTTGTCTCCACGCGCGTGTTCCCGGTGAATTGAATTACCGCGCAAGCTGCTTGACCGCCAAAGAGCGGCGATTTTTGCAACAGCCTCCCTTGACGAAATCCATGCGATGACCAAGCCGCGCACACTGGAGGAGGCGGGCTCAATATTTTCCATTAATTTAACGAGCCCGCGCTCCTCTCTGGACTCTGCACGTTGCAAAACGAGCTACGCGCACAAAACCTCGTCTCATCACGTTATATTTCGGCCAATCGATGCTTCAATAATTTGCTCGAGAGTTACAGATGCGCCAATTAATCACGTGCACACCGTGTAGGCTGGGAATAAATATATAGAGATATGTAAACACACCTGGACTGAAAAGCTCGTCGAATTTATTCGGCGTCGAGAGCCCGCGGATCGAGAGTCCACCGCGATGTGTGGACGAGGCCGCCAACAGTAAAATACACAAAATTGTTATTTCATAACCAGGCTAAAGCATCGGGAACGCATTGCCCGCGGCTGAATTTCAGGAAGAGAGATTGATAATGCGCCCAAAATATCCGCCGCAACAGAAATTCAACTCTGGCAATCGACGAAAAAAAAAAAAAATACCCACACACGGAATGATCGAATGAAAATAATTAATCGCCACCAATCACGAGTCTGCTGCGCGCGTGTGTTTACTTCGAACGCAAATGCATTATTACCGACGTCGGCGTTTCCTGCAAATTCTCGATGAAATACTTTATTAGAAATTCAAATATTAACCACTCGATCGGTGCTCTTTATTTTCTTCAAATATTTACTTTCACAAAAACGTGAAATTTGCCCGAAATCGACTCGTGCGAAAATTAATACGAAGTTTCCATCGGAAAATCGATCGTTCACTGTGAAAATTCAATTTTTTCAAAAAACGTCGATGTTTTTTTGAACACGGTGAATATTTTTTGTTTCCAACGGAACTGTCAGCTAAATTTACCATTGGAATGACAAAAATTTACTCTTCGAAGAGACTTTCTAGAATATTTCTCGCTGCAATGACTAAATTTTTGGGATTTTTCGAAAAAAAACGCTTATTGGGACGTGTGCAACAAAATTTTCTTGTGAAGGCCTGCACTGAGAATTAAATTTTGTCAAAAAACGTCGATATTTAGTTTAACACAGAAATATATTTGGATAATTTGAAAAATTTCGTATTTTTGACCGTATTTTTGGTTTGTAACGAAACTGGCAAGATTTATGATTGGAATGACAAAAATTTACTTTATGGAGAGACTTTCTAGAATATTTCTCGCTGCAATGACTAAATTTTTGGGATTTTTCAAAAAAACGCTTATAGGGACGTGTGCAACAAAATTTTCTTGTAAAGGCCTGCACTGAGAATTAAATTTTGTCAAAAAACGTCGATATTTAGTTTAACACAGAAATATTTTTGGATAATTTGAAAAATTTCGTATTTTTGACCGTATTTTTGGTTTGTAACGAAACTGTCAAGATTTATGATTGGAATGACAAAAATTTACTTTATGAAGAGACTTTCTAGAATATTTCTCGCTGCAATGACAACATTTTTGTGGTTTTTCAAAAAAAAAGTTTACTCGAACGTAAAATATCGATTTTTGGCCGATAAAATTTCATTTTCAGTGAAGACAGCGCGAAATATTTTCGGATAATTTCAAAATTTTCGTAATTTTGACAGGATTTTTCGGTTCTAACGAAACTCCAGCAAAATTTACGATTGGAATGACAAAAATTCAGATTCCGAAGAGATTTTCCAGAATATTTCTCGCTGCAATAAAAAATTTTTCCTGATTTTTCAAAAAAAAAAACTTCACTCGAACGCATCAATCGATTTTTTTTCTCTTTTTTCAATCAATGCAATTTTTTCCAAAAACCAGAGGCACGTGGACGAGCTTCCAATCGCAAGAATCATTTCCACGCAAAGATTCCAAATTATTTCGGCTCCAAAAAATCGTCAAAAGCGCAAAAAAGCTTCCAAGAATATTTGAAAAAGTGAAATTGCGTCCCAGAGACGAAAAGGGTCAAAAAAAACGCAATTCTCGAGACAGAAACTTTGGGCGACTGGATTATTGGGACGGGCTGGTTTTTTCATGGAATAAATAATTCTTTTGTATGCAACGTTGAGCGATGAGAGTCATAGAGTCATAAGGAACGTTGCTGGTTTTGGGCATGGTCCGGAAATGGATCGAAATGGACGTACGATAAAACAAGGCGTCGTAACTTAATGACCGGCACTATAAAGACATATATATGTATACAATTAGAGGAGGGTCGCGATAGGAAAAGACATAATGAAAAGAAAGCGAGATCCGTGCGTGCAGGAGGGAAAAATCAAGTGGCCCGGAAGTGGCGAGCGTCACGATTGTCATTTGTAACCTTACGCTTGCTGCTTCTCTTTTGACTTTCGTGTATTAATCGTCCCTTAATAGATTAACCCTCGGGAGGGCTGAAGACGAACGTCACTGAGATTGATCTCCAAAGGTATGCGCGGGGATGAGAGTCACGTGCGGCAAGAAAAAAATCTCCGTTGCGAACCAAAAAAAACAAAATTCCAAAAAAAAAAGTACAAAAAAAAATGAATTTTTTTGAAAAATCTGAACATTCTGAAAAATATTTGCATTAGGAATTCTTTGGAAAAGAGATTCAAAAAGAAAAACACGTTTTTGCTCGGAAATGCATTCGATTAGGAAAAGCAGCTTCAAAATTCGGCTCCAAAAACTTTTGAGCGTTTTGACTAATTAGTTCGGATTAATATGCGAGAAATCGGGATCACTGGAAATTAAATATTGTCAAAAAAAAACGTTGATATTTTGTTGAACACGCGGTGAACGAAATATTTTTGGATAATTTCCAAATTTTCGTTATTTTGACAATATTTTCGATTTCTAATGGAACTGGCAGCAAAATTTACGATTGGAATGACAAAAATTGAATTTTCGAAGAGACTTTTGAGAATTTTTGGGATTTTTCAAAAAAAATTCAGTATCAAACAAAATATAAATGGATTTTTGGAAAAATCTGAAAAATACAAGAAATTTTGTCCGATTAATTTATCAAGGGAGCGAACTTTTTTGGGCTGGAGATTTATCGTCAGAAAGCATCGTTTCCGGTGGTTTTGTGTGGAGAAGCGTTTTTGGAAGGGACAATGTTGTAAAATGTCTCGAATGTGCACGGGGATGGTGCGTAGGAGAGTTGCCGTCGATGGCAGGTATTGGTGGGTGGGAAAGGGATAGAGAGGGAGTTCATTAATTTATTCGAGCGTGGAAATGGCAATTAACTCGGACACCAGTGACAGGAGCAGGCTTGCCTCGCGGCCAGCAAAATCGAGAAATCCGGCTCTATCGATGCGCTAGTGTATAGTAGACACAGACGTGTTTATAGCGAAATGCACGCGGCCGGACGACATGGTCGTGGGGAAGCCCTAAGGGCTTGGGTGTCCAGGGCGAGCTCTCTTTAAGCCGGAGTCTGTCCACGATTTTCCTCTATACATATATATTTTTTACATAATGCCCATACCACTGTCCAATACGTTTTTTTAACGCACGAGGGTTCGCTTGTTCTAGCGTAAAAATGAATCAAAGTCCCGGACATTGAGTCCGGAACTGTCTGTGACGTTTTTTTTTTTTTTTTAAATCAGCCAAACTAAATCGTTTTTTTTTCTAATTCGGGAAAAATTCGCCGAGACCCTCGATTTTCAAAACGTCACAAAAATTCTCCGCTATAAAGAAAAATTTTCTGACGTCAAGAATTTGATTTTTAATTTTTTAAATTAAAATTAAAAAAATTATCAAAATTGAATAATTTATTATAATTATTGATTAACGGAGTATAATTTTTAACTTTTCCCATCCAAACGCGTGAAAATTCGAATCGCGTTTCGTTTATGAGTTGCAAAACAATGTGTTGAGGATTTTTCTTAAAAAATTTTGGCTCACAGCATTTCTGGCAATCTGCAAAAAAAATCCTAAACAAATTTTCCTTTGCAACTCGATTTTTGCAACTTTTTAACGAGACGTGACTCGAATTCGACGCGTTTGGATGAGAAAATAAAAAATTGCAAATTAAATGTGTCAAATTCGAAACGTCAGAAAATGTTTCTTCATAGGAAAAAATCGTTGGCAAGAGAGTTTATACAAAATTTTGGGAAAGAGCCTGCTGCACAAAGTCGTTTTGTGATCGTAATACCTTAATAGTCGCGTCGCATTTCATTAAGCTGGGCCACGCAGACTGAAATGTAGGGCAAACGTAGTAGAATTGAGCCATGAATATTTAATTCTAATCAAGGTCCAGAGAGCTCGTGTCCTAGCAATAATCATAGCGAAGGAGGATTGTGGGAAGAATCGAGGGGGGGGGGGCGAGGCGGGAGATAAAAGGATGAGAGAGGACTAGCGAAGAAGATGGAATCGCGTCGCGGGTGCAATCGAGTGGCATTTCTCTTTCTCTCGTTTCGCACGATTTAGCCAGCAGCAGGCAATGGGCAGCAGAGTATGCTCGTTTTCGTGTATTAACAATGTTGTTAACAAGAGTCGCGCGAGAGAGAGAGCAAGAGGGAGAGAGAAAAGCCTCATGAAATGGGGATGCTGTTGTGACAAAATCCATGGTGTTGGGACGTGCACTAAAGCCTAAACTATTCCATGTACCAAATGGTCTATGTACATGTGAAAATTGGGGCGGGGTGGCAACAGCTACAGAGATAAGTGTGACGACCTGTCCAACGACCGGTGGATCGGGTTAAGGGGGTGCTCGGGGCGAGGGAAAGGGTTGACGCAATCAACGTAAAACGTAACGTCGACGGTAACAGGGATTAGTTTATCTTCGGCCAGTCTCTCTCTCTCTTTCTGTCTCTCTCTGTCTCTGTCGTTGGTCGAAAAGCGTAAACGTGTGCTTAAAGCTCCCTGTGCTGCGGGAATAGTCGGCAGAGCGAGATTCCGCACCCCCGAAAACTCGCAGCATCCCTGCTCCTGCCCTGCGCTGATATCCGAGCAGTGCAGATGAGCCGAGGGAAAGAGAAGACACGAGACGAGCAGACGAAGCCGCGAAATCGTCTCCACACCGTTCACGGTAATTACCGGCAAGAAAACCTCCCCCAATACCTCGTCAAGTGGCGAAACTCTCGCTCTGTGTGTGTGTCTTTATGTTATTCTGCCCAGGAAGAGGGTCTCCTCCGACGCACTTAACATCCTCCGGGACTATGGACCAATGGAGAGAACAGCAGAAAAGGGAGGAAAAATATGTAGATGGAAAATTAAATTTTGTCAAAAACGCCGAAATTTTTGAATAATTTCAAAATTTTCGTAATTTTGGGGATATTTTTACTCAATTTATGGTTGAAATGACAAAAATGGTCTTTTTGAAGAGACTTTCTAGAATATTTCTCGCTGCTCGGGACTATGGACCAATAGAGAGAACAGCAGAAAAGGGAGGAAAAAGATGTAGATGGAAAATTAAATTTTGTCAAAAACGCCGAAATTTTTGAATAATTTCAAAATTTTCGTAATTTTGGGGATATTTTTACTCAATTTATGGTTGGAATGACAAAAATTGTCTTTTCGAAGAGACTTTCTAGAATATTTCTCGCTGCTCGGGACTATGGACCAATAGAGAGAACAGCAGAAAAGGGAGGAAAAAAGATGTAGATGGAAAATTAAATTTTGTCAAAAACGCCGAAATTTTTGAATAATTTCAAAATTTTCGTAATTTTGGGGATATTTTTACTAAATTTGTGATTAAAATGACAAAAATTGTCTTTTCGAAGAGACTTTCTAGAATATTTCTCGCTGCAATGACCAAATTTTTAAGATTTTTCAAAAAAACGGCAGGAAAATCAAAAAAGTGACAAAAATTTTCGGTCCATTTGAGATTTCGTCGTTTGGTACAAAAATCTGCATCTTTTTCTCGATCGCGAGCCCTCGTCCAGGGATAACGTCGCCAGATGCGATTCGTCACGGTCGTTCAACTTCTTCCACCCTCATTATATCGACGAAATTGTATGAAAATGCAAGAAATAAGGGACGACGTAATTTGGTTCATGAAAAGAGATGAATTTGCGCACTTGTGGCTCTGTATTATGAATATATAGAGAAATCAACGGATCGGAGATGCTGGACCAGTGTCTCGATGTTCTTTTAGTTTTGCTCGGTTAACCACGCGCTCGCGGTCATGTGGTCACAGAAAATACCGCACGAAAGACGCACGAAGTAAAATGTAATCAGAGGAAGAGAGCGCGAGAAACGCGCGCGATAATCCCTTTTGCCGCGGGAAACGGTAGCGTCGTTGCTCGTGCATGGAGGCCTCGCACCAACGTCCAAATAACGCGCGCGTCCCTTTGACGCTGCATGGATATTAACGCCGCATTATGTATACACGCGGATGCTGGAGAAACGAGCGGTCCAGTGTGTCCATTTCGGAGTCACGCGTTACCGCGTCTGATGCTGGACCAAATATATCGCAGCTTCTAATACATATTCTATAGACACTTTACGCAAATTGACTAGAGCAGAGTTTCCTCGTCTTAGAGACTAAAAAAAATATTGAAAAATTGCCAAAAATCGACTTTTCCCCTTTTTTTTTACTCTTTCTTAAAAAATCGTCGCACACACTGATAATTAAATTGTGTTGAACACGGTGAACGAAATATTTTTGGATAATTTCAAAATTTTCGTGATTTTGACAATATTTTTCATTTCTAACGAAACTGTCAGCAAAATTTACGAGTGGAATGAAAAAAATTGTCTTTTCGAAAACTTTCTAGAATATTTCTCGCTGCAATGACATTTTTGTGATTTAAAAAAAAAAAAAAAAACGTTTAGACCCAACAAAATTTTCGGATAATTAAAAATAGAAATCATTTTTGGATGCAATTTCAAAAATTCCGTAATTTTGACAATATTTTTCATTTCCAACGAAACTGTCAGCAAAATTTGCATTTGGAATGACAAAAATTGTCTTTTCGGAGTCTTTCTAGAATATTTCTCGCTGCAATGACAAAATTTTTGTGATTTTTCAAAAAAAAAACTTTTAGACCAACAAAATTTTCGGATAGTTAAAAATAAAAATTATTTTTGGATACAATTTCAAAAATTCCGTAATTTTGACAATATTTTTCATTTCTCACGAAACTCTCAGCAAAATTCACAATTGGAATGACAAAAATTGTCTTTTCGAACAGTTTTTCTAGAATATTTCTTGCTGCAATGCATTTTTGGTGATTTTTCAAAAAGAAAAGTTTAGTCAAACACCAAAATTTTTCAAAAAACGATCCCCGTGTTCAAGTCTCAATTTTCTCGTAAGCACAAGCTCGAAAAGCAATAGAGCGGGCATTTTGGCGAGCATTACACGAAGACAGAAAGTGGACAGCGGTCATGACGCATTGCCGGACGAATTTGCGTACATGGTGTATCGCGGCGTAACGCATGGAGCAGAGCGTGGTGTGGATATGGTCGAGCGATGCGGACGGTTTTCGTAGAGCACGTTTCATAATGCGTACGCTATAAATAATAGACACACGCGAAATCGCTTTTGTATTCATATTAAGGGCGCAGCTATGATGCAGATACAGAGAGTTATCTCGAACGTGTGGCTCGTTTTGTTGCTCCTGCACGACGCACAAGACCGAATCGCTTCGATATTTTTTCTTCCTTTCGGGATTAATGGCTCGGACGTATTTTATTGTCGAACCTTCGCCTCTCTCGCTCTCGATACATTATTATTTTATTTCTTGGGTGCTATTCGCCTCGTGTTTGCACTGACCGCTGCCACGCACTTGATTTATCGCCAGAGGTTTTAAAAGTATAATAAACTATGTGACCAAAGTTTTAATATACAAAAGTTTGAATATATCATTGGAAGAATATTTGCGATACGAGCGAGTAAAATTTCTCCAGGGACCATTCGCTCTTCGTCCCCTCGGCCAGCCATTTAAATTCCGAAAAACTGCTGCCATTTTTTCTCGCTGCCCAATTAATCATTGATAAGAAGGGATGAAAAAACTTTCAAGATTCTTCAAAAAGCCCGTGTGGCTTCTTATCGCGGCGTATCGAATAAGCTCCCGGTCAATTTCAACGCGCGATGGTCACTGGCCCGTGGACCGAACGAATTCCCGTGGGAGTTTTACAGAAAACGCAGGCTGGAAAACATTTTCATCCCCTGGACAGCCATTCCAGGGTTTCGGAAAAAAAAACGTTACGGTTTTGCACACAAATTATGTAGTGCGAATGGAGAGTGAAAAAAATGGACTTTTTTTTCCTTTTTTCGACGCATCTCCGCACTGAGAGTTGAATTTTGTCAAAAAACGTCGAAATTTTGTTGAGCACTAAATATTTTTGGATAATTTCGAAATTTTCGTTATTTCGACAGTATTTTTGATTTTTAACGAAACTGGCAGCAAAATTTACGATTGGAATGACAAAATTTTATTTTTCGGCGATCGTCATTATTCTTGCGCTCCGGGCAAAGCGAGAAATTTCCCCAAAAACGTGAAATTCTCGTTTTTTTTCAAAATTTCAAAAATTTGATAATTTCGATGAGAAATTTTGAATTTTGAGATTCGAATCTCTCGATATTTTTCATAATCGACTAATTCCCACGGTATTTCCGATTTTTAATGAAACTGTCAGCAAAATTTGCGATTGGAATGACAAAAATTGACTTTTCGGAGAGACTTTCTAGAATATTTCTCGCTGCAACGCCAAAATTTTAGCGATCGCAATAAAATTTTCTTTTCTGGTTTTTCCAGCAAGAAGAAAATGGAAAAATATCGAATTCTCCCTTTCGCGCGTGTGTGTGTCGTGTCAAGGGGCTTGAAGCGCGGAAATAAGGATCGACGCGTCGCCTTTGAAGATTCACCGGAAAAGTAGAATTTTATTTTGAGCTCGAGACTTGGTTTTTTTTCGTGGTATCCAGAGCAGCTTCCCCAGCTCGTGTCAAAGTGTGTGGAAGGAGAAACTCGGGGTGGTGGATTTTCGGCCCCGTGACCATTATAGCGTAGCCGTAGGGGGTGTGACGACTCGGTATAGATTTGGCTTCGACGCATCGTTGTTATATACACAAAAATGTATATCTATATACACTAAAGTAACAAATAGATTGCGAGGTGGGGGTGTAAGGTTTGAGCGTAGCGGGTTCGGTGCGGCGAACCGACTTTCCGGAAGGGTCGATTGTTGACCGAAAAGTCGCACAATTTAAAAGGACCCCCGGCGATTTTTTTCCTGCTCCGCAACGTGTGTAGAGCGCGATGTGAAAAGAGACGGAAAAAAAACGAGAGAGAGGCCCCGAGGCTCGCTCCGCAACCCCGCGGTTTTGCTTTGCTGGACAAATTTTCTGCCCGGGCCACGTGCTTTCGTCCTCTTTTCGCTCGATCCTTTTTTTAGGTGCTCCCTGAGATCACTACGAACAAGCAATTATGTTGTTACGAGCTGTTTACAACGGGATTATTGTCGGTAGCATCTTGCGCCTCCGGCTACGTCTCGCACAAGAGCACTCGGATTTTTCTCTTATCATCAGTTCCTATTCCCTCAATTTTTCTTCATTGCTCATGGGCGATGAAAAAATAGATTTAAAATGAAGAATTTTTTATTTTTTACGAAATCGATCGAGAATTCGACGAAATTTTTTTTCCTTCCACATGATGTTTATTAATTAATTTTGGTTGACTAATTTGATTGATTGAATTCTGACAAAAAAGGTCGATATTTTTCGTTTCAGTTCCTTTTTGGTGAATTTTTCAACATTTTGCTCGTGGGCGATAAAAAAATCGATTTAAAATAGAAAATCGATCGAGAATTTGACGAAATTTTTTTCCTTCCACATGATGTGTATTAATTAATTTTGATTGATTAATTTGATTGATTAAATTCTGACGAAAAAGTTCGATATTTTTCGTTTCAGTTCCTTTTTGCTGAATTTTTCAACATTTTGCTCATGGGCGATAAAAAAATCGATTTGAAATAGAAAATCGATCGAGAATTTGACGAAATTTTTTTCCTTCCACATGATGTGTATTAATTAATTCCAATTGACTAATTTGATTGATGAAATTTTGTCAAAAAAGGTCGATATTTTGTTTGGATTCAGTTCCTATTTGCTGAATTTTTTTTTTTTTACGAAATCGATTGAGAATTTGACGAAATTTTTTTTCTTCCACATGATGTGTATTAATTAATTTTGATTGACCAATTTGATTGATCAAATTTTGTCAAAAAATGTCGATATTTTTCGTTTCAGTTCCTTTTTGCTGAATTTTTCAACATTTTGCTCACGGGCGATAAAAAATCGATTCGAAATAGAAAATCGATGGAGAATTTGACGAATTTTATTTTTTCAAAACTCCAGGAAATTCCCCGGTAATTATTTGTTGAAATAATGTGTATTAATTAATTTTAATTGTGTTGAATTAATTTCGATTGAAAATTGGGCTAGAAAAAGCAAAATTTGCGATTGGAATGACAAAAATTTGCATCCCGAAGAGACTTTCCAGAATATTTCTCGCTGCAATGACAAAATTTTGGTGATTTTTCAGAAAAAGTTCAGTCGAACGTGTCGAAAAGAATTTTTTTTTCAGCGATATAGAAAAAGGTGAAAGTTGAGTGCGTCGGTATGTTGGGAAGGGTGGATTCTCAATAAAAAATAATATTAACATGCAAATGGGTATAAGTCGGTGCGCGCGCGGAGACGCGCGCAATGACTTTTGTGGTTAGCGGGAGCTTAATTGAATGTGGCGTAAATAAATATAAATAATGTCGCGCGCGGCAAAAGTTGTACTCATGAGAATATCCATTAAGCCGATGGTTATTATTCGGCGCTGAATTACCCAGGAGAGAGGCGTGGGGGGGGTGCGGCGAAGATTCTCCCAAATGGAATGGTCTATGGGGCGGTAAAACCGACAATTTCTCTGGACGTTTATACATGCGATTCGCAAAGGTCGAGACTTCGATTAAGGCTTATTCCTTAAGGCCATTCCTTGTGTGCACTTTCGTCGCGCGTAAGATTTAGCCCTTCGTGCTGTGACTTTTCAACCAGCAAGGACCAGCAAATGGACACGCGGACTTGGCTGCGCCGCGTGTATATAAAAATGCAGTGTTGACGCGTGTGCAAGCGTGTGCGTATTCGAGCGTATACATTTATTAAATGTTGGCGCGGGCAAAGCGTGCCGAAAGGAATTGCCGCGCGCCGGTAGCCGCCAGGTTTTTTTTTTTTCTCCAACTTTTTTCCCTTTTTCTCTGCTGGCTTTCGCGAAGAGGATTAATTTGCGGTAGGGACACGCCATGAAAGACTTGCGGCCACTGCACGCCGCTACCGGTATATGAATCTTTAAGGTTTACCTTCGCGGCAATCGCATTCGCGGCCTCGCCGCGACTCCAGCTTCTCAAGCTTTTGCTACTGCGTGACGCGCACGGCCGCCCCCGCCGTCGCATGCGTTTTTCGATAAACCGCCGACTGGGATCACTGAAAAGAAAATTTTATTGCGAAAAATCGAAATTTTGTTGGAAACGTCGCGACGGAACGTTTTTTTGAAAAATCAAAAAAATTCGCTGGCAGTTTCGTTAGAAATCAAAAATATTGTCAACGAAAATTTTGCGAGTATCCAAAATCGAATCAAAACGAAATTTTATCGACGTTTTTCGATGAAATTTCATTTTCACACGGAAATACCGCGTCGCGACGCTTTGGACTGACGCACAAGGAGCAAAGAATGTCTCTCGCGGTTACGAGTTCCCAAAAGTGATCGTGTAATTCATTAAACTCCTCCTCCCCCGCGCGCATCCTCAAGAAAAAATATTCACTTCGTGGTATTCGCATAAACGGGTGACGCGCAGGGTGGCCCGTGATAATCATTTATTATGATCTGACGTGTGAATAATAAGTCGCGGCTTTTAAATGAAAAATATTTGACACTCTCGACCAGTCGCATAATGCAGAGCTGCATGTCCCTTATTAGGGTCGAAGCTGCGGATATGCTACAGTTTTTTCCAAGATTTCTTCGTTACTTATGCATCACGACGCTTCAAAGATTAAAGGATGACGTTGCATGGCGACGGTCAAATCTAAATGTTCGTTTTCACTTTTTCTTACATACGAAATGGTTCGCGAGCCCGAGTTCATTAAAAAAAGTTGTTACTAATTGACTAAAGAACAAAATATTCCAAATTCAAGATTGTCCGAGGTAATTTGTATTTTTTATATAAAAACCAAAATTTTAAAAAAATTTTACGACCGATTTTTTTGAAAAACTTAATAAAGCTTCTTCGATGTTGCATAAAAGCGTATGCAAAGTTTTAAGAGGCTTCGCCATTTATAAATCGAAATATTTAATGTTAAAAATTGCAACTTTTAACACGCGCTCTTTATGAGAAACTACTGAAAATTGTGATTTTTATAAATAAATATCTTGACTTTTACACGGTGAATCCTCTTAAAATTGCTCATATACTCTAAATTCAAGATTTTCCGAGATAATTTGTATTTTTTATATAAAAACCAAAATTTCAAAAATATTTTACGACTGATTTTTTTGAAAAACTCAATGAAGCTTCTTCGATGTTACAAAAAAGCGTGTGCAAAGTTTTAAGAGGCTTCGCCATTTATAAATCGAAATATTTAATGTTGAAAATTGCAACTTTTAACACGAGCTCTTGATGAGAAACTACTGAAAATTGTGATTTTTATAAATAAATATCTCGACTTTTACATGGTGAAACCTCTTAAAATTGCGCGAGCTGTTAGAAATCACAATTCCCTTTGTGTGGTGCAAATTTAAATGAATTCTATTCCTTTTTTCATTGATTTTTGAATTTTTTTCATTATCTTAGTCAAACTCGTGCTTGTCTAGGAAACGCTGGAAAGAAACAAGAAAATCTTTGCTCAATTGCCATGATATGACTTTTTAATTGCGCGAGGTATTAGAATTGACAATTTTCTTTGTGTGGTGCAAATTTGAAGGAATTCTATCCATAGAAAATGTTGAATACAACCTCCTTAATAAACGGATGCAAAACTCGCGAGAATCTCCGAGACACAATGCTCCATATGGTTTTGTGTAACTTTCACTCGCCCCGCGAGTGATTCACTCTGCCGCGCGGTCGATTCACCTCGTACTTTGGCTGGTTGCACACGTTCCTTCATTTGCTGCTGCTTGGGTTATGGTCCATTGGACCAGCTGTTAGCCCCGAGAAACGAAATACTTTGACCTCAGGACGATATCTCAAATGTCACCCACGAGAAACCCTCTTAACTGTCTCTCTCTCTGTTTCGTTCTTTCGTTTTTTCCCGCAGGAGCTTAACGTCCAGGCCATTGGAGCCCGGACCAGAACTTGTAGCTAAAGATCCGAGAATACGAGATCACCGCAAAGTTCGAGACTTTTTCATCCACATTTACGGATCCTCGCAAAATTGGATCCGAGTTATTTATCGCCAAAAAAAAAACTTTAAATTCAATGTTTTTTATACGGAAATGTGGGGCAAAATGGACCTCAAAAAAAAAGTCGTTTCCGGTCCAGAATTCACGAATTTCCGGTCCAAAGTCAAGTATCAAAAAATAATTCGAACCCAAAACTAAAAAAATTAATTGCTATTTCTGCAATTGCAATAAAAATTCTGCAATTAAGTAAAAAAAATGGAATAACAGAAACGACGCGTTTCGGGGAAATGTTTTTTTTGCTTCAATTCATTAAGCAGCTCGGATCGAGTTTCTATCGCCCTTTGACCTCCATTAGCGCCGGATTTTCGAGCATCGTTTGCCCTGTTAGCTCTTGATACACGAAGGATTTTATAAAATCCGTTATTTTGTCTCGATTTCTATAGAACTGAACAAGTTTTTATTTCGCTTCGATGTTTTTTTTTTCAGCTACTTTTATGGAGGTAAATCGCACTTTAGCGACGACGCAATCAAATCTCTTCATTTTATTCCGCGAATTCCACTCAATTCGAAAGCGCAATCTCTGTCCACTTTAATCACGCTTAATTGGTATTCCCGGGAAGTCTGATCCTCTCTGCTCCCCACCATGTTGAAAGATGGAGAAAAAACTTGACCAAAACGACCCACCACGAACGCTTCTATGCAGCTTTTTAATCCACAGTATTAAAGCAACAGAAATTAAAAAAAAAAAAACGGAGTTTGTGTGACTATTTTTTCACGGAAATGCATTCAATCAGGAAAAGCCGATTCGGAACTCAGCGCCAAAATCTTTAGAGTTTTTTTGACTAATTAGTTCGTATGCGGAAAATTCGAATCACTGAAAATGAAATTTAGTCGAAAAACGTCGATTTTTTTGTTTAAACAAATATTTTTAGATATTTTCGTAATTTTGACACGATTTTTTATTTCTTACAAAAGTGGCAGCAAAATTTACGATTGAAATGACAAAAATTTGCTTTCGGTGCAAACGAAAATATTTCGAGAGATAAATCTGGATCGGAAAAATGTTGAATTTATTGGATAATCTGGAGATTCTACGAGGCACTTTGACATGTGAGGATCGTAAGGATCGACACGAGAGTCTCGTTACGATCGTATGCGGTTGGACAATTCGCCGAAGAATTCGCGATAAAGCGACGAAAATTATTGCCTCACTTCGCGGTCGAAGCTGCTGAACTCTCTCGGACCTCCGAGAGCATCGAGCATAGCGAAAAGTTCACAAGCAAACTTTTGGTCCTGTGAGAAGTGTTCGCGCCGACGGTTTCTCTCTCCCTTTTTTTTTCTGCTGCCTGCGTGGCTCATTTTTACTGCAATCCGTGGTACACGCGTATACATATATAATAAACCTCGTATAAGCGTCCCGAGCAATTTGTTACGTGTCGTGTAACAACCCCTGACACCGACGACCTTACCAAGGTAGCTTGGGAGGGCATACACGAGCGCCTGCACGGCGATGGTTCTGGAATTCAATGAGCCTTATTCTCGGCTGCTCCCACGTCCGTTCAGTCGCCTCCACAGTTGCGTCTCGTAGAGTCATTCCAAAACCGCAAAACGTTGCTTTGGAAATATTTGCAAAAACTTTTTTTTTCCTCCCACAACATTCAATCGTATCGTCATTTTACGACACGCTCTCGGTTTTTCGTGGGCGTGTACGTCAAATCATCCTTTTGGATGCGAAAAAAAAAAAACAATCTTCTATCGACAGAATTCCTTCAAATTTGCACCACACAAAGGGCATTGTGATTTCTAACAGCTCGCGCTGTTAAAAAGTCATACCGTGGCAATTGAGCAAAGATTTTCTTGTTTTTTTCCAACGTTTCCTAGACGAGCACGAGTTTGACTAAGATAATGAAAAAAATTCAAAAATCTATGAAAAAAAGAATAGAATTCATTCAAATTTGCACCACACAAAGAAAATTGTGATTTTTAACAGCTCGCGCAATTTTAAGAGGTTTCACCATGTAAAAGTCGAGATATTTATTCATAAAAATCACAATTTTCAGTAGTTTCTCATCAAGAGCACGTGTTAAAAGTTGCAATTTTCAACATTCAATATTTCGATTTATAAATGGTGAAGCCTCTTAAAACTTTGCACACGCTTTTCTGTAACATCGAAGAAGCTTTATTGAGTTTTTCAAAAAAATCGGTCGTGAAATTTTTACGAAATTTTGGTTTTTATATAAAAAATACAAATTACCTCGGAAAATCTTGAATTTCGAGTATGTGAGCAATTTTAAGAGGATTCACCGTGTAAAAGTTGAGATATTTATTTATAAAAATCACAATTTTCAGTAGTTCCTCATCAAGAGCACGTGTTAAAAGTTGCAATTTTCAACATTAAATATTTCGATTTCTAAATGGGGAAGCCTCTCAAAACTTTGCACACGCTTTTACGTAACATCGAAGAAGCTTTATTGAGTTTTTCAGAAAAATCGGTCGTAAAATTTTTTCGAAATTTTGGTTATTATATAAAAAATACAAATTATCTCGTAAAATCTTGAATTTCGAGTATTTTGTTCTTTAGTCAATAATTAACAACTTTTTTTCGATGAACTTGAGCTCGCAGA
This sequence comes from Diadegma fenestrale, assembly GCA_037043255.1. Taxonomy (NCBI): domain Eukaryota; kingdom Metazoa; phylum Arthropoda; class Insecta; order Hymenoptera; family Ichneumonidae; genus Diadegma; species Diadegma fenestrale. The sequence goes on from CM073312.1 coordinate 3,600,227, forward strand.
CCATTTTGTACGTAAGAAAAACTGGAAACAAAAATTTAGATTTGACGCGTGGCCATACAACGTCTTTAGAAGAAAAAAAAAATTCACCCCGTGTTTGCAAAAACCGTCACGAAAAAAGGGCCGAGTCAGCGTGACTTTTGGCGGAAGGAGAAAAAACTCAACTATAAAAGAAAGTAGAGCGGGAAAGTGAAGGGATGAGGTGGAAAATGGGAAGGAAAAAAAAAGTTAGAGAAGCGTGAAGATTGATGCCTTTTGGTCATCTTGTCGAGTCACTGGACTTGGCCAGCGGCAGGGGAGGTCGAAAACGATCTCTCTACTTTGCTAGAGGATGCTTGGACGAAGCCGGGTGTAAAATGGACTTAATTCAGCGTCTCACGAGGTGAGTGACGAGGGTCCTAAACCACACTCTTCTCGCTATGTATATATATCAACATTTATATGTAACTAAAAGATGCTTTGAACGGGGAATGGAATTTCGAGTGTTATTGCAGCTCGTCCCTTCGATCCAATCTCCGACCTCGGGATCTCAATCTCATTCCTTGCTGCTCCTTGCGGTCTCGCTTTTTAATAGAGCAATCAATCAAAAAATCATTGGCTAGAAAAAAAAAAAAATTTCTCATCAAATTTCCGAGTTTTTTCAGTTTTTCCTGCTTTTCGATGAAACTTTTTCAGTCTCCGCGATCACGATTCGCAGAACGCATCAATAAACAGCATCTGTCGCGCGCCCCGCGCATTCGTCTACGAGAATATCGCAGGAAGCGCGAGATTTGCGTGCTGCATTTCGCGTTTTATGCTTCACCACCCCATCCCCAATTGCCAGCCCCTTTCTCGCGTTTATGCTCTGGTTTATGCTTCACACCAAGCGCGCACGATCTACATATCTCAAGCATCCACTTTCCGTCGACGCATGTGCACGATTTTTCTCTTTCTCATGTCTGTTTTACTTTTTTCTCACTTTTTTGGTACATTGTCAGGCTGTTCTCGTCCGTACGAATAATCGAGTGCGCCCTTCATTACGAGAATTCTCAATAAAGTTTTTCAAACTCGTAGATTTCGTGATACGATTCGTTGAATTTTTTTTCTCAACGTATGACTATGACGAAATTATTTTATTTGAGGATTCTTCGACAATTTTCTATGAGAATTCTTGACACCAAAACTAAAAATTTCCTCCTGTGAAGAAAAATTTCCTGATGTCAAGAATTTTTCGACATTTTATTTCCAATTTTCAACTTTCCCATCCAAACGCGTGAAAATTCGAGTCGCGTCTCGTTTATGAGTTGCAAAAAAATGAGTTTACGATTTTTCTTAAAAAATTTCGGCCCGCAGCCATTCTGGCAGTCTTCAAAAAAAATTCTAAATACATTTTTATTGGCAACTCGATTTTTGCAACTGTTTAACGAGACGCGACTCGAATTTGCACGCGTTTGGATGGGAAAAACGAAAATTGAACATTTTTCAAATTCTAAACGTCAGAAAAATTTTCCTCCTGTGAGAAAATTGTTAATTTTGATGCCAAATGAACGTTTGTACGAAAATTTTGAAAAAACCCTCAATAAAATCGTTTTTTGACCTTAAAGATTTGATTTTTTGGGATGGAAATTTTTGAAGGACTGTGTGGAGATTTTTTTGGTGTTGCTAGCGAATCAAAACGATTTGATGCTGCAACGAGAGAGATTCGAGTCTCATGTATATGAGGCATGACAGTGAATCAGAGGGCGCAGCTCAGCGAGTCGTAAAAAGCGTCCAAGCAACCCCCGCGCATTTCCTTGTCGTTTTCACGCTCTCGGCCAATCTCTATTTACACACGAGAATATTTATATATATATATATAGATCGCGGGATGAATTCACCCTGGTAACTAGTTTTGTCGCGCTCGCTGCTTCACCGTTTTTTCATTGCCTTTTTATCGATGTAATTTTGTAAAGCGTATGGCACTCTGCGCGCGAGATATCCGCAAGAGCGTCCGATATTACATTCTGCCCAGGAAAACAAAAAAAAACGCTATAAAAGAACGAAACAAAAAATTTGATAAAAAAAACGCAACTGCGCGGGCGAATCCGAAGGACTCTCGTCCGAGCAGAAAAGTCTCGTTGCCGCCGCAACGATCGTTGAACCCGGACCAGAGGCTTTATGAAACGGACGAAAAAGTGATGGAAAAAAAAGGCACAAAGAATTTTCGTGGTCACGTGGATCGTTGGCTTGAAAATTCACTCGAATTTCCCGCGAAAAACGTAAAATTCCGCCGAATAAATTAATTTTTTCAATAAAACACAAAATAAACGAGATTTTATCGATACTTTTTGTTGGAAACGGTCAACGGAACGTTTTTTTTTTGGAAAATCTCGAAAATTTCGTCATTGAAGCCAAAAATGTTCTAAAAAGTCTCTTCGGAAAGCAAATTTTTCGACAAAATTTAATTTTCAGTCCAATTTTCATGTTTCCTAATGAAAAGCAGGTGAAAATCCGTGTCACGAGGATGCAGAGTGAATTCGCTCTTGAGATGGGGACAACGAACGCGAGAAACGTGACGCTGCATCGATTCTTCTCGGATGTTCCGGAGCAGGGAGGGTGAAAATGGGTTTTGAAGTCAAAAGAGGCGACTGGACAAAAAATGCTAAAAAAAATAATCCAGAAGATCTTAAAAAGTTTTTTTTTCACACACTTTCGAGTCTCGGGATGAAATAAAAGTCTCGTGACCCAATTTCCACCCTTTTGATCGTCCGCAATTATCGTCGAGACGCCGCAACCACAATGTGTTCTCGATCGCGTTTAATAATCACACAAAAACATCAAACACGCACCGCGCGCGAGATTCTTGCACGCCTACGAAATTTTATTCGTTCCAAGTCCTTCTGACTCTCGGTTTGATATTTATCGGGCAAAGTTGATTCACCCGGTGAATATGTTGCGGACTCTCCAAGCAAAACATTTGCTCGTACGTCAAACTGCCGCGTAATACGTACGCGATGTGGATCACGGAGTACGCGTTCGGGGCTGTTTCGATTATCTGCACGCATCTGCATGGTGCATCGCACGGATCATGAAAACACGCACCCCAACCTTGAATTCAAGGACGTTCGAATTCACATAAATTCTCACGATGGCCTCAAAAGCACTGAACAAGAAAAAAGTGGACGCTATAGCACGGTAATCGTATTTTTTTTACCTGTTCCGTTAACCCGGGGTCCTGGAGACCCCGATTTTGAGAAATTCATATCTCCGGTAAAATTGAACGAAAAGGGCTCATTTTTTTTTTGGTTTTTTGATGCAGAACTTGTCAGAGTCTCGGGATGAGACACTGAGAATCAATTTTTTTCAAAAAACGTCGAAATTTCGTTGAACACTAAATATTTAAAAACTAATTATTAATGATTAAAACACTAATTATTAATTATTGAAACACTACTTATTAAAATTGAACGAAATGGGCTCATTTTTTTTTGGTTTTTTGATGCAGAACTTGTCAGAGTCTGGGGATGAGACACTGAAAATTAAAATTTGTCAAAAAAAACGTTGAAATTTTATTGAACATCAAATATTTAAAACACTAATTATTTAAAAACTAATTATTAATGATTAAAACACTAATTATTAATTATTGAAACACTAATTATTAAAATTGAACGAAATGCTCATTTTTTTGGTTTTTTTATGCAGAACTTGTCAGAGTCTGGGGATGAGACACTGAGAATTGAATTTCTTCAAAAAACGTCGAAATTTTGTTGAACGATAAATATTTAAAACACTAATTATTTAAAAACTAATTATTAATGATTAAAACACTAATTATTAATTATTGAAACACTAATTATTAAAATTGAACGAAATGGGCTCATTTTTTTGGTTTTTTGATGCAAAACTTGTCAGAGTCTGGGGATGAGACACTGAAAATGAAATTTTGTCAAAAAAACGTCAAAATTTTGTTGAACACTAAATATTTTTGGATAATTTCAAAATTTTCGTTATTTTGACGATATTTTTGATTTATAACGAAACTGTCAGCAGAATTTACGATTGAAATGACAAAAAGTTGCATTTGGAAGGGAATTTCTAGAATATTTCTTGCTGCAATGACAGAATTTTTGGGATTTTTCAAAAAAACGTCTAGTTGCGACGTATCCAACGAAATATCGATCTTTTCCTGCTACGAGATTTTCTTTTCAGTGTCAATATTACTTGTGGCTGCGTGCGGTAAGCAGACCCAGGTGGAGGGTGCACCGAGTTTGCCCCTTGAACACGAGTCCACTAAATCAATCCATTGTCACACGTGTGGCCTCGATTCCTCTCTGCTCTGGCTCGCTCTGCTCCGTTCGAGTGAAGCAGGTTGACTCACCTTGTTGTACAGCGCGCGATGCGACAAAGGGACGCCCTTCCTGGTGTCAGTGACGTGCGTGCTCGGCGAGGGATGATTTTTTGGGTCATCAGAATCTCCAGAACCAAAAATCGAGTAAAAAAAATGATCAAATTTCAATTTTCAGCGAATTTTTTGGAAAACTATGAAAAAAAAATTTATCGCAGAAAAAAAAACACAAAATTCGAAAACTTTTTATTTTTATATCGCAGAGAAAATCGAAGATTCATTTTCAAATTTATTGTTTTCGATCCATCGCGATCGTCGAGAATTCTTCACGCTCTTTTTTCCTCCGATTGATCTTCCACTCGCTTCCCCGCGAGACATTCGTTTACAGTTATTTTCTTGTACAAACGATGACGAAGAAAAGGGGCGAGAGAGCGCGGGGAAGCTAAAATATGAGAAAATTTATTTCTAGCGGACATTTTTAAAATGGATTCAAAAGTGCGCGCGCGGCTATGATTTCTATGAGACGTAATAACGTTACGCTGATTTATCGCCCGTTTAACCCGACCCGATCAACATCCCGCGCGACAGAATGAACATTGACGCGCGACGAGAAAGCGAGAGACGATGAAAATGGAAAATAGAGAGATGGAGAATCGAGCAGCCTCCGTAATATCGTTTAACCCGGGCATTGTCCAAGTTCAAACGTATGTAAAGCTGGCGTGACGATCGTTGACGGACGCGGGTCGTGTGCCTTTTTCTATATATAGATATATTCATATATCTATAAATTTACAATTGCTATTATATTTCTCGAATGGAAGGTATGAAGCGAGCGATGAGAAAGAGGACCTCGCACGATGAGGTCGTTTCCTTATTGTGTTTGCGCCTCCCGCATCCACATGAGGCCCGATCCTCAGGTACTTTGGGACCATAATCGAGTGTATATATGAAATAACGTTGCGGCAGGCTTCGAAAGCCTCTTCGAGTTTTGTTGTCACTAAAAACATCATGAGAGTTTGACTAAACGTGTTTGGTCATCTGCCTTCCGGAATTTCACACTGAAAATGAGATTTTGTTGAAAAAAATCGATATTTCGTTAGGAATAAACGTTTTTTTTGAAAAATCACTAAAATTTTGTCATTCCGGCAAGAAAAATTCTAGAAAGTCTCGTAGGAAGGCAAATTTTTGTCATTCTAATCGCAAATTTTGCTGACAGCTTCGTTAGAAATCAAAAATATTGTCAAATTTACGAAATTTTCGAAATTTTCCAAAAATTTTTGGTTCATTGTCGTTAAAAATGTCGACGTTTTTTGACAAAATTTTATTTTCAGTGCAGGCAACAAAGGGCTTGACTGGAGGGAAAATTTTGTTGGAAAAAATTGATATAAATTCGCGACTTGACGTTTTTTTTGAAAAATCACAAGAATTTTGACGTTGCAGCAAGAAAAATTCTAGAAAATCTCGTAGGAAGGCAAATTTTTGGCATTGTAATCGCAAATTTTGCTGACAGCTTCGTTAGAAATAAGAAATATTGCCAAATTTACGAAAATTTTTAAATTTTCCGAAAATATTTGGTTCATCGTCGTTAAAAATATCGACGATTTTTGACAAAATTTAATTTCCAGTGCAGGCAAAAAAAGTCTTGACTGGAGGGAAAATTTTGTTGGAAAAAATCGATTTTTGGTTGGATACATTCGCGACTTGACGTTTTTTTGAAAAATCACAAGAATTTTGTCGTTGTAGCGAGAAATATTCTAAAAAGTCTCTTTAGAAATTCAATTTTTGTCATTCCAATCGCAAGTTTTGCTGACAGTTCCGTTTAGAAATGAAAAAAATATCGATGTTTTTTGCCAAAATTAAATTTTCGCATTTGCAGCTCCGAGCGATCGAATATCGTGCGTGCATTTTGTTTTTGTTTAATTTTTTGTATCCCCAAAGAAAAAAAAGTCCAAGGGAGATAAAATTAGAAAAGAAATTGCCGAGCAGCGACTTTTTTTTCTCTTTTTTGGGCAAGGCGATATCGTAAAGTTTGCCGCGAGGATGCATCTCGAGGGTTTATTCTCTTGTCGCTATCTCCGGAATGAGGAGCACCTTTCAGGCTTTATCTCTGCCTATTATTTGGAGAGTCTCGCGTTGCGGCTTCTAGAGCTGTTTCGAGGCTACTGCAGGTTTTTGGTCCTTCGCGTCTCGTTTTATCCACAAGCAACCCCGGCGACTCTTCTCGTCCTGTGCATGGACTATCGAGCAAGAGGCGCGCTCTGGTCACCCGGCAGTCGAGTCGCGTTCTTGGTTTAATGGACGACAATTAAAAGCCGCGCAGCTTCCGGGGCAAGAAGCTCGTCGACGTAACTAATTGTCGGAAGGAGATACCTTTTTATTTTGCCTTATCGTCCTGCCCCTCGAACTTATCGTCGACCGGCGCGGCTCTGAATCGCAAGTAGATTTTTTAACAGCTTCATGTGACTTTTTTTTTCTGTTCATTAGTTCGTGAATTCAAAAACTAAGTTTTTTCCTTAAAAAATAAAAATTTCCTGACGTTTAGTTAATTTGCGATATTTAATTAGCAATTTTTAATCAAGTTTCGTCAAAAAGTTGCAAAAATCGAGTAGCAAAAAAAAATGTATTTAGGATTTTTTTTGCGGACAGCCAAAAAGGCTCTGAGTCGAAATTTTTTGGGAAAAATCCTAAACACATTTTTTCGCAACTCATAAACGAGACGCGACTCGAATTTCCACGCGTTTGGATGTGAAAAGTAAAAAATTGGAAATAAAATTTCTCAAATTCGTGACGTCAGAGAATTTTTCTTCACAGGAGGAAATTTTTGGTTTCGGTGTCGAGAATTTTCATACGAAATTATCGGAGAATCCTGAATAAAGTAATTTTGTTATTAGGAGCACGTAAAAATCGATAATCAGGCTCCTTTTTATTTTGATGATATCGCTCGACGAGTTACTCATCACCGTGAGAACATGGCGAGAACCCGATCGTGATGGGATTCACACATACGATTAAAATAAAAGGGCGGAGCCCTTAATTAGCATTTTATCTCTCGTAACGCGAGCTGTAATTATGGATACAAAATAAATCCAGATGTGCGAGGCTCTAATTTACATAAATTTATATGTGCACGAATGGAGGGAAGTTTTTTTTTGTATTTCATGCTGGTGTTGGTGAGGATTGACACACGAACGCGTGCCACAACATCAGGGGATGCGTGACATCCGTTCGTTATCGGATAAAATTCATCTGCCGCGATGTGTTTCACCAAAATGTGGGAAAATTTGGTTAAATCGAAATTCCATTAAAAAACAACCAAAAAAGCATCGAATATTCGATCACGTTGAATTTGCCACGCTCGCGATATTCGATAACGTGAATAAATGCAAAAATCATGCCGTTTTTTACATTTTTAACGGGGCGTTTTGTAACAACAACGAAAAAATGGATCGGGCGTTAAAATGTCCGTCAAAGGGCCAGGGTCTCAATTAACCTGTCCATTTTCCTTCAACGCGCTCTCGCACCTTTTCATCTCTCACGCCACTCACGATCGCTACACCAAAAAGAGTGACAAGTTTTGCTCGACTGTCCGATATAAAATCGCTCGAGGTGTATAAAAGGTATTTAATTAAAACGACAAGCACCTCGCAAACAAAGAGACTCTGTATTAAATCAAAAAGCACCATGAACGCGAAACGGTTTTGACACGGTTTCAACATCAAAGTTACAGTCTGGAGGTGGCATTCTTCTTTTTTTATTTATTTATCGTCCTTTGTATTGCTCGATCATTGTAAACGCGAATAATTTTTCATTAGTTTAAGGACGTTTTTGTTTTCAGTTTTTCTCACATACAAAATGGCCTGCGAGCCCAAGTTCATTAAAAAGAAATTGTTACTAATTGACTAAAGAACAACGTACTCGAAATTCGAGATTTTCCGAGTTAATTTGTATTTTTGATATAATAACCAAAATTTCGAAAGAATTTTACGACCGATTTTTTTGAAAAACTCAATAAAGCTTCTTCGATGTTGCATAAAAGCGTGTGCAAAGTTTTAAGATGCTTCACCATTTATAAATCGAAATATTTAATGTCGAAAATTGCAACTTTTAACACGAGCTCTTGATGAGAAACTACTGAAAATTGTGATTTTTATAAATAAATATCTCGACTCCTACACGGTGAATCCTCTTAAAATTGCTCATGTACTCTAAATTCAAGATTTTCCGAGTTAATTTGTATTTTTTATATAATAACCAAAATTTCGCAAAAATTTGACGACCGATTTTTTTGAAAAACTCAATAAAACTTCTTCGATGTTACGCAAAAGCGTGTGCAAAGTTTTAAGAGGCTTCACCATTTATAAATCGAAATATTTAATGTTGAAAATTGCAACTTTTAACACGAGCTCTTGATGAGAAACTACTGAAAATTGTGATTTTTATAAATAAATATCTCGACTTTTACATGGTGAAATCTCTTAAAATTGCGCGAGCTGTTGGAAATCACAATTTTCTTTGTGTGGTGCAAATTTAAAGGAATCCTATCCTTTTATTCATTGATTTTTGAATTTTTTTCATTATCTTAGTGAATCTCGTGCTTGTCCAGGAAACGCTGGAAAGAAACAAAAGAATCTTTGCTCAATTGTCATGGTATGATTGCAATTTCGTTCGAGTCGTTATTTTCCTTCTCTCTCGCTCTTGGTTGCTTTCTCTACCGATGCAAAAGTCGAATACTCGGAGCATAGCAAAGCATAGTACACCATAAACGAGAAAATTGAATTCTCGTGCCGGATCGAGAGTCTCTGACGTTCGATCCTGCTGCTCCCCTTGCGCACATCGCGCTGTTTTTTTTTCTTTCTCCTCACTCTGCTGCTCTCGCTCTCCTCACATTTCACAATCAACTTGTCTGTAAACGGACGAGGGACGATAGAGAAGTACGTCGTCGTAGTTCGACTACTATGGCATCAGATGGTCCCTCGTAGGCGCGAAATGAAATCGCAGGAATGTAACGAGTCGGACGTTTCGGGACGATCGCCAATACAAGTCTCACTCGACTGACGTCCAGAACATGCACGTAAAACACAGCCATCTATATGTATGCACCAATATCGGGGGAGAATAAACGATCAAATGAAAAAAATACGTCGAAAAGCGAACATGAGCTGATTCCATCATCCTTGGAGTGAGTAAAATCATACAAAGCAAAAATGGGCTCAAATTCGAGACAATCGGTGAGCAGAAAATTCGGTAAAAATCAAAAAAGCCAAAAATCTGAGAATTTTTCATCGACTGCTCCGCATTATCGCGAACTCTGCAAAAAATAAAAATTCAAAATGGGCCCAAATTCCAAAAATCGGTATCGACGAAAATAATTGGCAAAATAATCCAAAAAAATCGGTTAAAAAAAAGAAAAACAGAAATTCACGCCACTGAGAGAAATTTTTATTTTCTGTTTGGCATCATCGTGAACTGTGCGAATTGCGGAAAGTCAAAATGGGCCCAATTTCCAAAAAATCGGTTGGCGAAAAATATCGATAAAAAATTGCTAGAAAATTTGGAAAAATCGGTTGAAAAAATGACGAAAATCGAACCCGATTCGGTGCATTTTTTCTGCTGCTCCGCATGATTGTGTAAGTACGAAAAAAAGGAGGGAAATTGGGTCAAAATTTGGAAAAATCGGTAAAGGAAAGAACAAAAAATTTATTTTTTAAAAAAATCTCAAGAAATTGGATAAATTTTGATCCGCTGCGATAATTCCCGATTTAAACGTGATATCCGGACTTTCTTTTCAAGGATATAACGAGAAAAGATTGAATTTGGCAAAGTCGTCGAGAATGAGCCTCGCTGGGTCCATTTTCGAAGAAAATCTCCGTGCGATATCAAACTGCATGCGAGAAAAGTGTTTTCCTCTCTGCTTGCTTTTCAGTCGCTTGCTTTTTCGTGCTCTGGAGCGTCACCTCTATCTCCCCCCCCCCCCCCCCCAACCGAAACACATGCCTCATCTCGTCTGCCGGTCTCAGCATCTCTCTCGGTTGGATAAACCATCAGTCACACCCTGCGACTTTTATTTCTCGCAATCATGCTGCTCCGTGTGTTTCTAGTAAATTCGTTTTCGGATTCTGCACTTTTCCTTATTCTCTTCCTTCCGTACGCAGACACATCGCGTATACATGAGACTTTTGTATTTATTAATAATACACGTGTACAGGGTACCCCAAAAATCCGATTCACCGAGAGCCCATGAGAGTCTCACGGAAAACTCGATTTTATCGAAAAAAAAACGTTTTTTTGAAAAATCCCAAAAATTTTGTCATTGGAGCAAAAAATATTCTAGAAAGTCTCTTCGGAAACAAATTTTTGTCATTCCAATCGGAAATTTTTAATTTACCCAAAAAAAATTGCCTGTTTAACAAAATTTCGACGTTTTTTGGCTGAGGATTTGATCAAATTTGAGCTTCAGGAGCAGAAATTCGTAACAAAAATTTCTCTTCACCTTTTGGTTGTGGAATTATTGTCGAATTTGGTGTGGTCGTGACTTTTGGGACTCCTGTATAAAGAAACTCGGGCATTTTGAGTTGTTCATTCTTTCGTCCATAGCTGCTCGGTATATAGAGTGACGCGCGAGTGCTATGAGAAAAGAGAATCGTGTGATATGAGCCAAAAGATCGCATGAGTTTATATATTTCTCTTTCTCTCGTTTTCGTCGTTCCTCTCGCGTTCGCTCTGTTTCTTTCAATGTCTTTCGTCATAGCTCGACGCCTTCTTGATGGCAGAGCTCGGGCTTTATTGCGCGACGTAAATGGCGACTGTGTTCGCCGTCGACGACGACGAGGACGAGCCAAACACAGTGTGCGGCGCGTCTAGCGCTACTGATTGAAAGAAAATCGTTTTCCTGCTTTTGTTCTCGTCGCCAGGATCAGAGAAATGAAAATTTTTCCTCGTTTTTCCATGAGACAAAATTTCGTTTTTTCTACCGACTAAAAATGATTAATATCCCGTTTTTTATAGTTTTAACGAATTTGTTTACTTGTTTTTCGACTCCTGCATTAAAAAACCAAAAAAATGAGCCCAACTTGAACGCTTTTCGTTGAATTTTGCCGGAGATATGAATTTTTCAAATTTGGGGTCTCTATGACCCATGATTATGGGAAAAGGTAAAAAAAGGGTGAAGAAAAATGCGAAAATATTCAGAATTCTTTCACTGACAAGGAAATTTAGTCGAAAATCGTCGATATTTTGTTGAACACGGTGAAATAAATATTTTTGGCTCCAATTTCAAAATTTTCATAATTTTGACAATATTTTTGATTTCTAAAGGAACTGTCGGCTAAATTTACGATTGGAATGACAAAAATTTCTTTTCGAAATGGGCATGAATTAAATATTTTTGGATCATTTCAAAATTTTCCTTATTTTGACGATATTTTTGATTTCTAACGAAACTGTCAGCCAAATTTACGATTGCAATGACAAAAATTTGACTTCTGGAGAGATTTTCTAGAATATTTCTTGCTCCAATGACAAAATTTTTGGGATTTTTGAAAAAAAAAGTTTCCTCGCGAACGCATCCAACGAAATATCGAATTTTTTCAATAAAATTTTCTCTCCAGTCAAGCCATCGGTTGCATGCACTGAAAATTAAATTTTGTCAAAAAATTTCGATGTTTTTTAACACGATGAGCCGAATATTTTTGGAAAATTTCCGAATTTTCGTGATTTTTACAAAATTTTTTATTTCTAACTGAACTGTCAGCAAAATTTACGATTCGAATGACAAAAATTTACTTTGCGAAGAGACTTTCCAGAATATTTCTTGCTGCAATGACAAAATTTTTGAGATTTTTCCAAAAAAACGTTCAATTTTTTTCTCAGTGTTGATTCATTCGATCGACTTTGAATGGCCTGTAGAATTTTTTGTAAAAATTCGTGAAAGATCGATTGAAAAACGCCCTTGACATGTATCCTCGTATTTCCGGGGACCCTTTTGGCATACGAAAACGAGAAATGGCCAACTTCCGGTTGGTCATTTCAACTGGGCGAGGAGACACACAAGCAGCTTAATCCACTCGAACAGTCTGCCATCATTTTTCCAAACGCACTATTTCCTCTCGTGTCTTTTTTGTCCGTCCCTTACGCGTCTCTGTTCTCGGTCATTTTGGCCCTTTATTCTACCAAAATGATGGATGCAAGTGTCCTGCGATCTATCTGGTCACATTAGAATTTCAATGAGTCTGGACCGAGGATGAAAAAAGTGAGTCTGGGAGGTCGGACGCTGGCCAGTGGCGAAGAATATTCGAGCGTGACTATCGCGGAGCCGAAAGGGATGCTGGACGAAATAAAAATGTAGCCGGAGAAAAATAAAATATTCCTTAGGCCCGACAGACTCATCGCGATCTTTCGCGTTGCTCCGCGCAGCGCGGGCCAAATCCCGTGCATAGAGAATGGGATAAAAAATTGGACAACATCCTTCCGGACTGTTTCCTTTTTTTCCAAAGCTTTTTGCATCCCAGTGGACACGAGAAAAAACTCCAAAGAAAGCCAAGGAACAGGCTCACAATGCCAAATCTAGCATTGATCGATTGCCTCCTATTTCCCACTGAATCGAAAGATTATGCATCGCATAAATACGCTATTTCGTCTCCCAAATATACCAAAACCTCTACATATTTTCTCTATTTTTTATCCCCTCCGGCCTCATCTAATGACTCTATCGATCAATCGCCATTGCTTGGACGGATAAATCGCAATTTGTCCAACTAGCACGACCAAATTAAGCCAAAAGCTCGTTTCCGAGATTCCATTGCGTTTGCACCCCTAAAAATAATGCCGAAATATTTCCAGAACTTGGTTTCATTACTTTTTCACTCTCCTTTGAATTTTGCATTCATTTGACCTTTTTTTTTACCTCCAATTTTAAAAAATTCATATCTCCGTTAAAATTTAACGAAAATCGTTCAACTTGGGCTCGTTCTTTTCGTTTTTTTATGCAGAATCACGTGAGCCCGGGGCAATTTTGCTCGGAGTGAAAAATCAGTCAAAAATTCGGTAAAATGAGGAAAGCCGCGGAATCAAAAGTCGCCTCGGGTCATTTTGACCCTTTTCCATAAATTTCCCATTAAATTTTTATCAAATTTTGTTTTTCATCGGGAAAAATTGTTATCAGTTAGTTCAAGGTCAAAAAAAGGCTCACGAACTTTTTCAAAAGTTTTAAAATCATGGAAAAGCGAAATAAACGAACGAGCCAATTCAAAAGGGAAAAAGGAACAAAAATGCAACAACCAGGGTTGCTGACGCGAGGGTGCATCGAAATGCACATCAAGGACGATCGTCCCTACCGAGGAGAATCCACGACGTCGGCGAGACATCGGAATTCCACTTCCGGTGCGGACGAGTTCGCCACCTGGTGAATAACTTGATGATGATTATGATAAAATGCGCGATGAGCATCGACGCGTGACACAGAGACGCGAGTGATCGCAAAATGCACAAATTAATGAAATTCATAAGAACGCACACGCTTAAATTTTTTTTTTTTTTCGTCTTTTCTCGTCCCCCTGCGAGAATTTTTTTCTCCTTCTTCGTGCACCATTACCGGCTCTTTTTTCTTCGATTCATTTTTATCAACGGTGCGTGCGAAACACGTGCGACGATCATTACGCGGACTCGACGTTTTGTTATTGTTCTCGATGACCGTCGAGGAAGAAACGCCAGAGCGGAAGGAAACGAGAAAATCCAATAAATCTCATTGAAACTTTCTCAAAAAAAAAAAAAAACGTACAACGTGATTTTCCTGGAATCGCGGAGCTGATACCATTCGAGATTCACCTGATTCGTAATCACGACGTCCGAGAATCAATCCGACGAACACGAGAGATATGAATTTTATAGTTTTTGTTATCTATTCGCTTAGATCGACGTCGATACCGAGAAAATCATTGCACACCGATGAGTCTGTCGTAATTGCTCGACGCGAACCAACAGCTCGATAAAATAACTCGAAATTCATAGTTTCTTATCACTGAAATGAAAATTTTGTTTAGAATTCACAAAAATGTTGTCATTGCATCAAAAAATATTCTCGCAATCGAAAATTTAGCTGACAGTTCCGTTAGGCATGAAAAATATTGTGGAAAGATCCAAAAACATTTTGTTCACCAGTTTCAACAAATTTTCGACGTTTTTCGACAAAATTTAATTTTCAGTGCAATTAAAACTGTCAAAACAGAATTTTTTCCGTGAATTTGCGATTGACAAAGTTTAATTCTTTTTTCTATGGGATTTCAGCGATAAAAATCCAGAGATAAGACGCCTGCGATAACCGAATCACATCCATATCAATCGCGATGTCGAGCGCTGTGTATAAAAACACGAAAACGTTGGAGTCTCGCACAAAAAGTTTCTCATAATCGCACGATGGGCCGGACCGCATTTTTCTTCGCACTGAGTCTCGTGCTCGTCGTCAATTCGGCTCTCAGATCGTCAGCATCACCGATCAACAATAATGTTGAAGATCTCGATAATCGGCCCATACTTTTGAGCGAATTCGAGGGCTTGTCGAACGATGAAACGGTAAGTACGGTCGAGCCTGAAATTACTCAGCACGAAAAATTCCAGAAATCGCAATTTTAATTGGGTCGTTCGTTTCGTTGGCTTAGAATGATTGAAAAAAATTGAAAAAATTCGTGAGCCTTTTTCAAACCCTTGACTAATTGATAAAATTTTTTCCTATTGAAAAAAAACGAAAATTTATAAAAAATTTCATGGAAAATATGGAAAATGCATTTTTCACGTTTTTTCAACGTTTCGCCGCATTTTTTACTGATTTTTTTCACTTGGAGCAAAGTTGCCCCAGGCTCTTGTGATCCTGCATCAAAAAACGAAAAGAATGAGCCCAAATTGAACGTTTTTCGTTGAATTTTACCGGAGATATGAATTTTTCAAAATTTGGGTCATTTTGACCCCGGAATAGTTGAAAATAAAAAAGTTAACGTTGCAGGGTTAAGATTTTGTGAAAAATCTCTGTTTTGTAGGCAAAATGGAACGATAAGATTTCGGCTAGTCACTTCATCGGCGATCTTGTCGTTGGCACGAGACGCGATGACGAAGTCGTAGCGCAAAACACATTCGAATTGATAAACTCGTCACCCGACGTTTCCAGCAAGACGCTGTATTATTATTCAAGTGGTAAGAACTTCTTACCGATTGTTTGGAATTTTTTGGTTTTCTTCGTGTCCGTCTATTGACACGATTGAAATTAATGATCCTGATCGAGTGAACGTTATTTTAAAAAGTGAGCCAATAAAAAAAAAAAAATCGTCCAATTTACGAGAGAAATTTTCGTGGCACTTGATGCTCGATTTTATTTCGACAGGTATTTTCCATTACTTGAGCATTCGGAACGAGGAAGGAAGTTACTTGGTGGCGTGCGACACTCCCGACACTTTGGGCTCCAAGCTCGCCGAGGTCAAAGTTCGTCTTGCACCCAATTCGAGAGCAGCCTTCACAGTTCTGGCTGCGTCCCATTAATTTGTCCAGGATTCTTCGATAATTTTGTACGAGAATTCTTGACGACAAAACCAAAAATTTCGTCCTGTGAAGAAAAATTTTCTGACGTCACGAATTTGAGATATTTCATTCACAATTTTCAACCTTTCACATCCAAACGCGTGGAAATTCGAGTCGCGTCTCGTTTGTGAGTTGCAAAAAAATGTGTTTAGGATTTTTCTCCAAAAAATTCGACTCACAGCCTTTCTGGCCATCTGCAAAAAAAATCCTAAATACGTTTCTGCGTGCAAATCGATTTTTGAAACTTTTTAACAAAACTTGACTAGAATTTCCACGAGTTTAGATGGAGAAAATTATAAATCGCAAATTAAATTTCTCAAATTTTTAACGTCAGAATTTTTTTTTTTATATCAGAAAACTTTTAGTTTTGGTGCCAAGAAATTTTTCAAAATAACGAATAACGAGCGGAAACGATTCGTGCAGCGTTTCGAATAATTAATTAATTGGCACGAAATAAAAATGCACAAAAAACCACAAATTTACGAAGAAAAACAATTTTTTAAATGAAAAAAAACTCCCAACTAGGGTTTAAAGTTTTTTAAGAAAATTTGCAGTGACTTTCGTCACGTTCTTGTGTAATAGAAAAATATTGGGATCCAAGAAGCACGAGGGAAAAGTTTTCCTAGTGCTGCAAGGCGCGATGTATTCGAGCGGCGGATTTATGTGCGGATAGACGTTTTATATGGCCGGCGACTGCGGCCGAACGACATGGAATCTGACAGAAAATCACATTTCGAATAAAGCTAGTCGCAGGCCGTAAACTCGAGATAATTAAATTATGGAAATAAAAAAATATAAAAAAGAGAGCGAGCGTAGGAAGGAGAACAAAAAATGGAAAAGAAAGCAAAGGCGCGAGGGCAACGCGCGAGATGGACACGAAGGGGATGACTGCGTGAGAGAAATTCGTTCGAGAAGACGCGCGAGAAAGCGTTATAGCCGCGCGTGAGCAAGAAAAATCGTAAAACCAATCCGACCGACAAATCTGTATAATGTCCCGTGATCTTTATCGCCTCACCCGCAGCATCCGCAGCATCCACAAGGATAAATAATATATATAGATATATTAATACCCAGACGAAACAATTTCATACATCGCCATATAAGAATTACATAAATATATATATTCACGTGAATCCTAAATCCAGGACGAGACACATTTCGCCGAAGGATTTATCAGGCAAGGATTTTATATCCGAAATTCGATGCACTCCTCCATTCATCTGAATTTTAACGATATCCATGAAAATCTATTCCGTTGGTGTAGAAAAAAAAAAATTGCATCTCTGAGCCCTTAAGGAATAGCTGGATTTGAATCTTTCGGCAAAAACTTAGCCAGAAAATGCAATTTTTCGGAATAGGAAAAATTTCGGGAGCATGGCATTTTTCAATCGATCGAAAAAAATCATTTCGTTGTGCAGAAACGAAAAATACGTTTTTTTTTATCGATTTTGGGTTTGGATCCTAAAAAAAGTTGTTTTTTTTTTAAATTAAACGTTTTTAAATCAATTTTTTTTTCAGTTTCAAAAAAAAAACAAGATTGCATCTCTGAGCACTTGGAATAGCTGGATCGAAATCTTTTGGCAACAACTTCGCCAGGAAATGTTAAAATGCAACGTGCATTAGGTTCATAGGACTCTGTGCACTTTTTCGAAATGGGAAAAATTTCGGGAGCATGGCATTTTTAAATCAATCGAAAAAAAATAATTTTGTTCTGGAAAAAGGAAAAATACGTTTTTTTTTTATCGATTTTGGGTTTGGATCCTAAAAAAAGTTCTCTTTATCGTCCTGATCAAATTTTTCACAAGAATCTTGAAATCTGATCGAGAAAAAAAGGAATTTCGTTGCATTTCAGCGATGCATCGATTTTTTTTCAAATGACGCGTTTTTAAATTAACTTTTTTTTCAGTTTCAAAAACTATGAAAATTTTCGCATCGATTTTGGGTTTGGATCCGAAAAAAAATTCTCTCTATCGTCCTGATCTAATTATTCATGAAAATCTTGAAATCTGATCAAGAAAAAACGGAATTTCGTTGCATTTTAACGATGCATCGTTTTTTTTTTTAAATGACACGTTTTTCAATTAATTTTTTTTCAGTTTCAAAAACTATGAAAATTTTCGCATCGATTTTGGGTTTGGATCCTAAAAAAAGTTCTCTTTATCGTTTTGACCAAATTTTTCACAAGAATCTTGAAATCTGATCAAGAAAAAACGGAATTTCGTTGCATCTCAACGATGCAAACTGCATCATCGTTATTCAGGGGCCCGTGCATTTTTGCTGCACTCGGAATCCGCGTACTTAATAAATTTCTAAAGACGTATAGTTTTAATGCATCGCTAAGTATGTGTGTAATGTACACTCAGATA
This sequence comes from Diadegma fenestrale, assembly GCA_037043255.1. Taxonomy (NCBI): domain Eukaryota; kingdom Metazoa; phylum Arthropoda; class Insecta; order Hymenoptera; family Ichneumonidae; genus Diadegma; species Diadegma fenestrale. Next base: position 3,618,458 of record CM073312.1, read on the forward strand.
AATGTGGAAGTTGTGTGAATGTAGAGGGACACGCGGTGTAGAGCGGCATGAGGATCGTAAAGAACGTAGTGGAAGGGTTAAATCTTGCGCGTTAAATGGGACAGGACAAAGTTTGCCGGAAACTTGGGAAAATCGTAACGTTTCATAGCCGCTCTCGCATCCCTTATTTCTCGTTGGAATAAGCAGTATCCTATGTATGGAGTATATTTCTATGGAGTATCGCGTACTTGCACTATAGTAGGGACAATTGTATATGTATATAGAATAATGTGCATGCAGCCAGCATTGTACTTTGTGATATCAACCAGAAATATTCATGCCCATGTATGGGGCATTCAGAGATAAAATTCTCGCTGGATTTTTCTTAAAAAAAAACGTCGATTTTTTGTTGAACACGATGAACTAAATATTTTTGGATAATTTCAAAGTTTTCGTTATTTTGACAAGATTTTTCATTTCCAACCAAACTGTCGACGAAATTTACGATTGGAATGACAAAAATTTACTTTTCGAAGAAATTTTCTAGAATATTTCTCGCTGCAATGCAGTTTTGGTGATTTTTCAAAAAAAAAAGTTTAGACCCAACAAAATTGTCGGATAATTAAAAATAAGAATCATTTTTGGATACAATTTCAAAAATTCCGTAATTTTGACAATATTTTTCATTTCTAACGAAACTGTCAGCAAAATTCACAATTGAAATGACAAAAAATTGTCTTTTCGGAGACTTTCTAGAATATTTCTCGCTGCAACGACAAAATTTTTGTGATTAAAAAAAAAAAAAAACGTTTAGACCAACGATATTTTTGAATAATTAAAAATAAAAATCATTTTTGGATACAATTTCAAAAATTCCGTAATTTTGACAATATTTTTCATTTCTAACGAACCAGTCAGCACTGGCTTGTGATGAATTGTGTGATTGGACTGAATTTTTGTGATTCTTCAAAAAAACGTTTAGTTGCACTCAAAATTTCGATCTTTTCCAACAAAATTTTATTTTCGAGCTGAACGAACAGGCTCAGGAATAAAAATTCTCTCTTCCTGTAACGTAATTTCGTTTCGAGAAAAAAAAACACTCCGAACCATTTTTTTTCTGCCTATAATCCGTTCAAAAATTTCAGAATTTTGAAAAATTCATATCTTCGATAAAATTGGACGAAAAATCTTCGACTTGGGCTCATTTTTTTCGTTTTTTGATGCAGAATCACGTGAGCCTGGGGGAATTTCGCTGCAAGTGAAAAATTGAGTCAAAAATGCGGTAAAACGATGAAAAACGAGAGAACGAAGGGGTTCAAAGTTTTTGAGGCCAAGTAGCCGAAAAAGTAAAATCGACACGTAACGCCCCGTGGGTGTATAAATTTTTGTATACGCGGAGAGTATAGTCTCGATGAAAAAGCATTTTACGACGACGGGATAAGAAGAACGGTGAAACTAAATCCTGTGGGAATGAGAGTAGAAGAGAATAACGAGAGAAGCGAAAGAGTGCAGTAGGAGGAGGAGGAGGAGGAGGAGGAGAGGAAATGAAGACTAAGAGAGGACATTTGCATTGTTAATAAGAAATACCGTTGGTACGTTTTGGGATTACAGTTTGGTGCGGAGCTTTTGCTGATTCATTACGATATATACGAGTGCATTTAGGAGGATTATTATTTTTATGATCTGCTCGTACGACAGACGTTCTTTCAGGTGGTCGTGTGTTTATCGTGGATTTCGGAGGAGCGATGATAGTGTTAAAAATGACGAGGCTCACAAGGGACTTTGGGAAGGATCATTAATATTATTTTCCATCGTATTTCGCCGGTGGAAAGTCGATTTTCGTCTCGATCTACTCGCGGCAACGTACACGATCGAACCCTTTTTTATTTTTCACAATAGTTTTTTCTATACTAACAATATCTCTTACGCACGATCGATTCGTAATAATTGGCCCAGGAGCTCACCCCATTCAAACGTTTTTTCTCTTCCTCTTGGTTCATCCCCTTCGGACCTCTTGCTCGCTCTTGCTTGAGTTTCGCCCAAAGTTTAAATTCATTTCGTGCGGCCTCGACATCATATTGTGCACGCATCTGTTGCAAAGTCTGTCTCGAGCTTGAGCAGCCCACGAATTACAAAGATGACGATTCATGTTGTAGTTGGATGAAGCTGCGCGCATCAAAAACCGAGGGAGAAGGGCGCAAAGTCCAAAGAGGGAGCCCAATTTCATTATCGGTGTAATTTTAAAGTGGCTGTCAAATTTCTTGCCCTCTCTCTCTCGCTCTTGCTCCTTGCTTCCTCCTGCTTCGTCTCCCTCTTTCTGCTCGCTCGCCCGCAAAGGGTGAGCATGGCGTTTTGACGCTTTCTTGAATGACATCCCTTCGTCGCATGGATTCACGCGCTCACCAAACTATTTATACACCATGTTACGATCCGTGTTACTAAAAGGTATGGCCATGTATTTACAGACTGATTCATCCCCCAAAATCTCTCCGTTTATCCCTTCTCTCTCTTTCTTTTTTATACATTAACGTACTATTTCGTATTTTTGCTTTTTCCGAGTGGCTCAGTGGCAATTTATTTAAATAAATTCGTAATTATCACTTTTAGGCACGTTTTTGGTGAAATGAATTTTAATCGATAAATTTTTTATTTATTTTGATCATTTCTACGTTATTTTTTATTCATATCTTTGATTTTTTATATTTTTTTATTTGTATTATGATCTTTCGAGTGGCTCAGTGGCAATTTATTTCAATAAATTCGTAATTATCACTTTTAGGCACATTTTGATGAAATGAATTTTAATCGATAAATTTTTTATTTATTTTGATTATTTCTACGTTATTTTTTCTTTATTTCTTTGATTTTTTATATTTTTTATTTGCTTCATGATCTTTCGAGTGGCTCAGTGGCAATTTATGGCAATAAATTCGTAATTATCACTTTGACGCACGTTTTTGATGAAATGAATTTGAATCGATAAATTTTTTATTTATTTTGATCATTTCTACGTTATTTTTTATTTATATCTTTGGTTTTTTATATTTTTTTATTTGCTTCATGATCTTTTTGTTTTTGTTTTACATTTTCTACACTGAAAAGAAAATTTTGTTGGAAAAGATCGAGATTTTGTTGGACACGTTCGACGAAAAGTGTTTTTTGAAAAATCACAAAAATTTGGACATTGCAGCAAGAAATATTCTAGAAAGTCTCTTCGAAAAGTAAATTTTTGTCACTTTAATCGTAAATTTAGCCGACGGTTCGGTTAGAAATGAAAAATATTGTCAAAATGACGTAAATTTTGAAATTATCCAAAAATATTTAGTTCACCGTGTTCAACAACATTTCGACGTTTTTTGACAAAATTTAATTTTCAGTTTCTCTCTCTCGATCTCTGTCTGAGTGTCCCGGAGTATTTTTTTCTGTAATTTACAGACGACCGAGCACCCTTATGCTGGGCGATAGAAAAAAAAAATCGCGAACCCATACGCGTGGAGAAAGTAATGGGAATAACTTGATTCTCGAAGGGCTCAAAATTCGACTGGAGAGTCGATAAAATTTCACCGGAACCAAAAGGTTTATTCGCACTTTTGTGTGTGAGTGCGTGTGCTTGCCGCCGCGAAAATCAGTTTATTCTCATTGAATTTAGTGCGTCGACCCTTTTTTCGATATCGTACTCGAATATTGAGCGATTCGAGTGCAATCGTGTGTGGGTCGATTTAACCTCCGGATTTCAACACTCGCGGCGAGTTATCCAAGCGCGGCAAACAATTACAGCGTTATGTAACTCGATACAGTATCGCCACGTTTACATTGCCAGGGAAACCGCTTTTGGCTTTAAAGCCCTGAATTCGTAATGAAAATACCAGTGTGAATGCGAACAGCCGTGCGATCCACACACACACGCACTGCAAAAGAGAAAGAGACAAAAAACTGTTACACGCTGTTGCAGGCAATGAGATTATCAACTGCTCGTGTATAATCCCCGCGCAAAGATTAAAACGCGTCCTCGCTTTAAATTTTGGGGTGATTTTGTGCATTTATACGTCCCATTGTTATGATTTATTAATCATGTTGAGTGCTGCTCTCCATTCGGCAGGCTCATCGTGGGAAAATTCACGAAAAATCCAATTTTTACGGAATCCATAAACGACCAGAAAAAAAAACCATTTCAATCTCGATTTTCAATCAAACCACAATCAAAAATTATACTAAAATTTAATTTTTATTTTAAATGAAAATATAAACTAATTTAATTTTCAATTAATATCAATTAAATTTCATTTTTTTAAGTAAATGAACTAAATCAATTTAAAATTCAATAAACATGAAATTTCATTTCGATTTTTGATACAAATATAAATTAATTTCATTTTTAATTAAATAAACTTGAAATTTAATTTTCATTTTTGATACAAATATAAATTAATTTAATTTTTAATTAAATAAACTTAAAATTTTATTTTCATTTTTGATACAAATATAAATTAATTTAATTTTTAATTTAATATAATTTGAATTTAACTTTTCAATATGAATAATAACTTATTTAATTTAAAATTCAATAAACTTATTATTTAATCATAATTTTTTAAAACTGAATATAAATTAATTTAAAATCGAATAATATCATAATTTAATTTCAATTTTTTTGATATTCATAAATTAATTCGATTTATAATTCACCAAATTTTTATTTACGATTTTTTGATCATTTTGTATGAAAATTCTTGACACTAAAACTGAAAATTTTATCGTATGAAGAAAAATTTTCTGACCTCACGATTTTGAGATATTTCTTTTACAATTTTTAACTTTTTCCATCCAGGCGCGTGTAAGTTCACCTCGCGTTTCGTTTATTAATTACAAAAAAATGAGTTCAGGATTTTTCGCTAAAAATTTCATGACCTTTTCTGTCTATCTGCAAAAAAAAACGCAAATACATTTTTTTTGCAACTTTTTAAACGAAACGTCAATTCAATTTGCTCGCGATTGGATGGGGAAAATGAAAAATTAAATTTTCCATAATCTAAACGTCAAAAAAATGTTTTTTCTGGGAGAAAACTTTGAGTTTCGATAACGTTTCTACAAAATTTCGAAAGAGCCCTGAATAAAGTCGTTTTGTGATCGAGGCAAGGGAGGGACTGAATTCAAAAGAAATGGAAAATCTTGGGCAAGGAGGCGAGAGATTGAAAAGCGTCACACGGCGTAGGTGAGCCATAAATAAAAAATTTGAAGACACGAGTCGCATCTTGTTATTTTGGCACACTCGTAAGTGTTTGGCAGGAGCGCGACTGCGTGAGGAATCGAAGGAGAAGCAAAAGGGAGGAAAATGAGGGTTGGAGTCGAAAGACGAGAAAACCACAAGCAGCGAGCGATTCTGAGGAGAGAGCGAGGAAGCAACGAGAAGAAGAAGAAGAAGCGGAGAGACGCGGGAGAGCAGAAAGGGATTCCATTGAGAGAAGCCACCCCAAAGTGAAGGCTGACATAACAAGGGGGTTGGCTGCTGGTTCTGTTGCGGCAATATACACGCTCTCTTGTATATAACTCGCGCTTTGCCTTCTGGTGCGGCCAAACTCCAAGGCAAAAAAAAAAGGGCGGTTCGCCCTAGCGTGGCAATTTTCCTTTGAGGTTTACGTCTCCGAGACTGTCCCCGCACACGCACACGAATATACCAACAAATAAAATGCGTGTATGTAATCATGGCGAAGAAAGTCGTCTCAGGATACAAGAAAAAAAAAAGCGTGCAAGATGCTGGGCAAAGTGGAGTGGTTGTCACCGCTCGGTGTGCTGAATCGACGCACAAAAGTGACCATCGCCAGGGTAACCGATAGGAAAAGGTCCTTCGCTTATTTCGGCCACGAGCTTAACTTCTCATCCCTTACAAACGTATCAGCCTCGGTGTATTTTATCAGAAACGCGCGCGGGCCAATCGTCACTGCAATAACATAAAGATAAAACGAATAGGACGCGGGAAAAGTTGAGATTACGGTGAGAATTTAATTTTGGCGAAAAAAAACGTCGAGATTTTGTTGAACGCGGTGGATTTTTTGATGATTTCAAAATTTTGGGAGTATTTTTCATTTTTAACGGGACTGTCAGACAAATTTACGATTGGAATGACAAAAATTTACTTGCCGAAGAGACTTTCTAGAATATTTCTTGCTGCAATGACAAAATTTTTGTGATTTTTAATGAAAAACGTTTAGTCGACACGAATCCAACAAAATATCGATCTTTTCCAAAATTTTTGTGATTTTTCAAAAAGAACGTTTAGTCCCAACGTATCCAACAAATTGTCCAACTTTTTTCAAATTTTCTTTTCAATAAAGCCTGCACTGAAAATTAAATTTAGTCGAAAAACATTTTCATATTTTTTGAACACGATAAACTAAATTTTTTTCGGTAATTTCGAAATTTTCAATATTTTGACAATTTCTTTCATTTCTAACGGAATTATCGGCAGAATTTGCGATTGGAATGACAAAAATTTGCTTTTACAAGAGACTTTCTAGAATATTTCTTGATGCAATGACAAAATTTTTGTGATTTTTCAAAAAAAACGTTTAGTCCCGACGTATCCAACAAAATATTCAACTTTTTTTGAATTTTCTTTTCAGTAAAGCCTGCACTGAAAATAAAATTTAGTCGAAAAACGTTTCGATATTTTTTTAAACACGATGAACTAAAAATTTTTTGGTAATTTCAAAATTTTTGATATTTTGTCAATTTCTTTCATTTCTAACGGAATTGTCAGCAAAGTTTACGATTGGAATGACAAAAATTTGCTTTTCGAAGAGACTTTCTAGAATATTTCTCGCTGCAATGACAAAATTTTTGTGATTTTTCAAAAAAAAACGTTTAGTCGCGACGTATCCAAAAAAATATCGATCTTTCCCAATAAAATTTTTCTTTTCAGACAATAATTTATTGATTTTATTTCCTTATCCAATGAAATCGAGACGGAAAAGTAAAAAGGATCCGCGGACTGGGATAATGTCTAGACAATATTTGTCTTGACCAAAAGCAACAAGAAAATAATAAATGAAATTGGGTACTAAGGTCATAACGGGGTTATGAGCTGTAAGGTAGTTAAACTTTTGTCATATATATATAAAATCGCTATACGTAAAGTCTATTCCATTAACCGTCTCTTTTCTGTTCGGCACTTTTGGATTTCAAACCATTTCTTGTCTCGTTCTGTCTCTGCTTTTCGTCTCGTTGGTTTTCCCTCGCGAAAATAGCTCGAGAACACCGCGCGAGAGCGAAGGGAACGTGTGCGAGACTCGCGTGTAAGTGAATCGTGTATATCTATGGGATAATCGTGTCCATGGTGGTTGTGTAGATGTGCAAAGACCGTAATAGCTGTTTTGTGTATGCGAGAGAGAAAACTCTCGTAAATCTACGTTCCCAGCGAAATTGCGATCGACACTTCATCATATCCTGGCCCCCTGAATTCCCTCTCGCGCGTTCTCGCGTCCACCAATCCTGAATAATATAATAATTGTAAAATTATTGGTGTCCTCTGGTCCGCGACCAGAGATTCCAAATTCATTATTCAGACACCCTCGCGTGTAGTGATTATTCATTTTTTTTCTAGCTCGAACATCGCGTGGTCAAATTAAACAGCGATCGTTCAACCGTATTTCGTGCAGTGGGGAGAAAAATTTATCGGAAAAGATCGATATTTCGTTGGTTACGTCGCGACTAAACGTTTTTTTAGAAAAATCATCAAAATTTTGTCATTGCAGCAAGAAATATTCTAGGAAGTCTCTTAAAAATGGCAATTTTTGTCATTTTAATCGTAAATTTTGCAGACAGTTTCATTAGAAATGAAAAATATTGTCAAAATAACGAAAATTTTGAAATTATCCAAAAAAATTCATCGGGTTAAAAAAATTTTCGACGTTTTTTCGCGAAATTCCTCCTTTGCCTCCATTGGAATGAAAATTTTATTAACAACGATCGATATTTCGTTGGTTTCGTCGCGACTAAACGATTTTTTTTTTTTAAATCATCAAAAATTTGTCATTGCAGCAAGAAATATTCTAGCAAATCTCTTAAAAATGTCAATTTTTGTCATTCCAATCGTAAATTTTGCTGACAGTTCCGTTAGAAAATGAAGAATATTATCAAAATAACGAAAATTTTGAAATTATCCAAAAAAATTCATTGGGTTAAAAAAAAATATCGACGTTTTTTTTCCGAAATTCAATTCTCAATGCAGACTCCATTTGGCTCGATTGCAATGAAAATTTTATTGGTAAAGATCGATATTTCGTTGGTTACGTCGCGACTAAACGATTTTTTAGAAAAATCATCAAAATTTAGTCATTGCAGCAAGAAATATTCTAGAAAGTCTCTTAAAAATGTCAAATTTTGCTGACAGTCCCATTAAAAATGAAAAATAATGTCAAAATAACGAAAATTTTGAAATTATCCAAAAATATTTAGTTCGCCGTGTTAAAATCGAAAACGCGCCGAATATTTGCGACCTGCGCAAAAATAATTTCAAGAATTTTTCCTCTATCAAACGCGTAAAGATTCGTTGAATTCGACAAAACCGTTTGATTCCGTCAACTGCGAGATAATTCCCCATACGGATTAGACTTGATAATGGCGGGGGACACACAAAAGCAGAAAAAAAGCGACGTGCATGCCGGGAGGGGGGGGGGGTTGTCGAGGAGAGACAATCATTAGGGCAAAACGTTCTCTTTGATCGCGTCACGATCGAATCACGAGGAAATGTCCCGCGGGAATGTTTTCCTCAGTAACGATAGTCGTCGCGTATATCGAGGACATTGCGAGCGAGGGAGAAGTGCTTGAGGAATAGAATAAAAATGAGAAGAAAGATCGTCGAGAGCGTCCGACTCGGACGTTCTTATTTCCGTCAATTGATATGGCCGAGGACTTGGTCACGAATGCGGAGCGTTTTGTGCGTGGCTCGAGGATATTCGTGGCGGATTTTTTGCGGTAAAGCGCCCGCATTGTGTCAACAGCCCTCGAAACAGTCGCAGCAGACACGAGCGAAGAGAAAAGCAAAAGAAATGGAGTTGCGGCCAAGATTGAAGCGAGACGAGAGCAAAGCAGAAGCTGCGAATTATGATAGGGGTTGAACGAGCGTCAAGGGGCCGAGGAGCAAGAAGAAACATAAGCAAAAGAGAGAGAGCGAGATAAATAAAAGGGATGAAGAGCTGGGTGGGCAAGAGGGTGAATGAGATTCTCCAGTGTTGTCATTAGTGCGTGCACCGTGGAGGGAAAGACGTGGAGAATCATCGGAGCAATGGCGAGGGATGAATTTATCCACAAAGCACGTTTCTTTCCTTCCAACCAAAATCCCATATATGAATCTATGTTTGTGTTACGACAAATCCTGTAGACACGAATACGTGTGTACCAATGAATTGTATATTATACATTAAGGCGGTGTGTATAGCGGCCAAGTGCTCGCTCCGAATTATTTAGGTCGTCGAGCCACCCTCGAAAAAGCCAAATAACCAAGCAACGACACAACAATGAGCAGAGCATCCAGTTAATTCAAGTATCATCGAGAAACGTGTTTATTTTCGTCATGTTAAATATTGTGTCGTTTCCAGAATTTATTACATCGATCAGGCCCTAATTACGACAAGTTCATTGACGATTTCGAGTGACTGTGACATTTTCAAATGTTAATTGTTCAATAAATTTGTACACGACCTCGAAAACACTTCATGCAAAAAACTTATACGCAATTTTGATAATTCTCTCATCATTTCTTCAATGACCTTGAGGATTGAAGTAAAAAATTATTAAAAAGGTCGCGTGCAAAATTGCACGAAAAATTAAAATTTTTTAAAGAATTTTCTTTTAAACAAGTACAAAAAATATTTATCAATAAACTTTGTTTCGTTTCGGTCGCTTTCAGTGTATTGTGGACATTGAAAAATTGAGGGGTCGAAAAAAAAAATTGTCGCAAAGTTATATCAGTTTTCATGAGACCAAATTTGGCTGCATTTAATTTTCTAATGTTAATTGTTGATTAATGAGCTTCTCAGCAATCGTGGTGGAAAAAATTTCACGATCTCTGGAGTTCTTGATACAAAAACGTACGAAATTTTCTGAATTTTCTTAGCATTTGTCACTGAAAAGAAATTTTTTGCAGGAAAAAATCGATATTTACGTTCGACTGAACATTTTTTTGAAAAATCACAAAAATTTGGTCATTGCAGCAAGAAATATTCTGGAAAGTCTCTTCGCAAAGTAAATTTTGGTCATTCGAATCGTAAATTTTGCTGACAGTTTCGTTAGAAATCAAAAATATTGTGAAAATTACGAAAATTCGCAAATTTTCCAAAAATATTCCGTTCATCGTGTTAAAAAACATCGAAATGTTTGACAAAATTTAATTTTCAGTGCACGCAACAAATGGCGAGACTGGAGAGAAAATTTTGTTGAAAAAATTCGATATTTCGTTGGATGCGTTCGAGATGAAACTTTTTTTTTCAAAAATCCCAAAAATGTTGTCATTGCAGCAAGAAATATTCAAGAAAATCTTTCCAGAAGTCAAATTTTTGTGATTGCAATCGTAAATTTGGCTGACAGTTTCGTTATAAATCAAAAATATCGTCAAAATAAGGAAAATTTTGAAATTATCCAAAAATATTTAATTCTTGGCCATGGTTTTCAAATTGATGGAAAAAAAACACACACACACACTCGAATTCGATCTGCTGGATATTTGTGGCTCCTCTTCTGGTGAGGATCGAGTGTTTGTTACTTGGGAGCGAGTTTATTGTTGTATGAAATGCTTGGGGTTGATGGAGGAACGTCGCCGCGGAGCAGGGACGATAATGATGATGATGATGGGGTAAAAGCAATCGATAATTTTAATCCCTTACGAAAACAGAAGCAAAAGAGCATGATATAGAGACGAGAAAGGGAAAATTGTGTATACGTTTATGTGAAGCATAGTTCGCGCGCAGAGAGCTTCGTAACGAACAATTAATCTAACTGTCACGGAGAAGTTAATTTATACGGGCGATGGGCGACCGTTCATCACCGCACGCGTTTCTACTCTCTCTCTCTCGCTCTCTCCGTATGTGCTTTCCTCGCCCTATCTCCTTCCTGCGATGCACACTTTATCTATATGTATTAAACCAATGTATATGCTTCATAGTCTCTGTTAACACTGATCACAATCCCCGAATGTATAGAGTCGTTCAAAAATCGTTTTATTCGATACAAAATAATCGAATCGCAAGGGAAAATCTGCCATTTATTTCTCAAATGTTTTCATCAATTAGTTTTGACGCTAAAAGCTTCAGATGTTTTTTTTTTTTCAAAATCTCCAAACTTTGATTTTACGAAAAATCGCTACGACTTTATTTTTAAAAACTGGCACCTCAGCTCATTCTCTTCGTTTTCGAAGGATCTTTGAATTGGTAATTAGCGATTTTTGATTCATTATCATTTTTTAGTTGCTCGTGAAGTTTGAAAGTGCAACGAGAGTCAGTTCGCGAGCCAAATGGAACGTCATCCGAGCCAGTCGAGCTCTGTGCATTCGGACTATTTCCTTCAAAACAATATAATGTTGGCAAACAGAAATTTCTCTTGAAAGTTTCTCCCCAAAACAGAAAATGGATCAAAATTTTCAAACTTTGATTTTACTAAAATCGCGACAACTTTTTTTTCTTTTACAAACTGGCACTCGAGCTCATTCTCTTCGTTTTCGAAGGATCTTTGAATGGGTAATTAGTGATTTTTGATTCATTATCATTTTTTAGTCGCTCGTGAAGTTTGAAAGTGGAAAATCGGACGAAAAATGTGAATTTTTGGTTCGGGTTCCCAAAAAAAATAAATTATCGGAATGCAATGCAGCCTGAAACTTTTTCTGATTCATGAGCTTTATTCCTATGAGAGATTCATAAAAATTCCGGAACACTCTCCATTTATTTTTCAATGAAATAGAGAAAAAATTGTCGCCCGGGTCAGAAAGACCCCAAAGATTCCCGGAGGGTGTACATTCCGCAATTTTTCTGTCGTTCATACTCATTTTGGCTTTGACTTCCGGATCAGCCTGTATCGCCGCGGTACGAGGACGAACTCTCCGCGATTTCTCTCCGTCCGTTGTTAACCCAGCGAAAACTCTCGCGAAGGCTTTATCGCGAAACCCCTTGAACGTCAGGACTCCGTCGACAAGCAAACCGAAGGAGGGTGCGGAGGTCTTGTTCGCGATGGTTCTGCTACGAACCCCTTTTCGCGTAACTCGCTTGGTATATATAAACGCGCTATCGCGAGCATCTTTGACGCCTTTTCACGCCACTTGGAATTTCGGGTTTGTTTTGTTGTCTTTCTCTCTCGCAGCGTCTCGCGCGATAACCCTCGTTTCTGTATCAACAGCCATTCATCATTACCAACAATATTATCGTTCCGGACTGCAGGTAAAAAGTTGCACGTCCCGGAGACAGGAAGAGGCTGTGGAAACGACGATTTTGTATCTCGAAATTGTGTCAAAAAAAGAAAATCGTTTTATTTTTTCGCTCCGCAACTTTTTCCGCGTCCAAAACCGCGAGATTGGACGAGGAAAGTGAAAGGGAACGAGATTTAAAAAGCGTAGTATGAATTTTCATAAAGAGAGACTTTTCTTTATGGGATTTCCGGTCGATTCTCGGTTGACGATTGAAAAGCACGACAAGAATGAAAAGGCACTATAAAATAGTGTTCGAAGCTGCTTCGTATGGCTGCTTCTAGTTCTCTCGTTACTTTTATTCCGTTTGATTGATTCCGAGCGATAAAACGTCGCGTAAAATCGAGTCCGGTTGCGATTTTTGCCGGGTAGGAACGCGCGCACTGTAAAAAGTCAAGGCGAGAGGAATTCTCGTCTCCGGAGTCCATGCCCATGTAAAAAGCAAAGTATATAAAAGTTGCATGTGCAAGTGGACGTAAAGCTTGCAAGATGCTACTTGGTTCGTAGTTAAGGAGGGTCGTTACATTGTCATCGAACGCGAGAAGGTTTGGGAGAGTCTGTTCACGAGGATCTACGAGAACTTCCGGTTGGCAAACCCCCGAAAATCGACTCGTAATTTCCAGAGACTCGCTCGCTATTTCCGGTCCTGGCGTCCGTTTTTTTTACATTTTTTTTTGTTTCTGCTTTTGCAACAAAGACGAAAAGTCGATTTTCCAGGGAGGCTGCGGACTTGCGGGACGAAACGATAAAAATTCTGGAGCCATTTGGCCCGCGACGATCAACCAACCGAATGAAGATATTAACTGGCCTCCCATTTCGACAGAACAAATATTTCTAATTGCCATACATCCGAGCATTACAGTCGAGCTATTTATTTGTTTTTGCGTGCTTTCGCATTTTTATATCTATATGAAAATCTTGGGGCCTCCACGCACGATGCTGCTTTAATAAAAATCTTTTATTGTTGCGGACGATACACGCGCGGATGTTTCATGGCTGTATTACCGAATGTGCACTATAATGCATCCGTCTCTTTCTCTTTCATTGGCCAATAGTCCAACGAACATCACGCTGCTCCCTCGTAATCGCGTTAACGGCACTTTTTTTTTTTTTACGAATACCAGAAGCGAAACTCGTACGCGTTCGCAGTTAAATACGAGACTCGTATATACGAGCAAGATAAATCGTTAAATATTCTAGGATTTAGACAAAAATTATATGGACCGGAAATAGGCACGCGGGAAACTAATGAATTAATATTTTCTCGTATGGCTAAATTTTCCATTAGCGATATAGATCGTCAAACTTTTACGACTTTTGTGCACTGAAAATCCAATTTTGTAGAAAAACGTCGATTTTTTTTCTTCAATTTATTCAAAATCCATGGCGAATCTCGATTTTTCCCACACGTCACGAAATTCGCATCGATTCGGGGACTGGAAATGCAATTTTTTCGAACACGGAAATATTTTCGGAAAATTTTCGTAATTTTGACAATATTTTTGATTTTTAACGATTTTTAACCAAATTTACGATTCGAATGACAAAAATTGACTTTTCGAAGAGACTTTCCAGAATATTTCTTGCTGCAATGACGTTTTTGAGATTTTTCGAAAAAAAAAACGTTCGTTTTCGAAAAAAACGTCGATTTTTTTTCTTCACTCAATTCAAAATCCATGACAAATCTCGATTTTTCCCACACGTCACGAAATTTGCATCGATTCGGGGACTGGAAATGCAATTTTTTCGAACACGGAAATATTTTCGGAAAATTTTCGTAATTTTGACAATTTTTTTGATTTTTAACGATTTATGATTTGATTTTGAATTAAAAAAAAAAATCGATTTTTTCCGACAAAATTTTCTTTCATTTTGTCATTAATTAAAATTTATCCGAAGCCTCGATCGCTCCGATGTCAATTTTCGGTAAAAAAAAAAATAATTAAATTCTACGACGTGAAATGATTGAGACGAGGGAGAAAAAAATGTGGGAAATTCTGGAAAATATTTGAACGAGTTTCTTTTCTTCAGATTTTTTTTTAGATTATTTTCCATCTCAGCAGCATCTCGTCTTGTGCGCACCAGAAGAGGGTTTATTTCACGTATCAGCCCGACGGAACAGAAGTGTCAGCTGTAACTTTTATTGGTTATAAAGCTTCGCGATATTATGCTGAGCCAGAGTAAATACGTTTATGCTCTTCCCTCATCTACGTTTTTTCGTCTCTTTCTTTGCTTGTTCTCTTGTTCGCTGGCATTCTCATTTTGTATGGTGTCTCGCGCACGCGGTTTCTTGCTCACGGGATCGGTTGTTCGGGCCACGAATTCGTACGTACAACATCCATGGGAGAGATGGGGGACAAAAAAAGGGACGAAAAAAAAAAATAAGAGACGAGTCTTATCAATCTAATACATTTCATATTTTATGGGCTCGCTGGGCGGCGACGCTGCACCACGCGCCTGCTCCTCTCGCTTTTGTCTGATGCCTCGCTCCGCACAAATACGCGAGAGTCCACGATACACACGGAATATGCAGAAATGGCAAAGAATATCAATCGGATTACGCGAGACAGTTTCGAATAAATTGATCAACCGTTTCAAATTTTTATCCTCATTTTAAATCCATCGGGACTCGTAAAAATTCCACTTTTTCCGATTAAATGTTCGCTAATTCCGGGCATGAGTACAGCGAAAAATTGGCGATCA
Organism: Diadegma fenestrale; assembly: GCA_037043255.1. Taxonomy (NCBI): domain Eukaryota; kingdom Metazoa; phylum Arthropoda; class Insecta; order Hymenoptera; family Ichneumonidae; genus Diadegma; species Diadegma fenestrale. The sequence continues at coordinate 3,633,588 of CM073312.1, forward strand.
AAAAAACCATAAAATTGAAAAAAAAAAAACTTTTTCCTATTGAAGATTTAATAATTAAATTAAAATTATCAAAAATTTAAATATTTAATTTAAATTCTGGAATTTTGAATCTTCCGTGTTCAATTTTTGCAAGGACTTTCGAGGCAAGGCAAAAAAATGCAAAAAAAAATTGAATTTAATTAAAATTTATATATTTATTTAATTTTTTTTTAAATTTATTTATTTATTTAATTTGAATTATTGGATTTTGAATCTTCCGTGTTCAATTTTCCCAAGGACTTTCAAGGGCGTGAAAAAAAATTGAATTTGCACATTTTTTTGTGCATTTAATTAATTTTTAATTTCTTGGCCCCCTGAATTTTGAATAATCGCGATTTGCACGAAAGGAAATTAACAAAAAACGTGAATCTGCAAATTATTTCGCTGCGATTAAAATATGGTCGGGAAAATTTTGAAAAATTGTTCAAAAATTGACAAGAAACTTGTGTACTTGGCTTTGGAGTCTCAAGAGCGTGTCTAGATGCTCGTTTGATATGAATATATACGGAATCGCGGAGATATGTGGAGGTTGGTGGATGGCTAAAGCAGCAAATTCGTCTGGTAGTCTGGCTCGTCGGGGGCGATCGAACCAGACGGCCCAATAAATCGGATGACAGGTTTCGCGTCTGCCTCTATACGCTGATGCAAAACCGAGCTATGTACCATTGCCTCCAGGTGCTCGTACTCACAGTTATGACGTAATAACCCCAAAGCAAACTCTCGTGCACTAATTCGCAGACGCATTCGGGTCTATACCTATCGATATGATTCCACACAGATGAGGGACAAGTCTGTGTGCGTGTATGAAGTTTATACACACGTAGTTGTAAATAACTTGCGTCTGGGTCATCGACGATGTGTTTGCAATTACGGCAGCGCCGCAGATAACGCGAGGCCGATGATCCAATCGAAATTCGACCCAATTTCAACGTTCCATGCCATATTTCCATTGCCAAACGCACCAGCAAGTTACAAAATGGCTTGGGAGTCTCTTTAAATGCAAACACGAACCTTTTGGGCCTTGAATTTTGTGTGGGACGTCAAATTCTGTCGTATTTGGGCTTCAGAAGCTTTTCCAGACATTTTAGAAACAAAAAACACTCTGTGACAAAATTGTGTTTGTGCCTTTTTCACGCAAAAACTACTGAACCAATTTTGATGAATCTTTCACAGGATCGAAGCTCATGAATCAGAATAAGTTTCAGGCTGTATTGCATTCCGATAATTTATTTTTTTTGGGAACCCGAACCAAAAAATCACATTTTTCGTCATATTTTCCACTTTCAAACTCCACGAGCGACTAAAAAATGGTAATAAAGCAAAAATCACTAATTACCCATTCAAAGATCCTTCGAAAACGAAGAGAATGAGCTCGAGTGCCAGTTTGTAAAAGAAAAAAAAGTTGTAGCGATTTTAGTAAAATCAAAGTTTGAAAATTTTGATCCATTTTCTGTTTTGGGGAGAAACTTTCAAGAGAAAATTTCTGTTAGCTAACATTATATTGTTTTGAAGGAAATGGTCCGAATGCACGGAGCTCGACTGGCTCGGATGACGTTCCATTTGGCTCGCGAACTGACTCTCGTAACCGAAGGTTATGAATACGAGTCATACATTTTTACATTCATAGGAAAACACGTCCATCTCGCATTCAACTCTGTTATCCTCGAATTACCCTATTCGATAATGAATTGCGCGACAGACACGACGAAGGTAATGATAATCAGGGAGTGTGTTGTGTGCAGCGGTATACGCGGGCAAAACATTATGGGATATATACGCGGCAGGAGAACGAGAGTCTCTGGCACGACCACCCAGGTTGATGGTCCATCTCGACACACCTGATGCTGTTAACGGCCACCAGACGCGTCTAGGTACCATCCTCGTAAATATATAAACGCGCGCTACACGATCGCGATCTCGCCCAACTTGGCAAAATCCACCGAGATCTCATATTTATAACGTAATTTTTATTTCTTTTTCCATTAATCGAAATTCTCCAGCACTGAAAAGAAAATTTTATTGGAAAAAATCGATAATTTCTTGAAAAAGTTTTTTTTTTTTAGAAAAATCCCAAAAATTTTGTCTTTGCAGCAACAAAAATTCTGGAAAGTCTCTTCGGAACTCAAATTTTTGTCATTATAATCGTAAATTTCGCTGACAGTTTCGTTAGAAATCAAAGATATTGTCAAAATTACGAAAATTCGGAAATTTTTCAAAAATATTCGGTTCATCGTGTTAAAAAATATCGACATTTTTGACAAAATTTAATTTTCAGTGCACGCAACAAATGGCTCGACTGGAGAGAAAATTTTGTTGGAAAAATCGAAATTTCGTTGGATACGTTCGCGATGAAACTTTTTTTTTCAAAAATCCCAAAAATGTTGTCATTGCAGCAAGAAACATTTTAGAAAATCTCTCCAGAAGTCAAATTTCTGTCATTGCAATCGTAAATTTGGCTGACAGTTTCGTTATCAATGACAAATTATTCGATTTTCATCTCGTTCCCGTAAAGATCGTTAGAAATCAAAAATATTTCAAAAATTACGAAAATTTTCGAAATTATCCAAAAATAATGGAATTTTATGGAATTTTCAAGAAAATAAAAATCGTCGAGTTTTTGAGGGAACAATTTTTCAAAATTTCCATAAAATTGCCGATTAAAAATGTCCCGAACGGAAACGCATCAGTTACAGAGTGTATACAAAAATGTCAGTCGCGGAAAAATTGTAACGAGAGACCGCGCGAGGACGAGGGTCAACGCCAACAACGCGAGGTATCGATTTGGCCTGGGAAATCGCACGTACACGAGAGCCAGCACAGATTTACGGTGCTCACGTCGGCGACCACTCATTCGCGTTGTAGTTGAGCGAAGCAACTTTATACACGCGCATAAAATGCCGTCGGCTACGCGCTAATTGTTGAAACACGGAGACAATGGCTCGGCGTAAACGTAACCGGTCTGTATAGCTGTGAAGAGAAAGGCAAAGAGAGGAGAGCGGGCGGGAGGGCTTGTTCAAGCATGAATAAGCTCGACAGTGTTCCATATTCTCGATTTGATCGATTGCATAGATTGCTTCGTTGGTTGCCGAGCGCGGCGATGTCGGAAAGAGAAAATAAACGCATTTGCCCACAGGATACTTTCGTAAATTTAACCAACTCGCGAGAAAAAATGACAAACGCTTGTGATTTTTATCGAAACATTTAATTCTTCATTATTTGTTTCCTCATTACCAATTAATTTTATTGCTAAATTCTCTATACAAATAAAGATGTACGACAAAATTATGTTTGTGCCCTTTTCACGCAAAAACCGCTGAACCAATTTTGATGAATCTTTCACAGGATCGAAGCTCATGAATCAGAATAAGTTTCAGGCTGCATTGCATTCCGATAATTTATTTTTTTTGGGGACCCGAACCAAAAAATCACATTTTTCGTCATATTTTCCACTTTCAAACTTGACGAGCGACTAAAAAATGATAATAAATCAAAAATCACTAATTACCCATTCAAAGATCCTTCGAAAACGAAGAGAATGAGCTCGAGTGCCAGTTTATAAAAGAAAAAAAAGTTGTAGCGATTTTAGTAAAATCAAATTTTGAAAATTTTGATCCATTTTCTGATTTGGGGAGAAACTTTCAAGAGAAATTTCTGTTTGCCAACATTATATTGTTTTGAAGGAAATAGTCCGAATGCACAGCGCTCGACTGGCTCGGATGACGTTCCATTTGTCTCGCGAACTGACTCTCGTTGCACTTTCAAACTTCACGAGCGACTAAAAAATGATAATGAGTCAAAAATCGCTAATTACCAATTCAAAGATCATTCGAAAACGAAGATAATGAAGTCCCAGTTTGAAGAAATAAAATTTCATCCCCATAAATATCAAATTTTCCGGATCCCATCCCGAAAAATCGCGCCACACGTCCTGATTTCCTACGACGATATTAAAAAATCGCAGGGCAGCCTCGTTATTTAGATTTCGAGGATTAAAACAGCCGGTGCAGGAGAATGAGACTGACATCGCGAGTGCATACAGGGTTCGTGACAATTTCACGGACCAGTAAACGGAGAGTCATCGCGCGCCAAACCCCCGTGCTTTATTTTCTCCCCCCCCCCCCCCCCCTTTGCCCCTTGCCCCTTGGGTCGGTGCACGAGTGTGCAATAAAACTGGACGACGTAACGTAACGCGAAAATACGGCAAGGCGAAGAGATCTCCGTCAACTTGGGCGTGCTTTTGTGTCTCTTTTGAATTCGTGTGTCTGTGGGAATTTTTGTGGGTGTGTGACGAATGTCGTAAAGAGGGAAAAGCCGATAAAGAAGTTGGATTGTGTGTGTATCGAGTGTTGGGAAATACAAAGGCGCAAATGTGTGGGCAAATAAGCGGATTGTTGATGCCGCTCCTGATGCCGATATCGCGTGTCGCGTCAATGTCATATATACATGTATAGAAAAACGTGCGAGTGTAATGTTTCGTGTTGAACGTCTCGTACCAGTCTGCACCTCTGGCGAGTTATACGTCGACGTCGTTGTCTCGCGTTCTCTCTGTGCAACGTCATTAGCGTAATCATTCTCAGTCACTTAGAGGATTTTAGTCTCTTCGTGACCAGCGCGCGCGCGTTTAGTCTCTCGATGCACTCGCTCTGGCTTTTTCCTCCATTTTTTATTCTTCCCTTTACTTTCGGTCTCTCTGGAGTAAAATGCCAGAATGCCAGCCAGCGAAAAACCATTTGGAAATGCTCTCGAGTTCATTGAGAGAAATTTATTTCTCTTCGTCCTTAATTTGACCAAAATAAGGAAACTTTTTGGCTCTTGCGCGCTTTTATCGCTAATTAATTATGCTGATTAACCAACTGGCTAATCGTCCGTGAAGTCTACTCGGCACAAAGACCCTTTTGTCATTCTCGTATCGGCGCCTTCTTTATACTTATTTCGTCCTTGCTCCGTATCAGCAAGGACCAAAAGCTTTGAGAAATATTTCATCAAGGACGACGCGTCGATTTTATCCTTCCAGAGCTTCAATTATTCATACAGAATGTAGCTAAAAAAATCGTAAAAGTTACATTTTTTTTATTTAAAAATCGTCAAACTTTGATTTTTTTACAAACTGGCTCATTATCTTCGTTTTCGAATGATCTTTGAATTGGTAATTAGCGATTTTTGATTCATTATCATTTTTTAGTCGCTCGTCAAGTTTGAAAGTGCAACGAGAGTCAGTTCGCGAGCCGAATGGAACGTCATCCGAGCCAGTCGAGCTCTGTGCATTCGGACTATTTCCTTCAAAACAATATAATGTTGGCAAACAGAAATTTTCTCTTGAAAGTTTCTCCCCAAATCAGAAAATGGATCAAAATTTTCAAACTTTGATTTTACTAAAATCGCTACAACTTTTTTTTCTTTTACAAACTGGCACTCGAGCTCATTCTCTTCGTTTTCGAAGGATCTTTGAATGGGTAATTAGTGATTTTTGATTTATTATCATTTTTTAGTCGCTCGTGAAGTTTGAAAGTGGAAAATATGACGAAAAATGTGATTTTTTGGTTCGGGTTCCCAAAAAAAATAAATTATCGGAATGCAATGCAGCCTGAAACTTATTCTGATTCATGAGCTTCGATCCTGTGAAATATTCATCAAAATTGGTTCAGTGGTTTTTGCGTGAAAAAGGTCACAAACACAATTTTGTGGTCGAGTTTTAAAAGATTCGATTTAAAATTGTTTTTTTTCGATATCACATTAATGCAGATTTCAGGATCTTTACGAACTCGACGATCCGACGTCGCACTAGCAGCGCGGTTAGAAATAATAGATTTTTTGGTCCGGCTCTAAAACGATAAATAAGGCTGGATAACGTCAGAGACTCCGCCTGCATTTGAATTCAACTTTTTACCCGCAAACGCGACTCTGTTCTTCTATAAACTTGTGCATTCTTTCTTCTGTTTGTGCTGTTTTATAAGGAGCGGGTTTTTATTGGGTTTGAGGGTGCGAGGAGGAAAGCCGCGCTCTCGACAAGCCTTTCTGGGCTTTGCGGTGGTTTTTTGCATGGGATAGGGTCGTTCATCCCTCGCGAGAATGACGGCAAGAGGGCGAAATTGATTTCTACGATTTCGCGACACGCCAAGCATTCGCCAGCCTCTTTTTACGCGATTCGTACAATTTTACGAGCGTCCAGGATCTCTGCTTTTTGGCCATAGGAAAAAGCTCGCAGAAGTCGCGCATTTTATGCGATTTCGCGTTGACGATTTTGCAGCAGCCGACGAAATACACAGACACACGTTTTTTCTCTTATCTTCGCATCCTAACGCGGTTTTTTCCTGGGCACAAAACGAAAACGCTCGGCGCGATCGCGGCCCGAACAACGAAGCATCTTGGCCATGGAAATTCGACGCTTTTCCTCCATTTTCAACCATGATCGCTCTTTTTATATATTATCTACCCCACATACCGTAATCTTGCGATACATGTATACAAACTTGTGCAAAATCTCGGATAAGGATACGAGAAAACTTTATTGAACGATTTCGGTATAAAAATGCCATTTCCTCTCCTCCTTTTCCCTTCCGATGCCCCTTCGGAAACACCCCCATACATATTTGATGGGATTTTTTTAGAAAGACTCCCTGGACACTGGCTATTGATAAAAATCGGATTTTTCAAGCGGTGCTAGGCTCGCAAGGACCGGAGACTCAAATTTTCTGTTTTTTCCTTCGCGTCGCTCGGAAATAATTTCCAAAAAAAATCGCAATTAACGTCATGTGCGTTGTGTTTATTTTGATAATTGACGCTGGAGTCAAAAAATTGTGTGGAAAGATTTTTTCTTCGCGTTGAAACGTCAAGTCAAAATCAAATTTTGTCAAAAAAACTTCGATATTTTTTTTTTAACACGTTAAAACTCAATATTTTTGGATAATTTAAAAATTTCTGTAATTTTGCCAGCATTTTTGGTTTGTAACGAAACTCTCGGCTAAATTTACGATTGGAATGACAAAAATTTGATTTTTGAAGAGACTTTCTGGAATTTTTTCGGCTGCAATGACAGAATTTTTTGGATATTTCAAAAAAAAAATCGTTTAGTCGAAAAATTTCGATCTTTTCCAATAAAATTTTCGTTTCGGCGTTAAAACTCAATATTTTTGGATAATTTCGAAATTTTCGGAATTTCGCCAGCATTTTTGGTTCGTAACGAAACTCGCAGCTAAATTTACGATTGGAATGACAAAAATTGCATTTTCGAAGAGACTTTCTGGAATATTTCTCGCTCCAATGACAGAATTTTTTGGATTTTTCAAAAAAAAAATCGTTTAGTCGAAAAATTTCGATCTTTTCCAATGAAATTTCCGTTTCGGCGTTAAAACTCAATATTTTTGGATAATTTCGAAATTTTCGTAATTTTGCCAGCATTTTTGGTTCGTAACGAAACTCTCAGCTAAATTTACGATTGGAATGACAAAAATTTGATTTTTGAAGAGACTTTCTGGAATTTTTTCGGCTGCAATGACAGAATTTTTGGGATTTTTCAAAAAAAAAAAGCGTTTAGTCGAAAAATTTCGATCTTTTCCAATAAAATTTTCGTTTCAGTTGACGAAAATCCAACGACGTCTAATTACTTTTCGAAGGATCAGTGTGACGTCACGAAGAAACTCAAATTCATCTTTTTCCCCTCCATCAGGCACACACTCGCCGAGATAATTGTTGGCGAAGCGTGTTCGTCTCAAGCTCGTGACACGTTGGTTACTTGAGACGTTTCGAAATAGGTGTTCATTGTACAAATGTTCCCCTTTCGGTTGTTGGAATGACCATGTGTTAAACACCGAGAGGCTTTCCGCCTCGTTATTCCATGGGACGAAAAGCAACGGAGCATGAGGAAAATCGTACGCGCGAGAGAGCGAGAGGGAGGGGAGGGGAGGGTGAAAATTCGTCCTGGCTTTAAATTGCTTGGCCATAAATAAATCTTATGGTTTATATATAGCGCAGTGTACGGGAGAGCAACTGGAGGATCTATTGCAGAAGCGATTGCTGTGAAAGCCTGCGGCCTGTAAAACGTCAACCGGAATCGAGAAAACGGCCCCTTATGGGATATTTACGGAGACCGCGCGCCAACTACAGAGAGCTCGCGACGTGTGTGCCAAAGAAACGGCCCTTAAGGCCTTCATTCCTGCCCTTAACGCTGATTAATTGATCATTCTTCAATATTTCATGCCGTCCAGAATTAATCACATCACAAAATCACTTAATCCAGGATTCTTCGATAATTTAGTATGAAAATTCTTGACACCAAAACTAAAAATTTCGTCCTGTGAAGAAAAATTTTCTGACGTCAAGAATTTGAGGTATTTCATTCACAATTTTTAACTTTCCACATCCAAACGCGTGGAAATTCGAGTCGCGTCTCGTTTATGAGTTGCAAAAAAGTGTGTTTAGGATTTTTCTTTAAAAAATTCGACTCACAGCCTTTCTGGCCATCTGCAAAAAAAATCCTAAATACATTTCTGTTTGCAAATCGATTTTTCAAACTTTTTGACGAAACTTGACTAGAATTTCCACGAGTTTAGATGGAGGAAATTATAAATCGCAAATTAAATATCTCAAATTTTTAACGTCAGAATTTTTTTTTTTATATCAGAAAACTTTTAGTTTTGGTGCCAAGAAATTTCTCAAAATAACGAATAACGAGCGGAAACGATTCGTGAAGCGTTTCGAACAATCAATTAATTGGCACGAAATGAAAACGCACAAGAAAACGCACAAATTTGCGGAGAAAAACAATTTTTTAAATAAAAAAAAATGTTTTTAGAATTTATTTATTCGCAACTCGATTTTTGCAACTTTTTAACGAACCGTGATTTCAATTTGCACGCATTTGGATGGGAAAATGAAAAATTGAAAATCAATTATCTCAGAATTTCGAAAAAATCCTCAATCAAGTCGTTTCTTCATAAAAAAAGTGCCCGAGACATTTTTCGCAGCCTCCAAATTTGGTCCAAAGTCGTTCAGCGTTTTTTTCACGAATTATTTCGATATTAATCGTTCCAAAATAATGAATCAGCCTGGGAAAATGAATCAAACGAATCGCCAGTTTCGCGTGGGCTAAAATATCGATACACGCAAGAAAATCCGTGTTAAAATCGACGAAATAGAGTCGGAGAAGTTCGCAGACGTAACAACACGAGTTCCGAGTATGTTTTCGACTGAAATACGGACAACTTCCGTTTCCGGAAGTGCAGGAAAGCTTTATTGTGGCAAACTTGATTTATCTCGCGAGGAAGCCAAAACGCCGGGTGCCCTAAAGGGTTGCTGAAAATTCGCATCAATCTCTGGCTCTCTCTCGAGCTGCTGATTCTCTCCGGGAATGAGAATGGAGCCAGACTCTGAACTTTAACCCTCACTGTGTTGCCCCCCTCCCTTGATGCCCTTCTCGATTCGAGAGAGTTTATGGTAACGCTGCTTTCATGGGACGCTACAAAAAAGCGCGTATCTCGAGACTCGAACTCGCTGCGCGTTCGTGTCTGAGAAAAAAGGAAAAAAAAATTAAACGTTCGCGAGCGATTGGTCGGGCAAATGAATAGGCCAAGCGGAGACGAAAAAATTGTAAGGGAAAAAGGATAAATCTCATGCATTTCTCTATCGCTATTTATCAAGCCAATTTGTTAATAAACATGACTTAATTATCAATAAAATTTAATTGCTCGTAAAGTCTTATTCCGCTCGGCGTTGCTGAGGTTATCGCTCTCGCGGATACAAATGTACAAACAGTCTCTTCATTGTGCGATTTTCTCGCGTAAAACCGAGAGCTACGAGGTATTTTTTCCTTTTTCTTCCTTTCAACCTTCATCCCTTATCTGGACCGCGCGATAATTACAAAATTACGAGCGTACAGATCGTGTAGAAAAATGGCAATTTCCTGCGCACGTCGACTGAAAATTAAATTTTTTCAAAAAACGTCGAAATTTTGTTGAATACGATGAACCAAATATTTTTGGATAAATTTCAGAATTTTCATTATTTTGCCATTATTTTTGATTTCTAACGAAACTGTCAGCAAAATTTCTCGATTTTCTAGAATTTCTCGCTGCAATAACAAAATTTTTGGGATTTAAACAAAAAATCCGTCGAAATATCGAAATTTTTCTATAAAATTTTATTTTTGTCGTCAAATTCGAGAAATTTTTCATTCAAAAATGGTGAAAAAATTGATAAAAAGTCTTGAAAATTATCATTTTGAAAAAATTTTCTTCGATTTGGTTTGTCCGTGGCAAAACATTGAAAATTTGGATTGCGATACACGCGACATGGGAAAATTCTCGGAGAAGGGAAAAAAATGAAATCTGGGACAAAGGAAGAATCGACAGGAGGAAAAATGGGCGGCAATGGGGATAACGCAGTGTCGCACAACCCTTTGACTTTGTCTGGACCGTGCGCGAGTACCATTTGCATCTGTACGGATTCCGAGCGAGAGAATGAGCCGGAGAGAGAGAGAGAAAAGCGAAGAAGAAGCCAGTGAGGTGAGCGAGAGAGAAAAATTAGCTTTTTGAAATAACCCACGTGTGTTATTAGCTCGTAAGGGTCGTTTCATGTTCACCGCCCATTGTTTTGCCTCTCGCGAGCTCTCTCTCTCTCTCTGCCTCTAGGTACACAGAGGCTGTGTGCTTTTATGTCAATACATCAAAGTGGCCACATACATCGAAGTTGCGGGTACCGTGCAGAGCAAAAGTTATCGCTTGGGCCAAAGGTGCATGATCTTTTTTTCCTCGTTCCCTTTCTTTCCCTTTTTCGCGATATATTTACGTCGAGCTGCAGACTTGCAGCACAAATGAGTTTTTTTTTACCACGACTCTCATGATTTGTCAATTATGTTAACGAGCCTCGTAGTTTGTTTATTTATCAAATGAAAATTTTATTGGAAAAAATCGAGATTTCGTTGGATTCGTTCGACAAAACTTTTTTTTTCAGAAATCCCAAAAATTTTGTCATTGCAGCAAGAAATATTCTAGAAAGTCTCTTCGAAAAGTAAATTTTTGTCATTTGAATCGTAATTTCGGTTGACAGTTTCTTTAGAAATGAAAAATATTGTCAAAATTACGAAAATTCGGAAATTTTCCAAAAATATTCGGTTCATCGTGTCAAAAAACATCGAAATTTTTTGACAAAATTTAATTTTCAGTGCACGCAACGAATGGCTCGACTGGAGAGAAAATTTTGTTGGAAAAATCGAAATTTCGTTGGATACGTTCGCGACGGAACTTTTTTTTTCAAAAATCCCAAAAATTTTGTCATTGCAGCAAGAAATATTCTAGAAAGTCTCTTCAAAAAGTAAATTTTTGTCATTCCAATCGTAAATTTTTCTGACAGTTTCGTTATAAATCAAAAATATTGTCAAAATTACGAAACTTCGGAAATTTTCCAAAAATATTCGGTTCATCGTGTTAAAAAGTATCGACATTTTTGATAAAATTTAATTTTCAGTGCACGCAACCGATTGGAGAGAAAATTTTGTTGGAAAAATCAAAATTTCGTCTGATGCGTTCGCGACGGAACTTTTTTTTTCAAAAATCCCAAAAATTTTGTCATTGAAGCAAGGAAAATTCTAGAAAATCTCTCCAGAAGACAAATTTTTGTCATTGCAATCGTAAATTTGGCTGACAGTTTCGTAATAAATAAAAAATATTGTCAAAATAAGGAAAATTTTGGAATTATCCAAAAATATTGAGTTTATCGTGTTCACCAAAATATCGACGTTTTTTTGCAAAAATGTAAATATTCGATTTTCATGTCGTTCCCGTAAAGATCGCGCGAGGATCGCGTTGCATTTTGCACATTCGCATACGCGCCCCGCGCATGTGACAACTATTAACGCGTTTGAGAATGCAGCGTCGAGAAAGCAGCTGGAAATGGTCGGGTATGGGATAAAGGATGGCAAATGAGGGGCACGCATCTCGGAAGCGCATAAAAAGGGAGTCGTGGATCGCGCGGAGGCTGCGTAAAGAGAAAGAGCGAGAAAGGCGGTGGCTACACGGCATTGTCATCAGAGCATCCACGTTGAAGTACTAATCAAGGGCTCGCCGGTGTCTTTTAAGATTATTAAAATCCGCCAAAGCCTCGAAGTCCTCAAAGGGTTAATTATGCTACGGGATGTTTTATATGGCTGGGTTAGCTTTTAGCTGGAGCGACGTCTCCAGGGAGCAGACGGGACTGGATTTCGTGTAGGGAAGTAAAAAAAAAAAAATGATGATAGAAAAACAACAACAAAACGTCCAAATACACGAGGCCTGAAGAGACAACAAGAAAAAAAATAAAAAAGTCGAGCGCGAATGAAAGCAGAAACGAAGGAAAAAAAACGGGCCAAGGAAACGAGGAAATTCTCGCGACTGTTCGTGCTCGACCAACTCGAGCGTTGCAACCGAGCTGCGAGAAAAAACGTCGCTGCGCTTTGCACATACAAACGCTAAAAGGAAACTCCAAAGGGCCAGTGAAGAAAAGAACCGGAGAAATGGAAAAAAAAATAAAACAACGCGAATCACCTGCTGCTTTCACTTTTTTTCTCTCTCCAACATGCTCTCGGGGAAATATTCTCGGTTAGCAACAAACGCACCAGCAATTTTCCGACTCTCTGTATCAAAAAATATCGCTTAAACCTCGAGGCCATTAAACCCTTCCTCGAGCGAGTCTTTGTCGCCGCGTCTTTTACCCACGCAGTTGCAACCTCTTTAAATCCACTTTTCTGAGCTCGCTCTCCCACTTTGACTAAAATTTTCCCATTTCACTCGAATTTCCCATCAAATCTTCAAAAACATTCAATTTTTTCGCCACATCGTAACTTTGCCATAAAAAACAAACGATTTCGTTCCAAAACGAGAATTTCTCATTTCACCCTCACAAAAAGGCAAAAAAAAATATTTTTTCTCGCGTCCGAGACTTGCGAGCGTTTTCTCACGCTCATTTCGAACGGACGTCGCACGTTCGTACTAATTTCTCGCTCCGAGACTCGCTGCAGGAAAAATGTCTTTCAAGAAAACGAATTTTTGCGGATACGTCAAAAAAGCGGTAAAAAAAAACGCGAGTAAAAAAAATTGCGACTATATAAGCTCGAAGAAACTTGAAAATTCCTCACAAAAGTGCGAATTAGTCGATAATTAAAAATTTCGAGAGATCATTATGATTTTTCGAATCTGGAAATTCAAAATTTCTCATCAAAATTATCAAATTTTTAAAATTTGGAAAAAAAATACGATAATTTCACTTTTTTGGGGAGATTTTTCGCTTTACCCGGAGCGCAAAATTAATGACGATCACTGAAAAGTAAATTTTTGTCATTCCAATCGTAATTTTTGCTGAGAGTTCCGTTAGAAATAAAAAATATTGTCGAAATTCCGAATATTTTGAAATTATCCAAAAATATTTGCTTCACCGTCGTTTTTTGACAAAATTTAATTTTCAGTCCATTTTCGCTAATACTTTTGAAAAAGTTTCAACAAAAATAAAACAAAGAAACTTAAAAATTCCTTAGAAAAGTGCAAATTAGTCGATAATTAAAAATATCGAGTGATCATTGCGATTTTTCGAATCTCAAAATTCAAAATTTCTCATCAAAATTATCAAATTTTTGAAATTTGGCAAAAAAAAACGAAAATTTCACTTTTTTGGGGAGATTTTTCGCTTTGCCCGGAGCGCAAAAATAATGACGATCACTGAAAAGTAAATTTTTGTCATTCCAATCGTAATTTTTGCTGGGAGTTCCGTTAGAAATAAAAAATATTGTCGAAATTACGAAAATTTTGAAATTATCCAAAAATATTCGCTTCACCGTCGTTTTTTGACAAAATTTCATTTTCAGTTCATTCTCGCTAATACTTTTGAAAAAGTTTCAACAAAAATGTTCGTCCAGTCGCGTTGAGAATTTATAACGAGACGCGTTTGAAATGGTTGCATGTGTAAAAATTGCAGCAAGATTGTGCGCAGTCGGAGCGTCGAGCAGCTCGTTATTTCATCCGAAGCCACTAAGTGCGTCGGTATCTAGTATAGATTTCTATAAGTTGACGCAAAAGAATCTCCGAAGCCTCGTGTCCATTGGGATGAGCGATAAATGTTCATCTCGTCGATATTTCAAAACGCTCTCAAGCGATCAGTAATATCAAGAAACAGAGAGAGAAAATCATTGAACAAAAATGCAAAGATAATTCTTAGTCGCTCGAGAAGTTTCTCGCTGTCAACTCGCCATTTTTTTTACAATTTTCCCCCGCGAGTTTATTTCGCGTTCGTAATGTTTTCGCCAGAATTTTATTCCTCCCGCTTTTCCTAATTTTCCGGCATAAATAACAAAGTGAAGGAAACGAGCGAATTCGTGAGTTGACGTTGAACAATTTCGCCCGAGTCTTTTCGTGCTGATTTTCTTTCCCGGAGAGCACGGAGCGTGCGAGCGAGAGAGTAAAAAATGAAGAAAGAGAAAAAAAAATGATAAAAAAATGGAAAATAAATAATAATGCAAAGATTACGCGACGGTCTCCGCGCGCCACAGAAGGAGAATTCATATCACGACGTGCACTTACGCGTCCTCGTGAGAGAAAACGACGCGGGATTGACAGTGCGTGTACTCGGAGGCAAAGTGTATTCTCGCCTCGAAAGCGTTTCGATTCCAGAGCCGAATGACTATACGCGAGGAGGGAAAAAGATGGAAAGAGAAGGAGAAAAAATTATTGAGTGAACTCGTCGCTTAAACGTACTCTATTCAAGATAAAGCTCATAACGCGTTCGAAAATTATAAAAAGGGGATAACGAGGATGTATATGAAAAGAAACGGGAATAAAAGGAGAACGTGAAAGGCCAAAGAGGCTCCGATAGCCATGAAATTCCCCTGGAAATTATTACGCCTGACCAAAATCCGTGAAATTTCGTCAACCACATTTATTTCTCCACGCGGTTTTATCTCCGAGAGACATGCATAAATTTTGGTCGTCATTAGTATGAAAATTCATCAAAATCTTGGAATTTCCTGGAGCGTCAAAAATTCACGAAGATTCCTGAGACACTTTGAATATTAAAATCAAAAAAGAACTTTGATGCTTTGTTGATTAAATGTTTTTGAAAAATTTCAAAATTTTTGTTATTTTGACAATATTTTTGATTTTTAAGAGAATTGTCAGGGAAATTTACGTCTAGAATGACGAAAATTCACCTTTCGAAGAGACTTTCTAAAATATTTCTCGCTGCAATGACAAAACTTTTATGATTAAAAAAAAAAAACGTTTAGTCGAACGAATCCACCAAAATTTTTGCAATTATCGCAGTTTTTCTTATTTCTAACGGAACTGTCAGCAAAATTTATGATTTAAATGACAAAAATTTGATTTCCAAAGAGAAATTTCTTCCTGCAATGACAAAATTTTTGTGATTTTTCAAAAAAAAACGTTTAGTCGAACGAATCCAACAAAATTTTCGCAATTTTCACAGTTTTTCTTATTTCTGACGGAACTGTCAGCAAAATTTACGATTTCGATGACGAAATTTGATTTTCAAAGAGAAATTTCTTTCTGCAATGCCAAAATTTTTGTGATTTAAAAAAAAAACGTTTAGACGAGCGAATCCACCAAAATATCAATCGTTTCCAACAAAATGTTCTGCACAGTGCAAGAATCCTTCACGGTGTCAAAAGATTTTTTCGACAGACGAGAAAGCAATAAAAAAAAAGTCTCTCGGATTAAAAAAGGCTTGAAAAACGTGTAAAACGATGTGGAATCTTTTATTCGTCATTATATGAAAAAAGGTGCGAGAGGAGCTCCCGGGCGGGCACGTGCTGGGAGTCATAATCGCGTGTCGTTCGTGGAAGCCTCATCTCGTACGCGGTGGCTCATTGGGTCTCGATTAAAAAAATTTTAAGGACCTCCCTGCTTATCCCTCGTTTCTTTCTCTCAGCCCGAAATTCTTCAGATTCGATACAAGTGTCACAAGAAATATGTATTGATACGGAAAAACAAATAAATGTTAAATGCCACACACACGCGACAAAACTCTTAATGGAGATTTTAAAAGCAGCCTCAATTCCTATCGTTTTACCTTCTACACTTATTTTGCAACGACGAGAAATCAGACTCGAACTATGATGGGTGCGCGACGCGAAACGGTTTCAAGAATTCCATATCAACCTGCAAACGAGCGACGCACTTATAAAACCTCGTCTTCTCTTTTTCAAGTCGAACCAAGTGACATTATTTATTCGCTCGAGCACGTTGTATGGCGACGATCGAATCTAAATTTCTGTTTTCAATTTTTCTTACATACAAAATCGTTTGCGAGCCCAAGTTCATTAAAAAAAGTTGTTACTAATTGACTAAAGAGCAACTAAATTCAAGATTGTCCGAGTTAATTTGTATTTTTTATATAATAACCAAAATTTCGATAAATTTTACGACCGATTTTTTTGAAAAACTGAATAAAGCTTCTTCGATGTTGCATAAAAGCGTGTGCAAAGTTTTAAGAGGCTTCACCATTTAGAAATCGAAATATTTAATATTGAAAATTGCAACTTTTAACACGTGCTCTTAATGAGAAACTAGTGAAAATTGTGATTTTTATAAATAAA
Source organism: Diadegma fenestrale (assembly GCA_037043255.1). Lineage (NCBI taxonomy): Eukaryota > Metazoa > Arthropoda > Insecta > Hymenoptera > Ichneumonidae > Diadegma > Diadegma fenestrale. The sequence continues at coordinate 3,650,197 of CM073312.1, forward strand.
TTTAATACAAAATCAAGATTGTCCGAGGTAATTTGTATTTTTTATGTAATAACCAAAATTTCGATAAATTTTACGACCGATTTTTTTGAAAAACTTAATAAAGCTTCTTCGATGTTGCATAAAAGCGTGTGCAAAGTTTTAAGAGGCTGCACCATTTATAAATTGAAATATTTAATGTTGAAAATTGCAACTTTTAACACGTGCTCCTATGAGAAACTGCTGAAAATTGTGATTTTTATAAATAAATTTAATACAAATTCAAGATTGTCCGAGGCAATTTGTATTTTTTATGTAATAATCAAAATTTCGATAAATTTTACGACCGATTTTTTTGAAAAACTCAATAAAGCTTCTTCGATGTTGCATAGAAGCGTGTGCAAAGTTTTAAGAAGCTTCACCATTTAGAAATCGAAATATTTAATGTTGAAAATTGCAACTTTTAACACGTGCTCTTATGAGAAACTACTGAAAATTGTGATTTTTATAAATAAATTTAATACAAATTCAAGATTGTCCGAGTTAATTTGTATTTTTTATGTAATAATCAAAATTTCGATAAATTTTACGACCGATTTTTTTGACAAACTTAATAAAGGTTCTTCGATGTTGCATAGAAGCGTGTGTAAAGTTTTAAGAGGCTTCACCATTTAGAAATCGAAATGTTTGATGTTGAAAATTGCAACTTTTAACACGTGCTCTTATGAGAAACTACTGAAAATTGTGATTTTTATAAATAAATTTAATACAAATTCAAGATTGTCCGAGTTAATTTGTATTTTTTATATAATAATCAAAATTTCGATAAATTTTACGACCGATTTTTTTGAAAAACTGAATAAAGCTTCTTCGATGTTGCAAAAAAGCGTGTGCAAAGTTTTAAGAAGCTTCACCATTTAGAAATCGAAATATTTAATGTTTTTAATGACTCTGCCCGTTAACTTTCGGAGTAACTATGAGAATCCGAAGCATAAATTGAAACAAGGGACCGTTTATTTTTGAGGAGCCAGTATTGGTTTTAGTGCGGAGACGGAAAAGTGCGCGAGCATGTAAGATGTAGAAAGTGTCGCGGTCCGAGACACATTACGACGCTTGGCTTTTGATATCTCATTAACGATCGCTCCGCGCGCGCGCACGATTCAAGGCTCTGGCAACGTGAAATTAAAGGAGAGACAGAGCGAAAACGAGGCTCGTATATGGACGGGGACAATTGCCAAGATCGAACATGAACAAAGAGAAAATTACATGGTGTTATGGGGTTGAGTATGAAGAAGCAGCCTGGAATTCCTTATAGCCTTGGGGCATTTATACGCCTAGTTGAAATAGCAAAACGTCGAATCAGGATGGCAGGTCCTTTATCCGCGATGCTCTTATCGCTATTACGGACTGGGGACTTAACGTTGAGAGAAATAAACGCGATGTATAGCCTTTGCCAAGTATCCACGCGATACGTTGCGAAGATCCTTGCGAGTGTATTTCTCATCAGGTTGGAGAATAAGCTAGAATCGTGTGGATTGGAGTCTGGTGCACACTGAACGTTCCTAAATGAATCGTTAATGGTTAACTGCTCGTCAGACACACGCCAAGTCCAACCGAGTTCGCTTGTAAAGCGGAAATACGTCCTGCAGGATCGGCTCGTCCTCGGGACGACCTTTCTGAGCGTTGAAAAAAAAATTTTAATGGAAAAGATCGAAATTTCGTTGGATACGTTCGACTAAACGTTTTTTTTGAAAAATCCCAAGAAATTTGTCAATGCAGCAAGAAATATTCGAGAAAGTCTCTTCGAAAAGTAAATTTTTGTCAATTCTATCGTAAATTTTGCTGACCGTTTCGTTAGAAATCAAAAATATTGTCAAAATTACGAAAATTCGGAAATTTTCCAAAAATATTTGGTTCATCGTGTTAAAAAACATCGACATTTTTGACAAAATTTAATTTTCAGTGCACGCAACGAATGGCTCGACTGGAGAGAAAATTTTGTTGGAAAAATCGAAATTTCGTTGGATACGTTCGCGATGAAACTTTTTTTTTTTTCAAAAATCCCAAAAATTTTGTCATTGCAGCAAGAAAAATTCTAGAAAATCTCTCCAGAAGTCAAATTTTTTTCATTGCAATCGTAAATTTGGCTGGCAGTTTCGTTATGAACCAAAAATATTGTCAAAATAACGAAAATTTTAAAATTATCCAACTTTTTTTCTGATTTATTGCGAATGTCAACGATTCCATGGGATCCAGCACGAGATCTTGGACGAATTGCTCGACAATTCGTAGCTTGTACACGCGGTTTAATGCCAAAGTAACAGCAGACCAAAAGGAAGCATCGATAAATTATTGCATCTGAGTATACATTTCGCTTGGCAGGAATCGTTAAGTGAACCTTCCCAAGTCCGATTGCGAAAACGATAAACTGCTCGCAGGGTCTTTTGCGACGACGATGACGACGACGACGACGACGAGGAGAGATCTCGCCACTTTACTGCCATGCTTTGCCACTGAAAACCTACGGTTGATGTGTTAGCTCTTGACGATACCTTAGACCTACATCGTTTCGACATCTACACCACGTGTACGCCTTTGCGACGATAATCACGTTCGAACGATTTTTCTCTTCTCCTTCGTAACTCTCGGCTGTGAGACCCGATGCCTTTGTTCTGAGAGTTGTACAGAAACAATAAAAATGTCACGAAAAACACTGAAAAGAAAATTTCGTTCGAAAACATCGATTTTTTGTTGGATCTGATTTTTGAAAAATCACAAAAATTCTGTCATTGCAGCAAGAAATATTCTAGAAAGTCTCTTCGAAAAGGGAATTTTTGTCATTCCAATCGTAAATTTCGCTGACAGTTCCGTTAGAAATCAAAAACATTATCAAAATATGGAAAATTGTGAAATTATCCAAAAACTAAATTATCCAAATAAATAAATAAATAAATAAACAAATAAAGGAATAAATAAATGAATAAATAAATTTATAAATAATTAATTCAATAAATAAATAAATAAATAAATAAATAAATAAATAAATAAACAAAGAAATAAATGAATGAATAAACATATAAATAATTAAATAAATAAATAAATAAGTAAATGAATAAATAAATAAATAAATAAATAAATAAGTAAATAAATAAATAAATAAGTAAATAAATAAATGAATAAATGAATAAATAATTAAATAAATAAATAAATAAATAAGTAAATGAATAAATGATTGAATGAATATCAAAACAAATAATGTGCATTTTTATTATTCACGGTGAATTTAAGTTTGGGAAAAAAAAATCGATTTATTAATCACGTGCAAAGTTTCCAGGTCGCAGCTGATACGACATGGCAATATTTCCAATGATATTTTTTAGCGTTTTACAGTATATATGGTGAACGAGCTATGGTGAATTTCTCATGGGGCTCATGCAGCACATCTTGGAGATATATTTTAATTCCACAGTTTTATCGAGTCTCACGTGCACTTGGGAGTGATCCGGAGGCTGTGTATGGCATGAATATATATAATGGCAAGGCGTGCATGCTTATCCAGGCTGCAGGATGAAGACAACATTTTATGATGGACAGTAACAGGTCCGAGGGTCGTTAACTCGCAGACCAAAAGTTAATTGTCAAGCGTGAGACTTTAGTGACAATTAAGCAGGAAAAAAAACGATGATTTAGGGGCGAGTCTAGAATGAGAGTCTCATTTGCCTATATTGTTCTTTTTTTTTTATGTCCCAACACGTTTCGGCGTTCGGGTTTTTGATTGGGTGAGTGCGCGCCGGGACTTCCGGTTGATTCTCGATGCACGCGGAGAAACTTTGGATGCGATTAACGGTTGGGAAAAGGATTTTATGATTTTATTTTTATTGGCAGTCGTTACGGCGGATCAAGCTGCGAAACAACTTTATTTATGATTATTCAATAATTTCGCATAAACATTCTCGACAAAACTAACAATTTTCTCCCATAAAGAAAACTTTTCCGACGTCCGCAGACTAAAAATCAAATTTTGTCAAAAAACGTCGATATTTCGCATTTTTCAACTTTTTCCATCCAAACGCGTGCAAATTCGAGTCGCGCTTTGTTTATGAGTCTCAAAAACGTGTTTAGCATTTTTCTTAACAAATTTCGACTCCTAGCCTCACTGGCGATCTGCAAAATGCATCCTGAATGCATTTTTTCTTGCACCTCGCCGTTTGCAACTTTTGAACGAAACGTGACTCGAATTTACACGCGTTTTCATGGAGAAAATAAAAAATTGTAAATTAAATCTCAAAAGTCTAAATTTTCCTTCATTTTTCTTCGTTTTTCCGTGGGAATAGCAAAGAAATTTTTTTTTGGCGCTAAAAAAATTGGATTTATGCCAACTCGTTCCTGCTCCTGGTCCCTCGTGACCGAAATGCAATGCACGTGTGTAGAAAGGCTGGAAAAATGAGCAGGCATCGCGAATCGAGCCACCGGTTGTACGTACGTAATCGTAAAGTTTGATAATGAAATTTAATCGAGCCCAACCCTTTGACGATCCTCTCGGCTGGTCCATTGTACGAAACAGCCGGAGCCCATATACATTTATTATTATTGTATTGTTGTTTATATAGAGATACAGGGACTGGGAGTTTTGTACTTTAATGGACAATTACTCGAGGATAGAGCGAAAGAGAGCAAACGAGGCTTTAAAACATATGCCGAGGACACCTCGTGACAAGACAGCGCGCGGCCGAAAACGATGATGCGCCATTATCATCGTCGACACGTCATTAATTTTACTCGCGCGAACCTTCCCAATCTACATCTCTCCGTTTCTCTCCCTCGTGCTCGTGCAGCATGGATTTTAAGGTCGATCGCGAAACTCCTAAACCGAAAACTCCCCAGCTCTCCGGACTTCGTTTATAGGAACTGCGATAAAATGTTGCTTGCTCGGTTTAATTCTACACCGGTTGGACGATCAAACAGACACGGAGCCTGCCCTTAAAGCCGCTTTCGCAATTCGTTCTCTCTCTCTGCATCAACTTCATGGCTTTTAGACTCTCCGAACCCGATCCTCTTTTCTCTATCGCCCGCTGTCACGATTGTAAAACGCACCAACGAATTAATAGTAAACGTTATTGCTCGTGAGAACCTACTTTGCAATTAAATTCCCCGAGGCCCTTCGACTTGAGCAAACCGAGTGTTTGTTACTCTCTCCGCAAACATTCACGTCGTTGCTGGGCTACGCGAGAAATTCAACAACAACAAAACTGCGTTTATTTCTGCATGGGATTTACGAAAGAGATTTCTTGAGAAATCCACGGGGAAGGTTGTCAAAAAACGTCGATTTTTTGATGAAACCGTTTGAACTCAATATTTTTGGATAATTTGAAAATTTTCGTAATTTTGATAATATTTTCGATTTTTAAGGAAACTGTAAGCAAAATTCACGATTGAAATGACCAAAATTCGCTTTACGAAGAGAATTTTTAGAATATTTCTTGCTGCGATGACAAACTTTTTGTGAGTTTTCAAAAAAAAAAACGTTTAGTTACAACGTATCCAACAAATATCGATTTTTTCCAATGAAATTTTCTTTTCAGTGAAGAAAGCGAGAAATATTTTTTGATAATTCGAAAATTTTCGTAATTTTCATAATATTTTCGATTTCTAACGGAACTGTCAGCAAAATTTTCTATTTAAATGATCAAAATTTACTTCACGAAGAAACTTTCTAGAATATTTCTTGCTGCGATGACAAAATTTTTGTGATTTTTCAAAAAAAAACGTTTAGTCGAACGTACATCGATCTTTCCCAGCAAAATTTTCTTTTTAGTGAAGAAAGCGAGAAATATTTTTGGATAATTTGTAAATTTTTGTAATTTTGATAATATTTTCGATTTCTAACGGAACTGTCAGCAAAATTCACGATTGAAATGACCAAAATTTGCTTTACAAAGAGACTTTCTAGATTATTTCTTGCTACGATGACAAAATTTTTGTGATTTTTCAAAAAAAAATATTTAGTTACGACGTATCCAACGAAATATCGATTTTTTCCAATGAAATTTTCTGTTTCAGTTCTTCAACCATCAACTACAAACTTTTACTTATTCTAAAACCGTTCGAAATACTTTGGAGTAACATTTTTTTGCTATCCACGTGTTGATGATTGATTTTCAGCTCAATTTTTCAAAATCACTATAAATTACGATGCCAACTTCCGGTCGATTCATCTCCCTACTAAAAATACGCTTTTCGGTACTAAATCCGACGAAACTATTGTTAAAAAGTATCAGGATCTTTACGACTGATTTGAGATGCCAAATTGTCGCGTGTCCCGAGAGGCATTAATTAACACAAGCAAAAAAAAAAAAATCCGCACATTAAAGATCGAAATATTGCAAGATGCAATTTCCCGATCCGCTCGTTTGATCGTGGGCGGCAGGGATGAAAGGTTTCGAAATGCATTCGGGGGTTGGCGGAGTCTGTGGTAATAACGTGCGAGATCGCGAGCAAACAATGAATAAGCTCTCGAGAGTATTCCGCGGCTGCTGCGCGCGATATAGATTCGAAAAAGCTGAGCAAAAAGAATCGAGCGATAGCCCAAGCGAGAGGGGAAAAAAAAAGAGAGAAAATCTCGAAATCTGTCCTTGTTTTGTTGGTTAAAAATCTCCAAGTACATATTTGTGTGCGTGGGCGTATTCGAAGCTTTCGCGGTGATTCCGTAGCCGATTCTCGTGTACAGTTGGCGAGAGGATTCGAGGACAATGGGCCAGAAAACAAGGCAAGTCTCTGGTACATCAAAGTGCCGGAAGTTATGGGGAGGACGAGAGCAGGAGGATGGGTAAAAAATGCGAAGCGACTCGCTCGGTGCATCCGGCCCAGACTGATAATCATCTGAACGAAATACTTTGTAATCGTTAATTACAAACGTGCGCCCTCTCCCCTCGAGCTCGCATGAACTTTTTGTACAAAATACACAGATAAATAAATACAACGTCCATGCACATGTACAATTGTTTTTTTTTTTTTACCTCACAAACGTTGAGCTTTGAGCTTTGAGACCAGAACAAAAATCTCTTTGCCCCACAAGATTTCTTTTACTCTCGATTCCGCTAATGACTCGTCCTCGTGCCACTGGGAGACGAGCACGAGAAATTAAGCAACGACGCGATGTGCCTGACACTCCAATTTACCTACGGACACGTGCCTTTTTGCTTTTGCCATTCCGTACCTCAAAATTGACGTTTTATCCAAATCCTTTGAAATTCTAATCAATATGGGGCTTTGATACTTTTTTTTTATGAATTTATTCATTAATTTCTCGATTGCTCGAAAATGTTGAATAGCAAATGAAATTTTTTAACGTCAATTGTCACGATCTCGTGAATACTTCACGTAAAAACGTACCAAATTTTAATAATTTTAACCACCTTAAGGCTTGAAATAAAAAATGATGAGAAAATTCTGAAAATTTGGTACGTTTTTGTACGAAGTATTTAAAAGGTCGTGTAAAAATTTCACGACGATTAGGAAACTCGTTATTGAAAAATTACCATTTTGTTAAGAACAATTTTTTAAACAAATACAAAAAATATTTATCAATAAACTTTCGTTCAGTTTCCGTTGCTTTCGGTATATTGTAGACGTTAAAAAATTGAGAGGTCAAAAAAAAAACTTTTCGCAAAGTTTTACGAGTTTCCATGAGACCAAATTTGACTAAATTTGATTAATTAATGTTAATTGTTGACTAACGAGTTTCTTAATCGTCGTGAACTTTTTTCACGATCTCTCAAATATATCGTTCAAATAAATACCAAATTTTTGAAATTTTCTCATCATTTTCGATGCGGGACTGAGGACCATCAAAAAAATTGACTAAAAATGCAGTCAGGTTTATCAATCGAATTATTTTTACCCTCTCTCGTGCAACGGCATGTGTTTTTGAAATGGCACTTGAAAATTCGGGGGCCTGAATAATGGGCAAGGAGCATAAAATGACGAAGAGAAAAGCATGAGAATAAATATGAATAGTTATTAGAGCTCTCGATTCAGGATTCATCGAAAATCGAGTGGAAGGAACGATTTTTCAGAGACGAGTTCTGGGAGTAATATCCGCCGATACGAGGCGGTAAATATAAAGCTTGAAAATCCATCAGGCGGACGTTTGAAACGACAGGAATCTCTATTCTTCCTTCCCGAAGAAAGACACGCTTCCTCCATAGTTGTATTTGTGTTTGTGTATCGATACAAAATGCTCGAGTTTGTGTGCGAAGGCTCAAATGAGGCGTCGAGAGATTTCGCCAAAATTTCTACCGAGTATGATCGGCGTAACTTTTTCTCTCTCATCCTCGAGGAGATTCATCTCGCGGCGTGGCTTTTCGCAGCACGGGCTGACTCGATTGTCTCTGCAGGGGGTTGAAAATTTTTCGTTTTCTCACTCTCTGATCGCCGCGACAGCTCGCGCATCAAACATACAAGTCTGCGGATGAGAAAAGCGCGAGGGGGAAGCTGATGGTTTCGGTGATGCTGCGTGCCCGGGGGTTAAATGAAGCGAGCGAGAAACGAATTGTCACTGCTCGAGAAAAAAGAGAAACCGGAGGAAAATTCAGGGTGAAAAAGGACAGTGAATTAAAGTTTTTTTTTTTTTTACCTCTTTCTCTGGAAATATAGACCGCGCGGCAGGGAAACGTAACGAAGCAGGCGAATTTCCAGAGAGAGTAAGTAAAAAAAGACGAAAACGGGGCTTCCTGAAATTGACGCCGGTGATTTCGATGCTATGTAGCGTGACCCTAGTCGTTTTGTTTCCTTTTTCCTCGCACCGAGCGCAAGGGTGCCAGACAATTTTCGCCATTTTTTCATCCTCCGCAATATTCCAGCCACAAAAGAGCGTCCTCGACGTATATCCTTATCGGAAGTCCTTGATATGCACACATCAAATCTCAACGAGCCATGGAAAAGTCTTTTTTTTTTGCTCTTGCCATATTTTCACTCTGGTAATAACGATAACGACAATAATTGAGGTTGGACATAAAAATTCCGTTCTTTCGTCTTCGCGAACACTAAAAATTCAATTTTATCGAAAAAAAAGTCGATGTTTTTGGATAATTTCAAAATTTTCAGTATTTTGACAATATTTTTTATTGCTTACGGAACTGTCAGCCAAATTTATGAACGAAATGACAAAAATCAACATTTTGGGAGACTTTCTAGAATATTTCTTGCTGCAATGACAAATTTTTTGTGATTTTTCAAGAAAAAACGTTTAGTCGAACGAATCCAACAAAATTTTCGCAATTTTCACAGTTTTTCTTATTTCTAACGGAACTGTCAGCAAAATTTACGATTTGGATGAGAAAAATTTGATTTTCAAAGAGAAATTTCTTTCTGCATGACAAAATTTTTGTGATTTAAAAAAAAAACGTTTAGTCGAACGAATCCAACAAAATTTTTGCAATTTTCACAGTATTTCTTATTTCTAACGGAACTGTCAGCAAAATTTATGATTTGAATGACAAAAATTTGATTTTCAAAGAGAAATTTCTTTCTGCAATGACAAAATTTTTGTGATTTTTCAAAAAAAAACATTTAGTCGAACGAATCCAACAAAATTTTCACAGTTTTTCTTATTTCTAACGGAACTGTCAGCAAAATTTACGATTTGGATAACAAAAATTTGATTTTCAAAGAGAAATTTCTTTCTGCAATGACAAAATTTTTGTGATTTTTCAAAAAAAAACATTTTTTCCTTTATTTTTTTTTCAGCGCACCAGCCGAATAAATTCCATTAATTGATAAACTTTGAAATCTTAATCGAGAATTGATTGAGCCTGCGCGAATCTCGTATAATTTCCATTTTTCATACAAACGAGAGTGAAACGATTTTCTTCATTTTTTTCCATTAGTCATTCACACGATTGCCATATGAATAAATCTAATTCAGGCGCATGAGTGATGATTATATTATTCAAATTTTTGTCATATTTTACTCATACATAAATAAACATGAATTGTGGGCATTTTATGAATAGTTTGGGTCACAGTTTATTGGTACGAATGAAAAACGAACGTCAATTTATCACAATTACGTGCACAGCTCTATGTGGGAAAATCTCAGTGTGACCCTCGACCCGTAGAACGTTCGGGAGTTTGATTCTCCGACCCGCGGTGCATCTTATGAAAAAGGAAACAAATGAATCGAAAATTTTGGCCTATTTTTCGATTTTTTCGCATGAGTTTTGTTTTTACGTTTAAATGGACGGCGAAAATTATTATTTTTTTAATTCGCGACTAATTTTTTATGTATTTTCAATAGTCAGATCAATAATAAACAATTTAAGGACTCAATTTCGTTAGATTTTTGTCTTCGCGTGTAAAATTTGAATCTCCTAATGAGTTAAATACGAAAAATGGAAGGAAAAGTCACAGTCACATAAACTTGGAACAAGAATGGATTATCGACAAAAATTTTTGCGCTAGGTTGGCCGAGCGGTCTAAGGCGCCAGATTTAAGCTCTGGTTCCCACATGGGAGCGTGGGTTCGAACCCCACACTTAGCAAAATTTTTTTTTTCTTCCCATTCACCGAACCACACGAAAGATTAATAATCGAGTGAAAAAAAACTTTTTACTTCCAAAGAAATCGGGAAAACTTGTCAAAAACGTCAGAGACTCGACCAATTGTTATTTTTTTAATAACAATTTAAAAAATTTTAATTACCAGTGCCAGTGAAAAAAAAAAAAAACAGTCGAATATCTAAAAATTCACGTAAATCGCAAAAACAATCGCAAAAATCTCATTATTTTCTAATTGACAGAGAAAACAGCAAATAAATGAGCACCGAAAATTAAATTTTGTCAAAAAACGTCGATATTTTGTTGAACACGTCGAATATTTTTGGAAAATTTCAAGATTTTCGCAATTTCGACAATATTTTCGATTCCTAACGAGACTGACAGCAAAGTTAACAATTGAAATGACAAAAATTTACTATTCGAAGAGACTTTCTAAAATATTTCTTGCTGCAAGGACAAAAATTTTATGATTTTTCATAAAAAATCGTTTATTCGAACGGATCCAACAAAATATCGATTTTTTCCGACAAAATTTCCTTTTCAATGTCCAGATAAATTGGAGGCAAGCAGCGATAAAGGGGCCGGGGGGAGGGGGGAGGGGAGAAAAGCAGATTAACGAATACGAATTAGTGCATTATCTCAATCTCGAAACGTTCTCGAAATCAGCAACGCAAATATCTTGCTATTCAAGCCCGAGACAAATGACCGGAGCTTCCTCAACTTGGAATGTATCGTTGCCGAAGGTTGTATATGTGTGCGTGTGTGTTTCGGGGATCTGGAAAGTGGCAAATGAGAGACAAGGAGAGAGGGGCAAAGGAGAGGCAAATGCGCGAACGGAAGCGGTAATTTGCGAGACTAACGGGCTCACTGGGACAAATGACTCTCGATGAATAGTCATGGACCGATTAGCCAATGTCCGGAGCAGTAATACACAAAAAGGAGAGAAATATATGCGCACTAAATCCATGTATATAGAGAGAGAGACAACCATCACGAGAATTGCGTTTAACTAATTTCACGACATCGATCGTTCGTTCATCCATGTCATCGGGAGCTCTCACGTACCAATTATCTCCCCCCCTCCAAGCCATGCAGGGGATGGAAAAGAAAAATCACAACTGTACCATCCCTCCTTTGTAATTCCGTATAAAAGGACATTTTTCTGTCATTGCAATAAATGTGAAATTATTCCGAAGAAAAATGTTCAATCCCCACGAACGATTTTTCCTCCATACGTAACGACGATTTTTTCGAAAATTTCTCGAAATGCATTCCAGATCATAAAAAAAAGACACTTTTTTTTATTAGATGGCTGAATGCACTAAAAATAAAATTTTGCCAAAAAACGTCGATTTTTTTTTTGAAACACGATAAACCGAATATTTTTGGGTTTTTTTGAAAATTTTGTATAAAATTGACAGTATTTTTGGTTTCTAACGAAACTGTCAGCAAAATTTACGATTGCAATGACAAAAATTTTACTTCTGGAGAGATTTTCTAGAATATTTCTTGCTCCAATGACAAAATTTTTGGGATTTTTGAAAAAAAAAAGTTTCGTCGCGAACGCATCCAACGAAATATCGATTTTTTCAACAAAATTTTCTCTCCAATCAAGCCATTTGTTGCGTGCACTGAAAATTAAATTTTGTCAAAAATGTCGATGTTTTTTAACCCGATGAACCGAATATTTTTGGAAAATTTTCGAATTTTCGTAATTTTGACAATATTTTTGATTTCTAACGAAACCGTCAGCAAAATTTACGATTGGAATGACAAAAATTTACTTTTCGAAGAAACTTTCTAGAATATTTCTTGCTGCAACGACAAAATTTTTGGGATTTTTCGAAAAAAAGTTTAAAAAATATCGAATTTTTGCAATAAAAAATATTTTTTTCAGTGTGCTGGGTCTAAAAAAATGGAGGCTTGGAATTCGATGCAATTGAATGAGATTCCCTAACCGAATTTTACAAAAACGAGTCGCTTTTCCCTGGAGATCGACACGTGAGAGCAGGGGCAGAAAAAAGGCTGGAATCTGATCGGTACTTAACGTCAGGAAACGACAGGAACAGGCTCGTACCTTTTGTCCTTGAATGATGTTGCATAATAGGCAGTTTACACTGCGAGATGAATCCACATGTACAAATTCACACATGCTTGAGGTATATAAATAAAAAAAAGCGACGAGTCGATCCCTTGAAACGGCTGTCACAACAATTACGTCGTGAAAAAAAAAAGCAAAAAAAAAGAAACGGTGAAAAGTACAACAAAATGGCAATCGAAGGACACTTGTAATTTCGTTCCATCGCATCTGTTGTAATTCTCACGTTACCGCATCGCGTATCACGACTTTTCTCTTTCCTCATTATGTCCCATGCCCAAATCTACCGAGAGAGAGAGTATAAAAAAGGAGGCAGGGGGTGAGGGGGCAAAAAAGAGAGAGAAAGAGGGTGAGAGATCACGAGGACATATTTTAGACAACCCTTGTATATAGTTTTAGTGACGTATATATATTTAACAAGCAGAAGATACAATAGCGGGGTTATATGCGCCTAAAACGACCACCCCAGAGTTAAGGGGTGGCTCGCTCTCTCGTGGCGGAAGAGCCGCACGAATCGAGAGAAAAAAAACGGGAAAAAGAGCGACAGGCTCGCAGAGGCTTCGAGGGGGAACGAATTGCTCTAGAAAGAGACAAAAAATCCTTCTCTGCTGCTGCCTCTCTTGCTCTTCGATGGGGTGAAGAAAAAGTCACTGATAAAGTGTTTTTCGATGCCTGTTTCCTTCTGCGTATTAGATTCACCGAAAACATGCCCAAATTTTTCATAAATTCGATCCAAAATTTTACAAATCCTGAAAATTCTAAAAATTCCGAGATTTTTTCACCCTTCGCTGCTTTCTCCTCGAGGGGGTGGAGAAAAAATCACCGATAAAGTGTTTTTCGATGCCTGTCGCTTATTCACCGAAAAAATTCCCAAATATTTCATAAAATCGATCCAAAATTCAAAAAATCATAAAAATTCTAAAAATTCCGAGATTTTTTCACCCTTCTTGCTGCTTGCTCCTCGAGGGGGTGGAGAAAAAATCACCGATAAAGTGTTTTTCGATGCCTGTCGCTTATTCACCGAAAAAATTCCCAAATATTTCATAAAATCGATCCAAAATTCAAAAAATCGTAAAAATCATAATTTTTTTTGACTGGAAATCATTTTTTTGTTAAAAACTCCGAAATCTGCTGGTTCTTTCGAGGTTTTGGAGGAAAGGAAGAAAAATTCGATTATCTATTCATAGCCTGTAAGAGGCTGGTAAATATATGGACATTTGAAGAAAAAAAATCGAGTTGTACAAATGCAGGATGGACGGATAACTCGATATGATATTTCGCGCTCGGAGGGGTAAGTCTGGTAAAAAAAAAGTGGAAATTGAAATATATATAGATATCCGATCGGGCTGGGAAATTCAGTGACGGAGGGTCCTTGCTGGATCGCGACATGGACTTTGCCGAGAAAATCGTATTTGTAATGCTTAGGCGTTTGAACGCGACGTCCCGTGAAATCGCGTTAGCCTCGCGGATTTCGAATATTAAATTCATCTCCGAGTATAGAGCGTTCTGGTGCTCTGCGGCTCGGCTTCGCGTCTGTACACTTCGATTTGTGTTAATCTTGACGAGAACGAGGATGAGCGACTTTGAAATTCATGTATGACACGTCTGAAAAACGGGGAAAAACTCTTAAGTACTTGTGTCTCGACTCGAGCCCCTTGTTCACCATTTTTCGTTGCGAATCGCGAAATCTCATTTCGTCCAAACAATTTATCATCGTGTTTCCCGATGACCGAAATATTGAGGCGTTTCAGGACCGGCGATGCAATGTTTTGCCATAAAACAACAGAAAAACCATAAAAATCTTCAAAATAATTAAAACTTTAATTTTAATTTCATTTAATTAATTTAATTTTAATTTTAATTTTTTAAATTTTCTTCCCAAAGAAACTTTCTAGAATATTTCTTGCTGCAATGACAAAATTTTGGTGTTTTTAAAAAAAAAAACGTTTAGTCGCGACGAATCCAACAAAATATCGATCTTTTCCAATAAAATCTTGTTTTCAGTGTTATTCTTTGAGATTTTGCTGAATTCCTCAGACGAATAAAAAAAGTCACTTCCTTGTAAAAAAAAGTTAAAAACCACAATTTTTTTTTCATTTTCATGCAGAATTTTAATTTTTGTGAACATTTTCCCCTGATTTCCGCAAAACTACTCGCAATTTTTTTTTCTTACACTACGATCCTTCATTTTTACTTTCCGCAATCTTAAGGCTGTCAGATTCACGTACGATTTTTTTTTTTTATATACATAACGCGATGCCGCAGTGAAAAGTCATTTTTTATTCCGACGGTCAGCCCGACTAGCTGGGGAATCGATTTTTTCTGATTTTGGCGAGCGAGAGGAAAATCTGGAATTTCACGATTTTCCGGTCGAGAGATTTCGGGGGGTCAATTTTCGAAAAATACGATTTGTTGTGCGAACCAAAAGCCACCGCAAAATAAATGTGACGTAAGAGAAACGCGCTTGGGAGTAAATTGGTCCGTGTGTGTGTGGCCACGTGTGTGCATTGAGGTGTCAAGTATTTTGAAGCATCGTCCAGCAAAATGGAGCGAGAGGGAAAAACAAAAGGCGAATAGAAAAAAAATGGAAAAATTATTAATCAACCTGCGGGGGTGAAATGATAAATAACGCTTAGCACGGCATGAGGGATTCGCCGGAGTTTTAGCAGTGAGAATATGTGGCGACGTGCGTGTGTCTCGGTGTGTGGGACAGTGACAATGGATGACAAATTGTGTGGTGCGAAGAAAACAAACGGTAGAGAACTAGATTGAGGTTGGTCCGCGAGCTCGCACAGATTTTTTTGTTATCGTCATATCAGCTCGAGTACAGAATCAGGATTTTCTTCGGTGAGTTGTAGGGATTGGCAGGGAATTTCATCAATATAAACAGGACATAATCTCGGAATATCGAGTTTCTGGGGAATGGAACAAAAAGCGTTTCGTTTCGAGACTAAAATGTTGTTGTTTTAAGGACGTTGTATGCTAAATTTTCTATCGATAGAATTCCTTTGAATTTGCACCACGCAAAGAAAATAGTCATGTCTAATAGCTCGCGCAATTTTAAGAGGTTTCACCATGTACAAGTCGAGATATTTATTTATAAAAATCACAATTTTCAGTAGTCTCTCATCAAGAGCTCGTGTTAAAAGTTGCCATTTTCAACATTAAATATTTCGATTTCTAAATGGTGGAGCCTCTTGAAACTTTGCATACGCTTTTATGCAACATCGAAGAAGCTTTATTGAATTTTTCAACAAAATCGGTCGTAAAATTTATCGAAATTTTGATTATTATTATAAAAAATACAAATTAACTCGGACAATCTTAAATTTGTATTAAATTTATTTATAAAAATAACAATTTTCAGTAGTTTCTCATCAAGAGCTCGTGTTAAAAGTTGCAATTTTCAACATTAAATATTTCGATTTCTAAATGGTGGAGCCTCTTCAAACTTTGCATACGCTTTTATGCAACATCGAAGAAGCTTTATTCAGTTTTTCAAAAAAATCGGTCGTAAAATTTATCGAAATTTTGATTATTATATAAAAAATACAAATTTACTCGGACAATCTTGAATTTTTATTAAATTTATTTATAAAAATCACAATTTTCAGTAGTTTCTCATAAGAGCACGTTTTAAAAGTTGCAATTTTCAACATTGAATATTTCGATTTATAAATAGTGGAGCCTCTTGAAACTTTGCACACGCTTTTGCGTAACATCGAAGAAACTTTATTCAGTTTTTCAAAAAAATCGGTCGTAAATTTTATCGAAATTTTGATTATTATATAAAAAAAAATACAAATTAACTCAGACAATCGTGAATTTAGAGTATGTTGTTCTTTAGTAAATTAGTAACAACTTTTTTTTAATGAACTCGGGCTCGCAAACGATTTTGTATGTAAGAAAAACTGAAAGTAAAAATTTAGATTTGAGCGTTGCCATCCAACGTCCTTAAATGTGAATGTGGAGAAAGAAATTGTTCGATATGCTGTTTCCCTATGCAATATTTTTAAGTGTCTCTGGTAGGTTCGACGATTGCCATTTTCCTTTTGTTTCGTTCTCGCTATTCCTTTTTTCGCAGTCGTTTTTTATTGTCACACAGAGAGCGCGCGTACTCCTGATGAAAGCCAGCAGCACGGTGAAATGCTCATACACAAACGATAAACGGGAAGCATAAATAAGAGGAGCCCTCGCTGTGCCTCGAGTAGAGAGTGGCAAGTGGCAAAGGAGGTGCGGGGTGAAAAAGGCTGGAAAGAAAAAGAAGAAAAAAAAAGGGAAAAGATGCGAAAGCAAAGAGATCGGATCAGAGTCGCGTGAAAAGTCTCAAGTTTTTTTCTTTCTCTTCTCCATCGCGGGCAATCGTAAATGTTTAATATCGTGATTAAAGGGCCCTGGCGCCTCTCATTATTATTTCAGTCTGGAGGACATTTCAACCCACCTTCGCGCTAGTAGTATTTTCACCGGATTTCTTTACAATTCTTTTTCCCCTCCCTCCCTCCCTCTCGCTCCTGCGTAAAAAACGGGAGAAAAAACGGTCTTGGGTGAAAATTAGCCAGCTAAATATTTAAGACCTTGGCTTTCGGATCTCGTATCTCGTTTTCGTTGGCTCGAGTCAACAAAAACGCCGGAAGAAACGCGACGCACGCGCAAAAAGTGTCTTTCTCTTGCGCGCTTTCACGTACAATTATAAACGACCGCCTCGCACGAGGATGCGCGTCAAATATCAGCTAAATATCCTCATTAGCGTATATCCGAATGCACCTCCAGCTCGCTCGCACGTTCATTTCGAATTTGTCTCAAAATTAACGTCAATTGCATAAAATACAAAAAGAAAATTCCTGAGAAGAAAATTTGGTTGGAAAAGATCGAAATTTTTTCCGCCACGTTCGACTGAACGTTTTTTCGAAATATCCCGAAAATTTTGTCATCCCAATCGTAAATTCTGCCGACAGTTTCGTCCGAAATCAAAAATATTGTCAAAATAACGAAAATTTTAAATTTGTCCAAAAATATCGACTTTTTTTTGATAAAATTTGATTTTCAGTGTTTTTTTCGGAACTTTCAGAATTTTTTGGTTGCGAAGACAACGGAATAAGAAAATATATTCGTAAATAAAATTCTCACCGTGTTTTGTGCTCGCGGGACAATAGAAAATGGTCACACGCTCCAGTGCTGACCCCCGGATTTGTCGTCGAGGAGTCAGAACTCGATATACTCGAGTAATCTATTTATAAATAGACTTTTACATATATTTTTTTTTTATCGACTGCCCTGGACACGAAGAATTTGATTTCTTTCATGGGTCCCGAATTTTTGTGTCACTTTCGAGTGGTTACGCCTTTTTCTCCCTCGGCGGGATCAAAATAATATAAAATCTGGATAAAGTGCGAAAAAGGAGAAAAAAAAGGTTTCCGGATAGTGCGGAAGACTGGACAGAAAATTATAACGGTCGACTGAAAGGGGATGCAACGGTCTCTCGACCCTTCCGCAACGACGAAATATACACCGGATGTAACCCCCAAATACCGCAGGACCCAGTCCAAAAACTCTTCCAATCGTAATGTCCCGAGACTCCATTAGATTCCGAAGTGCGAGACGAATTTACGATTTTTTTTCTCTTCTTTTTACATAAATCTCAATATACGATTCTATGGAGCTCGGACACTGTTATGGCGGAATAAATATGATATGGGAATGCCTCTCGACTATTTACGACACGCAACGACACCCGTGACGATCCGAAAACATTTTTTTTCTTTAATACCCAAGCCTCAGCTTCTTTTTCCCTCTGTTTTTACAATTTTTCGCCAATCCGAAATCGCTTTATTCATTTTTCTGAATTCAGCATCGAATAAATATTGAAAATTTTTTTTTTAATCGTGATACAAATATGTGAATTAAAATCGATCGAAATTTCCAAATAAATCGATTTGAATTGACGTGAAATCGTGAGGAGCCTCATTTAGAATGAAAAAAATGTTGAGCAATCGATTTTTCAATTTTCTTCAAAAATTATTCGTTGTTATACTTTCTGTTTATTATTCCAATGGTCATTCATTTCATTTTCGAGCTTGGTGTCTCGTACCTTGCAAATAAATCGCCATAGATTTATCTCGGAATTTTCTTCGGCCCCTTTCTCATCTCGTGCCAAGATTAATACGACGAAATGACGCAAAACGGTACGTGAAAAGGGGACGATCTCCGCGTCATATAACATGCGATTATTCTTCGTATATTTGGTCTATTTCATACATGCAATACAGCCTCCGCATAAATCATTGTTTCGTACTCGTTGAGATAGTCTCGGACGATTTTACGAATAAATAATTTTCAAAAATGCCAAAATTACCCATCAACAAAATTTTGGCTCGTTGGAGAAAAAAAAAAGTTTTAACTTTTAAGGAAGAAATTTTTGTCAAAAATCACAAAAAATTTAATCCAAAAATATTTAGTTCACCGAAATCGACGAAATTTCGACTTTTTTCTTGACAAAATTCAATTTTCGGTGGGTTGGCTCGCCGATACGATACGCAGATTGGACGTGGTATCATCACGAAAGTTCTGCATCAATTTAAACGATAGCATCTTTCTTGCCGAGCCAACAACGAGTTTTAGCTCCCGGCGTTGACAAGTGAGCTTCATTCTATTTTCATCGTCCTCGCTTTCCCTCTCTCTCTCTTTTTCTCTCGTTTCCCGGTGCACGAGGCTACCGAAAGACGTTTTTTTTTGTCATATGACGAATCGATTACTATTACCATTCAATCTCTTTGGTCACGTGCGTGCTCGCTCCTCTCGTTTGCATACATCGTTTTTATCTCCTTCTCTCTCCCAATCCCCTCAAATGCTGATTTCGATGCATATTTCACTTTACATACAGAGACGACGCGGCATTTTTCACACCCGCAAATGTATATTATGCTCTTGGGGAACATTCGTCCGCTTCATTTTATTCCATCAAACACGTCACTCAAAACAACCCACTTTTTCTATATCTATAAAAAAAAATGTATTCTCAAAATTGAATGAAATGGAACGAATAGAATTTGCTCACGATTTTTTCTTAGATGGAAAACAATTGTTAAAAACAAATTTGATGGATTTTAAATGACAAGAATGTCAATTAATATCGGAGAAAACTAAAATTGACAAATTATTCTCACAGAATGGAGCCAGCAGGCGAAATTTTATTGACTAGAAAGAAAGTTTGCATGATATCAAAATAAAATTGTGCTCCAAATTCTTATTTTTGCCATTGGGACGGAAAAAAAAATTTGGAGATGCCGGGGATCGAACCCGGGGCCTTTCACATGCAAAGCGAACGCTCTACCACTGAGCTACATCCCCGCAACGAAGAACGGTTCGTTGAAATGACTATAAATACAGAAGCGACTCTCACGACACATTTAATCGCAATTTTTGACAATTTTGATAAAAAAATTGCTTTGAATCTCATTCAAAGTTCAATTAATAGTGAAATAATGAAAATAATTCACTAAGAAACTTTGTGTGCTCCGATTTTTTTTTTTTACTCCAAATTTTATTTACTCCGAAATGAATTACTTTCGAATCCACCGTCTAGTTATTTCTTGAATCTTTATGCATGGGCCTTTATGGTAGAAAAACTCCCTTTGCAACAATTTCTAATTTTTGAAAATCGATTTTTCCGATTTTAGCGAACCCATTGGAAATGGGTTGTATATACGCAGTGGATTAAGTTTAATTAATCTCTTTATTAGCGAATACACAAGTCAGGAACGTTTATACTGTTCAGAGATCTCGACGAGAGACTGTAAAAGGTTTTATAACGAAAAACCCTTAAAGAATGACGTCACTGTGTGCAGATCAAGGTGTTTCAGTTTCTTCTTTGTATATGATGACTGTTTAGATCAGCTCTTGGGTCGATTGGTTTTTGAATCGTAAACTCACATTTATATGAAGTATTCATAGGTCTGGGAGGCTGTATCATCCCACGGAACCCAAAACGAACATGAAAATCAACTAATTTCCGGTTAACGAGTAATGGTGACGTTAACAATCGAAGGTTTCATAACATGGACCAGCTGGTTGAAAATGATGTTTTTAAGATTCTTGTTACGTTAAATGCTAGTTAAGTCCAACACATAAGTTACGCATACTTTAGATAATAAAAGCAAAAGTACTTATCATCATTCCTTTGATGATGCGAAAGGTTCAGTAGCTTTTTTGACTCACAAGTAACATGTGATGCTTTATGATAGGGTTATTGTTTATTTAAATCGTCGAAGGTTCCATGGTGTAATGGTTAGCACTCTGGACTCTGAATCCAGCGATCCGAGTTCAAATCTCGGTGGGACCTTTCTTTTTTTTCCTGACATGAAGAGCGCAGACGATTACTCCAATTTTGATGATTTCTCTTTCATTCAGCTATTGATCTTGGAGTTCTGGAAAGCAAAAACAAAAATGTTATGACAGCGGTGGGATTCGAACCCACGCCCTTACGGACTGGTGCCTAAAACCAGCGCCTTAGACCGCTCGGCCACGCTGCCTTCCCGGCCTGATGTGACCGTTGATACTCGAGCGAGCAAACATCGCGCGCTGTATCGGGGATTTTCAAAGTGAAGAAAAAGCAGTTTAAAGTACGAAATTAATTGCCTAAGTGGAACTAATTGTAACTCGGGCCCTCCTAGGTGGGTCGGGACAATTCCCAACATTGATAACTATTATAGTGGAATAAAAATCGATCAGCCAAGCAGCACGTGGTGCGGGGGACCGGCGCCCCGGCACCCTAACCTCAATCCGAGAAAAATGCAGAAAAGGCCAAGAGAAGTGCACTCCTCAGAAAAATTCTCACAAGCGGAACTGAGGAAAAAAGCCAGAGAAATCGACAGATTAACAGGAACGACTTCTATCGAAAGAGTGGTTAATACAAGACCAAAGGTTGCCCCTAACCTCAAAAGTGCAAGATCCCGATCATCATCGATCGAAAGAACCAGAGATGGCGAGCCCGGTGAGAACAGCACAGCAGCGACTTCCGGTTTCGTAACCCCGAAGAAAGTAGCTAGACCGCCACGAGATGTCGATAATGTAGGATTCAGCAGCACCAACCAGTTTGACGCTCTTTCAGACAGCATGAGTATCGCAGATGGCGACACCGATCCAGAACCGCGAGGACAGGTACCGTTCACTCATAACCTCAACACACATACTCCCAACACTAGAGCAGAAGGCAATAGCGCTCCGAAACCGAAACAAAAACCTCCACCCATACACGTGTACAAAATCAGCCCAAGAGCAACGATCCAACTTTTAACCGCTTCCAAAATCGCAGACGAAGATTTCTGGATAAAACAAGCAGATGGAGAGTACGTCAGAATAATGCCCCAGAAAATAGAAACGTTCCATACGATCAAAAAAATTTTGGAAACCAATAACATCGAGTATTTCACCTTCACCCCTCAAGGTGAAAAGAAGAAGTCAATCGTACTTAAGGGCATAAATGCGGAGTACACTGAAGAAGACATCAAAGAGTGCCTTGTCAGGAAAAATCTCCCTGATCTCAAAATCGAAGAAGTCATAAGACTCAACTACGGAAAACAACAAGAGAACAAATTCCATCATATAATACAACTCTCCCCAGACAGCAAAACGGCCGCACTAACCAGAATTAAATTCTTACTTTACCAACCAGTGAGATGGGAAAGGATTCGGAAGAAATTAATCTTTCAGTGTAAAAGATGCCAGCGTATCGGACATGCGAGCAAGAATTGCCACTTGCAATTCCGCTGCGTAAAATGCGGAAAAAATCACGGACCCGCGAAAGACGGAGGAATCTGCGAGATATCGGAGACCGTGGAAAGGGAAAAAATCAAATGCGCAAATTGCGGCAACACTGGCCACCCCGCTTCGTACATGGGATGCCCATACTTAGCGACAGCCCAAGATCTCAAAAAGCAGGCCCAAGGGATTAGAAAAACCTTGAGAGCTCAAAAAATAAACAGAATCGAAAGGTACGTAAATCCCGACATCCCGTTCGCAGCCATGGCAGGAAACTACAACAACAACTTTCCAGCTCTCCCCAGAAGCAGAGAAACACGAGCGCAGCAGCATCCACCGGAAGTTCAATATCCCCCATACTTTAACGATCATGATAACGATTTTTACGAGCAAGATAACAGCATCAACTACAACAACACACCTCACAACAACAATAATAATATGCAATACAACAATAACAATAAAAACACGCACAACGACAATAACTTTCCCAATTTCGAGAAATTGCTGGATCAATTTAAACACAGCATGATCGAGTTCATGAAAACACAACTAGCCGACATCAACAAAAAGCTGACCGATCATTCCCGCAATATCGAATTCTTAATGAATCAGTTCGCGTATTAAAAATGGCAAACGCTCACACTCGACAAAGCGATAACCAGAGGAGTAACATCACGGACCACAAAATTAAAATTTGCGCAATAAACGTAAACTCTTTGGCAGCAAATAAAAAAAGACATGACCTGCAAGAATTCATAAAAAACAATCAGATTGATATAGCTTTAATATCAGAAACAAAACTAAACTACAGACATAAATTGAGCTTCCAGAACTACGCATTCATCAGAACGGACCGTCCAAACGCCAGAAACGGAGGAGGGACCGCAATAATCATCGCCAAAAAATACAGTTTCCAACAAATCCTTCAACCAAACTCTCTAAACAATAAAGTCATAGAATACACCCTAATAAAAATCAATCTGAACTCAAACAACACACTGTTCATATTCAGCATTTACGCAGCCTGCAACAATAGAAGAACGTTCATCGAGGAGCTCAACAACATCTACCGAGACCATAATCTGAGGGGAGACAAAGTATATTTTATATTGGCAGGGGATTTAAACGCCAGGCACACGAGCTGGGGAGACTCCAAAATTAACGAAAGGGGCGCTCTGCTCAAAAATTGGTACGAAGAACACGGCCACAATAACAGAACAACATTATACTTTGCAGACAAACCAACTTTTCCAAGATCGCGATCGTTTCTCGACTATTGCCTCGCTGACTCTCGCATACAATTTGAAAATTTGGACAACAACAGACTCAGCACACTCCCGTACGATAGTGATCACAACGCCATCTGCTTCTCTCTCGACTCTCACAACATTTTCATGGGCTTCTTACCGCCCCAGCAACAGAAACCTAGATTAAATTACAAAAGAACAAACTGGAGAAAATTCACTCAAGCACTACAAGACAATTACATTGACCATCTTCCTGACGATCGAAATTTAACAATACCCGAAATTGATGAATATATAATTAAACTAGAAGATCACATCACAAAAGTTATCAATACAACAGTACCAAAAATCAAACCCGATGACAAAGCCGGATGTTTAAAATATGTCAATAACAGAATCAGAAAACTGCACGCGCAAAAATCATCACTAATCGCCTTCCTATTCAGAAGCAACCTCAGAAACGGTCAAGTCAAACAAAACATAAAAATTCTGATCAAAAGAATTAACAAACAATTAAACAAACAGTTCAAAAAGACAGAAACAGAATATTGGAAGGCAAAAGCAAGGGGTATTGATTATCGAGACTCAACAAAATTTTTTCCCAGAATAAACAGAAACTTTCGATATAAAGAACCTCCAAAAATCGACCCACTGGCCATCGATATTAACAACAACGCTCTATTAACTAACGAAATACTAGTCAACGCCCCGCTTATCGAAAAAAATAACAAATACATCTTCACAAATTCAACAACGAAGCTCAACATCATTGGAAAATACTTTGAATCAATTAACTCCCCGAGATATTCTAACGAGGGAACTGACATAAAACGCACTGCCGACGCATCAGCGACAGATATTAAACAAACCATTCAACACATGAGACAACACAACATCACACACACCAATTTCAATATTAATAATCTAGCCCACGTTCCCGTACAAGAGAGAGATGGGACAAAATTCCTGCACAGCCAAGCCGAAATCGCAACAATTCTCCAAAAGGCGAAAAACAAAACTTCCAGCGGTCTAGACAACATACCGATGATTGTGCTTAAACATCTTCCTCCCCCGTTAATTAAAGATTACACGATTATATTCAACAACTGCTTTAACCACTCGTATTATCCGGACAGATGGAAAAAAGCTAAGGTAATTCCGATAAAAAAGAAAGACAAAAACGGAGCAGATCCAGCGAGCTACAGGCCAATAAGTCTCACGATCAACATTAGTAAAATTTTTGAAAAACTCATCAAATTTCAACTCACGTTACACACAGACGCAAACAGAATAATCCCAAACAATCAATTTGGATTTAGAGCGAAGCATTCAACGGTCCACGCAATTAATAAATTCTCATCGGACATCAATAAACACCTCCTGAATGGCAAACTTGTAGGCGCAACACTACTCGATTTGGAGAAAGCCTTCGATTCGGTGTGGCTAAACGGATTAATTCACAAACTACTTCAGCTCAACTTCCCGAATAAATTGATCCTCCTCGTCTGCGACATGATTCACAACAAAACGTTCATCACCTGGGACGGCCATGACCAATCAACAATCGCATTCCAAATTCAAGAAGGATTGCAACAGGGAACGGTGACTTCGCCAGTACTTTTCAACATATTCAACAGCGAAATCCTCAACCTCTTCGACCTTAACACAGGTAACGACACACACTCCGGCGCGTATGCGGACGATATGGTTGTTTACGTAGCCGATAGAAAAATTCCAACAATCGAGGAAAAACTGAACAATATAGTGAACCAAATTTACTCATATTACAAAGACTGGAATCTCAAAATAAATCCGCTCAAAAGCGAGACAATTCTTTTCCGAAAAACGGTCAACGAAATTTCTCCTCTGACCGTCCCATACATTAAAGAGTTTCAAATAACAATAGAAGACCAAAACACTGGAGAAGTCACCCCAATCCCCAAAAAAGATGTTGTCAAATACCTTGGAGTTCACTTTGATTATCTCTTCAGGATGAATAAACACCATGCCATTCAATTAACAAAAGCAAAAAACGCTCTCAGAGCCAACCACAAAATTTTCTACAATAGAGATTTGGAACCGACAGCGAAAAAAATATGCTATCAACTACTGATACGACCGATCATGGCTTACGCTGCTCCGATCTGGTGGAACGTAGGACCATCAGTTATGGAAAAATACAGAAAATTCGAGAGATCCTGCATCAAAGCTTGCCTAGGACGATATCGCACTGCGGAATCCGACTACACGAGACGCATCGACAATGAAACAATCTATGACGAAATCGATATCCCACGGTTCGATATTTTTTGCATCACACTCACAAGAAATTATTTCAGCACAGCTTACCAGATAAATAATGATCTCATCAACCAACTACCGATAAATAACGACACAACAATTCTCAGAATGGCGAAAAGCAATTATTCACCCCCGGAAACATTCACAAACTTCGACAAATTGGGATACATACAGGATGAAAACAACGTACCAATAATTTATCATCTGAGAAGACACTGCGCCAAAAAAGCCATTTACACCGATCCGGACAACATCCCACGTGAAAATTGGGTGTACTCAACAGCGTTGCCTACAAGAGATCGAGAAAATCTCGACAGGCTCAAAGAAAAATATTGGTGGCTGCAAGGCGAAGCCAAACATATGGACGAATTGAGGAGAAGAGCCAGGAGGAAAAAAGAACTCCAAAATCAACAACAAAGAGCAGCGAACAGAGCTCGCTATTTACAACGTCTACAACGACAATAATTAAACGCAACAGGCGCACCAGCGCCCAAACTTTGTAAATACTGTAAATAAGTTCCCCTCCTCCCCATCCTCACTCCTTCCCCATCCCATTCCCCCCCAAAAAAATCTCAGACTGTAGCGATGGTTTTTTATAAAATTTTTTTACCATAGCACATAAAACCAAAGACTGAAAGTATATAATACATTAACGTAAAGATAGAACAACGAACCGAAGTCTAAATTTAAGAATAACTAAATCGAGTTTTGGTCAGATTCGTCACTGGACGACAATCCAAAAATTACATTACTTAAGTTAAAAATACTGTTTAAGTTCTTATAAGGAAGTTTATTACTTATAAATGTAAACCGAATAAGATTGAAATAAACCACCTTTGTCAAACCAAAAAAAAAAAAAAAAAAACCTTCCCGGCCTGATTTCTTAATGGTTAAATAAATACACCGGCATCCCAGACGCATTATTTATTGACCCAGACATCAGAAATCTACCCAATTGGTTGGGAAAACACTCAGTTTTCCCTCGGCACATGCATTCGGATTCAGATCAGGCAGAATGTTATCTGCTGATCAATTTTTCGGAGCTCCGCTCTATTGGAATACTTTACTCTTAATTGGATGGCTCGAAAGCACGAGATACCTCAAGAAGATCTAAAAGTGTACCTTCCAAAAGAGAATATATCGACACGACGAGGAAAAGGTAATTGCCCGTTTGAGACCTACTCTCTTTTTCCTCAGTGACGTTCACAAAGAAAGATGCTATTTGGTGGCTTCGCTTATTTCCCTCTCTCGATTACTTTCCCGCGATAAGATCGGGTTATAAAAATTCATACTGGGTTTTAGACCGAGAGACCGGAATAGCGGACTTTTCCTGCTTTATCCTTATCGCTTGGTTCTCTCCTGGGGAAGGCGAATAATAAAACTGACTGAATTCTTGTGTCAGGCTTTTCCGCGACAAGAGCAGCTCCAATTCGGTGCTATATATAAAAATAGCGATAAATTCGTGTGAACATCGTGAAAGATACGAAAGCCCCTTGGAATATCAATAAATATAAAAGTTGAATAAACTTTAGATGAAAATGCAAAGAAAAACGTGAGCGGAACTATCTAGAACATTAATTAAAAAGAATCATCATCAAGTCCCCAGAACATCCGTGCACAGGAAAATTGGACCAAAAACAATAGTTGGACGAGAAAAAAGTTTGAAGTCTATTTCACCCTTCGTATCAATTCCACCCCCTGCTGCTTCAGTTTGGATCGATTCCATTTTACCTCATGTCTGAACACATAAACCCATAATCTTTCCACCCATTTTACTTTTAAAGTATAACGTTACCCCTGATAAAAGGTCCATATATCTGGGATGTATCATGTTGCGTAATGTTAAAAAGCAAAAGTTAGGGAAATTCGTGTGTTTTCATTATTCATTGAGGGAGAAGAAAGATCTTTGGAGCCTGGTAGTAAAAGCGAGTAAAACTGTTGAGGATCGAGTCGAGCAGAATCGCGCCACCACTTTGGTCTAATACTTGTGGCTGTCGTATGGGGAATGATGGATCGTATAATCGGACATAACTATAGTGAACAGAGTAAAAGAGCGAACGGTGGCCGGATCATCGGTTGATGACTTGCACCCACTGCATTACGCCCTCCCGCGCATATTACGTTTCCAGCAACTACTTGCCAACACATGTGCACATGGATAGGTAAAAAAAACGTCAGTGAAAATTCGTCTTCTCTGTCAGACGCATGAGTTGTCATTATTCCACATATTATGGAGATGACTCTGATGATGCACATGTGCTAGTCATGTCTCGTTATACCCGAAGATGAACTCCTGTCCCTCATCCAATTGGGGGATGATAAATTTATTACCATTCTCCCTCCAGTTTTCCGCGAGT
The DNA here is from genome assembly GCA_037043255.1 of Diadegma fenestrale. NCBI lineage: Eukaryota > Metazoa > Arthropoda > Insecta > Hymenoptera > Ichneumonidae > Diadegma > Diadegma fenestrale. Next base: position 3,678,490 of record CM073312.1, read on the forward strand.
CATGTTGTCGCGATGACAATCTCTACGCTATTATGCAACAACCGACTTCGTATGCAATAGATGGTTGAAAATAAATGAAGTAGTTCTCAACCAATGCTAATTGATAAAGTGGAAGTGGAATTGAAAATATAGTTCGATTGGAATCTCTCAACACATTTCTTGAAACAACTGGCATGATGATTGGAAAGGGATGTGAAGAGGACAGACCTGGAATGGCATTATCAGAATTTCTCAAATAGCTAGGATGAAGTGTGTCGCATGCGATGAATCGGAATACACGCGCATAACGCATGGGTTTTCACGTTAATGGTCTATCGCAAGTAATAATCGTAATATCTCTGTGTTGATCGGTGATCTCTCGCGATGCTTCCAGGCCCAATAATCATTGCCGTTTAATAACAATTGATGCGGTAACGCGGAGCAGGAAGTGCGGCGCTTTACGTCCGTATAGTCTGGGAGTACTCGCGATGGTTAGCCCTGGGGCCGTTTTGACTCATCTATAACTAAACACTATGGCAACCTCCACAATACCACGCACGATAGGATGCAATGGCATGAGCGGTGAACACATAACCCTCCAGGCTTCCTTTATAAATATATACAGACATATAGCTCACGTAGATGCAAGAACATCCAGACGAGTCTATTGTCTATCCAGCAACGCATTTCCACATGTTATAACGCGAGCGGACGTCATTATACGTGATTGATCAATATATTTTGCCTCAGAACTCCACTGCCACCCCTCGCGGAATGCCTCCTATCTGTTTATTCGTATAACCCCTCAATTTCTGTCGCGATTTCTGGGCAGTGCTTCAAATTTCAGTCATTAAGAAGTCTTACTCAAGGGGTCCTGTTATTGAGGGAGTGCCGAAATGTTTACTTCACTTCAATTCTGCTGCATAGCACTATTTGCAGAAGTGACCTATGTGAACTCGAACATCATGATACGTTCTTTTAGGTACATACCGATATCGATTAAATCAACACAGCGTCAAAAGGGTTAGGAATCATTTATCGCAAGAAGTGGAGGAGATCACTGGAAGAGGTTGAGGAAAAACCTCGGAGGAACCGGCAACGCACCGAGGAAGAGTCTCCCCTATCCACCCCCAAGACTATCCCTCTATATCGGACTACGCCACGTATTCCCAATTCATCTTCAAAAGGTAACCCTTCTCCGCACCACCGAGAGAACATTTACGCCATCACCAAATATTAGATGCACCCACCATCTGCGCCGCTAAGTCGGCGTGCCAAACGGGAAAAGAATTTAATAAACTACAAAACATATGGACAAGAGAATAAAACTAGGACCGAGTTCACCTGCAATAAAACTAATATGGTCATGTATTTCCATAAAATATGGAAATGGTTATATGAAACGGGAACGCTCATATGCAGGACATCACCAGACAATATTTCCAAGAAGAACTTCATCCTTATGAACAATAAAACTTCAATTGGATCACCGACGAACTACACCAAAGGCCCAAGGCCAAGCCTCCCTCGACTACCCCTCTTGCACTCTGAGGAACCAGAGGGACACGTCATCCAAATTTGGAGAGGGATAACCCTACCCTGACCACAGGATCCAAAATATATGAACCGGGGAAAAACTCTCTGGAGCGTCCAGTTCGGCAATCGCAGTCCAGCATCACAGTTCGTCTCAGTCAATCGTCGAAGTTAAAGTCCAACAGTCAAAGTCTAGCAGTCAGACAGTCAGCAAAGTCTTCAGCAAAATCCCAAGTCTAAAAGTAACGCTGTCTCACATCGAGTCGTGCCACGTCAAGAACATACCCCAGTTCACCGAAACACAGTTTGTTCACCCAGTGCTACGAACCTCAGTGAACCGTAACGATACCGATTTCGAACAGTTAATATCCGTTGATCAAACTAAACTTCATATATACTCGTATTAACATTGATAGTCTCGAATCTCGCGCTTTACCAAATCATCAAGCTTTTACGAGGAATTGTACCATCCTCACTTGATGTTGTAGTTCGGTGTAAACCAAAAAGATAAATATATTTATTTTTCGTGTCCGTATTGCAATCTTGTGCGAGAACTTATTTACTAATAAATCCACCGCACCTGCTGACGGAAGAAACCAGGAGAAATACTCTGCAACTCTACTAATAAACAGTGAGTATCACTTTTCTACTCCTCATCAATAAAAGAATAGTTCTACGGCGTCCTATTCCGACCCCCATATCAAAGACGCGACCCCCGTCCCAGAGTAAAGGACTTAATTGCCCTGACTCGAAAGAGGGGTCACCACCGTGTTACGTCTCTCCCAAAGCTCGGCTAACTCACCGGGACGTAACATCAGTTCTTGGAAAAAGTGGAGGAGGTCACTGGGAAAGGTCAAGAAAAAACAACTATCTTTGTGTTTTAGGTACTGATATGGACTAAATCGGAAAAGCATAGAATTGATTAGTTATCAGGTATTGAAAGAAGTGGAGGAGGTCACTGGAAGAGGTTTAGACAAAACAATCATTTTTGTACTCTATTCGGCATGAATATCCGAATTCAGACACTGCATGCAAAATGTCAGGTGGAACTAGGTGTACTCCTTTTTAATCAATCCCATGGTTTCTAGTGATACGATCCGGGGTATGTGATATTGAAATGATGCATGAAAATGGATGGAAGGGTAGGATGAGCCAACCCCTATGAAAAATGTGAAAGTAGTTTCATTTCATAAAGGTTGATTCAAGCGAATATGGCAGAGAGAGGGCAAGTGCATATGGAACGAGAGCCAAGCGATTAATTGGAGGTAATTTTCCGAGACCAATTTCGTGCGGATATTAAAAACCGAAAAATTCTACGAACCGTATCGATGAGAGAAAGAGATCCATCGAGAGGATTGTATATGTGGAGGAAGAAAAACAGGCTCCAATTTCGTTGGCATGATCGAACAGCTAACCCTGTTTACTCCTCTAATTCCATTTTCGCACGAACTACAGTCTCACTCCCCCGCTTTGCCAACTTTAAAGCGAGCGAAAGCTCATTCGGCCATTCGTATGACTCGATTTTTCGACAAATTTCGAGACTAAATTTTGCCATCGACGTTGCCAGATTCCGATCAAATTATCTCTTCAGGGATTGAAAAAAAAATAAACTGAGGGGATGGACAAGAGAAATAAAAAAAATACGCCGCATTATTCGCGTCGCAAAATGTCTCTCGCGACCAGAATTTTCGCTCACGAATTCGAGCTCGCAATTTTCCACCAGGGGGATACAACCTCATCCCCATTTTGCCTCACAGCAGTGACCAACTTCTCCTCGTTTTTCTGGCTAATGACACGTGGCTCTTCAACATCGAGAGGAGCTTTCACGAAGATCGGCCAACGCGATAAATCAGCCGCAATGCTGTCCGACACTCATTTTCCGACACTCTAGCCCTCGGCTTTGTAAACCGTGGATGCTTGACCAGCAACACTCCAACCCCTCACACCACCAAACACGTTTCCAACCCTTTTTCCGCTGTATATATCCCACCTCCCGAAAAACCCTTCCACGCAATTTTTATCTCTCTCACGCGCAAGTGCGATGATTAAAGTCCAGAACGTACCACCCAAAGTAATTAAATATAAATGAGAATTTTGCCCGGAGGAATTTTACACGACGTATTTCTTTCATCAATTAAAACATATTCCAGGCTAGCCACACACTAACTTTTCATTCATATTCAAAATAAAATACATAAATTCCCACATATTTTGAATAAATTCATTTCCTCCCAACATTTTCACATTTTTATTCCATTCATCACGTGAATAATCATTGCATCGTCATTTCAACAGATTAATTTCAACATGTCTTCATTTTTTTAAATCACTTTTTTCTCTGCACTGAAAATTCAATTTTTTCGAAAAACGGTGAACTAAATATTTTTGGATAATTTGGAAATTTTCGTAATTTGGACAATATTTTTTATTTCTAACGAAACTGTCAGCAGAATTTACGATTGGAATATCAAAAATTGACTTTTGAAAGAGACTTTCTAGAATATTTCTCACTGAAATGCCAAAATTTTGGTGATTTCTCAAAAAAACGCTTAGTCGGACGTATTTAACAAAATTTTCTTTAGAGTGGCGGGGAAAACTTAATTCTCCATGTAGGAGGATGACGTTTTGCAACAGGAATGTGAAGCCCTACGTTGTTCAATAATGCACGCGATACATTCATCGTGTAAGGTTCGCGACCTAGAAAGATTGTAGTAAAATGATCGAAGATGATTGTATGTCGGGGTAGCCCTAGAAATGGTAAAGGTTGACGTTGGGGGATTCCCTGGCGAATCGATGGGGATATGACGCGTCGTCTAGAGAATCGCTAAAGCCTAAAATTATTATTTCCCTATTTATGGTCGGGCGCTTTGGAGACCGAGCTTAGTCAGAACTCTAGAGAATTCTCGGTTCAAAACAAAGAAACGGTTTTCCAGGTACAAAAAAGATTAAGTGGCTTGGAAAATATGTTGATTACTGTTTTACTTACCGACCCGATCAAAGGCGCCATAACCTATGACACATGGACCTGCTGGTGCATCATCCGATGCACTCATCGGATATCAATGAGGTGAAGGACAAAAAGCGAATCCCGGAGTGAGTTTCACAGTTGGCTGCAGCGAGTTTCGTTGACACTAATTCCATGAATTTCCTTCCCCGTCGACAACGTTTGTCCGTCACGCTGATGGGTCGATGAATTGATGCGTTTTACACTGATGCACTTGTTGTACTGAATTTTTATGCAACTTGTCCTAAAAGTCGTATAAGAATTGTTGAGGACAGTAAAATCAAGAAAATTTTCTGGAGAAAAAAGTTTCTGCTGCCTTCTGAACAAGACCAAATGTGATCAGGTATTAAGGACCTCATTATGACGACGATCAAATCTAAATTTTTGTTTTCAGTTTTTCTTACATACAAAATGGTTCGCGAGCCCAAGTTCATTAGAAAAAGTTGTTACTAATTGACTAAAAAACAACATTCTCTAAATTCAAGATTGTCCGAGGTAATTTGTATTTTTTAAATAATAACCAAAATTTCGAAAAGATTTTACGACCGATTTTTTTGAAAAACTGAATAAAGCTTCTTCGATGTTACGTAAAAGCGTGTGCAAAGTTTTGAGAGGCTTCACCGTTTAGGAATCTAAATATTTAATGTTGAAAATTGCAACTTTGAACACGTGCTCTTATGAGAAACTACTGAAAATTGTCATTTTTATAAATAAATATCTCGACTTTTACATGGAGAAACTTCCTAAAATGATCGATAGAAAATTTTGCATACAACGTCCTTAATTATTCTGCACGTGGCAAAGGTAGCGGAGACGAATCTATTCGCAGAGCTAAAAAGGTGCTAATTAATGAATTTCGTAGCAATGGTGCATCGGGGAGGAGTCGCAAATGGATAAAAACTTTGAAGTTCAGTATTGCGTGATCTATCAACTGGATGGATCTAAAACGTGACTTTTGGGAGGGATTCTGTAGGGTACGGAATTGTTCGTTTAGTGAGTAAATGGTTGACTGCAATTTTTCTCCTGGTGGTTGTTTTTTATTTTGTTTCCGAGCTACGCACTTGTACATACTCAGCATGAAGAAGGAAAGAGAGACAGAGAAGAGAGTTACGTGCAGTCGGATGCAGTTTAAACCTGAGTGGATTATAAACGCGATGCGCTTGAATCTCTTCCCCTTAAACGTAAGCCCCGTTATTCCGCTGCAGTCAACACACGATTTCTGCAGGAACGTGCACTTTTACAATTCCTCGGGCAACCCTACGAGAGTTGCGCAAGCTACATGCTGCGCGCTCTCTCTTTTTCTCTCTTTCCCTCGTTTTTTCTCTCCTTCGCTCCACGCATCTCTTTTTTTCTTCCGCGATTTTTTCTGTCCCCCGTTCTCGCGAATCAACAGCGTGTTCATTCCTTTTTTTCCTCCATCCCTACAGGCACGACGGATCACCGAGTTTTAAGCCTTTCACGCGTGTTACATACGCTCGATTGGCGCCTCTCCCGCTATTCTGGCTTTATTGCGATCCAGGCATTCCTTTTTTTCCTCTCTTCATTTTATCGTTCGATCTTTTGTCTGAAAATGACTTTTTTCACTCCCAGTATCGGGTTAACAACGTCGTTTTTGTTTTTCGTTGAATATCGTAATAGAGATACTTTGCAAAATTTCCAACGCACTCGATCCACGCGAGTCGCAGCAGTTCTATGGCTTTTCATGGGGCTCTCATGCTTTTACTTTTTTTTCATTACTTTTCATTCCTGCCGAGAGAGCAAAGAATAAATATTTGATGAAAACTCAAAGTTACAACGACTAACCCACGAAACATGGCAAAAGTGATGAAAAAAAAAACGAATGAAAGGGAGAAAATAAAAGAGAAAAACGGACATAAAAGATCCAGCGAAAACAGACTCGCTGCATGGGTTTCGATATTTTTCGCGAAGTGTTTTTTTTTTTGGCTTCGAGCTAACGTGAAACGGGAACTGGACACGGTCCGAACGCGATGCGGCCCTTTGATTTTTGTGGGTTTCCCAAAATAATTAGGTCCATATAAAAAATGAAACCGGCAGGAGGAAAAATTTTATTGCTAGGCTACGAATGGGCGTCTTTGAATTTTCAGCGCTCTGGCCACGTCAGAAAACGACCCGATTCCCTAATTCTGGCGTTGGGAAAATTCCAATCGGCCACACGGAGAAAACGGATTCGTTTTGTTTAGTAAGAAATAAAATGTTTTGGGACAATGGCCTATACGAAGGTTAAGAAGCAAAAGAATCGTAGCACCAATTGCAAAACAGCATAGTATTTTTTAACACTTACAATTTTTCTTAGCATGAATTATAAACAGTTCTATATGAATAAGAAACAGTAATGCGCGCGATAATGAATTTCAGGTTCGTTTTCATGAACAATTTACTGTGTCAGACAAGAATTCAGTTATGGGTGAGAATATCTCAAATTTTAAACGTCGACATAGTAAAATTCTATTATCCCAACATGAATATATCGAACATGTGTGAAATTTTATCACACGTATTGTTTTGTTTACCATGACCATTGCGATTTTCTTTAATTGCTATGCTAAATTGTAAAATCGGTTTTAATCTGATGATCACGTTTTACTATGCTGTTAAGAACGATTTGTCGCACTGCTATTCGAGATATTGCAGTAATTTCCGAACTGTCCGCAAAATACTATAATTTTCAACAATAACTAACTGGATTCCTAGTATATTTCTTAATAATTTTCGACTTCGTTTTCTCCGTGCAAACATTCGACAAGTCATCAGACGTAATTGCCAAGTTGTTGTGACCCGTTTATACACAATCTCGCGAAACACCCTTAACGTCTACATCATACGTTCATTTATCTACACATATTCACGTTCTCATAGAATGCATGTGCTATTTGACTATAAATACGTGCGCGAGTGTGGCAAGGGTGGCTTAGAGGACTCCCCGTCGCGTGACTTAGGTGAACGCAGATATATATGCATCGAATATGGCCACCCTTAATGAAGATCTATCGTCGAACGTGGACACTAAGCATTATGACAATTCTCTCCATGTCTAATTCGTCGAAATCTTGCTGGCAGCTAGATCATCGAAATCTCGCATAAAAACTGCGAAACGAATTCCAATCCGAATTCTCCGCACCAGTATAGCGATAAAACTTTATTCTGATTCCAGTCAAAATTCAGAGCCAAAGTGACGACCGTGTGACAAAAATTTAATTAATTGAAAATGTAAATTCATTTTCTGGTCTGGTTCTATTGGGATTTAGTTTTTTATGGGTTTCAGTAATCGAAGAAACAGATTTGTAGCTGGAATAATTTTTTAACTCGTTTTAACGAATTTTGACTGACTTTTGGATTTGTCACAACGTCGATATTTTTTTGAACACGCTAAACCAAATATTTTTGGATAATTCTAAAATTTTCGTTATTCTGACAATATTTTCGATTTCTAACGGAACTGTCAGCAAAATTTACGATTGGAAAGACAAAAATTGACATTTTTAAGAGATTTTCTAGAATATTTCTTGCTGCAATGACAAAATTTGGATGATTTTTCAAAAAAAATCGTTTAGTCGCGACGTATCGAACGAAATATCGATCTTTACCAATAAAATTTTCATTCCAATGGAGCCTTGACTGCATTGAGAATTAAATTTCGGAAAAAAACGTCGATATTTTTTTGAACACGGTGAATGTTTTTGGATAATTTTGAAATTTTCGTTATTTTGACAATTTTTTTGATTTTAACGAAACTGACAGCAAAATTTACGATTGGAATGACAAAAATTTACTTTTCGAAGAGACTTTCCAGAATATTTTTTGCTGCAATGACGAAATTTTTGTGATTTTTCAAAAAAACGTTTTTTCGCGACATATCCAACGAAATATCGATCTTTCCTGACAAAATTTTCTTCTCAGTGTTTCGCCAGACATAATGCAATTGTAAGGAATATAAGAGCAAAATGCAGTATCGAACTATTGACCAATAGATTGCACTTTGCGGTTGAGTCGAGAACGCGCTACTTTCAACTCGAAACCGTGCTGAACCGCGCACTGTAACTTTAGCCACGCGGAATCTAGGAAAAGTGGAGGAAAAAAAATTGTGCAAAGAAACGTTTCAAAACGCCTGCGAGATTCATCATTCCCAGAGCAAAGTTGTGCGAGAGAGCGATGGAAATGTCGGTCGAAGGAAACGCGCACGACAAAAGGTCCTCGTTCTAATTACGCCGAGACACTCGCCACGACGACGTTTTGATTTTTACGAGGCCGTGGAGATCTTTTCTCGTAGAATGTCCACTTTTTTTTTCTATATCCTTCACGCACTGTGATCGAACAACGGAGGAAATTATTGGACACGGTCATAATAATTGAAAAAATATTGCTCCTTGCGAAAGGTTTGGTCGCACGGAAAATTAAATTTTGTCGAAAAACGTCGTTTTTGGATAATTGGAAAATTTTCGTCATTTTGACAATATTTTTGATTTCTTCGGTAACTGTCAGAAAAATTTACGATTGAAATGACAAAAATTTGCTTCCCGAAGGGACTTTCCAGAATATTTCTTGCTGCAATGCCAAAATTTTTGTGATTTTTAACGAATTCAACAAAATTTCGATCTTTTCCAACAAAATTTTCTTTTCACTTTAAAAATTTTTAACCTAAATCCTAATTAATCAAGATTCACATAAAAAATTTTCACTGGAGGTGCCAAATTTAATAATTGCCAACTCGTTCTTTATTCTGAGAGGGCGAGAAAAAAATTGGTGGTACGAAAACGAGTCTTGCGTTAATCCTGAATTATCGGCGTCGTTCCTTTCGTCTTCTTGGGCCCATTGAATCCTTTTGAAAATAACAATTAGCGAACTTAATCCTCGTTTCTTCGTGTATATACAAGAAAGACGATTCAAGACCCTTGGGATATCACATCCCCTTCTTTATATATATAACCCATTATATTTTAGCACTCGAAACGTGTGCAGCTATTGCGTCTCGTAAACATATTCGCAGATGCAGAGAAATCCTCATGGGAGTAAGGAAACGAGACTAAAAATAAAGACGTGGCGGGAAAAGAGTGCGAGGGAGAGAGAGAGAGAGAAAAAGGATATAGTTGTTCGCAATTAAGAGTGTAATTAGGAGAAAACTGGTCTTGGTTTCAAAAGACTTGGCGTCGAGGTCGTTCCCCTTGAAACGAGACGTCCCGTGATATTACCCACGATGCATATTTCATCCTTAAGGGAAGGATTGGCGCGAAGGTTAAGGACGAGGCGGATTTTAAAATGATCCTTTGAGGATATATCTCCGGGGTAAAAAAAGGGTGCAAAATTCTTCTCGCTAACGTGAAATACAAATGCTACGATATTGATTCATTGCGATGATAAAAATTGATGGTGGTTGGGGAATTCTTGACCTTAACGAAATTACTTTATTCAGGATTCTTCGATAATTTTTCATGAACATTCTCGACACCAAAACTATAAATTTGAGATATTTAATTTTCAATTTTTAACTTTTTCCATCCAAACGCGTAAAAATTCGAATCGCGTTTCGTTCATGAGTTGCAAAAAAAATGTGTTTAGGATTTTTCTTAAAAAATTTCGGCTCTCAGCGTTTCTGGCTGTCTGCAAAAAAAATCCTGAATACATTTTTTCTTGCAACTCGATTTTTTCAACTTTTTAACGAAGCGCGACTCGAATTCCCACGCGTTTAGATGGAGAAAATGAAAAATTGGAAATTAGAAATCCCAAATTCGTAACGTCAGAAGAATTTTCTTTGTGGGCGAAAACTGCAAGTTTTTCTGCGATTTTTGTCTCCCAGGGGTATTGAAAAACGTCATAAAAATCGCGATCGATCTATAATTCGTGTGAAAAAAAAATAAAAAACCGATTTATACGAGATGGTTAAATTTTTATTGTAAATATCATTTATGACGCGAGCGAGTGAAAAAAAAAGAATTTCCTAAATTCTCAGTGAGAGATAAGAGATATCTCGATGCGGAGACGTGACACACATCCGATTTCACGATTGGCCACGCTTTATGCAAATTCAGCCGTTTATTTTTTTTTTACGATCGCTGAGCGAATGCTCTCTCAGCTTGTACAAAGACCGCCCGTGTGGTTACGACGTTTTTTTTCCAGTTTTTTCAGTTTATTTTTTCATTCACCCGTCACTCGCAATTACTTCACGCTTTTTATTGCTTATCGATTTCTTATGGAAAAAAAACAGCGCTCTGTCTCCCCTGGACCATTTTTCCGCATCGCGAGTCTCTTGTGTAAATACCACGCGTAATAAAAATATATGTACGTATATAAAGGGGGTATTACGGCATATATCCTTGGAAACGTCAATACCGAGCTTAATTCGACCAGTTGAATTTAATTGAACGATACGTTTTTATTTTTCCATGAAACATTGATACAAAAAAAAAACGACAATCAGTTGGATTGATTTATGCAGAAAAATTCATAGTTTCTCAAATATTGGCAACGTCATAAACATTTCCCCTGGTAAAAAGTTCATGGGTCACGATATATTTCGATTGTCATTGTTGCCGGTTCATTCGTGCTGTGATTGGTCGGTTCGGTTTTTCGAGTCCCGCTGTCAGTTTCGAGTCGGCAGTCCCGCTAAACAAAAAATATTCAATTCAACCATTTCCAACATAATTCAATGAAAAAAAAAAAAAAATAGACCCCAATGAAAAAAAAAAATTAAAAAAAACGTTCTCGCCAGAGTCCACTCGTAGTCTCTGTCCGTAATTAAACAAAAAATATTCAATTCAACCATTTCCAACATAATACAATGAAAAAAAAAAATAGACCCCAATGAAAAAAAAAAAAAATTAAAAAAACGTTCTCGTCAGAGTCCACTCGTAGTCTCTGTCCGTAATTAAACAAAAAATATTCAATTCAACTATTTCCAACATGATTCAAAGAAAAAAAAATAGACCCCAAAAAAAAAATTTTGTTTTCAGTGATGGTATGGAAGGTTTCAGCGATTATATACGTGGCCGAGTACAAAAGCATGGAAGGGTTTTATCCTGAGGCTCGAAACATCGCTACTAAAGTTACAATTGGTTTCTTTTTCCCTTCGGGCCTTTTCACGCGACTGGCTAAATCGATTGGTGTAAAATCTGGTGTAGATTCACCCTTTCAGCCTTGCAAAGTTGAGAAAGAGACAGAAAGAGCCGAAAAGTAAACGAATGAAAGACAGCAGCGTGGCGAATGGTCTAAATCTCATTGGCAGAAATCCGTTTCCGTCGCGTGTGCTGGTTGTAAAATCAGTACATCCGGGTGTCAAAGCGACGTCAAGAGAGGACATGGATTTCTCGTAGACTCGAGGTTATACGATCGTCGTCGCCGTCGTCGTGGTCGTTGGTCGCGGCATCACTTTTAAATTCGATCAATGGGTTAGGCGATGCGTAAAACACTTTTAGGGTTCGAAAATTTAAAAGGACCGCGAGTGTCGCGCGACGAGGAAATCGTTGTTACAACCGTGAAAAAAAAGAGTGCGAGAGGATGATGAAGAATTAAACGGAGTGGGAAAGAAAATGAAGCGACTGGTGGGAACTGGTGACGAGGCAGTTCGCTCGAGTGAAAGTCAATTCGTCTCGAGTCTCTTGATACAACTCTTTCATGCCACGTCACACGAGTACATAAACATATGGAGTGAATCCTTTTGATTCTTCAAAGATTTCCCATCCCCGATTAACCGAATCGGTAGAGAGAAAAAAAGAAAAATCTGAATATCAGAATTGGCTGTTATTTAATAAAAACACGAAAACGGTGCATTGGAAAAAGGTGAGGAAAAAAAAAATTGGAGATGCCGGGGATCGAACCCGGGGCCTTTCACATGCAAAGCGAACGCTCTACCACTGAGCTACATCCCCGTGCGAGATCGATAACGTATGATTAAAAAATCATCCGAAATCGATATCTTCGAGGCAAGAGCGATTAACGTATCACAAAACAACTTTATTCAAGATTCTCCAGTAATTTCATATGAATATTCTCGACACCTGTCACAACCGACGTTTGTGATCAATTATTTGAGATAATTGAGCAATCAATTATCTCAAATTCCTAAAAAAAACCTAAAAAAAAGTCGTTTTGTGATGGTAAAACGTTGAGAGTATCCGCAAAAAGGTGGATTTTGTGGAGCATCACAGAACGATTCGCATTTCGAGACACCTCTCATTTCTATAGTTTCGTAAATTAATCCTCTCATCACTCTAAGCGAATTTTTCAAGCCCTTGTCTCTTGATTCTCACGGGCGACAAACGTTTTTCTCATTCTCGAATGCAGCTTGGTCTAATCCCTAGAGAATTTGTGAATCATGAGATGGAAGCGAGAAAGAGGGAGGAGATTCGTGAGGAGGGAGAGTATCATAAAGAGCCTCGCGGGCTTAATACTGGGGTAAATGAATGGCCCTTATGACCAAGGGGCGAAGGAAGAACAAGACAGAAGGTTTGGTGGTGCATTAGGCGAAAGAGACGAAAGCGCATGTTGTGCAGCAAGTGCATCGGTCGGTGGGACGAAGGGTGCAGAAAAACAGAGAGCGAGAGGGTTGCCAGGCAACGAAAGCGCTGTGTATCGTCCTCAGTGCGGAGAGTAATTCATTTTAGGGACCTCGATCTCGTCCGAGTTTGGGCTGCTCGTTGCAAATTCGTGCGATCGCGTCCTGTACAGCTCATACACGTGTATGCAATCCCCTGCCCCTCTCTCGCTCATTCCCCGAGCGAATGCAATGGGAAATGCAACGACGAGTGATGGATGCATCGGGCTCACGAAACAGCAGCGTTTCGCGCAGCGGTGATCTGATTTTAAACCAATCAACGGCGGCTTCGCGCTCAATTTACCCACAGTTTGAGCTCGCCTTTGTATGCGTGTACGTGAATCTATATAAATTCGCCAGCACACAGGGTGTCGCATTCCGAATTTTGCCAGTTGTTGTCCTCTCCAAATTTCAGTCCGAACGAAGATTTTTATTGCAATCATTACAAAGAAAATCTTTCCCGAATTTCAAATTTTCATTAAACCGAATAATGAATCAGAAAAAACATAGAAAAGTTTTTTATGAATTAAAACCGATTTCATTAAAGTTTATTCCAATTATTTGGACTTTCCGTCAAACAAGGAAAAATCATTTGGATAAAAAATAATAGCAAAAATAAAAATAATATAATAAAATAATAAATAGAGTTACAATAAATAATAGTATAATAATATTATTAATAATTATTAACATATTATTGTTAATAATAATATTATATTGAATTATTATACAAATATATTTTTTATCAATAAATTAATTTATAATGTATAATTATAAATTTATAAATGTATAATAAATTTATAAATTTATAATTTATAATTATAATTAATTATAATTAATAATATAATTATAATTATAAATAAATTATAATTTTTTAAATTTATAATTAATACTAAATTTAATTATTTTATAAATTCATAAGATTATAATTTATATATTATTTTATAATTTATTAATATATTCATATATTTATATGAATAATAAACAATATTATCAATAAATAATACTAATAGAATAAAGTTGGAAATAGTTTGAACAACTCTGGCAGAGAGAAAGCAGATTTTTTATATTCTGTAGGAACACCCTGTGTATTTATTAATACCGAGAGGACACCCATGGACATTGGCCAGTTCTTTTGAATGAATACACACCCCCGCACCGAGGGTGGGATATTTCGTGTATACACTTGTATATACAACGACACAAGCTTCGGTATATATCGTGGGCATAGAAGATGTTTTAATCGATCTGTAAAGCAATCTACACGCACTCTCTTTATCCCTCTCATTTCTGTCTTTGTTCGGGCTCTCCGTCATTGAACTCGTTACGGGCACTTGTCGAATTTTCATTGAGGGTCGCGAGCTCGCGATGAATTGACAATCAACAAATTTAACGACGGATTCGCAGTGTGCACATCACAAATTGAACATCTGCAAATCATCGTCGCGGCAGAGGAATTCTAAATACCGAATTATTATTATTTTCTAACGATCCTTCAGAAATCGGCGATGCGGATTCAATTTTCATAACGATCTGCATTCGACCTTGCTTTCCTGGATCATAAAAAATAATCTTAAAAAAACAAATTTTCTCCGATGTCTCGAATGTACAGAAGTTTGAAAATTCACACACGATTCGATCGGTTAGCGTGCCGGCTCGCGCTTCAATTTAGCAAAGTACCTTATCCGTTACGCTCTGTGAAAAGTATGTGGCAGGAGGTAAAAACACGTATGGGGCCCCCATATTAAGACCCAAACAGAGAGGCACACACAGACATGTTGTTACATCCTTGGTCGCGCATAATTTCGCCTCCTGGTGTAAGCCGGATCGGCACGCGTGTCCGCCGCGTGGCAGACACTCGGGGCGTCTGCTCCATATATTTCCAGGTGGCTGAAGCGCGAAAGGGAATCATTCTGGAATGAGAAATTCAAGAAACAGTTAAATGAAGACGCAAATCCACGTTCGGTGTGTCGGTCATAGTGTAAAATTATGAAGAGAATTTTTATCCCGATGAAATTGGAAAAAAAAACGTTTTTTCAAGATCAATTCTCATCAGAATTGATAAGCACGCAAGTCGTGAGTATCCGATGCAGCAAACATTGACACAAGTGTGCGTTCTCAAATTTACACCTGGCCTCGTTCCAGCGGTGAAAAAATGCCTTGAAAAACTGACAGGCTGTTTAGCCCAGTCGATTTTTCTTCTTCAAGCCTCCAAATGATTGGGAGGTCGTGACTCAATAAATTTCGGGGTCACTATTAATGAATATGAACTCGAGACACCGTCACTAAAAATTGATTAATCAAAACATACGAAACAATAAGATCGAAAACACTGAGAACAAATTTTTTTTGGAAAAGATCGATATTTTGTTGAATACGTTCAACTGAACTTTTTTTTTCAAATCCCAAAAATGGAAAGCAAATTTTTGTCGTTCCAATGGTGAATTTTGCGGACCGTTTCGTTAAAAACCAAAAATTATGAAATTTGAAAGGTATCCAAAAATATTTAGTTCGGCGTGTTCAACAAAATATCGAAGTTTTTTGGCCAAATTTAATTTTCGGTGTAGAGACAGCATCTGTACGACGCGCATTTCCGTAATGGAGTTTCGCGGTCGGGAATCGAAGGAAGATTAGCGCGTCTGAACGCAGGCAAAGGGAGATTAACCAGATCGATCACACATGCTGAACCATTTCGTATGGTCAGTTGCTCGTCAATACCTGGTAACAATTGCCCATATGGTATCTACAGTAATACAACCATGCCGTATAAATAATTGACAAGCAAAAAGGCGTAATGTCCATAATGTCCGAGATAGCAGTTGCGTCTTAGCGAAGCTAGAACACGCGAGGAATATCGGTTGGATCGTGCTGGATGCTGTCAAACTCTGGCAACAGGCCTGAACCGCTCGCTCCTGGTATGTGGAGCAATAGTGGGCCTCGAGTAAGTCTCCCGACCGATACACGAGTATCTCGACCCCTGAACTCATGCATGTACACAAATTTCCCTGGCAGAACATATCGACAGGCATGACTAAAAGTTTTCACTGGGAAATTAGTCAGAACTAATGCAGGTTCGCGTGACCCTGCATTGAAAAACGAAAAGAATGAGCCCAAAGTGAACCCCTTTCATTGAATTTTACCGGAGATATGAATGTTTCAAAATTAGGGTCACTTATGACCCCAGGTTACCGAATTAGGTCAAAAAAAGCTTACCATTCTAGGGTCAATGGTAATCGATCCGAAAAACGAGAAATTCAGGTCATTCCCTAAATGAGCACCCCAGACTCATGTTCGTCTACCAAGCAGGGCTAATGTAGATTGAATCACTATACGATGGAGATTAGTAGATACTTTTGGCATAGGCTGTATATACTCGTAGTAGATACATAGCTGCAGTTTCTCTAATAGGCATATAATCGTTATGCATATAGCGCAACATCGCGAACCCACTCGTACTAATTCCTAGCTAGGAGCTCCTCCTGGCGGTCTAGTACAACCAGCGGCTATACCTGCTTATGAGTATTACCTTATGTATATGTGGATACACGATTCGCGTCCAATAAGTACATGCACCGCGATCTGTGTCCGTATGCTCGGCATATCGAGCTAACCTAACCGTGTCCCTATATACATATATACATGTACGCATACATGTATTGAAGTAGTATATGAAACATGGTATATGTATGCGCTATCGGTCTCGGTCTCTAGTTCCGATCGCAACGGGGTTTGCCCATAGGTAAATATGTATTACATGGTAAAGCGAGGAGCTCTCTCAGGCGCAACATACGGTAGCCCCTCGATTACACATGCAGCCATGACTGCTGCAACAGACCGCGACCACGGGACGATTCTCTTCGCGACCAAGACCTTCCAGGGCACCACCCCGAACACAGCTGAGAGATCATGCAAATTTCATCAATCATCACCGATTTATGCACATTATTAATTGGCCCTCGGATCAACTCACTAATTATCTCTCTTACCGAATACCAAAAAGCACTTTTTCAGTGTTTCCACTAACACCGAAATGTTGTCCTCATTCCAGGTAGTCCAGTAGTGGATTGTGATGAGAAAAGGTCCAGTCAAACTTTCGCGAGGCTGGAGGAAACCTCAAAAAAGGTATCCGCATTGGTAATTTCCTTGTATTGTACAATGACAGGAGATTTGTCATGAAACCCAATGCCGAATGTTAAAACTACTAATGGAAATGTCTTCTCTCTGGTTCTCTGTAGCTTCTTGAAAACTTGACTGGATCCTTTTCCAATCGTGAACTACAACTGTACCCAAATTGATTGAATTCTGAACCGTGATTCTAAAGTCGACAGCACTACCTTAAAAGTTTTTGGTATCAAAATAACTGAAATTCCTTGTTCTTCGTAGTCATTCTGGTGGCAGGAGTTAACTAAATAGCGTAATGCAGTGTCTATATTTATAAGCCATTATCGAAGGGTTACCTAGAAAACAAGAATGGCGTTACAACTGGCACGCTTTCGCATAATTTATGTAACATTATATGCGATTATCGCTTAGTATTCATATATCTACGTACATTGAGAATGAGAGATAGAATTATTTTAATACTATGTACGACAAAAGCGCATATGCATCCGCATTTACATAATGCATGCGCGGCCTTTTGCCGGACACCCGGTTCGAATCATTACGAAACGGAAGTCAGCAAACAGACAGAGAGAGAGACAAAAGCTGAAGAAGAAAATTGTCGAATTCCGGAACTAGCTGCTGCTGCTTCGCAGCCAACTCCGCAATCCCCCAAGCAGAGTGGAATCTTCCACTTATGGGAAGGTACTGCCTTTCAACTAGAAATATATGAACGGTCATCGAGCGACAGTTGGCTCCTGCAACTCATTAATAAAAACAACTCCTGGCTTTGAAGACTTTTCATCGTTAGTACATCGTAGCTCACGGAGAAAACGGATTCGTTTTGTTTAGTAAGAAATAAAATGTTTTGGGAAAATGGCCTATACGAAGGTTAAGAAGCAAAAGAATCGAAGCACCAATTGCAAAACAGCATAGTATTTTTCAACACTTACAATTTTTCTTAACATGAATTATAAACAGTTCTATATGAATAAGAAACAGTAATGCGCGCGATAATGAATTTCAGGTTTGTTTTCATGAACAATTTACTATAACATGAATTATAAACAGTTCTATATGAATAAGAAACAGTAATGCGCGCGATAATGAATTTCAGGTTTGTTTTCATGAACAATTTACTATGTCAGACAAGAATTTAGTTATGAGTGAGAATATCTCAAATTTTAAACGTCGACATAGTAAAATTCTATTATTCCAATATGAATATATCGAACATGTGTGAAATTTTATCACACGTATTGTTTTGTTTACCATGCCCATTGCGATTTTCTTTAATTGCTATGCTAAATTGTAAAATCAGTTTTAATCTGATGATCACGTTTTACTATGCTGTTTAGAACGATTTGTCGCACTGCCGTTCGAGATATTGCTGTAATTTCCGAACTGTCCTCAAAATACTATAATTTTAAACAATAACTAACTGGATCCCTAGTATATTTCTTAATCCTTTTCGACTTCGTTTTCTCCGTGGGCTTCCGTTGCGGCGATGCACACTCTATATAGTTTCGGCCATTTTTTCGTCTTCTGAAAAGGACGAGCCGTTGGTAGTTGGAGCGGAAGAATTCGAGGCGAATAGAAAGAATCGTGGACGAAGTAAAAGTCTCTGGAAAGTCTTGTTCTCTTTTGTCCCATTCCGAATTGGTTGTATCTCGAAGAGCCTCCAAATCATTCGTCGAACAAGGTGCCATATAAATATTCCAGGATTTGCATATTTGCCCTATACCTCCTCGAGGATGGTCGCCCGAATGCCTAAATCTCTCGCGTGTACCCTCGGACAGAATTCACTTCCCTTCTAGCCGTGACTTTCCAGCCATTTCCAAGATGGATGCCGCCACTTTGCTGGAATATACGCCGAAAGTTTTAGTGCTCAGTAAATTTCAAGTAGCTCAGTATATATTCGAGTTCCCAACCCAACAAACACCCGGTGATAAATGAATCTGAGAAAAAACTACGCCCTCGGACTGCGACACTTGTTGCACCGCGACGAAAAAATATGTGCCATGAAGCATTTTCCAGTTAAACAACATTTTCCAGCTAGAAAGACAATCACTTTTCCGAACATTCACCGAATCGTCTCCGACTCTCACTTCTAATTGCAAAAACGTTCTGATTTCGTCAAATTCTGCAAGCCTCGAGGCATTAATTTGAAAATTTCATTACTGGCCACGTACGACAAAACTTTTTTCGAAAGATCCCAAAAATGTTGTCGTTGCAGCAAGAAGAAACCAAAAAAACTGTCAAAATAACGAAAATTTTGAAACGATCCAAAATTATTTAGTTTACCTTGTTCAACAAAATATCGACGTTTTTTTTTACAAGATTTAATTTTCAGTGTAGGTCTCGCTTCATTTTTCTACATTGCATACTCGGAGCGAACTCATTATTTGCAGGATCGACTGAAACGTCACGAAGTCCGTGTATGGCAGAATGCAAAAAAAAAAGTGACATTGTACGACAGAAAGTTTGCTACGATATTGCACCTGGCGAAGCTGCAGGAATAATGAAAAAATTAAAATGTATCTTGATGCAACGGGAAAGTTTCATTAACGTTTCATCAAGCCTGGATGATCGAGGCGCTTCAATCAAGCCGGAACGATTTTTATTTCTCCCATGGTCCTGGACATACGTAGCTCTATGCATAAAGCAAGGGAGGGGGGGGGGAGGTGCAATTTCGACACAAACGAAACAATGGGCGCTCGCCTGGTCAAAAGGGCGAGTATGTTGTCACATATACACACCACACGAGGATAATACATGGATGTATATAAATATGTGACTTTGGGAGGTTTCTCTCGACCAACGCGGGTGTGATTGTCGTCCCATCAAAGTGGACAGTTTACGGATGGATTGAACGGTGTTTCTCGGTCTCCTCGTTGTACATGGAGGGACCGAAAGAGAAAGAGAACAATGGTGTCCAGTATCCAACAACGAAACCATCAACATCGCTCTCCCATTCTCTCTCTGCCTGCTTCGACCTTTCTCTCGGTTCGACCTCATGTAACCGGTCAACTGTTGCCCTCGCACTCACTATTACTCAGGTGCAATTGCATTCGAGCGCGAATGCCATAAAAAGAAAAGAAAAAATGTTGCACAAAAAACAACCAGCCGTTGAAACGTGCGTATATTTCTCCGGGACTTCTCTCTAGCTGGTCCAGTTGCATCCCTGTTTACTTGTTGTTGTTCATACCTTTCGACTACCAATCGCCATGGGATTTTGCGGTACTCGTAAATTATATCCTCCTACAGTCGAATCTCTCGAGTTTTTCGTAATCGAAGCTTTTTACACTCTAATCAGATCAGCAAGTCACTTGAATCCGCAGGCTCGTCGGGTGGAAAATGTCTGCACCGTATTTTGCATGAAATTTTCATGAAAAATGGCTCAAAATATCGTTATTTGTCGAGGCTTAAGTTAAGGACGTTGTATGCAACATTTTCCATCGATAGAATTCCTTTAAATTTGCACCACACAAAGAAAATAGTGATTTCTAATAGCTCGCGCAATTTCAAGAGGTTTCACCATATAAAAGTCGAGATATTTATTTTAAAAAATCACAATTCTCAGTAGTTTTTCATCAAGAGCACCTGTTAAAAGTTGCAATTTTCAACATTTAATATTTCGATTTCTAAATGGCGGAGCCTCTTAAAACTTTGCACACGCTTTTATGAAACATCGACGAAACTTTATCCAGTTTTAAAAAAAAATCAGGCGTAAAATTTCTCGAAATTTTGATTATTATATAAAAAATACAAATTCCCTCGGACAATCTTGAATTTGTATTAAATTTATTCATAAAAATCACAACTTTCAGTAGTTTCTCATTAGGAGCACGTTTGAAAAGTTGCAATTTTCAACATTAAATATTTCGATTTCTAAATGGTGAAGCCTCTTAAAACTTTGCACACGCTTTTATGAAACATCGACGAAACTTTATCCAGTTTTAAAAAAAAATCAGGCGTAAAATTTCTCGAAATTTTGATTATTATATAAAAAATACAAATTTCCTCGGACAATCTTGAATTTCTATTAAATTTATTTATAAAAATCACAATTTTCAGTAGTTTCTCATAAGAGCACGTGTTAAAAGTTGCAATTTTCAACATTAAATATTTCGATTTCTAAATGGTGAAGCCTCTTAAAACTTTGCAAACGCTTTTTATGGAATATCGACGAAACTTTATCCAGTTTTTCAAAAAAATCGGTCGTAAAATTTTTTCGAAATTTTGGTTATTATAAAAAAAAATACAAATTTCCTCGGACAATCTTGAATTTAGAGTCTGTTGGTCTTTAGTCAATTAGTAACAATTTTTTTCCATGAACTTGGGCTCGCGAACCATTTTGTATGTAAGAAAAACTAAAAATAAAAATTTAGATTTGATCGTCGCCGTACAACGTCCTTAAGTTAAATGGAGAGAAAATTAGTTTTATGAAAATGTCAGCAGGATGTTTTTTCGAAGTTTTTACTGTAAAGGACAAGTGGCAAGGATGAAACATGGCGTTTGGTGCATTCCAACGCGCGGGCGTTTGTCACTTCGAAGCTATACACACATAACGAGATATCTCTGTGTGGGAAGAGCTTCTCTCGGGCACCCTCGATTCAATTCAATGCCACTCAATCAGTCAATGTAACGCCGGCGTGCGAGCAACTCTCTCCCTCTTATGGTTTGAAAAGCTCGCGAGCCGCGACTCGCGTTATATACACGTTTCTGCATGTCGTTTGCAAGCTCCGATGGAATATCCCAACCCTCTCAACGACCTAGAGGATCACTCGCATCGTGACAATTTCTCGCGGTGCACTCACGATATTTTTTGCCCAGCTTTTTATTTTCATACTGCTCTCCGCGAGCTTGTACAGCGACGTATAAACACGAGAGCGTGATGTGCTATCGTAGCCGCACGCACTTCGGGTTTTTCGTGTTTGTTGACACGGGGAAAACAAAAATTGTCACGAATCTCCCTGCAAGAGCTATTAACCTCTAGTTTTCCACTTTTTCCCCCTTTTTTTTAGTCAGAGCTCGCACTCACGACAATATTTTTCAAATTGCATTTCCGTCTTCCTCGTCACATCCCCCGAATGCATTTTTCCAGCTCCGGACGAGAACAAACCCGAAAATTCAAATGTATGAAAAAAAAATTCGATCCAGGTTGAAAAATTCGATAAATTTCAGTGATTTCCAAAATATTCCAAAATATAAATCCGTGCACTGAGAAAATTTTCGAAAAAAATCGATATTTTGTTGGCAATACGTTCGAGACTAATTTTTTTTTGAAAAATCCCAAAAATTTTGTCATTGCAGCAAGAAATAGTCTAAAAAAGCTTGAGAAAGCAATTTTTTGTCATTCCAATCGTAAATTTTGCTGACAGTTTCGTTAGAAACCGAAAATACGGTCAAAAATTACGAAACTTTTTCGAATTCGACGTTTTTTGACAGAATTTCATTTTCATTTATTTTATTTTTTCATTCATTGCGAATAGTCGCAAACACTCGATTCGAATATTTCAGTCATGCGGCCCTCGATGATCCCGACTCGTGAATGCTGGAGAACTGTGCTTTTCGCCCTCACGCAACAACTCATTCAAGTTTACATACGAATGGTCAATCCGCATGGCTTAACACAGTGAGCAATCGCAATTGCCGCTGCGCACTATTTTATATATACACGCGAGTACATAATATTTATTCTCAGTCAAAATGATCCGCGTTGCGGGTCACTAAAAAGAAAATTTTATAGAAATAGATCGAAATCCCAAAAATTTTGTCATTTTAGCGAAAAATATTTTTGAAAATCTCTCCAAAAAGCAAAATTTTGTCATTCCAATCGTAAATTTTGCTGGCAGTTCCGTCAAAAATGAAAATAATTGTCAAGATTACAAAAATTTCCGCTACTTCGTGAAGGAGAATAAAAAAATTCTCAACTAAATTTCTCACGAGCTCTGCAGAAAAAAAAACCGTCAGAAACATAAATTTAGACCCTTCAAGTCATTATGGCAAACGGACCCTGTCAGTTTTAAGTCCTCGCCATTTTTTCAGACGAGAATCTTGCCTGACACGAGAAAGAATAATTTCAGTTTCTCGTTGCAAAAAAAAAAGAGAGCAGACAATATTTTGTACAAGAGAGTCGAAAATGGCGGTGTTGCAAAAGTGATAACTCGGGGGTTGTTTGAGTTGGGAGAAAAAAAAGTAGAGAGATGGGAAAAATATGAAGATATTGCGCGCGGTGCGGATATGGCTCGGGGAGAAGAAACGAGGCCGGTAAATCCACTTCGTATGCTAATTGCTACGTCAATTAGCATAGCCAGTGCATTATGTCGGGATATATATTGAGGGGAAATGTTGGTGGTGTATTTGACGCGGCGTCGCGACGTCCGTTTCCTCGTAAATTCGTCGATACTTGGGCTTGGTGTATTAGCAACAACGACGTATCCTTGCTCGTGTTATTCAGACACACACATGTGCAAAGTTTTGCATGTAACGTACAACTGTCCACGTTAAATATAACGATCCGCCCTGTACGCTCGGAATTCAATGGCTGAGAATCAAAAGGGCGTAAAATTGGAATTTCTACCTCAAAAATCATGTCGCGAGCGATCCTTCGTCCTTTGAGCATTTCGCACAGCCTCAGCTCATGCATTTACGTGCAAATATGTATGGGAACGTGTAAGTAATATGGTGCAGCGAAAAGGGGTTGGTGCGAGCTTCACGCACGATACTCGTCCGAGCTTCCAGCGACATTAACATAAAAGGGAAGAGTCAATATCGTAAACAATCTCTCGGGTTACAACAATGGCTCCAGAAACATATCAACGTCCGGAGCTATTTTGCACTGAACGAGACGAGACTCTCTCTCTCTGCACCCGGAAATTTGCAAGACTGAGAGGGAGACACAGACTTTTTGGTACGCTCGACAATAAATTCGTCGATATGGAACTGCCAAGCAGGGAGAAACACGGACCGGAATGACGGAGCCGGACGAAAAATTTCTTTAGGACCAATCCCATTGTGGGGACAAATCTGCATCGTTGAGAAATTTTGCCTTTTTTTCACGTGTATTGCATTTTAATCATAATTTTTTTTATTTTCAATGAAGAACGTTCTTTGGCGACGGTCAATGGTTTGCGAGTCCAAGTTCATTGAAAAAAAGTTGTTGCAAATTGACTAAAGAACGACGGACTCTAAAATCAAGATTTTCCGAGGTAATTTGTATTTTTTTTTATAATAATCAAAATTTCGAAAATATTTTACGACCGATTTTTTTGAAAAACTTAATAAAGTTTCTTCGATGTTTCATAAAAACGTGTGCAAAGTTTTAAGAGGCTTCACCATTTATAAATCGAAATATCAAATGTTGAAAATTGCAACTTTTAACACGTGCTCTTAATGGGAAACTACTGAAAATTGTGATTTTTATAAATAAATATCTCGACTTCTACACGGTGAATCCTCTTAAAATTGCTCAAATACTCTAAATTCAAGATTTTCCGAGGTAATTTGTATTTTTTATATAATAACCAAAATTTCGAAAAATTTCACGACCGATTTTTTTGAAAAACTGAATAAAGTTTCTTCGATGTTTCATAAAAGCGTGTGCAAAGTTTCAAGAGGCTTCGCCATTTATAAATCGAAATATTTAATGTTGAAAATTGCAACTTTTAACACGTGCACTGAAAATTGTGATTTTTATCAATAAATATCTCGACTTTTACATGGTGAAGTCTCTTCAAATTGCGCGAACTGTTAGAAATTACTATTTTCTTCGTATGGTGCAAATTTGAAGGAATTCTATCGATAGAAAATATTGCATACAACGTCCTTAATAATAGCAAGGAAAAAAAATCTTCGAAGTGAATAAAATAATAGTAAATAAAGTGGTACGTGGCGGAGAGTCGAATGGACCGTAAATAATTCGTGTCGTGTTGTAATTTGGCGAAAGGTCGGTTAAGAATTACAAGGCTCGTTTGGGACTGATTTTTTGTTCTCTTTATATTTGGCGAAGGACCGGAACAACGAGGTTTTTGTCGCAGTCTCGCAGAGAAGAGAATGAAAATTAGCATAAAAATGTGTAATAGTCAATATCGTAAAGAATCCAGGGGACTCTGGATGATTTTTGGCACGAGGAATGTTTCGGGGTGGAAAGACACGATAAATTCGTCGATACAAAGTCCCGATTCATTTCCGACCGCACAACAACACCAGAGCATTGCGAATATATTTTTTTTTCTGCCTCTCATGTTCGAGACATAAATAATCGTCGATAACAATGCGAGCCAACCCCATATTTTTTTCCACTTTCATCCCTGCCTCATTCTCCGTTTGCGTTTTTTTTTTTCGCAGCACAAATTCGAGCCTCAAATACCTTTTCGCATTGTGGTCTCGAGGCATTGTGATCGCGGCCGAAAAATCGTTTCCGAGCCACTCGTTTCGAACGTACGAAACTTTTCGAGCCACCGAGGTTCGTTACCGAGTGATAAATACTTCGGGGTCTGCAGGTAAAAACAGTTGAAGCTCGAGGTGGAAAAAAAGGTTGGGATTGAACGCGAACAAGAAATATTTGTGGATAATTTCAAAATTTTCGTAATTTTGACAATATTTTTCATTTTTCACGAAACTGACAGCAAAATTTACAATTCGAAGAGACTTTCCAGAATTTTTTTTGCTGCAATGACAAATTTTTTGTGAATTGAAAAAAATATCGAACTTTTCCAACAAAATTTTCTTTCCAGTGTCGTCTCAACCGGAAGTCGATAAAGTGACACGAGATAATTCACTTTTCAATCAATTTTTCTTTCACGCCAGTACGAAAGTTGTTGTAACAGCAGCTCGTGGTTTCTTGAGACTTTAATTGATAGAAAAAGGATCGGGGGTTGAGAAAACTTGGAGAAAAGTTGGTGATGGAAAAGTTTGAAGATTTTATTTGTATTGGAATTTGAAAAAGATGGATCCTTCCTCGAGGACGATGGCGACCAAGTGCTTCGTGAAGATGGAAAAGGAGGAGGGATAATAATTGAGTTTATTAGGTAAAGTCACAATATAAATATCGAAGATTAATCGAGGAATAATGTGCTCGTTAAGGGATGATAAACTGTACATGCGCCGGTCCCTCGGCATGGCTGCTGGGGCCATTATAATGAAAAGAAGATAAGGGCCGAGTCACTGTCCATCAATATTATATTTCGTAACAACTCCGCGACTTTATCCCACGCTCTATACGACCCCCCTGCCCTCGCGTGTGCTTTTATTATCTGCGCCTGTCTCCTCATCTCGTCAGCGAGACTAAACTCACTTAAGGACGTTTCATGATAGCAACGGTCAGATCTAAATTTTCATTTTCAGTTTTTCTTACATACAAAATGGTTCGCGAGCCCAAGTTCATTAAAAAAAATGGTTACTAATTGACTAAAGACCAACGGACTCTAAATTCAAGATTGTTCGAGGTAATTTGTATTTTTTTTATAATAACCAAAATTTCGAAAGAATTTTACGACCGATTTTTTTGAAAAACTGAATAAAGTTTCTTTGATGTTGCATAAAAGCGTGTGCAAAGTTTTAAGAGGCTTCACCATTTAGAAATCGAAATATTTAATGTTGAAAATTGCAACTTTTAACACTTGCTCTTGATGAGAAACTACTGAAAATTGAGATTTTTATAAATAAATCTAATACAAATTCAAGATTGTCCGAGGTAATTTGCATTTTTTTTATAATAACCAAAATTTCGAAAAAATTTACGACCGATTTTTTTGAAAAACTGAATAAAGCTTCTTCGATGTTGCATAAAAGCGTGTGCAAAGTTTTAAGAGGCTTCACCATTTAGAAATCGAAATATTTAATGTTGAAAATTGCAACTTTTAACACGTGCTCTTGATGAGAAACTACTGAAAGTTGTGATTTTTTAAAATAAATATCTCGATTCGTACATGGTGAAACCTCTTGAAATTGCGCGAGCTATTAGACGTCACAATTCTATTTGTGTGGTGCAAATTTAAAGGAATTCTATCGATAGAAAATAATGCACACAACGTCCTTAAGGTTCCTCGAGAAACTTTCAATTTTTCCACGGGAAAAACAAAAATATGAACGCTGCAGAAGGCAGAAAAAAAAATCGAAGAGAAATTACACAGGAAAAAATCATTTTTGCTGCATGTAAAAAATTCTCGAATTTTATCGAAATACCAAACACCTTTTTGTCCTACGTAATTGTCGTAAGAATTTGGGGGGAATCGAAGTTGCTTAACGGTTCAATCGAGTGCGGAGGGTAAATCGACAGACGGAAGCGAAGGAAACAGCGGAAAAATAAAGCTCTACGGCCCGAGAAACACTTTACATATGCTCCGTCTGACAAGTACGACTTTTACTACTGCGTTATTATACGACAAGGAGAATATATTTATCGTCGCAGTTGATCTCGACGTAAAAGATCCTCTCAAGAAGCTTTCCATTGGTATCGATAAGTCTCCTTAGTTTCCGGTGAATTCCACCGTGTCTCGTTACGTTCTCATCGAGAATTTCGGATTATTCACGACGCTCTGTCTCGTAGGGTTGCTTCCGATGTGACTATCAGTTTCTTCCGAGCTCTCGCGTTTCCCTGGCGATTAGGGAGCCCTTCGTATGGCAATCTGTTTCGTAGGGGATACGATATATTTACTGCAAAAAGGCTGGATCGTACGAAAAACATTTTTTCCATCAATATTTTCATTAAATTTAACAATTTTTCGTCTTTTTCTTGCTTTTCGAAAAAAATCTCAAAAAATCCGTGAAATTAATTGGTTTTGAAGAATTTTTAAATTATTGTCGACTTTGACGTTTGACGAAAAGAAAATTTTTGTCATTCCAATCGTAAATTTAGCCGACAGTTTCGTTAGAAATGAAAAATATTGTTAAAATAACGGAAATTTTGAAATTATCCAAAAATATTTTACTTTCTCTTGAATTTGACAACTTTCGTCATTTTTCTTCCTCATTTTTGTGTTTTTTGGGGAAAAAAAACGTGAAAAACGTATGAAATTGATGGGTTTTGAATAATTTTCAAATGAGGTTTGGGTGAGAAACGTAAATTTAGCCGACAGTTCCGTTAGAAATGAAAAATATTGTCAAAATAAGAAAATTTTGAAATGATCCAAAAATATTTTATTTTTTCTTGAATTTGACAACTTTTGTCATTTTTCCTCCTCATTTTTGTGTTTTTTGAGGAAAAAAAAGTTGAAAAACGTATGAAATTGATGGATTTCGAATAATTTTCAAATAATCCTCGACAATGAGGTTTGGGTGAGAAACATTCGGAGATATCGAATGTAGTCTCGTTGAAAAAGCTCTTCCTCGAGGCTAGCTTAGACTCTGGGTGGATCGGATCGGATCTACCAAAAGGTACTTGAGACTCGAGTTCTAGTCTGACGAGTTTGAAACGGTTGAAAAGCATTGAAATTCGCTGCTACCACGTCGTATATAAACAGAAACACAATAAAGCGAGGATGAAGGAGAGACTTTCGTGGATGAGGTGGGTGCGAGCAAGTTTGAGCGTCTGGCGGAGCGTAAGGCTTTGTTCTATGAGATATGCACGAGAATATGAAGTGGTCGTCGAACCACGGGTTAAAATATAATACATATAGAATCTCTGGCATAGAAGGAGCATGAGGAAAATCCTAGTTACCGTGGGAGGCACGAAAATTTCGAGTCTGAGAGAAGAAAACACCTGAGCGACGTTTCCTATCATCCTCACGTGGATTTCTCTTCGCGTTTTGTCGCGTTTAATTAAACTCATCAACGTGAGTCAACGAAAATATCCAAAAAGCTTTACGAGCTCCTCAAAGTGACGGAAGCCTCTGCAGATAAGCCGAGACATTTCTCATTAAACTTAATGAACAATTTTCCGAGCATAAATCAATTATTAACTTTTTCGATCAACATGAAAATATTTCCAAAAAAGACACTTATAATTAATGAATCTTAAATTTTTTTGTGCCAGTTTCCAATATCAATGCATGCGCTTACAATGTCCCAAAACATGGAAAAATCATATCTAGAAGAAATTTCCGCATGTGTGTCTGTATGTTCTGGCACTGCAAAATTCAAACGTTCATAACTCGAGAACGGTTCGAGCTATGAGGCTCCCGTTTTGCACAGACGTTAATCCATACAAGCTCTTGATTCTCTGAGAATTTTGTCGGAATTGCTAGAAAAATACGGATTTTAGGG
The DNA here is from genome assembly GCA_037043255.1 of Diadegma fenestrale. Classification (NCBI taxonomy): domain Eukaryota; kingdom Metazoa; phylum Arthropoda; class Insecta; order Hymenoptera; family Ichneumonidae; genus Diadegma; species Diadegma fenestrale. Next base: position 3,707,862 of record CM073312.1, read on the forward strand.
CATTTTGAAACTTTCAAAAAAATCTGTCATCGCTCTAACTTCCGCAAATTTTAAGATTCCTTGCTAATTTTCTTTTTATAAATAGAGTATGATACTAGGAAGGTTGATATTGAATTTGGGAAATATTGGTCGAACGCTTGAAATTTTATGATTTTTCGAAATTTTCGAAAATCTGAGTTTTTTGAAAAATTGTCCTCACTGCTTAAATTTTTGCAAATTTCCTAAGATATTGCGTAGACGTCCGTATTTCCTTATTCTTCACTTATTGCAAACACGAAAATTCTCAAAAATTTGAAAAAGAATGAAAAATATGGATTTTAGGGCATTTTGAAACTTTCAAAAAAGTCTGTCATCGCTCTAACTTCCGCAAATTTTAAGATTTATCACTAATTATTTTTTTTTATAAATAGATTATCATAATAGGCAGGTTGGTATTGAATTTGGGAAATATCGGTTGAAAGGTTTAAATTTTATGATTTTTCGAATTATACGAAAATGTGAATTTTTTCGAAAAATCGTCTAAGCCCTTCAATTTTTGCAAATTTTCCAACACACTGTTCAAAAGTCCTCACTTTCTCTTTACTTTCTATAAAAGTTGTCGAGATTTTTGTTATTTTGAAGAAATTTCGTAATTTTTGTTGTAAAGAATGAAGATTTTTTATAAAAAAAAAAAAAAGACTCCCTCTCGAACTGATTCGGAATAATGGAGAACTTTATCTACAATGGAAGTTGTCGGTACGGATCGTGATCCACGCATCATCAACGTTGACGACCTCCGTCCGCTGCTCCAACGATGGCATCAACTTTTCTGTGCTCTCCCATACAAACGTATAGAAAATAGAGATAGAGAGAGAAAGGAAAAAGGTTCCCCACTGCATTTCCGAGTTTACGAGCTCGCGATGGTAGAGCAGGGAAGATCTTTTTGCTTTACGCCTGTTAGCCTCTCTGTACACGAGTGAATCTCTCACGTTCCCATATCCATAACACATTCTCCAAGCCCTTGACACTATCGCAGAAACTCCATTACGTACGAAGCGTGTATGAAGCTTCCGAGCATACCAAAAATTCCCCTAAAGCTTTGGTGCTGACGTCACCCGCGAGGATTTAACTCACGCCTTGTTTCCTTCCACGTTCCCAAAATGGATTTTACCAAAATTTTGCAAATTCCCATGGAATCGAAAAACAAAATCGATTTGGCATGACATTGAAAAAAAAAAAAAATACTAAAAATCATGAAAAAATTGATTTTTTGCTCATTATTTTGATAACCAATTTTTTAGAGGACAAATTCTGAACATGATACAAAAAAAAATCAAATTTTCGTTGCAGTTTTTTTTTTTAAATCACAAAAATTTGAAAAGTCTCTCCAAAAAGGAATTTTTTTTATTCCAATCGTAAATTTAGCTGGCAGTTTCGTTAGAAATCAAAAACATCGCCAAAATGACGAAAATTTTGAAATTATCCAAAAATATTTAGTTCACCGTGTTCAAAAAAAAAATCGACGGTTTTCGAAAAAACTTAATTACGAATTTCAACGACGTTCATTTGGTTATTATTATTATTGCCATGACTTTGATCGCGTAGCGCGTTTCCTTGTGTATCGATTATTGGATACGGGCACTCGTTTCGAATTAAATAATTCATTGACAATTAGAGCTTCGCAGGTGGTCGGGATAATATAAAGAGAAGGGGAGAGAAATTACGAGGGGGGCAGAAAAAACGGGGGGGGGGATAACGAGTCGTGTGTGCTGTTGATGCGTTATGTGTGGCATATGTTTGCAAAGGTGAATCATATACACTGTACGTATTATGTTCAGAGGCTTATTAACATATACGAGCAACGTGCCACGCTTATCATTAGCATATTCGTTGTCGATAAGCATATAGAGCGATCGCTCTTCGACTTATTTTCATTCCGCATAATAAATTCAAAGAAACTGTATTTTCATTCAATTCCTATATAGCACATGCCATTTACGATCTTCCTCGCGCCAATTCCAACGTTTCACAAGATACGAATTATTTTCAACACATGGAAAAGAGCGGTTAAAAAAACGAAATCTTTTCCAACGGTTTCGCGTATGGCGGAAACTGAAAATTAAAAAAGTCGATTTTTACGATGGTAAATATGAAAATTGATGAAAATATTTGACATTATTCGCACGCAAATTCATTTTATTGATCAATTATAATTTCAACATAATTTAATTAGGTAAAATTAGAGAAAAGCAAACAAAATCTGCTTAGATTGTCAGGGGAGAGGGAAAAAAACGTGACGAGTTGAAATTTCACTGAATAATTGCCTGGGTTCGATCTGCTGTTGGTTAAAATTTGCAAACACACATTTCGATTAGCCTGATGGTATATATTTTGGATAAAAGCAATAACAACGCGAGAGTGGGTGCAGGAAAAGCGAGTGATTTGAAGGCCATCGCGGACGTTGCAATGAAATTATTCCAAACGAAATTAAAGTCGCGTTCACTTTGAAACAATTGCCTGTGTCGTTGATCGGATCTGGCGCTGGATCATGGTCCAGGATTGATCATGCAGAGTGTAAAAAAGGGGGAGGAAAAAACATCAGGGAATGCATTCTGTAACGAGTAAAAGCTCGGGCTCCCATAGGGCAGAATTTTCCATGGACGAGTCCAGCAAAATGTCAACAGAAACTAAACTAATCCAATATTTCACGATCCCGATTATTTTTCCGACCCCGATTTTTTTTTTGCTTTTCTGTTTTGGAATTTGCGACGCAGTGCTGCGCGGCAAGGCACGTCGCTTTGTCTCCGCATAGTTATCGATGTTAACCGATGACGATATAATTACCAAATTCTGACTGCAGTCACGTTGCCGCACGTCGATATGTGCGAGGACCATCAGTTCGTCATTTCAATTGAACCCCAGGCGTCTGTGTTCGCAGGTTCAGGATCGGCCAGTTGCCGGAACGAATAGGAAACGTCCAACGTCTCTGTACGCACTATAAACTTCGACTTAATCGCAGAAACTTTCAAGGTACTATAGAAATTTTTACTCCTTCCAGAATAGATTTTAGGCTGCATTGCATTCCGATAATTTACTTTTAATGGGGACCTGACCAAAAAAATCACATTTTTCGTCACATTTTCCACTTTCAAAGTTCACAAGCACCTAAAAATTGATGATGAATAAAAAAAATCGCTAATTACCAATTCAAAGATGATTAATTGGCTTATAATTAATTAATTATATAGATTATATGTAATTAATTATATGGATTATATATAATTAATTAATTATATGGATTATAATTAATCGGATAATAATTATTGTGAGAAGAAAGTTGTAGCAATTTTAGTAAAATCAAAATTTGAAGATTTTGAAACAAAAATAAAATTGAACTGTTCATATCAATTGGCTAATTTGTGTATGAATTTCGAGAGGATTCTTGGACAACTTGAAAAATGTCGTTTGATGTTTCAAAGGTTTCGGTACTTGCACGATGAATGGAGCTTCATAGTTGCATGAGCCCTTCGCTTGTATTTAGAAGCTGCAGTGAGGTCAGTTGAGCAGAGTGGATTGAATGCAAGTTGGGCTGGGGTGAAGGTTGAATAATATAATACAAATATATATGTGGGAGGAAGCACGGAGAATGCAGTATGCACATTTAAACGTGATGCATTCTCGCCCCCGCTGTTTCGTCCCTCGACGCGCGCGGAGCAGCTTAAAGCTCGCGCGAAACAAACCATCGGCTATGTCACACCGTTGTGCTTGATGGTAGGAAAGCGCGTCTATGGGAAAGCTGTATAGGCCCGAGTGCATGCGTAATTAATGAAACCAATAAAGCCGTTTGTACTCTGGCGGAAATTCGTTAAATTTAATTGGACGAGAGTAATCCTGCGGGTCGCCGTTGACGGGACTCGTGTATATGCAGTCGTTCTTGCTTGTCAGAATTCATCGACATTATTCAACTGAAGCGCCTGAAGTTTTTTGTTTAAAACACTTGCGGATTGTGGGTATGTCGAAAGTGCAGAAATAAATGAAAAAGGATAAAGTGTTTGAATAGGTAGGTGTCGGTTTGGTGTCGACAACCAAAACAATTGACTCAAGTTGGTCCCAAATTACGAGCGTGTACAGTGCGGAATGTAATGGCAAGTGATGAACATGTGTAAATATGCGTGCGAAACTAATCGTTGCTGGTTATTCGCTAAAACACCTTCCAAAACTTTATATCCCGGTTGGTGGACATTCGTGACATGGACGGAGCAGTCATTGCCTCGGGGGAATTCGTTGGACAAAACGATTCAACTGGGAATCTCCCACGGTTAGAAACGATTCTCTCTGTTACGATGTGTGGAATTTCATCATGAGTTTTGGCTCATTCGGGAAGGGGGATCCGGGCGCATATCGAGAGGTTCTGGATGAAACGGCGGAAAAGTGAATAAAGCTGGACCAGAAGGGATAGCAGCTAAAAAAAAAAACGAAACAATCTGACTTTGGTTGAGTTAGGTTTTTCGACAGACATTCCATGTGTGGTTGGTAATTTGAACGTAATACTATTTACTGGATAGCGGACGATTAATCGTAGCTCATTTAATGCGGAGCGTGCTGGACGTTCCGGAGAGCCAGTGTATTTCGATATCAGTCCCTCATTCGTGGCCTATGGCCATAACCATAGTGGAATACCTGGCGGCAGAAGAGAGAGAAAGCGCGACAGGACGAAGAGGATGAAAGCCCGAGCAAGTATGTTGATGCACAGAGGATGCATTCGGGTTGGCCGAAAACGTGTCCCAAACGAAATCTCGTGGAATCTAATATAACCTGGTGGAAGCCTCCCACTGAGGATGCATTAGTAGAATGAATGCCCTCTCTATTGGTCGTATGCAACGTTAACTGAGCCTGGACCATCAGCAGGAGCGATGAGGTATACTATTTGCATGGCATTATACTTCGCCCCCAGCCAAATGACAACCCTTCCAGTCTGAAGGGCTTGGGACAATGTTGAAGAACTTGATGGAGCTTTGAAGTTGAGACCTTTCGTTAGCCAGGTCTGGTTCCATGGCATGGATGATACAAACTACCGGAGCAGCCCTCCGCACCGCTTCCATCTGTCCTCTGTATATCACCCACCTTCGACACAACATCCACCACCATCAATACACAGTGGTGGGTGGCTCTGCCCCTGCTGGTCCAGGACATCGCGCCGTCCCTCCCGATCAACCGGTTCTCTTGCACTAATTATACGCCTATAGTCCGATCCTCTGTATCAGCCCTCTTGTCCAGGTGATAATTGTATTACTATCCTATCAACGTGATTGCCATTCCTCGATGCGCTTCCATCGGAACACGCTTCCGCTATCAGCCTCCGGATAGATAATCGTCATACTAGAACCGTTTGATGTCCCATTCATCCCCGCGTAAGAATCCAACTCAAATGGCATTTCACCAGCTCAGTTATAGACCATCGGAAACTCTCACACGGCTTCGTTCTCTGATCAAGCTGTAATATGCCTCCTGCAGAAACCTTATTTCCTAGCTTGTCTGCTTATCTGCCATTTTCATGCTACGAAGCTACGATTGATGGCGGTCACCAAATCATGTTTGCCAATCAGATTCACTCAAGCTCTGATCCTGCTTTGAGGTTAATCTGTTGCTGATATTTGTCGCATCCATTGATCGCCAGCTTTTCCATCTATTCCGCATTCTGCATGTTCCAGAATAGGCAGGCCTACTCAAACAAATATAATCAAAAGGACCTTTTAATCTGATTTTAATTCTTTTCGATTATTTATCGTTCGAATGATTTAGTTCCGACTGCACTTTTGCAGCATTTGCTGAATATAAACTCCATTCGCGCATTTCCAGGCTGATGAGCCAAAGTATATCAGCAAATCAGAGCCTGCTGCACATCGCAAGACTATAAATTGCCCAGCCCGACATACGGTAACTTGCGATAAGAGAGAAAAATAAAGAATCGTGAGGAAAGAAGAGAAAGGCGATATCGTCGCGCGCGCGCAGTGTTGGTCGTTAATATAGGGTGCACTGGTTCGAGATACACAAACGTCGAGAAGTTACAAGCGGAGAGCACGCGAGATCGATGATCCTCCAATCTCACGAATCGCGCAGTCGAGATCCTCCGCACAGAAAGATATAAACTTGTCTACCGGAAAGAGACAAATCTTTCCTCGCAACCCAATGAATTGCGAGCAGTCTGAGTCATCTCGCTGAAGAGCTCGCAAAGGTGAAGAGAGCAAAGGCGAGCAGCCAAACAATTACGGAAATCCGGTTACAAGCTTTCTGTGCAGGTGCACAAGCAGAGTGCATACATAGTGCAAATCTTTATAATAACAAAAATAATAGAGTGTGTGCTCGCGCGGCCACACACACGAGTAGCTTGAAACACGCGATATGCAAATATTCAAATATAAAGGCCACACGGTCTAATAATGCACACACGCTTCCGTAAATCACCACGCGAACGGTGCCTTCCGGGGGGTTCCTTTTTGTCCATCTAAATATTTTACAGACTCGCATTAATTAGAGGGCCATGAAACTGTAGCAGGTGTCACTTTTTTACGAATCTTATTCACCTCATTCAACATAATATATTGCGTGAGCGTTTTTATCTATTTTAACTAACTAGAAAAATCTTCAATTTGACATTTTTCCAATATTTTAATAACTTTCTGGGCTTATTGTTGTATATTTTTGAAAACTTATAAAAATGGCTCATTCCTTTTCGGAATTTGCACATTTTCGTCAGGGATTGTGATTATCGATTGCCGATAATATTTTAAAACGAAATCTGCATTACCGACGATCGGTAAAACGACAGCAAAATATATCGCATCATATTTGTGATTCACATGCAATTACTTTGCATTTGATTCACAAAACAAACTTGCTGCGGAATAATTCAACTTGTTATCGCGAAAAACTACACCAGTCTTTATTTTTTCAGGGTAATCATGTGGATATTGTAGAAATGTTGTGGAAAGATGTTCGTAAGCGAGGAAATACCACGTGCGATGGTGGTGTAATGGTCAGCATAGTTGCCTTCCAAGCAGTTGATCCGGGTTCGATTCCCGGCCATCGCACATTTCTTTTATTTCGTCGCTAAATTTTTTTTTTTTTGCAAAAATCATCAGCAGCTTCTCTCAGACGCATAATTTAGCAGAATTAATGGTTCAGTGAACTCTGCAGAAAGAAAATACGTAAAAAAAGTGATAAAAAAAAAAAAAAATTCCGATACCGGGAATCGAACCCGAGCCTCCTGGGTGAGAGCCAGGTATCCTAGCCACTAGACCATATCGGATTTCGTGAGTACATCTTTTAACACTTATTCTTAAACTTTCAAAAAAATTATAAAAATTATTATAGAAATTTGGAAAAATTTCATTTAGTCTTCACCTCGTATCGAAGTGAATCGTTTCATTTCCTGTCAGATATAAATTCGCAATGAATTCGAGCGTCTATTCCAAAAAAGAGTAAATTCCTATTTTCACGTCGTAGTAAACAGCGATTATTGTCTCAACTTTCAACTTTCTATCATCGAAACAACGTTTTGTTGAATTCCACACAGAAATAATAATTCATTAGTCCATCACGTTTGATTAAATTGTTGGAGAGAATGTAACGGCGATGGCGATTGGTTGAAAAGTGACAGAGGTTCAAGTTGTTTTGGCGTCCGTTCGAGGTCGCGCTAGGTCGGGTGAAAATGTGCATGGAGATGTGGCAACGTTGTATGGGAACGCGGGAACGATGCCCCTGCGAGTTTGCTCGTTGGGGTTCGGACTCGGTAGTCGTTTCAGTAACTGGGTAGAGAGGCGCGTAGTGAGACGCGTTTCTTGCAGCGTTGACGGATCTGATTTTCATTCTTTTTGTTAACAAAATAGATCGGACTTGTAACAAAGGCCATGACAATTGTTGGCTCGCGTGGTGAATAATGTGAGTGAACAAGAAAATTATATTCGCTCGTGCAGTGAAGGAGAAAAAAAAAACAGTGCCAGGACGACAGGAACGTCGAGCAGCGGGGAAGTTGGTAGGAACAGCTGAATGTCATTTTTTTCGCTTTTCAAAACACGCTCAAAATCTCGATAATTGCGAACGTTTCGTGTGTGAAAAACATCGACAATAAATCACGAAAATTCACAATTTTCGATATTTAGCAAACTTTTCATGCTCCCCAGACGTAGAAATAATCGAAAATGGAAAAATCACATCGTGATATTCTCCGAACTTTACGGAACAATATTATCGACGATTTGGACGTCCACAATGGCATCCTCTCGCCTCTCATCACCGAATACGTCCTCCAGTCTGAGGACGTCAGTAAAATCGAAGCTGGACTCACTCCACAACACAAAGCACAAATTCTACTGGATATTCTCCCAAGGTACCATTTTCACACTTCACGTCACGCAAATAACTCGCTCCCCAGATTCGCGCGTCGTCTGTTTTTCTCCAATTACAAAAAGCCCCCAAAACTCGTCATTTTTCCAGGAATTAAATCGCTGTCACTGCACGCGTTCTCGCGAATCTTGACCCAGCAATTTTGATGCATTCCCATAAATTTTCGATCGTGTCCCGAATTTTTTTATTACAAAAAAATCAAATTTATTTCCAAAAATTCGATTTCTATGAAAATGCACTTTTTTTAGAGTCTCAAAAATGCATAAAATCAATATTTCCCTGACGTTTTTTCAAATTTCTGCTTCAAAATTCTCGTTTTCATGATTTTTTAAATATTTTTTTACACTCGGACGGCGTCGGAGGAAAATTTTTTGAATATCCCGAACGGGGAATCCAAAATCTTGCTCAATTTGTGGCGGCAAAAGTTTACGCACTCGAAGGGCTTTGTCAGCCTTTTTTGAAAACTTCAGTCTCGGCTTTTCATGCTTTTTAGCGTTCCGGAATTCTCAACCGAGTCTGGAATGGCGTAAAACTTTTTTTTTCTTTTATCGACAAATTTTTGGAGCAAAAAATTAGAAATTTTTAGATTTTTGCTGAATTTCCTTTGAAATTTGGATTTTTTTTCAGTGCAGCTCATTTGCGTTGAATTTTTAAACCGAAAATTTTGGAAAAATTCCCTTTTCGCTATATTTTTTTTAGATTTTTAGATTTTTTTTTCAGTCGCCGCACATTTTTGTCCAATTTTTAAACCAGAGAATTCTGAATCATTACATTTTTGCTGTATTTCCTCTGAATTTTTTGCGCTTTTCTGTAGCGACTCATTCTTGTTGAATTTTTGAACAAAAAAATTGCGAATTCTCACATTTTTGCTGTTTTCCTCTGAATTTTCGAATTTATATGTTGCGGCTCATTTTTGTCGAATTTTTGACCCAAAAAACCCAAAATTATAACATATTTGCAAAATTTCTCCAAAATTTCTACTTTTTTTTGAATTGCGACTGATTTTTGTCCAATTTCAAAATGAAAAAACTCGAAATTATTGCATTTTGGCAAAATTTCCACCAAATTTTCGACCCTCACACGTGGCGACTCATAATTTTCGAATCTTTGACTCAAAAAACTCGAAATTACAAGATTTTCGCTAAATTTCAACGTTTTTATTTTTTCAGTTGCGGGCCCCACGCTTTTGACATATTTCACGCGGCACTGGGGCACCATTATCACTGGCTGAGCAGCGACATAGACAAAATGTTGGGTGCCAAAAATGGAGAGACGATTTCAATTCCCCGGACGCAGTGTCCCGGCTCTCCTAATTTGCCACCGCAGCCATCGATTAATATCATGAGGGAGGCGAAGGTGAGATTTAAAAAAAAATTGCATGAAAAAAAACCATCTGGCCGTGTCTAACGCTCGTGTACAACGAAAACGCTTTTCGAGGCATCGGCTGGTAAAAAAAGTGAATCATCATTTTGCTAAGCTTTTGTCGCACCTTCGATGCCATCGAGTGATAAGATAAAACCCATTAAATGCGAAATTCAATACATTTATTTCGTTTCTGCCCGAATAACCGTTTTTTTTCAATCACATTTTTTTATCACTCAAATTTATATCGTTTAATTGAATATTAATTGATTATGCATTCGCTCAGGACTCGAAAACCGTAAGTGAGACAAAAAAACAACATACAGCTTGAAATTTTCACCGCAATCGAGCGCCCAGTTCCAAAAACCTTGAGTTCGGACCTCTCGGACACAAAAATTGCCTCCTCATTTTTATAAGCCCAAAAAAAATCGTTTTTTTTCGTCATCGTGGGCTCGAGTCAAATTTCACGGTTTTTCGATGTTTTTTCGCAAATTTTTTCCAACCGATACGTTTTTTTTAGTACGAAAACAATTAACGAGCTTTATTTCGTTTGGAAATGCCTCGAAAGGCTGGAATTTGGATTTCTGGAAATTTGAGTGTGCGAGTGACGAAAATTGTGTGGATTACAGATGGCCCAATTGAAACGTGCCCTTCAGAAGGTCGAGCCAGGAGCTTATTTGGCGTTGCACGGTATGAAAGGATTTGGTAAATCGTGTTTAACTGCAAATACCCTGAAGGACACAGCATTAGTAAAAACCCTGTTCACCGTACGTAATCCATCGTAGCGCATTATCCTCAGTGTATTCTAACGCTCACATAAATGAAAATAAAAAGCATCATCGACACTCGTTAATTTTGGTGGAAAAACCATGAAAACTAACGATTTTTTTCACTTTTTCGTTTTTTTCGGCACAGAATAAAGTTTATTGGATAAAATTCGGTTACGAGAGATCGATCGACGACGAAATTTTGATTCAGCTCAATTTCCTGTACCACCAAGTCCGAGACACTGATCCGTTGAGCACGAACGCTCACTCGGAACCGCTCAAGGAACAACTGATTCACTCGCTCAAGAATCATTTCGCCAAACCAGAGAATCGCAACTCGCTCCTAATCCTCGATGACGTTGGCAGCAAAAAAATCATCAACGTCTTTGACTTTCATTGCAAAACTTTGGTCATAACGACCGACAGCGATTTACTGGCGGGCAGGAAGCGGGAAATCATCGAGGTATGAAATTTTACAAAGAATTCGAGCAATCTGCAAGAAAAAAAAAATGAAAAAAAATTCAAGTCGAATCTCCTGAAAGGTTTACATCAGATAAAAAAAAAATCACGTTTCCAGCTTTTTGTGCTCCTTCGAGATAAAATGTGGAAACGCTGATAACGAAACAAATGGCTCAACTCAATCTGCGCTCAATCGTTGCTCCGATTCTGTCATAATATTTATATAGATCACTCGCTTACGTACGGCAAGAAAATTACGTGGAGCTAATAAGATTTCCGGCGTTATATCGAAAAAAGATAAAGACTCGGTGACCTTCACGGCAATTTTTATTTCCGTTCGTAACTTTGTAAATTAAAAATGTAAACACTCGTGCGAAGCGTAATCAACTTTAAAAAAAATAGTCAAACTTGTTCAGCGCACCTTGAAATTTTCCTTTTATTAAAATTTAATTAATTAATCAATTGACATCATGGATAATAATTAAAATGATTGAAAGTTCCAATTAACAATGAATTTTGAGAAAAAAAAAATCAAATTTTGGACAATCATTTTGAGAAACAAAAAATCAATAGAACTTTTTCACCGCATCGCGAAATTTTGCCCTTTTTTTAATTAATTAATTAATTAATTAACACTATAAATAATTAATTAATTAATCAACACAAAAATTGAACTTTTCACCGCTTCACAAAGTTTGAACCTTTTTTTTGAATTAATTAATTAATTACTTGATTAATTAGTGAATTGACTAATTAATTGATTAATTAATGAATTGATTAATTAATTGATTGATTAATGAATTGAACGAGTTTTGAAAAATTGACAAATTTGATAAATTTTCAGATGAGGGATGGCTTCACGGAGGCGGAGAGTCTCCAACTTTTCGCAAACGTATTGAATATCGATGTGCGAGAATTGCCACCAGAGGCGAAAAGGATTCATGAGGAATGTAACGGAATGCCAATCCTGGTGGCGATGTTTGCCGCTCATTTTGAAGATTTTCAACACGATATGCAAGCCAACGGTGAACGGTGGCGTTATTACTTAAATGCATTGCGTACCAAAGATCCCTCAAACAGGTAAACTCGATTCGAGTCGATTTTATCGATTGCAGAAAAACTTAATCACCGAAAATCGAGGTCAATAACGTTTTTTCTTTCAATTCATTTTTTCAAGGGTCATGGAACAATTTTTATCGAAGCAACAAGTCATTTTCGATATGTGCATCAACAGACTCAAGCCCGATGTTAAAAAGAGATACGAAGCGTTGGCCATTTTCAGCGAAGACGTTAACATTATGCCTGAGGTATGGAAAATCGATCAATTCATTATTTCCCAATTTTATAACAATTGTTCCATTTTTTTTATTGTCAAATTTTGATTTTTTTGTCCTATTATTTAATTTTTATTCTCTTATTCTTATTTTCATATTATTCATTTATTCGTTCACAATTTTGGCCATTCTGAGCGATCGAATTGAAATATATTTTTTCGTTTTTCTCCATTTTTTTTATTGCCAAATTTTATTTTTTTCTATTTTTTTGTCCCATTATTGAATTTTTATTTTATTTAAATTATTCAATTCAAATTTTTGACATTTTTTTTATTATTCAATTCGTATCCTTTTATATTTTTATTATTTAGTTATTTATTTATTTATGCACAATTTTGGCCATTTCAAGCGACCGAATTGAAATATATTTTTTCGTTTTTCTCCATTTTCTTCCATTTTATTTGTTTGTTGTGAAATTTTATTCATTTTTTTCTATTTTTTTGTCCGATTATTTAATTTTTATTCTATTTGAATCATCAAATTCAATTTTTTTAATATATTTTTATAATTATTCCATTTCAAGCGACCGAATTGAAATATATTTTTTCGTTTTTCTCCATTTTCTTCCATTTTATTTGTTTGTTGTGAAATTTTATTCATTTTTTCATATTTTTTTGTCCGATTATTCAATTTTCATTCCATTTGAATGATTTGATTCAATTTTTAAAATATATTTTTATAATTATTCAATTTGTATTCTTTTATATTTTTATTATTATTGATTTATTTATTTATTCGTAATTTTGGCCATTTCGAGCGACCGAATTGAAATATATTTTTTCGTTTTTTTCCATTTTTTGGGTGTCAGACTTTGTCGATTTTGTGGGGCGGCGACAGATTCGTGGTGGAGGAGCAAATGGTGGATTTGTGCCACAAGTCTTTGGCGGCGAAGCATTGGAACGTTGATCTCAAGAGCTACGTGTACGGAGTGCACGATTTGTTGTTGCGTCACTTGCGTAAAAGGCTGGGAACGGAGAAGCTGAGAAATTTGCATCGATCGTTCGTGGAGAAATATCGAGAATACTGTAACGACGATTTTTCGAAATTACCGAAAGATAATTACAGTTTTTCGTACTTGGGCCATCATCTCGAACAGGCTGAAATGTGGAGCGAGTTTCCTCGTTTGTTTCTCGACTTTGATTTCATCAGGGAAAAAATTTACAACACCGGCTTGAGCGACCTTTTGATCGACTTGAAAAAGTACAGAAAATTCATAATTCAGGATGATCCTAAAATGGAGGAAAAAGTGGCCGATTTGGAAAGCTTTTTGGAAAATCGAGCTGGCGCGATTGCCGAACAGAGACAAATGAAGTGTCTCGATTTAATTCAAATCGGCATGAATTACAAAACGAAAAAATACGTTTACGAAAAAACTCGAGAGCTGGCGAATTTGGAGAGATCGAAACTTTTCGTTACTCACGAAGGACCCGCTTTCACGCTTTCCTCGTGCGACGAAATTCCCTCGGAATCCAAAAGCGCGTTCTTCACTGAGGATCCCAACAAAATCCTCATTGGCAATTGCAACGGACAAGTCATTTTGTGGGATTGCAACACTCGAGTCTCCAGCGCGTTCAGTTGCCACACGGAAAATTCTCCGATCAATAAAATCATCGTTTCCTGTCATGGCGATTATTTTATCACGCTTTCACAGTCCGGCAAAATTCAACTCTTTCGACTCAGAGAAGACGATTTTAATCGCGTTGCTTTGAGTCCTCGGGAAAAACAATTATTCTGGAAAGGCTTGTTTGGCGACAAATCTCCCAAAGTTGAGGGACAATTTTCTATCGACAAAGAAACCATCACGGACATGGCTCTCTCGCAACGCGATGGACGAATCGATCGAATCGGCGCTTGCACCGATCAAGGAACAATCAGGGTACGAAAAAAGAACTTTTTTATTCGATTTACAAAAAAATTTGGAAACGTTCAAATTTTTTGGAAAAATCCTAACGACTCGGGTTTTTTTTCAGATATGGTCGATCGATGGGAAAGTTGTCTACAGCATAGAAGAAGAAAAGTGAGTCTTGGCAATTTTGTTCCTTTCCCTTTTGACCCTTTTTTCAAAATTCTTGTGTAAATGGAAATTTTTTCACAAATTCGCGTCCAAAGAGTCGACTTTTCTATTTTTTTTTTGTTTTTTCGGTTGTTTTAATTTAAAATTTTCATGTAAATGGAAATTTTTCCAGAAATTCGCGTCCAGCGAGTCAGCTTTGCCATTTTTTTGTTTTTTTTTTCTTTTCAATTAAAAATTCTCATGTGAATAGAAATTTTTTCACAAATCGCGTCCAAAGAGTCGACTTTTCTATTTTTTTTTGTTTTTTTCATTTAAAATTTTCATTTAAATGGAAATTTTTCCACAAATTCGCGTCCAGCGAGTCAACTTTTCTATTTTTTTTGTTTTTTTTTCACTTAAAATTCTCATGTAAATGGAAATTTTGTCACAAATTCGCGTCCAGCGAGTCAACTTTGCCATTTTTTTGTTTTTTTTTTCAATTAAAAATTCTCATGTGAATAGAAATTTTTTCACGAATTCGCGTCGAGCTGGTCGATTTTTCTGTTATTTGAATAAATTCAGAATTCTCATAAAAATGGAAATTTTTTCACGAATTCGCGTCAAGCGATTTGACTTTTCTATGTTGTTGTTTTTTTTTAATCCAAAATTCTTATGTGATTAGAAATTTTTGCGCGAATTCGAGTCGAGCGCGTTGATTTTTTTGTTTTTAAGATTTTTCAAATTGCAATTTCCTATTTAAATTGGAATTTTTTAACGCCTTCGAGGATTCGGAAATTTCGTTGGGAGGGAAAAATTTTATGAAACGTCATCAGTCATTGTTTTCGTTTTTTTAGTTTAGTTTTTTTTTTATCGGAAATTCTTATGTGATTAGCAATTTTTGCGCGAATTCGAGTCGAGCGAGTCCATTTTTCTATTTTTAAGATTTTTTAAATTGCAATTTCCTATTTAAATTGGAATTTTTGAACGACTTTGAGGATTCGGAAATTTCGTTGGCAGGGAAAAATTTTATGAAACGTCATCAGTGATTGTTTTCGTAATGACTTTTTCGCAGGTATTCTTTCCTGCGAATCGCGTTCACAAGAAAAGGCGCGATGCTTCATTTAATGGATAAAGAGGGTGTGCTGAAATTTTACGTAGAGCAGATCGACGATGCGATAACGTCATATTCGTACTTGTCGATCTGGAACGCGAAAATCAAGAAAGAGAAGGAAGTTGTGTTTTTCGGAGCTCTTCCTTGCAACGAGAGGTCTTTGATCGTAGTGACGGACTCAGCGGCCGTGTACGTCAGGTGGGAAGAATCGTGTACGGGGAATTATCCAAACTCGGTGGTCCAGGCGCACAGCTTCAGGAAACGTTCGAGAGCCGATGTAGAACCGCCGGAAACGCGTTTTACCGCCGCTGCCTTGACGTACGACGGTCGTTATGTGATTACCTCGGATTCCACGGGCTCCGTTAACGTTTGGAACGTCTTTGGCGATTTCGAACCCATTGCCACTTACAATGGCCACGTCACCTCCTTGGATACCTATTGGCACGGAGAAGACTCTCATCTGGTACGTTGCTATTCACATTTCCCATAAAAAAATACAATTTTTTCGATATTTCAACATTTTTTCGAGTCTCCGAATAAAACGTGCGTCGTTTTTTATAATTTGAAATAACTTTTTAAATAATTATATTAATTATTAAATAATTAATTAACATTAAAATAATTAATTATTAAATAATTAATGAATTATGAATTAATTAAAAATTAGTTAACAATTAATTAATTATGAATTAATTAGAAATTAATTAATTATGAATTAATTAACAATTAGTTAACAATTAATTAATTATTATTATTGATTCATTAATAATTAATAATAATAATAATTAAATAATATTAATAATTATTTTAACAATCATAAATAATTTCAATAATTAATAAATAATTCATAAATTATTGATGAATAATTATAATAATCAATAAAAATTGATGATTATCAAAATAATTATTATAATTAATAATAATTAATAATTATAAAATATAAATATAAAATAATTATCGACAAATCATTATTAGTAATAAAAAGTTGAAGCGATTTTCGTAAAATCAGAATTTGGCGGTTTTGACAAAAGAAATTTCAACTTTTCTTATCGAGCGTCAAGTCGAAAATAATTTTTATCATTATAATAATTTATGGAAAATATTTATTATAATTATTATTGATTTGGCACGTTTACAGCTTTGCGGTTGTGGGAAAAACGTAATTTACAGATGGGAGTTGGCTCTGGAGGAGTTGCCAAAATCCGTGAGGTGAGTGGAACGAATTTTTTTGGATTTGTAACATTTTTTGAGAATTTTTGTCCGTGAATCGTATCGTCACGTTTTCTTTTTCTTTTTTTTCTTTTTTTAATTTATTAGAAAACCTTTATTCGACGCTGTGATGGGATCTGGGGGAGGGGAAAACATTGTGGCGAAGGAAGTTCACACGATGAGAGAATCGGGCCCGAGCACGAACGAAGTGACGGTGAATCTTTATCACGGTGACGAGTTGGTCGCGGAAAGCGAACCGGTCGCAGGCAGCATCGTACGAATCTGTCTCAATTCTACCGGCGATAAAATTCTCTACGCTACTGACAAATGGCTCATCATGCTTTTCGACGTCGAAACTAAAACGACGAAAACTCTTTTGAAAATGGAATCCGCACCCAGTGTCGTCGCTTTTGTCACTGCTGCTGGTTTCACTTCCATCGTTTGTGGGGAAAATGACAATTTAAAGGTAAACCTGATCAACAATTGTCGAAAATGATAAAATCTCCAAAATTTGATCGAATTTTCGACAAAATTTCAAGGGAGAAATATTTTAGAAATTTGTGGTTTTTCTCCTGCGATAATTTTATTCTTTTTCAGCCGTTACGACTTTAGGGTTTTGGCAAATTTTTTTATACACGTTCTTGGCATAAAAACTAAATTTTCAGACGTTCAGAATTTGAGATTTCCAATTTTTTATTTTCCCCATCCAAACGCGTGGAAATTCGAGTCACGTTTCGTTGAAAAGTTGCAAAAATCGAGTCGCAAAAAAAAATGTGTTTAGGATTTTTTTTGCAGACAGCCAGAAAGGCTGGGAGCCGAAATTTTTTGAGAAAAATCCTAAACACATTTGTTTGCGACTCATAAACGAAACGCGACTCGAATTTCCACGCGTTTGGATGGGAAAAGTTAAAAATTGGAAATTAAATGTCTCAAATTCTTGACGTCATGAAATTTTCCTTCATGGGAGAAAATTGTTGATTTTGGTGTCAAGAATTTTCATAGAAAATTATCAAAGAATCCTTAAATAAAATAATTTCATCATAGTCATACGTTAAAAAAAAAATTCAACGAATCGTATCACAAAATCTACGAGTTTGAAAAACTTTATTGAGAATTCTCGTAATAAAGGGGAATTTTCACGCGTTTGGATGGGAAAAGTTAAAACTTGTAAATGAAATACTCAAATTCTTGACGTCAGTAAATTTTTCTTCGTAAGAGAAAATTGTTCGTTTCGGTGTCGAGAATTTTCATGTAAAATTGTTCAAGAATCCTAAATAAAGTGATTTTGTGATTGCAATTGGTTAATTTTGTTTTTTTTTTCGTAGATAATATTCGGTAAAGTTCAGGCTCTGGTGGAAGATACTGGATACGTAACGTCGATTTATACGATCGATAAGGAGTTCGTAGTGACTTTGGCTCGAAATGGATTGATCAAGTTTTGGCAGGTTCACGAACTGAACTGGAGCCTCCTGAACCATTCGTGCGTTTGTGCGAAAAATGAAAATCTCAGCTACAGCACTCTAAACGCGAAAGAAAATTTGCTGGGAATATTGAAGGCGAACGGCGACATGTTCATTTACGAAGTTACCAAAAATCCCATGGCCAATCCTACGACCTTCAGGATCGAGGAATACGTCAAATTCTCGTACTGTCAGAGATTAACTTGCTGCGAGTTCTCCAAGGATGACAATTATTTGGCGATCGGTCTAGAAAATGGCGACATATCGGTAAAGTATCGTTTTTATTCCTATTTGCAAAAATAAAATCCAAATTCCGTCATTTTTTCCAAAAATTCTGAATCCTCACGACTCATTCATTTTCTCCTGAGTTTTCCAATTTAATTAATTATTACTTAACATTTAATTAAATATTTAATTGAATGAAATACAAAAATTGTATACATTTGGAAAAATATCGGTAAAATATCGCTTTTATTTCATTTTCATTGAGAAACGCAAAATTTCATCACTAATTAATGCAATTTTTTCAAGAATTCTGACTCGCCACCGCTCATTAATTTGAATCAAATTTTTTTTTGTTATTTCTATTTTCATTTAAAAAATTCCAAAATTCCGTCATTTTTTTCAAGAATTCTGACTCCTCACGACTCATTTATTTCCTCAAGAGTTTTCCAATGTAATTAATTGTTAATTAACATTTAATTACAATTTGATTAATTACTAAATTAACATTTAATTAAATATTTAATTGAATGAAATACAAAAATTTCAAATATTTGGGAAAATATCGGTAAAATATCGCTTTCATTTTATTTTCAATGAGAAACTCAAAATTTCATCATCTATTAATGCAATTTTTTCAAGAAGAATTCTGACTCGCCACCGCTCATTAATTTTAATCTCAAATTTTCCAACTTTATTCTCAAATTTGGATGATAAAAGTAATTAAAAATATTAAATTGAATATTCATTCAATTGGATATTCGTTAAACGAAATATTAATCAAATAAAATCCGAAAATATTATCTAAAAAAAAAAAAATATCGTTTTTATTATATTTTTATTGAGTTTTATGGGAATTTTGATTGAATTTTGCCAAGAATTCTGAAGCCCCGTCGCTTATTCATTTTTTCAAGAATTTTCCAACTCAATTCCCAATGTTGAAAGTAAAAAAACGAAATACAAAAATATTTCTTCAGTTTTTGACTAAACTTTTGGAGTTTTTTCTTGTTGTTGCGACGAAATGGGAAAAGTTTTAACGTGTGGGTGGTTTATCGATGCAGATATTCGACGTGAACGATCGTAGCGAATTGTCTCGTCTGGTGCTGCATGGGAACGAAGTCCGCGAGCTTCACTGGGCGCCGATAAGTCACGGAGCGCCGATATTGTTGTCGGTGAATTGCGACGAATTGGCCTGGTGGAACGTGTCGTTACTGTTGGAGGAAAAGCGAGAGAATCGTCGCGGCCGAATGGGAATGTCTCGGAGCACATCGAGTTTCACTTCTAGTCCAAGGTCAAGTATGAGACTGAGTAAATCAATGGGATTCGATATTTCGAACGGAATATCGGGGCTGACGACTAAGCCGACAAACGGGAACGCATCGAAAGCAGAAAAATTAACAAACGGTCACCAAAACGGTGCGATTTTCGACGTAAAAACATTCTGGAAAAGCAAAGTCGCCAAACATCCGAGCCAACGCGCTCTCCTGACGCTCGTACCTTTGCCACCGAGCTGCAACTCCAAAATTTGTGTCTCTGATGATTTTAGCCAATTTTTGTCCATCGATATTCACGGGGTTGTGAGTAATTTCAAGTTTTACAATTACCTCGCGTAGTACGTATGAAATACGTATTTTTTTAACAATATTTTAACTTTGTTCTTTAAAAAAGAAGCAAAAAAATGTCGTGGAAAACGAAATCAAGCAATTTTCCGAGGCTCGTGGATTTTCAACCTTTCAAAATTCATTTTTAGTTCATTCTCCATCGAATTTTTTTCACTAAAATTGGAAAATTTTGAAAAATTCCGAAATTTTCTTTTTGAATTTTGAATTTTTCGATTTTTTTTCTCAAATTCTGAAAACGAGGCTCGTAGATTTTTCAGCATTTACAAAAATTCATATTTTGTCCATTGTCCATGAAATTTTTGTACTAAATTTGTAAAAAAAATTCTAATTTCAAAATTTTATTCCAAAATTTCAAAATTTTATTCTAAAATTTCAAAATTTTATTCCAAAGTTTCAAAATTTTATTCTCAAATTTGAAAAATTTCAAAATTTTATTCTAAAATTTCAAATTCAAAATTTGAAATTTTAAATTTCAAAAATTTTATTCTAAAATTTGAAATTTTATTTTCAAATTTAAAGATCGAAGCTTTTGGATTTTGCAGCATTTGAAAAAATTCATTTTTCGTTCATTGTCCACGGAATTTGAAAAAATTTCCAAAATTTCCGAATTTTATCTTAAAATTTATAATTTTTTGAAATTTTTTTTCAATTCTTGAACTCGAGTCAAAAAATATCACGAAAATCCACAGGCCGAAATATTTTGGATGGAAAAAACTTCGAGTCTCCCCGATCGACGATATTTATGGAAAGAAAAAAGGAAAAAACCCAAAAAAACGTAATTTTTAAACGACAAGTGCCTACGTCTGAGAAAACGGTATGAATATTCGGTGGAGTTGAGAGAAAAACAAACTGTAATTAGAAAATGGCAACGACATAGCAAGAGAAAAAGGAGAAAGAAAAAAAAGTAATAAAATATTTTGTGCAATTTGTGCAAGGGGCACGAAAACGCGTGATAAATAAACAAAAGAGCGCTGTGATGGAGTCACGAAGCGGGGTAAATAATGGTGGAGGGTTTTTATGGAAAGTTGTTACCAGATGTGCTTGTGATTTTCGTTTTAAATCGACTACGAAACTCAGTGATAAATTAAGTCGATCTTGGATCAAAATAATATTAAAAAGTAACGAGACGAGCGAGAAACAAGCGAGACTCGTTGGTGCACCGAAAAATCAACGATTTCGCGATGTAATCGTTGAATTTAAAAAATGCCAACACTTTACAGACAAATTGATGGAACAAAGGAGCAAAAAAAATAGCGTCACAAATAGATTGTAGATTTTGATAAAAAGGAGCGAATCCGAGGCGCGAATAGCAACAATTTCTGCATTTATTCAAACAATTATTCAGCCACGACCTGCCGCGTGATTATGACACAAATAAATCATTTTTTCAGCCCGTTTTCTCGCCGATTAACGATACTCAAGTTTGCGTCGTTGGAATTGAACGAAAACGACATTTTTTTGTTAATTATTTTAATAATTAATGAGCTCGTGATTTTTCGAGGAAATTCGTTGAAAAATTCTGTACGAAAATTGAATTTTCTGCCAATTAAAAAATTGCGTTTTCGTTGATTTCTAACGATAAGAATTTCCCACACTGAGACTGACTCGTTTTTATTATTAACGATCGTTTTAAAATGAGAGCAACGAATTTTTGATCGATCTCTCAATTTTAAACGCCATTTTTGTTGCCCCTCGGATTCGCTCTGCAATAAACGTGCCTTGTAAACAAATATATAAGGATAAGAGAGAAAGAACGTTTTAAAAAGCGCCAAATTACAATTAAGGGATAATTCACGCTCTCGAAAGTTTAGAATAATTTTTTTTATCAACGGAAAATCGCTCAGCAATTTTCTTCCAGTTTTTAGGCCGAAACCGACCGTGCATTTTTGTTTTTTCTTCACATACGTACGCCAATCAATTGCCAACGTTTTTACTGATAAGCCCGACGAAAAAGTTTGCGACAATTTTGGGCTTTCCGATGAAAAAAACGCTCAGACTGAAATCAAAGCAAAACTGCCTCGTAAATTCTCCATTTTTTTAGCTCCCGCTCAACCGAAACCAAAAAATTCCTCCAATTAATGGAATTGCAATTTTTTTAACTGCCTCCATTCGAGCTCGATCCTTTTTTATCGGAATGACTGAATTTCGCTCAACTTTTCGTCCGATACTTCCTGCAAATGCATTTATTAGCCCTCGACGACTCAGCCACCGTCTCCGAGAATTCTCAATGATTATTTGCTCACAGTCGCTCGGTTTCGACTGTTTTTACTTTTATTTCAATTTTTACTCTCTTTTCTCATTTTTATTTGCATTTTTTGTTATTTTTATTTCCATTTTATATAATTTTAAGAAAAAACTCGAGCTCGACCGGCGCAACATTGCGGTTGCGAAATTTTTCAACAAAGAGAGTCGCACGGTGAAATATTTTCAGCAGATTTTTGCCCCGCCAGAAATTTTCGGCGATTTTTTTAGATCGAGATTTTTTGTAACCGAAATTCTGGATTTTATGACGAAAATTGCGTCGATTATCAAAATTTCTTGATTTTTTCGAAAAATTGATAATTTCTGATGAAATTTTTTAAATTTTTAGTCTCGATACAAATTATTACGAGAAATTATTGAAAAATCGCGAATTAGTGTTTTTGGTCGCGCGGCTCTCGCGTTGAATCTTCGTCGCCGAATCGAATGAATTTTAAGGAAGAATTTTGTAAATATTTTTGTAATTTATTTTTAAGTTTCTTCGGTTCACTGCGAGACGATGGTGTTCAGGTTTTTAACTTTTTTTTTCCTGGACCCGGAGCGGCTGAAAGTTTGGAGAACAATTAAATTGTATAATTATTATTTTTGTTAGTCAATCGGTGCATGACTTTAATCGTTAATTCGTTTGGAATCGAAGAAATCCCGAGGAATAGAGAAAATCATGGTGTTGAGAATCCCGACGATGGATTCCGTTAAATTTTTATGCATTTTTCGTATTTTTAAGCTTCCAGTATTGATTCGCAGTCGAACTGAAATTCTCATTATTTATTCCCGATGATCAAATCATGCCAAGTAGAGACAATTATTTTTAGACTCTTGACACGAGTCTACGCGAGGCAAAAATCACTTTCGTTGCTTCCGAAAATTACGACAGTGTCGTGGGACAATTATCCAGAAGCGCCAGCAGAAAAAAAGAAAGAGAGAGAGAGAGAAATAAGAATTTATTTAAATAAGGACACGGAGAGAAAATTGTCAAAAAAATTGCTATTCATCGTAGTTTTTTGGCACCACATCGTCCCTCTCAGAGATTTTACCAATCCATGATAATTTTTTATCCAAAATTGGACGAAAAATATCAAAATTTCGAAAAAAAAACTCGAAATTGGGTGAAAAATGTCGAAATTTTGTGGAAAATGTCAAAATCGAACGAAAAATGTCAAAATTGCGTAAAAATTCTCAAAATTTGACAAAAAAATTCAAAATTACGCAAAAAATTTCAAAATTCGTTGAAAATTTTCGAAATTAGACGGAAAATGTCAAAATTGCGTGAAAATTCTCAAAATTTGACAAAAAAATTCAAAATTACGCAAAAAATTTCAAAATTCGTCGAAATTTTTTGAAATTAGACGGAAAATGTCAAAATAAGTGAAAAAAATGTAAAATTGTTTCAAATTCGGTGAAAAAATGTCGAAAATTGTTGAAAAACCTTTAAAATATTTAAAAAAAAACGTCCAAATTGGTTGTCAATAGAATATCAACAAAAAATTACTGTCGTTGCTGAAATCCTTTAAAAAATCGACATGGGACCATCAAACCAGGGACCAGAAAATAATTTCCATTGCAATTTTCTCTCCGTGCAAAGAAACGTACGAATTATTCTTCCATCAAAAACGGCCAAGAGTTCGATTCGTTTTTCGACCAAAAAAATGGTGCGATCGACAGAAAACAGAAAAAAAAGCAAAAAAAAATTATTACAGGACTCTCGCAATGCCGAAAAGACTATCGGGTTAGTGTAATAAAGAAAAAGTAACAATTTGTCGACCCTCGAAGTTTCAAGTTGCTCAAAAAAATCGATAACCATTTTAAAACGCCTCAAAATTCAAGAAAATTGCATTTTCGAAAAATTTCACAGCCAGCAACCAAAATTCAGATCCTGAAACAAATTCTGATCCAAATTCCCCCCTTAAAGCCCCAAAATATTGGCTCAAACGTTGCAGTGGGTCTGGGAGACCCAAAGTAAACTTCGAGGGTTTTGCTTAACGAAAAGGTGATGAATAAGTAAGAAAAAAATTTCGAGTCCGCGTGGAAAAAGGGGCGGGAACGCAAAACTCAATTTTTTTCATAATCTTTATTATAAATTACATAATAATACATAATAATATATATTATATAAAATATATATATGTTTATCTACCATTTTGTATTTTGATATTCGTTAAAAATATTTATATGTATATCTCCTGAAAAAACGAATAAAAACAAATAAAAAAAAAATGTTGTAAACATCAAAATGGCGTCGGAATTTCGCAACGAAATGGCGAAATTTTGTTGCGCTCAACATTTTCCCGTTTGTGTTTTCGTATTATTCGATTCGACATTCGTCTCGCTCGCCGAAATAGAATTCACACGCGCTACGACGTAACTCTCGCGTTCAACTTGGCAGGAAATCGACTCTCGAAATATTTGGTCTTGAACCCTGGGCCAATGTCAGTATGCAATGAATTTTTAGACACTTGACTAATCGCTTTGATCTCTGATACGGATATCCGCGTGTCTCTTCGTCTACCGTAAACAAAACTCGAAGGACGCGCCGCCATTTTGACAGGTTGACGATCTAACTTTTCACGAGACGAAATCGAAAAGATTTTCTATTTTCTCCGTGGTCGTATCCGTTTCCGCTTTCGTCACGTGCGTTCGCGACTACGAGGAAAAACGTTCGCGATCTTTACTTTTTCCCTTTTTTTTATGTTTCTCGTCGATTTTCTGATAAACTTTTGGGCTAAGATTTGAAAAACTTTGATCACGAACGTTCGAATCGTCGAATCGCGTCCTTTTTTTCGTGTTGCGCTCCGACCAGGAAAAAAGAACGAATGAAATCGTTCGAAGTTCTGAAATTCGTTGCACGAGCGAAAATGAAGCCAAAAATGAACTTTTTCACGTTCAGAGACAAAGAAAAATAAACTTTGTTATAAGTTCGAACTCGCGAGCGTTTTTTGCGGGAAGCGTTTCCGCACATCGATCGGGGACTGCGCAATTCACATCGTATTTCACAAGCGGTCAATGTTCGTTTGAGTCTCTCGCGCGAGCAATATTGTAGGCGGGGGATCGTAATAAAACTGAGTATTTCCGAAAATTCCATCGGTCTGGTCGTGCACGTGTCGTTGGAAACGCGATTGACAAGCTCGGTAACCTTTTACGCATCTGTCACGCCATGTGATCGCCTCGTAACCTCAAGATCGGGGATGCATGGCCTAGATTTATGTTGGATGTTGCACTTTCGCCAGCTGATCGAAAAATGCGGGGCGAGGGGCGAGGACACGGGAAATGATTCCAGAGCGCACTAGCGCAGCTTGAGAGTGGCGTGCGCTGGTTGGGAGGGGGGGAAGAGTGAAGTACGAGCGAAGCTTGGAAAGTGGGGGGGGGGGGGGGGGAGCGCGGACACCGGAATTCGCTGCTCTCGTGCGTTGCCAGTGTCGCGCGGGACGTCGACGTGCCTCGTGCTCTTATTTTTGTTGCGCGTTCCTTTTTTTCTGGACGTGCGTCTGTTTTCCCTTCCTGTCAAGCTAAAAAGTGAACCACGTGTTAATTTCGTGTCTAAAATAACTCGAAAGTCCATCGAGCCTTAAAATCGAGCCGGAAGTTGACGATAAATAACAAAAAATATCAAAATGTCGTTGGTTTATAAGAATTCGATGAAGGCCATTGGAAAGTTCGTGCCTCAAAAAATGCAGCCTCTGTGGAATCATCCAGCAGGTGAGAAATCGAACCAACATTTTTTCTCCTTCTCTCAGTATTCTCGCGCAAAAATAAGCCGTTTTCGTGTTTTTTCGTTTGCCGAGCAGCTTTTTTTTCGTTGTTTTTATTATTTCAATTGCTGTCGCGATCGCGGGCCAAAATGAACGTGGGAAAAAGTTGCTCTCGGTGAATAAAACAAAAAGCAACGAATGTCGCGATCGATCTATTGCTCTGACGTTTTGTTGTTGTCATTTTTTCATTGTCATCGTGTCCTTGATCGTTCTCGTAATTTTGATTGCCCGAAACTCGTAAAATCGAAATCTCTCGTAATTCTCGACGCGATAACAAGTTTTTATTCGGTAAAACTGAATCTCGCGAGATGTTTATGAAACTTGGCAGACGCAAAGGGGTCAAGGTCAAGTAAAATCTTGACAAGACGATTTCTCGAGTCACAAATACGCGTTTTTGCCAAAAAATACGAGAAAATAAAGAAAATTCTCGTTTTTTCACGATGTTTTTGTAACGAGCCTGGAAAAATCGGTTTTTCGGTGTTTTTTGGAGTCTTTTTTGTGGTCGGTCGCAGGCTCATTGGAAAATTGTCGTTTTCAGGTCCGCAGACGATATTTTTCTGGGCACCTGCTTTCAAATGGGTAAGCACGCTATTGCACCCCCACCCCCCACGCTTTTCTCCCCCTTTTCTCGCATCCACCCCCCCCCTCGCCCCTTCTCCTCGCCGAACTATATTTTATGCAAAGTCTCTCACAACCATCAGTTTCGACGTCCTCGCAATAATAGATAATAATTCAAGCTCAACGTCAAAGGCGATATAGACTCGTCAGTTATCTAATCGATTCGTCGTAAATCTGGACGAAAAAAAAATGCTTTTTTCCTCGTTGGTTCAAGAGCTTGGAATGTTATCGTCTTTTTACGCTGCAGTTCTGATTTCCCGGAGCATTTTTGTTTACAGTCGGCAATTTTTTCCAAATCGCTGAGCATTTTGATTTTTTTATCAATTTATACTCGAAATTTATCATTTTTTCATGGACGAAGGGAAATTCGATTTGATTTTTGAAAAAATTATTTTTCTGGATCGAGCGAATCGATCGTCATGAAATGAATTTCTCGTTTTTTCCGAAAATTCGCTTTTCACTATTTTTAACGAATATTTTTTGCTTTTTTTAAACAATTTTGACTCGTTTTTGTTTTTTCTTTTTTTTTTTAAATTGAATTTCGTCTCTTGTTTAATTTTCGAAAAAATAATTTTTCTAATTGAGAAAATCGATCGTCATGAAATGAATTTCTCGTTTTTTTTTTCGAAAAATCGCTTTTCCCTTTTTTTAACGAATATTTTTTGCTTTTTTTAAACAATTTCGACTCGTTTTCGTTTTTTCTTCGTTTTTTTTTTTAATTGAATTTCGTCTCTTGTTCAATTTTCGAAAAAATAAATTTTCTGATTGAGAAAATCGATCGTCACGAAATGCGAATTTCTCTTTTTTCAAAAATCGCTTTTTTTCTATTTTTTAATAAATATTTTTTGCTTTTTTTTACAATTTGCACTCGTTTTTGTTTTTTCTTCGTTTTTTTTCAAATTTAGTTTCGTCTCTTGTTCAATTTTCGAAAAAATAAATTTTCTAATCGAGAAAATCGATCGTCGAGAATCGCGAATTTCTCTTTTTTCAAAAATCGCTTTTTTTATATTTTTTAATAAATATTTTTTGCTTTTTTTACAATTTTCACTCGTTTTTGTTTGTGTTTTTTTTTTCGAGCGGACTTGGAATTAAATTCGTGACGACGATGACCTGGAAATGTAATTGACGAGTCATACCTCGCGAACAACTGCTTGAAAAGCGAGATTTGCAAGTCATTTGGATGCTTTTTCGATCTGATAAAAATGCGAGAAAAAAATGATAATTAAATGCAACGGGACGATCTTTTTCGAATGGCTACGATTATGGCGATAAGAATTGTACTTTTTTTTCGGTTCAGGGTCTCGTGCTGGCTGGATTGGGCGATCTTCAGAGACCGGCCGAAAAAATATCGCTGAGTCAATCCGGAGCTTTGGGATTGACCGGCGTCATTTGGACTCGATACTCGCTCGCAATCACACCCAAAAATTGGAGCCTTTTCAGCGTTAATCTCTTCGTGGCGTTCACTGCGTTGTACCAAGTCGCCAGAGCCATTAAGTACGTCCTCGAGGCTTTTTAACGTTATTTAGGATTTTTCAATAACTTTGTTTCAACATTCTTGACACCAAAACTAACAATTTTCTCTTAGGAAGAAAAATTTTCTGACGTCAAGAATTTGAGTATTTCATTTACAAGTTTTAACTTTTCCCATCCAAACGCGTGAAAATTCCCCTTTATTACAAGAATTCTCAATAAAGTTTTTCAAACTCGTAGATTTTGTGATACGATTCGTTGAATTTTTTTTTTTAACGTATGACTATGATGAAATTATTTTATTTAAGGATTCTTTGATAATTTTCTATGAAAATTCTTGACACCAAAACCAACAATTTTCTCCCATGAAGAAAAATTTCCTGACGTCAAGAATTTGAGACATTTAATTTCCAATTTTTAACTTTTCCCATCCAAACGCGTGGAAATTCGAGTCGCGTTTTGTTTATGAGTCGCAAACAAATGTGTTTAGGATTTTTCTCAAAAAATTTCGGCTCCCAGCCTTTCTGGCTGTCTGCAAAAAAAATCCTAAACACATTTTTTTTTGCGACTCGATTTTTGCAACTTTTCAACGAAACGTGAATTTTATCTGGAAACTTTATACAAAATTTTGAAATTAAACTCGCCACTCTTTTCTGTTGCCATAATTGCTGAAAAGTATCATTAAAAATCTGTAAATTTGATGAGAATCTTTTTTCCGTTAAATTATGGAGAAACGAAAATGAAAATCGCATTTTTCAAGTCGTTTTGATAATTGGACACCGAGTTCAATAGTCCGAACAGCATTTTTTAATCTCAAGCACTTGCCTGCTCAGGTAATTACGATTTTTCTAATTTATGGCTATTTTTTCACGTTCCAGATATCAAAGAGAAATGCAAGCTCGAGAGGCCGCAGCTGGCACGACGTCGAAAACTCATTGACGACTGCACGACGGTCTAAACATTCCTAGCTAGCCGATATGAATATTTATCACACGAATATTCATACGAACGATACACTTGAGCATGAAAAGGTCAAACTCGATATAATAATTAATTAAGAAGAACCATAAAATCGTTGATACAGAGAATCTCGAAAAATTCGCGACTCCCGTCACGAAATTCTCTCAGGAGAATCCGAAAGTTGCGAAATTTAGTTTTCAATCAATTTTTAATCTCATTCAAACGGGTTTTGAGCCTCGGAGTACACTCGGAAGTTCCCGGATCGACTTGACCGCCGAAATTTCAACTTCCGGTCGTTTTTTCAATTTTATCCCTTTCCTGATCGATTAATTTTCACTTTCTAAAAAAGAAACGGTCCAAAGAAAACTTTTGGGCCGGGAAAACACTTGGAAATTGCGCACAAATTTTTTTCGAGCCTCTATTTTCGTTATTTTTGATTTAGTGAATTTCGGGAGCGACCTGGGTCTCCAGGACCCGACGTATACGCTAATTTGCCGCGGGAAGTGTACACCGAGGGCTCACGATCAGAATATTTGGCTAAACCCAAAAAAATTGGCCACTTTTCGGATTTCCTCAAATTTGATCGAATTTTTGGATTTTTTTTTCTTTCCGGTTAGATTTGTGAACTAGGCGGAAAAAATAGTGTAGGATGATATTCGAATGAGACGAAAGAGACGCTGGTTCGTTTCCCAAGTCACAAATTATCTTATCACGGAAATCTTGACTCGAGTTGAATAAACATATTTCCATATTTATTCTCAAGGTCCATTAGAATCGTTGGAATTTCATCGGAAAAGAGAAGCAGAAATTTGTACAATAATTTTTTCCGGGATTTCTCGGGTCCCTGAGACCCAGACTCTCGTTTTCTCTGTCAACTCGACATTTTAATTAGCTGCGTAATGAATTTATTAAAAAAAAGGTAGAAATTGGCACTACCAAAGAAAAAAATTGCAATACCAATCAATACCATAAAAAATACAATATTTTGAAAATAAAATGCACAATTATAATGACCATGAAGAAAAAAAACGTTTGGTAGTGAGTCGATCGACTGGAGAACGAGTTAAAACGATTAAATGTGCCAAACTGTGATACAGAGAAAAGTTAGTTAATTAAGGAGCAAAATCTTGACTCCTTCGCTCAGTTTTGCATGTGGTAAAGAAAAAATCCACGAGTTTGTCGTATGTCGTGGAAAAATCAAAGTTTAAACTCGTATCAAACAAAAAACAAAAACGAAATTAGTACGATAAGGAGCTCAAATGAATTATGTCGTTGAGAACGAAGCAAAAATATATTTCTTCGGTCTTTGCGACGTAAAATTCTACCTCGGAGCCAAAATGTTCAACAAACCATACACACAAAGGCAGGGGAAGAGGGTAAAAGCCCAGAACCCCGAAGTTGGATCGTTAGTGAATTTTTTTCCACCAAAAATTGCGATGGATTTTTTTCGTCGTGAATTTCAGTCGAATCGAGACTTGTGAATTTTTTCAATCGATCGAGTGACCGAAAACCGTGACTTTGGGCTTTTACGGTCAATCACTGTCAACAAAGTCAAGTTTACACTACCAAATTACTCAATCGTGCCTATCAAAACTGACAGGCTGATAAATCTCGAGATTCTGAAGAGAAAAGCTCTTGGCCATTTTTCTCTCCGATGCACCGTTCACGAATTAATCCATTTATCGTGAATTTTAATTCTCGATGGGAAAGTGGAGGGGGTAGCCACGCCCCCGCCGGTCACGCTTTGCGGCCAGACTCGGAACTACCAGGGGGGGCCACGCTCGCTCTCTTTTTGCGCGGTGCAGCGCTCGGAGTGGCCAAATCTTGAACTAATTTTCCACGAACTCTACATTGTTGAAAGAAATCATTGAAAACTGTTTTTTTCTTCGGAATCTTGCGATCTCACTCGTTTCAGCTGGTGCACAAATTTTCAACTATCATGTCTACGTTATACGATCGTGTGTAGCATGGAATTTTTGTTAAAAACGAAAATAACGCTGAAAGCGTTGTTGATATTGTAAAAATGATGTATTTGGTCGTATCTTGAATCCTGTTGATGCGACACAATACCAAATAAAGGTGCAAACATTTTTCATTATTGTGTGTGTTTGTTTTTGTGTTTCATAAGCCTGTTCGGGGCAAATACGAACGTCCAGGCTCTCAAAAAAGGGAGGGCCTGAATGAAAACTTTTCGAACGAGTGTCGAGAACGTTTAAAACGCAAATCAAAGTTTTTGATTCATTTATTTAGATTATTTGCGATGTATGGCCGTTGGGCTCAGTGGATTTTGATTTTTGAATTCGAACGTACATCAGAAGTGGCGCCAACGGTCCATGTCACAAAAAATACGAATTCGTACGACTTCGCGGTATTTCGGAGCGCATGCGCACTCGTCAGTCGCAAACCAGCTGTGAAGTTTAAATCGTGGTTTGT
The DNA here is from genome assembly GCA_037043255.1 of Diadegma fenestrale. Classification (NCBI taxonomy): domain Eukaryota; kingdom Metazoa; phylum Arthropoda; class Insecta; order Hymenoptera; family Ichneumonidae; genus Diadegma; species Diadegma fenestrale. The sequence continues at coordinate 3,739,272 of CM073312.1, forward strand.
GGCGTTTGTGCGTGTCCCGCGAGGTTATGTCGTCCGCGATCGGCACGTGACATTACCAAATTACGTTGGATTCCCAAGAAACTTGAATTCCATACGAAAAAACGATGGACGCGTTTGATTTGTTTAAAAAACTTGCATCCGGTGCGAAATTCAACAAAAATCGATTCCGTTCCGACGCCGAAAAACTTGGTGTAGGTCACAAACACGTGCTCGTGCAAAATCCATCATTTTTCTCAAGCGTGTACGTCGCCGATTCTGACAGCGAAATTCCCTCAGTTGCAGAAAAAAAAGGATGGCAAGCCAAAAATCAAGAGCGAGCCTCCGGACGACGTTTCGTCCAATTATTTCAGTTCAAAGAAACGAAAAAACGTCGATGACGGTGACGACCAACTGGACGAGCACAAAGACGTCGTCCCGGACACATTGACGCTGCTCGACGGCATCACAGTCCCCAGCGACGCCTCGAAAATCAGGAAAAATAAAAAGAAGAAGAAAACAGTGACCGAGGACGCGCTCATCGAACAAGAACAAGAAAAAGTGAGTTTTTCTAACCATCAAAACTAACAAACGACCCAAAATTTTCAACGTCGTCTGCTCTTTCGCTCATCAATCTTGAAACTTTCGAAAAAATCGGAAAAAATTCGTCAACCATTTTTGAACGCTTAACCAAGTCATGACAATTCGTCCGATCTAAAAAATCAAATTTTTCACAAAATTTTCATGAAAACGCGCGGGATTTTTCACGAAAAAAATACAAACGACCCATTTTTAGCGTTTTGAGGTTAAGAAACTCGAAACCAAAGTCCGCAACGTTGAAATCCAACGAAAAATCCATTTTTATGATAATTGTTTGTTAAATTTCAAAAATCTTAACAATTTTCGTTTCGGATCCTAAAAAAAAATTTCTCCATCGTCCCGACCGAATATTTCACGAGAATCTTGAAATCTGCTCGAGAAAAAACGGAATTTCGTTGCATTGCGTCGATGCAAACTTGGAAATCGATAAAAAAAACAGAGCGTCAAAGTTCCCGAGGAATTGACGTCGATTCACGGCTATAAAAATATTGCCGACAGGTCAACAGGTTCAGAAATCAACACGGAATCTCCGTGGTGGGTCGTCGAGTCGCCAAACCCGTCCAAACTTTCTCCCAACTTGCCGAGACGTACGGCGTCTCCGGAGATTTGATAGAAAACGTTAAAAAATGCGGTTACGAGGCTCCGACGCCGATTCAGATGCAGGCGATTCCCGTGCTGTTGGAGGTGAACGTCAAACCGATAAAAATAACGCAACGATAACGAAAAAAACGAACGCACGACGAGGAAATTCATTTTTTTTCAGGGTAGACAAATTTTGGCGTGCGCGCCGACCGGCTCCGGAAAAACTGCGTCGTTTCTCTTGCCGATAATCCATCGGCTGGAGGGGCCGAGGAAATTGGGTTTTCGCGCAATCGTCATCAGTCCTACGAGAGAATTGGCCAAGCAGACGTACCGAGAGTGCGTGAGATTGAGCGAGGGACGGGGTTTTAGAATTCACATCGTTAGCAAAGTGAAACAAGCGCTTGAAAAGTACGGGCCAAAAAGTTCACAAAAGTTCGGTGAGTTTCGAGCGTTAAAATGTTAAAAAACAACGAAAAAATGAGCTCGACTTGATTTTTGTGGCATTTTTTCGATAGATATTCTCATTACGACGCCAAAACGACTCGTTTTCCTCTTGAGCCAGGATCCTCCTGCTTTGACCTTGAACAAGTGAGTTTTTTTTTGCTCTGAGACTTTTGAGATCGATTCATTAATTGGAATTGTGGTAGAACGACTTTTATGCTTGTTTGCCTCTTGTAAAACGACACCATCGTTGAAATATAACGAAAAATAGATTTTTAATTCATTATTTTGATAATTAATGCACTTTTTCCAATTTTTTGGAATAAATTTGGTTTTTGGAGCCCAAAGAACGCTGTGCGGCTAATTTTGACGAATTCTGCACGAAAATTTTGCGTTTTGCCTTAAAAAATGATGAGTTTTCGTTGCATTTCAACGATGCAAACTTTAACAACGTTTTCGTGTGATCCTGAAGTGTGCATCGTTGAAATATGACGAAAAATAGATTTTTAATTCGTTATTTTAATTATTAATTCGTTATTAATGCACTTTTGCCATTTTTTATGAATAAATTCGGTTTTTGCATGAAAATTTCTCGCTCTGCCTAAAAAATAGTGAGTTTTCGTCGAATTTCAAGGATGCAAACTTGAAAATCGTAAATCGTTTATATCTTTAGACAATTCTTGATCAGGAAAAATCGATTTTTCATCAACTTCAATTCGATAAACATTTGCGCGAGAAATATTTTCTATTCTTAATAAATTTGAGCCGAAAATTTTGTTGCCGCGTTCAGCGTGGAGTGGCTGATCGTGGACGAGGCTGACAAATTGTTCGAGGATGGCACGCGAGGGTTCCGTGACCAGCTGCAAAAGATTTCAGCAGCGTGTAGCAACGACAAGCTCGTGACTGCAATGTTCAGTGCGACGTACACGCCGGTGGTCGCTAAATGGTGTCGACACAATCTGAAAGGTCTGATCAACGTGACGATCGGACAGAGAAACGCGGCGGCTGCGGAGATCGATCAAGAAATCCTGTTCGTTGGTACGGAAGCCGGAAAGCTCATCGCGCTTCGTGACATTGTTAAAAAAGTGAGAAAATCCCGCAGCGAGTTGACTCGATCCCTAAAAATCACGATCGCAACAATTTTACGATGAAAAAAATTATTTTTTTCCTAAAAATCGATTAATTAATTAATTATATTAATTAATTAATTATATTGATAATTTTTTAATTTATTCGTTTTTTAATTAATTAATTAAATAATAAAAATACAATAATAATAAATATAATAATTTTGAAAATTTTTTGAATTCGGGAAAAAAACGCACGTTTTTATGGATGAAGAGACGGAAAATATTGTCCGGGAGGATAATTTGGATTTTCCTTTTTCTAGGGAATCACGCCGCCCGTCCTCATCTTTGTGCAGAGCAAGGAACGAGCTCGAGAGCTTTTCAACGAGCTCATCTACGACGGAATCAACGTGGACGTTATTCACGCGGACCGAACGCAGACTCAGGTAAATTTGATCCCGAAACGCTAGCGATGAGTCGCCGAATTTCGCATGAAATTTTGATTCACTTTTTTTTGCATGTGACAAATTATTTTCCAGTTTTTTTTCGATTTAATCATGCAATGAAATTTATTGGGGCCCGTTGCAGAGAGACAAAACGGTGCAATGTTTCAGGGAAGGAAAAATTTGGGTGCTCGTTTGTACGGAATTGATGAGCCGAGGAATAGACTTTAAAGGCGTTAATCTTGTGATAAACTACGATTTTCCGCCCTCGGCCATTTCGTACGTGCACAGAATCGGGAGAACCGGGCGAGCAGGCCACAAGGGAAAAGCAGTCACATTTTTCACCGAACACGACACGACGAACTTGAGAAGGTACAAAAATAAAGAGAAATTCCCTTTTTTTCTCGTTTCTGGGCGAAATTCGATCGCGGCCGTGAGAAAATTAGAAAAAAAAATGGGAAAAGATTCCAATTTGGACGAATTAATCAAAAAAATAAAAAAAATTTCCTTGCAAACGCTCCCAAAAATTTCGTTCGATTTTTTCGCAATGATGGGTTGAAAATTTTGCATTTTTTGCTACAGCATCGCGAGGGTGATGCGCGCATCCGGTTGCCAAGTTCCGGAATACATGCTGGCGATGAAAAAGCCCGACAAGCGAGAAAAGAAGAAATTGGCGCGAGCAGCGCCGAAGCGGCCGTCGATATCGACGTTGCCGAAATACAAGCGAAGGAAACCGAACAGTCAAGCAAAAGGGGACGAATAAAAATGAGCGAGGATCTCGTGTATGTATTTTGAAGGATAAAAAAGCCTGAAAAATGGCAAAACTTGAGTTTTTCACAGTCGGAGCAAAATTTTTATTCTTTTATCACATTTATCGCCTGAAACGAATCTCGGGAAAAGTTCCTGGAGGTTTTCCCTCCGAAATTCGCCTCGAATTTCCTCACAAATTTGTCTCAATCTTCTTAACTTTATCGTCGAACGTAACAGCGCGCGAGTTTCACGTTTGTCAATAATATCGCACCGACTAGAATCATCTTTGAATTATTTTCAAGCCAAACTCCGTGAGCCGCGGATTTTTATCAAAAAACACGGATTCAGTCATGGTTCGTAGAAAAAAAAAACACAATTTTTATATACACGTGAAAAAAAACGGGGAACGTTCAAATCCGACGGTCCCGAATCCCATAAAAACGAAAAATAAACAAAAAAACAACAGATCGTGGATTTTTTTCACTGAAAAAACAAAAACTATCGCAAAATTAATTTATTCAGGATTCTTCGATAATTTTGTACGAAAATTCTTGACCCAAAACCCAAAAATTGTCTCCGGGAAAGAAAAAATTCTCCGACGTCAAGAATTTGCGATATTTAATCGCCAATTTTTCATTTTTTCCATCCAAACGCGTGAAAATTCGAGTCGCGTCTCGTTTACGAGTCGCAAATAAATTTGTTTAGGATTTTTCTTCAAAAATTTCGGCTCCCAGCCTTTCTGGCTCTCTGCAAAAAAAAATCCTAAATACATTTTTATTTGCTGCTCGATTTTTGCAGCTTTTTAACGAAACGTGAATTTACACGCGTTTGGATGAGGAAAATACAAAATTGCGAATTAAATGTCTCAATTCTAAACGTCAGAAGATTTTCGTTTTCGATGCCAAGAAAGTTTATACGAAATTTTGGAAAAATCCTCGTCACGGAAGAGAAATCGGGGGTGACCTTGAAGACGAGTGACAATTTTTAACGAGCAGAATGGAAATTCGCATGAAAATTGAGTGAAATTTCTTCTGTATAAAATAAAAAGAATGGTCGCTCAAAAATTGAAATTCTGCGCAGAAAGAATCGAGCAAAATTCGACGTTTCTATTCCCCAAGGAAAATTCGTCGATTTCAAATTCTTTTCGTCCACGAAACAGACTCAATGACGAAATCCAATGGCAAATTTTGCCTGCGATCGGAGCGAATGTCGTTCACGTCTCGCACAGCCAGTCGCAAGGCAATTTGGGCATTTTGTTTGCGGGCCAGGGCAAATATCCGGCGGTTTTGAAAACCCAGTAATCGTAAGAGACTTTGGCAACGAGACTCATGAGCAGCAAAATTTCTGTGCCGATTATGTAATAAATATAATCGGTCCAATCGCCCGGATAAACGCACATTTTCGAGGGCTCGAGATCCACGACTTTTTCCTTGACATTCTCACAGAGAACCTCGTCCGAGTCCAAAATCCGGGTTTGCAGCCAAACCTGGTGGAAAACGACGAAGCAAAATGGATGAAAAATTCGGGGAGGAGAAATTTCGACGTCCGGATTCGTTTTTAACTGACCTTGAGATATTTCGCGGTATTGCAATCGCAGTGAAGCTCGTTTCCGCCGAGCTTTACGAACCTCGAGCCCACGTAACTCTTGTCGTGAGCGTTGGGAGTCAAAATATAAGTTGGAAGCTGAAAAACCCGAAAGAAGTGAGAAAAATTCGATTTTTCCTCATTCCCGATGACTTTTCTCAAGATTTTCACTCACCGACGTGATTTTGTTGTACCGGAGACTCAGGAGTGCGTAATTGTCCAAGAACTTGGAGCCCTCGAGTTTGTTGATCGAGGAAATGTTGTTGTAGTCGGCGTAAAACTCACGAATGTCCTCGTAACAACGATTCGTGCTCAGATGATCGAGCACCGTGATCTGAAGATCCGAACAAAAATCTCGATCAGACAAAAACCCAAGAAATACGTTTTTTACGCCTCTAGGCGAATTTCCGGGTCTCCCGGACCCGAAAATCAACTTTCGTACGAACGTTCTTGCCACGAGAACTTACAGAATTCTCTGAAGTTTAGAATTTGCGATATTTCGTTGGTAATTTTTTATTTTCATCATCCAAACGCGTGTAAATTCACGTTTCGTTAAAAAGTTGCAAAAATCGAGCAGCAAATAAAAATTTATTTAGGATTTCTTTTGCAGACAGCCAGAAAGGCTGGGAGCCGAAATTTTTGAAGAAAAATCCTAAACACATTTTTTTGCAACTCGTAAACGAGGCGCGACTCGAATTTTCACGCGTTTGGATGGGAACAGTTGAAAATTGGAAATTAAATGTCCCAAATTCTTGACTTCAGGAAATTTTTCTTCATGGGAGAAAATTGTTGGTTTTGGTGTCAAGAATTTTCATGGAAAATTATCAAAGAATCCTTAAATAAAATAATTTCATCATAGTCATACGCTAAAAAAAAAATTCAACGAATCGTATCACAAAATCTACGAGTTTGAAAAACTTTATTGAGAATTCTCGTAATAAATGGGAATTTTCACGCGTTTGGATGGGAAAAGTTAAAAATTGTAAATGAAATACTCAAATTCTTGACGTCAGAAAATTTTTCTTCCTAAGAGAAAATTGTTAGTTTTGGTGTCAAGAATGTCGATGAAAAATGATTTAAAAATCGTAAATAACGACGAAAAAAGTGCGTGTTTACGTTGTTGTACGAAACGTTGAGCGCGATGGTGTTGCGGGGGAGTTTCTCGGGCAATTCGGTCAACTGGATGCCACTGCAGTCCACGTTGACCGCGAGGGTCGGTGGTTTTCCTTCGGCAATGTCCATTCTCCGAAAATTGCATTGACACTGCCAATTATCGCCCTTGGGACACTCCGTCTGGAGCTAAACGATGGAACGACCAAAAACTTCATTCCCTGCGTCTTTTCTGAAGCGAAATCGCGAGGCTGCTACTCACCAGACTGAGGTAACGGACTTGCTTGAGTGGAACTTGCTCGGTCGTGTTGAACCAGTGCCACGTTTTGCTCGCCGAGCACGACGTTTCGTTTTCTCTGTTGAAGTTTATTCGCTTTTCTCCAGTTTTGTTGATATATTGATAAATGTCGTGGCACCAAAGTGTGTTCGTGCCTGTACAAGTCCGAAGTCAGAACTTGATATATTAAACGCTTCGAGTGCATTTCCGGTCAATCTGACCCGAGGCGTTTTTCAAATCGCTGCATTCCGGCAAAAATGCATTTTCTTTTTTTATTCCTAATAATTATTCATATTTAATGAGGCTAAATTAATTTTTCTGACGAAAATTCAATCCGAACTTCGTTGCCTTGTGATGCCAAACGATCGGTGGCAAAAAATTGTTCGGGTCAAATTGACCCAGCGTGTACTCGAGGGGTGAAAATTCATTGTTTTTTCGGGATTGAAAAAATTTTCGTCATTCCGTTAAGGGTTGAAAAAAATCTGATGGAGTTTTCTAAAATTAAAAAATTGTGGAATCACCGAAAGGAAACGGCATCGTCAAGTTTCAAGTTAAAAATCGTTCGGGTCAAATTGACCCAGTGTGTACTCGAAGGGTGAAAATTCATTTTTTTTTCCGGATTGAAAAATTTGACGGCATTTCGTTAAGAGCGGAAAAAATTCGGATGGATTTAGTGGAAATTGAAAAATTAGCGGAATGAGCGAAAGGAGCATCGTTAGTTTCGAGATAAAAATCGCTGGAGGAAACTGACCGGAAATGTCGAGCCAGAATTCGCGGCCGCTCATGGTGTTGAGGGCCGGCAAGTGCGTGATATTGTTGTAGGAAAGGTCGAGGGTCGCGAGCTGTGCCAACCTCGTGAAAGAATTGTTCTCGACCTCGGAGAGACCGTTGTTTGAGAGGTTGAGACAATGGGTCGGCGCCATCATGAGAAACTGTCCTTTTATGCGACTGATACGTCCGTCCGTGATCGAGAGGGACTTGAGTCTTCGCCACCGAACTTCGCTGACGGTGAAGGTCTCGAAGGTCGCGTTTCGTATGTGAATGTACGAAACGTTGGCTGGAAAGTCTGGAACGAGGAGAAAACACGAGAAAAACATGGAAAATTGATCAATTGTCGAGTTTTGAAGGGAAAAAATCGTTCTCACTTGCACAAGCGAGACCGGACTCGAAATTCCGCGTGTCAAGGTTGCAACAAAGAACTGCGTTCGCGTCCGGACTGTTGTGCGACAAGACAATCCTTTTGCAGGGACAACCGTCGCCCTTCTCCGGCGATGGACACTCCGAGGCTTCCTCGTAAAAGCATCGTTCCGGCAGCATCGAAATCATGCCGTTTCCGCTCGATCCCGACGACTGATCCTCCTCGGTACGGCCGCTCGCGACCCCCGCGTACAGACACATCATCACCGCCAGCCACTGCATCTGCGAAACCGAAAAAACAACATAAAAACGATCATTTACACGATTTTCCAAGAAAATATCAATAAAAAAGCTGCAAATTGAAAAATCTTCCTGTATGAGGGAAATTTTTGAGTTTCGCTTCCTCATAGACGAAGTTTTGAGCTTCGTGCATCTCGAGCATTTTGAGCAAACAATCTGCAAATCTCAACTTGCAGTATTTTTTATATTTCCATTTAGATTCCATTAATTCGACAACCTTTTTAGAAAGTAAAGCGGAAGTACAGACTTGTACACAGTTTTTTTGGAAAAGTTGCAAAAATTGAAACGTTTATACGATTTTTCGAAAAACTCAGATTTTCGAAAAATTCGAAAAATCATAAAATTCAAACCGTTCAACCGATATTTTCCAAATTCAATACCAACCTTCCTATCATGATACTCTATTGATAAAAAAAAAAATTAGCAATAAATTTTAAAATTTGCGGAAGTTAGATCGATGACAGACTTTTTTGAAAGTTTCAAAATGCCCTAAAATCCGTATTTTTCATTCTTTCTCTAATTTTTGAGAATTTTCGTGTTGGGAATAAGTGAAAGATAAGGAAATACGGACGTCTACGCAATATCTTAGGAAATTTGCAAAAATTTAAGCGGTGAGGACGATTTTTCAAAAAACTCAGATTTTCGAAAATTTCGAAAAATCATAAAATTTCAACCGTTCAACCAATATTTTCCAAATTCAAAACCAACCTTACTATCATGATACTCTATTTATAAAAAAAAAATTAGCAATAAATCTTAAAATTTGCGGAAGTTGGAGCGATGACAGACTTTTTTGAAAGTTTCAAAATGCCCTAAAATCCGTATTTTTCCAGCAATTCCGACAAAATTCTCAGAGAATCAAGAGCTTGTATGGATTAACGTCTGTGCTGAACGGGAGCCTCATAGCTCGAACCGTTCTCGATTTATGAACGTTTGAATTTTGCAGTTCCAGAACAGACACCCACACATCGGGACTTTTTTTCTAGACATGGTTTTTCGATGTTTAGTGACATTCTAAGCACACATTGACATTGAAAAGTGGAAAAAAAAAAATTCGCCGTCACATGGCATCCTCTATGGGGAAGCAAAAACAAGAACGCGGCCTTTTCTCTCATTTACTGAGATTAGCGGAACGAGAGCGACCTCGGAACCAGCTTCGTCTTTTCTATCGCCTCTGATAAGCGTTATCGCGTTTTTCCCCTTCTCCGATATTCTCGCCAACTAAGGACGCCGCGCCAACCATTTTCATACGTTTTTTTCCTCCAGTGACGCCGAGCCACGCTTTGCGCGCGATTTTTTTCGTCTCTAAAACTTGTGGCTTTTGTTTGTGTGCGCCAGTTCGCTCGCTGTGTAAACGCGCGATTGTTAAAACGACGTTTAGCGAGTGTAAACATGGGTGAGGTCCTGGCGTCCTGAGTGTGCAACCGGTCGGAGTTAAAATCCCCTCCCCCCCCCCCCCTCCTCCGGCTTTCTCGTCGTAGGATCGATCGATAAATCCAATCAGCTCGAACCGGTCGTGGATTATCCGGGATTAGTTTCTGCATAATTCGCGCGAGCGAGATTCTCTCGCTCGCACGCCACGTTGATCGCGTTTGCAGCCGGAAATTGGCGCGAGCATCGCGAAACCGAGATTCGATCGTGACATTTCGATAAATGGCGAAAATCGGTGGCGAAAAATGTCGGAATGCGAAAAAATTGAAAATAAACGACGCGATTTGCGGCGCGCGGGTGTCTCAAAGGTCGTGGCGATTTTTCGTAACGAAACGTCACTCTCGCGCACGACACGCGAAAAAAAAACACACGCTCGGTTATTTTATTGAAAATGACAAAAAAACAGGCCGGAAGTTGCGAGTGGGAGGAGGAAAAAGGAAAACAAAGAAGGCGAGAATGTGAATTGCCTGGAAAAGATTGAAAGATCGGGCGTTCGGAAACATGGAGAGCGACAAACGAATTAATTTGTTTAAGCGCAAGCAGACACGACACTCTGGGTCGTCGAGCCACGACCTCGTTGATTAATCCAAATTGGAGGGCTGCTCTCCGAGTGTTTTACCTCCTTCTCGACCTCCTCCTCCTGCCCCGGCTGGATGACAGATTGAAACTCTGCGACAAGTTTGCCAGCTCGTATGTTCGCGATTATTCTTCACCGCTTTGTTTCTCCGTTCGAGCGTTTTCTTCTTTCTTCTTCTTTTTTCTCACGCATCGGGCTCGCCGGGTTCGTTTTGCTGTCTGTTTTCTTCGCGATACTTGACGAAAACTCCGCGCGCTGCTTCTCGACCTCTTGGCGCACGAGGAGAGAGAGAGAGAGAGAATGCGCGTTTTGCGTTGAATAAAACGATGTCAGTTGCGCTGCATTCGGAGCTGCGAATCGGCCCACGGGCACCCACCGCGCGCGCTACGTCTTTTGTGTCTTTCTATTCGAATCCTCTCTCCTTGACTAGCTTCACAAAACTACTGACCATCGCGAACACTGCTCAACGCGCTCTCCGATTCACCGCCGCGCCGCATTCCCCGCAACAACTTTTTCTTCTCCTACTCTCGTCAACGCCGTCCACACACTCATACACGCTCTCTCTCTTTTCCTCTCGTTCCGTGCGAGTACGCGACTCGTCGCTCTGGCTCGTCGACGCTCCCCGCAATAATCGTTCGTAATACCGCGCGATGATTCTCCCGACACGCGACACCAGCAAGCAAAAAGCGCGAACGTACCAGAGAGGGAGGGAGGGAGGTAGAAAAATATGCTCAGGTTGTGTCTTTTATTTCTTTATTCGGTTCAGCTATATATAAACGCCGAGGCGCTATATATAGATTTACAGAGTTGCGGCAGTTCCGGCAGAGTCTCTACGCATCGAAAAATCGTCATCGCAGTTTATTCACAGCGTTGCTTTTTATTTTCTTCCCCTCAGTCGCCATATCGAAACAGAAAACACACGAAAACGAGTCATTGCGAGAATGCACGCCAATTGTTTGTATTCCGAATGCAACGCGGCCTCCGGAAAACCTCGATACGAAGCCAAGAAAATCTTTGAGCTCGCCCCCGCCTCAAGATTCCGTTCAAGCGCCAACTTTTCAAACCGAGCCGCGATGAAAACTTGAAAATCTACGCGCAACGCCGTAGATCTGCATCGCAGTCATTGTTTATCGCGTGCGCCAGCACTGACGCGGCTGACGCGTAGGAAAAATTACGGACCGAGCGGTTTATCGAGGTTTGAGCATGCCGAGCGCTGTTTTACCGACCGCCGGTAATGTAGAAATCGCAAAAATTCGGTTTTTTCTCTGTAAACAATGCAGATTTCTGCATTTTTATTCAATTCCCGTTCTGAGATCGTCGACCCCATGGAGACTATACGGAAGGAGTACAAGCTCGGTCCTCTGGCGTGGCCCCAAAAATGTCGCGGAGAGTTAGTTCCTCCAAGCAGCGCTGCTGTTTTAGGGACCCGTTGAGCATGCGCATAACGCTCAACAGTGTTCAAGGACACAAGTGTGGGCAAACCTCACTTCGAGTTTTCGAAATTAAAATTCTTTCATGTCGTTTGACAAATCACGAAAAGTCTCTCCCAGCATACGTAGGACGATGACAAAAATCAGCTGACGGGGATTTTTTTGCAATCGATAAAACCGTATGACAGATTTGCTACTTCAAAAATTGCAGTAGCTTTCTCTCTCTCGCACTCACAGTACCGATCGAGGTACCGACTGATCCCTATATAACCTAATCATTTCAAATTAAATATTTCCAAAATTAACAGTGTTCTTCATAAATGAAACAAATAGTTAAAGCTCTACTTTGAACTTCTATCGGCGATGTAAAAAGCAAAAAAAAATCAATTTCTATCAATATTGAAAACCAGATACAATTTTTATACTGGTTTTAGTACTCATTATATCAATGTGCATGGATAGCCGCATGCGTAGCGTGCTGTAGTGTCGTGGCGGGGACAGGGCGATCGAGTCCTTCCGCTCATAATTTTTTATTTTTTTATTTATAATTTTTAGTACGCAATCAACGTAACCATTGCGTTCGGTTATTACAGCCATGTGAATATAAGTAAAATCAAATGTATAGATGCGCATGGATTCGTTTTATTGGACCATGTCTTAAAAGGAATTTAATGTACCAGAACAAAATTTGTTTAAGAGAATGGAATAATTCTATTAGCGCGCGTTTATGCCTATACTCCTTATATTGACAAAGCAGTCATGATTAAATTCAATGGTGGGATTGATTTCACTATAAAAAAAAAAACGACATTAGACTTTTCGATATAATAAAAAATAAAATCAAAGAATCGATCATACGACCATCGCATCATCAATCCGACACGCTGCCCACCAGGCTACGCCATCATAATGTGTTTGATGTTTTAAAACTGGTACAAAAATTTTGAAATGGGTTTTTAATATTTGTAGATTTCCACTATGTTACTTTTAACATTCTCAATCCTCTTCAGCCAAATTTCAATCCCTACAAGTTAATTTTAGGGACCGTTCCCTCGCCATGACATTTAGTTTCCGGTTTTAATATTTTTACCCGCGCGAGGTCTTTGTCGCCGCCATGACGGTCAGTTTCATCGCGAAGTACCCGTATTATTACTATATATTCACGTTCTTAACTACAATGCGACGCCTGTCGGCCGTACTTGGAACTACCGTTCTGAGACAGATTTGGGCCGCTATCAATGCCAGCACGGTATAGGGAGCTTGGACTCCTTCTGTATAGTCTCCATGGTCGACCCCATCCGTTTGATAAACGAACACGACGGACGACTGTCAGTGGATTATTTGCCGGTTCGATTCTATCGACGATTATTACTGTAAGTGCACCGACGATTTTGTGGCTTTTGAAACTGTTTTTTTGTAGTAAATTTATCGCTTTCTTGGAAAAAATTAATGTCAAAGATTTGACACCATTTTCGGGAGATTTCTAATGACAGTTCCGAATAGACATAACCTCAAATTCTTTTACGTCAAAAATTGCAATTCCCTGCGATTGTTGCAGTGCTGTGTTTTTTAATGCGATGTTTACGTGATTTTTGACGCGAGGTAGAAAAAATTGGGGACTCGAAGGGGCCGAAAATTATTGAATTTGTAAAAAACGATCGAAATTTTTAGAAAAATGGTCGTGCGACAGTACGACGAGGAGCTGAAATACCTCGAGAAAATCAACGATCATAGTTGGCGGATAAAAAAGGGTTTCCAGCCGAACATGAAGGTCCGATTCGTGTCTCGATTTATGTTATTTTTACCTTTTGAAACGTCGAAATTCTCATGGTCGTTGCGTTTTATTGTGAAGGTCGAGGGTGTGTTTTACGTGAATAAAACGCTGGAACGCTTGATGCTGGAAGAGCTGAGAAATTCCTGCAGGCCGGGACAAGTCGGAGGCTTTTTACCAGGCGTCAAGCAGATCGCCAATGTCGCGGCTCTTCCAGGAATCGTCGGCAGGTCCGTGGGCCTGCCGGACATTCATTCCGGCTACGGTTTTGCGATAGGTTGTAGAATTTTCATTCCCAGGCAATATTTTTCATCCTCGTCCTCGTAGACGCTTCGATCTAACGATTCGAGCTCATTTTAACAGGAAACATGGCGGCTTTCGATATGAACGATCCGCAGTCGATTGTTTCTCCCGGCGGCGTCGGTTTCGACATCAATTGCGGAGTTCGACTTCTCCGAACAAATTTGTTTGAGAAAGACGTCGCTCCCGTGAAGGTACGTCAAAAATTGCAGCGATTTGAAGAAAAACCCGTTCGAGTACACACTTGGGTCAATTTGACCCGGAACCGTTTTTTGGCGCAAATTGTTCGGCGTTTAATTTGCTACACAAAATGTTCCGATGGAAATAGAGAAAAAATGCATATTTACCGAGATGTAACGATTCGGAAAACGCCTCGGGTCAGATTGACCCAGTGTGTACTCGGAGCGTTTAATTGGGAATGGAGAACAGTTGAGATTTGGGTTTTTTGTGTTTGGTTCAGGAACAAATAGCTCAGAGCTTGTTCGATCACATTCCCGTGGGTGTTGGATCGAAAGGGATTATTCCAATGAATGCGAGAGATTTGGAAGAGGCGCTAGAAATGGGGATGGATTGGTCATTGCGGGAGGGCTATATTTGGGCAGAGGACAAAGAACACTGCGAAGAGTACGGGAGGATGTTGAATGCGGATCCTTCGAAAGTTTCCATGAGAGCAAAAAAACGTGGGCTTCCCCAAGTACGTTAAAAAGTCGCAGAATAAACTTGAATGTTTCACGAAAATTGCGATGTATTTGGAAAATCCTTGAGGCTCGGTATTTTGCATAAAAAATTGGACGGGAATTGCAGTTGGGAACTTTGGGCGCTGGTAATCATTACGCGGAGATTCAAGTGGTGGATGAAATTTACGACAAATTTGCTGCCTCGAAAATGGGAATCGAAGAGAAAGGTCAAGTTTGCGTGATGATTCACTCGGGCAGTCGAGGATTCGGGCATCAAGTCGCAACCGGTAAAATTTCGGCCTCCCCCAATCGTTCGGCATTTAAAATTTTTTTTTAAATTGGGTTTTCATGGACGTTCCAGACGCCTTAGTGCAAATGGAGAAAGCCATGAAACGCGACAATATCGAGACGAACGACAGGCAATTGGCTTGCGCTCATATCCATTCGCAGGAAGGTCAAGATTACTTGAAGTCGATGGCAGCTGCTGCCAACTTCGCGTGGGTCAATCGAAGCTCCATGACCTTCCTCAGTCGTCAGGTACGCCGAAACCCCAAAACATACGATTTCGGACGTTTTCGAAGCGATTTTTTCACATTGCACTCGTTTTTTTACGTCCAGGCGTTCGCCAAGCAATTTCACATGTCGCCGGATGATTTGGACATGCACGTCATTTACGACGTTTCTCACAACATCGCCAAAGTTGAGGAACACATGGTCGACGGAAAACCACGAACTTTGCTGGTCCATCGAAAGGTACAAAAAACACGGACGCTCGGAAATTCTAAAAAAAACAATAAAAACTGTGGGAACGTGTGGAATTATTTAAATTCTTTTTTTTCCGTATTTTTAACAATTTATTTGGGCGTAATTATGGAACGAGGAAAATTCGTCGTTCCAGGGCTCGACTCGAGCTTTTCCCCCGCATCATCCCCTCATTCCGGTGGATTATCAGCTGACCGGACAGCCGGTTCTCATAGGAGGCACGATGGGAACGTGCAGTTACGTTCTGACCGGAACTGCGCAAGGAATGCAAGAAACTTTCGGTTCAACGTGCCACGGAGCTGTACGATTAATCAGAATCTCATTCCAACGTTATTTTCAGTGTTAGGCAACAGAAAAAACGATTATTTTCTTGATATTGGTTTTTCTCCAGGGTCGTGCTTTGTCGAGGGCGAAATCTCGTCGAAATTTGGACTATCAGCAGGTCCTGAACAAGCTCGATCAGCTCGGAATATCGATCAGAGTCGCATCACCAAAATTGGTGATGGAAGAAGCTCCGGAATCTTACAAAAACGTAACCGACGTTGTGGACACTTGTCACGCAGCTGGAATATCGAAAAAGTGTATCAAACTCAGACCCATCGCGGTCATTAAAGGCTGAACTTATTAATTTTGTAAAAACAAACTCAAATTCTGCATTTTTCATTTTTTCCTTCCAATTTTCCTACAACTCTGTCTAATTTTTTCCTAGTGAGGTAAAAAACCTTCGAGGATTCCGAGCGACAACGTTTTTATTCGAAAATCTTCCAATTCGAAAAGTTTCATTGTAAATAAAACAAATTCAACGATTACAAAATCTATAAAACCTCAAAGTAAATGGAGAGTTTTCCAGAATTTTTACACATTTTTTTCTCTCCAGATTTTAGGTCATTTTGAAACTTTCAAAAAAGTCTGTCATCGCTCCAACTTCCGCAAATTTCAAGATTTCTTGCTAATTTTTTTTTTTTTATAAATAGAGTATCATAATAGGAAGGTTGGTATTGAATTTGGAAAATATTGGTCGAACGGTTGAAATTTTATGATTTTTCGAATTTTTCGGAAATCTGAGTTTTTCGAAAAATCGTCCTCACTGTTTAAATTTTTACAAATTTCCTAAGATATTGCGTAGACGTCCGTACTTTCTTATTTTTCACTTATTCCAAACACAAAAATTCTCAAAAATTTGAAAAAGAATGAAAAATACGGATTTTAGGGCATTTTGTAACTTTCAAAAAAGTCTGTCATCGCTCTAACTTACGCAAATTTTAAGATTTCTTGTTAATTTTTTTTATATAAATAGATTATCAAAATACGAAGGTTGGTATTGAATTTGGAAAATATTGGTCGAACGGTTGAAATTTTATGATTTTTCGAATTTTTCGAAAATCTGAGTTTTTCGACAAATCGTCCTAACCGCTTTAATTTTTGCAAATTTCCTAATATATTGCGTAGACGTCCGTTCTTATTTTTTGTCATGAAAAAAACAAAAAACAGGCAATTAGTGGAAAAAAATGATGAGAGGACCTTAATTATTATTATTTTATTATTTATTTAGCTTGTTTATGAGATAAAATGTACAATTGTCTATTACACGGTATAAGAAAGTAACGTAAGACTAAATCGTTTGTGTTTGACTTTACAGAGGAATTAAATTCCCATGATTGTATTTATTAATTAATTTCATATTCATTTCGTTGCATTTCGCGTGTTTAATTAAATAAAATTAAATATTAGGCAAGTCTTCCAGTGACTAAAGGCAACTAGAGAAAAACTTGGAGTTTGTCTCGTTCTAATTAGGAAGAGCGAACGTTGGAGGAAAGAGAATAGAGAGACAGGCCATCACCATAAAATTTGGCAAACGAAATCCCGAGGGGTTGGTAAAAAAATGTGCTGCATTATAATGCAAAAAAAAAAGTCGCATTACCCAGAAAAATTTGGTTCCCGCGATGCTGGACGCGGAGAAGCATTTTTTGAGCAAATTTCGGAGATGGAAAGAATCTCCTTGAGGTTTATAATCGTAGAATAGTCACTGGAGGAGATGCTCTCGAAAATACACTCCCGACCAGTAGGACGAGTGGTCGGAAATGCATTCCTCGATTACTTCAAGTTTAATCTACGAGTATCCTTAAAAAAAAAGTTAACTTTACAGAATCCTGCAGCCGAGACGATTTTTGCAAAGGTTTTGATACTTTTATCGCTTTTTTCGGGGGCGAAGGATTTTCTACGAAAGATGATAATCGGGCGATGGCTCAGCCACGGATTCTGTGGTGAAGAGGGGATTAGGAAACTCGGGCGGATGTGGCAGTGGTCCCGCAGTCTTTGGCTGGCGTCTGTACGCCATTAACCAACAGGAAACGGCGATCGTTACGGCCACGAGGGCCAGCAAGGCCGTTATTACCAGGGCAATTATGAAGCCGACGGTCGAAACGCAAATGTCTTCGACTCGTTGGGCAGCTGGAACTGAAAAATGATAAAAAAAACGCATAAAATTAGAATTTCCTTGATTTTTCTGAGTCTCGAGCTTTTTATGGGTCTCGCTTGGAATTTTGGACGGTTTGAATCACGTTCGAGGGCCAAAGTGACATTTAGAGACTTGGAAAACGTTTTGAACTTGTAAATTTGGTAGAAAATGAATTTTTTTTTACCTTCAGCTGGATCTGACGTGTATCTTTCTTCTCGTCTTTCCAAGGTCCTTATGAGGTTGGACGTGATGGTGATTTCTTCTCGCAATTGTCCGTCGAAGCCTTCGGAAACGCTGAGCGCAGTGTCGTTGAGTTCAGCGTCGACGTCGCGACGTCTTCGTCCAAAAGCGTTGTATCCCCGACAATTGACCTGGCGAAAAAACATGGAGAAAACGTTCGTCATTATTAGCAACTTTTGCAGTTGATATTTTTACATTTTCTTTTCTTTTTTTTGTCCTAATCGCACTTACAGGCTGACAACGTCCGAAACAGACTCGGATATTGCACTGGAATCTGATGTTGTCGCTGCTCGGGAATTTAAACGCGTTGAAACTGGCGACGAGCGACTCCGAATCAGGATTTTGTTCCCATTCGCCAAATATCGTGGGATCGGTCGCGCAACCGTTCTCGTCCGTCACTATGTATTCGTTTTCTTTACTGTCCTCCATCGTTTTCGCCACGCAGTTACGAGCGAAACCGCCATAAATAGCTAAAACGTGAAAAAAAGAAAAAAAAATTCATTTAAACTCGTTCAGCAGTGTAAAAATGATCGCTCGATTCTTTCGCTTATTTGGCAATTTTAAAACGTTCGAAAAAATCTCAAAAAATTCATGGACTTTTCTTAAACATTTAACTAAATTATTATAATTTTTCTGACCCGAAAAAACTCATTTTTGACAAAGATTTGATGCGAAATATCCAGACGAATTTTTCACGAATTCTCGTGGACAGAAACAAAAAAATTTCATTTGAAGGGACAGCGATTTTTAATTCCAGACTAGAATTTTTAATTCTCCCGATTTTTCAAAACTTTTTACCGCATTTTTGACCGATTTTTCGACTTTTAGCGAAATTCTCCAGGCTCACGTGATCCAGCATTAAAAAACGAAGAGAATGAGCCCAAGTCGAACTCTTTTCGTTGATTTTTACCGGAGATATGAATTTTTTGAAAATTGGGGTCATTTTTGAGCCCGGGTCACTGGGAAAGGTGAAAAAAAAACTTACAGGAAGGTCGAACTTCGACTTGGAGCATGAGATTTTCGCCGATCTCGGCGGTGTTGATTTCGCTGCCGGTTTGTGTTATGATTCTCATGAGACAAACGGGCGGCGGTCCAGTGTTGGCGATCGTTCCGGCGGTGGTCAACATCGAAACGTTGAAGCCAAGAGTGACGTTTTGTTCGCCAGTTTGATAAATGCACTTGACGTGATAAGCTTGAGCTTTGTAAGTCACGAGCTGAGGATGTTTTTGTATGACGAGAACGAAGCTCGCTTGACCCTGAAAATCGAATTACGTGTCGGGTTCAGTACGATTTTCTCTATAAATAATAAAAATGTTTAATTATGATTAAAAATTCTCACGTTTACGTGGATGAGGCCGCAGTTGCCAAACGCGACTTTGAATATTTCGGTCCGGTGTGTCGTTTCCGCGGGTATCGATAAAACTCTGCGACACATTTCGTCCTTGCTGTGACCCTTGACGTAGAGAACACCGTCGAAACCTTGATCCTGCACTTGGATTTGGACCTGCACACCGTCCGATAAACAACTCGCTCCCATGTCTGGTATCGGGAAATCGGTACGCGCGTCCTTCGGTTTTTCAGCTGCAACAAATCGTCGATAATTTGTTGAAAAAAAATGGTAAAGTTGATGAATTCGGTCAAAGAAACCCGGAGGTAAAAAAACTTCCATAATTCGTTGAGAAAAACGTTAAAAACTGATGGATTGGGTCAAAATGACCCGGAAGTAAAAAATCGACGATAATTCGCTGAGAAAAACGTTAAAAATTGATGAATTGGGTCAAAGAGACCCGGAGGTAGAAAAATCCACGATAATTCTTCGAGAAAAACGTTAAAAACTGATGAATTGGGTCAAAATCACCCGAAGGTAAAAAATCGTCCATAATTCGTTGAGAAAAACGTTAAAAATTGATGAATCGGGTCAAAATGACCCGGAGGTGAAAAATCGTCCATAATTTGTTCAGAAAAATGCTAAAAATTGATGAATTAGGTCCAAATGACCCGGAGGTGAAAAATCGTCCATAATTCTTTGAGAACAACGTTAAAAATTTATGAATTGGGTCAAAATGACCCGGAGGTCAAAAATTGACGATAATTCGTCGAGAAAAACGTTAAAAATTGATGAATCGGGTCAAAATGACCCGGAGGTGAAAAATTGTCCGTAATACATTGAGAAAAACGTTAAAAACTGATGAATTGGGTCACAATGACCCGGAGGTCAAAAAATCGACGATAATTCATTGAGAAAAACGTGAAAAATTGATGAATTGGGTCAAAATGGCCCGGAAGTAAAAAATCGACGATAATTCGTTGAGAAAAACGTTAAAAATCGATGGAATTGGTCAAAATGACCGGGAGCTAGTATAAATCAGGGTTTTTCGATGATAATAAAATGATAAACTTACTGCAGAAGGTGTATCCATCGCCGTTGAAACGACCGATGCACGCGCACGAAGGTCGATGTCTCTTGGTCGTGCAAACTGCGTTAGTAGCGCAGATTTGTTTGCGACAAGGATCTTCGCAGGTTCTCGTTGACGATTCGCAATATTTGTCATCGGCGCACTCTTCGTCCTGAAGACATCCAATGACGCCTGTTGGAAAAAAATCAGCGTTACTCAAATTCCAGAAAAAAACCTTCATAATCGCAAAATATTCAGCTCTCCACTTTTTTTTTAACTGTTCAAATTAAGCGAGCTGTGACTTTTAGCGTCAGCGAGGCTGCTTTGAGAATGAAACATTTAAAAAAACAATATTTCCCAAGAAGAAAGTTCTTCGAAGGGTTAAACATAATTAATTCATTAATTATTTGATTTAATTAATCAAAAAATTAATTAATCTCGAAATTAACGAAAGGCAACTCGAAATTAATTGATTTGGAGCTGCGTTTTGAGTTGTCGACTCACTTGGTTTGCACCAGCCTTGAAGATCGAGTCGATATCCGTGCTCAATGGGACAAACGCATTTTCCATATTCGTCGATGATCATTCCTCGTTCAAGGGCGCAAATGCAACGTCCATCGGGAGTGACGATCATTCCAGTTTCGGGACGACAAGGCACGCAAACGTCTCTCTCGTCCTTGGCGGTTCCCGACGGACAGACGCAATTGCCATTCTCATCGCGAATTTGGCCTTTTTCTGCTGCGCATCGATTCGCTGGAGAGAAAAACAAAAAAATTTACCAAAGCTCGAAGAAAATTCGTGAATCGTGAAATTTCAGTCGTTCGAAATTTGGGACTCACTTTTGTCACATCGAACGACAGCGTTGCCACGATATCCTGGCAGACACTCGCAAATCATAGTTCTCACGGGTTTCGAATCGAGAACTTTGCAAGCGGCGTTTATGCCGCAGGGCTCGATCTTCTCGCACGGATTTATACAATCGCCGTCGAAACAGGCTGTTTGTGATGGGCAATGATAATCTTGTTTGCATCTCTCCAAAACTGTAATAAAATTATTCTCATAAAATATGATCGAATTTTCGAACCAGCGAAAAATCGATGCAACTCCTTTTTCTTTAGATTTCATTTTTATTTTATCCTTCGTGCGAATATTTCACAAAAATTTTCATTATTTTAAAATCCATTTTACGGTCTCATAGGGAATTTTGTCTAAAATCCATTTGATCGTTTTTCAATTGTTTCAAAAATCGATTTTATTGTTTTTAAATTATTCCAAAAATCTATTCGATGATTTTTTCCATTTATTTAAAAAATCTATTTGATTATTTTTCAATTATTTGAAAAATCTATTTTATTATTATTGAATTTCGTCCAGAATCCATTTTATTGTTTGTCAATTATTTAAAAAATCCATTTGATGTTTTTCGATGATTTTAAAAATCCATTTTCTTGTTTTTTAATAATTTAAAAATTGTAATTCATTATTTTTTAAATTATTTCAAAAATCTATTCGATTATTAGTCAATTTGTTCAAAAATCCATTTGATTATTTTTGGATGATTTCAAAAATCCATTTGATTGTTTTTAAATGATTAAAAAATTGTGATTCATCATTTTTTTAATCATTTCCAAAATCTTTTTCATTGTTTTTTTAATTATTCAAAAATTAAATATTATTTTTCACGTTTTTTAATAATTCGGATGAATTTACGAATTGGATTTTTCGCTCACCCGGTGTGCAGCCAGAATCGATGTCGCCGATGTATCCAGGCGGACACGAGCACTCGACGACGTGATTGCGAGTGGAGCATTCGAGTTGTCCGGTGCAAGGATCGTCTTCGCATGGATTTTCACAGCGTTGATTGATGCAGGCTTTGTTCGTTGGGCAATCGGAGTTGCTGCGACATCCGAGAGTCTTGCAGGAGACTCGTGGGTTGCCTGCGTATCCGGGAGGACATTCGCACACTGCTTGATGATTGATTCCGTAGCATTCGGCCTCTTTGGCGCACAGAGCGAGAATGGGCGAGCACGCTGGGACGCAAGTGTTTTGGACGCAGGTGTGAGTCTCGCTGCACTCTCGATCCGATCGGCAGCCAGGAACTGAGTAAAAAAAGTTGGTTTGTCAATAAAATCGTCATTTTTCATTCTTTTTCGAATTTTTGAGAATTTTCGTGTTTGGAATAAGTGAAAAATGAGGAAGTACGGACGTCTACGCAATATCTTAGGAAATTTGCAAAAATTTAAGCAGCGAGGACGATTTTTCGAAAAACTCAGATTTTCGAACATTTCGAAAAATCATAAAACTTCAACCGCTCAACCAATATTTTCCAAATTCAATACCAACCTTCCTATCATGATACTCTATTTATTAAAAAAAAATTAGCAATAAATCTTCAAATTTGCGGATGTTAGAGCGATGACAGACTTTTTTGAAAGTTTCAAAATGCCCTAAAATCCGTATTTTTCATTCTTTTTCAAATTTTTGAGAATTTTCGTGTTTGGAATAAGTGGAAAATAAGGGAATACGGACGTCTACGCAATATCTTAGGAAATTTGCCAAAATTTAAGCAGCGAGGACGATTTTTCGAAAAACTCAGATTTTCGAAACTTTCGAAAAATCGTCAAATTTCAAACGTTCAACCAATATTTTCCAAATTCAATACCAACCTTCCTATTATGATACTCTATTTATAAAAAAAAAATTAGCAATAAATCTTAAAATTTGCGGAAGTTGGAGCGATGGCAGACTTTTTTGAAAGTTTCAAAATGCCCTAAAATCCGTATTTTTCTAGCAATTTTGACAAAATTCTCAGAGAATCAAGAGCTTGTATGGATTAACGTCTGTGCAAAACGGGAGTCTCGTAGCTCGAATCGTTCTCGAGTTATGAACGTTTGAATTTTACAGTTCCAGAACATGCACATTCGGAATTTTTTTCTAGAATTGATTTTTCGACGTTTTAGGAAATTTCAAGAGAATTGATATTGAAAATTGGAAAGTAGAAAAGTTTTGACCGTCGCAAAAGGAAAAAAAAATGAAACTCACTTCGGGCGCATTGTAGATCGGGATTTCCGTCGTAGCCGGTGATGCAGGAGCAAATGGGTTTGTGGTTGAGAACGTTGCATTCGGCGTTGGATCCGCAATTGCAAGGATCTTTGCAAAGTGCATTGACGCAAGCTTTGGATGGTTCGCAGTCGTTGTCGCTGGTGCATTCGAGTTGTACGAACGGTTTGGTGGGTTGGCAAGTGCCGCTGCCGCTGCTGATGTATCCGCTGGGGCAGACGCAGATCATAGTGCGTACAGGATGGGTAGGAAGGACTTTGCATTCGGAAGGAGTTTGGCAAGGTGCGATGACGTGACAAGGATTTTGGCATTTGTTGTCGAAGCAGGCGAGAGTGTTGGAGCAATCGGAGTCGACGCGACACTCGGGCTCTAGTTCGAGGCGACAATCGAGCCGGGGATTGCCAACGTATCCCGGAGGGCAACGGCAGCTCGGCAAGTGTTGACGAACGCGACATTCGGCTCGAGGTGCGCAGGGATTTGTCTCGTGGATGCACGGGTCAGTGCATTGTTTATTAACGCAGGCACGATCGCTGGGACAGTCTCCGTTGCTGTAGCATCCAATGACGTGGCATCGGTCGCGAGGATCGCCGAGGAAACCCTCGCGACAACGGCATTCCGGAGCGTGATCGATAACGACGCATTCGGCGTTTGTTCCGCAACGTTCATTGCGCAACAAACACGGATTAACGCAAATTTGATTGACGCAACTCTTGTCGCGATTGCACTCGGAATCGCTTCGACATTCCACCGTCGAACATCCCAATTCGGGATTACCCTCGTAGCCTTCCACGCACGAACAAACTGGCTTGTGATTCCTCACGAAACAATTCGCGTTGCGACCGCAATTGCACGGATCTCGACACCGACCATTCACGCAAGCCTCTCGCTCGCTGCACTCGTCGTCGCTCGCACAAGTGCCCGCGATCTCGAGAGATACTGAAACAAGATTCAAGATTCTTAGATTTTTCGTGACTCGAAAAATATTCCTTAAATTATCATAATGTGCGAAAAAAATCTCAAAAATTCAATTTCTCTCCATTCGAAGGATCAAAAATCGTAGAAAATTCAAATCTAATATCAAATTTTTTCCTCAACCGTCCGGTGAGGACGATTTGAAGTTTCTGTGACGTCATAAAACACGTTCATTTAATTTTTTCTTTGAATAATTGTCGTCGAGTCCCTCCATAACAATATTTTTCAATTTTTTGTTTCTATTTAGTTCCATATTGATTGAATTTCGAAAATCCGGGCAATTTTTCGTGTTTCCAGAGTTTTCGGCTCGCAAAAAAAATTGTTTTACCGTCCAGACCAAATATTTCATAATAATTTCGAGTCCGGTCGAGAAAAAAAGGAATTTCGTTGCATTTGAACGATGCAAACTTCATCATCTCGATTTTCTGTCGTTTTTTAAACGGGAAAATTTATTGTGAGGCTTTAAAAACCAAAAAAATGGGAAAAAATAGTTTTTTTAAATTTTTGCACTCACTCTGTCGGCACACGCCATCGGCGTCGGTGATCCATCCTTCGGGACAAGTGCAGACCATCGTCCGAACCGGAACGGTATCGAGTACGCCGCATCGAGCGTTTTCCAAGCACGGTCGAATGACTTGACAAGGATTGACGCAGTTTTCATCGATGCAAGCGAGTTTGCTGGGGCAATCGACGTCCTTGCGACACTCTGGTTCGTCCTGCGGGGGCAGGCGCTCGCAGTAGGAAAATGGATCGCCGGCAGGAAGTTCCTCCGGGCACCGGCAAAGCGGGATGTGGCTGCGAACGTAACATTGCGCGTTTTGGGCGCAGGGAGAACGCTCGGCGCAAGGATCGACGCACCGATTATTCTCGCAAGCCAAATGCTGCGAGCATTCTTGATCGCTCGTGCATTCGGCTCGCTCGCAGAGAATTTCGGGATTTCCGAAATAGCCCGGGCCGCAGCGACAGGCGGCTCGATGATTTTTACCGTAACATTCGGCATTTATCGCACAGTCGTTGCTAATTATGCAGGCGTTTATGCAACGTCTCTCGTGACAAGCCTCGGCGTACGGACACTCGACGTCGGATTCGCATTCGACTGAAAAAACAAAAAAAAACCGATTAAAACGAAAAAAAATCATTTTTTTCTCGAAAATTCGTGAATAATTCAATTTTTTTTTCTGCTTGGCCATAAACTCACGTTTCGAACAGCCGAGCTGCGGATTTCCGGAGTAGCCAGGACTGCAAACGCACGAAGGATAATGATTGCTAACGAGACACTTTGAATTGGGTCCGCAGTTGCACGGATTTGTGCATCTTCCGTTAACGCAGGCTTCGGTACCGGCGCATTCGCCGTTCGATAAGCAACCAAGAACGATCGCAGCTGCAGAGAAAAATTGAAAAGTCAGTGCAAATTCTTATGATAAAGCGATTTTGTCATTCTTGCGGATATTCGAAATCGCAGGTGATGAAAAAATTCTGAAAATTTTGTACGTTTTTGTACGAAGTATTCAAGAGATCGTGGAAAAAATTTCACGACCATTAAAAAGCTCGTTATTGAACAATTAACATTAATTAATTAAATGTAGTCAAATTTAGTCTCATGAAAACTGGCATAACTTTCCGACAAGTTTTTTTTTCGACCTGTCAATTTTTTAATATCTACAATACACCGAAAGCAACGAAAACAAAACCAAGTTTATTGATAAATATTTTTTGCATTTGTTTAAAAAATTATTCTTAACAAAATGGTAATTTTTTTATAACGAACTTCCCAATCGTCGGGAAATTTTTGCACGACCTTTTAAATACTTTATACAAAAACGGACAAAATTTTCAGAATTTTCTCGTCATTTTTTATTTCAAGCCTCAAGGTCGTTCAAGTAATGATGGCAAAATTATTAAAATTTGGTAAGTTTTTACGTGATTAACGTTAAAAAATTTCATAATTTTTCAAGATCCTTGAATAAAAAAAACGAGAAAACGAAATTGTTTCATTTTTATGTAAAAATTAAAGTTGAAAATGCTTACGCGGTATGCACTCGATTCTCGGGTCGCCCATATAGTTGATGGGACATTTGCAGATTGGATTGTGATTGTCGACGTGACACAACGAGTTTCTACCGCAAGGATCACCAGCGATGCAAGGATTTGAGCATTTGGAATTGATGCATTGACGATCGTTCGAGCACTCGTCGTTGCTGTAACATTCTGGCAAAGGCGAAGGCGCGGGATTTCTCGGTTCCGGTGAGCATTGAATGTAAGGATTTCCGGTGTATTCTTCGGGGCAGGAACAAATGCCAGAGTGCGAAGAAGATCTGCATTGTGCGTTGATTCCGCACTGGACCGTGAAACAAGCCTCGACGCATTGGCCGTTGAGACATTTTTCGTGGTCGTTGCATTCGTCGTCGTGATGGCATTGAACGTCTTGCCAAACTTTGAGAATCCAAACAAAGCGCTTGTTAAATTTTTGCTTTTACGAATTTCATTTCCGCTGAAAAGCTTGCAATTTTTTTTCTGCTTACCGATTGGCTGACATTTTCCGTGTTCGTCGGTGATTGTGTCTCCGGGACATTGACAAATCATTGTGCGAAGCGGAATCGTGTTCAGGACTCGACATTCTTGCTCAGACGTGCACATGTTCGATAAAGCGCAAGGATCTTGACATCTGCCGTTTATGCAGGCTTTCGATAATGGACAATCACTGTCTTCCCGGCATTCCGGTTGCTCGGCAGTTCCTGCAAGATTTTTCAAAGAAAAAAATTGTAAATTGACCGATTAAAATTGTAAAATTGAGATTTTTCGAATATTTCGAATTTAAAAACGTTTGAATTCATTTTTTTGCTATTTTCATGGCCTGCTTTCGGGGTGAAATTCTTGGAGAGTATTTGGGAATTTTATCAGATTGTTTTATTGGAAATTTCGTGTTCCAACGTGGCTCGAGTCTTCAGCGATCCAGGATCGAGCGAACGGGTCGAAATTCATGATTCTGGAGTTTGCAGCGTCGAGATTAAATGAAAGTTTGATTTTTTTATTCATAATTTGTTGAATTTTGAAAATCTTGGCAATTTTTGGGGTCGATTCAGTTTTTGGGTCGCAAAACGGGCCCGTTTTAGTGACCGGGGCGAATATGGAATAAAAATTGGGAGTTCTGTGGAGGAAAAATCAGAATTTCGTTTCGTCGCAACGTCAGGATCATAAAAATTCAATAAAACCAAAATTTTTAATTAAATTTACTAATTAGATTAAATTTATCGTTTTTTTTTCGTTGAGATGATTTTGTGGACTTACCGACACACTCGACGTATGGATTTCCGGTACTTCCTGGTTCGCAGGTACATTTGGGTTGATGGTTGCGAGCGTGACAATTGGCGGATGGTGCGCAGGTGTCGTCGTCGCAAACGGGGCGGCAAACTCTGTTGAGGCGGTCGCAAGCTTCGTGGTCGGCACAATCCTCGTTGTAATGACAAACCGCAGATATACACGCGATGTCAGGATCTCCTTGAGTACCACGAGGACACGTGCATTGTCCGCGATGAGCAGTAGCCGTGCATTCGGCTCCACGTCCGCAAATTATCTCGCCGAAGAGGCAGGGCGATGCGCAATTACCGTTTCTGCATGTTTTGTCATAAGGACACTCGTCGTCCGATTTACACTCCGCTATGCAAACGAGATAAAAGTAAACAATTCATTTCTCGTTGATTCAGAATTCGGAGGAAACGAGAAAAATTTGTATTAATTTCTTACTACGATCGTATTTTAGTTTTTTTTTTTATTCAAAGAAATCACGGAGAATTGAAATTCAAATCAAATTAATTATTTAATTAATAGATTGATAGATTCGGACTTAATTAATAGATTAATTAATTAAAAAAATATTCAATTTTTTTTTAAATTTCAATCGACCATCATTTCTTGAAATAAAAAATTAATTAATCAATTCTTAATTAACTTAATTAAATTGAAATTAAATAACTTAATTAAATCAATTTAATGAAATAAATTTAACTAAGTAATTAAGCGATTAAGTAATTAAGTAATTAAGTAATTAATTAATTAATGGATCAATCAATTTAATTAAGTTTATTAAGAATTGATTAATTAATTAATCAAATAATTAATAATTAATTCAATTAATAAAATATTCAATTTCCCTTGTATTTAAATCGACCATGATTTCTTGAAAAAAAAATTAATTAATCAATTCTTAATCAACTTAATTTAATTTAAATTAAATAACTTAATTAAATAAATTTAATTAAGCAATCAAGAAATTAAGCGATTAAGTAATTAAGCAATTAATTAATTAATTAATTAATCAATTAATCTAATAATTACTGGATCAATCAATTTAATGAGGTTAATTCATAATTGATTAATTATTTAATTGATTGATAAATAAATTATTTAACTGGTTTTTCAATTAATAATAAATAAATAATAATAATGAATGATTCTCAAAAATATTTAATGAATATGTTTAATTAATTTCGATTAGCTTTAAAAAAAAATTGAAAAAAGGATTAAAATCGAGTTTTTTTCAGGATTTTTGAATGACTCACGTCTGAAACACTGAATCTGGGGATCTCCGGCGTAGCCTTCGGGACAATGGCAAGTTGGATGATGATCGATGGTCAGGCAATTGGCGCTGGAGCCGCAGCGATTGTTGGCGCATGGATTGACACATCGTTGGTTTATACAGCCGAGATTTGCCGGACAGTCGGAATTGGATGTGCATTCTGGCGACGGTTGTACGTCTGATGGAAATGGGGAAAAAAAATTGAAGGTTGAGACGGGATTCGGGGCGAATTATCGATATTTTTCGATTGGGATGAAATTTTGTGGAATGGATTCGGTTTTTTGTGCTTTGGGCAATTTTTACCTTTGGTGCAGCCGACGAAAGGATCTCCCAAGAGTCCTGACGAGCACGTGCACACGTAGCGATGATTTTCAACGTGACATTCGGCCGAGCTCGGGCAAGGCCTTATGGTGCACGGACTCTCGCATCGAGCGTTCAAACAAGCGAGATTCGACGGACACTCGGAATCGGAATCGCACGAGGTTTTCACTTGGTGAGCAACTGGTCGAGAAAAAAAACGAAAAAATTGCGTTTGAGTTCAGTGAAATTTCTAGGGGAAAGAAAAAGTTTTTAATGGCCAGAAAATTTTTCTCACTTTGTGCACAAGCGACCGTTGCATCGCCGATGTAATTCGGCAAACACTCGCAAATCATCGTTCTCATCGGAAGCGTATCGACCACCGTGCATTTTGCATTCGTGATACACGGTTGCGTTTCGGCGCAGGGATTTTTACAGTTTCCGGAGAAACAGGCCAATTTGCTCGGACAATCAGCGTCGAGACTGCACTCGGGAATATCCAGTGGCTCTGTTTCCGGATGACAAAAAAATTCACATAAAATTCATAATTATACTCGTAAGTTGCGTTTTTTTCAGTAAAATTGCTCGGGCCGAGGGTTGAGGTTCGGAATGCATAAAAATTGGAGCTATCAACACAGCCTGTGGGTCTTTTTGACCCAAGCGACAACGCTTTTTCCAAAATCTTGTATTTTCAAAACGTTTAAACGGTAAATTCAACGTTCAAAACGGTAAATTAATTTTTTTTCACCGATTCCGTTAATTTAGGGTAAAAAATGACCCAAATTTTGAAAAATTCATATCTCCGGTAAAATTCAACAAAAAACGATCAACTTGGGCTCATTTTTTTTGGTTTTTCATGCGGAAAAACGTGAGCCTGGGCAAATTTTGCTCGGAGTCAAAAAATTAGTAAAAAATTCGGTAAAACGGTGAGTAAGGAAAATTTCCAAAATTTGTTCGGAATTTTTCTCTCCAAACGCGAGAAATACAAGTCGCGGGACGAAAAATACGTGATCGAGGGTGCCACGCGAGTGACAAGAAAAAAATGCACAAGAAACGCACAAAATTGTATTTTTTATCGCGCCCAAAATCGTGGGAACGTTGGAATGAAGAAAAATGTGTAAATAAATGGAAATACCTCGCGTGCACGAAGTGTACGGATCGCCGACGAGACCGGGTGGGCAACGACAAGTCGCTCGATGATTGACAACGTTGCATTGTGCGGATGATGGACAGTCGCAAGGATCGACGCACTTGTTGTTGCGACAAGCGAGGAAGGAGGCACAATCGTTGTCGTTGGTGCATTCGGGTCTGAGACACGTTCGTTGTGGATCGCCGATGAAACCGTCCGGACAGTAGCAACGAGATCTGTGATAACCATCGGCTTCGCAAAGTGCATTCGGGCCGCACTGGGTCAGTGTGCAAACATCGACGCATTGCTCGTTGACGCAGGCTTCGCGCGGCGAACATTCCGTGTCGCTTCGACAACCGGCTGAAGAAATTAAACGAAAAAAAAAAAAAACGGTCGGATAAATATTTGCATTCAGAGAAATTAAACGGATTTAGGATTTTTCCAAAATTTAGTTTAAACGTTTTTGGCATCGAAATTGAAATTTAATTTGCAATTTTTCATTTTCTCCACCCAAACGCGTCAAATTCAAGTCACGTTTCGTTAAAAAGTTGCAAAAATCGAGTTGCAAAGAAAAATGTATTTAGGATTTTTTTTTGCAGACAGCCAGAAAGGCTGCGAGCCGAAATTTTTTAAGAAAAATCCTAAACACATTTTTTTGCGACCCGTGAACGAAGCTCGACTTGAATTTTACGCGTTTGGATGGAGAAAACGAAAAATAGCGAATTAAATGTCTCAAATTCTTGGCGTCAGAAAATTTTCCTTCATCGGAGAAAATTTTTAGTTTCGGTGTCAAGAATGTTGATACAAAATTATTGAAGAATCCTAAATGAATTAATTTTGTTATACGTCAAACTGACCTAATCGGCAAAATTGTTGGGGATCGCCGATGAATCCGTCGTTGCAGATACAAACTGCTCGATGCATTTGTGGATGGCAGCGACTGTTGAGGCCGCAGGTATCGAGTGTGCAAGGATCGACGCATCGGTTATTCCAGCAAGTTTTGTCGTTGGAACATTCCGAGTTGGTGGTGCATTCGGGTCGTGGTTGCTCTTGGATTTCCGAGAATTTGCATCGGATTTGTGGGTCGCCGGTGAAGCCAGGCGGACAAGAGCAAACGGGCTCGTGGTTGGCGGTTCTGCAAATGGAATTGAGTCCGCACGCACCGACGCAAGGATCGCGACATCTTTGCGAGAAACAAGCTCGGTCTCTCGGACAATCGGCGTTTATAATGCACTCCGGATAGACGCAGAACGCCACGCCGTTCCTCACTCGACATTCACCGTTGGCGTTGCAGGGCGACGGATTGCAAGGATCCAATTCTGCAGAGAAAAAAATAAAAATTAATGAAACTATTCGGAAGGAAACGAAAAATGGGATTTTTTGGATCTTGAGAGATCCGAAAATAAAATGAAACATTTTGGAAGGAAATAAACGATAAAAAGTTACGCTATGGGGTGAATTTTTTTTACGAAAAATGGGATTTTTTGGCTCTTAAAAGATTCAAAAATAAAATGAAACATTTTGGAACCAAATAAACGGTAAAAAGTTACACTATGGGGTGAATTTTTTTACGAAAAATGGGATTTTTTGGCTCTTGAGAGATTCAAAAATTAAAAAAAACGTTTTGGAAGCAAATCAATGATAAAAAGCGACACTATGACGTAAATTTTTGCACGAAAAATGGGATTTTTTGGCTCTTGAGAGAGCCGCAAATAAGATTGAACGTTTTGGAAAGAATTAATGATAAAAAGTGATGCTATGAAGTGAATTTTTCCTCAGAAAATGGAATTTTTCATTTCTTGAGAGATCAAAAAATTAAACAAAACGTTTTGGAAGGAAATAAACGATGAAAAGTGACACTATGAGGTGAAATTTTCCTAAAAAAATGCGATTTTCAAGCCCCTGAAAGTTTCAAAAATAGAATCAAACGTTATGGAACGAAAAAAATGATAAAAAGTGACACAATGAGGTGAATTTTACCTCAAAAAATTGAATTTTCAAGCCCCTGAGAGTTCCAAAAATAGAACAAAACGTTTTGGAACAAAAAACGTGATAAAAAGTGACACTAAGAGCTGAATTTTACCGCAAAAAATTGAATTTTCAACCCCCTGAGAGTTCCAAAAATAGAATAAAATGTTTTCGGACAAAAAAAAATAAAAAGTGACACAATGAGGTGAAATTTACCGCGAAAAATTGAATTTTCAAGCCCCTGAGAGTTGCAAAAATAGAATAAAACTTTTTGGGCGGAAATAACCGATAAAAAGTGATACTTTCTGGTGAAATTTTTCTCGAAAAATGCGATTCTTAAGCCCTTGAGAGATCAAAAAATAAAACAAAACGTTTTAGAACAAAATTCATGCCTAAAAGTGAAACGACCACGTGAATTTTTCCTCAAAAATGGTAATTTTAAAGCCCTCGAGACCCATTACCTTTTTTCTCGTAACATTCAACGAACGGATTTCCAATGAGCGGTGGTGGACAAGAGCACAATGGGCTGTGGTTGATGGATCTGCATAGTGCGGCTTGTCCACAGACGTTGCGTCGGCAGGGATCGACGCATCGATTTTTCTCGCAAGTTTTATCGCTCGGGCAATCGGAGCTGAGAATGCATTCGGGTTGGCATCCGACAGTTGCGGTGGGATCGCCATCGAGTCCGGGGAGGCAATGGCAAGCGTGATTATCGCCGATTTTTTGGCAAACGGTGTTGGGTCCGCAGGGCGAAGGATGGCAGGGATCGCGATCCATTTTAGGAGTTTGCTGGCAGGATTTGAAGGCGTTTCCGGTGGTGGGATAAGGACAAGAGCAAATTGGCACGTGATTGGTGACGGTGCAGATGGCGCCAATGCCGCAAGTTCCTGGGCAAGGATCTTGGCACTTGTTCCTGATGCAGGCGCGATAATTCGGGCAGTCGGTATTGACGAGACACTCGGGATGGCAGCCTTCGTAGGGATTTCCTCGATAATCGGGCAGACATTCGCAGAGAGCTGAATTTTCTCGTTCTCTGCAGTAAGTATTGACGCCGCAGGGCGAAGGGCTGCACGGTCTGTTCGGTTGAATCGGTGTGGGAGCTGCAAATAAATGGAAAAAAAAATTCCAATGAGCACGAGTCCCAAAAACGTCCGAAAAAAGAAGCCAAAAAACGTAAATTTGTACAAAAAAAAATAAAAGCGATCTGTACAGTAAATTACAAAGCCCAAAAAAACGTGAAAAAACTACGTAAAGTTTGGATGCAGAAAAAAAAAGAAAGAAAAAAGCTCGTAAGCATGCGGCGAAATCGTTTCGTTATTTACAATAATTACAAACTATGCGAGACGAAAAAAAAACACACACAAGGATTAGTAAACGTTTTGAGGAGAAAAAAGATTTTCATTGGCTTAAAATAAAGCTGGCGAATAAATTGCGATGGTTTGTAATTTGTTTAAATTGGGTTTTCTTACTCTTTTCAACGGAACAAACTGTGAAGGGATCGCCGGTGTAACCCTCAATGCAATTGCATTTTGGTTGATGTGCAAAAACTTGGCAAATGGCGTTAATGCCACAAATGCCGGGGCACGGATCGGAGCATTTGTTATTGTTGCAAGCGAGGTTTGTGGGGCATTCGGTGTTAATGCGACATTCCGGTCTACAGTTTGGCGGAGGTCCTAGAAGTTCGGGCAAACAGGTGCAGGACGACGAGCCTTCGGGCGTGACGTTGCATCGCGAGTTTGGACCGCAGGGCGAAGGGTTGCACGGATCTCTGGGCGCTGGCGAGTCTCCTATTTCCACGTCGTTCGAGAGAGGGTCGATTAATAATTCGTCGGGTCAAAATGGTGGAGGGGAGAAAAAAAAATAAACGAAGATTCATCACTTTCAAGGACTTACCCATGGGGAAACAATTAACGAAAGGATTTCCTGTGTAACGGTCCGGACAAGTGCAAATGGGATTGTGATTGCGAACGATGCAAACGGCGTTGGGTGCGCAAGAGCCTGTGCAGGGATTTTCGCATTTTTCATTGATGCAAGCTCGACTTTGCTCGCAATCGGAACTGACGACGCACTCGGCTCTACAATTTGGCGAAACGCCCAAATAACCGGGCAGACAATTACAGGAGGCGCGTGAACCGAAACGACGACAAATGCTGTTGGGTCCGCACGGCGAAGGTTCGCAAGGATTTTCGGTCGCAGCTGTTTGGGTGGAATTAACAAAAAAACAACAGAGAAAGGACATGAATTAAAAAAACTGGGTGGTTTGGTGTGAATTGGAAAAAATAGAGATTCTGGACCATTTTGCGACTTACGTTTCGGCGGCTCGCAGGGTAAATAAGAGTTGCCATTATTAAGAGTGCATCTGCATATCGGGTTGTGATTGACGACTTGGCACTCTTCGTAACGGCCACAAACGCCGGGGCAAGGATCAACGCATTTGTTGTTGAGGCAGGCGCGATTAAGTGGGCAATCGTAATTTTGGACGCATTCAGGGCGGCATCCGTAATAAGGATCGCCGTGATATTCCGGGAGGCAGGTACAAGCGCCGGCTTGGCAACGGGCGTTGGGACCGCAGGGCGAAGGGTTGCAAGGGTCTCTCGGTCCTGGCGCTACAACGAGGGTATTCAACGTATAAAATAATTAAGTATGAATAATTCTTGACAGAGAAACTAAAAAATTTCCGACGTCAAGAATTTGAGACATTTAATTTCCAATTTTCAAATTTTCCCATCGAAACGCGTGTAAATTCGAATCGCGTTTCGTTTATGAGTCGCAAAAAAATGTGTTTAGGATTTTTCTTAAAAAATTTCGGCTCCCAGCCTTTCTGGCTGTCTGCAAAAAAAATCCTAAATACATTTTTCTTTGCGACTCGATTTTTGCAACTTTTCAACGAAACGTGACTTGAATTTCACGCGTTTGCGAAGCTTTTCAAAAAACAAATAATTAATAAAATGAAAATTTCGACAGAATCTAGATTTTTTTAATCACAAAAGTTTTTTCAAGATTCTTCAATAATTTTGTATGAAAATTCTTGACCCAAAACCCAAAAATTGTCTCCTGGAAAGAAAAATTCTCCGACGTCAAGAATTCGAGATATTTAATTTCCAATTTTTAACTTTTCCCATCAAAACGCGTGTAAATTCGAGTCCCGTTTCGTTTACGAGTCGCAAATAAATGTGTTTAAGATTTTTCTTAAAAAATTTCGGCTCCCAGCCTTTCTGGCTGTCTGCAAAAAAAATCCTAAATACATTTTTCTTTGCGACTCGATTTTTGCAACTTTTTAACGAAACGTGACTTGAATTTCGCGCGTTTGGATGGAGAAAACGAAAAATAGCGAATTAAATGTCTCAAATTCTAAACGTCGGAAAATTTTTCTTCATGGAGAAAACTTTGAGTTTCGACGTCAAGAACGTTTATAGAAAATTGTGAGAAAAACCTGAACAAAGTCGTTTTATCGTTGGAAACATAAAAAATAATCAAGGACAATGAATTTTTTTGTTGCCCATGGGAAATGAAGGAAATTCGTCTTACGTGTTGGTGTCGGTTCTTGTCTCGGATAACAATTGCTGAAGGGGTCGCCAGTGTGAGCTTCGAAACACGTGCAAATGGGGGTGTGATTGAGAACAGTGCAACGTGCACGATTGCCGCAGGAGCCGGGACAAGGATCGGCGCATTTTTCGCGTATGCAAGCCTGATCGTTGCGGCATTCGGAATTCAATGAGCATTCAGGTCGACAGTTTGGCGGTGAGCCAATATAATTCGGGAGGCAAGAACAGGCTGGAAGGCCGGAAAGATTTTCTTGGCAAACGGAGAACGGGCCACAGGGCGAAGGGTCGCAAGGATTTGTGGGCGCCGGATCGTGTCCAAGGTCGGCTGGAAAAAATTGAAGAAAAAAAATGATTAAAACTGCCAAAAACTAAAAAAAAAGAGAAAAATAACGAAAAATATGAAAAAAAACTCACGTCGCAGATCGAAGCACTTGAAAAACGGATCGCCGGTCTGGCCGGGTCGGCAACTGCAAATGGGACTATGATTTATAGTCTCGCATCGTGAATCAATGCCGCAAGTGCCAGGACAAGGATCCGAACATTTCATTTTAATGCAAGCGAGATTGGTCGGACATTCTTGGCTGACGCGACATTCCGGACGACAATTCGGAGGATTTCCCATGTATTCGGGAGCGCAGGAGCACGTGGCCTGGCCGTTCTGTACGCGGCATTGACTGTTGGGTCCGCAAGGCGAGGGGACGCAAGGATTTCTTGTTTCGTTGCGTCCAGCTGTGGGAGTCGATAAAATTCAAGTTTTTAAATCAAATTTACACGTAAAATACACATTTTTCGATAATTTCAGGATTTTTATGGAGGAATTTTCATTTTAAGGAGCTCGTGAATACTTCACGTGAAAACGAAAATTCAGAAAATTCAGTACTCGTTGTATCGCGTCGACAAGCACAATCCAATCTGCAAATGTCCCATCAACTCTATGGGCGACCCGAGAATCGAGTGCATACCTCGTAAGCATTTTCAACTTTAATTTTTACATAAAAATGAAACAATTTCGTTGTCTCGTTTTTTTTATTCAAGGATCTTGAAAAACTATGAAATTTTTTAACGTTAATCACGTAAAAACGTACCAAATTTTAATAATTTTGTCATCATTACTCGAACGACCTTGAGGCTTGAAATAAAAAATGACGAGAAAATTCTGAAAATTTCGTACGTTTTTGTATAAAGTATTTAAAAGGTCGTGTAAAAATTTCCCGACGATTAGGAAGTTCGTTATAAAAAAATTACCATTTTGTTAAGAATAATTTTTTAAACAAATGCAAAAAATATTTATCAATAAACTTGGTTTTGTTTCCGTTGCTTTCGGTGTATTGTAGATATTAAAAAATTGAGAGGTCGAAAAAAAAACTTGTCGGAAAGTTATGCCAGTTTTCATGAGACTAAATTTGACTGCATTTAATTAATTAATGTTAATTGTTCAATAACGAGCTTTTTAATGGTCGTGAAATTTTTTACACGATACTTCATACAAAAACATACAAAATTTTCAGAATTTGGTACTCAAAATCCAAAATTGACAAACTTACGGGCTGGATCCATGAGCGCGCAATAGCGGAAAGCGTCTCCGGTAAATCCTTCTCGACAGGAGCACGACGCCATGTGATTAACGACTTGACAAAGTGCATTGAAGCCGCAACTGCCGGGGCAAGGATCTTGGCACTTGGATCGAATGCAAGTTTTATCAGCAGCGCAATCGCTCGGGACGACGCATTCGGGGCGACATCCCTCGTAAGGATTTCCATAGAAATCAGGAGCGCACGAGCACGAAGCGACGTTTTGTGACTCGCGACAAACGGCGTTTGCTCCGCACGGCGACGGTTGGCAGGGACGCTGAGGCGTCGCGACGTCCGGTTGAACTTGACGAGAAGAAAAAACGCAACAAAATTAATCGCAGGAATTTAAATTTTCAGGAAAATTGAAGAAAAAAAAGTCTCGAGCTTACTTCTGATCGGGTCGCACTGAACAAATGGATTTCCGGTGAACGAGCTCGCGCACGAACACATTGGCGTATGGCTGACGACGTTACATTCGGTGTTTGAGCCGCAAGAGCCGGGACAAGGATCTCGGCATTTTTTATTGATGCAAGCGCGATTGCTCGGGCATTCGCTGTTGCTGGCGCATTCGGGTCTGCACTGGGGCGGCGATCCGATGAATCCGGATCGACAGGAGCAAGAGGCTGCGCCATTTTCGACGCGACATTCGGCGTTGGGGCCGCAGGGCGAAGGTTGACAAGGATTTTCCGGATCCCGTTCACCTGCGAGTTAAAAAAAGCCAAAAAAATTAATTAAATCGACAAAATTCTGCAAAAAATTCCATAAAAAAAAAATTTTCATTTTTTATTCTTACGCGGTGGCGGCAAAACGCAGCGTTCGAACGGATTTCCGGTGTACTGGGGCGCGCAGCTGCATATGGGATTGTGATTAATGACAGCGCATTGGGCGCCAATTCCGCAGGTTCCAGGACAAGGGTCGATGCACTTTTGATTGTTGCAGGCCCGATTTCTCGCGCAATCGGAACTGACGACGCACTCGGGTCTACAAGTTGGTGGAACGCCCATAAATCCGGGGATGCACGAGCAAATTGCTTGCTGAGAGTTGCCTTCGCGGCAATTGCTGTTCGGGCCGCAGGGCGAAGGATTGCAGACGTCAATGACGACGGGATCTGGGCGACGAAGTAAAAAAAAAAGTAGCAAATCATTTTTCGGTAAATTGTAGACCAAAAAAAATGTCCAGCCGAATAATTCGAATTATTTCGATTTTTTTTCGATGGAAAATAAAAAATCGAACGATTTCATGAAAATAAAATGAATTTCGTACCTTGAACCGGCGAGCAGTGGACAAAGGCATTGCCGGACATGTTTCTAGGGCAACTGCACATGGGAAGATGATTGACAACGTTGCATTCGGCGTTTGGTGCACAAGCGCCGGGGCAAGGATCCCGGCACTTGTTGAAAATGCAAGCGCGATCGCGGGAACAATCGGTATTGATGACACACTCGGGCCTGCAGCCTGTGTAAGGATCGCCCTGGTATTCGGGCAAGCAGGAACAAATTCCATCTTGGCATCTCGAGTTTGCACCGCACGGCGACGGATTGCAGCGATCCGTTGGGACTGGAGCTGGAAATTAACATTTTTCGTTATCATTAAAAGAATATATTCTTTCAATAATAATAATAATTTAATACTTTAATAATTATTAATTATAAATAATAATTATTATTAACAATTATTCATTATTTATAATATTCGAATAATAATTATTATAAATAATAACAATTGTTGATAAATTGATTAAATCAATCAATAAAATGGATAAATAATAATTATTAATAATAATATATGATTATTGTTAATAATAATAAATTATTATTATTAATAATTATTTATTATTTATAACTTTCGAATTATAACAATTGTTAATCAATAAATAAATAAATTATTGTTAATAATTATTCTTAAATAATTATTTTTAATAATTATTTATCATTTATAACGTTCGAATAATAATTATTATAAATAATAACAATTATTAATGAATAAGTTAAATGAATAATTATAAATAACAATTATTATTTGAATATTGTTCGGATTATTTTTATAATATTCAAATAGCAATAATTATTTATAATAATATTTATTGTTTATAATGAATAATAATAATTATTGTTATTTATAATCATTTTGAAGTGAAAAATTCTTACGACTGGAGATCGGTGGCATCGGATAACAGTTTTCGAAGGGATTTCCGGTGTATCCTTCGGGACACGTGCACATTGGCGTGTGATTGATAACCGAGCAGCGAGCGTTGGATCCGCACGAACCTGGACAAGGATCTCGACACTTTTCGTTGATACAAGCGCGGTCGGCCGTACAATCGGGATTTATTAAGCACTCGGGACGACAA
Organism: Diadegma fenestrale; assembly: GCA_037043255.1. NCBI lineage: Eukaryota > Metazoa > Arthropoda > Insecta > Hymenoptera > Ichneumonidae > Diadegma > Diadegma fenestrale. Next base: position 3,779,049 of record CM073312.1, read on the forward strand.
TTTGGCGGGGAGCCGATGTAATTGTTGATGCAGGCGCAAGTGGACGTTTCGCCGACTTGGCGACACACCGAATTGGGTCCGCAAGGCGATGGATTGCAAGGATCTTGCGGCCGGTCGGGAGTTTTTGCTGTGGAAATTCAAAAATAATGAATTTGTTGGATTTTTTATGGATTTTAGTGAAAATTTTTGGGTTTTTTGTTGAAGGATTTGTTCTTACGAGCTTCGTAGCAAATGCTGAATGGGTTTCCGGTGAAGGCCGGTGGACAACTGCATATCGGACTGTGGTTTATGATTCTGCATTCCGCAGCTTGTCCACAAGTGCCTGGACAAGGATCTTGGCACTTTTGATTGATGCAGGCGAGTCGATTGTCGCATTCGGAGCTGACGACGCACTCGGGACGACAATTCGGTGGGCTCCCGATGAATCCGGAAACGCAGGAGCAAACAGCTTGGTCGTTCCTCACGACACAATTGCTGTTTGGTCCGCAGGGTGAAATTTGGCAGGGATCGGTCGGTTGTTCGGCTGTATGGGAAAAATTGATCGAATGAATTTCCATGAAATCGATTATCCCTGAAAAAACTTTTTTAAATGTTTCATTTACAAATGTTGAAGAAAAAATCTGTGACGTTTAGAATTTGATACATTTATTTGCAATTTTTCATTTTCCCCAGCGAAAACGCGTGAAATTCAAGTCACGTTTCGTTAAAAAGTTGCAAAAATCGAGTTGCAAAGCCAAATGTATTTAGGATTTTTTTTGCAGATCGCGAGAAAGGCTGCGAGTCGAAATTTTTTGAGAAAAATCCTAAACACATTTCTTTGCGACTCATAAACGGAGCGTGACTTGAATAAAATATTGCGAATTCTTGACATCAGAAAATTTGTCTCCATGAGAGAAATTTTTTAGTTTTGGTACAAAACTGCAAAATTTAGTACAAAATTAAATTAAATTTAAATTGAATTAAATCAAATTAAATCAAATTAAATTAATTTAAATTAAATTTAAAATTCAATTTAAAATTCAATTTAAAATTCAATTTAAATTTAAAATTAAAATTAAAATTAAAGTTCAATTTAAAATTCAATTTAAAATTCAATTTAAAATTAAAATTAAATTTAAATTTCAATTTAAATTGAATTGAAATAAAATTGAAATTCAGTTTTGATAAAAAAATGACTAAAAAATCCTAAATAAAGTAATTTTGTGATAGTGGAACGTGAAGAACGAGCCAAAAAGAATTTTTTGCTTCGCTTACGATATTCTCGCTGTCTGTTGCAATAGGCGAACGGATTTCCGGTGTATCCAGGAAGGCAGTTGCAGTTGGGCAAATGCGAGACGACTTGGCACTCGGCGTTGAGGCCACAGATGCCGGGACAAGGATTTTGGCACTTGGATCTGATGCAGGCTAAATTAGCCGGGCAATCGGTATTGCGGCTGCATTCTGGGCGGCAACCCTCGTAAGGATTGCCAACGTATTCGTTGATGCATACGCAGGACGCGGCGTTGTTTTGTTCCCGGCAAATGGCGTTGGCGCCGCAAGGATTTCGATCGCAAGGATTCAGCTGGGAACTTGGAACTTCCGGCTGTCGTTGCACACACTGGACAAACGGATCGCCCGTGTAGCCTTTCATGCAGCTGCACATTGGCGTGTGATTGTGGACGAAACATTCGGCGTCCTGGCTGCACGCGCCGCGACAAGGATCCTCGCATTTTCTATTGAAACATGCCAAATGATTGGCGCACTCGGTGTTACTGACGCATTCGGGTCTACAGTTGGGCGGAGCTCCGAGGAATTCCGGCAAACAGGAACAAGATGGCGAATCGTTGATTTCGCGACACTCAGAGTTCGGGCCACAGGGCGACGGCTCGCAGGGCTTCGTACTTTCGGGTCGACGCGGAGCTGCAATATTTTCCATCGAATTATAAATCGAAAGTGCAAAAAAAAAAAAAAAATGTACGATTTTTCGAAAAAACAAAGATTTCAGTAAAATTCGAAAAAATCATAAAATCAAAACCGTTCAACGGATATTTTCCAAATTCGATACCGATTTTCCTATTAAGAAAAAAATTTAGTGAGGAATCTTGAAATTTGCGGAAGTTAGAGCGATGACAGACTTTTTTGAAACTTTCAAAATGCCCTAAAATCCGTATTTTTCATTCTTTTTCAAATTTTTTAGAATTTTCGTGTTTGGAATAAGTGAAAAATAAAGAAGTACGGACGTCTGCGCAATATCTTAGGAAATTTTCAAAAATTGAAGCGGTTAGGACGATTTTTCGAAAAACGCAGATTTTCGAAAAATTCGAAAAATCATAAAATTTCAAACGTTCAACCAATATTTTCCGAATTCAATACCAACCTTCCTATCATGATACTCTATTTATAAAAAGAAAATTAGCAAGAAATCTTAAAATTTGCGGAAGTTAGAGCGATGACAGACTTTTTTGAAAGTTTCAAAATGCCCTAAAATCCGTATTTTTCAGTCTTTTTCAAATTTTTGACAATTTTCGTGTTTGCAATAAGTGAAAAATAAGGAAGTACGGACGTCTGCGCAATATCTTAGGAAATTTGCAAAAATTAAAGCGGTTAGGACGATTTTTCGAAAAACTCAGATTTTCGAAAAATTCGAAAAATCATAAAATTTGAACCGTTCGACCAATATTTTCCAAATTCAATACCAACCTTCCTATTATGGTACTCTATTTATAAAAAAAAAAATTAGCAAGAAATCTTAAAATTTGCGGAAGTTAGAGCGATGACAGATTTTTTTGAAAGTTTCAAAATGCCCTAAAATCAGTATTTTTCTAGCAATTCCGACAAAATTCTCAGAGAATCAAGAGCTTGTATGGATCAACGTCTGTGCAAAACGGGAGCTTTTTAGCTCGAACCGTTCTCGAGTTACGAACGTTTGAATTTTACAGTTCCAGAACACATTCGGACACTTTTTCTTGATATGATTTTTGAAAAAAACAAAGTTTTTTATCTTGGCGATGCTTACGTATGGGGAAACATCTGGTGAAGGGATCGCCGGTGAATACCGATGGGCAACTGCATATGGGATTATGATTGACAACTTGACAGCGTGCGGAGACGCCGCAAGATCCAGTGCAGGGATCGGCACACTTTTGATTGATGCAAGCCTGATTGAGAGGACAGTCGGAATTGATTGAGCATTCGGGTCTGCAGGTTGGGGGTTGTCCCAAGAATCCAGGAACGCAGGAACAGACTGCTTGGCTGTTGATCGTTTGGCAACGACTGTTCGGTCCGCATGGCGATGGTTCGCAAGGTCTCACGATTTCAGGCTCTGAAAAAAGGCAAAACGACCAATTTAATGATAAAAAATTTAAAAAAAAAACGATATTTGATTAAAAATACTCATTTATTTAAATATTTTTAAAATTATTAATGATTTTCTATAAACTAATTATTAATATTCATCAATTTATTATTCAAGTTGACTATTCATCCAAAAATCGATTATAAAAAAGCGTTTGGACATAAAATCCCATCATTTTTTACCTTTGGCTGTGACGCAAGAGGTGAAAGCGTTTCCGGTTGTTCCGGTTGGGCAACTGCACATTGGTATGTGATTGACGACCATGCATTCGGCGTTTTGTCCACAAACACCGGGGCAAGGATCAGCGCATTTGTTCAGAATGCAAGCCTTGTTCGATGAGCAGTCAGGATTCTGTACGCATTCTGGACGACATCCGTAATAAGGATCGCCCTGATATCCTGGCAAACACGTGCAGACTCCAGCGTCCCGGCATTGAGCGTTTGAGCCACAAGGCGACGGTTCGCAAGGATTCGTTGCAACTGGATCCATCGCTGTGCGAGGACGTCAAAACATTTCTTATTTTTTTTTCCAAGTAAAATACTTAAAATCCGGAAAAAAATCGATTTCCATGGAAATTAACGTTTTATTTGCGAAAATTGGCTGGAAGGAGAGGGAAAACTGTCAACCCCATAAAAACCCCATAAAAACCCCATGAAACCCCATAAAAACCCCATAAAAACCCCATAAAAACCCCATGAAACCCCATAAAACCCCATGAAACCCCATGAAAACCCCATGGAACCCCATAAAAACCCCATAAACGATAAATACAAAATTCAGCTGTTATTATAAAAAATGACTATCCTCAGTTTTGTATTTTTTTATTTACTCACGTGGCTTTGGGCTGCAACTGGTGAAGGGATCGCCGGTGTAATCGTTGATGCAAGTACAGACCGACATGTGATTGACGACGGTACATTGTGCGTTAATTCCGCAGGAGCCTGGGCAAGGATCTTCGCATTTGGATCGTAAGCAAGCTCGATTGCTGAGACATTCCGCGTCGATGGTACACTCGGGTCGACAATTTGGTGGTGAACCGATGTAATTTGATTGGCACGTGCAGGACGGAATGCCGCCGATGCTTTGGCAGACTGAGAACGGTCCGCAGGGCGATGGAACGCACGGATTTTTGGCCGATGGTGGCGGCAAGCCTGGAGGAGATTCTGGAATGGAAGAATAAACACGAGAGATGAAAAAATTCGAGGTAATTCAAGCTGGAAAAGTTTGCGACGGTCTTTGGGGAAAATTTTTTACCTGGCATCGGGAAACACCTCACGAATGGATCACCGATCAATCCCGAATTGCAGCTGCAGAATGGACTGTGATTTATGACGTTGCAACGTGCGTTGATTCCGCACATTTGGGGACAAGGGTCGGCGCATTTTTGATTGATGCAGGCTCGATTCAACGGACACTCGGAACTGACTGTACATTCGGGACGACAGTAAGGTGGAGTACCGACGAAATTTTGGGCGCAGGAGCAAACCGCTTGGCTGTTGGATTCGCGACACTGACTGTTGGGCCCGCAAGGCGAAGGTTCGCAGGGATTTTTTCTCTCGGGAACTGTTCGGAGGCAAAAAAAGAAACAAAAAAATGAAAATTCGAGAAAAACGTGATCAATTTTTCTTGTTTTTTTTTGTTCCGTCATTTTGTCACTCACCCGGATCGCTCACGACGTTGCAATGAACAAACGGATCTCCGAAGTAACCCGGTTGACAATAACACGTCGCGACGTGATTGACAACTTGACAAATCGCGTTGGAGCCGCAAGTTCCGGGACAAGGATCTTGGCACTTGGATCCCAGGCAAGCTCGGTTCGCTGTGCAGTCCGAATTTACCACGCACTCTGGTCGACAACCCCCATAAGGATTTCCTATGTAATTCTCGTTACAGGTACAAGCTCCCACGCCGTTAGTCTCGCGGCAAACTGCGTTGGCGCCACACGGCGACGGTACGCACGGCGTCGGTCTGGGCAATTGCGGTTCCTCTGCAGAAACGATACAAACGAGTTTAGACATTTTTTCGTTGTTTTTTTTCTCGTTTTATATCAACCCGAAATATTTTGCTTATTACGAAATTTTAATTTCTTCACGACATCACATTACAGACAAAAATATCGCGAAAAAAATTTCACGCGTCTGAATATCATTCGCTCGAATTTTAAAAACAAAAATTACAAAAAAATCAGCGAAATTCTAAAATGAGCGAAATTCTTCTGGTTTGTGATATTTTTTTTACATTTACGTGAAAAATATAAATAAAAATGTGCATTTATATAAAATAATTCAAAATTCTTCTGGTTTGTGATATTTTCTTCACATTTATGTGAACAATAGAAATAAAAATGTCAGCTGATATAAATTAATATGAAATTCTGCTCATTTGTGATATTTTTTCACATTTATGTGAAAAATCTAAATATAAATGTGCATTTATATAAAATAATATAAAATTCTTCTGACCGACAGCGATAGGTTCGCGGTCGGTGCGTGGCTTCGGCGATCACACAAGTTAAGCAGCGCTGACTGCGGCCAGTACTTGGTTGGGTGACCGCTTAGCCATGTACCGGCTGGCGTATCAATCGCTGAGCGGAAGGCAGTTTTCGCTGAGTTTCTGAGGGTGCTAACCAACCGAAACTCAGTGAAAGTATAGCCGCCTGTATCGTCCAAGGTTTTCCACAGTTTCCCTTGGTCCTCGTGCGAATGCGATACAGTAGTGCATTAGGAAAGAGTGGCTGTGGGCAACACTCGAGGGGGGAACTCCAGGAATTTTAAAGTGACATCAAGAAACATCAAGAAACCATAGAAAAGTGCAGTGGGGAAGTGGGGATAAAAAGGGAATGGGTCGTAAAAACCCGCAAGGGTATACGCAGGAACAATAATATAAAAAAAAAAAAAAATATATAAAATTCTTCTGGTTTGTGATATTTTTTTTCACTTTGAAGTGAAAAATATAAATAAAAATGTCCATTTATATAAAATAATTCAAAATTCTGCTCGTTTGTAATATTTTTTTCACATTTATGGCAAAAATACAAATAACAACGTCCATTCATATGAAATATTTCAAAAATTTTCTCGTTCGTGATATTTTTTGACATTTATGTAAAAAATGAAAATAAAAATGTACATTTATATAAAATAATTCAAAATTCCTTCCGTTTGTGATATTTTTTCACATTTATGTCAAAAATACAAATAAAAACGTCCATTTATATGGAATGATTCAAAAATTTTCTCGTTTGTGATATTTTTTGACATTTCTGTAAAAAATACAGATAAAAATGTTCACTTATATATAAAAACAAAAAAATTCTTCCTTTTCGTGATACTTTTTGTTGTGATCAAATTATTTTGCGATATTTTAAGCGAGTGATACTACGTCGCGTCACCAAATTCTGGAATAATAAATGTGTAACTTACTTGACTGGGGATTACATTGGGTGAAAGGATCGCCGACGAATCCTTGAACACAAACGCACATTGGCGTGTGGCTGATGACTCTGCATTCGGTATTTGAGCCGCAAGAGCCTGGGCATGGATCACGGCATTTTTGATTGATGCAGGCCAAGCTGGTCGAGCATTCGCTGTTGCTGACACACTCGGGTCTGCAGTTTGGTGGTGAACCGATGAATTCGGGATAACAAGAGCACGAGAATGATTCGCCATTGACACGACATTCGGCGTTTGGTCCGCAGGGCGAAGACGCGCATGGATTGGTTGGTGGTTTTTCGGTTTCTTTGGCTGCAGAAAAAAAAAATCAAAAATTTTGAGAATTTTTCAAAATTTACGTTTTTTTCTGTTTTTTTTTGTTGTTTTTTTTACTCACGTCTAGGGAAACACGCGACGAATGGATCGCCCATGAGATCGCCGAGGCAAACGCACAGGGGGTTGTGATTGACGACGTTGCATTGGGCCCGAATTCCGCAGGTTCCAGGACAAGGATCGATGCATTTTTGATTGCTGCATGCCATGTTGGACGCGCAGTCGGAGGAAATGATGCACTCGGGACGACAGTTTGGCGGGGAACCGAGATAATCGGGAATGCAAGAGCATACGGCTTGGCCATTGATTTTTCGGCACTGACTGTTGGATCCGCATGGCGATGGATTGCAAGGATCGGACGTCGGAGGTTCTAAACGACAAAAAAACAATTTTATCTTAAATCTAGTTGAGAATTTATGGATTTTTGAGCCTCCAAGGATACTCGGGGTCCTGGGGACCCAGGAAAAATAGAAACGCACGTTGGAACTCTTGGTTTTTTGAAAATTTATGAGTTTTCGTCACGAGGCGCTGAATTATTATTATTTTTTCTCTAAATATGACTCGTTGTCTTCAATTCCGTCCTAATTAAATGTCAATACGTTGATTAGTATTAAAATGGCGTTGGAACGAAAAAAAAACAGATTTTGAAACTTTTTTCAGTGGATTTGGCAATTTTTTAGGAAAAATCTTGTATTTTTCAATTTTCTGAACATCGCAATCGACAGCCCGAGTCGCTGAATTATTTTTGATTTTCTTTCCTCATGAATTATTTTTTTCTTCGAAAAATATGTCTCGTTATGTTTAATTCCGCCCTAATTAGATGTCAATACGTTAATTAGTATTAAAATGGCATTAGAACGAAAAAAAAACAGATTTTGAAAATTTCTTCAGTGAATTTGACAATTTTTTGGGAAAAATCTTGTATTTTTCGATTTTCTGATCATCGTAATCGATGGCCCAGGACTCGCGACCTCTAAAAAGTGCCCGACGAGTTTCAAATCCTCACAAATGTCGATGAGACGAAACGTTTCCAAAATGCAAAGTTTAACATTCACACCCATGGCGTGAAATAATCTTCAATTATTGTTGGGACGTACCTTGCAATTGGGAACAAACGACAAAGGCATTGCCGGTCATTCCACGTGGACAATTGCAGACTGGAACGTGATTGATGACGCTGCAAAGAGCGTTTTGTCCGCATGTACCGTCGCAAGGATCTCTGCATTTGTTTCTTATGCAAGCTCGATCGCGAGGGCAGTCTGGATTGAGAACGCACTCGGGTCGACAACCGACGTAAGGATTTCCTTGATATTCGGGGATGCAGATGCATTGGCCGTTTTGGCATTGAGTATTCGAGCCACATTGGTCGCAGGGATTGGCCGGTTTCGGTTGTTCAGCTGTGAAGGAAAAATTAAATTTTTATCCCCAATTAATAAATTAATAAATTAATAAATTATAATATATTTTATTTAATTAATAATTAATTAATTAATTAATAAAAAATTAACAAATTATGATAAAATAAATTAAAATATAATAATACATTAATAAAATAAAAAATTAATTAATAAAATAAAATAAAAAGTTGAAAATCGATAATTTTTGGTTGAAAATCGAGACAAAATCTCACGTTCTATGACGGCGAAGCAACGAGTGAAGGGGTCGCCGGTGAATCTCTCGGGACACGTGCACATTGGCGTGTGATTGACGACCGTGCAACGAGCACTCGATCCGCAAGAGCCGAGACAAGGATCTCGACACTTGGATCGTAAGCAGGCGAGATTGCTCGAGCAATCGGCGTTGATGGTGCATTCGGGTCGACAATTCGGTGGTGAACCGATGAACGTGGGGCTGCACGCGCAAGAGGCTTGTCCGTTTGCATTTTGACATTCCGAGTTCGGGCCACAGGGCGATGGCAGACAAGGATTTCGTGTTTCGTCCTGATTCGGTTGAGCTATGAAAAAAAAAAAAACAAATTCAAAGATGACAAAAAGACTTTATTCATTCGAAATGTTTTATCAACGTTTTTGGCATCGAAACTAAAAGTTTTCGACTATGAAGAAAATTTTTCTGACGTTCAGAATTCCGAAATATTTAATTTGCAATTTTTCATTTTCCCCATCCAAACGCGTGGGATCCAAGTCACGGTTCGTTAAAAAGTTGCGAAAATCGAGTCGCAAAGAAAAATGTATTTAGGATTTTTTTTGCAGACAGCCAGAAAGGCTGGGAGCCGAAATTTTTTAAGAAAAATCCTAAACACACTTTTTTGCGACTCGTAAACGAAGCGCGACTTGAATTTCACGCGTTTGGATGTGAAAAGTGGAAAATTGGAAACGAAATATCTCAAATTCTTGTCGTCGGACAATTTTTTCTTCATCGAAGAAAATTTTTGGTTTTGGTGCCAAGAATGTTGATACAAAATTATTGAAGAATTCTGAGCAATGTAATTTTGTGATAGTGAATTATTTTCGAGTTTCCAAATTGACGCAGAGGAAAAAATTCAAGGAGAAAAACTCACTGGTCACTTCGAAGCAGTTGACGAATGGTTCGCCGGTGTAACCGTCCCTGCATGAGCATATGGGGCTGTGGTTGATGACCTCGCACCGCGAGTTAATGCCGCAAGTGCCAGGACAAGGATCGGCACATTTGCGATTGATGCAAGCCCGATTGTTCGGACATTCGGAGCTCGTGGTACATTCGGGGCGACAGGCCGGCGGACTGCCCATGAAATCAGGGAGACAAGTGCAAACTCCTTGATCGTTTACGACTCTGCATTGGCTGTTGGGTCCGCAGGGCGATGGAGAACAAGGATTTCGTTTCTCTGGCTCGTCGTCTGTCGCAATAAAATGCAGAATTGAAATTTTTTTTTTTGTACTTTTCGTTTTTTTTGGTTTTTTTTTGTAATTTTCGTTTTTTTTTGGTTTTTTTTTGTAATTTTCGTTTTCAAAATTCATGACACATATTTTAAAAAAATTTTACATGATTTTATAAATTTCTTTGTATTTTCGTTGTATTTTTTGTAATTTTCGTTTTCGGGACATTTTAATCCACAATAACATCCGGAATTATGAATAAAAAAATTTAGACAGTCTTTCCGGAGCGAGAATGAAATTTTTAAATTTTTTTCTTGTTTTTAATGAATTTTTTTCTCATTAAATGTCAAAAAGAGTGTAAAAAAGGCCGGACGAGCCGGCTACGAAATTTTTTTCTTACCAGGCCTGAAGGCGTTGCAATAAGTGAATGGATCGCCGGTGTGTCCGGGATAACAATTGCACATTGCGAGATGGTTGAGAACGTGGCATTCGGCGTTGAGGCCGCACGTGCCGGGACAAGGATCTTTGCATTTTGAATTGATGCAGGCCTGGGCGGATGGGCAATCGGAATTGATGAGACATTCGGGTCGACAGCCTTCGTAGGGATTTCCAATGTGATCGGGGCTGCAGGTGCAGGATCCTGCGCCATTTTGTTCCTTGCAAATGGCGTTGGGGCCGCAGGGCGACGGGGAACAGGGCGTCGTCGGTTCCATCGGCAAAGGCTCGACTGCACAAAAAGTTCGTTGTCAAGGAAATTGTAAAAAATTTCGAAAAAATAGGGAAAAAATGATTTTTACTCACTTTCTCGGAAAATACACTGCGTGAACGGGTCCCCGGTGTAACCGCTCATGCAAGTGCACATTGGCGTGTGACTGACAACGTGACAATTTGCATTCGAGCCACAAGCATTGGCGCACGGATTTTTGCATTTTTTATTTATGCAAGCCGATTGACTGGGACAGTCGCTGTTGCTGACGCATTCGGGACGACAGTTTGGCGGCGATCCGATAAATTCAGAGAGACAGGAACAGGAAGGAGCGTCATTATTAACGAGACATTGTGAATTCGGGCCGCAGGGCGATGGTTCGCAGGGATTTCGTGTTGGCGGCGTGTCCACTAGAGCTTTTCAAAAAAACAAATAATTAATAAAATGAAAATTCCAACAGAATTTATATTTTTTTAGTCACAAAGTTTATTCAAGATTCTTCGATAATTTTGTATGAAAATTCTTGACCCAAAACCCAAAAATTGTCTCCTGTAAAGAAAAATTCTCCGACGTCAAGAATTCGAGATATTTAATTTCCAATTTTTAACTTTTCCCATCAAAACGCGTGAAATTCGGTCGCGTTTCGTTCATGAGTCGCAAAAAAATGTGTTTAGGATTTTTCTTAAAAAATTTCGGCTCCCAGCCTTTCTGGCTGTCTGCAAAAAAAAATCCTAAATACATTTTTCTTTGCGACTCGATTTTTGTAACTTTTTAACGAAACGTGACTTGAATTTCACGCGTTTGCGAAGCTTTTCAAAAAACAAATAATTAATAAAATGAAAATTTCAACAGAATCTAGATTTCTTTAATCACAAAAGTTTATTCAAGATTCTTCGATAATTTTGTATGAAAATTCTTGACCCAAAACCCAAAAATTGTCTCCTGTAAAGAAAAATTCTCCGACGTCAAGAATTCAAGATATTTAATTTCCAATTTTTAACTTTGCCCATCAAAACGCGTGTAAATTCGAGTCGCGTTTCGTTTATGAGTCGCAAAAAAATGTGTTTAGGATTTTTCTTAAAAAATTTCGGCTCCCAGCCTTTCTGGCTGTCTGCAAAAAAAATCCTAAATACATTTTTCTTTGCAACTCGATTTTCGCAACTTTTTAACGAAACGTGAATTTACACGCGTTTGGATTGGGAAAACGAAAAATTGCAAATGAAATATTCCGAAATTCTAAACGCGGAAAATTTTCTTCATGGGAAAAAACTGAAATTTTGGAAGGAACAAAGAGAATTCGGATTTTGCTTACTTTTGGGAATGCAACGAACAAACGGATCGCCCTCGAATCCAGCAGGGCAACTGCATATGGGGCTGTGACCAACGACAGCACATTGTGCTCTCAAGCCACAAGATCCTGGGCATGGATCGATGCACCTTTGATTGCTGCATGCCTCGTTTTGCGGACAATCTGTACTGACGACACACTCGGGTCTGCAGCTCGGTGGACTTCCCGAGAAGCCTCGTATGCAGGAACAAACTCCTTGGCCATTTATCGGACGGCACTCGCTGTTTGGACCGCAGGGCGATGGATTGCACGGACTTTCTGGCTGGATGTCTGATGAATAATTGAACCTTTTTATATTTCGTCGGAATTACATCGATCGGATCGATCGTACAATTTATTTATTCATTTTTTTAATTTTTATTCATTTTATTAATTTTTTTGTTCATTTTTTTGCGTTTTCTTGTTTTCAAAAATGTTTTTTACACAATTTATTTTATTGTTTTTGTTCTTTTTTTTTACTGTTTAGGAAAAAGAGAAAAAAAAAGTGTAAAGCGTACCTTGAACGGGTGTGCAGAGGCTGAAGGCGTTTCCGGTCATGCCGGGAGGGCAACTGCACATTGGAACGTGATTGATAACGGTGCATTGTGCATTGGCTGCACATGCATTCGGGCAGGGATCGTTGCATTTGTTTCGAAGGCAAGCTCGGTCTCTGGGGCAATCGGTATTAAGGACACATTCGGGACGACATCCGGCGTAAGGGTTTCCTTGGAACTCGGGCATGCAAGTGCAGCTTCCGTCCTCGCAAATTGCATTGGAGCCGCAAGGCGAGGGATTGCATTTGTCTTTCGGTGGTTCCGGACCTGGGTCGATGTTTAAAATGAAAAAACGCACGTGATGGGTCGCGAGAAACAGGAAATTGTGGTCGGGCACGTCGATTTTTTTAAATTTCCATTATTTTTCCTGGATTTTAGGCTGATGGAAAAATTGTAAGAAAAAAAAACAAAGAAAAATCGGTTTTTCTTACGTCTTATTGGCGAACAATACTGGAACGGATTTCCCTCGTATCCGTCGGGACAAGAGCACGAGGGAATGTGATTGAGGACCGAGCAACGACTCTCGGCGCCGCAAGCACCGAGGCATGGATCTCGACACTTTTCATTGATGCAAGCCTCGTTGCCTGGGCATTCCGAGTGGATTGTGCACTCAGGACGACAATTTGGTGGTTGGCCTAAATATCCTTCTTGGCAAGTGCAAGCTGGTGAGCCGTTGACGTTTCTACAATAAGAGAAACTGCCGCAGGGCGAGGGTGCGCAAGGGTCTCTTTGGACATCGTCGTCGATGGGTCTCGCTGGAAAAGTGTGAAAATAGCAACAAAAAAAAAAAAAAAAAAATGGGACAATGAGAAAAAAAAATGGAAAAAATTGCATAATAGTCGAAATTTTGGGTGAATTTTGGTTTTTTTCGGTGAAAATTCTTACGTGGAATGAGGGCGCATCTGGTGAATGGATCTCCGCTGTATCCGGACACGCAGGAGCAAATGGGACTGTGATTGACGACGATACACTCGGTATTGAGTCCGCAGGGTCTCGGGCACGGATTAACGCACTTTTGGTTCTCGCAAACGAGATTCGCAGGGCATTCGGCACTGGCGATGCATTCGGGTCGACATCCCGGTGGGCTGCCGATATAATTCGGTAGACAAGTGCACACACCTTGTCCGTTTATGTTTCGGCACTCGCTATTGGGTCCGCAGGGTGACGGGTTACAGGGATTCTCGTCATCGTTCGGGTCTAGATTTTTGTTTTAAAACGAGGATTATACAGTGAAATTTGTCGGTGACGTTTTTCATAAATGTTTCAAGGAATTTTTATTTTTCTTTCGTGCGAATAAAAATCAAGGGCCGTGTTACTATCACAAAATTACTTTATTCAGGATTCCTCAATAATTTCGTATCGATATTCTTGACACAAAATCTAAAAATTTTGTCCTATGAAGAAAAATTTTCTGACGTCAAGAATTTGATATATTCAATTTCCAATTTTTAACTTTTCCCATCCAAACGCGTGAAATTCGAGTCGCGTTTCGTTTATGAGTCGCAAAAAAATGTGTTGAGGATTTTTCTAAAAAAATTTCGGCTCACAGGCTTTCTGGCTGTCTGCAAAAAAAATCCTAAATACATTTTTCTTTGCGACTCGATTTTTGCGACTTTTTAACGAAACGTGAATTTGAACGCGTTTGGATGGGGAAAATGAATAATTAAAAAAGAAATATCTCAAATTCTAAACGTCAGAACATTTTTCTTCATAGAAAAAAACTTTTAGTATCGATGCCAAGAAAGTTTAAACGAAATTTTGAAAGAAGCCTAAATAAAGGCGTTTTGTGATTAAAAGAAAACTGGATGAAAAATTGTGACGAAATTTTTGGCTATAAAATACGATCCTGAAGGGAAATTCACAAGGATAACAATTCTCGGTCGATTATCCCGTGAATGTGATGTTTTTTTAGTAAAACTTACACTTTTGTGGTCTCAGTTGATTACACGAGGTGAACGGATCGCCGGTATATCCGGGTATACAAGTGCAGGAGGGTGCGTGATTGATAGCGACGCATTCGGCATAATCGGCACAAGCGCCGGGGCAAGGATCGCGACATTTCGATCTGAGGCAACTCTGATGGGACGGACAATCCGAATTAATGAGGCATTCCGGTCTACAACCCTCGTAGGGATTGCCAATGTAATCAGCGAGACAGGTGCACGAGCCAGCTCCGTTGGACTCTTTGCACAGGGCATTAGGGCCACAGGGCGTGGGCTCACAGGGCGATAAGGATTCTCCTTGTCCGGGTGCGACTATAAAACATTCAGTTGATTTCATTATCTGCTGCTGCTGCGGTTGCACCATCACAAAACGCTGACGCGACAAAATATCACAAGCATGTGATGCTACGTACAAAAAATATCGCAAAATTCACATCACCATTAAAAAATATCACAATTTTGTTGGGACAAAAATTTCACAAAAAATTGTGATATTTTTTGTAACAAAAATTTCACAAAATTGTGATATTTTTGTAACAAAAATTTCACAAAATTGTGATATTTTTGTGACAAAATTGTGATAATTTTTGTGACAAAATTGTGATAATTTTTGTGACAAAATTGTGATGATTTTTGTGACAAAATTGTGAGGATTTTTGTGACAAAATTGTGATGATTTTTGTGACAAAATTGTGATAATTTTTGTGACAAAAAATTCACAAAAAATGTGATAATTTTTGTGACAAAAATTGCACAAAAAATTGTGATATTTTTGTGACAAAAATTTCACAAAAAATTATGATTTTTTTTTGTGTTGAGTATTTTTGCAGGATATTTTTGTTTGTGATGTGATGACGTAAAACTCATGAAAAAAATCGTATTTTCTTAGATTTAAATTGCGACGAAGCGAAGCGATAAAATACATGCAAAAACAAAGTTTTATGGATAAATAATCGATGCAAATTGGCGGAATGCGATAGCGATACATTTTTTGAATGAAAGATAGAATAAAAATCTTACATTGCATCGGAAGACACTGGGTGAAGGGATCACCGGTGTAAGAATCGATGCACATGCAAATTGGTGTGTGACTGACGACGCGACAATTGGCATTCGATCCGCACGCATTAACGCACGGATCCCTACATTTATCTTTGACACACGCCTGATGGGTGGGACATTCGGAATTGGAGACACACTCGGGGCGACAATTTGGTGGAATTCCTACGTAATCGGCGAGGCACGAACACGATGGGGTTTCGTTGATTAATTCACATCGGGCGTAAGGGCCGCAGGGCGAGGGTTGGCAGGGGTTCAATGGCTTCGGTGGATTTTCCGCTGTGGGAGAAATTCAAGTGATTTTTTAAATATTTTAAACGTGTCCAGGGTCAGGGATGAAATTTGAGTTTTTGCAGTTTCACAAAATGCGACGTGGATGAGGTTTTTCTGCTGAAATTTTCATGATAAAATGGCAGTTTTTTTTATAGTTTCTGGATTTTAATGGTGCGAAAATATTTTTGTATGGTTTTTTGGGTCTAAAACGCTTACGCATTGGACTGCAAGCTGCAAATGGGTTTCCGGTGAATCGAGCAGGACACGAACATATGGGATTGTGATTGACCACTTGGCACATGGCTCTGAGGCCACAAGTGCCTGGGCAAGGATCTCTGCAACGTTGATTGACGCAGGCTTCGTTGCTGGGGCAATCGGAGCTTACGAGACACTCGGGCCTGCAGGAAGGTGGAGTGCCGAGGAATTCGGGTGCACAGGTGCATACGGCTTGGTCGTTGACTTGGCGACACAGACTGTTGGGTCCGCAGGGCGACGGGACGCAGGGTTTGCTTTGCGGTTGGTCTGGAGGGGGGGAAAAAAACAGAAAAGATAAAAAATCAGGTACGGAGAGAGTTTTTTTTAAGAAATTAAAAAAAAAATCCTGAAAATCGTTCGTTTTGTAGGGAAACAAAGAAAAAGTACCTCGGACGGGCTGACACGAAAACAGAGCGTTGCCAGCCATGCCAGGAAGGCACGTGCACATTGGGACGTGATTGAAAACGTTGCACTGTGCGTTATCGCCGCAAGTGCCGGGACAAGGATCGACGCATTTGTTACGAACGCAAGCTTTGTCGCTGGGACATTCGTTGTTGATGACACACTCTGGACGACATCCTGAGTAGGGATCGCCAAAGGTTCCTGGATTGCAGGTACAAGCCCCGCTGTCGCATCGGGCGTTTGGTCCACAGGGCGAAGGGTTGCAAGGGTCGTCGGGTACGGTTGGTCGTACGTCTGAAAGTCAAAGAAACGCATAATAAAATAAAGCCCGAGGGACGGAAGTGGCAAATTTTTTCGCAATAGGATCGATTCTTTGAGATTCATGTGATTTTTTATGGTGGGCCGAATCTTATGGGGCTTTTTTCGTCCCGCCACTTGTCTCTCACGAATTTGGAGAGAAAAAAATCTGAAAAATCTCAAAAAACTCTCCATCGATTCTACTTTATCAAAATTTGCGAAAAAAACGTTGTCCCCGGGGTCAAAATGACCCCAAGGATCTTTCTGGAGGGTGAAACTTACCTGGTTGGAATTGGCACGAGGAGAAAGGATCGCCGGTGTAACTTTGAAGGCACGAGCACATGGGCACATGATTGTAAACGTTACAAATAGCATTTAAGCCGCAAGAGCCGGGACAGGGATCCCGACACTTTTCGCGAATGCAGGCACGGTTGCTCGGGCACTCGGAATTAATGGAACACTCGGGACGACAATTGGGAGGAGTTCCCTGATAACCGGAGGAACATGAACAGGCCGGAGTGCCGTTGACGTCGCGACACTCGGCGTTAGGGCCGCAGGGCGAAGGAGCGCATGGATTGTTGTCCATTAAAATGGGTGGTGCTGAAAAAAAAGAAAAAAAAAACGTCAAATTCAAGCAAAACTCATAAAATCTCGTTCGGGTGAAATTTTTGTCGAAGAAAAATCTCACATGGGGCCCGGAAACATCGAGTAAACGGATCTCCGGTTAATCCAGGTTTGCAGCTGCAAATTGGGCTGTGGTTGAGGACGCGGCAGTCGGCTTGAGAGCCGCAAGGACGTGGACAAGGATCAACGCATTTTTGATTGACGCAGGCGAGAGTCGTTGAGCAATCGGCGCTCGTGACGCATTCGGGTCGACATCCCGGTGGACTTCCTTGGTATCCTGGCAAGCAGGAGCAAACGGCTTGGCCATTGGAGTTTCTGCATTGGCTGTAAGGACCGCAAGGCGAAGATCGGCAGGGATCGGTGTTTTCTTCATTGACGGCTGCTCGAGAAAATAGATGGAAAGGTAAAAATTCTGCGGGGAACAAAACTCGATGATCGCGGCGAGGAAAAAAACGCTGTTGCGTTTTCTCACCTGGTTCCCTCAGAGGATTGCAACTGCGGAAAGGATCTCCGGTGTATCTCTCGAAACAAGTGCAAGTGGCTTGATGATTGATGACTCGGCATTGGGCATTTTGGCCGCAAGTGCCGGGACAAGGATCTCGGCACTTGGCATTAATACAGGCGAGATTGGCCGAGCAATCGGAATTCAGAACACATTCCGGTCTGCAACCCTCGTAAGGATTGCCGATGTAGCCGGGGCTGCAGGTGCACGAGCCTGCGTTGTTTTGTACGCGGCAAAGTGCATTGGAGCCACAGGGTGAAGGCGTGCAAGGATCAACGGGCAGGGAAGGAGGATCGACTGCGAAAAACGAATAAAAACGTTGATAATTTTTCGTCAAGACGAAACGCAAAAAAAAATATTCAAGTTCGCGTCGTTGAAATGCAACGCAAACTCATTATCCTTAAAAACAGACCGTGTAAAATATTGTACAGTATTTGTCAACAAATTTGAACACCAAATTTACGAATTAATTAATAAAATTATTAATTACTTAATAATTAATTAATTATTATTAAATAATTATTAAGTCATTAATAATTTTATTAATTAATTCGTAAATTTGGTGTTCAAATTTTTTAATTAATCAAATTATTAATTGATTAATAATTAATAAATAATTAATTAATTAATTAATGATTAATAAGGAATGAAATTTTTCGTTGCACCCTATTGATGCAAATTTCATTATCATACGCTGAAGTTTTCTCCTGAGAAAAATCTTACATCGTTGGACTTGACATCCTGTGAACGGATCTCCGGTGTATCCGGAGTTGCAGAGACACATTGCGGTATGGCTGACGACGTGGCATTGAGTATTTTGTCCGCAAGCTCCGGCGCAGGGATCTTGACACTTTTGTCGGATGCAAGCGAGTCGCGATGTGCAGTCGTCGTTGCTGGTGCACTCGGGTCGACAGTTTGGAGGGGTTCCGATGAATTCGGGCAAACAGGAACACGAGGGTGAATCGTTGACTTGGCGACATTGAGCGTTTGGTCCGCAAGGCGATGGCTGGCAAGGGTTTACCGGTACCGGAGGCGTTTCGGCTTTGGAGTTGAAAAAAATGAACAAACCGATGAGAAATTACGGGTTTTTGGGATTTTATTAACGGGATTTCTACGGGGCTAAATTTCTTACGGATCCGTGCGCAGTACGTGAAGGGATCTCCGGTCATTCCTTGAGGACAACTACAAATTGCTTTGTGACTGATGACTCTGCACTGCGAAGCGATTCCGCACTTTCCGAGGCAGGGATCGACGCACTTTTGGTTGTTGCAGGCCTGGTTGGGCGCGCAGTCTGAACTGACGACACATTCGGGTCGACAACTCGGTGGGGAACCGATAAAGCCGTTTATGCAGGAACAAGTCGCGTGGCCGTTGTTTTTTCGGCATTGGCTGTTGGGTCCGCAAGGGGAAGGATTGCAAGGATCTTGTTCAGGTGCATCTGAAAGGATTTAATTAAGGCGATGCTGAAAATTTCTCATTTTCCAAACAAAAGTGGACGGAATTGATTTTCTAATCGCTGAGTCGTACCTCGAACGGGAGAGCAGAATATGAAGGCATTTCCGGTCATACTGGGCGGGCAACTGCAGATTGGAATGTGTTTGTAAATATCGCAGATGGCGTTTTGTCCGCAAGTGCCTGGGCAAGGATCACGGCATTTGTTTTGATAGCAGGCTTGGTTGGTAGGACAATCGTTGTTGATGACGCATTCGGGACGACATCCGGCGTACGGATCGCCGTAATATTCGGCCTGGCAAGTACAAACACCATCGCGACAATCTGCGTTGGCTCCGCAGGGGGCAAGAGCGCAAGGATCTTGTACAGGATCACGCGGAGCTGTTTTGATGATGGAGGCAAAATTAGTGATGACTGCGATATTTTTCGGACCCGCCGATTTCTTTTTTGTGAAGGTAAAAATGGAGATTCTTACGTTCAGGCTTCGGGAAACAATTGTCGAAGGGATTTCCGGTGTATCCGTCAGGACATGTGCAGGTTGGTGTATGATTCACGACTTCGCATCTGGCCATAAAACCGCAGGAGCCTGGACAAGGATCACGACATTTTTCCCGCATGCAGGCCAAGTTGCTCGGGCATTCGGCGTTGATTGTACATTCCGGACGACAGTTCGGCGGACTTCCGGCGTAATCGGGGCGGCATGAACACGATGGGAGACCGCGAATGTCGCGGCATTCGGAATTGGCTCCACAGGGCGATGGCGTGCAGGGATCACGAGGAACGTCACTCACATCCGGTTGCGAGGCTGCGATAAAGAGGAAATATGAGATATTGGAAAAAAGCCGAATTTCCGGGCGTTTTCGGCTGGACCTGAAAACTCACTCGGCATGCTGAAACATCTGGTGAAAGGATCGCCCGTAAATCCACGTTGACAGCTGCAGAGAGGCGAATGATTGATGACGCGACAATCGGCATTCAGCCCGCAGGACGCTGGACAAGGATCGACGCATTTCTGGGCCACGCAAGCCTTGTCCGAAGGACATTCCGAACTGGAGACACATTCGGGTCGACAAGCGGGCGGACTGCCGACGTAGGTTGGCAGGCAGGAACAAACAGCGACGCCGTTTATTGTTCGGCATTGACTGTTCGGGCCGCAGGGAGATTTGGCGCAAGGTTCTTCGCGTTCGGGTTCGTCTACTGAATTTCGGATAGAAAACAACCGTCAAAATGAGTCTATTTTGTTCGGTGCAGGAAAGTCCTGAACATTCTTAAGATTTTCTTACGGCTGGGTTGCTTGAAAGCGCAGAAACGATACGGATCCCCGGAATACGTGGGAAGGCAGTTGCACGTGGCCAAATGATTGATGACTTGACACTCGGCATTTGTTCCGCAAGTTCCGGGACAAGGATCAATGCACTTGGAGTTGACACACGCGCGGTTGGACGAGCAATCGGAATTGAGGGTGCATTCGGGTCGACAACTCTCATAAGGATTGCCGAAGTAACCTTCGATGCAGGAGCAAGCGCCGGCGTTGTTACGCTCGTTGCAAACGGCGTTGGAGCCGCAAGGACTCGGCAGGCACGGCGAAACTTTTTCCGGTTGTTGATCGTTTGCTATTGACATTTTTTTTTGCAATATAAAAATGGAGATTTCTCGGGATTGGCTGAACGAATTTCCTTCCAACGGAGATCATTGGAAAGATTGAAAGACGTAGAAAACTTTAATCGATTTAGCGATTTAGTGAAAAAATTATGGGGGCTGGTTTAGCTTACGTGGAACAAGGATGCACTGGACGAATGCGTTTCCGGTGTAGCCAGTTGAGCAGTAGCACATTGGCGTATGGCTGACGACGCGACATTCGGCATTCGCGCCGCAAGAGCCTGGGCATGGATCTTGGCATTTCTGATTGATGCAGGCGAGATGAGCCGAACATTCAGAGTTGCTGGCGCACTCGGGTCTGCAGTTTGGTGGAGAGCCAATGAATTCCGGTGAGCAGGAACAAGATGGTGAATCGCCGGCGACTCGGCATTGAGCGTTCGGTCCACAGGGTGACGGTTGGCACGGATTAATTGGAGTTGGTGGAGATTCCGCTGCGTATTTTTGACGCATGATTAACTTCTGGCACTTGAGCATGTCGTTGGTGATTCAAATGAAAAGAGGAAGGATTTTCTTACGCATTGGGATGCACCGGACGAAGGGATCACCGGTGAAACGTTCAGGACAGCTGCACAGTGGATTGTGATTGATGACTTGGCAACGAGCGCGAATGCCGCAAGTTCCAGGACATGGATCAGTGCATTTTTGATTGCTGCAAGCTTGACTAGGTGGACAATCCGAACTGACGATGCACTCGGGTCTGCAGGTTGGAGGACTCCCGAGATATCCGAGGACGCACGTGCACACAGCGACTCCGTTGTTGTTTCGGCACTGACTGTTTGGTCCACAAGGCGATGGGTCGCAAGGCGTTGTGACTTCGGGCGCTGTTCATTGAGATTAATTTAATCCTCGTCAGCTAACGATTGCTTTGAGCAAGCGGTGAAGCTAATGATGGATCGTTCGTTTCTTTCGCAATTTTGAAAGTTTTGAACAGAATCTTTCAAAATTCATGGGCCCATCCGCAATTATACATTTTTAATGACAATTTCATGGAAAATATTTACGACTTGGCCCGGACACGAATGACCCATCGTCAGCGATTGAGGATCAACTTTCTAAACGCTGTTTTCTCGTGGTCTTACCTCTGGATGGTGCGCAGAAGACGAAGGCGTTGCCCTCGGTTCCCGGTGGGCAATTGCACATTGGAATGTGATTGATAACGTTGCACACTGCGTTATTGGCACACGTGCCGGGGCATGGATCTGTGCACTTGTTTCTTGTGCAGGCCAAGTTCCGTGCGCAGTCGTTGTTGATCACGCACTCGGGACGGCAACCTGAGTAAGGGTCGCCAAAGTATTCGGCCAAACAGGTGCACGCGCCGTTATCACAACGTGCGTTAGCGCCGCAGGGTGATCGAGCACATGGATCCTTTTCGACTGGATCGGCTGGGGTAGGGAAAACAAAGGAGAATAATAGAAATTTGACTATCGTCAGGATTTGCGAGGAATAAGAGGCAACTGGACATCTCTACGGAACTTACAGGCAACGGGTTTCCTGATGCATTGTTCGAATGGATCACCGGTGTAGCCTTCGGGACAAGAACAAACCGGAGTGTGATTAATGACCGAGCAAATTGCTTCAAAGCCGCAAGATCCTGGACAAGGGTCAGCGCAACGTTCTCGCATGCAGGCGCGATTGCTTGGACACTCGGCATTGATGGTACACTCGGGGCGACAGTTCGGTGGGCTGCCGAAATAATTAGGTGCGCAAGTGCAAGACGAAGAGTCGCCGACTGCACGGCACAGAGAATTGGCGCCGCAGGGCGAAGGGCTGCAGGGATCGCGAGGCAACGAAGGTGGAAGGTTTGGAATGGCTGAGAAACCAAAAAAGATATATGAGCATGAAAAATTAACTAAAAGAAACGAGCAGTTGCTTGTGGGATTGGATATCGACGTACCTTCAACGAAGAAGCAACCCGTGAATGGATCACCGGTATAAGTATTTTTGCAGGAACAAATTGGGCTGTGGTTAACGACCCTGCAATTGGCATTAACGCCACAACTCGATGGGCAAGGATCCTGACACTTCTGATTGATACAAGCGCGATTTGTAGGACATTCGGAGCTGGTGAGGCATTCGGGACGACAACTTGGTGGACTTCCGATGTATCCGGTGCGACAGGAACAAACTGCTTGTTTTTCGTTCACTCGGCACTGGCTGTTTGGTCCACAAGGCGAAGGATCGCAAGGATCATTCACGACGCTCGGTTCACCTGTATTTTCCATTTGACGAGAAAAGCAACAAATTAGAAGATTTTCGGGGACATTGATCAGCGGTTTTCGTAATGGGAGAGTCAGAAGTACCAAACAATGTCGTGAGATGACAATAACGGAAGGGATCTCCGCTGTAACCCACACGACAGGTGCAGGACGGTCGATTGTTAATGACTTGACACTCTGCATTAGGCCCACATGTGCCGGGACATGGATCCTGGCACTTGGAGTTAATGCAAGCAAGGTTTGATGGACAGTCCGAATTTCCGATGCATTCTGGTCGGCAATTCTCGTAAGGATTTCCAATGTACTCGGGCAAGCAGGTGCAGGATCCAACGCCGTTTTGTTCGCGACAGATTGCATTGGAACCGCAGGGCGTAGGATTGCAAGGACTCAGGTTTTCTTCCGGTTGGTCTGTCAAAGAAAATGTCGTTGAGCAGAAACGTGGCAGACACGATGGTCATCGAGGTTTATAACCGAATTCTTACTCTGGACAAAAGTGCATCCTGTGAATGGATCACCGCCGTAGTTTTGGAGGCAGACGCACATCGGAGTGTGGCTGACGACTCGGCAATCCGTGTTCGAGCCGCAGGCGCCGATGCAAGGATCTCTACACTTTTGATTGACGCAAGCCTGATTACTTGGACATTCAGAGTTGCTGGTACATTCGGGTCTGCAATTTGGTGGCGAGCCAATGTATTCCGGATTGCAAGAGCAAGATGGAATGCTGTTGATGACTTGGCACTGAGCGTATGGTCCACAAGGCGAAGGTTGACAAGGATTTACGAAGATCTCAGGCTCTTTTGCTACGATTGAGAAAATATTTTTGGTTGAATTTTGTTTCTTTACTTTTTCCTGTTGTTGATAAACGACCTGGAATGGGCTCTTACGTTTTGGTTCACATCGGGAGAACGGATCACCCGTAAGATCTCCAGGACAACTGCATATTGGATTGTGATTGATGACTTGGCAGTTGGCATTCAATCCGCAAGCACCGATGCAAGGATCAATGCATTTTTGATTGGAGCATGCTTCGTTCCTGGTGCAGTCAGAACTAACGACGCACTCGGGACGACATGTTGGTGGTGAGCCAATATAGCCTTCAACGCAGGAACATACGGCTTGGCCATTAATTTGGCGGCAACGACTGTTTGGACCGCAGGGGCTTGGATCGCAAGGATTTGGTACGACAGGATCTACGAGTCATTCGATGGAATAGAAAACATAAACGTAAGAATGTGTAAAAACGTACTCTGCATGGAAAGTTCATTTTGTTGAATGCCTACCTCTTCGTGGCATACACAGAACGAAGGCATTTCCGGTCATTCCTTCTGGGCAATTGCACATTGGTACGTGGTTGTAAACGTTACATACGGCCGATTGTCCACAAGTGCCGATGCAAGGGTCAATGCATTTGTTGCGTGAACATGCTCGGTTTTGAGGGCAATCATTGTTAAGTACACATTCCGGACGGCAGCCGCTATACGGATCGCCACGATACTCTTCGATGCATGTGCAAACTCCTTCATTGCATTCTGCATTTGGACCACATGGCGAGGGGTAGCATAAATCTCTCGGTGGTGGGACTGTGGTTGGTGGCAGAAGGTAACAATTTGTGAAGGGGTCACCGGTGTAATCATTTAGACAAGTACAAATAGGCGTGTGGTTGATGACTTCGCAGCGAGCGGAAATTCCGCAGGAGCCTAAACAGGGATCTTGACATTTTTGTTGGATGCAGGCCTTGTTGCTTGGACACTCCTGATTTATAGTACACTCGGCCCGGCAATTTGGGGGGCTACCGAGATAAGTGGGCAAACACGAGCAAGAAGCTGTCTCTCCGACTTGTCGGCATTCCGCGTTATTACCACAAGGTGATGGGAAACAAGGATTTTGCGATACAAGCGGGTCGCGATTGATACCTGAAAAAAAACGTAATGACAATTGTTGCCAATGTGATTTCGCACGATTTCAGCACTTTGCAAAGTCATTGCCGAAGCTCCTTACTTGGCATGGAGAAACATCTGGTAAAAGGATCTCCGGTAAACTGAGATTTGCAGGCGCATATTGGGCTGTGGTTGAGAACAACACAATTGGTGTTGATACCGCATGGCTTTGGGCAGGGGTTGACGCATTTTTGGTTGATGCATGCACGATCCGCAGGACACTCGGAACTGACGACACACTCGGGACGACAGGCTGGTGGGCTTCCGATATATTCGGGGCTACAGGAACAAACCGCTTGACCATTGATCACGCGGCATTGACTGTTGGGGCCGCAAGGTGATGGATTGCAGGGTTCCCTGATGGCAACTTTCTCGTCTGAGGATCATTGGATCCGTTAGAACATGTCGATTTATACAGAATTTTCCTAGATTGCGTCAAAAATTAAATGGACAATTCAATTTACCGGTTTGGATCAAATGACAATGACGGAATGGATCGCCGGTGTAATCTTGAACGCAAGTACATGTTGGCCGATGATTGACTACTTCGCAATTAGCGTTCTGTCCACAAGTACCAGGGCAAGGGTCCTGACACTTGGAACGTATACAGTCGAGATATGAAGGGCAATCGGAACTTAGAACACATTCGGGTCGACATCCTTCGTAAGGATTGCCGATATACTCGGGAGCGCAGGTACAGGATCCGACGCCGTTCTGCTCTCGGCAGACTGCGTTGGAGCCGCAGGGTGATGGCAAACACGGGGTAAGATGTTCATCAGCTGCGAAGGGAATTGAAATTAATGTTTCTCCGGACTTAATCACCAGAAGATTCATTCGCTGTTATTTGCTATTTTGCCTTACGTTGCTTGATGCTGCACTGCGTGAAGGGATCTCCTTGATAGCCACTCATGCAGACACACATTGGAGTGTGGCTGACAACACGACATTCAGCGTTGATGGCGCAAGAGCCAGGACAAGGATCTGCGCACTTGCGATTCAAACATGCACGATCGCTCGGACACTCGCTATTGCTTACACACTCTGGACGACAGTTTGGTGGGCTGCCAATGAATTCTGGGAGACAGGAACATGATGGCGAATTGTTTTTTACTTGACACTGTGCATTGGGGCCGCAAGGGGATGGTTGGCATGGGTCTATCGGTGTAGGAGGTGGCACGTCCGCTGGTGGAAACAAAATAAATTGAAGATAAAGCTTATTTTCTAGTGGATGCGATTACTTTTGAACTTTAGGCGAAATCCTCATTGTCAATAACGCGACAACGAACATTTTGCCTAAAGTTCCCGGAAATTTTTGGTATAGGCTGGCTCACAGGCAATAATGCATCGAACGAAAGGATCTCCTTCGAAACCTTCGGAGCAGCTGCAAATGGGATTGTGGTTGATGACCTGGCACTGTGCTCTGATGCCACAACTGCCTGGACAAGGATCTTGGCACTTTTGATTACTGCATGCTTGATTACTCGGGCAATCGGAACTAACGCTACACTCGGGTCTACACGAGGGTGGAGTTCCTAGGTATCCCTGGATGCAAGTGCAGACTGGTTGTTCGTTAATAGTACGGCATTGGCTGTTGGGTCCGCAAGGTGATGGATTGCAGGGGTTTTCTGGTGGTGTATCTGCGAGAAGCAATTCGTGACAAAACTTGTTGTCCTATTGGGATGGTGGTTGACGTCGATATAAATCAAAGATTAAAAACATTCATAACGTACCTCGGACCTGTGTACAAACGACAAAAGCATTGCCGGTCGTTCGGGCAGGACAACTGCACATTGGGATATGATTAAATACGTTGCAAATGGCATTTCGCCCACATGTACCACTGCAAGGATCCCGACATTTTTTCTGTATGCAGGCCAAGTTCTGGGGGCAATCTGT
Organism: Diadegma fenestrale; assembly: GCA_037043255.1. NCBI lineage: Eukaryota > Metazoa > Arthropoda > Insecta > Hymenoptera > Ichneumonidae > Diadegma > Diadegma fenestrale. The sequence goes on from CM073312.1 coordinate 3,806,062, forward strand.
GTTCATTACACATTCCGGACGACAACCTGCGTATGGATCTCCCTTGTACTCGTCGATACAAGTGCAAATTCCGTTATTGCATTGCGCATTTGGTCCACAAGGTGAAGGGTTGCAGGGGTCAGATGGTTCTGGGGGCACTGCAAAATCATATTCAATTTAGACTGCTTCGTGCAGGAGTGAGCAGAATAACAATCCGTTGCTTAAATTGTTGCCTCACATTGCGGTGGTTGAGGCTGACACCTCGTAAATGGGTCTCCCGTGAATCCCTCAGGGCAGGTGCACACTGGAGTGTGATTGATGACTGTGCAAATAGCATTAACACCGCATGATCCTGGACAAGGATCCGCGCATTTTTGCGACATGCACGCCTGGTTGCTCGAACAATCAGGGTTAATGGTACACTCTGGTCTACAATTTGGTGGGCTACCTCGATAATTAGGAAGGCAAGAGCACGAAGGATTACCACCTATGCTACGACATTCGGCATACATGCCGCAGGGCGAAGGGGCACAGGGATTCTGTACTACAACATCGTCGAAATTAGCTGAAAAATAATAGTTGGTAAAGGTCACCTTGAGTGAAATGCATTGGGAAAACTAAGGATATCTGAAATATCTGAAAAAAATCATACATAACAGTCATATTAATATGGTATGTCGAATGAATCTTACGTTTTGGATTGCGGAAACATCTTGAAAAGGGATCACCCGTATAATCGTCCTTGCATGCGCATATTGGGCTATGATTTACCACACGGCAGAAGGTATTGATGCCGCATGGGCCAGGACATGGGTCTCTGCACTTTTGATTAACACAGGCCTGGTTCGTAGGACACTGATTACTGACAACACATTCCGGTCTGCAGGAGGGTGGCTGGCCTTGGTATTCGGGCAAACAGGAGCATACTCCTTGGCCATTGACTTTTCGGCATTGGCTGTACGGACCACAGGGTGATGGGCTGCAGGGGTCTTGCTGAGGTTCATCTTGGGGAGCTGTAATATGGTTCAACGTGGATTTCTCTTTTCTCTCGCTTTTATGTTCTATTTCTTTATTGGTTGATGATGCGGCTCAGTGCGTTTTTTTTTTGGTTAAAAAGCGTGTTTGGATCGGCAACCCGCGATCGCCACTCTGCTTTCTTATCCATACGAAGCGGTGGTTAAAAAAAAATTGATTAATTTTCAGGAAAATCATCTTCAGAGGTTCGAGTTACTGGCTTAATTGTTATATCTACTCATCACTCGATTCCAATATCGTTGGAAGGATGGAAGGGCGTTTGTGGAGATATTTTGTTATCCGGGAGGGTGAACCTGGCTCGTTCTTTGTGCAATTAATAAATTGCGTGCATTATCAGTGTATCATGGGTACATAAGATGTTAGCCGTGCTTTGTATGAAGGTGGAAAAACTGTAGCAGGTCCAGGCATATTGTTTCGTTTATTTGGGACTTACGGAGCTTTGGTTGGGGCCGGCAGTATTGGAAGGGGTTTCCGGTGTATCCGGGTAGACATGAACAACTTGGAAGATGGTTTGTCACTTGACATTCGGCATATTGGCCGCAGGTACCAGGACACGGATTCTGGCATTTGTTACGTACGCAGGCGAGACTTGTAAGGCAATCCGAATTGAGGGTACATTCAGGGCGACATCCGTCGTAGGGATCACCCACGTAATCGGGAAGGCACGTACAGGCACCTGCGCCGTTCTGTTCTTGACAAATCGCATTGCGACCGCATGGGGAAGGTGTACACGGATTCAGCGTCTCTTGGGTCTCTAAAATTTGGGCATAATATTGTTTTTTTTTGTTTATTGGTCATGAATAATAAAACACTACATTTCTGTGTTGAAGCTCCTTTATTATAGGCGTTATTTCCTGGTTATTTTGATGGCGCGTTGTGCATTGTGAGCAAGCAATGCATAATTGCTATTATTGATTATTCAATTAATAATTATCATCAAGGCTAATGCAATTAATTGGGCAATTAAGAAAAAATATAAAAAATCGTAATCACTAAACCACGTAATCGCAATTGAGTTTTCTGCCTACAAACTCTTTCTTAAATGGTAGCGGTGATTGTCAGGTCATGGGTTGTGAGAGATAGCGGTGTTAAAGGCATCAGGTGGACCAAGTAATTGGTAATTGGTGGGGGTGGGGCGAGTGCGTATCATTATCATTCTTGGGTTAAATTTCGCAGGGAATCTTTTTAATTCTTACTATTATCATGTTTATTTGCTTAAACCTAAAAAAGCCACCCATAGAGTAGCTCCAGATATATTAATATCATTTCATTGGTTTAGATCGCGGTGGCGTGGCGTTGGCAGTGACGCGTAATTGCATTAAAGTGCGCAAGTATGTACTAGCGAAATCGCAGGGTGGGCAGGGTTTTGGTGTGGGTTGGGGCTGCGGTGGTTTATCAGGCGTGTGTCATTGAAAATGAAACTAATTCTATGAATTGTCAATAGCGATGCTTGCTCGATTATTAGTCACGCATTATTCCAGCGAGGCGCGCGACTGTTTCATAATTATCGTTGCCTAAAGCGAATGACAATGTAAAAGTAATGGAAAATTCACTCACCTGGTTTGCTGACTACATCATCGATGATCCAATTTATTAAAATCAATAACCATCCCCAATTGAGCAAAATAAATAAAAGCATGCATAAACCGAACACAGCGATTGGCATTTGACTCACCCTTTGAAGCTGGTACGCAGTTGCTGAACGGATCCCCAGAATAGCCATCGGGACAGGAACAAACAGCATGATGATTGATCACTGAACATTGAGCACTCGCGGCGCAAAGACCGACACAAGGATCGCGACATTTTTGCTGTATACAAGCTAATTGAGGCGCGCACTCCGGATTAATTGTACATTCGGGTCGGCAATTTGGCGGTACACCGATATAATTTTGCGAACACGAACACGCGGGACTGTCACCATGAACGCGACACTCGGCGTTTGGCCCACAAGGTGATGGTTGGCATGGATCCGTTGGCTGTGGCACTTCAACTGCGAATAAAGAAGTGTTGCTTTTCAAAAAACTGGAGTTGACCGTCGGATAATGATTTGGGGTTGAATTAATGAATTTGTAGAGTCTTGGGGTTGGTGAATGGAATCATAATTTATAAAAGAAGTTCGGGACGATATCCTCTAAAGGAGATTATGTTGAAGTAGCTTACCCGGTGACAAATAACATCTGGTGAATGGATCTCCGGTGTATCCTTCCATGCAGCTGCATATGGGGTTGTGGTTGATGACCTGGCACATGGCATTTTGTCCGCACGTGCCTGGACAAGGATCTTGGCATTTATTTGCCCAGCAAGTTTGAGTGAGCAAACAGTCGGAGCTGACAACACACTCGGGTCTGCAGGCTGGTGGACTGCCAGAGAAATTGGGTTGGCACGAGCACACAGGATGGTTGTCGATAGCTCGACAAACGCTGTACGGTCCACATGGTGATGGTGAGCACGGTTGTTTAGGAGTTGAATCTTCAGTGATTGGCTTGCAAGCAGAGAAAGGATTTCCCGAAGTTCCTGGGTTGCAGCTGCACATCGGTACGTGATTAACAACATCGCATCGAGCTTCGGTGCCGCAAACACCGGGACAAGGATCAACGCAACGTTGGTTAGTGCAAGCTTTGCTCCTCGAACAATCGGAGTTCATGGTGCACTCGGGTCTGCAATAAGTGTAAGGATCCCCAAAGTGATTCGATAAACATGAGCAATCTCCATTATTGCAAATTGCGTTGGACCCGCATGGCGATGGATTACAAGGATCACCAGGTAGTTTAGGAGTTTCTTGTATCGGTGTACAGATGGAAAATGCGTCTCCGGTGAAACCTGGACGGCAGAGACACGAGGTTATGTGATTTTGTACTCGACAATCAGCATCTTGACCACAAGAGCCTTCGCAGGGATCTCGACATTTTTCAGATATGCAGGCTTGACTGGGAGAGCAGTCCGTATTGACAAGACACTCGGGACGACAGTTGGGTGGCGATCCGATGTAGTTATTCAGGCAGGAACAGGCAGGTTGGTCTCCGACTCGGCGGCACTCCGCGTACAGGCCACAGGGGTTCGGTTGACATGGATCTCTGGGCGAGGGTAACTTTGGTGTCGTATCGTCGATAACTCTGAAGCATCTGAAGAAAGGTTCACCCGTTGTACCCTGAGGACAGCTGCAGAGTGGATTGTGATTGATGACACGACATTCGGCCCCAGTTCCGCAGGTACCCGGACAAGGATCGGTACATTTGTATTTATGGCAAGCACGATTTTGTGGACACTCGTTATTCACGACGCACTCTGGTCGACAATTGGGCGGAGAACCGATGTAAGTTTCCTGGCAGGTACAAACAGCATTACCGTTAATGACACGACAAAGACTGTTGGGACCACACGGCGATGGCGAGCAAGGCTCTTGAATAGGTCGTTCTGTGATGGTTTCTCGGAAGCATGATGTGAATGGATCACCCACATGGTCGGGTAAACACGTGCAAGTGGGAATGTGATTGACAACTGAACATTGTGCCTGAACACCGCAGATGCCTGGGCACGGATCCTCACATTTGTTGCGCGCGCATGCCTTGTCCGTAGGGCAATCAGAGCTGAGTATGCACTCCGGTTGGCAGCCTTCGTAAGGATTACCCTGATAATCGTCGATGCACACACAAGCTCCGGCATTATCGCGCTGTTGACATACAGCGTTTGCTCCACATGGTGACGGCTCACAGGGATTGATAACTTCGTCCTCGTAGACACACTGGACGAATGGATTACCGGTGTAGCCTGTGGTACAAGTGCAAGTGACCGCATGGTTTATTACGTGGCATTCGGCATGTTCACCGCATGAGCCCGGACAGGGATCGATGCAGCGGGAATTGACACAAGCCTGGTTCGGCGGGCAGTCTGGATTGATGACGCACTCGGGTCTACACGTCGGTGGTGTGCCGACGTAACCAACACGACAGGAACATGATGGCACGCCGTTTGATACTTTACACTCGGAATTCGGTCCACAAGGTGATGGGGAACAGGGATCCAGCGGTGGTTCTTTTCCTTCTATCGTTTTTTGATCTTCATAGCAACTCTTGAATGGATCACCAGTCTGTCCAGGCGGACAACTGCATATCGGGGAATGATTTATCACTTCGCAGCGTGCGCCGAGGCCGCACGAACCGAGGCACGGGTCGGTACATTTTTTATTGACGCAGGCGCGAGCTAAAGGACATTCTGAGCTGACGATGCATTCCGGACGACAAGTCGGCGGGCTGCCGAGGTAGCCTTGATAGCACGAGCATACCGCATGATCATTTACGTTCCGGCAGTGACTATTCGGTCCGCAAGGCGATGGGCTACATGGATCCTGCGGTCGATCTACAGTCGGCTCTTCCGGTCGACAACTGATGAACGGATCGCCTACATGACGTGCAACGCACGAACAAACGGGAATGTGATTGACAACGTCGCATTGGGCGTTAAGTCCGCACACACCTGGGCAAGGATTGCGGCATTTGTTTCTCTGGCAAGCGAGATCTCGAGGACATTCGGTGTTGAGCACGCATTCAGGACGACAACCTTCCCATGGATTTCCAATGAATTCCGGCATGCACTCGCATTCGCCTGCTCTACAGATCGTATTGGAGCCGCAGGGCGATGGGTTGCATGGATCGGCGGGAGTTGCTTGCGTCGTAATCGTAACGCGAACGCATTGAGTGAATGGATCTCCCGTGTGTTCTTCTATGCAAGTGCACACTGGTATGTGGTTCAAAACGTGACATTGAGCGTTAAATCCGCACGAGCCAACGCAAGGATCTTGACACTTCTGATTGACACAGGCAAGATGTGATTTGCACTCTGAGCTGAGAACACATTCTGGTCGGCAATCCGGCGGCACGCCAACGTAGTCCGGCAAACAAGAGCAAGCTGGTGTACCGTACACGATTTGACAAAGAGAATTAGGTCCGCACGGCGAAGGGTTGCACGAAGGTGGTCGTGCTGTAGATGTTACATCTTCGGCCACTATTGACGTACAATAAGTGAACGGATCACCCGTGAACCGGGCTGGACAAGTGCATATTGGGTTATGATTCTTCACGGTGCACATCGCTTTTATGCCGCAAGTGTTCGGGCAAGGATCAGCACATTTTCTCATGATGCAAGCGAGATGAGCTGGACACTCTCCATTGACGATGCACTCAGGCCTGCAGCTTGGTGGGGAACCGATGAAATCTGGCATACACGTGCACACTGCTTGTCCATTAACTGTTCTACACTTACTGTTCGGGCCACACGGTGTCGGCGAACAGGGGTCTGTTGGTTCGAAAACTGCTTTGGGCAATTCACAAGCGAAGAACGGATCTCCCGTGTAACCAGGTGGACAGCTACATCTCGGGACATGATTTTCAACATTGCATATTGAGAGTGTGCCACAAATGCCTTGACAGGGGTCGGTGCATTTGAAACCCACGCAAGAAAGATGAAGCGGACAATCGTTGCTTTGCTCGCATTCGCGATAACAACCTTTCGAGTTGTCGTAAGGATCACCAATGTAATCCGGTGGACAGAAACATGCTCCAGCCCCATTTCTCTCCCGACATTGACCTCTAGGACCGCATGGATTTGGCAAGCACGGATTCGATGGTGGAATCGGCTGGGGTACTGGTTGTTCAGCGATACAACCTTGTGATGGATCGCCGGTGTACCCCTCACTGCAACTGCACACCGGTGAATGGTTGAGAACGGAACAGCGAGCCAATTCGCCACATGCACCAGGGCACGGATCTTTACAACGTTCGTTTATACAAGCCGAGTTGGTTGGACACTCTGAGTTGTTCCGGCATTCAGGCCTGCAATTCGGTGGCCGTCCGATGTAATTAGGAGAGCAAGAACAAGCGGGCTGCGTTCCAATTTCCTTACACTGTGAGTTCGGCCCGCATGGGTTTGGAACACATGGATTGCCAGCGTCTTTACCCGGGCCTTCCGGTGGTGTATCGGCTCTGTCGCAGGCTACAAATGGATTTCCTGAGAAACCAGTAGCGCAGGTACATATCGGGCTATGGTTGACGACTTGGCATTTGGTGTTGAGGCCACAGGCTGATGGACAAGGATCTATGCATTTGTAATCCACGCAAGATTTGCTTCTCGGGCATTCGGTACTTATAGCACATTCCGGTCGGCAATTGGGTGGTGTGCCGACGAAGTTTGTTTGACAAGAACAAACCGCATGGCCATTGAGTGTCCGACAATTACTGTTTGCGCCGCAAGGAGATGGTTCGCAGGGTTGGATCGGCGATAGCGTTGTGGAAACGACGATGGGTTCGCAATAGGCCTGAGGATTTCCGGTATATCCTGGCAAACAGCTACAGGAAGGTGCGTGATTGACAACTCTGCAGGTTGCACCTTGACCGCAAGTGCCGTCGCAGGGATTGATGCACTTGTTGTTCAAGCAAGCCTTGCTGCGTCCACAATCGGTATTAGTGACGCACTCGGGACGACAGCCGGTGTAAGGATCTCCAAAGTACTCGGGAGCACATGTGCAAGAGCCAGCGCCGTTTCTCTCGTTGCAAATAGCGTTTGCGCCGCAGGGAGACGGATTACAAGGTGTTCGCGGCTGCTCGGTAGTCCAAGGATCTTCGTAAACAATTTTACACTCGGTAAATGGATCCCCAGAGAATCCTGGATTACATGTGCATATTGGATTGTGTTTCACGACGTTGCAGAAAGTATTGACACCGCACGAACCTGGACAAGGATCGGTACACTGTTCATTTTGGCAAGCGAGATTGCCCGGACATTCCTCATTTATAACGCATTCCGGTCGGCAATTTGGTGCTCTACCGACATAATTTGGAAGGCAAGAACACACGGGGAATCCATCGATAAGGCGGCACTGTGAGTTTGGTCCGCAAGGCGATGGCACACAAGTATTTTCAGATGGTCCAGGTACTGGCAGGGGCTCTTCTTTCAGACAACCGAAGAATGGATCACCCGTGAAACCCGAAGAACAACTGCATACTGGATTATGGTTGATAACTTGACATTCGGCATTAATACCGCAAGTACCGATGCAAGGATTATCGCAACGTTGATTGATGCATGCTTTGTTTTGTGCACAATCGGCACTGACCACGCACTCTGGGCGGCAGTTTGGTGGACTACCAATGTAATTTGCCTGACACGAGCACACGGCATGGTTGTTGACGACACGGCAATTGCTGTAAGAACCGCAGGGTGATGGCTGACACGGATCTTCCGGTTGCGGTGGAGCTAAATTGATTGACACGTGTAAATTTGTCTCATTAACATGCATTTTACTGATCTTCGTTGGAATGCAACGGAATCCATTATTTTGGTTTTTTTTTCAGAGCTGAGGCAAAAATTAACATGCGGTGTCCATTTATGAAAATTATTCGCAAATAAAAAACTGAATAAAGAAAAAAACGAGGTGATTTAAAAAATTTAAGAAATGATAAGGAATTAAAATCATTTTTGTTGCACCCCAACGATGCGGAATCTCTTTAATCGAGTAGTGATTTACTTACCAGGTGGTGGAATATGGCACGATACCAGCGGATTTCCGGTATATCCGGTTGAGCAGCTACAAGATGGTTGATGGTTGTAAACTTGGCATTCGGCGTTCAATCCGCAAGCTCCGACGCAAGGATCTTTGCACTTGTTGTTGGTGCAAGCTTTCGAGTGCGGACAGTCAGAATTCTGCACGCATTCTGGCCTACATCCTTCATAGGGATCACCGGTGTAGTCGGGCAAGCAGGTACAAGATCCGGCACCGTTTCTTTCGTTGCAAATGGCGTTGGTACCGCAGGGTGTTGGATTGCAAGGTTCACTCGGTGGTTCGGGGGAACTGATGACTCTTGGGCTGCAAGCGTTGAACGGATCTCCTTCGTAATCCTCGTAACATTGACAGATCGGACGATGATTTCTGACAATGCAGTTTGCATTAATTCCACAGGAACCGACGCAAGGATCTTGGCAAGTGTTGCGACCGCAAGCGAGAGAACTCGGGCAGTCCTGATCGATGAGACACTCTGGACGACAATTCGGCGGTGCGCCAAACATTCCAGCGATGCACGAACATACGGGACGATTTTTCTGAACCCGACACTGAGAATTGGGTCCACACGGCGATGGAAGGCAAGGATTACTCGATGGAATTTCTTTCGGTTCTACGGAACATCGAACGAATGGATTTCCGGTGAAACCAGATGGGCAACTGCAGATAGGATTATGGTTGGAGACTTGACATTCGGCATCCAAGCCGCACACGTCCTGACAGGGATCGCTACACTTTTGTTCGATGCAGGCGAGGTTTGGCGGGCATTCCGGTGAGACGAGACACTCCGGTCGACACGACGGTGGTGTTCCCTGGTAACCTGGGCTGCACGAACAGACTGCGCGATCATTCGATACGCGACAGATACTGTATGGGCCGCAAGGCGATGGTGCACATGGATTTTGTACTGGACCCGGTGGTTTCTCAGGCTTGCACGACTGGAACGGATTTCCAGTATAACCGGAAATGCAAGAACAGCTTGGCAAGTGATTATAGACTTCGCACTCGGCATTGAAGCCGCAAACTCCCGGGCAAGGATCGCGGCAGTGTTGATTCAAACAAGCCAGATGACTTGCGCAATCGGAATTCATTATGCACTCGGGTTTGCAACCTCCAACGTAGGGATTACCGATGTAAGGTGGTATACACGTGCACCGTGCGACTGTATCGACGACTGTGCATACCGCATTGTCTCCACATGGTGAAGGTGTGCAGGGATCATCGAACTGTTTGACAGGTATTTCGGTGCAACCAACAAAAGCATCACCCTCGAAACCAGGTCTGCAGGAGCAATAAGGAGTGTGATTGATGACGGCACAATCGCTGTTTGGCCCGCAACTGTGAGGACACGGTGGGACACATTTGTTGCCGACACAGGCTCGATCGATGGGACATTCTTGACTGATGAGACACTCGGGACGGCAATTGGGTGGACTTCCGGTGAACGTACTTTGGCAGGAGCAGACTGGTCTTCCCATTTTCACTTGGCAGATAGAGTTTGGTCCGCATGGAGATGGACTGCACGGCGTCAATGGTGTGTCCCCTCCTTTGCTCGAAGGTGTGCAAGCTTTGAAAGGATCTCCATCGTGTCCAGCAGGGCACTCGCAAATGGGATTGTGATTGATGACTGAGCACAGTGCATTGTGTCCGCAAACGCCATTGCACGGATTAACGCATCGGTTGTTGATGCAGGCCTGTATTTGTAGACAATCCGAACTGACGATGCACTCGGGATTGCAGAGCGGCGGACTACCTCGGAAATCTGGAAGGCAGGAACATGTTGCGTAACCGTGCGGAGAAACTATGCATCGACTGAAAGGTCCGCACGGTGATGGATCGCATGGATTTCGATCAGGCTTGGCCGGCAGGTAAGACACATCGCGATGAGGATAGCAATTCACGAAGGGATTGCCCGTTAATTCGGCATCGCAGTAACAAACTGGATTATGATTTATGACGCTGCATGATGCACTGTTTCCGCAGGCACCCAAACAAGGATCTACGCACTTGTGATTCGTGCATGCGTGTGACAATTGACAGTCAGAATTTTGGACGCACTCCAGACGACAGGCTATTTCGGGATTGCCAAAGTATCCTGGCAAACATTCACAAGCGATAGCGCCAGACTTCTCTTTGCAAATTGCATTAGCTCCACATTGTGTTACACTGCAGGGATCTCGCTGAGAATCGTCACTAGGTACGCAGCCCTGATAAGGATTACCGTACAGGCCTTGGGGACATGTGCACACTGGTTGATGCCATATAACGTGACAATTGGCGTTAACTCCGCAAGTACCAAGACAGGGGTCAGCGCATTTCCAACCGACGCAAGTGCGATCGAACGGACAATCGCTGTTGACAAGACACTCCGGACGGCACAGAACATTCCCTTGGTTCTCTGGGGATTCGCAGATGCCGCACATGGCTACTTGATCGGTGTAGATCTCGCAGGAATTGTAAGGATCGCATGGAGATGGCGTACAAGGACGCGTTGCGTTTCGAGGACCGTCTCCCGATATTCCAGGCTTTTCCATGCAACGGATGTAAGGATTACCGAAGAAATTCCTCCTACAGATGCACTCCGCGAGATGATAAGACACTCTGCAATCGGCATTAGCGCCGCATAAACCTCCAGTGAGGGCGCACGGATCGACGCACTTCATATTGACACAGGCTTGATCATTAGAGCAGTCGGAATTGATTATGCACTCCGGATGACACCCGCTCTGAGGATCGCCCAAGAAATCTGGTAGACACGAACAAACAGCGCGATCTTTGATGACCTGGCAGACTGTGTTGCTTCCGCAAGGATTTGGCCAGCATGGGGTTTTCGGCGGCACTGGACTCATTGGCGGCGAACATCTGAGAATTGGATTTCCGTACAGACCTTCCGGGCAGGAACAAACTGGATGATGGATTTCTACTCGACAATGGGCGCCGATACCGCAGGCACCCAGGCATGGGTTCTGGCACTTGTGACCTATGCAGGCTTGCGATATCAAACAATCCTCGTCCTCGATACACTCCAGCCTGTCACAACCTGCTGAACTCGTTGGATCACCGGCAGTTCCTGGTGCACATTCGCATGCCGTTTGACTATCCGATATTATACGGCAGATGGCGTTCCTACCACATGGATTTGGCTCGCATGGACTTCCGCTTGGCAGGTGACACGCTGTGTACGGATCACCGATGAAACCGTAACGGCAGTAACATTGCTCGCGGTTGTCTGATACATAACAATCGGCGTTGGAACCGCAAGGGCCTGGCCGACAAAGTGGAGTAACTGGAAAGAAGAATTAGCGAATTAGTCATAATTACAGGAGAAAAATTCTTGCACACCTCCATATTTTGCATGAAGTTGTCATCACATTTTGGGCCTTTTTTCTCTGGAGTTACAAGGTTCACGTTATGTAAGAATTTTTCGTTTACCTGCGCAGCTCTTGTAGGGATTTCCCAGCGTCGAGTCCGGACAGTAACAAGGTGGATTTCTCGCCGAATCGCAAACAGCTCCGAAGCCACAAGGATTTCCTTGGCAAGGATCGTCGTTCTGGATGCAGCCTCTTATGGTGTTTGGACTTTCAATGAAACCAGGAAGGCAAGTGCACTTGGCTAGGCCGTTGGGAAGAATCGAGCAACGAGTGTTGGGGCCACAAGGCGATGCGTCACATGGATTTTCCGCGAGAGTGCATGGCGTGGAGGGTGGATTGCCTTCGTAACTCGGCAGACAGAAACACGTCACTTGGGAATTGACGACTCGGCAGCCGGAATTTGGTCCGCAGGGTTGACCTTGGCATTCTTCACCTTCTGGAACTGTTTCAAAATTTTTTAATCACTAAATTGACTCAATTTTTTTAATTATCTATGCATTTTTGGTTCTTTTTTCGCAGATTTCGGCGCATCGTCCTCTGGATACTTACTGCACTGCTCGAACGGATTTCCAGTCAGCCCTTTAGGGCAGAAACAAATTGGAGCTCCGTTGTCGAGCTCGCACGTGGCACCGAAACCGCAGGGACTTGGTACGCATGGATTAACATTCGAGATCGGCTCACAAACGATTTGAGGGTTGCCTTGATATCCCGCGAGACATTTACAACGTGCAACATGATCTTCAGCGTAACATTCTGCATTGTCACCGCAGCTGTCCTCCAGACACGGATTAATGCATCGTCTGTTGAGACGATCGCACAATTTGTGCGGTGGACAATCCTCGTTGTACTGGCAAACGTCCTTATTGTCTGGGACTGCAGAAAACATTTTTTCATGTAAAATAAAAATATTTGCTACTAAAAAATTGCGTTTGTGCTCTTTTCACACAAAAACCACTGAACCAATTTTGATGAATCTTTCGCAGGAAAGAAAAGCTCGTGAATCAGAATAATTTTTTTTTTTTTTGGCAATCCGTACTAAAAAATCACATTTTTCGTCATATTTTCCACTTTCAAAATGGACTAGCAATTAAAAAATGATAATAAATAAAAAATCGCTAGTTTATAATTCCAAGATAATTCGAAAACGAGGATATTGAGCGCTAGCCGGATTTCCGGTTTGTAAAAAAAAAAGTTACAGCGATTTGAGTAAAATCGAAAGTTGAAGTTTTTGGAAAAAAATATTTTATTTTTCCCACAGACAAGGGAAGTAGGAAAATAAAAGTTTCATGGACTCACCTGGATTACAAAGTGCGAATCCATTTCCATGGTAGCCTTCTTCGCACACGCAGTCCGTTCCATGATTGGTGTTGATGCAAACAGCATGAGGAACGCAGGGATTTCTCAGGAGACAAGGCTCCTGACATATTTTTCCGGTGCAGGTCTCAGTCAGTGGACAATCCCTGTCGCTAGTGCAACCGGCTAAAGAAAGAGTGAACAGTGCCCATGTGTTACCCCGGAAAGGAAGGAGTGCGTAAGAAATAAATTGACAAAAAAAAAAATCCACGGAAAAGAGAGTTCATTTCCAAATCTCTGGATGGGATGCAAAAAAAATTCTCTCGAGATCCGATAGGATGAAAACTGGTAAGGGTCGAACGCATCCAACGTCAAGGTGCGAGTTTTTTTTTAACGAAAGAAAAGTACAACAGTCCGGTGAAAGAAATACGAGTTTTTAGACTCTGGAGTGCAACAAAATTCCGTTGGTGCAGGCTGCACATCGTTCACGGTTCATGCCAAAACTTGGAGGCTTTTTTCAAATCGATGTTCATGATGTGAGAAAAAGTTCTCACACTTTAAAACGCTCTATTTACATTTGATACATATTTACAGTGAATTTGAGACATTTTTTGTCTGATAGTGTCATCCACTGCTTACCTTTAACACAGGAGTTGGTTTCCGGGTCGCATTGCATTCCAGCTGGGCAATATGGACATCCCTTGCCTTGGGGATCGACTGCATCAAAATAATTGATCAAAAAAAATTCCTAAATAGATATTCAATGGCTGGGTTATCAAGTAGACAAAAAAAAACAGAATTAACTGTACCTTGAGCGCAAACAGGTCTGTGATCTTGAACGTGGCAATCCTCGATGTAGTCGCAAGGATTTCCAATGGTGCATGGATTGAGGCATTGCTGATTAACGCAAGAAAGCTGAGGCGGACAATCATCGTGTGTAGTGCATTTAACGTCTGTTAAAAAATTACAACGGACTATCAGAAAATTAACATTGGCATTAGGAGATAAATGAACAACGAGGACGTAGAAAAAAGAATCTTCCAGATTCCTTCTATCCCTACCGTCAAAAATCCCTGACGAGTATTTTTCAACGTGACATTTTTTCAATCCAAAACGCATTCTTTATGACGGGATCGCAAAGATGAAAGAAATAAGAAGCTTCTGCCATTCACAATTTTATAAAAATGTCCAATAATGCGTGATGTATTTACGAAACATAATTCGGTGGGTTTTTATGCAATCGCAGACCTTCGTAATAATTAGTGCCCAATATTTTGTCATTCAGTAAATTCTACAAGTTTTCGTACGACGCAAAACTCTTAGCATTTGCGATTACTATAGTAAGCCATTTTTTTCGGGTTTCTTCATGTTGCTGTTACACCTAGCTAGGCAAAAAAGCGCAAGAACACACACCAAGGCTTCTAGCTGGGAGAAAATCCGATAAGAAACGTGCAACTATGTTCATTTGGTCGAAATTTACAGATTAAATACAATGCTTATTCTATCGTTACTGTTTTCTCGCATTTTATTCAAGCCAATCCTTCCATTATACCCCTACACGTTACTCCTTAATTATTATTGTTTATGTTAGCTTATTATTACTGTAATTAAGTGCTTATGATTGAAAAACGAATATTAAAATTAATCAATAGATTCATAGAGACAGATGTAACGGAAAATATGTAAAAACATCTTCCGGTTGTCGAAACGTAAAAGAAATTTGATAGAATAGTTTTTCATTCGAGAGTATGGGATGTTCAAATTTTTCAAAGGCGTTTCCAATCAAACTCATCAAAGCATTGTCTCAATTTTTCAAAATCTCTTCTGAACTCATAAAAATTTCACATTTTTTTCATTTTTCTGGCACTTTTTTTAAATAAAAATTTTCTATTTATCGAGGATTGAGAAAATGCTTCGATTAATTTTTTTTTTTTATCTGTTCGTCGTTTGCGTGTCGACAAATTTTGACGCATCCAGACACAACCGCCCTGAAGTGTTTCCCGAAAATCAGGACTGCAAAATTTACCAGATTTTTTCGCTGAAATATTTTTCTTATGCGAAAAAACAAATTTGGAAAATTGCGGTATATTTTCCATCGAGAATTTCGAGATCTACTTGGCTCGTGTCTGGGTTCGTCGTCGATATTCAAAGTCGTGTATTTATAAATGGAAATTCGGCACGAATCAGCAGCTTGGGCAAAGGTTTTCGAGAGAAATGGAGAGAAAAGAGCGAGGCGAACGAGGGAACGCGTGGGATTGTATCTGCACAAGGGATGAGAGAGCACCGGGGCAGTGTATCCGGTTGAAAAAAAGAAAAAAAGGGTCCGAGACAAAATTTTAGATGTGGAGATTTTGGTGAAGTTTGGTTGAACATTTTCTTTGGTATATTTTTTGGCGAAGCATAAATGAACTGAGAATCAAATTTCGTTGAACTAAATTTGTTCGAAAAATCCAAAAAAAATCGGTTCGAAAAGTAAAATTTTCTGTTTCGAAACGAAAAATACTGTCAAAATTGGGAAAATTTTGAAAATATCCAAAAATATTTAGTTACTATTTGGTAATTTCAGCTACAGCGAAAAATTCTAAAATTGCATCTCGGGTAAAAAGAAAAAAAAAGAATCGATGAAAATGAGGTCGGAGATTGATGCGAAAGAAAAAAAATGGAAAAAAAATGAATAAATAATGAGCAGCTTTGTGATAGAGGTGTTTTGTGGTTGTGTATGATGTTTACCTTTCATGCATCCGTACTTAGTATCTGGCACGAAGCCGGGGGGACAGAACTTGCAGATGGGCTTGTGCTCCTCGACGTAACACGGGGCATCGGCCGGACATGTGGATTCGTTGCATGGATCCACGCATCGATAGTTGCGACAGGCGAGATCTGGTGAGCAGCCGCTGTCACGCAGGCAAATGGATAGGGAAGGATTGCAATTCTTGAGGCAAACGCAAACGGGACGATGATCTAAAACCTCGCAAGTTTTGCCGTTGGAGCATGGAGTTGGTGTTGCGTGTGAATTGCAAGGATTTTGGCACTTGCCGTAGATGCAAGCGGCGTTGGAGGGGCAATCGACGTCGCGCGAGCAAGTCAAAGTATCGGGAGCGCAAGTCAATTCACCGATTTCATTAACGACGAATCCGTGTTTGCAAACGCACATGGGTCTATGATCGCGAACCTGGCACCGTTTATTTATTTCGCAAGATTTTTTCATGCTCAAACAAGGATCTCGACAGTCTCCGTTGGTCCGATCGCAGGCTAAATTTTCCGGGCAATCGAGATCGTTGGAACAATCGATCGGCGGCAGTACAGGCCGTGGATGCATTAATTGACATTTTGAATCAACGTGACACGCGGTCTGAGGCATACCGACGTAGCACTGAGGACACGAGCAACGTGCTTTGTGAACAACGACACGGCAAAGTGCATTGATACCGCAAGCACCGCGTAGCGCGCAGGGATCGAGGCACTTGAGATTGATGCAAGCTTTTTCGAGAGGGCATTCCGAATCGCTGGTGCATTCTCGTTCTTCAGAACCGCGTCGTTTGTAATATCATTTTTCCAAATTCCCGAGGATTCGCGTCAAATTTCATCCGCGTCAGAGACAGAGAGAGATAGAGTTGATCGTGGTTGTTGGTTCGTGATGTTTGGGTGCAGGGCAGGAAAAAAAAAGAAACAAAGCATTTATAAGAACTATGAAGAGAAACTTTCACACAAAATAAACACAAAAACCGCATGCGTGTTCGCGTACTTATTTCTTCTTTGAAATTACGAATACGATTCGGGGCACAAAAGATTTTCGTTTCATCTTAAGCAACTTTGACAACATCAACGCGGTTCCAGTGTTTTTTTTTTTTCTTCTTCTTCGGGTTACGGGGATGGTGGGAAAAACGCTCATTTATTCAGGATCGAATCTTTTCTCAGAGCGATAGCCAAAACAGGCAGCGCATATTTACAACACAAGCCGATAGACTTTGAAGAATAAATGTAGGAGAAACATCATGTATATGTATATACATATATATATATACATATCGAAAATATGTATAACGATTGTGAAAGAGACCTGGGCACAAATTAAGCATCGCTGTGTATTAAAAAACATCGTTTTTCTCAACCGAGGATACTGAACGCTCGCACTTGGTCCGAGGACGAAAAACCCTCAGGCCACGGAGCGCAAAAAACGTTTTTCCGGGCTGAATTTCTGGAAAAATATCGTTTTTTGTCCAATTGTTGGACGAATTTTTGACTTTTGGGTAAAAATGTTTTTTTGACCGCCTCGTGTCGTGAGAATAATTGAAAATCGAGAGAGTTCAGATCCAGGTCAACAAGAACGAGGCATGAAAATACACAGATAATAATAAAAATGTACTTTCCGCGGTCGAATCCTATCGTATTTAAAAATAATAAATCGATTATGTACAGTTCAATTCTTAAGCCAACAATACACGTGATGTAAACATGTATAAATGTATAATAAAAAAAAAGGGAATAAGAAGTGTCTATTTACAGGTGCGAGAGAAATAACGTATCGGAATGTCGACGATTTTTCTCATTTCTCAATCAATTTGCCAAGAGATTCTCTTTTCATGGCTATTCAAAACATCACATCTGTCTCTTGGTTTTTGTTAACCAATTTTTCACTCGTTATACACTATAGACAAAATTAACCCTAGAACGGTAACCCGGGGCCAAAAAAAAAAAAATTCGAGCGATTTTTTGACTTGGAGCAAAATTGCCCCAGGCTCGCGTGCTCCTGCGTTAAAAAACGAAAAGAATGAGCCCAAGTTGAACGCTTTTCGTTGAATTTTAAAATTGGGGTCATTTTGACCCTAGTTTATGGGAATAGTTGGAAAAAAAATAAAGGTCATCGTTCTAGGGTTGATAATACACAAAATTGAGCGTTTATTCCTTTTAATTTGTTTTTTTTTGGCTCGATTTGCATTTTTTTGAGTAAAAAAAAAAAATGGAAATCCTACGTTCGTATTTGGTGTGTGTTTGTGTGTGTGATGACAAACACGGTTATTCTACACGCGTTTTCCTTTCACGGTTAATTGTCGCTAGTCACAGATGCTGTACTTTACACGCACACACAGATAGGATATAATTATTGTTTAAAAATGTCTATGTGGGCTAGGATTATTGCAACTATTTATTGTCAAGTTTTTAGTAGGCCGAATCTTACCTGTTTTGCATTCGACGTCCGGCGAACCCGCCGTTCCTGGCGGACATCTGCAAACGAATATCGTACCGTCTCTTATGCATTCCGCACCCTTACCACAACCTGTCGTTCGACAATCAAGCGCCTTATCCGAGCTACCTGCAAAGTTGCCAATCACAAAATTGTGTTAGGAGCTTCGATTTCTTTTTTTCATAAGTTATTGAGTCGCAATTCGCGCAAATGATAAGAAAATTTTGAAAATTTTGCATGTTTTTGGATATTGAGTATTTAAGAGATCGTGCAAAAGTTCTATGCCGATTAAGAAGCTCGTTATTGAATAATTAACGTTAATAAATTAAATGCAGTCAAATGGAGTCTCATTGAAACTGGTAAAACTTTGCGAAAAGTTTTTTTTTCGACCTCTTAATTTTTTAGCATCTACAATATACGGAAAGCAACGGAAACGAACCCAAGTTTATGGATAATTATTTTTTGTGTTTGTTTTAAACATTGTCCTAATCGTTGGGAAATTTTTGCACGACCTCTTAAATATTTCATACAAAAATGTACTAAATTTTCAGAATTTTCTTCAATTTTTATTTCAACCCTTAAGCAGGTTAAAAATGATAGGAATTTGGTACGTTTTTACGTGAATTTTCACGAGGTTGTGTACAAATTCCACGACGATTACGAAGCTAATTATTGAACAATTAACATTAACAAGTTTCATGAGTACTCAGCAGCGTCAAATGGTTTTATTTTTGTATGGATCGTTGGTGAATTGTTTTCTGGAGACTTACATGCATGCATAGGGTCGCCGGCTGGAAAATCAGGTGGACAATAGCACTGGGGTTGATTTTTGTAGATTCTGCAAGAGGCGTTGTCTCCGCAGTGAGTATCGCGGCACAAATCGCCACCGTCGCAGAGACAAGCTTGATGAGGATCTCCGTAGCATCCAGGGTCGCAGCTGCATTCGAATCCGCTGAGGCTTTCGCGACACTTGGCGTTGACGCCGCAGGGTCTGCGAAGACACTCGTCGCCACCTGGTGGAGAAAAAAGAAAGTAAAATATTAAAAAAGCGACTGGAGGGTGAGGATTGCGAAGATTTTTGGTGGATCCCGTGACTTGCCTTGTTTACAGTTTATTTTGGGATTTCCGTAGTGTCCAGGCGGACAAGAACATTGTGCGTTTCTATCGACCACGCGACACTGGGCGTTGAAGCCGCAAGCGCCATGTTGTAGACAAGGATTCGTACAAACTCCGTCGGCGCTGCAACGTTTGTTTGTTTCGCAATCTTCGTCCCGGTGACACTCGAGCTGATAACATTCTTGGCTGGGTTCACCTTGATATCCTTCGGGGCACAGACACACCGCTCGGTGGTTGGAAACTCGGCAGAGGGCGTTGATTCCGCACGGGGAACCGCTGGACGAACAAGGATCTTCGCATTTGCCATTGGTGCAAGATAACGAGGTCGGGCAGTCGGAATGTGTTCGGCATCCGTCGAGACACAGTCCGTCCTGGCAAGTGTATCCTTTCGGACATCCGTTGTTGACGTCACATTTGATTCGGCATTTTCCAGCGCTGCAAATTTCGCCGCATTCGCATTGATCCTGGGAGTGACAATTGCGAAGGCAAAAGCCGATTTCGTCGCACTCGCAATGATGATCGCACGGGGTCATAGTTCGGGTACAGCTGATGAGAGCGTTGCCGTAATAATTCGGCGGGCAAGTACACTGCGGGGAATGATTGAGGACGCGACATCCGGCACACTCGCCGCAGGCTTTGCCACCTTCGCATGGATTTTTGCAGCGATTCGAGAGACAGGATTGTTCGTTCGGACAAGAATTGTCGCTTCTGCATCCGATGAGACAAATTCGGTTTTCGCAAATTTGATTCGCAAGGCAGTCGTTGTCGCTGTTGCAGATTGCTTTGCAGAGTCCGGACTCGCAGCGTTCGTCGTTGAGGCATTCGGAATCGCTTCGGCAGGTGGCGTAACAAGTGCCAGAGAAACAAGTGTGGTCAGGCAGAGAACAATCGGATTCGTCGTTGCAAGAAAGGAAGGATTGTTTGCAGCTGACGAGAGGGTCGCCGATCAAGGGGAACGGACAGGAACATTGTTTGTGATGATTGGCAACGCTGCACTTTGCGTTGGTGCCGCAAGAATCGATCGGCGCACAAGGATCGACGCATTGATTCTCTTTGCAGGAATATTCGTCGGGGCATTCGATGTCGGAGCGACATCCGGCCTGGCAAACAAGACCCTCGCAAATTTCACCGCTGCGACAATCCTCGTCGCGACGACAGAGAGATTTGCACATGCCGGAAGCGTCGCAGCGCTCGTTGCTCAAACAATTCGCATTGGAGGAACAAACGGGCGAACAGGTGCCGGACAAACAAGCCATTCCTGGTGAACAATCCCGATTGGCTTGGCAGGAAGGCCCCGGGGATCTCAAACAAGCCACCCGAGCCGATGGACTCGGCATTAATCCAGTTGGACAACTGCAACTTGCTCTTTGGTTGGAAACTGTGCAGTGAGCGTTCGGACCACAAGGCGTTACGTCGCAAGGATTGGAACATTTGTTGGAAATACAAGCCTCGTTAGCGTTGCAATCGACGTCAGCGCGACATCCGTAAGTGCACATATTCTTGAGGCAAATATGGCCGAGGAAACAATCGTTGTCCAATCGACAAGTCAGCAGGCAATTGCCATGGACGCACTTTTCGTTAAAAGCGCATTCGTTGTCGATCCTACAAACGGGTAAACAAACATTGTCTCTGCAAGTATTTCCGGGATTGCAGTCGTCGTTTCCGTTGCAAGAAACTGGCAATCGGACGCATTCGGTTTCGGAGTTTCCGGTGAATCCCGGTGGGCAACTGCAGCGTTTGGTGTGACTGATGACTTGGCATTCGGCGTTGATACCGCAGGCGGCGTGGACTTTGCAGGGATCGAGACATTGGCCGCCGAAACAAACGTCCGACAAGTTGCATTCTTCGTCCGTATGACACGAAGGTCTGCAGACGTTTTCGTAACAGTAGGTATTCGGAGGGCAAACTGTTGTGGAAACACAAGCGATCGGCTGGGGCCGACAACCGGTCCGGAGATCCTGAGGATCGCCGACGTACTCGTCGCGACAGCGACACGTGCCGGCGTGCGCTGCAGCGACACAATCAGCGTTCGGACCACATTGTATTCTCGAACAAACGTCGGTACACTTTGGCACGTCGTTTATTTCGAGGCAAACTGCAGTGAGTGGACAATCTTCGTCGTGGAGACACTCGACAGGCTGTTGGCAACCGCTATTGTAAGGATCTCCGACGGTTCCTGGTTTGCAAAGACATTTGTATGAGCCTCGAGCGTTTGAGCAAACAGCGCCAGGCGCACAAGGCGAATTAGCGCAAAAATCTATCAAATGACATTCCTTGGTTGGTTCGCCGGTGTAGCCAGGTTGGCAGGAACAAACTTGTATGTGATTCTTGGTGGAGCAAATGGCGTTGACGCCGCAAGGATTATGAGCCAAACAAGCGATGCGGCATTTGTGTTGGTCGCAGATTTTCTCTTCGGAGCATTGTTCGTTGTTTTCGCACTCGATCGGTTGGCAGCCCATTCTGTCGTCATTGGCGACAGCGACGCCGTAGAATCCTTGTCGGCAGCGGCAAATGGCGGAGTGACCAGATTGCGATACCTCGCATTCGGCGTTTCTGACGCAAAGTCCGATGTCGCAAACGTTACGACATTCCGCTTGGCCCATATTGTTGGTCGTGCACATTTCGTCGTGAGCGCAATCCTCGTCGTTGCTGCAACGAACTTCTTGCACGCAAACGCTGTTTCTGCAGTATTGATACTCGGGGCAGGTCGTGTTGGATCGGCAGGTTGGACGGCAAAGGCCGCCGATGCACAATTGGTCGCCGATGCAGTCTCGGAGGCTGGAACAAAGCGCCGTACAAATTCCGCCGTTGCAGGCAGAGCCCGTTGGACATTGAGCGTCACTTTTGCAATATTGTACCGGCGTGCAACCCAAATTCGGATCGCCCGTACCGCCCGGTTGACAAGTGCAGACGGCGCTGTGATTCAACGACGAACAATCGGCTCCGTGGCCGCAAACGTTGGGCACTGTGCAGGGATCCACGCACTTGTGATCGAAACAAGCGTCGTTGGAGGAACAATCGCTGTGATGATTGCACTCGAAGCGAGTGCATTGAGTTTTCGGATCGCCGGTACTTTGTCCGGAGCATCTGCACTGGGCGACGTGATTTCTCGTGACGCAATCGGCGTTGATTCCGCAAACGGCTGGGACGTCGCAGGGATTTCTGCAGGTGTTTTCGATGCAGGAGGCCGTAGTCGGGCAGTCGGAATCGGTGAAGCAGTCGCCGGGTTGTTTGCATCCGAATTGGAAGGGATCGCCAACCAAGCCGTGAGGACAGCTGCAGCGATAAGAGCCTTCGGTGTTGTGGCAGGTGGCGGTGGCGTGGCAAGGATGGGAAAGACATTCGTCAAGGTCGACGCAAACCTCTCCGGAAAGAACAAAGCCAGTGTGGCATTTGCAGATTCCAGCGTGTCCGACAACGACGCAGTTTCCGTATCCGCAATGGAGCCGATTGCAGGGACTGGAGCATTTGTTTGTTTCGGCGTTGCAGTATTTGTCGTCCGGGCAGTCGCTGTTCGTGAGGCACTCGACCTTGAAACAACCGGAAGAATCTCCGATGTAGCCGGGCTGGCATTGACATCCGGCGACGTGATCGATGACCGAGCAAATTGTGTTTGCTCCGCAATCGACCAACGAACACGGATCCGAACAATTGTGCTGCACGCAAGCCTGCGAGTCCGGACAATCGTTGTCGTGTTCGCACTGATGGGGAGTCAAACATCCGCCGGAAAGAGCATCGCCGGCTGTTCCTTGAGGACAAACGCAGCGGAAAGATCCGTGGAGGTTTACGCAATCGGCGCTCGGATGGCACGGTCGATCTTCGCACTCGTTTATGTCGATGCAAGTTCTAGCTGGACCAGGAACAAAGCCCTGACTGCAGAGGCATTTCCGGTTGATACAAGCCTCGTCGCTCTTGCATCCCGCGTCGGAAGCGCATCCGATTTCGCAGGTTCCGTCGACGCACAATTCTCCAGGCAAACAATTGCCGTCACCGTAACAAACTTTGACGCAAAAGCCGTTTTTGCAGGTTTCTCCACGCGCACAATTGGCCTCTATGGAACATTGACATTGGCAGAGACCCGCGAGACACGAATGCTCCGGCGGACAATCTCGGGTCAATGTGCAAATTCCTGGAACTCTGACGCAGCCTTGTGTGGCGGTTGGATTGCCTTGGAAGCCTGGCGGGCAGGAACAAGTGGTTGTATGCTCGAGACAAGTGCAAATTGCGTTTGGTCCGCAAACGTCTTTCTTGGCGCAGGGATTACGGCATTGGTTTTCTATGCAGGACTGATCCGACGGACAATTACGGCTGGAGCGACAGCCCAGGATACAAACGCCGTTGCTGCAAGTTTGATCGGCTTGACATTGGGTCGGAGTGACGCAAGGAACGTGGCAAACGCTGTTGACGCATTTTTCATTTTCGGCGCAGTCTTCGGATCCGCGGCAAACGGCTTTGCATTGTCCTTCGATACAATTGCTGCCGTCGCATTCGGCGTCGTGTACGCAGTAATTAGTCGCTCTGACGCATCCGTTGTGAGGGCCTTCGCTGGAAGGAACAAAGCGATGAACGCACCGACAGATTGGCTGGCCGTTGTTGATCTCGCAAATGGCATTGGGGCCGCAAGCGTTTTCGCAGGGATTGATGCAGCGTTCGTTGTCGCAGATGGAATGAACGGGACAATCTTTATTGGAGCGACAAACTCCTTCTGGTTGGCAGCCACTTCCGTACGGATCGCCAACGTGATTCGGCTGGCACTGGCAAACGGGATTGTTGGTTGAACCGACGAGGCAAACTGCCGTAGGATGACAGGGATTCGGATTGCAAGCCTCGACGCCAACGCACTCGACATCGGGCACTGGATTCGCTCGGAATCCTGGAGGACATTGGCAAATGGCGCGATGGTCATCGGCGATGCAGACGGCGTTGGTGCCGCATGAATTTTCGTCACAGGCGTTGTGACACGTGTGCGTTAAACGGTTGCAAAGTTGGCTCGGTGGGCAGTCGATGTTGTAGACACACGGAACGGTTTTACACCCGCTGGCCATTTCGTTCGGATCTCCAGCGTACAAACCCGGTGGACATTGGCAAACTGCCTCGTGATTGTTTACGACGCAGAGGGCGTTAGGGCCGCATTTAACGAAGTTGCAAACCGGTTGACAGGCCAAGCCGTTGTCACCGGAAGAGCGACAAGTCTCGTCCTCCCTGCATTGGGCATCGGTCGTGCAATGGTCTTTGCTCGCGCTCTGACATCCTTGCCGGTCGTTCGGGTTGCCGGAAAATCCTGGAAGACACTCACAAGCCGCGCGATGATCGTGGGCCACGCACTGGGAATTCAGGGTGCACGTGAACGCGCTGCAAAGCGGTTGGCATTTGAGAACTCCCAGGGCGTCCGGACGACAGGCTTCGGTCGTGGGACACTCCTGATCCGTAGTGCAGTCCGGAACGGATGGTTTTTCGCAGGAGGAACTTATGGGGTTCCACTCGTAAGATTCCTGGCAAGTGCATTCGGCGTGACCTTGAGAATCGGGAAGACAACGTTGATGCGAGCCGCAGACGACTTTGCTGCAGGGATCGACGCAGTCCTGGACACCGTTCAACTGCACCTGACAAAAATGACCTTCCGCGCAGTCGCTGTTGCGCGTGCAACTCGGTGGCCCTGCGGAGCGATCCGGTTGACATCCGTTTACGAGGTTGCTCGGGTTTCCGTAAAAACCGTCGATGCACAAACACGAGGAAGCGTGATTTTGCGTAACGCAAAACGCGTTCGGTCCGCATTGGAGTTTGCTGCACGCGTCAACGCACTTTCTCACTCCTTTGCCGATCTGGAAGCAAATCTGTTGGGGCTCGCAGTCCAGGTCGTTGGAACAATGACCCCGCAAATAACATCCTTTTGTTTGGTCGTTCGGATTGCCTTTGTAGCCCGGAGGACAGAGGCAAGTTCCATCCTGGCACACTGACCTCGGGCCGCAAACGACGTTGTCGCATTTGTCCAGACATTTTCCATTGACGCAGGAATAGTCGATCGGGCACGGAATTTCTTGGCTGCATTGACAGTCGTCGGGATGTTTGCACGGACCGGGCTGGAGCGCTTGGCACTCGGTGAACGGATTTCCGAAGAAACCGTCGATGCAGCGACAGTCGTAAGATCCGACGATGTTTATGCAAACGGCGTTCAAGCCGCAGGCGTTTCCGTTGCATTCGTTGATGTCGTGGCACTGAATGAACGGATTGCCAGCGTAACCGGCAGGACAAACGCACTCGATGGCGTTCGGGCCAGCATGACAAAGCGCATTCTTCCCGCACACGGAACTCGAACACTCAGATTTTTTTTGCGCTCCGCAGCCGTGATAAGGATTTCCGCTCGTTCCAGGATTGCAAACGCACTTGAAGTCCGTTCGATCGTACTCGCAGTGCGCGTTCTCTCCGCATTTCGGCGAACAACGCGGCGGCTCTATCGGCGGCATACACAAAAGATCCGGATTCCCTACAAAGTATGGATTGCACACGCACTTGTTC
This sequence comes from Diadegma fenestrale, assembly GCA_037043255.1. Lineage (NCBI taxonomy): Eukaryota > Metazoa > Arthropoda > Insecta > Hymenoptera > Ichneumonidae > Diadegma > Diadegma fenestrale. The sequence goes on from CM073312.1 coordinate 3,832,112, forward strand.
GCTTCCGGGTCGCACGTCGCACCGATCCCGCAAACTATTCCTTCGCAGCGGCGCTTGCAACGCCCGCTTATGCAGACACTCGGCTCAGCACACGGCACGTCCGGCGTACAAACGTCCGGTGCACATTGACCTCCGGGGAACGGATTCCCCATGAAACCTTCGATACACTTGCACGTTGGACCGTCGTAACTCACGATACATTGAGCTCCGGCACCGCAAACGAAACCGTCGCATTCTGAAATAACAACAAAATCATGTTTTCTTCAGTCTGCAGGCGGACTGTCCTATGTCGTGGCCCTGAGATGATAGCAAAGTTTGCATCGTTGCAATACAACGAACAATTAATTTTTAATCCATTATTTTATTCAATTAATTATTATCAATTATCAATTAATTAATTAATAACCGAATTGACTTAAAAAAAATTGGAAAAAGTGCCTTAATTAAATAATAATTAAGGCATTAATTAATAATTAATTAGAGACCGAATTGACTTTAAAAAAAATTGGAAAAAGTGCCTGAATTAAATAATAATATAATAATTGATAATTAATTCATTATTAATGATTTATTAATTAATGATTAATTACTAATTAATTAATTATTATTAATTAATTAACTAATTATTATTTAATTAAGGCCTTTTTCCAATTTTTTTTGAGTCAATTCGGTTATCAAATGCCAAAAAAGTCTGTCCCACTATTTTTTACGAATACTGTATGAATTTTTTTTTATATTATCTGAATATTTTTATCAAAAGTCGTTTTTCATGAGAAATTGGGCGAAAAATGTGAAAATTGAGAAAGGGAAAAAGTGTGGAATTTGAAATTTTCGTTGACTTACGAGACACGCATTCGTTGTTCTTTCCCTCGGTGAATCCAATGACGCATCTACACCAAGGAGCATGTTTGTCAGGTTCACAGTACGCGTTGGGTCCGCATGGCACGTTGTCGCAGGGGTTGACGCATTTTCCTTGGACGCAGGCAAAGTAATTTTCGCACTCGTCGTTGCTGGAACATTCGAGACGAGCGGTGAGTGCGCCGGTGCATCCGGAACCGTAAGGATCGCCGGACATTCCGTGAGGACATTCGCAAACGTGGCCGCCGTGGTTGTTGATGCAATAAGCGTCGCGGGCGCAAGGATTGTTCGCGCATTCGTTTACGTCGACGCAACCGTGTTGGGGATCGCCCTCGTAGCCGACTTCGCACATGCACTTGGGGGGATCGCTCGGCGTGCATTTCGCGTTGATGCCACATGGAAAACGGTCGCAAGGATCTGAAAAAAAAACGCAACAGAAAAAAACGACAAATTTAGTTCCGAATCGAATTTTTTTGCATCGGGAACTTTGAATCGGAAAAATCGTTACTTTTGCAGAGATTTCCGTCCAGCGCGTCGGTGTAAAACGGCGGCGGACACACGCATTCTCCAGGCAAAACACACTTCTCATTGGCTTTGCATTCGTTGTCGCTGCTGCATCTTTTCTGGGCCGGGGAACACAGGCCGTTGTAGGGATCGCCACCGTATCCGTGAGGACAAACACATTGGTGAGAGCCCGGTTGGTTTATGCACTCGGCACCGTAGCCGCAAACTTGATGGCCATTCGTACATTCGTTTATATCTGTCGAGAATAAAATAATGGTTTTTTCTTCCTGCGATTCTTCGATTTGGACCAAAAGACGTTGTGGTTAGGATAATGAAACGATTTTGTCAGGATCCAAAGACAAAATTGGTACGAACAATTAATGCAAAAAGTATTTTTCGTTTAAGGACGTTGTATGCAAAATTTTCAATGTATAGGATTTCTTTAAATTTGCACGGCACTCTGAGAATCGTGATTTCTAATTGCTCGCGCAATTTTAAGAGGCTTCACCGTGTATAAGTCGAGATGTTTATTTATAAAAATCACAATTTTCAGTAGTTTCTCATTAAGAGCGCGTGTTAAAAGTTGCAATTTTCACCATTAAATATTTCGATTTCTAAATGGTTGAGCCTCTTAAAACTTTGCATACGCTTTTACGTAACATCGAAGAAGTTTTATTCAGTTTTTCAAAGAAACCGGTCGTCAAATTTTTTCGCAATTTTGGTTATTGTATAACAAATACAAATTACCTCGGACAATTTTGAATTTGTATTAAATTTATTTATAAAAATCACAATTTTCAGTAGTTTCTCATTAGAGCGCGTGTTAAAAGTTGCAATTTTCAACATTAAATATTTCGATTTATAAATGGTTGAGCCTCTTAAAACTTTGCATACGCTTTTACGTAACTTCGAAGAAGTTTTATGCAGTTTTTCAAAAAAATCGGTCGTCAAATTTTTTCGAAATTTTGGTTATTGTATAAAAAATACAAATTACCTCGGACAATCTTGAATTTAGAGTTTGTTGTTCTTTAGGTAATTTGTAACAACTTTTTTTAATGAACTCGGGCTCGCAAACCATTTTGTATGTAAGAAAAACTGGCAACAAAAATTCAACGTCCTTAAGTGCGAAAAAAATGGAAGATTGTAATTTTAGGGTTGATTTACCTTCGCACGATCCATCGGAACTGGTGGTGAATCCTTTGGGACACGCGCAATAACTGACTCCTCCAGCGATGGTGATGCATTCGGCGCCTTTGGGACAGGCTTCGCCGCGGGAGCAGCCGGACAACATGCACTTGCCATCGACGATTTTATAGGGCGGTTGACACTGGCACTCGATGCTGTCGCACTCTTCGCACAATGTGAAAGGATTGCCATTGAATCCTGGCGGGCATTGGCACTCGTAGCTGCCGGGTAAATTTTTACAAATGGCGTTGATACCGCAAGCTGCTTTGTCTTTGGTTTCCATGCATTCGTTGACGTCGCGACATTTTCCAGTCTCGTGATCCCTCGTGTATCCCCGTTGGCAAATGCAAACGCTGCTGCCGATGAATTCGTCCTTGATGCACTGTTCGCCAGCCGGACACGGCGTGTTCGGTCCACACACGTGGGGAATGTCCGATTTCTCGCAACCTCCGGTGTGAGGATCGCCCGTCGTACCGCTCGGACATTGGCACGAAAACGTGCCAGGCTCGTTGTTGCAAATCGCTCCCGGAGGACACGGATTCACTGCACACTCGTCCACGTCCTTGCAGCCTCCCTTCACTCCTGGTTTTCCCGTGTAACCGCTGCTGCACAAACACGTCGCCACGTCGTTCGAGAGCATGCAATGCGCGTTCGGACCGCAAGACAAATCTTCGCAGGGATCTACGGGAAAAAATAATTCAAAATTATCAAAAATAATCTTAAAATGTCAAAATTCATTGAAGATCATCAAAAATTATTGCAAATTGTGCAAAATTATAAAAAATTATCAAAAGCTATGACAAATCGTTGAAAATTATTTTAAAGCATTAAAAATTATAAAAAATTGTTGAAAATCATTGAAAATTGATTGGAAATTATTCAAAATTATTAAGAATCATAAAAAATGATTTGAAATTATTAAAAATTATTGAAAATTACCAAAAACGACCACAAATCATTAAAAATGATTAAAAATTATTAAAAATCATGAAAAATTGTTGAAAATCATTGAAAATTGTTTGGAAATTATTCAAAATTATTGAGAATCATAAAAAATAGTTGGAAATGATTAAAAATTATTGAAAATTATCAGAAATTACCAAAAACTATTACAAATCATTCAAAATTATGTGAAAGTATTAAAAATTATTAAAAATTGTCGAAAATCATTGAAAATTGATTGGAAAATATTCAAAATTATTAAATCAACGCTCAAAAATGATAGGAAATTATTTAAAATTATTGAAAATTATCAAAAATTATCAAAGATTACCAAAATTTATGACAAATCATTAGAAATTATTTGAAAGTCTTAGAAATCATAAAAAATGGTTGAAAATCGTTGAAAATTGATTGGAAATTATTCAAAACTATTAAGAATCATAAAAAATGATCGGAAATTATTAAAAATGATTGAAAATTATCAAAAGTTACCAGAAACTATGACAATTGATTGAAAATTGTTGAAAATAATTAGAAATTATGAAAAATTATTGCAAATCATTGAAAATAATTTCGGATTAATTAATTAAAAAATCGCGATTTATTGTGAATCTGAATTTTTCGATTGCCAACCAGGATCAACGTTTGTTTCATTTTCTTTGAAAAGTTTTTTTCACTTACGTCTGCAATCGTTGCCAACGTTCGGTTCCGGGCACAGGCACCGTCTCTGGCCATCGCAAATCGCATTGCCCGGACAATCAGCGTCAGCGTCGCAAGTCACGACTCCCACACATTTGATGTAAGGATCGGGGTCCGGAATCGTTCCTTCTGGACAGGCACACGTGTACGTTCCATCGACGTTCGTACACGTCGCACCGTGGCCGCAAACATTGTCCTTTGCACATTCGTCAATGTCTGAAAACGTCAGGTTCATTGAGTAAAAACAAAGTCTTGATTATCCAAGACACCAGGCAGGAAATTTTGGTCGCAACAATAAATTTACCCATGCATTGCTTGAAGGCGTTGCCAGAATATCCAGGTTTACATTGACACGTAAAACTTCCGGGTGTGTTTGTGCATATCGCGTTCTTACTGCATCGGCCCGACGGTCCATTCACCGCATCGCATTCGTTTACATCTGAAATGAAACGAGCGCAAAAACGTTTTTTTTCATATACGAATTTCGATTTTTTCCATTTGTATTTTTATTTTTTCAATTCCTTCGATTTTTATTTTCATTTTTTCAATTTTCCCAATTTTTATTTTTATTTTTTCAATTTCCTCAATTTTTATTTTCATTTTTTCAATTTTTTCAATTTTTATTTCTATATTTTCAATTTGAATTTCATTTTTTCCGATTTTTGAAAAGATAATTTGATTTCTTTCAACTTTAATTTGCATTTTTAAAATTATTTAAATTTCAATAGCATTGTTTTCAATATTTCAGATTTTTATTTTTATTTTTTCAATTTTCTCAATTTTCGTTTCTATATTTTCAATTTAAATTTCATTTTTTCCGATTTTTGAAACGATAATTTGATTTCTTTCGATTTTAATTTGAATTTTTAAAATTATTTAAATTTCAATTGCATTGTTTTCAATTTTATAAATTTTTATTTTTATTTTTTCAATTTTTTCGATTTTTGGTTCTATATTTTCAATTTGAATTTCATTTTTTCCGATTTTTGAAAAGATAATTTGATTTCTTTCGATTTTAATTTGAATTTTTTAAATTATTCAAATTTCAATTGCATTGTTTTGAATTTTTCGAATTTTAATTCTTATTTTTTCAACGTTAATTTTAATTTTTAATAATATAATGCAAGAAAAATGGATTTAATTCAATTTAATTTAATTTAAGAAAGGATTTTGGGGTCTTTACCGACGCAACCGGCTGAGATATCGTTCGGATTGAAAGTCCATCCGTCTTCGCAGATGCAATAAGCCTCGTGACCATCGGCTTTGCAGAAAGCATGTTCGCCGCAGGTGACTTCGTCGCAAGGAGCTTTGCAAGCGACGTGAGGCGGTGTCCCGATGAATCCGGTTTCACATTCGCAGTGATAACTTCCTCGTGTGTTTCTACAGATCGCTGCCGGTCCACAAGGATTGCTCAGACACTCGTTCACGTCTTCGCACTCTGCTCCCACCGCCTTGAAACCATCTTTACAGAAACATTGGCCCTCGATGCACTCGGCATTGTTGACGCAATCGAAATTAGATTTACAGAGCGTCGTCACGTCGGTCTGCAATCAAAAATGCATATTCGGTCACGAGTCGTTGTCCATTTTTCATCCAATTTTTCTTTTTTCACTTCGAGATCAAGAGCAAACGAAAATTCATTGTTTTTGAGTCAATTTTGACATTCAGATCGTTTTTCATTATTTATAATAAAATAATAAACGACTACGATGAAAATTCTCATGAATTTTTATTTTTTTACGCTTTTAGATCAAGAGCAAACGAAAATTCATTGTTTTTGAGTCAATTTTGACATCCAGATCGTTTTTCATTATTTATAATAAAATAATAAACGACTACGATGAAAATTCTCATGAAATTTTATCTTTTACGCTTTGAAATCGAAAGCAAACGAAAATTCATTGTTTTTGAGTCAATTTTGACATCCAGATCGTTTTTCATTATTCATAATAAAATAATAAACGACGATAATGAAAATTTTCATGAAATTATTTTTTTTTACGCTTTGAGATCGAAAAGAAACGAAATTTATTCATTTTTGAGTCAATTTTGGGATTTGTAATGAAATAATAATCAATTACAATGAAAATTTTCATGATTTTTTTTTTTTTTACTTTGAGATGAAAATCGAATGGAATTTATTTATTTTTGAGTCAATTTTGACATCCAGATCGTGTTAAATTATTTATATTTCGATGAATAATCAATTTCGATGAAATTTTTCAGAATTTTTTTCACTTCGAGGTCAAAAGCGACCAAAATTAATTCGTTTTCGAGTCAATTTCGGGATTTATAATCAAATAGTAATCAATTGCAATGAAAATTTTCATGAATTTTTTTTTTTTTTACTTCGTGATGAAAATTGAATGGAATTTATTGATTTTTTGGTCAATTTTGACATCCAGATCGTGTTAAATTATTTATATTTCGATGAATAATCAATTTCGATGAAATTTTTCAGAATTTTATTTTCACTCCGAGGTCAAAAGCGAACGAGATTGGATAATTTTCAAGTTCAGAATGATAATCAATTGGAATGAAGAAAAAAAAGTCACGTGTACCTGATCGCAGGCGACTTGAGGGCTCGGATTGGCGCTGTAACCAGGCGGGCACAAGCAAGAATATCCGGGAACAGCATTTTTGCAAATAGCGTTGGAGCCGCATGGATTTTGGTAGGCGGTACATTCGTCAATATCTGTTGAGAAAATAGGAAAGAAAATAAAAAACTCGATTCGATGGAGAAACAAAATTTGTGTCTGATTTTGGTGGCATTTTTCAGTTTTTTTTGTTGTTGTGAATTAATTGATTAGATCGTGAGAGGCTAACCGGTGCAGCCTTTGAAAGGATCGCCAGTAAAATCCTGTTTACATCTGCAAACGAAGCTCCCGAGAGTATCGACGCATTCAGCGTTATCGCCGCAAGGCTCGTCTTTGCATTCGTTGACATCTGTCGACGGCGGTTAGAAATATTGTTAATTAATTAATGATTTTTTGTAAGGAACGTGAATAAAGATAATTTGTTTGATTAGACGTTTGTTACTGACTCTCGCACAAAATGAGTCCTTGGCCGATGAAACCTTGAGGGCATAAGCATTTGTAAGATCCTGGGACGTTGATACATTTAGCATTTGGGGCACAAGCGTTTGTCCTCGAGCATTCGTTAAGGTCGATGCAACCGTGGACTGGATCTTTTTGATAGCCGGCGAGACAGCGACACTCGAAACTTCCCTCGTTGTTGACGCAGGTGGAATCTTTTCCGCAGGGCGAAACGCGAGCCTCGCACTCGTTTATGTCTGTTTTCGAGTTAATATCGATTTTTCGTGTTAAGAGAAAAATCAGAGTGTGAAAAAAGTTTTTTCTTGGATTAAAAAATGGTCGAGAGAGTGAATGAACGATTGAATTCGTTTTGCATTAATTCTGTTACGTGTTACTGTCGATTAATGAGATTTTTGTTGAAAATTCTGCTCCAGGCTAAAAAAATCGTGTTTTTTGATATTTTTTTTGGGTTTTTCGTTTTTTTTCGTACCGTAACAACCGGACAACGGATCGCCGTCCATCCCCTCGGGACAGGCGCATCTGAACGAGCCTTCCATGTTGGTACACAGCGCTGAACGACCGCAAGGACTTCTCGCACATTCGTCCACGTCGTAACATCCGTCCTCGGGATTTCCTTCGTATCCTTCCGGACATTTGCAAGTGAAAGTTCCTGGCAAATTAATGCATTCGGCTCCGGGCCCACAGGCTCCGTCGGTTTGGCATTCGTCGATGTCGTTACACTGCAAATTATTCAGTTTTTAAATTATTGAGATAAAAATATTTGGTGAGGCGATTTTTTTTTGCAATTTTTTTCGTACAGTCACAAAAGCGTCTCCTTGATATCCTGGCTGGCACGAGCACGTGTAATTCCCATGGGTATTGTGACAAAGAGCGTTATCACCGCAGGCACCAGGTGCTTCGCACTCGTTAATATCCTCGCAATGCTCTTCGCCGTTGCCCTTAAAACCGGACAAACATTTGCACAGAAAATTGGCTGGCAAATTGCAACACTCTGCATTCTCCACGCAACGGGCAGCGAGTGCAGGATCCTCGCACTCGTCAATGTCTGAAAATTCGTTTTTATACATTTCACGAGGGGTAACGTTATTTTTTTTTACTTTTTCCTTTTTATTTCGGGGTCAAAATGAGCGCAATCTCGAAAAATTCATATCTTCGTTAAAATTTAACGAAAAGCGTTGGCCTTGGGCTCATTCTTTTCGTTTTTTCATGCGGAAAAACGTGAGCCTGGGGAAATTTTGCTGGGAGTCAAAAAATAAGTCAAAAATGCGGTAAAACGACAAAAAAACGGGAAAGGAATCGTTTTTGAGCGACGATGAGATTTCGGGAAAAATGAACAGCCGAAGGCTCAAGGGAAAAATATTAATGGCAAGGAAATGTGGAGAAAAAACGTCTTTACGTTGATATGAAAATTCTGCAAAACTTGGAGCTTGTAAAAGTGGCTGAGAAATGCCATAAATGCTCGGTGGACCGTTACCAGTGTAAAAGAAATCAAGTTTCTGTGGAAAATATGGCAATAAAGAAAAGAGGAATGAGGAGCACGTACCTTCGCAGTAGAAGCCGTCGCCGCGATATCCAGGGAAGCAGGAACAGTGGAAACTGCCAAGAGTGTTAGTACAATGGGCAAAAATATCACAGGGCCTGTACTTGCACTCGTTCTCGTCTGTAAGAGTTAAAATAATCTTTCCTCAGCTTTAACAGTTACTTGCAATTTTGGAGTAACGTGAATTTCTGTTTTTTTTTCTCTTTTCTTTTTCGTTCCAACAAGAAAGACTATAAAATGTCGAGCGCAGAAATTGCGTTTGTCGGATTGAACAGGAACGGAATGAAAAGATAATCGTGAGGGGTAAAATGGAGTAAAAAAAAATGAGACTGAAGTTCGCAACGTTGGAATCGGACGAAAAATATTTCTGTTCATTGACGATTTGTTGAGTTTTCGAAATAAACCAAATTTTTCAAGCCGTCATACTTTTTGGGACGGAAAAATCGATCGTCGCAAGCTCGTAATCACTTTCTGCATCAATAATGAGCTTCGCCACAGGAAAAAAATGAATTTCGTTGCATACCAACGATGCGAACTTAATTAAGGACGTTTTATGGCGACGGTCAAATGTAAATTTTTGTTGCCAGTTTTTCTTACATACGAAATGGTTTGCGAGCCCAAGTTCATTAAAAAACGTTGTTACTAATTGACTAAAGAACAACTTACTCTAAATTTAAGATTTTCCGAGGTCATTTGTAATTTTTAGACAATAACCAAAATTTCGAAAAAATTTGACGACCGATTTTTTTGAAAAACTGAATAAAACTTCTTCGATGTTACGTAAAAGCGTATGCAAAGTTTTGAGAGGCTCAACCATTTAGATATCGAAATATTTAATGTTGAAAATTGCAACTTTTAACACGCGCTCTTAATGAGAAACTACTGAAAATCGTGATTTTATAAATAAATTTAATACAAATTCAAGATTTTTCGAGGTAATTTGTATTTTTTATACAATAACCAAAATTTCGAAAAAATTTGACGACCGATTTTTTTGAAAAACTGAATAAAACTTCTTCGATGTTACGTAAAAGCGTTTGCAAAGTTTTAAGAGGCTCAACCATTTAGAAATCGAAATATTTAATGTTGAAAATTGCAACTTTTAACACGCGCTCTTAATGAGAAACTACTGAAAATTGTGATTTTTATAAATAAATATCTCGACTTTTACACGGTGAAATCTCTTAAAATTGCGCGAGCTATTAGACGTCACAATTCTCTCAGTGTGTTGCAAATTAGAAGGAATTGTATCGATTGAAAATGATGCATAAAACGTCCTTAAGCGTAATGAAAAAATGGTTTACCTGGTACTTGGCAATTGCATCCACCGAATCCGTCGTTGCAGTGGCAAACGGAATCGAGACATACGCCGTTCTGGCACTTGGTCCCATCGTCTTTGGTGCAATCATCTGTAAAAATGAGGTTTAAATGAAGAAAAAAAAAATGGTGTAATAATGAAAAGTTGCGTGACGCGAAAATGTAGAATTTCTGCTTGGAGAACTTTCGTCTTTGTTGGCTAACTTTGCATATGCTTTTTCTTACGTTCCTCTAATTCCGTTGCTGATTGACGCCGCGCGATTATTTTGCTCGCGAGATTACATCGGAGATTCGCGCTACCGCGTGCATGAAGAAATAGGGAAGAAGAAAAATAACGAGGGGGAAGAAAAAACGTACGAGGTGCGTGCGACAAGCGAGCAAAAAAGACTTTGCACGGATTAGATTGTACGGGGTGTGACGAGCGTGGCTTTTGAGAGGCTCGGAGACTGACTGAGCGTGATTTTCATTATTTTTTCCACCAATTCCGGTGACCTGGGGGTCAAAAATGATCCAAATTTTAAAAAATTCATAACTCCGGTAAAATTCAACGAAAAGTCTTCAACTTGGGCTCATTCTTTTCGTTTTTTAATGCAGAATCGCGTGAGCCTGGTCAAGAACTCGGGAAAACGATCCAAAAAAGAAAAAACGAAGGGAAAAAGGGCGCGAGATTTAAATTCGTCTAGAGTTAATTTTCTTGTTATGCATAAAATTTTGTATGAAACTCTTGGGACTGGTTGTACCGAGTTAACAAGACGAAACGACGGGGAGCGGTTTTAACGGTATCGGCGCGTTGTGGTTAACGCGGAAGAATATATAGACGTGTGTCTGTGTGTGTGTGTGTGTGCAGGATAAATTCGCAAGGTGTCGTATTTTTCTCGCGGTTCGTTCTTTCCTGAGCTTGAGCGTTTTTATTTTTTCTCGATTCTCATGACGAGTTATCGCGTCGAAACATACGGTATGTATAATTTTGTCTTTCCCGCGCGCGCGCGGCAATCACCGTGGCCGCCTCCGCCGCGCTATGACGAATCTTTAAATCTTTCTTTGTCTCTCTTTTATCTTTTTAACGCGATGCTCGTCTTGAGGTTCTCAGTGTAGTTAACAGCTCGTGAGCCCGATAAGAATTTCCAACGATTGTCAAATCAACGTTTCGCTTTTACATTGTTCGTGGGAAATTAATGAATTAATTACCTGTGCATTTTAATCGGTCCCGTTGCTCGTCCGTACCACCGAAACAGTCGTTTTTCTTATCGCACAATTTTGACAGCTCCAACAGTTGGAGAACGTCCGTTGACTCGTTCACTTGACAACCAAAGTATCCGTCCTCGAGGTTGAGAAAAAATACTTCTCGCCTTGGTCCTCGCCCGATTCCGGCGTGGGAATCGGTCTGGGAATGGAAAAATTTATTAACGCCAAGTTTTAATGAGATCTCGTGACGACAATCGACGAAAAATCTCGGTTATTAAAAGGGAAATCAAATTATTTATTTTCGTTCGTGTATAATGAACCGGGTCTCGTGGACCCGTGTCTAGAAACCCCTTGAGTCGTAATTTTTGTTGGAAAAATAGTTCAAAATCGGAAAACTGGAAGAAAAAAATGTGACGATTGAAAAAACAGTTTTTAACGAAATTTCGTCCGGAAAATCGATTCGAAATCTCGATAACCAAAAATAATTGAGAACAAAATGAAATTAATTCTCGAAATTTGTCCTGTGACACTTTGAGTCATAATTTTTGTTGGAAAAATAGTTAAAAAATCGGAAAACCGGAAGAAAAAAGTGTGAAAATTTAAAAATCAGTTTTTAACGAAATTTCGTCCGGGAAATCGACTCGAAATCTCGATAACCGAAAATAATTGAAAGCAAAATGAAATTAATTCTTGAAATTCATGAATATCGAAGCGGGTCTCGTGGACCCATGTCTGGTAACCGCTTGAGTCACGATTATTGTCGTGAAAAATGTTTTAAAAATCGAAAAACTGAAAAAAGATAAAGTGACAATTGAAAAAAAAGTTTTTGATTAAATTTTGTGAAGTAAATCGATTCTAAATCCCAGAAATTTCGAGTAATTAAAAGCGAAATGAAATTAATTTGCCAAATCGTGTATAAAGGAGCAAAAATTATTGTTAAAAAATCGAAAAACTGGAAAAACCCATAAGAATGAAAATGAAGATAAAAAGTGCATGGGGAATATTGAAAAAACTCACCGGACACAAGGACAGAAGTATCCAAGCCACCAACGGCCAAAGATGTTTCATCTTTGCTGTAAAAAAGTAAAGAAATAAAAAGGTTGATTGGTGTTTGAGGACAAAGGCGTTTGAAAGTTTTTCTTGCAACCGCTGAGCTTGGGGGAGGGGGCGAGAACAAATAATCACATAATGAAACGATTTTAATGTCTGTCGGTGGTAAAAACATTTAGCGAATGATGATTAAAAGAAAAAAAAACTATTTATTATGTGTCTCTTCCTTCGTTTATCTTGGCGGTTAATTATTCAATTATTATTTACCGGGAACGTAAATTCCATTGCTTAAGTTAGCGATTGCGGGAGCGAAGCCTTTTAATCGTTACAAATACGCAACGAATGTATAACTATATTTCGTGTATCTATTTATCTATCCACTCGGCGAGCATACGACGAGTAATCATTAATAGCAACGCCACGACTAACAGATATTCTCCTCGTATAGAGTCGTGACTCGCCGAGTGACAAATTAACTCATACTCGTACAAGCCACCTCGAGCTCGAAGGAATCGCGGAAATTAACGGCCTCGTAGACGAGGATCGCAAGAATATCATTTTCCTATTACATTGACAAACAGTTATTCACGTTTTTTTCTCCTTCCCATCATTTTTCCATTTTTTTTCCTTCCCTTTGAAAAATCATTTTATTTCGTGACTTCGAGTTCAATTCGCGAAAAAACGAGTTTGTCTTTAAATAAATAGAAAAATGAAGTGAAAAATGAAAATTTATGGAATAAAAATAAAAATCAATTGAAAAAAAATAATCGAGAGTGCATTTTGAATAAAATTTTATATTTTCATTTTTTTTCATCAAAAATTTTATTATTTATAAAAAAAAAATTATTTTTTTATGAAATTTTTTTTTATTTAACTGTTTTTATTCAGAATTTTGAAAATTAATGAAAATCGATTGAAAAAACGATCAAATAAAATGAAATTTTATCATTTTTATAAAGTAAAATGATTTTGAATTTTATTTTTTTTGTTAAATTCAATTGAAAAGCAGTTTTTGTTTGGTAAAATGGAAAAATCGAGGGAAAAATCAAAATTTACAGGAAAAAATGAAAAACGAGACGAAAAATGTCGAAATAAAAATCGATTGAGAAAAAATTGACGATGTTTCGGTGATGAAAAGGGATTTTTAAAATTGATGCAGGAATTTGTGGCATTTCTCGGAGCCCAAGAACTTCCACGGGTTGGTATTCGCGCGCGAGTTCTGTGTTTATAACGAACGGAATAAAGTCGCAGGTGCGAAGTTACAACAAGGGGATTTCACATGTTGCGAGAGTGTGAGATATCTGGAATCTTCCCGCGCGTCGTATCAACATAGCCAGAAATTTTCTGACGTACATGCTCGACTTTCACGTGTTGTATACGCGAAATAGCGATCGATTGACGAGTTCTAATCAAATACGAACACTTGTGTGCTCGTGGGAGGGAAAAATTCACGTGTCGTTCGAGAAAATCGTATAAAATTCACGGGGGAAATAATTTTTTGAAAAATCGCACAAATTTTGTCATTGCAGCAAGAAAAATTGATTTTTTTCCGAAAAAAATTCATTTTCACTGTAAAATTTCCATGGAAAATTTATTTTGATCAGAAACTGTTGGAAAAACTAATTTTACTCGCATAATTCCTCGCTGAATGTGGGGCGTATCAATTTTTATTAGGGACTTTGATACTATCGTGCAAAAGCAGCGCGTAAATGGTAGACAATCGAGTTGCACATGGTCACGAGGCTTTCGCTTTTAACAAAATATAGACACTCGTATAGCTGACTGTAACTCGCTCGGAAATTTATTCCAACGTATGCGAGTCAATGTTAATGAGATTGCTTCTTCCGTTGTGTTGAAAAAAAAGAAAAAAAATCGTGAAAACACGTGATTTTCCATAGGAATTTTTTCTCCTTATAATTGGCAATTATTTTCCTCAATTAATCAAAAAATTTGACTGATTGATTCGAATTATACGAATTTCGACGAAATTCACGATTTTTTAATGTGGCCTTGAAATTCAAAACTCTTTCGATTCTCGTGTCAGTTTTTTGAGTTTTTTTGAGCCTCCAGTGACTTTTTTTAGTTGCTGATCGGACTTTAAATTGAAAATCATGCAATCATCACCTACGCGGGCACGAATAGTGTGTCGAGGACTTTGAGATTGCAATCGATGGAGAGCTGGGCAGAGCGCGATGTAACGCTCGAGTTTTTTTTTTTTTAACCGTTTTACAATATAAATCTCGAGGATTTTGCACTTTCCGGGGCTCTAGAATGAGAAAATTGATTTTTTTCAATTTTTCGATGATAATTAAATCGAAGAGATTTTTTTTGGGCTGCTAAAAAAAAACGTGGAGATCGAGGTGAGAAATTTAGTTTTTTTTTTGCACTCGCTCGTTAATTTCTTTCTCTTTCTGTTTCTCGCTGCGGGACTCGGCGCTTTTGACGTTTGTTTGTCAAACAATTCTCACCGCGTCAAGTTGGCGAGTTCGGTAACAACAGGGCAGTAAAAAATTGATCGCCCGGTCACTTTACGAGCGATCTCGTTTGTTGGCGAACTCGCGTCACTGTCGAAATTTTATGCAAACAGCAGATCAACGCGAATGACATTTATTTTCATCGGAAAATAATTTTTTTATCATTTTTTGCCGATCAGAAAAATTCAGTAATAACGTTGGCGATTTTTTGGCTTTCTAGAATTTTTATACGCGTTTTTTTTCATTACGAATAAATCCGGAAAAGCGCCCACGCGAGTTTGCACTCGAATACGTTTTTTTTTTTTTAATGATCATCGTTCTCTCGTCCTCATTCACGATCGCCTACACGAGAGCATTCGATTTTTATGGAACTGCGTTTTTGTTGCGCCACACTGTCCTCCGTCGTGCTGCGGACGATGGACTGCGGCCGAGGGGTCATGGATTCAGAAAAAACGGAATTTTAAATATTAAAAAAAAAAAAAAAATTAAATATGAAGAAAAAAATATTCCGAAAGAATTTTCAACCGAAAATTCCAAAAAACGAATAATTACGACCTGCAATTATCGAATTAAGCGATACAAAACGATTTTATTTTCTTTTAAAAGTTTTTTCCTATGAAAAGAAATTTTTTGACGTTTAGAATTTCAGACATTTAATTTGCAATTTTTTATTTTTCCCAAAACGCGTGTAAATTCGAGTCTCGTTTCGTTAAAAAGTTGCAAAAATCGAGTTGCCAAAAAAAATTGTTAAGGATTTTTTTTTGCAGATTGCCAAAACGGCTGGGAGCCGAAATTTTTTGAGAAAAATCGTAAACACATTTGTTTGCGACTCATAAACGAGACGCGACTCGAATTTACACGCGTTTGGATGGGAAAAGTAAAAAATTGGAAATAAAATGTCTCAAATTCTTGGCGTCAGGAAATTTTTCTTCATGGGAGAAAATTTTTAGTTTTGGTGTCGAGAATATTGATACAAAATTATTGAAGAATCACGAGTTTTATTTTCGCTGAATATTCGCGTGAATTTTTCCTCATTTTCCTGGACTAGGACGAGAGAAGAAAATTGAATAACGAGTTTAAATTTGTAAGTAAAGTTTTGAGATGCACAGTCCGAAACAGCTCGGCGATGCGCGATCTGCATGCATAATTTACCGTAACGTTGCTTTTGTACTCTCGTTCTTGTTCTTTATACTTCGGCAGAGGAAAAAGACATACCATAGTGGAAGAAAATACGAGAGGAGGGACGTTCGAGTCGAGGAGGAGGAGGCGGAGGGAAAGATTCCACAGGCGGAAAGTTAAGAGAACCGTGGCGAGTATGTGAGAATAAAAAAACATTACAAGCACGAGATTTTCCCCGTTGAAAATGTCT
The DNA here is from genome assembly GCA_037043255.1 of Diadegma fenestrale. Lineage (NCBI taxonomy): Eukaryota > Metazoa > Arthropoda > Insecta > Hymenoptera > Ichneumonidae > Diadegma > Diadegma fenestrale. The sequence goes on from CM073312.1 coordinate 3,848,291, forward strand.
GAAAAACAATTCTAAGCCGCTGACATTTGTTTCGATAAAAATCTCAAGATTCTCGATTACGAAAAGCGTGAAAAAATGTTTTCACGATTTTTTTGCCACCAGTTACTGAATTTTTATTTTTTTTTTCGATGAAAACTTATCGCTTCGGAAATTGTTTGGAGGACCCTTGAGTAGGGAATGGAAATGTCTAAAAATATGGCCAGAATGAAAATAAAGGTGGAGGTTAATTCGTGTGGATCGTGGGTATTCGACACTTCCGTATTCCCAGGATAGAGACGAGAGCTTTGCGACCCTGACTCTCACCGGCATCTCTCACATCATCGTCGTGTAATTTCACTCTAATTTGAGCAGCTCGACGGCCGAGAGTATAGCGTAAGGAGAAGAAAACGAGAGAGAGAGGGAATAAAAAAAAATGAGAGAGAGCGAGAAGGAGGTCTTGCTGGTCACATGGTTGTGGCGTTGGTGGAGAGACAAGGACGAAGGTCCTTGTCGTTCACCGTAGTCTCGATATACCTGGGTCGGGATAGTCTCGTGGCTCATGAAGAATAATTGTTACGATTTCGTAACGATCCTTAAGACGCGATACGACCGTGGAGGGAAAAAAGGAACAGATTTCGCGGGTCATTATTCTTGGAGCTAGTAAAGAACGGGATTGCGTCACGCACTCCAGTGGGTTACGTCGAGTTTCCAGATGGATCGGAATTGGCGAGGAAAATCGGTCGAAAAAGTTGTGGGAATGGTAGAAAAAAAATCCAGGATCGATCAATCACTTTTTTTTTCTTCAATGATTAATTAATTAATTAATTAAGGACGTTCTGGGTGAATTATCTATCGATAGAATTCCTTTAAATTTGCACCACACAAAGAGAATCGTGATGTCTAAGAGCTCGCGCAATTTGAAGAGATTTCACCGTGTAAAAGTCGAGATTTTTATTTATAAAAATCACAATTTTCAGTAGTTTCTCATTAAGAGCGCGTGTTAAAAGTTGCAATTTTCAACATTAAATATTTCGATTTATAAATGGTTGAGCCTCTCAGAACTTTGCATACGCTTTTACGCAACATCGAAGAAGTTTTATTAAGTTTTTCAAAAAAATCGATCGTCAAATTTTTTCGAAATTTTGGTTATTGTCTAAAAAATACAAATTACCTCGAAAAATCTTGAATTTGTATTAAATTTATTTATAAAAATCACGATTTTCAGTAGTTTCTCATTAAGAGCGCGCGTTAAAAGTTGCAATTTTCAACATTAAATATTTCGATTTCTAAATGGTGAAGCCTCTTAAAACTTTGCATACGCTTTTACGCAACATCGAAGAAGTTTTATTAAGTTTTTCAAAAAAATCGGTCGTCAAATTTTTTCAAAATTTTGGTTATTGTCTAAAAAATACAAATGACCTCGAAAAATCTTGAATTTGTATTAAATTTATTTATAAAAATCACGATTTTCAGTAGTTTCTCATTAGAGCGCGTGTTAAAAGTTGCAATTTTCAACATTAAATATTTCGATTTCTAAATGGTGAAGCCTCTTAAAACTTTGCACACGCTTTTACGCAACATCGAAGAAGTTTTATTAAGTTTTTTAAAACAAATCGGTCGTCAAATTTTTTCGAAATTTTGGTTATTGTCTAAAAAATACAAATGACCTCGGAAAATCATGAATTTAGAGTTTGTTGTTCTTTAGTCAATTTGTAACAACTTTTTTTTAATGACCTTGAGCTCGCAAAGAATTTTGTATGTAAGAAAAACTGAAAACAAAAATTCATATTTGACCATCGTCATAAAACGTCCTTGATCGATTCAGATAATTTGCCTAGAACTCTGTCTACGTCGAATTATTTTAGTTTTCTCTGTTTGTTCGGGGAGTTTAATTGGCAAACAATAAACACCTGCCCCCTGGTGTGGGTCTTTCATTATCTGACAGTAAACTCCTCGCCGCACAAAAGCAACAGGTACCTGTTTCCCTTTTCCTGTACAGATATAGCAGAGAGAAGAGCCAAGACACGAAATACTACGAGGGCTGCAGGTGCGTTTCTCGATACCATTGAGAGCTCCGAAAAGCCGAATATTATACGTGCGAGATCGAGAGCTGTTGTCGAGCGCGTGTGGAAGGTCGGAACAAATGCGTCTGAGCAGCTATTTTTCAAGTTGAAAGGGGAACGAACCTTTTCTCATCATTGACCGATCCTCGTGATCGAGAACCACAAGTCTCAGAAATTACGTCACGTTACGGAGAATTTCATTTTACGATCACAATGAAAACGTAAATGAACCATTTTCTCTCAATTTCTCAAAAAAACCTCATGAAAAAAAAAAATAAAAAAAATTATTGGACAAAAAACTACGAAAATTTCTCGTGATTTTTTTTTCAATTAAAGAATTTTTATAGAATTTTTTTTTCATTGCAGCAGAGTCTTGAGTTTTTCCCAAAAAAATTTCCATTCCACAAGAAATTCCTGATTTCAATACTCGACCGAAAAAAAGTACGAAATTTTCTTTCTTTTTGTCGATTTTTTTGCCCAAAAAATGCCGGGGTTACGGAAAATTTCGAGAAAGCAGAATTCTCGTAATAAAAGAAGTTAAATTGTAGTTTGCGATGGGTTGAGGCGATTTGGCGCCGTGACCCGGTCGTGTCGAGCAAACTGGATTTTCCGTGTCGCCCGAAACGTGCGATTGTTTAAGGTGGACCCTAAAAAAATAGAGACTCGAGACAATGAGTCACGCAGTGGGACAGAATCTCGGTTTGCATCGGAAGAAACTCTCGCTCTCTCTCTCTCTCGGTCTCTCGCTGTTGGTGTATCCTGTGGACGACCTCGGGGAGTTCTCGATGAAGAAGAGACAAGAAGGTGGAGTAGAGGAGGAACTCGCTTGTATTCCGAGCACGCCCGAGTGCCTGTTTCTATCTGGGCTTGACGCTGGTGTGGGGGATTGGCAAAAGTAATGAGCGAGAAAGAGACAAGCAGAGAGAGAAAGAGCGAGAGAGAGAGGGATGGAAAATGTTCACCTTGGATCCCTCCCCGCTGGTTTACCTGTGGCAACATCCGGCATGAATCGACGAAGCAAAATAGTCGGTGACTCGCGTGCGAGCCAACTATACCCAGGTGATATGTGTGGGGCTATGAAAGAGACCCGAGAAAGGAGCGAAGAAGGAGCAGCTCGTACGAGAAACAGAAAGAAAGAGAGAGAGAGAGAGCGAGAGAATTGAGAGTTAGAATCGTACGAGCAGCGAGAGGGACAGAGAAAGGTCGAATTGAACGCCCACCGCGTGAGCGAACCGAAAGGATATAAAGTCCAAACTCTCTCGATGCACTGAAAATTGAATGTCAAAAAAAAAACGTCGATCTCATGGACGGGATTTCAAAATTTTCGTAATTTTGACGGTTTTTTTCGTTTCAAACGCAACTGTCGACTAAATTTGCGATTGGAATGACAAAAATTTGCTTCCGAAGAGACTTTCTAGAATATTTCTTGATGCAATGATAAAATTTTTAGGATTTTTCGAAAAAAACGTTTAGCCGAACGGATCTGAGCGAATTTGAGCAAAAACAAGTTTTCCTTTGGAAAAATAGAAAAATGATAATTTATAGAATTGAAAAAAGGAGATGAAAACTGTTGACGCGACGTTGAAAATGAAATTTTGTCAAAAAACGGCGATATTTTCTTGGACACTGAATATTTTTGGATAATTTTCACAATTTTCCTAATTTTGACAGTTTTTTTCGTTTCAAACGCAACTGTCGACTAAATTTGCGATTGGAATGCCAAAAATTTGCTTTGCGAAGAGACTTTCTAGAATATTTCTTGCTGCAATGATAACATTTTTAGGATTTTTCGAAAAAAACGTTTAGCCGAACGGATCTGAGCGAATTTGAGCAAAAACAAGTTTTCCTTTGAAAAAATAGAAAAATGATAATTTATGGAATAGAAAAAAGGAGATGAAAACTGTCGACGCGACGTTGAAAATGAAATTTTGTCAAAAAACGGCGATATTTTTTTGGGCACTGGATATTTTTGGATAATTTGAAAATTTTCCTAATTTTGACAGTTTTTTTCATTTCAAACGCAACTGTGGACTAAATTTGCGATTGGAATGCCAAAAATTTGCTTTGCCAAGAGACTTTCCACAATATTTCTTGCTGCAATGCCAAAATTTTTGTGATTTAAAAAAAAAAACGTTTAGTCGAACTTTTCCAGCGAAATATCGATTTTTTCCGATAAAATTTCCTTTCAAGTGCGAACAACAGGGCAAAACTCGAGAATTTTTCGAGAGTGTAGGTGAGAGAAGGTTGTAAAGGACTCTTGCGGGACGTCCGGAGGGAGAGAATTGGTTGTTCGGGTGCTGAGTGAAAGTCTAAATATGGAAAGGACCAGCTTCACAAATGGTGACGTTGGTATTGCTCGTGTGGGCGCAGTCGCGGCATAACAACTTCCTCGCTCTGAGCTACGGATTAGAGTCGCACCCACACAACATTTTGTTTCTCTCCTGCTCGATCATCCTCTCATTTTTCGAGCTTCTGAGACTTCGAGATGTTCGTATTGACGCGGGACCAAAAAACCGAGACTCGGTGGTTCGTTGGTCCTCGGAGAACCGAGAAAGAACTTGAGGGAACTGCAGGCAAGACTCTCGATTCGAGCGAGGAACGACGTAATTATAGCAGTACGTGGTGCAGTCATCATCGCGCAATCTTGGCGTTTGGTTACGCGATCAATTAAAATAAAACAAACAGTCGAGCCTGCGTGCAATGTTGATTACGCGAACTATCATCTTTGTTTCACTCTTCGCGAGTGTTGACGCACGAGAAACTCAGACACACGCTAAATTCTACATCTGCGGATGAGGCACGAAGGCAATTAAAAAAAAAAGCCACGACTCCGAGTCCTTGGAATAAATTAACCCTCCGGGAATCGTGCGGGTCTTTTTCGAGTTTTTTTACAAGTTTTTATCGAAAATTTTGTTTTTCAAAACGTTGCAACGACTTGAGAACTGGAAAACCTCAAAGTAGCATCGATGGACAGTATTTCCGAATTTTTTGAGATTTTTTTCTCTACAAATTCGTGAGATACAAGTGGCAGGACGAAAAGGACGAATATGGTCCAGGGAGCCATAAAAAATCATATGGTTCGCGATCGGTTGAGCCTCCCCGGACCTTTTGGGTCTTTTTGACCCGAGCGAAAACTTTTTTTTCGAAAATCTTGTTTTTCAAAACGTTTCATATCAAAATAAAACGAGAGCAACGACTTGAGAACTGGAAAACCTGAAAGTTGCATCAATGAAGAGTATTTCAGAATTTTTTGAGATTTTTTTCTCTTCAAATTCGTGAGATACAAGTGGCAGGACGAAAAGGACGAATATGGTCCAGGGAGCCATAAAAAATCTCATGATTCGCGATCAGGAAAGCCTCCCCGGACTATTTGGGTCTTTTGGACCCAAACGACATTTTTTCAAGATTTTTTCTCTCAAAATTCGTGAGATACAAGTGGCAGGACGAAAAGGATGGAGATAGCCCTGAGAAATCGTTAAATCGAGTTAAAATCCGAATTTGATCCTCAGCCCCAATAAAATGCTGATTCCTGAGCCGAGGATGTCCTCAGGATGCAGCGATCTGAGCGCGCAAGGACATATCGGTAGTTGGGTTTAAAGACAGCAAGAGTATTAAAACGTTTTCTCACTTTGGCTGTGCGCGAGAGGGAATTACGAGTGTATTCCCTAATAAGGAAAAACTGGTGTGTGAGATGCTGGTTTGTAGGCTCGTAAGATGGATAAAATGAGTTCGTGTCGCACGAGCTTCCCCACCATCGATTCCTTCTCAATTTATTTATATATATATTTCGAAAATATATATAGCTATATATAAATGCATAATTTATGTACGAGCGTTCGAATGATCTACCTCGCTGATGCAAGCATTGAACTCTCCGGAGCCAGCACGATTCTCGACGACCGGTGTCTCCGGTTAAGGATTCGCTGACTAATGATATATATATAGGAGTCTCATTTACAAACAACCACACGCACATTTCGCCTCTGTGTATGCATGTGTCTGTCTTATACACTCAACGAGCAACTCCAGAAACGATTGGGAAGTCGCCTACGTAACTGTACAACGATAATATGTTATAAATGTATTTTATAATTGTAGGGCTCGCTCCCATCTTCGGCCAACCTAAATCCACCAGTTCTTTAAACTCTGATCTCGAGTCAATGAGCTCACTTTTTCACAAACTCCTCTGACATCATTTTTTCAACTCAAATTTTTTACTCTTCATTTTTTGTCGTCTGCTATTTTTGATTTTTCAATTTCTGTTTATAAAATTATTCAATTTTCGAATTTTTATTCAAAATTTTTCAAATTTTTCAAATTTTATTCAAAATTTTTCAAATTTTATTCAAAATTTTTCAAATTTTTCAAATTTTATTCAAAATTTTTGAAATTTTATTTAAAATCTTTGAAATTTTTGAAATTTTATTCAAAATTTTTGAAATTTTATTTAAAATCTTTGAAATTTTATTTGAAATTTTTGAAATTTTATTTCAAATTTTTGAAATTTTATTTAAAATTTTTGAATTTTTATTTAAAATTATTGAAATTTTATTTAAAATTTCAATTTTTTGAATTTTCAGTTTTTAATTATCAATTTTTTAATTTTCAAACTTCAAAATTATAAAATTCGAATTTTTTAAGGAATTCTCTTCGAAATTTGATGGAAATAATTTGCACGGTGGGGGAAAGCCGTGGACATAAATGTCTAAGAATCCAATTAAAAAATTGGATTAACGTGCGATCGGATTAAACGAGAAAAACTTGCTGTCGAAATGAATTGATTCGGAATAGGATAATTTCTAATTCCGTCTCGATTACCGACTAATTAGTTCGTGAAGTATCGAGTTGATAATTAAAATGAATTTCGTGTTTTATAAGCTCATTATTGATCTTTGGGACGAAACGGTAAAAATTATAAGCGCAGGGGAAAATTTATTAGATTTCGTAGAGGAAACGTTTTAAGCTGACGCGAGTTGCGATGGCCTGAGGGGCCAATCGCATGTACAAAATGTTGTATATTTCTTGGTGTATATGAGCATCTCTTTTTATCTCTTCGTTAGAGCGTTATTATTAACTATTAGAGAAAAACCGCGGGAGGGAAGCCGATGGGACGAGAATAAAACGAGGATTGTAAAAGCAGGAGCAAATTACAGCAATTTTTAGCAAGATACTCCGCCCGCGGACTTGTGCTTATGTGCATCGAATGCACTGACATAAAAGCAGTGAGGACGAGAGGAGTCTATTGTTTCTATGAGTTATCGATGCCATGACAAGCACGAGACACCGGCTGCGATGATGACATGAACACCACGCGTTTAACTACACACACCTTTTAACTCTCTTGTCTGCAATGAATAGTTTCTGTTTTTACTGTTTGCGGAAGATGCACCTTAACGTAAACAATCCCATGAACGGTCTCGCGTATGCGGAGAGAAAATTATATCAAAAATTACCATGACGTCATTGATTTCTGATACCGAATCGTGAGGCTCAAAGATTTCACCCAGTACATCGAAATTTTTTATTTCAAATTGGGCACAAATGACAAAAATGGCCAAAAAGTGTCAAAGTTTTTACTATTTTGAATAAAATGCGAATTTTAAATTACTATGAATTTGCTAAAATCGATTAGAGGGGCCATGAGGTAGCAAATCGTGAGTCTGAAAAATTTTACCAAATACTTCGTAATTTTTTGTCTGAAATTAGACAAAAAATGTCAAAATTCCGCTTTTTTGAATAGAATGTGAATAAAATTGACTACGAATTCGCTAAAATCCGTCAGAGGGGCCACGTGGTACCAAATCGTGAGTCTGAAAGATTTGACCAAAACTATGATAATTTTTTTATTTGAAATTGGACGAAAAATGTAAAAATTGACCAAAAAGTGTCAAAATTCCACTTTTTTCAATAGAATATAAATGAAAATTCTTATGAATTTGATAAAATCCCCCAGGGGCGCGACACGAGACGGAGGAATTACGACGCCGTTGTAATTTTTGAATATTATCTCGAAAAGTTCATCAGAATTATTTTTTAATTGGAAAATAGGTCGAAAAATATAAAAATTGACCAAAAAATGTCAAAATTCAACTTTTTTCAATAGAATATGAATGAAAATTCTTATGAATTTGATAAAATCGTCCAGAGGAGCGACACGAGACGGAGAAACTACGATGACGTAGTAATTTTTGAATATTATCTCGAAAAGTTCATCAGAATTACTTTTCAATTGGAAAATAGGTCGAAAAATATAAAAATTGACCAAAAAATGTCAAAATTCCACTTTTTTCAATAGAATACAATATTTGCCAAAATCTCAACATCAGTAGGGTCGTTGAAGTTTTTTTAACGGGTCTCCCAGACCCGAGAGTGTCAGATTTCATGAGAAATTTTGTTTCCATGATATTTTGCGGCTTGGAAAGTTTTTTTTTCTCAAAGGCGTTTCTCTATTCGGATCGAACGATGCGAGATCGTCAAGAATTGCATTAATTACTCATTTTAATCGAGAGCAAGGTCATTTTGCTGATTGTTGTTAAAATCGTTTGCTCAATGTAGAAACAAGTATTGAGTGGTATGTAAAAAAAATGGGTGAATCTAGAATGTGATTTATAGGTTAATGGCGAGAGGCATGGAGGAAAAAAGGAAATCTGTGCACGTGGGTGAACCGGACAGAGGCTCGTAGCGAACGAATCCTCGTGTGACGCAATGAAAATCATCCGTACGAGTCTCTCTCGAGAGCCTCCCACGTGGATTTCAGGCTGGGATTTTTTCAACATCTCACTTGGGAATTCGTCGCGTGAGCGTTTTTTCTTTCCATCTCGTTCCATCGGAACAATGAGGTCGCGATTAGATCGAAAGAAGGTCATCGATCATTCGATGCATTAATTTTCAATCTTCTCTTCAAGTTTTCTCCACGAGGCTCGAGCTCGCAACTAAAAACATTTATTTTTATCGCCGACTTGTTCACTTTCCAAAAAAATTCAAATTTTTCGAGCCGATTCACGTTTTGGGTGGCAAAAATCGAATTTTGCAACAGAAAAAAAAAATTTCATTGCATTTCAACGATGCAAACTTTGACGTCACTGGATTGCACCGCTGAAATTTAAATTTTATCAAAAAACCTCCAAATTTTGTTGAACACGGTAAACTGAATATTTTTGGAAAAATTTTCCTAATTTTGACAATATTTTTGATTTCTAACGAGACCGCCAGCAAAATTTACGACTGAAATGACAGAATTTTCCTGATTTTTCAAAAAAAGTTGAGCCAAACGTATCGAAAAAATTTTTCTTCGCGCTGCAGGAGATTGAAAAATAAAAATTTGCAAATTTCTTGGTTTCTGTTGCAAGTGAAAAAGCAAATGGGACGTCGTCGTTCAAATGGAATAACAAAGTCGTTTAAAATTTCAGTCTGTACGTCGACGTTTTGATATAAAAAAAAGGAATAAATATAGACAATGTTGAACAGCAGGAGCAACAGGTAGTTGGAGCGTGTGTACGGGTGTACAAGGAGAGTATGCTCGAGGTACATCTCTACTGGGACTAAAACGAGCGACCTCCTTGGGAACGGTCCTTGACTCTGGATGCAAGGGAGACTGAGGAATAAAAAGAGGGAGGGAGGGAGGGGGGAGAAGTAGAGAAGGAAGAATATAAGAAGAAGAAGAAAGAGAAGAAGAAAAGTGGTGAAGCTGAGGCTGGCTGGCAATAGTGCTGGACCAAGAATGAGAGGCAAGAGCTGAGAATTTCTAGCAGAAAAAAGAAGCGATAAAAAAGGTAGGTGGAGAGAAAAAGAGAGGAAAGGAGCGAGCCTTTGCGAGTGAAGGAATGGGAGGCGACGAAGAAAACGAACAAATCGTCAAAAGGAATAAAAAAAAAGTAAAAAAAACGAAAGCGAAGATGGCAATGGCGCCTTTGGACTCTTACTCGCTTCTCTCTAGCTTGGAAGGTCGTAAGAAAGTCTCAGGAATAATGGAGGATGCAAGATTGACGTCCTCCGGATATACGACCCGAGTTAAATTCATCAAAAAATTCAACGAAATAACACCAATAAAGAAAATATTACCAAGCATTCGAGAAATACCTTCTTCAACTATATTTCCTTCTATCCCTGGAAATTCTCTTCCCCCTTTTTCTTCACGCACTCGCATCCAACCTTCCAGCATGAAAATCTTCGTTCCACGCCACGAATTGTTATCGTTATTCGTTTAATCATTCAGTCGAGTCTATTTCTTGATTCATAACAAATTTTCCATTAATTAAGAAAATTTTACGAAAAATACGATTTTCTAGAATATTTTCTTTGGGCCCTGGAATTTCTTTCGCCCTTTTTCCTCCACGAACTGGCATCGAACCTTTCAGAATGAAAATCTTCGTTCCAGGCCATGAATCGTTGTCGTTATTCAATTAATTATTCCCTGCTCAAGTGTATTTCTTGACTGATAACAAATTTTCCATGAATTAAGAAAATTTGACGAAAAATTCGAAAATTACGATTTTCCAGAATATTTTCTTTTGCCCCTGGAAATTCTTTTGCCCATTTTTCTCCTCGCACTGGCATCGAACGCATCATATTCAGTTAATTATTCAGTCGAGTCTATTTCTTGATTCGTAACGAATTTCCCATCAATTAAAAGAAAATTTTACGAAAAATTCGATTTTATAGAATATTTTCGTCTGGCCCTGGAAATTCTTTTGCCCATTTTTCTTCACGCACTGGCATCGAACCTTTCGGAACGAAAATATTCGTTCCACGCCATGAATTTTTGTCGCTATGCATTTAATGCATTTAATTATTCACTGGAATGTGAATTTTCCATTAATTAAGAAAATATTACGAAAAGTACGATTTTCTCGAATATTTCGTTCTATCCTTGGAAATTCTCTTGCCCTTTTTCCTCCACGAACTACAATAGAATGTTTCAGCGAAAAAAAATTCCCCGATCGCTAAGAATCGTTGTCATTGTTCATTTAATTATTCCCTCGAGTATATTTCTTTGTTCGTACCAAGAAATTTGCATGAATTTGAATAATCAAATTGTCGATTATCATAAAAATGAAAAGTGACAAGAGCAAGGTAGCTGGAGATGTAAGTTTTACGATCGAATCAGCGAGAGCGAATGGAGGATGCCTATAATCGGCAATGAACGCGCATGCACGACCGCACCTTGTCGACACTTTCGCGCATCTCTCTCTCTCTCTCTCTGTCGGTTTTACTTGATCGTCCGAGACTCGGATCTATCGATCACCAGTTTAGCCTGCGTAGACTTACGCTGAAGAAAAAAATTCATGAAAAAACATCGATTTTTCGTTCGCCTAAACGTTTTTTTCGAAAAATCCCAAAAATGTTGTCATTGCAGCAAGAAAAATTCTAGAAAATCTCTTCAAAAAGCAAAATTTCGTCATTCCAATCGTAAATTTTGCCGACAGCTCCGTTTGAAACCAAAAATATTGAGTTTAGCGTGTTCAACAAAATCTCGACGTTTTTTGACAAAATTTCACTCTCAGTGCAAACGAAAAAATAATTTCAAACAGTTAATTAGGCCAAAGACGTGCTGGACTAGATTCGCCTGCACCAAATTGCATAAAAAGACTTTGGACCGTCATAAGGAACGTTTGAGAAGATAAAAAAAAACACATTCGCTTTCGCCGATGACGAGGATGTTTAGGAAAGTCTTATAAGGCGTCGCGTCGCCAAAAAGGCAAAGGTACGACATTGCATGAAAGGCGATTGCGGGTGTAGAGAATCTGTTATCCGGAGGACGTGATGTAGCCGCGCGAAGAGTCGAGAGCCAAGCGGCGCAGGATCGGTATTCGCTTCTCCTGCTTCTTTGCAAGCGAATAAAAAGGAAGAAGAAGAAAAAGGAGAAGCAGAGGAGAAGTAGGAATCGTGGTTGGCCAGCGGACGAACCGGTAATCCCGACCTCGGCCAGAGAGCAGCGTTTGCTGCTCGACTCGAGCCATCACAAGAGTTATATGTATCGCGAACCCTTCGCGAACAAGTACGTGTGTGTGAACATTTTCGTGTGTATGTTCGAGTGCGTCTCCGGATGGTCGGGAATCCTAGCACGAATGGGGGGACAATTATCTATGGAATTTCTGTGGCTCTGCAAAGATTAGTTTTCACAGAAAATTCAATTTTGTCAAAAAACGTCGATATTTTTTTGGGCACTGAATATTTTTGGATAATTTTCAAAATTTTCCTAATTTTGACAGTTTTTTTCGTTTCAAACGGAACTGTCGACGAAATTTACGATTGGAATGCCAAAAATTTGCTTTGCGAAGAGACTTTCTAGAATATTTCTTGCTGCAATGATAAAATTTTTAGGATTTTTCGAAAAAAACGTTTGGCCGAACGGATCTGAGCGAATTTGAGCAAAAACAAGTTTTCCTTTGTAAAAATAGAAAAATGATAATTTATGGAATAGAAAAAAGGAGATGAAGACTATCGACGCGACATTGAAAATGAAATTTTGTCAAAAAACGTCGATATTTTGTTGGACACTGAATATTTTTGGATAATTTGAAAATTTTCCTAATTTTGACAGTTTTTTTCGTTTCAAACGGAACTGTCGACTAAATTTAGGATTGGAATGCCAAAAATTTGCTCCCGAAGAGACTTTCTAGAATATTTCTTGCTGCAATGATAATATTTTTAGGATTTTTCGAAAAAAACGTTTGGCCGAACGGATCCGAGCGAATTTGAGCAAAAACAAGTTTTCCTTTGTAAAAATAGAAAAATGATAATTTATGGAATAGAAAAAAGGGGAAGAAAACTGTCGACGCGACGTTGAAAATTCAATTTTGTCAAAAACCGTCGATATTTTGTAAAACTCTAAATATTTTCGGATAATTTGAAAATTTCCCATCGGAATGCCAACAATTCGCTGTCCAGAGCCACTTTCTAGAAAATTTCTTGCTGCAATGACAAAATTTGTGGGATTTTTCAAAAAAACGATAATTATTTGGCGAGGCTACTCGAAAATCCTGTCAAACAGCCTGATCGTTTTGTCTCTGTCGTGAATTCCAGCCAAAAAACTGGCTCCCTGGACAAAAATCCGACGATTCAAATATTTCGAAGGATTCTGCGCTGAAAATCGTACAAACGCGCGTTGGTAAACGCGCGTAGTACAATTATAGAGTCGCAGTTTGAACGCGAGGAAGGAGCGCAAAAAAGTGGAATTGAAAGTCTAAAAAGAAAAGAAATTGGAAGCCGCACTGTCGAGGGAGAGACTCAAGGTTGCCAATGTCGGATTAGGAATCGCTGAGCGTGCGAATGGTGCCATCATCGCTTTTATATATAAATATATCGTGATTATTAACATGGAAATGTATAAATAAACCTCGAGATCAGATGCTTCTGCTCTGGGAAATAATTCACAGAGCTCCACGGACACTGGACGCGGTGTAAAAGAAAAATATGTATTTCCTGCATCTTATTATTCTTATCGAACGAGAATTTTTTAATCCTCGCGAACTCATCATCGATTTATAATCGTCGCTGACGTAATTTTCTCCATAATTCCAAGTCCGCGCGTAAAAATAGTCAGAAATGTCATAACCAATTATCGAGAGTTTTTGAGCAACCAAAAGATTTTGTTGATTTTGATTGAATGCAATTTTTGTCCGGAGGCGAAATTTTGTCGAAAAACGTCGATATTTTGTTGAGACCGTAATTTCGACGGTATTTTTCGTTTCAAACGCGACTGTCGGCAAAATTTGCGATTGGAATGACAAGATTTTGGTTTCCAAAGAGATTTTCATGAATATTTCTCGCTGGAATGCCAAAATTTTTGTGATTTTTCGAAAAAAACTCATCAAAAAAAATATCGATCGTTTCCAACGAAATTTTCTTCCCGTTCTTGTCGTTGGCGAACGGTTTATCGTCGACTCGCTCGATAATCCGTGGCAAGAATCGTTGCATCGGGATTCTCGTGTATAACTGCGTGGGATCGCGAGGGAGATTTGTGCGGGGAGTGAGAAGCGAGTATCAGTTTCTCAGTGGACCGCGGGATCGGTTTATAAAGAGCTCGAGCGGGCGTACGCAGCGTGTTCGTCCTTCGGTTGGCCGGATGGTCCCTTGCTCGAATTACAAGAGCGGGAGACTCCGTTACACGCGGAAGGATCGAAGCTCCTCCCAAGCCGATAAATTTCAAGGGAGGATGTGAAAAATGAAGAAAAAAAAAAGGTTTGGCACGTGCCGATGGTGTCGGATCGATTTTCGAGTCTTTTTTTCCGTGCGATTTTTAAAACTCCCCTTCGGGATAATCAACGGACGAGAATTGGCAAAACTCGTTTCGTTAAATCGCGATTAATCGATCGTCATCGATCCATATCGATAACAATGTCGTTGTTTTTTTTTTTTTACATCGATACGCATCGCCGCGAGAGAACCGAAAGGTTTTTCTAAACGTTAAATCCAGTTGCACGAATAATGTTACGCTGCCACGACCTCGCGCAATACTCTTCGAGCCTCCCCCCCCCCCCTCGCCCCTAACCACTCTGAACTTTTTCCCTTGTCAGTTAAACAGCAAAACTCGGCCTCTTACCGTAACACTTCTCTCGCTCTCGGGACTCTCGAATTACGCGCCTTTCTATGTGCGCATTGAAAAATTGCTCGTTTGTTTCGCGATGCCTTATTTCATTACGAGGCGATCCGTCCGCGCCTGAGGATTCCGAGTCTCCCGAATCAGACCAAATTTGCATCGACCACGCATCGAACGGCGACGTGGGGGTCAAAAACGATCCCGGACGATTTTAAATCCCGGATCCCATTAGTTTTTCCGTTTTTCGTCGTTCTACCGAATTTTTGACCATTTTTTTTTAGTTTAAACTAAATTGCCGGTGGCTCGCGTGATTCCGCATTAAAAAGCGCAAAAAAATGAGCCCAACTTGAAGGATTTTCGTTCAATTTTACGGGAGATGTGAATTTTTCAAAATTGGGGTCTCTCAGACCCCAGTTTACCGGAATGTTGAAAAAAAAAGATCGATTTTGTTTTTTTTATCGACAAAAATCGTAGGAAAAATTTTAAAAAGCCCATTCGCTGAATTTCTCGTTTTTTGCAGCCTCTTTTGAATTTTTTTAGATTTTTTAAACGAGGCGAAATTTGATTGGAAGAACGGGAGGGCGCCCCAGACCCAAGTGTGTCTACGGAGCTGTGTTAATTTTCGTGTGTCAACGAAGAAGAAAAAAAATGAAGAGTTTCGAATCGCGAGGAGATGGAGAGAGAATTTTTATCATCGTTTTTGTTCGATCTGTCATAACGATTTGGTCATCGAGCGAGCAAGCTCACGATGCTAAAAATAGAGACTTGCGTTCATTCTCAGTTGTTTTGAATTTTTCCTGGCGCCGTGAACGAGTCTTGACTGCGAATTGTCACGTAATCGTTTCCTCGGGGTCCTGGAAAGACGAAAAATCGCTTTTCCTAGACCAACAAAGTGTCAGTTTTTAGTGGAGGAGAAAAGGCTCGAAAGAACTGGATTTTTGAGTCGATATTTTCGGGCAAAATCGATCGATTTTGCGCTGGAAATCCTCCCACTCGAAAGGACGTTACGAAATGAGAAAAAAGCCGAATGCGTTTCTTTGCCTTAAAAGGTAAAGAGAAGAAAAACTACGTCATCGGTTCGGGACTGAGATCGCGTTTGGAAGAGTCGAGAAGATTTTCATGATGAAAAATACGAGCGAGGAATGTCGCGAGAACGATTTGGTGGGTCGAATCAACGCGAGACAAAAATGGCCAACCGGTATATTGACCTTTGGCCGAGCGAGATGAAATCTGGTCGGACGAGTGTCTGGCGGAAAACGATATTGTCGTGTTACAGAATAAAACGATTGAGCGGTCGTTTTGTTGAGGATTTTTAGTGCGAGGTGGAGACGCCGGCGAAAAATCGTTTCGAAATAATACCCAATTTTATGTCGGTCACATATCACCACGAGACTCTCGCGAGTTACTTTCTAAAGGCGTTAAGGTGAATGCACAACGGGCGAGACGTGAACGACCGGAAGAATTCTGCAACTCTATTTTTTCCAGGTGAGCAGTTAACGTGCCAGGAGAATCCGGTTCAAAAAATCGTTACGAAAACGATGAAAAAGAAGAATAGCCAAAAAACGCTGCGACCAAAATTTCCTGCGAAAGTTCACGCGACGCGGACGATCGCACGAGACTCGGGAAGAAACGCTGCAAGATGGAACCTCGAGAAAGTCTGAAGAAAGTAAAGAGAAAAAAATCGAGTGTCTGAATCGCCAAGAACTGAATGAACGGAAAATAATTTAGCGATCGTAGTCGAGCAAGACGTCACCTTAAGGTTGGATAAGAGAGGAAGCGTCAGCCGGTAGAGCCTCGTGGGAAAACTCGCCACCGCGACCAGGTGCACAGTCTATAGAATATTTCCTCGCAAAACCAAAAATCGCGACTTGTTCCCGAAAATAACGAAAATACAGTCAGAAGCGAGGAATTTTCTTCGATTTCTAAAAGTTGCCGCACTAATTACGATCCCGCACGATTTTACGTAATATCCTTGAGGATTTGTGAGCCTCGAGTACGGCGGCAAGTCCCGGGGGAGATTAATTCGGAGTGCGAAACGAGGAGACACTTTTTGGCGGGAAACTCACCCGTCGTCATGGCTGGTGACAGCCCTCCTTCGCCTAAAATCCACCCTCGTATCGTATCCTCGATCCAGTTCCTCGTAAGACTCTCAACACTCGAAGTAAAAAAAAAAAAACTGACGAAAATTGAGGTTGGTACGAAATGGAGTAAAAAAACAAAACTGGTCACTGAATTTTTGGGAGTTTCACCGAACGGGGACGAAATGTAATGGGAAATGAGTTGAGCGCGCGCGCACGGGCACTCTTGAGTGTGTTTACGTCCAGCCGGGAGAGCGCGGACTGACTGGTAGCGCGCGAGTTAACTTTTCATGGGGCACGGGGGGTTTGTTCACCAACGCGCGATACAAGACTATCAAGGGAACTGGAGACTACGTCATCGCGAGCTCGCAATCTTATTGGCTGAGAGATTCCGTTCTACTCGGTTTGTCCCTTTCTCGCGCCCGCGCGCGCTCTGTTACCAATAAACTTTGTTTCTTTCCTTTCCTTTCTCGCTCTCGCAGTCGCTCCCTCTTTTACACATTCCTGTTGTATCTCTCGGAGGAGCCAGGACTCGGCGAAGCCCTCGCTCTCTCTCTCTCTCGCTTCTCCCTCTTTTTCTCCAGCGTGCGTTTTACCTGCGTAAATGCATGCGTTCGCAGCCCAGTCTCGGCGTCTCGGTTCGATGCAAGTTCAAACTCCCCTAACTTTGTCTTTCTCGTTTCGGGAGACGCGCACGAGAACCCAGCGCTCGGCGACTTGTTGAGCTCACTCCCACGCTGACCGTACACCGAGCGACAACCGTTTTGGAGAACGAAAAACCTCCGGAGATTGCAAGCTAAGAAAAAAAAAACGACGCACGCTTTGAGACAAGAAATTTGTCACTCGATGGGGATCAAAATCTCAATTTTTTTCCGAGCACGGGCCTTGCGAACCCGAAAAATCGGAATCGAGTTCAAATTGACAAGTTTTGAAAAAGGAAAATGGTTTTTTTGTTCAATTTCCTGAGAGAATTTTTCTTCGATGTGAAAAAAAATTCTTGGGTCAACAAAAAGGAGAGAAAATTAGAAAGTCGATGCCTCGATTTCTGCCTGTTTTTCGGTATTTCAAAGACTTGACGACAAATCTAAATTTTTGTTTCAACTTTTTTTCACATATAAAATGGTTAGCGAGCACAAGTTCATAAAAAAAAAAGTTGTTGCAAATTGACTAAAGATCAACGGACTCTAAATTCAAGATTGTCCGAGTCAATTTGTATTTTTTATAAAATAATCAAAATTTCGAAAAATTTCACGACCGATTTTTTTGAAAAACTGAATAAAACTTCTTCGATGTTTCGTAAAAGCGTATGCAAAGTTTTGAGAGGCTTCACCATTTATAAATCGAAATATTTAATATTGAAAATTGCAACTTTTAACACGTGCTCTTGATGAGAAACTGCTGAAAATAGTGATTTTTATAAATATCTCGACTTTTACATGGTGCACTGAAAAGAGAATTTTGTTGAAAAAGATGGATATTTTGTTGGATACGTTAAACTAAACGTTTTTTTCGAAAAATCACGAAAATTTTGTCATTCCAGCAAAAAACATTCTGGAAAATCTTTTCGGAAAGTAAATTTTTGTCATTCCAATCGTAAATTTTGCTGACAGTTCCGTTACAATGAAAAATATTGTGGAAATAACGAAAATTTTGAAATTATCCCAAAATATTTAGTTCGCTGTATTCAACAAAATATCGACGTTTTTTGACAAAATTGAATTTTCAGTGTGAAATCTCTTGAAATTGCGCGATCCATTAGAAATCACAATTCCCTTTGTGTGCTGCAAATTGGAAGGAATTTTATCGATAAAAAATGTTGCATACAACGTCCTTAGAGTCCCAAAGATTGAGTGCGAAGAAAATATTTTCGAAATTTCGTCATTTTTGCTGTCCAGTAAATTTTTTTAGAGATTTAGTTGGACGAGCATTATTTTATAAATTTCGCCACATCCACTCGAAGTGGACGGAAATAATTTGGATATTTTGTTGTTAAAGAACAAGGTTGTTGATTCTCTGAGAACTGGTAGTTTCCGTGTGTGTTGAGCTCGAACGTCGAGGACGAGGAGTAACGATCGGGTTGGCGAGCATCCATCGTGGCTAGTTGCCTCTAGCTATCCACGAATGCCCGACTCGTCCTCACGGAGGACATTACACACGAACACATATAGACATGCGTACGATGGTCTCGAGTCGATTATATTAATATCTTTATATATAAAGGGACGTGAAGACACACGAACGTCCGAATGTATAAAAATGAAAATATAATCGAGAGAGAGCGAGAGCGAGAAAGAAGGAAAAGGAGAGAGGAAAACTTACTGGTCTCTCTATCACTGTGAACTTGGTTTCGCGGCAAGAGGACGAAGAGCAAATGGAGCCAACGTACTAGAAGCTTCGCCCCACTCCGTGTGCACGAGTGAGACGCGTACGAGGAGTCGGTGAACTCGACGACGCCGCGGCGCACACACCCGGAGTAGCTTCGCTAAAACATCTCCTCGGTACGCGCGGGACTAACTCTTCGCTACGACCAATCCACCAAGATTATTCACGAGCTCGTGAACAACGAGCATAAACTCCGAGACAGCTGAAAAAAAGCAACAACAACACGAGCCAAATCATTTTTCATCGTAACTGACGTAATAATTCATCGAAATAATGAATTCCGTTGATAATTCATGGAAACTTTAGCCACGATTTCACGATGATCATTGGGATTTTCGTTTTTTAATCTAAAATTAATCGGCGTCAAATTTAAATCGCTGCTTTTTGGGATTTTTTGTATTCTCGATTTTGTCGTGCGAGATGGATCAACGTTTTTAGCCGTTTCCGGTGAAATAATTCCTTCGTAATACGTGACGTTTTTTTTTTTGGAACAATTAAGATTCTTGTGATCAGTGAATTTATACGCCGGGGACGATGATAAACATTTTCTGGCTTCGTAATCGTTTCCTTCCCGTGCGATACGCTTCGGAGCCACAAAATAGACGATTCGTACATTAAACCCTCGCTTTTCTTCATTTTAATTTGTTTCTCTGTCTCATATGCGCAGCTTTGCGCTTTTTTACTTAAAGTGAACATTGTCGCTCGGAAAATAAATCGCTGGATTCTTCAGAGTTGAAAAACGGCTGGAAAAATCGAGCGAGCAATTTTTGGCATCGATCGCCCCTGTAATAAATTTTTTATCTGGAATTTATACATAAAAAATGGAAATGGAATGAAAAAAATGGGAAAAGAAAAAAAAATGGGCCGTGCAGTAATTTTTTTAGAGCTGAAAAACAATTGGACAAACCGAGCCATGAATTTTTCGCATCGATCGCTCGGGTAATAAATTTTTCATCTAGAATTTATAGAAAAAAATGAGAAAAATCGAATAGAAAATGGAAAAATGAAAAAAAAATGGAAGAAGAAAAAAAATGGGCCGTGCAGTAATTTCTTTAGAGCTGAAAAACAATTGAAAAAATCGAGCCATGAATTTTTCGCATCGATCACTCGTCGTGTAATAAATTTTTGATCTGGAGTTCTTAGAAAAAAATGAAAAACGGAATGGAACGAAAAAAGAGGGAAAAATAGAAAAAAAATGAGCCGTGTCATGGGTGATTTCGATGCCGGGACAGAATGTGTCTCGAGGGAGCGAGGAAAACGCCCATATTCGCGTGAGTTCATAGACGACGCGTCGAGATTTAAAGAGAAAAATAAAAGGAAGAAAAATGAACGTACAGAGAATGTCTTGGCGTGGGTGTGAAAAGTGAAAAAATTCTTGTCGTCTTTATGAAGGTGCGGGGGGCGCTGAGGGAATCTCTCTCGAGAATATCCGTGCAACGTGTCGCATAAAAAGAAATTCCCGTTGTACGCGACAACGACGTTATAGCTTGAAGGAATCTGAAAAAATAATGAATTACGAATTCATGAAAAATGTTTATTTCCTTGTGATTTATTCGTCAAAATGTACATGAGCGACGATCGGACCAGTCGAATTTTTCAACTTGCCATAACAAACGAAAAGTTGAATTAAATTCGTTATAAAAAATCGTCAGATATTAATCGGAAAATTGTCCTTTTCTGAAAATATCTCCGTCTCGAAAAATCAATTTTTCCCCAACTTATTATATAAATTTATATATTTACTATCGACGTGTGCAACGAACGATCGTTTCAGAGTCCGCGGCGTCGCCTGCTGTTCATTTGGTATTCTTTTCGACGATGCGTCATCCGCCTCGAGCCTGTTCTCGGCGAGAGCTTCTGTGCTAGCCCGTGAATCTCCGAGACTTTCGGTTCGGTCGTAGCCTCACGAATCCGGCGCTGAAAAAGCGAAAGAAAAAAAAGAAAAAAAAAGAAAAATAAATAACTATTTGAGCGGAAGTGGCAAGGGCTTCGCGTATCCCGAATCGATATTATTGGCGCATTAGTCGGAATCGAATGTGACGTTTAGTGTGCGCGTACGTGGATGTATGCATTGCGAAAACTTGCGGCACCGGAAGTCTCGGCCGGGACGACCGGTTATCCTTGCCAAGTATGTGCGATCCTCAATTTATTGTTTTTCGTCGCTATTTTAGGAGATTCGTCAAAATAAAAATGAGAAATAAAAAAAATTTCTTCAATTGTCGAATTCTACTGAATTTTAAGACGAAAAAAAAATTTATTTGCTTATGAGCGAAAATTCGTTGGGAAAAAAAGCCAACTCGTCGGTAATGATTTATTTTTGTTTTCAAGATAAAAACTGCCTCTCATAATCGGACACGCACACACACGCATCACTCACTTCCTATCAATGCTTAATAATTACGCTGCTTGCCGAGCTGAAACTTAAGTAATCACGACGGAGGAATCAATGTAGTTATAATGATTATGCAACGGATCTTCTTGGCTACCTTGACAGAATCGTGTATTATGTGACGGAGGATGAGTTGGTGCTCGAAGGATTGAAATTAAATGAGCAATATTGACCGTCCAAGATATTTTACCGAAAATTCGATCTTTTAGTACCCTCGGGGTCAAATTGACCCGGTGCGTCAGTGCAGTGGGCAAAATTCTCTGCCCAAAGCTCAAAAATATTACCACGATCTGTATTTCAGAAATAATGGGTTTTCAATCAATCTGTATAAAAAAATATAAATTTTGAACTTAATTGTGAAAAATATTTTCATTTATTTTGGTTTTTAAGATCAAAAACATTTTAAGATTATAGAAATTTTATTTAAATTAAATTGAATTTAAATTGGAATTAAATTTAATTTTAATTTTAACTTAAATCCAAATTAAATTTAATTTGGAATTTAATTTAATTTTTTCAATTGAATTTTAATTTAAATTCAAATCCAAATTAAATTTAAATTTAAATTTAAATTAATTGAATCAAATTCATTGAATTTAAATTAATTTAAATTAAATTCAAATTTGAATTTAATTAATTAAATTAAATTAGATTAATTAAATAAAACTTGTAATTTAATTCAAATTTAATTGAAATTTAAAAAAAATGTTCCAATTGAATTTCAATTAAATTTAAACTTAATTGAAGTTTAATTGAAATTAAAATTTAATTTAATTTTATTTCTATTTTATGATATTTTTCAAACATTTTAATGAATATTTTTAAATAACTTTATTGATATATTTTTTATTTCAAATATATATTTTTTAAACAGATTGATTTGAAAAAATTTGTTTAAAAGCAGAAAAGTATATTGAGTTTCTGACCGAACTCACGATTTTAAAGTGAAATCGACAGTTTATGTTTTTTTATTTATTTTTGTAGCAGAGTGCAAAATAGTGGAGCATTTTTTGCCATTCGAAAACCGAGTTTTGGAGGAAAAATTGGAGAATGTGCATTGATTATGAAAATGATGAATAAAAAGAATATTTTTGTTGTTGCATCCGCCGATCGATGCAAACTCGAGTATCGTCCGAAGTTGGGGATTGTGGCGGATGTGCGTGTTTTTATCTGCTCGGAAATAACGATAAGGCAATTGTGAAGAGGGTCTGGCTATGATTTCTAATGATCTTATTCCTTCTAAGCATCGAGCTCGGGATAAGTTGCGAGTTGTTTGAGCACCGGAGCAACGAAAAAAAGGGTTTCTTGTGCCGTTTGAATTATGCGGCATTAAAACTCGGCTGAGAGGATATAATGAGGACTGCACAGGCTCTTGGACGAGGATATTAAGGAAGACAAGATCGGAGAGAAGCAGAAGGAGAGGAAAAAGATGAGAAATTATGAGGTTTATGTGGATCTAATTTTAGAAGTTTATGGGGAGGGAGAGAATGGCGAGACTTTGGGCGACCTTGGATTATTTATTTCTGCTGGATCGAGGAGGACTCCGGGAATTTTGAGAAGCAACGTTTGCTAACGCGTCAACTTCGGTGACAAAAATAAAGGACTCGCGGGGCAAAGAGAATGGAAAAACAAATAAAGCGAAAAAAATGAAAGGAGAGAAACTCAATGGTCAGGGCCAACTTTCTCGAGTGAATATGGCTTCCCCGAAATCACGGGATGAAGCGCGCTTTTGCCCACCGTCTCGAGAGACCTCGATATTCCGTACGCCACGAGCCGGACCCACTAACGCGCTCTATAACTTACTCCCAACGTGGGCGAACTCATATTTCCACTTCCCACGCGAATTCATCGACTCTCTTGTCTTTTTCCTCTCACATGATCGACAACACCTTTTTTATTTTTCTCCACACTCCCCACCTCGCCCAAAAAACACTAAATAATACTTTGGAGCAATTTCCCGAGCTCGAAGTTTCGGGAAATTCTATCATCGTTGAATTTTCAACGCGAATTTTATTTTTTCAAGATGTTACTATTAAAAAATGACTTTAATTGGGTTTTTTTCAAAATTTTGTAAACTCCGAGCTCGAAGTTTCGGGAAATTTTATCGTCGTTGAATTTTCAACGAGAATTTCATTTTTTCAAGATGTTACTATTAAAAAATGACTTTATTTAGGGTTTTTTCAAAATTTTGTAAACTCCGAGCTCGAAGTTTCGGGAAATTTCATCGTCGTTGAATTTTCAACGGGAATTTTATTTTTTCAAGATGTTACTGTTAAAAAATGACTTTATTTAGTGTTTTTTTTTGTTTAAATTTTGTAAACTCATTTTTCTCTTACGAAGAAAAATTTCCTGACGTTCAGAATTTGAGACATTTAATTTCCATTCAAACGCGTGTAAATTAAAGTCTCGTTTCGTTAAAAAGTTGCAAAAATCGAGTTGCGAAGAAAAATGTATTGAGGATTTTTTTTGCAGACAGCCAGAAAGGCTGCGAGTCGAAATTTTTTAAGGAAAAATCCTAAACACATTTTTTTGCAACTCGTGAACGGCGAGACTTCAATTTTCACGCGTTTGGATGGGAAAAGTCAAAAATTGGAAATTAAATGTCGCAAATTCTTTACGACAGGGGAAAATGATTAGTTTTTGTGTCGAGAATGTTGATACAAAATTTTCAAAGATCCTGAATAAAGTAATTTTGCGTTTCGGTAAAAAAATCATGCCAGAATTTTTGTTTCCTCACCAGTTTGTTTTTCCGCGGCCTCACTGGTCGCCCGGATGGAATTTCGTCCTTACTGGCGTGATGTTATTTTTGAGTTCTCGGGAATAAGGCTTGCGGAGCATCTCGGCAACGTGGCCCATTTGGATGGTGCAATCGGGATGCAAGTTCGGAGGCAGGAGCGTGCATTCTCGTTCGAAAATGGATGCCAATCCTTCGAGAAGTTCGACGAAGCCCATGGACAGGGCAGCGCGTCGTAGTCTGTTTAATTCCTGGAAAAAAAATCGAATAATTGTTCGAGACGCTCGGTCGCGTTTAGTGTAAAAAATTTTGAAAATTAGTAAATAAAAACCTTGTAAAAATTTTGAGTTTTTTCCGGCAACTTTCTGGCGTGTCTGAGAATTTTTTGGATGTCGGACTGGAGGCCGACTTGTCGAATCCAGGACGGTGCGTTTTGCGAGTAACTTCGTTTTTCCGCGGGTTTAACGGGAAAACTGCATTCGCCAGTTTTGTTGATAACGCCGTCGATCGGGCCCAAGTGACTGAAGTTTCCGAGCCAAGGAACGACGTCGCGGCCTTGGTCCAGGACGGTCAGCATCAAGTTTGATTTTTTCTTCGTATCGGCCCAGGAATATATGAAACCGTACCAATCGTCGTTCAACAAACAGAGCGCTGCCATGTTTTCGACCTTGAGAGCGCCGTGCAACAAAACGCAAAACGAGGCTGATTTTCCTTCGTCGCTGTTGTCCTCGTTGTCGGAATCTTCGTCCAACGAGACTCCCTGCATACTCGGAGTCTTTTCCGTCGGCAGAGGCAAAATCAAGTGACGCGATATCGCGCTTGGACTGCCGACGTCGACGACCGATATGAAACCACAAATTTCTATCGTTTTCGATATCGTCAGGTTCGGTAATAAAGCAAAATCCGCTTTTTTCGTGTATGGCTGAAAATGAAGACGGAAGAAACGTTGAAAATTTGAGAAATCCTGCGTCTCTTGCTTATTTCGCAATCTTAGAATTTTTTATCCAATCTCAAAGACTTCATGAGCCTTTTCTGAACCCTGAGCTAAGGGACGATAATTTTTTTCATCAAAAAAAATCAAATTTCAACAGGAATGACTCATTGTTGGCGTTTCAGGCGTGACCGCGAATTTTTTTCCATTTTTTCTGCCACTCAGGCCTCATAAACGACCCAAAATTTGGAAAATTCATATCTCCGGTAAATTCCAACGAAAAGCTCTTAAAAGCTTTTTATCCAACTCGTTTTTCCATGTGCCTCATAGATACATCGACGTTTTATCGTCCCATTTTTTTCCCCCTTTAAAATATACGGAGCGCTCACATATTGTACAAAATCGAAAGATTCGCCGTTTTTTTTTTAGTTTTTAAAGTTCCATCTCTTTTTTTCTAGCAAAACGATTATTATTTTTTTACGCCTCGCGGGCTCTTGCGGTTCCTAAAGTTTTGAAGCCTGAGGCGAAGCCGATTTTGAAAAATTCGTATCTCCGGTGAAATTCAACGAAAAGCGTTCAACTTGGGCTCATTCTTTTCGTTTTTTAATGCGGAATCACGCGAGCCTCGGGCAATTTCGATCAAAGTCAAAAAATCAGTGGAAAATGCGGTAAAACGATGAAAACAGGAGAACGAAGGGAAAAGGGCGCGGAATTTAGTCTCCTGCGCTCGTTTTCGACCCCGGGTCACAGTTTTAAGTTTAATAAGTAAAAAAAACTCACTATTGGCGGAGGCGACAGAAGTACACGCGAGCCCAAGTTCCCGCACTTCAAATATCCTTGAAAAGGCACGTAATTGGATTCCGCCAACTTTTGGAAACAACTCGTTATGGTGCTTTTGGACAAATGTCCCTCAGGCACGATGACGCCGCTGTCCCCGCCTGCGAGTTCGGCCAAACGATGATACAGCGGCAAACCGTACTGTAGTCCAGGATCTAGAAAAAAAGGCGAGAAGCCCAAAATAGACTTTTTGTTCGGCTTCGGGTCTCCGAGACCCGGTGCGTACTTGAGGGCCTAGGAAAGTAGACGACAAAGTTTTACCTTGCGGCTCGGCGACGCAGACTATCGTCAATTTTCCTGGATAGGGAAACGGCAGCGGAAACGGATTCGCTTCGCGCCCGACGTTGAGGGAGTTCAGAGAATCGCCGAGCGACATTGGGCCGATTCCAGGGTTACCGTCTGTTATGAGAACGACCTGACACGCGGTCGAGTTTCCCCATTCGGCCATGATGACGTTGTTGACGCCGTGCAGGGCCGTTTCTATGCACGTTTTGTCGCATTCCTCGATATTTTGAAGCTTCGCTCTTATCGCGTCGTAGTCGCGAGTGAAAGGACAAACGACTTCGTACAGGGAAGAAAACACGACCTGTGTGTGTTCAGGGAAACGATGAGTTTCAGTTCGCGCAGAATTTGCGAATTTTCCGATCGATTCTTCGATTTTTTTTATGGAAAACGAATTTTTTTGAGGTTATGTTACTCACCAATGCAACGAACTCGAGTTTCGAATGATTTTCCAGATAATTCAGCAGTAAATTGATCCCTTGGACTGCCAGAGTGTGTCTTGTCAATTGTTCGCCTGCCAAAACGTCGTTGTTTGCGAATCCTGGGACTGGGCGTCTCATCGACAACGAGACGTCCAGAACGACGACGGTCGGCATTTTTTAGTATTTCGCGATTTCGCTACGTGCACCGTTTCATAATTATCCGCACGTAAAGTGCGACAATATTATTATTTGTCGTGCACGAAATCGTGATTTGAGGTTATGAGACTACGCGGCCCGGCACTCGCGTGGCTTTTGCTTTTGTTTACATCGAAAACGCGTTTTCCAGGCGGGAGACTCGTTCGCGTACCGGCAGTCGGTAAAAACGGACTCATGACCTTGACGCACGCAGTCGCGCGGGTTTAACGCGATTTATCGACAGTCGGTACATACGCAAACCCAACAACGCACGAAAGTCGATGCGATTGGAACAGTTTTGTAAGGTGTCGCTACTTGATTCGCTAAATATCGAGACTGCAGGTGAAAATTCGTGGATTCACCTGTTGAACTTTGTTCGAGATGTCCTTGTGACATTTGTGTCGAATTTTGCATCGAGTGCGAGGGAAGAGGGAGAAAAAAGAAGGGAAATGAGAAAAACGACTTTGAATTGCGTATTTACACGTGAAGTTTGATTGTATGCCATTTTATTTTCTAAGCCTATCAATATAAAATAGATAACAAAATAATCAATGATTCAAACTGGGCTTGAAGGTGGTATATTGCGGTGGTTTGTCCTTCCTGTTATGAGGCTTCAATGTTGCGAGACGTTCGGGCTTCAGGAACAGCTGCTCCCCCTGCACAACATCGATTTACTCGGAAACTCAGAGAAAAATGGTTAGCAGTACGCGAAATGTGATGCATTGAATAACGAAATGAAATAAAATATAAAAATAGGTCATTCGTTTTTCTTTCCATATATATCGTGAGACGATACCATTCAAGGGAATTTTGTAATTGCAGGAAATGAGTATTCAGAGGGTACAAAATGCACGCATTCGGGAATCAGTGGTCTGCACTTTTAATCGATCATTATTGTACAGAGTCTAGAACGTTTTTCGAGGTTTGCTAATTATTTATCGTTGGTAATGAGGGAGTGCAATATTGGCATTTATAAAGCAAATATCGAGACGATGCATGGTGTTTTTTTGTTTTTTTTCTTATCTTTCGATGCACTTTCGAAGAGAAGAGCAAGAGCCACGTATTTTCAATTAGAATCCTTAACAAGTCATAAATATATACATATATGTATAAACGAATGAATTTTTCTTTATTCGACAGTGAAAAATTTCGAATAAATATGTAAACAGGAAGAAAAAATGTTATTTCTACACAATTTTGCTATGTGTATGACGTATACATATATTTTTTCTTTCAATCTTTGGCAAGTTTCTCAATGTTTTACTTTTCAACACTGATCGCGTAAGGAAAATGTTGCCACATTTTCAGAATTCGCTATTCACGTCGTACAGCTGCTTTTTTTTTTTTTTTACATATACAATTATTTATTCCCGATGCTCAGACATTCACAAATTCATCCCCGAGTCCTTCCCACCTCCCTCCCGCCCTCTCTACGCTCCTCTCGCTCAGGGAAACCATCCCGCAGCGAGTTCAAAACACAGAGAAAGTGCATGAGATCAGAAAAATTGAGTTTTTTGGAGAAAATAATAATCGGACTTACTGTTTATTGAAAAATTTCATGTTGAAATCATTTTTCGTGGTTTCCTTCGTTCAAGGACGTTGTATGCAAAACTTTCCATTGATAGAATTCTTTGAAATTTGCACCACACAAAGAAAATTGTGATGTCTAATTGGTCGCGCAATTTTAAGAGATTTCACCATGTAAAAGTCGAAATATTTTTTTACAGCCAGATTCGTCGAGATTTTGTTGAATACAGCGAACTAAATATTTTGGGATAATTTCAAAATTTTCGTTATTTCGACAATATTTTTCATTTGTAACGGAACTTTCAGCAAATTTACGATTGCAATGACAAAAAATTACTTTCCGAAAAGATTTTCCAGAATGTTTTTTGCTGAAATGACAAAATATTCGCGATTTTTCGAAAAAACATTTAGTTCAACGTATCCAACAAAATATCCATCTTTTTCAACAAAATTCTCTTTTCGGTGCACCATGTAAAAGTCGAGATATTTATAAAAATCACAATTTTCAGTAGTTTCTCATAAGAGCACGTGTTAAAAGTTGCAATTTTCAACATTAAATATTTCGATTTCTAAATGGTTGAGCCTCTTAAAACTTTGCATACGCTTTTACGCAACATCGAAGAAGTTTTATTCAGTTTTTGAAAAAAATCGGTCGTCAAATTTTTTCGAAACTTTGGTAATTGTATAAAAAATACAAATTACCTCGGAAAATCTTGAATTTCGAGTATGGTCTGCGAGCACAAGTTAATGAACTTGTGCTCGCAGACCATGTGGTATGTGAGAAAAGTTGAAACGAAAAATTTAGATTTGACCGTGGCCATACAACGTCCTCAAGTAAAAATTCATATTTACAGTGTATTTGAAATTCTGACGTTTAGTTTTTGTCCATATTCATTGGACATTCGTGTTTGGATGGCAGAAAAGAAAATTTTTTGTTGATGTACGTGTTTCAAGCATTCTCGACGTACTTGTATACGTTTTCTAGAATTTCTCCAATAACGATAATGCATGCATTGGAGATACGTAAGTGACTAATGTAAATCTACGTGTGGCGTGACGTTCGCATCTATCATTCGGGTGATGCTATGGGGGGGGAGGGAAGAATATTTATAGCGACGCGATATTCGTTCTCCGCAGCGCTCATCGATTCGCGTCCGCAGGATCGAGCTTCTCGATCCTTCTGCGTAACGCGGAAGTGGCAAAACGGGTTGGATGATAAACGTGCTTGACAAGGGAATACAAAGGGCAGGCGGAGGGCGGGATGGAGGGAGGGGAGGGGACGAAAAAGAATTTATACGAGAGGAAAGCGAACCCACAACGCAAAGGGGTCTACGGTGAGGGCGACAGAAATGATCAAAATCTCATTTTTTTAAATAACAATCAAGAATAAAAAATTATCGTAGATAAATTCGCGATACGAGAACGTGTTTTCTGATTTTTTCCGAATTTTGGGACAAAGTGGGACAAAGTGGGACAGTGGGACAAACTAAAGTGTCCCACTGTCCCAAAATGCATTTTTTGCCCATTTTCGATGGCGTATCTTGAAAAATGAAACTTTGCTCGATTCCGTCATGCAATCATACGTTTTCTATGAGCTTTACTGCTCTATACCGCGCGAGCAGTAATTTTCGGGCTTGCGGGAGGGACAAGGCTTTTTCAACTTTGATGCAGATTCCTATGAATGGATCGGGATTTAGTTGTTTCTAAGTTTCGTTTCTCCTTCTGCTTTCTCGCAGGATTGAGCTTTGCGTGTTTTCATTCGAGGTGATTTTGATTTTTTGATGCTTGTTGGGGGGTTTTTGGTTTTTGCTTCAACGAGTCTCACAACTTATCTGACCTGCATCGTATATTGTGGTCCGTGGATCGTTGGTTGCTGGCTTGGATGGTGGTGGTGCCTCTGATAGTGCGACTGGGGATGAGCCTCGTGCTGGTAACAATCCTGAGGATATTGTTGAGTCGCGACTGGCTTCAACACGTGATTACTATGGCGTTTCTCTTGGACGAATTGTTGGGCTGCACGTTCCATCGTGTCGACCCCAGGCATACGCGGATCCTCTATCATCGCGTTCGAAGCTTTCGTGCTGCTTGAGGAATTTTATTGCGTTTTTTTTTTTATTCAGCCTTAAATAATTGAAGCCTCCGCGGATCATGATTTATTCATGGGTCTTCTGGACCCATCCATATCTCACGTATTCGGAGAGAAAAAAATTCTAAAATTGTCTCCGGACGTTGCATTTGTTTTGTTTCAATGAAATTTGAAAAAAAAAAAAAAGAAATTTTTCGAAACAAAGTTGTTTCTTGGGTCAAAAAGTCCCCGACGGTCCGGGGAGGCTTGACTGATCGCGGATCATGAGATTTTTGGGAAAAAAATTCTAACATACTCTGCAATCGTTGCATTTTTTAAATTTTTCTATTAAATTTGAAGGAAAATGGAAATTTCGAAAAAAAAAGTTGTTTTTTGGGTCAGAAAGTCCCGGAGGGTTTAGAAAATGGGTTTTCGAGAGGAATTTTGTTGTCTTTATTACCAGTGAACTTGCTGAAGCGTCGGTCCGGTGGTTCTCGCGAAACAGCAATGATCCGATCGGATAAAGCAAACGAAACCCATTATGCAGATCGAGAGGACGGTGAAAATGGCGACGGACGCGATGACCAGGGGAATCTTGAAAAAAATAAAAAAATTAAAGCGTTCGGTTGTGTTTTTAGTGTTCATGAAACTCTAAACTCTAAATCGTCAAGTGACGAAACGGCGCGGGTTTTTGTAGACCCCGAGCAGTTTAATGGAGAGAAAAATTGATGGAAAAGCTTGCGAAATGTCCGGAAAATGACGAACCTGAGCAGGCTCATCGACTCGCAACATAAGGGCACGTCGATCACTCCCATGATCGTTTTCAACGATCACGTAATACAGTCTTTGATCCTCTTTTACGGTGTGAATGAATTCGAGTATGGCAATGTAACAGTCTTCGGAGGCAAGAGGTTCAAGATCAAGTGCCCGATAACGGGATTCGAGGACTTCGCCGGCGTGGAGTCTCGTGTCTCCCCATTCCCAAGCAACCAGTCGAGGCTTTGGATCTGAACACAATTTTATCTCTAATCTTGCGGGGCTTCCCTCCGTCGTTGAAACGACAAATTTCTCGTTGCTCGTTGGTTTTACGACCTGCAACAAAAAAAAACGTGCATTCAATGAAAACTTTTCGCTGCTTTTACGCAAAAATTTAACGAAAATTTTACGGAGGACGAAAAAATAAAAAATTTTTTTAGAAAAAAATTGCTCCTGCACTGCAGCGAAATTTTTGTTGAATATTTTGTTAAATGTTTTCGGCATTCGAACGCACTTTTCCGGGTTGCAAAAGTATTTTTTATTTTTTTTTGGCTAAATCCCAAGGAAGGGGAAAAAAATTTCTACCGTTTTTGAGGGAGGGAAAAGAAATCTTGAGCGAGTGAATTTTAATTGGGAAAAGAATTTTCCTCGCTCCGGGCCATTGACTATTCAAAAATTTCTTGTATTTACTGATTATTATGGATACGAGAATGTTTTTTGCATGAAAATCGTATTTTTGGACACTGAAATGAAAATTTTGTTGAATTCGGTCGAATAAACGGTCGACCTAAACGAAATATTCTAGAAAGTCTCTTCGAATAGCAAATTTCAGTCATTCCATCATCAGATAATTATTAAGACGAGAATGTTTTTTGCATGAAAATCGTATTTTTGGACACTGAAAAGAAAATTTTATTGAAAAAGAGTTTCAAAGGTTGGAAAAATCACAAAAATTTGGTCACTGCATGCAAGAAATATTTTAGAAAGTCTCTTCGAATGGTAAATTTTTGTCATTCCGATCGTAAATTTTGTTGACAGTTCTGATAGAAATCGAAAATACTGTCAAAATTACGAAAATATTGAAATTATCCAAAAATATTGAGTTTTAACGTGTTAAAAAAAATTTCGACGTTTTTTTTGACAGAATTTCCATTTCAGTGTTGAAAATTCATACGCCATATGAAAATTAACTAATTACCCTGGGTGCTCCGACGACTTGGAGAGAGACCGGAGTACTTTTGACTTCCCGTAAATTTCCATTGATTTTGTTGGATGCCAGACAGATGTATTGGCCTTGCTGTGCATAAGTAACGTTGGAGAGAATCAAACGTTGGCCTACGCCGCACTCGACCGGCGGTCGCCCGTCGCTAAATATTTGTGCCCACCTAAAAAATGCATTGCCAATTTCAATCGGTTTTTCCAATCGAATTTGATGAGAATGCGCGTGGGATCTGTCGTTTCTTGAATTTTCAAAACCATCAAAAAAAATAGTCGACTGTTTTTTGTTCTGCAGATTGAAAAGAAAATTTCGGCAAAATTCGGATAAAAATGAGTTTTTTAATTTTTTTACCTGTACTCCGCGGCTGGCATCGCGTCGGCGTGGCATTCGAACGAGGCCCCGGAATAGAGAAGCGCCGTGGAAAGACGTTCCGGCCCAACGGAAATGATTTTCGGCGGATCTAAGAAAATTGAAGAGAAAAAACAAGAATTGTCGATTAAAAATGAAGAATTTAAAAGTGAGAGAAAAGTTGACAATCCGGATGACCCACAGTTGACGTTTATTTGGATGGTGACCGGAGTGCTCTCGCCTTCGGTGTTGGTAGCGACGCAGATATAAGTGGCAGCATGATTCCGGAAGATGGGAGAGAAAATGAGAGTTTCTCCGATGCTAGCGACTTCCTTGATTTCCGAGCCTTTCGTTCGTCTCCAGAGAATCGAGGCTGTGGGATTGGCATCAGCGACGCAGCGGATTTCGAGTTTGTCGCGACCTTCTTCGAGCTGACCTTGAGGCATTCCGACGAGTCGAGTTTCCGGTGCGTCTGGGTCAAAGTTGGTCGAAACGTCATCAAGAAATTTAAAAATGTTTTTTGGGCCCGAACAAAAGGGATAAAAAGATGAAACCATTTTTTTTTTGCATTTCAGACGAAAAAAACGAGCAACTCAGTCCAGAGGCGAACTTGGCACGAGGGATGAAAAGTTTATATCCCAGAAGTATTTTCTTTTTTAAATAGCTGTGGGTGGTTCGCGAGGATTGGGCTTGTTGGAGGGTGAAAAAAGTCGAGCCAGGGGTGTGTGGGGCCTGGGTGGGGGTGGCAAACCCGTTGGATCGCTTGCGCAGCTGTCCATTTCACGTAACAATGATTTCAAAATACGCGCGAACGAACACCCGCTGACCCATTCACAATTTCAACTCCATTCTCTATTACCAGCGAGCACCTAACTATTTTTTTTCTCTCTCTTTCTGTTTTTTGTTCACTCGTACTTTTGCTGGCTTTACGAATCCCTCTCGCTCTGTATTCCGCGGACTCATACTTTAGCTGGCTTTACGAATCCCGAACGCGTATTACGAGTACAAACAGAATAAAGTAAAAAATCAGAAACTTCGATATTCGTTTAAATTTCCTGTCCCGATAAAAAAAAATAGGAAAAACAAAGTTTTTACAATTATTTTCAATTTGCATGACGTGTAACGAATCAAATAAATTAAAATGATGATTTGGAGCATGAAAATTCTATAAACGACATGGATTTATTTAGTTTTTTTGTTCCAAAGTCGATATTTTTATCGGAATTTCTCACTCGCTGAGAAAACAATCGACGCTTTTTTTTATATTATAACGAATTTGTCGATTCAGCTTCGTCGTTCATGTGGAAGCTAAAAAATCGGAAATATGCTTTATTTTTCACACCAGAAAGCGAGGCAAGGGGCTCGTGTGACCCGGACGTTTCCATCGAAGCGAATTTTTCAATTTGCACTCACAGATTGAGATAAAGGCTGGACAAAACAATTATTAAAATAGAACAACAAAACAAAAAGACCAAATCAACATGACACACAATTCTCCGGTTCGATTAATGCTGCTAATCGATTATTCTCGTACAGCGGAACGAGGCCAAACTGCAGAGAAATAAATACGTCACGAGGATCTTCACGAAACTCTCATTTTTTGAACTTTTTTTTCGAAAAATCACAAAAATTTGGTCAGTGCAGCAAGAATTATTCTAGAAAGTCTCTTCGGGCGGCGAATTTTTGTCATTTCTGTCGTAAATTTTGCCGACACTCCGATTTGGGACAAAAAATACTGTCAAGATAAGAAAAATTTTGAAATTAACCAAAAAATATTTAGTTTAACGTGTTGAAGGAAATTTCGACGATTTTTAGACAAAATTGAATTTTCTCACAGAAAAATTGACTCCGATGAAAAAAATTGTCTATTTTTATTCAAAACAGAATTCACGGACGTTCGGGCCAGCCGAGATGGACAGAAATATCGGAAAATCCGTGGATGAACGCGTGTAGAGAAACTTACATCGTACGTCAAAGCGAACTTCGGTGCTGCTGGACATTGTCGGGCTAACGTATGCGGGATGGATGGCAACGCATCGTATGGGATGTCCGTATCGGGATCGTTCGGCAAGGATGTCACAAACGCTTTTGGTTGACCACGTTCTCGGATTATCAATCTCGGTGGCGTTTACTTGTGGCCTGAGAGTCCTGACTTCCGTATCCCCGAGAAACCTGTCGATCGTTAAAATCACGAGAATAAAGAGTTTGATTGGCGCAAGTAATGGGCGAATTGGAAGCAAATTAATAAAATGGCCGCGAAGGGAGAGACGAAGAGGGGAAATGAAGGGAAACTGATGAATAAATTCTGCGAGGAGATAAATTAGTGCGTGAACAAAGTTGTTCGTAGGGAGGATTGCAATCGGAACAGTTTCCACGGTTAACCTTGAATCCGCGTCTGGCAAACCTTTGTAAATGCAACTAAACCAGCAGTTGGTTTGAACCGCAAGTTATTCACGAGAATTCCTCTCGTCTCTGGTGCGAGCGGCGGTCCAGACCTTCTGGAATCTCGATAGAGATTCGCCCACGATCTCTTCATTCTCTGATCTACATATTCCCACTCCCAAAAGTTCAACGATCGCGGAACCGAAGAGCTAAATGAGTGGGGGAAAGAATTCCACTTTTCAAACGAGTGAACCAAAAATTCCTTCGGGTTGACTCGAAAACGCTGACCCGGGGTCAAAAACGACCCCAGACGACTTAAAAATCCGCGCCTTTTATCGTTTTACAGAATTTTCGACCGATTTTTTTACTTCGAGCAAATCTGACCCAGGCTCGCGTGGTCCTGCATTAAAAAACGAAAAGAATGAGCCCAAGGTGGAGACTTTTCGTCAAATTTTACCGGAGATATGAATTTTTCAAAATTTGGGTCTCTCAGACCCCAGATTACCGGAATGGGTAATAAAAATGGAGTTCTAGGGTCAAATTCCATAAATAAAGAAAAAACGCAACAAATTTCTTTTAAGCGTTTTTAAATTTTCTTTGACCTAAACAAAGTTTTTGACGTACAAACTTTTTTTTTTAATTTTCTGTATCAAAGATCGCGCGATCCAAGCTTCTTGGACAATTTCAAGACAATTGGACGTGAAAACCCATTAATTTTGACATGCAAACAATATTTCCGTTTACCGGAAACATGAATTTTTTAAATTTGGGTCTCTCAGACCCCAAATTACCGGAATTGGTAATAAAAATGGAGGAGGCTCGAATTCCATAAATAAAGAAAAAACCCAATAAATTTTTTTTAAGCGTTTTTAAATTTTCTCTGACCTAAACAAAGTTTTTGACGTACAAACTCTTTTTTTTTTTAATTTTCTGTATCAATGATCACGCGATCCAAGTTTCGTGGATATTTTCGAGACAATTGGACGTGAAAACTCATTAATTTTGAGATGCAAACAAGATTTCCGGTGTTTTTTCACATCTGTTTGGAGGAACGTTCATTTTTTCATGTGGATCGAGAAACATTACACGGTTGCACATAATTTCAGAGAGACTGAAAAAAAGTTGGTGCGACGGCTAATCTGGAAGGGATTTGCGGACACAGGAGCGAAGAAAATTTCCCATGCATATTATTCGACGTTATAAAAGAAGTAAAACAAAAAAAAGGGCGAGGTTGGCTGTGAATAATTGGCAGGAATTGTTCCAACGACGTTGTCGTATGGATGTGTGTGTGGGAGAGTGTGGAGCGCGCACGAATGAGATGGACCCTGACGGGGTTCATTGCGGGATGCTGCGGTCGACTATATATTCGAGATGAATACTCTAAATCGAGAGGATCCTCGGGAACGAGGGTTGACCAGAGAGGGAAGCACCAGCTGTGAAGAATTCCAAGGGAGGAGAATCGGCGGGGTTAAAAAAAAACGTCGATTTTCCGTCGAGGCTTCGATTGTCCGAGTTTCACTTATTTTCGCGACCTCGTTTCCCACCGTGTTTTTTTTATTTTTTCGACACCATTTTTATTTTTTGTTTCTCTGTACTTTCAACTGCACTCGCGCGGCGCTCGAGGGCCAGGGAATCGAAAACGTGGCTGTGTGTGCGTTCCGAGAGCAAAAGGGACCGAGATAGTGTGTCGAATATGTTCGTACAGGCTGCTCTAAAAATAAATCGCTCCACTGTGCTAAATAAATAGCTCGTCCCAAATTCTCCCGTACAACTTTGAAACAAACTCTATTATTTTATTTACGCGAGAGTTTTAAAAAAAACCCTCGGCTTGCACGGTTCGCACGCTCTCGTGCTCTCGAAACACTGCAACATTTCTCTGCGCCAGGCAATTCGTGATCCTTTTACATTTCTCTCTCTCTCTCTCGCTGTCTCGATATACAAGTTTTCACTGCAAAAAATCGCAAGGGACGAAAAAAGGGCTCGTTCATTTTTTCCTACGCCACGATCGGTATTATTCAATTTTTTCCATTCAAACTCACGTCTCCGAGTCGCGAAAACATTTTTTTTCTGCTTAAATCCCAAGGAAGGGGAAAGAAATCTTGAACGAGTGAATTTTAATTGGGAAAAGAATTTTCCTCGCTCCGGGCCATTGACTATTCAAAAATTTCTGGTATTTACTGATTATTACGGAGACGAGAATGTTTTTTGCATGAAAATCGTATTTTTGGACACTGAAACGAAAATTTTGTTGAATTCGGTCGAATTAACGTTCGAGCTGAACGAAATATTCAAGAAAGTCTCTCCGAAAAGCAAATTTTAGTAATTCCATCATCAGAAATGAAAAATATTGTCGAAATAATGAAAATTTTTGAAATTATCCAGAAATTTTTTTTGACAAAATTGAATTTCCAGTGCGGAGGCAAATTATAGCGACTTAGTTTTAAAATCTCATTTGTATATTTATGTCTCGAGCTTTATATACATGTTTTTTTTTCTGGACACTGTAAATGTCGGATGGAAACTGTGAAATATTTTTTTCCGCCGAGATATGCGGATTGCTGGTCGAGCGCCTTTATCTGTAAGATTCACTCGCTCCCTTTGGCTCTGTGGCGTATTCTCTCTGTACGAGATGCAAAATAGATCATGATTATTCATGGGGGATGAAGCGCGGAGCGCGAAGCAACTTGAGCTTGCGATTTCTGCGTCTCTCTTTTTATTGCACGAGACTATAATGTCGGGCGAGGTGGCAGCGGTGTTGGAGGTTGTTCCTATCTCAAAGATATTCTTTGCAAAGTTATCCACTGCGGGAATCTCCGCCGTGCATGAAAAAGATCAACCCCGTTGTTGAAGATGAATTTCGACCCGCCCTTAGCCCTCGTTCTCGCTCTCGCGCCCTCGACTTTCGCCACGTGATCTCGAATTTAGCATATAAATTTTTTCGAAATTTCCCGAGCAAATATAAAGGAACTGCGATTGTTGAAGGAAAATCAGGAAAAGCGACGAGGGCTGAGATTCTTCGTAGGAATTTTAATTTATTCGAGTTATGATTGCGAAAGAAAATTGATGAAATTTTCACTAAATTCCTGGGCGATTGCTGAAACGATCGAAATGTCATGAAAAAATGGAATTTTGATTAAAATTTATTTTTGCCTCCCTTCGTGTACTTTTTTTTATTTACTGTTTTTTTATTTGTGCAGGTGAAAAGTTGGAAAAAATAAAAAACAGAATGAATTATAAGGAAAATGGATGACAAGTCGGTCGCTACATGTACTTTGGTTTATTAACAAACCATTTAATTAGAGGTGATGGATTCCCGTAGCGAGCTGTACAAGTGAGAGTCGCGATCTCACCTACTCGGGCTGTCACGTTGCTACCCGGTAGAATTACACTACCGGCGTACTCTATCTGCGGCCGTTGAGGGCTCACTAGAATGAGACAATTAGCGAAGATTAATTCGCAATCCCACGTTTATCCGGTCTCGGTGTGAAGTCTGTGAGAAACGAGCAGAGATCATTTTACTTCCTTCAAAACGCTTGCCCCAACTCCGCGCAGACTCAAAAATCAGCCAATAAATATTAAATTATGGCGCATGAATTTTTTGTCATAATAAAAACGTCCCAATTCACCGGAAACTCTATTTTTCATCAATTTGATAAAAATTTTGACATTTTTTCCATATTTCGTGCCAGAAATTTTGAATAAACGAAAATTTCGATGAAAATGACGAAATTCGGTCAATTTTTTTTTGTAATCATTAATAAAAATTAATTTAGACAAGTTTAATGCAAATTTTGGTGTTATTTTGATATTTTATGCCGAAAGTTTCGAATGAACGAAAATTTTAGCCAAAAAGACGAAATTCAGTAATTTATTTGGTCGTAATTATTTTGCGCAATTATCAATTCACGAAATCGTTAATTAACATCGATGAAATTAACTAACTGCAAAGAAAAACGATTTTTTTATGTTTCGAGACGAACCAACATTCGGAATAGACCAAATTTTCTTCGAAAATGAAGAAATTTGTTCGTTTACTCGTTCCTGATCATTGTGCAATGAACAATCAACGTTTTCATGAATTTTTGACACCTTCAAAATTATCCTGAGAGCTGTATGGACTGAAGTAGCTGAAAGAAAATTTTTTAGGACGAAACAAGTTTCGGAGACTTTATCGCGTGCACCAAAGTTCACACTGAAAATAAAATTTGTTGAAAAACTAAATATTTTTGGATATTTTGAAAATTTTCGTGATTTTGACAGTATTTTTTATTTCTAACGAAACTGTCATCAAAATTTACGATTGGAATGCCAGAAATTTGCTTCCCGAAGAGACTTTCTAAAATATTTCTCGCTGCAGTGTCAAAATTTTTGTGATTTTTCGAAAAAAAAAAACGTTTAATCGATAGTTTTCAACGACATTTGATTTTCAGTGCAATTTTGGATGTTTGGTGCGCGGATTAGTGAGCGTTAATACGTGTGGAGGCGTTTGCAGAAGTTGGATAGAGATTTTGCAACGCGTATCCCTTTCCTGCGTTTGATATACGAGAAGTTGTCCCGTTTTGCTGGCAACGGATGCATGTATCCGTCAAGGATTCGTCCGCCTGTTACAATAATGGCCCGTACCATGGCCCGGTTTTCATGGAGCCCCATAGAGCGAACCTGTGCGCGCTGAAAGCAGGAAGCAGCGAAGCTCGTGACATTACACACACCCACCGACACACAAGTGTATGCAGCATTTCGATAGGGGCTGCTTCCGGTAAACGCAACGCCGCACACCCCCGCGCGCTCGTATAAATATACAGAATAGGTCAATGTACGCGCTCCTACGACGGATCTTCCTCTGCTCCTCACTCCGGGCAATGAATAATGAATGATTTATCGATAACCATGGCTGGTTGCGGCAGAAAGACCTGCCGAGAGAGCTTTATCACGCAAAGAGCCCCTAAAAGACATTTTTCGAGCTCTCTAAACATTATTTTTCAAAATTTACCACTTGCGAGTTTCACACACTTTTTTATACTTTAGAATTCGAATTTTTTCTTTTTTTTTTTCTTTTTCAATTCAGAATTTTTTCTTTTATTTTATTTTTTTCAGATTTAATTAGATTTTTTAGATAATTTTCTAATAATTCAATATTAACATTTTAATTTATTATTTTTAATTAATTAATAATTAATAATAATAATGAACAAAGATTTAGAATTAGATAATTTAGATTGAATTAAATTTAGAAATATTCTGGTAGAATTTGTGGACGCAAATTTTGAGTTGATCCGTTTTTTTACAAATATTATTCGAATACTTCGGGAAAAGGGAAAATTCAAATTCAATTTATTGACTAAAACGTTTTTTTTCAGATTTTTTTTTTCAAAACGTATCGGATCGAATTTTTGTCTACACATTTTGAGAAAATCCTTATTTTTTACAATTATTTTCCGAATACTTTGGCACAAGGTAAAATCCAAATTTAATTTTTTCGAAAAAAACGCGATTTTTTTAAAATTATTTTTTAAAATGTATTGGATAGAATTTTCGGACATAGATTTTGAAAAGATCCGTTTTTTGCCAATTATTTTTCGCATATTGCCGGAAAAGGGAGAATTTTAAATATAATTTTTTTCGAAGAATCAAGTTTTTACGAAAATTTTACCAAAATCCTTTATTTTTTACAATTATTATTGGAATTCTTTAGAATAAAGTGAAATTCCAATGTATTTTATTTTAGAAAAGCGTTAATTTGGCGATAACCATGTCTGGTGGTTGGCAAAAATTTCCAAGCCTCCAAGAGAAGATTTTTCAAAGTGGACTGAACAGAATTTTCGGCCACACTTTTTTTTACGTTTATTATTCGAATCTTTCGGGCAAAATTCGAATCAAATTTCTTCAGAATAATGTCAGTCAATAAAATCGTATTAAATCGTGATCAGTTTTTATAAGATTGAGGACGATTAGGAGTTGATGATTGAAAATGAGAATTTGTACCTCGTACGACGAGTCTGGCTGGTGCTGAAGTGAGAGCATCCTGGGCAGTGAAATCGCTGGCAGTAACCTGGCATTGCCAGAGTCCATCATCGAATTCAAGAGTGGCTGACCTGACCCACAAAGAGCAATCTCCGTTGTCGGGTGAGCCGACCCACTCGTACTTTTTCAGATGCATTCCGATCGGCTGTAAAAAGCATCGAAGCATCGTTACAAAAATGTTATTTTTTTGACAACTGCCCATCAAAGCATAAAAACGACATTTCTTAAAAGAAAAAAAAAGCATTACGAAGCTTTGTTTTGGTTTTCTATGATTTCGTACAAATTCCTCGTTGCCCGAGCGAGAAATCCGTCATTTTCAGAGACTGGGCGATATATCTGGGAGAGACTGAAAATCCGAGCCCTCCGCGCGAGCCAGGACTCGATGCTGGGCTTGGGGGTTGGTTCGGAGTAAAATTCTCTCTCTCCCTGCGCGTTATATATTCTCCGGGAATTCCATTCGTGGCCGTATGTTGAGCGAGTCGAAATACATATATATATGTATATATGGATAGCCGAAAGCCCGCGAGGGTTCTCGGGCAATGTTCTACATGCACAAACATATAACAAACGCGCGAAACAACACACTGGTGCAACGCGAACGTCGGCGTGTATAGGATGGTGTTAACAACGCCATCAGCATTCCGGACACAAAAACCTCCGACACAAATATATGAATTTCGACTTTGGCCTCCGAATAATAACGCGCCGGGCGGAAGAGATTTATATATACAAATAGGATTTCATTGGTAATCTCGTGTCCAACAAGAAAATGCAATGTTATCAATGCATCGTAATGGTTTATTCAGTCACTCCGAATCATTCGTATCGCAGCATCATTCGATCAGGCAAAAAGACCGATGGACCGAGAAATTCCATGTCATATTAACGAATTTACATTTTTACTCATTTTTCGACCTCTTTGTGCATCGAAAAAATCGATAATCATTCGTTTTTATGAATTTTCGAAAAAAAAACAGAAAATTCTCAATATTCGCTTTGATTAATAAAAAATTAACTTCATCGCTCAAGTACTTTTAGTTGAAAAATTTTTCGACCTTCGTACATGAAAAAAAAATCGAAACAAATTCAGTTTTATGATTTTTTGAAAAAAAAAAACCAGAAAATTCACACTATTCGCTTTGATTACTAAAAAATTAACTTCATCGCATGAATATTTTTAGTTGGAGAATTTTTCGACCTTTGCACATAAAAAAAATCGAAAGAAATTCAATTTTACGATTTGTTGGAAAAAAAAACCAGAAAATTCACAATATTCGCTTTAATTAATAAAAAAATTAACTTTATCGCTCAAGTATTTTTAGTTGGAGCATTTTTCGACCTTCGAACATCAAAAAAATCGAAACAAATTGAATTTTATGATTTTTTGAAAAAAAAAACCAAGAAATTTATATTATTCGCTTTGATTAATGAAAAAATTAAATTCATCGATTTAATATTTTTAGTTGGAGAATTTTTCGACCTTCGTACATAAAATAAATCAAAACAAATTCAATTTTATAATTACAAATAAAAGAATCGGAAAATTCACATTATTCGCTTTGATTGATAAAAAAAAACAATTCAAACGACGTTAAAATTTTTCGACCTCCGTACATCAAAAAGATCGAAACACATTCAATTTTATAATTTTTCGAAAAACGATACGACAGAAAATTCATATTATTTGTTTCGATTAACAAAAAATAAAATTCCCCGTTGATAGATTTTTAGTTTTCCACGAATACCGAAGTAATTAGTTATATTTTTGTGACAAAGCGACGTCGTATCACAAAATGGCTCTGCAGACATAATGGAGCCTGTGAATCGAGAAGCTTTCAGTAGACCAGAAGAGTCTGAGAATGATTGTTAAGCTGGTTGTCGGAGAACGTGTGTTTATGGAGAAAAAGAATGGCGTGTGTCATGAGAGAAAGTCGCAGAGAATCGTTTTGTATGTTGGTTATTTATACGAGTACTCTGGAGCGACATTTGGAAAGAATTGAAACGGAAAAGCGTGCAAGGTCCGTGCGCGTCATTCATTTAAGGGATTAAAATGTGCTGGCTGCGGAGAATCTCTGTGTACGAATAAGCGAGGAGAGTTCTTTAGCTCGAAAAGCACTTGGTCCAGAACGAGTGAGACAGAGACTCTCTAAAGGGGGGGGGGGGGGGAATATAACAGAGTCTAGAGAGCGCGCAAGGGATTGCTGGGTTGCCTGACGCGAATGGCCCGTTCCACTGGGGGTTGCTGGTCTCTCCCCGCGTCGGATATTCGCTGCCCCGAGTTCACTTACTTAACTGCAGAGAGCAGAGGACCTGCAGGCCCTTCTAGTTCTTCTTTGGCAACATTCTCGCGCCATCTTTCTCCTGCTTTTCTCTTTAGCCATTTCTGTTTGC
This sequence comes from Diadegma fenestrale, assembly GCA_037043255.1. NCBI lineage: Eukaryota > Metazoa > Arthropoda > Insecta > Hymenoptera > Ichneumonidae > Diadegma > Diadegma fenestrale. The sequence continues at coordinate 3,891,833 of CM073312.1, forward strand.
GAGTAAGCCTGCTCTCAAACTTTGCGAGTGGGAGGGATGAAGAAGCGAGCCAGGGGGATGAAAAGGGTTGTGTGACCCACGGGGTTTTCCCTCCCACTTTTCGTCTCGCTCTCCAGCCACGTGTATGTGTGCAATGTTCTTTTTCCTTCGGTCCACGCTGTTCCTATTCGCGTGTGTGCTTTTCAGAGTCTTTCATCCCCTTACCAACCCCTTATATCGTGTTCAATCTCTCTCTCTCTGTTTTTTCTCCTTTTTTCTCGTTCCTTGCACGAAGGTTCGTGCGCCTCTTGGAACTGGAAACGAGTCTCTCCGCTCTGCTGTAGTTCTCTCCTCATTTTTCTTTCTCTCGCTCCGTGTGCTCGTGTATTCGTTACTTTCCGGTGGTGTGCGGAGGCAGCAGAGAGACCGCCGTGCTCGTGCGCGACCAGCAATCAGCGTAATGCACCCGCAAAAGCCTCCCCCTCTCGGTCCCTCGTCCCTGCTCCCCATACTGCACAGTGCCCTCTTCCTTTTCGTACCGTTTTCCCTCCCCCATGCGAGAGCCTCGTCTCACTTGTTTCCACACTCTCTTTCAATCTCTCTCGCGCACCATTTACATGTTTTCCTCTCACTACGCGCGAGAGGGGACTCTCTCTCGTGTATGGATATCGCAAAACGGGGTTAACGAGAGTCAACGTCTGTGTGATCGTACATAACGATCTATGTTTATTAGCTCATTTCACAGGCTCGTTTATTTATCGATGTGTCATGTTTTCAACAAGCTTCGTTTCAACTCGTTACCCGACCTACTGATAGTCCCAAAAATTCAATTTATATCTGGGTTAATAATCAATTTCGTCGAAATTGAGATTAAAATTTAATTTTCCATGGAAAAATTGTGAGAAATATTAATTTTGTTATCCCGCTTTTGGGTCTGTGCGACGAAAATATTTTTCTGAAACACGATTTCCTCACATTTGCTTGGTTTTCTAGTGTATTTTTCCATTTTTTATAAAATCCTCGCCTCGTCAACTGATATTTCGATAAAATTCGATTCAAAACAGAGCAAACAATCAATTTGTTCGAATTTGAGATAAAAATTTAATTTTCATTGAAAAGTTGGAGGAAATTTTAATTTTGTTATCCCGCTTTTTGATCTGTGGACGAAAATATTTTTTGAAAACACGATTTCCTCACATTTGCTTGGTTTTCTAGTTTATTTTTCCATTTTTTATACAATGCGCGCCTCGTCAACTGATATTTCGATAAAATTCGATTAAAAACAGAACAAACAATCAATTTGTTCGAATTTGAGATAAAAATTTCGTTTTCATTGAAAAGTTGCAGGAAATTTTAATTTTGTTATCCCGCTTTTTGATCTGTGGACGAAAATATTTTTTCGAAACACGATTTCCGCACATTTGCTTGGTTTTTTAGTTTATTTTTCCATTTTTTATAAAATGCGCGCCTCGTCAATTGATATTTCGATACAATTCGATTTAAAACAGAGCAAACAATCAATTTGTTCGAATTTGAGATAAAAATTTAATTTTCATTGAAAAGTTGCAGGAAATTTTAATTTTGTTATCCCGCTTTTTGATCTGTGGACGAAAATTTTTTTACAAAACGCGATTCCCTCACATTTGCTTGGTTTTCTAGTTTATTTTTTCATTCTTTATAAAATGATCGCCTCGTCAACTGATATGTTGAAGCAAATTCGATTAAAAACAGAGTAAACAATTAATTTGTACAAATTCCAGATCAAAATTGAATCTCCATCGGAAAATGGCAAGAAATAAAAATTTGTTTATCGCGTTTTTTGCTCGGCGGACGAAAATATTTTTGGAAAACACGATTGCAAAGTGATATTTCGAAAAATTCTATTGAAAACAGAATAAACAATGAATTTTTTGGAATTTGAGATAAAAATTGAGTCGCCATCGGAGAATGGCAAGAAATAAAAATTTGTTCATCGCATTTTTTGGTCAAGGGACGAAAATATTTTTTTGATACACACAATTTCCTTGACCGGTCTTTTAGTTGATTTTTTTCTCATTATTTATGAAATGCTCGGGTCACCAAAGAGGTTACAATAAATTAAAAGCCCGCAGTCATTTATTTGCGGTACAGTTTCGAAATGAATTGTACACGGACGTCTCAATGGTTGCCAACATTACTCCATCCTGTGTGGGTTGAGTCTCTAAGGGAGCAAAGATGCGTAACCCTCGGGCAAGCCAAAGGACTGATAATACAGTGTGCACGGAGAGCTCAATGGTGAGCGCGCGCGGCACGGCAATCACATTGAGAGCAACGAGATAGATCAGTCGAGCTTTTCGCGCTGCTTCGGGTTACGTTTTCCCTCTCTGTTCGATATACTCTTGATCGATCTCGACTCAAAGACTCCTTATTCGCAATTCCTCGACTTTTCTCCATGGAACGCGCTGTCCTCGCCGCAACAACATCAGAAGTATCGATGTAATACCGCGACTTTAATATACACGCGCCACACTCAATAATTCTCGTTCCATATTTTTGCAATATTGCGGCATCCTATTGCCCTGGGAACAGCGCAGAGGCAGATGATGAGATTGATCCTTCGGTGAGAAGAAAATCTCGTTGGATACGGTCGATTAAATGTGTTTTTTTTTTTTCAAATCACAAAAATTTTGTCATTGGAGCAAGAAATATTCATGATTCTGAAGTTGGCATCGTTGGAATGCAACGAAATTCTCTTTTATATTCGGCAAAAATAATGATTTAAATGGAGAATTTAATTACGACGATGAAATGATCAATTTTTGCCACCCGAAAACAATATCGGCTCGAAAAATTTGGATAACATTGAAAATTGAACGAATCAACAATAAAATCAAATATTTTTCGTTGCATTCCAACGTTGCGAACTTCAGCATCATGAAATATTCTGGAAAGTCTCTTCGAAAAATAAATTTTCGTCGTTCCAACCGCAAATTTAGCTGGAAGTTCCGTTAGATATAAAAAATATTGTCAAAATAATGAAAATTTTGAAATTATCCAAAAATATTTAGTTCACCTAGTTCAACAAAATATCGACGTTTTTTTAAACAATTTAATTTTCAGTGTGCGTTTAAATAAAAAAGCGATCGCCGCGCTTCCGGTACCGTCTCGAACGGCACATAAAAATTCAGGACTTTAGTTTGACCCTTTCAGAATAATAAAATCATGGCAAAATTTTTTAAATAAGTTTCCAAAATGGCGAAAAAAAATCAGCAAAGAAGCAATGTGAAAAATCGAAATTTCCGGCACCCCAAAGAACCAGAATTTTTGTTCTGCGTCTTGCAGAATATTTTCGAGCCTCATGTTCCCCTATTATGGTAATGATGTTTATTCCCGAGGTCCCCGCGCATTAATCTGCAAGATGAACGTGTTTTTCGGAACGAAAAGAAATTGGGTAGTTTTTTTTTCGGCGACGAGAAGATCCGCGTGCGCGGACGTTGTTTTTTAGTTTAATGTTGTTTTTATTTGTTGGAAAGCACACGCGAAATGCCTCGGTCTCGGAGGCTCATCGGTGGGAAAGGGATAGACAGCCCGAAGGGCTAAAAGCAGAGAGGGCGATGATAACGCACGGGAGCAGGGAAAGGTTGAGGAATGGCCTGTGGAAAAGCGCGGAGCTGGGTGTATATATAACGCCCGGCGGGCTTCTGGTGTTGCCGGTGGATCTCACCACACAAAAAGAGAGAGAGAGACCGAGAGAGGGAGGCAGAGCAGGGGGCGGGTAAACCCAACAGCAATCACATTGAGAGCAACGAAATAGATCGCACCAACGCGGTATCCTCTCTCGGTTTTATAGAGAGGGTGCGGAGGGAATTTCATCGCGTTGCTTTTCCGCGTTTTCTCTTTCTCTCTCTCGTCCTTTTCCATTTCTATATCGATATATGTCGATAAAGCTTCGCTCACTCTCTCAATCGATCTTGTTTCGAGTCGCGATTGCGAGGAATCCTCTCTGGGAGAATTTGCAGAGCCTGGGGTTGCGGCAAGGCGGAAAACGTGTAGGAAAAATGGAGGAAAAGGGCAAAGGTGCGGTGGGGGGCGTGGATAGAGAGTGAGAAAAGCAGGAGTCGAAGGAAAACTCAAGCTTTTATGTCGCTCGATGAAACTTGTCCGGAAAATCCAAACCGTAACGCGCGCCCGGTGCTCTCTTTATTCTTCTCTCATCTCTCGCGCTTTCTTTCGCCATTTGTACATGCCTCGCGCGCGCCCCGAACATCGCAGCCTCGCTCTGTCATACTCTCCCGCGAGAGCAACAAAAAATCAATGTCTTATTCATGACCGCCGCCAAGTCGGAGCTTTATTCCTCGGGATTTCTCTCCCGACTAAAATGCCTCGATCTTTAGAACGTTCACGACACAGCGTATTATGAAATCAAACGGACTCTCTTGTATAAACGCGCCCGCCGAGTCTTCCCGCTCCAGCAGACCAAGAGAAAAACAAATGCGAGCTAAACGGTAAGAAACAGTAGCAGATTTTCCAGCAAAATACGTTTTCCTCATAAATAATAATTGATTCATTTAAACGAGACGAAAACAAAATATTTTTCTCTCCCATTCATTTTTTTTTCTTTCATCCACAAAGATTCCTTTCGGCGAATGAATCTTGAGGAGAAATTTAACAATTGACTTAATCATCAACTCCTCAGACTCCCCGAGTCCGAGGATCCCGATTGGAGGACGAGAAACTACCAATTAAGGGGCTGAACGAAACAACTTTATTTAGGATTGTTTAATAATTTTTTACGAACATTTTGGACGTTAAGAACTTTTGAAATGTATTTGATTTCCAATTTTTAACTTTTCCCGATCTGAACGCGTGCAGATTCGAGTCGCTTTTCGTTTATGAGTCGCAAAAAATTGTGTTTTAGGATTTTTCTCAAAAAACTTCGGCTCGTAAAAAAATCCCAAATACATTTTTTCTCGCAACTCAATTTTTCCACGCGTTCAGATGAGAAAAATGAAAAATTGTAAATTAAATGTGTAAAATTCTGAAACGTCGGAAAATTTTTCTTCATAGAAGAAAACTCCTGGATTTGGTGGCAAGATCGTTTGTGAATAATGTTGAAAGAAGCCTAAATAAAGTCGTTTTGTCATAGTAAAACGTTAATGACAATGGCAAGCCTCGTAATGCGCCCCCTCGCGGTCTTTTGCTCGATTACCGAGTACGCTACGCTGACAAGACACCTCGAGGGTATGGATATATATTTCTAGCTTAATATATACACATATATATGCGCTTCACATGGTGCAAAATGATCTACCGGTTATTTACATCTTTCATAAATATTCACTCCGCGCGAGGTAGAAAGCGTATAGCTCTATCGGGCGGGGTGTGTAATGAGAAACCGTGGAAAGCATAAATCTTTCGGATACGCGGGCGGTGAGACTCTCTCGTTCCGCTTTCTCCGCTTTTCCTGCTCTTTTCCGTCTCGCGTATAGATATGCGATTCGCGCGTTGATTTCCGTGAAGCTTTTGCTTTCCTCCCGGGGCGATTTTTCGGATCTCAACGCGCGAGAATTCCCTTGCGCGGCGAGTCGATGTTTTTCTCTTGAGAGACCGCGGGGCGCGGGGAGGGCGAAGGAAAACGGTTAATACCGCGAAGTAAACATATTAATAAAACAAGAATGATCTATGCGGCAGTGCGAAGAGAAATGCGAGAAAAAATTGTTGCCCGGCATAGTCGGTCGAGTAACAAACGTCTCGGAATGAGTTTTGCCGATATTTTTTCTTCTTTTTCATTGGAAACTGATGCCATTCGATCGGTTTGTTCGTGAACAAGCCACGAAGACGCACGAGAATCGGAATCTCGTCTAGTTTAACTTCTAAAAACTTAATCATCGCCGTACACGATGTTGGAATCGATTCCGATATGAAACTTTTGTTTCTTCATGTTTAATTAATTTTTTTAATATATTGGACTCTCTTGCGTGTACAAAAAAAGTTTTCCTATAGGAACACGTTAAAAATTGCGAATAAAACGTCAAATTCTAAACGTCAGAAGAATTTTCTTCATAGGAAAAAACTTTTGATTTTGGTGCCAAGTTTATACGAAATTTTGAAAAATAGTTTTCCAAAAGTTTTCCTATAGGAACGTGTTCAAAATTGCAAATAAAATTTCTCAAATTCTAAACATCCGAAGAATTTTCTGCACAGGAAAAAATTTTCAATTTTGATGCCAAGTTTATGGAAAAATTTTGAAAAGAAGTTTTCAAAAAGTTTTCCTATAGGAACGTGTTCAAAATTGCGAATGAAATTTCTCAAATTCTAAACGTCAGAAGAATTTTCTGCATAGGAAAAACTTTCAATTTTGATGCCAAGTTTATACGAAATTTTGAAAAAAAATCCTAAATAAGGTCGTTTTGTGATAGTAAAATGTCAAGATGCAATTTAGGATGCTGGACTTGGTGTAAATCGTGGAATGCACGGCTGCAGCGGGGGTTTTTGCACTTTGATGCAACGTCGTTTCGCGTGGCGCCATTTTGCCTAATCCAGATGTCATTAAAACGGATTTTCTAGGCGCATTAATATGGAAATTAATTCATGCTTCATATGGCGTACGGACTCTGGAGTTCGCGCACCTGCATGCGAGGGCATGCAACACACGAGCTGCTTCTCCGGTGCATACAATCTACACCTAACCCGCTTTGCAGCCTCTGACGCTTCGAGCTCATTCCCCACTCTCATCCCTCTCGCACTTGGTCCTGCTGCTCCTCGAAGCCACGCGCGTATAACACCAACGCAGCACGTTCATCCCTGTCACACGTACGACCTCTCATCTCCTGCTCCTCCTTTCGAAACATATTTTACTCGCGGCCTCGAGTCCGGAACCGCACAATAGCGTTTGGCGCGACCCGAGACCTCGTCCATCCCTCATCCCCTCGCGAGTATCTCTGTATTCTGGCCCCGCTCCTGACGCTGTAGTTTGCTGTACGAATTTTCAGAACAACACCGCTGACCGCACACGCACAATGCAACTGATGGATTCCATCTGGTTTTATATATATTTAGATGCCTCTATAACGGCGAATACTGAACGGACACACTTGGCGAATAATATCATTGTGAAATGGACGCAAATGGCGCTTCGGATTTCATCTGCTTTTTGATATCCGAAATGTTCGTATTCGTGTACATTTTTTAAGGTCATCTATCAGTCGCGTGAGTGCGAGAGAGATATTCCGAGAGTAGATACACGGTTTTCCCAAACATCCTTCGTATTTATGACTCTGAAGTTTGAATCGTTGGAATGCAACGAAATTCATTCATATCTTGGAAAAAAATAATTAATCAATGACAGGATTTAATTACGATGATAAAATGATCCATTTTTGCCATTGGAAAAGCATATCGGCTCGAAAAATTTGGATGACATTGAAAATCGAACAAATCTTCAATAAAATTAAATATTTTTCGGTGCAGTCCAACGTTGCAAACTTCAGCATCATTCGTATTTTGAGAAAAATGAAAGTTACGGTCAGTTCCATGAAGGATCTTCAAGGATCTTGAAGGATCTACGCGCCAATTCGTGTTTAAAAATTTTCAAGCCTGATGATGAGTTCGGAAAATCATGCCAACTTTTCGTATCGCGATCGTTTTATCGTCCAGAGCAAATATTTGATAAAAATGACGAGGTCTGGTGAGTAAAAAAAAGGAATTTCATTGCATTCCAACGATGCAAACTTCATAATCGAAATTCCCAGATGTTTATACAGGAAAAAATCGTGGAAAATCGAACGTTTGACGATTAATTTTTTATTTTATTTCTTTCCCAGTCTTCAGGACAAAAGTCACATTTTATTCACTGAAAATGGAATTTTGTCAAAAAACGTCGATATTTTGTTGAATACAGCGAACTAAATATTTTGGGATGATTTTAAAATTTTCGTTATTTCGACAATATTTTTCATTGTAACGGAACTGTCATGCAAAATTTACGATTGGAATGACAAAAATTAACTTTCCGAAAAGATTTTCCAGAATGTTTTTTGCTGGAATGACAAAATTTTCGTGATTTTTCGGAAAAAACGTTTAGTTGAACGTATTCAACAAAATATCGATCTTTTTCAACAAAATTTTCTTTTCAGTGTTTATTTTTGTATACATTCGTATCATATACGTGTGCGGATGCATTTGACACGTCCTCGTAGCCCAGTGTGAATTTAGGACAGACTCTCGTGTCCCTCGTCATCGTCAGTATCGCCGGAGTGCCCACTCCGCCCCAAACACCCCCTCCCACATAATTCTCGCGCTTTCCCCCTCGAGCAATTACCATTTCGCTCTTTATCCCGATCGCTCTCTCTCGGTTTTTGGTTAGCTCGTGCGGGGGCGTTGTAATCCATTACTAAAATTATCTAGGCTATGTCAAAATGTATGTCTGGCCCAAATATTTACGTCGTTATGTTAGCGACACGAGGGAGGAGACCGCGAGTGTCTGCGGACACGGTACGAACCTCGAGAGAGCTTTTGAATTACGCGCAATGACAACCTCGTCCTGGTGGGATGCACGCGGATGCGTAATTAAGCTAAATTGAAGTATATTTAATTGGCTACCGGAAAAATCCAAGTGTGTGAAGGGAACTAGTAAATGTTGAGCAAACTTTATGTATTATTGATGGACCCAGTTAATTATTTGGCTCGCGATACATTTTTGGATTCAATTGACTGTTTTTATTTGCCGATACTTTCCGAAAACGCTGCCGAGCCTCATGATTTAGCAAAACTGTGTGCGTTCGATCGTACGAGAGGAAAAAAATTCTAATTTAGGCAGAAATTCTGCGGTAATTGGCGGTTTAAATTTGCCTCAAAACGAAACATTTTTTTTTTGCAATAAAAACGACAAAACACGCGTTTGTTTTTTTTTTCTCTTAATTTTTATCCGAGTGTTTACCCGAACACACAGACTCGTGTGTATCGCTTCTCGGTGGAGCAGGAAAAGTCTGCCTCGCGTTGGTACACAGATTCTATTAAGTTCTAGGGACATGGAGTGTACGCGGCGGTGAGGCAACTCGAGCGAGCATCAGCCGCTAAAATTGCTTTGCAAACTTTTTCCCTTCCTCGACACTGTAATTCAAAAGAAATCTCTGCAATGTAAATACGCCTTGGTGTGTGCCCACAGTTACGTATGCGAGAACCAACTTTTTTTCTCTCCTTATTTTCGCTTTTATGTATTCCTGACAACAAAACTTCGAGACGCTTCGAGGCTGGTGGAAAAACATATTCGTGAGCGACTTGGTTTCTCTTCCGATGGGTCAATGCATTGCGCATTAGCGTAATTCATGAATTAACCAAAAACAAAATCGTTCGCGAGCCAAAGTTTTTGAAAAAAAATTGTTACAAATTGACTAAAGTAATAAACAAAATTTCGGACAAATTTTACGACCGATTTTTTTGAAAAACTGGACAAAGCTTCGTCGATGTCACACAAAAGCGTATGCAAAGTTTTGAGAGGCTTCACCATTTATAAATCGAAATATTCAATGTTGAAAATTGCAACTTTTAACACGCGCTCTTATGAGAAACTACACTGAAAAGAGAATTTTGTTGAAAGAGATGGATATTTTGTTCGATACGTTCAACTGAACGTTTTTTCGAAAAATCACGAAAATTTTGTCATTCCAGCAAAAAACATTCTGGAAAATCTTTTCGGAAAGTAAATTTTTGTCATTCCAATGGTAAATTTTGCTGACAGTTCCGTTACAATGAAAAATATTGTCGAAATAACGAAAATTTTGAAATCATCCCAAAATATTTAGTTCGCCGTATTAAACAAAATATCGACGTTTTTTGACAAAATTGAATTTTCAGTGTACTGAAAATTGTGATTTTTCTAAATCAATATCTCGATTTCTACATCGTGGAATCTCTTAAAATTGCGCAAGCTCACTCACTATTATGATCCTGAAGTTTCCATCGTTGGAATGCACCGAAATTCTGTTATTTATTGAGCATAGCCAACAATTATTATTTAATATTTGATCCGGCCAATAAAACGATTTTCTTTTGCGACCAAAAAACTCAATCGACTCGAAAAATTGCTACGATTTTCAAAATTCAATAAATAATGAAGAGAAAAAATGTTTTTCGTTGAATCTCAACGTTGCAAAAACTTCAGAGTCGTCTCACTATTCCCTTTGCGTGGTGCAAATTTCAAGGAATTCTATTGATGAAAAATTCAGTATGCAACGTCCTTAAGCGAATGGATTCAAAGAGAGGCTGGAAAACGCGGTTGAAACTACAAGAGAAACAAAACTCGAGAAACAGATCGAAGGAATTTCGCAGGAAAAACCGAAAAGTGTTAATTTTTGCAAGGATTCCGAGTCGCTGAGTAACCGCTGGACAAATTAAAGTTGTCAACGTTGCGAAATCTTTTTCATGGAGCGTGGAAACAGTGGTTCAACGTCCGTTAAGCTGCGCGCGGGGGTGTGAGAGCAAAAGAGGCTGAAAAAGAAAAGCGAGATGGCGCGGGGAGTCCTGCACTTTTTTATTACGTCATGCATGCATCGAGGGTGCAGGCGTTTTTTGAGGATATTCGCGGTATAACGCGCCTACGTTTCCTCTCATGTTTTACTGCATGCGGTGTTGCCATGGGGTGCTTGAATTATCAGGTGAAACGAGAGGCTCCATGCGGCCGAGAGCTTGCGAGTTCTCTTTCCCGCGAGTATCCCTGCTTTTTGTTTGCTCACTTACCGCTCCAGCTCTTTTATTTTTTTCGCTACGAAAGCGTGTGTGTAAGCGCACATATTGCAAGAAACACGGAGCAGAATTGTTCGTGTGTACGGGCAGAAACGTCGAGAGTGAATGAAGCAAAGAGTCAGACACCATAAAACATCTTGGGCGTGTGTATGTCGCGTTTCCCTTTGCATGGAGTTTCGAGAGACTGTTGGCGAAGTGGTAAACGACCCGAGAGAGAAAAATTCTCCTCAGAGCGGCATCGTCAGGTTGGTTTTCTCGTGTAGTTTAAGGATTTTGAGTCCCAAGTCACAAACGATGAGAAAATTCTGAAAATTTTGTATATTTTTCTATCAAGTATTTAAGAGATCGTGTCAAAATTTCACGACGATCAAGAAGCTCGTTATTGAACAATTAACATTAATTAATCAAATGTAGTCAAATTTAGTCTTAGGAAAACTGGCATAACTTTGCGATAAGCTTTTTTTTCGACCTCTCAATTTTTTAATATCTCCAATATACTGAAAGCAACGGAAACAAAACCAAGTTTATTGATAAATATTTTTTGTACTGGTTTAAAAAATTATTCTTAACAAAATGTTAATTTTTTTATAACGAGCTTCCAAATTGTCGTGAAATTTTGACGCGAACTTTCAAATACTTCGTACAAAAACGTACAAAATTTTCAGAATTTTCTCATCACTTTTTATTTCAAATCTTAAGGTGGTTGAAGTAATTGAGAGAATTTTTAAAATTTGATATATTTTTACGTGAAATATTCACGAGGTCGTGTGTAAATTTCACGACGATTGAGGAGCTATTTATTCAACAATTAACATCAACAAATTTGATTACTCAACATCCTTAAACAATTTTTGAACCGATTTTGTGTTTGGATTGAAAAAAAGATAATTTTATCGTCCGGACGAAATATGAAATAAGAATCACGAGTTCTGTTGAAGAAAAAAGAGATTCTCATCATTTTTTATTTCAAACCTTAAGGTGGTTGAAGTAATTGATAGAATTTTTAAAATTTGATATATTTTTACGTGAAATATTCACGAGGTCGTGTGTAAATTTCACGACGACTGAGAAGCTATTGATTGAACAATTAACATCAACAAATTTGAGTACTCAACATCCTTAAACAATTTTTGTACCGATTTTGTGTTTGGATTGGAAAAAAAGATAATTTTATCGTCCGGACGAAATATTAGAATAAGAATCACGAGTTCGGTTGAAGAAAAAAGAGAATTTCGTTGCATTCCGAGACGATGCAAAATTCAACATCGTTATAAACAACGAGCGAGCCTCTCGTCGCGTGCCTCAATTTGGTACACGAGGGGGTTGGCACGCTTGTAAAAGAGTTGAAGCATTTAGGTTTACACACGCGTGAGGAAAGGCGAAGGTGTCGCGCGCAAGAGCCTGCGCTCAGTGGGTGGAAGTTGGTGGGTTGAAAAAAGCTGCCACGCTTCTCGAGATGGAGGACACGGTTGAGAAGGCGAGAAACGAGAATGAGGGATACTTTGTAGTGGTGGTTGATGCTGGTACAGGCCCGCGCCGAGTGCGAGAACAAGGCAAAAAACGAGCGAGGGGCGAAACGTCAAGGAAAGCTCGGGCATGTCAGCAAAAGGAAAGAGAGAGTTTGCAATGGCAGAGCCAAGAGCACGATAGGAAAGAGCTGGATGCCTTTTCTCCACACCCGAGAGCAGCCTCGTCTATATAAATTGGTGTAGGTTGCGCAGAGTTTGGGATAAAATGGAACTAGGAGGTCGAATGGAACGTCGAATTGAAGCCCCTGACGATTTCCTGCCACGGAGACACTCGCCATTTGGACAATCGGGCCCAGGAAGATGTAGAGATTCAGGAAAAAAAAATGTTCAAATGATTCTGTCACAAATTCGTGGCTTTTCGTTTCTCAAAGTTCCATTTTACCCCACCTTGCCCCCCCCCCCCCTGGCCTGCATCCTGCTCGTTCTTCTTCTTCTCCTTCTTCTTGAAACGAACGTTTCACCTCTCACCTCTGCCTGCTGAACTATATACTAAGACCAGGGCCAACCAAGTTAATAGCTACGTTGCCCTTACCCCTGCTGCCCGCTCTAATAGAAGCCCGCCGAGCTACGAGCACTATCCCCGCAGCATCCTCTACTATACACTGTACACCCAACCACACTAGTTTCTCTTCTTTTGCCAAGCTTCATATCCTTTACATCGAGGGACCTGTACAGCTTGCCTCAAAAATCGTACGGGAAATTTAGTTGAAAAAGATCGATATTTTGTTATACGACTAAACATTTTTTTTTTAATCACAAAAATTTTGTCATTGCAGCAAGAAATGTTTTGGAGAGTCTCTTCGAGGCAATTCTTGTCATTAGAATCGTAAATTTAGCTCACAGTTGCGTTAGAAATGAAAAAAATCATCAAAATTAAGCAAAATTATTTAGTTCACCTGATGGTTCAACGAAATGTTGACGTTTTTTGAACTGACCGCGAATCTTATGAAAATCTGGAAAAAATTCCACAATGCCAAAGTTTTTCCTACTCGTTGCATTTCGTTTATTTGTGAATGAAACCTTTTGAAAGATGAAATTTAAAAAAAAAAGTTTTTTCTCGGGTCAAAAAGTTTCGGAGGATCCGCACTGAAAATTCAATTTTGTCAAAAAACGTCGATATTTTATTGAATACGGCGAACCAAATATTTTGGGATGATTTCAAAATTTTCGTTATTTCGACAATATTTTTCATTGTAACGGAACTGTCAGCAAAATTTACGATTGGAATGACAAAAATTTACTTTCCGAAAAGATTTTCCAGAATGTTTTTTGCTGGAATGACAAAATTTTCGTGATTTTTGGAAAAAATGTTTAGTTGAACGTATCGAACAAAATATCGATATTTTTCAACAAAATTTTCTTTTCAGTGGTTACATTAATCGAATTCTGCATTTTGCAGAAATGAAAAGGCGAAAACTTTATGCTATTTGCAACAATTTTTCGACTCCCTTGTCAAGTGCTGGGGCGAGAATCGAGTGCAACTTTTAACACGGTCTGTATTTTTAAGGATATAAATATATAGATAAATTTAGTATGTATATACAAAAGCGTTGCTTATTCCCGCCCTCGCTATCTCGTCCGCTATATATCCTCGAGCTTTCGTTAGCTTTTTTAAAAGCTTCCTTGATTGAAATTTATGTGCTGCACGCGGTAGCTTGAGGTTTGTGCTCTTGTGTACAGAGCGCGGTGGGGCAATAGTGCTAGTGGATTTCGAGCTATTTACTTTTGTTAACGATATCTACATGCTCACTTCATCAACCCCCATATCGAGTATATCGCACACGTTCTCGATAACTTTTTCGTCTACGATCAAACAGCATTTCGCACTTTAGTTTTCTATCCAAAGAAAAATATTGACTATTTATTTCCAATGATCGCGCGCGCATCAAGGAGGATCGCGCGAATCTAATGGTGAGCGGAAATTCAGACTTTCGGGATTGATATTCAGAAATGACGTGGAAAAACGCACCGAGCGTCTCTAATGGGAATTATTTTTTAATCCATCGTCCAGGTGTCGAGAGAACGAGAAGCAAAAACCAAATTTTTCAATGAAAACCAAATTTCGTCAGAAAACGTCGACATCTTGTTGATTCCGGTGAATAATTTCGAAAATTTTCAAATTATCCTAAAAAATATTTAAAAATACCGAAAATAATTTATATAAATAACGATAATAATAATTTATGGATATTTGAATAATAATTTAATTGATATTAAAATATGAAAATTCAAAAAATTATTTTTACTAAATATTTTTCGTAAATCGAATCGAAAATCGTATTTTTCGAAAATTTTCGTAATTTTGGCAATATTTTTCATATCTAACGGAACTGTCAGCAAAATTTACGATTGGAATGACAAAAATTTGGTTTCCGAATAGATTTTCTAGAATATTTCTGGCTGCAGTGACCAAATTTTTGTGATTTTCAAAAAAAAAGTTTATTCGAACGTGTATACACTGAAAATTCAATTTTGTCAAAAAACGTCGATATTTTGTTGAACACGGCGAACTAAATATTTTGGGGAGATTTCAAAATTTTCGTTATTTCGACAATATTTATCATTGTAACGGAACTATCAGCAAAATTTACGATTGGAATGACAAAAATTTACTTTCCGAAAAGATTTTCCAGAATGTTTTTTGCTGGAATGACAAAATTTTCGTGATTTTTCGAAAAAACGTTGAGTTGAACGTATCCAAAAAAATATCGATCATTTTCAACAAAATTTTATTTTCAGTGTAACAAAATATCGATCTTTTCCAATTAAATCTTGTGTTCAGTGTGGTTTTCCTGGCAAACGGAAACAATTGTTTGGGAAAATATTTTATAAAGGCTCTCAGAACGATTGGATGGTCGGACGAGGCCAAATTCGATTCTCGATTTCGTATATATATAGACGATATAGTTCGCTGTATATAGAAACATTCTGTCGATGTGTGTTGGTTTCTCCACGACGCCAGGATCTCGGTGGGCACGTCCATATGAATGTTGGATGGAAATATATTTGCGCGTTTGATACGAGAGAGTATAAACCGTAAATACATGAAATGGGGAGACGTGAGTGGGCCACTACGAGAGCTAGACAGTTTTCAAGGAAGCCCAGCCAAGGAATGCACGAATATATATATGTAGAGAGCGATAAGCAGATATGGGTGTGTATATAGAAAGAGAGAAAGCTGCGAGAGGGGTTTTAATAGCGAGGGCTGTGTGCCAAGTGCTCAAGTGGCGTAAAATCTTTCTCCGTTAACGGAGAAATTATCGTCACGCTTTTCGTACGCGATCCAGCACAAGAAGATGGTCTGACTAAAAAAAAAATGGAAAAACGTTTGTTTTTCCATCAGAAACGCCCAAAAAATACATTCGCGACGTGTGTGGTCAAAAAGGGTGAAGATAAAAATTTGTTTTTGGCGAAAAAAAATTGCACGAAATTTTCAGTTTTGATGAAATTTTTTTTTTTTTATCTCGTTTCGATGTGTGGGCGTTTTTTTCGGAAAAATCGAGTGATTAATCGCGAATTTCTGCGGCAGAATGGATCATGAAGATGTCCATCAAATATCCGAAATATTTAGGGACTTTTTTTATTTTATTTTTTTAATATTATGGACCAAGGACGTCGCGGATCAAGAGGATAAATCATGTTTTAGTCAATTTTTCCATGACCTCGTAGATTTTGCGTTCACCGCGCGAAATATATATAACAACGATGCCTTATTCCGAGGAGAGAGAGAGAGAGAGCGCCTGTGGCACTTTCCACCGACGCACGGATTCGACCCGGTTATATTTACGTGTTCGGGTGGGAAAACGTTGATTAACGAGCCCTCGATTCCAGGCCGACGGATCGTCGATCTTTTAGTTTGACGCGTATTACCGCGCGACCGATCGGAATCTCCCTCTCTCTCGCTCCCTTTCGCATGATCGTAGCCGCAAAGTGTAACGATGACGATGACTCTACTTCATATTTCCTCCTGATTTCCGCTCCGGATCAGTTCCCTCGTGATCGCGAGAATCTCGCAATGAAAACGAAATTTTGTTGAAAAAAATCGATTTTTTGTTGGAAACGTTCGACTGCGAACGATTTTTTTTTTAAATCCCAAAAATTCGGCATCGCAGCAAGAAATATCGTAAAAAATTTCTCCGGAAAGCAAATTATTGAAATTTTTAAAATTAGCCAAAAATATTTAGTTAAACAAAATGTCGACGTTTTTCCACATTTAATTTTCATTAGATATTTGTTAAAAATAGTCGAGCAGACTTTTTTCCATTCAAAACCGAATTGATTTGCGAAAAAATAGAAAAAATGCATAAATTATCAAAATAAGGAATAAAAAATAAATTTTTCGTAGTTTTGCAACGATGCAAACTTCAGGATCGTTCGTTCAAGCCCTTTTTCGTCTCCTGCCTTGATTCTCAGGTCCCCCACTCAGGCTGGCCCATGGCGCACGTTTTCTTTGTGTTTCTGCCCTGGCTTGCCCGCACCGAGAGATTTCAGGGCTCCTTGGGGCTGAGGAAGCACGAGCGAGAGAACTTAATCACGACGTAGCGAAAAGACGCGATTACATAGCATGAGCGAAAGCTCCGAATCTCTCACAGCGTAAAAGTGAGAGAGAGAGAAAGGGAAAAAAGAAAAATGAGACGTGACCGGAACGCGGAAAACTTTCGACCGGAAAGAATTTCCCCCTCCACAATTTTCGTGGTTAACTTTGGATATGCCATTATCGAGCTTTCGAATCATCCCTCCAGCGCCCCCGCAATTCTGCGGCCTCACAGACTCGCTTGATGAAGTAGTGGCTCGCCCTATACATATAGAAAATCTACACGCGCGACTTCAATCAGTAAAAAAAGTTATGCCCCTGATTATAGCCTCGTGAATAATTTTTTCCATTCATAATTAGAAAGCTCATTCAATCTCGAGCACAAGAAAAAGTGCAAGGCACATTTCCGACGAAAAAGTCATTACAGGATTTTCTTTAATCACACATTTTTAAAAACCTGCCAAATTGAGCGAATAGTTTCGATGACCTCGCTTGGTTACACAATTTTTAACTATTTTCTCGAGTATTCCTCGAAATATTCCCTCGTCGCTTTTACGTTAACGAACATTTTTTAATAATTGACTCAATTTCAGGAAATACGAGAAAATTTTAATAGAATTTTGTACAGAGGGACGAAATAAATATAAAAAATTACGTTGACATCAATTTTTTTTCCCACTGTGTCGCTTCTCTGAGGAATTTTAACAAATTCATAATAATTTTCAATTCACGTTCGTTTGAAAATTGAAAAACGTCGTTTTCGTACAATTTTCGCAGTTTTTGCGAGATTTTCGATGAAAAGATTTTGCTACGCATTTGCTCCTAGAAAATTGGAGCAAAAATCAGCTTTTTATTGACATTTTAATGAAAATTCCAAAAACTTTGACATTTTCGGCCAATATTTCAGATTAAAAATGACTGTATTTGCTGAAATCTCTGGCAGCGACTATGAAAAATTACTATGACGCCCCTCCTGGGGGATTTCATCAAAAAGCAACTTTTCATTCACATTTTATTGAAAATTCCGAAAACTTTGAGACTTTTCGACCAATTTGAGCTGAAAAATGACTGTGATTGCTAAAATCTCTTGAAATGTTACCAGGGAATTACAATGCCATAGTAATTTTGGATGCAATTGTCTGTTCCTGAATTTTCGTTGCATGAAACGATGAAAAATAAACGAATCGCATTCTCTTCGTATGCGAAAAATAACGATGGTTTGTAATGAGTCAAATTGAAGAACACACAGAGCAAGATAATTGTAACGTGTTGAAATGTAATTGACTATTCGGTAACGAGAGCGTTGAATTTAGTCGTGTAAAATCGATGTGTGACAGTTTGAATATGTGAAATTTAACAAAAGCCCAACGGATTTTAACAAGAAGTCTGTGCGAGCAGTTATAGTAATTCCGGTTAACAATGGAATATTAATTTCGACTGTATTCATGGGCCAATATAGAAATATGAATGAATATAAATCGGGAGGTATATCTATGTGCAACAAAATGTTGCCGAGTAACTCGATGATTGATGAATAAAACAGGAAGCTAGTGGTGCGCGCCCACATAGAAATGCAAGCGCGCGCACATATACATTGAAACGTTGTGTGTGACTAACGAGAGTACGCGAGATATTGATGGATGAATAAGCACTAGGAGGCGAGGAATAAAAATTAATATATACATAGAGCCTATATATACATTCGTACATATATCTAAATATTTATATATGATTCATGAAACGCGAAATAGCATATAAAATCGTACGCTGGAAAAAAAAATTTGTTGGAAAAGATCGATATTTTGTTGGATACGTTCGACTAAACGGTTTTTTTTGGAAAAATCATGAAAATTCTGTGGATTCTGCTTTATGGTGTATCTATGGTGCACTCAGAAGAAAATTTTGTTGGGAAAGATCGATATTTTGTTGGATACGTTCGGCGGAATGTTGTTTTTTGAAAAAATCATGAAAATTCAGTGGATTCTGTTTTATGGCGTTTCTATGGTGCACTGAGAAGAAAATTTTGTTGGGAAAGTTCGATATTTTGTTGGAAACGTTGGACGGAATGTTGTTTTTTGAAAAATCATGAAAATTCAGTGGATTCTGCTTTATGGTGTATCTATGGTGCACTGAGAAGAAAATTTTGTTGGGAAAGTTCGATATTTTGTTGGAAACGTTGGACGGAATGTTGTTTTTTGAAAAATCATGAAAATTCTGTGGATTCCGCTTTATGGCGTTTCTATGGTGCACTGAGAAGAAAATTTTGTTGGGAAAGTTCGATATTTTGTTGGAAACGTTGGACGGAATGTTGTTTTTTGAAAAAATCATGAAAATTCAGTGGATTCTGCTTTATGGCGTATCCATGGTGTGAGGAAAAGAAAATTTTGTTGGAAAATATCGATATTCAGTTGAATACATTCGACTTTTTTCTTTTCAATCCCAAAAATGTCATTGCAGCAAGAAATATTCTGGAAGTCTCTTCGCAAAGTAAATTTTTGTCATGCCAATCGTGAATTTGTCTGCCAGTTCCGTTAGGAATGAAAAATATTGTTAAAACTACGAAAATTTTGAAATTGTCCAAAAATATTTGGTTCACCGTGTCCAACAAAATTAAATTTCCAGTTATATCGAGTTTCCAATAGTTGAGCTCGGGCATCGACGGAAAATAAATTTTTCTCGTCCAATTTGGCTGGAAAAAAAGTTGTCGCGATGGATTTATGCATACGAAAACGAGCATAACGAACCAGAGTCATCGACTAAAACGGAACAGAGAGGGGGGGGGGCGGGAGGGCAGTCATAAAGCCATCGAACTGGATCATACGAAGTAAGGGAACTCCATAATAATTTCGCAGCTCGCCTACCTGATTTAGCAATTTGCAACAGCATCAATAAACGTACAAGGCATCGAACGTTGGAGCGTTTGCTCCGCGCGCGAGAGTTGGCGAGCCGCACTTTCCCAGAGTTCTCCTTCAAGTTCCGAAACTGCTCTCTGAACCTACGCGAGTGAGGAGTTTCCAGTTGGAGAAATTCCAAAAATTATTCATACCCAGAATTCGCGCTCTGCTCTTGGACGAGAATCAGCCGAGGAACGATCCTCGACTCGCTACCCGCTCGATGATTCTTGGGACCACGGGAAAGTGAACTTTGTCGAATTTACATCGTTTTCGCGTTTTTAATCGTTTTACCGCATTTTTCACTGATTTTTTGACTTTGATCAAAATTGCCCGAGGCTCACGTGATTCCGCATTAAAAAACGAAAAGAATGAGCCCAAGTTGGACTCTTTTCGTTGGATTTCACCGGAGATACGAATTTTTCAAAATTGACTTTGCCCCAGGCTTCGAAACTTTAGAAACCGCAAGAGCCCGCGAGTCGTAAAGAAATAATAATCGTTTTGCTAGAAAAACGGAGATGGAACTTTAAAAACTGAAAAAAAAAACGGCGAATCTTTCGATTTTGTAAAATATGTGAGCGCTCCGTATATTTTAAAGGGGGAAAAAAAATGGGACGATAAAACGTCGATGTATCTATGAGGCACATGGAAAAACGAGTTGGATAAAAATTCGCCGTGACGTAGCGGCGAGAGCTCGGGAACGGCCATTATCAGCAATATCGTATATTGGAGTCGACTTGAAATCTCTATACATTATATATATGTGGAGATATCTAATGGTAGAGAGAAAGAGAGAAAGAGAGAGAGAGAGAATAGCGCACTATGCTTCCTGATCGAGGAAACCCGATTTGGCCGCGATGGCCGGGTGCTAAGGGTCGATGGAAGTAAAAATGCGGCAGTAGATAAAAAAAAGCAATGAAAAAAAAAAAAAATCATAAATACCGGAGGAGATGGCGGAGAAGGAAAGAGAAACGAGCGCGTAAGAGAAACTTGCAAAAAGACTGTAAATGAAAAGAAACGAGACGTCGGGAAGAAGCAAGTTCTGCAGCCGAGACGAACAATCGACAATAATGATCCGAAATGTTTCATTTTCCTCGACGGCTATTCCACTACCTATATATTTCTCTCCAAAGATATTATTCCACTTTTTCATACAGAAAGGATCAGACAACTCGGCCCGAGAAGCTCTCAACTCTCAAATCTTTGCTGCATTTTTATCCTTAATTGAATAAATGTTATTCAAATGTGGCTCCTCGAGTATCGAGAGACAAGAAAAACTTGGAGACTTCGTACTCCTTACAAAGGCTTAAGAATTAAAAGGAAAATCGAGGCAAAAATAAAAAACTAGAGATTGTGAGCTTAATAAAAAGCTTCAAGATTTTTAAACTATTCGTTGAAAAATAAATATTCAATAAGTTCTCCAACAACTGGGAGGAAAATCGTTTTTATAAATATTTTTTGTGAAAATCGTCTTCGTAGCCACACTGGGTCAATTTGACCCGGACCAAATATTCGTTAAACCCTGCAAAACCTGAGCGGAGAATCATTTTTTTTTTAAATTCGTAAAAATAGTCGGTCTTTGTAGCCACACTGGGTCAATTTGACCCGGACCAAATATTCGGTGAATTCTACACGAACCGCAGGCAGGAGGATCGTTTTTATAAATATTTTTTGTGAAAATAGTCTCCGTGGCCACACTGGGTCAATTTGACCCAGACTGAATATTCGTCAAATCCTGAAAAACCTGAGAATCATTTATGAAAAATATTGTTCGTAAAAATAGTTTTCGTGGCCACACTGGGTCAATTTGACCCGGACTTCGGGAGTGACTTAATTCGGAGTTTTTTTTTGTGATTTTTCCGTCAAGTGCGATGATCAAAGAATTTGAATTGATTATCCAAATTGCACAAAGATAAAGAGAGTCTCTTGGATATCTTGAAGGATTTTTCTCATTTCTTTTCGTGCGGCGTTTCAACCGGGATCGCCGTTTCGTTCCTTTCATCCCTCGCCGTTTCGTGCGCAAAAGATACGACGAGAAAAAAGGCACGTAAAATGAGATTTAAAAAAAGGAAGAAAGAAATGGAAACCGACTCGAAACTCAGACAAACAGTTCTCGCGTCTCGGTTTCTCGTTTCATCCCCAATCAAGTTTTCAGCGTTCGGATTATACGTATATCTGGAAAGTGTGTACATTGGGTACACAGAAAATATATCATTCCGAGAGGTCTACAGATATCCTCGGGCATCGGGGCTACGTGGCGACTACGTGGCGTGAATCAGGCCGCACGAAAAACGAAAATTACAGCCTCGTAACGAGGGCTAACCTTTTCTTTTCTCGTGTACAAAAATCCTCCTTTTTTTTGTTTCTCACGAGTGAGGCGATTGTTAAAAGCACTTTAGACCTTTTTTTGCAGAGGCTGAAAAACGTATGAAAACTCTGGCGAAAACCTCCGGGACATATTCGAAGGAAAACTCGGTGGCACGTTTTTCCAAAGATAAACTTTTAGATTCAAAAGTCTTTTTAAATCAAAATTGCACTTACTTTTTGGTCCTTTTGCCAAATGCAGTGACCCTGCTTGGCGGTGACACGACACACGAGCTTCGCATCCTGGCCTGGATTGATCTCGGTGTATTGTGGCGTTTCCTCAAAGTTCTGAATTCCCTGGCAAACTGAAATTTCGAAAAAATTAAAATTAAAAAAAAGAAACGAATCTATTCGAGATTTTTTTAATTAAATAATTAAATTTCCAGTGAAACTGGCAGGAAAAAGCTTCGCGTAAAAAATGTGGAAACGTCGAGTGAAATGCGGGCTTGAAAAAGTTTAGTAAAAATTGCAAACGTAAACGCTGATCGAAGCAATTAAAACAGAACGTCCGCGCGTTCATTTGATAATAAGAAGATGAATTTGCTGGAGAAGCAATGGGCCGTGGAGTCGATTGATGCGAGAATTTTGACGTTTATATCTTTAGCTATGGCTCGAGTGTGCTCGATGCTTCTTGGGATTAATTATGACATCGGAACCCGAGTCCATCGCTCTTGGCTCGCTTCGTTAATCCACTGTAGAGCTTAATCCTCACTTTGTACGGAATATAATAATAAATGTATCTATACAGTTTGGAATAATCCCACGACTTATCAAAACTGATACGTGAAATGCAATATCGTTCCATTCCAGCCAACTGCAGCAGCAGCAGCAGTAAGCACATTTTAATATTCGCAGAGGTCGTGAAAATTATTGAGCCCACGGATCGATTAAATCGCGGGCTCACGGAAACTCCAAGTTTTCATTGATTTTTTAATCGGAGAATTAAAAAATTATCACGATAGAAAAAAAATCGATTAAAAAACAAAAAAATGAATCGAAAAAATTTGCAATTATGTTAACGAGCTCGTTCGTTATGTTTCGACAATTTCTTACGAATGATTGAGCCCACGGATCAATTATCATCGCAGATTCACGGAAATTCCAAGTTTTTATTGATTTTTTAATCAGAGAATTAAAAAATTATCACGATAGAAAAAAATCGATTAAAAAACAAAAAAATGAATCGAAAAAATTTGCAATTATGTTAACGAGCTCGTTCGTTATGTTTCGACAATTTCGCACGAATGATTGAGCCCACGAATCAATTATAATCGCGCCAGCGTCATGGAAACTCAATTTTTTTTATTGATTTTTCAATCAGAGAATTATAAAATTAACAAGACAAAAAAAATTCAACATCTAGGAAATTTGCAATCATGTTAACGAGCTCGTTCGTTATGTTCCGATTTTTTCGTACGAATGATTGAGCTCAAGGATCAATTCACAACGCAAGAGTCCATGAAAACTTTGGGTCGTGATTGATGATGAAATTATTTTGATGGGAAAAATGGATCGGGACTGAAAAAATTGTGCAAAAAAATGCAGGAGACAAAAAATTAATAACCGCGCGACTAATGACGTTTTTTTTCGATATTTTCGTCAATTCGTTTTGTGAGAATGAGACGGACAGAGTGCGAGGCTTATAGTGAAGCTAATGATTGCAATCGCGACAACAAATCAAGCAACGTATTCAATTAACTGTGGCCAAGTATCGAACTTTATCCACATGGGCTATATGCTCGTGTCCACAGAAACGAACAACAGGATATGGGGTACAGATTATATCTCCTTCAGGGATTGATTGGAAATGGAGAATGTGGGGAACGATGAATGAATTTCCAAACTACACAGTCGTAGTAATAATTTGAATATCAACCTCGTACATCGATCGATAAATAATTCCATCGCCATATCCGTTAATGAAGTCAATTTCGATGGAATTTTTATTCTGATGAAACAAGCCACGGAAATGTTGTTTGTTCAATTAAATTCGTTCCAAAGTTTATAATCGCGATCCACAAATTTCGATCAATCAATCGCGACGGTCGAGTCAAAATTTTTGTTTTCAGTTTTTCTTACATACAAAATGGTTCGCGAGCCCAAGTGCATTAAAAAAAAAGTCGCTAGGAATTGACTAAAGAGCGAAATACTCTAAATTCAAGATTTTCCGAGGTGATTTGTATTTGTTATATAAAAACTAAAATTTTGGAAAAAAATTTCGACCCATTTTTGTGAAAAACTAAATAAAGCTTCGTCGATGTTACATAAAATTGTGTGCAAAGTTTTAAGAAGCTTCATTATTTATAAATGGAAATAATTAATGTTGAAAATTGTGATTTTTATAAATAAATATCTCGACTTTTACATGATGAAATCTCTTGAAATAGCGTGAGCAATTAGACATTACAATTCTCTTTGCATGCACTGAAAAGAAAATTTTGTTGAAAAATATCGATATTTTGTTGGATACGTTTAACTAAACGTTTTTTCGAAAAATCACGAAAATTTTGTCATTCCAGCAAAAAACATTCTGGAAAATCGTTTTCGGAAAGTAAATTTTTGTCATTCCAATCGTAAATTTTGCTGACAGTTCCGTTACAATGAAAAATATTGTCGAAATAACGAAAATTTTGAAATCATCCCAAAATATTTGGTTCGCCGTATTCAACAAAATATCGACGTTTTTTGACAAAATTGAATTTTCAGTGTGGTGCAAATTTGAAGGAATGAAATCGATAGGAAAATGAAGCTTGCAACGTTCTTAAACCTCTCGGGTTTTGATTACTCATCGTTTATATAATTTCAATTCCGTATATAGAGACGAACTAAACAGCGAATAGAGTTCCGAGGGAATTTGATTTTCCGTTACGCGGCTGTTCCTAATGGTCTTGCAGCTGCTCGGAATGAGAATGTTCAGACTGAGCTCCTGTGCCAAGAAAATCGTGTGTGCGTGTACGTCATCGCATTGCGCGAGGCTTCGATGTAATTCTGGGTCGAATTAATAGACGAAGGAGCTTCGACGTTTCCAGCGACAATTAAAATGGAATTGAAAAACGCATCGACGATTTATTAATCAAATGAGTTTTCATCAATAAAAATCAATTTGGAGGCAATTTTGGAAATGAATCGAGCAGGGAATTTGGTCTTGAACGCCCTGTACAAGTAAGTTGGAACGTTCGTGATGAGGAATGTGACGAATTCGCGAAACGCGAGTGAATTAACGTTCGCACGATCGTATAGTGTGTTTCGTTAGCTCGGAGCGTGTACCTGAGCCTGAGGTCGCGGGTCATGCATTTCCCAAACGCAGCCCACCAATGTTCATCCAGTGAAGATTCGGTATGCCCTACAATGCAGATGCTCAACAATGTACATGCGTAAGTTTGTGTACAATGCAAAATATCGTTAAAAATTCAAGTTTTGAGTTATTTTATGGGAATTCTCCGGGTGGAGAGAAAATTAGTGGCAAATTCCATTCACCCTGGAGGACGAGTTGAGTCCCGCGCCCTTAGTCCCTTCGTTTTCCCGTTTTTTAATGGTTTTACCGTATTTTTGAGCAATTTGTTGACTTTGAGCAAAAATGCCGCAGGCTCACGCGATTCTGCATGGAAAAACAAGAAGAATGAGCCCAAGTTGAACTTTTTTCGTGAAATTTTACCGGAGATATGAATTTTTCAAAATTCCGGTCGTTTATGACCCCGGCAAACGCAGGAATTTTCTATGGGGAACTTTTACGGGGTCAAAAAGACCCGGAGATCGTGACGGACCGTCAAACGCCATAATCCTAAAATGCCATGACCAAAATAACAACGACAATGTCTGCGCAATTTTGTACGTTTGGACTGACCTCTCGTGTCAGGGATATTTGACGAGATTCCAACCGCGCGACGCGGGTCGCGAACGAGCGCATTAAAAATTGAATTTTTCAACATATGGAGAGCAAATGGGTTTCCGCAGGTTCGTTCTCCATAATGAATACGTTCGTTGCCTTATTCATCGTGTCCATATGAGGTTGATTGCGCGTGCGAGAAGCTTTTTCGTGATTTTTCAAAAGGATCAGGAAATTCTTGAATGTCAAAAGTTTTTCGAGGAGAAAAAGTGGGAAAAAACCGAAATTACATCCGGGAAACTGAAGCTGATGATTTTTTCATTTTTCAACTGGATTTAGCTGCGTCGCAAAATATTGTGCAAAAGAATAATTAACCCCGTTCGGAGCAGCGACAACAAATTTTTATACACGTAAAAAAAATCTCACAAACACGCATATTCGTCCACATGGTCCATGAGGAAAAACCCCATGGCGTGGGAACGAAAAAAAGTTTCGTACAACCGAGTTACAAATTGGGAACATGGCTGGCTTGACGAATTTGCATGGATTAATGGTGTGAGATTCACGAGGCTGGAGAAAAAAATTTTGCTCGACAAAATGAAAGCTCGCGAGAGGGAAAAAGATAAAAAGCACTTTTGAATTACAAATTTTGCAAACTGTGCGAGTGACGTGTACGGCCAGTCACCTGTTCTGTGATATTTTACTATGATTTGTGTGTTCACACTGTATCACGAGGATACAATTTTAAATAAAAGAAATTTACGTTTTTACATCGTATAAAAAATATAAAAAAAATAAATAAAAAATATTCTTCAGTTTTTCCAAGATTTTTCGATTTTCATCCAATCCGAAAAGGGAAAAATTATTGGGCTCTGGAAAAAACTTGAATTTACGATAAATTTTGAAAAAATTCGATCCGATTCGTATTTTTTTGAACAGCGACGATTTTTTTCGATTTTCTGAAAATATTTTGGATCGCAGATCGTAAAATTGAAAATTGATCGCAAAATCGGTGGAATTTCAAGCGAGTTTTGTGGATGTTTAAGAAAATTGTTATTTTTTGTTTGTATGCGGGCTCGTGATCGAATCGAACTTGCGTAATAATTACTCCGGGAACAACAAAGTTTATTAATTTTAAATAAAAGAAATTTTCATTTTTACATCGTATAAAAAATATTAAAAAATAAATAAAAAATATTCTTCAGTTTTTCCAAGATTTTTCGATTTCCATGCAATTCGAAAAGGAAAAAGTTGTTGGGCTCAGAAAAAAACTTGAATCGAAAATAAATTTCGAAAAAATTCGATCCAATTCGCATTTTTCTTCGATATTCTAAAAATATTTTAGATCGTAGATCGTAAAATTGAAAATTGAGTGCAAAATCGGTGGAATTTCAAGCGAGTTTTGTGGATGTTTAAGAAAATTGTTATTTTTTGTTTGTATGCGGGCTCGTGATCGAATCGAACTTGCGTAATAATTACTCCGGGAGCAACAAAGTTTATTCGTGAAACTTGAATGTAGCGAGCACAACAATTGGTGCAAGGGAGTGAATTTGTGTTTACATCGAGGTTCATAGCGAGCGCATAGAAATACGAACACTCTTGCATGCGAGAAACGAAGTAGCAAGGGGCTTCACTTTGCCCGGGAGAATCGATGCCCACGTCCTATAAAATTTTCCTAGAAGCGGAGATTTAATTAAAATTCACATCAATATTTTATACAACGCTCTTCAAAAGTATGCAACTCGAAAAAAAAAAAAATTGTGAAGTTTTTTCAGCCGTGGACGTTAAAATTGCAAAAAAAAATCGGTATTCAATTATTTTCATTGGCGAGCGAGAATTTTGAGAGAAATTCAAAATTTGTAGCGTTGAGATTCGAGGAAAAATATTTTTTCCTCCCATTTTTTTCGTTTTATTGTCCGGGACCAATTATCGAACAATAATTACGAACTCTGCCGCAGGAAAAAACAGAATTTCGTTGCATTCGAAAAATGCAAGCTGCAACTTAATAAAATGCCTAGAACAGAGATAAGAAATTTTTGCCGAGGTGGATGAACGACGGAAAAATATTCAGCCAAGTTCACCAACTGGAGGATCTAATTAAGCAGGAATGCCGAAAAATCAGAGTGTAGGAATGTCTGTAATTGGCTGAACTTCGTTTGCCTGTTGATAACTCGGCAATAAGTTATGATTATGAGGGCGAGTTGGGTTTATCGAGGAAAATGAGTGTGCAGGGCCGAATATTTTTAGAGGAGCAAACATTTTCATGCTTTTGGTAACTTTTACGCGTGCGAAGTCGGAGGTTTGTGTGAAAAAATCGATGGAAGGGCATCGCGAAATGGTCGAGTGTAAATGTTGCAGGGAAACATTTGCAGCGCGGGATCAAACAAACTCGCGGAGGAAAAAGCAGGAGAAAAAAAGAAGGAACGAAAAAACGCGAGTCGACCAGATTTTCCATTTTTGTTTATTTTTATTTGATTCGTTTTTTTTTCCATCATCTCGTAGTAAACGAGAAAGAGGAGTGAGGCAGCGGCTCGGGGGGGCGGAGTAAGAGCAGCGCGGGTTGCCGTAAAAAGTTAGATCCCCTCGTTAGCGAGGATTGCAGGTCCTTTGTAACCGGGAGCAGCGACATCAACGTTGCCTGACAGCGCGCTGCTTCCAGACACACGCACACATTTTTCACGCTATGCATTGAAAGATTATGGCGATTCAAGCTGGGATCGCACACCGAGGCGTGGAGCAGTAAAAAGGGAAGAAAAAACAAGGACTCTGCGAGTGGATTAGAAAAAAAAGGCAAAAGAGCACGGACCAAGTCAAAAGAGAGATTTTTCGCGGAAAAATATAATAAATCTGGCTCTTTTCCTTATGCAACCTCGTCGCGCACGTTGCATATCCGTTTGCGACGGTTTCTATGGAAAAGGGCCCAGATGTTGCGTAAGAACGTCACAAACTCACACAGATGAATAAAAAAGTGGAGAAAGTTCGGGCGAACAGCAACAGAGGGCGATAATACACTTTAGAGGCAAGTGGAAATGGAGTCTTCGTCGAGCAGCTTCACGAGAACCGACTAAATAGGTTTGTGTCTTCTCGTGGCCAGGCAGAGCGAGCGAGAGGAGAAAATAGATACGAAGAGATTAGATTACAAGAGCGTGGAAACAATCTACGCTTATGGATACAAAAAGGAAGAGAGAACTCGGCAGAGGTGGCGAGAGTGATGAAGAGGAATCCTCGAAGACTCTCGAGAAGAAAAAAAAAGAGAAGCAGTTGAAATGACACGATTTTGTTTCCCATCATGATTGTTTTTGGAGCGAGAAATAAATTTACAATTATTTTAACATTTCGACGTATGAATTGTTTTTTTTTTTTGGGCAAAAATATCGCAAATTCCTCGTGACCTTTTCGAGCACTCTCGTAAACTAGTTTTTCCTCGGCCTATTTGCTTTTATTATGGAACACGCTACCGGAAGCTGTATGAAAAACTCTTGACGGCTTATGGAGCTTTAAACAGCGAAGCTATCCGGTGGATTAGTGACATACACGAGAGACGCCCCGAGAGAGAGAGAGGGGAATAATATAAAATATATACTAGATAATTTAATGCCTTGCCGTATTCCGAGTTTTCACAAACAACCGGATAATTAAATTCTCCGTCCATCAGATGTTTTTTGACGTCAACATTTCGCTTTGCCTATACATTTTTGCTTTGTATAAATCTGTCGCTGGCTTCTCATGCTTTCTATCTTTGTAATTCAAATACGTTTTTTATATTTATTATTCTCCAAATTTTCCTGCCTTTTCACGCTTCGATCGTCGTGGGCAAAACTCGCTTCCGGCATCTCGCTCTTTGGTGCGTGAAAAAAATGTGAAACATCTCGCGATCTAAATAAAAGATGAAGCGACGGGGCAATTTTTGAATCTGATATACGAAAAAGTTTGCAATTTCATGGAAAATCAAAATTCTCGTTTTCTTCTGCCTCGCTGTTTATTTATTTATTTATTTATTGAACGTGTGGACGAAAATTGTGCGAAAAATAAAGAAAAAAACGACGAGTGCTATCCGCGCGTCCGAAATCTCGTAAGGCGAGAAGCAAAACGTTGGGTGCGCGCAAGTATATCGAGAATCTCGGTCATAATTAATATTGAGTGTCAAAGTCGCGTCTCTAAAAGGGAAGCGCGCTGGTACAAGCTGCCGTTCCTTTCCCCATGGGATCGCCTGGCACAGCTTCCAGCAAACTCGCTTCCTCTAACGAGGGTATATAGGCCTTGCGAGACGTACTTAGATCGTAACTTGCAATGCAATATACATATTATTTCGTACACACATGCAAGCAGTTTGTGTATTTCACGTATCCGCTGTAATATTCCCACGTAGACTGAAAATTAAATTTTGTCAAAAAACTTCGATATTTTGGTGAGCACGATGAACGAAATATTTTTTGATAATTTCAAAATTTTCGTTATTTCGACAATATTTTTCATTTCTAACGGAACTGTCAGCAAAATTTACGATTGGAATGACAAAAATTCACTCGCCGAAGAGACTTTCTACAATATTTCTTGCTGCAATGACCAAATTTTTGGGATTTTTCGAAAAAAAAACGTTTAGTCGCGACGTGGCCAAAAAAATATCGATTTTGCCCGATAAAATTAACTTTTCAGTGTGTAATTCCGTGCGGAAAATTCTATAAAAAAAAACACACGAAAACACTCACGAAATTCCCAAGTGCACAGCGAATCTTCGTTGCTTTCAAAACCCGAAAAAACTCGATTTTCCCAATAAAAAGTATAAATGAAGAATAAAAACGAAAAATCGTTAAGAAATCGTGGCAGAAATGCTCGATTCGGATGATGGAAAAATAAATGACCACTGCGACGAAGCCTGATCCACCCGATACTCAAGTCTGACCACATACTGACTCGTTCTACTTCCGCAAACTCATTTATGCCGCAAAAAGACGTACCCACGAAATTCCCAATTGCACAGCAAATCTTCGTTGCTTTCGGAACCTAAAAAACTCGATTTTCCCAATAAATAGTATAAATAAATAATAAAAACAGAAAATCGTTAAGAAATCGTGGCAGAAATGCTCGATTCGCGTGATGGAAAAATGAATGACCAGTTCGGCGAGCCTGATACTCGATACTTAAGTCTGACCACATACTGACTTGTTCTACTTGTACGAACTCGTACTTCTCGCTCCACTAGCGTCTGGCTCGGTGGTAAATCCTACGTCGCAGCGTCGCGCTCGGTCCAACTCTGATTAGTTTTCCGCACTCTCGGTCAAAGCACGCTTTTCATTGTACGATTGTTTCCAAGGTACAATATATATTTCGTGTACGTCAGAGCGCAGTGCAGTGCATTAGAACGTAATATCTCTCTCCACTGGGTTACGATCCAAATACCCTCGTAACACGTTTTCGAACAAGTTTCTCGTTGCCCAACGAAGAAAATACAATCGGAAGGCGAACAAAGACGATGAAATTTCTCGATCTGCTGCATTGAGCATGAAAATTTATGAAAAAATGTCGATTTTTTGTTGAATGACGAAATATTTCGGATAATTCGAAAAATTTCGAAATTTTGACGATTATTTTTTGGTTCTAACGAAACTGGCAGCAAAATTTACGATTTGAATGACAAAAATTTGATATTCGGAATATTTCTTGCTGCAATGACAAAATTTCTGTGATTTTCCAAAAAAAAAACGTTTAGTCGAAATTTTCTTTTCAGTGGCCTCGAGGTTGACGCGGTCACGAAACACAATCGCGCAGCATTGCAAACTATAAATACACAAAGAATTGACATTTTTTTTATGTAACTCGTAATTTTATGTTTGAACGAGTATGACAAAGCGTTGGAGGTTTTTCTTTCTCTGTTTTCTTATTCGTGGTTGGCGAATAAAAGTTTGTGACGCGAGAATCGCACGGAAATGCATGTGTCGGGGCGCGTTGACGCGCTCGAGCCTCTCGCCCGCGCGTCGACGTCAGTATAGCAAACCTCCGGCATCCGGATATTTATTCTAACCGCGTAGCGCGCGCTGTCTGCCTTCTGGGACTGTGCAGGCAAGCCCGACGAAAGGAACAGGGACCGCGGGAGGATTTCCTCATCCGGATGTCGCGCCGGCACATCCCAAATGCCATATTACACACACACACGCACGTGGGCACACCGAAGCTGCACAAATTTTCCGTGTGCAGGCTGGTGGCTGCGAACGGTACAAAAAAATGACGCACCGCGTAGTCGCTGTCGACGTCGCGGCATCAAGCAACGTCGCGGGCGCGCGCTCTTTTCCATATATTTTTTCTCCATTTCCTGCTGCGGAGCAACTCGAGCCTGAATTCTTTTCCGAGGACGCAAGAACGCGGAGAAAAGAAAGGAAAGGAAAAAGATGAGAATTAAAAACAGCAGAAAAAACGCGAAGGATGTCACGAAAATGCGTGTCCGGGCTGCACGCTCGTGGGAAATCCTTATCAAAAACTTTCTCTCTCTCCTGCGAGGGCCCCGGCCCGTTGCACAGGATTGCAATGCCCGGGAATGCGTGCGTTGCGTTCGCAGCATCCGGGGTTAGCTTTTCTCTGACTCCTGCAGGTTTTTTGATGCACCAAAAAAAGCTTTTCTCGATTTATGCATTTTTGTGCGTGTGTCTGTATACCAGCAGTTTCGGCATAAAGGATTTGCTCGTGTATGTACATCACGTATGTAATATACAGACGTGTGTCGAGTCAAGCTGAAAATTCATGGAAATATGCAGGCCAAACGATAAAACCTTTGGGCGTGAAACATTTTTCGTACGCGCATCGTGTCCTGCGGTGTATTTTTTCAACTTATGCAACACAAATGTCTGAGTCTCTGGCATTCGGTGTGTGTGGCAGTGCAAATGTTGGGGATCACCGTTCATTTTCGCTGGGAAAACAAGTTTCATAATCGTTTGCTTAAGGAGGTTTGATGACGAAATCAAAATTATGAGAATCTGGAAAAATTTCGTGACATTTCTTGGCATCAAGGACAGGGACACAAATTTTTTCCCAATTTTCGACCACATGGGTATCGAAAAATTATTCCTAAAATTATCTCAATTGAAAGAATTAAAATTATTTCAGAAATAATTTTAATTTTAAACCTTTAATTAAAAAATTTTAATTATTTCTAAAATAGTTTTAATAATTTTGAAAAATTAAAATTATTACGCGTTTTTAAAAATAATTTAAAAGAAAATTATAATTTTAATTTTTTGAATTAAAATTTTCAAAAATTAAAATAATTTGAATTTTCAAAAATTAAAATAATTTTCATTTTCAAAAATTAAAATTTTTTAATTCCATTTTAATTTCAATTTTTAAAATTATTCTAAATTCTAATTCTAAAATATTTTCAATTTTTCAAATTATTTCTAAAATAATTTTGATTTTCGTTATTTTGTCAATGTTTTCGATTTCTAACGCAACTGACAGCAACATTCACGATCGGAATCAAAGAAATTGTGCAAAATCGCAAATTATTGCGATTTTTCAAAAAAAAACGTTTAGTCGAACGTATCCGACAAAATTTTCTTTTCGGTGAACCTGCTTAATTCGAATAATTATTTAAATCGATGGACGAGCGAAGTTTGGACTCGACTCGAGAGAGCAAACTTTCTGCTCGTGTGTTTTTCAGGCTGGGGTAAAAGTTGCGGAGCTCAATTTTTTTTTGTTTTAAGGAACGCAGCCCGCCTGGATCGAGTTTTTCTTGGACATTGGGACGCAGTACGTGCAAAACAAATGGATTACGAGAACATCTGTAAAAACACGTGGTTTTCCATTGCAGACGAAGCGACGCATGGACCTCGGGCTTTACATATGTAGCAGGTCGCGATGTTATTATTCTTATGTGTATATATTTGTGTGTATACGGTTCACACCGCGCGAGGATGAGGAACACAGTGCACACGAAGAGAGAATAGTCGGAAACTCGCTCAGTCGGCTTTTGCCCCCGTTTTTCTACTTTATTTGCTTTTGTGAGTCTCGCGGGGAGGCGCACGACAACGACGACGACATTTTTCACAGTGCCGTGTGCTTTCAACTGTTATTTCAACGAAAATTCGCCACCGGCTTGGCGTATTGTTCCGCGACGCTCTCGTACGGCCTGCAGTAGACGATGGAACGCTGTATATCAACCTACAGGGTGTTTTTAAATTCGCCATATATGGCCAAAACGAAGAAATTCCAAATCGGGCAAAAACTCGGAAAAGAAAATTCCGCGAGGCTCTGATTGGCCAAAAACTGCAAATTAACTTTTCTACTTGCAATTTCACCGGCTCGTTGTAACGAAATTCCGTTTTTTTTGCCCTGGAGCGATGCTCGTGATAAAAAAATTTCAAACCCGATGATTTTTATCAGGTTTTTAAATTTCAGGGTCAATTTGGGCTTAATCTTTTCGTTTTTTAATCCAGGATCACGTGAGCCTGCGGTAATTTTGCTTGAAGTCGAAAAATTAGTCAAAAAATGCAATAAAACTATTTTTTTTCCAATTTTTTTGGAGCATTCAAATCGTAAATTTAGCCGACAGTTGCGTTTAAAAAAAAATATTGTTGAAATTTGAAATTGTCCAGGAATATCGAAGTTTTTCCAACTTTTTTGGAGCATTCAAATCGTAAATTTAGCCGACAGTAGCGTTTAAAAAAAAATATTGTTGAAATTTGAAATTGTCCAGGAATATCGAAGTTTTTCCAACTTTTTTGGAGCATTCAAATCGTAAATTTAGCCGACAGTTGCGTTTAAAAAAAAATATTGTTAAAATTTGAAATTGTCCAGGAATATCGAAGTTTTTCCAACTTTTTTGGAACATTCAAATCGTAAATTTAGCCGACAGTTGCGTTTAAAAAAAAATATTGTCAAAATTTGAAATTGTCTAGGAATATCGGAGTTTTTCCAACTTTTTTGGAGCATTCAAATCGTAAATTCAGCCGAAAGTTGCGTTTAAAAAAAAATATTGTTAAAATTTGAAATTGTCCAGGAATATCGAAGTTTTTCCAACTTTTTTTGAGCATTCAAATCGTAAATTTAGCCGACAGTTGCGTTTAAAAAAAATATATTGTTAAAATTTGAAATTGTCCAGAAATATCGAAGTTTTTCCAACTTTTTTGGAGCATTCAAATCGTAAATTTAGCCGAAAGTTGCGTTTAAAAAAAAATATTGTTAAATTTTGAAATTGTCCAGGAATATCGAAGTTTTTTGACAAAATTTATTTTTCAGGCTTCGTCAGACCGCAAAGTCGGACACTTTAGTGTCATTAAACAGCGTCCTTGTTGCACTTTACAGTTATTTCGGGGACACTGTGTGTATGAAGCACGTCTGGAGAGACAAAGTATGGACACAAGACGGGGGGCAGAAATATTCCATCTTTTTCTCTCACTTTTGCTGCCCCTTGCACGGCAGGGACCCACACAACACACACGATTCGCCAAACCCCTCGCACGCGAGGTTGCTCGGTGAGCAAACAGTCGACTTTTCCTACCGACGATTTTCCCTTCGCCTCTATGCTGCACCTATATTTTTCTTATATATGCGTTGGTCGGAATATTGCTGCAATTTTTATCGCGTTGCCACACAAAGGCAGAGACACGTTTGTGTGAGAAAGGAAGGAGAGAAAAAGCGGACTAAGCGATCGTTACGCGAGACACTCTGCTGTGGAGTCTGACTGTGTCATTGCCATACTTCAAAATTATATCATTTTCATGGCGTATCTCGTGTTATACTGTATGCAGACACTCCGCGCAAGTTTCTCCGCAAGGCAAACACGCTTTGAGGGAGAACATTAAGCAGCAAATTCAGGCGAAAGTATATTTTTCATATTTGCTCAACAATTCAATGACGACGAGACCGAAAGCCTGCGAGAGCTTGAGAATCGTCGGAAAGATACAAAGTCACGTGGCGAGCAAAATCTGCTCGGGATCGCGTCGGGAGGGCAAAACCACCGCGCGCGGTGGATGAATAATCTCTCGCGATCCTTGAAACCGATAGACACAAGGTGAAACCCAATATCCACCATGGATTGTCATGGGGATGTGCTTTATGAAATGTATACATATATACAGCCCTCCCATGCGCATATATATTCGCTCTAACTCAGCGCAGCGTATGCATATATGCGCATAACTTCGGAGAGTGACTAGGATCGAGCTTTGAATTACGTGACTCGTCATAGACAACGGAGCTTAATGTCAGCTCTTGTTAATTACATTCTGTGATGGCCTCCCTGGGATGAAGAGCTTCGCGATGAGTGACGAGCCTGCAAAATTATGTCGAAAGTGTGTACAACCGCGTGCGTAAAAAAAAAGAGGAATCAATTTATCGGCAAAGAGGTTTTGCGGCCTCGCGAGCACTCGAGGCTCTTTCCAAATCGATTCGCGATCTGGCGACAACAACATTTTCTTCGGGGACATTCTAAAATGTTCGAAAATGTAATTTTTATTCATTATTTTGATAATTGAGACACTTTTTTCAATTTTTTTTGGTAAATTCGCCTTTTGAATGGCAAAAAAGGAAATTTTGTATAAAAATTTCACACTCTGCTCTAAACAATAATGAGTTTTCGTTGCATTTCAACGATGCGAACTCGAAACTCGTTTTCGTATGATTTTGAATTTTGCATCCTTGAAATGCAACGAAAAAAATATTTTTTTATTCATTAATTTAATGATTTATGAACTTTTTACAAATTTCTTTGATAAATTCGGTTTTTCGATGGCAATTCGATCTGGGAACAACAACATTTTCTTTGTGGACGTTCTAAAATGTTCGAAAATGACTTTCATCAAACTTTGCGACGATAATAAAGTTTGCACGTGTGAAATTTAACGAAAAATGTAATTTTTATTCATTATTTTGATAATTGAGACACTTTTTTCAATTTTTTTTTGTAAATTTGATTTTTGAATGGCAAAAAAGGAAATTTTGTATCACAATTTCACGCTCTGCTCTAAACAATAATGAGTTTTCGTTGCATTTCAACGATGCAAATTTCAAACTCGTTTTCGTATGATACTGAATTTTGCATCGTTGAAATGCAACGAAGAAAATATTTTTTATTCATTATTTTAATGATTAATGAACTTTTTACAAATTTCTTTGATAAATTCGCGATTTTTCGATGGCAAAGTGCGCGAGGAAAATTTTGCATTTCGACGATGCAAACATCGTCGGTCTCGGGCAAAAACATTTTGGATTTTTCTCGAACGAGTGAGTTTCGGAAAAAACTTGTATAATTTTAATGGACGTGTAAATTCGGGCGGATGTCTCGACCTACTACAATTAAGCAGGTAAACCGCAAGCCGACCACGAAATTCGCTCCTTCTCTCCTCACCCTATCCCTTGCTGGAATCGAGCTATGGTCATGCAAATTGCCGAAACCCTCAACTGCCCAGAAATCCCATACCGCTGTATATAGATCTCTAGACTCGCCGCGTTATTGTGATCCACACGGTGCAATGTACCTCATGACAACCACGCGCACAGGATGTGTACGCGATTTGTACATCACCCTACGATCAGTCCTTCGTCGTAGGACGTCGCCGCCTCCCTTTCCCCCATAACGCACATCACTCATTGCCAAACTCAATATTCAACGTTCAGAGATCCAAAAAAAAACAACTTTCAGTCTATATTCAGCCAAAATTACCAAAAAAATACTAAAAATTTTCAGGCAATGCCACTGAACCGATTCCGATGAATCTTTCACGCAGGAATGCGAAGCTCACGAATCAGAATCAATTTTAGTCTGCACTGCATCAAAAAATCATATTTTTCGTCACATTTTCCACTTTCAAACTTCACAGGCAACTAAAAAATGATAAAAAACCAAAAAAATCTCCAAATACCGATTCAAAGATAATTCGAAAACGAAAAAAACGAGCCAGAGTGTGCCAGTTTGTAAAAAAAAAAAAGTTGTAGCGATTTTCGTAAAATCAAACACTGAAAATTGAATTTTTACGAAAATTTTCGTAATTTTGACAATATTTTTTATTCCTCCCGGAATTCTCAGCAAAATTTACCATCGGAATGACAAAAATTTACTGCCCGAAGAAACTTTCCAGAATATTTCTCGCTGCAATGCCGAAATTTTAGTGAATTTTCGAAAAAAATTTATTCGAACGTGTGTCCAACGAAATTTTCTTTCCCTGGAGTTTGAAGCTTTTGAAAAAAAAAAATTGTCGACTTTTCACAGCGCCGAGCGAAGCCCGCAGTCCTGGCTACTTTGATACAAAACAATGAGCTGGTTGCAGAGACGTGGACAGAAACTGTTGCACGAAATGTACAAAGTGTGCGGTTTTCACATTGGCGGTTTCCTGTAATACGTTTTCTCCTTCCCTTTCCTTATTCCGCTCGTTAATTTGGATATCTTTGGGTCATCATTCAAATTATCTCAAAACTCTGAGAGCTCTCGGATATATGCGGGTGGAAAACTTTGCTCGAGTGGTTGCTTAGAGTTGTGCGGTGTGTGGGCGTGTATCTGTGTGTGAGGAATTGCCATAGCGCAGGAAGATAATAATCGGCGGTTATGCGCTTCTCCACTTGAACTGAGTTTCCTGCTTGGAGTGATATACATGTATATAAAATGAAGAGATATATGTGTGTGTGTGTGTGTGTGTAAATGGATGAAGAGGACGAGGCCTCTGGTCGTTTAACGGGGAAAGGACAGACGGTACTTTCTGGGCTGTGGCCCGAAGCGCGTAGAGCACTAACAGTGTTGGCTCTCTCGGAGGGTCGAAGGAAAGCACAGCATCAGAGCAGGCACTGTTCTGGCTTTTGGTCTCGGTTCGTCGCGGCCCAAGAGCAGGAAAGCCGCGAGCGCGAAGAGTGCAAAGTAAACGATAAAATATTGCAACGTTAGTATTTGTATGCGTCTGTGAATATCTTGGACACAATGTGCGTGCGCGCTCTCGTCGGATCTTGACAGGAAAATGAAAAGGGAGCAGAATATTGAGACCCGCCGAGGGCATGGTCGCTGGTGGCTCATTAACCCTCGATTTACGTATTACGGACCAGACCAACGACTGTCTTTCGCTTCGATTTACTTTTTTTTAGTGGATTATGCTTTATGTCGTGTCTATGAAGGACTGGAGAGATTTTTTTTTGGGAAAAAATCGATATTTTGTTGGATACGTCGGAATAAACGTTTTTTTTTTCAAATCACCAAAATTTTGTCACTGCAGCGAGAAATATTCTGGAGAGTCTCTTCGAAAAGCTGATTTTTGCATTCCAATCGTAAATTTTGCTGCAAGTTACGTTAGAAATCAAAAAAACTGTCGAAATTACGAAAATTTTGGAATTATCCAAAAATCTTTACCGTGTTCAACAAAATATCGACGTTTTTTGGAAAAAAATCAATTTTCAGGGTGGATCTATGGGAAATTCTGGTTTATCGTCTAAACCACACCATAGCTTCGAGTTTTTCTGTGTCTATGGTGCACTGGAAAGATTTTTTTTTGGAAAAAAATCGATATTTTGTTGAATACGTCTGAATAAACGTTTTTTTCTCAAATCATCAAAATTTCGTCACTGCAGCGAGAAATATTCTAGAGAGTCTCTTGGAAAAGATGATTTTGGCATTCCAATCGTAAATTTTGCTGCAAGTTACGTTAGAAATCAAAAATACTGTCGAAATTACGAAAATTTTGGAATTATAAAAAATTCTTTACCGTGTTCAACAAAATATCGATGTTTTTTTGAAAAAAATCAATTTTTAGGGTGGATCTATGGGAAATTATGGTTTAGCGTCTAAACCACACCATTGTTTCGAGTTTTTTTTGTGTCTATGGTGCACTGGAAAGATTTTTTTTTGGAAAAAATCGATATTTTGTTGAATACGTCGGAATAAACGTTTTTTTTCTCAAATCACCAAAATTTTGTCACTGCAGCGAGAAATATTCTAGAGAGTCTCTTCGAAAAGCTGATTTTGGCATTCCAATCGAAAATTTTGC
Organism: Diadegma fenestrale; assembly: GCA_037043255.1. NCBI lineage: Eukaryota > Metazoa > Arthropoda > Insecta > Hymenoptera > Ichneumonidae > Diadegma > Diadegma fenestrale. Next base: position 3,931,633 of record CM073312.1, read on the forward strand.
TGCAAGTTACGTTAGAAATCAAAAATACTGTCGAAATTACGAAAATTTTGAAATTATCCAAAAATGTTTACCGTGTTCAACAAAAAATCGATGTTTTTTGGAAAAAAATCAATTTTCAGGGTGGATCTATGGGAAATTATGGTTTATCGTCTAAACCACACGATTTTTTCGAGTTTTTTTCCTCGCCTCAACTTTCGAGAATTTCCTACGGATTCTCTTCGCTTTTTCTGGCATAAAAAAAAATATATATACAGGGAAAACGTTTCGACTCGTAAAACTCAACTCTTCGTAAAACTTTTGACTTTATGTTTCCCATTATCTCGGAAATCCGACGAGCCAGACACTCCCCTGCCCACTTTTGACGCGCTTAAAAAGTATCGAACAAAAGTAGATTCCGAATCTACTGAATCATTCCGACCAAAAAGGATCGGGAGTTTCGACTTTTATCGACCTCATAATTTCCGGCTGTTTGTTCGAAGGATTTTCACGTAAAGAAAAAAAAAAAACTAATTTCTGACGCCGAACGTTCTTGACTTTAATGAAAATTGAAAAAATCTAAGGCACGTTTGAAATCGAATTTCAAAATGATTTTTTCGTGCCCAAACAAGAAATCAGTGAAAATTCTCGAAATATGATGAAAAAATCGACTTTCCAAATATTTTTGTTGCCCAAAAATGAACTTTCGTGTAAACGTTATTCGATGACGTAATAAAATTGAGGTCGCAAAGCTTGACAGCAAAAGGGCCATGAATTATTGCTGAAAGTTTGATCAGAGTTTGGCAAGCCGTTCGATATTACCGGCGAGCAGATTTAATGCAGTTTGTAAAACATTCTAAAACGCCTCGTCCCATAAAATGGTTATTGACGAAAAGGTTAAGTTGGCATGTGCAAACAAATACAAAGGACACAAAGTCACGTGTAACTTTTGGTGGGTCACGGTGTAGTTAGCAATAAATTAACGCGCGGAGGGGAATAAATATAATTTCGGAAAGTATGTCGAACGCATAGAGTGGACGAATTATTTTGCTCGTCGTACAAAAGCTTGTTGTATATATTTTCATAAATTTGCCGCCCCCTTCTCTTTGCTTTTCCGTATTCTCGCGAGTCTGGCGCTCTCAGCACGAGCGTCCCATCGCGCTCCGTTGCCGTACACAATTACCGGTGAAAATTCTCCATTATAAACTGTATACAAACTGTTGTAATAAACTTATCAAAGTAGTCGTGATTTTCGTCGAGGAAGCAGAAGAGCGAGAGTGAATTTCGCCGACACAGAACAACGTCATCGAGCGAGAGTTGGTTCGAGCTTTGTTTTTTTTGCATACAGTCAAACTCAAAAGTTGCATTCTGAAGATTCGAGACGATTTTGATTGGAAAAAACACAATTTTATAGCCAAAAAAAGTGAGTGTCGATTTGGAACTGCCTCTGGACCAGATTTTGGTCGCTGGCAAATTAAATTGTGTAAAAAAAAACGTCGATATTTTGTTGAACACGATGAACTGAATATTTCTGAATAATTTTGAAATTTCTGTAATTTTGACAGGATTTTCCGTTTTCAAGGAAACGTTCAGCAAAATTCACGATTGAAATGACGAAAATTTGCTTTCCGAAAGGACTTTCCACCATATTTCTCCATGGAAAAGAAAATTTTGTTGGAAAAGATCGATATTTTGTTCGATAAACGTTAAACTAAACGTTTTTTCGAAAAATCACGAAAATTTGGTCATTTCAGCGAAAGACGTTCTGGAAAAGCTTTCAGAAAAGTAAATTTTCGTCGTTCCAATCGTAAATTTTGCTGATAGTTCGGTCGAAATAACGAAAATTTCGAAATTATCCGAAAATATTTAGTTGGCTGTATTCAATAAAATATCGAGAATTTTTGGGCGAAATTGACAAAATTTTTTGGATTTTTCAACAAAAAAAACGTTCAGTCGCAACGTATCGAACGAAATATCGATATTTTCCAACAAAATCTCGTTCTCAGCGATATCGAAGTGTAGGAGGGTTGAAAAGCTTGCAGGCAGACTTGGAATAGAGGTCGAAGGTTGGGAGGGAGAATCGAGAGCCCAAATGAAATTATAAGGTCGAAGCGTCGTCGCGCGGCGGGTGCCCTGGACCCAGGACTCTCTTATTCTCTCTGGACGCTTGGTGGATACCGGAAATGGTACAGCGGACGGAGCGAAGAGTTCTCTCATACAAGATATTGGCTGAAATAGTGAAAAGTCGAGTGTCTCGTCTATGGGCAGGTGAATTCATGGCGTTTGCGCCCTTTCTTGTATGGGCAATCGATATATGCGTTACTGGCAACAAGCCATTGTATATTTGTATGTATTGGCGCGGGCATAGAACTCGAGCAGATGCGGCGCGAGACGAGGATGGGAAGGGAATGGGTTTCTAGAACATTTCTAGAGATATATCGTTGGAGAGAGCAAAGAGAGAGTGAGGGGGAGCGAATAAGACAGCAGAAGTGGGGAGAGGTGCCATGCAGCTTTCTGCAACGCTCGGAGGTGGCTTAATTGGCCGGTAATTGCCACTGTCTGCGCGCCACCCGGCGTGCTGCTCTTCCTTTTGCCTGTGCCTTGCTCTCTCCTCGTCGGCAATACGCGACAATAGAACACGAAGAGATTGGAACTTTACCAGCAAATGGGAGCAACGCGTTTGGAATACACACACACGCAGAGAAACTGGTTAAATGTGTGTAAAATGGATTTGCTTGTCTCTCGTCTAACTCGAGTCGATGGGGACACTTTATTAAGTTGCTTGTACGTCTCTCGGTTTAGGTCCACATGTGTACAACCTTTTAATACACGTTACTTATTCTGGTAATACGTTTAAAACTGTTTTACATGCTTCGACCTCCACCGCATCGACGACGAGAAACGAAGATTCGATTGCAATTCAATCGACAATCAATTATCGAAGCTGTAACGAATAAATTTATAAAGTTCACGATTTTCGTCACTAAAAACTGCATTTTGTCAAAAAAACTTCGACATTTTGTTGAACACGGTGAACTAAATTTTGAATAATTTGAGAAATTTCGTAATTTTGACTTATTCTTGTAATACGTTTAAAACTGTTTTACATGCTTCGACCTCCGCCGCATCGACGACGAGAAACGAAGATTCGATTGCAATTCAATCGACAATCAATTATCGAAGCTGTAACGAATAAATTTATAAAGTTCACGATTTTCGTCACTAAAAACTGCATTTTGTCAAGAAATTTCGACATTTTGTTGAACACGGTGAACTAAATTTTGAATAATTTGAGAAATTTCGTAATTTTGACAGCATTTTTGATTTCTAAGAAAACTGACAGCGAAATTTGCGCTTTGACAGCAAAATTTCGTAATTTTGACAATATTTTTGACTTCTAAGAAAACTGACAGCAAAATTTGCGCTTTGACAGCAAAATTTCATAATTTTCACAGTATTTTTGATTTCTAAGAAAACTGACAGCGAAATTTGCGCTTTGACAGCAAAATTTCATAATTTTGACAGTATTTTTGATTTCTAAGAAAACTGACAGCAAAATTTGCGCTGGAATGACAAAAATTTGCTTTCCGCAGAGACTTCAGAATATTTTTTGCTGCAAGGACAAAATTTTTATGATTTAACAACAAAAAAACGTTTTTAAATTTTCTTCCCAGAGTTCTCTTCGTTGGTGGAAAGAAAAAAACAAAATATTTTCGTTGAGCAATGCTGGTCAATTATTTTGGGCTCCGCGCGGGCGGTTCGGACTAATTAAAAAAAACGAACTCAGCACACGAGACTTTGGAGGCTGGGGAAGAAAGATTAATATTCTGGCGTGGGTTTTGGTTGATAATAAAAAGTCGCGGTAATATTAAAGTTTAATACACAATTATTAAGCCGAGTTATCGCCGCGTTTCTAATCCAGAGAGCTCGGGCGCGCGTGAATTCGGTGTTACGCGCGTGTCGAACGTAATACAGCTCGCTGAGCTGGTAAAAATAATTAGATTGTACGGGCGGTTGGGGGGGGGGGGGGGGTGGTCCCACCCCGCGCGCAGTTGAGCGGTATATAAGGGAATTGAGAGAGGAAAGAGGAAAAGTTGGAGGGGCGCGCTCCAGACCCGGTTTAAATTAATTTTATCGCTTTAATGAGCTCGCTTTTCCTGCAATCCCAAGCACAGCCCGAGCTTGCTACTGCCGTTACCGACCAGCACCCCCTCCCCCTCCTCCCGCGCCCCCGACACAGCAGACCTTCTCTTGAACCTCTTGCATGCTCTCTTTCTCTCTCTCTCGCAGCCTTTTGCCGCTGTCTCGTACTCGCAGAGAGCCAACGTCAGTAGCCACGAGCAGCCGTCGGCCCCCGAGACTTTTTTCCAATTAATAACGCTAGGGGGAAAGAGTTTGAGAGGCAAAAACCTCCGCGCGCAGAAAGTAACTAGTTTTTTACCATCATTCCTAATTTACTGCACCGAGTTGTACGTAAAATCATTTATTTACGCTAAATATGGATAAAAATCCTGCGACGTACGAATCATCCGAAAATCCAACTTCCGGGACGTTGATTGTTGGAAAAAACCAAGAAAAACGATGAATCATCAACCCTGGGACCTTTTCTCACCGCATTTTTGACTAATCTTTAGACTCGAACCAAATCACCTCAAGTTCACGTGATTCTGCATGAAAAAACGAAAAGAATGAGCCCAAGTTGAAGACTTTTCGTTCAATTTTACAGGAGATATGAAGCTTTCAAAATTGGGGTCATTTTGACCCCACACCGGCTCACAGAATGTGTCGGGAATGCGTGACGTGTAGAATTTTATATACCGGGACGCTCGTTAGAGTCTGGAACGGACGCAGCAGCAGCGAGAATTGGGAGATGCTGATGCTCATCCCTGCTGCTATCCAGCACCAAAGAGTTAACTTCCTGCTTGCGGTAGGAGGTGGGAAAGAGAAGGGCAAAGCTTGCACTTTGTGCTTTCGTGCCCCGGCGAGGTTATATATACCGTTCAGGCCACTAGAGTGAATTTCCCATTCGCGAGGAGTTTCTACACTCGAATCTCTGCTCTGGTCTCGAAACCTTACGTTTCCTCTGCCCAGTCCCTCGCTCTCGTCCTCCTCTCGCTCTTTCCACCGCGCACCAACTCCCTTCGTCTTTCTTTTCTCTTTGCCGACACGAGGATTGTACGAGGGAATTTCAAAACCTTCGAACCTGCTGCTGCTGCTTCCCTCGGACTAGTTTTCCTGCATTTAATATTTCTTGGTATCCATAAATCGTGCTTCATCGAAAATCACGAAACTCGTTGTACTTTTGGCTCGTTCCTTCGAGCTCCTGCGTGCACGATCCTTCAAACTATTTTCGACAATTATAATCATTCGATCCTTCACTCTCGAGTCGTTTCGAATTTTATTTTGTACTATTTCTCCAACTTTCGTCTCGTAGAAACTTTTACGACAATTCGATCGATCGATTCAAACTTTTCATTCAAAAGTTTCACGTCGAGCAAATTTGATGCAATTTTTTTCGTCATAAATGTCAATTGGTACGAAAATTATCAACAGAATTGGTCACTGCGAATGAAATTTTGTCGAAAAATCTTCGAAATTTCGTTTGACACGCGTAAACTAAATATTTTTGGATGATTTCAAAATTTTCGTTATTTTGACAGCATTTTTGGTTTCCAACGAAACTGTCAGCAAAATTTACGATTGGAATGACAAAAATTTGCTTTTCGAAGAGACTTTCCAGTATATTTCTTGCTGCAATGACAAAATTTTTGAGTATTTTCGGAAAAATTTTAGTCCAAACCAACAAAATATCGATTTTTCCAGCAAAATTTTATTTCCAGTGAAGACAGCGCGAAATATTTTTGGATAATTTGCAAATTTTCGTAATTTTGACAATATTTTTCATTTCTAACGGAACTGTCAGCAAAATTTCCAATTGGAATGCCAAAAATTTGATTTCCGAAGAGACTTTCTAGAATATTTTTTGCTGCAATGACAAGATAAAAATTTCCTATCAACGTAGAATAAGGAGAAAGAGAGAGAAGTGAAAAAGGAGTTTGGAGAGAAATTGGAAGGGAAATTCGTTCGTGGACCGCGACATGGCGACACTTTGCTGGGTTATTAGGGTTGATTAGATTGGTCACGGGATGGACGCAAGGAGAGAAAACGAGACTGAAGGGATGAAGAACAAAGAAGGTTCGTATTAACGTGGAGCAGAGCCATTTTTATCGATCAGCGTGTCAATTAACATTGAACCCTTAATTCGTTATTGAAGGGAAATGGTCCGAACGACGTAATAATTGCAGCGTTTTTTTTTCACTTCTTTTCCACTGTGTTTTTCGAATCTTTCTTTCCACTTTCTCTTTTCCTCATCAATCAGTTATGCTACATTTGCCTATGGCACGTTTCTGTGTGTGTGTGCGAGTTTTTCAAGCCTCGATCCACTATAGAAATCTTTCAACGATTAAACCATTATTCTCTGATTGCACACATTCTCTTTCTCGTCAAAGAGCCCAGCAGCCATAACAATCGATTAATTGCAGCGTTCGCGTCATCAAAAATATTCGGATTTCAGTATTTTTCCGATATTCACGGCACACTGAAAATCAAATTTTATCAAAAAACGTCGATATTTTGTTGAACACCAAAAATTGTTGAATAATTTGGAAAATTCCAAAATTTTGTCCATATTTTTCATTTCTCACGGACCTGTCAGCAAAATTTCGATTCGAATAACAAAAATTTGCTTTCCGAAGAGATTTTCTCGAATATTTCTTGCTGCAATGGCAAAATTTTTGGGATTTGAAAGAAAAAAAACGTTTAGTCGAATAAAATATCGAATTTTTCCAATAAAATCTTGTTTTTAGGGCAATTGCGAGGAAATTGATAAAAGAAATGGGAAAGAAAAAGGAAATTTTGTCAAAAAACGTCGATATTTTGTTGAACACCAAAATTTTTTGAATAATTTGGAAAATTTCAAAATTTCGTCTATATTTTTCATTTCTCACGGACCTGTCAGCAAAATTTCGATTCGAATAACAAAAATTTGCTTTCCGAAGAGATTTTCTCGAATATTTCTTGCTGCAATGGCAAAATTTTTGGGATTTGAAAGAAAAAAAACGTTTAGTCGAATAAAATATCGAATTTTTCCAATAAAATCTTGTTTTTAGGGCAATTGCGAGGAAATTGATAAAAGAAATGGGAAAGAAAAAGGAAATTTTGTCAAAAAACGTCGATATTTTGTTGAACACCAAAATTTTTTGAATAATTTGGAAAATTTCAAAATTTCGTCTATATTTTTCATTTGTCACGGACCTGTCAGCAAAATTTCGATTCGAATAACAAAAATTTGCTTTCCGAAGAGATTTTCTAGAATATTTCTTGCTGCAGTGACAAAATTTTTGGGATTTGGAAGAAAAAAAACATTTAGTTGAATAAAATATCGAACTTTTCCAATAAAATCTTGTTTTCAGTGCAATCGCGAGAAAATGGATGAAAAGATGGGAAAGAAAAGGGAAATTTTTGGGAAATTTCGATGTGGGATGAAAAAATGAAAATTTTTCAAGTCCGGAAGTTGCAGAATTTGTCGTAGGGAAAAGACGGTGAGAATAAATATATGAAATATGCTCGGTTGTGCATCTTTGTCTGGGGTAATTTCTCGTTGCCTTTCACAAGCCATTTCCTCGTTTCTAAGAGGATCTTCCGTCTCTCCGTCATAACTAATTTCTTATGAAATGGACCGAGTGTACGGAGAGCTCGATGACGAGACGAGGTCTGAACCGGAGTTTCCACGATGGCAGCGGCAATTAAGACGCCTTTTGTCTCTTTCACTGGGCGAACGAAAGGAATAAAGAGGTTGCTGGTTGGGTCAGGGGATGGGAGCTTGAAGAACGGAGCATGAAAATAAGAGGAAAAACCGAATGTAAAAAAGAGCCAACTCAGCCACTGATGCTTGAGCGAGCTTAACCGTGTACTGTTAATACGAAATTATATATATAATCCCGAGTCAATACACAGAGTGTCCTAAAAGTTGGCATTAAGGAGCCCGCATGCTGAGGGCGAAGGTCTCTGAATTCTCTTCAGAAAATAAAGCCCATAATTCATAGAAATTCGAGTCAAAATAATCGAAAGCTTGCAGCTAAATCAACCCTGTGCGAATCACGTGGGTCTTTTAGATCCGGAAGTGTCAACTTTTTAAGGCTTGGAATAAAAAATGATGAGAAAATGCTGAAAATTTCGTACGTTTTTGCACGAAGTATTCCAAAGGTCGTGTCAAAATTTCACGACAATTAGGAAGTTCGTTATTAAAAAATTAACATTTTGTTAAGAATAATTTTTTAAACAAATACAAAAAATATTTATCAATAAACTTGGTTTTGTTTCCGTTGCTTTCGGTGTATTGTAGATATTAAAAAATTGAGAGGTCGAAAAAAAAACTTGTCGCAAAGTTATGCCAGTTTCCATGAGACTAAATTTGACTACATTCAATTAATTAATGTTAATTGTTCGATAACGAGCTTCTTAATCGTCGAGAAATTTGTCCACGATCTTTTAAATACTTGACACAAAAACGCACCAAATTTTCAGAATTTTCTCACCATTTGCCATTTGTGACTCAACATCCTTAAAAATAAATAGAAAACTTGGGAGCTCCAGAATTTTTTCAGATTTTTTATCTCCCGAAAAGACTTTTATGCTTTACGGATCTGCGGAGAGTTTGATTTGAGAAATTTGTTGCATAATTTGTATTTTTTTTTTTTTCTCGCGTGGGTTTTTTTCAAGTGCTGGACGAAATCGAGGAGATTTGTAATGGAACGTGAAGAAGAAAGCGTTTATTATTTACAAGTCTCCATTCATGGTCGTTTGCTCGGGCGCGACGTTAAGCGAGTTGAGGGTGAACCAGAAGGAACCCGCGCCGGTTTTCACCGACCCTCTTGAGCCTATTGTAGACGCGGAGAGACTAATGCGGCTATATTTATAGCTCTTGGTGCTTCTCGAGCTTTTCACGTATATCGATATACGACGCTTCGTGTGTGTTTTGCATAGCTGTATATGTGGGGACTGTACACGAGCATTACTCTTGAGAAACAATGAGCTAACAAGATGCAAAGCAGCTATACCCAAAGTGAGAGAAGCCTCTCATCCCTTCTCTCTCTCTTTCTTCATCTCTGTGTTGCTCTCAGTATTGTTAGCGCACTTGAGCCAATTGTGGAAATCGCCAACTGCATAAAATCGTATTCGAGTGAAAAATTATCATGATATATAAAGAATGTAAGAATTGCAGAGCCCTTGGAGCAATGCGGACGAGAAATTTGGCGAAAAAATTGCTTCAATTGTTTGTTGCATGGAATTCAAAACCGCAGAGAGTTGGAGAACGATCAAAAATCGAAAAATTTTCATTGAAGATGGGAATCGAAGGCTGACGTTGAATTTTGAAAATTTTTTTGTCAGTGTTCTGGGAACAAATTCTGTTAAATTAATTATTGCAAATTTAAATCCATTTTTCTCATTATTTTGACTGTTGTTAATGAAAAAAAATTGTTTGACTTATTTTTCAAGTTTTACTCATTCAAAAATCGAAAAATTATTATTACAAATGGCAATCGAAGGCTGACGTTGAATTTTGAATAATTTTTGTGCAGAATTTCTGTCAGTATTGTGGAAAAAAATTCTGTTCAATTGTTTGTTCCAAATTTTAATCGATTTTTCTTATTATTTTAATTATTAGTGATGAATATTCATAATTTTGATTATTTTTCAAGTTTTATTGATTAAAAAGTCGAAAAACTATAATTGCAGATGCGAACCAGAGGCTGACCATGAATTTTAAGAATTTTTGTGCAAATTTTGTAATTTAGTTGAATTTTCAATTGTGAGTAAATGAAAATAATGATTTTGAGCATTTTTCGAGTTTTATTCATCCAAAAATCGGAAAATTATTATTACAAATGACAATCGAAGGCTGACGTTGAATTTTCAAGAATTTTTGTGCAGAATTTCTGTCGGTATTGTGGAAAAAAATTCTGTTCAATTGTTTGTTCTAAATTTTAATCGATTTTTCTGATTATTTTAATTATTAGTAACAAATATTCATAATTTTAATTATTTTTCAAGTTTTATTGATTAAAAAGTCGGAAAACTCTAATTGCATATGGGAACCAGAGGCTGACCACGAATTTGAAGAATTTTTGTGCAAATTGGGTAATTTAAGTGAATTTTCAATTGTGAGTAAATAAAAAGAAATATTTTGAGCATTTTTCGAGTTTTAACGATTAGAAAATCGAGAAACTATCGTTACGGACAGGAATCGGAGGCTGTGACCTTGAATTCTGGCCAATTTTTGTGCAACATGGAAAAGCAAGTGAATTAGGCGATCCCTTTAATGTACTCGCAGCTAATAATGTTATGATGGAGTTGGGTTCGGCCTGGAGAGGCATACTCGAGGGGGGTATGACACTCTCGGAACTGACCCGGCGTCACGTGGTGTTTTACGCCCGAGGCTAGTGTCCCGAGCGCTAACTATAACGGGCTATCCGAGAGAACAACTTTGGCAATACGTCACACAATAACGCGCGGAGAGGCCAAAAGAGACAGAGAGAGAAAGAATGCGAAGTCGGGTCGTGAATTCGCCTCCAGGGTTTATTCTCCATGACGATACATCACGGAGCTCGGGAGATCCAATTTTCGTTGTAGGCCAACCCGCGGGCCTCGTGAGAGGTTACGAGAAGAGTCGTGAAGGTCTCCAAACGGATTGACCAAACTTTTATACGACATTTCACAAACTCCCGCGAGCAATAAATTCAATTCCTCATAATTAATTTGACAATCGCGAAAAATTAATCGAGCCAACGATTTTTCGCTGAAGAATTTAAAGTCCCAAAAAATCGTCATGGCGATTCTTCGAATGGCCACACGGAAAATTGAATTTTTTTCAAAAAACGTCGATATTTTGTTGAACACGCGGTCAAGCAAATATTTTCAGATTAAAGGAATTTCAACAAATTCTAAAGAAATGCTAACGAAATTCAACAAATTTCAACAAACTCTAACGAATTTCAACAAATTTGAATAAAATTCACCAAATTTTAACAGATTTTAGCAAATTTGAACAAATTTTGATAAAATTCAACAAATTTGGACAGATTTTAACAAGTTTCAACTAATTTTGATGAAAATCGCCAAATTTTAACAGATTTTAGCAAGTTTCAACAAATTTTAATAAAATCCAACGATGATTTCAAAATTTTCGTTATTTTGACAATTTTTTTAATTTCTAACGGAACTGTCAACAGAATTTACGATGCGAATGCCAAAATTTCCTTTTCGAAGAGTCTTTCTAGAATATTTCTCGCTGCAATGCCAAAATTTTTGTGATTTTTCAGTAAAAACGTTTTTTGACAAAATTTTCTTTTTAGTGCAGCACGTAGGTCGCGATATCGACTCGCAAAAGTCCCAGTTTCCTCGTGCCCCCATAGATCCACGTTACTTCTCACGACGCACTTAAAACTTGGGCTCTCCCATCAAAATACGAGCTTTTACGCGTCCTGCTGGGCTTAAGGAACTTCCCTCGTCGCCCATGACCCCATGGCTGTCCGTATATTTCTCAAACAGTGAAAAGTTGCCTGGGAAAAGTATAAAATACAAATAAACTTGCAGATAAACCCTCTGAGAACTTGGACCATATTTTCCCTCATCGTCTAGTCGCCACGAATGTATGCAGCGAAATCGCACTCGCTTTTCTTTTTTTCTCTCAAACTCCATGCAGCATGGGGCTCCCATATATCTATATTATTTCATACGAAATGGACGAGACTTTTCCTTCTGCCAGTTTTCCCTTTCGACTTGTGTGTAGTGTACTCAGGGATTCCCCTCAATGTCGAAGCCGCGACGGCGAAAGACAACAGCTGTCCTCGCAAATACATTAAAGATTTTTGTCTCCAAATGTGAATTTTGCTGACAGTTCCGTTAGAAATGAAAAATTTTGTCAAAATTATGAAAATTTGCACATTATCCAAAAATATTTCGCGCTGTCTTCACTGGAAATAAAATTTTGCTGCAAAAATCGATATTTTGTTGGATTCGACTAAAGTCTTTTGGAAAAATCTCAAAAATTTTGTCATTGCAGCAAAAAATATTCTAGAGAGTCTCTTCGGAAATCAAATTTTTGTCATTTCAATCGTAAATTTTGCTGACAGTTCCGTTAGAAATGAAAAATTTTGTCAAAATTACGAAAATTTGCAAATTATCCAAAAATATTTCGCGCTGTCTTTGTTGAAAATAAAATTTTGCTGAAAAAAATCGATATTTTGTTGGATTCGACTAAAGTTTTTTGGAAAAATCTCAAAAATTTTGTCATTGCAGCAAGAAATATTCTAGAAAGTCTCTTCGGAAATCAAATTTTTGTCATTCCAATTGGAAATTTAGCTGACAGTTCCGTTAGAAATGAAAAAAATTGTCAAAATTACGAAAATTTGCACATTATCCAAAAATATTTCGCGCTGTCTTTACTGAAAATAAAATTTTGCTGGAAAAATCGATATTTTGTTGGATTGGACTAAAGTTTTTTCGAAAAATCTCAAACATTTGCTCATTGCAGCAAAAAATATTCTAGAGAGTCTCTTCGGAAATCAAATTTTTGTCATTTCAATCGTAAATTTTGCTGACAGTTCCGTTAGAAATGAAAAATTTTGTCAAAATTACGAAAATTTGCAAATTATCCAGAAATATGTCGCGCTGTCTTCACTGAAAATAAAATTTTGCCCGGAAAAATCGATATTTTGTTGGATTCGACTAAAGTTTTTTCGAAAATACTCAAAAATTTTGTCATTCAGCAAGAAATATTCTAGAAAGTCTCTTCGGAAATCAAATTTTCGTCATTCCAATTGTAAATTTTGCTGACAGTTCCGTGAGAAATGAAAAAAATTGTCAAAATTACGAAAATTTTCCAATTATCCAAAAATATTTCGCGCTGTCTTGGGAATAGTGTAGAAAGCAAAATTTCCTTTACTGAGCGTTTCGTCGTAAATATGACGACAACCACAAACGATTTCCGGTGAATGTCTGAGGGAAGAAAAAAGATCGAAGAAGGGAGAAAGAGGAGAAAGAGGAAACCGCGCGCGCGAGTAGTCTCTTTGCAGAGAGACTTTTCGAGGCAGATGTCGAGAAGGGTTTTTCGCTTGCACACATTTCTGCATTTTTCTCTCGCAGCGACAAACATCCGCAGGGGGGAAAGAGGATAAAGCGATAGTATTTCGCATCTAAAGTGTTCCGGCGAGGGAGGGTCTTGTTGTTGATTTTCCTTTATCGTGTCACTCGCAAAGTTGCAGCTCCGTGTGTATTTTCGAGTTGTTTGTCAATAAGGCTTGTCATCGCGTTACGTCATTTTTTCCGACCGAAAAAACATTCGGATTCATAAAACTCTAGACATGCCAGAAACTTTCCTTCGTCCTTAAACGTCGTTGCTTTTTTTATTGTTTGCACTTTCTTCGGGCTTTCCAGTCCAAGGTATTCGAGCACTTGAGGCTGCTGCAGATTTCTGTGGCTTTACTCAATTTGCTGTAAATCGCGCGAGGCAGTTCAATTGCAGGCCCTGTATGGACTCCGCGTGCACTTGCAATATTGTGGAGCCTCGCGCGCGCGCCCCGATAAAAAGTTGAAACATTTTTGTTTTTAAAAATTTTCAAACTTTAATTTTACTCAAATCGCTGTAACTTTTTTTTACAAAATGTCATTAAAAATGAAATTTAATCAAAAAACGTTGATATTTTGTTGAACACTACAGATTTTTGAAAAATTTCAAAATTTTCGTAATTTTGACCATATTTTTGACCTTCAACGGAATTGACAGCAAAATTTACTTTTCGAGGAGACTTTCCAGAATATTTCTTGCTGCAATGACAAAATTTTTCTGATTTTTCGAAACAAAAACGTTTGGTCGAACGTATCCAACAAAATATCAAACTTGTCCAACAAAATTTTCTTTCTAGTCGGCATTCCAGCTCATTCCCTACATTTCCGAATTATCTCTGAATTGGTAATTAGCGATTTTTGATTAATTATCATTTTTTAGCTGCTTGTGGAGTTTGAAAGTGGAAAATGTGACCAAAAATGTGATTTTTTGGTCCGGGTTCCCAAAAAAAAATTCGGTATGCGATGCAGCCCAAAATTTATTCTGATTCGTGAGCTTCATTCCTGGGAAAAATTCATCAAAATTGGTTCCGTGGTTTTTGCGTGAAAAGGGCACAAACACAATTTTGTGATAGAGTTTTATATCTATAGACGATACGCGAGTTTATAACGACCGGGAGAGCACGATTGGAAAGTTTGACTTGAAAATGGCCAGTAAAGTCTATCTATTTGTTGCCTCCATCAAACTTGTGTAAATGGAGGCAAATAAACGTGTGTGTTTGAGTGTGGGAGTAGGAGGTGGTTGGGTAGTGGCAAACTATATGTTATTTCGAACGTAATCGAAGATCTATTGATCGGCGAAGCATCCAGAGATCTTTGAGAGTGGTTGCAGCTCCGCGCGATTCTCGTCGTCTCTCTGTGCGGAAGACCGAATCGCCCGAGATAACAATTGGGGAATCATGCAAGTTTCCGAGCTCCGCACGATCGCGACGAATAATTGTTCAATTGAAACAACAGTTTATACTTTCACGTATGCAATAACGAATTACGGCTAACTGGGAAATCCGTTATAGCTGAAAATTACGGTCAGCCAAATGGAATCGATCGACTGAAATTGAATTTTTGTCAAAAAACATCGAAATTCTGCGGTAAACTAAATATTTTTGGATAATTTCAAAATTTTCGTAATTTTGACATATTTTTTGGTTTCTAGCAGCAAAATTTGCAAAATTTGCGATTGGAATGACAAAAATTTGCTGTCCGGAGAGTCTTTCTAGAATATTTCTTGCACTGAAAATCCAATTTTGTCAAAAAACGTCGATATTTTTATGAATACAGCGAACTAAATATTTTGGGATAATTTCAAAATTTTCATTATTTCGACAATATTTTCCATTTGTAACGGAACTGTCAGCAAAATTTACGATTGGAAGGACAAAAATTGACTTTTCGAAAAGATTTTCTAGAATGTTTTTTGCTGAAATGACAAAGTTTTCTTGATTTTTCGAAAAAACGTTTAGTTTTTCAACAAAATTTTCTTTTCAGTGTGCTGAAATGCCAAAATTTTAGGGATTTTCCAAAAAAAGTTTATCCGAATCGAACGAAATATCGATCTTTTCCAATAAAATCTTGTTTTCCGTGTGATTTTTGGGAGCCCGCGTTTGGAGAATCAAATTAATTAGATTTTTTGTTGATTTTCGATAATTCCGGAGGCCCGACAGCCTCGAACATTCCCCAACGATTGCGTACGTGAGAGTCTCATTTTTTTATTGACGTTTTTTTTTAATGGTTCTTCTTTCCGCACTTTTGTGAAGTGGAACGTCGAAAGTTAAAACGAGTCAACAAATTGGCCGAAATGTCGAAGGTCCGGAGGATCGAGGGTGTGTTCACATGTCATTAGTTTAAGGGCGTGTGTGGAGGGGTGCGTGTGTGTGTGTGGACGATGAAAATGTTCGTTTTATGCGCCAACAAATTGGTCGAATCACGAAGCGACTCGATTATAAACTCGGGGCTCGTCGTTATAACGGCTCCCAACATATCTGGGTCGTTCTCTTAATTGTCCTCGTCCCATTATATGCGAATTATCCATAGAAAACTCTACACACACACGCACAAGTTTATCCCTCTATCAATTAATTATATTTTATCGCGTGTTAAAAATGCAGCAAAATATTTTTTCATCATTAACGAAGCGAGGATAATCCGCTGATAATCGAACTCAAATGCAGCTCCGATACAAATGTAACCCTGTTGTCTATGGATGTGGAAAATTAATGCTCTTACCCACGGAATATTAACCAGGGCAGGAAATAACGAGGCTCGACGTTCGCTTTAAAAATCTGCTTTGCCTTCATTTTTTTCGCATACGAAAATTAGATTTTGTCACGAAACGTCCAAATTTTGGATGATCCTGAAGTTTGCATCGTTGGAATGCAACGAAATTCTGTTATTTCTTCAGCAGAGCCAACAATTATTATTGAATATTTGGTCCGGCCAATAAAACGATTCTCTCTCGCGAGCAAAAAACTCAATCGACTCGAAAAATTGTCACGATTTTCAAAATTCAATAAATAATCGATAGAAAAAATGTTTTTCGTTGAGTCTCAACGTTGCAAAGTTCAGAGCCGTAAATTTTGGTTAAACACACGGTAAATTAAATATTTTTGGATAATTTCAAAATTTATGTTACAAATTTTCGGAATTTTGCCATTATTTTTTATTTCCAACGCAAAATATCAATGTTTTCGAATAAAATTTTCTTTTCAGTGCTCGCGTTAACGCGATGAAAGGCTCGCTGAGCACTGATTCGCCACACGCACGGGGGAATTTCGTGTTAGAGAGTGTGCGATCGAAAATTTGACAAATATTGACAATAAGGCAATTACTTTGGCATCCGGTTATTGCAAATATATGTTTAGCACGCATTATAGCAAGGCGATTGAGTCGCGGTGCTCTCTGTCGCTCAGTTTTACTCAATTATTCGGTCTCTTATCGTCGCTGTCGACGCGCAAAACCGCCGACATTGACGAGAGGGCGAGAGGGAGCAAAAGCTGCGATTTTAAATACTCCGCGTCAATATTGAGTCTCTCGCGGGCTCCCAATTGGCGTAATCCGCTGATTATTGCCTCCCGACCAATGCCATGAGATCTCTCGATCTCTGCGGTAAACACAGACGCCATAGAATCCCTGCGAATCCCAAAAACAATGGCCACAGCCTCCAAGTCTGAATAAACTCGAAAAAATCTCAACCAACACGAACCTCAACAAAAACCGACATTTTTTTCGTTCATTCTAGACAAAAACTTTCCAGAAAACGCAGAAATTTCCTGTGACCAAAATTTCGTGTGAATTTGTCGTGAAAAAACGTCGATATTTTGTTGAAACACGGTAAAATAAAGATTTTTGACAATTATTTTAATTTCCAACGGAACAGTCAGCAAAATTTACGATTGGAATGCCAAAAATTCACTCGCCGAAGAGACTTTCTACAATATTTCTCGCTGCAATGGCCAAATTTTTGGGATTTTTCGAAAAAAAACGTTAAGGCGCGACGTATCCAAAAAAATATCGATTTTGCCCGATAAAATTAACTTTTGAGTGTGTGATTTCGTGCGGAAAATTCTATAAAAAAAACACACGGAAACACTCACGATTTTCCCAAGTGCACAGCGAATCTTCGTTGCTTTCAAAACCCGAAAAAACTCGATTTTCCCAATAAAAAGTAGAAATGAAGAATAAAAACGAAGAATCGTTAAGAAATCGTAGCAGAAATGCTCGATTCGGATGATGGAAAAATAAATGACCACTGCGACGAAGCCTGATCCACTCGATACTCAAGTCTGACCACATACTGACTCGTTCTACTTCCGCAAACTCATTTATGCCGGAAGAAAACGCACCCACGAAATTCCCAATTGCACAGCAAATCTTCGTTGCTTTCAAAACCTAAAAAAAAACTCGATTTCCCCAATAAAAAGTATAAACGAAGAATAAAAACAAGAAATCGTTAAGAAATCGTGGTCGTCGTGCGAAGAGACTTTTCGAAGAGACTTTCCAGAATATTTCTTGCTGCAATGACAACATTTTAGCAATTCAGAAAAAAAAAAAATTCTGGTCGAACGAATAAAACGAAAAATATCTCTCGATCCTAACACAATTTTCTTTTCAGCAATAAAAATAACGGCGCGAATTTCAAAGAGACCGGTCCATACGCAATGCATATACAGATTTCTATAGAAATTCATACACACACGGGCTGATTCCTAATCTATATGTTTAGCGTGTGCAACTATTTGTATAGAAACGTCGTTAATGGAGGAAGTAGAGAGCGGAATATGGACGAGGTTGAAGCCCAACGACGCAGAGAGTCGCGCGATGACCATCGACCCAACAATTCTCTGGCTGCTGTTGTCTCTGTTGCTCTGGTCTGTGCGCCTATGGCTCTCGCGCGTAATGTCCATTAAATATTAATCCGCGGGGCACCCACCCGCACACACAGGCTTATCGAATCCGCGGATCGACCGGCTCTCGTCCCGCATCCTGCTGTCTCGTATTTGTCCGTGTGATAGAACGAGACACACAGGGAGATGTGACCGTACCAAAATCTATATGCATCTCTACGCACATATATATATATATAGATTTTGCATGCACTAGAAACTGCAACTATACCGCAGCTGTGCGCGGATAAGCTAACCGAATGCGACAAGTCAAATATACCGCGCGTTGTCCTATATACTTGGCACATAATGTGTCCCTATGTATATGAGAATATTGAATACGGTACCGATGATTTCTGTCACCATACAAACCTCCCCAATCCGCCCCTGCCATCATTTCAATCTTTGTGGACATGCTAATTGAAAAGTTTCATTAATTTTGCTCTATATTCGTTAAATTCTGCACATCTACAGCTTTTGTGCGTCACTAATTAATCCAAAACAATATAGAACGTTGTTTTCGAATCTTTTTCGTTTTAAGGGAGAAAAAAGTACTGAAAATTACTATATATGGCCTGATGATCCGACCTGATGGTCCCAGGTCAGGACTTTGAGAGATTTTTGCAAGGACATGGAAATTTTTACTTCACATTTTATGGAAAATGGCAAAAAGATTTTTCAACAAATTCTAACACTTTTCACGTCATTTCAGATGCAGCTATTAATATTTTTTTTAATCAATTTTAATGAATTTCAACAAACTTGAAGGAATTTCAACAAGTTCTGAAGAAATTCAACAAATTTCAATAAACTCTAACGAATTTCGACAAATTTTTATAAAATCCAACAAATCTTAACAGATTTCTACAAGTTTCAAAAAATTTTAATAAAATCCAACAAATTTGAACAGATTTTAACAAATTTCAGCCAATTTTAATAAAATTCACCAAATTTGAACAGATTTTAACAAGTTTCAACAAATTTTCATAAAATCCAACAAATTTGAACAGATTTTAGCAAGTTTCAACAAATTTTAATAAAATCCAACAAATTTTAACAGATTTTAACAAGTTTCAACAAATTTTAACAAAAGTCACCAAATTTTAACAGATTTTAACAAGTTTCAACAAATTTTAATAAAATCCAACAAATTTGAACAGATTTTAACAAGTTTCAACAAATTTTAATAAAATTCACCAAATTTGAGAAGATTTTAACAAGTTTCAACAAATCTTAATAAAATCCAACAAATTTTAACAGATTTTAACAAGTTTCAACAAATTTTAATAAAACCCAACAAACTTGAACAGATTTTAACAAGTTTCAACAAATTTTAATAAAATCCAACAAATTCGAACAGATTTTAACAAATTTCAACAAATTTTAATAAACTACACCGAATTTCAACAGATTTTAGCAAATTCCAACAAATTTCAATAAAAGTCAACAAATTTCAACTCAAAAGGACGATGATCGAATGTAATTTATCACATTAGTTTCTGTTCACGTTGTTTTAAAGAAAAAAACTTTAAAAAATTCATACGCAGGCTTTCTCTGTTTTTGGCAGGCGAAATGACGTTTCGGACGACGGATTTTGATTTCGCGAAACTGTACAAATGGTTTCGCAGGCGTATGTCATCGAAATTCAGATAAAAATCGCATTATTTGGTTTTTATTATAAGATATTAAAATCGACAGGGTGCAGATTGGTCGGAAGAGTTTTTAGAGTGCAAAACACTCAGTCACGACTGAGGACGAAACAGGAAAATCGATTTAGCATCCGAAATTCGGTCGAGATCGTAATTTCGGAATAATGAGTCGGAAATAGTAATGGAAAAAGGTTTTGCAATTAATATTCAATCAGTCAACAACAGAGTAGCAACGAAAATAGGGCTGCTCTGAAAACAATTGGAAAAGAGAACAAACGCGAGTGTGTCGCGGAGCTCGTACGTAATGAATTAGTCAACTCAATTTCGACATGAGCGGATAGTTTACATACGTTGTTTAATACTGATTGAAGGGACTGAATTATCGAATGAAATTGTACGTGGTTATTTATGGTCTTTCCCATGGAACAATGATAATTACTCTGTAATGGCATGCGGATTTCAACATCATTCGATAAATTCCGAAAGCAGTGAACCTCGAAAATGGGAAAATCGCATGGGAAACTGAATTTTATCAAAAAAACGTCGATAATTTCGAAAATTTCGTAATTTTCACAATTATTTTCATTTTTAACGAAACTGTCAGCAAAATTTACGATTGGAATGACAAAAATTGGTTATTTATGGCGTTTTCCATGGAACAATAATAATTACCTTGTAATGGCATACGGATTTCAACATCATTCGATAAATTCCGAAAGCAGTGAACCTCGAAAATGGGAAAATTGCTTTGGAAACCAAATTTTGGCAAAAAAACGTCGATAATTTCGAAAATTTCGTAATTTTGACAATTATTTTCATTTTTAACGAAACTGTCAGCAAAATTTACGATTGGAATGACAAAAATTTACTGTCCGGAGAGACTTTCTAGAATATTTCTTGCTGCAGTGACAAAATTTTTGTCATTTTTCAAAAAAACGTTTAGTCGAACGTGACAAAATTTTCTTTTCCCTGCAGCGATAAAAATAAACCGTAAAAATTCAGTTTTTTTTTTTAAATATCTAATAAAATGAAAAATACATCGCGTTTTATGGGAAATTTGAATTCGAGCGAGAGTTGATCGCGTTCGTAACACCTCGAGCGCCAAATTGTAGATTCTCTTGCGGATAGCGAAGAGGAAGAGAAAGAGAGGAGGAGTTTGGATGCGAGGGAGCACGGAGACATTCGATGCTTGGAAAGTCTTGTCTGTTCGGCTTTGAGAACTCGCCGCTAACCTCAAGCCTCAATCCGGCGCCACCGTCTCGGGCGTTTCTCACTCGTTCGTTAAGTGGTAAATCTTGTCCGCCGAATATAGGCAGTCCGGGTGACTAAAGTTGATAGCGGTTGCGGCTACGAGAGAAGAAGAGTGTGAGAGAGAGCGAGAGAAAGTCCTCTCGATCCTGAAACCCTCCCATTCAACCCCAAACCCACGTCCCTCAAGCTCCGTTCTATCTCTTTGCTCTCCGGTGAGCGCGGCGACCGACTAAAGTTTCACAAAGTTTGTAGCTTCTCAAACTAGCTCGAGAGCTTGCTTCGCCGCTGTGTACATCTCGATCGAATTCTCAGCGCCTTCGAAACAGACACACGTGCGCCGCCCGCACAAAAAAAACCCACTTTTTCCCAATAAATCGAAAAATTGCTTGGCTGTGCGTTTATAATCGCGCTTGTCAAATAAAACGTCAATTTACATAACATTTTGCAAGTTTCCATCGTCCCGAACCAAATTCCACATTTTTCGTTCAATTTTCTCTCAAACTTTCTTCGCAACGTCTCATCGAGTTTTCTTCTACGAATTGGAAACTCTCGGGGGTTCCCTTTAGGGGTAGCGAATCCTAGGCAATCGATCACGATCATAGAAAATCAAAAAATACAAGATTTTTTGCAAAAAATGGTCAAATTCACAAAAAAAAATTTGAAAATTTGTTTTTTTTTTGTTTTTACGCCATTTCAATACTATTTGACGTATCGACATTCAGCTGGCGCGGAATTGAAGATAATGAATCATATTTTGAGAGAAAAACTGATCCGCGATGATTGTGAGGAGAGCCACGAGGCCACGCGGACAAAAGTTCTTGCCGCCTGAAGTTTTCGTGCACTGAAACGAAAATTTTGTTCAAAAACGTCGATATTTTGTTGGATACGCTCGACTAAACGTTTTTTTTTCTAAAATCCCTAAAATGTTGTGCCTGCAGCGCGAAATATTCTGGAAGTCTCTTCAAAAAGTAAATTTTCATAACTGCAATCGTAAATGTAGGCGAGAGTTCCATTAGAAATGAAAAATATCGCGAAAGAACGAAAATTTTGAAACATCGACGTTTTTCATCCAAATAAAAAAAAAGACTCCAAAATTTGCATTGTCGCACTGAAAATTCAATTTTGTTGAATACAGCGAACTAAATATTTTGGGATAATTTCAAAATTTTCGTTATTTCGACAATATTTTTCATGTGTAACGGAACTTTCAGCAAAATTTACGATTGGAATGACAAAAATTAACTTTCCGAAAAGATTTTCCAGAATGTTTTTTGCTGAAATGACAAAATTTTCGTGATTTTTCGAAAAAACGTGAACGTATCCAACAAAATAGCAATCTTTTTCAAGGAAAATTTTCTTTTCAGTGCGGAAGGAAAAAAAAGTGATAAATCGTCGTAAAAAATGGTGAGAAAATCCTCAAAGAGGGAGAACGAGGGAATCGAGATTGAAAGCGTTCAGCGTCGCGCGAGGACGAAGACCGGAAGCAGAGCTTTGGGTACGTATAAATGCACAGGTCGAGGTCCGCCACTCTCGGGGAACACACGACCACGAATGCATCGTCTTTCCATTGCATATAAACTCACGAAAGCAGCAGAACAGCGAGGGAGGGGGGAGGGGGGCGCACTCTGCTCCCGTTCTATCGTATCCAATGTATATAGGGGGAGGCGAGTGACGAGCCCCCAAGCCAAAGCAGCCTCTCGCTCCTCTCGGAGCGACCAGGATACATAATGCAAACAGTTTGGCCCAAGCCCCAGTCACAAGTTTAACTTAGTTTGCTACATAGGTAGAGAGGTAATTGCATTTACTCTGACGTCTGTAGGTTTCAGTGAACCAGAGCAAAGGGACGAGCGAGCAGGAGACGGGCCCGAGATTCTCATCGTATACGCGAGAATATAGAGAGGGAGAGAGAGAGAGAGAGAGAGAGAGAGCCACAACGTATTGGTAAAATCTCTGCTGCTATCCGGAGCTTCCTCGCATTTCCTCTTTCTCGCTCTCTCTCTCTCTCTCTAGCGTCGCGCATTTGTCTTACGATTCCGTGAGCATGTTTCAGCAACATTTCTGAAGCTGCCCGCAGCAGCCGCCATAGTTCGAGATTTCCACGTGAGTCCGCGCGTGCAACGATCGTATTGCAGGACGAGAATCAAATTTCGTCGAAAAACGCGTCGATATTTCATTATACACGTAAATATTTTTGGATTATTTGAAAATTTTCGTTGTTTTGACAATATTTTTCATTTTTCCGACATTTTTCTAATTTTTTAATAAAAAAAAAAACGTCAAACTGGAAAAATTACGTGAAAATCCAAATCGATGATTTTCGACAGTTTTTTTCACGATCTTTTCATTGCATCTAAAGCGAGAAATGTTTTCAGGCCATTTGACGCGTCGAGGGATGTCGAGGGAGCAAAGAATCCGCGACTTTTATTAACCCCTGCCGCATGTGGGGGCGAGCGATCCGAAATACCGAAGACGTCTCGGAAAAATTGTGGAAATTCCTCTCGCGCGATTCTTGGAGCCGGAAGAATAAAAGAATCCGAAAAATTCGTTCACACTGTTGCGTCGAACTTGTTCCCGACTGATTTTCCGAAATAATGAAAAAAGAAGGAAAATAAATGATAAAAAAAACGTAATAAACAGCGCGTATGGACAGGAGAATCAAAAAAAAAAAATTCCCACGTTTTCCGTGTGTGACAAAAGCTTTCGATAAAAATCACAAGTCGCGCGCTGTGCGTGTTGAAATCCGACGAATTTCAAAGTGAATTAAAAAAAAAAAAAGAAATGAAACGCGACAAGCTTTTATAGCGACGTTTCGCGAACGCGCGCAGACAAGCAGGTGTCAAAGGTCATCAGAGTTGAAGCGCGTGTCGCGGAGATAAAAGAGTCGACGGAAATACAAAATCGAAATAATATGGAAATGACGAGAAAACAGATGCTCCTCGTCACAATATTATCACTCGCGTTTCGCGCGGATTAACAAAATGCCGATAATAGAAAATCGCTCCTGGTTGTACAAACTCGAGGGTGCTCTCGCGAGTCTATCAATTTTTTAGCCAAGCGTCAAAAACATCGAAACAAAAAATATTTATCGTTTTCATCCCGTCACTCGATTTTCCATTAATTCTTTGCCCGGATGAATAATTTTAACCCTGGAACAGTCGGAAACGACTTCTCGCTTCGTTCTTCGGTTTTCATCGCATTTTTCAGGATTTTTTTTCACTTTAAGCAAAGTCGTCACAGCCTCGCGCGATCCTGCATCAAAAAACGACAAGAATGAGCCCAAGTTGGACACTTTTCATTGAATTTTAATTTATGAAAGCAGCAAAAAAGTACAAAAAAGTAAAGTTACCGTTTTAGCGTTAAAAATGTTGATTTGATTGAATTTTAATGATGCTCAAGTTTGCATCGTTGGACCGCAACGAAAATCTGATTTTTCTTCGTCAGAATTCAAAATTGTTATGAAATATTTGCTCTGAACATCAAAACGAGCCTCTTTTGCGCCCCAAACACTGAATCGACCCGAAAAATTGCTGAGTGAAAGAAAAAAAACGATGAATTGAATCTAATTAATAAATTTAATGAAAAATGTTATTTTTGTTGGATTTTTTGTTGGCGCAATGAAATTTTGTTTTTTCCTCGACAGAACTCTCGATTTTCATTCAATATTTGCTCCGGACAATAAAACGATCATCGTTCGCGACCCCAAAACTGAATGGACACGAAAAATTGGCATGATTTTGAAAATTCAATAAATTGCCATTGGAAAAAATATTTTTCGTTGAATTTCGAAGTTGCAAACGCCAAAGTCATGGATTTTGAGCCGTTCATTCTTTCGCAGGTCGCTGAAGCAATCTGCTGATAAAATTCAATGGATAAGAACGAACATGGTCGAAGGCAAAGTGACGTCATGGGAAAGCCCATGAGCCCTTAGGCTCGCATGACTGTCCGCAATTTCGTGCTCAATTTTGACGTACGTATTTAGTAGAAAACACAACAATGATCGTCGTGGACGAAAATTTGCATGTTCTCTGTGTTGTGGTCAATCCACCGCTGTGTGGAAACCTTTGGTGCATTACCCATAGATTAATAGCGAGCCCTGCACTATATATGAATAATAACGCGATAGGACGCTGTGTTCTCGACCGCGTGGCTCGAAACTGCACTCAAACTGCATTTCTGAGGTATATATTCGGGCGAAATCCTCGACATTGTGATTCCGAGTCAATATCGCTTATTACGGGCTCGCGCTGACGTCATGAAATTCGGAATGACGTATTAAACTGCCATAAGCTTTGGCATTGTCTGGGGCAAAAATGGCCGCGATGGACCCTTTTAGCGCTTGATCCATTAATCGATATCAATTATTCGCGGCCGAATAAGAGGCTTTCGCACATCCGACTCGGAGTAAAAATCCCTGAGCGAAATTCCTCGATCCAGACATTCCATGTGAAGTATTTTTTTATTTTTTCAATTCAGCGAAATGTTTTGAATGTCCATTCTGGTCGAGAGATTTTCCAGAATAATAAATATCAACTTTAATAATAATTTTTCAAAAAATTTCAATAGTGATAATAATTTTTTGAATTATTTCAATATTCACAACAATTTTTCAATGATTTTTCAACTAATTTCCATAATTTTGATCATTTCCTCAAAATTTTTGTAAAAATTTCGATAATGAACGAAATTTCGTCATTCCTGCAAGTAAAATTCTGGAAAGTCTCTTTTGACACCAAATTCTTGTCATTCCGATGGCGAATTTTGCCGCCAAATCCGTCAAGAACCAAAAACGACTGCCCAAAAGACGAAAATTTTCGAAATGATCGAAAAATATTTAGTTCACCGACAAAAAAATCGACTATCGACAAAATTAAATTTCCACTGTGTAATTGTTGCAAACTTTATGCTACGCAGATCAAAACATGGTGAAAAATGTAAAAGAGCCGTGAGAATGCGAATCGGACGCGATTTTCCATGAGGCTGAAGTTCGCAACGTTGGAATGCAACGAAAAATACTGATTTTTATTGATGATTTCTTGAATTTTATAAAAAATTAAAATTTTTCGAGTTTGTATACTCGTTGGGCCGGAAAAGTCGATTGTTTTATAATTTTCATAACATTGTACATTTTTATAAAGAGTTTTGCCACAAAATAAATGAATTCCGTTGCATTGCAACGATGCAAACTTCAACGTCATAAGTTTCCTGCATCCGTTGATACAAAAGCTCTGTAAACACATGGACAATGGATATGCGCTAATAACAGATAGAAATATTATATCTAACAAACGTGAAAGAGACAAAGAGATAAAAAACAAAAGATGAGGCGAGGGGGGGGGGGGAGAAAGGATGAAACGAATAGACTTCTGGGCTTGTATGCATTTCGCTTTTTCTCTCTCGCTCGCTCTCTTGTAGGTTGTCCATCAAATGAGCAACAAATAACGCTGCATTGTTGTCTGGAAAATAGTCTCGCGCGCGTATGTGTACGTGAGCGGTGAAGTTGACAAGGGGCGAATTGGGGAGGAGGGAGAAAGACAAGGGAAGAATGCATAAACACATGTTCGCGTGTGCACTGGCGGAAAAGTGAAAAGAGAGTTCGAGAGCGAATGAGAAAAGAGACATTGTGTAAGGGATGCAAAAAGGATTGAGCAGGAACAAGAGGGGATGAGATTCGAGGCCTCTGGCTGCTGTGACTGTGTGTCGCACAGTCAACGAGAGTTTGAGCTCCACAATACACTCTGCACACATTTCTTCGTGTCTCTTTGTACACGTATCTCCGCGAATGGGGCAAAATGGACCTCGCTGCGATGGAGAGTGAATTTTGTTAAGAAAAACGTCGACCATATTTTATTGAACACGATGAACCAAATATTTTTCGACTTAATTTCAAAATCTTCGTAATTTTGACAGTATTTTTGGTTTTGGGACAAAAATTTACTTTTCGACGAGACTTTCTAGAATATTTCTTGCTGCAATGACTGAATTTCTGTAATTTTTCAAAAAAACGCTCATTCGACGAGAAAATAAATTCTTTTCGACCGGAAATTCGTTGATTTTCACGAAACTCGAGCATTCACGTCGTCGCTACCGCATTTTAAACGCGAAAAAACGTAAAAAAAAAAATTTCTCCTGAAAAATTGATTTCCACCCAAACCGCTGCGGGCAACGAACTGCCAATTTTTTCCCTGGTTCAAGGCACACCGGCGAATGGTACAGAATTTTTTCAAATTATTTCCTGCAGTAGTTTTCCGCTGAAAAAATGAGAAAGCTCCAAATTTGCGAAATTTCTCCTTAAAACGTCCAATCAAGCCTGCCCTCGGCACGAAACTGCACGTGAAAAATATCAACAGGAACTTCGGAGCCTCGAAAGCCCAAAGTCGTTGTTAAAAAAAACGAAATTTCGTTTTTTTTCTGGGTTCCATTTTGCCCCAACCTCCCGAAAACTTGTATGCACGTCTCTAAACTATAGGGAGGACTCGGACCAGAGATGTGTGCCGCACGAGTCTGTCTCCGTCTGACACACTCGCGTCCACAAATGGACCAACACACAGTTATGAATGACACGCGGAGAGAGAGAGAGAGAGAGAGAGAGAGAGAGGCTGCGGAGCAGCAAGCACAGGGAGCGGGAAGTTTTCAGGCTTGCGAAATGAAACAATGCGCCAAGAGACGGGGCGGCGACAGCCGGTTTAATTAAACGCATCGTCAGCTATGTATGGCAACGCTCTATGGTCTACGCCAACCGGTTCCCTATGCACATTCTGTACTCTATTTACTCCGAAAGCTGTATACACGCGACTATATTTTCAAACTTTCCATGTGCAGCCAGGATCGTGTGTGTGTATGGACAGATTTGAGAATAGGACAACAAAACGGAGAAAGACACAGAGGAATGACGAGGACCAAGAGAAAGAGTCAACTCTGCCACCCTCGCCGACGATCTATATGCACGCGTCGAGATGCACCCTGCGCGACCGATTTTATATGCACTCTCGCGCGTCTATTTGATACACCCGAACACACCGGATGCTGCAGACGTCCATACGTTAAATTCCTCGAGTATGTCGGATTGGAAATGTACGCGGCGTGTATAACGAACTGCGGAGATAAGTTAAACATTCCTAAAGTCTTCTCTACACATGAATATGCACGTTTCCATGTGCGCGCCGGGTCCAGCAGGCTCGAAATGTCACGGACGAGTCTTCGTTAAAGCGAACACGTGCGCGTTGTCGTTTTTTGTTTTCTTTTCCTCTCCCAAAATCTTTTCGAACGTGAAACTTTGCGTTGCAGGCTTTTGACGATTAATTCATTAAATTTTGGTCCAGCCGCCGTTTTCGCACGCCGCTTTTGATATTTTATGAAAAAAATCGTTAAAAATGAGAAAAAAATGAAAAATTCTGTTCTCGCTTTAGAAAGACACTAAAAAAATTGAATTGAATTTTATTTAATTTAAAAAAAAATATTAATTTATCAATTTTTGATATTTTATGGAAAGAAAATTATTAAAAATAAGAAAAAAAAATGGAAAATTTTATTGTCGCTTCAGTCTTAAAATGACGATGAATTTTTTTCGATTTTTTTCATTCACAATTGACGGCGTGACGGCGCGAAAATCCGAATTGGGAGAAAATTCAAAAAACCGCAAAGTTCTGAACTTATTTTACGAGTATTTTACGAACACGACCCAGAAAAGTTTATTATTTGCGAGATAAATTTTTATTTCGATTCCTCGACTTGGTAATTTTCTTCAATATTCATTTATACGAAACTCTGCAAAATTTTCCCTGACATCGAGACGCACGCACACACGAATATTGATATTTGTAAAAGTTGCGGTCGGGGCGAACGAGAAGGTTAGAAATATAAAAAGCGGAGCATGCGAGGAGGAAAAATGGGAAGAAAAAAAATTTGTTGGGCTATACAGCATGGCGGGGAAAATAAAATAATGTTGAAATGAATGCAGAAAGCTGCGGCGTCCGTTTCGCTGGACAGGGATGCAGCATTTATATATTATTATATACGCGAGTCGTATGTGTTATGAAGCTCGAAGGATGCTGTGGCTCGCGCACAGCGATATCGGTGAACGTGTCGGGCTGCAGGAGCTCTTCTCGGTGAATTTACCACCGGGGAGAGCTCGAGCGACATGCACAGAAAAGAAAATTTCGTTGGAATGGATCAATTTCCTGTTCGCCTGAACGTTTTTTTTTCAAAAAATCCCAAAAATTTTGGCTGAAAAGTAAATTTTTGGCATTCGAATCGTAAATTTGGCCGACAGTTCCAAAATTTTTGGCCAAAATTTTGAAATTATCCAAAAAAAAATTGGTTTATCGTGTTCAACAAAATATCGAAGTTTTTTGACAAAATTTGAATGTCAGAAGTAAAAAATATTGTGAAAAAAAAATTTATAAAGTCGCGCGCGGTCCGGGAAAATTGGAGCCAACAAAAATTTCGCTCGCGCGAGCCTAGAGCGAGTAAAAGTGGAATATGTACGAAGGGATGGAGAGAAAGGGAAAAAAGCGAAAGAGAGAGAGATTTAAAAAAAAAAAACTGTATGCACCGCCTGAATTTTTCGCACAGTGTGCATCAGAGTCCGGAGCAGCTCTTGCGGGGAGGAAAAGATGGCGCGAGGGTAAGGGGGAGAAAGAGTGCAGGGTTTTTGGTGGGGCGAGCCGAACGAGGTTTTACCGCGAGCACAGGCTTGTGGGACGTTGGAGCCAGGACTTGGCGAAATTTATTCGTCTGCACAACCCCTTAAATCACGCCTGTACCTCCCTCTTTTATACTCTGGATCCCCCCTGGTTTTTTAAGCTCGGTTATTCTTTTTCGCCCTCGCGCTCTCGTCGGCTGTATCTATCGCGGGGTTTCGCGTGGACCATCGCGAAGCAGCCTCTCACGAAGGTGCATACGTCGTTTCTCGTGCGCTCGCACTCTTTCGCTCTTTCGAGACCGCGCGAGAACGACTCGCGACCAGAAGCAGCGGCAGGGCGAATAGCAGAGAGTGCATATTTTATTTTCAAAGCTGGCCGCATTGACAATTTACAGGGCGAGCACCAAGAGGCAAGGGAGGGGAAGAAAAAAAGGGAGAAAGGAACAGAGTTCGCGTTATGGAAATGCAGCGT
The DNA here is from genome assembly GCA_037043255.1 of Diadegma fenestrale. Taxonomy (NCBI): domain Eukaryota; kingdom Metazoa; phylum Arthropoda; class Insecta; order Hymenoptera; family Ichneumonidae; genus Diadegma; species Diadegma fenestrale. The sequence goes on from CM073312.1 coordinate 3,961,687, forward strand.
CACGTACGAGCTTCGCGGCAAAGCAAAAGGAGCAAAAAAATCACAGGGGAACGCGAGATGAGGTGTAGGCAACAAAAAAACAGCAGAAGAAAGGAAAGCAAGGCTGAGGCGGAGAATAAAGCATAAAAAACTTTTGCCACATCGAGTCCGGAGGTGAGCGGAAATCAGCGACAATTTCTACTGTGTCCAACATTTTCCTTTCTCGCTCTCGTATTTTTAACGCATCACACTTGATTCGTTACATTTCCGGACCAAACAACTCCATGGCGTCCATGATTTTTTGCTATTTCGTTCGGACACTCAAATTTTCAGTAAAATTCTTTTCTCTAAACCAAAAATATTCAAATTTGAATCTTTTATTTTTAAATTTAAAACTTTGCAAATTTTAATCACCAAATTCCAAATTTTTCAATTTAAATTCACATTTTCGATTGAAACAGTTGAAAAAAAAAAAATTTGAATGTTTTTTTCATTTTTTTTTAAACTTCATTATTAATTAATTATTAGTTTGTTTATGAAAATATTTAGTTCAGCGTGTTCCACGAAATTTGGACGTTTTTTGCCAATATTGAATTTGAAAAATTGCATCGGGAACATGGATGAAGAAATAAATTAAAAAAACATCGCGAACAATCTGAATAAGCTAAAAAATGACAAGAAATCGGAGAAAATTCGATTCGTGGAAACCGTAAAAATCCGCTTGGAGCGAAAAGGACGAAAAAAAGCTGCGTTATAGATTTAGGATGAAAAATACATGGGGATATTGTAAATACGTTGCGACTATTGGGAGAGCGAGTGCTTACGAATTTCCCGGGGCTCCATTAACCGCGCAGGAAAGTAAAGAATCGTGAAAAAAGGAAGGAAAAGCAGCCGCGCACAAAACCTTTTCAGCCTGCATGGTCCATATTTCTCTTTTGTTTTCGCCCGAAAAAGCTGCATCGAACTTTCAAACGTACAAACTGCATTCAGCGTCGCCTCGGTCGATTCGGAATTTCGTAACAGAAATAATTTCAATACACAGCGGGCAGCGAATAAACTCCAATTACGGGGTCACTCTCGATCGCAATATCGGACGAAATCCAAACGGACGTTTTTAATAATAAAATTGAAAAAAAAACGGAATAAAATGTTTTTTTTTTTTTTTTTTTTTTAACAGAGACTGATTCGTCGGAACTTCGGGAATAATATTTCGGCGCTTTTATCCGTCGTACGTATGAGTACGTATTGTTTAATTCTCGATTATCCGGGAAACGTTTAGCGAGGCTCTCCGATGTCATTGTCAAGCTCGAGTACGAGCCAGGGAAGGGAAACACGTGTAATGCGTTCTTCAATGTACACACGCACACACAAACGCATTATTGTTGGTGCGACATCGCGGGCAAGTATGTTCGCTAAGTCGTCTCGTGAATTTCTCGTTGTTGCTTTCTGCGTGCTCGCACAATCTCGTGTATTTGTGAATATACACATTTGTACATGGAATGGAGATGATAAAAACAAAAAATGAGAAAAAATATTCGTGTCTCGAGTGTATCGACGGGGCATAGGGAGGGAATGAAAAACAAGCCCATTTTTTCGTTTCACTGAAACACGAGAATCCTGGAGGACAGTGTTTGCTGATGAGACATTTCTGTCCACTGAAAACGAGATTTCATTGGAAAAAATCGATATTTTGTTGGATACGTCGCTACTGAACGGTTTTTTTTTTTATCACAAAAATTTTGGGGCTTCAGCTCGAAATATTGTAGAAAACTTCTTTGCTGAGCAAATTTTTGTCATTCCAATCGTAAATTTTGCTGAAAGGTTCGTTAGGAATAAAAAATACTGTCAAAATTGCGAACATTTTTAAAAATAATCGAAAAATATTTAATTCAACGTGTTCAACAAAATTTCGACGTTTTTTGATAAAATTTGAGTTTCAGTGTGGTAAATTTTTCTGAAAGTTGCTCTGGACACCAAAAATACTGTCAAAATTACGAAAATTTTGAAAATAATCAAGAAATATTTAATTCAACGTGTTCAACAAAATTTCGACGTTTTTTGATAAAATTTGATTTTCAGGGTGGCAAATTTTTCTAAAAGTTGCTCTGGAAACCAAAAATACTGCGAAAATTACGAAAATTTTGAAAATAATCAAGAAATATTTAATTCAACGTGTTCAACAAAATATCGACGTTTTTTGATAAAATTTGATTTTCAGGGTGGCAAATTTTTCTGAAAGTTGCTCTGGACACTAAAAATACTGTCAAAATTACGAAAATTTTAAAAATATTCAAGAAATATTTAATTCAACGTGTTCATCGTCGTTTCCTGAAAAAATTTAATCTTCAGTGTGGCAGATTTTTCTGAAAGTTGTTCTGAAAACCAAAAATACTGCAAAAATTACGAAAATCTTTGAAAATATACAAAAATATTTAGTTTATCGTTTTTTTTTTCAGTGTATCAATTTTATTTCCTATTTTTTTCGTTTTGCTCCTCAAATCGGCTCTTGTGGGAGATTCGTTGGAGCAATTTTCTTTTTTATGCTGCAGACGTAATTTTTTAAGGCTCCGTATCTTTCCCTCGGTTCACGCCGCGCGCGATGCATGTGATTTTATGTGCGCCAAATTTAAAAAGGGTTGATGCTCTTTGGTCTAAAGGATTTTTCGTATGCACGCACACGCGTTCGGTTTCTCCCATTCTCGGGCGTCGGCACTCGCAGCCCTTTCGAGTCTTTCATTCTCTTTTCGTCTTCGCTGCCTTGATATTCCTCGCATTATCATTCCAAGTGGAAGAAAAAAAATGGAATAAAAAAAAAACGTGCAAGCAGTCACAGAGGCCAAATCGTGTCTCTCAAAAATACTGCACGACAGATTATAAACGCACGGACGAGCTTTTGCTGCGTACGAGCTACACACTCGAGGAAAAACTCTCGCCCACGCTCTCGTGCTTGCTGACGGCATCGCTAAACTTATTTTCACCACACGATTCTCTTTTTTTCCAACCCTCGTCTCTCGCTTTTTCCATAAACTCCTGATCAGGCAGTCCTAAAAGGGTTTGCAGAGCCTTTTTCCAAGTTTTTTTCCCGTGATTTTTCGTCCTTTTTGTTTGACGAGACTTGAACGAAAATTCTCCGGAACTTTCCCCTCTGAATTTCCGATTAAATTTCGAATTATTTCGATTTTTTTTAGGAAAGTCAAATTTCGTTATTTTTCATGAAAAAAATTATTTCTCGAAAACTTTTGCGACCAACGGAGCGACGATTTTTTCCCAGGCTCAATACACACCGAAAAATTTTACTGAATTTTTTCAAAATATTTCGCCCAGTAGTTTTTGACCAAAAAAATGACGAAACGCCAAATTTTGAATATTTATTTATTTCTTTTGAATAGAAAGGACAAAAATCTAGAATCTTTACATTTTTGCACGTGCCAAGTGTCTCTGAAGCGTTTTCGAGAGTTCTCAAAAGCCGGAGCGTACAAAAAGCTTGAGAGCATTCGGCAGAATCTCCTGTTAGAAAAAACGTGAAGAATGATGAAATGCGCACTGAAAATTCAATTTTGTCAAAAAACGTCGATATTTTGTTGAATACGGCGAACTAAATATTTTGGGATGATTTCAAAATGTTCGTTATTTCGACAATATTTTTCATTGTAACGGAACTGTCAGCAAAATTTACGATTGGAATGACAAAAATTAACTTTCCGAAAAGATTTTCCAGAATGTTTTTTGCTGGAATGACAAAATTTTCGTGATTTTTCGAAAAAACGTTTAGTTGAACGTATCCAACAAAATATCCATCTTTTACAACAAAATTTTCTTTTCAGTGCGCGAGAAAGAAATGATTGTAATTCAAGGATGAAAAAGTTTCGGAGTAAAGATTAATTGGCGATGAAATGGATGAATACAATTCATTAATAAAATTGATAACTCAAGACCAGAAGGTTATTATTTATATCAGTGACAGAACACGAGGGCGTTTGTGGCATTGGACGACTCGTGTTTTTCTCGCATAAATAATGCAACATCCCTCGGTGCTATATTTCAGAGTACGAGGTGAGAGAAAAGGAATGAGAAAAGCGCGGGAAATGAAGTAGCGACGAGGTTGGACCGAAGGGGAGCAGAATTGTGTACGCGAGTGCTGCCTCTGTAAGTGATGAATTTTCCCTTTCTCCCCCCCCCTCCCCCCTCCCTGGCGCGTTCTCTCTTTCTCGGTCTCTCGCGCGATAAATACATTTGTGTGTATAAAGAATCGGGGGAGTTCGTGCGAGAGCGATACGCGCGAAAATGACGAATAATGGCTGAAAATTAAATTTTGTTTAAAAAACATCGATATTTTTGGAAAATTTCAAATTTTTCGTAATTTTGACGGAATTTTTAGTTTTTAACGAAACTGGCAGCAAAATTTACGATTGGACTGACAAAAATTTGATTCCCGAAGAGACTTTCTAGAATATTTGCCGAATTTTCGAAAAAATTCAGACAAATCCAACGAAATAGCGAAATTTTCCAATAAAATCTCGTTTTCAGTGAACTCGGGACGAGTCGCGACGAAACACAGCGCACGGTCTCTCATTCACTTTCGACGGAGCTGCCTTTGCCTCTCGATGCCTGCGAACTATACACGCAGTCAGCATTCTCGTCAACATAAATATGCAGAAACGTACGTGGTTCGTAATTCCGAGGGATTCGAACAGCCCGAAGCGGGGAAAGCCGTTTCCCAGTTCTGCGATTCGCTGGCAACACGTCACGCGCTTCATCCTGTGGCGTTATGAAAAGTTACGTGACCGTGCGCGGGTAAAAATCCACATGGATATTTTTCCAACAACAAATGCTGCCGTCAGGGTGAAGAAAATGTTGAAGTGTCTGACGAAATCGAGTAAAAATGCAATTTCCTCATTTTTTTAATCGGCCGAATAAAATAAATGAAGTTTTCTTGTTTTTCTTTAGGGGAATTTCGAACTGGAAATTTTCGCAGCGGTTGACTCTTTCGATTTCCGTCTCTTTAGTTGCTTTTTTATTATTTTCTCTCTGTAGAGCGCGAATTTTTTCTCTGCCACGTCGCTTACATTTTCCGAGCCATTCACCATTTTCCCTCCGTCAATGTTACGCTTTTTTTCTTGTTTCTCCACATTCAGATCTCTGGCTGATAAAACATATGCACGGGGAGGAAAATATTGGTGTAGCGTGAAATTTCCGGTGGTTCAGTTGTCACTGCATTACGTTCGCTCGTTTTTTTGCCTATTTTTTGAATTTTCATGAAAATATATAAAAATATCGAGGCCAGAGTCTCGTTCCGTCCCGATACGTCCCACTGGCCTGGTAAACTCTCCGGAAAACAGTCGCTCCATCTACCCCTTTTCGCTTATTCCGTCCTGCTCCCGCCTCGCGGCCCCGCGACCCTCACTTACGCTTTTCCGGTGACACGAGCGCAACAAACATTCCACCACACTGTTTGCCTCTTTCTTTTTACCTCGATCGCGCTCCCGATTCTTCTTTCTCTCGATTTAACGGACTACTGAATCCTGTTACGTTTCATCAGTCACGTCCCATCCCTCGAATCGCTCTTCCCCGTATAAATCACGACGGCTAATATGTGAATACATTAAGGTCATACGCCGGAGCATCAAAAATCGAGAAAAAAAACTCACGAAATATTGCAAATTCGGAAAACAAAAAAAAATTGCTGCCACTGAAAGGAAAATTTTGTTGAAAAATATCGATATTTTGCTGGATACGCTAAACTAAACGTTTTTTCGAAAAATCACGAAAATTTTGTCATTCCAGCGAAAAACATTCTGGAAAATCTTTTCGGAAAGTAAATTTTTGTCATTCCAATCGTAAATTTTGCTGACAGTTCCGTTACAATGAAAAATATTGTCGAAATAACGAAAATTTTGAAATCATCCCAAAATATTTAGTTCGCTGTATTCAACAAAATATCCAAGATTTTTTACAAAATTTACAAAAGAAAATTTTGTCCAAAAACGTTTTTTTTTGAAAAATCACAAAAATTTTGTTATTCCAGCGAAAAACATTCTGGAAAATCTTTTCGACAAGTAAATTTTTGTCATTCCAATCGTAAATTTTGCTGACAGTTCCGTTACAATGAAAAATATTGTCGAAATAACGAAAATTTTGAAATCATCCCAAAATATTTGGTTCGCCGTATTCAACAAAATATCGACGTTTTTTGACAAAATTGAATTTTCAGTGTGAATTCAACGAGCTCGTTGAAAAATTAAATAAAAATTATTATAGCAAAAACGAAAAACTGTGAATGGGTAAAAAAAAAAATTGAGGCAATTCTGCAAATCTAATAAAATGTCAGTGAATGAAATTCTTTTTCGTTACACTCTGACGATTCACTGAAAACGAAATTTTATTGGAAAATTTCGATATTTTGTTGAATTCGACAAAGTTTTTGTCATTGAAGCAAAAAATATTCTAGAAAGTCTCTTGGGAAATGAAATTTTTATCATTCCAATCGTAAATTTTGCTGAGAGTTGCGTTGGAAACGAAAAATACTGTCAAAATTACGAAAAATTTGAAATTTTCCAAAAATATCGATGTTTTTTGACAAAATTTGATTTTCAGTGTTTACGGATTTCTAAATACGCGACGGAAGCCCCGAAGATTTCCACGTTTTTTTTCTCCTCCAGCATGAAACTCAATTTTTTCATTGACGAGTGTACGCGGTCGCGAGGGCAGAAGAGTGTGTGCGAGATATTTATCACTCGTCTGTATGCGATCCGCAGCGCATGGCCGTGCTGGGCAAGAGATTGAAAGACGCGGAGAGAGCAGTTCGGCGGCATTATGACCTCGTAAATTCGAAACGACACTCTTTGCTGTATAGCATGAGCAACACAACGATGAATTACGAGTGAACATTTGTGTGATGCTTACGCGTATATCAACGGGGATCGTAACGCCGAGATTTAGCCATAAAAATTTACGAATAATTTCTCAAAATGGAACTCTGAGACTTGGGTCGCGAGTTTCCTCCAAACAATTCGCTGGCGGTTGGCGTTGCGAAGTAAACAATTAGGAGGAGGAATAATTGGCGAGAAAAAATGGAAAATATCTCGTAAATCTCATCGGAGGATCAATCATTTAGAAAAATCTTCAATCATCCCATTCCACCGCGGCATAAAAAGGAAAGAAGAAACAAAAAAGGTTCCGCACTCGTTTCCTTCGGGTGTGATTCGCCATGAAAGCTTCTCAATCTTTTTCCTCACCGAGTCGTCCACATCCTCGCGGGGATTGTGAATTTCAAGCCCGATCAAGTTTATCCAGCATGAAACATTGTTAACTTTTTGTTCGCGGTGACTTTATCGATGAATCTTGGATGCAATAATTTGGCAACAAGTTTTTATCAGTCGAAAAGTAGTTTACACACTGAAAAGAGAATTTTGTTGAAAAAGTTCGATATTTTGTACGTTCAACTAAAAGTTTTTTCGAAAAATCACGAAAATTTTGTCATTTCAGCAAAAAACATTCTGGAAAATCTTTTCGGAAAGTAAATTTTTGTCATTCCAATCGTAAATTTTGCTGACAGTTCCGTTACAATGAAAAATATTGTCGAAATAACGAAAATTTTGAAATTGTCCGAAAATATTTAGTTCGCTGTATTCAACAAAATATCCAAATTTTTTTACAAAATTGAATTTTCAGTGCAAGAAATATTTTAGAAAGTCTCTTCGGACAGCAAATTCTTTTCATTCCAATCGCAAATTTTGCTGAAAGTTCCGTTACAAATGAAAAATATTGTGGAAATAACGAAAATTTTGAAATTATCCGAAAATATTTAGTTCGCTGTATTCAAAAAAATATCCAAGTTTTTTAACAAAATTGAATTTTCAATGAGCCTGAAGCTTGCATCGACGCAATGCCATGGAATTAAAAAAAAAATTCAACCCCCTGGGCGGGTGTTCGAAAACGAATTTTTTTTTGTTTTGAATTTTTTCCTCCAATTTTTCGAACCTCACGAAACGATTCGTCAAATGAAAAAGTGACGAATGATTTTTTTTTTTTTTCCATTTCGTGGCATCGATGCAAACTTCAGGCTCATAATTTTCAGTGCATAGAAAATAAAATAATAATAATGACAAGATTGTAGTAAACAGCTCGTAGAACGAGACTCGATTCGCATTGCAATGCTGTTTATTGTTTACCGCAGTTTCTGCACGATATACTCGCGACCAAACCTATTTACCATTTCGAATAGAGATATAGACGAGCGCACATTGACATATTTATATATACATATGGCCAAGCACGCTGCAGCAACGTTTCAGAGTTGATTTATCTGATTCTGGCGATCGGAAACTTTGTCTATTGCGATTGTGTAACGGCCCGGAGCAGAATCGCATCAATGGCGGAAAGTCTCGTTGGTTTCGTCTATTCACCATAATACATGCTCCAACTAGGCCCTTCTATGCAAATTGTGTCTTATTATGTGCGCGGCGAGCAACGTTCCTGCGACCACTTTCAATGGCCACCACGACTTTCCGATATATTTCGATTTTCTCATTTTTCACCCGTTATGTCCGCAAAAACTAATTATGGAAAAAAATACCAAAGTATTGCCAGCCTTTCGTCGCCCTGAGAGATTTTAGCAAATGCACGAGAATTTTTTATCTGAAACTAGAAAAAAAAAAATCTAAAAAATGGCCAAAAAATTTCAATTTCCGGTATTTTCGATAAAATGTGAATTAAAAATGATAATTCATTTGAAAAAATCTCTTGAAAGGCATTTTTAAAATCTGAAATTGGGCAAAAAATGAGAAAAATTTCCGAAAAATGTCAAAATTTTCCATATTTTCGATAAAATATTGATTAAAAATTATTGTGTATTTGATCAAATCTCTCGGAGCGGCCACGCGTTAGGATAACGACGCGCTAAAACATTTTAGCAAATTCATAATAATTCTTGATATTATTTACTATTTATTTTATATTTTTTATCATTTTTTCATTGTTTTTATTTTGTTTATTTTTTATTTTTTTTCTCCGGATATAAAGTTCGTTTTGATATCGCGTTATCGAAGAATTACGCGATGGAATTTTCGTTTTTTCTTTCGAGAGTCTCGCGCGAGTCTCTGCACACGTGTACGGTGACGGAAAGTTTGGAGTTTGAATTATAATCGCGGCATAACGCTTCGCGAAAGGATACGCGAGACTCGAACCGAAACGCGGACGCATTGGGGATGAAAAGCACACCCGAGAAAAGGCGATCTTGGTCGCCTGGCCGGCGGTGACCCCGTCCCCTAGCTGCTCGACCCGAGGATGGCGCGCGGAAACGCGAAAACGTTTCAGGCGCTCTCGAATCCTGCTCCGACAAGTCGATAACATCCCATACATTTATGCACATACAGGAAAATACTCGCTTGCTGAAAGGCGCGAAAAAGGGCGACCTGGATAGCCGAAAGTATCGCGAGACACGCCCTTCGAGTTCGGAGTTGAAATAAAGACTCGAAAAGGAAAAAAAAAACTCTGAATACTTTTTCCATTACGACTATTTTGATTCCCAATAATCCGCTTGGAGCGTCGAGTCCGCAGTGGAAAGTCCAAACACAGTTTCAATCAATTTTCCTCAATTTTAAATATTAGAAAAATATTTCGCAAAATTGTAGGCGAAAACAAATTGCGTTAAAGAAAAAGTCAAATTGTACGGTTTCGATCGTTTTTTCATAAATTTCTAATAATTTTTTTCGCAAATCCACCGTTTCGTTCCATTTCCCTTAATTGGAATGAGGCTGAAGTTCGCAACGTTGGAATGCAACGAAAAATACTGATTTTTATTGATGATTTCGTCAATTTTATAAAAAATTGAAATTTTCCGAGTTTATATAATTGTTGGGCCGGAAAAGTCGATTGTTTTATAATTTTCATAACATTGCACATTTTTATAAAGAGTTTTGCCACAAAATAAATGAATTTCGTTGCGTTGCAACGATGCAAACTTCAATGTCATTAATTCGAAATATTTGGACAACGTTTTGAGAAATTCAGTGTGAAAAGAAATAATTTCGAGTATTGAGAACCGGAAATGAATGTTTTTCCTGTTTTTGCGAGAGAGCACGTTTTTGTGTGACACATCGAACGAATTTGCAGTACACTGGCCTCGATATGTTAATATGACTTGGTACATCGAAATTCCATGTTGTATATACGCGGCAAACTCTGTCCGTTCTGCCATCACCGCAGCAGCATCGATAAAAGCTTCACAGCCTCAATAGTTGCTCGCTTAATATATACATATATGTATATACTTTATGTGCACATATATATGCGTTTAAATACATATAGTTATGGTCATGTTAGCGCACGCCCCCTCCGCCATTCGATTGGGTACAGAATGTGCATATACGTCGGAACCAGAATTTCCATATCTACTTGGGAGAGAATATTTTAAGGGATTTTGGCACGAACGCCGTTACCGTGTGAAAATATTGAGACAGGCGCTTGAATTATCATCATATATATGTACATCATTTTTTCCAATCCCAAAATACATGTGTTCAAAAAAGAATAAAAATCTTACGACTTTTTTCAGGCCTTGATCGATACTTGGTGAGATTTGGGTTTTTTTTTTTTAGTATAAAATATTATGGTTCATGGTATACGAGCGTGAGCGAGTATTTTCGTGGGCGGACGTAAGAAAGATTTTTTTTTTCGGTTTTTCGCTTTGGAATTAACTTAAAATCGAATTGGAGCGAGTTTTCCTAAAAAATGGATTGTAAAGTGAATGGAAATCATGAAAATTATTTTTTTATACACTTAAGTATCGTTCCAGACACACTGGGTCAATTTGACCCCGACGTAAATGACCCAGAGTTCGATAAATATAGAAAAAAAGCATTTTATCCAAAAAAATTTACGGTAAAGTGAATGAAAATCGTGAAAATCATTTTTTTATACACTTAATTATTGTTCCAGACACACTGGGTCAATATGACCCCGACGTAAATGACCCAGAGTTCGATAAATATAGAAAAAAAGGATTTTATCCAAAAAAATTCACGGTAAAGTGAATGAAAGTCGTGAAAATTATTTTTTTATACACTTAATTACCGTTCCAGACACACTGGGTCAATTTGACCCCGACGTAAATGACCCAGAGTTCGATAAATATAGAAAAAAAGGATTTTATCCAAAAAAATTCACGGTAAAGTGAATGAAAGTCGTGAAAATTATTTTTTCAAACACTTAAATGTCGTCCCAGACGCACTGGGTCAATTTGACCCCGACATAAATGACCCAGAGTCCCATAAACATAGAAAAAAAGGATTTTATCCAAAAAAATTCACGGTAAAGTGAATGGAAATCATGAAAATTGTTTTTTTATACACTCAATTATCGTTCCAGACACACTGGGTCAATTTGACCCCGACGTAAATGATCCAGATCGATTTATACAGCGAAGAGGATCATCTAGCGAAGGTTCCAATTTCCCAGGCTGAAGCTGCATGGGGTTTTCTGTAGAAAGCGAGAAACAATGCCGAGCGAGAAAGAGAATCGTACAGGAAAGTGGCAGGTTCATTAATACCTGATTGATTTCTTTTGAGTACGCAGGGGGGGGGGGGGGGAGTTATCTCTATGGAACCACCTGGTTTGGTCTTTCCGTAGAAATGACTAAAAGTTTAGAGCGGCCGCACACTGGCATGGGCCAGGAGCGCGCTTTCGTGCAGGTATAACGCGCAGAGTGGAGAATATAATGGGCCGGAGTAGATGGAACGAGAGTAGGATGAAGAAATGTGTGTGAGGTTACAGGAGCAGGCGACGTCGAGGGGTCGGAATAAAAGTTGGTTAGAGAGGGGGCGAGCCCGTGTGGGTCGGCGAAGCAATCAAAAGGGAGAGAGGGAGCGGATTATGTGGCATTTATTCCTCCCGTTGGCTGATTCGGGCGGCGCGCGAGCCGCCAACCTTCTCTTTTCCGCATTTTTTTTTACATCTTTATTTTTCTCTGCCTCGTTTTCTCGTTTTTCTGTCTTTCTCCGGCGAGATCCAACGCGGTGCCTGGCAGGTTTAGGTGAATGGAAAAAAGGATTGTCCTCGGTAAAACTAGTGCGGGAGAGACAGATTGTCGGAGGAAGGTGAAAAAAAGGAAAATGACGAAAAAAAATTACGTAGAGAAAATGAAGAGGAAGCATCGAGGTGTCTCTTCCCCTTTTACTCTCTTGCTCTCCCATTTGCATCTCTCTGTCTATATAGCGCTTGCGGTATGCGCGCCGAGCAACTGGATGAGCAGAGAATGAACCGAGGCAAAAAAATGTGATCGCAATTTTGCCCCTTTTGTAAAGTGAACGCGCCAGCAAAAGCTTCATAAAGAATATAACAAAAAAAAGGCAAAGAGAGCGAGACACACGCGGAAGAATAGAAAATAAATATCGAGTGTTTCTGCCTTCGCTCGCGGAATCATTGTTGCATTTATTCCCATCACATTTTTATGGATACCACAAAAATCCACTTGGCAAATTCCTTCGCTATGAAAAACTCGACTTTTCTTATTTTCTTCGCCATTTCGTCTTTACTTTTCGCCCTGAATTATACAATTTTTACGGATTATTGTCGCCCAGAGTGAAAATAACACGACGCATTCCTCCCGTTAAGAATTTCGTGCCTTGGAAATGGACGATTTTATTGTTTAGAGAGAAAAACTAAAAAGTTTCATTCGCTCATGGCAATTTCGCGAGCACGAGGATCGAACTCGTCATACGATCGCAACCGATTCGCCGAGACGTCGTAATATAAAAGCTCGAGTCTCGTACACACGCACGAGCAAACTTTCTCACTGAAAACTAAATTTCGTCAAAAAACGTCGATATTTTTGGGTAATTTCAAAATTTTCGTAATTTTGATCGTATTTTTTATTTCTAACGGAGCTGTCAGCGAAATTTACGATTGGAATGTCAAAATTTATTTTTTCAAGAGACTTTCTCGAATAATTCTTGCTGCGATCAACAAATTTTTGGGATTTTCCCAAAAAAACCGTCCAGTCGCACGTTTCCAACAAATTTTTTTTGTTTTAGTGTGTATTTGAGCGAAAAAGTGAACTCGATCCCGACCCAGTCGAGTGCAGGTCAAAATCAAAGCGAATTTCCAAAAATTGTGGGGAAAATGGGGAAAAAATGATTTCAATGATTTTGATGATTGGGAAAAAAAGTTTTTTGACGTTTTCTTTTGGATTTTGTAAATTTTGAAAGACTCTGTATTTGTATTGATATTCTGGATGGCCTCATTCCGCACTTGCAACCCTTGCGCGTCTCTCCCTCGGTCTCGCGGATCCTCTCAGCTTGCCTCTGGCCGCATCTACTCTCCTAGAGATCGTAAAATCTGTGTAGGTGTAAAAACGCATTTTACGAGAAATCCATTTGAATTTATTTGCCGTGACAACGTTTACGAGGCTGTTGTCTGCTAGGGGACGACGACGAGGTAGTTCGGTCACGAGCCTCGCACACGACGCGGATGAGGAGCAGTGTTCTAAAACCCCCCTTGAAATATTTGTATGGCGCTCGAATAAGAGATTTCGGTTTCAAGACATGAAAATGTGAATGGAAACGGAATGTGAATGATTTACCGGGAAAAACACGATGTCGAAGTTGGAATCGTTGAAAAGCAACGAAAACTGATCATTTTTCGAAGCAGAGCCCAAAATTTTCATACAGTATTCGTCAAAAATACTGAAACAGCCTTCTTTGCCATTCGAAAACCGAATTTACGAAAAAAAATTGTAAAAAATGCAGTAATTATCGAAATAATGAATAAAAAATATATTTTTCGTTGTATTTCAACGACGCAAACTTCCGTATCGTACTAAAACGATGTCGAAGTTGGCATCGTTGAAAAGCAACGAAAACTCATTATTTTTTGAAGCAGAGCCCAAAATTTTCATACAGTATTTGTCAAAAATACTGACGCAGCTTTTTTCGCCATTCGAGAACCGAATTCACCGAAAAAAAATTGGGAAAAGTGCAGTAATTATCAAAATAATGAATAAAAAATCAATTTTTCGTTAAATTCCAACGCAAACTCCAGTATCATCGAAAGACTCCCTTAATATTTCGACCAGGTAGCCACAACGCATTGAATCGCTATTTAAAAATGAAATATTCGCGATGAATTTGGATGAAAACTGTAAATATCGTTGGCGATCGTGATCGTTCATTAAAATTAGCAATTTTTATTAAATCAAGCGATTACATCGAGTCTCCTGTTGGCCAGTGCACATGAATAATACGCATTGAATAATTGCAGCATGTACAAACGTATACACGTGTTGGAGCGCGCGCGGAATCCTTCAACGTTGCGCGCACATATTCGAGGACAAACAATGAACTCGGGAAACCCGAACAAATCGTTTAAAACACTGATTGCGAGTCAATTAACATGCAACGTTGAAATTCCGTTGAGGGTGTAGAAACCAGGTCAATATTTCACTGGGAGACAGAGAACGAAAAAGAGAAAGAAGCTGAGCCAGTGCGATGGATAAATGAAGAGAGAAATGTCAATATCCCCGCATGTAACGACAAGCAACTGCCATATATAGAAAGGAGAGAGAATCCTGGCACACACACACGCCAACACACAGCGAAGGGTTAGCATTACCCGCGTTCTCACTCGAGCCGTGGCAAGGAATATCAATTTCCTGAAATCCACCAGAGTAACGTTCGTCCTCGATCCCCTCTCTCGCTCTCTGTACGTGCACCATAATCTCATCGGTGTTCGGTGGCACGCCGAGTGTGAATCACACGCGAATCAGAGAACCTGCTTCTGTTCGCTCCCGAGCACACGCTTCCGGAATCAAACCAGAAATTTCCAGGATACGCAGACACCAAACCCTCGCGCAAAATCATCCCTGCGCGAGCTGGTTAATGCCAAGAATTAAGCCTCGTATTGTAGAAAAATTTCAAGTTGCAAATTGCTTCCTTGAGATTCAGCGCGATGCTCGAGTATTTGTCCATGAGGGACAATTTTTTTTAGTTTTCGTTTCATTATAAAATGAATTATTCATCATTTCACTATAAATAATGGTCTGTCCGAGATCCGGAGGATTTGGGATCAATTATTTGCGATCAGTGGTGAAGATTTGCACGCAAAAGGCAAGTTTAGTATTAAATAAAAGTCGTAAAAAAGGCGAATATACATTGATATTTATTATTATTGATAAAAGTTTGGTATTTGGATGGGTAGTTTCAAGTTTTTGCGGTTGGCGTGCGTCGGGGCCGTGTGTGTGTCTCGTAAAGAAGAAACGCGATTTCTGAAAGTACTGCGAGGAGGAAAAGTGCTCACCCATTTCATCAGGGAAGAAAGTAGAAAAAGCTGCTTTCGTGATACGCTCCATTTAATAGCGCCGTGTCCGTCTTCCAGTATGAGAATAAAAAACGTTGGGAAAAGGAGAAAAAAAAATTGCTCAACTTGTGGGCTCCGATGTACCGCGCGCGGAGGGTTTTCTCTCTAACCAGACGCTATAAGGGTTCGAGATCCCAAGTAGAAAGCTCCTGTCCAACAAATCTTGTCCTTTTCCCTCTCGCCCCGATTTCCTTTTACTCGTTCGCATAGAAAAGAATCGAAACTACGCTCGCACCGTTAGCCACAGCAGCAGCTTCGGAATCGAGCAAGTGCTCTCGCCGCGCGTTCGAATTTCAAAATTTACTACCGCCCACGTTGAATTGACAATTGCTCGCGTGGATAAGAAAGTACCAGGACCGAGTCTCTTTTGTAGTTTTTGCTGCAAACCAACTCAACCGGCAACTCCGAGTCACGAGTCATTTTTACTCTAATCCAATCAGCTCCTTCCCGAATAACTTTCGAGCAAATAAAATGCCATTTTTTGGTACAGCATCCGAAATTATACCAAGAAAATGCGATAAAATTATTGAAAACGCGAAAAAACTTCGTCTCGTTCATTTTGGCAAGAAAAAATATTTTTCATCGATAAAAATGATCGATTAATGGAACAAAATTTAAAAAATTGATACTCGAGTCCGTCCCTAAACGTTCGAGAAAATAAATCGCGACTTTTTGGTCCAGAATCCGAAATTATATCAAAATGATGCGATGAGATTATTGAAAAAGTGAAAAAACTTACTTTCGTTTATTTTGGCAGGAACAAAATGTTTTTTATCGATGAAAATGATCGATTAATCGAAGAAAATGAAAGAGATCGATATTCAAGTCCCTCCCTAAACTTTCGAGTGAATAAATCGCCACTTTTTGGTCCAGCATCCGAAATTATACCAAAATGATGCGATAAGATTATCGAGAAAGTGAAAAAACTTACTCTCGTTTACTTTGACAGGAAAAAAATGTTTTTCATTGATAAAAATGATCGATCAATGGAAAAAAATCAAAGAAATTGATACTCGGGTTCGTCCCTAAACGTTCGAGAAAATAAATCGCAACTTTTTGGTCCAGCGTTCGAAATTATACCAAAATGATGCGATAAGATAATAGAAAAAGTGAAAAAACTTCGTCTCGTTCATTTTGGCAGGAAAAAAATGTTTTTTATCGATAAAAATGATCGATTGATGGGACAAAATCAAAGAAATTGATACTCAGGTCCGTCCCTAAACTGTCGAGTGAATAAATCGCCACTTTTTGGTCCAGCATCCGAAATTATACCAAAATGGAGCGAAAAGATTATTGAAAAAGTGAAAAAAATTTACTCTCGTTCATTTTGGCAGGAAAAAAATGTTTTTTATCGATAAAAATGTTCGATTAATCGAACAAACTCAAAAAAATTGATACTCAGGTCCGTCCCTAAACTGCCGAGAAAATAAATCGCGACTTTTTGGTTCAGGATCCGAAATACTTTCGAGATAATGAGATGAGAATATTAAAAACTTGAAAAAACTCATTTCCGTTAAAAAAAAAAGTTTTTAATCAACAAAAAATATTTAATTAATGAAAGAAAATGAATGAGATGATTAAATGGATTGATGAATATACAAGAAAAAAAAAGTCGCGAAATACGAGCGATTTCTCACGCCTAAAAGGGAACAATGGAACGAGAACTTTGCGCGTTTGTTCCTTTTCTTCTCATTCGGGAATAAAAGGATATAGATCGAGTCTCGAGGTTTGAGAAACCTCGGCAGCATCGAGGACGACGACCACGTCGAAGTTTAATCAAACTTTGAAAGACGCGTCGTTGAGCACAGCGGCAGCCCGCGCGAGAGAACGAGAGGAAAGAGAGAAGGTGATGAAATGAGGAGTTACACGATAAAATGTCTTAGTCACAGCGAAAAGATCGCGCGCGCGCGGAAAAGGATGAAGCGATGAAGCGCGAGAATCGAGGATGACGCTGAAGAGATAAGAGAAGAAAGTCTCGCGCGCGCGGAAAAGGCCAAAACTCGCGGTATAAGTTCGTATTGTCATTTGCGCGAATGAATCGAAATAGTTGAAAGATATAGAGAAGGTGAAAATACACAGAAAGTCCAAGTTTCCTCGGTCACGATTCTCGCCTTCGCCCTCAAACCGCTAAATGTGCAGCCGGAATATCTTATTCTTACTCTGGATCACGAAGCTCGTGCTCGTCTGTCTGTTTCTCTTTAGTTTTGGCGGAGATTCCGCTCGATTTATTCGATACGTTTGAAATTTTGATTTCACGCGATTCTCGTTGAGATTTATTCGAAATTTCGGAAGATACTGGAGTTGGCATCGTTGGAATGAAATGCATTTGTTCAATGCGTGTATTTTCCATGTGCACTGGCCAACAGGAGACTCGATCGCTTGAATAAACAAAAATTGCTAATATTTTAATGAACGATCACGATCGCGAACGATTTTTACAGTTTTCATCCAAATTCATCGCAAATATTTCATTTTTAAATAGCGATTCAATGCGTTGTGGCTATCTGGTCGAAATATTAAGGGAGTGTTTCGATGATACTGGAGTTTGCGTTGGAATTTAACGAAAAATTGATTTTTTATTCATTATTTTGATAATTACTGCACTTTTCCCAATTTTTTTTCGGTTAATTCGGTTCTCGAATGGCGAAAAAGGCTGCGTCAGTATTTTTGACAAATACTGTATGAAAATTTTGGGCTCTGCTTCAAAAAATAATGAGTTTTCGTTGCTTTTCAACGATGCCAACTTCGACATCGTTTTCGTACGATACGAAAGTTTGCATCGTTGAAATACAACGAAAAATATATTTTTTATTCATTATTTTGATAATTACTGCACTTTTTACAATTTTTTTTCGGTAAATTCGGTTTTCGAATGGCAAAGAAGGCTGTGTCACTATTTTTGACGAATCCTGTATGAAATTGTTTGGCTCTGCATCGAAAAATAATCAGTTTTCGTTGCCGTTCGCCGATGCCAATTGTCGCCAAGTATTTTTAACGACAAAGCTCGTGAAGGGATGGAAACTTGAGGGAGCCAAGGCGAAATTCAAAAGTCGGTAAGTCAGAGTGGATGAGCATGCAGGAGAGAATCGCGGAAGAGCAGGAAGTAGATGAAGAAGAAAACGAAGGGGTGATCGAGTGCGAGGGGTCAAAAAGCGATAAAGTCTCATCATCTCGTCGAAAGTTGGCGTGAACGAGAGCAGAGCGTCAACGCGATGAGAAGAACAATCGTGCTGGGCTGAGAATCGTCGACTGATGCTGGTTTAGAGTTGGACGAAACTTTCGTCGCGTATATACCAAACGAAGAGTAAACGAGAGGACTATGCGGGGAGTCCCCTTGGCCCGTATCCCTGCAGCAGCCCACACATCCATTGACAAAGTCCAAGTCAAACGATCCTTTGATGAGGCTTTACAGAGCATGTCGCGAGCTTTTCCAAAAGGCCAAGTGCCGAGCGACCTTTTTCGCTTCTTCCCTAAAACCTTCAACGCGATCTTAAGCCCCTAACGACTCGCATTTTCGTTCGCAATTATCGCTCCATCGATTCCTCGTCATTTTCGAAATGGAGCAAAAATTAAATCAACGAAAATTGAAAAAAATATTTAAAAAATGAAATTTCGTTTTTAAAGCCCGAAAATTCCAACCCAAACGACGAAACCGGAAGTGACTTCACAAAATCCCTCGTGCATTTGATGAACTGGACTAAATAATTTCCTTTATGGGCAGAAAATTAAAAAAATAAAATAGAATGAAAAAAAAATTGATAAAAATGAAATTTCGGTTTCTGGGCAAGGAATTTTTACCCCAAACTCCAAAACCGGAAGTGACTTGACAAAATTCCTTGTTCACCAGCCTTAATGTTAAATAATTGCAGAATTATATAATTTAATCGATTCCTCGTCATTGCCCTCGATGGTTTTACTATAAAAAACCGATAATATTTGATAAACCAAAGAAAATTTTCTAAATTGGATAAAAAATGAAAAAAAAAAAATTGAAATATTGACTAAAAATGAAATTTCGTCTCCTAAACATGAAAATTTGAATTCAAGCTCCTCAAAAAGTGAAGAAAAAACTTGTCGAACCCTCAGAGAAAAATCATGAGTTGAATAAATTTTTTGAATGACAAAGAGTCTCCGACGAGGAAATATTTAACGACACATGGTCGCGTTCGCATCAATTAATTCGACTCGGTTTTGTCGATCGCTTGTTTTTTGCAATCAGGAGGGTGATTTTCTGTGTATCTGGCTGAATCGAAAGAAACAACAATGCAGCATCATTATGGGTTGGGTAACAAGGGATATGTCGGGAAGAAAGAAAGAATAAAAGTGAGATGAGGATTATTGAGACGAACTGGTGAAAAAATAGCAAGAGTTGAACGTGAATGAATGACACAGTTGAGTTTGTATGTCACACGTAGCGATAATTGTGTGAATTTCTCCTCTTTTCATCGAGTCCTCTCTATGCTGAAGGGGGGGGGGGGGAGTTAATTCGATCGAGCGAGAAAACACGTGTTGTACGGTACCGCGTGTTTCCCCGAGGCTCTTTCTCACCCTTTCTTCTCGCTCATCCTCGCAGTCTCTCGCTTTCTCTCCTGATCTCTCGCTTCGCAATCAGCGCGCTCTCTCTCTGGCGTTTCCTCTCGCGATGTGAGTGAATCAACGCGAGCAATACCAGAATCAGCCTCTGACAAAACCCTCGCAAAACATGTCGCAGCACAAACAAGATTCTCGTATGGACCAAATTTTCTATGAAATACTAATGATGTCAACAGTCGCGAGTCTTGACAAACGAAAAAAAAACGAAACGACGTTATTGTGTGGCAAAATGAGGAAAAAAACGGAGGGAGCTCGAAATTTCTTTGGTGTGTGTGTAAAAAACGAATTAACAAAATACGACAAACGTTTCGCGGGGCCTGGAAAATTTAGTTTGTATTTTTTTTTTATTTCCATGGGGTTTTATGGGGAATGAGAATTTTTATGCTGGTTTCGCGATTCATAATGTTTTCGGGATTTCCCGAACGATTCTAGGGCGAAAATGATCCTGAAAATGCTTGAAAAGTTATGGAAAGAGAGAGGGAAAATAATGAAAATAATTTTTCGAAATAATTCACGTTTCTCGCATATCCGAAAGACTTTTCGGAATGAATTGAAACCAACGTAATTGCTCTCTGTACGCGCACGTAGCACGTACACGAGGAAACTTGCATGTTCACGGGAATCGACTCAGCAAATGCAATTATTTGCGCTTCATGAAAAAAGCAATTTGGCTCTTCGATTGATCAAACGAATGATGCAATTTTATTCGGAGCGCAGCACGCGGTTTTAATTCAATGAGCTTCAAATTGAGACAAAATAAAAGTAAATCGAACAAAACTCTCTCTCCCTCTTTCTGTGGGATTAAAAAAACGTATCAAAACTTTGAAAAACATCCAACGATTTGATCGAAGCAATAACCTGGCCGAATAATTATATTTGCTGAATAATAAATTCGTCGTTCTTTGAAGATTTTTCGTAAAAAAACTGGAAAAAACGAAACAAAACTGTTTTTTCCAAAATTCAACCCCATAAAAAAACGAAAATCCATCAATTTTCATTTTTTTCTCAACCAGCGCCATTTTCGTTTGGGTTTCAGATCGTAGAAATTTTTTTTTTCCATTTTTTCAAAATTCGACCCCATACAAAAACGAAAATCCATCAATTAAATTTTTTTTTTATAACCAGCGCGATTTTTAGGTTTTTTGGGTTCCAAAACGAAACGAAAAAATTTAATTTACTTTTTTTTCAAAATTCGACCCCATAGAAAAACGAAAATCCATCAATTTTCATTTTTTTCTCAACCAGCGCCATTTTCGTTTGGGTTACAGAACGTAGAAATTTTTTTTTCCCATTTTTTCAAAATTCGACCCCATAGAAAAACGAAATTTCATCAATTTTCATTTTTTTTCAACCAGCGCCATTTTCGTTTGGGTTACACAACGTAGAAATTTTTTTTTTCCATTTTTTCAAAATTCGACCCCATAGAAAAACGAAAATCCATCAATTTAGATTTTTTTTTATAACCAGCGCGATTTTTAGGTTTTTTGGGTTCCAAAACGATGCAAAAAATTTGATTTACTTTTTTTTCAAAATTCGACCCCATAGAAAAACGAAAATCCATCGATTTCCGATTTTTTTTCATAACCAACGCCGTTTTATTCCAGGAAAACAAAGAGTTGAACGAATTTTCGTGATGAGGAAAAAATGGCGGAATAAACTTCGCGAAATGTGAAAAAAGGGGGGGAGGAAAAAAATGAGTGAAATTTCCTTTGGTTATCCGTGGCGACGTGTAACCGCCGTGGAGTTGGCGCATCTGGCGCATGCAGCCGACGGGAAATGGGCTTGCGATAGTCGCAAATCAACGGGGCTGAATTCGCACGTGACATCGAGGCACACGATACTTTTCACGCCGCGATTGATGCCTACGCGCACCATTTTACGGTCTCGCGTTCGTCAGCTTCGTACGAGAGACGAAAAACAGCTGCGAGATTGTACGAGGAAGGAAAAAAAATGTAAAAAAAACGCAGGACGAAGGAAAAAAACGAAATTGTCATCGTTATCGAAAAATTCAGAGTGTAAACAACGAGAGGACTCACCTTTGAAGAAGAAAACGAAGAAAAATTGGAAGCGTCGATAGATCGATGGCATTTTAAAATGTTGGTCTACATTAATCGAAATAAATCAACAAATCTTCAACGTGTCAACGCTCGATTATTATTTAATTAGTATTTCGTTAATTAGCACGAAAATGAGTGTAAAAAAATAGAAATTTTTTGCAAACTCATAGTTTCAAATTGGCTGACGGAATTTGAATATTTGGCGGGACTTTTCCTCGCAAAGTTTGAACGAAAAGTTTTCGGTTTATAAAGAATTTCTTATCCACGCCGCGATAACCCGATCGAGTGTTTATATGGGAAATATTTATTTATTTTTGTTCGTTTTTAAGAAATATCGCGATCCGAGGTTTTGGGACACGAGCGAAACGAGCTTCAAGTTTTGGGATCGAGATCGGGGTGCAGAGCTGCGTGGGCGAAGTCTCGCCTTCAACTGGCGCGCGTCCGCGATTCCACCCCTGTGTTACGTTTAACCACCAGCCGGCAGAGAGCCGGCTGCTGTTGCTCCCTCTCGTTTCGCAACCTCTCGCCCCTGCCGCGCTCCTCACGTTCCGTTTTCCCTCCACTCAAGATTTAACGTATCATCACTATCTCAATAATTAAGTACAAAACATTCTCAACACCAAAACTAACAATTTTCACGATGCTGAAGTTTGCATCGTCGAAATGCAACGAAAAGTCATTTTTTTTCTAAGTAGAGCGCAACATTTTTATACAAAATTTTTCTAAATCAGTGGGAGAGACTTTTTAGGCATTCGAAAAAGAAAAAAAAATTGAAAAAATTCAATCATCAAAATCATGAATAAAAACTTTTGCACTGTAAATTTTTTTTTTTCCATTCAATTTCGTTGCCGAATGGCAAACAAAAATCTGTCTCATCATTTTTGACAAATACTGCACGAAAATTGTGCATTTTGCTTGAAAAAATAATCACTTTTCGCTGCATTCCAACGATGCGAACTTCAAGATCGTCAATTTTCTCCTATGAAGAAAAATTTCTGACGTTGAGAATTTTGAGATATTTCATTCACAATTTTTCACTTTTCCCATCCAAGCGCGTGTAAATTCGAGTCGCGTTTCGTTTGTGAGTTGCAAAACAATGTGTTTAGGATTTTTCTTAAAAAAATTTCGCTCATGGCTTTTCTGGCTGTCGGCAAAAAAATCCTAAATACATTTTCTTCAGCAACTCGATTTTTGCAACTTTTTAACGAAACGTGACTCGAATTTACACGCGTTGGATGGGGAAAATTAAAAATTTCGAATTAAATTTCTCTGATTCTGAACGTCAGGAAATTTTTCTGTATTGGAGAAATTTTCTAATTTTGGTGTCAAGAACGTTTATAAAAAATTTGAAAGGACCAAATAAATTCGTTTTTGGAAAAAATCCCAAAAATGTTTCCATTGGAGCAAGAAAATTTCCAGAAAGTCTCTTCGAGAATAAAATTTTAGTCATTAAAATCGTAAATTTTGCCAAAAAGTTGTCGAAATAACGAAAATTTTCAAATTATCAAAAAATATTTAGTTTACCGCGTTCAACAAAATATCGACGTTTTTTGACTGAATTGAATTTTCAGTGTCTGTCCCTCTAATTCGCGTGGTGGGGTGGAGAACAAAGCGAGAGGGGATAACAAGAGCGCGTTCGCGAATGTGGCCCGGCGAACGGCAAAGTTTGAGGAACACGCGAATTCCCTGCACTAACATTGTCTAGTAATTTCAGATTGACTCGAATTCATTCCAATTCGCAGCGCGAAGCAACGAACGCATCGCGCTCTCTCGTTGCATTATTTTCCGCCATATTTTTCTTCACTTTCTCTCTTTCTCGCTGTTGGCTTTTCGTTTCTTTTTCCAGCGTTGAACCGCCGTCTCTCAAACAAAGAGACAATATGTTCATTGTTGAAAATTGTTGTGCTCGCGTAGGAAAAGTCCGGGCTTGGGTGAAACGACGAAAAAGTGAAAAAGATGGCGAAAACCGGGAGCAACGAAACTGGGATGAATTGACGCCGCAGCAGCGCAAGAGCAGGGAACGCGATTGAAAAACGACAAAAAAGCGTTATAAAAGAAGCGAAGAGAGAGAGAGAGAGAAAAGTCTCATGCAACAGCGAACCCAAAGCAATTTTTTATCGTGGGATAAACACAACTCGCGAATTAATAACATCGAATCAACCATGCGATAAAACCACTTGAACAAACAAACAAAACAAGTAAACAAACACATTTTTTGTGCCCGACTAACGTTTGCCACCGCGACTCTCTTCGCTTCTCTCGAGGTTTCATTTCAAATACACAGAATCTCCCAAAACCCCAAAATCGTCCTCAATTTCCCAAAGAGACAATCTCCATGACTCTGAAGTTTGCATCGTTGGAATGCAACGAAATTCATTTTTATCTTTGACAAAAATAATTATTCAAGTGCAGAATATAATTACGATGATAAAATCATTCATTTTTGCCATTCAAAAAGCACATCGGCTCGGAAAATTTGGCTGACATTGAAAATTGAACGAATCTTCAATAAAATTCAATATTTTTCGATGCATTCCAACGTTGCAAACTTCAGCATCATCAATCTCCAGGATTCCCAGTTCACATTTCAACTCTGTCCCAAATTTTCGCGTTTTTTCCTTGTAGTTCTGAATTTTTTAAAAATTATTCCATTTTTTATCAATTTTTTTTCGTTATTTCGTATCATTTTATTTTTATTCATTTTTTTCTAATATTTTGTCATTTTTTGTTATTTTATGATTTAATTTCGCATTATTTTTATTAAATATCAAGGTCGACGAGGAAATGACGAAGAATTTTCAATTTTTTAAGTTTTCTGTGAGGCCTGGAATTTTCCGTGACGGCGATTTCGGGGAGGAAACTTTACGGGCCGGGAAAATCGATATAAATTCTTAGCGCGATTTGGTGCTACGGCTTTGTCTTTCTTGTCGAGCATTTATAACCCGTAAGCCGGGGAAAAGTAATGAAATGCAGAAAAACGTCGTTGCTATCGACATACGAGAAAGCTGCGAGGGTCAAAGAAACGGGGAAATAAGGAATAAAGAACGTTGTGGAAAAAAGTTTGTTGGCACTAAAAAGGCTTCGGCAAAGTTTCGCTTAATCCGCCGCCGCCGCTCTCCCACGATACGCGCTTCGCCGTGTAGCTACCAAGAGCTTTAATAATTTACTCGGAGCATCTTCGGTATTAATGGTAAAACGGATTGAAACGATTAGACTCTATGGCCACGGGTCACGAGCGTATTATACGGTTAATAAAATATCGTGAGACAGGATTTTCAACGTTTTCATTATTTACGAGGGTAAAAAAAGAATTTAAGCGGTTTTGATTCGGAATTTCTTGATGAAAATCCTCCGGGCGACGTTTTTTCTTATTTTTTCTCCATGAAACGCAAAAACTTGCGGGAAGAGATCGAATTTGCGAAAAAAATTCGTAAATTCGGGAATTTTAACCTGAAAATTCGTCGCGTTGGTAAAATCGAACGAAACTTGATTGTCGGCACTGGAACGGGCTCTGGGCGATAAAACGAATTGAGAAAAGAACGTAAAATTGTGAATGCGGCGAATGCCGAAAGTAAATGTAAATTCTCGTCGATGACCCACTCGCCGTGGAGCCGATTAATTAATTCCGTACCGAGATGAATTTGCGCAACGAATTCGAAACGCCTTGTTTGCTTCACCGCGATTGCCTGCTTCGCGTTGTGTGTTCGTTAAACTCCCCCAGGCAATTTTCCGATATGCTATATATGCATGCGGCTCGTGCCCCACTATTCCAAATTCCAAACGTTGCCGATTTATGACGAAGCCCGAACTTCGTGTGGATCGATTCAGTTTTTTTGTTATTCTAACCAACAATTACGCGCCCATCTCATGTTTTGTCTTAAAAAAAACGTGAAAACTGTCGCGTGTACTTACGAACTTGTTCGGACGGCGTCGGTCACGTGACTGAGGGTTTGTGATGCCTCCCAAGGTCGCCTGTCTCGAGATCCTTATGCAGAGGTCAACTTCCTGCTGTGCCTGTTGAAATTCCGCAAACACTGCATGCGCGTTTGTCGTTTCGATGAAGCAAAACACAAAAACCTCGGCCTGCTGCGAACAAGGACTGTCAAGGTCGTCGCGGACGCTCCGGAGCTTTGAGCGCAAAACAAAAATTCTTTACGACTGGCAACCAAAACACTTCGCGAGGATATCGATCAACCGTACGCGACACATTTTCCAACACCGTGCGTTATTCTCGGCAACAGAGTCTCTTACGAACGAACTCGCGAACTTTTATATCACTCGGACGAATATAAATAATAAACAAACGGAATTTGCGTCACCCCTGGACAGCACAAAAGCGCGGGCAAACTTTCCGAAACTTGCGAGCGCGAGCGTCGTAGATCGAGTTCTGTTCTGCGCATGCGCGGTACTAGTGGCGGAACTGCGAACTAATACGCAATGGGTATCGCGCGCTGCTCGGTCGGTAAGTGACCGACACCCTGACCATCGTGGCTGGGCTCTGGAAAAACAGAAACATGCGAGCAGCAAACAGATAATTTGTAATTCAATCCAGTGCCGACGAGCATTTCTCGAAGATTTGCCACCGGTGGCGCGTTTTTAATAACAAAGAGAGAATTTTTTGAATATCGTGGCTACAATGATTTTTTGCAAACTTTTTTTTCTTTATTTTGACGGGATTGGTGCTCAACTTGACATTTGTGGGATGAGCTCATGCCACAAGCTTTATTGAATAACTTGTTCATCATTTTAGTTGCATGTTCTGGAATGTTCCGTAGTTTTTTTTCAAAGACGCGAGGATTTTCGATTTCAGAGTCAGTAGCTGGTCGATATTTGACAAAGCAACTGGATCGTCCTTTGCCTGCTGCTGTTTCAGCATTTTCGTAGAACGCCGCGCACAGTAGTCGCGTGTGTCATTTGTCATTACGACAATTTTAATTATACACATCGCCACACACACACGGATGTAGATATATATATATTGGATTTTCTAACCTCTTTACGCGGCGGCAACCCTGACTATCATTCTAGTGAAATTTATTTTCAAAATGGCAGCTACGAGAAGGTTGCAGAAGGTAAATCCAAGTTTAAGTCGTAATTGATAGCGAAAAGTTAGTTGCTTGTGACAAAGAAGTGAGAATAATAAAATACAGAAATGAGAAGAATCTCAACGATCCGAAAAGTCGTTGGTTTATTGTTGCTTCGTTGTGCATCGAGCACGTTACATATAACCACGAAATGTCGACTTTTCTCCAAGCATTTTGATCCTCAATATTTCTATTTATATTCGATCCAAAGACGAAAAGCTTTTCACTCAATAATTCCACGAGTTTTTCACCATCGTGGCACAATCTTCCGGGCTAAAAATCGCGGGAAAATGAGTTTTACTTTTTTCTCCAGGAACTGGGTGACCTTCGGGTTTCAGCCATGAAAAATTTCACAAATATCCAAGTAGACGATTCCAATATCCTCAATTGGCAAGGTCTCATATTACCGGTAAGTAAAAATGTTCGCAATCCTCCAAAAAATCGATTCCAACCAAAACAAAAAATCCTCCTTTACATTTTGTCGTCTCCCCTTTGACGAAAAGTCGTTTCTTTCAAATTCTTCTACTTTTTCCCTCGTTTACGCCTCTCAGGACAGTCCGCCGTACAACAAAGGCGCATTCCGCATCGAGATCAACTTTCCAGCAGAATATCCTTTCAAACCGCCGCGAATAACTTTCAAGACAAAAATATATCATCCGAACGTCGACGAGAAGGGCCAAGTTTGCTTGCCGATAATAAGCGCGGAGAATTGGAAACCGGCTACAAAAACTGATCAAGGTTTGTGGTTTTTACTTTTTTCCTTTTTTCTGGCATTCTCGAGGCTGGAACGAGCGAATAAAAAATTTAGACCCATGGAGTACGCACTCGGGTCAAATTGACCCGACAATTTTTTTTTTCACCAATGGATTGGAATTCCACAGCGCCGAACGTTTTGCCATGTAATTTTGGTTTTCGTTGAAAAATGAACGAGAAAACGCCTCGGGTCAATTTGACCCGAACAATTTTTTTTTTACCGATTTTCGTTTTTGTTGGGAAATGAATGAGATTATGGAAGGGTCAATTTGACCCGACACGCACTTGTATTGACGAGTTGGATTGTTCGCAGTGATCCAAGCTTTGATAGCTCTGGTGAACGATCCGGAACCGGAGCATCCGCTGCGGGCAGATCTTGCGGAAGAATTTTTAAAAGACAGGAAAAAGTATCTGAAGAATGCGGAGGAGTTTACAAAAAAACATGCGGAAAAGAGGCGAGAGACATCGTCCACGGAATAACGTTGATTAGCTGTAACTCACCGAGATGCCTAACAACCGCCCGTCGACTTGATTCATAAGACGCAAGAGAAAAACGCAAGAAACTTGTCCCGTGCCGATTTGATCTGGAATCAGGCAGATAGGAAGGGGGAGAGAGCGAGCGAGGGAAAAGGTAGATAGAGATAGAGCGAAAGATCCCTGTGTACAGTATTGGTTGATCGACGATGAGAACATGCAAATTATAATATTTATATAAGACAACAACAACAACAAAAGCAATGAGAAGGAGCAAAGGGAAAAAGTAAAAGGAAAGGATGAAAATAATGATAAACACTTAAGATTATCGTTAATTAAAATAAATAATTGTACAATATTAATGGAGTGTGCACGTCTCGGTCCATATTCACACCATCTATCCAAGACACGTACAAATCTCGTACGTGTTTCGTTGTATCTTCGTTAGATTAACGATCCAACGATTGGTCGAATATTCGTCATTTAAATAAGTAGAATTTCGAGAATAATGTTTCGTTACTTGGCATAGACTCCACGTATAATCGTACGATTAATAAATGTGCTTGAATTTTTTAACAATTTAAAAAATAACGAAATATCGTCCAAGAGACAAAAAAAGGGATTCGACACCGTTGGGTTGATCGTAAAAATTTTCTGTTGAGTTTAGCGCATTTAACTTTTTCATCTCGCGGTTTCTCGTTGTCGGTTGCTCCCGTTTTTGATCAACGCTGTTGGTGTTTTCTTGGAGAATAAAAATGATGCGATTTGCAGGAAAATAATAAACAACGCGTGTGCCAAAATAATCGGATAATTGTCGAAATTTCCTTGTTAACTTTAGAGCTCGAGTTTTCTTTGGCGTTCAATGATCTCAGTAGTTAAAACAAACAAACCGTCAACGTGATCCGTGTCTTTGTACGTTAGAGCTACGCCCTCCCTCCCTTCTCATTAAATTCGAGTGCCAAATGTAGAAATGATTATTGGCAAATCGAATCTCCAGACAACAAGACAAAAAAACTTGAATTTTCATCGACTATTATTCAAATTAGTGGATTATATGTATATATAATCAACAAATGAAAGAAATATCGTCTAAAAGATGTAGCTTTGCTTTCACTGCGTTCCAGGATCATGGATTGAACAAGAATAAAAAATAAAGTTGCATTTTGTGCAATGGCATTCACCGATTTATTTAATTTCGCACTAAGAAAATCGTAGGCTTAGAAAAATATGAAAAATTATAAATTCGTATCAAACCAAAGGAACTTTCTCGAAAATTTCTTTTTTTCACGACCCGTATGAGCGAAATTTGTAAAAAATTTCGATTTTTTGATAATTTATGCAAGACTGTACGATTTGGAAAGAAAAAACGTACCGGCGAAAAATACTGAGGGGAATTTCGAGCAAGAAACGTAGCGGACAATTCTGCGGCTCATTTTATCGAGTCCATGAGATTTTCCCATGAAAATTTATCGCGCCCGGGCACTAATTCGACCACGTCGTTTTCCATCACTTCAAAAAGTCTCCGGAACGGTGTGTACTGCGTTAACGAAGATTTGTCGCCGATTATGATGAGTTTGTGTTTGGCTCGAGTCACTGCAACGTTCAGACGCCGACTGTCCTCGAGGATGGAGAATTCCTGCACAAAAAGTTGAACGGTTCGTGTTAAATTTGGGAATTTCGTGGAAAAATCTTTTTTTTTCCGTCGTTTTTATTTCGTACCCTCGATTCGTTGCATTTTTCGGCGGCGCTCCGAGTGCACGAGAACAAAATCACCTCTTTGTCTCGTCCTTGGTACTGGTCCACGGTGTTCACCTCGATTCCGTCGCTCAGTCTTCGCAAAAGTTCAACTTGGGCCCTGAACGGGCAAATTATTCCGATGGCAGAAGCCTTGACGCCTCCCTGTCCAAAAAAAAAAGAATTTCTCGATATTTTTCGTCGCTTCATTTCCCTCGGAAATTCCCACGCAATTCACTATTTTTTCTCGGCTATTTTTCACCTTTCGCAGCACAGCGACCAGACGCAATATTATCGCTGCCTCGAAAACGTTGGAAACCAATTTTTCGTCTTCTCTGCACTCGGCTATGGGGTTCGCGACTTTGAGCGAGTGAGTCTCGCCCGTATCGAGCAGAACAGCCGAATCTTCGACGTACAACGACAACGCTTTCGACATCCATGGCTCGCATGACTCCAGAACCTGAGAATCAAATTTCGCTTCGAAAAATCGATTTTTTTCTTCCCTGAGGGATGCAAATTTCATTCCATCGTCGTATTTTTATAGTCCAAAAATGCAAACTTGTGAGAACACAAAAAAAGTTCAAGGGGTCAAAATGACCCAGTGTGTCAAGGAGGGAGTTGAATGTGAATTTTTTCGTTGATAAAAAGCAAAGAAAAGTCTGAAACGTACCATGGGGTCCATGACCTTGAGCGTGGCATCGGCAATTCGGGAATTTGCTGCTTCCATGCAACCATCGTAAGTCAAAACATTGGCGATTGCCATAATTCGTCGATTCATTCGGTACTGTAACTTCAAGGTCACTGTATTGTTCTCGCTGTCCAATCGAGCGAACAGCGACTCGTCCATGCCCATTTTTCTACAGCGAGAAAAGATTTGCAATTTTTTAAATCTCTGTTTATTGAAGCAGGGATTTGGGAAAATTGTGGGCTCACCTCGCTTCATCGCTTCGAATTATCGGTGGCAATTGCTCGGGGTCACCGACCAGTACGAACTTGGAAGCGCTGAATATTGCCCTCAAGGTCGTTGGTTGCAATACTTGAGTGCTTTCGTCGATCAAGCACACGTCGAATATTCGTCTGGCCACGTGGCTGTGAGTCGATCCTAAGCAAGTCACTCCAACGACTTTCTGCAAGGAAAAGCAAACGGAAACGATCAGCGTTCGACCGGAATTCGGGATTTGGCTGCGCCGAAGTGTTTTTATTGAAAATCTTGATTTTTAAAACGTTTTATTTCGAAACAAAACAAATTCAACGACTTGGCAACTGTGGAACCTCAAAGTAGAATCAATGGAGAGTTTTCCAGAATTTTTTCCAATTTTTTCTCTCAAAATACGTGAGATTCAAGGGGCAGGACAAAAAGGACCGGGCGTGCCATAAAAAATCGTCTGATCTGCTGTAAATTTGGTTACCTTGCTCGCGTAGACTGCCTCCAAGCTTTCGGGCGTGGTGCATTCAGCAGTGAGTGTATTTTCCGATTTGTGCATCAGCGAAGTGTTGATCCGTGAATCGGAACCAAGTCGCAAAAAGTCAACGCCATTTTTATCGAGTTTGAGTAAAATGTTGTCAACGGCGCTGTGAGTGTGAGAAGTGACCAAAACGGACTGTCCCATTTTCACGAGCAATTGGATGAGAGCAACGAGGGTCTGCGTTTTCCCAGTCCCCGGCATTCCTTTGATCAGGACGTAATCGTTGGCCGAGATAACTGACAATATCGCTTTTCTCTGGTACTCGTTTAAATTGTACAACAACGGAGCGCCCATTTGCACCAAGCTTTCCGGCAGTTTTTTCGCGAACGTTGCTGGCTTTCTGTCGATTATGATGCTCCGCAACTTATTCGTGATCTCATTGTTGTTCAGCAGGCAAGCGACATTCGATAAATTTCGCGTCGATGCTCCCGTGCTCGGATATTTGTCCAGATGAAAAGTTGCCGTTGGATTCTGCCTCACAACGTCTCTGCAAAAATCATCGTCCCAATTATCGAGTCAAACGCTGCAGGGACGACGCGAACAAGTGCCAAATTTTCGAAATTTGCATTTGATGAAAAATTATCCATCAAAATAAACAATAAATAAAAAAATTAGGAACAAAAATGAATAAATAAATAACAAAAATAACAAAAAGTGAAAACGGATAAATAAACAATAATAATATAATTTTATAAATAAATAGATAAATAAATAAATAATGTCCATAAAAAAAAACAATAAATAAAAAAATTAAGAATAAATAACAAAAATAATAAAAATTGAAAACGGATGAATAAAAAATAATAATAATAATATTTTATAAATAAATAAATAAATGAATAAACAACATCCATCAAAATAAACAATAAATGAAAAAATTAAGAATGAAAATGAATAAATAAATGACAAAAATAATAAAAATTGAAAACGGATAAATATTTGATAATTAAATAAAAATGAATAAATAAACAATAATAATAATATCTGATAAATAAATAATAAAATTAATAACAATTCGTAAATAATAGGAAGAAAAATGAATAAACAAATAATAATAATAATGAGAAAATTTGATAAATGGAAAATTGATGGATTAAAATTGAATTAAATGAAAAAAATTCTCTTCCGGCTTAAAGAGTACAGAGTAAAGATTGACCAGGAATTTTTTGGAATTTTTTTCAAGAATTCGGGTGCTTGAAACAGGTTCAAGGATCGAGGATAAAATTGCACGATGATTAATAGTGGAAAAACTACCTGTCCAAGAGCACATCGATAGCATGTTTGCTTTTTTCCTGTACATATCCAGCGGACACGTTCAATCTCGTATTCGTACTGACGAGAACGTATTCGCCTTCCACGAAAGGTGCGTCGTTTAAATCGCTGACTGCGTGTTCTTCGTCGTGATTTTTCCGGACGAAAGTGTGCAAATATCCGCGACCCTGTTCCAAGGCGTCTCCGCAAACTTCCAAGTTGCAAATGCACGTGCCTTTGTTTTCTCTGAGTGAAAATGAAAGGATTTTGGCATTTGTTTCTAATTGATTCGCAGGGAACGGGGATTTTATGTCGATTCGCGAAATTTTCTCACCGTTTCGGAGGCTCCAGTATCCAAATGTTTTTTAATGCTCCAAGATTGGAATTGGAGGGTTCGTCCAGTCGCAGCATCGTTATCCAATTCATAACGTACTCGATGTGCTGCGGTTCTAAATGATTGATCGTCTCGTTGGCTATGGTTTTGAGGGCATGGGATTCCGGAAGTTGAAGGTTTCGGTCCCGTTCGGCATGCAGAGAGCAGATCGTGTTATAAGGACATTTAATGCAGGCGTTACGAAAATTAATTGGTTCTGGCAAATCCATCTGTTTCACCCTTGTTTCTTTGTCCTCGTTCTCTGTTTCGAGCGACTCGTATTCTGGAGCTTTTGAGAGAAACTCCACCAACGTGTTTCTCAAGATAATCAGATCTCGCTCCTCGCAATGATTGCTCTGAATTTCCTGCATCACATTTTCCCTGCAGGCGAAAATTCCAGTGAAAATTCACGAATTTTCAAAAAATCCTTTTTTCCACAAAACCCCCGAGTTACCTGATGTAAAGCAACAGCCCGGCGTCCACTTTTTGCCCCAGCAATTTCAACATCATGCAATAAAGAATCAACTGGCCTCGATGTTCGTTGGAAAACGATGCTCTTCCGGTCTTTATCTCCAGCGGCATTATCTTTCGATGCACGTTGACCTTCACCTCGACCGTCGCATCGATTTTTCCCTTGATTCCCAGCTCCGGGAGCCAAATGTTTTCCTCGATCTCTCGCACGTGCACAATCTTCCCTTTGAAATCCATTTCGTTT
The DNA here is from genome assembly GCA_037043255.1 of Diadegma fenestrale. NCBI lineage: Eukaryota > Metazoa > Arthropoda > Insecta > Hymenoptera > Ichneumonidae > Diadegma > Diadegma fenestrale. Next base: position 3,995,517 of record CM073312.1, read on the forward strand.
CTTTCCTTCTCAGTACCTGCGGAGAAAAAGTGACGACTCTGAGATTTCCATCCTTGGAATTAAAAAAATAAAAAATACTTTTTTATTTATTGATTTTCGTGAATCATGAAAATTTTTCGTGTCGATATGAATTTGTTGGATTTCGAGAATCATGAAAGTTTTCGTGTTGATTTGAATTGAATGAATTTTAAAAATCATGGTAATTTCTCGTGTCGATTCAGCTTTTGGGTCGCAAGAGGCGATCCAGAGCAAATTTCGATAATAATTATGAGCTGGTGAAAAAAAAACAGAATTTTGCTGCATTCCAACAAATGCAACTTCAACATTATAAAAAAAGTCCTCGATCCTTATGAGGCTGAAGTTCGCAACGTTGGAATGCAACGAAAAATACTGATTTTTATTGATAATTTCTTGAATTTTATAAAAAATTGAAATTTTTCGAGTTTATATACTTGTTGGGCCGGAAAAGTCGATTGTTTTATAATTTTCATAACATTGTACATTTTTATAAAGAGTTTTGCTACAAAATAAATGAATTTCGTTGCATTGCAACGATGCAAACTTCAAGGTCATTCGATCCTTCTAGCTCGATCAAATTTGAGTCCGTGATGCTAAAAATTCTCACCTGTGATGTAAATTTTCACAAAATCCCTGATTTTTGGGACAAATATTTCCATCTGTTCTCTGCATTTCTTCAGAGACAAGCCCGCCTCGTAAAGCATCCGAACAGTTCGTCTAGTATTCAAAATATCGTCCACGACTTTCTGAATTTCACTGGTCAACGTAATTTTCTTTGACAAAACCTGAAAAAACGTTTTGTCGTAAATTTTAATCTCGAAATTCGTGCAGGCTCGAAAAAACCAAATTGCGATATCGCAAAATCCAGCGAATCATGGAAAATTCTTACGGTTTGCAGAACTTCGTGCGTCAAAGTTCCCACGGTCATTCCACAGTCGTCAATTTCGAGATTCGGCAAAGAATCCAGGCCACGAAAATATTCCGCCAGGATCGACCGACGGGAACAAAAATATCCGGCCACTACGGTCGTGCCGGACATCAGGAAATACGGCTTTACGACAAGGAAACCAGCCGCGTTGTCGATCGTCCAATTGTGCGAGTTTTTCTTTGCTTTTATCGAGACAATGTCGTTTTCCTTGACCTCCGTATCTTTCCTAATGACAAAATGACCTTGTGAGTAAATTTCAAGGTCATGGGGTCGAATTGGATTGAAATTTTCATCGAGGCGCGTTTTACCAAAAGCCGGAACAGAGCACGGTCGCGGTAGTCTGTTCTACGGAGTCTTTGACGACTAATTTCGTGTGCCGTTTTTCTCTCTCGACCTTGATGACCTTGCATCGTCGAAATTCTTCCAAATCAATGGCTTTAGTGTCGTCTTGAAAATCCTCGTCGAAGAAATCGTCAATTTGACTGTCAAATTCCAATTCTACGCCGAGAGCCGAATCCTGGCTGGCAACTCCGTTCGCGATGTTTTTAACTAGATTTTTATGGCTTTTTGCAAGTTTATGGTTTTCAAGGTCAGTTTTTTTTGTATTTGAAGAGTCGATGTCAGAAAAATCTGCCATTAAATCGTTCAGTAAGGCGCTGTCGTTCTCGAGCTCGAAATTCTCACTGCATTTGCCATTTTTTTCGGGATTTGTCCCAGTTTTCTCGGCCGTTGCTTGCGAAACTGAATTCTCATTATTTTCAACATTGTTGCTGAATTTTAAGGTTTTTTTTCGTACACTTCGCAACGTTTGAGGAGTTTGATTTTCTGGACTTTCCTCTCGATCTCTTTTGGCCGGGTGACTATTTTTTTCGGGATTATTCACTGTGCCTTCGTCCGGCTGCAGAAAAGAGATTTTTGTTCTTGAATATTGAGAGAATCGTGAATGAAAAATCGAGCCAAAATACTTCGTGATTGGTTGTCTGAATTGAATGAACATTTATCGAGCGTCAATTCGTTTTTTTTGTCGATTTCCGGACGAAAACCACGTGAGTTTTGCTTATGAGAAGATTTGGTCGTGATTATTGCGAATTCGGATTGTTGTCACTGTTTTTGTGTACAAACTGAATTGTTGTTTTTTGCAAATCATCGATAGAAACATTTTTCTCTTATGGGTTTATTGCCGGGTCAGTAATTACCTGTTTTTGCGGATCCCCATTCATTACGAACGATTACGATAATCGTTCAACAATTTTGTTTCGTACAGTGCGTCGCGATTCGAAAATCAAACTGACAGGTCGTGCAGCACGAGAAGACAAACCGAACAGATGAAAAAAAAAAACTGATTCGGTTATTTGTCGATAAAAGAGATCGCGCGACTTTATTTACCAGGCGAGCGAGAAACGTGAGGCAGCGCCATCGTCGAATTCTCGAGACTGCGTGACAGTTTTTTAATAATTCGGAGAGAAAATCAGCTGCTTGGGCAATTCTCTTATAGAGTGCTGCATTCAATGGTTCAGTTCAGAATCAGAGTGTGCATTGTCGTTCGTGACGAGAGAAACTTTACGTAAGCAGCTAGTGCCTAAAATACGAAAAAATAGTGTCGGTTTTCGTGACAATTTTCATCCTCATTAATAACAAGTTGTTGCTAATTTAGAAGGTGAACAAAATGGGTTTCCAACGCATGGTGTACGACGCGGTTTTCAAACGCACTTCTACATTCGTCATCACCATGGTCGGTGTCGGTTTCATCTTCGAGAGGGGCTTCGATGTAATCGCGAATAATATCTTCGACAATATTAATAAAGGAGTAAGTAATTCGTTTCCAACAACGTAAAACTTTATTTTCCACGACCGGGAACAAATTTGTTCTTTTTTGTGTACGCAAAATCGTAAAAATTCCGATAAAAATACGAAACAATTGTCAAATCCAAAAAACACCCAAACAAGGCGAAAATCTTTCGTAATTTTCCAGAGAATCTGAATCCACATTTCTACTCACATTTACATTTTGATTGATGGATTTCTGATCGAGTTTTTCGTCTAATTGTTGCAAAAAACTTGAAATTGTTTTTGTCTCGATTAAAAGTTTCTCTGCAAACAAACGAAAACGATGGGAAACTCATTTGTTGTTTTGTGTTGTTGTTACAGAGACAGTGGAAAGATATCAAGCACAAGTATGAAAAAGATGCGGAATAAACAAGCACTTGGATCATGCGCTACTAGGAAAATGTTAACGGCAATACAATCACGCTGTTTGCCAATTAATTTATCTTTACTCGTGTAAATAAAAACTGCTTCTGATCCTTGGAAGTAGATAATTGGAGTCTCTTCATTAATCACCCGTTCTCAAATTCCAACACAAAAAATCAAGAAACGGTTCAAGCGTCTCTTTTGAATCGTTGAAAAACAACGAAAAATATTTTTTTTGTTCATCATTTTGATAATTGATGCAGTTTTTTCAAATTTTTATGGTAAATTTGGTTTTTTAATGGCAAAGAATGCTGCTGCACTGTTTTTGACAAATTCCGAATGAAAATTTTGTGCTCTGCTTTCAAAAATGATGAGTTTTCGTTGCATTTCAATAAGGGGAACTTCGACATCGTTTTCGTATAATTTTCAAGTTTGCATCGTTGAAAAACAACGAAAAATATATTTTTTATTTATCATTTTGATAATTGATGCACTTTTTTCAATTTTTTTTCGTAAATTCGATTTTTTAATGGCAAAGAATGCTGCTCCACTGTTTTTGACAAATTCTTCATAAAAATTTTGTGCTCTGCTTCCAAAAATGATGAGTTTTCGATGCATTTCAATGAGGGGAACTTCAACATCGTTTTCCTATAATTTTCACGTTCGTATCGTTGAAAAACACCGGAAAATATATTTTTTATTCATTATTTTGATAATTGATGCACTTTTTCAATTTTTTTCGTAAATTCGGTTTTTTAATGGCAAAGAAGGCTGCTCCACTGTTTTTGATGAATTCTTCATGAAAATTTTGTGCTCTGCTTTAAAAAATAATGAGTTTTCGTTGCATTTCAATGAGGGGAACTTCAACATCGTTTTCGTATAATTTTCACGTTTGTGTTGTTGAAAAACACCGAAAAATATATTTTTTATTCATCATATTGATAATTGATGCACTTTTTTCAATTTTTTTCGTAAATTCGGTTTCTTAATGGCAAAGAAGGCTGCTCCACTTTTTTTGACAAATTCTGTACGATAATTTTGTGATCTGCTTCAAAAAATAATGAGTTTTCGTTGCACTTTGCAAGCTTGAACGACGTGATTATTTTTTGGTTGTAAAATTCGGGGGCAATTTCATTTTTCTCGAAAATTGACGTAGTTCCTGGAACGGGGAAAAATCTCTTGAAAATTTGATTTATTTATTGGGTCTGGTCAGGATTTCAGGAAATATTGAGAGAAAAAAATGGACAAATTTTCTGGATAACAATAAATATAATATTTATATCGAATACATAACTTTGCTTAATTTCCAAGTCATAAAAATATAATACAATTTAAAATACAGGAATAAAATATTCGCATTTAGACGAGGATAATTATTTTGCTATGAAGCAAATAGAAGGAAGACCTAAAAGAAAAAGATTTCAACGTCTTATAATCATATTCCTAACGCGTGAAAATAATATTTTAAAATACATAGAGCTCGAGGGGAGAATTTTAAAATTCTATCAGATATTCGTACGACATTATTTGAAATTCTATTTTTGATTAATTTTTCATTAATCTATCTGCGAGGAATATAGTCGGTGAATCTTTCGGTAAAATAATTTTGTGCAAGTTCAACGCAGTTGGGTCATCGCAAAGTTTCTAATTCTTCGTTATACCCTTTTGTTTTTTTTACTGCCATTTCTGAAGAGGGAGGAATTACTTTCATCGGGACGTGATAGTTTTTTTTTCTAAGATCTAAACATCGCTGCAGATTTTGTTTTTTATCGTAGGTTGTGCGGCTCTCTTTTTCTAACATTTTTTTTCTTATTCTCCTGGAAAAATAGTGCGGTGCAGGAAATAGTGATTATGTTACGATTGCACAAATGATTTTTTCTCCTGCTCGTCATTCTCTTCGTCGATCGGCGCTGGATCGAAAATCTTCAAATCTCTAGCAATTTTTTCCTTTTTTTTGCATTCTTTCCTTGAGTTTCGACCCATACAATTGTTTATAAAAATAAATATAGTTCGTAATCTAGTAAACGTGTCGATAAAGTCTTTTCTTTTTTGTATATCAAGAAATTTCATTTCTTGGCCATTTTCATCGATTCTCACGATCCGGAAGGAAAATTTGAGTGGGAAAGGAAAATTTTTCTCGTGAAATCGCGAATTTTTCTGTTTTTTTTTCTTTCTAAGGATTTTTGAGGGAAAAATTGCGAATTTGGATCGTTGAGTGAGAATCGACGAATGCACCATTCACTGTACGAAGAATAACTTGGACGTTACTCCAATAAATTCACACATGCGATCGTATACTTTGTCCAAACGTCAACAATGATAGTTTTGTTTTTTTTCTTCCCGCCATATCCTTATGAATAAATTCAAGTAACAACGATTAATTGAAAAAGTTCTAAAACAAAGATTGTGAATTTTCATTGAAAAAAAAGAAATTCTGTTGCTCGTTTCGTTTCTTCGCGGTTTGTGCCAACTTCGTGCTGCGGATGAACAAGAAAAAGTCTGAAGAAACGATCGATGGCACTTTGCCTCGGACTCGCTACACAGCTTTTGCCACTAAATCCTCTTTCCTGACGATTCGGTTAGACCGCGTCGTTTATCGTAAAATAACACGTAGAGACATCGATTTGTCAGGATTTAACATCAAGTTTATCGGATTTTAAAATATCGTGCTAAATTCTTTAAAGCTCTAAAAAAAGGAATCCAGAGACGATTTTAAAGTTTGCATCGTTGAAATGCAACGAAAACTCATTATTTTTGAAAGCAGAGCACAAAATTTTCATTCAGTATTTGTCAAAAATAGTGAAACAGCTTTCTTTGCTATCCAAAAACCGAATTTACTGAAAAAAATTGAAAAAAGTACATCAATTATCAAAATAATGGACAAACAATGAATTTCTCGTTGTATTTCAACGATGCAAACTTCAGTATCACACGAAAACGATGTTGAAGTTTGCCTCGTTGAAATGCAACGAAAACTCATTATTTTTTCAATCAGAGCACAAAATTTTCATTCAGTATCTGTCAAAAATTGTGCAACAGCCTTCTTTGCCTTTTGAAAACCAAATTTACTAAAAAAAAAATTGTAAAAAGTGCATTAATTATCAAAATAATGAATAAAAAATGAATTTCTCGTTGTATTTCAGCGATGCAAACTTCGGTATCACACGAAAACGATGTTGAAGTTTACCTCGCTGAAATGCAACGAAAACTCATTGTTTTTTAAATGAGGGCACAAAATTTTCATTCAGTATTTGTCAAAAATAGTGCAACAGCCTTTTTTGCCACCCAAAAACCGAATTTACTAAAAAAAATTGTAAAAAGTGCATTAATTATCAAAATAATGAATAAAAAATGTATTTTTCTTTGTATTTCAACGATGTGGAAACTTCGCTATAATATCCAGAGAGTATAAACGAATATTGGATAAAATGCTAGTGTACGAATTGTTCTGTGCATAAAATAGCAATACATACTCGCGAAGCTTATTATTTGGGCGTTGAACGCGAATGAAGGAATTAGTTGAGTGGAATGTTGAATTGTTCGTAAGCGGACGTGTCTCGAACTTGTTAAAATTTGGCTGACGAATACGTATTGAGGATTTACAGTCGACGATTGTCGCTCGTTGGACCGACCGACGTACATTAATCGCTTGTTCTCATTAAATCTCCTATAATTTTCATTTTTGGCGAATGGTAGGTATATTTTGAATATACTCCAAAAACATTTGGTTGAGAAACCAAAAAAACTACGTTAAAACCTTTTTCCACTTAAACGTCATATATATACATTCATACATACAATTAATTTTCATCTTTTTCCTTTTTTCTCATAATACATTTCCGGTAGGTAATTAAACATTGAGGAATTTCTGGCAAAATCAGCCAACGTTGATTTTCTCTGAAAACTGAAAAAAATCTCATCGTCACTTCCGGAACTGAGAATTCTCGATCAATTGAATTTTCGAGTGATTTAATTTCCCAGGGAGGGAAAAACGTAATAAAATATCGATTGAATGAAAAAATCGAAGGAAAGTGTTGATTTTTGCCAGAAATAACTCGCACATATCTAAGAGGTCTGTGGAATCTCGTGTAAACTGTGATGTAGCGACACAGCCTTTAGACACACGCAATAATCTGTGATTTGCTTGTACGCTCTTTTCGCACTGTCTGAGTAAAACGATGCAGAGTCGCGAACGTTGCTCTCGACGTGTCTGGACACCAGATTTGATGGTGAAATCGCGCGAGGCTCTCGGGCGACAATAAAAAGTCTGGGGACTCGTTTTGTCGCGTATTTTTCGGTGGCGATTCGAGCCGTCAAATCTCTTCCTCTCTCTCTTTTTAAATATCTCTTTCGCTGTCTTTCTCTGCCAATATATAGCGAATCTCGTCTAAAACTATATTTCGAAAAATATATCTCAATCCAGACTCGCTCAACGTGTCAACTTTGCCGGAATGGATCAAGCAACGTGCAGCTTTCTGCGTTTCTCCCCCCCCCCCCCCCCTCGTTTCTCCGTTTCGTCAACGCAGCGCGGATAAAATTGATTTGTTAATCTTTAAAAAAATAAATACTTTTAAAACTATTTGAATATCTTATTGTACTCGGATAAAAGGCATTCGATGACTAAATTTTGTTGCATAAAGTCCAATGCCATGTTTGCGCTTTCCTCAGCGGGCCACATAAGTGTTGGTCCAAAAACTATCGCCAAATTCGGTATGTGCATGCGATTGAATTCTTGATACGACGTCACTCTGCAAACGGCCAAAGACAAAAACATAAAAACAACGTCAAAATCATGCACGAAAACCGCCTCGATGGCAATTTCCAGATTTCACTTTTCTGTCCTCACCTCAAAAGATGTTTCAGCAAAAATTGCAGAGTATCGTAATTCGGAGCTGGCAGCGCCTTCACTATTTCCCTGAAGCATTGAATCTTTGCCGAATTTTTCTTCAGCACTGAACACAAAAAAAAAACACAAAAAACACCATAAATTATCGAAATGAAATTTTACGGACTTTGGAAATTCCCTATAATCGAAAATCGTCCGTTTTCTCGCACCGAGACAATCAAAAACGAAAAAATACCTTAACGGGATAAAAACAGGCGATGACCTTCAAATTTTATTCCATAAATTTATATTTGACATTTGAAAATTTGAATTTTATATTGGAAATTTAAAAATTTGAATTTTGTTATTATGAAAATTAATTAATTAATTATAATTGTTTAATTATTGAATTAATTAATTATAATTGAATAATTTTTTAATTGATCAATTATAATTGGTTAATGATCTAATTAATTAATTACAATTAATTAATAATTGCTTAATAATTCATTATTATTTAATTAATTAGTTTGATTTATTAGTAATTAATTAAATAATTCTAATTAATTAATTAATTACTAATTAATAATTCATTTATTCATTCATGCTCCGTTTTTACTCTGTAACGGTAATTTTTGGGTTTTAATTCTGTCGCCGACAGTGCTCGACACAATTTCGTAAAAATCTCGTAAAACTGGTTAGAAAAAATGAGGAATTTGCTTACTGCTCGCGTTGACAGCCTCCTTGAAGAAGGTCGACGGTATAAGAGGTTCCTTCAATTCTCGAAAGAACAATTTTAAAGCACCCGCCAAAACGTGAACATCTTCTTCCTGTGCCAGCACGTCGAGTTTGTATTGATCAACCTGGAGCCTAATTTTTTGTATTTGGCTGAGGTTTCCACTGGCCCTGTACAGGCCATCAGTCTTCATATTTTCTTCATTGCTTTCCAAAACTTCGATGCAAGTTTTAACGAAGATTGGAACGCGCGGTGGGTCGGGAGGACAGACGTCGCTGAGATACGAGCCAAAAGCGGGCTCGTCTGTGCAAAAATTCACGATGAAAAAACGACGAAAATGACAATCAATAATAAAAAATTAACCATTGGTTGACGAACCTTTGTAAATGCCATTTTTCACCAACAATTCAACGGCCGGTCGTCTCAAGAAAAAACGTCGTAACTTCGCTTTTATTTTTGTCTGCCTCTCGGCCGCGCTGCCGCTCAAATCTTCCAACGAGTCGTCCAGTCTTTTCACTGTGCACGACATAAAAATTCGTTAATATCAAAATTCCAGTACAAAAAACAAAATGGACACAGCGAAAAAATGCAAATAAATCAGGAAAATTGAGTGTCGATGATGAAAATGACGAGTTCGCGTTTACGCACTTTTCATCGATCTTGATCGAGCGATTTTGGTTGATTTTTTGGTATCCTCTTGATGATTTATTTCTGTCGGTTGTTTGCCACCGCTCGTCTTCCTTATCTCGGTCGTCACTGGCAATGCCTTACCCTGGGATTTAAAGCTCGAGGGCTACGGAAACAATTAACGATTTTCAAACAATTTTCTCAACGCCATTTTGCATGGAATAGGCATCGAAATTTTGATTTTTCGGACGTGAAAAAATTATCGTCGTTTGGCTAAACGTTCAGAAAAGGCCAAAGGATTTTTTTCGATTTTTTTCAAGTTTTAAAAAACGAATCATCACGATATTGTTGTAAAATGAAAAAAAAAATTGGTTGGACTCAGGATCGTGGTTTTTTTCTTTATTTAAAAAAAAAACAGCGAGACTTACGAGTTTTCGTATCGCAGCGTGTATTTCTTGGAACCATTCCGTGGCGACGGCGGTATTGTCGCTTTGAACGAGTACCTGAAGCCCGAGAACGGTGCTGATCATGTAAACATTTTTTCGACTGCTTGCTCGTTCGCCAGGCTCGACCAGAGCTCCGTTCAAATCGACGGATATGTCGGGTTTTGCCATAGACGATTGTCCCGTTTTCTGGTATCAGGAAAAACCACATTTTTACAATTATTATCGTCATTTTACGACGTTAAAGTTTACGACGTTGGAAAGCAACGAAAAATTCATTTTTCGATCATTATTTCGATAATTAATGAATTTTTGGGAATTCTCGTTGGAAAGCAACGGAAAATTCATTTTTTGATCATGTTTTCGATAATTGATGCATTTTTGGGAACTTTTTTTTATTAAATTCGGTTTTTGAATGGCAGCGAAGGCTGTTTTACGATTTTTGACAAATACTGCATGGAATTTTGCTCTCTGCGTTAAAAATAATTTTAATTCAGGAGTTTATTGGGATAAGAAGAAAATTTGAATCGTACCATCATCGTGAACGTTTTTGAGTCTTTGAAAAACAACAAAAACAATTCCGTCAGCACGGCGTACGAAGTGCTCCAATTTTTTCGCAACTTTTTTCCATTTTCCGTGATTTTAGTGCGATTTATAACGCCCTCTTTGAGTACGAGCTGAAAAAATGGCTTCACAAATTAAATTCGTTGATTCGATTAAATTTTAAGATGATTTTTGTTTTTTTTATACAAATAATTAGTGTTTGCTAATTTTTGAGGTCGACTGCGAGTCGTTCTGGACACTAACCATGTTATTTCCATCGCATAAATGCGGCCAATCGCCACCAATCGGTGCCGTCTTCTTCGGAAGCAATTCTCGGCTGCCCATACTCTGATTAGGCTGCACGTTGCTTCTTGCACTTCCGGTTTCCTCTTTGTCGCTCGTCGATCTATCGAGATCGACTTTTTCCTTCTTTTCGTCCACGCTGTTGGAATGAGATTTTGCACTGCCCACCGGTGGCAATACCCACGAGGATTCGTTGCTGTTTTCTTCGAAAAAATATATTTTGCCCTCGGCATCGCTCGACGAGAACCACTGCGAAAAAATAAGCGAAAAATTCGAATTTAACATGGAGCAATTTTTCTCAGACTCTTGTCCCGGGAGTTTGCGTCAAAATCTGAATTTTTTGCCTCGTTGGGCGATGCCAACGCTTGATTTTCATTCGAAACCAAAAAATTTAATTTCCCCTCTAAATTGGAGCTTCGAAAAATAAAAAAAAATTGTAGAATCAAAACAATCAAGTTTGTCACGTTCGAATCAGTCGAAATTCAACGATTTTTGCACTTTTTTACACTTTTCAATATTTAATGAGAAAAAATGTTCGCATGGGCAAATTCGAACGTTCATAACTCGAAAACGGTTTGAGCTGCGGGGCTCCCGTTTTGCACAAACGTTAATCCCTACAATCTTTTCATTCTCTGAGAATTTAGTCGCAATTGCTAAAAAAAGAAACGAATTCTACGGCGTTTTGGAAATTTTCCAAAAAAGTCTGTCATCGCTCGAACTTTCGCAAATTTTAACATTTATTACTAATTATTTTTTTATGAATAGAGCATGATAACAGAAAAGTTGGTATTGAATTTGGAAAATATCGGTGAAGCGGTTCGAATTTTATGATTTTTCGGATTCAGCGAAATTCTGAGTTTTTCGAAAAATCGTAAATTTTAGGATTTATTACTAATTTTTTTTTTTTTCATAAATGGAGTATCTTGACAGGAATTTCAGTACCGAATTCCAAAAATATGCTAAAATTACGAGAATTAAAAAAAAAAAAAGAGTGCGTAGAGGAAAATTTGAGCGTCGCGTGTTAAATCTTGAGGAAGCAATTAGAAACTTTAAATTTGCAGCGTTTTTTTTCTCACCTGATCTTCGCATTCATCCTCGTCTAAATAATCGTCTAATAAAAATCGTTTCCAGGCAACAATGTCACTGGACGCAGAGCCCTTACGAGAGCGGAATTCGTGAATGAGCTCAATTTTGTCGATGACTTGGTTGAGATTCTGGGCAACGTCGCCCGCATGAAAATTCGACAGGCATTCGAAAGAATTATCGTTGGAATTGTGGCCCAACGAGGGAATTGAATTCTCGTTTGTATCACTGTCGTTCGAAGGATCAAAAATATTGAAAGTGTCGATTTCGAGGGGATTCAATCGATCGAAATTGGCGCACCATCGTAAATCGTTGATCATGTAATTTTTATTTGCAAGATCGAGATCGAAAAGATCGATAATTCCGTCGAAACGATCGAGACTGGAGGATTTTTTGTCGAGCCAAGAATTCATTTGGTCGAGGGAATCGGAGCTGTCGAATTGATCGATCCAGCGAAAAATCGGTTCGATATCTTCGTCGCTGGAGAGCTCGTCGCTCTGGAGATCGATTTCTTGGGCTTGGGTCCATCCGGAATCCTCGAGATTCGATGGAAGCGAAGAATCTTCGACTTGGCTGAGATTATCGTCGGAAAAATCGGTTCGCGATAAATCCACGTGATCGGGTTCGTGGTGGGAGGAATTTTGAGATTCTTGGAACGAAAAATGATCGCAACGAGCCAAGGCGCGATCGTCGTCGAGGCAAAAGACAAAATCGGGTAAAAATCGATCGTGATCCATGAAGAATTGCGAGTTTTTCGATCGCGACCGGAAGTGATGCCAAAAAATTGGCAAATCGTTCGCACGCGATGTGCAAATCGGCCAGTTTTTTTGGGGAGATTCCGATGAAACGAGCGATTGAGGCTGATGATAATTTTTATCTCCTTTCCAAGAATCTCGACCGTCCGATTGCGTCATCGAGTTGGTTCGTGCTGTCGCGTCTTCCGTTTGAGTGACTGGACTCTCGAGCTCCTGGCGATTCGTTTCCGCGCCAGAATCCGGTGAATCTCGGTCGCTCGTATCGGAAAGCGATTTTCTGTTAATTTCGTGATCGATATTGCGATCGAGACTGAAATTTTCGGCGATTTCGCTGCAGGAATCGTCGGATTCTTCGCTGCTGGACCAGCGGCACTTCCGGTCGGTTTGAGGGCCGCGATCGCTTGCAACGATCGACGGCAAACCGACGTCGTAGAGGTCGCAACTCGATCGAATTTCCTTGAGCCAATCGACCACCGGAAAATTCGTTTTCTGACCAATTTTTTCGAAACTACAAGCAATTTCTTTTTTCAATTGATCGGGCAGCCAATTGATACTCTCGGAGGGACTGTCGTTTCGCGGTTTTTCGGAAAGTCCGTCAGCCTCGTCGATCACCGAGTTTCGGGCGTTTCGGAAACACCCGATTAAACTTTTTTCCTCCATCACGCAACACTCGTCGTCCATCTCGCGGCTTGATCCTCTTATCGTTAAATAATTTCGTTCTCTCTATAAACTCTCAGAGCTCGACCACGACGAATCGCCCGCGACCGACCACATCCTGTGATTTCGAAATTGACACTTTTCTGACTAATCACGTTATTTATACGAATTTCGTTGCGTTTTCCCGCATCTAAATTATTTGGTTTATCGTTTATCGCGAGGAACGACGAAAAATTCATAAAAATGTCATTTCGTTATTCAAAATTATGTTTTTTATCGTTTATTATTTTTTTTTAAATTTTTTTATCACACTTTCGCGAGGATTGACGAAAAATTAATGCGAATTTCGTTGCATTTTTTTTTTTAAGTTTATTTTTGGTTTAATTTTATTGTTTTTTGTTTTTTTTGTTTTTCAACGAGTCACAAGTGGCTGGGCCGGCTGCAGCACGAGATCGCGTCGCCTCGATTTAACTTGCGCGCGTTTTCGTAGTCGATTGTGCAATGAAACGGACCCTTGAGTTTTTCAATGTGACGGATTAGGCCAATGACTCGGAGCATTCAGATTTTCTTGTTTTTTCTTTCTCGCTTCTTTCGCTTTATTCTTCTCTCGCCCTCCCCCCTCCCTCGTGATTCCCCTCTCTGGCCTCGTTACAAACTGAACGACGAAGACGACGACGACGACGACGACGACGTCGAGAGTACTACGAGCCGTGCCATCGCACATACCGACGACCACATCAGACTGCAGACTGAGAACTGAATGCCTCCACTCAGAACACAGTCACACATGTGATTCACGAGACAGCGACGCATTTTAGCTACCGCGTATTTGTATATACAAGGGGTCCTCTGTATCAGACTTGAGATTGATAGAATAGTTGCCCGCACTGAACAGCGATAAGGAAAAGCAAGAAAAAAACGTCGTTTTTCGCGGGAGCCATCGATCGAGAAATATAAACGAGTAAATAATAATTTTTTGTCGTTGGATTTCGTTTTTTTTCATTAAAAAACGATTTTCTGGCTAAAAAAAAAATGGAAAATGAAAATTCTTCGCTCGTGGTTTTGGCTGCATCGAAACCGAATCGGAATCGAATTTTGGAATCGTGGGAATTTTTGATTTCGCCTCTGAAAAGTGAGTTTTTGATTTCGTGCTCGGTGGAGAGAATTTTCTTGGGATTAAGCGATCGAAATTTAGTTTGGGAATTGTTTAATTGTCGTCGATCGAATGGCCAATCGTTGTGTCGTTGTTCGTTTATCCATGTGTCGGGAGTCATCGCGGAGAAGCTTAATTAACTCGGGTCAAACTCGATTCCACGAGCCAAGTCAACGGGGGGAGTCTTTCTCCTCGCTTCTCCTCGTCCCTTCTTTTTATCTCGTGTCTCACCCTGCAGCGGCACATGTGCTCGTCATTTCATCCAATTGCCACATGATGTCATGAGTGCGAGCCACTAATTACATCTCGGAAATGAACGGTGCCAGAAAAAATATACGCACGAAATAACATTAATTTATATTGTGTCAAATTTCCAGCGCTCGCTGCACGCGAGAATCTTGGAAAAATATACACTGCGGCTCCAAATGCAGGGGGGTCGATGAGGGAAGTAAATAAACATCGAAAAATGAGAAAAATCCAAAAGTACGGAGGAAGTTTGGAAATTTGCAAAAATTCGAGCAGTTTTTCGAAAAACTTGCATTTCCCAAGATTCGGAAAATTTTCAAATTTAACCACTCAACCAAAATTTTGTGAATTCAAACGATTTTTTAAAAAATTGCAAAAATTGCTAATAAATTCAAAAATTTACGATTTTTCGAAAAACTCAAATTTCCTCAAAATTCGAAAAATCTTCAAATTTAACCACTCAACCGATATTTTCTGAATTCAATCTATTTAAAAAAAAAAAATTGCAAAAATCCCTAATAAATCCAAAAATTCACGATTTTTCGAAAAACTCCGATTTTCGTACAATTCGGAAAATCTTCAAATTTAACCACTCAACCGATATTGTCTGAATTCAATCTATTGCAAAAAAAAATAGCAAAAATTCCTAATAAATCCAAAAATTTACGATTTTTCAAAAAACTTCGTTTTTCGTAAAATTCGAAAAATCTTAGAATTTAAATCAATCGACCGATCTTTTCTAAATTCGATACCAACCCTCCTATTACGATACAATATTTATATTAAAAAAATCAGTAAAAAATCCAAAAATTTACGATTTTTCGAAAAACTCCGATTTTCGTAAAATTCGAAAAATCATAAAATTTGAACCGTTCCACCAATATTTTCCGAATTCAATACCAACCTTCCTAATATGATACTCGATTAAAAAAAAAAAAATGTACGATTTTTCAAAAAACTTCGATTTTTTTTGAATTCGAAAAATCTTAAAATTTAAATCACTCAACCAATCTTTTCCAAATTCGATACCAACTCTCCTATCATGATACTATATTTATTATTATTATTATTATTTATATAAAAAATCAGTGATGAATCCAAAAATTTACGATTTTTCGAAAAACTCCGATTTTCGTAAAATTCGAAAAATCATAAAATTTGAACCGTTTCACCAATATTTTCCAAATTCAATACCAAACTTTCTGTCATGATGCTCTATTCATAGAAAAATAATGAGTAATAAATGTTAAAATTTGCGGAAGTTAGAGCGATGACAGACTTTGTTTGAAAATTTCAAAATTCCGTCGTATTTTTTTAGCAATTTCGGCCAAATTCTCAGATAATGGAGAGATTGTAGAGATTAACGTTTGTGCGGAACGGGAGCGCTGCAGCTCGAGTTGTAAACGTCTGAACTTTTTCTAGAAACGATTTTCCGAAGTTTTGGGACATTTAAAAATTCCAGCCTCACGAAGTTTTTTTTCTGGAAGCAAAAATGATAAAAAAGCGTGAAAATTCTGACCTTGTCGCCGTGTTCGTTGAGGAAGCAAATTTGTCCGATGTCCGAGTCGTAAATTTGTTTCCATCCTTGCGGCAAATCGATGGCACATTCGAAAGAGTCTTGGCTCGGAGTGGCGGTGATGGGACTGGGTTGGGAGGAGACGTCAAAGGTGGGAGTCGCTTCGGACTCGGAATGGAGTGCCTCGGAGCTGGCGTTGGAGCTGAGTATTTGATCGTCGGAGAGGCTTTCCCTGGTGGTTCTGGAGCGATCGTTGAAGTTGACGTTGGAGTGTGATTTCCTGGGGGATCTGAGGGAGGCTCGATCGTTGAGATTGTCGGCAGAGTTGGAGAGAAGTTCTTTGGATTGTAAACAATTGTCGGATCCGCTGTCGGAGGCGCAAAGGAGACTTTTGAATCTGACGGCTGTGCTGGACTCGATATTGACGTTGCGTTTTTCGAGGCTGGAGAAAATGGTCGAATCGGATTTGTTGGCCTGCCAACAATTTTCTTGGTCCATTTTGTCTTTGCTGGATTTTCTCGGCTCCGGAGTAATCGGAGGAGCATTTTTGTCGTGGTTTATTCTTGAAACGGGGGTCGAAGTTTGAATCGCCGGGATTTTCGTCCTCGGCAAAGGGACCGGTTTGTTTTTCGTAATTTTCGTCTGTTCGGCTCGCTGATTATCGTGATATTTAATTTCCATCGTTTCAAGGTCGCTCAAGCTACGGCTTCGTCTCTTGTAGGCCGAGGAGGTTGAATTTTCCATGACGGTTTCGAATCTTTCGACGAAATCGCATCCGCGAAAACGTCGATAACATTCCGGGATGGTGGCGCAATTGAAAGTCGAGCTTTTCTTTACCGTCGGTTTGTCGTGCTCGAGTCCAGGGCGTTTTTCGCGCTCTCTGTGTTTCGTTTCGTGTTTGGTCTTGAAGCTGCCTTTGTAGCGTAATTTTGGCTCGGAATCGCGGCCAGAAACGTCGAGTTCTCGACGGTCGAGCGAGTCGTCCGAGTGCGAAGTTTCCTCGTAGTTTTTGTCGGCATCCTGGGACGTCTTGCTGGTCCGTTTCGCCGGTAAAAATTGTATCTCACTCGCGAGTTTCTCCAGCGATGGCGTGAGTTTCAATTCGCTGTTTTGCTCCATCATTTTCAACTTCAATTTCGGTCGGATTTTCACTTTGTCCGGATTGAATTTGACGTTGGAGTAACAAGGCTCGTTGCCGGAGAGATTTGCCGAGGCGTGCGCCGGACTCGAACGTTTCTGATAATACGATTGCTTATCAGGCGATAAGGATCGATGTAGCGGAGAGCGCAGCGGCACGTCGAAGCCGGCAGAGTCGTTGAGTATATTCGCCTCGTTGTACTCGTCGAGAATTTTCGGAGACTTGGGAGATTTGAGAGGTTTCGGTGAAGCTGTCAGATCGTTATCGGTTTCCGTCAAGATTTTGTGAGCTTTGTGCGAATTTTCCGGTTGTTTGTTACGCGGGTCTTGGGGGAGTTCGTGATCCGGGGTCGTGGAGGTTGAGGAATTGATGGCGATTTTGCAGACGTTTCTCGCAGGAATTTCCGCTCCTTCGGTCGCACTCGATTCGCTTCTCATTCGGTTCATTTCGTGGATTTCTCGGGTGAGTTTTTCCAGAGGGTCAAAGTTCCCTTTGACCTCTGTACTCTTGAGCTGGAACGCTGGCTTTTTTGTCGTCGTGCCACGCTCTTTGCACATTTGCGTTAGTTCCGACATGAGCTCCTCGACCGCCCACGTGCGTCGCTTGTCGTTCAGGATCTTGTGGTCGCTCGTTCCCCCTTCGAACGTCGCGATTTTTCGCTCGGCGCTTCCCCCCGCGACCGTCATTTGTCGAGCGTAAATCGGTTTTGGACTTGTGCTCCGTTCGCCGCGTTTCGTTCCGCCCTCCACGTCCAAGGATCGGCTGTTCCTGCTCGAAGTTCGACTCTCCTGCGGCGATTCCTCGTGTATCGACAAATTGCTGCGTCTCTCGATTCTCGTTTCCTTCTCGATTTTGTCACTCGCTTCCCGCGAATCTCCACCGTCGCTGTCCACGTTGCTGCCCTCCGAATTCATCGATGTTGTTCGCAATCGACCTCCTAATTTTACGCCCAAATTACGACGGTCCAAAGAGCTCTCGAGCTCCCGGCGAAACGGATCTTGCAGCGCAGCCTCCATTCGGTATTGCAGACCCATGTTTTTCGGACTCGTGCTAAATCGGTTTGTATGCTTGCTCGGATTCTCCGGGTATTCGCCGCTGTCTCGTGATCGAGGACTCCCGTTCGTTCCGTCTGAAACGAAACGTTTGCATACAATTTTGTTTCTTTTTTTAAGAACATTTTACAGTCGGTGGAAAAAAAACTGTGCAGGATTTTATTATACTGAAGTTTGCATCGTTGAAATAAAACGAGAAAAATGTTTTTTGTTCATTATTTTGATAATTGATGCACTTTTTTGAATTATTTTGAGTAAATTCGGTTTTTGGATGGCAAAGAAGGCTGTTTCACTATTTTTGACAAACACTGGATGAAAATTTTGCGCTCTGCTTTAAAAAATAATGAGTTTCCGTTGCATTTCAACGAGGCAAACTTCAACATCGTTTTCGTGCGATACTGGAGTTTGCATCGTTGAAATAGACCAAAAAAATATATTTTTTATTCAGATTTTGATAATTAATGCAGTTTTTTCAATTTTTTGGAGTAAATTCGGTTTTTGAATGACAAAGAAGCCTGTTTCACAAATACTGAATGAAAATTTTGAGTCCTGCTTCACAAACGATCCAGTTTTCGTTTTTTTTTCGATAAAATGCTTGGAAAGCGAGAAGCAAAAAATTATTCACCGTCGTCTCGATCACTGAAATGTCCGGATCTGCGGTCGCGTTCCAACGACTTGGTCTTGGAGTCGCCGAGGCTGACTCTCAATCGACCTTTGGATGGGGGTTCTTCGTACTTGGGCGGGATTTCGCTCTCGTGGATTTTGGGAGGTTCAGATTTGACGTCGATCGCACTGGCCAGCCATTTCTTGACGTTTCGCATAGCGTTGGAGGATTCCTTAGGCATGCTTTTGTAACTGGGATCCTGCGGCGGTTCAAAAATGGAATCTCTCTCCTCCTCAGAATTCTTTCTCCCGGAGGAGCTCGAGTTTTTGGACAATTCGCGCACGTAAGACGCCGGCACGTAAAATGATCTTTGCTCCAAATTTCGCACGACCTGCCACCAGTCGGCGTTTGTTTTTTGCAGAAGATACAAACGCTCATTCTTTTTTATTATTATTTCACGGCCCTCCGCAGTTTTGTATTGAAAGTCGAACAGCACCTTCAGGCAAGAGTGCTCTTGCGACGTCGTTACGCTCATGTCAGCGCTCACTTACATTTTAACGCAAAAATGGGCTTGCTGAAACCAAAAGAGGGAAAAAAACGTCCAATTATCGTAAAAAAAACGATTTTGAGTTTGAATCGTCGATTATTTACGAGAATCAACGTGAATTTCGCGAGATAATTGAGTCGTCGGGGAATTTGCAGAAAAACTTGGAAAAGAACGAAAAATTCGAGCTCTCGGGTCGAAATTTCATGAGATTTCGTCGAAAACTGACATTTGGATTTTTCGCGGTGAATTTGGATGCTAAAAAGTTTTTATTTGCGTTATTTTTCGTATTTTTACGATTTTTCTCGGTAATTAGTGACTAATTAACGAAGTTCGTTGCGTTGAGAACGATTATTTTGATTTTTGAGCATTAATCAACGATTTAGTGGATTTTGAGAGGAGTGAAAAAAAGTTTTTCAATTTCATGTCAAATGGCGTGAATATCGACGATTTTCTACACGCCCGTAACACAGTTTCAACAGAAACATAATGCAAACGATGTCTGAGGGTTTAACACGGATTCACACTGAGGATTATTAAGGGGGACACGAGAGTATCGAAAACCTATAAGTATAAAAGGGAATCAATCGAAATATCCGACAGCTCGTAGTAACAACAAAACGAATCAAGGTCGAAGGCAAATTTCGTAACGATTGCGAGTAATTTTGACGATTGCACTTTGTCGTAATAATAACTGAGATTTATGGTTGTCCGGATTATTTACAAACATCGCGAAATACGAAAATAAGCGACGACGACAACATCGTCGAAACATATAACGTGCATTCTAGGTTATGACGTTTTTTTCGACTAATTTCTCGTGACGTAACTGTAGCGTGCAATTTACACATAAAACCAACGCAATCGATGCTTCGTAAGTTCTGAGCCTTTAAAACGAACGATTTAAGCGAATTCAATTATAATTACATGTGTCACTGAGCTGGCAAAAGTTCAAATTCGAGACGAGAATATTTTTGTTTTAGTATCGCCCATACGCGACTGACATATTTACGCGCAGGTGAAAAAAACTCGTAACGCGCATCTCTCCCGAACGAGCGCCGGAAACATCCGAACAAGGCCGAGTCTCTGTTTCGCAAGTCCGCCGTTTGTGGCTCTCGCTTCGCGCTACGAAAATAATAACAAAACTTTCGAACGTGCATTTTTTTGGCGAAAGTTTTGATCGATGTGAAAAGTGTACGAAATGTGTTGTGTGTTAGTAAAAAATCCACGACGATGCATCCTGCAATCGAGTTGTCCGGGGGCCGAGTTTTTTTTCTCAAAATCCTTTTATAATTCGGTCAGAACGTTTCCTAGTCCAGAGAATTTCGAGATCTCCAAAACGGTCGATTTGCATGAAATTTCGTCGTGGAATCGATTCCAATTTCGAGACGACAATTTTCCAACTTTCATTAACTTTTGACCAGTAAAAATCAGAAAAAAATGTTAAAAACTTCGAGTTTATCGTGGAAAACTTTTGCAAGTCCCGGACGATGTGTCAGTGTCGCAATTATTTCGAGGAAAGCTGTTGCTCGTTTTTGCAGGTTAAAAAGTGTGCAAATTGGTTCGAATTCTACGAGAAAATGTTCGTTTTACTTTGACGTGAAGTTTTATAAAATATTCGCAAGGTTCGAACTGAAATCTACACAATTCCGGGCATTTGTCATCGACCCGACAATTGCAAAGTGTCCGAAGAGCTGATAAGTCACGTGAGTAGTAAATTGTGTACAAAATCGTGGTCGATAAAGGTTTCTCGTTGAGGGAAACTGAAGCACGACAAGCGTCGACATTGGGGAAAAAACATAATTGGGGTCAGACACGATATTCGACAATAATTAGGTGTCATTAAATTCTTTATTATTGCGTTGGGATAAATTTTGTGATTGTCTTTTATTAATTAATGAAAAAAGTTTGAAAATTGATGGATTTTTTCCTCGCTCGACGCGTAATCGTGCCGGAATACTGATTAAGGTCATTAAAGGTCATTTTCGTTGCACCAATTAATAATTAATTTTGCGCTCAGCAAAAAATACGTCGATTTTGAAAAAAATTCTTCTGAAACCTGTGCAAATAAATTCTCAGGTCGAATAATAGTGACAAAAACCTAAATTACGGTTTAAAATTATAAAAATTATTAATTAATTAATCATAAATCAATGAAAAATTTCGAGTGACTTTTGGCCCCGAAAATTTCGATGCTCTCGAAGTTTTTTCCCGAGTTTTTGTTCCCAGCGGTAAAAACGCATCGATTTTTCGTAAACAAATAAATCTCGTCATTTAATTCGCGCCGCTAAAAAACTGCGAATGTTTTTTTTTTTAATTTTTATTTTTATTCGATCGGAATTCGAGCCTCGAAAAAGCAAAAATCGTTCTCGAGACACACGCGACGCGAGTCGCCCGACACAGACAGCAAACATTTTTTTCCCCACAGTCCGGTCGAAAATTAATCCAATTTTTAATCGGGTAGACGATCGTTGAAAATTCACGTTCCGGAGCAGTTTTGACGTTTCTTTGAGTTTGTGTCGCACGATTTTACAGGAGCATGCGGCATAAAAAATCGAAATAATGCATCGGCGAAGACGTTCACATGTGCGTGAACGCGGAGTCGATATATATCGGCAGGTGATTCGTGGACTCAGTCAGCATTTTAATTTCAGTAATATTTCTCAATGCTTGCGCAATGTCCATTACTTACATTATCGGGAGGGGGAGAGGGGGGGGGGAAGGCACGATCGTATTACCGCATGCTACATGTCATTAGGTACTTTGAGAATTCTGGCGTTTGCGTATACGTGACCTGGCTCTGTGTTTTATTTTTTTATTCTCATTTTTTTTCTTCGTGTTGTTGTTTTTTTTATTGTTTTCGCGTCGACATTGGAGATTCGATATCGTCGCGTGTCTGCGATCAGAATTTCACCTTCGTTCTTGTCTGCTCATTCGTATCCTTGAAAAATTCCAAAGAGAACATGAATTTTTGACGTTTATACCGAGTCCCATCTGATGATCGTCGTTCCTCCCGCTCGCCCGCGGGTCTTTAAATTTTACGTAATGTTGATCCGGCTCCCGGACTGCCTCGAGAAAATACTGCATTTTTTATTCACCTCTTTTTCGTCCTTCCTAACTGACCATTAAACTTGATGAGCTCTCAAAAAAATGCCTCGTTATTAACTCGTTGTTTGCACTTCGTGTATCGCCCGTTTTTTAGACTCTCCGTCACTATTTTTAACTGCCAGAACGATACGACGAGAAAAGGGATTTGGAGGACGAAATTTGTCAAGGGAACAATAAGGAGTGTAGAAAAACGGGGAAAATTCATTGACAATCGCAATTCGCCCTGCGAGATTCATTTTCGTAGGTTCGTGGAGTGAAATAAAAATAAAAAATCATTATAATTATGAAAAATCAGGGCAAATTGTGAAAAGTTATGAAAAATTTCTTCAAAATTATAGAAATTTCCAAAAATTATGAAGAATCATGAAAAGTCAAGAAAAATTACTCAAAATTATTGAAAATTGTAGAAATTTCGAAAAAGTATGACAATTTTCGAAACACGTTATGGGATATTATGAAAAATTATTGGAAATCGTTACAAATGATTGATAATTATTGAAAATTATAAAAAGTCATGGAGAATTTCTTAAAAATTATAGAAATTTCGAAAAATTATGAAGAATCACGAAAAGTCAACAAAATGCACTCAAAATTAGAGAAAATTGTAGAAATTTCGAAGAATTATTGAAAATTACGAGAAAGTATGAAAAATGTTAAAGAATCATTAAAGATGATTCAAAATAATTTTAAAAGATTCAAAATAATTGAAAATTATTGACTTTTCGAAAAATTATGGAAAATAATTGATAATTATCGAGAACTAGTGAAAATTATGCAAAGTTATTGAAGAAAATAAGAATAATAATAATAATTTCAATTGTGCATAATGTTAATTTTATGAAAATATTTGATTTGATGTGAAAAAACGTTGAAAATGATTGATAATTATTGAAAATTATAAAAAAGTCATGAAAAATTTCTTCAAAATTATAGAAATTTCGAAAAATTATGAAAAATCACGAACAGTCGAGAAAAGTTACTCAAAATTATTGGAAATTATAGAAATTTCGAAAAATTATGAAGAATCACGAACAGTCAAGAAAAATTACTCGAAATTATTAGAAATTATAGAAATTTCGCAGAATTATTGAAAATTACGAAAAAAGTATGAAAAATGTTTGAGAATCATTAAAAACGATTGAAAATGATTTCAAAAGATTCAAAATAATTGAAAATTATTGACATTTCGAAAGATTATGGAAAATAATTGATAATTATCGAGAACTAGTGAAAATTATGCAAAGTTATTGAAGAAAATAAGAATAATAATAATTTCAATTGTGCATAATGTTAATTTCATGAAAACATTTGATTCGATGTGAAAAAATGTTGATCTAATTTCAAAGTGTATAATTAATCCTCTCGCAGTGCTGTTACGATCTTCTTGAACGAATATTCTCGTTGGAAGTTCGCGTGTCAGACGTCCCGAGACAAACGTGTGAGCGTATAAGTGGCGCTTCGGAAAGTTGCAATTAAGCGTCCTTAATAACAGGAGAATGGTCATAATCGCCCCCGCGCGCGTCAGTTTGTATCGTTTCTTAATCGCTATAGAAAGTGTCAAACCTCACACGTGTGTTTACTCTCGCGGCTAGAGATTTTTCTATGCGCGGTCATGAAAAACGGTGCGAGATGACACGAATCACGAATCACTAGTCTCTTTGCGCGATTATTCTCGCACACCGCGCGAGCCATCGTTATATCACCTAATTACGTGTTCCATTTCGTTCTGTCTCGCGGGGCAATAATTACAAAATCATTTTACACCTTACTTCCCCGAGATAATTAAAAAAACCCCATATACCGGGTGTCCAGAATCCCCTTGGCCGCTTGACCCCTGACCCCTAAAACGTTAAATATTTTTTTTCACCTATAATCCAAAAACCGAGGGTCAAATTGACCCCAATTTTGAAAAATTCATATCTCCGGTAAAATCCATCGAAAATCGATCAACTTGGGCTCATTTTTTTCGTTTTTCAATGCAGAATCACGTGAGCCTTGGGCAATTTTGCTGCAAGTCGAAAAATGGCTCAAAAACGCTGTGAAACGATAAAAAAAACGAGAAAAACGAAGTTTCGGGCTCGCCCAAGGCTGCGTAACTCCCCGGCCGAAGGCTCAGCCTAAAGTTACGTAACGACGATGGAAAATCGTAAGAAAAAAAAGAATTTAGCGAATAAAACTTTTTAGTCAGGATAATCGATGAAAACACATTGAACAAATAAAATTAACGATTAATTCGCGAAATTATGTAGAAATTCAATTCCGCAGACATTGACACGTGCGACGATGGATTATCGAACAAGTTGCTGCTGCTGATGGCGCTTTAACACAGTATCTCCCTCGATTACGTACTTTCGTTACTATTATATGCAACATATCCGAACATGCGTATGCACCATTCACTTTCTCGTACAATTTTTATCCCCCCCTCCTTCTTTCTCTTTCTCCCAGAGCAGCAGCAGCCAGAGTTGCTCTCACAACACACACTTCACTTGGACCTAATGTAACGATTAAGTCACCTTTACGCAATCACAGCAAACATTCGACCCGACTGGCAAATAGATCGAGAAAATCATCATAATTCCTGTGCCATTTCCTCAATACGTCAAAAAGCGAAATAATCGAGTCCAAAAATGATTCTCGAATTTCCTAAACAATGAAAATTCAATTTTGTCAAAAAACGTCGATATTTTTTTGTTGAATACGACGAACTAAATATTTTGGGATGATTTCAAAATTTTCGTTATTTCGACAATATTTTTCATTGAAACGGAACTGTCAGCAAAATTTACGATTGGAAAGACAAAAATTTACTTTCCGAAAAGATTTTCCAGAATGTTTTCTTGCTGGAATGACAAAATTTTTGTGATTTTCCAAAAAAAACGTTTTTGAACAAAATTTTTTTTTGTAAATTTTGTAAAAAAACTTGGATATTTTGTTGAATACAGCGAACTAAATATTTTGGGATAATTTCAAAATTTTCGTTATTTCGACAATATTTTTCATTGTAACGGAACTGTCAGCAAAATTTACAATTGGAAAGACAAAAATTTACTTTCCGAAAAGATTTTCCAGAATGTTTTCTTGCTGGAATGACAAAATTTTCGGGATTTTTCGAAAAAACGTTTAGTTGAACGTTTCCAACAAAATATCCAACTTTTTCAACAAAATTTTCTTTTCAGTGCAATAAAAATTGAATTTCGTCAAAAAACGCGTCGATAATTTGAAAATTTTCGTTATTTTGTCAGAATTTTCGGTTTCGAATGAAACTTTCAGCAAAATTTACGATTTTTCTTGAAAATTTCTTGCCGCAATAAAATTTTTTTGTGATTTCGGAAAAAAATGCAACAAAATATTTTTTTCCGCATCCGCCGCAGCGTTTCGCTCCAAATTCTGATAATTCGCAATAAAAAATGACGAAAAAAAGGCAGTTCCGGATTTTTGTTTACGTCTCGATTGGCCGGAAATAAAAAATGGAAGAAAAAAATCGTTCGATGGTTAAATTGAGGATTAATTAGACGCGCGAGCGCGCGGTGCGGGCAGGAGGAAGAAAAATAATGAACGCGTTGTCAAAAGGACGCGGTGGATCGCGCGCGAACGAAGGAATTACGAGTCCAATGAAGGAGAACCGAAGAAAACAGAGTCGAAGAGTCGCGTAGGCTGGTTTGCAGCGATTCAGAGAAGGAGGAAAGGCGGGGGGGGAGGGGGGGGGAATAATAAATCGTTCACCTGTAGGGGCTTGCGAAGGCGAGAGCCGCGAGCGAGGCTTCAGTACCGGGCCTGACATCGTACCGATCGTTCGTCTCGCGTGACTCTCCGGTCTCGTCCAACGTGCAACAAAACCGATCGTTGTCAAATTTAAATAAATTCCGAGGCAACAAAACGCTGAAAAAAAAACAAACGTGACCGGCGAGTCGCAATTTTTCGCCGCAACTTCCGATGAGATAAAAAAACAAAAAAAAAGGGACCGAATAAATAAAAGAACGAGGAAAAAGTAACGAATCGCGCGATCGATCGGGACGAAATATTTTGGGGAACTGTCAAAAACGTAAAAATCGTTTCGAAGCGCATTTTTCCACCTTGTTTTCAAGAGAAAATTCGAATTGGTCGCGCTGCCTCTTCGGTCATCACGAACCGATCAATTTTGTCCTTCTCCTTTGATTCACATTCCGTGCGGGCACGTAACACGCGAAACTCAAAGAGAGAGAGAGATCGACTCGAAGTGATTATTAGAAAAGTGTGCGCGGCTGAAAAACGTCTACGGTACTTACGTAGTAAAACAGAAACTCGTGCGTTCGTTTCTCCGTTGGTTCGTCACCGGTGTACTCGCGGCTCGGGAAGGCTGCGCCGAAGCGGCGATTGCGGCGCGCGGCATACTTCGAGTCCGACTTTCTCCTGGTGCTGTTGCTCGGTGTCGTTGCGAACAGGCCCCGTCCGAGTATCGTAACGTCAAACCGCAGAATCGTGCTCGGCTCGAACGAAATATCCATCCTCGTAGTCTCTGACAATTGCCGTAGAAAAAAACGTCAAATTTGTGACCACGCGCGAAGCGATACGAGGCCGAACGTGGAGCGCGTGAAGCAAATCATTTTTTTCGAATATTTCCCGCCATCGGCGACGACAAATGTTGACCAAACGTACGCGACGACGTATTTGATCCTGTAACCATTGAATTTGATCGAAACCGCCAATCGCGATCCTCCCTTGAACATTTTTTCCTCTGGAGTGTCTCCGCAAGGATTACAAACCGGAAATGAGGGTCCAACGTGGTATTTGCGCCAAACTCCAAGGCGGATTCCTACGACGATGGTGTAAGTCACTTTTTCACGTCAATTTTGGGGACAAATTTATTTCTATGATCGGAAAAGTTGAAAAAAAGAAAAAAAACAATGATTTTGTCTTTATGAGCCACGAGTTTTTATTCGTGTGGAAATTCCTTGGATCCTGTACGAAAAAACTTGCATAAGGATCGACGGAACAATTGCTCATTGATTATTCAATGAAAATCTTTGTTTTCTGTCCGCTGTGACTCGAAAACAAATTTGTCATCGATTTTTCTCGCCATCGCATGCTAATTTATTTTATTGCAAAGATTGCCTGAGCGAAAAACACTGAAAAATTAATTTTTTCAAAAAACGTCAATATTTTGTTGAACGCGGTGAATATTTTTGGAAATTTCGAAAATTTTGACAGTATTTTTCGTTTCGAACGAAATTGGCAACGAAATTTACGATTGGAATGTCGAAATTTTTGGGATTTTCCAAAAAAACGTTCAGGCGAACGAAATATTGAATTTTTTCAGTAAAATATTTTTTCCACTGTATCGGGCGAAGAAAAAGGAGTAGAAAAGGCGATTTGGTATCTCGGGCACTCATGACTTTATATAATCGAGTCATGAGGAGATCCGTGTCCGTGTTGTTGCGAGTGTAGTAACCGATACATCCTTCACATTCGCGTCGAGCCGAGGCTGGCGCTCATTCAGCATGCTCGGCTCAAGAGTTTTCAACAAATTACACGATTCTCTTGTTTTTCATTCACCTTGAAATTATTGTTGAATTAATGGCATGAATTTTTTAATTCTCTGCACGATTATTACTTGATTGAGAGACTCCGCAAGTTCCAAGCAACGTCCGAGTGCGTCCGAGTATCAAAAAGAATAAAAATAAGCTGAATGTCATTTTTTTGGCACGTTTTTTGATTCGCGAATTCGTAAATCCTCGTTTTTTTATTTAATTTAAAAAGAAATTGATTCTGTGTACAAAAAATCGAACGTGGCAAAGCGAAATTAGCAGAGTCAGGCCAAGCGAGTAAAATTTTTTGTTGACACTATGACAAGGTAATTATGGAAATCAGTGATAAAAAAGTTGCGTCTTTTTTTTTCTATTTATAAATGCGTAGATTCCTCGCGTTTTATACAATTTTTTAAAAGTCGATTTTGTGTAGACGCGTAGCCGAAATTAGCGACGTCAGGCCCAGACGATCCGATTTTTTTTACAATAATTATGAAATAATTATGAAAAAGTGACATAAAAAAAAAAATTGGGTTTTTTTTTTCAAATCACGAATGCGTAGAGCTTCGTTTTTTTTTTATTCAATTTAAAAAAAAAATCGGGTTTTCGTACAAAGAATCGAACGTGGAGACAAAATTAGCGACGTCGGGCCAGGCGATTAAATTTTTTTTCAACAATATGACAAAATAATTATGAAAAACCGAGATAAAAAAAAGTTGCGTTTGTTTTTTTTTTGTACTCACGAATGCGTAGATCCTGATTTTTTTTAAATCGTTTGTGTTAGAACGTGGCGAAGCGAAATTAGCAGCGTCAGGCGATAAAAACTTTTGTTGACACTCATGGTAATTATGCAAAGCAGTGATAAAAAAAAATTATGCGTTTGTTTGTTTTTTATCAACGGATGCGTAGATTTTCATTTTTTGTTCAATTTTTTTGAAATTATTTCGCATACAAGAAAATAGATCCTGATTCTTTGATTAAATTGAAAAAAAAATCGACGTTGCGAAGAAAATATGAAGAACGTGGCGAGGTGAAATTAGCGACTTCGGGCCGGGCGATTAAAACTCTTGTTGACGCAGTCTCTGCGATGGTAACTATGGAAAATTGATAAAAAAAAGTTGCGTTCGAAGAATCGTGGAGTAAAGCGGCGGATCTGATAGTGAAAAGAAACGATAGATAATTAGTTTACACGGTAATTATGAGACAAAACGATATACAGTAATTTAGTAAAATGCGACATAGAGAGCGCTTTTTACGGGTTTTTAATCAGGGTCAGGATCTCAAGCTAGACTGCATGCTTACTTGTTGTGTTGGGGAATCGATGAACAGGAAAAGTATCGATTAGGCGTGGCTGTCCATGTCGTCACGAATAGTTTAGATCCTCACGCGTATATATATATATCTATATGTAAATATGTCATAGGGTCATTGTAAAGCACGTGGAGCCGGTACATACGGAGGGACCACGAGGTTTCACCGACCGAAACGACCTCGCGTCACGGTTCGTCCCGACCCACAGTTCGAGTTGGGCATGACGTCACGCTCTCGGTCCGAATTGACATTATTTGAGTGCACGCACTGAAAACAAGATTTCATTGGAAAAGATCGATATTTTGTTGGACTAAATGTTTTTTTTGAAAAATCCCAGAAATTTTGTCATTGCAGCGAGAAATATTGTAGAAAATCTCTTCGGAAGTGAAATTTTTGTCATTTTAATCGTAAATTTTGCTGACAGTTTCGTTCGAAACCAAAAATACTGTCAAAATTACGAAAATTTTCAAAATATTCGAAAATATTTAGTTTGTTCAACAAAATATCGGAGTTTTTTGACAAAATTTCAAATTTTTGTCATTTTAATCGTAATTTTTGCTGACAGTTTCGTTCGAAACCAAAAATACTGTCAAAATTACGAAAATTTTCAAAATATCCAAAAATATTTAGTTTGTTCAACAAAATATCGGAGTTTTTTGGAAAAATTTAAAATTTTTGTCATTTTAATCGTAAATTTTGCTGACAGTTTCGTTCGAAACCAAAAATACTGTCAAAATTACGAAAATTTTCAAAATATTCGAAAATATTTAGTTTGTTCAACAAAATATCGGAGTTTTTTGGAAAAATTTAAAATTTTTGTCATTTTAATCGTGATTTTTGCTGACAGTTTCGTTCGAAACCAAAAATACTGTCAAAATTACGAAAATTTTCAAAATATCCAAAAATATTTAGTTTGTTCAACAAAATATCGAAGTTTTTTGACAAAATTTAAAATTTTTGTCATTTTAATCGTGATTTTTGCCGACAGTTTCGTTCGAAACCAAAAATACTGTCAAAATTACGAAAATTTTCAAAATATCCAAAAATATTTAGTTTTTTCAACAAAATATCGAAGTTTTTTGACAAAATTGAATTTTCAGTGCAGCCTGTCACAGAAACAGTTGCTTTTGCGTCCAGGTTTTTTCTGTCGGGTCAATTTGACCCGAGAGGAAATGTCAACAGCGACGCGATGTGATGCTGGACGTCTCGCTGACTCTCTTGATCGCCGCGACCCGGCAATTATTGAATTTCTCATAAACGCATTGAAAATTACTGCAGATTTTGATCTCCACAATAATGACACACGATTTGCCTCTCTTGAGCAGCTTCGCGTCTTTGGATTCTTGATCGTCGCGCTAATCGAGTCTAATTTTTTCATTTAAATCGTGCGCGGCAATTCCGAGGCGAATTCCCCGATAAGACAAAAACGATCCAGCGAGCTCGAGAACTGAACATGCGATCGGTCCGAGCGACGATCCAGTCCTTGCGATGCCATCGAAAACATCATCACGCGGATGTGGAATCGTAACTTGACCGTAGCTTTGCTATTATTTCGAAAGAGAAAGAGCGAAACGATACAAGGAAGGGGGGGGGGGGGCATGCGAGAAGCTTATCCGTGCGTATTTCAACCTACATATTTACTCACGAGAGAATCGCAATTGCACTTTGATGCAACGTAGCCCACGTAACTTTACATAACTCCAGCAGTCACGAGCATCTCATTGTCAATCTCGTTTTTCTTTTTCGTCATTTTTTTCCTTGAAACTCATTTGTGAACAACGCGCTTTTTCTTCGTGCTTTGCCCGTGGATATCCGCGAACCACACTGGCTCTTTTGTGACAGATGTCACGAGGATTTCCGTCGTTCACGATTTTCTAGAGTGCGATGCAAAAAATTGATAAAAATCGAATTGTCTGCGTGTCGCTTGGCATTTTCCGTGACTGCCAGCAAATTTTACGATTGGAATGACAAAAATTTCACTTCCGAAGAGACTTTCTAGAATATTTCTTGCTACGATGACAAAATTTCTGGGATTTTCCAAAAAACGTTCAGTCGAACTTTTGTGCAACAAAATATCGATTTTTTCCAATAAAATCTTGTTCTCGGTGGAGATTTTCGTTGGAAAATGAAAATTATATTTTTTATTAATTATATTGACAATTAATTGCACTTTTTTCAATTTTTAAATAATGAATTTGGTTTTTGAATGGCAAAAAATTGATAAAAATCGAATCTTCTGCGTGTCGCTTGGCATTTTCCGTGACTGCCAGCAAATTTTACGATTGGAATGACAAAAATTACATTTTCGAAGAGACTTTCTAGAATATTTCTTGCTACAATGACAAAATTTCTGGGATTTTTCAAAAAAACTTTTAGTCTCAACAAAATATCGATCTTTTCCAATAAAATTTTGTTCTCCGTGGAGATTTTCGTTGGAAAACGGAAATGATATTTTTCATTCATCATATTGACAATTAATTGCACTTTTTCCTATTTTTTACACCAAATTTGGTTTTTGAATGGCAAAAACTTTTCCGTTTGTTCGTTTTCCGAGTGACAATCGTGTCAGGCTCGATCGCCTCATCCCTCGTCTATGGAAAAATTCAACATTACGAATTCCGATGAATTGACCTGCTGAAGAATATCGCGAGCGTTATTGTTTTTATGGCTCTGTTATGCGAGTGATTGTGAACACGAGATCGATAAAGAACGCGAATGCGACAACAAGCGTCGAATGACAGGAACAATGGCCAAGCCATAAGAAAACCAAGCCGTAAGAAAATGTTTCGTGGAAGCTCGTATAGTTATTTGAGTTGGTTAAAATGCCAATATTTTGCAATTTCTAAGGGCAATTGAGAGAGAGTCTGCGAGCATTGAACTGCCGAAGGGGCGTGAATCGATCGAGTACGAAAAAATGTCGATATTCCGGTCCCTCCGGTTTGGAGAATGAGCGATACTCGGGCCATCCCTATAGCTCAACACCCGGACACACGATCTGAGAAAAAAAACAACAAAAACGAATGCAAAATTGTTTGTATCAGAAAAACGAGCGTTGATAAAAAGTTGAATCGCGTGTTGATGAGTTTTGAACAATTGGACGTCGAGTTCATGGGGCAAATGACGTCACGCTCGTAAAATCGCAGATGCACAAACTCTCGGCCCTGAAAACAAGATTTTAATGGCATTTTTTTGGAAAATCCTAAAAATGTCATTGCAGCAAGAAAAATTCTAGAAAAATCGTCCTGAAAATAAGATTTTCAGTGCGAAGGATTTTTATTCAGGATTTTCGTGAACTTTTATTCGTGCACTTGTCGTTCGTGACTTTTGCGACATTCGGTGCGAGTTACGCGAGATCGAAATACACGTTGACAGCTGTGCTGCTTGAAAACGGTGATTGAAATGTCTCAAAACGACCAACCAACACAGAAAACTTGCATGCATGCATTTTGTGTGACAGTGTTCAGCCCACTTTGGCTGCGCCGTACACACAAGCCAAGTCCGATGAACCAATACACTGGCGACTGTGTGTAATTATGTTTGACACGTTCCATGCATTATGCACTCGGGACTGGAAACACGCAGCATCGGAATTTTGACAAGAGTGCGAAAAAAAATTAATTTATTTCGCAATTTTCCATTTGTCGAGAGTTCAGAAACGAATTTTTGGAAATTTTTTTTTCTCGAATCGTCTCCGTTTTTTGATGGAATTTGAAAATCTGAATTAATTACGTTCCCAAAGTTGATCACGATTTTATTGCAGATTTTTTCTTCTGCTTTTTCAGCCTTTGGAATTTTTTTTGTTTTGGGCTGCGAAGTTTTTATTGTGTCATTGGATCGTCAGGAGTTTGACGAATCGATCAGAATGTTTGACAAACTCCACGACGCTGTCATTCCGACCTAAATTCCGATCATTGTTTCTCGCCGCTTCACGATTTCGGCGGATGCATTCACCGGTGATTCTCATTTTGCACACTGAAAACAAGATTTTAATGGGAAAGATCGATATTTTGTTGGACTACACGTTTTTTTGAGAAATCGCAAAAATGTTGTCATTGCTGCAAGAAAGTCTCTTCGGAAATCAAATTTTTAGCAGTCCAATCGTAAATTTGCTGAAAGTTTCGTTCGAAACCAAAAATGCTGTCAAAATCACGAAAATTTTCAAAATATTCAAAAATATTTAGTGTGTTCAACAAAATATCGACGTTTTTTGACAAAATTTGATTTTCAGTGCAGAAGGAGGGAAAAAATTTTAATTTACATGCAAAATACTGACCAAAATTCGATCGTATGCGATTAATAATTCATTTGGACCGGCGAGCATTAATTTTTGCCCCAAAAACGCGAAATTTTTAATTACTTTTTCTATTTTTATTCGAGAATTTTGTTTGAATCTGAAGGAAAAACTTTTGGGAATAACAAATTTTTTTCCAGCTTCAAGAATGTTGCGCTGTTTTGAAATTTGTATTTTTCCATTTATCGACTTTTTTCTCTATTTTTAAAAAAGTTTTATATTTGCGTCAATAAAATCGAACGATCACGATCGACGATGAAATTGGCTGTTCGAAATACCAAGCTGATTAATAAGTTGCTGAATGTTGGTACAAAGTCACACGAACGCATGAAAAAAAGAAAAAAAAAACTAGTTTCAAAACCTTTGCCACGTTACTTCGTCACAACGAGAGACACGGGAAAGTTTCTACAAACCATGCGCGATTCCTCGCTCCAACGAATATCACGAGCGTTTCGTCGTTAATCACCCAAAACCAAAACTCGCTATTGGTTTTCAAACCAATCGAATATTTCTCATTTCTTTTCACTTGCAATTGTTTCTAATTATTGCAACAATTCGCATGCCTTTTCCCAACTTTATGGGCGAAATGAATAACAAAATCTTTGGAAACACGTTCGTGAAAGTTTTTTTAAATTTCCCATCGAAATTATTGGGCAGAGAATTTTTTTCCATCAATTCGGGTAAGAAATTCAAAAAACTCGTAAAATTTGTTTAAATTGAAAAAAAAAATCGTCAAAAATATTCTTTTTTCTTTCAATATAAATAGAAAATGCCATCGAAGTCGTTTTTCGACGTCATCGACGAAGAAAATCCCGAAATCTTTGGAAACACGTTCGTGAAAGCTTTTTTTAAATTTCCCATCGAAATTATTGGGCAGAGAATTTTTTTTTCATCAATTTGGGTAAGAAATTAAAAAAACTCGTAAAATTTGTTTAAATTAAAAAAAAATCGTCAAAAATATTCTTTTTTCTTTCAATATAAATAGAAAATGCCATCGAAGTCGTTTTTCGACGTCATCGACGAAGAAAATACCGAAATCTTTGGAAACACGTTCGCGAAAGCTTTTTTTAAATTTCCCATCGAAATTATTGGGCAGAGAATTTTTCTTTTCCATTAATTTGGGTAAGAAATTGAAAAAACTCGTTAAATTTGTTTAAATATTTTAAATATTGAGCCTTTGATGATAAAATTGCAGTGATTAAAAAAAAATAAATCGTCAAAAACGTTTTTTTTTAATTTAAATACAAAATGCCAACATTTTTGTCTTCGTTTATAGATTTTTACATTCTTTCCTGTTGGAAACAAAAAATGTACAGTTTGCATTATAAATATACATGAACCGTACGTGCGTAATACGCGGGAAGGTGAATGTATATAGTTTGAGTGAGCGGCAGGTAAGCGACTAACACGAGAGTGACGGGGTTTGGCAGTGGCAAAACAGCAGAATCTCCGCGCCAGGTTGCCGCAGCAGCAGCAGCCGCGCGAGAATACGATGCTGGAATTCCTTATCCTTTTGCCTCCGGCGATTCTTACCTCGTTGTCGCCGTCGTCGTCGCACTTCCAGTTTTCCGAGATCAACAATCGGTCGGGGGGTAATGAGAGTCAGCTGCGTTGCTCGATCATGGGCTAGAGTCGTGATTTTGAGCAGCGAAATCTTTCGCAGCGATGTCCTGCCTCGACCCAAATGTTGGCAAGATTTTCAAACGGCCAAAATCCTTGAAAATTATTTTCTCATTCGATTTTTTGCGGAAAAACTCGAAAAAACCAATTTTTTGCATTTTTCGGTTGGAAAAATCGTCCCAATTTGAAAAAAACTATTTGAAAAAAAAAAAATTCCGTCTCTCGAGAGCCTCGAACTTTATTCTCTGGAGGAAAAATTTGAAAAATCTTGGAGGCTTTAAATTTGAATTATTCAAATGCATTGAGTGGTCGTTGGTGATCGAGAGCTCGTCACGTTTTCCTGAAATATGAGATAATAACTGAGAAGCAATTATCACGAACGTGTCAATTTGTCGTTTTTTTAATCGATTGCAATCGTGAGTTGGGAAAAGAATGAATAACACGTCGTTCGGTGCATAATT
Source organism: Diadegma fenestrale (assembly GCA_037043255.1). Taxonomy (NCBI): domain Eukaryota; kingdom Metazoa; phylum Arthropoda; class Insecta; order Hymenoptera; family Ichneumonidae; genus Diadegma; species Diadegma fenestrale. The sequence goes on from CM073312.1 coordinate 4,031,176, forward strand.
TTGCATCGTTTTTGTTGAAATATTGGCGTCTCAAATTTACCGAGACTCGAGTGCAATAAAATGAAGCGGGAGGCGAATAAAAAAGTTTGCAGACGTTGCTGCACACCTGTTGGGCTTGCACAGGGTCGAAAGACAACGACGCGTCACGCGGTGCAGCATAATGCATCTATGACTTGCAAAATGTACGCCTTGATTGTTTTCATCGTGTCGAAACTTTTCTCTTTCTTCATCGATCTCTAGCCAAGTCCCCTCGCGACTTGTTTTCTTCTCTCATACTTTGCCACTCTTTTGTTGGCCGAAAAAATGATGATCACAATTTCTAGTGGTTCGCACTGTCGATTACGACAATTTACTCGATTGCGAAGCCATGGCAATTTTTCTAGTGGAAAAAAAAACGTGTCGACGATGTTTCGATATTTGGCTGGAAATTTGTGGCTTTTTGTGGTTCCAATTTTATCAATAAATGATCATGAAAAATTTTAATTTCTACAGGATTCGAGAAAAATTGATCGATTCGCCATTTTGATTGTCTGATTTTTTACTGGAAAGAAAATTTAATCGGAAAATATCAAAATTTCGTTCGACTAAAAGTTTTTTTGAAAAATCCCAAAAATTTTGTCATCGCAGCAAAAAATATTCTAGAAAGTCTCTCCGGAGAGCAAATTTTTGTCGTTCCAATCGTAAATTTCGCTGACAGTTTCATTTGAAACGAAAAAAATTGTGAAAATTTTCAAAAATCCAAAAATTTTTATCGTCATCGACGTTTTTTTACAAAATTTAATGTTCACGCCTCGTTTTTCCTGACACGATTTATGACTCGCAAAAAAAAGAATCGTATCTCTCGAGATTCTCGTTTTGCAAATGGACTTTTCAGTCGCTCGAGACGTTCAATTTTCTATTGCCCTGAATTTCATCTCATCGTAGAATAACCGTTGCATGGAATATTATATTTGCAAGCGCGACCTCTATACCGAACACTCTAATTACACCAAGTTCTACTTATGAATTTATCGTTTACACGCAGCATGTATGTGGATATTTACATCAAGTGGAACGTACACAATGTGCAGCAGAGGTTGCATCACGCAGTAATAAAACGAGAGCGATTTTTTCGCCACAGACATTTATTTCTTGGCTGTAAAAGTTTGACAAATTATGATGATTCTGAGGTTTGCGTTAAAGCGTCAAATTAATTTGATTTTTTGAAAAAAATGATGAATAAAAAATAATTTTTGCTCAATTTAAATTTACGGGGAGTTGAAAATATTTCGAGAGAAATAAATCGCTGTTTCGTCTGGACCAGGATTTTTTTTTTGATCGAATACGAATCTCGAGACCGATTTGAATAAAACTCGAAAAAAAAAAATATTGCACGTTGTAAAAACAAGTTCGGAAGATGCTTTCCTAAAAAAAAGTAAATGGAACGAATATGAGATGAGAAAAAAAATACAGAGCCTCGCTGCGAGTCTTCCATCCGGTCTTTCAACCGGTTTGCATCCTGTGGAATAATCCCAACGAGAATATTTGCGCGACCTTTATATGTTTTTGTCAAGCTCGCGAGGACGAGATCGCAATCGTTTAATGAAGAGTGACAAGACGCAGCGCTTATTCTTCGAGGTGAACGGATGGTCCGAGGAGCACGAGGGAGCAATGATCATTTATTTTATACAATCAACTGAAATTTCTACCCCGGCCGTGCATCACGTGGGTCTTTTTGACCCGAGCGACAACTTTTTTTTCGGAAATCTTGTTTTTAAAACGTTTCATTTCGAAATGAAACAAATTCAACGACTTGACGACTATGAAACCTCAAAGTAGAATCAATGGAGAGTGTTCCAGAATTTTTTCCGATTTTTTTCTCTCCAAATTCGTGAGATACAAGTGGCAGGACGAAAAAGACTCATATGATACGGGGCGCCATAAAAAATCATATGATTCGCGATCGGTTAACCCTCCCCGCATCATTCGGGTCTTTTTGACCCAAGCGACAACTTTTTTTCGGAAATCTTGTTTTTAAAACGTTTTATTTCGAAATAAAACAAATTCAACGACTTGACAACTATGGAACCTCAAAGTAGAATCAATGGAGAGTGTTCCAGAATTTTTTCACATTTTTTTCTCTCCAAATTCGTGAGATACAAGTGGCAGGACGAAAAGGACCCTCATGGGGAGCCATAAAAAATCATAAGATCCGGCCACGGTTAATTGACACCGAATTTGTCAAATTTTATGCACGAATTCAAGCCACAATTATGCAATTCCGATGCACATGCAATTTTGATAAAAAAAGATCGATCCTGGAGCTGGTCATTCACCTGGCTGGTTGTAAATCGTATAAAAAATGTCATAAAGTGCATTTCTCGGATTACGAGTCCGAGCAATGCAGACCAGCTGATTAGCAACAATTTTACTGCTCCATGGTTGGTGAAAGGCTGTTGCTCCTATTTCGCACAATTCCTCGCTATACTACCGCGTCTCGACTGACCCGGTGTCCGCCACATCATCGGAAACCGACTGGTCAACCACACCGCGCGCTCATAGGAATTTAGCTCATTCACCAGTTGCCGTATTTTTCATGCATTCGTACGTTCGAAACGGTCGTGGAAATTGCACTTGGAAAAAAAGCGATTTTCAAACGTTGCTAACGAGCCAAAGTTTCTTTTCATCATGAAATATAATTCGTGTGAGATCGCAACTTTTATTACACACTCGATTCACTTATAAATTTTTTCGAAAACGATCCTCGATAAAGTCCAAACTGTTTGGAGCCGAAAATTGCAGAAATGCAACAAAAAATATTGGATTTTATTGACGATTCGTTGAAATTTCAAAATCATGTAAAAATTTCGTGCCAAGGGGTAAAAAAAAAATTTCGTTGCATGCCAACGATGCAAACGTCAGATTCATGAGACGAGGAAAACTTGACGATCAAAAAATCGAAGTTAGAACCGTGAGGAACGTTCTTGATCCCGTTGCATGGGTCTTATGGGGTTAAAACCACCATATAATCGATACGATTGAATTATCCTAGTTGGAGCTCCCGGACAGCATCGATTCTCGAGGAAGTGCAGTTAAAAAGTATAAAAACGATTCGCGGTCTAGTTACCGAGATAAGCTCCGAGTGAAAGATCGACTTTCTGTTACCTGCTGCATGCGCGCTTACGTTTACAACGTGTCACGCTTCCTCTCCGGCGTGTCTCTGCGAACAACCTGTGCCCATATATATACAAATATTATGTCGCTATAGCAGAAGAGTCTCTGGTTTGAGTCCACGGTCCAGATCCAATAAACATTTTCTCACATCTCATGCCCCAGTGATTCTGCATCCTCACTGCGTTGAACCACCTCGTAATAATGGGCCATTCATGAAACTTCGTTCTGTCATCGACGTCATTTCTCCCTGCTTTTCATTCTATACCGATTTTTCTCCATATTTTTTTCCCAAACAAAAACATTATTTTCTTCAATAAAAAGAAAAAAATATTTACTAAATTTATGAAATTTATTAATTAAAATTTATCATAATTGAAATTATTGTTTTTTTCAATCACTATTATTACTAAAATAAATATTGTTTGCAATAATTATAGCTATTAAAATAATTTTCGTCTTTGATAATAATTTTTGGTTTTGATAACAATTCAAATAATTTATGTTTTAATAACAATTATTAAAATAACTATTGTTTTTAATAATAATTGTTAAAGTTACTATTTTTTCCAATAATAATAATTTTTAGAAGAATTATTGTTCTTGATTATTATTATTATTGGAATAACTATCGTTTTCGATAATTATGGTTTTCATTAATTATTCTTTCTAATAATTATTGTTCTCAATAATTGTTATTTCTAATAATTATAATTAATTAATTATTATTTATTATTTATCATTATTTAATTATAATGATCAGAAATAACAATTATTGAAAACAATAATTTCCAAAAAATTATTGGAAATATTGGAATTATTGGAATATTAATTAATTAACATTAATTAATTAATATTTTTTCTAATAATTATTGTTTAAAATGATTATCGTTTTCAATAATTTGAATGATATGGTGTTCAATAATTTTATTATCCCTTTTTTTCGATCTGATGAAATGGCGAAGCGTATTTTTTTGTTTGGCAGCAAAATGTTGAAATTGAAAGACTTTGCCGTTTATAGGGAAAAGGAAATGATTGTTGAGGAGCGTGAAAAGTTTGATGATAAAATTTTGAAATGTTCTTGGGAACTCGAAACGTTTAGAAACAAAAGTTTTCGTTGATGATTGCGCGGAGTGTGTTTTCTTTACACGCGTATACGTGCAAGTTTTATAAATCATCTCGTCAAGAGTTTCAAGGCGAGCCTGCGGGGTTATTCCTCGTATTGTTGCGTCCACTCACTCAGTGCGGTCGTCGAATCACGCTGCCAGCAGGAGTCACTCAGCACAATCCAAGAATGCACACTGTGTCTTTAAAGTTTTTAGTTAAATATTCAAATACGACAGTATGACTACGACTTTTTGCGAGAGAGGAAATGACGTCAATAAAATTCGAAGAACCGAGAACAGTCATTTCGTTACTTTTATCCATAAATCGCGATGAAAACTGAAAAGAAAATTTTTGTGAAAAATATCGATATTTTGTTGAAAAATTCCAAAAATTTTCTCATTGCAGCGAGAAATATTCCAGAAAGTCTCTTGGAAAATCAAATTTTTGTCATTCCAATCGTAAATTTTGCAGTTTCAGATGTTTTTTGAAAAACTTTAATTTTCAGTGAAGCACGATGGAAAAATTTGTTTTTCAAAGTGTCGGGAAATTTGCATTTTTTAAATGACGCGACAATCTCGATTTTTTCACAATTTTTCGGCCCATTTTCTTTTCCTCGTTTCATCGCTTGGAGAATATAATTTCATGATTTTAGAAAGCGTCCCAGTAGATCGAGAAACTCGATATTTGGGGGAATCCCCATGCGTCGAGCTCGTACTCGCTCCCACACGAACTCGTGCAGGTTTTTTCTCTTCTTTCGTTGTTGTTGTTTCTTTTTTCACGCATTGTCGAAACGAATACAATTTTATCGCCTTCTTGCCCCTTCCTCTCTCGTGGGAACTTAAAAATTGCCATAAAGGAGTGAGAATGGGAACACTGAAAGTGACGTTTCCTATAGACACACGTTCCTCGTCTGCTCAAGTCTACGTAATCGTCTCGTTACCACTTCTCCATGTCCCCCTTAATGACGTTGCGAGAAAACCGAAACTTCAATTTTATCAAAAACCCTCGACATTTTCTTGAACACGATAAACTAAATATTTTTCGATAATTTGAAAGTTTTCGTAATGTTGTCAGTATTTTTGGTTTCGAACGGAAGTGTCAGCAAAATTTACGATTCGAATAACAAAAATTTGTTTTCTCGAATATTTTTTGCTGCAATGACAAAATTTTTGAGATTTTTCAAAAAATCGTCGATCTTTTCCAACAAAATTTTGTTTTCAGCGATAAAAAGCCTCGTTTGATTTTGTACTCTGGTCCATTTTTCGATCCTGCAGATTTCGGCAGGCTTTGCGTGCCAACGATCTTTCAATCCAAGTCCAGAGTATGTCGACGATCTTCGCGAAATGTTTTCTCCAGGCAGGTCTTCGATTATAATTAAGAGGAAGAAAAAAAATGAAAAAACAGGTCTCAGGGTTTTATGACGATCGAATCGCCATCGGATCTCGTGTCATTGAGGCATTTTTCGTTATTTTTTTTTTGTTATTCGATTTTTGATCATCGTTTATTCTCAATTTCATTCTGCGATAAACTGAGAACAAAAATTTATTGGAAACGATCGATATTTCGTTGGATACGTGCGACTGAACTTTTTTTTTTGAAAAATCTCAAAAATTTGGTCGTTGCAGCGAGAAATATTTTAGAAAGTCTCTTCGGAAATCAAAAATTCATTCCGGGAGCGAAAAATCGAAATTTTTTTACGGTAAAATTTAAAATTTTGTTTTTGCAGCGAGAAATATTCTAGAGAGTCTCATCAAAATTATAATTTTTGTCATTCCTATGCACTAAAAAGAAAATTTTATTGGAAAATATCGATTTTTCATTGGACTAAACGTTTTTTTGAAAAATCTCAAAAATTTTGTCATTGCAGCGAGAAATATTCTAGAAAGTCTCTTCGGAAATTAAATTTTTGATTTTTATTAGAAAATTTCGATGTTTTGTTGAATCCGACTAAGCATTTTTCGAAAAATCCCAAAAATTTTGTCATTGAAGAAAAAAAGATTTTAAAAAGCCTCTTGGGAAATGAAATTTTTGTCATTCCAATCGTAAATTTTGCTGACAGAAATTTTGCAGCGAGAAATATTCTAGAAAGTCTCTTCGGAAATGAAATTTTAGATTTTTATTGGAAAATTTCGATGTTTTGTTGAATTCGACTAAGCTTTTTTTGAAAACTCCCAAAAATTTTGTCATTGCAGCGAGAAATATTCTAGAAAGTCTCTTCGGAAATGAAATTTTTGTCATTCCAACCGTAAATTTTGCTGACAGTTCCGTTCGAATCGAAAAATACTGTCAAAATAACGAAAATTTTGGGAATACCCAAAAATATTTGACTTAGCGTGTGTTCAACAAATTGTCAACGTTTTTTTTATCCAAAATTTAATTTTTAGTCATAAATACGCTCTCTTCCGATCATTGAACGTGACATGGTCGTACGTTGCGATGGAAATATCCAAGGTATTCAAGGAGAACCGACGTAAGCCCGTTCTCCTTGTTCAGCAGCCGCCGGCCTCGTGGGGAGGAGAAAAAAATTCAACTTTCTGCGGTTTATCGCAGCGATTTATAATCGCAGAGCCACATTCGCGTTAATCGTCTTTTTTCCATCTCTTGACTAAACGTTATGCAAAGTATAGGAACTTGTTGGATGAGAACGAACTTTCCGTCTGTGCAACTTTGGTTCACAAAAAATCTATGACTTTTTTTCGTTTGTAATGCATTTTTCATTTCTTTTCGTCGCGCTCAAGATTCCAACGTGTATTTAACGTTTACGCTCCATCACTTTTAATGCGCGACTTCACAATAGCTCGTATATAATTAATCGCGATCCTCCTGTCGCTGGAATCTCAACGAATCGAGCTCCCACAGTCCGAGCAACAAAAATTTTAATGACACTCAAGTTTGCATCGTTGGAAAACAACGAAACTTGTTTTTGTCCATTATTTTGACAATTAATGCACTTTTTTCATTTTTTTTCACTCATTTCGGTCTGTTCCACCATTTTCGACAAAGACGTTACAAAAATTTTGCACTCTGCTCCAAAAAATAATGAGTTTTCGTCGTATTTCTTTGGAATAAAACGAAAAATTTATTTTTCATTCGTTATTTTGATAATTAATAGAATTTTTCCAGTTTTTTTTTAGAAAATTTGGTTTTTGAATGGCAAAGAAGGCTGTGGCACTATTTTTGACAAATATTGTAAACAAATTTTGGACTCTGCTTCGAAAATTTATGAATTTTCGTTGCTTTTCAATAAAAACAATAAATTAATTTTAAAAAAACACTAAAACGATGTTTTTTGCGTGATTAATGTGACGTCATGAAACTTCGTAGCATTGACACGAAAATACTGGCCAAAACTCTCAGTGGCATTGAGAACGATGATTTACGATCCCAAAAATGATGAAATTCAAATTTTCAATGTCATTGACTGTAAAAACGTGCGAGGTCGTCATTTTTTTTTTGGAATTCTCCATTCGATGTTTCGAAATTGCGATATCAGCGCGCCTGGATTCCACAAGGCCGCGTCGTTAAGTCCTCGTCGTATTATTGTGCCCGGCATAATTGATTCGGAATTGCGCCACTCCCGATCGATAAGTCCAACGCGAATCGGTCAATCAGACGATCCAACTGGACAAACTTGGATGTTGAGCAACTCTCCGGCAATACCTGTCCGAATTTAGGCGAACGCCACTCTCCAGAGGACCCGAATTAGCCGTCGCTTTTGTTCGCGACGATCCATGTGTCCTCGTCGCAGGGAAATTCCACTCGTCGAGCCGAGCATTTTGGAAAAATACGGAACTATCGAAAGTTCATGAAATGTTGAGGTCGCCGAGAAAAAAATTCACATAAATCCTCAAAGTAATTCACAGTTTTTCAAATTTTGAACAATTTCAGATATTTTATGCATTTTTTGGAAAAAATTCTATAAATCTGCTGAACGTTCTAAATTTTTCAATTTTTTCAATATCATGAATTTTATAAATTGGATTGATTTATTTTTTTTATTAATTGTATATAAATATTGGATTTTTATTTTTTATTTTTTTATAAATTTTTTAGAAATTGCGTGTAAATATAAATTATAAATGAATCCATTTTTAAATTGAAAAGAAAATTTTGTAGAAACAGATCGATATTTTGTTGGAAACGTTCAACTAAACGTTTTTTTTTCGAAAAATCGCGAAAACTTTGTCATTTCAGCAAAAAACATTCTAAAAAATCTTTTCGAAAAGTGAATTTTTGTCGTTCCAATCGTAAATTTTGCTGACAGTTCCGTTACAAATGAAAAATATTGTGGAAATAACGAAAATTTTGGAATTATTCCAAAATATTTAGTTCGCTTTATTCAACGAAATATCGACGTTTTTTGACAAAATTGAATTTTCAGTGTATAAACGTGAGTTAATTCAGGAAAATAATCGAGTTTGTTGCTCGCAATAAAATAATAATCGACGTGTGGACAAAAATTTAGTTATTGCCAGAGACATTGGATCATCGAAGAAACTAGACGGAGAATCGGTTGCTCTACTACGTAGTTACATGAACGAGGAAATACGAGTAGGAAACTTTCCCAGAGAGCGCGGTGCCCGAGGCACAAGTGCCCAAACCTGTTGATGTGTTTTATATTTTAGAATATCATTACGCGTTCGAGCACAACACAATCGGATCTTCAATGTGTGCCTGCGTTTATTTTCTTCAAGAAATTTTCAACGCGATCGTTACATCGAGTGTGTAACGATTAATCAATTAAAAAAAACAAACGATCGAATAAATGAGGCGATTGAGATCGGGAGCGACGCGAGGAAACAAATCAATCGGCATAATGTTTGAGATTTTTTGCTAAGCGATATAAGACCGGAGGAAAAACAACGATTCTTTCGATGATGCGTAATCCTGCTCGACGAGATTCTAGCAGGAAGACAGTGGAAAGAAATATTTGAAAAAAACAGAAAAAAAATCAAACAACCATCCTGTTTTTTTTTTTTCTCGTCTCGTCTTTATTCGGACCTTGATCTTTGCTCGAGCGCGACTATTCAACAATTTCCCACTCAATTTTACACTCCGGCGTCGTGATTCTCTATTCAATATACTCGGTAATTAATCTCTACGGTTGAATAAATTCCAATTTTCATATTTCCATATTTCCTTGCGAAATTTCTGACGTCGCGTACGAGTTTTTTTTTTTTTTTATAATAGTGCCACGAAATGTTACAAAATGCGAACAGAGTTCACCGTAAAAAATCATTCAGCAAAGTTGGAAAAATTGACAAACTTTTCGCGAAGTTCAAAGTGCGGAAATTAATTTTTTGGGGATTATTCGATTTTTTATGGGCTTTTCGTCCTGCCACTCGTATCTCACGAATTTGGAGAGAAAAAAATGCGAAAAAATTCTGGAATACTCTCCGATGACGCTACTTTGAGGTTCCGTTGTCGTCAAGTCGTTGAATTTGTTTTATTTTGAAATTAAAGCGTTTAAAAAACGAGATTTTGGATAAAGTTCCGGCTCGGGTCGAAAAATGATCTGCCGAGGGTTCATAAACTTGTTACTCAACGTATGCGTGTCTATAATTATTGAGCCATTCGCTCATCAATAAAATACCGCGCGAGTATCGCACACTTTGGATAAATATGCCCCTAATAATGGCTGCGCTGACGCAGATTCATCGATTGAATCTCAAATCGCGAATGACGCGGTGTCGTTTTCCGTTTTTTCTTTATAATTCTCTCGTTAATATTTCCGCAGTGATTCATTACCGGAGTTCTTAGCGTCGGAATGCAGCGCGTTTATCAGCAACTCCTGAAATTTATTCCAAAGGGAAAACGATCCAATGATTATTTATTTGTCTTGATCGCGGTTAATTATGATTGAGAACTGACAGCAAATCGGAAGATTAAAAAAAAATCTGTTTTTCTCGATTTTTTAACATCGGAATCTTTTTTTTTTTTACTCTCAGCGCCAGGACATTTTTTAAACAAATTTTGAATAGGAATTCGTGCAACGTGGCTGGGAATCTCGGTGAATTAAATTTCCAGAAATTCTCTTTTAAATGGAAATTTAAACTTCGTGGCTGGCGTTAATTCGATGGGAAATTTCCCATCAGCCGAGCTCGATCCCATCGTATCCGAAAAACCATCGATACTTGCATTTATATTTATGGTTATAATGCGCGTTTATATATTGTTGAGTGCGAAAAGAGAGGATCGAAAGTGATCGTGGATGAGCGCACGCTCGCGATGCTGGTGCACACTAAATACTATAGTGGCAATTCGAGCGCAGTAAAATAAGTGAAAGCGCAAACCACCGCTGTGGCGAAGTGAAAACGAATTCGGGTACGCATCCGCGCGGAGGAGCAAAACTTCGTATACAGTTTAAAACCATCAGCTTGATCTTTCATTCGATAAAACGATAACGCAGTTTTCTCAAATATCGTTCACGATTCATATTTTACAAATCCAGACACCAGCATATTTTTGTTTTTCGAAACGTTCACACTGATAGGATGGAAAATCAAACTTGAAAATTACCGTTAAAGAATGCGGGACGATTCCGAACATTGATGAATTTTTACTGAGCAGGATTTCTCTGTTTTTTCATATTTTTTACTATTTATAATATCAAAATGCCATGAATTTTCCTTTTTTTCTATATTTTTTACGATTTATAATATCAAAATGCCATCAATTTTTCTTTTTTGCTATTTTTTTTACTATTTATAATATCAAAATCCCATAAAATTTCTTTTTTTCTATATTTTTGACTATTTATAATATCAAAATGCCGTAAATTTTTCTTTTTTTCTATATTTTTTACTATTGATAATATCAAAATGCCATAAATTTTTCTTTTTTTCATATTTTTTACTATTTATCATATCAAAATCCCATAAAATTTCTTTTTTTCTATATTTTTTACTATTGATAATATCAAAATGCCATAAATTTTTCTTTTTTTCATATTTTTTACTATTTATCATATCAAAATCCCATAAAATTTCTTTTTTTCTATATTTTTTACTATTTATAATATCAAAATGCCATAAATTTTTCCTTTTTTCTATATTTTTTACTATTTATAATATCAAAATGCCATAAATTTTTCTTTTTTTCTATATTTTTTACTATTTATAATATCAAAATGCCATAAATTTTTCTTTTTTTTCGATATTTTTTCTGTATTTTTCTATTTATTTTTCTCATTTTTTTATTTACGAAAATTGAGACGAAAATTTACATTCCGCAGAACAAAAATCGCGAAAATCCGAGTTCGTCGTTTTTGATATTCTTCAAGGGTAATTTTCAATTTTCGATTCCCTCCGTGGTACGTTGTCAAAATGAAAATCTTCTAGCTCTCGTATAGAGATCGTTAGAACGTCAGTTTTGGAAATGGCCCTGACATTATGCACTGGAATGGATTCGCCGCGCTGGAAAATTCTCGGCGTCTCGGTCATTCCAATTTCGTTACTGACCAAGATTATGTGCAAGCGTGAAATTCCTTGGACGCGATAAATTCAGCAGCTCTGAAGAAAAACCGAAAACAAACTCGTATTTCAAGGAGATCGTAATTTTTTGGAAATCTTCGAACGATCTCATGACTCTCGTCGTTTTGGGTTTCGAGTCTTTATCAACGACTGCGTTTGTCAACGAGGAACTTGAATCGCATCGTAAAATGTTCGCATTTTCCTTAAATTTCAATCCGTTTTTTAACTTTTTATTGATGCAATAAATTTGAATTTTTGATCAATTTTAAATCCTATAAAAATCCGATAAATAATGGTCCGTCATAATCCGATCAATATTTATCGAGATTAATAATGAGCGAGCGGAATATTGCGATTGAGAGTTGGATGCGAGCGTGAAAATACCGCAGCGAAAAAATGGGAAGAACGGGGAATACGCACTTCCGGAAAGACTGCGAAAGATTCGTCGGATAATAATTCCGACGTCTAGAAAGCTGCATCGCACGCAATGGAATAAATGGTAGAAAATGCGTATTTACGTAGCTAAGTACGCGGAGGCATACAATTACAAATGACTTTGAGAAAATGAGGAAAAGTTTATACGATTGTTCGCGGGAATTGGAGTAAAAGGAAAAGAAGCTTAAGAAACTTTACTCGTGAATTTAGTCTCTGCCGATGATGCGATTCTTTATGGCTTATTTATTGGTCCTTTTCGTCCTGCCACTTGTATCTCACGAATTTGGAGAGAAAAAAATCGGAAAAAATTCTGGAACACTCTCCATTGATTCTACTTTGAGGTTCCATAGTTGTCAAGTCGTTGAATTTGTTTTATTTCGAAATAAAACGTTTTAAAAACAAGATTTTCGAAAGAAAAGTTGTCGCTCGGGTCAAAAAGACCCGAATGATCCGGGGAGGGTTGACCGATCGCGAATCATGTGATTTTTTATGGCGCCCCGGATCATATGAGTCCTTTTCGTCCTGCCACTTGTATCTCGCGAATTTGGAGAGAAAAAAATCTGAAAAAATTCTGGAATACTCTCCATTGATTCTACTTTGAGGTTCCATAGTTGTCAAGTCGTTGAATTTATTTTATTTCGAAATAAAACGTTTTAAAAACAAGATTTTCGAAAGAAAAGTTGTCGCTCGGGTCAAAAAGACCCGAAGGATCCGGGGAGAGTTGAATAAACAATTTTCATCGGCTGTTGTTTACAATTGCACCGTCGCCCAATTACGATAATTGGAAACCAATAAAAAATAACCTTGATACACGATACGATGGTTATGTGACTCAAAGTGAGTCAAACGATATGGGAACAGGGTCGCGAGACTCCTTAACGAGTATGATAAATGAATGGATTAATTCAATGATCTTATTAACATGGTATTATGAAGGCTCTGAAAATCGATATAAACGTGTGCATGTAAGGAAGTTCTCGCGGGTGAAGGAGAACTTGCTCCGTCCTCCTCGTGTAGTGACGACTCACGGCAGTTGAAAATCTTTGAAGCCTCGTAAGACACTATTAAAAATCTCGATCTTTGGCCTCTCTCGCTGCTCCTGAACCGCGTGTCTTCAAAGTATCAAGAAATTTCTGCGAAGCTGGAGTTTGCATCGTCGAAATGCAACGAAAACTCATTATTTTAAGCAAAGCCCACAATTTTCTTGCAATTTTTGTCAAAATTCGTGAATCAGCCTTTTTTGCCATTCGAAAATCAAATTGACGAAAAAACAATTAATAAAAAATGCATTTTACATTGCATCGTAGTTGCATCGTCGAAAAAACTGCAACGTCGATCGATTTAAAAAAAAAATAATTATCATTTCTTCGTAAGCTCAAAAAGACATTCGAACAATTACAAAGTGCGTGTTGCACTCTCGGTGCAAACTGCAGACGCGAGTCCCAAGCGTCCAGTACTTTATCCGACACCCGCGTCTGTTTGTCTAACGAGCGGTCATTATCAAACGTGACGCGACATTAAACTTGATGCAAGAAAACACAACTTTTTATTATGCAAATGGATTTTTCCCTGAACTACTCCGGTGGAATTTTTCTTTTTTATTTATAGAAAAAAAACTTGCTGGATTTTCAACGTGAATACATTTTTTTTTTTTTTTTTTTTACGGTTTCAGGGGCTGCTGTCGCGATCGGAGTTCTTCTGATCATAATCGCTGCAGTTCTCGCTGCACTTTTCCCCAAAATCATGGACATCGTCGTCAATAAGGAGGTCGCGTTGCGTGACGGTGGACGAACTTTTGGATGGTGGAAAGCTCCGCCAGTCTCGCCACAAATGCACATTTACATTTACAATGTGACGAATGCCGATGAGTTCCTTAACAATGGAGACAAACCTGCTCTGCAGGAACTCGGGCCCTACGTTTATGTTCAACATTGGGAGAAGGTGGACATCAAGTTCAACGGCAACGACACCGTTAGCTACAAACAACGAAAGGAATTTGTATTTTCTCCGGTGAGTGTCGAATTATTATTATTATTTCAAATTTTCCTCACTCACTTCGTTAAAAATCGCTGTGTCAATTAATTTCTTACGAAATCAAAAAAACTGCAACAAATTCGACATTGCTGTCGATTTTTTTCAATTTCTTTTTCGATATCGACTCAGTCGCGCCATAATTTTTCGAAATCGACGCAATGTGTCGAAACAATGGAAAGCATATCGTAAAAATTCAAAAGATCGTTCCTGCTTTATTAATTCCGGTCACGTGGCAATGCCGGATTATTTTTCTGTTCCTTCGAGCACTGTCATTCGGCAGATTGAGCTCTCAAAGCGACTCTGAGTCAGTCTACGTGACGAGCAACGTGTCCACAATCCGCTGTTGAATCTCTATCTCTATCTCTATTCCCTTCGCTTAGTTACTTCACTCGCTCCGTATAAATATTGTCCGATTCAAAAACCTGGGAATTTTACTATTACAACATTGATGTGGATGCATTATGGAAATCTCCCAGGAATAAATTGATGCCAATCAATCAATCAATCTTTGTCTCTTTCTTATTTTTATATTTTTACAATTAAAATTTTGATTAATACAGAAATTTTCAAAAAATATAGAAAGTTAGAAAAATATGGAAATATTATAAGGAAAAAACTACAAAAAATTAACAATAAAAAAATTTTTATGAATAAAAATAATTTATTTATTTTTTTTTATATTTATATTTATAGTTATTTTATTTATTTATATTATTTTTTTATACTTATATTGTATTTATGTTTATAAAATAATTTATTAAAAAAAAATGAGAAAGAATTAATAAAAATTAAATTAAATTAAATTAAATTTCTATAAAAATTCATTTTTATAAAAATTCTTTCTTTATTGTTGAATTTTTGTAGTTTTTGACTTATAATGTTTCCATATTTTTCTAACTTTCTATATTTTTTAAAAATTTTTGTATTTTTTATGTTTTTTTATTTCGAAATTGTTACATTTTCATAATTTTATATTTTTATATTTTTAATTTTGATGTTTTTGCTTGTATATTTTTGAAATTTAATTTTATCTCAATATTTTTCTATTCTTACATTTCTGAATTTTTAGATTTTCGTATTTTCCGAACTTTTTATGTATTTTTTTCTTGTTCGATTCTTTCGGTTCTGCCTGTAGAATTTTCACCATTTGCCCTATGGCCTGCCCGAGCATTACGGACATTAATTAACTCCAATCAAACTCACTTTCCGTCTCTCTCTTTGTTTGATTTTTCAATGAAATATAATTCGATGAAAGGAACGAAAGTAAATTTGGATATTTAGTCAAGCTGCGTTTATCGCACTTTCGAAATTGCACAAGTTGGCAGCTCGCAGTTGTAATTATTGGGATTATTTGGAATTTTTGAGACAAGGGTGGAAAGCCAGTGGCCATCAAGGTGTATAAGGATATTTGTGAATGAACACGAAGCCAGAGTACTCGAAATGATAGCCGCTCAATTTAGTAGTTTATCCGAGCATATCGTAATAACGAAGGCAAGAGGCCAACGTCCGGAAAAAATACTATAGCAACGGTGAATAAGGTTGATGCTTTATTTAGAAGTAACGTTTGTCCGAATACTCAATGACCATATTGTTTTTTCCTGCTTTCTCTTATTAATGTCCCGACGCGGGCTTTTGTAGTCCGAACGGCAATTTAACCGAGACTGCATAAGTGAACGTTGCAATATCGCGTACCCGATGGGATAATTATACGAAAAAACTACAATGACGCGCGAGCAAAAAGAAAGGTCGAAAAAAAATCGAAATTTTCATCGCGTAGAATTTTTCATTTCCTCTCTCTGTCATGGCGATTTTCTGGTTGACTGAATCGACATTTGGGAGAGAGAGAGCTGCGTCGATTTCGGAGGCTGAACTTGTCCAAATGTTCAATTAAAATTGCCCAATTTTTCAAAGAAATTAGTCATGATGCTGAAGTTTGCAACGTTGGAATGCAACGAAAAATATTTGATTTTATTGACGATTCGTTCAATGTTTCAATGTCATCCAAATTTTTCGAGCCGATATGCTTTTCGGGTGGCAAAAATCGATCATTTTATCATCGTAATTAAATTCTCCATTGAAATAATAATTTTTGCCAAATATGAAAAAGAATTTTGATGCATTCCAACGATGCAAACTTCAGAGTCATAAATTAGTCGCGGATTCGTTTGAAACTAAATTGACGAGTGAATTTTCTCATGGACCAAAAGTAAAACAATTTTTTTCGCTCATTTGGGGATCCTGCAGGAATTGTCAGTTGGTTCGGAAGAGGATTTGGTGGTGGTGCCGAACGTGCCGATGTTATCGGCAACGAGTCAATCGCGTCACGCTGCACGTTTTTTGCGACTGGCGATGGCATCGATAATGGACATTTTGAAAATAAAACCGTTCGTCGAAGTGTCTGTTGGCCAATTACTCTGGGGTTACGAAGACCCTTTGCTCAAGCTGGCCAAGGACGTCGTGCCAAAGGAACAAATGTTGCCGTACGATCAGTTCGGACTTCTTTACGGAAAAAATGGCACCGCTGCTGATGCTTATACAGTCTTTACTGGACAATCTGACGTCACCAAGTACGGAATGATGGACAAGTGGAATGGAAAAAGCGGATTGGGCCATTGGACCACTCCGAGCTGCGACAGCATCATGGGCAGCGATGGCAGCATTTTTCCTCCTCACATTACCAAGGACACGGTCCTCAAGGTCTTTGACAAAGACCTTTGCAGAGCTCTTCCTCTGGTATTCAAGGTCAGTCCAGTCTCTGGCATTTAATTAACGAAATTTTGTACCCGCAATTTTGTCCAATAAACAGCTTCTTGATCGTCGTGAAATTTGTACACGACCTCGTCGATACTTCACGTAAAAACGTGCCAAATTTTAATAATTCTGTCATCATTACTTTTCGACCATCTGCTTGAGGCTTCAAATAAAAAATGATGAGAAAATTCTGATAATTTAGTACGTTTTCGTATAAAGTAATGACGTTGAAGTTTGCATCGTTGCAATGCAACGAAATTCATTTATTTTGTGGCAAAACTCTTTATAAAAATGTGCAATGTCATGACAATTATAAAACAATCGACTTTTGCGGCCCAACAAGTATATAAACTCGAAAAATTTCAATACTTTATAAAATTGAAGAAATTATCAATAAAAATAAGCATTTTTCGTTGCATTCCAACGTTGCGAACTTCAGCCTCATTATAACGTGTAAATTAAATGAAATCAAAGAGTGTATTGAATCGTTTAAAAAATTCCCAACAATTGAGAAGCTCGTTATTAAAAAATTAACATTTTTTTTAGGAATAATTTTTTAAACCAGTACTAAAAATATTTATCGATGAACTTGCTTTTGTTTTCGTTGCTTTCGGCATATTTTGGATATTGAATAATTGAGAGGTCAAAAAAAAACTTGTCGTGAAGTTGTACCAGTTTCCATGAGACTAAATTTGACGGTAAATTCCAAAAAAGTAATTGCCCAAATATTCGACATGAACATAATGAGAAAACAAATTCTTATGGGGTTTCATGGCGTCCCCCACCATGAAAAAGCTTTTAAAAAAAAAATTGGACCACTTTTGAGCTGACTTTTGACTACATTGAATTTGTTAATGTTAATTGTTCATTAACGAGCTTCTTAAGCGTCGTGAAATTTTTACACGATCTCTTGAATATTTTGTACAAAGATTTATCGAATTTTCAGAATTTTTTCATCAACCGCGAGAGATGACTTTGAGGTCAACGACGAGACTGAGGAATCGAGAAATTATGTTTTTTAAGTTTTTCTTGACTTTTGCAGGAAGAAGTGACGACTGCTGGTGGAGTTCCTGGCTACAGATTCACTCCTCCGAAGGACGTGTTCGCAGCACCTGACAGAGTCGCTGCCCAGCAGTGTTTCTGTCCGGAGGGACCACCTTGTGCACCGGAAGGGACATTCAATGCATCTCTGTGTCAATACGACTCGCCAATTTTGCTCAGTTTCCCCCATTTCTTCCGAGGTGAGTGTGCGACGTTGCTCAAACCTTTAATTATTGTTTCTAGCACTTGCAAGTTATTCTTCGTATATTTAGCATTTTATTTCGGTTATTGCAAGTACGAAAATGTCTAGAAAAAATATACAAAACAAAACAAAACGAGTTTCCCTGCTGGAAAGACGTAAAAAGTCTGCGTTATCTTTCTCTCCGCTTGAAATCGGAGTCTGCGGGAACAACGCGAGCCATTCTCCCACGTCTTTTATTGTCTACTGGCGCGTATTTTGCTCTGAGAACTTTTTATTACGGATTTTCAATGAATGTGTACTTTTACTTTCTTCATCGTGGCTCCGTTTTAATGATTCGCCGCGAATAACGCGGTGAAATCGTACTGTTGTTTCGTGGCTTAAATAAAATAATATGCTCGGCACTTATTCTCGGCATGGTGAACGACGAAGAGGCAGCAAAAAAACGTAATTTTATTGTCGTTCGTAGGAAGGTCGAGTGCAGGAAAATTATTTCGTTGCTAGTTAATTTTTGCAACTTTTGTATTTCTCTCATTATTTCACCATAAAATTATTAACTATTTTTCTCAATAATTCGCAATCTTTTCGCATATCAATTTAATTGCCATCGAAATCATAATAAATTGATAAAAATTAACGACCTTTTATTCCGTCGACTGGCGCACCGAGTCTCACTGTATTTACGAGATTTAAATTCGTCCGTCGTTTGACAGCTGACCCCGCGCTACGAGAGGCTGTAACCGGAGTGTCACCGCCCGAGGAAGAAAAACATCAACTCTTCATCGACGTACAACCCACGATGGGCACCGCGTTACGAGCTCGAGCTCGCATCCAAATAAATCTCGCTGTTAGCCAAGTTCGAGATATCAAACAAGTCGCCACTTTCCCTGACATCGTCTTCCCCATTATGTGGTTCGAAGATGTGAGTATATCAAACATTTTTTTCATAAAGTTCCCAATTTCCCTTGAAAATCATTTGAAAATCAATCAAAATTCCACCAAAATTCGATTTTCATATCAAACGATTGCCGAACGAATTTCGAAACTTCAAGCTTATCGTTTATAATTATGCTTAAAAAATATTTACAATAATTATCCAAACATTCGTAATATTTAATCAAAAAATGCATTAAAATTTTTCAAATATTTACAATATTTAAACAAAAAATGCATTAAAATTTTTCAAATATTTATAATATTGAAAAAATTGAAATATTTGTTATCAAAATATTTATAAAAAATATCCGAATATTTACAAAATTTTCTATAAAAATATTTATAAAAAATATCCAAATATTTATAAAATTTTCTATAAAAATATTTCAATATTTAAAAAATATTAAAAATATATCGTAATAATAAATCAAATCGTCAAATAAATGAAAATTTAAAACATTTTATAATTATTTTATAATAATTTGATAATTAATAAAAAAATTAAAATATTTTTAATATTTATAAAATATTAAAAATATATCGTAATAATAAATCAAATTTTCATGATGAATTTAGCAATTTATTTGACAAAAAATATTAAATTTAAAAAATATTTTTAATATTTTTTAAATTTTCATTAATTATTACGATTCTGAGCTAATAATGCAAAATAATAATAATATACGTAATTAATTCAAAAAGATTTATAAATAATAATAATAATTGTTATATAATGAGGACTAAATAATAAAAATTATTTGTAAAATATTGATGAACACTTGCGAGAATTCTGATTCGCTTGAATTTGACGTTCGTCCAGAGAAAAATGAGTTAAATCAATGAATTTTTGCATTTAATCGAATGGTATTGTTGGAGGAATAAAATGTTGATGGAATTTTTTGCAGGGTATCGACGAACTTCCGAGTCAAGTGACCTCGTTGCTGAAAATGGCAGTGGACGTACCGCCGATCGCACGTGCTGCACTTTCCGGTGCATTGGGAGCGATCGGAATAATTGTATTAATAATAGCGCTCATGTGTTTGGCTCGAGCAGCCAAACGCCAGGAGAAACTTCATTTGAGTAGCCCATTGCCCTCGAACGCGACCAACAACAAGCAAGGAAACCTCAATCCGGCGTTCCAAGGTTCAACCAAGTAAAAGTAGTCCCTTAAGGGCCGCTTCGAGAGCTACTTAAAAACAATAACTTACGAGCTCCTCAAGGAGTCTTGAGAAATCCGCACAATCGGAAGTTGCAGGGAAAAAAAATGCTTCCATTCCGCACCCTGGAAAACTATTTATTTCTTCTTTTTTGCCAACCCATGACTCGCCCTCGAACATGAAAAAAAATCGGCGAAACACTCACGACAGCCGGAAGTTGTCAGAAAATTAATGAAAATTTCAATGGGATTTGTCCGGTCAGGAAAAAACCGCGATCATTGCACGTCGGTGAAGGTTATAGAGGCAGAAAAAATCTCAAAACTATTTCCATTGTGTTTTACCATCACAATTGTTTATGTTTATTTTTGCATGGTTTTCGCCGATTTAAAACTCGCGATATTTTTCGTTGCATTACCAGAAACCACTCGTTGTGCAAATTAATCGGTTGCACTCAAATTTGCCTTCGTATGGAAGCTCAAAAATGGTAATTCGGAAAATTATAAAATAATTTTTCTCCGCGAGATTTCCGTCCAGAAATTGCGTCGCCAATTCTCTAGTTTATTCTAATTTTTCATGGTGTATGTACAGTTGTTATTATAGATTCGAGTCTCTTATTTATATCGGAACGAAAGGCAGGAATAAAGTTTCGAGCGGGCGAAAATTTTGTGCAAGCTTAAAATAAATAAAAGCGAAGAATTCGTTGATAAGTCGGAGGCGATAAACGAAACGTGTCAATTTTATCCGTCCGAGATTGTCGTCGTGGATTATTCGTTGTTTCGTATTTATCGTTTCCTTCGGTTAACTGTTAATAATATTAGAAAAAAAATAATAATCGGCTGTCACTCGTTACGGATTTATGGATTTGGTGTTGTTTTTCAATATCTTTTCGTTTTCTGCCAAGTTTTTCATTTTATCAACTTAAGGAAAAATGGACCAAGATCCGATGTTTTCTGTTTTTTTTGTCTTCCTCTTTTTTCCCCCATAAAATTCACTTTTTCTCGTAGTCCGATCGGTCTAAAAATTAACGACGCTGCACACAATCGAGGGAAGAAAATAATGATATTGGAACTTGGCCCAGACTCCTTAACGAATTGTAATTATATCGAATGTACCATTTTACCTTGTACTCTCCTGTGTATATGTTTTATAATAAATACTTTTTTTAGTAACCCCTCGCTTCCCTCTCCCCCCTCTCCCCCTTTCTCTGTCCCTCGAAAACCTAGTGATACGTAAAATTTAGATTAAAAAAATTACTTTTGTACAATATGAGGATTAAAGAAATCAAAAGATACCAAAAAAAATTGTTTTTGTGTGTGTTGACGAATCTCGAAGAAAATCGACGATGCAGCGTCCGAAAAAAATCGTGCGAGGTGGACTGGAATGAAAATATTTCTGGAAAAGTTGGACTGAACGTTTTTTTTTTTGAAAAATCACAGAAATTTTGTCATTGCCGCAAGAAATATTCGTAAATTCCGCAAATTCAACAAAATATTGACGTTTTTTGACAAAATTCATTCGATCGATTCAAAATATTTCGCGAGCTCAATTCGCGATGTTGAGTTTCTTCGACGATTGACTTTCCTTACGTAATGAATTTACTAAAAATTGAAATTCACATTTTCAGCGAAGGAATCTCGAGGCTTGGGAAAAATCTGGAGTTTCGTCATTTTTATTGAATTTTATCGGAAACTCCAGACATGGTAATGGTGCGTTTTCTCATTCACTTGCTTCAGGGTCAAGTGTTATCGTCTCGTACGAGATTTTTGATGGGAATAAAAATAATAAAAATGGATCTTCCGCCACACGCTCCGCGATAAGAGGCTCCGATCGATTTCTGCTTTAAATCTTCTAGGAATTTATAATCACGTCGTGTTTTCCGGAATTCTTTGATTCGTCCAAGAGCGTCATTTGGCTGCCTTTGACAGTGATTGATTTTGACGAGTGAAAATTGTCAGTTTCCTCGTTTTTTATTCATACGTTTTTTGCCAATGATAAAAAATCGCCCATTTCACTTTTTTTCTAGAAAAAAATAATAATCACACCAATTTTCTCTACACCTAAGAATTAAGTCTAAAATAATTAAAAATAATAATCACAATACATTTTCCATCCACGAGGCGAGCCTCGCGAACAGACATAAATTAATTATCAACGAAATTAAATATTACACCAGTCTTTTCAACTGTCGGGGAAAAAACAACGAAAATAACATTATTGCACATTTTTTCGTCCACGCAATTTTCTGTGTTTGTTTCGTCGAAAATGTCTTTTTGCTTGAAAACGAAAAAAAACTTTGAGGAGTCCTTCGAGGATTTTTTTGCGGACGTTCGCAACTTTTGTGCGTTTTGGACGTTTTGTACTTTTATCAACAGGAAATCGATCGTGTACACGCGTCCCGAGGGCACAGCGATTTTTCGAGACGTTTTTCAAAAACGTTGTCCATTTTTTTTCAATATTTTGAGGATAACGCGATTAAGGCTCTTTCTCAATCGTTATCACGGGGTTTTGACGAATCGTGTCTCGTTTCAGGGACTCGTGACCCTCGCTACGATTGCGCTTGAGCATGCACATCACTCGACAAATGCAAAAAAGTATTCCGATCAGACTGACCCACTTGATTCCTGCCTCTACTGCCGCAGCCGTGTAATACGCGTGGTAAAAACAGTTTTGCAGGTCATCGGGCATGTTGTCGATTCCGACCTCGATCCAAATCAAAGGAAGAATCGTCCCGTCCTTCACGTTGCCCAGAAACGGAACTCCCACTGCTTTTCGCACTTCTACGTTTATTTGAAACCGCGAAACTCCGCCGATCGGGACTCCCAGTCGCTGTTGATGAAATTTGAACGATTAAGGTCAATGAGCCGGTCGAGATTCTCCCGAAAATTCATTCCCAGAGCGAAAAATCGAAATTTTTTCAGGATAAAATTTAAAATTTTGTTATTGCAGCGAGAAATATTCTGGGGAGTCTTATCAAAATGATTATTTTTGTCATTCCAATGCACTGAAAACAAAATTTTATTTACTAAACGTTTTTTTGAAAACTCCCAAAAATTTTATCATTGCAGCGAGAAATATTCTAGAAAGTCTCTTCGGAAATCAAATTTTTGTCATTTCAATCGTAAATTTTGCTCACAGTTCCGTGCGAAACCAGAAACACTCGCAAAGTGACGAAAACTTTGAAAATATTCTAGAAAATCTCATCAAAATTATAATTTTTGTCATTCCAATGCACTGAAAACAAAATTTTATTTACTAAACGTTTTTTTGAAAAATCCCAAAAATTTTATCATTGCAGCGAGAAATATTCTAAAAAGTCTCTTCGGAAATCAAATTTTTGTCATTTCAATCGTAAGTTTTGCTCACAGTTCCGTGCGAAACCAGAAATGCTCCCAAAGTGACAAAAATTTTGAAAATATTCAAAAATTTTTAGTTTACCACGTCTAAAAAAATTTTGGATCCAGCTCAGATCTGGAAAAATCACTCGATACTTTTTGACCAAATTTTTCGTCGAGTAATCTTCAAATATTGTGGAATAATTGGGCGAAAATTCAGCAGAAAGAAAATGCAGACACGTTGAATGGAAAAGTGCAAAAAAAGAGGGTTTTTCAATGGTCCAGGCTGCCCCTGATGGCCTGGAAACTGGATGGAAAGAAACTGGAGATAAAATCTTACCGGGTGGATTTCAACGACGGTTTCGTGCTCCTCGGCACGGGGAGAAAGTCCTTCGACCATATCGAGGAGTTTTTCGTCAGCCGTGTAAAAATGAGGGAATGATACCAAAAATGGCATATTCATACTGCACAGGGAACTATTAAAAATGCCAGCAGGTGGACAAGTCCTTGGACCATTTTTGGGGCCGTTCGAGTTACGGTGGCAAAAGCAATTGTCTTTTGTTTCTGTCGACGTGAGCGCGTCAGCGGGTGGTTTGTACCTGAAGAAAAAAATCCGCAAAATACAAATTTGCTCCTGTTTTTAAACGAGATGAAAATATTTTTTCCTTCTACTTTTTTTTAATTAAAAAAAAAGGATTAAAATTATCAGGACGATTTTTTAACAACGCGGTAACGAAAATGACACGGAAATGTTTGTTTTTTTTTATCGGGGCGGATCTGCGACTTACGTCAACGTTGGAATGCCTCGCGTCATTCCTTGACCTCGATATTCCAGAGGGATTGCTCTGCACATGTCTCGAGCGTAAACTTGGAGCGTCGAATTGTGATCTTCGAGTGTTTTGGTGGAAAAAATAGTGCCATCGGTCCCATCGACCTTATCGCATTTGTCGTCACCCCAAACGTTCCGAATACTCGCTCCGTTGATACTTTTTATCCGTCCGGTCTCGGCTATGTCGTCTCTGCCGCTGTTAATCGTTATACGATCGGGTGATAATCCGTTTTTCTACGATTTAAGGGCCAAAAGGTCAGTCGGCTAAGTTCAAGATTACAGTGCACTTATTTCTTCGTAGCTATCCTCAAATTTCTTAATGTTTTCATACAGACAAATTCCACGTCAAAAATTTGCAACAATTTAACCCTCCACGGATCATTTGATTTTTTATGGCACCCCATAAGTATCCTTTTCGTCCTGCCACTTGTATCTCACGAATTTGGAGAGAAAAAAATGTGAAAAAATTCTGAAATACTCTCCATCGATTCTACTTTGAGGTTCCATAGTTGTCAAGTCGTTGAATTTATTTTATTTCGCAATAAAACGTTTTAAAAACAAGATTTTCGAAAAAAAAGTTGTCGCTCGGGTCAAAAAGACCCGAATGATCCGGGGAGGGTTAAGCGATCGCGAATCATATGATTTTTTATGGCGCCCCGGATCGTATGAGTCCTTTTCGTCCTGCCACTTGTATCTCACGAATTTGGAGAGAAAAAAATCTGGAAAAATTCTGGAATACTCTCCATCGATTCTACTTTGAGGTTCCATAGTTGTCAAGTCGTTGAATTTGTTTTATTTCGAAATGAAACGTTTTAAAAACAAGATTTCCGAAAAAAAAGTTGTCGCTCGGGTCAAAAAGACCCGAATGATCCGGGGAGGGTTAACCGATCGCGAATCATGTGATTTTTTATGGCGCCCCGGATCGTATGAGTCCTTTTCGTCCTGCCACTTGTATCTCACGAATTTGGAGAGAAAAAAATCTGGAAAAATTCTGGAATACTCTCCATTGATTCTACTTTGAGGTTACATAGTTGTCAAGTCGTTGAATTTGTTTTATTTCGAAATGAAACGTTTTAAAAACAAGATTTCCGAAAAAAAAGTTGTCGCTCGGGTCAAACAGACCCGTATGATCCGCGAGGGGTTAATTTTCATTCAAATCCTTGACGAATAAACAGAGAATTTCCTACTAAATAAAAAATTGATGCCGAAAAGATGTAAAAAAAGAAAAAAACGTACAATTGCGAGTAAACCAAACTTTTCGAAAGGAACATCGCCCTGCCATGAAATCAATGGTCTGGCAACTTCGAAAATTTTGTCATCGTATCCCCAGAGGAATCCGCCGGCAGTGACATCGATAAAAGTGCTGGATTGCATAGTCGTGAGGACAGCGGTGACGCCGACCTGAGCGACGAAATTCATGTCTCGACAGAATGCCATAGCGGACAATAAAGGCACGTTTGGTACGGTGACAATTTCGTCATCGGGATTTCCACCTTCCCATTGGAAGGATCTTTTTTCCTGATAAGTGATGGTTCCATCGTCGTTTATCGTCGGATTAACTCTCGTCAAAGTTTCTCTATAATTGTACGGGCCGAGTTCACGAACTTTTAATTTTTTGGCGCGACCGTTTTGGAAGTCTTGGATGTTGGTGTAGTTGAATATTCTGACGCGATAGGCCGGACGGACCGGCGGCCTTTGCCATCGATCAAACATCGACGTCCCTTCTTTTAGCTCCAGATTTGACAGTATCGTGTCGCGAAATATATTCGTGCACCAAAAAACGACAAACATTCCGAGGCTGCTAACGGCCACGAAGATGATTGAACCGATGGAGCAATTTTTGGACATTAAACCGTCGCGACGGTCGCCCAAAGTGCATTTTTCACTGGCTGCAAGATCGCGCGTCATTTTTCACGTTTGTTCAATTTTTATCTCCGGAATTTTCGAGCCTCCGGCAGTTTTGCTGCCGATTCTCAACGTCAAATGTCTCGACGATATTTTATTCGATTTTTATCAATATTTTCAACCGAACTATCGATACTTGACGAATTTTGAAAAAAGTTCTGGACGCTATGCATTAATGAGGGTGACCGAGGGTGACCGAGTGGTCGCGTCGAACGGTTTCCGGCCAACTGACTTACTCGAGTAACACGTAGTCGAATTAAAATCTCTCGGTCGCGTCTTGTCGACTCGTTTACTTTTTTTTTCGCGTCTGTCTTTCAGTACTCGGTGTGATAACCTCTTCGCCAGGATGACCTTTCCGGCCAACACCTCCGATATGCCGGAGTTAGGACACCGCTCCGCGCATCGAATCCATCGCCACACGATCGTTCAATGGAAACGTCAATTTTTTCTGCTTTTTTTACACATTTATTTTGTTTTTTCTTTCGTTTCTCCTTCATTTTTCTCTTTGGCTCGTATCGGCATGTTTATGCGATAAGTTTTTTACGATTCGGTGCTAATCGAGAAACATAACGATTCTCACACCGCCGAGTGTCTTTCGCGCGGGCCCGAAACTCCAAAACAACTTTTTATCCGATTTATATGAACACGCCCTGATCCTCGTATCTGGACACATCACGCGATTCTCATTCATCATTCAAGTCGACGAATCAGAAGCGAGTATAGCGTTTGTGTATTTTTTTTCCCCGTAGGATCGAGGAAACGAAATAAACTGAATAATCCGCAAATTCTCGCTCCGAATCTTCTGCCTTTTCTCCGTTATTATCGCGATTAGCTTTTTTTTCGGGAGATGGAAAAAAAATCGCGGTGCGATTAGAATTTCGCAAAATTGCCGTGGAGGAAAGTTCGCTCGATCACTTAGAGACGATTATCGTGAAACGCGACGACTGAATGAGCAATTATCGAGCAATTTATTCGAACGCGTGACGCTGTCACCGAAGGCGCTAATTAATCGTTTTCTAATTAATTCGAATGGTTTTTTTTAATCTTAAGGAAAATGTGAACTTTGCATTTTTCTGAAATTTGATGTTTCTGCCGATTTAGACGAGAAAAAACTTTTTTTTTTTCTTTTATTTGGAGATTTGGGAAATTTTTGAATCGAATTTTGATCGATCGAATGATTTAGTACGCGAGGCTTGATTGACACTTTGAGACATGTTTATGGGAACAATAATGACGATAAAAGAAGGAGATAAAATAATAATCGTACGAGACGTCTGCGAGAATTGTATCGTGAATGTAGTGTCGTGTTTTGACTGGCCGATGCCCTATTCACCCTGTACAACATTACCGAGAACGTCAATGGCTCTAAAACACATCTTTAATGGTTGTTTTGCCGCGTGTGTCGCACAAGCGATAGTCTCGATATTGTGCAATTTTGTTCAAGCCCAGCAGACGACACATTTTAATCCTTTTTCTAATTTCAATATTATCAGCAATTTGTTAAATCGCAGGTCGAATTTATTGCCACACGATGATCACGAGGGCATCGTCGTTTGTCCTTTTTATGCAGATTCACTCGCGATTAATTTTCGCTTCGATGCTGGTCCCATAAAAAAATGAAAAAAAAAATTGTAAAATGTTTTTTTATTGAGATCCACTTGCGATGGTTTTTGTCGATTTAATTTTGTCCAGTTTCGATGGCAAAAATGTTCAAAAACGACGATTGGATCTTCGTGGCATAAAAAATGGATAAAAACGGAATTTCGAACGTTCCTGGGACGACGTGAAGCTCGTAAAAGAAAATAAAAAATACAAACTCTGTTAATAAAGTTTTCGTTTATTAATTGATAGCAATATTAATTAGCCATTCATGTATTTTCAGGGACTTTTTTCATCATTTTTCAAGCATCGGTTATAAATTGAGTAATTGTAGTCAGTTCAGCGATTATATATTTGAAAATAATCCAAAGAATATAATAACCTCTTTTACATATATACAAGAATCGTAAGAGATTTGAGACATTGATTAAAGGATCGACGATGGGCGGTCGCGATCCACGCACGACTTTTGTCGCATTCGATTGACCTTCGAACAAAATCATTTTTTCCATTGGTTTTCCTTCATTTTTTCATTCAAGAGAATCGTTTTCTTATCGTGAAAAAAAAGGAACAAAACAAAATCGAGCTGGTGGAACGAAAAATGTTGGGAAAATTGATTAACGCGAGGAGTAGCAAAATTTTTGAGACGCCGATGAATGGACGGCCTTAAAGTTCAACATTAATCCTGAAACCGAAACGCAGATAATTATTTCCTGGCACCTTCGAATCGGACTCTAAAAAAAATCGAAAACCATCGAATTTGACAAAATTAATTATGGGATTAATAATTTGATGGTGAAAATAGAATTTTTGCAATAAATTCTCAATATTTCAAGGACAGCAACGAAGAAAATGTTTTCGGTTGCAGGATTAATATGAAAAATCAGTTTCATCGGACAAGGTGATATTTTTATTTATTAATTTAATGATTGAGATTGTTATCGACAGTTTGTATATGAACTTTGCCTATTTTTCGCCCAAAACTGATCCCGTCCAGTCTTCGCCGCAGTTTGTTCTTTAGTGGGAATAAAAAAAAGGAGTCAATTGAAAGGAAATGCATTTGGGATCAATCGTGTTGGAGGAGTCAGCGCGAGGACGCAAATCTCGCCTGTCCTCGTAATGTTGTGTTCGTTTTATTAATAATCTTCGAGGATGTCCGTGTTGCTAAAATCCGTTGAGCTGTCTTTTCCGAGGGATTTGCTTTTATGGTTCGATCGATCTCTGTTGAGGTTGTAATTCCTGCGCCGATCAGCAGTCGCTGCGTACGCGTCGTAAATCGAGTCAACGTCGAAGCCCTGAATGACAAATTAATCACATTTGATTGACCAGTTCTGAGAATCGTTTTTTAACCCTAGAACGGCGACCCGGGGTCAAAAACTTTAAATCTCGCGCCCTTTTGCGCTTCGTTCGCTCGTTTTTTGTGGTTTTCCCGAATTTTTGACTACTTTTTTGACTTTGAGCGAAATTTCTGCAGGCTCACGTGATCCTGCATTGAAAAACGAAAAGATTGAGCCCAAATTGAACTTTTTTCGTTAAATTTTACCAGAGATACGAATTTTTCAAAATTGGCGTCATTTTTCACTTCAGCCCACCGGAATGAGTGAAAAAAATTACGTCACCGCTCCAGGGTTAATACGAAAATCATTTGGAACGATAAAATTGTCTTACTTTGGCGAGTAGAGCTTCTAGAAGTTTCGAATTAGCCAAAGAATCGATTTCGTTGTTGCGGATTTTTTTGGAATTTCGACACGGACAGGCGGGATCCGTTTTGTCGGTGTCGGCCGAGCTCATGAATCGCTTCCTTGCCTGCATCCCTCGGCAATTAGGATGATACACGTAAACTCTGAAAATCACGAGCAACGATCGTGTCACGGTAAAACAAAAAGACAAATCCCTGCGCGGAATATTGTGCTCGCGCTATTAATTCGATTGGATAAAGACAAAAAAAACTCACTCGCAATTCACTTGTCGTCCAACGTCCCCGTTCACGTAAGCGCACCAGAGAAATATACCCAGAATTATTAATGCCCGCGAAACAGACATTCGTGCTGGAATGCAAAAGCGAGAATTCGTTACAAAACAATCAATTTAATTGTTCGAGGGCGCTACGTTGTTCAGTTTCCAGTCAATCATTCGGTTGAATAACTTTGAGAGCATTTCAATTTGTTAATGAAATTCACAACTCAAATTCATTGTTTTTGCTTGAGGACGGATTTTTTTCCAATTTTTTGCAAGAAAAGAAAAATCAAATTTCATTTTCGTCACATTTTCTACTTTCAAACTTCACGAGCGACTACAAAATGATAATAAATTAAAAAATCGCTAATTACCAATTCAAAGATAATTGAAAAACGACGAGAACATTTTCTCAATTTTTGTGAAATCAAAGTTTGAAGATTTTGAAAAAAAAAATGTTAATTTTTCATATCGATTCTCTATAAAATTGAATCGAGAATATTTCTTGATGAAATCGTCGTATCGTCGATCAAACTCAATGTCCACTTGGTCGATTGCGTCGAAATTGCATGACTATTGCGAGGAGAATACTCGTTGGAAATACTTGAGAAGAATGAATCGAAGATTGAGAATCCATAATGATCGTTTAGGCGAGTGGGCTATAAAAAGGATAATTTAATCTCGGCAGGGATGCTGCGAAGGATGAGGAAGCTGGGATACTGCCCACGCGGTGTTGTGTTGGCAAAATATACGTGCGAAATGAATTGCCTGCGCACTAATAGCACATGACAATGAGGTTTTGGGCGTAGGTGCGTGTTTATCAGATTTCATCTGGACTCGAAAGACGAACGAGCCCGTTCACGATCGTTGGCTAACGATTTTTTAATGGCTTGTGCGAATAAGCTTTGGAGGCGTTACTAATCGCGCACCGTGACTCGTATCATCAGATTTGCATTTTTCATTTTTTTACGCATTACCAAGAAAACGTTTCGTCGGGCTGCGTGCGCGCAAAAAGTGTTTTTGAGATGTTTCAGCTGTTGGCAAATATTTTTACATTTTCCACACCGACCTCGTCAGGGAATTCAATGCCTTGCGTGTGAAAATAAAATTTTGTCGAAAAACGTCGATATTTTTGGAAAATTTCAAGATTTTCGAAATTTTGACTGTATTTTTTATTTCTAACGGAACTCTCAGCAAAATTTACGATTGGAATGACAAAAATTTACTTCTCGGAGAGACTTTCTACATTATTTCTTGCTGCAATGACAACATTTTTGTGATTTATCAAGAAAACTTTTAGTCGAACGTATCCAACAAAATATCAATCTTTTCCAACTAAATTTTCTTTTCAGTGATACGACAATGCATTACGTACGAGGAAGCTTTCACTGAAACCTCCTTCATTAATAATACATTGGGAAAAGCTTACACCGCAATGCACTTATCCAGAGACTTTTTTTCCAGCGCCAAAATGACTTTTCCAGCAGAAATTTTTGTTTCTCTTATTTGTTTATTTATTCACATTCTTTTGTCCACGGGTTATTAATCGATTTTCCCCTTTCCTCTGCTTTTTTCTGAGAATTTAGCAACGTTGAGTTTCGACGAAAAATATTGTTTCTATTGATTTTTTATTGAATTTAAAAAATCATGACGATTTTTCCTGTCGATTTAGTTTTTCTAAAAAAAAAAATTAGTTGCATTCCAACGATACAAACTTCGACGTAATTTTTGACTTCTCATTTGTCAAATTTTCCACGTCTGGGGAATTTTGTAATTTAATGAAAATCGCTCGTTTGGAATTTTCATTGGGGCGAGGAAACCGGTACGCAGTAACTCGGTCACCCACCGAGTATTGACCAGAGTCGGAGCAACTTGGAAAGCCACAGAATTCAATCTACAACCGACAATCCATTACCGCCGTCGTGTGTGTACAAAGCTCGAACGATCGTGTGTCTGACTATTCCGGATCTCTACTACTTTTTTCTTCCAGCGTTGGAGACTCTCGGGCCCCCGCGATCGATCGCGAGCTCTCGTTCAATTAGCCGCGGTTGGAAGAAAAAGTTTTTGGAAACTCGTATCAAGTGGCTCGCCCAATTTATCGCGTTGAAATTAAATGGCCCAGTCTTTTGGTTAACGAAGCAGATTGAGTTTTCAGGGGAGCTTTTCCAACGTGACATTTTGAAGAATGCCCCCCGGCCTATAAAACATATTAAATCTCGAGTGTCCATGATATTTAAAAAACTCGCAAAAAGTCTTCTCTTGATTTTAGCCCCGAGTCGCTCTCGGTCAAAGGAAAAATCTGTCAAACTGTAATAATGAATTTACAACTTTGACGAGTCGATGATGAAAATTTTCAGAACTTTTCGTTCTTGAAAATTAAATGTTGTCAAAAAATGTTGAACACGGTGAACGAAATATTTTTTGATCGGAAAATTTTCGTAATTTTGACAGTATTTTTGGTTTCGAATGAAACTGTCAGCAAAATTTACGATTGGAATCACAAAAATTTGCTTTTCTCCAGAAAATTTCTTGCTGCAATGACATTTCTGGGATTTTTCGAAAAAAAACGTTCAGTTTGCAGTAAAATCGTATTTTCAGTGCGAGCATTACAATGGGGAAAGTCGTTCTTTGATTTTTCCTTCTCTCTTTTACTTTGATTGACTCATCCCGTCTTTAGCCCCTTAATGCCATTCACCGGGAGGGTCTGTTACGAGTCAACACTTGGAGGAATATCGAGGGATCATTTCTCTCCCCGAGACAATAGACGAGTGCAATATTATTAGGCACAAAAGCCTGCTCATTGTGATTCGGGGATTTTCATGCTGCTTTGGATTTATGTAAGCCACGAATATATCGTTATGGCTGAACGACGATACATATTGACAGAGGCGTCGACATGACGCCCCGTAAGTGCAGACGCTCGCGTAGAAATAAATTGGATTTGAAAACAACAGAGTAATTTCGAAAGCCTAAAAATTCCGACAAATTGTCTTGTAAACTGCGAAAAAAAAAGTTGCGAGGATGAGCCAATTTGTAGAAATTTTTATGTCCTGCACTCTTATTGACGTGCGGAGGAAAAAAAGAAGAAAAATAAATTCCAACTTGCTGGCGGATATAAAATTGTATTTTTCTTGGGAATAAGGACAAGTCTCGTCTTTGACAATTGCCAAGTCGTAAAGAATCTTGAGTGGAGACTGAACCGCAGCGAGAGGGCAAGAGGAAGAAAAATAGTCGATCCGGTGCGCGACTGTCTTTGGAAAGAATTCAAAATCGCGTGAGATGCGGAAATTTTCGTGATCGAAATTTGCAATCGAGTTTCGTAAAATTTTGGAATTTCTGTTTTTTGAAATGGATGTAAATTTTCTTGGACTCGATGATTATCGGAACGACCTGAATTTTCTATTCGGGGGCGATGATTGTGCAACTCAATTAGCCAAAGGATTATGAATCGGCCATTAGAGAAATTCAAAATGTACATGAATTCATAAATTAATAACATTATAAGCGTCTCGTGCGAGAGGCTTTGTAGAGTATCGCGTGCATGTGAACGAGGAAGAGGAATTGGCAGGATACAAAGCAATATAACGTTCGTAATGCCTACGCACAGAGCCTTCATTTAAATTGATTCGTGCTGACCACTAATCCCCGATGATCGCCATTATGCAAACCAACTGACAAATCGGGTCACTCGATCCTTCCAAGAGTAGCACTCCATAAAATCCAAAGCAAGAATCACGCAAATCCTTCTCTAAACCTTTGACCGCGTCATTCATAAATCTGTCCTCGGGCTAAATAATAATTCAATAATAATAAAGAATTTTTTATTTTGTCACATTTGGTCTACGAATGAAGTTTCTCGCGGTGAAAATTTTGATGGCAGAAAAAAATTGTAATGGGAAAGAAAATATTGAATTATTTATTATTAATTGCAGAATCGAAATTGAGTAGGAAAATTCCTGGCTTGGTAGGAAAATTTGATGGCAGAAAAAAATTGTAACGCGAAAGAAAATAATGAATTGCTAATGAATTATTTATTATTAATTGCAGAATCGAAATTGAGTAGAAAAATTCCTGGCTGTAGGAAAATTCCTGTAGGAAATCGAGTAGGAAAATTTGATGGCAAAAAAAAATTGTAACTCGAAAGAAAATAATGAATTACTAATGAATTATTTATTATTAATTGCAGAATCGAAATTGAGTAGGAAAATTCCTGGCTTGGTAGGAAAATTTGATAGCAGAAAAAAATGTAACACGAAAGAAAATAATGAATTATTGATTATTAATTGCAGAATCGAAATTGAGTAGGAAAATTCTTGGCTGGTGACGTAACGAGATGTGAGATTTATTGAAATAGTGAACGTGATTTTGACCAGTGGTTTTTTGAATCGGGCATTCATTTTCTTTAATGGTACGTTGGAAGGGAATGTATTAACGAGTTGCTCGAACGATACGTCTCGCCACAGAGTATCGCGTCGTTGAAGGTTGCGCCGGGATAAAGAGAAATGCTGGAGAGCTCGAGAGAGAGGGAGATAAAGGAAAAGAGATAAAAGGAAAGAGAAGGGGATGAGATCGGAGGGTGGTTGAGAGGGAACGTTAGAGGGCGGAAGACGGGAAAGGCAGAGGAGTTGTTACTCACTCTCGGATGTGGGACGCTGCGGCGTCTCTCCGTCTGCGTACAAAAAGTTGACTCTACAACGCGCAACCCCTTTCCCCTTCCTCTTTCTTTTTTTCCATTTCTAAACCCACGTTCCACTTCAACCGATCGGCCAACATATATTTTTACGACCCCACGTGCTTTTCCGAACTTTCTTGCGTGTCCGGAACAAAATAACGCGTGACACGCTTCCTTGACTCCGCCAATATTGGATGTTGGAAAAAAATCGACCAAATTCAAACAAACTTTCAACTTTAAGCCAGTACATCAATTTTTTTTCTACCATTGTCTCGTTTTTGAGACAGATTTCGGTGACTCTTTGAATTTACGGTTTCTCGGTGTCTGCTTTAACATTTTTTTGGTCCCGGACCACCTCGTCGATCCCTGAAATGTTGGACAATGCTTCAAAAAAAAAAAGGAGCTTGCATCGTTAAAATGCAACGAAATTCCGATTTTTCTTGGGCAGATTTCAAGATTCTCGTTCTATATTCGGTCAGGACGATAAAACGAACTTTCTTCCGGATCCAAACCCAAAATCGATACGAAAATTGTCGTGATTCTTCGTATTAAACAAACAATTTTCGTATTAAACAAACAATTAATCAAAAAAAAGTATTTTTCGTTCGAAATAATTAATCGCGTCTGCGGAACTGCATTTTGGACTTTTTCTCAGCGTTATCCTGCAGTGTAATGCAGATTTCACGCTGAAACGAAAAAAAGAAAATTCTCAAGGAGAAAAACGGGGGAGTCAGATGGTGAGAAAGTTTTGTGTGGGAAGGAAAAGGGTCAATACTTCATAACCCTTCGGAATAAGGCGCGCAACAGGTTTCCTCCGCCCTCGTATCAACTTTTTTGTGAAATGGTCCTAATTTTTCTGTTCTCGTATTTTCTCAAGCGACCGCTTATCGTTAAGAGATCATGATCCAAAAAAACCAGTACACGTTTTAAGTTTTAGTTACGGTTTTGCAAAGATTCGATCAAAACGAAAAATTCCGCGTCATTTTTTCGATTTTTTCGAAAAAATGACGCGAAATTCGAAAAAATGACGGGGAATTCGAAAGAACGACGCGGAATTCGAAAAAATGACGCGGAATTCGAAAAAATGACGCAGAATTCGAAAAAATGACGCAGAATTCGGAATTTCGAAAAATCACGAAAAAAAACGAAACTCGAAAAATTAATCGACAGAAACCGGCAGTTTTGGTTATTGCTGCACAACGTGAAATTCTCCATCGCAAGAATTTGCAAAGCAATTTAGATTCCTGAATGTCCGAATGTGTTGCGGGCCGTGATTTTATTTTGCAAAAACGTAAATTGCTTATTCGAATTTGGCTTCGGTGGCACGACGTCGGTCAAATGTCGAAAGCGAGAGAGAAGAGAATTTTGATGCAAACGTGCGCCAGTGCATTTCGCTGGTGCATTTTCCCTCAAGATATATAGTTTCGGCCTCCCACGCCCGCGGCGAGTTTGCCAGCGCTTTTTGTGCGTCCAGAAATTCTCGCACTCCCTTGTCGCGAATCCAGACGCAACGATTTCCTGAACCAAAACTTGATTTGTGTATTTTTTTATTGCGGATATAGAAAATAAAGCGAAATTTATTCATTCGATTTGATCGAATGAATAAATTCCGCTTTTAATTTAATCGAATGAAAAAAAAAAATCATTTTTTTGAATTAATTCCTCGTTGATACTCCAATTGTCACTTTTGAAACTGTCTCTACCTGAGACCAGTTCAGGCTCAAAGTGCCGAGCGAAATAATCTCCATAATAGGCACCTGTTGCAAGCGCCACACCTGATCCCATATCACGGTCCAACAGTTGATCCGATATAGTCGCGGACCAGGAAATTGGTTACGAAAACTTTGGTATTAGTGATTCTGATATTTATCGAAAATGATTTCTTTAAACGAACTTTCCACGAATTTTGAAAAGTATTCCGAGTCAATTTGATTCATAAACACACCATAGAAATTGACAGTGACTTTAGGAACCGGATTGACCTTTAATTTCTCGCAAAAATTGACACAATTCTTGAAAAGCCTCAAATAATTTGTTTAAATGAACTTTTAATGAATTTTGAAAAATATCCCGTGTAAATTTGAGGCATAAACACCATAGAAACTGACAGTGACTTCAGGAACCGAATTGAATTTCAATTTCGCATCGAAATTGATCAAATTATTGAAAACCAAAATTTTTTTTTCGAAAATCAATTTAAAAAAATGAAATTCGTATGAATTTATAAAAATATCCAATATCGACTTTATAAACACCATAGAAATTAAAAGCGACTTTTGAAACCGAATCGAATTTCAATTTTGCACCGAAATTGATAAAATTATTAAAAACCAAAAAAAAATTTTCGAAAACCAATAAAAAAAAATTAAATTCATATGAATTTATAAAAATATCCAATGTCAACTTGATTTATAAACACCATAGAAATTAACAGCGACTTTAGGAATCGAATGGAATTTCAATTTTGCACCGAAATTGATAAAATTGTTGAAAATGAAAAAATAATTGAGGAAAATGGATTTTGCATAAATTTATAAAAATAACTAATGTCGATTTAATTTATAAACACCATGGAACGCGAAAGCGACTTCAAAAAACGGATGAAACTTGAATTTCGCGCCGAAATTGCCAAAATCATTGAAAAGCCTGATCAGGTCGAAAATTTCCTGTCGATTTAATGCAATCGAGTTTATTGTAAAGAAAAAAGACTTGCTCGCGAATATCGAAGAGCGGGGCATTGATTGGTTTGATGAAACGATGTGGAGCAAGAAATCAAAAGATCTTGGTCATGTCAAATGACTCGATTGCATCGTAGCAGCTAACGAGATAGTCCAAGAGAAAAACGATTGGTCGTTACTGCTCGGTGAAGCTGCCCACGATGACTCGGCTATAGTACCAATTACGTTAGCGACTCGTGCACGTTCAATTTTTCATTGGATCGTCACCGCTCGTTGAAGAAAATTCCGATACTTTTGAAAATCTCCCCCAGCCGCATCGAACGCAAAAAGGATTTCGTGTTTAGTCACAAAACTTGGCGATAAATTTTTCATGTGAAGAACTGCGCCGAGGAATCAGTTACGCGAGCGACAGGGCAACAAGTCGCTTTTGGACACTTCCCAAAAATATCTCTCAACTTTGACCGAGCGTAGGCAGAAGAATTTTCCCAAGGACCACTCCGGAAACATCAATAAGTTTGTGAAAACGAAAGTGTCACGAAAATTGCATATCGCAATGCAATTTCCCAAACAAGCCCAAACTGTGTGCAATTTTTCGCCATGGAAATTCGACTCGATGGAATAATTACGAAAAAAAAGGGAAAAAAATGAAAATGATGCATTTTCGTGAATTAATCAATGAAAAATAATGTCAACTTACCCATGACGATGTAAATTTTTTATGTCTCGTCGAAAACTTGAATTCCAGGCCGGAAGGTTGTGCAAGTGCCCTTAAGCCCTCAAGAATGAGAACTCGCGATCGACACGTATCGTGTTTAAAAAAAAAAGCAAATTTTTTTCTGACTTTTGCTTAGTGTAATAAAATCACGAAAAAACCGGTAATTATTTCGGAAAATGGTTGGTTTCGTGTCACTGAGGATTCGAGAGATTGAGTGTGCGTCTGCGAGTCGAGCAGAGATGGAAAATGGACTTGGAGGCTGCGAAAGCTCGTCCGAATGTGAGGAGACTCGTATTTTTGTTGTACCGATCACCGATGCTAAGGGCTCGAGGAGGTTTGGAGGTCAGAGAGCGAGTGAACCGCGGAGCTTGCGCCCTCGGTATTTATACAGTAAGTGCGCGTTGCCGGGTTGTCGTTCCCCTTTGCACCCTCCGCGTCGCGCAGAGCGAATCTGGTCACGTGACGCGAGAACGAAAGTTCGGTAGAGAGATGCTCCAAAAGCCGCGAGTCTCGTTCGCGCGCCGAGCTTTTTCCCCCCCACCCCGCCAGTTTTCTCGTCGCACACATTTTTCTAAGTTTCTCGCTCATTATTTTCTTGACTGAAATGAAAATTTTGTTGAAAAAGATGAAAATTCGCTGCCAGACCGTTCAAAACCAAAAATATTGTCAAAATTACGAAAATTTTCAAATTACATCGACGTTTTTTGACAAAATTCAATTTTCAGTGTTCCATTTTACAAATTCACTGTATCACGATCTTGTCGAGTGGGAGACGCTCCGGATCTCGCCCCCCCCCCCCCCCCCCCAAACCCTTCCAAATTCCCGCGCGCCCTGTAGTACGTCATCGTTTCAGAATCCCCCCCCCCTCCCCTTCGCTGCTTAACGATAATGCGTATACGTGAAAAGTTTCTAGCCATGACATCATCGGAATGGAGCTTGTAGGAACGATATTATAGAGTTGATCTGCATTAACATCGTACAGCATGTCCTTTGCGCTGTCCATGTATTTTTATGCTTTCACACACATACACACGAGAGTCTATGTCGCGTCGTCGTTTTGGCAGGAAACTTTAATCGTTCACCAAGATCGTAGCAAAAGGGTCAAAGTCAGTTTCGTCGTGAAAAGAAAATTTCGTTGGAAAAGATCGATATTTTGTTGGATACGTTGGGACTAAACGTTTTTTTGAAAAATCTCAAAAATGTTGTCATTGCAGCAAGAAATATTCTAGAAAGTCTCTTCGGAATGCAAATTTTTGTCATTCCAATCGGAAATTTCACTGACAATTTCGTTAGAAACCAAAAATACTTTCAAAATTACGAAAAGTTTCAAATTATCCAAAAATATTTGGTTTAACGTGTTTAACAAAATTTCTCCGTTTTTTTACAAAATTTTATTTTCAGTGCAGCCAATAACTATTTTTCGTTACTGTTTTTTGCAGCAAAGTTTTTTGTTGTTGTTTTTCTTGGTGAGAATCTAAAAACGAGGGTTTCTGTTGGAGAAAAATGTGGGAATATTTTTAAAATAATTTCCTCAAGTCAATTCACGCTCCTTTGGCCTGCGAGACGAGAAAAGCGAAAATCTATTTTCATCCGAATCGATCAGAGACGAATAACGTTATTGATTAATTACGATAAACAACAATTTTCGTGAAAAGTGAAAACTGGAGAATTTTTAGTTCCTTTCAAATCATCGTTCCTGCGCGGAATCTTTGCTAACAATTTTCTTGTCGGACGAGAGTGGAGAACGGACAACGTGTATAGACTTGGAGTCGTGCACAAAAACGCACAACCGCGACCAAGAAAAGTGGACCGCCATGAGGAGTGAAGAAAACAAGAATAAAAGTAACAAGAACAAATAAGAATTGTGCGAGGATATTTGTGGGAGGATTCGAACGAGGATGCTGGCATTTGAAATGATGAGAATCTCCACCTTAAGGACGTTGTATGGCGACGATCATATCTAAATGTTTGTTTTCAGTTTTTCTTACATAAAAAATGGTTTGCGAGCCAAAGTTCATTAAAAAAAAGTTGTTGAAACTAGACCAAAGAACGACATACTCGAAATTCAAGATTGTCCGAGCTAATTTGTATTTTTTATATAATAACCAAAATTTTGAAGAAATTAAACGAGCGATTTTTTTGAAAAACTAAATAAACGTGAAAGCGTTTGCAAAATTTCGAGAGGCTTCGCCATTTAGAAACCGAAATATTTAATGTTGAAAATTTCCACTTTTAACACGCGCTCTTATGAGAAAATTACCGAAAATCGTGATTTTTATCAATAAATTTCTCATTTATTTATTTTTTTATTTTATCTATTATTTATTTTTATTATTGTTTTATTATTTTATTAATTTTTACTATTAATTAATTAATTAATTAATTATTTATTTATCAATAAATAAGGTGAAACCTTAGGAAATGTTCGAATGTTCGAAATATTCAGAAAAAACAGTTTTTTTTTTTCATTAATCGAGAACGAACCAGTTGCAGGAGGAAAAAACGCTGGGAATTCCAGAAATGAATGTCATTTGAGAGGCTTCGC
Organism: Diadegma fenestrale; assembly: GCA_037043255.1. NCBI lineage: Eukaryota > Metazoa > Arthropoda > Insecta > Hymenoptera > Ichneumonidae > Diadegma > Diadegma fenestrale. Next base: position 4,071,689 of record CM073312.1, read on the forward strand.
CGTTTAGAAACCAAAATATTTAATGTTGAAAATGGCCACTTTCGAAAATCGTGATTTTTATCAATAAATGTCTCGACTTCTACATGGTGAAGCCTCAGGAAATTTTCGAATGATTTAAATTCAGAAAAAACAGTTTTTTTTTCATTAATCGAGAACGAACCAAATGTAGGAGGAAAAAACGGTGGAAATTCCAGAAATAAATGTCATTCGACGACCAAGTGAATCCTTGTTTTTGTATTTTTCTCTGTGTGCTTTTTTTTATTAACTATAAAGCTCGCCTGCTGGGAGGAATTCCGCAATCGTGCATTTGACGCCTTTTTCCGTAACAAGATCTCACGTGTCAATATTTCGGATGACGCCGCGATGCATCATACTGTTAACCCACTTTGCTTTTTCATCCGAGAGGATGCACGTAATGGATATACTCACGCGGAAACATACACTCGCCCCCTTTTGATTTTTAGTCGCAACGGATTGACCCTACAGCAGTAATCGGGGTCAAAAACGACCCCGGGCGACTTTAAATTTCGCGCCTTTCGATCTCCCGTTTTTTTTAAATCCTTTACCCGCATTTTTGACCAATTTTTTGACCCGGAGCAAAATTGCTCCGTTTATTTTCGTTAAATTTCGTCGGAGATGCGAATTTTTCGGAATTGAAAATTCTTTTCGGAATATTCTCAAAAAACGACGTTACCGTTTCAAAATTCACGTGACACGAAAAATAAAACAACACGAGAATTTTTAATAATCTTAATTTTTAATTAGCCAATCAAATTTTCATTCCAGTCTCTAAAAAAATTCGATCCTTCGCGTTAACGATGGGTAATTTTTCTGAGACTGTGTCGATCACGTCCGAACCGTACACGCGGTCACTTCCTGACCCCACGGCCGACTTCCTGGCCAACGCGAGGGCGGAAGGACTCTCGATGAATCGGGAAAACGATATTATCGTGCGGAGGAATTGAGAGATCGAAAACACACAAATTCCTATTAATTATCGAAAGATCCTGTAATGAAATATTCAAGGAGCTTCTTTATTGTCCGGCATCGTCGCGTGTCTGATTTAATGACAGGCAGAGAATTCATGAAAGATTGTTCGGATACAAATAACGAATCTTGGCCCAGTTATTGACTCAAATAGCGATTGCTCCAGTCATCCCAACTTTTTATTACGAGCAAGAATCGGAAGTTGTGACTAATGATCGCGGAGGCAAGGAAATATTGTCGACGAGTGTGGCTCGCAGCAAAAAGGGCGTATGTCGTGTGCATAAATCATGAATATCGAGTTTTTTGTCTTTGTATGAACTGCTTCGAGTCTCACGTCCGGAGACGTACAAAAAAAAATGTTGACACGATGGGCGTCGCGTTGAGTGATTTAAGTTTCGCCCACTTGCGCGAGTTTCTCGCACTCCCGGCTCGAGTCCGACTTTTCTGGAGAAGAAAACTCGAAAAATTTCAAGGGAAAATTTGGAGTTGAGGACGAGGAACAAAATCGTTCTGATTGGATGGAAATTCTCGTTCAAAATCCTCGATTTTTGGGCTGCATTTCGCGATTTCGAAACGCAAACTGTTTGCGGCTTTGAAGATTATTTCGAGGGAAGAAAAAACAACACGAATCCGATGATCGCAATCTTTGGCCTCTCCACGTGAACAGAAGCCCCGGAAGCTTTTGTTTCCGACGATTTTCTCCGCAGAGACTCGTTCAGTGGCTGGAGAACGAGGCTCCTGGATATTTCGTCCTTTTAAGGAATCATTTGGCGGCCGTCGCCTCTCGCTTTGGCTAACAAGCGAAAACTTTTCGATGCAAATTGGAGTTTTCCCGATCATGAGCAACGAACCTGTCAATTATCGTTTCAAAACCAACCGCAAACCCCGCGCGAATTCAGAGACACAAAAATATGAAAAAATCTACTTTATGGTCGTTTCGTTTGTTTTATTTTGAAATAATCCGTTTTAAGGGACGAAATATTTGAAAAAAACGTTATCCCCTGGATCGAGAGACTCAGAGGATCCGCGCAGGGTCAAAATGGCCGTTGACCTTTCAACGGAAAAGCATAATGATTACGTGAGTACCCAAAATCTCCCTAAAAACAAAAACAGGCCGAAATTCTCTTCGTAGCAACAACCAATGGCGTTGGCTTGCGTTCTTGAGATTCGTTTTTCTAATTAGGCAACTAAAATATGACTTCATGCTTCATAAAGTCCTTGAGGACTTCATGAAGCACGAGGACCTTCAAAATGGCAAGACAAGAAAGCGAGAGAGAGTGGAAAGTGACACATATTTCGTTAACCAACAAGTTATGTAAGCAGCAATCGAACGTTTTGTCAAATCGAACTCGCAAGGATGGTTCGCAATAACGAATCAACCAGTTGGGAGATTTCAGAGAATCGAGCGTCCGAAATTGAGTCATTGATCAGTGTTATTTTAGGGGATTGAAAAAATACATTTATCTCCATCGTGATGCGGGAACGGGCGTCGAATAATCGCGAAATTTGAAGACAATCAAATCTTGATGAATACGCGAGGGTAAAAATGACCAAAAAGCGACGATTTTTTATTACGAATCTCAAACTTTGCGAATTCGCACTAAATTATGTCGAAATTTCAAAAAATATCAAACGTCGATTTTTGTTGAACACGGTAAACTAAATATTTTGGGATAATTTGAAAATTTTCGTTATTTTGACAGTATTTTCGGTTTCAAATGAAACTGACAGCAAAATTTACGATTCAAATGACAAAAATTTGCTTCTCGAAGAGACTTTCTAGAATATTTCGCGCTGCAATGACAATATTTTGGGGATTTTTCGAAAAAACGTTTAGTCGCAGCGGATCCAACAAAATATCGATGTTTTCCGATGAAATTTTCTTCTCGGTGTGGATCTGCTGATGATTGCGATTCAGCCCAGTCGTCCGAATCGTTACGAACGTGGGAGTTTTCCACGCTCGACCTTCCACGCACGCGAAATCAGTTTGAGATGTAAAAAAGCTCGGGAAACTGCCTCATTACAATGCAGGTACTTGCAAGAGAATTGGACAAGTCTTGCCTGCGCTTTTTAATGAGGAGCACACGTTCAATTTCAATAACTCCATACTCCATGAACATTTTTTTCAGGCTCGAGGAAACTTTCGAAGAAAAAAGAAATTCAATTCCATTTTTCGTTCCTGGGGACCAAACGACGAGGAGAGTCTTTGGAATTCGGACAAATACGACATGAAAAAATCATAATTGTGTATACGATTTGACATACTTCGAGACTCCGCTTAAAGGGACAAATGAATCTGGTACGAAGTTTCGTTCATGGTTCGTGGGAAAAACGCAAAGTTTTGCTCTAAAAAACATTTTTATGACCTGCATTTGAAACTCAATGGAATCACGAAGTTTATTCGTACTCAAGACTTCATTTTATCGCGTAATGATCGTCCAAATTTGTACGAATCGGCGCGGTCCATCGGATTTGCTTTTCACTCATCATTTCCATCGTTAACCCTGGAACGGTTACGTAATTTTTTTTCTACTCCGGTAACACGCGATCAAAATTGACCCCAATTTTGAAAAATCCATATCTCCGGTAAACTTTATCGAAAAGCGTTCAACTTGGGCTCATTCTTTTCGTTTTTTGATGCAGGATCACGTGAGCCTGGGAAATTTCGCTTCGAGTCAAAAAATCAGTGGGAAATTCGGTAAAACGATAAAAAACGAGAAAATTTCAACAAATTGGAGTTTTTATGGATCGAAAAATTCATCTCGTTATCAAGTTTCAGAGAAAAAGTAATTTCTTATGTCAGACTCTCGATGTCAGTAATTTTTCATTACGCTAATGAGATGCTTCGAGATTCAATTTGACGAAAAAAAAAATTGGATACGAGAGAGCCGAGAAAAAAATAATATCCGAAAAAAGCGATAAATTTGTTTCGAATTCTTGACAAAATTTGGAGAAAATTCGTAAACACACGCGAGAAAAGTTGGTGATTGAAAAAAACGAGAAGAAACGATGGAAAATCGCGAAGTTTATGGGAAAATGGGAGATTTTTTTGGGGGAATTAATGGAGAAAGAATAATTAATTGGCGGGCCGAGGAAAAAAGAAGCGGAAGGGTGGCTGACGGACAAAAGGAATGCAGACCTCGAGGCGCCCCTCGGTACGAAAGGGTGCGTCGCCAACGTACTTTGATGTTTGTCGCGTCTGCGCGTGAACAACGCAATACTCTTCCATCCCCAAAGTCTCGATACAGCCTCCCCCTTTCGCCTTTTCCAACTCTCTTTACTTGTTTCTTATTTTTCTTATTTATTTTCCTACTCATTTCGTTGTTTTGTGTGTTTCTTCCAATCTCGATATATCGCCGCAAATCCATTGATACATCGCCATGTGATTGAATACGTAATGTATATACGCCAGTTTCCTCGTGGCTTTGCAATGATTGTACATCACGTTCCAGATCGATAAGTTTCTCCGATTGAAGAGTCGCGCTCAAATCCAAATATCATTCTTTTTTTATTAACATCCCATTCCCATTCGGAGCTACTCACATTTTCTTCATCCCCCAACGAGTTTCCTCGGACCACCTCAAGCGCGTTCCCCATTAAAATTTCGACTGATTAACAATGAAAACAAAAAATACAGAAATTTCGAAAAGCTCGTCCAGAAAATTGAAAAATCGAAAAACTCGCACGAATTCGACTGCGTCCGGGAACTCCACGCTAAATATTTAGATTTATTAACAAAAAAAAAAATCAAATCAACTAATCTCGATAATTTTATGGTTGGAATAATCTACAAATAAAAAATGGCTTTATAAGCGAATAAAATGTGCAGATTAAATCTTTTCAATAATTTTTCTATCTTGAGCAAATTATTCAATATTTACAGAATTTATGAAATATTCAATCAATATTTATAACATTTTATAATATTTTTCATAATTTTTCTGCTCCTCCGGCTACTCGGCCGAATATTTCCTATTTTAAAAGCATGTCCGGACAAATAAGCAACCCTTAATCGTCCGGATAAAGCGGGAAATCATTGGATAAAGCGTGTCCGGACGAATGTTATTCGTCCGGCTACTCAGACGACTAGCAACTGCGTTAAAATAAACTATTAAATACAGAAAAACTATGAAAAATGTTCCATCCGAAATTTTATTGACTTTTGAGGTAGATTTTTATTGTTCGATCATTTAAATAATTTTTTTAAAAATTAAAACACCTAAAACAGCTTGATCGATAATTTTATCATTTAAGTAATGAAATTATCAAGATTAATTGAATTAAATTTATTTTTTATTCAATGATTTTTTAGTATAGAAAAATTATTTTTAATATTTCGTCTGAAATGTCATCCGCTCACGAAGGGATTTAATAATAATAATTTTTTAAAATTAAAACAGCTAAAACAGCTTGATCGATAATTTTATCATTTAAATTATCAAGATTAATTGAATAAAATTTGTTTTTTTGATTCAATGAATTATTTAACATAGAAAAATGATTTTGAATATTTCTTTTGAAATTTCATCCGCTCACGAAGTTATTTAACATTTTTTGATCATTCGAATAATAAAAAGAATGAGGATTTTCTGATTCTCGTGGTTTTTCGAGTTCTGAACGCGAGCTCGAACATTTTTTCCGATACGTTAAAATTGTGGAGGGAAAGTTGAAATTTGGAGATGACCTTGACGCGGCCACGACTTTAAGGTCGCGATTGAACTTGCGACGATGTGAGCGACTGCATCGCAATAAGCTCGCATTACAGCTTCCTGGCGAATTATGGTCACTAGGGGTTGACACGTGCGGGAAAGCCCATAAGATATGGCTCGAGAGTTAATAAAACCAAGATGACCAGTCGTTGGAATATTTGGTTGAAAATGTCAACGCAATTTTTGGGTCCAACGACGTTTTCGTCTCTGCCGATTAATCGATTAAATTCGTACGAAATTTGAAGAAAAGAGTGAAAAGAAAAAGGAAAAGTTGAGACTATGAAGTCTCGTGGCGTCTCGCGACCGAAGCAGCGCTCGCTATATTTGTATTATTTGTCTTTCCGCGCTTTCGCAATGCTTGAGGCTTTTTTTTACAACCTCCATTGAGTCCTTGTTCCCCTTACGTTACCGTCGAGCTTCGTTTTCCCTTTCGCTTCGCCGGCAACTCTGATTCTTCTTGACTCTGTTCTTCAATCAAATTCTGTTGACACATTAGCTGGAGTCAACACGAGATGTTGCGAGGGCCACGACGAGCTGTCCGCGACCTCTGCAACTTTTTTCTCATGTTTTTCCCTCGTTTTCTTATTCTTCTCGTGTATTTTGTGCTCTTTTTATTGGACAAGAGATTTCCTTTCAAAATTCGTATCGCGCTGGAAACGAATGTTGAAAAAGGTTTCGTGAACAAATTAAAATGACACGTGGACAATTTCTCGAGAATTGCGAGGCTCGCAACTGCGTCGGGAATGAAAATCGTTGAGCAAGGGTTTCCTTGAGTTTCCCTGTGCCCGGAATATTCAAGAAAGGAACTCGGGCGCGAGAATTGAAACTTTTCTGAATCGTTTGTTGCCCAAGTAAACGTCAATTTATTGCAACAAGTTGGAGAATGAATTTCTCGAGTTCCATGAATTCGCTGGCATTACGTAAATTCGTCCCCAATCACGGAAGCTCCCAGAACACGAAACACACAGTGTTGCGCGATAATTTCAATAATTTCCTCGCTTTTGGTAAACTCAGCGTCGAGTGTTTTCTTCTCGGCGCCGCATAAAGGCTCCAACTTGCTAAGATTTCAGTATATACATGTTTACGTGCCAACGTGCTTGTATTACGTATAGACGCATTGGCTCAATGCTCGTAAATGGAAAGTCTATCGTTGGGTTTGAGTATTTAACGAGGCTTTACGAGAAACGTTAATTCTCATGTTCCCCACACGTCATTGCGCTGTGATGGCAAAACGTGTAAAAGGTCAGGATTTGCTAGAACTTCTGACAACTTCTCGAAGAGCTCGAATATTCTGGATGCGGTAGTTTTCCATTGGATGAATCAAATTCGAGCAGCAAATATCTCGATAATAGATCAAAACGAGAGCAAGTTTGTTGTTTTTGTTTTTTTTTTGTTCTGCGTGACGTCACTGGCGATACTATATCGTAAAAATAATACAACGTAAAGTAGTTGAACGTGTAAGCAAAGTTTGTCTCATAGTGAGCGGTCATAACGATGGCTAAGACGATCCATATAACAAAACGCGTAACGTAGAAGCCGCCGTTACTTTATTTCGTGATTTTTCGAAAGAGCGTCGAGACTTTTACGCTGTTCGCGGGGGCGGCGTCGATGGAATAAAGCTGGAGCGAGAACTGGAGCGCGAGAGAGTGCGCTTACAAGCAATGCTTCAGAAAGGGAGCAAATCACGTTCGCATATACAGCAGACGCTCTATTCGGGATGCTGGGAAAGAAGCGAACGAGCCCGAGAGGGGGGGGGGAGAGAGAAGCGAGATTCTTCAAGGGCTAGGAAAAGCTCGCAACGGTATTTGGAGGAAAATGAAATAAAAGAACATTTGTGGTATGCGTGGGCGGATGTGGCGCCTATGAGCCATACACTCGATACGATTTGTAGTTGCAGTTAGAAATCTTATCTTCATCTCTTCATAGATTTGTTAAGCGCGCTAAAAATATAAGAATAACATTCCCGTCGAAGCCCTTCGAAGTAACGTAAAGCATCGAGCTCCTGGATTACTACAGTTGGGTCGTTTTGACCCAACCCGGAGAATTACAGTGCGACTGGGTCTGGGAGACCCGGACACTGATGTCCACGCACACTGGGCTGTAATTTTCCCCGACGAGTTAGGAATTATGCAAATAAAACGGAAAATTGAGTCGGGTCTCACAGACCCAGTGTGGAAACGACGGGGATTGCTGTAATATGTCCAAATATGTAATTTCCACACTGGGTCTCAGGGACCCCGAAATCACCGGAGCCCAAACTGGGTCTGGGAGACCCGGACCCGTGACGAGCTAGAAATGATGCAAATAAAACGAAAAAATAAGTCGGGTCTCACAGACCCAGTGTGGAAACGACGGGGATTGCTGAAATATGTCCAAATATGTAATTTCCACACTGGGTCTCAGGGACCCCGAAATCACGGGAGGCCACACTGGGTCTCAGAGACCCCTCGCACTCATGCGGGTTAATTTTCTAAGCCTTTTCGTTGCTTTTTTTTACGGCAATCATGTTTTCGGAAAACCCTGTAAAAATTCAACAACGCGTTCAAAATCGTGCAACATCAAAATGCACAATAACGCGTTATACTGGCGCGAAGCTGTCGTCTTGAAAGGAATACTGTTATTAGTAAAACGATTCGAGAACGGAGAGAGACATTCGAACGCTCCGAGAGCTGTGCCCCGGAGCACTTGCAACTTGTAGCCCATTTTATTTTATCACGTGACCCATCAACTGAATTTCATGCCCAGTGTCTTTAAAGTACGCAATTCCCGACGGTGGTTTTCGAGTTTCCGCGGACATATCAAGATCATAACACCTTAATATTATACCGAGTGGATATTTAACGAGAATCTTAGTCAAGCCATTCGGAAATGATAATGAAATTATCGGACACCAAACATGCACACTCGAGCAAATAATAATGATTGCCCCCAGAATTTTCAACACCAAAAAGTGGGATTTTTCGATATTTCATTTATAAAAACGAATCGAATCATCTGCTTTTAGTTTTTTACTTGTCGTTTTCATAACGCCGCACTGTGTTTCGTTTCACCTCGATCTTTCCCACATGCTTGTGTGTCCAATTAAAGTATTAATCACAACGAAGGTCATCGACGTTGATTTCAAGTGTCGCAAAGAAAAACAAACTCACTCAAAGTGGTGGAGGGAGTCTGCGCGTATCATTGAATGAGCAAACACGTTGACGAAACCCTAAACTTTATTTTCTTGTATCCGACCGCCCACTTTTGGCGATACTCATGACCGAAATTCTTGATGCCAAATCAAGCCAAAGTTTTGATTTTCATCGTTCGCAGGCGAACAGAGAGAGGCTGAATTTCGGACAATCAAGTCGCAAAAGCCGTCGTTTGTTTACTTTACACATTTGCTTTTATTTCTGTGTCGCGGACAGACTTTTTTTTCAACGCGGCGGAAGCAGATAATTCGGGAACGGATCGAACGATGTTTTTGGGAAAATTTGACGATACTGTTTTGAATGTTTTCTGGACGCGATTGAGCAGAACGTTTTTGGCATTTCGCACAACTTTTCATCGTGTTTTTATTTATAATCGCGAAAATTGTCAAATTGCGAAACTAACGCCATCGATCGGAATAATTCCGAAACGAGGGGAACGCGCATGCGCGAGAAAATCATTGGCGCGCACAAGTGGCGCGCTCTGGCGGGAATATCGAGTGTTTTGTCGCATACGCAAAGCATGAGGAAAAGAGAGACAAATGATAAATGCGTTGATGATTGGCGCGGGACGCGTGAGCGGGGAAGAGAGCGAAAACGGCTGTGAAGGTTGACCGTAAACGAAGCAGACTAGAGCTTACTGCAGAAGGGTCTCACAGTGAGATATTGGTAAAAGAAAACTAAATTTTAGCTGTCATTAACACAAGTTGACCGAGCAGATTGGTTGCCTTGTTTCAAACGCGAAAGTACGTGACACGATATCTCGAGGTTGGTGCAAACTTTTAATGGCTTTTCATTATCTCGAAACGGGAGCGTTGAATCTCGAGCGGTCGCGATTTCGAGCATTTCAATTCGTAAATATAAAACTTGAATAATTCTTGTTATCGAGGCAATTAATCGATGGTCGTCGTGCTGTAAGTGGAAAAAAAAAGCTCGACGACATGTTGACGAACGAAGAAATCCATCGATCGTTGATTTCTTATTTAAGAGCCTCGGCTTCGCCTCAATTATTTATTTTTAACCTCCTAAAATGTACAATCGTCCTTGTAAATTGACATTTCATGAAAAACCAAAAATTTCAATACAAAACCGTGAGAAATGGCGGCCCATCGAGTCGACTATTTTTTTTCGTCATTCTAACCTCTTCGATCTCCTCGAAACGCTCGTGACGTCTTATTTATTTTGATTTTTTTCTCTCTCGATCCGAACAATTCTTCGGAGTTTTTGTCACGACGTTCCGCGCCATTTTTGCCTTGATTTAACGAGCGAGTTTCCCAGATGCCGATGATAAAACTGCAGAGCTCCGACGGTGAGGTTTTCGACGTCGACGTAGAGATTGCAAAATGCTCCGTCACCATCAAAACCATGCTGGAGGATCTCGGCATGGACGAAGACGAAGAGGAAGTCGTTCCTTTGCCTAACGTCAACTCTGCCATCCTCCGCAAAGTAATCCAATGGGCCACTTACCACAAAGACGATCCGGCGCCCGCCGAAGACGACGAGAACAAAGAAAAACGCACCGACGACATCAGCTCCTGGGACGCTGATTTCCTCAAGGTGCGCAATCCCAAAAAAAATGAAATTTTCCAATTTACGGCAAATTTTGAAACATTTCACGCGGAAAATTCGAATTTTTGGAATCGATCAAAGTTTCCTCGACTTTTGGAAACGAGAGTCTGCTTGACTTTGACCTTGAGACATTTCTGATCGTGATAATTCGTTTTTGGAGACAAAGAGACTCCGCAGAAAATTGCTCGCGGCGTTTTTTAACGAATTTTTGAAATATTTGCCCCGGACAATGAAACGACATTGTCTTGCGACCTAAAAACTAAAAAGACACATAGAAAACGTTGCAATCTTCAGAGAGGATAAAAATTTTCGGCCTTTCTGCTTTGTTTTCCGGTTTTTTATCGTTTGACCGAATTTTCGGCTGATTTTTCGAGCTGAAGCGAAATTGCCCGATGCTCACGTGATTCTGCATCAAAAAACGAAAAGAATGAGCCCAACTTGATCGCTTTTCGTTGAATTTTGGCAGAGATATGAATTTTTGAAAATTGAATTTCGAAATGAATGGCCCTCGACGAATTGGATAACAAATGGATGGAAATAGAGATTCAAATTTTTGCTTGGATTGCAGGTCGATCAAGGAACGCTGTTCGAGTTGATTCTGGCTGCGAATTATCTGGACATAAAAGGACTTTTGGACGTGACGTGTAAAACAGTGGCAAACATGATAAAGGGAAAAACGCCAGAAGAGATCCGGAAAACGTTTAACATAAAGAATGACTTTACGGCGTCGGAGGAGGAACAAGTTCGCAAAGAGAACGAATGGTGCGAGGAGAAATAGAGGAGACGTTGCTAGCGGATATCGGTGGAGCCAGTCTTGTAACGTCCCATACGTATTTTCGTTTTTCTTTGTGAATTTTGTATTTAAGTAATCCCGGTCTCGAAATTAAGTCCACAAAAGGTCGACATTTTCATTGGAAACTTGCAACACGAAAAGCACAAGTTTTCTCTGTCCGCGGAGCGAAACTTAAATTTGCTCTGTTCTATACGTAATACCATTTTAAATTGTCTACGGTGTGTCGTCATCTAGGATTTATCTCGTAATCAAGCTTAGCATAGAAAACAAAAAAAAACAAGAAAAAAAAACAGCAGAAATTCGAAGTGATAGCGTTTAAAAGTTTAAGATTTGTGGTGATCGTGGCGAATATTTCTCATCCCCAAAGTAATTACTTTTATGTCACTATTCATTACCATCCTAAATCGCCTTTAATGAGCTAAATATCGAATAAAATTATTATAAAATAATCCGAGCTTGTTCCTTGGAAACCCGCACAAATAATGATTCTGAAGTTTGCATCGTTGGAATGCAACGAAATTCTTTTTTATATTTGGCAAAATAATTATTTAAATGGAGAATTTAATCTCGATGATAAAATGATCGATTTTTGCCACCCGAAAACATGTCGGCTCGAAAAATTTGGATGACATAGAAAATTGAACGAATCAACAATAAAATAAAATATTTTTCGTTGCGTTCCAACGTTGCAAACTTCAGCATCGTCACAAATAAATGCCCGGAAACTTCGAATGTTTCTCGCCCTCTTTTCCAAGGTCACTCGATCCTTTGATAAGAAATTTCGCAGACTTAGCACGACGAATTTGTCTCCTTTTACGCAACGAAAGCATGCACAAGTTTCTTGTGACTTTCTCCATCTTTGGACGAGTTGAAAAAATGCCTCGAGTCTGAGAGCCTTCGCGTTACTTCCGCGTCTTCCGGATGCGCGTAATATCGTCGTATTCGTGTTGAAACTTTGCGCGCAACTTTTTGTCGCCTCGTTCTCTTTTTCCTCGAGGATTTCAACGACGTTGATCGTGCCAGAGTTTTAACACTCGAAGAAAATCTTATCTTTGCTCGTAGTAGCGATTCTCGTGGTTTTCTTATCAAATGACAATGAAGAGCTTGTTTATTTTTTGAACTAATAAAATAAAAATTATCGAGAGGGTTTCTCGTGGTTTGAGACTCGCGCCTTTGTGTTATGAGAGACTCTCTCGATCGGGGGGGACGATAGAGCAAGAATTTTGAGGCGCGGCAAATATTCTTCTCTCCCGTGAATCTTTCGCCTTTAACAAAGACCGTAAAACACCGAGTGCCGATGTAGACACTAATGGCATTTACAGGGTGTCCGGAAAAGAGAAATTTTTAGTCTTTAGCGTAACTTTAAGGCGAAGGAACGTTAAGGGGGTCAAAAATTCCAGTTTTTTTTCGAGGTTTAATCGATTGAAGGAAATAAAACGAAAATGGGACCAAGTTTTCGTGTCTGGAAAATTTCGCGATCTACTTGGCTCGTAATTTTCGAAGGCAATTTTCGCGAGACTGACGAAATCGACTCGGTCGAAAAAAATTACAGGCAGCCCACGTATAGAGGGCAAATTTCACTATTTTGCATTTGTCTTGAAGGAAATAAGTTGGAGTGCGTAGAAAATAGTTGGTCTCGTTCCTGTCAACGAACTTTTCTCTGTACACGCGATTTTCATGTACCGTTCAATAATTCGTAACGAGAGCTAATTTTCAAGAGTTTCAGAGCATACTCGTGGCTTGTTGGCTAGCGACAGAATTTTTCTTTTATTTAATACCGAGTGAAATATAGTCCATGGGCATATTTCACGAGTGTGTGCGAGTAAATACGTCGTACATGGGAAATAGCGGATTATATAGATCGGGCATTTGATATCAGTTATTATCGGCAACGCACACTCGAATGAGCTTGGCTAATTCCACTCGAACGAAAATTAACTCGTTCACGATAATAACATAAATTTCCGAGTCGCCTTCCCGGAAGCAACAATTCCTTGCAACTTCCTTAACCGTTTAAACTTTTTTCAAAATTCCCATTTGATTTACGGACAAGAAAATGATCGTTTAACAAAAAGAAACGGGCTCTCTTTTTCAAATTGCTTTTGTGGTACCTCAAATCAGTAGAAACACGTGTCATTAAATATAATTAATAATATCCGTTCTCGAATAAACTACACAAAAGGTCACATTCTAATTCGGAAGCATATTTCTTGCTAATGATCGTGCGCCACACAATTACGAGGCAACTTCTCAACAGGGAGTCTCGACGGAATCAAGTATGGACGAGAATTGTGTATAAAATGACAATTAAAAAAAAATCAGATTTCAGATTTCTACCAGTCCAGGAATTTGAAAAATACCAACAAGAAATTTCCAATGTGAGCGTGTCGGAGTTGAAAACGATGCTAATAAAACGAATATTCGACGTGGGTCTCACAGACCCAGTGTGGAAACGACCGGGATTGCTAATATGACGAAAAATGAAATCGCCACACTGGGTCTTGGAGACCCATCAACGACTTTTCGAGATTTCAGATTGTTACAGTCGGGTCATTTTGACCCAGTCCAAGAATTAAGTGAATATTGACCAGAAATTTACAGTGCAGGCGTGTCAATTAAAAATAAAACGAAAAATTAGGTCGGGTCTCACAGACCCAGTGTGGAAACGACGGGGATTGCTGAAATTTGTCCAAATATGTAATTTCCACACTGGGTCTCAGAGACCCCGAAATCACGGGAGCCCACACTGGGTCTGGGAGACCCGGAACCTTGACGAGCTAGAAATGATGCAAATAAAACGAAAAATTGAGTCGGGTCTCAGAGACCCAGTGTGGAAACGACGAGAATTGCTGAAATATGTCCAAATATGTAATTTCCACACTGGGTCTCAGAGACCCCGAAATCACGGGAGCCGACACTGGGTCCGGGAGACCCATCGCGATTCCAGATTCTCAACAGAGAGTCTCGCAGGAATCGAGCCTGGTAAACTTGCGTATATATAAAATAAATATAAAAAAGTGGCGATCAACTGAACCGATCGAGTCTGTTGGAAAGGTGTGGCGAGAGCAAACTCTTCTCCTTTCTGTTTCCCTTCCATCTTCTTTTGCAACGCGTCGTCCTTATTTCTCTACGACTCCAGTTACGAGCTTCTAATCTTGTCTCTCGCTCGAATACTAATCCACACACAAACACACAGACAGAGGTTGAAAAAATGGTGACGATGGTAGTGAGAAGATCGTGCAATACGTCACCGATATAACAAACCTCTCGCTTCCCTCTCACTCGACCGATTCCCTTTCCTATACGAAAACATACACAGCGCACGACTCGAATGATTTTTTCTCTCTTGCTCTCAGTCTGCAGGAAGAAACAGCTCGTCCTCTTTTACTCCCGCATATATTCGAGCTCCGCTGTAAGGCCGCGTACTGTACAATATTATATTATACTTGTTTCTCGCACCAAACTTGTCGAGCATACAGGGTGTCACGATTCGCATCAACACAACGAGCAAAACTTTCGTACTGCGTCAAGTGCAAGATTTTTTGATTTTTTATTGTTCCTACGATCGATTCGAGGCTCCGGAGAAGATGGAAAAATCGTCAGCGAATAATTCAACGGTTTGCGGTTGCTCGAAGACGAAAACTTTGAAGCGACGACAACGACAACGAATTCCTCGCGTGGGACACCCTGTACATGCACAGCTACACGTTATATATATATATATGTATATTTAGTTGGCTAACGACGTATCAGAGGCTCCCTTTCTTTCTCCCAGCTCCGATCTGGCTGTCGCTCTCGTTCTTTGTCTTTCAGTAAGTCCGCGGTCTGGCTCTCTCTGTCTGTTGGTTCTTTTCCCCCTCCGTGGAGGCGCAGGTAGAAATGCTCACCGGTAATCTGAGCGCACGGTTCGGCGCTCGGTCCATTTCGTAGTTTCGCGCGGTACGGTCAACACACAAACTCAGCACTTGAAATCAGTCCGCATGTGCGTTCGTATTTGGTAGCATTAACGGCTGACTCGCAACTGCATTTATTTCAAGCAACTGCAAAGTTCATTTTTCATGTTTTTGGTTGTCAAAATCACGTGAGTTTGAGGTGTGTGCGCGCTCGTGTGTTTTTTTGTGGATGTGGGTGATAACGATCGTAAAGGTACGAAAAAAAAATTCCCGACCTCAGATTTGAGTCGTTTTTTTTTGTTTTTTAGTGTTAATTCGTGACCTTTTTTTGAAATTTCGAAATTCCCGCGCTTTTTCTCGATTATTGTATTTTTAAGATCGTCGCCCGGAGTTTCTCGATAAGGAATTTCGGGCGATCGCGAGCCATAAAATCTCGACGCGTTTTTAAATCCAGAAATTTTCGGTTTTTATGGGATTTTTTTGTTTTTTTTACGTATTTGTGCGTTGCTGCTGTTGCGCTGGCTGTCAAGTGGTCGAGGCTCGTACCTGTCAGACGGAGCTTGAGAGCCACCGCTGCCATCGCCGCCGGGACTCTCTCGGCGACTACTCTCTTCCTTTTCTCGTGTGTACCGTAGTACGTACCGTATTATTATTAGCTGGTTGCTTGCTCGCTGGCTTGCCATTGCTCGGTTGTACAGACAGCCTCAAATCTTGTTGTCAAGATTGCAGCGATTGCGAGATAGCGAAATGGTGAAAAAAACGGTTTTAACACGATTTTCTTCTGGGCTTTATCGTTGTTAGCATTTTTGACACTTTCCACGTGGCCTCGCGATTATTTCCGCGGCCTGATTATTCTTAATCAACGATCGATCGCAGAAAAAAGTCCACGAGGCTTTTTTCTCTCTTTTCATCAATCTGAAAAATCCGCACGTGGCTAAATTCGTATTTTTTTAAACGTCCTGTACGACTGAATCCTCGAAGCTTACCTGATCGAGCTCCCTTGTGCTCGGCTCCCCGAGAGACCGCACATTCTCGAGGCACTTGCGGCCAAGTTGCGTGCACTCGACAAGCCCGCTCGCCTCTCGTATACATTCTAGCCTATCTCTTCTCTTTTGGAAAGATCCTTCGAGATCCGCCGCGGGTCGACGGCTCATTCGCATGACGTATTACGACGTTTCCTTACGTTATTTCTCTTGCACTCGATTTTTCTTTCAGTCTCCATTTCGATTTTCCTCCATCAATGTTAAGGCCTTTCGGGAGCGACGAAAAAGTGTGAAAAACATTCAAATTTTCTGACGTTCACAGAATTTGAGTTTTTTAATTTCCAATTTTTCATTTTCCCCCATCCAAACGTCACGATTCGTTGAAAATTTGCAAAAATCGAGATTCAAATCGAAATTTATTGAAGATTTTTTTTGCAGGCAGCCAAAGAGGCGATGAGCCGAATTTTTTTAAGAAAAATCCGAAATTCGACTCGAATTTACAGCGTTTAGTGGGAAAAGTTCAAAATTGGAAATTCTTGACGTCAGAAAACTTTTGTTTATCGGATAAAATTGTTAGTTTTGGTGTCAAGAATGTTGATACAAAGTTATTCGAGATAATTCGAAAAATTCGAAAATGATTCGAACTCAAAATTTCTCAACATTTAGATTTTCCAATCGAAACTTCTTAATCGGTATTATTTATTTTTCATCGTCGTTGCAACTTGACGATGCGTGCCTCTTACATCTCAAGGGCATTCCGAGACATTAATTTTCAACTTAAAGTTCGTGCCAAGAGTTTTTTTATTTCCGAGGGAGGTTAAAAATGATTTTTGTGTTTGGGTCAACGAGGAGAGCCTTAAGGCTTTTGGCCACAGGTATTCATGACGATGTGGGCAGTAACCCTCTGGCGTGACTGCAACGCCTTCAACCTTGAACAATCGAAAGTGGCTGGCTGCTGGATAAAAGTCAAGGGCGAAGCGTGGGTGTCCTTAATGCGTTCCCGTAAAAAGGGGGAGGGTCGAACGAGGAGAAGTAGAAAACGCTGGCTGCCGAAATTTATCCGCTCGATTCATTTTTTTTTTTTTTTACTCCTCACAAACGAGTGATGAATTATTTAATAACGGGAAATTCGCTCCAGTGGCCTTTCCGAGTCGTCGTGAAAACTTGTCGATTTTTTTTTCATTGGGGAAAGAAAAAAACAGAAAAAAAAATGATCGCGATGATCTTTACGTAGAAATCGTTGAATTTAACGATCGCGCGAAAATTGCACGCTCCCGATGCTCACATTTCTCGCGATGAAGGATCGTCTATACGACCTATCGGTATCTTTCGAATACGGTTTCTCAGACTCGGCGTTGATACGAGAGGGAGAATAAAAAAGTAGCGAGAGGGGGATAAAAGAAGAAAAAAAGAGATTTCTATAGATGCAGGTTTTCCTGCTGCTGCTGTTATGCTCGGCATAAGATCGAGGAGCAAAGCAGCGATCGCGGTTGTTCGATCCCCACTCGCGCGGCTGCTGCCTCATCGAGAAAGTCGAGAGAGAATTGAGCAGCAGATCGAGTTGGCGTGCTCCGGACAATCGATGCTCCCCTGGCTCTGGCACTCGAACCAGCAGCTCGCTTTGCAGCATTGCTCGGCATCGTTTTTGCCGTTGTAAGAAAATGTAATAAACAAAAAAAAGGCACGCAACCACGTACGGATTATTGCGAGAGATCGCTAACTCACGTTATTGCCATCAGGAAAGAGATTCAAATGTGAAAGTAATTGGACAAGTGCATTGCGTGCACTTGCCACCCTCTCCGCTGGACCTGACAATTCATTTGTTTCCTCCAGTTTTCTTTGGATCGAAGAAAAAATGTCGCTGCGATTTGTTCGATGAAAAAATGAAGAAATCGACAAAAATTTTGTCATTGCAGCAAGAAATATTCTGGAAAGTCTCCGGAAATCAAATTTTTGTCATTCGAATCGTAAATTTTGCAGACGATTCCGTTAGAAATGAAAAATGTTGTCAAAATTACGAAAATTTTCAAGTTATCGAAAAATATTTAGTTTACCAAAACAAAATCGACGTTTCTTGACAAAATTTGATTTTGATCCTTGAAATTCGACGAAAAAAATATTTTTTTTTGATATTTCGATAATTCATTCACTTTTTTCAGTTTTTTTAGGCTTCGCTTCGAAAAATATCGAGTTTTCGTTGCATTTTAACGACGCAAACTCAAAAATCACCCAAAAATGTCAATTTTTCGTGTTTTTTTATATTCGATGAGTAAAAATGTTGAATTTGTTGGGATTTGCAGTGAGTAATGGCACTGCGGATGAGGAGTAGCAAAGATGTCAAGAAGAGGTCGTACTACGTGTGGTATTTGGGTTCGAGGGAGGCGAAGGGTGTGGATGCAATGCCCGGAGCGATAGCGTATCTGTTGGAGCGGGAAAGACTTCAAGAGCCTTTCAAGGTCACCCTGCAGGTAAGAGAATCTTCGTGGGTATTTTGGAGGTTCATGGTGTGTCCGCGGAGAGCTGTGCACTCTGATTCGGCCGAATTTTCGAGACAGTGGGACGAGAGGGAAGGCGAGCCGGTTTGAGTTGAAAAAAAAAAACGAGAGAAAAGCCACGAAATCGCGTACGCAGCGAATAAACTTAACGAATCTACGAGCTTGTACAAACATCTCGAAATTCTATTTTTCTCTTTTTTTTTATACACTTAAAATCAACTTTTTTTATCCCTCGATGAACACGCGAGAAGAAGGAAAGCCCGCGTGCGGTGAAAGCACTCCGAACGAGCAATAAAATCCGCATGAATAAATTTCTAATAATCGTATAAAAAGATAGTGAACAAGTTTTGAAAACCCGAATTTTCAATCGGACCATCTTCGCGCAGCTTGAAACGAGATTTGGCGTCATTAAAATAAAACCGAGTCCTCCAAAAATGCGAAAACAAATTCGTTTTATTTCCGGGTTAACGATCGAGGGCTAAAATTCGCCACACATGGGTCTGGGAGACCCAGGACTGGATTTTCCGCGTGACTGTGAAAAAAAATGACGTCAGGCGACTGAAAAAAACGTTCCGGGTCTCGGAGACCCGGTGTGTCCGTGGCAGTGACCGATTTTCAATGCCTCGAAGCAAAGTTGCACAAAAAAATGATCAACTACTTAATTACGAAAGAAATAGCTCATTAAAAATTATATTAGCGATGCATTTCGTGCTGCGGAATAAAGTTGGAAAGTGCACAATGAAAAAATAGTGCGTAATAAAGAGCGATGATAATTCGGCCGGTGAAAGGCAATTCCCATTAGATTATAGCGTAGATCTGTCGAAAGAAAAAAAAGGAGAGAGACAGTAAAGCAGGAATTTCAATATCAGGCGGCGTGAAAGAATTTACGGTGTGTAGAGACCGCGCGATCGAACCACAAGTCGTATTATCGGTATGCCCGACGATGCCCGAACCGCGAGTGCTGCTCTTGCCAAAGAGAAAAGAGAAAGAGCCAGCAGAAATGGAAGCGCCCATCTTTCGACTCTCGATCGACTCGCTCGCAACGCGCCAAACCATCGTATATACGCAATGTCCATTTTTTTATCCTCTTTTTTTCATATTCTATGATCTCCGCTCACCCGAACGCGCGTTACCGCTCATGATCTCGAGGAAAACAACATTGTTTTTCATCAATTCACGAGATTATTCGTGGCGCGTTGGAAATCGGGAAAAAATTTCAACCGCAAAATAAAAAACAACTTTCCTTTTCGCGAGACGAATTTTCTTCAATTTTTTCGCTTCGATTCAATTCTCATAGGAAACTTGCATTTGAAAAATTAGTTTCGATAGTTGAGACAACGATTTTTTAAATTCTGTCAAAATTCAGTTTAAATCGAACGTTTTTTTTTTGGAAATCGATGGAAATTTCTTGCACCTCAAAAAAAATCAACTTTAGATTTTCACCAAACGATCCGATGGATCAATTTTTATGAATTTTCATTTCATTCATTAAAAAAATCAATTTCGAAAATTTTATCGACGATTTTCAAATCGTTGCTAATGGAGTTTAGATCGAACGTGTCATTTTTTGTAATGAGTGAAAATTTTGTAAATCCCAAACAAAAGCAACTTTCAATTTTCGCGAAACGATACGATCGATCAATTTTTTTGAGTTTTCATTTCGAACCAATTTTCAATTCGAATTCAAATATCAAATTTTCAATTTTTTTTTAAATTGAAATGAAATGAAAAAAAAATTTCAAAAAAAAAAAAATTCAAAAAAAATTCAAAATTCAAATAAAAAAGATCGAAAAATCAATTTCGAAAATTTTATCGACGATTTTTGAATCGTTGCTAATTGAGTTTAGATGGAACGTGTCATTTTTGGTAATTAGTGAAAATTTTGTCAAACCCAAACAAAATCAAGTTTCAATTTTTGCGAAACGATCCGATGAATCAATTTTCTTGAATTTTCATTTCATTCATTGAAAAAATCAATTTCGAAAATTGAATTTCATTAATTCAATTCAATTTTCGCGAAACGATTCGATGGATCAATTTTTTTTGAGTTTTCGTTTCATTCGGTTAAAAAATCAATTTTAAAAATTAAATTTGATGAATTTTAATTAAATAAGAATAAATTTAATTGAATTAGAATTAATTTGAATGAAATTACAGTTAATTGACGATTCATAAATCGTTGCTAATTGAGTTTGGATCGAAAAAAGATTGATATTGTGTTGTGTTTATTCGAGTAACTGTAGAATCGATATTTCTGCATGGACTCGTGCGTGACCGATCGTGCCACCGTCATCATCTGGCCTGGTATTGTGACACCGGGCGCATTGCGGTATAAGCCGAATGGCATTATTAAGGAGGCATCGGAATTGTGCCATTGTAATTGCTAGGCAGAACAGAAAGAGCGAGCAAGGATAGGCTGCTGCTCGGGTCGAGAAAGTTACCAACCCCTCTCAGCGTCGCCTGTTTATAGCGATCTCTGTCGTAACAGTGTCGACGAGGTTTGAACATAAACAAATGCATCGTTTTTGTATGCGACCGTTGCATATTTAATTAATTTTTTTTTTCTCAATTATTTTTCATAATTATTCGCATTTTCTCCGGGATTGTAGAAAGTTTGAAAAGCATTTACGGGACGATGTTACGAAAGACTTTGCCTGCAGTCACATCGAGATTTACCGATCATTCGCGACCGGAAGTCGCCCTGGGGGATAATTACCATTTCCGAGAGTTTGCAAAGGTCAAGAGTTGAGCTGCGACGCAGAGTTTTGAAGAATTAAACTCGCTTGGCTTTTCTCACACCGAGATAATTAACCAGACGAATTTTTTTCGAAAATCTTGTTTTTTGAACGTTTTATTTCGAAATAAAACAAATTCAACGCGTAAATTTTCATGAAAACGAAATCAAATTCGAAAATAACACGGAAAAATGTTCTGACAAGGATTTTCGAGATTATTTGGCCAGATTTTATTCTCATTGCGGATTCGATCGGTCTATTAGGTCAGCAGCAAAGGGCTGAAGATCATTCAGACCGTGCACCCTGGAGTATCAACGAAATCGGCAGTAAAGCATCTGGTGCCAGGCCACGCGGTTTTGGCGGCTGTGCAACGGGAGGACATAGTCGCTGCGACGTTTTTACTGCCGAATCCTGCGACGAATAATCCGGTTCACGTTCAAGCTTACAGGTGAGTAGTTTCGGTCGATCAAGCATCAGCAAAATGAAAAGTAACTCTTGAATATTCCGAGTCGACTTGCTCGTTTCATTTCGATGGAGAAACGTGGCTCGTTATGCTAATGAATTTGGCGGGAAGAGCGAAGATAATAATCTCAATAATTATACGATTATTTCGATTGCATACGAAACGAGAATTTATCGAGTTCTGACCGACGAACCATAATCCACTGCTGATTACGACGTTGTTGTTGATGTCCACGATGTTGAAGTTCGCATCGTTGAAAAGCAACGAAAACTCATTATTTTTTTAAGCAGACCCCACAATTTTCATTCAGAATTTATCAAAAATAGTGGCAGAGCGTCTTTTAACGTTCAAAATCCAAATTTACTGAGAAAAATTAATGAAACTTCATTAATTATCAAAATAATTAATAAAAAAATGAATTTTTCGTTGTATTCCAACGATGCAAACTTCAGAATCACACGAAAACGATGTTGAAGTTTGCCTCATCAAAATACAACGAAAACTCATTATTTTTTTAAGCTGAGCCTAAAATTTTCATTCAGAATTTATCAAAAATAGTGGCACAGCCTTTTTTCCCATTCGAAAACCAAATTTACTGAAAAAAATTAATGAAACTTCATTGATTATCAAAATAATGAATAAAAAATGAATTTTTCGTTGTATTTCAATGATGCAAACTTCAGTATCGCACGAAAACGATGTTGAAGTTTGCCTCATTAATATAAAACGAAAACTCATTATTTTTTCAAGCTGAGCCCAAAATTTCCATTGAGAATTTATCGAAAATAGTGGCACAGCCTTCGCTGCCATTCAAAAACCGAATTTACGAGAAAAAAATTGGAAAAAGTGCATCAATTCTCAAAATAATGAATAAAAAATGCATTTTTCGTAATATCTCAACGATGCAAACTTCAGAATCACACGAAAACGATGTTGAAGTTTGCCTCATCAAAATACAACGAAAACTCATTATTTTTTAAAGCGGGGAAAAAACGTTTCGGGATTTATGAGAGTTTTAATATTTTTGGTACGTGCGCGCGTTTGAATTTGGCGCCATAAAGTCTCTCCTCACGCGGGGACTAATTTCTGGGTAACGGGCGCGTACGCGATGCAGCAGGACGTACGAGGACGAAGTCGAGCGAGTAAAATCGGTGCATCGCGCCTCCTCGATCTCGGCTCGCAACATCGTTGACCTCTTGGCAGTCGCAACAACCGTAAAAGTTGACGGCTCTTTATTCCAGTCGTTTGATCATAATAAAGCAACGATTTTAAACGTTTCTTTAATATAACGGCTTTGAATATATTTTCATAATGTCTGCAATGTCCCGTTGAGGCTCTCATCGGTACTCGTGCTTTTTTATTCTCACACTCATATGCAGGAAACAATTGGTACGAACGCGTATATGCTTGAGATATCAGCTGATCCGATTACAGCTCTGATTACGAGGTTCTTCCAGAATAACCAGAGAACGAGCCAGTCTTATGCAAAGTCGCAGTAACTTTGAGGAAAAAAGAATAATAAAATCGACTTTTGAATATAAAGACGAATGATTATTCATCATTATCATAATTAATGTACTTTTTTCAATTTTCTTTAGTGAATTCGGTTTCCGAATGGCAAAAAAGGCTGCGTCACTATTTTTGACAAATTTTGTACGAAGATTTTGGGCTCCGCTCCAAAAAATAATGAGTTTTCGTTGCATTTCAAGGAGGCAAACTTCAACATCGTTTTCGTGCGATCCTGAAGTTTGGATCGTTGGAATAAATCGAGAAATGTATTTTTTATTCATTATTTCGATAATTAATGCACTTTTTTCAATTTTTTTGAGTAAATTCGGTTTCCGAATGGCAAAAAAGACTGTGTCACTATTTTTGAAGAATCTTGTATGAAAATTTTGGCCTCTGCTCCAAAAAATCATGAGTTTTCGTTGCATTTCAAGAAGGCAAACTTCAACATCGTTTTCGTGCGATCCTGAAGTTTGGATCGTTGGCATAAATCGAGAAATGTATTTTTTATTCATTATTTTGATAATTGATGCATGTTTTTTAAATTTTTTTGAGTTAATTCGGTTTCCGAATGTCAAAAAAGGCTGTGTCACTATTTTTGACAAATTTTGTACGAAGATTTTGGGCTCCGCTCCAAAAAATAATGAGTTTTCGTTGCATTTCAAGAAGGCAAACTTCAACATCGTTTTCGTGCGATCCTGAAGTTTGGATCGTTGGCATAAATCGAGAAATGTATTTTTTATTCATTATTTTGATAATTGATGCACTTTTTTCAATTTTTTTTGAGTGAATTCGGTTTTTGAATGGCAAAAAAGGCTGTGTCGCTGTTTTTGACGAGTACTGAATTGAAAAATTGAGTTTTCGTTGTCGTCGTCGACGAGACAAACTCGAACGTGGTAAGAAGGAGAAATAAAATGGGAGTTGTAAAATCCAAACAGATGCGTGTCTGTCGAGACTGCGGAACTGCTTGGAAACCAGTTGAAAGCTCTTTCGGCGCAATCGGACAACTCTGGGAAAGTATCAACAAGCGATAATCGCGTCCGAAGCAATTTGGGGAGCGACGGTCGAAGTACCAGAGAGTCCGAGTCTTCGGAGGGCAGTGGCGAGCTGAGACACCTACCCGCACAAAGTTCGACGATTTACGAGTCGCTGGCTGCGGAATTGAGGGCAAAGTTGGGTGGGTAAAGTTGTGACGTTTGTCCTTAATAAATAAGATCGTTAGGAGGTGTTTTTACTGATGAGGCGAGGTGCTTGACTAATTGCTGGAACAATGGATCGTAAAAAAGATTGTTAACGAGTCAATTAATACGTGACATTCACTGCGATGGCATTTTTGTGACCCTATAACTCGCTCGATTCGTGTGGACGTGATTCGTGCACGCACTAGCGAGACTGCATGCACTTGGAAAGATGCGAGGGAAATAATGCGATTTCTCCGGGTGTGTTCAGGAAGAGGCAATTCTGCAGACAACGACGTAGGCCCGATACTCTTGCCACCTCGGGATTACGACACGGTTCACCGACACCGTGGAAACTTGGCTGGCATAGAATTCAGACGTTGTCTAAATCAGACGATCGTCGGTGGGAACACCGCGATCGAAAGAGGCGGCACGAGGAGTGCAGCCAGCAGCGGAATTGGCTCTGACAGCGCTGCTACCCCGCCGCCTTATCAACCGCATCAGCCTTTGGGCCCGAGACCCTCGAGACCGTCGCGAGACACATCTTCCGGTAAGATAATCGATCAAACTTCCGAGATTCCTTTTCCATTCTTTTGCGTAAATTCTCTAATTTTTTCCGATCAAAATCGGGCTGACGCTGAAAAGAAAATTTTGTTCGACTGAACGCGATTTTTTTTCGAAAAATCTCAAAAATTTTGCCACAGCAGCAAAAAATTAATTATCCAAAAATATTTGGTTTAGCGTGCTGAACAAAATATCGAAGTTTTTTGACAAAATTTACTTTTCAGCTCGCGCACTAACCAAAAATAATTGTAAATTTTTATCTAAAACGTGTTTATTTCTCGAAAAAATGGGTCGGCGTTGATTTCTTTGGAAAAATCGACGAAGAATGACGAGATTGGTGAGTCGAAAAAAATTTCAATAAAACCAGCAGCTTTTGTTGGTCGTCGGCGGCGAGTATTTGGCACGTTTTCGCGGCTTGATTTATCATCGACATTGTAAGATACACGCAGGGTGTACACGACGTTTTTCCTTTTCGTGGAGTTTGTATCGACTTTCGAAATCGATCACGCGGCGTTGAATCGGAGCGCAAAAAGAGGATTCGCAAGTGCGTGATCGAGCAGGCAAGTGATAGAGAAGGTTGACGACCGGATAAGGAATTTGGACACTTTCTACTCTCAGGCCAACGACGCGCATGCTCGCTCATCGTATTAAACGCGAACGCGAGCGCGTCGTGAATCTTTTTCGCGTTTCCGAGAGACACACATCACAGACATCTCGGTCCCTTGTACACGCGAGGAAAATGCCCGAAGTTACTTAAGGGAAGGGGGTACGGCCCGTTAACCCAGTTACAATGTAAATAGGGTCGTTGCTTGCGTTTTATAGCGCGACGAGAATAAAAAATGGTCCATTCATTCGTGGGCAACGATTTTTCTCGTAATTTCAACATTTCTTTGCGAAATTGAAAATTAATGACGAAAACATTCATTGCCATTGATTTCCAGTCGATTGGAGCAAAAAAAATTTTGGGGTCAAATTGACCCATGTGTGTACTCGAAGGGTAATTTTCAATTTTTTCGCCGGAATCGGTCTCTTATCACATGTTGCAGGTCGAAAACTCAGGTTCCGTGTAAAAAACAAATGAGATTGAATAATTTTTCATTAGTCTCTTGATTATTATGGCTCGGGAAAGACTCCGAGTTGGCTAATTAGTGACCGAAAGGACTTGCGGAATTAATGCGCTACTTACGGTGCTCCGAGGCCTCATAGAATCGAACGTTTTGTATAAAGACACGCATAACTAGTTCGCTGTTTTCTCAGCGTATTTATATCGAGGCTTTTATAGCATTACGCGTTGAATCGCATAGAATACGCAACGTACACATGGGCATACGACGTGTGTATATTTATGTGGCTTGTCATAGTTTTCACGGCTTGAAAAGCGCGCACTGCCCTAACGAGGTGTACCTACTAACCCAGGATTATAATTGGCACAGGGTGCGCACTCTCGCAGGTTCCCTGCGCGCTAGTTCTTTTCACAGCAAGAGTTTCTCGATGGACCGTGAATCATTCCCGCGCGCGTGCTGAGTACACATTAGCCCGCTATACGTTATGCAGTCCGCGTCCTGTATGAATATATTACTAGACGAATTAGCATTCGCTTCCCAAAGCCACGTGTTTGTATTTACGCAAAAAATAGTCGACACGCTGGCTAGACTTTCGAGCGAGTGTCAATACGAAAATTCGCGATGAAATTCCGAGACGAATAGCGTGTTCGGTTGGTCCGGAAGTTGTTGACTGGCGAAGATGCTCGAAAAGACAAATCATGACACTTACGAACTGGCGGAAACGCGTATTACAGTGGCCGCGGGCTAGTCCCACGGAACGAGACGGGAGATTAGCCAAACATCAGAAAAACACTTAGAGATTGAAAGATGATAGATTTTGCCTTGGAATTTCGTTGTGAATCTGATTTCGCGTTGCTCAAACCCGGTTACGGGCCACCTGTGTGGCTGTGTGTAAATGTACGATGCCGATTTCTCAGGCCCGGGCTGATCGCCCGAGGCAAAAATGCCGGAGAAAGATCGAAATGACGCGCGATGATGCTGTGTACATTGGGCGCACCTGTTATGGCGGAACGGAGATACCGTTAGACGGCGACCTCATCGGCATGGTACACGAGGCGGCGTGCGGTTCGGTGACAGGCAACACACAAATAAAGCCACACACGCGCACACTGCCCAAGCAAAAGGAGGAAGAGAGGGAGAGGGAGAGAGTAAAATAGAAAGAACGAGAGACACACACACACGCGCGGGTATTTCGTACGCGCGGCAAGCACGGCAAGTGTTCGCAATCGCTGGGACAACTCACGAGCCGCTGCGCGAGAAGTTACACTCACACTTGTCGCGAGAGCCGATACACGGCGAAATGGATAAGGAGGAGGGGGGAAACGCGCTGCAGTATTGCGAGGCAGGCTCTCTCGTAAAGGCGCGCGCGTCCTCCTCGCTGGCTCGTGCGCGCTTTTAAATCCTCGCTTGCCTACTTATTCTCGTGTATGCGAATGCGAACGTTCCCCTGGCATACTTAACTCCTCGCTTCGTATCTCATAATGCATATGGGACATTCCCAGTCAACTGGCACGATTTTCGCTCCCTCAGAAACATACGACGCCATTTTTAATTCCTCGAACGCCGAGCGTACGATTTTTGCTTGTATCCTCTTTGTAAAAGTGACGTTACTCGAGATTTCTAATTCCTAATCACCACCGAACGACTGCCCATGCCAAAGAAATCATTAGATTACAAGCCTTTTTTTCTCCGAGCCTCAATCTCGTTGGAATCTCTTGGCAAATTGCTCCAAACTCTCTTTCTCAATGAATCCAACTCGGAGAACCTTCGCTCGCATCGAAATGACTTTTTCCATCTCTCGACCTTCCTCACATTATTTACCCGCATGTTCTCGCATCATTGCGTCAATTTGTTACTTCTCTTTCGAAACAATTCTCGAGATATTGAAATAATTAATCAGCCGTTTTTCAGTCTCTCGAAAAAGTACACGAAGCGCGTTTTGAGGTTATGAATTGGAAAAGCCGCAAATACGTCCATAAAATTCAAGAAATATCCGTTTTTTTTTCATAGTTTGACAATCTCCGATGAAAAATCTGACCAATCAATTGTCTCGGGAATAATTGTACAGTGGCGCTTAATTATTTCCGTTATAATTGCTGTTCTCCATCATTTCGAACACTGAGAAGATTCAGGGCACGGTGAAAGGGCCGCTCGGGAATGATGTTTTTCGGCGTTGCCTCCAATTTTCACGTCCCCGAGTTTTCGACCGGGAAACTTTTTCCGAATACATTTTTTTTATCGTACGGCCATAAAAATGAAATTCCGAAATCTTTTCGGCCAGAAGCGACGACGCGTCTCGATATTTCGGCGGAAAAAATATTCTGGTTCTGTTTTTTCGTCACTTTTTCGGAGGATTGAGAATCGGCCGTGAGTTTTTGTACCCAACGGTTCACGATTTATCGAGTTTTAGCTGCGAGTGTGATTAATTGTCGGACGACGTGATGCAATTTCGTATAAAATCTACGCTGCGATGAGCGTTCAGTCCGGATCTCTACGTAATGCTCGTTGTTAATGGACGAACGGGTAATCGCATCCATTCGGTAACTGGAACTTTCGAAACGTTTTACTATTTATCCCTGGTGATTAGTCGGACGTCGAGTCTTTAATATCGGGCGCTTGTCATGCACGATGCGCTTTTCAAATTCGATGATTACGGTTAATCAATAAAAATGTTGAAAAATCGTTTTTGTCTCATTTTTTCACTTTTACGGGGTCGAGTTTAGCAGAAATCCAACAAACACGCGCCTTCGCTTATTTTTACATGAAAACGGTAACAAGTGATCAAATTTTTTTTTATCTAGTCCACTGAGCCGAAAAAAATCATTTTTATTTCATTATTTCGCTTTTAAGCAGTCAAGTTTAGTGCGAATTCAAAAAACACGTGCTTTTGCGTGTTTTAAACATGAAAAATTGAAAACGATACTTTTTTGTCAAAGAAGCGACGAGTTTTTTAAAATTTAGTTTCCTGGGCCGAAGAAAATCGTTTTTATTCCATTATTTCACTTTTGATCGGTCAAATTCAATGAAAATCGAAAAAAAACACGTGCTTTTGTTTTTTTTTTACTGTAATTGATTTTCGTGACGAATTTTTGCGGATGGTATTGCACGGGGAACAAGTTGGCTGCAACCTCATTGAGCGTGAAATTAGTGGGACGATCGAAACAGAGAAATTGGCATGAAATTCTTGCAGAGGTTATGCGGTGCACGTGTTGGGAATATTGACGAGGGTGTATGTTAATTCGCGTGGAATAATTTGCGAATCGGAGTCAGAGGTTGGTGTCTGGTGGATGAGAAACATTGAGGAATTACGAATGTAGTGGTGAATGGTTGTTCAGCGATGGGGGGGGGGGGAGGAAGGTTCCGCATTCCCGGTCCACAGCCGCGGGCCTCACTTGGCCTGCTCCTCGAATCTTGCAGCTTCCTTGCCCTCGACCCAAACTCTTTGCAGCAATCCTCGCATCAAACGAAACTTGTCGCCCCCCCCCCCCCCCCCCCTCCTGGCTCCTTGTTCACCTGCCTTTTCTCCTGCAACATCTCGTAAAATCTCTTTGAAGATCTTTCGAGTATTTATGGGAAATCTCATGGCCTCGTTGGCCAAATGAATGCACAGCGTTCGAATCCCCTTCTCGCGCGTTTCGGAGTTTCTCGAATCCTTGAAGACTCAACATGGTCGCGAAAACACTTGATCATTTCCACACGATAATTCTCCTCGATCCTCACGATTCGAATTTTTTCTTTGATGCACTATTTTTATGCCTTTTTTTGGGTCCGGAAACTCGCAATTTCATAATTTCTCGTTGGCTCACTTTGCGGGCAAGATTTTTTGAATGTCCTTGTTTATTCTGTTGCTGAATTTTATCATCGACGATACTGAAGTTTGCATCCGTGGAATAAAACGAAAAATATATTTTTCATCAATTATTTTCACAATTGATACAATTTTTTCAATTTTTTACAATAATTTCGGTTTTTAATTGGCAAGAAAATCTGCTCCACTAATTTCGACAAATTCTGAATGAAAATTTCGTGTTTTGCTTTAAAAATAATAAGTTTTCGTTGCATGAAACGAAAAATATATTTTTTATCAATTATTTTCACAATTAAAACAATTTTCTTGAATAAATTCGGGTTTCGAATGGCAAAAATGTCTACTCGACGATTTTTGACAAATTCTGAATGAAAATTTTGTGTTTTGCTTTAAAAATAACAATTTTTAGTTGCGTGAAACGAAAAATATATTTTTTATCAATTATTTTCCCAATTAAAACGATTTTTTTTAAAATAAATTCGGGTTTCGAATGGCAAAAAAGTCTGCTCCACTAATTTTGACAACTTTTGAATGAAAATTTGTTGCTCTGCTCCAAAAAATAATAAATTTTCGTTGCATGAAACGAAAAATATATTTTTCATCCATTTTTTTCACAATTGAAACGATTTTTTCAATTTTTAAAAATAAATTCGGTTTTTAAATGGCGAAAAAGTCTGCTCCACTAATTTTGACAAATTCTGAATGAAAATTTGTTGCTCTGCTTCAAAAAATAAAAAGTTTTCGTTGCATTTCAAGGAAGCAAACTTCAACATGGTAATCATCATCGTTGGATATAAAGAGGAGATTTTTTTGATGCTTAAGAGCCGGAGGGAAGAAGCAAGAGAGATAAAAGGCTGATGTCACTTTTATTTATAAGTAAAATACGCCACATGCTCGGAAAACATATATGCAAACTATCCCAACGACCTTCTACGATTTAATGTCGCTTTGCTGTGTTGGCTTGTTTTAAATGTCAATTATTATCTGTAGGAGACTGTCGTTAATGTGCACGTAAATTATACGAATTTATCGGCGTATTTATTGCTGGAATGCGGGGAGGAATGTAAAGTCGGAAGTCTCCGAAGCTGGAGCTTGATTTAATGTTTGTAAACGAGAGTTGATCGTTGCGCGAAGAAAATTTGTCATATCGAGGATCGATTGAATTTCTTGATGAATCGTTGAAATTTCGTTCAAGACGAGGACTGGGGCGTTCCGACTGAGGAAAACGAGTATTTCGGGGACTCGGGACAAACGAACATGACGCTACCGCGAGTACCGAGGAGTCCGGAGCTCCAGCAATCCCAATTGTCCAGGGCTTTGTCGCCCTCGAATGCTCATAGGACGAGGCGAGCCCCGGAACTTCGTCAAAGATCTCCCAGCCCTCAATATCAGCCTCGCTTGGATCCTGCCGAAGTGACCACCCCCAGAGAACGTTTCCAGGATGCCAAGGAAATGTTCAAGGCCATGGAACGTGAAAACGTCGTTAGACCGGTCGTCGTCAACAACAGATCGACCAGGGAATACGACGACCATCACGCTGGTGTTCACAGGTTCGTTTTCATTCAACAAATCACTGAGAATCGTTGGCAATAAAAAAAAATCGAAGAAAAAGCTTCGGAGATGATAAAAAAATAAAAAACTGAAGTTCGGATCGTTGGAATTTTGGATTATCAATTATTTTGATAGTTAATAAACTTTTTTCCGGGAAATTCGGTTTTTGGATTGCAAAAAAGTCGGCTCCACTATTTTTGACAAATTCTGGATGCAAATTTTGCGCTCTGCTTCAAAAAATAATGAGTTTCCGTTGCATTTTAGGGAGCAAAAATTTAACATCATTTTCGTACGATATTGAAGTTTTCTTCGTTGGAATAAAACGAAAAATATATTTTTTATTGACCATTTTTGTAATTGATGCATTTTTTTCCATTTTTTTTCGTAAATTTGGTTTTCGAATTGCAAAAAGTTGGCTCCACTATTTTTGACAAATTCTGGATGAAGATTTCGGGCTCTGCTTTAAAAAATGAAGAGTTTTCGTTGCATTTCAAGGAAGCAAACTTGAGCATCGTTTTAAAACGTGCGAAAAATAATTTTGCCTCGAACGTGACGCACACGTCGATGGGATTCGGTGGCAAAAAAACTTTCTTTATGTATACGTGGGTCGTTAATGAATTTTAGAAATCTGGCCAACGGCCAGTAAGAGCTGAGAAATCATTTGCGATCGCACGGGGTCGCACCTTTTTCAGGTCTTAAAGTCACTCCACGGGTAGAGAATAAAACCGATTGAAAAGATTTGCCAGGAACAACACGTTTGACTCGATTTTCTCTTCGCAACTTGTTTTGTCATACAGATTAGAATCGTCCAGACCGAGCAACAGGTCATCAGCTCCTTCTCACGAACGCGTCATGCGACGAAGCAACTCGGAATCGATCGATCGCGAAAAAGACATCGGCTACAGGGCCAGAGCCAACCCACGAAATCATCAATATCCGGTGGAACGCGTTCTCGAACCGGAAATCACCTCCAGACCAAGACCCAGAAGCTTTTATGAGAATTCTTCCAGTACACGAGAATTGAGAGATTACCGAGAACACAGATCGGATCACAGAGAACACAGAGATCAACGAAATCTCATTGACGTAAGATTTTTTCGAATCCCCCAATTTTTTCCAATTTTCCTTCCCCAGTTCTCTCATTTCGGCTTTTTTGAGAATTTTTTACTCGTTACTAGCGCCAAAATCCGATAAAAATTGATTTTGAGTTGATTGAAATTTCAAAAATAATGTTCATCACTTTATTTTTATTTTCTATGCTCATTTTTTATTTTCAGTCTCATTTTTTTTTATTTTTTCATTCATTATTCGGATTTTAGGCAATTTTCCATTAATTTTCTAATTTTATTTGTATTTTTCGAAACGAAATCAACGAAATCTCATTGACGTAAGATTTTTTCGAATCCTCCAATTTTTTCCAATTTTCCTCCCCCAGTTTTCTCATTTTGGCTTTTTTGAGAATTTTTTACTCGTTTCTAGCGCCAAAATCCCATAAAAATTGATTTCGATTTGATTGAATTTTCAAAAATAATTTTTTATCATTTTATTTTTATTTTCTATCGTCGTTTTTTATTTTTAGGCTCATTTTTTTCATTTTTTCATTCATTATTCGGATTTTAGGAATTATTTATATTTTTTTTTGTATTTTTTTTCGAGCACGTGGCCAGTTAATGATTTTGATCAACTTTTGTTTTGTTAGGTAAGGGACTCGAGGGAGAGACAATATTCTCGGGATGTCCGAGAGAAATCTCGAGGCCGACCGAGCGCTTATCCGGAGGTTCAAAAACACGAGAGATATCCGATCATGGACCGCGAACACACGAGATCGTCGCTGGAAATAGTTCCGAGTTCTGGGCGATATCGTCACAGTTACGCGGAGCCACCAAGACTGGGAATCGCAGCTCTTGATCCGTATTAATTTTTCACCCTGTCCCCGAGACCTTCGGGGATTGAGAAACTGTTGAATTTTGTTAATCATCGA
The DNA here is from genome assembly GCA_037043255.1 of Diadegma fenestrale. Lineage (NCBI taxonomy): Eukaryota > Metazoa > Arthropoda > Insecta > Hymenoptera > Ichneumonidae > Diadegma > Diadegma fenestrale. The sequence goes on from CM073312.1 coordinate 4,105,156, forward strand.
TCTAACTTTGCTCATTGGATAAGGGTTTCATAAATTCTTCGAAAATCGTCTGTTCTGATCTGCCAATGGAATGTCGTGCTTGGAAATGAGGAAAAACATAAATTTCGACGTTTTTTCCTCATTGTTGGAGAAAAATCGAAATTCCAGGAGCCAAAATCGCGTTTTCGCAGCCACACGAACTTTTGCCCTCGATTTCGATTTTTTTATTGTCAATTTTTTATCCGGGCGAGAAAAAATCGAGAAACGGAGATTTTTTTTACAGTTTTTTCGTCCAAGATCCAAATTGACGTGAAAAATTTTTCAAACCATTTCTAACGCGCTTTTTGCTAATTATTGTGTCCGTATTTTATCGTTTTCTGGCCACGGGCATGAATAATTTTCAAGGGACCACGAAATATTTGGAAAACCCCAAAAAATATGAGATTTTTTCGGAAAATCGAAATTCGCTGATTTCAAAATTGAAATAATGCGAAAAAAATTGAGAATTTCCGGCAAGCAGTGAAGAAAGCAATGAAAATGCGTTTCGGGATTAATTCGACGTGCTCTGGAACTTTTTTACTGCGACACGTTGCTCGGAAATCGACAGATTTTTTGCGATTCTTTATTTTAGCTAATTAATCGAAAAATGACTCACGTTATTTTTGAAAATATCGTACCGTCTGCCTGGAGAGGAAGAAAAATCATTTTTCTCGAAGTTGCATTTATATTTTTTATTGACATAATATGTAATTACGTGTAAACCTACTATCATGTATATTTAGCATAAAAATGTATATGTAAATTGTTAACACGAGAGAATTTTCTCATTAACGACAATAATAAAATGAATCGTATTAAAAAAATGGAGGAAAACGATTCGTCGGTATTCTGAGGCGTCGTTCGTTGCATAGAGAAAAATTTAGAATCGAAAAACTTGGGAAAAACTGAAAAGGAAAATTTTGGGGCATTTTTATCGAGGGAATTTTCAATTTTCATGAAAAAATGCGAAATTTTATGAGAAATTTTGCAAAATCATTGAAATTCTCTTCGAGATGGACGAAATGGTTTGTAGAAAAAAGGGACGTCGAAGTTGTGGCTTGGAAACTTCGGAAATCAGTAATTTGAGGAACGAACGTGAAAGAATTTCTCACAACCGTTGGTGAAAATTGCGCAATGGAGATTTTTCACAAGAATTAATCGTAAGAAGACGTAACCTCGTTTCACGAAATTGTAGCAATAATTACCGAGTCAGCTGGAGAAAAAAATGGTGGCAGGTAATGACAGTGCGTCATGCTCAGGTTTATATGACAATAAACTCTGAGAATCTTTCACCAGCGGTTTATTGTTGGCGAATTAACAACACCGCAACAATTGTCGTGACTCTTTCTTACTTTTTCTCTCTCTCTCTCGCTCTTTTACTTTTCTGAATTAGAAAAAAACATTCTCATGAATCAACCGCGTCTTTTTCCATCTCGAAGAAACAATTCTTGGCCTTTCTCTCGTTTCTACGAAAGATTTAATCTGGTACCGAGGCATCAAGGATAAAATGAGTCATTTCAAGAATTACACTGAAAATTGAATTTCGTCAAGGAACGTCGAAATTTATTTTTGAATAATTTTAAAAATTTCGTAATTTTGACAGTATTTTTGGTTTCGAATGGAATTGTCAACAAAATTTGCGATTGGAATGACAAAAATTTGCAATGACGAAATTTTTGGCATTTTTCGAAAAAGTCGAACGATTTTTTCCGACTAAATTTTCTTTTCAGTGTCGAGAACGAATTTTTTCTCTTGATTTCGGGCGGTTGTGAGCTTCCGGGAGTTTTGAATTGCAAAACGTTCCTTTGGGCATTTGATTGCTAGGCCGATCGGTCAACAACCTGAAAAAAAAAAAAATTCATTCGTTTTTGAATTTCCATGCTAAATTGCAAACGTTTCGTCTCGGTCGAGCCACCCTCGGAACGTTGTCGCCATCTTTCGCTTTTACTCGCCGATGAACTTGGTCTCAACCGTGCAGAACGTTATTACTTCATGCATATGATCCTCGTTCCCACACACACACACACACACTCGTGTTTGTTAATATTGACGTTTGTATGCGAATATTTAGGAAATAAAAGCAGAAGGATCGTCCGTAAGAAATATCAACGATTTTATTATTTTTTTAACAACGTTAAATTTTCATTTGACTACGAGAATTTCCATCCAATGGAACTTGGAAATGTTTGAATTAAAAACCACTTGACATTCCTTGTGAATTTTGCTTTGACAAATCCAAAAAATTCATCAATTTTTAGGTCAATACGAAAAATACTAATTTTTAGTAACTTGGATATTTTTTAACCAATTTTAAATACCGCCAAATATTTCTTTTGCCTTATAGGCGAATTTATAACTTTTATTTATTTATATCTAAACTAGACGAGTCCACGATTCTCGTAAAAATTTAGAATTTTTTTTTATTACTCCAAAATAACGCAAAAAATTTATTCAACTACGAGAATTTTAAAACAATGGAAGCCCGAAAAATGGAATGCAAAAAACTTTTTGTATTCCTTGAGAATTTCGCTTAAAAAATACAAGAAAAATATTATTTTATGGATAAATATGAAAAATATTCATTCGAAAACAATAATTTAAAATAACTTTAAATAATTTCAATATACCGCCAAATATTTATTCAATAACGAGAATTTTCTTAAAAAAACGAATAAAAAAAAAATTCTTTATATTCCTCGAGAATTTTACTAAAAAAAAAATACGACAAATGAATCACTTTTTAGATAAATACGAAAAAAACTAATTTGCAAACCATAATTTAGAATAACTTGAAAAAATTAGAATTGTAAAAACTCTTAAACTTTTTCTAAAAAATTGAATGAAATTTTTTTTTATATTCCTTGAGAATTTTGATAAAAAATAAATGCGACAAATGAATCACTTTTTAAATAAATACGTGAAAAACTAATTTGAAAACAATAATTTAGAATAACTTGAAAAAATTAGAATTGTAAAAACTTTTAATCTTTTCTCGTATAAATATTGAAATTTTCATTACAATATGTAGATTATAAAAAATGGTTTATCGTGAGAAGATTTTTCCATGGCTGCGCATTCCTTTGGAGAGGATTGGCGCGGAGGTAGAGAAACACACGCGGGTCGCAGAGAGATTCTTGGTGCGCGCGGAGCACGAAATGCATAGTCGCGTGTGGCACTCCGTAGTATCGCAGGCTTTAGGAATAACACAAGCCAATACTCTCGCACACACGCATTGGAGAGTGCGCTCGTCGCGATGAGATCCCTTTCTCCCATAAAGGGCGAACCTGCTCGCTTCTGTGGGTTCTCTCGATGGCAGTGACCTGCAACAAGCAGGAGCCTCTGCTGTCCTTTTCTTGCTCCTGCTTCTCACCTTTTTCGTTTCCCTGTCCGCATTTTATTGCAATTAAGGAATTGCCATCACAAACCGACTTTATTCAGGGCTTTTTCAAAATTTTGCTCAATCGTTCTTGGCACCAAAACGAAAAGTTTTTTACAAAGGAAAAAAATGTTCTGAGGCTTAGAATTTCAAATATTCAATTTCCAATTTTTCATTTTTCCCATCGCGTGGAAATTCGAGTCGCGTTTCGTTAAAAAGTTGCCAAAATCGAGTTGCACGCACGCGTTTAGATGGTAAAAGTGAAAAATTGGGAATTAATTATCGCAATTTAATTCTTAACGTCAAAAAATTTTTTTTGTCAATGTTTATACAAAATTATTGAAGAATTCTAATTAAAGTAATTGGAAAAGTTGTAAATTGCGCAGATTTTTTTTCTTCGTGAAACTCGCGAGACTTTTTTGTCCGAGACGACGCGCACGATGAACCAGTGACGTCGAGAGCGACGAAGTCAACGCGCGGAGAGCAGGATGACCTCATGACTATCTATAGACGAAGAACAGTGCGGCATTTTACTACGTGATAGAAAAACGGATACCTCTTGTCGGAAGTTCCCGTTGCTCCCGATTGGAGCGTACACGCGGTTGCGTCGCCCGCGAGAATCCAATTCATTACGGAGTTTGCTTTTATATATACGTGATGCTTCTTGCGGTAAAAGACAAGAATTTTTACGCGTTTCATTCGCTCTCTCCCATATCGTCGTTCTCTTTCTCGCTCATCCTTAGGAATCGGCCGCGAGTTTTATATACATCGCGCTCATAAAAAACATCGCGAATAAGCCTGCACCGTAATCGAAACCGTAACGCATTCGTGTGAAACGTAAAAACCTAAAAAAATGAAAAATTCTCGATACTGTTCAAAGTTTCGAGTGATTTTTTTGGATTCAACTTTCCTCCTTGAGTAGGGACGTTGCACTGAGGAGAAAATTTTGTTGCAAAAGATCGATATTTTGTTGGACACGTTCGACTAAACATTTTTTTCGGAAAATCCCAAAAATGTTGTCATTGCAGCACGAAATATTCTAAAAAGTCTCTTCGGAAAGCAAATTTTTGTCATTCCAACAGGAAATTTTGCTGACAGTTCCATTTAAAACCAAAAATACTTACAAAATTACGAAATTTTTTAAATTATCCGAAAATATTTAGTTTACCGCGTGTTCAACAAAATATCAACGTTTTTTGACAAAATTTCATTTTCACTGTGTGTGCTGAATTTCTTATCGATGCAATTCCTTGTAATTTACACCACACAAAGAGAATATAATCACATCTAATAGCTCGCGCAATTTTAAGAGGTTTCTCCATGTAAAAGTCCTTAAATTATCGATTGAATGAAAAAATTTCTCATCGAAAAATTGAATAAATCACGGATAAGAATATTGAGAATTATGTTGCGAATGGTTGAATTGAATATTTTTTGTTCAATCACAGACAGAGACTACGAGTGGACTCTGACGAGAACGTTTTTTAAATTTTTTTTTTTCATTGGGGTCTATTTTATTTTTTTTTCATTGAATTATGTTGGAAATGGTTGAATTGAATATTTTTTGTTTAATTACAGACAGAGACTACGAGTGGACTCTGGCGAGAACGTTTTTTTTAATTTTTTTTTTTTTCATTGGGGTCTATATTAACGAATATCACGAATAGAATGGCAACAATAACAATCGAAATATATCGTGACCCATGAAGTTTTTATCAGGGGATGTCGTTCTTTAGTTAATTTGTAAAAACTTTTTATCACGAGCTTGGGCTCGCGAACCGTATTTTGTGTGTAAGAAAAACTGAAAACGAATATTCAGATTTGATCGTCGCTATAGAACGTCCTTAAAGGTTTTCGTAAAGTTTCCAGCGGGATTTCCAGAGATTTTTGGGTCAGGCGTGTTCGTTTTATCTTTTGATTTATTTTCCATTACTTGTCCGGAAGTGGCGCGGGTATAAGGAATTGAGTAAGTCAGTGGGATTATGGAAATGCGCCGAATAATGTTGGCAGCGATAGCGAGTATCTTGTGCCGGCGTTCGAGTCTCCCGTTATTCTAATCGTTGTCGCGCATGCGAGCATCCGAGTCTTTTCGATGTATATGCGGGCTCGTCACTGCCGCTGTCGTGATCGAGCATGCACGGAAAGCGATGACGAGTGATTTTCCGGCTCGAGCACGTACGCCTTTGCATAATGATAGATTCTCGCTATAGAAACAGATGAACCGCCTTGAAAGGAATTCAGCCAGGACGAAAATAAAATAACGCGAAATGCAACGACAACGAAACAGAGAATAAAAAATTCTTTTTGCAGCGAATCGTCCGCTCAAACTATGACAAAACGACTATTTAGAGTTCTTTCGAAATTTTGTAGAAACTTTCTCAGCACAAAAACTAAAACTTTTCTCTCGTGAAGAAAATTTTCCTGACGTTTAGAATTCGAGTCACGTTTCGTTAAAAAGTTGCAAAAATCGAGTTGCAAATAAAAATTGTATTTAGGATTGTTTTTGCATATCGCCAGAAAGGCTGCGAGACGAAATTTTTTAAGAAAAATCTTAAACACATTTTTTTGCAACTCATTACCGAGACTTGACTTGAATTTACACGCTTTGAGATGGGAAAAGTTAAAAATTGTAAATTCTCGAATTCTTGACGTCATGGAATTTCACTTCATAGAAGAAAATTGTTAGTTTTGGTGTCAAGGATGTTGATACAGAATAATTAAAGAATCCTAAATGAATAAATTTTGTAATGGAAATACGAGAATAATTGAACGTTTCTCCAGCACTTTCGGAGAAAACAGAAAACTCTCGTAAGAAATAAAGAAGACACGCACACACATTTGAAATTGCGAGGGTTGCGGCCTGCGCGATAACGGGCGCGCCACACCGCAAGACTAGATTGACTCTCAGCAAGTGCCACTTTTTCCAGGAGATTAACTTGGCGACATTATTTTTCTTGAACGCACAAGAGAAAAGCCTCAAAGTGGTTAAAGCTGTTGGTTTTTCACTTTAGCCACTTGAGACTCGTGTCTCTGCGTGTGAGATTGAAAAATTGAAACGTCCTGAGCGAGAGAGAGAGCAAAAACGCCATCGATCGCGAGGAATGTTGAATATGCATCGAGACTTATCTTTTAAATGCTCGAGCCTTCGTATAGAGAAAGAAACCACAAAGGCGCGGTCAATTCTTGCCACGCGGTCCCCTCGACCCATTAATCTCGCAGTTTCCCGATCCAAAAGTTCATTTCCCTTCGAAATGAAAACTGCATTTTTCTGAGAGTTGCAACAAAATGCAACAAAATGCACTGGACACTTTATAAGATTCCGAAACTTACGTAAATCTGTTACGCACGTAATCTGTTTGAAAATATACATTATTCATGGCAACTATAAGGAAATGCGTACGTAACTTTGTGTGTGAAAAAAATTGAATACGAAAACATACGATTTTTTGCTATTAGGCAACGATTCTGCAACGAGACCGGAAGTGAGTTTTCATCTCGTGGAGAAAAATATCGAATATCGAAAAATTCGGTTGTTTCTTGCAATTTCAAACCCTGAAACGAATTCTCGGGTCAAAAACGACCCAAAAGGCGACTCGAAATCCCGCGCCCTTTCTCCGTTGTCTCGTTTTTTGTCGTTTTACCGAAATTTTTATAATTAAAAAAAAAATACGAAAAGAATGAGCCCAAGTTGAAGGATTTTCGTAGAATTTTACCGGAGATGGAAATTTTTCAAAATTTTTCAAAAATGAAAAAATGAGATTAGCGTTTAAGGGTTGATTGGAATTTTCACAAATTTTTATAGGATTTTTCTTCCTCTCGTGTGAGAATCACGAGCCGATCGAATCGGAAGGGAAAAAGAAAAATCGTACGTGTTTGGTTTGTTGGAGTAATTGTTAAGTGTGCCACGTGCTGGGTGTGAGATTGTGTCGTCAAGAATTGGTCGCAAGCCGGACTTGATCCCGTGTCCGGAAGACAAGCCCTCGGGGCTTCTTTTCAAGTGCGCGTGCGTTCTGAACGTCTTGCGAGGTCTCTACGTTGAAGAGTGCATATGGGCGCGATGCTTCTGATCTAAAAGAAGCCTGGATCTCTCTTGTCGTAGAGCAGGTTCTTGGCGCGACCCTGGCTCGAGAATGCGCTTCGTGTACATGCGGTAGCAGAAACTCTATGGCTGCGGAAATCCGCTTCCGCGAAATAGAAACTCGTATTTATATAAAAGAAGTTTGTGCTGCTGGTTCAGGCCACGAGGGATTTGCACGCGAGACTGCACGATCGCCTGACTCTGTCGTAATAATTCACGATTTTTTCGGCAGATGGAGGAAAAACAAATGTTTGCATGGAGCTTTTTGATGCTGCGAAATTTTTATGACCGAAATGCTAACGCGACGAGCTCGAAAGCGATTCGAATTTTCTCCTGGACGTAATACGCTTTGTATTTGCTTGAGTAAAGTTTTTTTATACACCGTTCTCTTCGTTTTTTCACGACGAAGAGAACGGTCCATGATAAAGTTGAATTCGTTCGTTTTTTGATGGAGAAAAATCGATAAAACGATGAGAAGTGAAAAAAACTTTGGTCTGGAAAAAAATTGGGTCGCTCGGTAATTTTGCAGGGATCCATGCATCAAATGCTGAGTAAATTGATATTTGAGAATCGATGCGATTAAATTTAATAAATTGTACGACACGACAGACGAAAAGACATTTCGGCGTTTCCGCCTCCGGTCCGGAGTGTGTGTCGAGACGATGGGAAGCTCGTGATGAATTCCTTGTAATTAACATGGCGATGACCTACTGACACACTGGCAAACACGAATTTTCGTCGCTCTCGGACAATTTGCCATGCGCGCGCGATCGCGCGGATGTGCGAGAAGAATGGAGATTAAAAAAGAAACGTAGATGACTCGGAATTTTTCTCGTTTTCGTACGAGTCGCGATCCTCGGTTTTTACCTGAGCGTCGATTTTGTCTCTTGAGCAAAAAAAAATCGATAGAAAATCATTCGAACACAATTTTTTAATTATTTTCACCTCCTTCCATGCGTAGAATTGAGTTTCCGAAATATTTGAGGCACCGAAAATCAAAGTCTCGCCCAGAAAATGAAATTTTCTCGAAAAATCAAAACTAATTTGAAAATTTTCGTAATTTTGACAGTATTTTTGATTTTTAACGAAACAGTCAGCGATATTTACGATTGGAATGACAAAAATTCGCTTTCCGAAGAGATTTTCTAGAATATTTCTTGCTGCAATGACAAAATATTTGTGATTTAAAAAAAAAAAAAGTTTAGTCGAACGTTTCCAACTAAATATCGAGCTCTTCGAATTGTCGATGAATATCAGGAAAGAAACACGTACCGTTACGAGAGAGCTGCGAGAGAGATAAATGTGGAAACGACATGGTGGCATAAACAAATTAATCGTCGAGTTGGTTTCGCAACGATGGTCAATTCTTCCTTTCGATTGATTGTTAGTACACTTGAATACTTTTGACCTTTCGCTTGGTTAATTATACAACGTGGGTATATGTGAGCGCGTATACGCAATGCGCGATTAATTTTTATCCGCGCCTATGCGTGCACACGTAATACATATATTTATGTATTTTCATATTCAAGACTCTCTGCTGTTACAAACAAAAAGTATTGGCGTCCTTCGCGCGTAACGTCGTCGCTTTCGAGACGAGAAAATGGCGCGTCGAAAGAAAGATACGCGATGCTTCAGCGCGCCAGAGTGAATATATCTTTAATGACCCGTAATTAGGAATGACGAGTGCAACACTCGAATCGCGCACTGACGCGATTATTTTAGTCCTCCGCCAATCATCCGATTTTTTATGGCACCCCATATGGGGCATTTTCGTCCTTCGACTCTCGCATTTGGAGAGGAAAGAATCTGAAGAAATTCTGGAATAATTTCTATCGATTTTGAAGAGAAAATTTTGTTGGAAACGTTCGAGTAAACTTTTTTTTGAAAAATCTAAATTTGTAAAAGTCTAAAAATTGTAAATTTTGCTCGCCGTTTTATTAGAAATCAAAATTATTGTCGAAATTACGAAATTTTTCAAATTATCCAAAAATATTCAGTTCACTGTGTCAAATAAAATGTCGACGATTTTCGACATTTCGAATTTCAAGATTTTCGTTAAAATGGTGGGGAAAAACGAAGAAAAAAACTTTCGAATTTGGATTTTTTCGATTATTCGATCGTAAAAATATTTCGAGAGTTTCGAGTCTCAAGTTTCTGTCTAATTTCGTGATAAAAAGCAACGAAAGAGGGTGGCCAAGTGCGTGGCTTCCAAAAATATCAAAACCTTGTCTCTTTCTCTTGTTCTTTAACGTGCTGGGTGAGGAACCGGTAATTCCTGAAAGTCATCGTCGTGAAAAGGAGCGAATGCGGGCCAAAGTGAAGCGCAAGTCGCTGCTGCTTTTCGTATAATAAAATAAAATAAGAAGAGAGACGCCGCAAAGTTCGTTAAAGTGTTTACGATCCTTTCGGTAGAAAAAAAAACGTTTGTATAAAAATCTAAATTCAAACGTCAATTTGGACGAGAAGATTCAAAGTGTGGGATAAAAATTCCCCGTGAATTTTGGTCGCTCGCGAGAAACATCGATTTGCATAAGAATTTGGGATCCCGAAGAAAGTTTCGAGGCTGCAGAAAGTTTTCGAACAATTTGAGCCCAAAGGCGTGTCATTAAAAAAATTTGGTACAAAATCTCTTGCGAGCTCGAAACCCGAATTACGCTAATGACGAAAAGAACAAAAACAAAATGAAAATGGTCAATTTGGAGTAAAAGCGTACGCACTTGATATCAGTTTCGTGAAACACAATGGCGAGGCGACGGAACGCAATGCCAGGGAATTGGAAAGAGTCTGACCTCAAGACCTCGAATTGCATCTTGGCAGGCGACTCCGACGTGCCTCTCTTTCCCAAGGAATATCTAAACGTGTACATTCGTTTGTGCTTCAAATACAAAAAAAAAAATGTGTATATGGTCACCGACCTATTCAGTCCTCGACCTCCGATCCCGAAAGGGACGGTACGGTCTATTCGCGTCGACGTAGACGTGTCATTATGGACGGAGGTGGAGCAAATCGTCGGGGATAAAAAAATTGCACATGTGAAATGCACGAACGACCCGTGATTGTTGGAAGCATCGCCAGCGTCAGGAAAACACGATTTTCAAAAGTCTGTACCTGGTGGAGGAGCTCGAAAACTTTCCGGTAGCTGAAACGACGAATTTGTGATTTTGGTCTACGAGCAGGAACGAGACTTGGAGTCGATACCGACCGCCCTGTATGTGAGGAATTTAAGGAACGAGAATGATATGGATCAATTTCCTGCGAGGTATTTCGTAAGACTTTAATAAATTCTCGTCGAGATCTAAAGGTTGTAGCTTCGAGCTTGATGCATTGGAATTTGAAAAAATGAGACGAAAAGTAAGTGGCGAGGGAGAAAGATAATCAAATTACGAAGAGAAAAGTCCTTTGGAGTTTCAATCTGCGACCCACCGTTGCTGAGATAATGGAGAATTTTCAATTAGCCAATCGGAAGCAAGGAGGCCACGCCTACTCTGCCAAATCAAGACATCGTATTGGGTGTTCTTATTTGTTCGATATCTCGGCAACGGTGGGTCCTAGAGAAAAATGTTGGAGGACTTTTTGACGGGGAATTTCACGATCTAACGAATGCCGGGGTTTGCATATTCGAGGATTGTTCGTGGGTACTGCAGTGGCGTATCTAGGCATAGGAATCCACGGGGGATTGAGGAGCTCGATTGGAGCGAGCGTTGGAACATTCTATGACGTTAAGTTCGCGGGCCACCGGTGGGAAGACTGTGGCCGAGAATACGCCTGGGGCGCCTGTGCTATGAAAGTGTGTGAGTGTATTACGAGCCAGGTAAATAGAGGACGTCGAGGAAGGCGCGATCGGTGAAGGAGCGGAGAGAAGGGAAGTTTTCGAAGCGAGTAAGTGGGAGTTGGGTACCGGCTAGAGCTTGGATAGTTGCGTTCGAGAGGAAGAGAGAAGGAAAGAACGGAGGAGGAGAGAAGAGGGGGGGAGGGAAAGAAACGGTCTTACCTTCCACTCAGGTGAGCGATCGTCAGTCGTTGTAAAGTTTTTAGTTCTCAGTCTGGCACGGAGCGTCAAAGTCGACGCAAGTAGCGCGTTTAAATCGGTCGCGAGTTCTCCCCTCCGCCGTATTCGAGTTATTTGGAAGACGGGCCAACAGTTCCTCTCCTTTTTTAATCTTCTAAATTTCCTCTCCCCGAGCTAAACTCTCGCCCTCTCTCTTTTCTCTTTCTTTGGAATCTGCGCCTTGGGCTGCTATTTACCCGAGCAGCATCCCCCTCGTGTCTACCTGCACGTTGTACTCCAGTGTGCTACCTGCTGGGAGCCTCACCTGTGCATCCTTCCTCGTGATTCTTCGTAGTAGGCAGAAAAAAACGGTGAAGAAATCTGTTTCGTACGTAGACGCAGATTTTTCGGGAGATACCGATTTGTAGCAGATTTGAGAGGAATTGGAGTTGACAGATTGGATTCTGGCATGGAAATCTGTGATGGGAGAAGTTCATGTTGAAGAATTTGTTGTTGAGAAGCGAGGATTTGGCTTTAGATCGTTTTGTTGGGTAATTCAACGAGTGGTCCAGAGATAATCTGTTGGAAATAAAGTTTTGGGTGAACGTTTGGAAACTCCGAGGACAGAAGCGAGTGCGTGTTCGAGTGTGCGCGAGTGACAGTGGCTGGAGAAAGAGTGGGAATTGATAAATATATGTATAGAGTGTGATGGGTGTAGTACGGGGATAAGGAGAGAGGAAAAGAGTTTGGCGAGAAGCAAGGAGCGAGAGCCGCACCTCTGTGGGATTCCAGGGACGTCGCCGTCGGGGAGAAACGCCGTGGAGAAGCCGGTCTGGAGGACCGCGTGCGAGACAAATTCCAGGAGGGTCCAGGTACGCCTTGATCCGACGCCACTGGTTTCTCGGGCAGCGCATACCACACGAGAGCTCGCGCGTCGAGATACGAGCCAGGAAAGTGGGAGGGGAGGGGGTTACCGATAGAAAGGGGCCCGGCTGAGCTGGAGAGCGAACCGCGAGGGGGATAAATGCGCTCTTGAGAAACGAGGGCCCGCGGCAAGCCATGAGAACGGAGTGAGGCCAAGAGAAAAAGGAGAAACGACACGAGGTGAGAGACCAACAGAAACAGACAGGAGTTACACTGTACAGCGTCAACTTTCCTCCGGAGCGAATGAAGCGTCGGATAGATACGAAGAAGGCCCAGGGAAATAAATCATTGGAATTTACGGTGCAGAAAACAATCAGGAAATCTGGAAGCAAAATACGTTCCAGGTCCATGATGTGATCGTTGTTGGAGAATAAGGAAGCTGCGCATGATGTCAATCCGTATTCGGTTACATTGGAGTTGATTTTGTAATCGAGGACACTGTCCGATTGCCGGGAGAGAAAATCTGCTTGAAGATTGGCAGAAGGTTCGTTGGAAAACAGTGAATTTGACCTCGTTAAAGAAGAAAGATGAGGGGTTCTAATCAAGACAACGCGACGCCGTATTGTCGGTGCCGAGTGCTGTATTTGGGGAGTTCGGTGCCCCACGCGAGCAAAGAGGGTCTGCTGGGTGTGCAGGAGCCCCTGCGCGAGCTGTATCCTGAGCAAGGAGCTCTGGGAGCTCGTGGGATCGACAGTTGGCTGAGTGTCTGGAGCAACGGTTTGTTGTTGGAGAACGTAGACGAGCATCGTAAGAAAGTAACGAGATTTTTTCCGATCGAGGCATTGCACTATTGCGCGGCGGTGAGGCACGTAAAGGGAGGAACGGGAGATTCCTCGACGACGAGATTCCTGCCGTTGGATTCGCCATTCGCGAGGACACCAAGTGCGAACCATCCGCCCTTGTTCGCTGCGGTGTTGCGGCGCACGACGGGCATAAAGGTCCTGGAATGCCACGCCTTTATCTGCAAGCGTGACATGGCGGCGAACGCGTTAGTGAGATGTTGTTTTCACGCGTACGCGGACAGCAGTTACGCAAAGGGTTTGGATCCGTCAACAGCGACGATAACGACGAACGGTGCGCCAACGGGGTCGCATCCCTCGAACGGGAGTCTTTACCATACTCTCGGAGGTTCCAGCACGACTCTGGACAACAACAGTCCACCGGGAACGCGATTGGAGGGAAGATCGAGCGACGAAATGAGTTTGTACAACGGAGACGAGAACCACAAAGTTTGGGCGAAAGGTAGGGACGAGGTTGACGCTATTTATCAGGAACAAGGAACTCTGAGAAGCACCAGAGGCTCCAGACCTCGTCAGCTCGTAGCGCCACCTCCTCCGCCCCCTCCGCCGCCTCCCCCAGCTCAACCTCTGCTAATGGACGACTCCGCAACATCATCGGGACGCAGGAAAACAACGAAGAAAATGAAGAAACTGAAGAACCGTCAAGGTCCCGATGACATGATGCAACAAATGCCGCATCAGCAGCAACCGCCGCCGCCGCAACAGCATCATCACGGAATAGCGCCTCAAGCGATCTACACCAACGGGCATGGACATCACACGCTTGGACATCCTGTCAGGCAACAACATTATCACACTCATCAACTGCCACCTAGCAGCAGATCCGTAGCCGGTACTCTGGCCAGACCGACACCGGTTCTTCTGGTGCCCGCTGCCACATTACCCCGGAAGGCTCATCATCATCATCATACGCGAGGAATGAGGCCTATTCCGGCAGCAGCGCCGATAATACCGCTTTACGCGCCATTGCCCGTAGTCCCGCCGCCGCCGAACGCTTTGTACCAAGCAGGAAGTTACGGTACCGCGGGAAACAGGAGCAGGAAATCTCACCAACCGGAAGCTCCGGAATCTTCGACTCTAGGAGCATCCCGAAGATTGACAGCCTCTCACGCGGACTTGACAGCGCCTGATCCTGCCAACGGAGACGCTGCCGAGAGCGAGTCTCGCTTCGGCACTGGAATCTACCGGCGCAAAGGGCATCTCAACGAACGTGCCTTTTCTTACAGCATCCGAGCGGAACATCGCAGCAGAAGTCACGGTAGTTTAGCCTCTTTGGGCTTCAGTCCAGCGCAAAATGGCACTGCCTTGCCCAAGGAGGAAAAGAAAGATCGAGAGATCGCGCAGCTCGTCGCCGGACTCAATCTCGACGAGGAACGGCCCCAGCTTCATCATCCTCCTGGCCCATACGCCAGGAGCATCAACCCACATCTTCATCATCAACATCATCATCAACATCAGATGCAGCAACCGCAACCGTTGCCTCGGCCCAGACCTCGTTAATTTCTTCATTAACGATCGTTCCACGCGCACACCGCGTGTCATGCTGCATCGCAAATCGCCTAAACTTTGAGAATCAGCGAGAAACACACACGCCGTAACCGCGAAAGGATCTAGTGAAAATCTAGTGAAAAACGTTTCAGTGCGGTTACGAAATCTTTTTATTTTATACTTAATTTTCGTTAAGTCGTTGCCATCGGGAGCCGCGATCATTGGATTCGATAATTGTTGATGGTCCGCGAAAATGAGCCATTTTACTTATGAATTTCGAGGAGAATTTTATTTTATCTAGAATAAGTAGATTTTTAGGATCTTTAGGCGATTTATTTATAGAGACACGTCCTCGTGTACGAGTTCGTTACCACTCGGCCACGTAATTCTAGATTTTTTTATGCTCAGAGACAATATTAAGTACTGCGCGTAAAATCCACTGCAACATTGTCAAACGGTGGAATGAGGAAAACGCATAACGACCTTCCTGTCTCAAACGAGCAACTAATTAGGCGGGCTTGAGCATAATTGTTGGGTTGCCCGAGACATTAAACAGAGCTGGCAATTCTTCGTACTGGTCGATGCACTTTCCGCCACTTGTTACAGCATCGCGTACACTTTTTATTATTTAAATAATGATCGACCGTGCGCAATCGATAATTCCGAATTTAGTGGTTTTTTTTTCTCAGTTAAAATTAATGAATTTTAATTAAAATTTCATTCGATTCCATCGTCCGATTGCTCGCGAAAAAATCGCGTTAATTAAACGCCGCAAAACTAGCCGCATTTATAAACAACCTGCGGATCAATGTCTTCGGGACTTTCCACGATCAATACAGTGAAAGATCCAGGCAGAGAGTTCGCGCGCCGCACCCAAGGCTTTTCGATTACGTGAACATAAAACGACCAATTCCGTTTCGCAACGCAAATTCTTTCTCTTTTATTTATCTCTCTCTTTTACTCTGCATATCGTCTTGTATAATAAGTAGCAAAAAGTCTGGAATGCATGTGGAATTCCTGCGAGGATTTGCACGAGCGCGCGACATCGAGATAGCGAAGCAATAAAAATGTTTTGCAGCTGGAATTTGTCCGTTTGAATATTTTCTCAACGAAGCTGCGAAGAAAATCCAATGAAAAAGTGCCAGGAAATTAAAATGAGTTCACTTGAAATTAAATTTTGTCAAAAAACGTCGAAATTTTGTCAAACACTAAATATTTTTGGATATTTTCAAAATTCACTTTTCGAAGTGACTTTTTAGAATATTTCTTGCTGCAATGACAACATTTTTGGGATTTTTCAAAAAAAAAGTTTAGTCGAACGTTTCCAACAAAATTTTCCTTTCAGTATTGTCAAGAAATTCGATTTCAGGATAAAAAATAACCGAATTACAATTAATTATCAAGCGAACGATAATTCGTTGATTAAATATCCATGAAAAAAAAAATTCTCAATTCAGGTTCCTTTGGAGCTTTCTATGCCTATACGGAGTGCCCTAGATTTCGTGTCCTGCTCACGTGACCATCTTACGAACCACACGAGAGAGGTCAAAGCAAGAAATACTCGTGGTTAGCTGACACGAATAATCAGACCCAATTAGCATTCAAATGTTTCTTGTAGCCCAGAAAAATCTCGATAATATTGGCACCTTGGTGCCAAATATTTCGTCAGCTTACTACGGGAGCAGAATTTTCAATTTTTTGCCACACTCTTTCTTTTACATTAAAAAAAAATCACTAAATATTTGTTTCAAATTTTCTCTTCGATCTCGATCGATCAGATCGATTAATTTTCACTAACTCGTTTAATTACGAATATCAAATGACCTAATTAAAATTTCTCGGCTATTTCGATCGTAATAGAAAGTTGGATAAAAAAAAGTTGATTCAACATCATCGACGAGCGTCATTCACCACCGATTTTATTGCTTCGTTGAGAATTTCGCAGGAACGAGATATTGCGAGATCTCGATGCAGTCCAGCGAAGGGAGAAAAATAGTAAAGAAAAGAGAGAAAAAAACGAGCGCTCGAGAGAGTTACATAAATAGCAACGCGACGAGAATTATGATTGCGTCACGCTCGGGATGAGGATTAGAATCATCGAAGCATGGATGCAGAATGCAGACAAACTGCATGGACATTATTAGTCATTCAGAAGAAAATCTACGCTTTCAGCAAGGACTTTACCGTCAAGGCTGATGCTGTCACGAGACTCGAATATTTCTGCATTTCTTTCATTTCTATTTCGAGATCATTTCGAATCGAGAGTCAAGGAATCTCAGAGTTCCTAATCCTTTTATTAATTATGACACTTTTGAGTCGAGACTCGCGAACTCGTACGAAACGGCCGACGATGTTCCCAAATCTTGTTGGACGTTGATTTACGATTTTTGAATTTGCATCGTTGGAATGCAACGAAAAATGTTCATGATTTTTTGGAATAAACAATTGATGAAAAAAAAAAAATTTCTTTGGACTCCAACGTTGCGAATTCCAGTGTCGTAAACTTTTTTTATTATCGATTCATACCGATAAATTTTATTTACCAATTCACTCGGAAAAATGCGCCATTTGTCGAGATTCATTTCCGATTTGACGATGGAATCAATTTTGAGGAAAAATCTGGAAAATTTGAATTCCACAAACGATCGTAATCGTGTTTAAAGGAAATTGCAAAAAATGCCAGAATATTTCAGGCTTTTTATTTTAATTGAAAATAAACAAAGCTTTGCTCCCAATTTGATAAACAATTAATTAATTCATGTACGAAATGTTTGGAGTCTCAAGCTCATTTCCATCAGCTCGAGAATAAAATAGAAGTTCGAAAATACCGCAACGCCTCAGTTGGCACGTGCGTTATCGCAAGAATTTGAAAGAGCCACATTATTGTTACTCCAAGAGAGATAAGAAAATTTAGGTAAAACTTGAACTTGAACATTTCTGCTGTACACGCGACGAGGAAATGATGAAAGAAAAAGTTCAATTGAATTCTCGATATTGAATAAGTGAAAAGAAATTAAATTGATTAAAGATAATTAAAAAATTGATATTTCGACGAGTTTTTTTTCTTTTTTTAATATTTTTATCGACCTTAGAATGTCTTCCGTGAAAATGACCGACGAGTATCGAACGACTAACGCATATAAATATGTAACGAAATTATATTATAGTTAATAAAATTAAAAATATATTTTTTAGATAAAAAAAAGCGAATCGAGTACGAGTTTCAATTTTTTTTTAATGTCATGGAGAACGAGTGTAAAATGTTAAAAAAACTATAAAGGCAGCTCGAAATTTTTGTGCAAGATTGTACAGTCGAATTTCGTAATTAAGAGGATGAAAAATTTCTGGAGCTTCAATTTATTTTGTCAATTAAATCGAACCATTTTTTCTTATCATGAAAAATGACTCGAAATTCGAATTTATTTATTAATCGTTCGAATAATATTTTAATTGACATTTTAGCATCTTCTGCATTGTTTTTTTTTGTTTCTCGTATAATTTCATGTTTGGAAATATTTAGAAAAGTCGTGTATGGGGGCGCTGCTGATATAAATGAGAGCGAACCATTGAAGAATGTGCCATCGAGTATTTGCGATTGATAAGATCGATGTGTCAAATGTTAATGTATTTCAGGATCGCGAACGTTCACGTGTGCCTGTGCGATTAAACGAGATTGTCAAAGTTTCGTTAGGAGCTCGATCGATTATTCGTTTTATATTCAACGATCGAATCTCACTATATACGAGATCCTACTGTTTTTTTTTTTTTATATATATCTATTCACTCTACGTTACATTAAGAATCGTGTGAATAAAAATTTCTCTTAATAAAATTCACTTGTACAAGAAATTCAACGAAATGAAAATCTCTGTACAAAAATGTTTTTTTTATTTCTCAAAATTCCTGTCGAAATCTCTCCTTAATTCCAACATTTCTGTTCTCCAAAAAGTTACGAATTCCAGACTCCCACATTGAAAATTAATTCGTCATTAAAATTCACGACGTCACGCCCAGAATTAAAAAAAATGTGAAGGAAATCAAAAAATGTGCAAATTTTTTTCTGTCACTCCTTAATTCTCATTTTTTTTCTGAATCAACGGGGAACTCGGCAATAAAACTGTAAAATCTAGCAATTCCAAACGCCCACATTAAAAATTGATTCAATTAAATTGATGACGTCACGTCCTGAATAAAAAAACAATGGAAACGATGAAAAAAATGGATTCTGGCTAATTGCTCATTCGAAGCGACTATGAAAAAACCGACGACGATCGATTCGAGGCTTGATTCTCATCCGAGCGTGCTAAGTGTACTCCACACTCTGTACGCTCGTTTTATTAGTATTGCGAACACGTTAAAAGCTCTGTTGTATTACAGTTAGAAGTTTTTAATGCTTGTGTGTCATGCACGTCGAGTGAGCTCGAGCAGCCGCAAAAATAGGGTTAGTCGGCTCGAATAATTAATTATCAAAATAATAAAATTATACAACACTGCGATTGACCAAATCCACGAGAAAAAAAACCAGCAAAAGGTTACGTGCGGAGTCGAAGGCCAAGAAATTGATGCGCACCTGCGAAAAATTCTTCGATCGATTGAGAATAATTTCGAAACATTGAAGAACGAGAATTTCGATCGAATTCGAACGGTGAAAGGAAGAAAAAAACATTTCTCGATGCAAAAAGAAAAACAATAAAAAAAAATCGTAACGCAATCGTATAAATTTTACCGCTCGTGTACACACTGGGTCAATTTGACCCACATTAATTTTCAATCGCCAACCGGATAAGAAATAATTTCTTTCAGAAATTTCGAAAAAGTGGCGATTTTTGCTCGTCGGAAAAAACTCGTGAAGCAATTTTGAAAAAAAATCGCTTATTTTTTTAATCGTCGACCAAACGCGATAATCTTTGACGATTTTTCCATTTTTTTTTTTAAGAGGCAAACATTTTTGTGGCGACGTAAAAGCTTTTACGATTTGTTCGTCGAAGCAGAGTGTCCTTTTGCTTGTAACGTTGTCCGTTATCGTAGCTGGGATACATTGCTCAAGCGTAAAGAGGAGGCAATTCTGCAATATATACGTAAGACTTCCGGTTGCGGACGAACGGTCCCCGGCGAAGGTAACGCGCAACAGCTGCCATTGCGCAGAACGTCATAGACGTTACATCGAGTTTAATAGCAGCAGCAACGGGAGCGGAGAGAAGAAGCTGTGCGAAAAAGCTCGCGACGTTGTCGTAACGAGAAGAGCCTGAAAAACAATTAAATTCGGCTGGAAATGTCATTTTGTTTCGTTTTATTTGACGTTTCGAGACTGACGAATCGGATGGGAAATTCTTTGCAATAATTCCGCAGAGATTTTACGGTAAATTGTACGGACGTTCGGAAAAAATGCGACGAGGATAGAAAAACTTTGTGGACTTTTAATTTCAATCCTATTCGACCGACGATCATTAAATCCATCTGCTGTGTCCAGATGAATTCTCAGTCAAACCCTCGCTTCGTACGTCCCGCCAGTTTGCCAACTGCTGCGGCAGCGCTTCCAGCTCTTCTTAAGGGGGTTCTTAACATACAAATCCCGTACATTGTACATAAATCCTACTCGAAGGCATTCACGCACCGACTCTCTTTTTTTCTCAGCCTCCGAAGCATTGTTGAGTACTGATTGTTCGCGTATACAACATTACGTACAGGGTGTCCGAACTGTGAGCCTCGAGTTGCTTCGCAACAACCCTAAAACGGTAATTTTGCCTTTTTTCACTAATTCCGGTGTCCTGGGGTCAAAAATGACCCCACTTTTGAAAAATTCATATCTCTGGTAAAATTTAACGAAAATCGATCAACTTGGGCTCATTCTTTTCGTTTTTCAGTGCAAAATGAGGGAAAACGATAAAAAAAACCGGAAAACGAAGGGAGAACGGGCGCGGGATTTAAAATCGCTTGGCAAATTTTCGAAACGTCGTAAAAATCTCGGCATTTTTCAGCAGCGACCGCGTCAATCGATTTCATCGTGACGTCAATCATTCAATTCATTATTTGAGACTCAATTGACCATGAAAATTCAATGGACCGAAAAAAAAGGAAAAAATCGGGGTCGATTTTTCGCACGTCGCGTGGAGTTCGGAAAAAAATGAGTTGCGATTGATATTTGAATGGGAATTTCGATGCAACTTTCGGATTTGATGTCGACACCCTGTAGGAATAAATTAGTATGCGTTTGGCCGTATAAGTGAGTTGGAAATGTAGAAAAATAAAATTGTACGTAAAGCGCGTGTTTTGGAGTGCGCTGTGTTAGTATAACAGTACCGCAAAGATGAGGCGAGTGTGAGTCTCGACGAAGCGATCGCGGTGGTTGGGTGAAGGAGCTCTCGGCGGAGTACCGTTAGCGCGGTTGGGGCATAAGCAGCGAAGAATCGGGAGAGAGCGAGAGAGAGAGAAAGTCGTAGAATGACTGAGGGAATGGCAGCGCAAGCGCGTACATTCGCCTGCAGCACATTAATGGGATCTGTGGATGTCTGTGGCGAGGGAGAGAACCGAGATCCAAGCTCGCCGCCGAATGGGAAGCTCCGTGAACCGCGGTGACGAGAGATCTTCTTCGGAGAGGTGCCAGACGAGATTCGAAGCTCGTTGGAGAGCGTGTCTCGAGGTCTTTAGTGGCGAACCATCGGCGGCGGCGTACTCGGGATCCGACGATCTAGTCCGCGAGAGTCTGAACGCGAGGGTTAAAGTGTTTCCGTTGGTTTTTCATTGGTCGTTTGGAAATCAAATTCTCGGGGCGAGGAAACTTTTGCCGATCGTCGCGAGTGTCCGAAATAATTGGAGTGCGAGCGCGATCGTGTTAAAATTTGGAAACAAGCCGAAAAAATCGTCCTGACGAAACAAAAATCGCGAGCGGGCCGATCGAGGCTGCCCACCGACTGGTCTTGTCGGTCTGGCCCACTTTTTTGCGATCGTCATGACCGGGGACGTCACATTGAACTTGGCTGTAAATGTAACGTCATCGCGTTTGAAACCGGCGCCAGGAAAAAGTGGAGTGCGCAAAAATTGACGCGTCGATGGCCGAGAGAACGAAAAGTTTAAAAAAAGGCATAAAATCGTTGATGAAGATCGAGGCAGTTTTTGGAGATCGGATTCGGCTGGAGTCTCGTTCGTGTGGGCGTCGCGGAACCGGGGTAAGCAAAAGAAATTTACGATTCCGCGGGTAAAACCGAAAAATCATTAACATAAATTTAAAAAAAGCAAAAAAAAAAATTGGAAAGTGTCAAAAAGCGATTCGCACACCGCGAAAGGGTGGAAAGCGCGAAGGAGCAGAAAATCGTGAAACAAAAATAAGGCCCGAGCTCCGTATACGCTACTTATGAAAAAAATGTGAGACACTCAGAGTTCCGTTGGTGTAAAAGGTACTTAACGAGATAAGTCACTTTTAAAAGTGTGTCATCTTCTATCTCGCTTGTTTAATATACTTCCATACCGTAAGGGGGGCTCTTCGGACACGGCCTTGGAAGAAGCGACGAGGCATATAATTCAACCAACCTCCACGTACACATGTGGCTAAGCCACACACGTATTTTAATATATTGTATTGTGGTCTCCGGGCGATAATCGAGTCAAGAATAAACCAGCAAAGAACAAGAACGCGCCATATCCATATATTATGATATCTGCAGCCGATCGTGTGCATTCGTTTAGTACACGCGCTCGAGTCCGCTTCAAGTTGCACCGAGTGCTTTATAACGCAAGAGCAAAAAGCGTGAAACCCAAAAATCGAACGTCTACGAGAGCTACGAAGTTGCAAATACCGAAAATTGTCTTTCCGGAGATTTCTTCGCATGCGTGTTGACCCTGGAACGGTAACGCGCGGGGTCAAAATTTTTTTTATGGTTTTACTGCATTTTTGACTCATTTTTTGACTCGAAGCAAAATAGGCTGAGGTTCGCGTGATTTTGGATTAAAAAACGAAGAAATGAGCCCAAGTTGAGCGCTTTTCGTTAAATTTTACCGAAGATATGAAAAAAAAAGGGTTACCGTTCGAGGGTATAAAGCGACAGATGAACGCGATTTTTCTCTGCATTGTTTTCCCGCGATTATTTCGATTAATTAACATGGCAATCTCTGAACTTGAGAAATATCGTTGGAATGCAAAATAAACTCACTTTTCTAATCGCGAGCACTTTCTCCACCATTGTCACGGGGTCTGCCACCAGGGGGCTGTGAATTCCACATCCCGCGATAACGCGAGATAGCACTTTGCTTGAAAATCAATTCCCGGCAAGGATCCGGAACTCATTTCGCGCTGTAAAGAATTTCGTAGAGTCTGGGTGAATGTTTTTTTGCTGAATTTTGATTTTGATGACGAGCCATCGATTTTTTAAATTTTATGGCTCGTGTACACACTGGGTCAATTTGACCCATAGTCATTTTCCAGCGCCAACAGTAAAAATACAGATTTTTATGAAAATTTTGATTTCGATGAAAAGCCATCGATTTTTTAAATTTTATGGCTCCTGTACACACTGGGTCAATTTGACCCATAGCCATTTCCGAGCGCCAACAGTAAAAATGCAGATTTTTCTGAAAATTTTGATTTCGGTGGAAAGCCATCGATTTTTTGAATTTTATGGCTCGTGTACACACTGGGTCAATTTGACCCAGAGTCATTTTCGAGCGCCAACAGTAAAAATAGAGTTTTTCTGTGAAATTTTGAAAAAATGATAATTTTCGCTGTGGGTCAAATTGACCCAGTGTGTTAACGAAGGGTTTTAATTATGGGAATCGAAATATCGGGCTGGAAAGTTGGATGATGAGATATTTAATCGCCACGAAATATGTGGAGAAGGTAAACGGATGGGTACGAAATATAATATGGTGCGTGTGCATGTGTTTGGAGAAATTTGCGCCAATTTTCATGCTTGGCCGTCTCCTTTCATCGGACCCGATTTTTATGAGATACGAGAGTACAAGATTTAATGAAAATGATAATAAAACGAGGAGCAGTTGGTTTGCTATAGCATTAAATGATTTCACTGTTGCTCACTCTCTCTCTGGCCCTTTTAATTTTGAGGCACGATGAGGAATTCAAAGGCCACACAAAAGGATGTTCTTGCGAGGAATTGGGAGCAAAGTTGGAGGCTCATTGTGTCGCATCTGCACATATGTACTTAAATGTTGGAGGATTCCCCGTTACTTTGGATCTGCGAATAACGCAGCATCGCGCCTTTTCCTTTCTCTCGTTCGCTGCCGAGCGAATTCGAATAATCGCGTATAAAAAGGATCGTTCAAATTTAACGGTATTGAGGCAACAGTTTGGCGAGTTGAAACGAATCGCAATTTTCATCGATCGTAAATAAATGTGTATAAATGATCGTAATTTAATTATTGTTCATTAAATAATTCATTGAATTTTCCACTTTTGTTTACGTTCGATGCGATTAAAACCTCGAGCGTGCCAATTTTACAAAGCGCAGTTATTCTTCGATTTAATAAGAATTTTAAAAAATCCACAAATGAGTTTTCCGTTCCGTTAGAAATTCAAAATATCGTCGAAATAGCGAAAATTTTGAAATAATCAATAATCGACGTTTTTTAAACAAAATTTAATTTTCAGTGCGTAATTTTTAAGGATAAAAATTGATTGAAACAAAATTGAGTCAATTTTGTCGAAAAATCTGAATCTGAACAATTTTTTTGCTTGCAGCAATGAGTCGTCGAGAACGGAGAGATGCGGGAGAGAACGAGAAAGTTTTGGTGCTCGGATCCCGGCGCAGGATACGATAAGAGAAAATTAAACGTTGAGCTCGACGAGTTGGGAGAAAAAATAGTGGAAAAATAAGTGATAAAGAGAAAAAATAGAGAAAAATGGTTTCGTGTTACGAGGAAGGGTTCAGGCTGACGGACGCTGCCTCGGAATGTTCGATGCGAAGCAAAGCTCGGATCGATACACTTTTCGAAGACACGAGATCGATATGCAGTTCGATTGCCGGTGGTTGGGGAGCGCCGACGATCGATCATTACAGCCTCGACGCCGACGAAATGAGTTCGGAAGAACAAGTGCGTGCGAATGGTGCAGTCCAGGCCAGAATCGAAGCGATGTTTGCATCGGTCGAGGCCGAAACCGGGACACTTGGGAAATCAGCTGCAGCAGTCCTTCCGGTATTAAAATTTTGCGATCTCAATCTCAATTAATTTCTTCGTAAAAAAGAAAAAAATTCAAGTCCAAACAATAATTTCGATAATTCGTTCATTCGAAAATTGAAAATCTCTGCGTTGCCTTCAATCTCCCTGCAAAAGTAGGTGAAAAGAATTATTTGTTGGAGTTTCAAAAAAAAAGTCGTGAAATCAGAGTAAATGAGAATCGTTGTACTCAAAACGTTATTAATTAATCAACTCCCATTTAATTATATTCAGTTTTAATAGAGTTGAACATTGCTTGTCCGAATATACAGAGCGAAAGTAGCTTTTGTTTCCACATTGTTGGTTAAGAAAACAGAATCCTTCTCTCCATCATGGCGATGAATCGAAGGAAAGGAAATTTCGATTTAGTAACAAAATTAGTTCGAATTTTCGTGCCGCAGAATTTCGCAAAGAGTCTAAAAACTCACGAGTTCGTTGATCGATCAAGATTTCAGAAAAATAAAACCAGAAAATCTAAAACTGTCACGAGATTTTGGTATTGATGGGAAAAAAATTTGGTCGCGAGAATAAATTTGGAAATTAATTTACAAATATAGAGTGTAAAATATCGTGAAGAGCCTGGAATGGAATTGAAACAAGTGAATCCGTCTGCGTATGCACTGCACGCTCAGTTGCTACATTTTCACTTATGGTAATGACGCCATTCAAATCTCTTGGACTCGCTTTTATTTTCCTTAAAGAAGCCCAAGAAAACTCGACCACTTTTTTTTCCACTCAAACAAACGCTTTACTTTCCAAACGTATGGATTAGAAATTAGTTGAATTTTATGGAGGCGTTTGTTAAAATTTTGCAGAAAAAACCCTTCGAATTCGTTGGATGGAACGAAAAATGTTGTAAATTCATTTTTAATCGATTTTCATAATTAGCCCTTCATTTTTTCAGCCAATTTTGAAAAATTCATATCTCCGGTAAAATTGAACGAAAATCGTTCAACCAGGGCTCGTTTTTTTCGTTTTTTAATGCAGAACCACGCGGGCCTGGGGCAATTTCGTTTAAAGTCAAAAAATTACTCAAAAGTCCCGGGTTTACGTTTCTGGGGTCAAAAATCGATGGAAGTTTTTCTGAAGATGGAAAAAGTGTCTGGAAATTCGTATTTTTCGATAAATTGCATCGAGCCGTTCTGAAACGAAGTGACGCAATGGAAATGATGATTCGATGCAAATTGTATGTTGCGAAGATTCTTTTGGTTTGGAAATAATGAAATGTGTAAATGTTTACTCATACGTAACGGACTCTCGGGCTCTCTCTCTCGTTTTTATTCGCCATAGAGCGGAATCAGCGAAGCATGAAGTTCGGCGATGCGGCGATATCCGCATGGAGAGATGTGAATTTGCGAAAAGGTTGTGGGTAAAATTCCCCTTGGCTGGGGCCGCGGAATTTGGTTGGCAGGCAAAAACGTTTCCTGTCTTTGGCGTTTTCTCGTCGATTTTTATTGTTGCCGCAGTACGTTCGGTGTGCGCTCGGGGTCAATTTGATCCGGGTCTCGAAAAATCGATTGGACGAATAAAAAAGTATTTGAATAATTTCAGGTTCGTTACATGGGCGCAGCTGCCGTGGGCGGTCGCGTGGCGAGCGTGCGAGGTTTGCAAGAGCCGCTTCGTCAGTTATTGGAAAACGTGGAAAACTCGACGAGCGCCGAGCTAGAGATTTCCAGGCGAGGACTAACGTTCCGAGGGTCAGAGTTGAGTGAGAAAACGAATCCTTTCCGGCGTATAGCGGTGTGGAGCGCATTGAGACTGCGCTCAAAAGCGTCGTCAAAGGACGAGGAAGTGAGTCACGCGTTTTTGCCGCTAGTGACGGAAGAGCAAAAGCTGGCAAAGGGTGGGCCGGAGGAAAAACACGCGGATTTGTACAGAGTGATGAAGGGCGTGAGATGCGAGACGAAGGATTATCCGCCGATATTTGCGGTGGTGATGCGTCGTCCGGGGGCAGCAAGATTGCTCGAGTGTCACGCGTTCGCGTGTAAAACGGAGGAAGACGCAGTGGCAGCTGCGGCGACGCTTTACCGTGCTCTGTTGGCGGATTTGGAGGCGAATCGTCGAAGACCGAGACAAAACAATGGATTGGGTTGCGTGAGTTTGGCCTCGGTAGCCTCGAGTTTCCCCGAGCCATCGATCCTCGGTTCGTACACGCAAAACTCAAGAATATCCTTGTCGAGTTCGCCAGGAATTCCCGGACATCCGATACGGCCTCCGAGATCAAAAAAGCACTCGACGTTCGGGAGCGACAAAGTTTCTGCGCGTTCGGTCAAGCCGGAAAACCAAAAGCCAAAGGCTAAGGTGGAAAAAGTCTTGGAGATCAAAGCCGAGGATATTCTCGAAGGAAGAAGCCGCAAATTGCCGGCATCGAGAATGGCCGTGCTGAAGGAACTTCGCGATGGAAAAAGTTCTGGGACCAACAAGAAAACGCAAAACGAACCATTCGCGGGAGGTGGATCGTCCAACGAGGAAATGAAAAATTTTACCAACAAACTTCGAAATCAAGGGACGGATGTGACGAGAGTCAAGGAGCCACGAGACGAATCTCTCAATTACAGTTACAAAAATGTCAACAGTGGACAGAGATTCGCCAACAATTATGAGAAATTGCCAAAAATCAGTAAATCCTTCGATTACCAAGATAATCCGGAAATGAATTATTCGTTTGTGGAAAGAAACGGAAGCGGCGTTGGCGAGTTGATAGTGAGCGAGCGGAAAAGTGATTTTTTTGAGTCCAAAGAAGCTTCTTACGAGTTGAATCGATCGGGAGTTCAGAGTCCGAGCAAAAAGCGTGAAAATTCTCGAGGAGGGTCGACAACTCCATCGAGAAGTGGCGAAAACTCGATGTACGAGATGGTTCGAGGTCTGGAGAAACGTCCGAGTCGTGAGAAAATGTACGAGGAGCATTTTAAGGACGCGGACAAAATTTACAGTCTCGAGGACGCGGCGCCCTCGAGACTCGGGTCGAAAGAAACTCGCAGGAGCTCGCAGAGCGAGGAAAACTTTTCGTTCTCCAAGCCCAACAAACTGAGCAACGGCGAGGCGAAGAAACACGCGGAAACGCGGAGGACTACGGGGCGATTGAGCCGAATAGAAACCATGGACAAGCCCTTGAGAAATAATTCGAACGGATTTTCAAGGAGCAAGGAAAACGAGGAATCTTTGACGGTTCGAAAACGCACGAGGGCCGGAAGCGAACCTCCTTTCGGGAGAACCGAAGATGCTGTGAAGATTAATCGCCAAGAAACGAAATTGAAAAGGTCGCAAAGCGACATGGAAGTCGACAGAGGCGACCCGATGACCAGGGTCGAATTACCGAGACGCGGAAGTTTCCTGAAGCCGGGAAGCGCGCGATTACCGAATAATGTGAACGGCAGTACTCCGTTGGGTTTTACCGAGTTATTTGACGAGTTTCGTAACCAGGAAGGCCTGACGAGCGTGGACGACATTCTGGCAGCGATAATCGGTGAGTTTGGGAACCGCAAACGGGCTACGAAACATTTTCGAGCGTCGTAATTGGCATAAAAACGATTTTTCTTGCATTTTCTTTGCAGATCCCGAGGGAATGTCGTTCAACGATCTCAAGCCTTTGTACAAGGAGTTTCTGTTGAAATTGGCAGCGACGTTGACGCAGGACGAACTCTACGAGAGATCGGCGAGCATAATGCGGCGTCGTCGACGTCCACAGCGCAGAAGATCGACCCGGAAGTCGTGTCTCCTTGGCCGGGCGATAAAACGTTCGGTTTCCAGGCTGAAAGGCGGCCCGACCGAGTTCACTTCCGTTATATTTCCAGCGAGAAAGCTCAACGACAGTTTTGACAGCAGCTCCTCGTGCGAGGCTCGTAACCATCGGAAAAACTCGACTCGCGTTCTGGCCAGTCGTCTCTCGAGAAAACGCGCTTCCTGGAGGAACAAAAAATCGGTTGTTACGCAAACCACGTCTGAGGACAGCGACACTTGTGAGTTTATTCGATTATTTTCCAAATATCGATAAAATTTCCATTTCCACCAAAATTCTTCAAGAGATATTGAAACGAATTTTTTTCGGATTCTTTCAAAATTTCGTACAAACATTCTTGGCACGAAAACTGAAATTTTCCAACATTCAGAATTTGAAATATTCATTTTGCAATTTTCCCCGAAACGCGTGAAAATTCCACGTTTCGAGCCGAAATTTTTGAAGAAAAATCTTCAAC
This sequence comes from Diadegma fenestrale, assembly GCA_037043255.1. NCBI lineage: Eukaryota > Metazoa > Arthropoda > Insecta > Hymenoptera > Ichneumonidae > Diadegma > Diadegma fenestrale. The sequence goes on from CM073312.1 coordinate 4,134,191, forward strand.
GCATTTCTCTGCAGCTCATAAGCGAAACGCGATTCGAATTTACACGCGTTTGGATGGAAAAAGCGAAAAAATTGGAAATTAAACGTCCCAAATTCTTGAAGTCACGAATGTTGATACAAAATTATCAAAGAATCCTGAAAAAAGTAATTTTGTGATAGTCAATTTGAATATAACATGAAAAAAACGTGAATTTTCGATTTTCAAGGTCGACGTTTGGTTCGAAGTGGCGGAGCCGGTGCGAACCGAAGTAGCAGCGGTTACGTGAGTTGCAGCGAGTGCAGTTACGACTCGGAGTCGTGCACGTGCGTCTCAGCGGACAAGTGTTATTGCTCGTTGTCGCGTCGAGCCCCGGCGGAGCCGGAAGTAGTGACCAACACTTTGGTTTGTGCTTGCGACACGGACAGTTGTTCGGACAGCAACAAATGTTACTGCGCGCGAAAAGCTTCGCAGCCGACGATATTGGAGCAATTGCGTCAACGGGGAATCGTGCCCTCGGAGAGTTCGCTGAGCAGAGCGGGAAGTCCCGAGAGAGGAAAAACCGCCCGGACGAACCGGAGTCACGCGTCGTCGAAGAGTTTAGAATTCCTGAAAGTACGTAATTCGACAATTATCATTATAATCAATAATTATACAATTAACCATTAAATATCATTAATTTTAATTATTAATTACTAATTAATTAATTTGAATTAAAATTAAAAATTAATTATATTAATTAATTAAAAAATTAATCAATTAATGAATTTAATGAATTAATGAATTTTTAATTAATTAAAAATTAATTCATATTATTAATTAATTGATAATAATATTAATAAATGAATAATAAAAAAATTAATTAATAAAAATTTCAATTACTCAATCTTGATTAATATTATTTTCGGTTAATTATAATTATGTGATTAAAAATTATAATTATAATGAGGAAAACGTGAAAATGTGCGATTGAGTTTTTGTTGACATTGCAATTTGATTTTTGAAGGTTCGTCCGTCTCCGGGACGCAGCAGCTCGGACAATCTCGCTCTGGACTACGATCTCTTCAGCCCAGGAAAAAAGTCGCAGCACTCGTCAGTCGGCAGCGGGAAAGTATTGGTCGTGAGTGCTCGCGACCCTCAGGGTCGTTTGGTTTACGTCGGAGGTACGGAGAGAGACAAGAAATGTTTCGAGAAAGGATCGCATCGCAGCGAGGCTCATCACGAAGCGTTGTCGATAAAGAAAAGCGCGGAAATCGCGGCGATTTTCGGGCCGGGCTCGGTGCGAGGCTGTCGAAGAGCATCGAGCATTTCGAGCGCTCGGAGCTCCGCCAGTCTCGAAGCTGGATTGGGTTATTTACCTTGAGCTCAAAAACCAAGCCAGACGCGACGAGAACGACGATCTTTGGGAATCCACGAGCATCGAGACTTATTTTCGATTAGAAAATTGATTTGAATGAAGGAATAAAAAAGTCGGAGGTAAAAATGAAATTATAGATAGAAATTGAATGTTTATGAAAAATCGTGGCTCGCTCTGCGGCGAGACACAATTATCGTGATAACTGCGACCACGAGCCAGTATTTTTTTCGGTTCTGGATAGATTAAGCGATCGTGATCAATGAAGAAACAACGAGACGAATTTTCAAGACGTTTTATCGACTTGAAACGTTTTTATTTGAATTTTCGTCTCGTCGAGGCGAGAAAAATCGCTTCGCGTTATTATTCCTTGCACGAAAGATTGTTACGATAATTAATACCAATTAAGCACTGATTTAGCAACTTTGGTACGGACGGAAAAGTCCCGAGCCTCAAAATCCCCCGCAAATAAACGAGATTCATTTGTTTTTCCTGATTTGCTACACTGGACCTGATAGCTTTTACGAGTATCAACGAAGGGACTGTGCAATAACTGCGGATTTGGACGAGAAAATCTCGCAGCGCTTATGTCTAAGAAATCCCGAGTAATTTATACGATTTCGTGAACAATTATGTATTGCCTTTTCATAGTATTACAAGATTGATTCTTACTTTTTTTTTAACGTAATAAATATATACAAATTTGAGTTTTTTTTTCGTTACCGCCTCATTCGCCGTTGACAAAATCGTCGTCCATTTTTTTGAACATTTCTACATACTCGGTGGGCACTTCGACGTCTTTTATGTTGTCCCGCCCGATTTCGTCCTCGGTCCTGAAAATTCGGTTCGTAATTAGAAAATTAAGATTTTTCCGTTATTTTTTCTGGCAAATTGTGAATGACCTTGAAAATTGACGTAATGATTTTTGATTCAGAAGTAAAGAGCAAATTCTCACCGGATAAGAATATCGACGACATTTTCACAGGCGAGCAAAACAGCTCGATCTTTTTCGGCTTTGTGAAATTCCCGAAGAATTACGTAAGTGTTTTGATCGCGGATAAATTGTCGAGCCTCTTTGGTGGTGCACAAAAGACCGATGGCTTCCAAGAGCATGATTTTTATGTCAGGATCGCTCTCTCGTTTTTTCGTTTCCGGTAAGTACTGCAAATCCAGTGGCAATTTGTTGTTGTCCTCGTCGTCGAACTCCTCCGGTCCAGCCAGCGGCAAAAGCAAATATGGCAAAATGTCGATTTCGGGGCTTAATAGCCACGAATGATTGTCCGTGTCGAAACAACAATTCTTAAGGGTTCCTACGATACCGCCGCGTCTAACTATGCTGTCCGGATACTCGGTGAACGGCAAGAGCCTCTGGATCGGCCGCAGTTCCTTGTCCAACAAAAATCTGCAAGAATCCAGCGCAAAAATTCATTTTTTCCTTCTGCTTGGAAGGAAATTCGTTTGCAAGCGAATTGCCAGTGAAATTTCAATGAAAAGCGGACCAAAAACGTCCACAGAGACTCGCTAACCTCCTGACGTGCGGAGATTGGCTCAGATTGCTAAAAACAGGTCCCAAATAATGAAGATTCGCGCCGACCTCGTTGTACTGCTTTGCGGTAAACGCAGTGACGATAGAATTCCAGGAAAATCCGCTATTTTCAAAAAGAGCGATAATCCGGTTGACGAGGCTGGAGGGTCTCGTCATGTTGGACAAAATCATGCAGCAAGGATCGGCGAGAAGACTTTTTTTATTCATAATGGATCTGCGGACGAGATTGATCGTTGAAAAACAGTGAAAACCCGTGAAAAAGAGATTTTCGAATATTCTGATGAAATTTACGATTTTTTCCATCTCGAAAAGCACCAAAATTCTACCTAATGCAAAAATGTACCAGATTTTCTGTCTGGTCGTTTTCCGACGCTGATTTTGCGGCTTCCGAAATGTTGAGGAGCTCCTTGGCTCCGTTCTCGTCTCCGGAAACATTGACGAGCGAGAGCGCAGCATCTTTGGCTACTACGGGAGTTTTGTCCTGCGCAAGGATCACCAGTTGCTGTAAAATCTTTGGATGACCTTGGAGCAGGTCACGACCTTCGGGAGTTCCCGTCACACCTGAAGGGAATGCATTTTTTTCGATCGTTCAGAAGGAACAATGTCACGTGGTTTTTCGTTGTTTTTTGTCTGTTTCGCTTGTCAAAACTTTCGGCAACTTTCGAAAGATCGACGTTTCGTTCGAATGGGAAAAGAGACTGAAAAACTCACTCAGGACGTGCTGGAGCGCGATAACTTTCAAATCCAGCCTCGCGTTGGGCTCCAAAAACTGTGAAATTTCGCTGAGAGCTTCCATTTTTATGAAGATTTTGACGTGAATGCACAAACGAAGTTTTGAGTGTTTGACATAACCTCAAAATTTCAAAAGCACGTGCGCATGATGTCAAATTTCGACGGTATTTTTCGTTTAATTCGGTCGGTCACGATTGTAGAGGGGAAAAGTTGAATTTTTACGAAAATCAAACAATTTCGTGAGCGTCTGACGAGCCGCGGTTAGTAAAATAAGAAGTGTAATATTCAAAATACGAAGCAGCCGGAATCTCGTAAGAAAATGACAAGGTTGAAATTTGAGTGCAACGCCGTCAGGTGTCGGGGCATGTCGACAAAATCGCGGTGGTGCGACGTGCTCAATTTCACGGTAAATAGAGTGAAACGATTGGAAAAAGGGAGACAGGAAAAGAATGTTAAGAAAAAAATGAGCAAGTATAAAAATGGTGATTGGAGACGATAAAGTATAAAGGTTGTGCGAGCCAATGGGATTTGCGAAGACTGGCGACATCCGGAGAATCGGAGTGGTTCATTGGTACGTTTGTACGAGCGAGGTCCGGCGAGCTTGAGCGCTATTGGTCGACGGGGATATAATACACTTGTTCGATAGCCGGGGAAAGTCCATTTCGTTACACAGGGATGTTGAGCAGCGACCGAAAACGAAGCTCGAGAGAGAGACGGAGAAGGAGCGAGAGAGAGAGAAAGCGAAAGGGGAGGGGATAGAGAATGGAAAGAAAATCAATCGACAAATGAGATTGAATGACACTCAATAGCGTAGAATCTGAAGGAAAATGAGACTGGAAAATCTCAGGTGATTGGGCGAGAGGAAAGAGTTGTTGAGAAAAAAATTCAATCTCCGGTGAGAGCGAAAAATAATAAAAGAAAAAAATGGCAAATGTTCACGTCCGCGAACTCGCGATAGTGGTACGCGGAGACGAGAACGCGCGACGAGGAAGCAAGCAGCACGATGTGCAGCAGCAGCAGCGGCTACGACGACGAACGGAGACGACGTCGTCGGCGGCGGCAACGGTAGCAAGCAGCAGCAGCGGCGGCGGCGGTGGCCGCGACGACCACATGATGGTGCCCGTAACACCCCCCACCAGTACCGAATTTAGCCTCGCCCCCGTTCGCCGCGGTCGACCCGACACTGGCCGACAGTTCACAATCGGTCACCTATATGAGCGCATCCGACTTGTCTCGATTGTAAGATGTGTCAAGATTCATCGTACAAAAAAGTATATAAATCATTAGCCACGAGTACGATTAAAGTGAGCACGTTGTTAAGCAGTGATTTCAACGTCTGTCAGTGCGATTTTAAAGTGAAGTTCAAGAGGTTATACCAGGTAAGAACGAGGCATTATTTTTTCCACATTTTCTTTTCCATCTCTCTCTCGCTCTTTCCTCTGCTGTCCAAGTTTCTTCAGCCTTTTTTCTTTCTTCCCAAGTGCCGCTAGAAAGTCCATACTTTTCGCGTATAAAAACGACTTTTTCGTAAAACTTTATTTCGCGCGATGCTCGAGTATCCAGTGCGACCGAAACCAACTTTTTTTTACTCGCAACGTTTTTTCAAGCGTGTGTTTTACGCGTTAGTAACGAGCCTGCCGAGGCTTCGTCGTCGGGAGTTACAAAATAGATAAATAAATGTTGCTGCTGTCAAGAGGGCACGCGGTCTTTGGAAAGAAGCGACGAAATAAATGAATAAATAACCGGTTGAATCAGTGCCGCCTAATTTTTAGTCCGAGACGCTTCTGCAACGTTCCGCTGTAATTTATATTCCCATCTCTCTTGCTTTCTTACTCATCGCACGAGGAAATTATGAAATCGCCGAAAACTCGTAATATTACGCACCGAATGTAAAAACGCGAAAATATTTGCGCGCGGGAATGGGAACAATACGGGACGATAAACTTTTCGCAGCCAGGTATTCGCTCCAACGATACACGCATGTTTTTATTCACAAGTGCCTGTCTCTCTCTTTTATTTCTTCGGGTGTGTGCGTGTGCGCCGCTACTCACGTAGCGCACACTTGCGTCGTTACGAAGTTTCGCGCGGCTGAAATGTTTTTTAAAGACAAAAAACCTCAAAATAATCAATAAACCATTTTTTTTTTACGAAAATTTATATTTGTACGAGAATTAAAAAAAATACAATTTGAAAATCGTAAAAACGTCGTCACAACTTTTTTCCTGAGGATTAACAAACTTTTTTTTTTTTTAATTCAAATTATTACTCGAAAAACACTAATTCACCTTTTTTCGACGTCATTTTCGTCCGTAAAAGTTTGTGCGAGAATTAAAAGTTGGTAAACGGTCAAGAATTACGGTTTGGCTCGCACATTTTGTTCGGAGACAGTTTTTTTCAAGTTTCTCATGAAATTCATGAATTTTCATTCACCGTGAGATCGTCAAGCAATTAATAATGTTCTTTTTGCTTTTTCATCGTTTTAGAATGTCAAAGAAGCCGGAGATGGTGCGGAATCGTGTCTGAGCGCTTCGGGAGGTACGCGGTCAATATTTCTTTGAATTTCTCTGAAAATTTGGATCGTGCTTTGGCGTCGAGCTCAAGTTGCATCATCCGCAAGACTTTTTTAGCGAGATTGATTTTTTGCCTCCGTTCTGGAATTCTCAAAACTTGTAAAGACTCAAAATTGAATGAATCGCAAGATTTTATGACGAATTTGCATGAAAATACGAGAATCTCAGTGATCGGGGAGGAAAAATGAATTTGAACAGCTCGAGAATATTTTTTGATTGCAGAGTTCGCAATTTTTGAAAAACGCAGTAAAATCGGTTGATTATTCTCACGATTTTGGAGATTTTTATGCAAACACAAATTCTTGAGACTCGTTGATAACTTTAGGTTAAAAAATGAGGCTGAATTTCGTGGAAAAAAAAATTCTAACCTCAAAATCGACAAAGCTCGATAAAAACGCGAATTGGGAAATTTTTTGAGACGGAAATTGATGTGGACACGAGATTTCTAGATAGAAAAGTAAAAAGTCAGGTTATGAATCGATTCCAGTGCCAAAATATTTCGTTTTTGTGTATTTCTCGTGAATTCGTCAAATTTGCGTGAATTTTTCATAAGGAAATTGATCGAGCTTTTGCATACAATGTCTGTGACGTTTTCGGTCTCGTTTGACGAACAGAGACGGAATTAAAAAATGAAAATATGACGATAGCCAAGAATGATGTTTTTGTTCGAACGTGTTGACAGCTTTTAAAAGTTTCACACAAATTGATATCGCGTTTAAATTGGAATTGACGTATTTTTTAGTGTTTGTAATGAAATTTGGTGGATTTTCGTGTTTTTGTTCGTTTTATTTCGACTTAACTCAGCGGGAGGTCGCCTCGAGCCTGAATTGGTTGTTCCACTTGCGACAATCCCGCATAGTCACCATTTTGCTACACAGCCTAACCTATTTGATGCATAAATCCGTATACACTGAGCTATATATATATATATATGAAAATATATATATAAATACTTAGGACGAACGCGATTTCACTTGAGGAGCGAAGTACAGGGCAAAAAATGAAAGAGAAATATCCGCGACGATTTGGTAAAGACGAAAGAACAATAAAATGTTTTTTTTTTTTCGTTAAAGTTCGTGAAATTGCTCGGATTTGTTGCAACGTCTGTTTGTCTCTTTGTTTTTGATGATGGCGGCGTCTCGCGGGTGTGCCTCGTCGCGAGTAAGAATTTGTTTCGCACTTTCGATTCTGAATACGCTCCCCCACTTGTTCTCACCGCGTAAAAGCGTTGCCCGTCGTCACTAAAAAAAATAATGAAAAAAAACGATCCACGGCTTTTCCCTGGCGTTGAAACCCTTTGAGTATCGAGGTACGAACGAAATGAGTAGACGAAGCGATGCCGCGGATTTTGTCGGATAAAGTTAAATCGCCATGATTATTTGGGCGATGCATGGCCCTTGCGCGTCAACGTTTCACTCTATATACAACTAACTTTCTATAAGCTTTGGCTCCGCCCACCTGGCTGCTTTGGCCTGCCCCCACCACGCGGCCCGAACGAGTCTCCCCTGCGGCGCGCGCGATCTTTTCGTTCCGGGCTCGAGTAAAACTCGCGTACCTACTTCGAGGCTTGATGCGCGTTTGATATTTCGTTGCTCCGCAAGATTCACGCGAGAGCCTCTCTCTACGTAGACCGTTCGAGTGTGCTCGTGTATACATATTTATTCATGTATATACAAGAAATAAGTAGCACACTCGCGCGCACTGGAGAAGAGCAGTGCGCAGTTGCAGGGTGCGCGTTATGGACGGCTTCCCAGTCGGAAGGAGCCGCGAGGAGAGAGAAGCGAGAATGTAGACGGAAGCGCGCATGCGCGCGGGCTGAGCACACTGCGCGCAACCCTCGGCGGGAAACCGTCAAGCGGGCAGGCGGGCGAACGAACGAGAGGGAGCGAGTTCCGGTCAGAGAATAAATGAAATGCGTGGGCGCTTGAAACAAGCTTGGAACGTTTTTTTTCCTCAAGCTGGTACATATTTCGCTACATTTATTTTTTCGTACACCGCCCCGATCGATGATTCAGTTTATTTTTATCAATTTATCTTGCGGAGACTCGAGTCCTCGAAAAAATGCGAAAATACGAATTTCGACATGAACCACTGAAATTTGAACAATATGCTCCGTGAAATTCTTTAGTAAACAATCTGTCATTTAACGAGCACAGATGGCGCCACACTTGCAGGAAAATGACGACAAAGTTTGATGTTTCGAACGATTATTGCGTTCGAAACGATGGCTCCTTTCTAAAATAGTGAGAGAGTGTGAAACACGTGCGATAGTAAAAAGCTATCAATTTTTTGAGCTACTGGAATGCGTTTTTTGTTATCGAACACCCTGTAGATATCGACGTACGAAATGTACGTATAGTAATGAGTGGTGTGTCGTGTTATTAGAATATGAACGTGTAGAGAAGTCTCAGACTCGCGTTGTAGTGGACTGCTGTCGTAGTTGGTAGTCGCTGGTGCTCCCCCGTTGTTGATTCGATCGTCGGGAAGGGGCAAGTGGCAGGGCGAGAAAGAGCGGAGAAGGGAAAGGGGGTGAACGGTGGCTGCGCGGCGAAGCTCGAATAAGGCTGCGCGCGCCAATCAGCTCTCTCTTCTCTCCTCGACGTCCAGTAATACCAGTCGACAGATACAACAGGCATCGGCGGGCCTAGCGAGAGAGAACGACACGAACAACGACGACGCACACAACGACGACGTTTTTTTTATTCTCTGCTTCTCCTTTTTATTAATCGACTGGAATTTTTGTGAGAGTTCGGCACGAAATAAAACGGTCGCGATTCGCACAATAAATAAACGAGAATAATTCCGTCGTTTGGTTGAGTTTAACTTGAATCTAAAGAATATTATTTTCGACTATTTTCACCTGTAAACGAGGCAGATACGTATTTGCGCAGTTTCCATGACCCAGATTGTAACGGGGGAGTTTGCACGGCATACGGAACAGCTGTTGGTCGCGCGAACATGTCGACCGCGCAACCAAACGCTTCTTACATATATATATGTTATCTCGATACTGCGCGCGCAGCTCGGCGGCCAAGCCGCCACTATTTTCAGGAACGTATCAACGACATTCATCCATCTTGTAAACGGAGCTATCGCGCACTTTTATTTCATCGCGTATCCTCCTGATGACGACAATCCGGACTGCGGATATACAGTACGAATTATATGAATTCATTGTACATATATCTATATACATATGAATATATCGATGTAAAACGCACTTTGACTGTGTAGAGGCGCGAATAGCTTTACAAAATATCCCGAATCTCGTCGTCACCTTCATAATCGTCTCAACTAATCATTTTTCATGGTAAATACAATGACGAGTGACATTTTTCTACCGAATTTTCGATAAAAAATTGTTCACTCTTTAAAAAACGTACAAAAGTCTGTAACCATGGCAATACACAGATGTCGCAGCAAATGATGTTCGCGAGAGCGTGCCGAGCGTTTTTTGTGACTCGAATTAAAAAAAAAAATTGTTAAATCACGTTGTTATTGGTTGCTGAATTTCTGAGCACTGTCGAAATGAAAGTATTGGGGAAAGGCGGTAAATATTAGGGAAATATTGTTGTGAGAGGCGCGACAAAGAAATAAAAATAAGCGGCTTTGGTCGGTGTCGGCGGGAAGCCGAGGATGTTCGAGGGCTCGTAGCGCGGTGCGAGTGAGTGACGAGTGGCGCGGCGAGAGGGGAGAGGCGGGCCAATAGCGCGGCGTCGCTCGTTACGCTCCTGAGCAGTGTCGCCCCTTTCCCCGCGAGAGCTGCTCGCCCATCCCCACCACCGGGGCATCTCGTCCCCACACACGAGCAGTCAGTTCCTTGTTTGCCATACAAAATCCAATAGTTTGCCTTGTACCTCAAGAAGAGTAGCGAGTATAAACCTGTACGGCCGTGTGTTTTCTCGCGCTTAACAATATTCGCCGGAATTTCGATAGCTTTGTTGGTTCGAGCAAAAAACGCGTTGGCGCACATTAAAGACTGTTGATCGAGTATAAACCGACGAATGTAAAGTGATAGGAGTAAATATATGTTGAAAAAATCGAAAAAACAGACACAAGGGATTCGAAGATGCTCGTAACAAGATCCTGGTGCGTCGTTCTGGCAACGTTAATCACATTTGTGCTCGAGTGCATCGAAAAAAGCGTGTAAAAGTTATTTCTTCCCGCTGTGTATCTTTATTTCAACAATTCCTCCTTTTTTTTCCTTTCTTTAATTACTTTTTAAATATATCCGTTGCGGTTTGACCGGCCTGTCGCTACGGTGGCTACGTCGATTACTCCGGGACGCGAATAAACCGCGCGATACGACACAAACTTAGCCCGTTTCTCATTTATTTCCTTCGATTCCCCGGCATTGTTGTTGACCGAAGAAAAATACGAAAAAAAAACTAGAGAAGCTCCGCGGGACTCTGGCGTTTTTTCGTCGTTGCATCGTGCAAACGTGGATCGTGAAAAAAAAGGTGATACACAAGTGCATCACGAGTGTGGAGAGAAAATAAACCATCTGCGAAAAAGTTTGAGAAAGAAAGCGGCAAAAAAATCGAAATAATAATACGAAAAAAAAAAAAGCACGAGTACAAAGTGGTGAAGTGAATTTTAGTTCGTTATTTGAAAGAGAGTTTTTCGGGCCCCGATTGCAACGTTGATAGAGAAGCACACAACGTTCTATACGTTGTACACTCGCGTATATTCTCGTCGTTGCCCCCCTCCCCCCTCCTGCACCCCCTTTTCCTCCGCCCGCTTCTCGCGCGCCTCGCTACTCCGGCTCCCTTTTCCCCTCGCGCGCCTGCCCCTCCCCCACTCCTTGTCACCTCTCTCGTCCACTCTCCGCCTCGCGCACCGCGAGGAGAAGACTCGATCCTCTCCGGGTTGTGTATATTACGGATAGACATATATACCGAACGCGTGAACGACGCGAATATTCTCTCCTCAACCCGTACGTTTTGCGACTGGAACGCGCGCGCACCATGCTCACCGTCTTTCTTGTACGTTTATATTATGTATTTACTCTTTTATACTCGAGCTATTTATTGCGTAACGCGTGTGCGACCGAGGGCCCCGAAGTCTCTCTTTTGCCTTGTTCTCAGCCTTTTCCCTTTTTTGCCTCCTTTCGTATTTTCATTCTCTCCGTCCCAACTTTTTCTCCCTTTCGTCCTTTTTTCAGTTTCCGCGCTTTCTCGTTTACATGTGCATATGGCGCTCTTGTGTGCGTTCGTTCGTGTTGTGCCTCGTGCAGTGCGCATGTCCCCTCCCCCCCTGCCGTGTGTGCGGCATCGTCGTGCCCGGGATTGAGAAAAATGCTCTTTCATGCTTTTTTTTGCTTTCTCCTCAAAATCTCTCGTATTTTGACGCTTTTTTTAGCAACGAAAGAAACTCGTGAAAAGGCCGAAATGAAAAATAATTAATTCGCGTCTTTAGGCGTCCCTGCCGAGACTCCCGGATCGTTGATCTTGAACACGCTTTTACCAACGGAGCTTTTGCCGGCATAATATTCTCTCTCTCTGCTCAAACGTAACGCGAACGCGCGCGCGTTTATTCTTGCACTCTCGCCAAACTATTTCGTTTATCTCAATCTCCCTCTCTTGCTCTTTCTTTTCGCACGATCCCTCACAAAAACTCTTTTTTTCCTTCCTCTCTTATCTCGTCATCACTCGCAATATTTGACTTTGGTTAAATATCGCCTTCGATTATCGCAATTCCAACATTTTTCGGCCGCATTTTATGTCGATCGTTCTCCGCCGACGACACGCTTCAATTTTCCAAATCTCATGACTCTTGCGTTCACCTTGCAATTTTAACTCGATTTTTTCTCTCACCCTTTGACCCTCTCTCGATGACGTACCAATCAACGTGTACGTATGTTTCAGAGCCGGTCGTTTGTCCTCGAGATAACTCTATCCCATAGGTAAGAGTTGCCATGGAAAAACTTGATAAATCCCCGTAAATGTTCACGTTACGATCGAAACCATAAAAGTAACAATTTTTGTACGAGCCTCAAAGCACGAAGCAAAATAATCGCGTAGTCTGCAAGTTTCTTTTTCGTTGACGTGCACGACGACAAAAAATTAGGCAACTCGTGAAAATTTTGAGAATCTCAGAAATCTGAACCCTGTGAATTTTTTATCGACAAAAATTTGATTTTTAGCGTCGAGGAGAAAAGGAATTTTCAAAAATCAAGTTTCGTTGCTTTTTGTTGGTGTTTTTAGGATTTCCAATGTGATTTGAAATGAAACGGGTCCGTGGGGTGGAAGAGGTAGCATCGCCAGCAGGAGCAACCATTAAGCATACGTCGCTGGGCGGAGGTGCCCTAGGAGGCGGAGGATTAAGCTTGGAGTACCATTCCAATAGCGGAATCGGAGAGGTCGTAACAACTGGTCAATCATTGAGACCCATAACGTCCAAAGAAATGCCAGGAAGCATTCAGTTTGGGACAACCCAAACGCAGCAACAATACACCGGGGCTATTGTGGTGCCGACCGCCGCGCCGTCACCGGTTAAGGTATTTACAGGCAGTGCAAGAAAAATAAGCAAAAAATTACAAAACTTCAGTTTGCATCGTCAAAATACATGGAAAAATTTATTTTTTCCTCATTATTTCATTTCTTGATGCGCTTTTTCGAATTTTTCTTTGGTAAATTCGCTTTTTGGATGGTGTGAAAGGCTGTGCCACTATTTTCGAGGCAACTGCATGAAAATTCGACTCTTGTATTTCAAAGATAATCACTTTTCGTTGCATTTCCACGATGCGAAACTTGAGCGTCGTGAAATTTTATTGAACGCTGGCTAAAGGATGGAAAATTCAGGTTTTTATCATTTGATGGAGAAAAATCGAGTCGGGATTGTTGAACGTTGGAGACGACGCGAGAATTGACAAAAAATCGGTCGAGAAAATGGTCAAAGTCGCTCCCAATCGAGCTTTAATTATCGCATCCTCGAAATGCAACGAAAATTGAACATTTTTCGAGGCAGAGCAAGATTTTTATGCAGCCTTTGTCGAAAATAGTGAAGACTGAAAAAAATGGGTAAAAGTTCATTAACCTTTCGAGTGCACGAGTGCATTTTGTCTAAATCCAACCCGAGGCCTTTGCAAATCGTTGCATTCCAGTGAAAATGCATTTTTTGCATTTCTTCGAGATATTTTGGGCTCGAAACGATCCAGTATGCACTTGAAGGGTAAAAAACGAGGCTACAAGCTCGATAAATTGGCGAAGAAAATCCGTGCAGACTAGTTGGCTCCTCGTGGTCGATTTTTAATTATTGCTTTCGAAAGAGTGATAAAAAAAATCGTTTTTTTTTTTCCTTTTTTTTTCTCCCATTCTAGGGAGCTGGCCTGAGCGGTGGTCTCAGTTCCACGTGTAGCGGTAGCAATGCAGGCGCAATACATGGGAGTACAACTAGTCTAGGTGGTGGAGGTGGTCATAGCCCTCAACAGACAATACAAGTCGCCCAGGCACAGCCGAATTCGCACACGCCACCGACGATAAGGCACAGAGTACGATTTTTCACTGTTAGTTACAAGAAAAAACATTGGCAATTTTTTTTAAACTGATATTTGGGTCGTAAAAAATGAATCCCAACGTACAATGGAAATAAAATTTTGTTGAAAAAAATCGATATTTTGTTGGATACGTTCAACTAAACGTTTTTCCGAAAAATCACGAAAATTTTGTCATTTCAGCAAAAAACATTCTGGAAAATCTTTTCGGGAAGTAAATTTTTGTCATTTCAATCGTAAATTTTGCTGACAGTTCCGTTACAATGAAAAATATTGTCGAAATAACAAAAATTTTGAAATCATCCCAAAATATTTAGTTCGCCGTATTCGACAAAATATCGACGTTTTTTAACAAAATTGAATTTTCAGTGTAATTTACATTTTCGAACGTGTTTACTCGGCTACAGATTTTTCATCAGTCTCTTTTTTTGCTTCAAAACCCCCAGAATTTTGTTAATACGATTTTTCATCGTTAGACATTTGGATTAATCGCTGGAACGTTTGTTTTCGGTTTCAGGTCCACTCGAGCGGGGCGACGACCTTGGCACCGACACCACCTGGTAGCAGCTTGAGCGGTGGCAGTGGATCCCAACAATTCCAGAGACTGAAGGTCGAAGATGCGCTCTCGTATCTCGACGAGGTCAAACGCAAGTTCAACGACCAGCCGCAGGTACGAAAAACCTTAAGAAGGCTCGAAAATTCATTTTAAACTTGAGTCTGCGCAAAAATTTCGTTTCTTCTTGTATTTTGAGTGAAAAAAATCGCGAATCGAGAAAAAAAAATTTTTTTTTTTTGAATTTGCAGGTTTACAATGATTTTCTGGATATCATGAAAGAATTCAAATCCCAGAGCATCGACACGCCTGGTGTTATCACAAGGGTCAGCCATCTTTTTAAAGGTCATCCCGAACTGATCGTCGGTTTTAATACCTTTTTACCGCCTGGGTACAAAATTGAGGTGCAATCGAACGAACAGGGATACGCTTTTCAAGTTTCCGTCAGTATGCCCAGTCCTACGGCCACTCATACCGCAACCTTGTCACAGCATCACTGCACCGTTAACGTCGGTTCACCACCCATTGCCAGTCCACCCAGTCAACCGGCGAAAGCTCCACCGGTTCTGCAGATCATGCAAGGGTACGATTTCAATCACTTCCAAAACAGTTTTCCACAGATTTCTTCTTCCCTAGCGTTTAATAATAATTATTATTGTCGGAAGGATTCAAAAAAAATGTTGGATTGGGTCAGAAAATCTAAAAATCGACCTTGAGTTTACAAAATTCTGTGCAACGACACGTTGTGATCAGAAAAATTTGGGAAACGATGATTTTTATGGGAAAAAAATGGAATTTGACGAGGGAAATATTTCGTTTACTTTGAAAACATTTTTTTACAGCTTTTCTTGAGTTTTGACACTCCTAAATGGTCTGATGATAATTATTATTGTTGGAATTAAATTATAATGTTGAAAAGGCTTCAAAAAAATTCGTATTGGCTCGGAAATTTTTAAAATTTGACCTTGAGATCGCAGGATTCTGTGCAATGTCACGATCCGGTTCGAATAATTTGGGAATCGATGATTTTTATGGGAAAAAAATGGAATTTGGCGAGGGAAAAATTTCGTTTACTTTGAAAACATTTTTTTACAGTTTTCCTTGAGTTTTGAGCGTCCCAAACGGTCTGATGATAATTATTATTGTTGGAATTAAATTCTAATGTTGAAAAGATTCAAAAAAATGTTGGATTGGATCAGAAAATTTTGAAATTCGACCTTGAGTTTACAAAATTCCGTGCAACGTAACGTTCTGATCCTAAAAATTTGGGAATCGATGATTTTTATGGGAAAAAAATAGAATTTGGCGAGGGAATAATTTCGGTTACTTCAAAAACATTTTTTTACAGCTTTTCTTGGGTTTTGAGCCTCCCAAACCGTCTGATGAAAATTATTGGCTGAGAAAATCGAAAAATTGACTTTGGGAATTAAAAATTCTGTGCAACGTCACGTTGCGGTTTGAATAACTTTGGAATCGGTGCTTTTTATTGGAAAAAATGGAATTTAGTTGAAAACAAATGCGGTTTAATGAGCGAACGAATGTGAAGGACTTTTGGAATGATTTGAATGAATAATTGCAGTTCCGGTCCCATACATCACTCGCTGGCAAATAATATTTCCAACAACAGCCTTACGGTACATGCGCCGTCACCGCCGCCCGTACAAACGTACAACAATTCGCACATAAGCGCGGCGCAAGCGCAAGCCGTTAGTCAAGCACTGAGCCAGGCGCAGGACGGGGTGCAGAACAGCGGACAGACGCAACAGAGTCAGCCCGTTGAATTCAATCATGCCATCAACTACGTCAATAAAATTAAGGTACGTGCTTGTCATTATTAAACAATTTATTCCGCATTATTTTTTTTCACTTTCAAATTTTCAATTTTTCTTTCGTTCCACACTGGGTCTGGGAGACCCCGGAGTCTTTGAACTGCCGACGAGTCCAGAATAATCGATGAAAATTTTTTCTACTTCCAAATTTTCATTTTTTATTTCGTTTCGCATTGGGTCTGAGAGACCCCGGAGGTTTTGAACCGCCGACGAGTCCAAAGTAACGAAAATTGAGACTCGGAAGTGACTGTGAGTAATTTCCGGACGTCGCGACCTTGGAATTGGAGCCTGAACTTTGTTCGGGGTCTCTTAGACCCAGAGTACACGTGCATACATATTTATAAACCGTATAATTCGTTTTTCATGATTCGTCGCATCGAATCATCGATTATTGGCTTTTTCTTGCTCGTTAAAATTGAACGAATCACACGTTTCTTCATGCAGAATCGATTTCAAGGCCAACCCGACAAGTACAAGCGTTTTCTGGAAATTCTGCACACATATCAAAAGGAACAGCGGAGCTTGAAGGAATCTGGCCACATGGGAGGCGGGAGCGCCGGCAATACCGCCACCGGTGGAAAACACTTGACCGAGGCTGAAGTTTACAGCCAAGTCGCCAAACTGTTCGAAAATCAGGAAGATTTGCTTGCCGAGTTTGGTCAATTTCTTCCTGATGCAACGAACCAACAAAGCGCATTGGTGAGCAACGTTTTTGTAACACGACAGCGATAAGATATTTTCCAAAATTTCACACAACGCGTCGATTTTCGGATTTTTTACAAAAAGAAAACGAATTTTCTGAATTTATTCGCATGGAGAGACAACGAAAATCGAAAAATTACGGTCACAGGATCGAATCGAGCGACGACCTTGAATTTCTGGGAATTTTCTACCCCCCAAAAATTGAATTTTTATAAAAAAGAAATGAAATTTCCTTGATTCGCTCCTGGAATGGAATTCCATCAAATTTCGTACTTTTCACCAGAGAAAAAATGAATTTTCTAAATTTACAGAGTCTGTTCAAATTGTTTCATGTAGAAAGAAAATGAAAATCAAAAAATTATCGTCGCAGGATCGAATCTGAGAATTTTTGTACCTTAAAGTTAGAATTTTCGTAAAAAATGAATTAAATTCTCTCGATCCTTTCCTGGGACGAAAAAGTTCTCGCTCTACGTCGGGAGTTTCCCGCGAAATCACGGACCGATATTGAATTTTGAACAAATTTCGTTGCATTTTCTAAATTTACAGAATCAATTTTGGAAAATCGAAAAATTACCGAAAAATTGAATTTCCATGTAAGAAAAAAAATGAAATTCGCACGATCCTTTGCTGGATCGAAATTTCTCATTTATTTTGGCGATTATTACGGAACAAAAATAGTTTTTTTTTGCTTTTCCGTCGTCAATAATAAAATTGATTGGAAATGTGATCGTGGCTGGTGACAATTTGAATCTAATTGGTGCTAGTCTGCTATGTTCCAGGGCAACAAAGCAGGGGCGGTTAACGATCATACGGCGATCGTTAAAAAACCGCTCGCTATAACAAAGACTTCTTACAACAATACGAGCAACGTGCCGAGGGAGCACCGAGAATCGAGCAGCGGTGGTGGGGCCGGTGGTGTCGAGCGTGACAATCGGGAGCACCGTGAACGAGAACGCGAGCGACCGGGGCCACGCGATGTAAATAGCGGTCAAAAGTTTAGTCATAATACCGGTCAATTGAAACGTAGCCCGTCGTTCTCGCCTTCGGTAACAACTGCTAATTCCCATCACGTTCAACACGGTCCGCCACCACCCAAAAAGCACAAGGTAGCGACCTCGGTTCGGGATGTAACGATCGCCGAAGCGGCTAAATACGGAAGTCTCAACGATTACGCCTTTTTCGACAAAGTAAGTTCTTTCTTCTACGTTTTTTTGCCTTTTTTCCACTTTTTTCTCAATTTTTTGTCTCGTTTTTTTCCTTATTTTGTTGTTTTTTGTTTCCTTTTCTTCTTTCTTCATATCTTTTTGCCATTTTTCCCCTTTTTTCCACCTTTTCCCCCTTTTCTTTTTTCTTTTACGTTTTTTTGCCCTTTTCCCACTTTTTTTTTTCAATTTTTTCTCTCTTTTTCCTTATTTTATTGTTTTTTGTCCTTTTCTTCTTTCTTTATATCTTTTTGCCATTTTTCCCCTTTTTTCTCTCCACCTTTTCCCCTTTTCGTTTTTTTTCTACGTTTTTTGTCTTTTCCACTTTTTTTCTGAATT
The DNA here is from genome assembly GCA_037043255.1 of Diadegma fenestrale. Lineage (NCBI taxonomy): Eukaryota > Metazoa > Arthropoda > Insecta > Hymenoptera > Ichneumonidae > Diadegma > Diadegma fenestrale. Next base: position 4,152,489 of record CM073312.1, read on the forward strand.
TTTTGTCTCTTTTTTTCCTTATTTTGTTGTTTTTTGTCCTTTTCTTCTTTCTTTATATTTTCTTGCCATTTTTTCCCTTTTTTCTCTCCACCTTTTCCCCCTTTTCTTTTTTCTTTTGCGTTTTTTTGCCTTTTTTCCACTTTTTTTTCAATTTTTTGTCTCCTTATTCTTTATATTTTTGATTTCTTTCTTAATTTTTTTTTGTCATTTTCCCCCTTTTTTCTTGCTTCGTGTTTTTCTTTTTTGGAAACTTTGGCCGGGCGCGTGATTAATGTTGAATTTTTTGCGTTTTTTTGTTTGTTTTCGTTTAGGTGCGAAAAGCGTTGAGGTCGCAGGAAGTCTACGAGAATTTTCTACGATGTTTGGTACTTTTTAATCAGGAAATAGTCTCGAAGAGCGAACTAGTACAATTGGTGACTCCGTTCCTCGGGCGTTTTCCCGAATTGTTGCGGTGGTTCAAAGACTTTTTGGGGCATTTGCCCGAGCCTGCGTGTCTCGGTTCAACGACCACCGTGCCCGGGAGCCTCGGTATCGAGGCCTTACCCAACAATGTCGTTCGCAGCCATCAGGATCGACCGCAAGGCGATCTCGCGATGGAAATCGATTACACAACGTGCAAAAGACTCGGTGCATCGTATTGCGCGTTACCCAAATCTTATATGCAACCTAAATGCACCGGTAGGACTCAATTGTGCAAAGAAGTTTTGAACGACACGTGGGTTTCTTTTCCAACTTGGTCGGAAGACAGCACGTTTGTTACCTCGAGGAAAACACAGTACGAAGAATTCATTTATCGCTGCGAGGACGAACGATTCGAACTCGATGGTGTCATCGAAACCAACGCCGCTACCATCCGCGTCCTCGAAGGCGTCCATAAAAAAATGGGACGCATGAGCCAAGAAGAACTACAAAAATTCAAACTCGACGATTGCCTAGGCGGATGTTCGCCCACCATTCATCAACGCGCTCTCAAAAGAATTTACGGCGACAAAGCCGCCGATATCATCGACGGACTTAAGAAAAATCCTGTTGTCGCTGTTCCCGTCGTTTTACGCAGACTCAAAAACAAGGAGGAAGAATGGCGGGAAGCGCAAAAAGGATTCAACAAAATCTGGCGGGAACAAAACGAAAAATATTATCTCAAATCCCTCGATCATCAGGGCATCAACTTCAAACAAACCGACGTCAAAGCTCTCAGGTCCAAGAGCCTTTTCAACGAAATCGAAACACTCTACGACGAGGTTCGCATCATTTTTATTGCTCAAAACTTTTTAAGGTCATTTAAAACTTTGAATTTTCTTTTTTTTCACGTTTTGACGTTTTTTCCGCAACAGCGACACGAGCAAGTCGACGACACCGCCGGCGAAAGCCAAACCAACGGCGGACCTCATCTCGTTCTTGCCTACAAGGACAAATCCGTTCTTGACGACGCCGCGAACCTTCTCATTCATCACGTCAAACGACAAACTGTCATTCACAAGGAGGACAAACAACGGATAAAACTTCTTCTCAAACACTTTATACCCGATCTATTTTTCCATCCTCGTCAAGAACTCAGCGACGACGAGCGGGATGAAGACGGTGAGTTTTTTCTCTATACAGAATATTTTACCGACTTTCTGGCGCGATTTTTCATGAAATAATTCAAATGCCAACGAACCGATTTAATGAAGGAGAAGAAAAAAATGATTTTTACTCATTTTTCAATTTATTTATAGAAAAAAAAGAAGTCACGAGTGTTTTCTCATAAAATTATTAAATCAAATGCTAAAAAACCGATTGAAAGAATTTGAAAAATGTTTTTTGCTCGATTTTGCAATTGATTTATAGACGAAAGGGAATAAATTTGAATCCTGACTATTTTGACGACATTCTCGAGCGACTTTTCATGAAATTATTGAATTAAATGCCAATGATCCGATTTAAAGAAGAAAAAAAAAGTTTTTTACTCAATTTTTCAGATTATTTATAGTCGAAAAGGAAGAAATTTGTATGCCGACCATTTTGACGACAGTCTCTAGTGATTTTTCATAAAATTATTGAATTCAGTGCCAACGAATCGATTCAAAGAAGAAAAAAAAAGTTTTTTGCTCGATTTTGCAATTGATTTTTAGTCGAAAAGGAATAAATTTGAATCCTGACTATTTTGACGACAGTCTCGAGCGATTTTTCATAAAATTATTGAATTCGATGCCAACGAACCGGTTGAAAGAATAAAAGGAAAGTTTTTTACTCAATTTTGCAATTGATTTATAGTCGAAAAAGAAGAAGTTGGAATCCTGACCATTTTGACGACAGTCTCGAGCAATTTTTCATGAAAATATTCAATCAAACGCCAACGAACCGATCTTAAGAATTGAAAAAAAGTTTTTTACCCAATTTTTCAATTTATTTATAATCGGAAAGGAATAAATTTGAATCCCGACGATTTTGGAGACAGTTTCGAGCGATTTTTCATAAAATTATTGAATTGAATGCCAACCAACCGATTTAAAGAACAAAAAAAAGTTTTTTACTCAATTTTTCAATTGATTCGTAGTCGAAAAGAAAGAAGTTGGAATCCTGACTATTCTGACGACAGTCTCGAACGATTTTTCATAAAAATATTCAATTAAATGCCAACGAACCGATTCAATGAAAAAAAAAACTTTTTTACTCGATTTTTCACTGAATAGTGAAATAAAAATGAATTTTTTGAACGTAATTTGTAGACGAAAAGGAAGAAGTTGGAATCGCGACGTGCGGCAGCAATTTACAATCTTCCACGACGACCGCATCACCCCTCGGGCTTCAAGGCACGAGGAATAAAACGTCACAGTCATCGGGGAACGCAGCCTGTGCCGTTAAAACCGAGAGCGACATTAAATTACCGGTTCACGCACTTTCCACCGACCCGGAAGAGGCCTACACGCTTTTCATGGGCAGCAACAATTGGTACCTTTTCCTGAGGTTACACCAAATATTGTGCGAGAGGTTGACCAAAATGTACGAGAAAGCGGTCGCGCTTAGCGACGAAGAATCGCGATACAAACAACAACGAAAAGAAAGCACCGCGGTCGCCCTCAGGTTAAAGCCAAAAAGTGCGTTTTTCTCTTCAATTTTGACAAGAAAACTCGTAAATTTTCTTCAGAAATTTTATTTATTTCCCTCGTTTTTTTCTCCTCAGGCGAGATCGAAATCGAAGATTATTATCCCGCTTTTTTGGACATGGTGAAAAACGTCCTGGACGGCAATATGGAAAGCACAGCGTACGAAGACACTTTGAGGGAAATGTTTGGCATTCACGCGTATGTCGCCTTCACCCTCGACAAGGTCGTCACGTACGCCGTTAGACAAGTAAGAACACATTTCAACATTTTCGCCATTTTTTACCGACGTTAATGTCAATTTTCCCTCTAATTTTCAATATTTCTATGGCTTTTCCCATGGAAATGTCAACTTTGGCCAAAAATCCAACTTTTAGACGTTGGCAGGGTTGCTAAAACGTCAAATCTTCATTTTAAATTATTCCGTCGAAATTTAATTACGAAAAAAAGGAAAAAGATCAAATTTTTGGTTTTAGAAAGTTTCTCTCTTGAATGACGTTCAGTTTTCTTGAAATTAGCCAAACCAACGACGCAGAAACAATAATGCACAGTTTTTTTTTCTGATTCTCAATAATTTCGTTTTTTTTTGTCGTAAAAATTCGAGTTTTGAACGATGAATTTTGTTCGGAATTCAATCTTCGCCATTGGTCACGTTGCTGGAACGTCAAATTTTCAATTCTCATTATTTCGTTGCAATTTAATCGAAAAAAAAGTGTTTTGGATGTAGAAACTTTCTATTTTTAATGCCGTTCAGTTTTCTTAAAATTAGCCAAACTCCCGAGCCATAAAAATCGCCAGAAAAAATGATGAACATTTTTTTTCTTCTGATTTTCCGTCATTTCCGTTTTTTTCGCAAAAAAATGTGAATTTCGGATGATGAATTCGAGCTCGGTCAAATTTTCAATGCTCAGTATTTCGTTGCAACTGAATTGCAAAAACAAAAAAGATTTTTTGTCGTAGAAAGTTTATTTTTTGGACGTTTTTTCACGATTTGCGAAACATCGAGGCATAAAAATGGCTGGAAATATTAATTTCTTGATTTTTCTTGCGCAGTTACAACATTTGGTGTGCGACCAAATTTGCCAGCAGTGCATGGAGCTTTTCCAGCGCGAACAGAGACAACCGAAAGAGAGTAGCGGGGCCGGTGGTTTGTGCGCGACAGCGTACATGCGAATCGGTGCTGAAATGGCTTATCAGCGAAAAGCGGAGAAGGCCATGGCAGAGGAGAATTGTTTCAAAATTTATATCGTGAGTTGGCCGAAAGATTTTTCCTTGGAATTTCCACTCGATTCGTTGGTTTTTTGTTGGTAAAAATGGAGAATAATTTTGTTGTTTTTCGGTGGATTTCAGTACAAGAAAGAATGTAAAATGACGATGGAGTTGTTGGACACCGAAGGGGATGAAAACGTGGAGGGTTGCGGCGAGAGAGAGCGGGACGAGGTCGTTAATGCAACGGAAAAATGGTCGACTTATGTCGAGCGATTTTCGGCGCCGGTCGCACAGGCCAGTCCCAAGGAAACTCCAACGTCGCCTGACAACGAGCCGCCGACCACCAATCATCCTGTGAGTAGCGACCAGGCAGCAAGGGGGGGAAGGGGCAGAAAACGCAAGAACACTGACATTAACAAGAAGGTATAGGAACCAAAGTCCTCTTTCTCTGTAAGAAAAAACAGCAACTTTGACGCCCATTCGTAGCTTTGCATTCAATTTCAAAATTTTCATTTATTTTTCATTTTTTTTTGTGTCTTCTCAATTATGTTTTTTTTTCTTTCGTACACTCGTGATTTTTTGGCACTCGTCCGAGATACTCAACGAGGCGGAAATCTCGTTCACGAATCGGCGCTAAAAACGGTTTTCGCTCATTTTTTCCCTACGAGACACTCTCACCGAATCATTTTCTCATCATCGTCCGCGTCTTTTCGTCACTCACTCCGACACTCGATCGGCTTTTGATTTCCTTTACAATTAAAGCTCAAAAAGCAGCCCAATCAAATTTCCCATGAAAACTTTTTCGCGATATGTAAATATTGTTGTGTTTGTTGTAATTTTATTCAAATTTATTTACCTTCGTTTTATAATTAACATTTTATCCCTCGAAACTTTAAATCACAGCTTTTTTCTCCCTTTTTTTTAATTCCCTTATAGCGAGTTCGAGGATTCGCGTTGCATTTGTTCCGAGCGATCGAACGTGCTTGAAAAACATTTTTTTTCGAGTTTTCGGCCGCGTGCCGAATTTCTATTCATTTATCGAGCCAGAATCGACGGTCGGAGTGACTTTGTTGTTGTTTATTTTTTTTTCTACTTTTGTGTGCGTGTGTGTGTGTTTTTTTCCAATGCACAAAGCAAAACGTGACGATCGCAGCTTCCGTTTGTCGATGCTTGTCCTCGCGGTCGCGGCAAGTTGATTGCGGGATCCATGGAATTCGGGATTGATCGTTTTTTAATGTTGATTTAGTCGCGAGTCTCAGGCAGGAATCTCACGGTGCATTTATTTTTATTTTGTTTGCGATTATGAAAGGAAAAACGGCGACACGTCGCGCTCGTGCCGTGAAGACTCTCGCGGCTCCGGGCCATTTTATTCCGCGTTTTTTTTTCATCGCTCGCGAAATATCAGAGTCACGCGCGCGTGTGTGTGTGAGTGTGTGTTTATTTGTTAAAATGTCTTCCGGAAATGTTGGGTATTCGAGGTGCTTGCGGATCGAGATGGAACTCGCGATTCCTCGCTCCAGCTTGTATTTTTTTCTGACGAAGCTCCTTTGGAGTCGATACGAATCCTTGGCCGAACCGACGCATCCTTCGTACGTTGGAGCATGAAAAAAAATCTGAATTTTGTTGCAAATTGAATATTTTGTCGTATGGAACAGGAAAAAAGGGAAAAATTATTTTTAACATTTTTTTTTTCGATGCTGTTATTTATACTTATTTATTTATTTTAATGAGCTTTTTTCTCGTCATTGAAACCGATTTTCGGCGAACGATGCTCGGTCTCGGACCGCGATCTCAATTTTTCTTCTCTCTGTTTATTTTTCCGGCTGTCCTCGATCGATCGTCGAGAGGGAATGAGTTTTTTTGCTTCTTTCCTCTTATTTATCGTCTACAGATTTTTGTGCATGAGAAGCCGCAAGTTTTGAGGGCTCGTGAGCGAGATGCAATCGCTTCGTGGAGTTAACGAAAAATATTTGGTCGAAGGACGATAGGGAGAAAAAGGAGGAAGCGACGAAGGAACAAAAAATATCGAGAGATTTTTTCTTTTTCGTTTATTTCTTTTTTTTTTATTTTGCAAAGGCGAACACGCGTCTCGCGGATTAATGATAATCGTACACGTAATATATATCATGAGGAAAGAGCCGTGCCGCGTAGAGTCCTCTCGATTTGGCTGTCACAAAAAAAAACGGTCGTTTCCATATTTTCCTCCTTTCTTTTTACATTTTTTATCATTTTTTCGATTCCGTCTTGTGTTTTTTCACTTTGGTTCGATTATTTCGACTCGAGACTACGTCAGACACGATTAGTTGATGAATCGGCACAATTATCCAGTTAATTAACACGTCAATTAAATTGCAATGGGAATTATGGGAGATTTAAAAACTCGCCACGAATAAAATATATTTTTTCATCAAGATTTGAAATGAAAAGTCGACGAGGATTTTTGTACTCGAGGTCAAAGTGGTGGTGCAAACGGAGAAAGAAAGGACGGAGGAAAATAATGGAAATAAATTGTAACCGAAACAGCCGAATCGAGACACTAATGATATATATTATTATAATAAATAGTGTAAATATTAAAGAAGATTGGGAGAATTATTCAATCGTGAGAAAAAACACACATGTACATAAAAAAACTTTTGATACGCAACGATAATTATCGAAGGGACAAGAAACGAGAACAAAACACAAAACGATATTGAGTCTTCGAGAACAAATAGTCTCGGTCGTCCGAAAAGCAAAGAGCAGAGAAAAACTCAATTAGCCATTTGAATAAACGAAAAAATAGAAGCAAGTCGAACGAACGGAAACTCTTTGGGTGAATTTGGGCGAAACGAACGGTCTGTTAAACCGTACTACTTAATATAATATCTCGTTGATCTGTATGAAATTATTTTTTTTACACTAATGTAAACTAGAAAAATGATAAAAGAAAGAAAAATGTTGGAAAAACGAAACAAACGATGAGAAAAAAAAGACATTTTAAGAATTGAATTGAACATGGCAATATTCAGGGATCTCAGAGGAACGCGAGCAATGTTTTTTTAACTTTTCTACGAAAAAGATTAACTAAAGAAATCGTAAAACATATTGCTTATATGAAATATAAAGGAAGAAAAAAATATTGAGTAAATGTGAAAATATTAAAACAAGCAAGGAAAGTTCAAAGTAACGCGATAAGTTACAATTTTTATGTAAGCAAACCGATATATTTGGGCTAAGTTGAAAAAGAGCCGAGATCTCTCGGTCTCTCCTCTAGTGATAACGATTCGTCGTCATTACACGATCACGAATCGACGAGCTCATTTGCTCTCCCGCACACTCGTAGTTTCTTCTCTTTTTTATTTGATTTTTCCACTCGATACAACATTTACAACGTCCTCCTCAATCGATGAATCTTCGATAATCCATGATCTGTCCATAATTCGATTTTTTTAATCTCTTTTGTTTCCCATTTATTTTGATGCATTTTATTTTTGTCGCGACATTTTAATTCGAATCTTATTCCCGAGTTAAATCCTCGTTGCTTGCTGGACCTCAGACAAACTTGGAATCCATGGCACAATTTTTGCATTCCCATGTTCACGTCGTCAATAATTATTAGCGAACGTTGCACCTCGCACAATTCGTTGTCCGGTCCCCCGTTCAATTCGTTCAAGCAGATCGAGAGAGGGAGAAAAGGGAAAATAGAAAAGAAAAATGGAACGAAAACACGAGGATGAATTTTTTTCTCCGCATTTCCGGTTGGCAAACTCGTTTTCAATGGCTCTCTGGTGAAGTTTAATTGTACATTTGCATTGGAGCTATGAATCAGTCGCCGAAAATCGCTCACGACTGCGAGAAATCCGGCTCGACGTATTTTCCGCAGTTTTTCACTCCGTTCGACCGATCGACGTCAAAAAAAAGTTTCAGGCCATTTTTAATCTCGCCTGAAACGTTTTTTTTATTTCGATCGTTCAAACGACTCCGAAAATCGTGGCTTTTGCAAGTTCGAGCCGGACTCCTCGGGGGCTGACTGATTCGTACACCTTTCGTGCGTCAAGGTCAGTCACCAAATGACGATCCACTTAGATTTTACTTGTTCAACCTTTTTTTTTATCATTTGGAGTTGGGGTCAAAACTTTTTTAGGATTAATGAAATTTCAGCTTTGTTAAAAACACGCTGTTGACTCCAAATATTTATTTATTCATTCGTTACGAACAAACGATCACGAGAGACACGCCGGTGAAAAATAAATTCGTGGCTCAAAGAGGTCAACACTTAAAAACGTGTGCATGAATACGAAAAAGTTTGAAACGCTCGTATCGTTTAACGAAAAGCCAACGCGCACCAATCGGCGCTATTAAACGATTCGTGTTTTCAGCACACCGTTGAAAATTATTGTAAATTATTTGAGCGTCGTGTATATTTTCATTCTGCAGTAAAAATCCATGTAATTAAATTGAAAAACACAGAAAAATATGAAAATTCATGAAATGAGAGCAAAAATGAAGTTACAGAGAAAAAATGTCAGATATCTCGAGTCGCAGGGAGCAAAAGTTCCGAGCGATACCTGCCGCAGGTCGTGTAGGATTTTCCTCACATTTTTGTTGTTGTTTTGTTTTTCCTTTTTTTTGTTGTTATCTCCAAGAATTAGGGTTTTCATTGAAAATTGATCGTTTACGAAAAAGTTGAGAAATGAGAGACGAAGAAAAAAACTGAGTATTGCGTGTAAATATGGGTCAGAAAAACATGAAAAAGGGAATGAGAAAAGTTGTAATTTGTCTGCCACTTAGGGGCCTGCTCCGAAATTTCATCATTGACATTTGTAACATATTTTCATCGAGACTAGTCTGTCGTCCGTACTTTCGAGTTTAATGTGTATGTTGTGAACCTATGAACGCCCCCCCCCCCCCAAACCCCCCCGTCAATACAACCCTTCGTTCACTCCCTTTATATAACGAATTTTAATCTCGATATATATATAAGATATATATATTTTGTAACTGTAAACTGTATATGAAGTAAAAATGGATATATAATGATATTAAAATGATAACAATATTGTATAGAAGAGAGATATTGAAATACATGAACGATGCTTTTAAAAATTATCGTCTAACATCATTTTTGTACCACTTGAATTAATGCTTTTGTTGTTGTTTCTATTTTGTTTCCGTCTCTCTGTCTCTCTTTCTCTCTCTCTCTATTTTACACGTTTTTGTTTATTTTTTTTTCGTCAAAAACATTAATAAATATCGTTTTGCTTTTTATCGTTTTGGAGCTTTTAAGATTCAAGCGATTCACACGCTCGTTGCGAGAGAAAAAGAGAAAACGAGTCACTTTTCGTTCGTTCGATCAATTTAACAGTATCGTTTGGATTTTTGTCTTTTATTTCTCGTTCTTTCAGTCCCTTTTATAATTTTCGATGATTTCTCACGCCCTTTCGTAATATTGGAAAAATATTATTTGGTTCTTCATTTTTCGCGAGTTTTGGGACCGTTAATTATCAATTACAATTTTTATATATCTCTTTTCTAACATGATGATTATAATTTTTTCGTCACATCACTCGAACTTGGCCAACGCCCGAAAGCCCCATTTGTCAAGCATTATTGTTTTTTTTTCGCATCTGCTATTCATTTTTCTCGAAATTTTCATTCCCATTATTAATCTTTAATTTATTGTTTTTTTTTTCACCTTTTTTTTTTTACAGTTTTATTAACACGGGTCTCAGTTCGTAATTAATGTGGAAAAAACAATGAAGCTTGTACGTTCTTTCACAGCACATATCGATGGGAATTTGGCTTCGTCGGATAGAAAACGAAATTTCATTCACGACCATTTATCGATACAAATATTGTTGGATAAAAATTTGCACTTTTTTCTTCATTGTTCGAATGTTAATATGGAAATTTGGAATTTTTGATCGTGTCGTTGAATTTTTTTCATTTATTCCATTTTCATTTTGCGTTGCGGAGAGTGTGGACGCGATAAAATAATATTTTTCTCAATGTTCTCACTCGCTGCGATCATCCCGAATCAGCGAGATATGAAAAATTGAGAAGCGCGCATGGGGCTCGTACTAATAATCAAGTAGGTGCATTACATACCACTCGCACCCAATTACTTATCACCGATTGTCATCATTCGTTTCATTGATACATCAACTTTGCCATTTCTTCATAGTGCTCGAAATATTTTCTCTCTTTCATTTCTTAGGATAGTTTAGTCCATTTTATTTTTTTAAATAATTGCTGCTGCATCGTTTTTGTGTTTTTTTTTGAGCGGACAATTCCGTGCGAGTCTCGATGAAAATATGAGCTTTGTCCTTTGATCTCGACGTTTCAAAATATCCATTTTTTCGTTGTGTTGCCAAATTATTGATTTGGGAAATCCCACGTGACTGAAATTTTCGATAAATTCATTTTGTAGCCATGAGACTGCAGAAAATTATTTTTTTCATTTCTTTTTTGCACCGCTGACACTTTTTTTCAAATTGCAACGCCGACGCCAGAAATGCATGAATTTTCACACTCATTTTCGTATCAATATCGTTTCTTTTTTCGTAGACCTTGATTTTCGGCGTTAAGTAATGATAAAATGTTGACCCGGCCCGAGCTGGCTGTCGTGAAAACAAACTTAGGCAACTTTTCGTCGACGAAATGATAATTAGGAGAATGTTTTGGAAATATGTTTAGTTTTAAACGTTTTTATTTTAAGGCGTAGCTTTAGTCGAAAATTAACTCGATTCCGAAAGCTTGAATGAATGTTTTTAGTTGAAAAATTATTGCTGTTTTGTTTAACGAACGATGCAACAATTGTAAGTCGAGTTAAACATGAGTTGTGATTGTTGTAGATCGATGGCAATGGCTGGAGTTCGTTAGGGAGAATCTTAGCAGGCCGGAAGCCCGTCTTCTTGTACAGAAACGTCAGACAGTGGAGAAAACGAGCGGCACAAATGACGAGAACGAATTTACCGAGTGTCGAAAAAACTAAAGAGTACGTTCAGTTTTTATTTTTCTTAAATTCGTCATTTTATTTTCGTGCTTTGTTTTTTTCCTCTCAGCAAACACACGATGCTTTTTGAGAAATTGTCCCGTTTGTTTAAATGTTTTTTTTTTTGCTCTGTGCAGATCAACAGACGCTGAAAAACGTGACGAAACAGAATCTGACAACGTTGGCGTAATGCTCAAGAGGCCGCAGTCTTTGAGGATCGATGAAACTTCGGAAAACTCGGAAATTATCAGTTCTGACGAGACTCAGTGTACATTCAATCCAAACAGCTATCACATGCTCTATATCGCGAGCAAAGAAGCTTTTCTCTACAAACAAAATTCCTTCACTCGAGCTAAAGCGGTGCGTACAAAAAAAAATCAATTCATTCATTTCTTGGCCCAATTTTTTACGCAAGTAAAAATTCTCGATCTGTGTGTTTTATCGTTTGTTTGAAATTTTCCAGTGTCATCCAATGGTGACGAAAAATTTAAATGGCAAATTCCACACGTGGCTGGGAAAATGGGCGACGACGAATGTGACGGAAGTGCAAAATCGTTCGTACCAAGATTGGCTAATGGGAAGATACGAGAATTTGATTCCGCACAGGACGCGAGTGTTGACCGACAACGATCAGGCTCGAACGCCGTACAGACAGTACAATCGGTATCGAGTGGAGAGTCTGCAGTCGGAAACGCCGCAGCAGCAGCAGCAAAGTGCAACGTCGAGTGCGTAGCATCGCAGCAGCCTCGAGACTCGGTTGTTTTATCGAGATTGTTGAAATCTCGAAAGGCCGATTCGGACTTTAGAGGCGAAAATCAAAGGGAAAAGGTGCTCGTATGTGTGTGCGTGTGTGTGTGTGTGTTTCGAGACGTGATTACGACGGAATATTTCAATTAGTACGAGAAAAAATTGCTGTCTCGATGGATTCGAGACTTTCTCGTGGTTTAACGAGGCTCGAAGCTGCAGCTATTGATCCGAGACGAAAAGAATAAGCTCGAAACTCGCGAGATTACAGTATTGACGGATTACGCTGATAAAATGATGAAAATCGAGAAAAACTCGTGATTCCCGTTATAAAATTTGTTTCGATTGCTCGATCGTCACTCCGGAGCGTACGTTTAAGTATGTAAATATTATATTTATACATAACGACCCTGTTATATCGCGCAACTTTAATTTTTGTACTTTTTCTTTAAAGCTTTTCGATTCATTGTTTTTTCAGTGACAATTAGCCTCCCCCCCCCCTCCCTCGTGTCTTTCTCCCCCTTTTTGTCCATTTTCCATACACAATCTGTGAATCTCGTCGGATATTGCGGAGAGTTATGATTCTTTTTATACAAAGGCGACCTTGGTTCTCCATCGGGAACGAGTTTTAATGTCCAGTATTTTAACATTTATTTTTTAACTCAGAATCCAATCGGGCCAAGATAAACTAAACAATTTTTTGTCACGGAGTCATCATCGAGCTTCGATTCACTTTAGTCATATTTAAACCGACTTTTCCTCGTTCATTAGATTTTCCGAACACGAGCAGCGACCGGAATTTCGGTCGTTTCCAGAAAAATAAGACAACGTCGCTTTTTGTTAGGGAGAAAATTTCAACATTTCGGCCACGAACTTCGTACCTCGCGGGCCCCATTTTTTAACGTCAATTCAATAAAAAAAAAAAAAAACGATAAATTTTCATTATATTTTGTACGAAACATCGACAGCTGGGTTTTTGGAACAGATTTTCAAAAACGAGAGACGAAGTGCGACCGAAGAGTCGATTAAATTGCCTTGGAAAATAATTCTCGACGGGTTTTTCAGACTCGTCGAAAAAAAGTGCATTTTAGTTGATAGTTTTACGAGACGTAAGTGCATTTTATACAACAGAGAAAAAGCATATTCCAACTCTCGTTTTTTTCGATATCGAGGCGCCAAGAATAAGAAGAAAAAATCTTGCGTTTAGTTAATATTTCGAGCGATTGAGAGTTTCACATATTTCGATTGTTTTTTCTTATTTTCCTTGCAACTTTAATATTGTACATTGTATAAATATGTGAATATTGGTCTTTGGAGTGCGTCAAGCGTTTTTTTTCCTCTTTTTGTTGCGCTCCTTTCTCTTGGAATGTTTGTGGATCATCGAGCGAGCCACGCGCTCAGACACTAAATAGAGCTCAAGCGATATTTCTTCTTTTTTCTTCTTCTTCTTTTTGTATATTCGTTTAAGAGTTATTATTCAATGTAATTCCACAATGTGTACAAATAATTGAAACTTTATATTACGAAGGCTCATTAAATCTCCTTTTAGCCCCGATACTCTTTCAGTTCGCTCGACTTTGTGCATCGCAAAGCCTCAAAGTCGTCGACAAAGTCTCCCGAAAAATCGCCCCGGAAAACCATTTTGTATAGTAAAAAAAAACGGTGCATTTTTTCGTTCATTCTTTGTCAATTTACGGGCTCGAGATTTTATCTCCAATAAACCCGGAAATAATGAACACAAATTTCTAACGATGAACAAAAAATAACAAATCTTTGGCCAATCGCCATGATTCAACTGAATAATACGCTATTTTTCGCATTAAATATATATTTCGTATACATCATTGTAAACAATTATTATATCATCAACAAAATACATGGACTCTACATTTTGTAAATCTATGACAATGACAAGTTTTTTCCTGCCCCCAGAAAATCCTCCAAATCCTTTTTCTACTGAGAAAAATAAAAATATTCTCCAAATTTGCAGCAGGAAAAAATTTTAGACGGAATTTCGGTTTTTTGGCACAAAATCGTTGGAATAAAACGCAAATTTTAATTTTTATCCATTATTTTGAAAAATTAATGCAGTTTTTTTCATTTTTTTCGGAAATTCAGTTTTCCACCAGCAAAGAATGCCATCGCGCTTTAAAAAAAAATCGATTTTCGTTGCATCAACATCGTAACAAAATTGAAGGTGAAATTTGTATAAAAATTGAATTTTTATGATAATTTCGTGTTTTTTTTGTTATTATACGAATTTTTGGAAATTTGAGCTCGAGAGTTGACGCGAATTTGGGCTAATTTATTTGAGTTTTCTATTGTCGGAGTAAAATGTCATGGGAAAGTAGTTTTAGGCGGAAATTGTGGTTTTGGAGTGGCATTTTCGAAATCCTCAGTATCGTTCGAGAATATTCGTTTTTTTACGAGCTGATAGTGACATCTGGTGGCGTGGTTGGACGGGCGAAGGGAGAAAACGAAACACGGATATGACGCTCTCTTGAAGGCGCGTTTCTCGTGGCCTTAGTCGACCAAATAACGAAGTCCTCGGTCGTCGACGATTTTTTTCCTCAAAAGCTTTCTCCAAATAAGCAGTGTTGGTGTAAATTGCGTGAAAATTGATTATTTGTGAGAGTCGAGCGCGGGGGAGTGTAATCGTGAGCTGGTTAAAATATGACGAAACAAATAGCCTCGAAGTCGTAATCTCGAACGGTGTTTGTGGTTTTTTGTTGGCGTTCGATATTGTCGACCGTATGCGCGTTCGTAGCTTGTGATTTCTTTCATTTTCCTTGTGACCTTGATTCGCCTTATTTCACGTGACATTAAAAAAGTAACGTTAATCGCGGAGTGCGCTGGAGAATATAGATCGAAGACTTCCGAGGACAAGTTTGACAATTCGAGGAACTAAAATGGCAGACGAACAAATGGAAACAGTGGAGGTTGAACCTACGAACACGATTTTTGATACGGAACAGTAAGTTGCACGAATTCATTCTCCATCGATCTCCATTATTTTACTCTCTACTTCTCGCTCCCCCCCCTCCCCTCCCTTTCTTTGTGCTCAATCACGAAACGAGTTCAAAACAAAAGGACATTCCGTGTACATAGTGCGCAAGTACTTGAAACATTTCGTAATGGTCGATAAAATCCCGTTATCGACGACGCAATTGTTGACGTACATTTTTGACAAGCATTTTTCACTTCGATCTCTCCATTCGCTTCGCAGCGAACGGTAGAGAAAAAAGCGAGTCTCTCGGTGAATATTTTGGCACGTTGCATTTGCCAAAACCCGAGAATAGCTCGAGAAATAATGAGGAAACACTCGCGCGGAGTAGATCGAGAGCTACGTGCGTCTGCGAAGCGAGTAACCCAGAGGCCAAGCGCATAATAACAAAGCCAGCGCAGATGGCGCTGTCAACGCCATTTTGCGCGCCAAATTTGAACGTCCGCGACACGAAAACTTGCCCAATTTCCACTCATCGCTTGCCAGCTTCTTTTTTTATGAAGATAAATGATTTACAGGTTAGCCGAGAAGATGAAAGATAAAGCCAATAAATTATACGCCAACGAACAATATCAATCTGCTCTCGAAGGCTACACGCAAGTAATAGGTACGTCAATTTTTACTCCAATCATTAAATCGATCGTAAAATCGATCGAAAAACATCGACTCTGATTTGTGTCTCGAACGTGGCGAGTGAGCTGGTCAAACACTCCGAAATTACGTGCTTTTCACTGTCCGAATTCATTTTTTTGCTACGCAATAGTTTCTGCACAGAAAATAAAAAAATCCACAATCGCATGAATCGATGAATCACGTAATTTTCTGCGCTGATTACACAATTACAGTGAAAAATACGTGTCAATTTTTTCATACGTAGTTTCCCAAGCCGACACACGCGTCGGTCGACAAATTCTCATAACTCGAGATTTTCACATAGAAAAATCGAATTTTCAGACTCGAATATGTGCAAGTGGAATTTTTGGAGTTTCATATTTTTGGAGCTCACGAATTTAGAGAAAAAACAAATTGCCACATGAATATGGCGATTCTTATGAATCAGAATTCATTACAATATTTATCCGAGCCAGAAACTTGATGGCTCGACGTATTTCGACATGGAATCGTTTATTTTTCGTAAAAATTCTCATGTACAAATAAAAATTCAATCCAACTCGCAAAAAGAACGAAATATTCGCGTTTTTTTTAAAATTTTTTGAGCAATTTCCACAATCAGAAATATTCAAAATCTTATCGAAAAAAAAGAGACAAAGAAATCGCGTATTTTTAATAATTTCTGATTCCTGCAATTTTTTTTATAAATCAATAATTAGCGAGTGATTAATCAAGTTTCGATAAAATACGTGTGAAAATATTGTAAACATAAAGTTTAATAAATTTCTTATTTATTTATGTATTTTTACCAAATTTGGGATTTAATTTTGATGAATTTATTGATCGTTTCAGAATTATGTCCGACCGTGGCAAAATATTACGGGAATCGTGCCGCATGTTACATGATGATGTATCAATATCGCAAAGCCTTTGTAGATGCGAAAAAGTGTATCGAGCTCGATCCGAAGTTCGCGAAGGTACATTAAGCCTTGAAATTTGATGTTTGTTTATAATTGATGCTGATTCTGATGTTGAGTTTTTGTGTGTGTGTTTTCCATTTGTTTTTAAATCGCTGAAACTTTGCACAGGGTTATACTCGCGTTATCAAGTGTTGCTTGATATTGGGCGAAATCGTCGAGGCTGAAACTTTCCTGAGCAGAAGAGCTCTGATCGATCCGAGTATCGAGACTCCCAACGAGCGCAGGGAGCTCGAACACGTCAAGAGATATGTGAGAGAAGCGGAAGTGGCATACGCTGCCAAAGATTATCGCAAGGTAAAGTATTGGCGATTTTTTTGATCGTTAGAATGTCGAGAAAATGATGAAATTATGAAAATCTCAATGTTTTCCGTTCCGGCCAGGTTGTTTATTGCATGGATCGGTGCTGCGACGTCAGCACAGCTTGTCCTCGATTCAAACTAACGAAAGCCGAGTGTTTAGCCCTGCTGGGCCGATATCAAGAAGCTCAAGAGTTGGCAAAGTGAGTGAAAAATTTGCTCCCCCGAAAATCGTCATTTTTCTTATTTTTTCGAGCAAACTTTTTATCGTCTGTTTTTATTCCAGCGACATTTTGCATCAGGACAGAACGAACGCTGATGCGACTTATGTGCGTGGCATGTGTCTCTATTATCAAGACAATGTCGAACGAGCTTTCATGCACTTCCAACAAGTTCTTCGATTCGCTCCCGACCATACGAAAGCTCTGGAAATCTATAAGGTATGGGAACAACCATAAAAAACTCAAAAACCCGAATATCAACGATGAAACGACACTCGGAAAATTAAATATCCAAAATAGAATAACAACGGGGGTGACCTTGAGCATTATTCAATTTTCACTCGACGGAACGTCAAGTTCCATGAGGATAAAGTCAAATTTCTTCTGTATCAAATGAAATATCGAATTTTTATGATGTTTGAGTTTGCAGACAACCAAACGATTTTGTTTTGCGACCCAAAAACTAAATCGACACGAAAAATTATGATCCTGAAGTTTGCATCGTTGGAATGCAACGAAATTCATTTTTATCTTTGACAAAAATAATTATTCCAATGCAGAATGCAATTACGATGATAAAATGATCGATTTTTGCCATGCAAAAAGCATTTCGGCTCGAAAAAATTGGATGACATTGAAAATTGAACGAATCTTCAATAAAATTCAATATTTTTCGATGCATTCCAACGTTGCAAATTTCAGCATCATGAAAAATTGGCATGATTTTCAAAATTTAATAAATTATGGCTGGAAAAATTATTTTTCCGTTGAAATTTACAATCTAAACACTATAATTATCTCATTTAAACGTAAAATTATGCCATTTTTCCATAAAATTCCATTTAATCGTTAAAATGGAACGAAATTTCATTACTTTTTTAAGCAGAACCCGAAATTTCGTAGAAACTAGTGGAAAAAACTTTTTTGCCATTCGAAAATCGAATTTACTAAAAAGAAATGAAATAATCCATCGTTTCTGTCCCGTAAAAGTATTTCGCGAATTTTCATTCTCCCAATTCACGTCAATAAAGCGTTTTGGACTCGATTACAGAAAGCAAAATTGCTGAAAGAGAAAAAAATGGACGGTGGCGTGGCGTTTAAATCGGGTCGTTATCAAGAAGCCTACGACCTTTATAGCGAGGCCTTGAAAATCGATCCCCTCAACAAATCGGCCAACACGAAGTTGCATTTCAACAAAGCAACCGTCGCTGCTAAAGTGAGTGGAAATCGCGATAAGAAAGTTTTTCACATCTTCTATTCGCTTGTGTTGTTGGAAAATCTCTGTGACGTTGATTTTTGATTGTTCAGTTGGGAAAATTGAACGAGTCGATTTCCGAGTGCACGGAAGCGTTGAAACTCGATTCTGGCTATCTCAAGGCTATCCTTAGGAGGGCGCAATGTTTCATGGATCTCCAACTGTTCGAGGAAGCTGTGCGAGACTACGAGAGCGCTTGCAAAATTGACAAAGGTTTCTGTAAGTTTTCGATGCGATTTTGCGCCCGATTTTTCGACTCAACTCCACGAAATTCTCATTTTTTTGAATTGTCGTTTCGCAGACAACAGGCGATTGTTGATAGAGGCCAAAACGGCGCTGGCGAAATCCAAGAGAAAAGATTATTACAAAATTCTGGGCATCAGCAAAACTGCCTCTACCGATGACATCAAAAAAGCGTACAAAAAGCGCGCTTTGGTCCATCATCCAGGTACGAAATGAATTCGTTTATTTCGCTTTATCGGATTAATCATTTTCGATGAAATTTTTCAAGCTTTGCTCGTTTTTTAAGACCGTCACGCGAGTGCGAGCGAGGCGGAGAAGAAAGCGGAGGAAAAGAAATTCAAGGAAGTCGGTGAAGCGTACACGATCTTGTCCGATCCAAAGAAACGCTCTTGCTACGACGATGGACAAAGTTACGATGGCATCAATTCCGATGGTGAGTTTTAGCCGAACCGTGGCAACGAGATTTTCATTTATTTTCAATATTTTTCCGGCACTCCAATCCCCGAGAGTTCGATAAAGCTTTTCACGTTGAAATGAAACAAAAATTGATTATTTTTTTAGCAGAGCGCGAAATTTTCGGAGTTCGAAAATCGAATTCACCGAAAAAAATGGAAAAAGTGCATTGATTATTAAAATAATTAATAAAAATCGAATTTTTCGTTGTATTTCCAACAGACTCGGAGACTTACGCAGCATTCTTCCGAGGATTTGGTAGAGGCAGAAGAGACGAGTTCCAGTTCGACTGCGACGGTTTCAACGGTTTTACAATGTGATTTAAGCGAGCAGCGTCTGGACGAGTTTCGTCGTCGCGGGTAAAGAAAAGGCGGGTGTGAAATTTGGAATAATCGACAGCCTGGGGAATTTGATCGACGTGTATAGTATATTATGAAAAAGTATGTCCGTTTTTTCTTGATTTCTTAACGAGGCGATCAAGGGAGAAAGAAAAAATATTGAATTTCGTTTCTTGCTGATTGAATTTAGTGTCGACAACAGTTGGAAGGACTTGAGCCTAAAAATAATGACAGACGGTTACCCCCAATGAGCGACTATTTGTGTTCCATTAGACAGGAAATAGTTCTAACGAATAAATGTGAGTCCCATCGTTATTTGGCCGGGTTCTTTGAGCCAATTAATTGAAAACGACTATCGCTTCATACGTTCAATTCGGGCAGTCGTGGCTATGAAAACAAAAATCTACAAAAAAAAAAGGCTTTCTTTGCTAATTGAAACTTTGACTGAAAAGTGTTGGACTGCGAGGATGATGCTGAGGCAAAGATTCTCAAACACTTTGGTCCTCGATAGTTCACAGTTCATTTTATTTCATACAGTTAATCCGGGAATAATTTGTTTGTTTTATTTTTTGTGAAAATTCGACCTTGAGACATTGTGAGAAAAATGTCTCGAGTTTGCGAAAGAATCGTAATCCTCGATCGTTTGGAGGATCGAATCGCCCCTTCACCGTATAACTCTGTGCGAACATTTTTGTTTCTTCGAATGAACAGTGTGTCAGAGAAAAAAAAAGCAACAAACGAAAATACAGGTGTTCATTAATTTATATTATTGTTATGGCGATTTATTGCTAGCCCTTCGACGAAGAATCAGTTAGAATTATAGTTATCGAAAGAAAACTGCGCGTTGAGACGCCTGGCTCGTTTCACATTAATCGAGAGCTTTATTCTGAATTCCGAGATAATACTCGTGATCGGATGACAGATTAACCCTTGAGACTCGTACACTTTGGGTCCGAAATACCCGGGCAGCGAGGTCGCGTGACAAAATTCCAAAAAATTCGACAATAGGACTAAATAGTCGAATTTTGATCTTTGGAATTATCCAAGTTTTGCCGCGACAGTTTGTCCTTCGTAAAGAATTTACGTTACTGCAGGAAAGTCGTTTCAAGGGTTAATTATTTTAAATTAATCATCGCAAACCCAATCGATCATTGAATCCACAAAACATAAAAAATCGATTACCATTAAGCATAATAATTACTGAGGCGAAATACCCTCGTCGAAACGGACGATCGTCCTTTTTCATCTCATTTCATTCCCTTTCCCAATTAATTCATTAACAAGCTCACGCAAAACTTTTCTCCTTGCGAAGAGTACGAAAAAAAGACATAAACGCCCCAACTAACGTGAAAAACTAATCTTTGCGTATTTAACCACTCGTGTATGGTATGCCATAGATTAATTTAAAAGGAAAACGTACGTAATTGCGAATAGCCATCGTTGAAATAACAGTAAGCATTGTCGGAAGTTTCTCTGGATATGTGCGCTCTTCTTTCTGTTGGAATTACGACGTGTATGCAAGAAGTTTTTATACAATGCGGAAAAGGAATGAAAAAAATTGAAAGACAAAAAAAAGGAGCGGCGAAGGAAAACCTTTGGCGTGTAGAAACGTTGCGTATGTTTTTGTGTATTTTTCAATAAACCAGAGACTGCACAAGTTCCGATTAATTAGTTTTCGCATCTCAATTTATTTCCCAATCCTTGGATTTATTCCGACAAATTTTCAGGCAAATTCGTGTCGGAATTTCTCTACGAGTCTCGTTCGAGCGAAATGACCTTGAACATAAAAAAACGTGGTTTTTCGCATTTGAATCACTTGAGGAGAAAAATAATTATCCGTGCGATGTCGCAGTTTTTATCGTGCATGCAAAATGCAGGTCACGTGACGCTGCCACTACATCGCACGACGACAAAAGTAACGATTTGCTATCTGTACAAAAAAAATGCCGAATATGCACTAGTGGAATTTGCACCACGCGATAATCCGCTCACTCGGACTTCGGACGGCTGAATTTCTGTATAATAACGTTTCTCCAAGATTTTCTTTTGACGAGAGAACGAAAAATTGAAAAAAAATATTATAAAGAATTCCTGATAGCAGAATAAATTCCGACGTGCGGAAATGCGGGAAAACGCAGTAGCAGCGATTGTTTGCTGGAGATAACAAAAAAAAAGAATGACAAAGAGTAGTTTGTTCTTGTTAAACATTTCTACGAGGGTTACAAGACGAGGCGGATGCGGGAAAGAACGGAGGAGAATGTTTCGCGAGTGACACACAGCAGATAATGAATTAATCTCATTTGTATATAGGAACTGCAAGTTTGCAATTGATTATATATTTCCTCGCACAATGTTCGCGCTCATTGAACTTTAAGGTTACGTAAGTACGTGCTATACATACCTGCAAACACACACATTGACATAAATCAATTTACACACATATATCGCCGTAGGCAAGTGATAAATTTTACGATTTAATTAAAGCTCACGTAACTTGACATTGGCAATAAGAATCAAAGGTTTTTGTTCATTCATGAATTCTTCATTGATCGCTCGGCATACCTCGATGAGTCTCGTGCTCAATTGACCTGCAATTGCTCATTCATGGGCTATGAATCATGCTGCTAAATTATTTACAGATGTGATTTTTCCTCATATCCTCGTTCACCTTTCCTACGAAACAAAAATTCAAGTCCCAATTTTTCTAGCCCCGAATTGACATCGAATTTTTTTTTTTTCAAGGTCATCGATCTCGAATTTTGTAGAAAACCAAGAAAACGAAGGAAAAATATATTTTTTGCACAATTACGACGTATATTGTCACGTGAATACTTATTTTTTATACGAACGAGAAAAACCGAGACGTACTTACGATATTTAATCAACTGATATGGAGAATACGCAAACAGCAAAGAAACGCAGCGTACGCAATGTCCTGCAGCGCGTACCTCAGAGGATTTCTAGCGCGGTAGAGAATTTTTTTCACAGGTCTGTTTTCCTTCTCGTTAATCAAAATTCCTGCCAAACGAGTCGACGTCTTTCATTAAGATTTCAAAAAATGAACGTCCGTTACAGACTCGGCTATGAAATTGCTCGACATCCGCTGAAATGGATCTTCGGCTGTACCCTCGTTGTGCTCGTCTGCCTTTTCGGCCTTTACCGATTCAAACAAGAAAAAAATCCTCTCAAACTTTGGATACCGCCGGATTCGGATTTCGTTAGAGACACCGAGTGGCTCATGGCAAATTTCAAAGAAGGCCGGCAAGTCGAGCAAATGATTATGACGGGGGACAATGTTCTCGAGCCGGAGGCTCTGGTCGAGGTGAACGGCGAGACTTTTTCTTCTTTTATCAAAGAATAATCGATTATTAATGATTTTGTATGAACATTCTTGAGACCAAAACTAACAATTTCGTCCTATGAAGAAAAATTTCTGACGTTAAGAATTTGAGATATTTATTTTCCAATTTTTAACTTTTCCCGTCTAAACGCGTGTAAATTCGAGTCGCGTCTCGTTTATGAGTCGCAAAAAAACGTGTTTAGGATTTTCCTTAAAAAATTTTGGCTCATGGCCTTTCTGGCTTTCTGCAAAAAAAATCCTGAATACATTTTTTCTTGCAACTCGATTTTTGCAACTTTTAACGAAACGTGACTCGAATTTAACGCGTTTAGATGGAGAAAATAAAAAGTTGCACATTAAATATCGCAAATTCTAAACGTCGAAACAAGCCTAAATAGAAAAGTCGGTTTGTGACCTTGAAAACTGAATCGACTCTGAAATCGTTGAGAATCATTGAGCGTTTCACGTGGATGAATGAAAAATGTTTGCTCTTGTGTGTGTTTTCAGCTGAATGAGATAACGAAGCGCGTGTTGTCCTTGCAAACAACTTCTCAGCCGGTTATTTCATGGACCGATGTATGCTTCAAGTAAGCTTCACAAACTTTAGAAACTTTAGTCAACAAAAGTACAAAGAGCATGACTCGAATGCGTAAAGAACAAGAGAGATTTATTTCCATGATCCGGGACTGAAAATTGACGAGGGAAATTGATGCTAATTCCGATTGACGCAGAATTCCTATAATTTCGGGTGTGGTCGGTCGCTCGAAAAGAGACGTGGAAGAGGATGATTTTTTTGATAAAGTTCCCGACATCCGTGGGAGCGAGGGCGGATTTGATCCTAGCGTCGATCTGCCCACGGGTTTCTACTGCTCGATGGTCAATAGTTTGCCCAGGGGATGTCTCCTGAGCAGCATCCTCGATATTTGGGAGTTTGACAGTTCCTTGATAAAAAATCAAACCAAAGACGAAATAATAGAAAAATTTAACGCTGCAACGACGAGTCCGACTCTGGGGCATCCGATGAACTTCACTGAGCTCTTGAGCGGCGTGAGTCGTGACGAACGCGGACGTATTATCGCGGCAAAAGCTGTTCAGAGTCTTTGGTTCGTACACGTTAATTATAGCGACGTGAAAATGGACGAGACTGGCAACGACGCTGGAACGGCCGATTGGGTACGGTACGTTTTTGCCACTTTTGTGAATCTGGAAACTTTCCTGTAGCTTGAAAATTATTTCGCTCTTTTTCTGAATTCTCAGGTCACCCATGACGTGCTGAACTGGGAGGCGCAGTTTTTGAAGGAACTCGAGTCGAGTTCCAGATATTTGGATTCGCTCGGTGATGCTGGAACGAACGAACTGGGTTTGAAACTTTGGTACCAGGCTGGACGCAGCTGGAGCGATATCAGCTCGTCGACCATGTTCCAGGATGCTGGTAAAATCGTATTCGGCGTTATACTCATGTCGGTTTACGTGCAGTTCATTTTGTCCCGGTTCAATTGGGTCGAGTGGAGAGTAAGTACAATTAAATGAATGTTTGTGTTCCATTGGCCAGGAAATATTATAGTTCTAACGAATAAATGTGAGTCCCATGGTTATTTGGCCGGGTTCTTTGAGCCAATTAATTGAAAACGACTATCGCTTCATGCGTTCAATTCGGGCAGTCGTGGCTATGAAAACAAAAATCTACAAAAAAAAAGGCTTTCTTTGCTATTTGAAACTTTGACCGAAAAGTGTTGGACTGCGAGGATGATGCTGAGGCAAAGATTCTCAAACACTTTGATCCTCGATTGTTTACAGTCCATTTTATTTCATACAGTTAATCCGGGAATAATTTGTTTGTTTTATTTTTTGTGAAAATTCGACCTTGAGACATTGTGAGAAAAATGTCTCGAGTTTGCGAAAGAATCGTAATCCCCGATCGTTTGGAGGATCGAATCGCCCCTTCACCGTATAACTCTGTGCGAACATTTTTGTTTCTTCGAATGAATAGTGTGTCAGAGAAGAAAAAGCAACAAACGAAAATACAGGTGTTCATTAATTTATATTATTGTTATGGCGATTTATTGCTTGCCCTTCGACGATAAATCAGTTGGAATTATACTTATCGAAAGAAAACTCCGCGTTGAGACGCCTGGCTCGTTTCACATTGATCGAGAGCTTTATTCTGAATTCCGAGATAATACTCGTGATCGGATGACAGATTAACTGTGCAAATATTTTTGTTCGTTCGTTCAATTTTCTGTGACAATTCTAACTTGGTGGATTGTGAGAAAAAATCGTATCTGGCTCGCGTCGATCGATCAGCTTCGATTAATTGAAAATATTTTTCTGGTTTACAGTTCTGCTTGACGAGCGTCGGGCTTCTCTGTGTCGGCGGAGCTTTCGCTGTCGCTATTGGATTGTGCTCTCTATTCGGTGTGCCTTATGGTCCGGTACACACATCTTTACCGTTTATGCTTATGGGGCTGGGTGTCGATGACATTTTCGTCATGATGGCTTCCTGGGACCAGATTCTCTCACATTCGCCCAATCGACTGAAACCTCTTGCCGAGAGGATCGGTATGATGCTCAGTCATGCCGGGGCAGCAATTTTCGTTACTTCGTTCACCGACGTCGTTGCTTTCATCATCGGCGCATCGACGGTTTGACGAATTTTCATTTCTCCACGAGGAGGGAATGAAAATTCAGGAATTTCCGATACAGAATCGAAATTTTCATGAAAATTTAATTTTCTCTTTGATATAGAAAAAAATTCGACTCGTTCCTCATGGAAATTGACAATTTCTGCTGCGTAAAAATTGAAAAATGTTCGAATTTCGATTTTGTACCGTTAATTTTGAAAATTTTATTCCCTCACCGTAAATTACGTCGTTTTCGATCGTTTTACGAGTTTCATTCGATTTGTTTCTTCGTTTAGATTCTGCCATCGCTGCAGTCTTTCTGCATTTACGCTGCAGTCGGTGTGATGATGACATTTCTGTTGCAAGTGACGTTTTTCGTGGCGTTTTTCGCGCTGGACGTGAAGCGTGTGGAAAAGAAAAGAAACGGAATAGTTCCTTGCATCGTTCACGAGAAATTCGAGTCTGCGTATCTCGACCCAAGCGCCTCAATTTCCTCGCGATTCATTGATTTTTTTTATTCCAAAATAATTTTAACTGTGCCCGGCAAAATCGTCGTAATTTGCGTCACAATCGCAATTGCGAGTTTCGGAATTCTTGGGTATTGCCAGCTGGAACAGTGGTTCGATCCCGAATGGTTCATACCCAAAGACACGTACCTGAGCGATTTCTTGACCGTGAAAAATGAACGATACTCCAGACGAGGTCATTCGGGCTCGGTTTTTATGGGCGATCTCAATTATCATCAAGAATTTCCTCAAATATTGACGTTGATCGATTCTTTGATGAATTTGACCACGATCGATCACGTTGAAGCGTGGCCACAGGATTTTGCCAAATTCGTGAGGATTCACTATGCAAAAGGTAAAAATTGACCCTAGAACGTTAATTTCTTTCTTTTCTGCCTGTTCCGGTAACTTGGGGATCATGAATAACCAGAATTTTGAAAAATCCAACGAAAAAAGTTCAACTCGGGCTCATTTTTTTCGTTTTTTTTCCGTACAGAATCGCGTGAGTCAAAAATTCGGTAAAACTATAAAAAACGCAGCGAAAAAATAGTCGTCTGGGGTCGTTTTTTAAGTCGGCCCAGGTTACCGTTCCAGGGTAAAAAATGTCCGTGATTGGGGAAATTTTTACAGGGAGAATATTAATCTTTGATTATGTTTTAAAATTCCAAACAGACCTGGCGAAAGGCGAAGCGACTGCTGCAGAGTTTCAAGAGTATTTGTCGAAATTTTTGTTCAGTAGATCGAGCGGTAAGTATCAGAGCAATTTTCAATTCGCTGGTAATTTGAGCTGCGGCGAAAGTGCACCGAGGATCCTGGTGGCTGCGGTGGATTTTTTTTTCGTTAAATTCGCCGGACCTGATCAGTGGATTCCGGCGATGGACAAAGTCAAACTTTTGACGAAAAATTCGGGCATCAATGGCTTCGTTATGGTCTGGAGCCGGATATTCGCCTCGTGGGTCACCGACAAAGTCATTGCTGAGGAAGTCACTCGCAATTTGATCCTCGCACTCGTTTGCGTCATGGCCACCACCGCTCTACTTATTGCCGAGCCTCAAACCTGCTTCTGGATTTTGCTCTGCGTTCTCTTGACCCTTCTCGACGTTTGTGGCTTCATGTTTTATTGGGGCCTGACTATCGACATTGTTTCCTGCATCGGTGAGCTTTTTCTCACTCTTTTCATTTGCCTCCACCTCTAGAATAATTCGCGAAAAAATAAACTAGACGGAAAAAATTAAATACTCAAATTTATCCGTGAGGAACTAAAAATGGACGACGATTTTTAAAATTGTCAAATTTTTCTCCGCGGATTCTGAATTTTCACGATAAAATTAAATCAAACTTCGGCAACGATCAGAATCGAAAAAATTAACGGCGAGAGAGTTAAAAACTCAAAATTCTCGTTACGGAATAGAAACGCGGGAATAATCCGAACATTATTCAATTTTTACTCAGCAGCATGAGGCAAAAGTAAAAAATTTTCTATAAAAAACCAAAAATTATGATATTTTCACGAAAATTTACATTCTGCGCAGTAAATTTTCAAATTTTCACTCTCCCCGTGTAGTGTCAAGAAAATAAAACAAAAGTTTGAAAAAATTCATTAAAAAGACCGATGTCGAAGTTTGGAATGCACAAAAATTCCGTTTTTTCTCGATCAAATCTCAAGATTCTCGTTCACTATTTCATCACGACCGTAAACCGATTTTTTACATAATCCACTGCGAAAACCTTGACGAAAATTGTCCCGATTTTTGAAATTGAAGGCACGATCGCATAAGAATAAAAAAGAGTCAATTTCCCTCCGCAGGATTGGAGTTGGCGGTGGGTCTGAGTGTGGATTACGCAGCGCACGTGGCGCACGCATTTTTGAACAACGGTGGACCGACAGGAGAAGGAGATCGCGGAGTGCGAGCATTGACAGCGGTGCGTCACATCGGAGCAGCAGTGGCTTACGGAGCAGGTTCGACGTTGCTGTCGCAATCGATGATGGCATTTTCGAAGGCCTATGTATTCCGTTCATTTTTCAAGATATTTTTCATGGTAATAACGTTCGGTTTGTGGCACGGTCTGGTGCTGTTGCCAGTGGTGTTGAGTACGATAGGGCCTCGTAGTTTGCACTCGGGACAGAGCAAGCCAAGGGGTCAAAGGGATCAAGACGTAAAGTCAGGGACTAAAGCAGAAAGTATTAAAATGGACGAGGACGAGTTAGAAGTTCCATTAAACAAATTAAGCACGGATCAATGACGATGATCGATTCATCATTATCAATAATATTTATTTTTGGTTCAATAAACATACAAAATTATTACACTATCCATACTATTAATCACACATTTATACAAAAATAATAATAATTAATTAATATAATAATAATAATAATAAAATTGGATAACTTAAGAACGGCATTATTTATATATATACGTATATATATGTATACATATGTATATTAAGAAATATATCTATATATAGGATCAATATATATAGATATATATACACGTATATACATGTATATATATACATATATTTTAATATATTAAGATTAAAAAACAAGTACAAAATAATGTGTAGCAAGGTTCGATATAGATTCTTGTTTCGTATCTTTTTGTTTTTCTTATCTTTTGTTTCTTCGTTTTCGTTAGTTCGATTTCGTGTGTGTTTTTGTTGTTGTTTCGTATTGTTTAATTGATAATCAATAATTATTGAAAAGGAACATGGCTATTATAGAACGCAAGGTAATTGTGTTGGATGCATTATTGTTTGTTGTTATGTTTTAATCGTAATTAATGTTTATGACGTAAAAATGAGGGGCGTGGTGGGGAGGGGGTGGCTCGAGACCCAGTCGATGGGTCGTTGACCCCGGTTCGCTGCCTCTCTCAGTCTTTCACAGTCCATGTACATTCACACACACACAAACCTCTTTCTCGCACATACGTGTCTTTCTCGTTGATTTTTTTTCTCCTATTTTGCGCTTTTTTTCTGAATTTTTATCATCATTTTTCACTCGCTCACGTTCTCTCATTATCTCGGCTGTTTTTTTTTTTTTTTTACTTATTTGGCTTCGCATTCGGCGCGTTTTCACTTTGCTGAGGTGTCGCTTGAGGACTGAAGCCCCGGACGAACCTTCCACATCGTCAATGACTTTCTTCCCGACTGAACGAACGAGCTGAACGAGAGATCGAACTACGTATCATAACCTTCATCATCATTATCGTCGTCATCGCATCTTCACGCTTTTCACACGTACTCGGTACACAACCCGATGAAAAAAAAAAAAAACGATTACACACTCGGCGCGCGCGCGTTTTATTCAGCATTGAGTTTCTCTCTTTCATTCTCTCTTTTGCTTTTTTTTCTCTTTAGTATTTTTTTTTCCGTTTGTTTATTATTCTCATTTATTAGCGCAAACGACATTAGACTGCTGGGCAGAGCAAGCCGCGCGTACACGATGGTACGACATTTTTTCTTGTTGCTCCTTTTTTTTCATCCGTTACACACTTTATTTAGTTGAAATTTTACAAATTGGGACCTTATAGTGTTGTTTGTTTTCATAGTTTATTCGAGGAACCATCGATATAAATATTTATTCAGCAAAAAACTCGTGCCAATCGGATTATTCAACGGGCGATAATAAATTATAATCGACGCCATATAATTATCTCTCCTCAGCAATAGCCATTTGCCTTTTTACTCGATTCGTTTTTGAGGTATCGCCATCACAAAACGACTTTATTTAGAGCCCTTTCGAAATTTTGTATAAACATTCTTGGCACTAAAACTCACAGTTTTCTTCGATGAAGCAAAATTTTCTGACGTTTAGAATTTGAGATATTTAATTTGCAATTTTTCATTTTCCCCAAAACGCGTGGAAATTCGAGTCACGTTTCGTTAAAAAGTTGTAAAAATCGAGTTGAAGAGAAAATGAATTTAGGATTTTTTTTGCAGATAGCCAGAAAGGCTATGAGCCGAAATTTTTTAAGAAAAATCCTAAACACGTTTTTTTGCAACTCATAAACGCAACGTGTCGAATTTACACGCGTTTGGATAGGAAAAGTTAAAAATTCAGGAAATTTGTCTTCATAGGACAAAATTGTTAGTTTTGGTGTCAAGAATATACAAAATTATTAAGGAATCCTAAGGAAAGTTATTTTGTGATGGTGATACGTGAACCCTCTCTCGTTAAGGAGCGAAAAATCAACAGACACGAGATTAAATATTGAATACAATGGAAGGTTGGCGCACGGTGAAACGGAGTCGATGTCAAATAACGAGAATCACGAATGAGACTAAAGCTTATTGTGGGTGTTGGAGGATCTGGAATTTCTTACTTTGGTGATTGACGCCGTGTGGGGCGATCAGTGAGAGAGGGATGACGTTTGAAACGATGGGAATTGCCGAAAAAAACTCAAATACGAGAATGAATGAGTGAAAAAGGACAAAAATGAGTAAAAAAAACGTGGGACTTTGTGATGAGCGATGTGGGAACGAGGGAGAGCCGGAGGAAAGACACTCAGGGCACATACAGACACACAGACATAGAGACTAGGCTACTACCGAACTATCTAAAAATCCTATCCTAATATGTCACATGCACACGGTATACATACACGCCCGAATTACGACATTAACATGATATGTATACGCATGTGCACACGTAGAGTTTTCGTCGTTATTATCATTTATTAGTTTAATCGCGTTGTTCCTTCTCTCGCACTTTCTCTCTTTCGTTTTTCTCTGCAATCTTTTTCTTTTCTTTTTGGTGGGTACGTGTGTATGAGTGTGTGAAAGTTAAACGTGTGTGTGTGTTGTGGTTTACAAGTGTATCGGATTTTTGTTAGTTTCTTTTGTTTTCATCTTCGTTTATTACTCAAGCTTATGCCCAAAAATCTACCAGAGGCACTTTGGGTTTATTAGTACCATTAAAAAATCGGCGTGTGCGGGGGAGTTACTTAGCACGCCCTGCTCGGAGCGTCGAACGATCAACGACGACGCGACGAAAACTAAAAGAAAAAGATAAAGAAAGAAAAAAAAATAAGACTCGCCGAAATTCGGGATTATCGTTTCTTTTTCTTCTTTTCTTTCCATTTGTTTCTTTTTTTTTTTCTACACTGCACATGTTTTCCTCGCATCCGTCTTTCCCCGGGCACTCTCGCTTTCTCACTTGCTCGCCCTTGCCGTTGACTTTTGCTCTGAAAAGCACAGACTCACGATGAGGCTTCGATCTCTCTCCCTCGCGTCCTTCCCTCATTTTGTCTCGATCTCTGCGTGGCTCTTGCCTTTCCTCCCCTCTTTACTCTCTTGGCCTTTCTCAACCCCGTTTTTTAGTCTTTCTTGTATTTTTCTTTGAAAATTTGCTTCCGCATTCCTCGCTTCTTTATTCTTTTATTTCTCCTAAACCTCTTCGCGCATTTTTCGTTATTTTTGAGCAATAAATACTTTCTCCACGAACAACTGCACATTGAATTGACGCACAGGACACCCAAAAAACGTTGCATTTTCGCAATCGCGCGCTCTATACTCATTCGCGCTTTACACACGGCACGATTTCGCACCTACAACCTCTTTCTTTCACACAATCAGTCCATTCGCTCTCGCTCTTTCTCGCACTCTCACTCTCGCTCTCATCAGTCCACACTAATATGGCTACATCCACAGATTAATATTACGTTAATTAATGATTATCAATTCATATCAATTCAATATCAATGTATTACAATCAGACAATACTCAACAGTGATTTTTTTGTTTTTTCTTTTTTATCATTATTCATATATATTACACTAATTAAGAGTGACAACAACATGACGACGGAGGCGTTGAAGCATTTTATGAGGACAAGTGGCACAAGGTGGTTTTCGTAGGTAGGAATAGGATCAAGTTAGCACATTCACGCACTCGAAAACGATGAAAAATGATAGAAAAACTTAAAAAACGCATACATTCAAAAAAACATGCACGCACGGACACGAAAATCGGAAGGAGAACGAGGAAAATCCTTGTGGAGATTTCAGCATCGTCCTCGTCCGAAAAGAGAGATCGTTTGCGGGTTTTTCAAAGGAATGGAGCTTCGATGATGACAACGAGACGATTACGATGTTATTATTCGATTGGGGGACGCTTCGATTTGAGGACGAATATGGCAGTTTCGTTTTTTTCTCTTTTCCCCCGCAGCGAGGGTTAAAGATCACTTGAGAGCGGAGGAGCTGGGCTGGGCGGAGAGGGCGGGGCATATGTGAATGAGGAAGCACGCACACTCAACACAACCGTCACATCGAGAGCTGGCCCCGTGGGGGCGCGTGGCCTTAGTCCATATTAATGAATAATACTTAAAAACTATTACACCGTTTTCTTCATCTTCTCGGTTTTAACGTCGCAAAATTACTTTATCGAGGATTCTTTGATTATTTCGTCAATTTTATCAACATTCTTGTCACTAAAACTGTCAAATTTGCTGACGTCAAGAATTTGCGATATTTAAATTCCAATTTTTCACTTTTCTCATCCAAACGCGTGGAAAATTCAAGTCGCGTTTCGTTTATGAGTTGCAAATAAATGTGTTCACGATTTTTCTTTAAAAAATTTCGACTCATAGCCTTTCTGGCAATCTGCAAAAAAAATCCTCAATCCATTTTTTTTCGAACTCGATTTTTGCAACTTTTAAACAAAACTTGCCCCGAATTTCCACGCGTTTTGGGGAAACTGAAAAATTGCAAATTAAATATTTCAAATTCTAAACGTAAGAAAATTTTTCTTCATAGCAGAAAACTTTTAGTCTTGGTGTCAAGAACGTTTATAAAAAATTTCGAAAAAAGCCTAAACAAAGTCGTTTTGTGATCGTAAAACCTGAATCTCTCACTCGCGACCCCGCAAATTACACCCGCGACTTGGTTCTTCGTTTTTGTTCGTTTTGAATGTGTGTCCGTGTACGAGTCTGTGGCTCATGATGTTCGTTTTTGTTTTTGTTCAATTATTCGTCTCGGAGGCTCGTGTGCGTCTATACATTCTCAACTTTTACGTTTTTTTCGTTTAACTTTTATATCTATACATATATACGCGTTTGTTGAATGTTTTTTCGTGTATATATATGTATCGATATATGTTTTATTTATAACGCGACGATATACGTACGGAAGGGCATACACACATAATATATACATACACATGCGTCGCGTCGGTCTTATAAGTGTATATATGTACACATATACATACGACATACCATTCATGTATAATAATAATATGCTCATATCAATAATTTCATAATAAACGTAATCCCTCACTGTTCGCGATGCTTTGAGACACTTCAAGGGCATTTTAATGATTTTTGCATGATTTTTAAATCGATTACGATTTTTCGTGTTGCCCTGTACCCCGTTCCCACCACGAGATTCACAATTTCGCGTTACAATTCCTTGGAATCGTTTGCTCAACGCTCGCGCGCTTCGTGTTCGTTTTCCTCTCGATTTTTGTTTCTTTCTCTCCGGCTCACTCATTTACAAATATCTCGTCGATCAAGCGCGCTTCGGCTTTTTCTCACTCACACGCACACACTTTCACTCTTTTGTTGCTTTTTTATCGTTTTCAGGCGTTTCTGTGCCTCTCGTTCGTGTGTAATTTGCGTGGCTGCTGCTTTTGTTATTATTTTTTGTTCTGGTTTTTAGTCCGCTCCGAAATCGTCCCTTGTCGCTACCGATGACGGGAGCGATTGTTTCGCAAGGGCTCCGATCGCCCTCGTGACGTTTTTTTTTCGTTCGTGAGCTTATTACAATAATACATATAATCCTAATACAATATCATTATTTTGGTATCTTATGTACAGTGTGTTATTCAGTAGGTGCGATGAATTACAGTTACTTAATATGTTTTCGTCACACTCTCGCAAGCCAGCGGCCTTTTCAGAAGACTTTGTCGAATCGTATTGTGTACGTAGTTTATAAACACAGCTATCCATTTATTTCGCGCTTGGAATAAACCGCCACGTCGACATCGTCATCGTCGCAATATTCTGACGCAGCTTTTACCTTCGTTTTATCGAAATTCTCCTCCATTTTTTATCCTCCGAATGGAATTTGCGGGAGGAAATAAAAAACGGCGTCTCGATTGGCTTGACTCGACGATGACAACGCGAACAATTGGCCGCAGCTCCAACGCTCACGAGCGATGATCGCGCGCGATTTTAGGCCAGTAACGATTGGCAATTTATTTGATAATACCTAGTGTGTCGCCACTCAGCAGGGCCACTCGTTGCGCATCGGTTTATTCGGATGCGTTGTCGGTATGACAGGGCATCAGGGATTAGCGTCCGCTGCCATTATGTTGTGCACTTGCTCGAGCTTGTACGCCAGCCTCTGCTTCTGCGAAAATTCGTCCTCCTCCAGCGTCACTATCAACTGTTCGTTGTACTTTCCTGCGTACGTGTAAAGCTCGTACAGGGCACAATTCGTATTGAACTCGGCCGTGTGTTGCTGCAATGAGAGACGCGTCGAAACATTTTCATTAAACGTGTGTCAATTTTTATGAAAATTCATCACAACTAAAAAAAAAAATTGAGATTCCATGTTTTTTTTTCGAAATTTTTTTTTTTAAACGTTAAAAAATCAAACAAATGCAATGGCAAGACAATTTTTCAATTTTTGAGTCCAGATTTCTTTTAGATTTTTCTCCGGAGCTCATTTGGGTCTTTTCGACCCAAGCGACAACTTTTTTTTTGAAAATTTTGTTTTTTCAAACGTTTTATTTCGAAATAAAACGAATGAAACGACTTGACAACTTTGGAACTTGGAAATAGAATCGATGGAGAGTATTCCAGAATTTTTTCAGATTTTTTTCTCTCCAAATACGTGAGATTTATGTGACAGGACGAAAAAAACCCACAAGATTCGGGACGCCTTAAAAAATCGCAGGATTCGCAAAGGGTTGATTAAATCTAAGACTGGGAACTCGATGGGCACACGCGGGTTGCGAGGAATTTGATAAAAATTCAGATGAACAAGTTTTAATTGAGTAAACTCACTCTCGACTCTTCGGCGAGCATCGCGTTCATATCTTGGTCAGAAATGGCAGGCATGATTTTGATGTCCGAGTAATAACGCTCCACCCACTCTTTGTACACTGGAATGTCCTTCGCGTAGAGCAATTTCGAGCTCGGCGAGTCTTTACCTGCAAAGAGCACAATAAAATGTTTATTTTTTGGCAATTTCATTGGCGTTTGGATTTTGATGAGAATCTGAGGAATGCGCGAAGGTTGAGGTTTTGGCGAGGACTTACCTAGTCTATGATCCGACGTGGAGCAACTGTCCATGAAGGTTTGTGCGACAACCGATAGACAAGAGTCGACGATATTGGATTTGTGAATGTCGAAAACAAAGTTTGGATTTTTGATAAGATTGACCCAAAACCTTAGAGGTAGAGAATTGCTTTTCCACGTGTGTACGACCTCGGGATCAGAAATGCCGTGATGCAAAGCTTGATCGTCGAGAAAATCGAACATGTATTTAATGGCGAGTGGAAGGGCGGAGCCTCGATGCGCCGTGCTGAATATCGTCTCGAAAAGATCGTCGACGAATTTTTGAAGTGTACCCTTGGTGGCGAGTAACCTAGTGAGATAAATTTCTGAGACCATTTTGTTGCATCTTTCTCCTTCTTTTTGAGCGTCGGTGTCGTGATGTTTAACGAGATGCCAGCATTTGAGGCCACCGTCGTGATCGTGATTCAAGGGCGAAGTAGCACGGGATAGGGGTGGGCTGGCTGAGCTGAATTTGCTCAAATTAAGGGTCTCGTATTTGTGAGACTTGTCAGTCTTCTCCGATAATATCGAGAGATTGTATATGGAGGATTGCTTAGAGACTAGATTGAGGGAAGCTCCTTCCGGTACTCTGTAATGATTGAGGGTATTTCTCTTTTTCCATTCGCCCTCGGACTTGGTAGTAGAATCGTCGTCATAGAGTATGAGACGTCCCGAAGTTCCTGTGCGCCATTCTGCCGGTGTAAAGAGAAGGGAAAAACATTAATTAGTCTCGGTAATTGGGGCTTTTAATTGCAACTTCGTGTATTCCGAGTTTAAGGCTGAAATTTTCTTACCGAGATCGAGATCGTCCTTTCGTGGCCTCTGACTGTATGGTGTCGCACGATAAATCGTGTCGAGTGCCTTTTCTTTAACCTGCGATATCGTGTCGCAATCGAGCACCTTCACTGGCACGTTCTCCGTGTTTGGATCCAATCCACTCACGAATACAGTCTGTTGCGAGATCGAGACGTAAGCGGTCTGCATGAAACCCCACAAAATAATCATTAAACAACGATTCGTTCATCATTTTTTATCCCAAATGATAACAACGTCGAGGAGAAATAATTTCGCTGCTTACCAAGGGCTTGAAATCGATCGATTGTCTTATGAGCTTTTCCTCGGAGAGCGAGTATCTTGCTTCCGACGTTATCGCATCGACCGGGCCTTTATCGACTTGCTGTTTCATCGCCCGGAACAACATGTAGAGCGGCTCACCGGCACACTCGCGCATAAATTTGTACAATAGGAAGGTGAACCAAGCCGAGAGCATTTTCTCCGCGACACTCTCAGTTCTGAAAGACAAACACAAGATAAGCGCCTTCGTACCAAATTCCAATCATGTCCTACGGAGTTTCATTGTTTTAGAGAGTCTGTTAGTTCAACCTCGGCGGATCTCGTGTCAGGCAAAATAAACAACAGACCAAGAGCATCAAAGGGATATCGCGAGCAGTTTACGACGAAAAATAAACGATTTGTTTCAATTTTTTTGCAATATTCATCCCGAGACCTTAAAGTACAAGTGTCGAAGAGTGTTTGAGAATTTTATCAGATTTTTCCAACGCTAATTACGTGTTCTAACGTGGCTCGAGGCTTGAGCGACCCCCTAAACACTAATTTAAAGTTCGCATCATTGAAACGCAACGAAAACTTACTATTTTTTAAAACAGAGCCACAAATTTTCATACAGTATTCATTAAAAATGGTGAAGCAGACTTTTTTGCCATTCAAAAATCAAATTTACTAAAAAAATTGAAAAAACTGCGTTAATTATCAAAATAATTAATAAAAAATGATTTTTCCTGTGTTTTTCATTGATTCAAACTTCAAAGGAGGAAAACTGGTTATTTTTTTTAAGCAGAGCGCGAATTTTTCTTGAAGTATTCGTTAAAATTTGTGGAGCAGACTTTTATGCCATTTAAAAGTCGAATTAACTAAAAAAAAAGGGGAAAAATTGCATTAATTATGAAAAAAATTAATAAAAAATGATTTTTTCTGTGTTTTTCATCGATTCAAACTTCAAAGGAGGGAAACTCGTTATTTTTGTGAAGCAGAGCACGAATTTTTCATGAAGTATTCGTTAAAATTTGTAGAGCAGACTTTTTTGCCATTCAAAAATCGAATTTACTAAAGGAAAATTGGAAAAAGTGGATTAATTATGAAAATAATTGATGAAATATGTTTTTCGTTGTATTTCTACGAGGGAAACTTCAGTTTCATTCCCTGAACACTCGAGGGACCGTAGAAAGGGATACTGCAAAGGGGCTAAATATTATTTTTTTGTACTAACCGTCTGAGCAACAGCTTAGGATGACTTTTGCCTTCCATGCATTTCTCTATGAGTTCAGCGAGAAGAGTTTTAAGAATATCGGTGCAATATTCCATTTTGCTCTGAAGGGCGACCATGATGAGGCTTGCGACATTGACACGATCTCTCATGGAGAAGTATCGGTTGCTTTCGAGAGTTCTAACGAAAAGGAGAAGGAAAGTTTTGTTCATGATGAGTTGGCCGAAGAGTCTGAGTCCCTTTTCCTTGCGTTTTAATTCGGGCCTTTCCCATTGGAGAACGATGTGGTTTTCGACGTTGGGGAAGAGAATTTTCATGGCGTAGGTTCGATAATCGAGGAAGGGAATTCCGGCGCTAGTGACGTCGCCGGTCAAGTCGGTCATTTCGGTTTGAAGCTCGGCAAACGCCTCTTTGCACTCGGCGGCGACTCGGAGCTC
This sequence comes from Diadegma fenestrale, assembly GCA_037043255.1. Taxonomy (NCBI): domain Eukaryota; kingdom Metazoa; phylum Arthropoda; class Insecta; order Hymenoptera; family Ichneumonidae; genus Diadegma; species Diadegma fenestrale. The sequence continues at coordinate 4,190,374 of CM073312.1, forward strand.
GAGAATGTCCATTTGGTCCTGCATATTTTTGAGCACTCTGTTGCTCTCGGTGGATTTGCGACGATAGGCGATGAGGAAGGCGATGAAAACGAAAAACAGAATAATAATCGCGGCGATAACGCCGATTAGCGCGGGTTTCGAGAGCGGCCCGTTCAGGCCCGGCGGCAGTGCGTAGCTGAGTTTTCCTATTTTGAATCGAAGCGTGCGACCCACGATGACGATCACTTCGGGCAATTCTTGTTTGTCCGGTAAACCGTCGGCGTTGAGAGCCGGCGGCTGTGAAGACGGTGGACGACAGGTCAACTGTTGTCTGGACAATGACGTAACGTTGCAAAAGGAGTTGCCAATCTCGACGATGACGTCAAGCTCCTGACAAGCCAGGTCCAAATACTGTCCGTTGATGGTGAGATAATCGCTTTTGTAATATTTAACTTCCTCGTCGAAAACGTCGTAAATTGGGTTCGGATAAAGGAGAAATTTGTTGAATCCGTTTTGGGAAAGATTCTGTACTCCGGTGACGTTGTCCATGCGGAAACCGTACTCGAGGGACAACGGAGTCTCGGCGTCGAGCTGTTCGTGCTCCGGAACTTCGATCGTTGGCGATTGGCAATCCATGCTCGTATGGCTGAGCACGTCGCAGCGCGAGATAAACATTTTCTCGTCGTAATAAACGTACATTTGTGGGTCTTGTATGTATCCGAGATTTTTACCGGTGACGGAAATCTTGATGCCTCCGGCTGGTATGCCTTTGGGAACTTTCATTTGTCGGGCAACTCCGCTCTCGACACTGTCGATGGTGGGATCGTCGACGTACTCGAAAATTCCGTTGTAACTGCGTTTTCCACCGTCGAAAGTCATGACGAGCTTGCCCATGCGTTTCGCGTCGCTCGCGCTGGTCATGCAAAGCGTCTCGTTGAATTCAGCGCTGATTATCGAGCAGGGTAATTCGTCGATGTAAACTCTTATTTCACTTCCGGCGTTCATGTATTTTCCTGTTATCTTGATTACGGTGCCGCCGCTCATCGGACCGTGCTTTGGCGATATCGAGGTGATTTCGGGATTAACGAATTCGAAATTCTGCGCTGATTGGCCACGGAAATCCTCGATCTTTACGATCACCGGACCCTGACGCAATTGCTTCTCTCCTGGACCGTCCACTCGACAAATAATCTGCTTTGTTCGCACGTACAACTCCTTGTAAGGCTGACAAGCCACTCCTGCCACCGTGACTCCTCCGTAGATATCAGCGTACGTTTTTCCAAGATTTATTCCTCGTATCGTCACCGTCGTGTTACCCTCCCAAGGTCCCATCATTGGCTCGAACGAGTGGATCTCCGGATTGGGGCACGTCATGTTTCTGTTCAACCAGGAACCGGCACCGCGAAGGCACTGACCCTTGACCTCGCAACGCTCCGAACTCTGGCACCAACCGCAATCGTATTTAGCCGGTATCGCCAAACACATTCCACAATTTTCCGCCATGTCTCTACATCGATATATCACAACGTGAATGTTGTCCGGATTGTCCAGAGGCTTCGAGCCACCCCATATCACCGCAAATGGCACCGTTATGTTCGGCGTTCTCGAGGTGTACGAGAACTCCGTTTCCTCGCAATATATCGTGTCACCCAACAACTTTGCGTTCACGCTCGTAACACGACCCTCGATGTTGAACTGACACACGAATCTCGTTTGTATGATGAATTGCTGCAATAAGAACAAGAAATGACGCTTTAGAAAATCCGTATTTGCACTACGCAAATCTACACGATCCCTTCTATCATTATTCCTTCGTATTTATTCATTATTAACTCTCGAATGCTAACGATGCCTCTCATTCGTGTCGGGGCTGACGTGAAAAATGCCCATTTCCATATTTTCCATGAAATTGTCATTGAAAATTTGTTTTTTCGTGTGGAAAAAATTATTATCGTTTAGTCAAAGGTTCACAGAAGGCCCATGAATTTTTTCAAATGTTTGAAAACAGTGAAATAAAAAATTGTTTAAAATCGAATGGAAAAATGGAAAAATAAATAAAAATTTCTCCATCATTTGCATGAAATTGTTATTGAAAATTCGTTTTTTCGTGTGGGAAAAATTATTATCGTTTAGTCAAAGGTTCAAAGAAGGCCCATGAATTTTTTCAGATTTTCTCAAATGTTTGAAAATGGTGAAATAAAAAATTGTTCAAAATTGAATGGAAAAATGGAAAAAAAAATAAAAATTTCTCCATCATTTGCGTGAAATTGTTGTTGAAAATTGGTTTTTTCGTATGGGAAAAATTATTATCGTTTAGTCAAGGGTTCAAAGAAGGTTCATGAATTTTTTCAAATGATTTAAGCTTGTGGAATAAAAAATGGAAAAATCGTTGAAAATTGAAGGTAAAAATGAGTCCAGGAAGTGGAGAAATTTGATGAATTCTGGGTAAGTGAGTTGCAGTTGGAGTGAATACATTGGAGCATCGTTAAATCGATTATTTCGAGAACAACTCGTCGACGGTCGTGAGATAGCTCTCAATTCGTATAATTAGCGTATCGAATTAGCCGCGAAATTTCAATCGACTCGAAGAACTGTAGAGAGAAGAAGAATAAGAAGGAAAAGAATAATGGAGCTTCGACGGGAATCAAGAGGATCGTGTAGCACTCGAGACCGAGAAAATGGCGTACGAATGAACGATCGAGAGGAAGTAATTGTTCACTCGTGTTTCACAATACTCACCCCTATTATGTGCACTTTGACTCTTATGATCTTCTTGATGCCGGAAGACACGAGGATCTCTTGTGAATCAGTTGCATTGATCGTCGGACAAAATGCAGGCCCGCTTCGGTAACTCGGACCAGTTCTCTGTTGGAATAAATTTACCAATTCCATTACATTATTCGTGCTCCATTCATTTTCCATTTAAATAACGATTCCTCCGAATTTTCATCGAGAAACTCAAGCCTTTAATTTTTCATCATTTCCATTTAATTTATTTCTTCATATAACATATAAGAAATTGTGCTTCTCAATTTTTTGCATTATTCGGCAGTTTTTTGACATTTCGATGATCATTTCTCCGAAAATTCATTAAAAAACTTTGCATTCAATTTATAATCATTTTTATCAAATTAATTTCTCTCTATAAAATAAAATAAATCGTATTTCTCATTTTTTTTGATTATCTGGCAGTTTTTTTTGACATTTTCACGATTATTTCTCCAAAAATTCGTTGAAAAATTCTGCATTCAGTTTCTAATTATTTTTATCAAATCCATTTCTCTGTATAAAATCAAAAAAATTGTGTTTCTCAATTTTTTGCATTATCCGGCAGTTTTTTGACATTTTGATGATTATTTCTCCAAAAATTCATTAAAAAACTCTGAATTTAATTAAAAATTATTTTTATCAAATTGATTTCTCTGTATAAAATAAAATAAATCGTATTTCTCATTTTTTTGGAGTATCTGGCAGTTTTTTTGACATTTTTACGATTATTTCTCGAAAAATTCATTAAAAACTTTGGATTCAGTTTCTAATTATTTTTATCAAATTCATTTCTCTGTATAAAATTGAAAAAAATTGTTTTTCTCAATTTTTCGCATCATCCGGTACAACGGAGTAGAAAAAAGTGGGAAATTTTGATTGGGAAATACTCACAGCGACGCCGGTGACGAGAATATCGTTGCGGCAATTTTCGGCAGTGTCATGTGTGCATCGGTGTCCATCGACGCACCAGTCGCAGGGGAAGCTCGAGGAGACGCACTGTGTGCACGAGGTGTAAGTGTTGCAGTCGAAGAAAGTGAAATTGGTGGCAACGAGATCAGGTCCATTGGTCATTCTGACGGACAATTTGGCTGTGAAATGATGTTGGGTGGCGGGAATCGGTGGCAACAAATCGGTTCTGGGCGTAGTGCAATTAACGCCGAAAGATTTTCTGGTTGCATTGGTAATGAGAGTTTTGTCGAGTGCGGAAAAAGCGCAGAGAAATTGTCCTTTAAGAGTTGGCAAGTTATCGATCGCGAGCTCGAGAGTTCGGGCTGTTGTGCGTTGCAATTGGAAAGGCGAAACGTTTGTAATGGTTGTGCATCTTCCACTTTTGTACGATATCCAATAAAGCGGATCCTTGGCAGCATCCTGACAATCACTTCGTAGATTGCACTTGTTTTCGAGGGAACACCAACCGCAGTAAGGATCCTTGGCGCCTAAGCAATCCAGACAAGTCTTGTATACCGAGCATTCCTGAACTTTGACCTTCGATACCCTCTTCTTCGTAAGAACGTAAAGATGCATCAGTTGCGAGTCGAATAACAGATCTGGGTTTACCGCCGAGTCCGGGTCGATTACCAGGTCACCGTACTCAACCGCCAATATTGAACTCTCGACAACGACCTGCAAACAAAAAACGTACAACTTTTTTTATATCCCAGCTAAAACCAGGCGATACACGTATTAGAAAAAAACGTATAAACGTGACGTGGGACTGAATCGATGAAGTAAAAACCAATCATTTTTTGAGGTTTAAGATTAAAACGACTTTATATACGATTATTTCAAAATTTTGTGCATTTACACAAAAGTTTTCTCCTATATAACGGAAAATTTTCCGACGTTCAGAATTTGAGATGTTTTATTTGCAATTTTTTATTTTCCACATCGAAACGCGTGTAAATTAAGTCACATTTCGTTAAAAAGTTGCAAAAATCGAGTTGCAAAGAAAATTGTATTCAGGATTTTTTTTGCAAATAGCCAGAAAATCTGAGTCGAAATTTTCAAGAAAAATCGACACGAATTTACACGCGTTGAGATGGAAAACGTTAAAAATTGGAAATTCTCAAATTCTTGACGTCAGAAAATTCTTTTTCATAGGAGAAAATTGTTAGTTTTGGAGTCGAGAATGTTCAAACTTATTAAGGAATTCTGAATAAGGAAAAATACTTTTTGACTTAAATTTTGGTTCAATTTCAAGAACCATGACAATTTTCGTGTCGATTTTGGGTTTGGATCCTAAAAAAAAATGGTTTTATCGTGCTGACCAAATATCGAATAAGAAACTCGAGCTTTGCTCAAGAAAAACTCTAATTTCGTTGCATTTCAACGAAGCAAACTTCGAGATCGTCTGAAAGATAAAAAATAGAAAATATCTGTGGGAGTAAATGAATGCGAGGCGTAAAGAAGAAGAAGAAACGATGTAACACCAAATAGAGGTGCGCGGGAAGTAGCTGCAGGAGGTATAAAGAGAGAGAGAGAGAGAGAGATGGAAAATGGTATGTGCGCAAGATTTGTTGTAATTGCGTGTCCCGCAGCCTGGATGCGGACGCGGTCAAAAAGGCATTTTCCATCTAGCCTTCATTTACAATCCGTTTCTTCTCGATTTCTCTTTCGCGCGTATGAGCCGAAGGTACAGCAGAAAGAAAGAGAGGGATGGATCAAGTTGGGAGAACCGCAAAACTGCGGTTAACAGCTCTTCCGTTAGCTCACCTCGCCCTTGCTCTCCCGCTCTCGTCGAACACGGTCAAAGGATCATCCTCGACCGCAGATTTATCTTTGCTATACTATTATCAGCGGGCATAGGGCTCGTGATCCTAGCTCTCGGTCCACCCTGCCTTCGTTGGCTTCGAAAGATACGAGCCTATATGCTCAAACGGGCGAGGGAGTGCCTAGTCCTCTCTCTTTTTCTGCTCCTCACCTTCTCTCTCTCCAATTTTTCTTCTCTTTCTCCCTTTTTCTCGTGTGAAAGCTGCAACAGGTACTTCTTCGACGTCACGGAAGTATCTCTTCTCGTGATCGCCTCCCTTGCATCTCCAGCTCGCTCCTTTCCGCGCTTTTTTTCCTTTTTTCTCCACGACCCTCCACCCGCGCGAGTTCGAAACGATTAGGAGATGAGATACGACAAGACAAGAAAAAGGGAAGAAGATTAACTCCACACGTCCAAATAATGCATTCCCTGTTTTTTCGGTCTTGTTGCGAAGGAACGCGGAAGCGTGCGCAATGTTAATCCGTGCGAGGATCATCGAGGATTTTCTGCAGTTTCTGGAGCAAAAATTGACGCTGGGACACCAGCGGATCGGCTCGAACGAAAATTTCGCTGCGAAATATCGCTCGAGCACGAGCCTCGAAGCAACGAACAAAGGAAATGAAGGAATGAGAGAAACTGCCGAGACGAATTAAGCGTGTGAGAGATGAAAGATCGTCAAATAAGACACACGTTGCTTAATCTTGGTAACGGAATCCATTGCAGTCATTGGCAATCGCAAACAAAGGCGAGGTTTTCTCGTCATGCTCGTCGTTTCGTTCGGACCGAGGGGAGAGTTCGATACAGACGGCGAGGGTAATAAAATAAATGTTGCAATCCGGGGCCGCGTTTATCTCCTGACACTGAAAAGCAAATCATCTTTGGAAAAATCTCAAAAATGTTGTCACTGGAGCAAAAAATATTCCATAAAGTCTCTTCGAAAAGCAAATTTGTCATTCCAATCGTAAATTTTGCTGACAGTTCCGTTTGAACCGCAAAAAACAGTCGCAATTACGAAAATTTCCAAATTATCCAAAAATATTTAGTTTTTTTTACAAAATTCAATTTTCAGCTCTTCGCGATCCAATTAATTATCAACTTTGCGATCAGGAGTTGAAAACTACGAGAAAATTTGACAGTTGTCTCGAACGATCTCGACGTTGAGATTCTGCGACGACAAAACCGAAAGGAGAAGCTGAAAAAAGCGATTTTATTGTGGAGAAAAAAACAACGTCTCGATTTTGTTGCGGAAAGAATACGAGAAGAAGAAGCAATTACTTGAGCAAGCTCGCAAATGTATACGCGGAGGTATATACAGACATATGTACTTTGGAGAAATCTTCATCTTTTAACCAAGACCAAAGCGGTATATATATAGATGTATTAACATAAAGTATGTATAGTAATAGAGAGAGAGAGGGAGAAAGAATGAAGGAAATAAAATAATGGAGACGTGGTATGTACCGAGGAATCGATTTACAATTCGCAAAGACTGCATCAGCACGAGAGGATTTTATTTTCATTTATTTATTCAGTTGTTGGTTTTTATTTATTTTTCTCGACTATCGCGAGAGGGAGAGGGAGAATAATTGAAAAAGAAAGAATCTGAGGATTGTATTCGGTGTGTTTTATTGAGACAAAGTGGGCACATAAATGAGAGAGCAAATCGCGCACTAATGGTCCACTATTTTGTGTGTTTTTTTTTATCTCGTTCGCGTTCGTTTCCTCTCACGAGTTTTTCTATCTCTTTATACGCTGCTCCGATGACTCATCCAGGAAATGAGATAATAGTTGTATCTGGGCTATGGCATATTCTCGTTGAAATGATAATGCTCGCGATATGTCCAAAGACGTATATATCCGATGTCACATCTCCATTGTAATTCAATATACGAGAACATCGATATTATACTGTACACTCGCGTGTCTAAATATTACGATGCATGTATCATTCACGAGTTCTGTATGGGAAACTCTTGAATAAATAGGCATCTCCCGACTCGAAAATGTCGTTCAATTATTCAAATGTTTATCAAATTCGATGATTACAAGGATGTTGAGTCCCCGATCGCGTAAATGATAAGAAAATTCTGAAAATTTGGTACGTTTTTGTGTTAAGTATTCAAGAGATCGTGTGACAAATTTCACGACGATTAAGAACCTCGTTATTGAACGATTAACATTAATAAATTGAATGTAGCCAAATTTAGTCTCATGGAAACTGGTACAACTTTGCGATAAATTTTTTTTTTCAACTCTCAATTTTTAAATATCTACAGTTTACTAAAAGCAACGGAAACGAAATGGAGTTTATTGATAAATATTTTTTGTAGTTGTTTAAAAAATTATTCTTAAGAAAGTGTTAATTTTTTAATAACGAGCTTTCCAATCGTTGGGAAATTTTGACACAACCTCTTGAATACTTCATACAAAAACATACTAAATTTTCAGAATTTTCTCATCATTTTTTATTTTAATTTTCAAGGCAATTAAATTAATGATGATTGAATTATTAATATTTGGCATGTTTTTACATTAAGTATTCGCGAGATCGTGTGCAAATTTCTCGAGCATTGGGACGCTATTTATTGAACAATTGAAATAAACAGATTAAATGGGTGCTCAAAAGGTGATTGAAAAAAAAAAAGATTCGATGCTGCAAATATTTAATTGGCTCGTGTCACTTTTTTGCATGGTTTTTAGTCTCGATTCGCGATCTTGTGGACTTTGGTGTACAGACTTGTTCACTGACATGGAATATATGGTGGAAAAAAGGTATTAACGTGCACGTCAGTGCGCTGCAGTGGGAGTTTGCGAACAAGACAAAAAATAAAGGATCATGAGTTCGCTCACGAGCGCGGTCAGAGAGCGAGAAGTCTCTTCCCCTCTCCATCTCTCTTTCTGTATTTTCTTTGGACGGTCTTGGCTCGTGGGGCGAGCGCGGGAGAGACCGCGGGAAAATATGGGTCGAGGGTGGAAGGAGGCGCGTGACGCGGTACTTTGGTGGTTGTTTCTCTCGCGAGAGTTCCATCCTATGGAATGCGGTGTGCCTTTTCGATTGGAGAGTTCACAGTCTCCGGGGCGTTCGCTGGGTTTCTCATCCTTAACCAACGCTCCATCATATACATGTATGGATTTAAATGGATATATTTTATACCATATACGGAGCTCGTCTTTGAACCCGACGACAGCCATTATGTAGTCTTCCTAAGGAACGTATGAGGGGGATAAAAAGTTCGTGAGTCCACAGCTTGGCGAACAGGGTAAAGATTTCAAATTTCAAAAAAACCTGCACTTTTGAATGACACCGAAGTTTGCATCGTTGGGATCCAACGAGAAATCTGATTTTATTCATAATTAATGCATTTTTTCTAATTTTTTTTAGCTAAATTTGTTTTTTGAATGACAAAAACGATTGAGCCACGATTTTTGACAAGTACTAAATGTAAATTTTGCCTTCTCCTTTAAAAATCAATCAGTTTTCGTTGCATTTTAACAATGCCAACTTCAACATGATAAAAAATGACCAAATTCAAAAATGTTCCGCGTGGGAAAAAAGTTTTTCGGTGAAAAAAAAAACAGTGTCCTCGTCGATTGTTGGGAAGAGAGAATTGGGAGTAAAAAACGAAATTCCGGAGGATAAAATCGTAGTCTGATCTGTTATGCAGTCAATGGACTTTTCTACTGTCCGTTATTTCTTCTGCCGAGTCTTCTTCTCAGCAAAAGATATCGCCGAGGCTCTCGCGATCTCGTGCGAAAGGTCAAGATCTCGAACAAAGAGATGTTCCTCTCCCGCTGGACCGTCTCTGCAGAGAGTCGCGTTTTTTTTTCTCCCGTACTCTCTCTGGCGAATGCGAGCGATTTCTTTCTTTCGAACAACGCTCGTTGTTCTTTCTTCCTCCTTCTCTCTCGCTGCCCTCGCGTTGCTGCTTGGTTTGATAATAAAATGCTGCAAAAAGCTACAACCGAGCGTTTTATCGCGTTCATTTTCTCTTCGCTCTATCTCCATTTTTATTATTTCAATCGTCTTTTTTTCGACGCTTTCTCGATTTTCGAAGCAAACCCCTCAAGCTGAGCGTAAAACGGAAGCTCGGCGGAGTAATTTTTATTCAAACACTCGTGCGAACGTACAAGCTGGTCCAAACACGAATATTGCACACTCTGAATAGACCGTTTTTGGTTTTGAATGAAAATAATCGCTCAATAAACATGTAAACGTTATTCAACGACCCATGAAAAAAAAAACAAGAAAAAACAAATCGCAAAAGTTTAAAATTGGAAATAAAATATCTCGAATTCTCAACGTCAGAAAATTCTTCTTCATACGAGAAAAATGTGGATCTCGGGGTCAAGAATTTTCATACAAAATTATTGAAAAATCCTGAATAAAGTAATTTTTCCATTCGCTGGTTGTTCAATATGAAAAGCCATGACAATGTTCGCACCAATTTTGAGTTTGGATCCCCAAAAAATATCGTTTTATTGTCCTGACAAAATATTTGATAAAAATCGAAATCTGCCTCGAGAAAAAACTGCATTTGGTTGCATTCCAACGATGCAAACTTCAACATCGTGTAGAGATAACTGTCGAGTCTATTGTTTGGTGTGTTGACGTTTGGTCATTGATTGGCTTATTGGAGCAGAAAAATGGGTTATCCAATTATATGTTCCATTGCGTGAGTTAAATCAGAAAAATTCGTCTTGTTTCTAAGCTTGAAAAAAAAGGGAGAAAGAAAACGCGCTAGTGGTTTTGTTCTGGGTCCAATTTGCTCCGATGCGGCCAATGAAATCCAATTTGCTAACTTTTCTCTTCTGGAAGAATAAACAAAGTGGATTCCCTGGGAGATTATCGTAATGGAAAGGAAAGAATAATGATATTGACTCATCCGATAAAACCAGACGAATATTAAAAAATTGGAAGCGCAAAAAAGCGAGTCAACTAATCTGACGTTTCGTGCATCGCACACGCGCAAAAAGATTTTTGTTGTTTTTCGTCTCGATAGACTTTCCAAGTATCCTGATGGGATTTCCGAGGGTTGCTCTCGCTGTTCTTCTTCTGTGATTGACAGGTGATTCGCAAAAACGTTAAATCATCTCGCGCAGGGATTCCGGAAGCTCTATCCGGCCAGGCCAATCGCATGCTCCATAATACATAAGCAAAGCATTTCCCTCAGCATTAATAAATACAAATATAGATCGTCTCAAAAGTATACGATGTTGGCATCGTTGAAATGCAACGAAAACTGATTATTTTCGGAATCAGAGGTCAAAATTTACATTCAGAATTTGTCAAAAATCGTGGCTCAACCTTTTTGCCATACGAAAACCAGATTTACCAAAAAAAAAATTGTCAAAAATGCATTAATTATCAAAATAATGAATAAAATTAGATTTTTCGTTGCATCATTCAAAATTGCATCAGGCTTTTTTTCTCAAAATAAAATAAAATCAAGTTTGCCATCGGAAAAAGTGAAAACGATTTTGAAAAAATGGAATCGTCGCCAAGGAGCGTAGAGAATCGTAAAAAACGATTTTTCCTGCAGCCAAGAGAAATTATTCGTGACTTTTCGATTGGTATAAGTTTTTGGGAAAGCCTGTACAAGGACGAGCAGAAAATCTCGTACGTATAGAATTTTGTGGCGCTCGATTTCGGGGCACTGACGTTCGCATGAGGGCTACGATCTCGAGGGTGTGCGGGAGGTTCGGGAGATGAACCTTCCAGTACTCTCTTTTCTGCATTCTGTCTGTTGCATAGCTGGGCGACTACTACTACTTTGGCTTGTACAAGGTACGAGCAGCTCGTCTGACTCTGTTCGATCTTCTATGAGGCAGGAGGATGCTCTGGTGATGGTGGTGGTGTGCTCCAGCGGTTTCTCTCTCGTCTCGGATGCCAGGAGACTGGCGGGTTTTTTACTCGCGTTGCATACATGGAATATGTATCGTCGCATATGTTTATAACGTACATTTATATTTGCACGGATAGAGCGGGAGGTACATAATGTAAAGATGCGGAAAAGCATGGAGAACGGACATATGCAGCGGCGGATGAAGGGCGAACACAGGTGGGTAGAGGCGTGTGTGTTAAAATTTATTTATGTATTATCGTTTTATATGGGCAAAGATTATGTATTGCTGCATATTATCCCTTGTGTATATTCGCTGTATATATGATAATAAAAGGACCGAGAAGCATAACCCACATAATTTGAGGAGGAAAGCGATGGATATTGCGCCCTTTTGCCACTGCATTATCGATTCCAGTGAATATGTGTGCACGCTCATCACTCTCTCGCTCGTGTATGGACATGCCGCGTTTATGTAATACACACATATTCACCTCGACGTACATGGAGGCCCCTACGGATATGCTTTGGATTGCGGTGAATCGTGAACGAGAAAATACTAGACGGGAAATCTCGACTCGATTACCTCGTGACACATCGATTTTACTCTGCAAGAGAAAGCCAAGAGAAAAAAAGGGCTAAAAGAAACCCTTCGGGAGACAAACTACGTACACTCCAATAGACCGTATTATTTCTGCCCAAGAAATAACAGTGTGAGTTAAAAAAACATACTCCACATACATGTTTTTAAAGCATGTTGAGTCCCCAATCGCAAATTATAGGACAATTCTCAAAATTTTGTATGTTTTTGTATAAAGTATTCAAGAGATCGTGTCAAAATTTCACGATGATTAAGAAGCTCGTTATTGAACAATTAACATTGATAAATTAAATGTAGTCAAATTTAGTCTCATGGAAACTGGTACAACTTTGCAATAAATTTTTTTTTTGACATCTCAATTTTTTAATATCTACAGTTTACTAAAAGCAACGGAAACGAAATGGAGTTTATTGATAAATATTTTTTGTAGTTGTTTCAAAAATTATTCTTAAGAAAATATTAATTCTTTAATAACGAACTTCCCAATCGTCGGGAAATTTTGACACGACCTCTTGAATACTTTATACAAAAACATACTAAATTTTCAAAATTTTCTCATCATTTTTTATTTCAATCCTCAAGGCAATTAAATTAATGATTATTGAATTATTAATATTTGGTATGTTTTTACATTAAGTATTCACGAAATCGTGAACAAATTTCTCGAGCATTGGGACGCTATTTATTGAACAATTGAAATAAACAGATTAGATGGGTACTCAAAAGGTGATTGAAAAAAAAAGATTCGATCCTGCAAATATTTAATTGGCTCGTGTCACTTTTTTGCATGGTTTTTAGTCTCGATTCGCGATATGGTGGAAAGAAAAGTAGTCACGAGGTCGTGTACAAATTCCACGACGATTAAGAAGCTATTTATTGAACAATTAACATTAACGAATTTCATATTTACTCAAAATTCTTTTAATTGTCGTATCATGTGCGGAATCTGAGCATGGAAAAGATTTGCGTGTGGAAATGTGACTGCGATACAATATTTTGGGACCTTTTCTTCTCGCAGAGTCTGATGTTTATTTATGGGATCAGAAGACAAGCAATTTAACGGGTTAATAGGAGCTCGCGACGAGTTCAAGAGGGAGAATAGAGGAGTTAATACAGTTAGCTTATTTATAGGCTGAAGAATTCCAATAATGCAATTCATTAAAGCCCGAACGAGGGGGCTTGACGTGCGGAAAACAAGGGTTCGATATCTCGTCACAATCACGACATTTCCTCTCCCGTGGCTTCCCCTCGAGCCTCGTTCATCGATCATTGCATCGATGTATTATATACAATAATGTATAGTATCCAACTTTATGTAGCGAAAAAGCGATTTTCACATTTTCAGGCTGAAAACGACGTAACCCCTTATCGAACTCCCGAACCATCGCTGCTCTCTCGTCCATTTAACAATTTTCGTTACAAAACGTGAGAATCATATTCCAAAATTTAAATTTGCTCAATTTTGAGCTTTTCCTGCACAAGATTTTATGGCGAAAAAGTTATTTTTCTCGCGCTGATTTCGTCCTTTGGAAAAAGTCGAAGAAACCAACGCGAATTGGATGAAATAAAATACAAAATTTTTTTGGCACGTTCGGCATCACGGAATTTGACGTTTCTCGTTGTCGACACCAAGTCCCGACGAGAGGACGCAGCAGCTGATGAAATAAATTGCTATTATCGGATGTCGAGTTATGAAATATCGTATTTATATCTATATGTTTGTAAATCTGAGGTATATCCACTCCCAAACTCATCTCGTCTCATCTCGACTGGTCTCGAGTGGTCTCGACTCTCTGGTCTCCTTTCCTTTCGACTGTGTTCCCGTCGCGTTTCGCCATAATTGATTCCATCAATAATCTTGGCTTTTGGCGAGAGTTATTACACAATATATATCTATGTGAGACGTAATTGAGCTTGAATTCAGTGAGGGCGAAAGATTTGATTGAGTCTACGAACTCGCATTATTGGGGTTGTTTCAGGGTGCACCTCCTTCAAGAGCATAATCCTTCCCCTCATGGCAATTTCCCGCTTTGGATATCGAAGCCAAGAGTCGAGTCGAGAGAATTTGCTTCGCAATTTTCGCTCGAATATAAAAGTGTTTGTTTATTCACAAGAATTTTCAGTTTCGATAAAAATTCAACAATTAGCACGATAAAGATTTTTAACGAATTTGTTCGTTGCACATTGAAAATCAAATTTTGTCAAAAAACGGTTTTGGAACACGGTGAACTAAATATTTTTAGGTAATTTCAAAATTTTCGTAATTTTGACAATATTTTTGATTTCAAACGGAATTGTCAGAAAAATTTACGATCGAAATGACAAAAATTGATTTTTTTCCAGCTGCAATGATAACATTTTTGTGATTTTTCAAAAAAACATTGAGACGAACGTATCCAACAAAATATCGATGTTTTTGAACAAAATTTTGTTTCCAGTGCAGCGAATAAATATATAACAACCGACATATAATTATACTTTTGTAATTCAGATGACTTTTCCTTGTCTGGCTGGATGCTGGGCTCTCTCTTTTCACAGGACGATTTCGCTCACTGGTTCGTTTCGATTTTGCGCTCGAGGCTGTTACATCGGGCGATATACGAACGCCAAAGTTTTCCTCTTGCGCGCGTACGACCCCGTCAAGTTTGCTCGATACTTTCGTGAATTCGTTAGCATATATCGAAGATCTGGGGGACCGAGTCGGAGCGCAGCAGATAACTTTAGTGACAAATATCTACGAAGCTTGAGCTTTTCTCACTCCGAAGGCGCACTCAACGAAAACTCGCATCTCTTCGTAAATTTGTCTTTATATATATAGAGCATTTGCGTATGTATCTTGACGTGACCACAGACCCTCTTCACCTATCCTAATTTTAACGGGATTAATCCAAGTCTCGTGCACTTTGCACTATTCCATTTTCTAGCCCAGGATAACTGTCGAAATCGATGCAGTACTCGACCCCGCTCAGGAGAGCTCTAACTTTCCAAAATTCGACTTTACTGTGTGGTTTTCTTATGTATATAAGATTCAAAACTTCCGAGAGCTTGAACGATGTCTGAGTCTGTGCATATATGTCAATAAATATCGAGAGCCAAGAGGATCCCCAGTTTCGACCTTCAATGCGCGTACGACGTGAAAAACTCAAGTCGGAAGCGACAGCATCGATTGATTAATAATAGAATTCAAGTTCACCAGAGAAATGAGCCGGAAAAAGTGTTGGTAAGAATTTTCCATTGCAGTCAACCGGAACTTTGGTCCAAAAAGTCAATTTTACGACATGACGAATTTCATTTAGTAATATGATGAATAAAATGCAACGATGCTGAAAATTGCATCGTTGGGATGCAACGAAATTCCTAATTTTCTTGATCAGATCTCGAGATTCTCGTTTAAGGCAATACGACTCGGTTTTAGACGGATTACCAGAATTTAACAATATTTGATACTGCAGTGGATTACGATACAAAAAAGATGCAGTCGAAATTCTCGAGAGGCTACAGAGAAGCATAAAAAGAGTTTGGGTTTGAATTTCCGGATAAATCTCAGTTTTTATCGTATTTTGCAAAGCATTCTTATCAATTCTTCGGAGAAATTACAGTTTTCATTGGAAAATACAATAAAAAGTTGAAATTAACGTCAAATTCATGAAATTACCAAAATGCGAATATATTTTTGCTGGTTCTCGATATTTTTTTTAGGATCAAAACCAAAAATCGAATTTTTTGTCGTACCTCGACGTCGCGAACTTGATTAAAATTCGTAGGAAAGAAAAAACGTTTCGTCGTCAATATTTAGTTGAGAAAATGAATGGTTGAGCGAAATATTTCGGACAAAAGTTACAAAATTAGCTGGCGTATAATTCAGTTGGTGAGTTTGAATCATTTCACTGGGGCGTAAAGCCGCGGGGGGGATGGAAGAGTGGGGGAAGGTACAAAGACTGTAGAAATCGTAGCGACATTTAACTTGGTCGGTGACAAACGACTGGAGCTTTATGAATTATCGTGTTAGCGAAACTACGAGGCTGTACAGAGAGCGAGAGTACCTGATTATTCACTTACGCGTGTTCTCCGCTACGTGTGTGCCTTGTACGTTTTGTTGCACAAATCTCGGCATTAGCAACACTGCAGCAGTTTATCTCCGGAAGTTTCTCTTTTTCTTTTATTCAAAAAAGGAGAATTGTGGAAAAAAAAACGAAAAACAAAGTGATAATAATGATAAAGTGAATAAAAAGAGGATTTTTAGGGGGTGGAGTAGAGCGAAGGGGTGAGCCGAGGGGGTTGAAAGGTAAGTAAGCATGTGAGACTTGCAGATTTATTCCCAGGTGAGGGGTTTGTTGTTTCACAAACGGTCGCAGCAGCGGTGAAGGCAAAAATTAATGCATGTTTGCAGGGGAAAAAAAAGGACGCGAAAAAAGAGTGAAACGTTTTTTCTCTGGTCTGCGCAGTCCAACAAAATTTCACAGGCCACCTCCGCACAGTTTCGATTTGTACAAAGGAGCTCTTAACATACAGTCAACGAATTACCACGCTCGTTAGCAGCGGTCTAACGTACCCTTGAGTTTGCAAAAGCAAAAGTAAGCGAGAGTGAGAGAGAGAGGAGACGAGAAAAAATGAAGTCGCTAACTCGCAGTCGTCGTGTGACCATGTTACAGGACCGAGTCGCAGAAAGAGAGAGAGTACACACGGAAAATTATGTTAACAGGAGAGCGCGGAGGCGAGCGGACGCTGACGCAGGGACCTTGCGACGGAACCATCAGCGAGATCGCGAGAGACCAACTATTTTTTTTCTCCTTCCTTTTACCTTCTTTCATTTTTAGTACAAACCAGTTATACATATTTATTAAGGTCTGCATCTCATCCCGTCATTACCCACATGAGAGCCAGGTCCTTTGAGTCCCGAAAAAACGTCCTTCCTCGTGTCTAGTCTCGCTGCGCCCACAGGGGGACGTGCCCAGTTTGTTGCTAATCAAAAGCTCAATTAGATTTCATTTTTTTCCAACATTTCAGTCTCGGGAGTAAAAATTCGCTCGAAATTGAAACTTGAAGTTCCTGTAAATACGTTTTTTTTCCAGGGCCCCCGCATGGACCTGCTGCGTTTCCGGACACCCCATAGACGAGCAAAGCCTGCAAAAGACTCTCTTGTGTTTCTCAATCTCCGCGGTATTCGTTCCGTGTCTTTACGAGTCAGAGAAAAATGTCTCATTTGAGAAGAAACTCGAAATCGAGGTTCGATGAAGTGCAATTCGCTGGGATTTGCTCGAAAGGGCACGAAAGAGAGAGACCGAGAAGAGATGGAGAGACCTTTGCTCTTAATGTCTCGTATCTTGGAAAATTACGAAGGAGAACGTGCTGGGCAAGATCGCGCAACGATGGAGCGAAGGCCGAGCAGAGTATAAATCTATATTTGGGTGTACATGAGAGAGAAAGAGATCCTTTTGGCCTTACCCTCGGGGGTAGTTGAACGAGGGCTGAAGAGAATGCTAGAGAGGAGTCTACTAAGGCGAAACGTCGTTCGGAAGTTGTTTACAAGCTTCAACTTCACCGCTTCTCTTCTCCACGAAAGGAACAAGGATATAGAGAAGAGCGAGAGTGATTAAGACGAAGAGACCGAGAGCAAGAGAGCGAGGAGGTTGTTCCACGTTATGCCGGAAGCCCGAACTCTCGACATTACGTCTCCGCCCTTCGGCCCCTTATGGCGTTTTCACACTTTCAAGACAGACTCTGAGAAGCCTAGAGAGGGATGGATGGAGCCTCGAGAACCCGCGCGTTTACGGCTCTTACCAGCAACTTTTGCTAAACCAAACTCTCGTCTTATGTACATATTTCCACACATAAATCTGATATTTTCTTAGCAGCAACCAAGGCGACACATTTGATCGAACAAATCTGCGGAAAAGCCTCATTTTACCAATTTTTTTATGCTGGAAACGACAAAAATCTCGACAAACGAAAATTCACCAGTTTAAATTTACCCTCGAAATGTTATTTACATTTTAACATCCCCGAGTGTGCGCGTGGACGAATTTTGTCTCTGTATTGGTTTTGCCACGACCCTCCAAAGTCCCCAAACTAATTTCGACGCTCTTAGTGTAATTGTTATCCTTCGCTTTTGTTCGGCTCGACTTTCCATTCCGCGAAGCGTCAATATGTGCTCAACGGGACGCCATTAGCATATTGCAGCGCGTGCTGATCGTTAAATTTCATCGATCCGAGGCAGACGAAAGGCAGACGCTCCGAGAGTCGATTTAGTGAGAAGCTGCAGCGGCCGATAGTTCATAATTGTTGTGCAGGACGAGCGCGTGACAATTAATGGAGATTCGAGGATTTTCAGTTAAACGCACAATCACGCTCGGCTTTACGGAGTGTTTCTACATAAGCTCAAAGTTTTTGAGGTGCAATGAAAAGGAAATTTTGTCGAAAAAGTTCGATTCTCCGTTTCGATACGATCGACTGAACGTTTTTTTGAAAAATCCCAAAAATTGTGTCATTGCGGCAAAACTTTTGTCATTCCAATCGTAAATTTTACTGACGTTTCGTTAGAAATGAAAAATATTGTCAAAATAACGAAAATTTTGACAATTCAACAAAATGTCGACGTTTTTTGACAAAATTTCGTTTTCAGTGTTAGAAAAGGGGGCAGGACGCGATATATTCGAAGAGAAAAATGACTGGTGTGTTGGTAGGTTGGAATTTTTTTCATTCATTTGCTCGGAAGCTCTCGAGAGATTTCATTTTTTTCTCGATTTTCATTCTTCCACATCCTCCTTATACTCTTTGCATATTCACATCGTGACTGGCGTGCGAAGATCGATTCCGGAAGGAAAAAACGCGCCGGTTGGGTGAAGAAGCGAGTTTGAGGGATGACAAGGGCGGGTACGCAGCAGGAGCAGGAGCAGGAGCACGGGGATATGGAAGGATGAGGAGCGAAGGTTGAAAGGATCGGGCGCGCGGGAGACGTCTCTCGAAGGACTTTTTATTTTATTTTGAACGCGAGTGGAAATTCCGCGAGCAAATTGCCGAGGCTCGGGTACTTCTTGCATAATATTATATTCATATATTTCAATTCCCCTTAGAAGCCTCCACGTTTTCGAAAGACTCTTATAGAAAAGAAGAAAAAAAAGCGACTTTGTTGAGGAGATTCGGTGGGTTTTTGTCGTGAGGATAAAAAAATCAAGAGACCGTAAAGATATTTCGTAAGTGAGAAAAGCTCAAACTTTCGTGCACCAAATTCTGACAAAGTCTGTACAAATTTTCAATTTCACGTTTCGTACCAGCCACAAAGGGTCAACCGCGGATTAATAGCTCTGGCATGGAGATGTCACCGCAATAGAAACAAGAAAGCTCCTTTCCTCTCCATTTCCGCGAGTGACGTCGCGATTCGACACGACAGCGAGGATTTAACTGAAAGATTTGGATTTGGACAGCGAACCTGAGGCGAAATATCGAGAGGCCTACGGGCACAAAGGCTTTTGTGTATCGTCGAACTATTCGATTGAGAATTTACGCCTTTTTAATGACGCAAAACATGAATACAGATTTGTATCTGGTATAAAAAAAAAATGCAGCTTGTCGCAAACTCGGCTCGCGGTGGGTGTCCTTTCCACGTCCCTTTTCGTACTCTGCTGCTCTGACCGAACGAGTAAAACGAACGCTTTGTCCGATCACATTCTCGTCTACGCGTCGCGTCGTTGAACGACTAAATTGACGATTACTTTTATGTGACTCTTGTCTCACCCTCCACTCGTTCCCTCCGTTCCCTCTGCCGCTTCCATCTCGCTCGATCCTCCATTCCTGTCTATTTCTTTTCTCTTTTTATTACTCTCTGTACTAACTCTTCTGCCGCTTTGTTGGCTCGTAAAACACGATGCAAAGCACACTGTGTCGTGTCTCTCGTCGTCTGAGGATTGTACCAGTTTGCTGTACACGTTTCCTACACTTTTCCATCGGATCTTTTCAGTCCGAACGCGGAGAGAGAGAGCGAGCGATGTTTTCAACAAAAAGCCTTGGAGTAACGAAGAGCAACAATCGAATTGGAAAGTAACGAGAATTCGTTCAATTCCCTAATCGTCGCAATCGTTACGATTTTTTCTTTGGGGTCAAAAACGACTCCACGCCAAGTCCGCTTGATTCTGCATTAAAAAACGAAAAGAATGAGCCCAAATCGAAGGATTTTCGTTGAATTTCATCGGAGATGTGACGTTTTCAAAATTGCGGGGTCATTTTTGGACCGAGGTTACCGGAGGAGGTGAAAAAAAAATAAGTTTCCGGTTCTAGGGTTGACGAAATTATGACGGAATATTTGAATTTTTCATGAAAATTATAAACTTCCTTTTCCAAGGATATTTATAGTTTAATAAATCGAGCTCGAACGATCCCAAATTGGCTGTGGAGCGCTGAGTATGTTGATGTGTATAAAATATGGCAGGTACACGTGCATGGTGTTCCTCGCCTCATCCCTCACGGCATAGCATTGCGAGAGTTCGTCGTCGGGAGTGTCTACCTGCCCGGGAGCACCGAAAATCTACAGAGACTCCGTTTTTAATATGCCCGAGAGAGAGAGAGAGAGAGTTGGGATGAGTCTCTTTCTCCTCGACTCACCCTGCTCTCGACCCCCTTTCGTAGCTTTTCTCTCTCTCTCTCTTTCTTTCTCTTTATCCCTTAACCTCTTTGCTCTTGTTCCATGTGTACGTCACGTCCCACAATGGCACGAGCATCGAAACGCGCTGGGCTCGCTCACAGACACACAAAAATTCGCATAGACGCGTGTGTACGATGTAAAAACACATGCGCAGCGGAGAAGAGGCATAAGGGTCGAGAGGGATTTTCGAGTGAGGTTTTGCTCGCTCTATGAGTGGAAAAAAATCGAGAGCGAGCAAGAGGACACGTGGAATAAACGGCCCACGCGATATTTATAACGAAGCACGCTCCGCTGTATTTATAAATATATTTTTCCCTCAGAAATATAAAGAGAGGAGCGAAACTAATAAGCTCCGAGTGAAAAATTGAGTTCTCTTTGCATTTCCCTTTTCCGTAGACGGTCCGCGGCTCGGACCGTCCGGGCGCAGATAAAACGCGAAGGATCTCGCTGCACGTGAAAACAAGAACGAAAAAACCGAAGCGAAAATCCTAGCGAACGGAGTAAAAAGAGAAAAAGAGGCTGAAAAATATCGAGTTTATTTCAATACTCGGGCAAAAAAAAAAAATCTGTTTGCCAGTAGAAAAAGTCAATATCGCGTACGCATTGCACTTTGATCTTTAAAACGCGCCCGATTTCTTGCTGCTGCACCAGCCCGTCGATATGTACACAAATTCGAGAGCTTGTTTCCGCGTACGAGCTCATTTCCGCCGCCGGACCATCGTTTTGTAATGAAAACGAAAGAAAGAGGCAAACATCGGGGTGGTAAGTGAAAGAAAAAAACGTGGCAAAAAAAATGAGAAAACGGGAGGTAAAAATTAAAAATGAATAAGAACCGAAGGTGGGAAATGGCGTGGGGGTATAATAAAGGCAAAGGGCGCACGTCTGGGCTCTAATTAAAACGGACTCGCTGTACCGAGAGTGAGCTATTGGTAGAATGAAAAGAAAAAAACATAAAAAATGAGGTGGAAAAAGTAGCGAAAAAAATAAAAATTCGAAATTCCGTTTTACGGTGCGAAAACAATTTTTTTGTCCATTTTTATTTTTATTTTTTGTTCTCCTCGCTCGGTTTTTGTGACGCGGTATTATAAATTCTGCCCGCGTGTGCAACATTGACGTATAAAACCAAAGGCATCTCGCTATCGCGACCGAGAGGCTGTAAAAAATGGCGAAATAAAAATAATAACTGCAGCAAGGTCTGCGATGGAATAGAAAACGAGGAAGAAGGATAAATGTGTATGGGAAATAAAATAAACGTATGGGAAGGAGAGGAGAGAAGGAAAATGGCGGGAGCGATGGTCGATGCGGTCGTCCGCGAGGGAAACGAATCGAGTGGTCGTCCTGCGGCTACTGCTGCCTGCCTGCCTGCTACCTCGTAGGTAGAGCCCATACCCACGTAAAACCACCGAGAGGAGAGGCCATCAGAGAGAAAACCGAGAAACACCGCGAGCAAAGGACCGAGAGATCGCCAAGTGGAAAAAGGGAGAAAGCCAAGAGAGGATCCTCTTGACCCTACAAATTAAATGACATTTCCAAATCCACGTACACCGAAGGACCTTTTTCGACCCCCCCCCCCCTCTCTCTCTCTTGCGCTCCCTCTCCTTTGTCGGATAATTTGGACGACAGCATCCGCAGAGATGAAAGCTCGATTCTCCAAAACTCCCCATCAAAGGTTTGTTTTAGTACCGTTTTCCTCGCGTTCAAATATTCAATCGCGGCTCGAAAACTTTCCTAAAAGACATTTAATTACAAAACTCCTATTCGGGACTTTTGGCTTATGAATTATTTTTCCAAACACCCACTGACACGATAATTCAATTCCGGAGGTTCGACTGAACGTTTTTTTTTAAATTCACAAAAATTTTGTCATGGGAGCAAGAAATATTTGAGAAAGTCTCTTTGAGGGGTCAATTCTTGTCATTCCAATCGTAAATTTCGCAGACAGTTCCATTGGAATTGAAAAATACTGTCAAAACTACGAAAATTATCTGAAAATATTCAGTTCATCGTGTTTGGCAAAATATCGACGTTTTTCGACAAAATTTCATTTTCGGTGCGTGCAAAAAGGAATTGTAATAAATCGTGTCGATATAAAGACGCGCGTCTCTATTTATTCGCATAAAGATTATGCCGTCTCAATATTTCCATGCAAATTCGGTTGTAGAGAGAGAGAGGAAGAGAAAAAGTGTCCGGAGATCGATAAAATATTGCGCAACAGTCTGGCCGTATAGGACGAGGCTCCCCTCGACATAGGAAAGTAAAGGGACATCTTACGAGAGAAGAAAGAAGAATCGCCGTGTGAAAACCGGTTCTTGGGTAAACGATTTCACGAGGAATTCCATGCTTTCGTTGAAAAGTGAATTCCACGAGAACACAAGCTTGGCAGTTTATACGTATGTGTACGTGCAATGAGTCGCGGGGGAGTTGGCGAATGTAAGAAAAAAGAGCAGCAGAGAGACAAAACAAGAGAGAGAGAGCGAGAGACAAAACGAGCGAAAGGAATCGAAGGGAGGGATGCAAGGCAAAAAAAAAGTAAAATTGATGTTCGAGAGGATCTTTCCTCGCTTTTATCTCGCTCCTCAAAGTGGGAGTCGCTGGTTGAGGCAAAGGAGATGGAAAATCCTCGGCGTCTATTAAACACGTTCGAGGATTTATTTTTAGCGGCAAATTTCCGTTTGAAACGAAAAATCCTGTTAAAATGACGGAAATTTTGAAATCATTCAAAAATATTTCGGTTCACCGTGTTCGACTAAATATCGACGTTTTTTGACAAAATTTCATTCCCCGCAGCAGCCGCTGTCCGACTGTCTGGCATGTTTTCTGCGCATGCAAGAGATGGGCAGTATTTCCCGTCTCTGTTTCTCCATCATCGTGTACCACGAGCAAACTCGAGTCAGGCCCTGGTCACTGTGTCGGTGGGCGTGCTGTAATAATGTCTTCTCAGCACAGCACAAATATAGGCAGTTCTGTCTCTCTCTGCTGGTGTATTGTGTAACGTTGTATAGAGAGCGAATAATGCGTGCGTGCAGGCATTCGCGCATAAGCAAATGTACACGCTTGCGTGTGTCTTGTCAGGAGTGCGTCGAGGGAGAGAATTCACGTTGAATTTTCATCGAGGATGCGGAGACTCGGAAGGGCCATCGCGGTGAAATATTTCGCACGTTCGCTCGCGCGTTTCTGGTTCTGAAGCCAGTTGCTATAAACATTTCCATACAGTTGTAAAATTCTGCGATGAAAAGAAATTTTTGGCTGGGAATGTCTTCGTAAAAGCATCTTTAAAGACGCAAGCAAGATTATACGAAAACGTACGGACGCCGTATGAACGCGACGCTGCTGCGCGAGCCTCGAGGCTCACACATGCAAACTCGCGAGATGTACAACCGATCTGTCCCGCAAGACTCGCGTCTTTACAGCAAAGATCGTGGTAATACGTAACTCTACGGGGCGCTTCTCTATCGTTTTTTACTGTTCACGTACTTTTTTTTTATAGATACGAGGGTTTTGCGAGTCTGCGTTAGTGGACGAGGGAAACGATCGATAGAGGGTGTCCCGGGGATGGCGCGAGAACAATTTTCTTTGGGGGATTTTACAGACTTTGCGGGGCCTGACGCAAAGGACACGAAATAAAATTTTGTCAATATTTTTACTTTCTAACGGAACTGTCAGCAAAATTCGAGATGGGAATGACAAAAATTTGCTTTTCGAAGAGACTTTTTAGAATATTTTCTGTTGCAATGACAAAATTTTGGTGATTTTTCAAAAAAACGTTTAGTCGAACGTTTCTAACGGAAAATCGATCTTTTTAGACAAAATTTTCTTTTCAGTGTGTAAAACATCGTACGTGACGAGACTCTGGTGAAGAAAACGATGCAAATTACGCCTTTTTGCTTGTCAGTTGGCGTATTTGCGCGCACGGGCTATGAATCTCTTGTACATTCGTATTCAAATAGCAGGAACAAGAGAGAGAGAGAGATTTTTGCGCGATGGCGCTTGTAACACACCCTCGCGTGAAAGTTAAAACCCGGAGCGCCAAGTTTGGCTTTAAAATGTGGGCTCACGACATGTACGAGTCTCGTGACGACCTGGACACGTTTCTCTCTTTCGCTTTCTCCGTCTCTCCTTTCGCTCGATCCTTCTCTCTCGCCTTTATTCTATTTCTTCGCGCGCGCGTTCTCCTCCGTTTCTTTCTCTCTTTTTTCTTAAGGAATATATGCCTTGCTGCATGTAATCCGTCTTTCTCTTGGTCGCTGCTGCTGCTTGTACGACACACACGCTACGAGCACTTATATGTCCATGAGCCAGCGTGATCTCTCTCGCGGGTGGCACAAAAACGAAGAGCGAGTATCGCGTATTAAAGAGATCCTCAAAAAGGGCAGAGAAACAACGACTTTTCAATACACTAAAAAGAAAATTTTCTTCAAAAAGATCGATATTTTATATTTTTTTGGAAAAATCCCAAAGATTTTGTCATTGCAGCAAGAAATATTCTAGAAAATCTCTTCGGGAAGAAAATTTGTGTCATTCCAATCATAAATTTTGCTGAGAGTTTCGTTGGAAACCAAAAATTCTGTCAAAATAATGAAAATTTTCAAATTATCCAAAAATATTTAGTTTGTCGTGTTCACCAAAAAATCGAAGTTTTTTGACAAAGTTTAATTTTCAGTCACGATATTTATTTATTCGTTCCGGTCGTCTCGGTATGACTCTGAAGTTTGCATAGTTGGAATGCAACGAAATTCTTCTTTATATTTGGCAAAAATTATTATTTCAATGGAGAATTTAATTGCGATGATAAAATGATCGATTTTTGCCACCCGAAAAGCATATCGGCTCGACAAATTTGGATGACATTGAAAATTGAACGAAACGTCAATAAAATCAAATATTTTTCGTTGCATTCCAACGTTGCAAACTTCAGCATCATCGTCTCTGTGCACTTTTCGTGATCACAGAAAATAATCGGGAAGAGAGACGAGGGCGGGCACAATTTTCTGTTTAGTTGCAGAAAAAAT
This sequence comes from Diadegma fenestrale, assembly GCA_037043255.1. Classification (NCBI taxonomy): domain Eukaryota; kingdom Metazoa; phylum Arthropoda; class Insecta; order Hymenoptera; family Ichneumonidae; genus Diadegma; species Diadegma fenestrale. The sequence goes on from CM073312.1 coordinate 4,215,959, forward strand.
GGCGGATCGGGCAATCTTTTGCGTTCCGGTGGAAGAAAGAATTATTTTTTTTCCGTTCTAGAAGTAAAAATGGAGTTTTTATTGCCTTAAAAAACGAGGCACACATAGGACATGTAATGCATGATGATTTATGCATATTAGCTTTATCGTATAGGATTCCCTAATGGGAAAGCTTGGCACAAAATTTCCTCCACTCCAATCGATTTTTCCCTCCCTCAAACTACAAGTTTTTTCTCCTCCTATTTTCCGACCGGTTAATAACGGATTTCGCACTACGTGTCTATATAAGCGAGAAAAACGGAGCATGCGAGAGGAACATAAGCCGGAACGAGAGCTGGAGCGAAAGAGAAGAAAATGTGGCCGGGAATGAGGGGATATCGTTACGAGGGTTTCAGGATTACCTCGAGCTGCGTTATAACGCGAATTCACGCGAGGCAAAGAAGAAAACGAGAAAAAGCAAAAAAAAAGGAATAGAAAGATAAAGAGGGAGAAAGAAAACGAAAATGGCAGAGAGACTCGTAGCGAAAAGTCAGCCTCGAAAATGTTCGATACGACATTCTATAATGATTGATCAATTCGTGAACGGAAAACGAGAGGCCAATTCGGGTTCTTTACAAATTTTGACTGAACGTTCTTGGCACCGAAACTGCCAGTTTTCTCAGAGGAAGAAAATTTTTCTGACGTTTAGAATTTTCGAGATACAAAATTTGCAATTTTTCATTTTCCCCATCTAAAAATCAAAGCCACGCGAATTAAATGCAAATTAAAGTCACGGTTCGTTAAAAATTTGCAAATATTGGGTTGCAAAAAAAATTTTGAGCAACTCATAAACGAAACGCGACTCGAATTTACACGCGTTTGGATGGGGAAACATTTTTATTCATACATACAGAATTTTTGAAGTAATTATGTGATGGTAATTACGTTAATTCGGTCCATTTGTCAGAAAATCTATTCCGGAGGGTTTTCCAGAAAAAATCCCACTCGAATGTCATGCTTTTCGAGTCGTTTTCTTTGTCCACGTAAATTATACGCTGCATAGCCTCGAGCGTGTATTTAAAAAAAGAAAAATAGTTCCGTCCGGCATAAACGATATAATTTTTCGTGTAATTACACGCCGCATATATAGATTCGTACGATCCGAATGCGAAACAACGTACATATGTAATATGCACTTAATTATATCCCCGAACGATAGGACAGGCCAGACTGTCGTAAATATGTGAAAGGAAGAGTAAACACGATGATATATATATATATTAATATTTTAATTGTATCTACTGAACTGCGTTGGAGGCTGAACTACGAGATGAAAAGAAAGATAAAAAAAGCACGACATGTTCGTGTGCATGGAGATCGAGAAGAAAAAGAAAGGAAGGACGAGGCGAAGGAAGAAAGACGTAGGAAGATGTTTTCCATCCCTGAGGATTGCCTCGTGGTTGGTACAGAGGCCAGCATGAATACAACATTACGGCCGCGAGTCCAATTTGCCGACGAGTTGCGCACGCGTTCGTGGGTAATAGACTCGTGTTACGGAAACGAGGCTGGTCAAAATAATGGACTAAAAAAAAAGAAATCAAGCGTAATAATCAGCTCTGGACCGTTAGCTCGGATGAGGAAATTCTCCTCGTTCAATTGACTGTTTTGCATTTAATTTTTTTTAACCCAAAGTTTTCAAATTCGACAAAAAGTTGCGTCTCGAGTTTGTGGCCTGAATTTTTTTCCTCTGAAAACTGTATCGGGAAATCGTCTGTGGAAAGTTGCGATCTTGTAACGAGATGCGTATGTCGAGGTGGTTTGGTTAATGGGGTCTCTATGGAGATGGGGTAATGTACTCAAAGGCGCCATGACGCGCGAAAGTCATTAGTCATCGACTCGTTATAAATACGCGTTACATGTTATACGATCTTTCTAACCTGTAACCTCCCCCAGAGTACAATCTCACATCTCTTTCGCTCCCTGCTCAATCCGCGGGCGCCTCTTTCCGTTGCTTCACTTTAGACAAGTTGAAAATGCCTCCGGGAGTCTTACTCTTTGACTAATCGTTGTATCCGGCCTCATCTAAACGAGTACCAGCGTCTACGAAGGTGAGAAGATCCCATCCATCTTTTCCTTTCTCTCATCTTTCTCCGTCCTCCTCATCTCGCCCTCTCTCCCTTCACGAGTCCATCTTTTTACTCCCTAATCATTTATTTATACGAGTTTATTGCTTTTCGTACACTTCTCTTCATAAATTGCCTTATATCCACAGAACATCCCGAATTCATTAATGGCAAAACTTTTCGTAAAACAAAACGAAAAAAACTCGACCTCGATTTTCATTTCCCGTAAGAAAATTGAGTTTTCATCGTTGGAATTCAACGAAAAATGGATTTTTATTCATTATCTCGATAATTAAGACACTTTTATCCAATTTTCTGAGTAAATTCGGTTTTCGAATGGCAACGAAGACCGTGCCATGATTTTCGACAGATACTGGATGAAAATTTGACGTTTTGCTTAAAAAAACTGTGAGTTTTCGTTTGGGTTACACCGAATGAAGGATTCTCGAGAAAAAATGTTATTCAATCAAAAAAGCTGTAACGAGGCATCAAGATCAGGAAGATGGAGCTCGTGGTGCAAAGTCTCAGAGATGATTGTGATCTCTGTTTCACCTTATGATCTGTTTCACCTTCGACCGTTCGCACATACATAGAAATTGACTATATTCTGAAGATGCTGGTTATATTCACGATCTCGTATTCGTGGCTGATCGATTGTGCGTTAGTCTCCGCGGTTGCTGCTGCTGTCTTTTCCATTAGAGACTGAGAGTACGTTTCGCACGCCAGCTTAAACCATTTATTACGTATTATACATATAGCGGTATGCGAGGGATCATAGAACGGGAGAAAGAGAGAAAAGATCGAGGCCTGATCGCGGAAGTTCTGGCGGGAATTTTAATGCCACGGGAGAGTCTCCTCCATATACACATTTATATGTTTATATCGATGAGTATAAAATGATACAACAAATCGCTTTACCGTAAGGTCACTGCGGACAGAAAGATGCTATAAAGTATTTTACAAGAGGACAGATTCGATACGGACTTTATTCGCACGTTTAATATAAATCGTAGCATATTCCGCTGTGGGGTCAGTTCAACGATATTTTCCCTTTGCATCGCGTCCGCGTGTGCGGAGAAATGCTTGGAAAAGAAATTCTCTCAAACAGGTAAATTCTTCAAAGAAAAATTTCAACCCTGAAAAGAAAACTTTGTTGGGAAAAATCGACATTTTGTTGGATACGAAAAATCACAAAATTTTTGTTATTGCAGCACGGAATTTCCTGGAAAGTCTCTTCGAGCAGTAAATTTTTGGCATTCTAATTGTAAAAGATTTGCATTTTCTGCAATTTTTGAAATTTTGATACTCGCGTCTGACATTTTAGGGATTTTTTTTTGGATTTGTGTAAAAATTGCGTGGAGGGATTCTCGCGTGAGGAAAAAGTGGAGCACAATTTTTGAAAAATGACAAAAATTTTGTCATTTCAATTGTAAAAGATTTGCATTTTGTGCAATTTTTGAAATTTCGATACTCGCGTCTGACATTTTGTGGATTTTTTTTGGATTTGTCGAAAAATTGCGTGGAGGGATTCTCGCGTGGGAAAAAGTGGAGCACAATAGACGTAAACGCGATATTTCCTTGTTGGAAAAATGACCGAGGGGTATAAAAAGCGTCGAGAAAAAATAAAAGTAAAAGTCGAGAGTGAAAATAACGCAAAGAGGAAATATCCATCAACGTGGGATATTTAATGGGTTTTACCGGCGAACGCACGCACTGAGGGAAAGAGTGAGGAAAATGACTGCGTCTTTAACGTTTATGTTCGCGTAGCTCCGCCATTGCTGGCGCCCTTATTCGCATGTGTACGTGCTATCGAGCGTACAGAGATAACCACAGCACGAGCGTATATCTCGCAGTATTTTCATTTTAAATGTTGAAATTTCCACAAAGCGAAAATCATGCAACAAATAACGGAAAAGTGCGAATAGATTTCAACAACACAGCAGTGACGTCACATTTCCATTGAATTGTCACAAAATTTGATAAGAAATTTCAAAAAGTAACATCTGAATTTTTCTGGATTTTTTTTTTCAAAAATATCGATATTTTTGTCATATTTTGTCATTGCAGAAAGAAATATTTCACAAAGTGTCTTCGGAAAGCAAATTTTCGTCATTCAAATCGTAAATTTTGTTGCCAGTTCCATTGGAAACCAAAATTACTGTCAAAATTACGGAAAATTTTCAGATTATCCAAAAATATTTAATTTTTTGACAAAATTCAATTTTCAGTGTCAGTGCAAAGCAAAATTTCCCATATTTTTCGCTTTTTCTTCATGCTTCCCTTTTTTTCGCCAATTTCAATTTAGTCCGATCGGTCAAAAAGTTTCGAAAATCCAGAAAGATTAAAAATTAGAGTGAACAAAATGTTGGTTCCTTTTTTATTAGCGTGGCCTTCGATTTCTTCGGATGCCTTTCGCCCAGAGCCACTCTCGTTATTTATTCGTTCTGGATCACCAGATGCGATCGTCTAGAGAGAATCGCGCAAAAGAGAGAAGAGAGAGAGAGGGACTGAAGCAGAGGCGGAGTAATCGATTGTGAAATCGATCGACCGAAACGTCGAGGGGTTACGAGACGAGAGAGGGATTATGCTCGTCGCGATAGAGTTATATAGAAGCACGTTGTAATGTATGAAGATATATATATATATACGTACAGAGCGGCAAAGACAGCCAGTGTGGGAGTGTATGTACCGATCTGTAGGACATTCACATCTCACTTTGCGCTTCTCCTATATATATCCTATAGAAACACTCGACCGAGACGCTTCAGCGCGCGGGGAGGGAAACACTAATGCCCAGATATCCTTCTGATCAGACATTAATTTACCGATAGACGGCGTTCACCCCTTAAACTACCTAACCGTTCGGATATGCACGATCGAGAGGGCTCAGCATACGCCAAAACGATTCTATACAAAACGTCAAGTTTTCTTCTTGAGGCCAAACAAATTTGCCAAATCAACTGATTTTCTCCTCATTCAAGCAATACCAAGCGAATCGAAATGTTTTTTTTTTACGAATTTCGAAAATTTACGATTTTGAAGTTCGCATTGTTGAAATGGGACGAGAATTGATTTTTTTTTAAGCAGAGTGCAACATTTTCGGGCAAGATTTGTCAAAAATAGTGACACAGCATTCTTTGTTGTTCAAAAACTGAATTTTCTTCAAACAAATGGAAAAACTGCAGTAATTATCAAAATAATTAACGTAATTTCTTTATTTAAAATTCTTCAATAATTTTTTACGAACATTCTTGATACCAAACCGAACAATTTTCTCCTACGAAGAAAAATTTTCCGACGTCAAGAATTTGAGACATCGAATTTTTAACTTTTTCCATCCAAAGGCGTGTAAATTCATGTCGCGTTTCGTTTTTGAGCTGCAAGAAAATGTGTTTAGGATTTTTCTTAAAAAAATTCGGCCCAGCCTTTCTGGCTGTCTGCAAAAAAAAATCCTGAATACATTTTTGACGAAACGTGACTTGAAATTGCAAATAAAATATCTCAAATTCTGCACGTCAGAAAAATTTTCTTCATAGGAGAAAAATGTTAGTTTTGGTGGTGCCAAGAACGTTTGTACAAAATTTCGAAAGGACCCTGAATAAAGTCGTTTCGTAATGCCTTGATAAAAAAGTAGATTTTTCTTTGTATTTAATGGTCGAAAACTTCAGAATCCTGAAAAACTTCTGCGCTGTGAATGTCCTTGGAATGTCTTTTCATCTCCTCACACTTAAAAAACGAATAAAATGTCAATAAACTTTTTGGATCGGTTGTAGAAAAAAAATGAATTGCAAAGGGCGATTCGGTGATGAAATTGGGTTATTGAGAAGCGAAGTGTATTTAGTTTTTGGTAGAATGATTTTCCAAATTGAACTCGATAAAAGTTGGGAGCGGAGGTTTGGCCGATATGAGAGAGATTTAAAAAGCGAGATTCGCTTGAACTTTGCACCTGTCAAAATGGAGGGCATGCTGGTAGATATGTATTGGAGTTTTATTCCCTCAGCTGGATCCCTGTGCAGTTATCGATTTCTGTATTTTGTTTGGATCGGAAAATTTGGCAATATATAGAGAGGGCGATGTACACGAAGCGGAAAGTCAACGTTGGGGGATCGTTAAATCGGGGGTTGGCCTCGGTCTCAATGTGTAGCCAAAACGACTTTCAATTCAGGCCAGACGACTAATTGACTTTGTCCAATCGATTAATCGGAAAACTGTGGGATGGGAGTGAAAACGATAGGAAGAAGGAGCAGAGCTCGGAGGGCAAAAAAAGGTAATATGAAAAAAAATGCACGGTGCGTCAGAAATATCGGTTAACTAAATATCTCGGTAGGAAAAAATGTAGGCGGTAATTAATAAACGAATCTATATCGATATCCATAAATTGATAACGATAGAAATAATTGCAAGGAAAATAATAAATATAGTTTGAATTTTATGTTGTTACGAGCCGACTCAAGCCTCTCTCTCTTGAATAATCTGTTTGTAAGTCTCGTGATTTTATAATTAATTATTGTTGGCTGTTGTACGGTCCATTTTCGGAGAGAAGATTTACGAACTCAATTTACTTGGTTGTGTGGCTCTTTCGAGAGATAGATCGGATCTAAATCTCATCTGTGTATACATCGCGAGGCTTCTCTTTCTCTGGCTGTTCAGTCGGTTGATGTTTCTCGGGGTGGCTCGCACAATCTGTCTTTCTCTTTCGCGTAGTTTATCTATTATTGCTCGAGTGCGAGTGCGGATTGTAAATTTACGGTAGAACTTTGCCGATTGGTTGGTTCTCTCTCGCTCGCTCTGCTCTCCGCGGCGCATCTCTCTCGTTAAGCGTTAACCTCTCTCTTTTTATGTGTCCCTCTCTCTTTCTGTGCACCGCACAACGTGCCCATTATTTATGTACACCTACTTTATTTATGGGCACGGTACTCGTTGATCTCTCTCTCTCGCTCTCGTTTTCTCTTTCGCTCTTTTCATCTTCCCCTTCGCGCGGGCTTTGCTCGTGGCGTCTCTTTCTCTTTTGCAAAGTCCAGCACGTTTTATGTGCTCATACCTCGCGGGCCTAAGTGAGTCGGCGTTCTGACGAGGTGAACGATCATTAATTATGTAAAGACCGCACTTCTCCGCGCGCGCCCGTCGCCCTTTGCGTCTCTTTTCCTTCTCATTCTATCCCTTTAAATCGGTAAAGGATCAAAACCGATAAATTAATCTCTCACCGTCGCACAAACGACGACGTTGTGTATATAAAAGCAGAGACTCGAGCAGGCTGCATATCGGAGAAACACGATGAGAATTTGTTTGATTTTCAAAAATTTCACGACGTACATGGAATTTTGAAAACTCGGCACAAAAAAATCGTTTTTATTTTATTTCCACGTTTTTTTTCTTCAATTCTTTGACGATGAGGAGAAAAATCGCGTATCGATATCGCGAGAATGGTTGCGGAACGCGAATCGCGAGAGAGCCAGCGAGATTCGCGGATCATTAAAACAATTTTCCGTTCTCTTGAAGAGTCTCTCGTGGTGAATCGCGATTCAAATATGCGTTTCGAGTAGTCGTTACGATGAAAAAAAACGCCGTGATAATAATAACAACAAAATAATAAATTGAAAAAGTGGGTACGCGCGGGGAGATGTGTGAGGGATGCTGCGTTGGGGGGATGAAAATTGGAGATGAGAGGAGATAAAACGAGATATTGGTATGAGCGAATAAGGGATAAAAAAAACGTGCGAGTCTGAACTGTCGAGAGTTTGATCCGGATGATCGAATTCTCGTTAAGGTGCGTATATAATACTCTCTCGAATTGTGTTCTTTTGCCAAGCCCGCAGCAGCAGCAGCAGCAGGCAGCAGTTCTGCTCCCCAATCGCCTGTGAGAGTTGCAACTCCCGGACGAGAAGAATATAATGAAAAATAAAAAGAGCGCGAAAAATTGAGTGGCTGTGTGCGAGCGGGCTCGACAATCAGCCGTACATCTGCGTCTCTCCGGTGTATTAATTAAGCCGCGTGGTCCAGAGCATTTTTCATGCCTTCGTATACCGGATTAAAAAGTGTATTATTGAGTCTAGAAAAAATGGTAATTCCCACAGATCGTGCTCATCGAATTCGCATTGATTATCTCGCTAATGGGGAAACTATCGGTCGCGCGAGCATTCGATTATGATAAAAGCATCCCGAGCTCGAGCAGGATGATTCGAGCAAACGAAAGATTTCTCGTTTCGTTAGATATACGACACAGTCATCGCTGGCATCCTTGAGGAAATGAGATAAGAGACGAGATGAGAGAGACGAAAAAAATATCAACGAAAAACAAAGTAAAAATATATAAGGATGTGTGTGTACAAAAGAACGAATGACGCGGTCGAATGAAGTCACCATATTTCACGGCTGTCACGGGGAGTTAGTTTAGGAAGATGAGACAACGAGATCCGAGATAACATTGTGCCTGATGCATGTACGTATCCGTGATCACATACAAATATACATTCACAACAATCCCATTTTTCTTCTGATATAAATATAAATATACGTTTGCTCGGCATGGAGAAAATCATTCGAGATGAATCTCAATGATCCGCAAATTGCGATGAGTTACCATTTTTAAATAAATAAATAAATATTCTCAATACAGCTTTGTTGTCCAAGCAGCGGATCGTCACGTGATTAACCCTTCGCGCTGCTCCATCGATATTTCCACTGAGGCTTAAGGAGGCGTCTCAGGATCAAGAAAAAGAGGAGGAGAGCGAGAGGGAACGTCACTGAGAACGAGATTTTGTCAAGAGACGTCAATATTTTGTTGAACGCGGTAGAGTAAATATTTTTGGATAATTTAAAACTTTCTGGCAGTATTTTTCGTTTCGAACGAAGCTGCCAGCAAAATTTACGATTGGAATGACAAAAATTTCATTTCCGGAGAGACTTTCTAGAATATTTCTTGCTGCAATGACAAAATTTTGTGGAATTTCTCAAAAAAACGTTCAGTCGAACGAAATATCGAGAGAGAAATCTTGGGAAAAAGGAGGAAGAAAATTTGAAACCTCCAAATCGATCGATAAATTGACATGATTTTTTTTTATCGAAGAATTATTTGGACAAGATTGAAATTGGGATAATGAGGTTGATTTAAAATTTGATTTAGATGGAAAAGATTTATAGGTATTTTAGTTTTGTATTGGTGACCGTGGAAAGAGCAGAAAGAGGGCAAAATGGGCTCGCGCCATCATTAATTAATAATCCTTGCGAAAGGGGAAAGATACTTGTGGCTGCATGTGAGGAGAAGGAGAAGAGGAAGAGTATAAGAAAGATATGCGGGACCATGAATCAAGCAGATGGCGGACAGCGTGGTACTTCTCTCGCGCGGTGGATCCTGCACGTGCGACTCTCGTCGTCGACAAGGACGAAGAGAAAGAGGAGGAGGAGAAGGATTCGAGTATCGCGGTGTGTGTTCCTTGTACGATCCTCTATATTGCTTGTCCGATCTCTCTTTATCTCCTTCCTCTTGCCTGCGTCGCTACTCCCGCCCTTTTCCTGCGGCTGCATCGCGCAGTCGAAGGAATCCACAAAATTCTCTTTACTCGAAAACTTTTCTCTCGCGAATAACTGCGAGGTTTTATGATTTCAAAGTCTGCATCGCGTTCGGATGCAACGAAATTTTACGTGTTCTGGAGCATCGCCCGAGTATTTTTCACAAATTCATTTTTATCTCGATCGTACGTAACGGAAAGTAGGTCAGGCGACAAAAAAATGTAGGCCACGCTTCGAGAATTCGTTCAAATTTGAACACTCACTTTTTTCAGATGTCCTTTGTGGGTCCCGATGAAGACAACCGTGTAATCGCCCGTGGATGTCGCTGCAACTGCTGTCAAAAGATCCTCGAAAGTTATGACCGGCTGAGCCTTCATGGGTTCTTGACCGCCGAGAGGCGTGTTGACGTCCAAACCACAAAAATCTTCAGCGATCGTTTGGAGTTTCTGGAAAAATAAAAATGGAAATTTGACGTTAAAAAAACTCCCTTACAAAATTTTTCGTAATTTTGACAGTATTTTTGGTTTCGAACGGAACTATCGGCGAAATTTACGATCGGAATGCCAAAAATTTCTTGTCCAAAGACACTTTTAAGAATATTTCTCGCTGCAATGACGAAATTTTGCGGATTTTTCGAAAAAAGTTTAATCGAATCAAAAAAAAAATCCTGTTCCCGTGTAATTGTCAATTTTCCGCAATTATTCTCGATCGCAAGCCTCAAATGATGCGAGAAACCTCTCAAGGATCTTTAATTCCCTTGAAATAATAGTTTCTCCTGCTTCAAAGGGCCTGGAGAGTGGGAAATGTTTAAATTTGCAGATTTGTGCTAAAGAGCATCGAGTTCAATCTGCTAAACGTGTACAAACGTTCACTGCGAGTAAACTCGTGTATATACGAGTAATCGATGATCCGGTACAACACAATAGGATCAATATCCAATTAATGCTCAGATCAAAGAGACGAGAGCTCTCTCCTGAGTTGCCAGTGCGTTTGAGCCTCGTGACAATCTCTATGATGTTGCAGTTGCACACAATTATATACACAGATATCTACAGGGTGTAGGCAAGCATCAGAAATGGAGTTAATTATCAATAAACTGTCAATCAAACTATCAATAATTATCAATAAACTGATCAACTATCAATTAACCAATTAATGAAATAATCAACTATCAATAAAAACGATAAATTTCCGTCGAAATTTTTATCACTTTTTCATCAATTTCATAATCAGCGCGATCGGGTCTCGTTTCCAAGTCACAGAATCATTGAAAAAGTTTGTTTCAATTATTTTCTCGTCCCGCGGGCTTGGGAATCGATACGCGAGCCCGTGCATGCCTTAACGGTCACCCAACCGAGTATCAACTCGCTGCGGGGCTGCTTAACCGTAAAGATCGCCAGAGTCACATACCGAATGCACTCCCAGCGTCGTTGTCGGTGAGAAAATGTCTGTTTGTTTAATAGACTCGTAAAATTAAAGGGCAAAATGAACTTTGGCACACGGTGTGTATGTATTTTCGTATGGAGAGTATATTAGTGTGGATGTAACGGTAATAACGGGTCATGAGCTGCGTCTGATGTATCCGAGGGAGGGAGAGAGAGAGGGAAGGAGAAAGGGAAGGAAACCCTTCTCGATTACGCGCTTCACTAATTATCGAATGCCAATCCAGCGATCGCGCTCGCACACGCCTAATAATATCGTTGTTGAATTGATAACGAGATCGCTCGATTCTCTCAGCGTTCCAAAGCACCATTTCGCTGACTATCACTGTACGCAGCTTATGCGCACAAGGCCAAAGCCTCGCGGCTCAATTATCTACGGACTAATTGATTTTTGAGTCTCCATCGACCGATCCGATGTTTGCCGAGCAAACAAATATATTTTTAACTACATGCGTTCGTTTTTCGAGAATGTGACTTTTTTCTCGAGCTGCAAAACTTCTTCGCGTTGTTCCGGATTGAACGACATTCTGGAGCCAACCACGAGATCTCGTTCTCGATTAATTAGAGCTCGGAACGATCAGTCACGGATAATAGACTTGCACTCCTACGCAGCCCATTCTCTTAGGCTCGGCGTGTGGACAACATAGTTTTTCCTTTCGCCCAAGCAAAATGTTTTCTTATTCTCAATTTTATTACCAATGGATTACAAATCGAGCTGAATTATGCATTCGCGTACCAACGTAAATACAAATCGATAGCGGAAAAATTTATTTATATTAATTTGATTTTAATTAACTAATTATTACGAAAATCTATCGAAGGGTGCAAAATTTTGTACAAAATCAATTTTCCAGTGATGAAATCTATTTTATTTTTAAACCAGACCAAAATCCCAACTGCAGCGTTTGTTTATAACAATTTCGGAAATAAAAAACCAAATGTAAAAAAAAATTGGAACATTTTTCGTTCAACTGACTGAAAATTAGATTTTCAAACTAAATATCTTTGTATAATTTGAAAAATTTCGTAATTTTGACAGTATTTTTGGTTTCGAACGAAATTGTCAGCAAAATTGATGATTGAAATAACAAAAATTTACTTTCCGAAGGGACTGTCTAGAATATTTCTTGCTACAGTGACAAAATTTTCTTTCGAGTGATCCAACGATGCAGACAAACTCGAATATTGGTCATGAAATGCCAATAAAATAATATATCAAGAGCCATACAAATGTACATTGTTTTATTCGTGAAGTCTATGGATTGAGTGTTGAAAAAGCATGATTGGATATCATTGGAGTTCATCGGTATTGGTACTTGCAGGATCGATACATAAAAGTGTGTGAATTTGTAGTTAAATCATAACTCTCGAGGTTTAATCTCATTATGAGATCGACTGTGATAAATAAATGCACGTTGTTGATGTATTTTTGTTGACCTATCGCCAAGGGGTGTCCCGGGACCTCGTGTTGAAAAAAATAGTCCGGGCACGTGTATAAATTCACTAACTTTCTCTCTCTCTCTCGATAACCGCGAGTGCACGCGACGAATAATAATGAAGAAATATTCAGTCGCTAGGATAATTAGCCCAGACCGAGATAATATTTAGAAAATCGTAATTTTTTTTTGTGTCTGTTTTTTTCCCTGGAATAAAAAAAAATGTATTAAACCTTCATGGCAGGTATATTATGATAAGTATAATTGTAGTAGTCGTTGAGTAATTGTCGGGTATGGAAGCGTGAATGGAGAGTGAATTCTGAGCTGGCGCACTCTCCATATTTTTTCGCCGGGTTTTTCATTATTTTTTATCTCCATTTTTGCATCCAGTGTCCCTTTCTCTTGGCACGACAATAAGTCGTCGGTACATTCCCAACAGCAGTCTCTGTGCGTGTATTTATGTATCTTATGTGTTGTTTGTATGTGTATACGTGTTGGTTATTTACATATATAAAAGGGTGTTTAATAGCAAGAGAGCCGCGAAGCTCACTGGACCGCATGAGAGAAAGAAAAAGAGAGAGAGAAGGAAATATACAGAGATGTTGGACGTTTAAATTTCATTCGTGTCCAGGACGATTTCATTCTCGACGTCGTTTCTCGTTCTCCATGCTCGAGCACACAGAAAGGACAAATTTATTATTCCACTGAAAAGTCTCGCACAGTGCAACGATGGAGATACGAAAACTGTACATTTCTCTCGTCTTTTGCAAAGCGAGAGAGTGAAATGTTGTAGCGTAGGTCGGAAGTATTATATCTCGCTCGCGGACCCTTTTCTCTCTCTATAGTTAGTTACGCGAGCAGTTTTATCCCATACCGTTGCATCTCGAGACTCTTTTCTGCACTCGGTTCCTCCGGCATCGGCGTCCAAATGCCTGGATAAACATTTTCCAAAATGTTGCTCGAGACTTTTGCCTGAGACACGAAATTAAACCGCTCTGCGAGTCCGACGATATTTCGATGCAACTCTCTTCCTAAATCTCTCGCTCGCAACTACTGCAATATGGAATTCTTGTGAGAAAAGCAACGTGTGTTGAATTACCACCGGGGGAAAAATAAACGTCGCCCGACTATCACTAATTTTGCGACATTCCGGACGAAACGTTCAAACCAGCAAATTCTCAAAGTTAATCAGAATCTTCTTTTGCCATCCGAAAATCGAATTTACTCCAAAAAAATGGAAAAAGTTGATTAATTATCAAAATAATGAATAAAAAATGAATTTTTCGGTGTCGTAAAAACGCGAGTCGGGCGGTCGCAATTTGGGGAATGAAGCTCCGACGAAATGGGACCATTTTTGTGGCGCTAATTTTTGAAAAATGATGGATCAAGTCGTTGAGTTATGATACTTGAAAAAATGGAGAGAAATAATGAAGTAGAGAGAGAGGGACGTGGATGCTTTGTGTCTTAAACAAGGTGGCTTAAGTAGTCCAGCATGTCGAGGGGAACATAAACGACAAGGGATAGTAATGCAGGGGGTGCGGATTCTGGCGTCGTGTCCTCGCGGCATGTCTCTCTCTGCATCACTCTGCTCTCGTCCCTGAGGGCAGGCCACAGGGCGTCGTTATAAATCCCGAGCCCGAAAAGCTTGCTCCGCTCCTCTCCGGCATGTACACCGTCGCCCCAACCTCGGATATGTATGCCCCCCTCTAATCTACCAATATAAGCCCACGGTACACATACGCGCGGTGTGCGTAAATGTATATGGAGCAGCATCCTCGTTTCGACGTTACATCTAATTAAACCGCGGAGCATACCCGCCAGTCGTACCGCACTCTTTACCCCTTGCTTCCCCGAGTCTTGCGGAAATCGCATCGTTTATAATTACTCGACACTTTGACACGACCAACTCAATTACACTCACTGGGGTCGAGAGACGGAGAACCAGAAAGACAGAGACAGAGGGGCGCAAATGTAAACGGGTTGACGGGACGGACGCAGAAACAAAGAGCTACTGTGCCTCCTGCTGCTTTTGCGACGTTGACGTGATGCTACAAAACGGTGTATCTCGCACATCGTACAATTCGACCCTGGAACGGTAACCTTGTTGTTTTTTTCACTTATTTCGGTGACCTGGAGTCAAAAATGACCTCAATTTTGAAAAATTCAACGAAGCGAATTCAACTTGGGCTCATTCTGTTCGTTTTTGAATGCGGGATCGCGGGAGCCTGGAGCAATTTTGCTTAGAGTCGAAAAATGATTGAAAAATGCGCTAAAACGATAAAAAACGGGAAAATAAAGGGAGAAAGCGTACGCGTTTGAATTATATTCGAATATATCATCGCGAATATATTTTGCGTGGAAAAAAAGACAAAATACTTTTTGTGAAAGCTCGAATCCTGTCGCGAGTATGTTCGGTTTTGTCTCCGCGCATCTTGACACTGGGGTTTGGGAAAAAAGCGGGACCGAAAGCTCTCGGCTGGTGATTAAATGTCGATAAATCAATTTTTATTCGATCGATCTTGATAAATGTCAGATAAGGAGAGAAAGAGGGAGAGAGAGAGAGGGAAAAGAAATGGACGCAATGAGGATGAAACAGGCGAGTATAGTTAGGGGGGGGGCGGAATGGAAAGAGGGAGAAGCAGGTTTGGGATAGCAGAGGCGCGAGAAAAGAGGAATGTCATTCGGAAACGGGCCACAGGAGACCGTGTCACCGAACGCTGTTAACGATAAACGAACGTCGGATGAGAAAAAAGGGTCCATGTGTCCCTCTTCTTCCCCGCATATCGGCTCTCTTTCTATTTTTTCCTCTCACGTCGTTTCACTCGATTTTCAACATCGATGCGTATTCTGTATCGAAGGCTTGCTTTCGGCAGCGGGCTATATAGAGGCGAGAGTTGTTACGCACGCGTTATACACTTTTTGCCTGGCCACGGAGAGTATCAGGGAGTCGATATAGTCGCTGCGGAGCAAGCAGCAGGACGATGGGATCTCGTTTAGTCGAGGCGTCAGTATAGACGTGAAAATCGCCATCAACAAACCATATTCGACCGTACGAAACCTTTTTTCTCTCTATTTTTTATTTTTTCCGCTATTTTTTTCCCATTTTGTTCTGTTCTGTTTTTTTTTTTATATTTATTTTCGAAAATCATTTCCTCGTTTTCACGTCAACTTCATTCTCTAGTTTCCCGGAATGGGGAGTAGAGATGAGATTTTAAAAGTACGAGAGACCGAGAGCGAGAGAGAGACGTCAAAGTGAGGCTTAACGATCTGCTGATGGGGCGAGGGAGAGAGGTTGAGTACCGTGTCAAGAGTCCGAGAGAATGCCATGAGCTCGTTGGAATGCAGTGACAAAAAAAATATACACGATTCACGTTTTCCGGATTCTGCACCCCGCCATATTGGTCCGATTACGAGTACCAATGTACGCCCGAGAGGTGCGAGAAATATTCTCCTATATCTCCCCCATCACGTCCAGCATCCCGCCCGTTCGCACAGACCCAACAGATTGCTCCAACTCCTGTGCATGAAACGCAAGAGCCGGCTTTTCCGCCCGCGTCAACCGAAACGCGTTCGACCTCGTCTTGTCAATAATATCAGCAGCTCGAAAATGAAAACTCCATAGAAAAAAATCCCGAAAAAAAAGGGAAAAGAGTGTAAACTGACGAATTAAACGACAAAAAATTCCGAAATCGTCCATTGAAGAGAAAATTTGTTGGATCGACTAAACTTTTTTGGAAAAATCCCACAAATTTTGTCACTGCAGCAAGAAATATTCTGGAAAGTCTCTCCGGAAAGCAGAATTCTCGTTTACAACGAAAAACTTTGAAAATTTTCAAATTATTTGTTTTGGTTATTTTTAATGGAAAAACCTTCGTAAAATGTTTCTCCACGTTGGCGTTTCTCTCACACGTGGATCTACGCGCGCACTCGCCCCCATAAATATCTCTCAAAGGTGAAGATCTCAATCCGTAGGAACGATATTACTGTATGGGATTGTTTAGATGACGTCGTTACTCGTTGCGGCTGACCACACACGCGGGACGAGCCTTTGCACGGTGGAATTGGCACGCACCGATCGTTTGTTGCCGCAGTGTGTTCTTTCATCCCTCTCGCCTTGTTCCATGCCACGAAATATATATACATTTTTACGATATATTTATCGCGGATTATTATGGCATCAAGAACGAGGGACTTTCGTTCCGTACAGCGAAAAGCTCGTTTATTAATGTTAAGAAGCACTCTGCGACACTTTATTGTTGAAAAAATCGATCGAGAGCCCCGCTCGCTATCCCAATCTCTGGAAATAAGCGCCAGGGCGCGAGTTTTCGATGGAATTTTCAAGAGAAAATTGACAATGGGATTGCACGAGCCCATAGCATTGAAATCGACACTCCGCAGTGAAAAGAATTTTTTTTCGGATCCATTCGACCAAACTTTTTTCGAAAAATGTCAAAAATTTTGTCATTGCATCAAGAAACATTCTAGAAAGTTTTTTCGGAAAGGAAAATGTCACGATCGTTGGAATACAACGAAAAATTAATTTCCTATCCATTATTTTAATAATTAATGCACTTTTTCGACGTTAATTTGAACAAAATTTAATTTTCATCGGCCGAGTCGTAACGAGCGATTAATTGCTCACTTGTGATTTCACGTTGTAAGGAAATAGGGAAAAGGAGACGAGGATGCGGACGTAGGGTCTGGTTCGGGAAAAGATTATGGGGAAGTGGGAAAAAAGAGAAAAAAACGAGGACGGTATGCGAGAAAGAGAGAGAGAGAGAGAGAGTGAATAAGTATATGCTCGCGACGGTATGCAATTTTATACGCGAAGCAGTGAACGTCGATCCCTCGGATCCGCCGGTGGAGAGAAGGTAGCGATTCCCTTGGCGGGATGTTTCCAAGGGCGGGGTTATCCCGCTATGAGTTTTTCCAGCATATATATATGTATAAAAGCATCGCACACACGACGACAAAGTTATACAGAAGGCTTTGGTGCTCCGAGCATCCCGTATAAGGTTTTCCATCCCCTAGAACGCGCACACAGACACACCTTCAGTTTCCTCCCTCGTGTGCACTCGTTCTCTCGATCGGTAACTCGCCGGAAGTCGTCTCGCGAGCGTCGTGCAATTTTCCCGGAACGAGCGAGATAGAGATACGATAAAAAGGGGGATCGAGAGGGGGGAAGGGGATGAAAGAAGGCACGAGGGTTGTTCGCTAGATACAGAGCGAATATCTCGCTGCGACTTTGCCCTTGCGCGAACACACACGGGCGCATGGACCTTCGCATCTTTACCTCGGAGAGACGCGAAAACGCATTTCTTTTTTTTCTCGCTTCTTGTTAAACACAAAACACGAAAGCCCACAAATTTTCCAGCATCTTCCATCGATCATTTTCCGCGATACACTCCGGAAAACTCCCTCGTCCCTTTCCCATTTATTCTTTCTCTTATCGCCTCTTTTTAGTCCCAGAGCTTCTGCGAGCAGAAAACACAGACAATGTACGGAACGCTGGAGCAGCTTTCGGGAAAGCCTCGTTTGGAAACTCATCCAACAGGATATTAGCCCGGCAATTGACGGAGTTCTCCATCTCCTTTTCTCTCTCTCCCTCCCTCTCACGGTTTCAAAGACTTTTGCACCAAGTTTCTCTACACCATAATACGCGGGAGAACACTTGACGAGCTTTTAGCTGTATCATTCGTAGATAATTAGCCTCTCATCGTCATCGATATATGTAAAGAAAATCGTGGGCACACTGAAAATTAAATTTCGTCGAAACTAAAGATTTTTGAATAATCTAAAAATTTTCGTTATTTTGACAGTATTTTTCGGTGAAAACGAAACTGTCTGCAAAATTTACGTTTGAAATGACAAAAATTTCATTTCCGGAGAGACTTTCTATAACATTTCTTGCTGCAATGGCGAAATTTTTATGATTTTTCAAAAAAACGTTTGGTCGACCGTATGCAAAAAAATTTTCTTGCGCATCTGCACGAGATTGAAATTCATTTTCGACTGATTTACAAATTATAACAATAATATTGACAATTCGCAAGTTCATGGTGTTCGAAATTCGGAATATCGTTCAAAATGCCTCGGAGTTATGGGAAATACCAACGATCGTTGAATAAACGGGAGGCTGAGTTGATGGCAAATATTAAGAAGAAGTTATTTGTGTATTTGCCGGCGAAAAGTTTGTCTCTCGCTCGTTCTCGTTGCCTGTCGCTGTTGTGTCTCTCGTATACGGCGCACTGTTAATTAATTAGTATAATGATTCTGTTTGGAGCAGAGACGCGTGAGGCGGTTTGCGACAAAGCATCAAAGTTTGCACCGAAACCGAGAGAGACAGGAGCAGGCGAAATGTAATACTACAAAACGAGAGTTTCGCGTATCCCACCGCGCGACGAAAGCCTGTCGCTGCTCTCGTGATTTTAATGAGCGATTCGACCGACTACTCTCGCAAATCACACATAAACGTTCAAGATGCACAAACGCACACACTGCGTTGCTGTCCTCTGGTTGGACCGAATTTCACGACAAACATTATTTCAACGAATAGCCCGATGAAAACTGCAACTGCACTCTGGAAACTTGAGTGCAGTTTCGATTTTGACGAGCGTCAAAGTTCAGTGAACGTCTTCCAAAATTTTCATCTCCGCGACTGAATAATCGTTGAGAAATTTCGTCAGTTTTTTCGAATGTGCATTTTCGCAATTGCACTGGATTTTCCGGTGAATTACCAAAGTCCACGAGCGTTTTTTATTTCTACAAATTTTGTTTTTTCCGCTCCACAATAAAAGTTCGTTTCGCAAAATGGCAATTCGAGGTAATGAAGAGGTAACGACGCCCAAGGACGAATGTTTCCAGCACCGATGGAGTTTTCGTTCAAACGATTGTGATTAAATGACGTTCATATTTGATGTAAATTGGAAGAGGAAAAAAAAGGTCTGCGTTCGGTTTGGAAAGAGTGTCACGGGATATGCGAAACAAAAGTTATAATTGATGTTTCGATTCGCGTTTGAAGTTTTGGTCAGATTTACAGAATATTCAATCTTTCTGCATCGACAAAGTTGGAAATTAAAAAAACAAAAAATTCGAAAATGGAGAAAGCTGGATGAAATACGAGGCACATTTAATACCAGGCATCATGATAGCTCAACGTTCGTTTCCCGTTTGATTCGTTTTTATGTTCCATTGATGACTAGGGATTGATTGAAATTCGAGTGCGACTATGCGTTCGACTTTCTTCTCTCTTCACTACGCCCCCCCCCCTCTCTCTCTGTCATCTGTCTGATTGCCATCGAAAGGTAGCAGGAAATTGAATAGCATTGACGATGATATAGACGGAAAAACAAACAGGATTGTAAATCAAGTATATTTAAACAGCAGTTTTATGCACTCGCGTCCTGGCCATGTTTTTTCTCCCGAGAACCCGCCTCAAAAAACGCGAGCAATATTAGTTGGATTGAAATTGGTTGCAGCGTGCGATTCATACGTTCCGAATATAAACAAGGACGAAAAAGTTCGATCTCGTGACTTGACAAGTTTTTCGCATGACATTGGTAAATGAATATCGTGAAAATTAGACGAAAAGAAAATTTTGTAGGACAA
Source organism: Diadegma fenestrale (assembly GCA_037043255.1). Lineage (NCBI taxonomy): Eukaryota > Metazoa > Arthropoda > Insecta > Hymenoptera > Ichneumonidae > Diadegma > Diadegma fenestrale. Next base: position 4,236,056 of record CM073312.1, read on the forward strand.
GATCGATATTTTGTTACGTTTGACTAATTTTTTTCGCAAAATTCCACACTGAAAATTCAATTTTGTCAAAAAACGTCGATATTTTGTTAAATACGGCGAACTAAATATTTTGGGATGATTTCAAAATTTTCGTTATTTCGACAATATTTTTCATTGTAACGGAACTGTCAGCAAAATTTACGATTGGAATGACAAAAATTTACTTTCCGAAAAGATTTTCCAGAATGTTTTTTGCTGGAATGACAAAATTTTCGTGATTTTTGGAAAAAACGTTTAGTTGAACGTATCCAACAAAATATCGGTCTTTTTCAACAAAATTTTCTTTTCAGTGCATAAAATTTGGTCCTTGCAGCAAGAAATATTCTGGAAAATCTCTCCGGAAATCAAATTTTTGTCATTCCAATCGTAAATTTTCCTGACAGCTTCGTTTGAAACGAAAAATACTTTCAAAATAAAGAAATTTTTGAAATTATCCAAAAATATTTAGTTTCACCGTGTGTTCAACAAAATATCAAAGTTTTTTGACAAAATTTCATTTTCCCTGGGCTTTTTTCTGTCACCTCGCTTATATGTACGAAATTAGTCGTTTCACCATCAGCAGAAAAGTTGATGTTATTTGTGTGAGCGACGTTACGTCACCAAGTTTGAAGGAAGTGTGGAGACGGAGTAAAGAAAAATGGTGTATAAATGGAATGGGGGAGTTGGGCGAGAAGAGTATAGGGTGGAGGGAGGGAGGCGGTGGAGAAGGAGGGTCAAAAGTATAAGGGGATGAAAAGGTGGTATATTTAGTTGGGAGCTCGTCGAGAGGGATGTTACCCGGAGTTACCGGAATGCTGCGGGCGTGTCGAGTCCCCGGAGGAAAACTCAAGGAGCAGGAGCAGGAGAAAGAAGGATTCTCTGGTGGTGGTTGTTGGGGGAGAGAAAGAGAGAAAGTTGAAAATATGAGGAAAGGAAAAGTCGAGAATTGCGGGTCTCGCGTACTGACAGTCATGTTGCTCGTGAAAAACGGGAATTGAGCACTGATTAAAAATACATGTTACGCCGGTATATTTAGGGGCGATAAGAGGACGCGAATTTGTGGATGTAAAGGATGTTGGGGTAGAATGAGAGACTGAAGGAGGATTTCTGAAAGAGCGAAGAGCAGAAAGCGAGAGAGAGAGAGAGAGGAAGTGGTTGAGAGGGAATAGCATAAACGAGAGCAAGGATAAGTCGTATTGAACGTAAGGGTTGCCACCCAACGACCCGCCGGTGGCTTATAAAGCCAGCTTAACGTCTACCAAACCCCTCTAACGAGAGCAGGCTGTATCTTCCGTTCTTGGCTCTGCCTCATTCCATTTTTTTATTCTCTGACTTTCTGCCCTCCTTTTTCTCTAATTCCCTTTCTCTTGGCTATTTCCGGGCACGAAAAATATCTCTCCTTTGCACTCTCACTCTTATATATTCTCTGTACTTCGTGAGACTCTTTTTTCCCTCCTTTCTCGAGGTGCTTCGCATCTCTTTCGGTCCATTCTTCCGCAAAGACTTTTTTTTTATACCTAGCGAATATCTCGTTTTGTCCGGGCGAGTGTTCCGAGAACCTGCTCATATCTTTTCACGGAGCAACATCTTTTCTCTATTTTCCACGTCGTCTTTTTTATTTTTTCGCGTTTATTTTTTTGTTTCCTCGAATTAACCGAGCCCTCGGACCGCGCTCGACGAACCTGTCGACGAGCAACCCCCGAGAGTATTAAACGGGAAAGGCACGCGGAGCTGTAGCAACCCCCTCGAGGGGAGAGAAAAAATAGACGAAAGAAACGAAGCAGAAAGCGCGAGGGAAAGATCTCGAGGTTTGCTCTCTCTCTGGTCTCTTGGAGCTCTGTCGCACGTATCACTATGTACAAAAACGCCCGTGATTATTCCGAATTTTCAACACAGTCCTTTCTCCCTTTCTTATTAAGCCACAAATATTATACGTATATATAACCCATCGCAGACGACACGAGCGCCCCCTACACTCTCGTCCTTCCACCCAGAGGGCACCACGTTTTTCTGCTCTTCTCTTATACGATTCCTTTTTTTTCTCTTCTCCCCTTCCACCCTCCACGCGAAATGAGGTCTACCGTGCTTTTTATTATGAATAATTCTCTCGTCCCTGGCGTGGTTTTGCAAATTTATCGCCTCGTCGTGGTTTATGCAAATTTTTTTCTTCCCCTCGCGCTCTCCCACACCGAATATCACTGAAGCACTGTGTGCCGAAGAAATATCAGTGCATTCTTCACATTTCACTCGATCAATCGTTAACGCACAGTTTTACCGACAATTCCCCTGAAAAATTGTTCAGATTCAAGGAGAGAGACAAAAATCGTCGTGTCCCCGAATTATTAGTTTATTTTATCTGCTATTGCTTGAGTTGCGGAGCAAACGGACGGCAGCTTTTGGGATTCTCCTCGTGTAGACGTGAGTAATTATGCTTCTGGCTATTCAACGAGAGGCTGAGGAAAAAATGAAGCTGCAGGGAAAACGCGAAGGGCTGGAAATTCTCGGAGAAGCAAGAAATATACTCTCTTTCGTGCTCGCGGTTAATTTCGAGCTATTTTCTCTTTATCTCTGCTTGCACACACAAAAAACCTCACATTTGTGATGGTAGCTTTTGGTATTTCGTGTGCGTGAATAGATTGCGAGAGATGTGGAGCGAAGAGACGAGAGAATAAGAAAGAGGGAGAGAGAGAAAAAGAAAATGATGCAGAGTTGTCCCTTCGCATTTATCCTCCGCGAGCATATGTGAGGCAAAAGGGGTGAAAAAAATGGGATGCTGAGGAGAGAAGGAGCGTATGGGAAAAGTGGCGGAGGATGAGATAAGCGCGCAAGCAGAGGGAAAGCGAGAGACTTGTAAAACGTGGGAAAAAAAGGGGGCAGCGGAAATTCCCGAGTACTTCATCGCGTACCTTCCGCCTTTTATTCTGCTTTTTTTTTTCTTCACATCTGCATAATAGCAATGAGAGGATAGTCGTCGAAAGAGACGCGCGAGAGAGCAAGAGTTTCTCCCTTTCTCGCGCACTTTTGCTCTTTTACTCGCTTTGTCCACACATCAGAGTCCGCAAATGAAATCTCTGTCTCGCGCGTATACGAAAATGTATGAGCTCAAAATTTTCGTCATACATCGTGTGCGTTTTGCCCCTTCCACAGGCTTCTCTTTTCCGCTGCATCAACCTCAATTCCGAGAGGCAATGTGAAGTAGTGTTTGTATTAAAAATTTATACGATTTTTGCATGAAAGGACTTTGTCAAGTATCCTCGTGCCCTTTGAGCTCCATGGGGAAACTTTATCGTTGTCTATTGATCGGCAACCAAATCTCCTCCTCTTTCACTATACTTATTCTTTATTCCTCTTTTCAAAGTTTACTCGAATCCTCTCTCAATAAAGAGAGAAGGGCGCGGGTCAATTCCAGAATTGCAAAAGATCGATTACAATACGAGCCCCTAGCGAAAGAGATCGATATATATAGAGAAAGCCATTCGCTAGCTCGCGCGTTCGCTGCGCCCGCTCGCTGCCCACTAGAACCTCGAGAGCCGGGTAGTATTTTTTGCATCGGCAAATTCTATCACAATCGGACCTACACGGATATTTACCTAGACGCGGTGTGTATATTTTAGACTCTGGAACGAATACCTTTTTTCTCATTTTTACAGATTCTCGTTTGTCCTCTCAGGATCGCGAGCGCGCCGGGTCGACCTAGAGCCCAGAGTCCAAAAAAAAAAACACAGCAAAGTCGATATCGCTTGGAGTTTTATTCGTTTCGATATATTCAATACCCTAGAACGGTAATCTTATTTTTTTTTTATCAATTCCGGTGAACTGTGGTCATAAATGACCCAAATTTTGAAACAATCGTATCTCCGGTGAAAATTAACGAAAAGCGCTCAATTCGGGCTCATTCTTTTCGTTTTTTAATGCAGAATCACGTGAATCTCGGTAATTTTGCTCCGGAGTCCAAAAATCAGTCAAAAATCCGGTTAAACGATAAAAACGAGAGAACGGAGGGAGAAAAACAACAAAAAATGCGAGAAAAATGAAGAAAAAACTTTTTTTCTAAATTTTGAATAATAAAATTCTCTCTGATTTGCTAGCAAAGTCGTTTTTGGTTCGAAACGCGTTCCATTGTGCTGTTCGCGAAATAATGAGAATTAGATTGGGATCGCGAATCATTGATTGCATAAGTTTGAGCATATCGATGCGAGGCAACATAAAGCTATATGTGTATGTGATTGGTATGTGAAGATTGGTCTGGTAGTTGTAAGAGCTTGAGGCGACTCTTGCGCGCCATTTATGCGAGAATTATCCGTCCGGTAAAACTTGTTGGCGGGTGGGAAAACCGCAAGTACTGAAACTGGTTCAAAGAGAGAGAGAGAGAGAGAGAGAGAGAGAGACTTATAGCTGGGAATATACGTATCTATATATTTGCTGTTGGCGTACATATCGTTCGATGAAATCGTTGGAGATATAACGCTATAAATAGAAGCGATTTTCCCTCGGAGCCGCACACACGTAGACCGCACGTTTTCGAGACAGCATCTCTCTGCGGAAAAGCGATTCTGTACCAATCGTCCGCGGGATTTAGTGTCATATATATCACAACATATCGCGGGACGAAAAGGAAAGAAACAAACTCGCGTGTAGGACGACGCAGCGTCCGAAAATGTGACCCACAATGACAGAGAGCGAGAGGGACAAAACTAGATGTAGAAAACGTGAATGGAGAAAAAAAAATGATTCAGGAGATGATGCAGCGACGGGTCCAGCGCAGAGGCAAAGACAGAGAGAGCGACGGTGCGTTTATACTTGATTGTCGAAAAAGAAGGCGGTAAATCTCTGAGTTTCAAACGAATCGTGAATGACCACTCGATTTTTTGCGGATTTATTGGAAGCCCCTTCATCCCGTTTGATTTATATACATGTATAAATGCGTATGTTTGTATTTGGATCAATTCCGGTATGTGCACTGTGACCAGCTCGATCGTAAATTTTCTGATTGTCCTTCTGCGCGCCTCTATTTTCTCTATTTCTCTATTATTTCCGCGTGTGTGTTTCTCTCTGGCTGCGCCCTCGTCGCTGTGTTGGGGGGTGTGAAAAAATCGACTAGAGTGGCCTCTATTCTGGGCTATGAAAACGAGACAGCCTGCAGCAGGAGGAAAAGGGCAAACCAGGCATTATGCAGGGACGCATGGTCCATAGCGAAGCGAGAATATCGAATAACTCGACGAATCGCGAGCCCCCGCGGGCACCTGCTGCAAAACCCTCGAGACAAATGATCCTTTCAATAAACATGCACGTTTCTTTATTTGGATATCAATTTACATGGGCTGGATAAAATGAAAATTCAATTAAGTAAACAAAAGATAATACGAATGCGAATACAAATTGCGATTTTATTATTATTTCATTTTCATAAATCTCTGTTGGTATTTCAAGGCTTTCGCGCGCGGACGAGTTTGAGTCATTGAATCCTCGCGGATGCTGCTGCGGGGCTACGAGGCCGCCCCTATTTCATGGCCAGAGAAAGAATTTACGCACAACCGCGCGGTCGTGGCACGTTCATGCGGAAAATCGAGACGGAATGCGAAATAGCGAGAGAGAGCCAACACGGACTCTTGCCCCGCGCGCTATGCAAGCGCGATCCGCGCGTTTCAAACGGCCCGGAACGATGGCAAATTTTCTCTCCGATGATATCGACCGACACACACCATCAACCTCCCCGCGCGCGACCCTCTTTCACTTTTGCGCAAAACATCCAGTAGCTTTTCTTCAACCCCTTGGTTTTCCCTTTTTTTTATTTTTGCTCCCCTAGCAGACTCGCATCGACTTACTCAAGCCCGAGATAATGAAGCGACGTTCGAGTAGCTCCGCACAACGATACGTCGAAAAAAAATCAATTTTGCTCTTTGTTACCGCGAATCGTCCAATTTTTGGTCTCGGAAACGCAAGAGACTCAATTTTCCAAAAGTAAAAAAGTAAAAAAGAAAAATTGACTCGTCGATTTCCGACGTTTTTTGCTCGCCAATTCCGACGCGATATAAAATGCTTATTCGCTAATAAACGAGGATGAGAAACGATGAAATTGCCGCGAAGAAAATCGTCGGAAAGTAATATCAAGTTGGAAGAAGAAAAAATTCGTATCGGCGTCGCGAAAGGATGTTGTCGCCTTATTTTTATTTTTCAGTCTACCGATCGATTCTCATTCCGCGTTGAGGATTCTGCTGCTATCGGGTTCGATGTTTCATTATGCACATTCGCACGAGAGATCGCGCGGAGCTTTTCGCTCAGTGATCTTGCCGCGTCTGCGATCGTAATATCGCGCGAGTCCAGAGACGCAACTCCGGAAGAGGACGAAAAAAAACAGACACACAGCAAGGAAGAAATAAAATTAATGAAAAAAAAAAAAAATGACAAACCTGTTGGCTGCGCTTCATAAATATTCTCAATGGATAATCCAATCGGAATATCATTTGATATCCGTTGTCCCTCGCGGACGCTCGATGAATAATAAATCTTCCCCCCCCCCCCCCGTTCTCCCAAGAAAATTCCCAATTTTTCCGCTCCACTGAGATGCAGATTATTCTCTCGCACAGCACAATTAATTTATATGCATCAACATATAGCTATCGAGTATCGCGATAAACGAAAAAGAAAAGTCAGACACCAAACAATTATCCTCGATGCATTTCCTTCCATTTTTTTTCCCCGATGCATCACGCCATTATTTTTCCTGTCCATTCGCTTTCATAATTTTTCCATATAATATTCCATATCATTTGGAAATTTAATTCATGTCGAGACGATCCTCCATTTATCAATTACAATCACTGCCAATTTGTTTCAACTTTTCACCAAAAAAATTATCAAGCAACTCATCCAATTAGAAAAAAGTTAGTAAAATGCTTCACAATAATCTAAATTAATATTTTTTTCTCACTAAGAAAAAAAAAACAAAAAAATAAATAAAAATTGAAAAAAATAAATTAAAATTCATTATAATAATTGAAAAATTATTTTTTATAAGTTAATAAAATTTTAAAAACCGTGAAAATTGAGGGGATCGTGGACCAAGAAATCGAGTTTTCATGGAGTCAAAAAAATGAAATTCGTGCAAGGTTAAAATTGTCGTGGAAATTGTTATTTATTCCAACGACCAATGAAGCCCGAGTGGAGGATTGAATTTTCTTTTTGAAACGTACAGAAATGTTTTTTGTGCACGGTTGGGAGAATGGATCGAATTATTTAGCAATGTGACACGCGGTAGATGGTCCGATTGGCAGTTTCCGAGGGTATTTTGAATTGGAGAGACGTAAAATGTGCTTTGATAACTATCGAAAGGTTGTAAAGGATTTATGGAGCAGCTGGTCGAAGCATTAAATTGGCCCTCGCGGTAAACGAGAAAGTTGGATATTCAACCGGTGGCAGTAAGTGGTGCGGCGAGCCACACGTTGTTGGCGAAAGGACGTTGTTCTAAATCCATTTGAGAAAGAAACTCTCGAGATGGTAAACACGTCGTCAAATATATGTATAGAATGCTCGATGTATATAAATAGTCGTTCGCGACTTGGTCCAGTCTAGCCGTAGTAATACACTCGTGTCTCTGGTTCATATATATATATATATATATGTCATATAGGCGTAGGGCAGAGTGCCAGAGTCGGAAATCCGGAAGTGAAACTATGACTCATAGATCGGCATCTCATCTGAGGGTAAACTTCCCTTTCCGAATTCTTGGATACACAAGAAATTTCCTCCACAATGTCTGTCTCATTGTTAAGACGCAACCGCGCAACTTTTGAATGAATGAATAAAGAGAGACATTGTCGAAATTACAAGAAAAATAAAAATAAAAAAAATTATATTAAAATATTTCAATGAATTTGGAGCCAACGACGAGCAAAGGCGAATTCGATGGTATTGCGGGATAAAGAGACGAGAAGAAACGAAGGATAAGAGAAAATAATTAAACACCCTCATCCATGATGTGGCTCGCTTGAATCGGGGCTTTCCAGCCCTAAATTCGCGATGCTCTCTAATTATTCGTCATCTCGTTTCTCTTTATTTCTCTGTATCTCGTTCTCGCTTGTTAACATTTTCTCTCTCGCGCGCGGTGCTTCGTATATTTCAGGTAGTTCTTCACTGCTCTGGCTGGCACTCAAACGCGGTGCTTTTCGAGTGGTCCACCGTTGGCTAATTATTTCAGTCGATTCTCCGTTCGAGGGTTTAATCGATAATTAATTGAAAGCCACGGTTAGAGCGGGTCGCGAGGTTTCGGCTGCTCGGGTGCAGTACCGAATTATCGTCGCGATTGTTCTTCACAGTTGTCGTTAAATCCCTTTCTACCGTTGATTTTCATGTATCCATAAAGTATCCGATAATCCTTCTCCCGCCTCCTCTTTATCGCTCTTCGCTCATTAAGCATTAAATTCATTTCTATTATTAATAAAAATACATGAAATCAATTTTTTCCATTTTTTTTCCAGACATTTTGGCGACGGTCAAATCTAAATGTTTGTTTTTAGTTTTTCTTACACACGAAATGGTTCGCGAGCCCAAGTTCGTGATAAAAAGTTGTTACAAATTGACTAAAGAACAACATTCTCTAAATTCAAGATTGTCCGAGGCAATTTGTATTTGTTGCATAATAAACAAAATTTCGAAAAAAATTTTACGAGCGATTTTTCGGAAAAACTAAATAAAGCTTCGTCGATGTTACACAAAAGCGAGTGCAAAATTTTAAGAGGCTCCACCATTTAAAAATAGAAATATTTAATGTTGAAAATTGCAACTTTCAACACACGATGACTCTGAAGTTTGCATCGTTGGAATGCAACGAAATTCTTTGTTATATTTGGCAAAAATGATTATTTCAATGGAGAATTTAATTACGATGATAAAATGATCGATTTTTGCCACCCGAAAAGCATATCGGCTCGACAAATTTGGATGACATTGAAAATTGAACGAAACGTCAATAAAATCAAATATTTTTCGTTGCATTCCAACGTTGCAAACTTCAGCATCACTAACACACGCTCTTGTGAGAAACTGCTGAAAATTGTGATTTTTATAAATTCATATCTCGACTTCTACACGGTGAAACCTGTTAAAATTGCGCGAGCTGTTCGATGTACTTTTTCTCTTCGAGTGGTGGAAATTTCAATGGATTCCATCGATAGAAAAAATCGCATGCAACGTCCTTAAGGACATTGACATTGAAAACCGGAAAAAAGTTTCACCGTCACATGACACGAGTAAGCAAGATGAAAAGAAAAATTACACCAAATGGAGTTGAAGCTTCTCGGCGAAATTCTCGATGGTGCCTGGATTAATGGTATTTATCAGATCCGAGGACTAATATTGATAAATCCAGCGCTTGAGTAGAGCGTCGAGGATGCTGATAAATCTGAGCTAAAACCTTCCCCTTGGCCCGTTGGCCGAGACTGAAATATGAAAGGGTTGGTTAAAACAACGTCGGGAAATACCAAGAGCAGCAGCAGCGAAATAAGCAACGTAGATCCTCGCGTGAATCAATTCGTGTGGGAATGAGATTGAAATGGACGAGAGGTATAGAAGCAGCAAGCGCGGGGGTGGGCTAAAGAAGGAGACTAACGGGGGGGATAAGGCTGGAGAGGGATAAGGCCCGGGGACATTAGCGGGGTAGTGTGCCAGACATTATTAAAATAGAGCGGCTAACACGAGCGCGTTCTCTCTTTTCTTTTCTTCCCCTGTTTCTGCACTCTCGCCAGTGGCTGCTCGTACATATTCGTAGGTATATGTAAAGTGTACGTAACACATATACTCGTACTGTATAAACGAGCAAACCAGCCGTTCTCGAGCCGCATCAATGAAAAGGCCACAGAGAAGGAGAGGGGAGAGCGAGAGAGACGGAAAGTCGGTTCACATCGCGTTTCGGTCGAGTCGACTGGTCGAGGGAATAGCTAGGAGTGGCGGAGACCGGCGCGAGGCAGCCAGAACTACCCCGCTGCTGTTTTTCACCCCCTTAGTTCTCTTCAGCACAGGCAAAAGCGCGAGAGGGAGCGCATATATAGAGGCGAGCAGTGCGAAGAAGAGAGGGGTTGCCACAGCAGAGAGAGCGCAGTGGCCTGACGCGCCACCCCCCGAAACTAGCTCGCGCGCGTTCAGCAGCTCGGCCCGGGGGTTGGTGGCCGCTCTACAGGGGTCTGCGACCCTTCTGTGTGCGTTTCGAGTATTACACATTTTTTTTTCAACCTTCTCCCTTCACCCCTCACCTCCCTCAAACCCTTTTGGCCGCACCAGTGCAAATTTAAGCTCGAGCAAACGAGAAAACCTGATTTCTGAGCTACGAGCTTTTCCAAATTTCGGTCAGGGCATCTTTTCTTCCCAAGGACGGACCTGCGCCACTTCCATTACGAATGTGTACCCAAGCTCTATACTCCATTATATCACAATAGATTCATATTATACGTGTATGAAAAGCATTCATAATGTCACGCACTGAAAACGAAATTTTGTCACGATAAGCCAAATATTTTTGGATACTTTCAAAATTTTCGTAATTTCAACAGTATTTTGGGTTTCGAATGAAACTGCCAGCAAAATTTGCGATGGGAATGACAAAAATTTCGACCGAAGAGACTTTCCAGAATATTTATCGCCACGATGACAAAATTTTTGGTTTTTTGAAAAAAAAAAACGTTTTCAGTGCGCAAGTAACGGAAATGATTCGGATTTAAATGGAAAATCTCTGACGTCTCGAAAGTTATGGAAAGGCCGTATTAAATGTTGAAAATATTGTGGGGAAGGAAGAAGAGACGCGAGAGCGAAGAGGTTGAGGTGTTGGGGAAGAAAAAAATGGTAAAGACGACTCGGGTTAGGAGACGGTGCGGAAAAATAGTGTGTGTGGAAACTCGTGCGAATTCCGAACGTGTCCCGGTCGCTTAGTAGGCTCTCGTAGTCTATCCTTGTTTTGCCCTACACTCTGTTGGGCCTTTCTCCTTCTTTTTCATTTCCTTTGCGATTTTACCTCCGTACGACATAGACTCACATACACACTTAATCTTTCTCCTTGGTCTCCTCCCCGCAGCTTTATTTTCGAGATCCGTAACGCGAGCACGAGCCATCCTCGTTCTTCTTATTCGTGCACGCGCATTTTCCTCGTTTTTTGTAGCCAGTTTTCGTAGGTATAGAAAAGAAATGGAGGTTCTCGATGGTTCGACGTTCATTCTTTGGTGTCTCGTCCCTTTCCGATCGCATTACGATCAGCGAGTCTTGGTTCGCGTATATGGAGGCTCGCCGCCTCCCGCGAAAAGGAGATTGGGGGGAGGGGCTTCGAGGAGTAAAGTCCCGAGGAACTTTGTCGATCGGTGAATATCCCTCATCCGCCTCTCCTCTGTAGACAAGGGAACAACGAGGGCGGCGAGGACTGCCACGAGGATTCTCACCGAGGTGAAAAGGGAATGAACCGTGTGTGTGTGTGCGAAAAAGAGAAGGAGGCAGCGGGGCGTAGGGCTACAGAGTCAGTCTCGTCGACGAGTGTGTGGCTGTTGGACGAGGAGAGCCATGGAAACAGAGAATGTGTAGAAGAAAGAGAGCCGGAAGGTGAGCGCAGGTGGCGAGAGAGGGGGGGGGGGCTTGGCACATCGTATTTTCGTCTCTTTCTCAGGCAATCGGATCAGCAGGGAGTACGAGAGTCTCTGGCGCTCCGGATCGGCCGAGCTCGGACGTCATCGGGCGTCGGCCCAGCCCCGCGCCTCGCGCGCGCCGCGAGTCACGGGACTAGGTACGCACTATTGATTCGCACACGGGAGAGTAGTGGGGAGAGGACGACGACGACGACGACGACGTCGACGTCGAGAATAGGGGCAGCTTCGGGGGAAGGGGCTTTGAAAAGCTCCTGCGCCCGCGCGCCATGGATCAGGGCCGTCGAGTTATGTCGAGTTCATGTGCACAAAACCAGGCACTTCCTCTTTCTGTCCCTCTTTTCCCTCCCTCTTTGCTCTGTACGAACCCACCCCCCCCCCTCCCTTACCCCCCACTCGTCTTTTAATCGTATACACTTTCATTCTTCATCCCTCGCACCGACACCCATCCCGCCCGCGTTCCCTTACACCGCGCGCCTTCAACTACCTTACGAGAGAGTGATGCCGAAGAGACCGTATACATACCAAGAGACTCTCCTACCGCGAACCAGGAGAGCCATCAACTCCCGGTTCCGAGACATCGGCTAAGCCCTCGTGTGCACGGCCCTGTAGCCACCTTACACTCCAGCCGCAAATATACAGGCAACCCTAACATTCATCAGGCTCGAACTCACCCAAAAAAAAAATCGATTCATACACTGAGAAGAAAAATTTGTTGAAAAACATCGATATTTCGTTGAATTCGTTCGACTAAAAGTTTTTTTTGAAAATTCCGAAAAAATTTGGTCGTTTCGAACGTAAATTTTGATGACAGTTTCGATAGAAATAAAAAATATTGTGAAAATAACGAAAATTTTGACCGCATGGACGTTTTTCGAAAAAATTTAATTTCCCAATTTCGTAGACGTTTGGCCTCGACTTTTGGAGTCTCCTGTATGCAGAAATACTATTTGAAAAGCTTGTGTCAAAGTAAAGTCGACTAGCTACTATAACCACTGGTTTTCCTGTAACCCCGAGCGAGCGTCATCTCCTCGACAGAAAATGGCTTAGAGCTGACCCTGCTATCAGTATTGGTGCACACTGCACGACCAAGCAAACTCTGAACTGCCAACTCGAGCAACATGAATTTACACTGCTAGACTAACAACACACGTACTTTGCTTACGAAGAGTGTTCACGTGTTATGGGAATCTTGGTGGTTGTAAAGCCTTTTGCTATTCTGTTCAGGGTATTACACGTTTTGCGTGTACCACGTGATGCCACAACCAGAGATCTAGCACATTTTCGTACGAGACTACCCTGCCAGGATGACAGTCACGTGCATGAATATACAGAGAGAAAGAGCGAGAGAGAAAACTGTGATCTTCGTTCTGCTGCTAGTTCCGAGCAATTACACGCTCAACTCCATGATTATATCATTCACGAGGCATATCATATCGCATCTGTTACATCAGGAGAAATTCTCCGAACGACAAATCCGGGTTTACATTGTATAAGGAAATACCCAGTGGATTTAACGTTTGAACAAATATTTTCAATTTCTTTGACGTGTGTCTGGAAAAAATGATCGTCACTGATGAAATGAACGAGGAAAAATATTTTTTTCAGATCGATTTTCAGCTCCTTTAAAATCGTCAGGAAATATAATTCATTGGGACTGAGAAGGATGAAAAAAATTTATCGGATTTCGCGATAGATCCTGGTGGAATCAACTAAATGGTTTTTTGGGTGTGAGAAATGAATTTGCAGGAAAAAAATGGATGTCGACGGATGCTGCGTGTTGGATACTTTGGGCTTTAAAGATAAAAGCAGAACGAAGGGGGCAATATTTTTTCATCGCGCAGTAATTCCCAGTGGCATTTTTTTGTATTTTTCTCTTCCTCCCCGTGACTATCGGTCTGAGTTGTTGAGAGCTGTCGGTGGAGTTGCATTAATGGACGAATAATCCACTATTGTAATCCTTTGTTACGTATGAAACGACTGCGTCCAATCCATCGGGTGGGACTTTCGTGTTTTGTTGGTGTAAACGAAACTTTACAAAAGGGCCGAAGCACGCAGTCTCCTTAAGGAAGTTGCATGCAAAATTTTCTATCGATATAGAATTCCTTTGAAATTTCCACCCCTCAAAGCGAAAAGTTATATTGAATGGCTCGCGCAATTTCAAGAGGTTTCAGCGTGTAGAAGTCAAGACTATTATTTATAAAAATCACAATTTTCAGTAGTTTCTCACAAGAGCGTGTGTTAATGATGATGAAGTTTGCAACGTTGGAATGCAACGAAAAATATTTGATTTTGTCGACGATTCGTTCAATTTCTAATGTCATCCAAATTTGTCGAGCCGATATGCTTTTCGGGTGGCAAAAATCGATCATTTTATCATCGTAATTAAATTCTCCATTGAAATAATAATTTTTGCCAAATATAAAAAAGAATTTCGTTGCATTCTAACGATGCAAACTTCAGAGTCATCGTGTGTTAAAAGTTACGATTTTCAACATTAAATATTTCTATTTTTAAGTGGTGAAGCCTCTGAAAAACTTTGCACACGCTTTTATGTAACATTGAAAAAGGTTTATTTAGTTTTTCAAAAAAATCGCTCGTAAATTTTTTTCGAAATTTTGCTTGTTATGCAACAAATACAAATTGTCTCGGACAATTTTGAATTTAGAATTTGTCGTTCTTTAGTCAATTTGAAACAAATTTTTTCATGAACTTGGGCTCGCGAGCCATTTTGTATGTAAGAAAAACTGGAAACAAACATTCAAATTTGAGCGTCGCCATGCAACGTCCTTAAAGCTTTCTGGGTGTTCAAGGTCATGGTAGGAATTTGTCAGTCGGAATTTCGAAGGTTATTTATTTCACCCTCGATTCCCGGAGAGGGTGACTCGACATGGAGAATGCCCGAGTGATTTTTTCATCAAATTTTTTCATAGTTTATTGGGAAATTTCGAAGAGATCGACGGTTGAAAAAATTGGTCAAAGTTTTTATTGCTCTTGGGGAAAAAATGGTCGCGACGACCGTGCATGGATGCTCCACCCGGTATGTGGAAACCGATGGACCAGCCGGCCAGTTACCGGTCACGCGTGAATCGCAAAGCCGCGCGTGTATGCACGCGGAGGCGTGAGTGGAATTTTTTACTTTGAATTGGTCGAAAAAAGTTTTTTCCTCTCTCGCCCTCTCTCTGTTGATGGTTTTTCTGGCGCGTACGACATAGACGTTGTCTATTTTACTCATAGCCATGTAGGAGAGATTGAAAACACGTTTTGACGCTATATGCGCAAGCGCCTCGTGTAATCTCATTCATTGCATTCCCCTGCTGTCCCATATGGACATGCATGTCCACAGAGTACAAACATACTGCTATACGCACGATGGACAAACACATTTATCGATACTGCGGTGAGGCTCACCGTGAGATAGAATAACAAATTTTTCTTGCTCCCCTTTTTTTTATTTTTTATTTTTTCTGTACAATTTTTCTGTCCGCTTGTATGCGAAAAGTCTGCGTGATCGGGAGCAGGAAAATTCTCTGTTTTTAGTGGCTAAAAAATGGAGGAAAGCTCGTTTTTATTTCAATCGAAAGTTCTTTTGGTTTTGCATTGCGCACTAAACTTAGCAGCTAAAGAAAAAATGAGAGAGGAAAAGGGAGGGAAAGTGTCGTGCGCATAACCCGGAAAAGCTGGTGCAACTCGCTCGGTATTGTGTGTGGGACTGTGCAGAGAGGGTTGGATAAGGGTGAGTGCGCGGCGCGAGGGTTACGCGTTTGGCCCCAACGTGTCGGAGGGCTTTTCTCTCTTGGTCATTTCCAAGCCCTCGTACGAGCCTGTAACGAGACGGAGCCTCGAGGCGAGAACTGTACGAGACTCGACTGTCCGTATCCCCTTTTCTCGATGCAGCGGAGCAGGCTGCAGCGTGGGGAAGGAGCGAGGGCGAGAACATTTACACAGTTGACCAATTTTCGTTTTGTGCGAAATATACTGGAGGAGGAAAATTAATGAATTTCTCGACAGCTTATCCGGGCCTGTGCGCGGCCAAAAATATTGTTCGGTGACCCTCGTGCGCGCCCTCGTCGACCGGGGTATTCAAACAAGTTTTAAATTGATCAAGAAAAATGATAATTACGATCTCGCCTGTGGAAGCAAAAAAAATATCGAGACGTTGAAGAATAAAAAATTCAAAAAACACAAAACGTCGTAAACAAATTTCTTCTCAATTTAGCACGTTCAATAAAAAAATAATTGGAAAACTGCCGATGCAAGTTGCACGAAAATGAAATGAATTTTCCAGCTGGTAATGAAACTCGATGGCAAAATAAATGGATATTTAGCCCCACCTTATATTTTCCTCGCGTACATGTGAACGTACACGAAGCAGGCGAACAAGGAGCGAGAGAGTATAGAATCCGAACAACACCGGGGGCTCCTGACGACCGAGGGGTTTAACAGCGAAGCAACAACCAATCTGTTCCTCATGCGCATTTTCTGAGGAGCAAAAGGGAGACCGAGAGAGAGAGAGAGAGATACAAAGAGAGCAGGGTTGTTGTCGGCTCTACAGGGGGCGCGCAGGGGGATCCACTATGCTCGTATAATCGTCGTTCTACAGTGGTTGCTTGTGTGGTGGTTGGTTAAAGGGGCAAAGGCTCGTTTTCAGTAGCACCAGGCAACATTCTGTGCCAGTAACTCTTGCTTGTGCCATAACACACGTAGAGTATAGCTATATCAATGCTTTCTTCGTGTATATGTTCGTCTAGTTACACTGAAAATGAAATTTTGTCAAAATAACGTCAATATTTCGTTGAACCCGGCAAACTAAATATTTTTGGATAATTTCAATTTTTAATCTCGTTATATTTTCATTATTTCAAAATAACGAAACGAATATTTTCGAATAACGAATATTTTCGTTATTTCAAAATAACGAAAATTTAACAAAATTGAAAATTTGATTTCTGAAGAGATTTTCTAGAATATTTTTGGATAATTTCAATTTTTGATTCCGTTAAATTTTCGTTATTTCAAAATAACGTAAAGTTAAATTATTTTCGTTATTTCAAAATAACGAAAATTTAACAAAATTGAAAATTTGATTTCCGAAGAGATTTTCTAGAATATTTTTGGATAATTTCAATTTTTGATTCCGTTAAATCTTCGTTATTTCAAAATAACGTAAATTTAAATTATTTTCGTTATTTCAAAATAACGAAAATTCAACAAAATAGAAAATTTGATTTCCGAAGAGATTTTCTAGAATGTTTTTGGATAATTTCAATTTTCAATTCCGTTAAATTTTCGTTATTTCAAAATAACGTAAATTTAGATTATTTTCGTCATTTCGAAATAACGAAAATTTAACAAAATTGAAAATTTGATTTCCGAAGTGATTTTCTAGAATATTTTTGGATAATTTCAATTTTTAATTCCGTTAAATTTTCGTTATTTCAAAATAACGTAAATTTAAATTATTTTCGTCATTTCAAAATAACGAAAATTTAACAAAATTGAAAATTTGATTTCTGAAGTGATTTTCTAGAATATTCTTGGATAATTTCAATTTTTAATTCCGTTAAATTTTCGTTATTCCAAAATAACGTAAATTTGAATTATTTTCATTAATTCAAAATGACGAAAATTAAAAATATTGAAAATTTGATTTCCGAAGAGATTTTCTAGAATATTTTTCGCTGCAAGGACCAAATTTTTAGGATTTTTCGAAAAAAACGTTCGGTCGAACGTATCCAATGAAATATCGATCTTTTTTTTAAATAAAATCTTGTTTCCAGCGAAGGTAAAAGCCTCGATTCTCCGCTGGAGCTTCAACATTGAGTATTTATATTTATTCGACGCGGAGTTACGCCTTTTGAGTTCTCGACTTTCGGAACGAGAGTTCCCAGCTATAAATACGTGTATATATAACGGGAATAGGATGTTGCGCGGCTCCGCAATCGCTCATTCTGAAACGCCCTTTAGCCGCGTGCGTCGCATACTTGACTTTCGTGCAGTCTCAACCCCTTTCGCCCCACGCGCGCTTCTCAGTAGCAACCATGAACTCTCCCTGAGTTTCTGGCTCTCTCTCGCGCGCGGACACTGCGGAAGAGTATCGAGCAACGCGGCAGCGATGAGGGGGATGCGAAGGAACTCGCAGCAGCTTCTCCGGAGCAGCAAGACTCTCTCTCGCTCCGGCTGCTCGCGGCTTTTTCTTCCTCTTCCGCTTCTTCTTTTAATTCCGCGAGTAAAATTCTCCCACTCCGCGCTAATTAGTTGAGCTTCGAAAAGCTAAAGCTCAAACTCCTGCGAGCAGGCGAAATTGAAGAGCGTGGGAGGGAGGAACGGGCGCAATGTTACACTGATTATTCAGCGATACTAAACAGTGGGCTACACAAGTTTACCCAGATGCTGTACAAATTTGCAGTGAAATTGGGCATTGCCGAGGAAAATCCCCCCCATCCAGAGCTTAATCGCTCCGCCTCCCCAGCAGCAGCACAACTTCGATATTCTACATTTGTTTCATTAACGAACTGCGCTCACTGCTCAGCCAAACTTAACTCAATAACCGATACACTCCAAAATAACCGACAAAAATCTCATTTATATTTCACATTCGATAATAAATTGTCGTTATCGTCGGCAGGTTTCGCGGCGGCGAATGATAAGTTGATGAATTTTTAAGTTTCGGTAAGTGAGAGTCTCGACTGCAATTATTTCGAGGTATTGATCATTAAAAAAGCGTCTGATCAGAGTGAAAAAACGTCAGGCTGAGAAGAAAATTTTGTTGGATACGTTTGACGAAACATTTTTTGAAAAATCCCAAAAATTTTGTCATTCCAGCGAGAAATATTCTGGAAAGTCACTTCGGAGAGCAAATTTTAGTCATTTCAATCGTAAATTTTGCTGACAGTTTCGTTAGAAACGAAAAATGCTGTAAAAATGCGACGGAAATTTTCAAATTAGCCAAAAATATTGAGTTTACCGTGTTCAACTAAATATCGAGGTTTTTTGACAAAATACAATTGAGCTGGAAAAACATTTCGATCGTCAATGTCCGGGGACGTGTTTCTGCTTTTTGTAACTTGAATCATGACTTTTTAGAGGAATGTAGAGAAATAGGATGGTCGTACGCGGGAAAAACACTGAACGTACGTGAATAATCGTTGACGTGTCGTGCGCCCCAGAGGAATTGGGTCGCAGGCTTGCACAAAGCTTAACGCGCGCGCGATCTGTTTCGCGTTGCCAACCGTCGGCACAAATTTCACTTCATTCTGCTCGAAGCTTGAAAAAATTAAAATAAAAGGTAAATCGCATAAGCGTGGCTGATTGGAGGGACCGAGTGGACGCGGCCATCTTGGCAAACGAGTCCTGCTTGCGAGGATAAAAACTCTGGCGCATTCTTGTAGGAATAATATGCAAAAACACGTGTGTCCACGAGCACGAAAGTTTGACAGAGTTGTGTGGGCTGTTTCACGTGACCCGAATCGTTGTTTTATCTCGGAATCTTGAGAAGAAAATATTGGCATGTGGAGAGGCTTGATTTATCGTTGGACAAGAATTTATCATATTTCTGTGTTTCGCGTTTGGTTACGCTGAAAATGAAATTGTCAAAAAACGTCGATATTTTTTTGAACACGCGGTAAACTAAATATTTTTGGATAATTTCAAAATTTCCGTTATTTTTACACCATTGTTCGTTTCTAACGAAACTGTCGGCAAAATTTACGATTGGAATGACTAAAATTTGCTCTCCGAAGTGACTTTCCAGAATATTTCTCGCTGGAATGTCAAAATTTTTGAGATTTTTCAAAAAATGTTTCGTCAAACGTATCCAACAAAAATTTTTCACTCTGGTCAGACGCTTTTTTAATTATTTAGTTTAATTTTGACAGTATTTTTGGTTCCAAACGAAACTGTCAGCAAATTTTTCGATTGGAATGACAAAAATGTGATTTCCGAATAGACTTTCCAGAATTTTTCTTGCTGCAATGACCAAATTTTTGGAATTTTCCAAAAAAACGTTCGGTCGAACGTTTCCAAAAAATATTTGTTCGTCGCAGTTTAATTGTCGTCAAAAAAAAAAAACTCGGAAGTTTCAAAGTTTCCATAAACTTGAAAAGCGAGTGGCAGAGAGTGAGAAATAAGTCTTAAGGGTAATAGCCGGATCAATACACGAGGCTGTCCAATTTTCCGCATCTTTTTCGTTTTCTGGCTGAAGCTCCATGTTTATAGTGGCAAGTGCATGAATGCAGTAGCATTGGAAATGCCAATTTCCCGAATACGATTCAGCTGGTTTTTTGGCTGGGTGCTCGCGGGGCGGGAGTAGCGTAGGTCAGTGAAGAAAAATCTTTTTTGCCTTGCTCGTCGCCGAGAAGCAGTTTCGGACGTTTTGAACGACCTCTTTTCGCTGCTATCGACGTACAATGGTTTCGATCAGCGTAGCGAAGCAACAGGCAAATCACCCTATAAGATTGATGACTTCCGGTAGGTCGTACCAAGCAAGTTAAGAATCTCCAACATACAAGAAAATTCTTTACATATATATATATATCG
Organism: Diadegma fenestrale; assembly: GCA_037043255.1. Lineage (NCBI taxonomy): Eukaryota > Metazoa > Arthropoda > Insecta > Hymenoptera > Ichneumonidae > Diadegma > Diadegma fenestrale. The sequence goes on from CM073312.1 coordinate 4,256,230, forward strand.
TGAATATAGTACAAGAAATGCTTCGAAAGCGTTTTTTATTTGGTACTCAAAGAGATACGAGGAGCAGTGTACCATTTGGATTTGAGGAATGCCAATTTATATGCTCTAGCATTATTACGATCGTTTCAGAGTTGGAGATAGGACTTTGGAGGAATATATAGCGAGCGCCCAGCAGAAGCTCTGATCGAGGGATCAAGATATATGTACTTGTCCTGAGACTTTATACATATACATTACATTTTTTTTCAAATACTCCAAGAAAGCGTCCACGATCGTCCATGAAAAGGAGCTTTAAAGAAGGAGCAGTAGGAAAAAGGATCAGAACTCTGGTTAAAAGGAGAAGGAAGCAAGACCGAGAGAGCGAGAGAGAGAGAGAGAAAGAGGTTGCAAGTCCCAGCGTGATAACGTTTCCGAGTGGAATAAAAGCCTCCTTGTTCAATGGGCATCTGGATATTCCATAAAGAAATCTTATCTTTAGAGAGACTGAGAAAAGAGAGGGTGTAGGAGGAGGGAAAATAGTTCCGAAGAGGAGCAAGGGAAAGATGCATAAAGAGAAAGAGAGAGGAAGGAGGGGAGGGGGGGAGGAGGAAGGATTGGAGAAAAACGAGAGTTACTACTACAAGCTCTCCGGCAACGGGATTCGATTTAACTTAGATAAGAGATCCCTACCCGCTATGAGACCTCGACGTTCATAAGTCATTTCCCACTGCTGGATTATCTCGCTCTCGCTCACGAGAGAGCACAAGATCGTTGCTCCTGAGGACCATTCGAGAAAAGACCCAGAGAAACGATCCTACCAAGATGAAGGAGAAGATGCACACAGGCTGACTAACGAGAATCAGAGAACTTTTACCCTCCCTCCCTCCCTCCCTGGATCCCTTGCACCTTGTCTCTTTCTCCTTACATTTCATTCCCTTTTATTCTCATATTTCTGTCGCCCTTCCTTCCTCCCTCTGATCTTACAGTAGTCGCATGACTTTCAGAAAGAGAGAGATCAACTTCCGCAAGCAAATTCGATCGTATTTGCCTGCTCCTGTGCGTAATAAAATCGACAACACAAATCGATGCTTAAAAAATTGCTTTTTCACGTCGATATGCAGCAAAAAGTTGGCGAGAAAAATAAACCCGTATTTTGGGAGAAACGTATCAATATTTTGTTGGAAACGTTCGACTAAACGTTTTGTTGAAAAATACCAAAAATTTTGTCGTTGCAGCAAGAAATATTTTGGAAAGTCTCTCCGGAGATCAAATTTTTATCATTCCAATCGTAAATTTTGCTGACAGTTTCGCTCGAAACCAAAAATACTACCAAAATAACGAAAATATTCAAATTATCCCAAAATATTTATCGTGTGCAATAAAAAATTGACGTTTTTTGAAAAAATTTCATATTCAGTGGCCAATCGAAACGCATGAATTGCTGATTAAATAAGAACGTCGATTATTTGCGACAGGTGAAATGCATACAGGCGAAACGAATAAACGCAGAGGGGAAGCGACTCGCGTGAGATATCGAGTGTATCATTTTCTTCCTATCTCTAGTTACGGATGTTTGGACATTCCATAGCTTCGTTGGAGCGTTGCAATGAGTCGTGCAAACTTTTCGATCCCCGAGTGTGTCTCTGTCCCTCGTTCTCTTGGCGTGTTATTTCTCACTGTACGTCCAAATCACATTCTCTTTCATCCGCTTTTATTTATCGACACAGTGGAGCACTCGATGAATCAATAAATTATTCAATGAACTCGATACGACATTCGAATGGCGCGATATACGGTCGAATGTCGAAGGATTTTGTATAGGGAGGCGTTTTGCAGCGATAAACGCGAATCGACATATTTATATGGACGCAAAATATACAAAAGTGTGAGTTGACAGGTGCTCGGGCGATTTGTTCCTAATTCACGGAGAGCACGTCGAGGCTGAAAGAGTCGAGAGAAAAATTGATGAAAAATAATGCGCGAGATGTATAACCGACCAAAATAAAATGTAAATAAAAGAAAAACGCAGCGAGACGTAGAAACATGGACGTTTGGAGTGAGAGCGATTGGAGAGAGCAGCCAGCAAGATCGACGTTTCAGTGGGATAACGTAAACGTTCTTCGTGTCACACGCCAACTCCTTTAGCAAGGATATTTGTCTTTGCGCAAGCCATTTCTCTCACGATTCGCGCGCGGTGTCTGCGAAGCTGCTTGCTCCAGCCTCGCAAAGAGGAAACCGATCTCCTTTCGCACACACACACACACACAAGCTGACAGGCAACACGTACACACACGTGTCTTTGTATCTCGTTGAGTCTGTGCGAGTTCCTTGTACCTTTCTTTTTCGTTACTATAAGCTCGAGATGTAAGTAAATTTCATTTCTACATATATTTCTGGGGCTGTATACGTGCTATATATATTTAGAGTCTCTTCAGCTCATTCCGCGAGTCTCTTTCGGCAGATACGACTTAATTTCATTTCAGGTTTATACTCTTGGTTCTCAGAATCGAGAATAATGGAAATTCCAAATGGAATTCAGCCAGAGAGAAGATTTATCTGTGTCTCAGTTTAGTCTCTCATTTGGGCGCGCTTGAAGAATCGATATCTCGTTTTACAGAATATGCCAATACGTGTACGAGAGCTCGCGGATTGGTAATGCTCAAAACTGCGAATACATAGGGCGATCGCGAGAGGCAAATGGTGAGAAAAGATTTTCGCGAGAATAAAATGTCGCGTGTAGCTTTTCAGATTCTCTGATTCCATTCCTTCGAATTTTCTCGCTCGGTCGATCTTTCGTTCATTTCTTTTTTTTTTTCGTCCCACTGTCGCATCGACGTCGCGCTACTGCTGCCTTTTTTTCTTCTCCTCTGTAAATGGAGTGGAAGCAGATGGACCATTTTCCGTCGAAATATGTTTTTCGACCTTTCTCTTCACTCGTTCAACTTTCCCTGTGGATTTCTTTTCGTCTCCGTGTCGGCGCAGCTTTCTTGCGACAAAGTTTCGAACGATGTTATTGCGCCCTTGATTGTAACGGAAAAGAAATATCGAGCAGCGAGACAAACCAATAAGAAGGACGTCGCATTTGGTCCATTCGATTTATCGCGAAATTAATCCTTTTTCCCGTTTTATTTGTCGTTTCACCGCATTTTTCTACAAATTTCTCAACTTGTGGCAAAATCGCCCAGGCTCACGTGATCCTGCATCAAAAAACAAAGAGAATCAGCCCAAGTTGGACGCTTTTCCTTCAATTTTACCGAAGATATGAATTTTTCAAAATTGGGGTCGTTTTTGTGTATGGAATCGGAATGGAAATTTCTTATCAGCTCCACCGCGATAAGGCTAATTGTGAAAAGTTTTCCCAACATTATCCACGCAAATTTGTCACTGGTTCGCCTTCTTTTCACCATTTCCTGCTTTCATCATTATACCCAGCAAAAAATATGTTTTTTTTTCCTCAGAGCGAAGCACACAAATCGGGATATCGATTTGTCGATAGCACACGGGGTTTCCGCGGTTCTGTGTGTTCCCTTTCTCTTTGCCTGCTCTGTCGACAGGCGCCGCTGTCGCGGCCGAGCGTAGGTGGTGTGTACGCGCGAGGAGAACCCCGTCGACGGCCTCTCTGGCCCGACGTTTCGACGCCAACCAACTCGACGGAGCAGGCTCGCTGTCCTCCGCTCTGGCGTCGACTATCCTTCTCAGCGACGTCGTATATACACTCATTCGACAAGACCATAGAGCCTTCAACGTCCAGGGTGTTGCAAAAACCATAAAAATAAAAAACATCCACGCCATAAGGGGAAAAAGCGTCTGGGGGCTTGAGATCCAAAGTCCATTCAAAGTCTTTGCCACACGGAAAGAAAATTTTGTTAAAAAAGATCGATATTTTGTTGGAAACGTTCGACTGAACGCTTTTTTGAAAAATCGCAAAAATTTCGACACTGCAGCAAGAAAAATTCTAGAAAGTCTCTTCGGAAATCAAATTTTTGTCATTTGAATCGTAAATTTTGCTGACAGTTTCATGTAAAACCAAAAATACTGTCGAAATTACGAAAATTTTCAAATTATCAAAAAATATTTACCCTGTTCATCAAAATATCGACGTTTTTTGACAAAATTTCATTTTCGTGCACGCACTCTTTTCTTTTTTTGCTGTCAAACTTTAATTTCGTACTTTTTCTCTATTTATTCATTTATTTGTTTATTTTTTCTGCTTTTGCGTTACACCCTGTATACGCGAGTCAACTGTGCGCTGTACATATCCCTTCGACAAGCATTTGCCAAAGCAGAATAGAAGCTTCGCACGCGGGCGAGGCAAAACGCACGGGCCTCCCTTCCGCGGCGCCGGGTTAGCTCACCGCCGCGCGATCGAGTGTTACGCGTATATGCATCTGCGTGTGGAGGAAATAACTACGATGAGTGCGGATATGGCGGATCGGTAAGCCGCAAATTACAATGGGGAAAAGTGCGAACGTTAAGGTTATATACTCAAGCAAATGAGAACTATTTTACATTATTCCTGCTAATTTTCACGTACGCGCACACACTATACGTACGTGCAAAGTGAATTTTCCATCATCTCGAACGAAAAACTTTTCCAGAATCCTATAATTGTATTTCAAACTTAAAAAAAAAATTCTGTTCATTTACAAGGGAGAGAGACTTTTTGGAAAGTCGAAAATTTGTGACTTTTCGAGCCCGCAGTTAAAATTCCTCAACTAGTTTTCGGAGCAGACAAATTTTTATACAGAATTTTGTCAAAAATAGTCGAAATAGTTCGAAAATCAAATTTACTGAAAAAAATTCGGGAAAGTGCATCAATCATCGGAAAAATGAATAAAAAGAAGATTTTTCGTTGTATTGCAACGATGGAAACTTCAATGTCATCGATTTCTTTGGAAATGCATTAAAACGTCGAATTTGAAATCCTCATGCGTTTTTTTTCGTTCATTAAAAAAACCGACAATTTCTCATCCTTTAAAATCGCTGGATACGAATTCCTGACAAAGTTTGAGTAAAAAAAAAAGTACAAACATGCAAATAGCCACGAGTATCCATTTTAGGGCCGAGTCGACAGTTACACTTTTCGCGAGGGAGTTTCGTGACGATTATAAATCGCGATTAAATAATAAAAAAAGAAGAATGAAGCAAAGTGTTATGTAGAGAGGTGAATATTAGAGAAGCGACGTTCGTGGGCCTCTCGGGCCGATTAGCGAAGCTTGAGGTACCTTTTTTCTTGTGTATAATTGTACCGAAATCCTGCGATGGCAAATAAAATGAAACATGAGGAGAAACAAAGGAGGGAAGAAAATATGCTGCGAATTCGGAAAGAACAGCCTGCGGGGTTATTGATTGGTCACCACGCGACATGAATAATGGCAAAAAGTTAAAAGCGTACATTGAGTTTTACGATTTTCTCACGTGACTATTGAATGAGCTCGTAAATATGCATGTATTTTTGTTTAAGAGGATGGAGGTGCTTAAATCTTCGAGTGGTTTGAAAAATTGGTCGGTTTTTCTTAGCTCGCGCTTTGAATATTTGTTGGCCACGTTATTTTCGCGATAACGTTGAGCTTCGAGAAGTTTTCACTTAATTATTTAATGAATTCGCCCAACTGGCGAGAATATATTTGAGCAAACGCGTCGAGTTTCCTCATTTCGTCCAGCCGTTAAATTCGCCGTTTTAGGCCGCGTGTGCGCACCGCACGATTCGAATCTCTCTCACAAGGGCTTGGTATCCGTTTTCGCGTTCTCGCGTAGCAAGCAATGTGTATTCGCGTCTCTTTGAACAGAGCCCCGAAAGACCCTTCGCGCCCGGAGAAAGAGGGCGAAATTGTAGGAATCGCGATCAGGCTAACCGGCCAAATTTCCTCAGGCCTCTCATCGCAAACTCTCGTCCCCGAGGGGGTGAGTTTTATCAAGAAAGGGGTAAAAAAGGGTGTGGCGGAACGATGGATCTTCATGAGCAGATTTTCATGCTCCCTCGCACACTGTGAATGAAATTCCGTAAAAAAAAACGTCGATATTTCGTTGAACGCGACGCGAAACTAAACATTTTTGGATAATTTCAAAATTTTCGTTATTTTGACATTATTTTTCGTTTTACACGAAACTGTCAGCGAAATTTACGATCGGAATGACAAAAATTTGCTTTCCGAAGAAATTTTCTACAATATTTCTTGCTGCAACGACAAAATTTTTGGGATCTTTCAAAAAAACGTTAAGTCGAACGTATCCAACAAAATATCGATCTTTTTCAATAAAATCTCAAAGATTCCTTCGCTCAGTAAAGAGAAAAAAAAAAAGAAATATTGAGAAGCGATGCGAGACACAAAAGTAAAAGGCAAACTATTTCCATCTGCGCGTGCTCTCCCCCTTTTTTTCTCATATTCTCAATAAGATTTTCTGAATCAAAGAAAAATGTCGGCCATTTCGTAGGATCTTTCGAAAAGCCTGAACAGTTACTCGCACAAATAAAAACAAAGAAGCCAGGCAGGCAAAAGCGTTATCACAGGGTTGGACGAAGAAGCAAAAATGTATGATTTTTAACGAACAGGACGTAGTTGCATAGGGGCAGGTTTACGTTTGCCCTGTTGGGAGGGTAGAGCGATGCAGGAGGGGGAGGCAAAACGTGTCATTCCTACTGGAAGAATATAATAAAGTCGCACACGCTCTCCCATTTTCGTAAAAAGGGGGGGGAGGCGAGAGAGAGAGAGAGAGAGAAAAAAAAACAGACGGAGAAAACTGGCCCTCGTCAAAATATACATATATCGTTTAAATAAATCAGTGAGAGGGTAGAAAAGTTTCGCAAGCTCGAGAAACTGCGGAAGAGACAAATGCGGGAAGAAAAAAATCAGCATAAACCGAAGCATCGTTTTCCCTTTTGCTCTCTCGCTCTCTCTCACTCTTCTCGTAGTTTTCTCGCTTTCTCTGCCTCTCGCGTGACAAAGATCTTAAGGAGGGAGCACACGAACGTAACCCAAGCCCTTGGCTAGGATGAGGAGGGTCGCGCGAGGGGTGAGTGAGAATAGAGAGCCAAGACGATCCCGCGGCCGCGAGGAGTCGGAGGATCGCGTGATCCAGAGGGGCTGTTCCCCCGATCGTTCAGGATTGAGCGCACAACTCTTCTCACATACCAAATGTACGTGTTATCGTTCATGTGCGCCCATCTCTCGGTGTGTGCGAAAAAGGCTCCAACTTATCGACTACGTAAGTTTATATCATGGACTTGGATAAATCGTTCGCGAGTCCAGCGCGCAAAATTCTCATCCGATGAGAAAATTCAATTGTACAATCATTATTGTCCATAATTTTCGATGGTCGATGTTCACGAGAAAAGGAACGAGAAGAAATTTGGCCATTCGCATATTAAAAAAGAAAAATAACATCAAGTTCTACTGAAATTAATTAAAAATGATAAAAATTTAAAAATCATTAAGCTGCAATTCCTCGTGGAGTTCCCAACAAAGATAAAGAAACGAGAATAAATTTGGCTATTCGCATATTCGAAAAAAAAATTGGAATAAAAATATTATCGAGTTTCAATGCCGAAGGCTAAGCGAAGAGCTTGAAAATCATAAAATTTGTACATACACGGTCTCGTTGGAGCCATTAGTATCGAATCACGATTAAGGCTGTTTCATTTATTATCGTCCTATAGGATCGCGGAGTTACGAAGCTTGTTTATTGGCTCGGGCATAAAAGTAGCCAGAGAGTATCGTGTATCGTGATGATCTGTTGTGTCCGAGGATTATGCTTGGCCTATGATAAAAGGATGAAGAAATATATAAAACGCGATGTGTATAAGCGGCGCGCATGTGTACGCGATCCTTTTCGAAAATTTCTCTAGGTATATAAATATATTAAGTACACAAGTGATTTTCTCGGGGGGGTATAAAACTCTCGTTAGAGAATGTACGAGCGGCGAGTTTCGTGGTCAGCCTGAACACGCTGTTTAACGCATACAACACAGACGGTTGGCTCGCTCGGCCGCAGCAACACACGGTCCAGCCTCCGCAATACACATCGCTCGGAAAAAAGGGAGAAAAACAAAATACGCAGCGCGGCACTGGGCAAAAGGGAACGAGCAGTGAGAAAAGCCGTGTGTGCATGTGCCGGTTTCACGAGAGCCCCTGCACGTATCCCGCATTAGCCGTACAACACCTCGTTTAAAGAAAAGCTTGATGCGCGATTGTACGGGGTGTCTCGAGAATCGCGTGTGAACGATTAATCGCCATATTACGACACTGGATCAATTCAATCCACAACTAATTGCATTTGCAGCGTAAAAATTCCGGAAAATTGTGGAAAAAACTTTTTTTAAAGACGAGAAAAAAAAACGAATTCTTTTTGTGGAGCCCTGGAAAATTTTAAACGAGAAAAATCCTCGATTCTTGGCTGCGGTTTCCGGGCCAGGAAAATTAGCGACCGAGACTTGGCAACGTAAAGATTAAATAAAATTGTTGAAAAATATTTGCATCGCCCGCGGAGGAACGAGATTCATGGGAGGAAAAATGGAGAGCGCGATGAGCTTGGGGAAAATGATTGTTTAATTCGAATATTCCATTTTGTGGAGATCGTGACTGGATGCATGTGAATAGGTTATGTATACGAGGCATGAAAATACGTGACTGTATAATATATATGAGGAATTCAGATAGATCGAGAGGCCGAGCTCGTGTCACGCCGCGTGTGACTTTGTTGCTGCTGCTGCTGTAGAGATCCTGTCGCGCGAGTTCTGTTCGGGAAGTGGAATTCGATTCTGATGCGGTGTACTGCTCGCACCTCTGAGCACGTGTAATACAACTTTAAGAATGCACGTGAGGTGTGAGTTCTGTACGTTCGTTTCACATATATAAATATACAGGGTGTCCTGTTTTTTTCCCACCCCATCGATTTAACTTCGATATTTTCGAGTGTAGAAAAGTTTGTTGAAATGTTTGAAATTTTCTTATAAATTGGCGACGGACAAACCTAAATGTTTGTTTTCAGTTTTTTTTACACACAAAATCGTTCGCGAGCCCAATTTCATGAAAAAAAAATCGTTACGAATTGATTAAAAAACGAAATTCTAGAAATTCAAGATTGTCCGAGGCAATTTGTATTTGTTGCATAATAAGCGAAATTTCGAAAAAAATTTACGAGCGATTTTTTCGAAAAACTAAATAAATCTTCTTCGATGTTTCATAAAAGCGTATGCAAAATTTTGCGAGGCTTCATCATTTAGAAATCGAAATATTTAACGTTGAAAATTGCAACTTTTAACACGAAAATTGTGATTTTTATAAATAAATATCTCGACATTGAAACTGCATGAAGTGGAAATTAAAAGGAATTCTATTGATGGAAAATTTTGCATACAACGTGCTTAAGTGGAATAATAAAAATTGGACCGAATTAGACTCACAGTCGCGAGCCTGGCCAGCAATTCTCTCGACTCGAAGAAACGAGACTCACCTGGAACAGAAAAAAGAAACGAACTGTGTTAAGGAATGAAGGATGTTTGAATTTTATTGTAAATTGGACGCAACTCGAAAGAGCTTTTATTCGTTTTTTTTTTATTCTTCCTTTCTCTCGCTCCTGTATACATTTCCTACGAGAGTTTTTTAAGAGGAAGCAGCATCCAAGTGGCGGCAGAGTTTTGGATGACTCCGACCACACCCACGCAATAAATATATATATATACATGAGAATGTATGAAACAAGTGTGCGCGATCCACGAGGATTCAGCCGGGCGTGTCGACCTTTCGCAGGCTCGTCTTGCCGCGATCTTTCGCGTTTTTTCTCGCATTTCCCTTCCAACTTTATTTTCCCTTTGCATAATCTTTGTTTCTATTCTTTGGCATTATTTTTCGGCTCAAACTCTTTTGTTGCATGGTCGCAAGTTGAAATGCGCAATTTGAGTTTCGAGGATGAATTATTTCGTCGAATTTTTCGCGCGCCCATCATACGTGCACGTACGTGCGGTCTAGAATTTTCGTGGTCAGGAAATTCTTTCTCTGTGGCAGCGGAAAAGAGGCAAAGAAAGAGAAAACCCAGAACGACGACGACGACGTCGACGCACATTACGAAATTTGCTCGAATGAATATTTCGCTAAAATTACAAGTTTTATGAATTCCTCGTCTCTCGCGGTGCACTGCACACCATAGTAAAAAGGCTTTGACGTAGCTGGCTCGCTATGCAAGTGTGACGCAATGATAGGAGACGGAGACACGATTACGTGACTCACCACGTGAAAATGAATGGCAAAAGCGCGCGCGCGAACACACCGCGCATTGTGTCATTAAGGTAGCGGCAGCAGCAGGAGAGAAAGAGAAGCAAACGCAGTAAATGTTGGGTCAGCTCGAAAAATAATGCGCGCGGTAATTCATGAATTTCATGTAAAAAAAAAAAAATAAAAAATCTCGCCTACTTTGGTAGTTAAAAACGTCCGGGAGGTGAATTTTCATTAAAAAATCTCGCTGCGTCGTTGAAAATCCGACGAAATGTTTTTTTAATTGGATCAAAATTTCGTGCAAATGCGTTTTTCAAACAACCAAATCCCTTTTTTTCTCCATTTTGTTTTTTAGAAATAAAATTTGGAAAAAAACTGTGCTCTCGCGCGGACCGAAACGAGATTGATCATTTTTTCACGCAACGTCGAGCTTCTGGGGCATAGAGCTCGGTGCATCTCCATTATAATAAGAGACTAAGTACATGTTCCCATAAACTCGTGCAAACAATTTTTCAGGGCTTAGTAGTCGATTAAGGTGACTGCGAAACGGTTGAATCTGCATAATACCAGGTACCGTGAGTTATTTCCGCAATTATGCACATGTTACCGGGGGAGAAGGTAAAACGCGAGATCGCGCGGTATGGAGTGACGTCGAGAGAGTTCACCATAATGTGTAGCGAAGAAGGGAGAGGCGAAGGGGGTGGACGCGTTGGGAGATGAAAAGAGAGAGATGCTTGGAAGCTGGGCCGCGCGGGAGGGGGGCGCGAGTTGGAAACGGGACGAGGGTTGACCGTGAGGAACGCCCGAGGGATGCTTTGACATCGAGATGCATGCAAAATGATTGGTGCGATCGCGCGCGCGGCCGGTTGCGGTTGTTGAATTTTTCAAATTCCCGAATAAATCTCTCCGCCCGATTTCCATCGAGTTTACCGCGCCAAACGAGAGCATCCCGATCATTTGCAAACACAAAAAACGACCAAAGAGAAACCGAAGAAAAATGGTAAACGCGGCGAGAGCAAAAAGGCCATAAACGCGTCGCTCCCAAATTTTCTCCTCCGCCCCCACCTCGCCCATGCAAAATGCCCTGTTTCTTCCAGAGCAGCAACATTCTTCCTTCCGGAATGTGTTATGCACATACATTTGCCTTCTGTACTCATTTTCACAAGCGCCGCGCCGCCCTTTTCCGGAATCCGCGTATTTAATCCGCATATTAACGTTCAACACTCTGGGCTGCGAGGTGGGGGGCTGAGGGAATGGGCAACGAGATGGAAATACGAGCAGGTTATGGGGAAAATACATGAATTTATATATCCACGCGGAATTACATTGTATGCTCGTAGCGCAATATATAAATATATTAATTATCACGCACACACACACGCGCGGGGGCGCAGACATAACTGAGTAGTCGAGCTTGAAAATCACGAAACGGAACCACGTCATGTTCATAATTGGTGCGGCTCGCGTTAATATATGTCCGTTAAATTTATGCAATCATATATATATGAATGAAAACGAAACACATAGTTGAACGGTTTCCGAGTTTATAGAGTCCGCGTTCACCATATAATAATGGCTTGAAGGATTACGATTGTTTCATTCACTCGAAAGAGAGAATGAGAAATGTAGTGGAGAAAAAAAACGAGAGTGAATAAATGAAATGCTGATCGAGGATTCGTGCAAATTTTTGAAAAGTTTCGCTTAAAATTTGATCCATGAATTCACGAGGAATTTCGAGATACACTGGAAATGAAATTTTGTAAAAAATAATCGTCGATATTCAGCTGAACACGGTGAACGAAATATTTTCGATAATTTTAAAATTTTCGTGATTTTTCGATTGGCACACGTGAAATCGTTTGTAAGTTTCGCGCGCACGATGAAATTTCTATCGAGTCACAAAATTCGAGATACGAGCGAATGTCCACGTTATAACCAACAGCAGGAAAGAGGGAGGGAGGGAGGAAGGTTCGCGGACTTTACGAGATGAGCCTAGAGCTAGGCTTTAACCCGACGACGTGTCACGAGGTCAAGAGTTGCCGGGTCACTGACCCCTTACGCCCTCCGATGGCTCATCTCGTCGCATCTCATCTCTCGCTCTGGCATTATCCATCTCTGCTCTACTCTTATGAGAGACTTTGCACGCAACTGTCTCGTGTGATTGCTGATTTCACGGCAAGGCCGAGATCCCTCGAAATAACAAATTTAATCACGCCTCATGATGACAAAAGCTGCCGGTGCTTGAAAAGCGCAGAATAATAACAACCGGGAAAATGAAATTATGTTAAAAAAAACTTTGATATTTTGTTGAACACGGTGAAGTAAATATTTTTGGATAATTTCAAAATTTTTGGCATTTTGACAATATTTTTCATTTTTAACGAAACTGTCGGCAAAATTTATGTTTGGAATGACAAAATTTACTTTTCGAAGAGACTCTCTAGAATATTTCGAACCAAACCGAGGCGAATTCCGCTCGTTATGGCAATTACCTTAATTACATTTTGGTATCTTTGGAGCTATGCAGAATTTAGCGTATAAAAATGCGAGATGCCGAATAAACGGATCGATGCACATTCATCACGAAAATTGAGCGAGCAAAGTGGAGGTGGAAATAATTCTGGTGCGCGGCGAAATTCGCTATAGATTGGCAAGCCAAAATGTATACACGTATTGGCCAATATTGGCTAATTCAGGACAGCAGTAGAGTGTACCTTGTCCCAAAGTTCGCTATGTTCGATATAATTGAATTGATCGAACATAGACGTTTCGGCAGGCGTCATACGATACGCCGCCGCTCCATTCCAGTCCCGGGGTCATACGTCTATACCTTTTGGCACACGTAAGGAGTGTGTCCTGTGTATATTCGAAATCGACGGAACCAGAATGAGACAGAGAGAGAACGAACCATATAGAGACAATTTTCACCATACAAAATGACATTTTTCACTCATTCTAAGATTTTATAAACACACCGAAAAGAAAATTTTGTTGGATACGTGCAACTAAACGTTTTTTCGAAAAATCACGAAAATTTCGTCATTGCAGCGAGAAATAAGCGAGAAAGTGTCTTCGAAAAGTGAATTTTGGTCATTCCAATCGTAAAGTTTGCAGACAGTTGCGTTTGGAATAAAAAATCTTGTCAAAATAACGTTTCTTTGGAAAATTCCAAAGATGTTGTCATTGCAGCAAGAAATATTCTAGAAAGTCTCTTCGGAAATCAAATTTTTGTCATTCCAATCGTAAATTTTGCTGACAGTTTCGTTTGGAACCAAAAATACCTTCAAAATGCCAAAAATTTTGAAATAATCCAAAAATATGACGTTTTTTGTAAAAATTGAATTTCCAGTGCATTTCATTTCTCTTCGTATTCACTACATTTGCCCAAACTTTATAGTTAATTCGACGAGAGAGAGGGAGAGAATGGGTGACGGCGTTTGCGCTGTTGCGGTACGATCGTCCCGGCAATAGCATCATCAACGGGAGACACTCTCGTTCACGATGAAATATGAAGGCGAGAGAGAAAGAGAGAGAGAGAAGCGACGAGGTCTATGTCAGCCATATCTCACGAGTTTACGAGATACCATACTCACATCTTGTGCTGTGGAGAGAGGCCAGCAATACGTCCCGGCGTACACAGAAGCCACACACAAATAGCGATGAATATACTGCACCGAACGAGCAGCAGGGGCTATATAGGATCGTCATAATAATATATCCCATACGAAATCATAGGTCAATACGTGTCCAATGAAAATCGAGCATGTTCCCACATTATAGATCATATTTACGTTGGAAAAATGCAACTGCAACATTACAGTCACTGCAGCTGGCGAAAATCCTCGTAACCAAAACTCCAAAGTCGTTCTTCTTTATGACACTCGAGGTTGATGAGTTATTTACGAAATAAATGATAACCCGGCTGTCGCAGAGTTCACGACGAAACAGAGCGCAGGGACGATGATTAACTCGTTACAGAAACGATGTTTCTATTTATTTGTGTCAAAAAAGCTTTTCCCTCCGTTTTTCTATAAAAGTAAAAAGGAGAAATTGCCAGAGTGGATTCGTGGGCCAGTTTATCGATGGAATCGTGTACATTGAAAAAAGATGAATTGACGAGCGAGAATCATCAACACGTGTGTGCTTTGGCGAGAGAGGCAGAAGCAGAAATGACCAACGAAGAGCCGGAAGTTTGTGACTATAGCCGGAAATACGTGTGTACAGAGAGTAACGTACGTGGAGGTAGGAAGGACGAGATGTGATCCGGAAATTTCAGCCACGAACATTCGAGCGAAGTATCCTCGACACAGCAGGAGGAGGGTGTTCATCCCTGTCGCATGCAGCCCTCTCTCGGTCACCTTTCGCAAACACAGTGTCAACACACACGTTACAGACGAGAATCGTGAATGTTGACAGTCGTGACTACACATTTTTTTTCCTGTTTTTTTCTCTCTCTCCTTTACGACAAAAACTTTACGAGAGACTCGCTAGCTGGGGGTCGCGTCGTTCAGACTCTCGTCAATCGATATTTCCGCTCCGAAAGTACAGCCGAAAGACCTCGGCAAAATATGGTCATGATAAAAAGCATATAGACGAAAAAGGCCCGAGGATGGACCGCACGACAACAAGTGTCGCCGAAACCTGCGACGAGAAAAGTTTCGACAAAAAAGAAAAACAAAACAATGTCTCCAAAATCGACTAATATGCGATCATTGGCTCGATAATTTTTATTCACATTTCAAAAAATTCTAGACGCTCCATTTTGGACGATGATTCGAGATGACGAGAATGAAAATTCACCCTGGACCGGTGACCTGATTATTTTTTACCTTTTCCGGTGACCTGGGGGTCAAAAACGACCCAAATGTTGAAAAATTCATAACTCCGGTAAAATTTAACGAAAATGCTTCATCTTGGGCTCATTCTTTTCGGTTTTTGATGCAGAATCGCGTGAACCTGATACAGATTTCCGTTGAACAATCTAAATGCGCAAAAGAAACTGAGAATGAATGAAAAGCGAAAATTGACGTGAAAAACGATCGCGGTCGTACGAAGGTCGCTGAATTATTAATGAAATGACATAACCGCGAGGTGATTGATAAAAGAAAATCGACACAGGAAATCGAGAGTCTCGTAAAGTTACGTGAACACGTTAATAATCGATATAATCGGTAAAATTCTGTGGAAAATTCCTGACCGGTTGTAAATACGCCATTAGCCACGAAGAATAAACGGATTGTGTTTGCTTGGGCGCGCGCGCGATGAGGAGTGTGACAGAGTGAGTCATAAAACTGGTCTCTCCGTGAGAGAGTGCGAAAATCATTGGCTCTCTTGCTACATCTCTCTCTGCGGTTCTGCGTTTCGCTCTTTTCAAGCATTTACTTCTCGAGCGGGTATGACCGAGGAAGGAGACGAAAAAAACGTGCAAGTCGCGGCAAATATGCGAGGTATGTGAGGCCGCGATGACATACAGCCTATTTAACAGCTGTCCGACTGACATCATCATCGTTTCTTCATCCCGTTGTCCATCCACGGGAGCATGTAATTGACTTTCACAAAATGCCCATTTTTGCACTAAAATCCGTGTATTTCCGATTTTTTTGATGAAATATCAAAAAAAATAATGCGTTCACTTTTTATGGTGTTCGCGACGAAACTTTGAGCTGGGCATACTGCGAGATTTACGATATGTACCGAGCCGAGACGAGCTGCTTGCGCCAGGGCGTTTGTGTGTGAGTTTGAAACGTGAATAAATTGGCGCGCGGTGTCGAGTTCGCGACACGACGCAAGGACCTCAAAATGTAAGTTGCTCCAGGCAAAGTCGCGTAAATATGTGTCTAATGCCGGGCTACAAGTTATAAAAGCAACTTTCGCACACCGGCGCTTCTCCGTTCGTCGGTACATAAGCTCGCGTCGTTCTTGTACGTATATGTGTTGCGGTTTATGTTGGGACTCGCATATTTCGCAGTATATTGGCAAAATGCTTAGGTACAAGCTTTTTTAACGGGGCTTTTCGTCGAACGTTATTCCCACGCGTGCAAAGATGGAATAAAAGAGCGGCATTGCATGCTTCGCCAACGAGAATCTCCGAGCACAACTCATCGCCGACTAGCTCTCTCTCGCTTTTCTCTCCGTTGTTGGTCTCACATTATCCGAGCCGTGTGTGCACGCGTATCGCGGCGCGGGCCTCGATGCATCGTCTTTCATCTCATTCTTTCCCTCGCCGATACACACGCGTATAAATAATATGCATGCATCCTCGTGTGTGAATGTAAATGAAAGCAGATGAGAGAAAAGGCGCAATGGAGGGCTCGTAAACTCTGGCGCTGCTGCTGCTTTGGACCACGGCAAGGAAAACGTTCTATCGTGTACGCGGAGTCGCGTGAGTTTCATCTCCCGCTCGAGGAAAATTCAACTCAAAGTAATCATGTTCAATAACATCGCAAATTTCGAGGATAAATAAAAGTGCGCGCGGCTTCAATCGTCCGCGTGGGTTTGCACGCACTAATTTGTGCCACTATGACAAGAATATTTTCTTCGTCTAAACGTTTTTTTGAAAAAATCACAATAATTTTGTCGTTGCAGCGGAAAATTTTCTGGAAAGTCTCTTCGATCGTAAATTTTGCCGACAGTTTCGTTACAAATCAAAAATATCGTCAAAATGACGAAAATTTCGAAATTACCCAAAAATATTCAGTTAAAAATTTTACGAGGGGTCAATTTGGGGTCAAAGAATTTCGTTGCATGGAAATTTTGACAATTTGGATATTTATATTCGGTTTGTGCAATTCGGCGTTTCGATCGAATGAGTTTTAATCAATTCTTTAGAAGCACCTTCTCGACGCTTTGATTATTATTTCGTTAATTCGGTGAACGCGATTTAGTAACATACATGCGCGGGGAATGAGCTAATGAATCATCCAAAGTTTGTACACGCGAGAGGAGAGCGTGCGAATAACGAAAGGGGGCAAGAGAGAGAGAGAAAGGGAAAATGATCGCGGCGACCCCAAGAGTCCATGAGTTTAGCAGCTAATTATCGAATGGCTGTGGCGATAATGAATATCCGATTGAATTCAGAGGCACGGGTGGAAAGGACCAGGGGGGGGGAGTGAAATGAGGGGAACCACTCATCGTTATGGTTTCCATTTGTATATATAGCGGAATTCATGTTTGGAAGGATAATTGGAAAGTTGTAATTAACTCGTTTACGTCAAAACGAGAGAGTCGCGGGCGATGCGAATGGTCGGGGGTTTTGTCAAAAAGTTAACCAACAATCAGAGAAATTCTATACAATACAACTTTTTTTTCCATGTCCTTTCTACGGAAATTCAATGGCGAGCACGAGCGAAAATTTCAATGACAACGGAGCTCGCCCCTGTTTTTTTTTTTTTAATTCGTTTCTGACACTCGGATTCTTTTTTTTTTTTGCAGGATCCGCCGCTATTTTCAACGCTAGAGGGAATCGCTTTGTCAAAAACCGCACGAAGCGTGCCCCGTCGTGTGTATCTCGTGAAAGAGAAAGAGAGATGCGCGAATGAACAAACGAGCGTGTAATAGAAACGCGGTGAAAGTAAATAGGATTAAACATCGAAGCCGCAGGGCCGGTGAGAGCGAGACTCGGTGGCAAAGCAGGATCGACGCGATCCTTCGATGAGCAGCCTGCGAGAAGGAGCGCGAGACAGAGAGAAGAGATAATTCTCTCGGACCATTCATATGCTAATGAGCGAATTACTGGTCCTGATGAGAGAGCGGACAGAAAGGGCGCGAAGAACCGTGCGAATTTGGTCGCACCAACTTTTCGACAAATAGTCCTCGATCCAAGAGACGAGACCGCCGCATGCTGCTTTCGAGACACGTCAGAAAACTCGCGGCAATGAAATTGAATCGGAAAAAAAATAATTGAACGAATAATAAATGAAGAGAAATGGGATTTTTCTTGGCAAATTTCCGCAGACATGCAGCGTGCATGGGTCGCGCATTCGCCGCGACGAAATTGTATATTATTCCGATGACTTGCGATCGATTGTTTATCAAATTACAGGTTATTTCGTTCCGCCACGTCGGTGCGCGACCCGGCCCTCGAGCTATTGTTTCTTCGTGCTTTATATACACGAACGCGAGTCAAGTGTGCCCTGCGCAACGTCATCTCGCTATGTATATCACGAATACAGCCATAAATGTGCACATGAACGTATAAAAAAAGGAAATAAACGTCGCGCGAGCATCCACCGACCATTTTATTAAAATCCAGCTCAGCCTCGCAATAAATTTATGAATTTGTGTCATCGATCAGAGAAAATAGCAAAAATGCAGTCGCCAATGCGAACAGAGAAATTATTTTCGTTCTGGGCCAGCTCGAACTGATTTTCCATTTCCGGGTAATCTTTCCAGTCGTGCGCGACTCCTGACGTGAATTCCACTCGAATTTTTGGTATACACGAAGTTTCCCAGCTTCACCGAACATGAAGTTGAACTCAAGAATTTGGAATTCAAATTTAACGTGTCTTATTCGTTCGAGCGAATTCTACGGAAAATTCTGGACAAATTTTGTCAAAAACTGTCAAAAATAATAATGTTGAAATTTCTGTTTTTTCGTCTCTAGCGATCCAAAAACTGAATCGACACGAAAAATTGTCCCGAATTTCAAAATTCAATAAAAAGATGAAACGAAAAAATTATTCGTTAAATCTCGACGTTCGAAACTTCAAATTGGTGCACTGAAAATAAAATTTTAGCAAAAAACGTCGATATTTTCAAAATAATTTCAAAATTTTCATAATCTTGAGAATATTTTGAATTTTTAACGAAATTGTCAGCAAAATTTGCGCTAGAAATGACGAAAATTTACATTTCGAAGAGGCTTGACAAAATTTTTGTGATTTAAAAAAAAAAAGTCTAATCGAGCGTATATCCAACAAAATATCGATCTTTTTCAACAAAATTTTCTTTCCAGTGTGAGAAACGTCCGAAAGGATTAAATTTGCACATTCGGGAACGAGAGTGAGAAATTGTAATGTGCGGAGAGAATAACGAGCTGGAGGAATCGAGTTGATTGCCGATAAGAGAATTTACCTAATTTTGTGATCGTGACGAATAAAGTGTCATCGGGAAAATAGCAATAAATTCTGACAGTTTTATTGCGAAGTGAATTGACGGAGAGATTAATTGAATTTTATTGATTGCGAATTATCGTCGCGATCGTGAGGATCATCGAGTGTGTCGGATTTTCCAACGCAACAGATATATATCTGTACAACATATAAAATGAATAGACACACACAGGACGTGATGAATTATTACAAACTGGAGAACGGAGAAGCTCAACAAAGTCCCGGAGACTTGTGTGTCTAACATTCATAGCAATAGTCTTTTTGACAAGAAATCGATTCTTAACTTCCTGCTGTAGGTTGCAATAATAACGCCACCCACTTCCATTTTGCAAACGACAGCTCGTTTATCGTTCATCCTCCTGTATATCCGTCTTCACGCTACTTTTCATAAACACACAATCACACACACATGCACACAGACGCTCGTGACTTGTCAATTATGCAAATTCGTGTACGAGCGATTTCTAATTTGCACTAAAGAGAAATTGGATAAACGATAATTATAAATAAATCGCGAAAATTCGTGGGAAAATAGAAATGATTTTAACCCTAGAACGGTAAAATTTTTTTTTCCGACCCATTCCAAAATAACTTTTTGAAATTTCCGAAATTTCTGTGGGAATTGTTGAAAAATTCGTTTATCTGGCAAAATCCAACGAAAAGAGTTCAACTTGTGCTAAATTTGGGCCAATTTTGCTCAACGTAAAAAAATTAGTAAAAATGCAATTAAACGATAAAAAAAGACGGGAGAACGAAGGGAGAAAGGGCCGGGAATTTAAAGGGATGTAAAAATAAAAACTGGTGAAAATCAAATATAAAAAGTTGAAGAATTTATGGTAAAATGGGAAGAAACAAAATTCCTGAAGAAAACAGTGCAACACGTGCAGCGTCTTTTGCATGGAAACGAGCAAACAGAAGCGGAAACTCGAATTTTTGAATTAAAAATACAACTCACGTGTCTGGCCCCGTCATAGTGGGAAAATCCAGAAGGAGGGCAAAGCTGTGACAAGCTTGGCATATTTCGTTGGCGCGTGTATGTGCACGAAGGGGATTTATAGAAAAAAAAAACGACTGAATAAAAGGAAAGAAAGTGTGCCAGGGGAGCGCGCGATCGTAAAATCGATAGGACAAGAAAAATCAGGCGCGTGAGCAAGCTAAAGTTTTCGCGCGCGAGATTCTTGGGACGAGTGCCAAAGATTTGTTCTCGCGGCGCAGTCGTCACGGATCGCTGTGTTTTTCTCTCCTCGCCCATAGACACACACGTCGTTATCGTTCCGCAACTTTGTGTTATTCAAATTTGTCGGTCAGTAGAGTATGATTCCGCGATAAATTGATATCCGCATAAATTTGCCTTTACCTTGCATACACATGTTTCCCCTATCGAGGCAAATCGGAGCAAAATGTGAAGCTCCGGGGCTCCGATTCTTTGTCAGTCAATTATCTACTGAAAATCAAATTTTGTCAAAAAGTGTCGATATTTTGTTGAACACGATGAACTAAATATTTTTTAATATTTTTTAAATATTTATCGGAGACTTTCTAGAATATTTCTCGCCACAGTGACAAAAATTTTGCAATTTTTCAAAAAAACGTTTAGTCCAACGAATCCAACAAAATATCGATATTTTTCAGAAAAATTTTCGTTTCGCTGTTGCCACGGAACGAAATTCTCCTTTTTCTTAAGCAGAACTCGAAATTATTATTCAATAATTGCTCTACAACCAAAAACCACACTGAAAATTCAATTTTGTCAATTAAAAAACGTCGATATTTTGTTGAATTTCATAATTTCAAAATTTTCGTTATTTCGACAATATTTTTCATTGTAACGGAACTTTCAGCAAAATTTACGATTGGAATGACAAAAATTTACTTTCCGAAAAGATTTTCCAGAATGTTTTTTGCTGAAATGACAAAATTTTCGTGATTTTTCGAAAAAAACGTTTAGTCGCGACATATCCAAAAAAATATCGATCTTTTTCAACAAAATTCTCTTTTCAGTGCCGAATCGACCCAAAAAATTGGGTCGATTTGAAAAATTCCACAAATGATGGATGAAAAAAAAAATTCTCGTTAAATTTCGACGTCGAAAACTTTGGAGAGTCATGTTTCAGGATTAGTGCCCACAAATCCGAGACTCGGGAGGTTTAATTGTTTCACCCACATAAACCGAGTTAAAGCTGCGGTCCATTTATATATTCTGGTGTACACGTGATATTTTTTTAATCGGGTAATGAAAGTGCACGCGAGACTAAGTTTATGTTGGAGCAGGATAAAACGCTGCATAACAATAAAGTGCAATAATGAGCAATGCTAAATGCGTAGGTCGGTGCATACGTGTGTTTGTGTGTGTGTCGGTGGATTTGAATTGCGGAGGAGATAAGAAGGTAAAAAGTGTTGGCGCGTGCGCGCCCATGGGCGAATCTAAGTCGCGTATCTTCACGGCTCGCGTAATCGAGCCGGTACCTCCGATAAATTATTCCTCCGTTTTCTGCGTGCATGGACACACGAGCTCGTGCGAGAACGAGAGAGAGAGAGAGAGAGAGGGCGAGGGAGCCTACGGAGCTCAGAGAGTTACGAGGAAAAAAATGAATCGTGTGTGCGGCAAAAATGTAGGAAGAAAAAAACGAGATAGACAGGAAAAATTAACTGGCCAAGAAAAACGACGATAAAGATAGACCAGTCGCGTAGATCGATGAGGGTTCGAACGTGAAATTCCAAGAGGCATCGAGTGGGAAAAAAAACAGACACAAACAGGCGGAATGTGTAAATTAGTCGAAGGATAATTGAGACAAATAGCCCCGATCGAGTTTCACGCCTGCAGGAGGTTTTGCGCGGTGTAAATTCATAATTAGTTGAATATATTTCGGAATATAAATATCGAAGGAATTCATACGCGATAAAAAGTCCATTTTTATCGTTCGCCTCCATCGACACGTTCATTTTTCGTCGAGCAAAATGGAATGTATTTGAAAAAAAAAAAACCCCCGAGACGTCTCGACGCTTCATTTTCGCGCGTCCGGAAATGACGACGAGATAGATAGCGAAAAATTTCAATTCCTCGCGACACCGGGCTACACGATCGCGAGAAAAGTTGAACGTGAATATGACGTGTGCGGAAGGAATGGAAATAGAAATTGATCAGTCGCGGGTGGAACTGCTGGCAAGGAGAGCGCGACAAAGTGAGAAAAAGTATGTAGAAAAAAAATATTTTTGTGAAATTTCTGTAGGAAAAGATAAACGTGCGATTTTGCATGGCGTAGAAATGTTATTCGGAACAATATTAATGAATAATCTAGTGGGTCCATGGGAGGGCTTTCGAATCGTGAAAGTTTAGCCCAGAGCGTGTAGCAGGATTGTTCTCCGTGGTAGAGAAAGCGGATGTGTTGGGAGATAACGCGATTATTGTAGAGGATCAAGAGATAAAAATTAGTGACAAACGAAAAGGCCGAGTGAACGCCCACCAGGAGCAACAGCATCAAGGCGTGACGTCACTAATGGCAGATACAAGAAAAATAATATTATCTCAGCGATGAATAAACAAACACACGTGCTGTTTAATTCCAAAGAATTTTCATCAAACGTCAAACCCACGAGAAATATAATCGAGGCGTGTGTTTCTGTCCGAGTCAAGTATTTCTTCAAGCTCCGGACATAATTACATCGGGATTAAATGAGGCTCCATTCAAGCGAAATGCGTTTGATTGATAAAAAAGGTGAGAGATGGGTGCGTAGGCGTGAGACGCGTCGTTATTCGTTTGCGAGCACATTTCGAGCATTTCAAATAAATCATCAGTCATCGCGGACTTCATAAAAGCGATCGCGACGCTGAAGAAATAGCGCGGCTCATCGTCTCTCCGCGTTTATCCAAAATTAATGACAAACGTAAAGAAAACCTCGAAAAAAAAAAAAACAGATATTCGTCAGAGAAAAATAGTAGAAATGATGAGTTCACATTTCGCCGAGACAATTAGTGCGGAGCGCTGGAGCGCGAGAGACGAGAGAAATATATATCTCGAAGAAATCGAAATAAAGAATAACCGAGAGATGAGAAAAAAGCTGAGCGAAGATAACGCGAAAATAAGATGAGTAAGATCCACAAGGCACACCGCAGCATCCATGCCGAGAGTAAGACAATAATAAAAGCTTTCGTATATGAGAAACGAGAGGCATGGAGCTGTCTATAGCTCAAGAGAGTGTGTGTCTCCTTGATGGAGAGTAGAAAACGAGAGACACGAAGTGCAAAAGATGTTTTCTCGTCTAAGACGTTTCTCCTCGTGTTTTTTCATTTTTCGTATAAAATAACGGGAGCAAGGAAAAGACAGCGAGAGAGTGCGAAAAATACATCAGAGAGAAAGAGTCTGCACATCGGTCCATAAAAACAAACAAACAGCAATACATGTTGAATCCTGAAAAAAAGCCAAACACAAAATATACGAAAACAGAGAAGCCAAAGCATAACCCACGCGAGATAGACGAGACGAGCGTGTTATCCAGAAAGTAAAAAAACAAAAGGGGATGAAAATAGTGAATTCCTCCCTGTATATCCAACATTTCGTGTAACCTCCCTCCGCCAGTACACGTCAAACCACCACGAGAGAGAGAGACTCTCCAAAGTACAGCGTGTATTTTCAGTCCATCCATGTAGCGTGTATTTATATGTGTACGTGTATACAACTGTGCTCTCGGAGTAATTCCGTGGATAGATGTGTACGTACATAATGTACCCCTGACGAGAGTATCGCGTATATATAGCGAGGATCAGAGCATCTAAACACATGAGAGAGAGAGCGAGAGACGGAGGCTTGTTTGTATATACATTTTGATGCTGTAGGTGGTTCGCGAGGAGGCTGACGAAGAGGAGGAAAAGGGTGAAAGAGGAGGAAGAGCGATGAGTGTATAGAGAGGGAGGGAGAGAGATTGTCGTGGCCAGGGTCTTCAAGATCGAGTCCCACGCGTTCCCAGACATTCCAGCTAGTAATTGCCGGCTGCTGTTGCTACTGCGCGGCTCTTCTCCTTCACCTATCCCCTATCTATGCACAGCAACGGCAGCAAAACGACGTTAGCCCGCCATCGTTGCTGCTCCCTCGAGCGATCATCGCGCACACATCAATATACTTGTATATATTTAACGTTATGTATATATTAAGATAACTAGGCAGCTTTGCAAACTTGTGCTTCTCTCTCTTGGTACTTCTTTCCTTAGGATACACGCTGTTGCCCTCTGCACTCTCTGTCGGCTTCGGACCAGCAACAACAACCCCGATATGCTCCTTGTGTGTGTGTGTGTGTGTGTGTGTTAAGGAAGATTCTACAACGAGAGACGACTAAACGTGGCAATTCTCGTGATTTTCTCCCAGTAAATTAACCTCCCGCCAGTAAATATATATTACAGTTTGACATTTAAGCGAGTTGCTGAATCACGAAAACATCGCAAGGCCTCTCGCTCCATTTTTCTCTCATTTTATTTTTTTCATACGCTGCTGCTTTTTAAATTCGAAGAATTTACGTACGCGAATTGCGTGTGCATTTTGCTTAGATTGTTATTTATTACTGGCCAACTTTTTCGAAGCGCAGGCTCGCCGAGCTATTCCTGCGGCAGTAAAAAAAAAAGTTTCGACCTTAAGGACGCGCCAGGACACGTTCCTGGCTAGCCCGGAACACATAAATGTTCAGCACAAAAAAGTGATTTTTCTTATTCCATTCCGAAGCTCATTTTAAGCTCCTTTGACCGTAACGAAAAAATCCATCGACTTGAATTTCATTCGCAATGGAAGAGCCAGAAAATTGTTTGGGAAAAAAAGAACGAGAGGAAAAAACAAATTTGTTGCCGCGAGTACAGGGTAAAAAATGCGATAGTTTGGTGGCAAAAAAGTCGGTGATTCGCTAACGTCGTACAGGCACGTATCGCCGGCTCGAGTAATGCAGTCGCAAAACCTGCCTGAAGAGAACGTACAATATCTTTTTACTGCAATCTTTTCTTCTCAGTGTGTGTGTTTTTTTTCTCCTCTCGTTTTTCTCGTTGTATGGCGTGCTCGAGGTACATATTGTGTTCAAGCCACATCATACTTATATTGTACTATTTAAAGCCCAGTTTCACGTGCTCACGATGACGTAAGAAAAACATTCATTTTTATTTTTTTTCGCAACAACGCAATATTTGTCTCTGTGCGGAAAAAAATGAGCGACAAATCGAAAAAGTCTGTAAAGTTTTCAAAAAAACGTCGAAAAACTTTGGAAAATGGATGAAAAAATTCGAAATTAAAGAAAAAAATCGTCCACCTTGCAGTGTGCAAGGAAAAAAAAGTGATTATCGCCTTTTCAACGGAATGAAAATGTCGCAAACGCGAAACAAAGAGTCTCTGTGTATAATCATTATTTCTGCACTACGAGTCGTTGCATAAGAACGTGAAAAATGGACGATTCATACGAATGAATAACAGTAATCGTAGGCATTTCGGTCTCTCGGTCACGCCATGGGATCCGTAACAACTTTTTGATCCTCTTCGTGCTCGTGTGTAACATTGAAATACATGATGAGACGTTTTTTATCGTCCGTAACGAAATTACTAAACAGAGACTCGCTGACCCAGTTATTCAATTATGCACAGAGTGTCTCAAAACTGTCAGGAATTATTAAAAAGTTTACCATCGACCTAATCGAAATTTTTCCAAATTCAAAGTGTCAGTTTTTCATTTGACGAAAATAATTCGGAAAATCAATAAAAATGCTGGATACAAATTTTGGACTCGATCGTAAGTCGATTCGAAGGGCTTCGCGAAAAAATTCAACGACTCGCGCGTTGAAATGCAACGAAAATTGATTATTTTTTTAAACAAAGGGCGAAAAACAAATTTACTCCAAAAAAAATGGAAAAAGTGCATCAATTCTGAAAATAACGACGATGCAAATTTCAGTGTCGTTCAATTTTTTCAATTTCATTTTGTTGAACGAGTTGAGAAAAAAAGTTTGATCGGCCCCTCGTCAAAATAGTCGATAATAAACTTTGAAAAGTTCAATTTTTTTCCACTTCGAGATTTCTCGATCGAGCATGTCGCACAACGAATGCAAATTATTGAGTATGAGTTCTCGAAGAGACTCGGTCCATATGCTGGCCGCGAGGTTAGCGCATTTGTTCTCGGTTGGATGGTGGAGAAGGAAAGCGAAAGGAATTACGATCTCACGGTAATGGCTCGCCACACAGGGAGGCAGACATTTGCAAACGAGATGTACAACGTGGCATGAAATTCTTCGATTCTTCTTCGTTCGCAGCGAGAGGAGGATGCGAGTATAAATATATATGTGTGTATTAAAGATTTGTCTGTAGAAATGCATTGTCTGGATGGTGGAGGCGAGATAAAATGGTCGCACCTGGTACAGGGAGCTTTGGAAGCGTTGCTGCTCATTCTGGCTCTCAATTCTTTTGGAGAAGGTAGCAGGTGAAGCAGCGAGCAAGGAGGAGGGGGGGGGGGGCAAAGCAATGAGATAAGAATAGCAACGAGAAATGGCAGTAGGAAGCCTTGCTGCGAGGAGAGAAAAAAAGTTGGACAGGGCGAGGAGGAGGAGGAGGGCGAGGGCCAGAAAAATGAAGATAAAAGTGAGAGCGAGAGAATTTCAAGATTTTCGCGCTGATTTCTAGTGGAAAATAACAGGAAAAAATCTCACAGTCTCTATTCACGTTGCGAATAAAAGTTCCTTTCGCGGAATATTCCTCGGTCTTCATAGATTTTCACACATTTACTTTACGACTGTCGCGTCGTTTCTTTCTTTCCATTTTTTTTCCCTTTCGCATCCGGAAAAAATAATAAATCCAACGACTTTTCCAAATTCGCTGTCATTCGCTAGGCAGAAAAAAAATGGAGTAAAATGCGAATATTCGAATGCCCGAGAACTGCGGAGGGAGAGATAAAAGAAAGGAGACGAAAAAAGGGCCAAAAAAATAAAAAGTCAACATCGATCGCGCGGCATAGATGTGACACGCCGTTCAAAGTTTCAATTACACACGCACACACACAAACACAGGTGCTCACAACACACAGAGGGCGGGGGTACTTTCAATCAGTCCCTTTCACGGTTTGTCCCGGTGGCTAAAGAGAAAATCGAATAAATAGAAAGAATGAACGCGCGACCTGGGGGAACGTGCGCGCGACACAAGGGGAAACAATAATCATCATAAAGTCCATAATAAAAAATACTAAAATTCAATCAATCCATTTCAGCAGCTAGTTATGATTTATGTAACTTCCTCCTTGTTTTTCCTGCTCTAATCATCGAACAATACTTTCTATTGAGAATTCAAATTTTCTATTCACGTTTCTTGCCCGAATCGTCAATTTTTTCGCTGCAAAATCGGCTGCTGGCAGCGACACCGACTCTGAAGCTGATTGAAATGAGATTTCCGGTAAAAATCCATGGCAAAAAGGTCAGAAGTAAAAAAAAAATCGAAGCAATAATAGTGAATGAAAAAAAAAAGTGACAAAAGCCTCGGAGTGGCGAGAGAATGGGGGAGGGCATATCCGGTCAATAAACAGGGGCTGTATGAGGAAAAAGGAAAATTGAAAATGGTCAAAGCTTTCCTTCTCGCTCTCTCATTTAATTTTCTCATTTCTTGTTTCTTTTTCTTTCATTGTGCGACCCTCGCGCTTCGCTGGCCAGTCCACGAGACCGGTAAAACATGGGGATCGGAAAAAATTGTGCTAACTAGTGTGAGATGAGAAAAGGGGGAGAAAAATAGTCAAGTAAAGAAGAATATAGAGCACGAATACGCGAGCTGGATCAAAGGAAACAAATAATAATATATAACAATGGAAACTTGAATTCCAGGCTTTCGTACCATGTCGCGCACCGGAATATATTCGCGCGCGGTATTACGTGCTTCATAAAACAAAACATGTACACACAAACGGGCAAGTAGCGTTGAAATTTTTCGCAATAAACCAATATTTTTCTTAATAACAACGCACCGGGATGCCCGCGCAAATTGCATATGGCATTCAAGTTTGCATCCGTGGAATGCATCGAAAAATATTTATTTCTACATCAGCTTTTCTTTGAGACCAAAAACTAATTATTTTTAGTAACAGAGCATCAAATTTTGATACAGAATTTATGAAAAATACTGGCGCAGCTTTCTTTGGCATGTGAAAACCGAATTTACTGATTAAAAAATCGTAAAAAGTGCATCAAACATCGAAATAATCAATAAAACATTCTTTTTGTTTTATTTCAACGATGCAAATTTCCGGTAACATACGAAAACGATTTCGAAGTTTATATCGTTGAAATGCAACGAAAGCACAAATTTGCCATTTAAAAACCGAATTTACTTGGAAAAATTGAGAAAAGTGCATTGATTAACAAAATAATTTATAAAAAAAAATCGTTTTACCGACGGATTTTCGTAAACCGTGTAAACTTTTCTTCCCATACGTTGGCATCAACATTGTAAATTGTTTCCTGTCGATCGTGGTTGTTGCCGCTGGAAACACGATGACGTGGAGGCGGGGGCGAGAATATGGGCCTAGATTGGCGTTTATGAGGGACAACAGCGTTTACCTCTGTTAAATCCAAGAGCTCGGTTAAATTCATGGGATCGCCGTAGCAGGATTCGGAGTGCGCCTGATGGGGCAGAGGCCTGTAAATTGCATCTTGGAGAATGCCCGTGTACACAGTCTACGATAACGTCCAAGTACAGCCGCCTGTTTACGTATTATCCGCCCTTGTGGTTGCCGAGTAAATATTATACATGTATATACATATAAACCAAATATATAGAGGTGAATTTCCCCCAGATGGAAACTGCACACGAGCGATGACATATAAACGTGAATATGTGTGTGTGTGTGTCATTTAACCCCGAACAGGAGCCATCAAGGTCCGAATGGCTCATCAACAAAGGCTTCCGAGCATCGACCGCCGCCCATTTAATTTCAGTCAACGATTGCCGCGTGTTATATCCCGGGCAAAATCCGCTTCCTCCTACTTCCTGTCTACTTGCATTATTTTTATTACCTTGATTAGCCTTTACCCTCGCGTACGCGAACTTGATGAACCTCCAAAATTAATAAAGTCTCATTTGTCTTTACAGTCTCTCGCTCACTTTCGTGGAAAAGGTCGATATTTCGTTGGATACGAATTTTTTGAAAAATTCTGAAATTTTTTTCCTTGTAGCAAGAAAAATTCAAAAATACCGTAAAAATTATGAAAATTATTAAAAAATATTCAGTTTATCGTGTTTAACGAAATATCGACGTTTTTTTGACAAAATTTCAGTCTCAGACTCATTTTCTTTCATTAAAATTTACAGTTTTCTATTTTTTTTAATTTATTTTTAGGGTTGCGAGAATGAAATCTTGATTTTCGGTTGTCAAAAGCTCGTGATCTCCGGAGGTCGAGACTCCGGGGCTGTTCGCATGCGGCAAGCAGTTTTGGTCAGAATCATAATATATATATGCAAAAAAAGAGATAAAGAAGGGGTCAGAGAGCGCGAGAGAGAGGATGAAAAACGGAAATGCTAAACGGAGTCTGGTAGGTTTATTCGAGCGTGTTTCAACGTCCGGTTAGTGTTCTCGCTCGCGCGGAGACCGAGCATACATCCGCGACATTAAAACATTTATATGTATGAAAAATATATAGATATTGAGTGTGTTGGGCTAGTTAAGGGGATGCACAGGTTGATAGTGATAATGTGGATTTTGGGAGTGCGGTCAAAGTTAGCCGTGGGCATAGTTGCGAGTAGGAGCGATTAAACGCGATAAACGTACGAGCGTGAATGAAGGAGCGAGAAGAGGGAAGCAGGGCGGCGCATGCAGAGTGTATATTCTCGCGTTTTGTCCGGAATCGACGCGAAACCCCTCGCACCAACGTTTCTACTGCAGCGTCCACAAAAATTAAATATATACATTATACATGCGATTCGCGGGGCTTATTCGTGCATGTCTGTGTGTTTGTCAGTCTGTCGCCCAGAGTGTGTGCGCGAGCTGATGTATTGTGAGCTAGCATACACGAATCTCGTCCGAGGACTGATTAGAAAGCTCCGAGCAAATGGTCCGTTGATTACACAGAGAGTTGCAGTGCCGCCCTGCTGCTGCTGCTGCATGTTACGAAACGAAGCAAATCCCGAGAATTAGTAGAGATCCCGGAGATCCTAGATTTTCTTGTGTCGTTTTCCAAATTCAAAAACACTCGGAACCGCTGCATAAAACAATTTTATACCCGCCACACTAATTAATGCCGAAGGATATTCGTCTGTGGGAAAGATTTATAACGTGGAACGTTTTTTTTTTTCATTAATTCACGCCGTAGTGTTATTTTTTTTTAAATTCTTTTCTGTCGTCTCGATGGTCAAGATTTTTGCAAAGGATCGAAAAATCCCTGGAGATGCACTGAAAATTCAATTTTGTCAAAAAATTAAATCAATTTTGACAATATTTTTTATTTCTAATGCAACTGTCAGCAAAATTTACGATTGGAATAACAAAAATTGTCTTTTCGAAGAGATTTTCTAGAATATTTTTTGCTAGAATTACGAAATTTTGGTGATTTTTCAAAAAAACATTTAGTATCCAAGAAAATTTGTCTTCTCAGCATTGCTCGGAGATGGACATATTTTATATTGAACTTTTCTCTGCTGTTTTTGATGTTCGTTTTCTCTGTATCTCTCCTGTCCGTTTGGATTCTTGTCTCATTGCCGTTCTTCCAGATCCACAATCGGCTATCAGCGTCTATCTATTTCACAATATTTCCGGCCTGTTGCGTTAAACTGAGTAGCATCGCATCGAATTATCGTCATGGTCGCCCTCGGCCGTCTCGCGCTTTCTCCTGCTCCGTTCTCGCATTTTATTCTTTCCCTTTCGTTTCTGTCGCAGGCTTAACGTTCGACGTACACGCCGGGTGGTCCATAGGGATGGCCTCGCCCTTTTCGTTGCTGTGTTAACTCTCTCGGGCTCCCCCAAAGCCTCATCTCGCGCCCTCGGCCCACATTTTTCAATGCATCCGACAATCCCAATGAAAACTGAGCGATCGATACACGCGACTCGGGTGGGGGGAGATTCGTGTTTCGATTAATCGACTAGGAATATTTAACAATCCGCAAGGATAATTAGAACGAAGCAATTTTCGGCGACAAGAATCCAAAGCGAAAACGAATTTCCGATGTACGCGTGTGAGTTGAAACGTTTTTTTTTTTATTTTCTCATCATATCGAGAGGCCATGGAGACCGTCCAATAAATTCGCAGCAAATATTCAACGACGCGAATGAATAAAATCGCAATATATGCATGTTGTTTCCCTCCCCGCGCCCCACCCTTGGTCGATTTTGTTGACGTGACTCTGGAGATCGCAATCACCGAAGCTTTTTGTTTATTTCCTATTTTTATTCGCTCTTTCACTCTCGCGTATGGAGTTTCGTGAGCTCGCGACAAAAAATGGAATATTATTAATTAAAAACTTTCGGCACAAAAACACCCGATACTTTTTTATCGCGTACAAACAATTTTTTGTTTTGTTTTTTTATACTTTTCCCAATAAAATCCATCATCCGACTTTTTCGTTGAAATTTATTCTCCCATATGGACAGTCGACGAGATTCGACGAAATATTCAAAGTTTGTGTGTGTGTGGGTTTGGAGAAAAGTCGATGGCGTTTTTGTGCAAACGTGAATTATCGAGAAATTTGTATGAAAACTTGAAATTGATCGGAAATTCATTCGATTTTTATCAACCCCGTGTGCATGTGATGCCTCCCTCTCGATCTCCATCCCTCGAGGACTAAAACGTGTAGCAGCGTGTGTGAAAAATCTACAAAACATTTAGGGGCTTTTGGAAAAGGATCTATTTCGTTGAGGACATGGATTTTTTTGTCTCTCAGTGAGTCGGACTCTCTTTCTGGTTGGGATCGACACGGTGAAAAAGTGTCTGCTCCATATCGACTTGTCTCGCGCGGTGACACAGGATGGGAATATAAATCGGTGTCTTTCGAATGGAAATTGCTCTCGCCCCTTTTCTCACTTGCGTTTTTTTGTTGGCCTCGTTTCTACAGTCTCCTTAGAGCGTGTTTTTTTTATTTTTTTCGTTTTATTTGCCAAGCCACGATTTCCTTGCGACATGAGAAAACCTCCGAAGAATTTATTCGATCCTAGGCGTGTAATGCATCTGCCTCGCATATCGCGCACTGTCTCACCCTCTTTCTTCGAGAGCTCGTGTCTCTCGTCGATCGTTTCGTCGGATTTGGCCATTTTCACAATAGCCTCGCGTCGACGTGTTCGTGCTTGTGGGTGTGTGTTTTTTTTTCTCTTTCACCTCGATGCAGTCTCGTTAAAGCCATATTTTCACGCGGAATCTCGTACGAGATCCTTTTCTCCCTGCGCTTGATTAGTTTTCCCGTTCTCGCACTATAATTGTCCCGATCTACTAATCCTTATTTATTGCAAGTAAACGAGAAAGGGAGCGAGCTGTGTAATTAGTGATTGCACACCAGGGAGCTGTCTCGTACGTGTGTGTTGATTAGAGTCGAGAAAATCCAAGTAAACCTACACGGAAAACAAGATTCTATCGAAAAAGATCGATATTTCGTTTCGAGCGTGCGACTAAACGTTTTTTTTTTTAGAAAAATACCAAAAATGTTGTCAAAAATCGGGGAAAATTTGAAATTATCCAAAAAAATCGACGTTTTGCGACAAAATTTCATTTTCAGATCGTTTCTGCAACGAAATCCTTTGATTTACAATGAAAAATGTCTTTGCGAACCGAAATTTGCGATGCCAATGATATTTTTGTTTTTCGTAACCCGGAGGGCAAGAATTGCTGGCGTCTATGGGAAACGGGCTGGGGTTCGTTGCGCCATATCGTCCGCGAGTCTTTGACTATTCTCATAAACGCGCTAACCCGGTTACTCGGTTTGAAACGACCCACACACTCCTACGTACACGTTATTGCTGCGCTGTACAGATATCTTAGAGCCCGCGCGACAAGACAAAGCGACAGAGACCGCTTGCGCCATGAAGCGACAACGAGAGCGCGAGAGAGAGAGAAGGAAAACTCTTGCGGATCTCGTGGACCGGAAGTATCTCGGTCGCAGAGTCCAGCAACTGGAACTCGTCCTCGGAGTGAAAGCCTCAACACTCGACACGAGCTAACCGATTTCTATAGTCAAATATATATATACGTGTGTGTGTTAAATGTACTTGTGTATATATAACTGTTGTGTTACCGCAATTGCATCTGCAGCTGCTGTCGCTGCAGGCGACGAGGCAAAGTGCCAGAGGGCGACAATGCACACGCCCTCTGCGAACAGCACGGAGCAGCCCCTTATTCTCAAAGAAACAGAAATGGTCCACGTAGCTAGTCCACGTCATCCGCACTCTTACACGTTTGAGTCTTCAGTCTCGTGACATAAAACAACAACGAAATGTCAAAAAACGAGTTTGGATTGACGTTGCATTTTCATCGAGATTTTAATCGCCTTTGCAGTGGATTTAAAGTTCATTTTCCTTGGCACTAAGTCGATTAATTGAGAATGTTCAATTTTAGGGTGAAATTGTTTGCTGGTTGCGATAAAAACGTTTTTTTTTTTTAATCACAAGAAATTTTGTCCGTTGAGAATAAAAAATACTGTCGAAATAACGAAAATTTTGAAACTATTCAAAAGTATTTAGTTAATTTGATACTTTTTCGAGAAAAATTGAATTTTCAGTGATGAAAGGGCGAGAGAATAAAATGTAAACTGGAAGATTAATTAGCGAGAGAAAGCGCATAATGTTGGGCCGAGTGAATTTCGTGCTCGATCGATCGTCCCGGTTTGCGTCGGTTGGTTCCTTGGGACGGACTATCGTTCATGCGCGAATAAATAAATCAGTCATTATTTCAGCGAGTCATCGCGTCCGAAGCGCGGCGAGGCGGGCATCAGCAGCAAGTTCGGGTTCGATAAAAATTTAAATTGTTCCGGAGGCTTGAGGAGAAAAAAAAAGGAATGTAAAGAAAAATGTGAAAGAAGCGAGAATAAGGAGGAGGAAGAAAATAAAGAAAAACAAAAACAAGGCGGATGAGAGGTTATGGAGAATGGGAGTAAGAAAAGCCAATTAAAAATGCTGGAAGCACACGATGCAGGCCGCTCCGAAAGATTTACCACTCGTTCTCCCTCCCCCCGCTCCCCTCTCCTGGCCTCTCGCTGATTTGGTTTCAGTTCCACCAACTCTCGAACTCACAAATGTTCATGGAACAATTGCATAGTCGTTTCTCGCGCCCCTTCGCATCTTTATCTTTCTTTCTCTCTCTCTCTCTCTCGCCTTCTCTTTTACTTTCTCCACTTTTCCGTGGATTCTAGCGCGATTCTTCTCGAGTACCTGCTGCGTGGCTGCCGAGTTTGATATCGCGTTCTCGCCCGAGCCCCTTTTTTTCCTTCTTTCTTTCTTTATTTCCATTCGAAACTTTTTAATTGCACGGTTTAGTCTCGGGACGTTTGTGTGTTGGCTACTAGGGCTTTCGCGGTTCCTCTCAGTCCTCAAAGTGAGAGAGCTGAGAGAGAGAGAGAGAGAGAGTAGGGCAGGGCCATCCAATTTGCGCGAATAGCTTTTTTCTTAAACGTGACGCGAGCGCGGAGACCGCGGGACCATTTTCTTCTCCTTTCCCCGCGCGCTCTCCTAGAGCAATCCTTATTTTTCTTCTCACATTCTCATTCTTTCTACCGCGGTCATTTTTTTCTTCCGCACTTCCGGAGACTTTACTTCCTACGGCCCGAGCCATTTTCACTCGCTCGTTTTCGCACCAATCTCTTTCACTGCTTGCCATAACTTCTTTTTGATCCTGCCACTCAACGTTACCTCCCCCCCCCCCCCCCCCCCGCCCCCACTCTCGCTCTCTCCATGTCCCTTTTCCTCTTTGTATTTACGTTCCGAGTTTCTGTCTCGCCGTAACTATCCAACTCCATGGCCGTCCGGTCACTCGGCGCGCACACATTTCTTTCACATCACACGAAACTTTTTTTCGCCCATTTTTTTTCTGCATTTCTCACACACGTTTCCATAATGCCCTTTGTCCGGGTAGAAAGAATCGAGGGCGAGCAAACAATCGGCACGTACTAAAAAAAAAGCGCGATTTTAGGTCACCGTGTGTGCAAAAAAAATGGCAAAGTGTGCGCCGCGTCGCTGTACCGAGTTTTCATAGTGCGAGTTGAAAATAAAATTTTTCTATGAAAATTCAAACGATTTTTTCCTCAACTTTGTGCCCCTCGATGGGTGAAAAAAAAAATTTTGACGTTTCCGTCAACGGCGCGATGCCCGGGGATCGCTCGAAAAAGCAGCAATTTTTGGTTTGTTTGTAAATATTTATCGAGCGATGAATAATTTTGTGACATTTGTTTGATTTCCCTGATGGATTCTCTGACATTTCCAAGTTTTGCTAGTCTCGCAGTCGAACGAGACGGAGAGAGAGAGACACGATAGGTCATAGTCGCGGTACACGTAGGAGCCGAAGCGATCCTCTCTCGTTGCTAGAGCATGGAATGATTGGCTGGATTACGAGACGTGGCCGGATTTTCCTCGAGAGTCAGCAAACCCTGCTGTCAAGTCTTGAGTCGAGAAATTGGTCTGGTCTGGCGGCGCACCGCATTCCCTTACTCTCCGCGGTTCTTGCTTTCCTTAAAGCACACTAAACGCGCGGATCGTGCATGCTGTGCGCGCCCGCACACACGTACACGCGAGAGTTTCATTATTTGTCCATTTTTCTTGGTGTGGTTGGAAGGAAAGCGCGTTTCAGAAACGCGGATGGATCCGAGAGAAATGACAAGACGTTGGACGAGGCGCAACTGTGCGCCGCGCGCGGCGAGACGATATTCGAGAAAGAACGACGAGATAGTGAGGTTTCTCAATGCACCAAGAGTGCACTCAAGGGGCTCTGTTTCCACGCCCCACACAGACACACACAAAGACATATTAACGTGTATATGTGTGGGGTTGTTCACATGATACGTTGTATTTTCCAATAAAGCCTCGACGGAGTCCCCGCGCGCGCCGGGAACGCGACTCTTCTCTCTGTTCGCTTGTCCATGCTATCTCGATGCAAGTCTGCGCTCATTCCTGGCAAGTTGGGTAGTTTCACGTAGCGAGGGAAACTCGAAGTAAAAGCAGAGACTGTAACTGCGTCCGGGGGTTCGGCGACGGAGAGATCGGTGTACACCAAAGCCGAGCGTTCCTTTTTACGGTTTAGACGCAAGGTGGTCAAAAAATTACGTGCACATTCTGTCGAATCGTTTCAATTGTCAAATTCCCGAAATAAAACTCGACAATATATCCTGACGGCGAAGCATCCTCGAGCTCTAAGCGCTGATTGGTCTGGGTTTTTTCCAGATTGATTAGAAAAGAAGAAAAAAAAAAGTCCTTCGTGCATTT
Organism: Diadegma fenestrale; assembly: GCA_037043255.1. Taxonomy (NCBI): domain Eukaryota; kingdom Metazoa; phylum Arthropoda; class Insecta; order Hymenoptera; family Ichneumonidae; genus Diadegma; species Diadegma fenestrale. Next base: position 4,292,915 of record CM073312.1, read on the forward strand.
TATAGCGAAAGAATCGCGCTCAGAGTGTATTGTTTTTTCTTCATTTTCATTCGTCTCGTTTCGACGTTGTAATTTTTGCCGTATGTATCGAAGGCTCGGAGGAATTTCCGAGCTCGTCATTATATGCGAGTCGTGCGCACGGATGGAGTTGAAATTTGTAACTTGTAATATTGAGAGTGCGTTTGCGAGGGAGGAGAGATAGACAAAGGTTGCATACATGCGAGTTTCGAGCAAAGACGTGGTTTTTGTATGAGAGAGAGAGAGAGAGGGAGAAAGAGAGACAGAATAGGAGAGGAAGAGGAGTCGCGGAGAGCATATGAGAGAAGGCTGTTCGTACGTAATATGCCATTCATGTAGAAACGATCAGGAATACGCCCAGATGCCCTATTATCATACTCAAATGCATATTCTCCCTGTCTTCCTTTCCTCTCGTCATTATTTCCGTCTCTGGCTCGCAATAGGCTCGTGCGCGAGGCTATGCATGTATTTGGTACTTGTGGCTTGTGCGTGTTCGTCAGTCCGTCAGCATCCAGAGACTGATTGGCTGCATGTATATAGTTGGAAGCGAATAAGGAGCGAGAGCAGCAGAGGAAGAGAAAGGGAGCGAGAAAGTGATGATTTTCGTGAAACTAAGGGTTGTAAATGCACTAAGAGAAAAGGGTGAATCAGAGGGTGGAAAAAGAGAGAGAGGGAGATGAATGGATCGACAGAAAATACTCGAGCGATCGTTACGCCTTGGAGCACGTATGCAGGAGCCTCGTTTCGAGAACGCGAGGAAAAAGCATGTGAGCGAGAGAGAAAGAAGAAAAGGATGGGAATTGCAACGCACGCGCATTGCTTCGGACCGGGTCTGTTGGTTTTAATACATAGATGAGTTTTTTTCTTAGCGTGTAAAACGTCTGACGTTCGATTCGTTGCCGTTTCGGTAAATTCAACGAAATAGGACCATTACGTCAGGGAACCAATGAAATTTTAAGTGCGCGCGCTCGTGGAGTCACTCAAAAGACAAAACAGTCTTTCAGAGCTCGTGCAAAATGAATCAAGCTGATTGGTGGCTTTGCGAGTATTTTAAAAATTCATTGGACAATCGCACTAAAGTTGGAAACGATCAAAGTCGACAATAGCGAAGCCTGCATCCGTGGAATACAACGAAAAATTCATTTTTATTCATTATTTTGATAATTGATGCACTTTTTCCAATTTTTTTTTTATTGAATGAGGTTTTCGAATGGCCCAAGGCTGTCCCACGGTTTTCAATTGGAATGCAATTCAACGATGGAAACTTTAAAATCATTTGCGTTCGATACTGGAGTTTGCATCGTTGGAATACAACGAAAAATTCATTTTTCATTCATTATTTCGATAATTATTGCACTCTTTACAAATTTTTTTTCGGAAAATTCATTTTTCGTTGCATTTCAATGATGCAAACTCAAAAATCGTGGCGGGCGCGATATACGAATGAGGCGATCGAGAAGAATAATCGCGAGAAATAAATAAATGGCACGATCGCACGATTCTCGCGTCCGTTTATTTTTTTCATCTTTTGTTGCGTTTCCATCTTTTCCCCGCAAGATAATAGGGCGCCGATAACCTCAAAGTGCTTGCATCCTGCTGATAAGAGGGCCAATAAGATAGCAAGAGAGAGCTCAGAGAGAAGCTCGAGCGGAGAGAGCAAAGAAGAAGCGAACACAATAAAAAGGAGGCGAAAAAAAAATTGCATCCCGTGTCGATGACGAGCTGCGAGAAAATAAATTAGGCATATCCGGCTTGCAGGCGCGACGGTTTGATATTAAACGCGTGGGAGTGACGAACAAGATATCGCGATTAAATTAATTGAACGATGTGTATGCGTGGAGAATTTGTGTTACACGTGCACGAGAAAAAACACTAAAAATGCAATTTTGCGTCGAAATTTTGTTGAACTCCATAAACTAAATATTTTTAGATAATCTGAAAATTTTCGTAATTTCAACAATTTTTTTAGTTTCAAACAAAACTTTCAGCAAAATTTACAATTGGAACGACAAAAATTCGCGTTCCGAAGAGACTTTCAAGAATATTTCTTGCTGCAATGACACAATTTTTGGGATTTTTCAAAATGTTCTTATCAGTGAAAAAAATTGAAACCACCCTCAAAATTCATTGCGAGCAATGGGCGACCAGAAAGACATTTTTTAATCGATTTTTCTCTACCGAGAGCACGAAAACTCGTTCGTGATATTAAACGATTTATCCTCGCGTCTATGTATGCGAGTTTATTAGGGCTTGACGATCCGTTTTCTCGTCCATTTCTGTGGCTCTCGCTGTTCGCCTTGGTCTCAGCATCGAGCCTTGTCTCACCCTTGCTCTCGCGTTCTCTCATCCCTTGGGCTCGTTTGCACTCCAGACCGTATAACGGAGAGCTGGGGGAGGGTAAAACTCAATTCGCGGTCTTTCCACTAGAGCAGCCTGCGCGGATAAACAAATTCAAACGTCCGAAAGCCGGAGGCTTAAGTAACTTTCGTCAAAGCGCGCACACTTAACTCTGTACAGTTGGGCTCTTTCATCGTTTATAGTCGCGGCCAAAATTCTCTCTTTTCTTCCTCCTCCTTCTCCTCTTTTCTCTTTCGCGCGCAATTTAAATTCGCCATAGCAAACGCTCATTTCCGTGAGAGAGAGAGTCGCTCGATCCTAAAATCCTAATTTTCCACAGAGTCCCGCGCGCGCGCATATCAACGAAGCATGAAGAACCGAATAATCTGCATAAACTGCTATTGGAAAATAGATTAACCCGTATACAGCAAGTATATCCGTAGCAAAAAGCGCTACACAATAAAGCAACGAGTTTAAAATAAAATAAAAGAAAAAAAAAAGTTTATTGCCCGGCTCTCGATTTTAGTGCATGGATTACCTCGCAATCCCGTAAGAAAACCCACCAGGCTTTGGCGATCTTGGCTCCTCATTGATACCGAACCAAATCCTCGCAATAATATTATCACTGAATAGAAAATTTTGTTGGAAAAGATTGATATTTTCTCGAATACGTTCGACCAAAACGTTGTTGAAGTTTGCAACGTTGGAATGCAACGAAATTTCGTTTTTTTTTTTAGCAGATCTCAAGATTTTTAATTAATATTTGGTCCAGGACGATAAAACCAGGTTTTTTGCGATCTAAACTGATAATCGATGCGAAAATTGTCATGATTTTTGAAATTTAACAAAAAATTAATAGAAAAACGTATTTTTTGTTTAGTCCACAACGCTGCGGACTTTTATCTTGAAAATCCCAAAAATTCTGTCATTGCAGCAAGAAATATTGTAGAAAGTCTCTCCGGAAAGAAAATTTTTGTCATTCCAATCGTAAATTTTGCTGACAGTTCCATTAGAAACCAAAAATACTGTCAAAATCACGAGAAATTTGAAATTATCCAAAAATATTTAGTTTAATATTAATAAATTCTAAAAAAAACAACAAAATTATAGAATCAGCGATTGACCTTGAATTTCCACCAATTTTTACGGGGCAAATTGGAAATTTCTATAAAAAATGAATAATAAAAAAGTTTGTTTCGAATTTTTTTTGTTTTGAGTAGATAAATCGACGAGTTCGCGATTCTGAGTAGAATTTCCGGGTCCCCGCGGGATAACCGGAGTAAAATGTAATTTCTTGTACGCGGCGAGAGGAATAATTCTTCTCATGGGTTACGTAAGCGAAAGGTGCAGCATCCACGCAGCAGAGAGCGAATCTCGAGTCGTCGCTGCGCGCGCGTTCTAAAACGTGGCCAATAGATAAATACTCGGGTACAATGTATAGAGAAAAGAAATGGAATAAGCTGAGAAAAGAGCCGGAGAGCGACAAGGACGTACGCACGTGGTTACATGGCCGCGTTGGATTTCCTTGAGAAAACAATCTCCGCGAGCACACTCGTACGAAGCGCCATACATTTATGCACGTATAAATATAGCAATGAAATCTTCCCGCAGTAAAACTGCATAAATGCATGAGACTAGAAGTTTCACCGAGACCGCGTCGACGAGTCAAACCTCGTCTCGCGCATTCAATTTCATCTCATTTTTAACTTTTCACCTTTGGGAGACGAAATTTTCATTTTCCCGCACGAAATAAAATCGTCCCGCATTTTTCGCAATCATATGGGACGCGAAAACTGGGTCAGTGGCTCGAAATTCCAAACTGAAAAGAAAATTTTGTTGAAAAAGGTCGATATTTTGTTAGATTCGTTCAACTAAACGTTTTTGCGAAAAATCACGAAAATTTTGTCATTCCAGCAAAAAACATTCTGGAAAATCTTTTCGGAAAGTTAATTTTTGTCATTCCAATCGTAAATTTTGCTAACAGTTCCGTTACAATGAAAAATATTGTCGAAATAACGAAAATTTTGGAATCATCCCAAAATATTTAGTTGGCTGTATTCAACAAAATATCGACGTTTTTTGACAAAATTGAATTTTCAGTGCACGATCTTGGAATTTGCATCGCTGCAACGCACCGAAATCCTGTTTTTTATCGAGCAAAGTTTGTTTTTTTTTTTTTAAATCACGAAAAATTCACACTTTTAACGAAAAATCAATAGGAAAGGAAAAAAAATGTTTTTTTTTCGATAAAACGATTGTAAACTCACCGTTCGAATGCACTGATGACTGGGTGAAATAAAGTCGAGTCCGCGTTGTCCCTCGCCGGTGAAGCAGCTCTGTATATTCCTCATAAAGTTGCGCCTGATGGCTTTGAGAGAATAAACGCATAGGGCGGATTGATTGAGCGGTCGATCGCTGTTGGGGGCGGTGCTTTGTGCAAAAACAGCAAATAGAACATCGTCCTGTGCGGTGATACCAAGATCGCCGGCCAAAACGGATCCGGCTTTGCCAACGTACGCAGCTTGTACGAGATTGTAGTTGATTTCTTTGCCGGTGCATTCGATGGGAACTTCGGTATAAGAATAATAATATTTGTCTTCTTGGCAAACGCGAACGAGTTTCGATATATAAGCAGGAACGGCGGTGTCTTTTAATTGGGTGGTAAAAAAGTAGCTGAATCCTTCGGAGCTGAATCCATAAACGTAATTGATGGGATAGCGTTCGCGAGCCAAAGAATTAACAAAGATCCGAGTGCCGGTTGTAACGGCGGATTCGGCGATATTGAGCATTTTGTCTTTGTCGAGAGATCGCGAACTAACGGCAGGAACTTCGGCCCGATAAGGTGAATTACCGGTGAAGGTAACACCGACGTACATGACTTGTGAAACGGGTGGATTTGGAGGACCGGGAGCGATGAAAGCGAATGTCGAGGCTGTCGCGTTGTTGGCGACAACAGGCTCTTTGATTTTTTGTACGACGTCGGTAATGTTGTGAAGATTGCGCGCGGTGCAAATGCCTTGGAAGAGGCTGCCGCAAGAAATGAGCCGAGTCGTTGTGTAATCGATAACCAAAACCTTGTTAACGTCGTCGGCGAGTTTTTTCACCGTTTCTCGAGGGCAATCGAGGGTGGAACAGAGTAACGCGTCGTCTTGAGGTCCCGTCACAACTTTAACCACGAGATTAAGATCAGGAGAGAATTGATACAATCGATTAACCGCGCCAACATAAACGCGACCGGTATTTTTGTCGACAACGAGATGATTCATTCGCTGTACTTCGGGATCGTAAAATTTATTGACAATGTTATAGGTCGCTTGGCCATCGGCGACGCATGTTAAAGTTCGCCACGTTCCCATCAATTGTACGATAAAATAAACAACTATCAACTTATGAGAGAGCTGGTGCAACGACCATCGCCGACGAAACCTGCCACACTCGTCGAGCTTCATTTTCCCGTATTTTCAGTCACTCGCCTTCACTAACCGACACTTTAACCCTTTTCGTGGAATCCACTCGAGCGGGATTCCCAGACAACTCAACGACCGCGCGCGCGCGCACTCTTTGACAAATGCAACTTTATCTAAACTACACCGGGCCGAGATTTACACTCGCCCTTGTCTCTCACTCTCTCTCTCTCTTTATTTCGCTTTTTTAGCCTCCTCTTCCAGCGTAGACCACTCGGACCTGACGAATCTTCCAAACAGCCGCGCCTGCAATCATACAACAAAAAGACAACAAATTTTAAAACGTTTCAATCACGAGCCACGCAGAGAGACTTTATCTCCAAAAAAATTGAAAATATTCGTCAACAATTTACTTCGCTGACACTTTCCTGAAAAACCAAAAGTCGTTTGCATCGTTGAAATGCAACAAAAAGTGCATCGTCTTTAGAGTAGGGCGCAAAATTTTCATACATTGGTGAAAAAATAGGGGGAAAGTCTTCTTGGCCATTCGAAAATCGAATTGACTGAAAAATTAATTGGAAAAAGTGCCTAAATTATTAAAATAATGAATAAAAAAATGTTTTTCATTGTTTTTTAACGATGCGACATTCAGTATCGTCCGAAAACGATGTTGAAGTTCACAGTATTCGTCAAAAATAGTGGAACAGCCTTCTCGGCCATTCCAAAACCGAATTGCCTACGAAAAAAAGTTGAAAAAAGCAAAACAGTCCAGAAAAAACATTCGCCAATAATTTTAATCTCTACGATAGAAAAAAAAAGAATTTCGTCGCATTCCAACGATGCAAACTGCAACGAATCATTAAGAAAAAAAGAAAAACACATGATTTGAGTACACGCGCGAGTATTGAGAACGAGACCCGGTCAACTTTGAGCCGTGACCGAACCTCGATTGACCTGGACTGTACGCGAGAAAGGAGAGAGAGCGCGGGGGAGGTTTCCTTAACGAGTCGCGAGTATGTATCGCGGAGAGTCATCGTGCCGGAGGCTCGTGGGCGAGTAAGCTCACTTGGTTAACGAAGTGTTGGTGTCTCTTTCCATCTCGAAATGTTTCTCGGCGTACAGAGAGTTCTCGGTCGGTCCCGTTGGTGAGCGGATGAGGCAGTGAACGCGGGAGCATCGAGGGATCGATAGTGACTTTGGATTGATTTCAGTTGGGACTGTGTTCCGTCAGGCGAGAGTATCAGACAAACACAGAGAGACATTCAAAGTAAACGTGAGGGGCGGGGGAGAGGGGACACAAGACGCGATAACTATGCTTGGGCTAGCTAACGTGGTATATGCACTCTGTGAAAAGGGACTGGAGAGAGCTCAGCAGGCTCGAGTTAGGCGAGTCTCCCTCTCGTGCTCGTTGCACTGGAGCGTGTGTTCTCGTGCCATCGGTTGACGATACGGACGTGCGGAGCTCGAGATTCATCGGGGGGCCGGAGCAGCCTCTTGTCTCTTTCGCGAACCGACGCGCGATACACGTGCATGTGTATGTACACGAAGGAATATGCGTGGGTAGTTGGACCAACTGCAGCAACTTCAATCTTGTCCGTTCATGTGCAAACGCGAATGGACCAACGGACGCGCGCCCTCAGTACTCGTTAAGACTGACGCGCATCCGTACGCGTGTATTTTGCATACAGGAACGAAGACAAATTATATGGACGTGCGTACTCAGGAATTCATTTTCGCCGTTAACCCTTATGGAACGGTGACCTTAATTTTTTGACCTATTCCGCGAAAACCTGCCCATAAATGACCCAAATTTTGGAAAATTCATATCTCCGGTAAAATTCAACGAAAAGAGTTCAACTTGGGCTCATTCTTTTCGTTTTTCGATGCAGAATCACGCGAGCCTGGGCAATTTTGCTCAAAGTCAAAAAATCAGTCAAAAATGCGGTCGAAAATGGATTACTGCGAAATATTTTAAATTTGCGTATGGAATCAGGTTGAGATTGGCGAGAGCAATTAAATAAGAAAAACGTCGAGTAAGGACTGTTGAAAAATCGAGAGAGAGGATTGGAGTTGTGAAGCATTGGACGAGAGGCCAAGCAAAGGGTTTCGACATGATGGAGAGCCAGGAGGTCGAGATGTGCAAGCAAAAAGAGTGCAAGTTACATAATGCTCGGGTCACGAAAGTGAGACCACAAGAGATCGAGGTCCACAAAGAGAGATTGGATGTACTTTTGAGAGTGCGGAAGATAAAAGACAAGTTGGAAGAGGAAAATTCGGTTGGAGGGTGGGAGGAAAAAGAGTAAACGAGTTCGTCACATGCAGCAAAGGTCTCGATACTTGGATAAATCGAGGGAAAAACTACAAGCGCAGTTTCTTCTCCTCGATTTATAGAGGAAAGAGTGCAAGGGAGAGAAAGAAAACTGCTGAATGTCCTGAGGGACGAACGAGCAAAGATCGTCACATCTCGGACGCGCGGTTGATCTTTGCTCCGTGTTTTGCACGTATATATGTAGCTTTGGGTGAGCAGCTCGTATACCAAAAGGAGGAGGGCCAACGTAATCTAACCTGCACTTCACCTTCGGTTTGAGATCAGAAGAGGAGGCAAAGCCGCGACGAGAAAGTTTTCACGCGCGTGCTAGGAAAGGCGACGACCGCACGAACATCGACTCGGGCGAGCAGGCGACGTTGGGTCTCGGAAACATTTTGTTCCTTGGGATTACTGGGAGCGCTCTCCGGGGGCACCAGAACAGAGAAAAAGAGAGAGAAAGTGTGATGTGTTTGTGCACAAACGGCTGGACCGCCCCTGGATACAGAGCAATTCACTATCCAACGGAGAGTGAGAGAAAAAACAAGAGAGGGAGAGAGAGCGAGTGCAAGCGGTTATAGACACGGCGCACCATAGCCGTCCGGATCCTGGAGGATCTTGGTAACCGCCCAGAGTTCTGAATCGTTCTTGGTGCACAAGGTTTCGAGCAAGCTTGGAGGATATAGTTTCCGGTCCCGTGGGGGAGACTCGAGGAAACGGAAGTTATCGATATAGATAGTCTGAGCAGCCGCAAGGAAAGCAGAGATAGGAGAAAAGGTCTGGAACAGCGCGGACCATATAACCAACTAGCTCAAAGTATACAAGCGTGGAAAGCATGCAAGAAGAAAAAGGCAAGTGCAGGAGAGAGAGGTCGAGCGGAGGGAAGCTCGTGAACCACGAGCGATTTATCGGCGGTGCACCAGGTGCCTGGTCCGACGCTTTCCACTAAACTATATTTTCCCCTTTTCCACACATTCGCTCGCGCCGCGCCGCCCTCGGCACACACCCCTGCATTATTTTTCCCAAACGCGTACTTCCGGTTCGCTCTTCTCTGCACGCGGCTCTTGGAGCAAACGGACGCGAAGGTTGAGCCTGGAGGATAAGAAAAACGCGAATCAAACAGACAAAAACCCACATGACGATTAACAACAACGCGGCGAGACTAATTATTATGATTCTTGGTACGTAAAAGTCCGCGGCATTCATGGGGTCACGTGCAGAACGGATTGCACACACACACATTGCAATGTGGGAATCTTTTGTCCTTGCACTTCCTATTTACAGGGGCTTACCCACGTTTTTTTCTCTCCACACGCGGAGATGTTCCTTTTACGTGTTGAGAGCGCGACGAGAGTGAGTCTCGTGCGCGCTAAAACTCTCATACAGTCGGATAATTCGCGTCGCGAGTTTTTTCCTCTCGTAGCCATGCAGCATGAAGCATCGAAGATTAATCGATGCTCGCGCGTCGACACTGAGGAACGAACATTATGATTTCCGGATTGCGGAACAAGAGTGTGAATCACGCGCGGTAAACATTTTTCAATCGCACATGAGATCGTACGATAGAAAAAAAACGCGGGAAAAATCTAGTCTCGCATGAGAACGCGAGCAGCTGCGCCGTTTTCTTCAGAATCCAAGAGTTTTTCAACGTTTGTAAGGTCGCGAGAGCAGATAATCCTTGATGCCCCGAGTTGGCACGAGATTCAACGGCCAATCCGTTTGAAATAATGACAAAGAATTAAGTAGCCCGCGCTCGCGCGGTAAATCGTCGAGAGAGTCCTTGCCGCGTCGCACCAATTTGAGAATTGACCGGATAAGGATCGCGCGCGCGCGGCGGTCAAGGAAAATAAAATTTGGTCAAAAACCGTTCGATATAAACACGAAAAACTAAATATTTTTGGATAATTTCAAAATTTTTGTAATTCTGACAGAATTTTTCATGTTTAACGGAACTGTCAGCAAAATTTACGATTCCGAAGAGACTTTTCAGAATTTTTTTTGTTGGAACGACCAAATTTTTGTGATATTTCGAAAAAACTTTTGTCGAACGTATCCAAAGAAATTTTCTTTGCAAATCGGGAACTTGTGCGAGGAGAATGTAACGCAGAGACCGCGAGCGTATTACACGCAGCAAACGCGACCTACAAGTCCGCTCGCGAAAGAATAACGAGTTGACCTGGAGACTTTTGGTGAATAACGAAAAAGTCTCGCGAGCGTACGTACAAGCGCAACTCGGGCGTTTGTTGGTGTATACGCAGGAATAATATTTTAGCGTTGCGGGGGCTGGGACAGCTTGACGCGGGGCCGTAAACGGGATTTCAGAGAGTAACTCGTTCCGCAGCGAGTTCGCTCTCTCTTTCTCGGTTTCTTTAAGCGCGCGGGCGCGCGTTCTTGCCGCGGGCATCTTGTTCAGTTGAATAGTTTGATCGCACGTGTCGGTACTGCGAAATACATGCGAGGACCGTAAAATATACTCGAGCCTAAAGCAGACAAGTCGGTATTAAAAAAAAAAGAAAAAAAGAGAGTCGAAAACTGGACAAAGTGAAAAAAATAGAGCGACGAGGCTAATCGTCCACAAAACTCAAAAAAAATTTTGTTGCACGTTCGTCTTTCAGCTTTTTGTCGAAAAATCCCAAAAATTTCCCAATTGCAGCAAGAAACCAAAAATACTGTTGAAAATACGAAAAATTTTGAGATTATTCAAAAATATTTAGTTTACCGTGTTCACCAAAATATCGACGTTTTTTTTTTTAAATTTAATTTTCTCTGCGCGGTCGCATTGAGAGAAACGCGCACACACACGACGTTGGGAGATGCGGGGCTCGAAAGGAGTAAAACGCGTAATCGGGACGATTCAGAGGAGGCGAGTTCTCGGATCCTTGTAACCTAAAGTGTAATTACGCGTGACCTTTGTCCCTAATTAGCCCACGTGCCATACGAAGGTTGCGGTGGAAGGAGGAGATGAAGCAGGGAATATATAAAGGACGAGATGAAATACAAGGACAGAGAGCGAGTACAGTTACAAAGCTCGAGGTATATAATTCAGCGAGCTGTATTAATAGTCAGCGGTTTGCCAAACTGACCACGTATTATCAGGACGTTTAGGCAAACTATTTGCTCGAAAGGGACAGGACAACTGTACAGCATTCCGCATGGTTAGAATATCTGCCTGACCGCACGATCATGGTGACCGCTTTCCATATCCACAGCAGCGGCTCATTACGCGAGTTTCCATAATGAATAAACAAAATAACATAAAAAAAAGCATCAAGCCAAGAAAATGATAATTCGAAATACCGACTGAAAAGAAAATTTTGTTGAAAACGATCGATATTTAGTTGGATACGGTCAACTAAACGTTTTTTCGAAAAATCACGAAAATTTTGTCATTTCAGCAAAAAACATTCTGGAAAATCTTTTCGGAAAGTAAATTTTTGTCATTCCAATCGTAAATTTTGCTGACAGTTCCGTTACAATGAAAAATATTGTCGAAATAACGAAAATTTTGAAATCATCCCAAAATATTTAGTTCGCTGTATTCAACAAAATATCAACGTTTTTTGACAAAATTGAATTTTCAGTGCCGAAACGCCGAAAATGAAAAAAAAAAACAAACGAAAACTTTTCGATCGTTATCTCGAGGGCTCGACGGCCACGAGATTAAAAAAAATTGAAAAAAACGTAAGGAAGAGGCTCTGAAATAGATTAAACGATATAAATGGTTCGTGGGAGAGACGCGACATGCGAGGGAATCGCGAGAAGGAAGCGAAATAAGGCGAGAGTGTTGACGATCAGAAGAAAAGCTCGTACAAAGCGCGCGCGAGCTGAGGATCGAAGTGCATGGAGTGGGAAGGAAATACAGAGCCGGCTCGGGGTCCATAAAGACCGGGGAGGCAGAGTACACAGCGGAGCAAAAAGAAGATGAGCGAGGGGGCAGAGCAAAACTCGTAAAACAAAAAAAAAGCAGCGAGCAAGCGAGATGGGTGACGATGTAAGTCCAAGAAAAACAAAAAGTGGAAAAAAAACACGTGAACAAAAGGAGAAGAAAAAAACGAGAAACTGTTAAGTCGGTATAAAGAAAAATTCTCACGAGTCTCTTTCGTGGGGGAGTTTAGAAGCCCGTAATGATCTAAGCAGCGAGAGAAAGAGAGAAAAAGTGACGTGAGGGAGGGAGAGCATAAGTTGAACAATCGTTAAGAGTTTAAACAAGCCAAAAGGAGCAGATGGGAAGGAAAAGTCCGAGCAGAGTCGCGTACCTTTTGGTCAGCGCTATCAACACACACACACACGTACATACATGTATATAGTTGTAGGAATAACGAGGAAGCAATGAAGGGTATGGCGTATGTACGCGCGACGAGTGTGTAGTTGGTGGAGAACTCGGTGTAAACACGGAAAAACCAGCAGGGCGAGACCGCGCAGTTGAACATCTCTCCCGCGTTGTCATCTACGCAACGACACTTTCCAAGAATTTCAACCGCGAGATAAACACACACACACAGAGAAAAGATGAGAGTCAAACTTTCATCTTTCGTGTCTCATCTCATATTTCGAGGATTTCTTCGTTTTTTTTTCTTCCTTTCAAACTTTTGATATGCGATTTATAGTGTGGACGCGGTGAACTAAATATTTTTTGAAAATTTCAAAATTTTCGTTATTTTGACAATATTTTTCATTTCTAATGGAAGTGTCAGCAAAATTTACGATTGGAATGACAAAAATTATGATCCTGAAGTTTGCATCGTTGGAATGCAACGAAATTCTGTTATTTCTTCAGCAGAGCCAATAATTATTATTGAATATTTGGTCCGGCCAATAAAACGATTCTCTCTTGCGTACAAAAAACTCAATCGACTTAAAAAATTGCCACGATTTTCAAAATTCAATAAATAATCAACAGAAAAAATGTTTTTCGTTGAATCTCAACGTTGCAAACTTCAGTCATCTTAAAAATTGACTTTTTGGAGGGATTTTCTGGAATATTTTTCGCTGCAATGACGAAATTTTTGTGACATTTCGAAAAAACGTTTGTATCCAAAAAAATGTATCGATATTTTTCAACAAAATTTGCTTTTCAGTGCACGAGGCTTCGTATGAATTTCGATTCCAGATTTTCTGACTTATTATCGCACGTACGTCGCATTGGCTTGGATGTTAATTTTAGTACAGCGACCCTGGAGAGTCCGGGGTCACAGATTATGAGGTTCCTCGTTGTATATCTCATACGGTCAATATTTATATATAAAAATAAAGATGTATATTTATCAATAAATGTGTATAGAGATATGTGAGAGTTGGGTGAAGCTTTGTCGAAGAATAGAAACGTGCACGAGCGTTCGAAGGAGCCTTAAGGATCTGTTGGTTATTTTTTTGTTATTTTCTTCTAGCTTGTTTTCCACACAAATGCCTGGGAGGGTGAAAGAGAGACAAAGAATATGGGAGACGTGGTTCACGTACGTCGTTCGTTCGTGACAAAGATAAAGAGGGTGAGCCCTCTGTCGTTTCCCTCCCTCTTGCTCCTCCGGCTTTCTTGCACGAGTTCTGAACGACAGACCGAAGCAAAGAAACAGAAACACCGAGAGAGAAAGAGAGAGAGAGCGCGCAGGATGGCAATGACGTTGGTGGATTCCGTCACGAGATCTCACCGTTGTGGTCAAAGTGGGTTCGAGCCCAGCATCCGAGAGAAGAGACGAGACCAAGTAAGAGAACGACGTGGTCTCATGTCTCAGGATGTACAGACCGCCGTAGCAACTGTGCAGAGAGGAAGGACGAGAGGTGGAGAGGCTTGGACGTATATAGCGAATGATAGAACATCCAGAAGAAACGAGAGAGCGAGAGAGCGAGAAACGTAAAGATGGTCGCGACTCCTATGCACACAGTTCCGGGAGCCACTGTGAATAATTTCGAACCAATTAGCGAGAACTACGAGATGCCCTATAACGGAACTGACACAACGGGAGGCGTAGGAGTTAAGAGATTGCCTGGACTGTGCAACGACGCAGCGACTAATATTCCCCTAAAGATGCCACATGATGTATTAAACATTATGCATTTTATACTCCAAAGTACAGCATGCATTTCTGGTTAATTGAGGAAGCCTGAGGACTCGCGCGCATTAATTTTATCATTTTTTCAAAATAAACACAAAATGTCAGATCGTCCGACAGCCTCGAGAAGCAAAGAATTTGTATGCACTGAAATTTACAGTTATTTACCGTCATTAGAGCCTCCCAAAACAGAAAAAAATTGCATTCTTACCAAGAAAATAAAAATTGCAATATTTGGTACGAAAAAAGCCTTTTTTTTGTCATTCAAAAATATTTAGAGACAAACCCCAAATGAAAAAATTAATTTTTTATCATATTTTCATATTTAATGCACTTTTTTCAATTTTTTTCACTATTTTCGCGAAAACTGCATCGTTGCAACTGGGGCATCGTTGAATTTGGGTTGCTAAGAGCTGGTGCGAGAAGCGATTGTTGGTTAATTCAGGCGTTGAAGAATTTCAAGGAAATTTTGTCCAATAATCCGTCGGTTTTAGTTAATTTTAGCTCGATCGGAATAAATCTCCTGCAACTGCGAAAATGGATTGCGCGGTGTGGTTCGTCGTGGTGCAGTATCGAGTGCAAGGTAAAATCGTGTAATCGAAAGAATAGATGGTTTCCGACGAGAGGTGAAGCAGGGAACGAAGGGCAAAGGGAGGAGAGGAAAGAAAGAGATGAAAGAGAAAGATAAGACTGAAATGTTGGAGAGCTCGCAGTGAAATTTCTTGATATATAATCTCCGCGTAGCGTCTGCAGGCCCGATTAAATTTTCAGAGCTCGGGCGCGATTGGAAAAGTTCCGAGCACAAATGCACGTTCGTGGCTCACGTCGATCGGCACCTTTTTGATCTCACAATGAATTATAGAGACGAAAAAGCCTTTAAGGGGTTTCGCCAAAAGCTGAGAAACTTTGTGCAACATCTTTCTGCTCAACGAACATTATTTTCCATTAATTAATTCATCATTTGTCTCGTGAAAAAATCTTTTCCTGCGATACGACGACGAATCGATTATTTTCTTCTATTTTTCGACGAAAATTAGCGGATAAAAAACTGAATGTGGGAGAAAAATTGAGACGATTCTGAAAAAACTGGTGAGTCGATCAAATTTTGTTTTTTCCACCAGAGAGAAAAGTAAAACGAGCCCGAAGCCCAGGTCGCACGACCCAGAGTGCTGCGCAATCAGGACGATTAAAAAAAAAGCGAAAAGACAATATCTCGTTTATTCATTTGGTTGATGCGTCGCAGACCCATTTGGCATACGAGATTCGTCGGCGCGCGCGCGGTTATTAACGACTCCGCGGTATAAAATCTCGTTTTTGGGAATTCAATTACGTACAGAGTACAGTTTGCATGTAAAGTTTAGTAATATGATGGGAAGAGAGAAAAAGAAAATCGCTGAGAGTTTTATCGCGTGGTGTTACGAAGAGAGAGCGAGGAGAGCGTTTGGTGCAGCGCATTTGCGGGGGTCGGGGCACTAAAGCGTAATTGGATTAAAAAGCACGAGGCGGTAAGAGAGAAAGAGAGAGAGAGTGGAATGGAAAAAAGAAACGATTCTATGCAGAGTCAGGACAAATGTTTCTGCCATGTTTCGAAATTGTTCAAGACCGTGCATTGTGCGGTGGTAAGAGAAAGCGCGAGGGAGAGAGAGGCGCACACAGACGCACGCACACAGAGACGGAGGAGTAAAGAAAGGGATGGAATGAAAAAGAAAGAAAAAGACGTTAACGTTAGCCACGAGGGAGAGAGTCGAAGAGCTAATTGCAGTATAACAAAGCCGGATGTCGTACCTGGGGCAAATGTACTTCTTTGTACAATCTATAGTGAACATTTAGCCTCGCCCTTAGTACGAGCGCGTATATGCGTAAAAGCGCGAGTGCATGTACGTACTTGGCTCAAGGCAAAGAGCCATTCTCTCTCTCTCTCTTATTTTTTTTCTCTCGTCTCTGTTTCTTCGTGTACATCGTCATTATAATTTTCATGCACCTACAATTTCTATCTCTGTCGGGCCCTTCGGATGCTCATTTTGCCTCAAGAAGCAACGTTTTTTCTTTTTTTTTAACTCTCTCGCGTTTTCCCTCTTTCTTCATGTCCGCAACGATAAACCCCGTTATCACGATTTTTCTCAACGAGCTACGCGTTTACCCGTTACAGCGTGTTTTTTTCTTTTTACTATCGATTCAACCTTCAGAAACGCAATATTCGTGTACCAATAATTTTCCAACACGACTGTGCAAAAGGAAACGACTGGCATTGAAGCTTTTACATCATCCAACGAATGTCGTTTGAAAACCTGGGCTTTGGTTAAGTCCATTGACCGAAAGCGATAAAGCAGAGAGAGAATACAAAGAGCAATAGGGAAGAAAGAGAGAATGAGTGGGAATTACATTTGGGGGCGATAGTGCGCGCCGAGTGTTCAAGTTCCACATGCGTCTGCGTGTACAAAATTTTGTGGCCAGAGTCCTTTGAGGGGAGAAACAATATAAGCCCTTGGGAAAAGGGTCTTTAGGATATCGAAAGAATGAGATACTGTAGCGACTGATCCAAAACTCAATCGACGCTCAAAGTTTGACAGCAAGTGGCTGGAATACATGGAAAAGCTTTTTCCCAGCCTGGCTTGCCAACATTTTTGCCAGGCAATCAGATTTTAAGCATGTAGAAGAAAAATTAACCATTTCCACCATTTTTTGACACTTTTGAGGTCGCACGAAATTTTTCGAGCCAGCTGCCGCAACGAGAGGAGAAAATTCGACAAAAATCTTGTTTTTCAAACCAAAAACCAACAATTTGGTCCTCTGAAGAAAATTTTTCTGCCGTTTAGAAATGTGGAATATTTAATTTGCAATTTTTTCCATCTGAACGCGTGGAAATTAGAGTCACGTGTCGTTAAAAAGTTGTTTAAATCGAGTTGCAAAAAAAAATGTATTGAATTTTTTTGCCGATTGCCAGGAACGCTACGAGTCGAAATTTTTAAAGAAAAATCGTAAAGACATTTGAATTTTTACACGCGTTTAGATGGGAAAAGTTAAACTTGGTCAAGAATTATTGGAGGATCCTAAATAAAGTAATTTTGGAATTTTTAAAATTCAAATTTGCATCGTGTCGACTTGATGAATGAGACTTTTGGGCAACACTGTACATGCACCATCAAGCACATTAATTTGACATGGCGAATCGCACGGGGCTTGATAGAAAATATAGTGAGTGCAAGGGCGAGTGATCAACGAAGTACGAACGGTCGGGTCGAATCCCTTGGACCCTTCATTGAGAGCCTTGCCCATAAAGGTTTCCACGCAACCTTTTCCATGCTGTCAAAAAACTACAGACTTGACGTAGAAAAAGCCAAAAAAAAATCTAATTTCTCTTTGAAACAATGAGAAAGGGAAGCGAAGGCTCCGTTCGAGCCTTTCAATCGTAACCGGCAAGTTTTTCGCGCAGCAAATGCAATAGCGTGCGATATAAAAAGTGCGATTCGAAAAATAAAATCAGTAAAAATACACAATGGAGAAATCGGGAGGGTCCGTAAAAGTGGCCAGACATCGCGCGGGTGCGCGAGTGAGAATAAAAAAAATAAAAGAGAGAGAAAAGGAGTAGAGATCGGCAGGAACGTCGAGGGCAGAAGAAAACGCTCGGGACTACATTGGATGCCGAGGGGCAACCCCTCTCGTCGTTATTTATTTCCCGGGGGGTTGTCCAAAGCAAAGAGAGAGAGAGAGAGAGTATGAAAGGGCCAGGACGAAGGGGGCTGAGGGAAGGATTGGCCGAGGACAACTGTCGTCGTGGTATTATTTCAATGATATTATTTATAGATGACTCGAGTATATAAGTTTGCGTGATAAATTCCATACGTTTTTCCACGGGCCGGAAGTTTTCGTGGGGGGGGGGGATTACCCTATTCTGTTCAGTGGGACTGTTTATTTTTGTTCGTCTCGCTAGTCTCATTGATTTCATCACGTTTTTCCTAGCGCAGATTAACTTTTTTCGCTTCGTTTTATTTTCGCTGCTGGAAAAGAGTTTCCAGTTGAGCTCGGAGTGGAAGGATTTTTCTCCGTCTCTTGAAATCGCGTTCGTGTTTTTTTTTTCTTCGCTTCTTTCCTTTGCTCTGCTCTTAGCGAAAATCCGTGCAGAGCTCGGGGAGCGCTAGGAAAGACCACGCGCGCGGGGCGAAAGGATCTGCAGGAAACGTAATTTCATCCATTTTTATCGTTGCCTGGGCAGGCTTTAAGGCCTTAAGCCACTTAGATTTAATAGCGCCGTCCGCTAGATCAGACTTGTGCCCGAAAAACTAAAGCAGCGAGAAAGACCAAAAAGAGGGAACAAATAATATACGTGCGCAAGAGTTTACTCTCTCGAATAACATGTGCGAGCCATCCTGAAAACTCGCAAGACTGATAAACCATCGAACATCAAATATTCATGACTCTGAAGTTTGCAACGTTGAGATTCAACGAAAAACATTTTTTCTATTGATTATTTATTGAATTTTGAAAATCGTGGCAATTTTTTGACCCGATTGAGCTTTTTGGTCGCAAGACACAAGCGTTTCATTGGCCGGACCAAATATTGAATAATAATTATTGGCTCTGCCGAAGAAATAACAGAATTTCGTTGCATTCCAACGATGGAAACTTCAGTGTCGTACGGAAACGATGTTAAAGTTCGCATCGTTGAAAATGCAACGAAGACTGATTTTTTTTAAGCCGCGAGCAAAATTTTCATTATCATTATCAAAAAAAAATATGTTTTTATATAATTAACATATTAACGCAATGCCTCGAGCTCGATCAAGCCGCGAAAACCGTTCGACGAGAGTTTACGTCACTTTTCTGTCAGAGAAAATCGCGCAGACAAACTCGAGATAGGCACTTAAAAGAAATATGAACACAAGCGCATTTCCTCACTAAATACATAAAATCGACGAGGAAAAAGTTGGTCGGTCTGTCAGTAGTTTGCCAACTCGTAAACGCTCGTCGCACCAACTCAAAAGACTTCGATAAATACTTTTGATACGGATTCCAAAAGCTCATAATTCAAATATAAATATTACGCGCGAGCCCGCAATAAAATCACGAAAAGTCTTTTTCCACGCAATTTCCAACTCCGCAGCGTTCCAACGTATCGATAGATCGAGATTTCTTCCCATCCCGATGATTGAAAACGAAAAATCGCATAATCGACCAACTTTTTCCAATTTTTTTTCAGTAAATTTGATTTTCCATCATTATTAACAAACACTGAACGAAATTTAACGCTCCGTAGTAAAAAAAATAAACAGTTTTCGTTGCATTTAAACGATCCAAACTTGAAAATTCTCGACCACTTCGTCTTTTTTATGACTCTGAAGTTTGCAACGTTGAGATTCAACGAAAAACATTTTTTCCATGGATTATTTATTGAATTTTGAAAATCGTGGCAATTTTCTGGTTCGAAGTTCAAGAGAGAATCGTTTTATTGGCCGGACCAAATATTGAATAATAATTATTGGCTCTGCTGAAGAAATAACAGAATTTCGTTGCATTCCAACGATGGAAACTTGTGTGGCTGAAGTTTGCAACGTTGGAATGCGACGAAAAATATTTGATTTTATAGATAATTCGTTTAATTTTCAATGGCGATCAAAATTTTCGAGCTGATATGCTTTTTGGGTGGCAAAAATCGATAATTTCATCATCTTATTAACATTCTGCATTTTAATCATTATTTTTGCCAAAGATGAAAGAGAATTTCGTCGCATTCCAACGATGCAAACTTCAGAGTCATGGAAACTTCAGGATCATTCTTTTTTTTTAATGAGATAATAAAGAACCAAGAAAATTCTTGTATCGCGAGAGTTGTCATGATGAATAAGCGCGTCAAATAAATGCAATTAAACGAGTACATGAAACGTGGCCCAGTGCCCTGTTAAGGTGGTTTCGCATCACAGCGATGAGAGCGAGAGAGTATCTCGTAATGCGAGTATATACATAAATATATAACAAAAACATATATATATATATAAACACACGTAACAGTGGCCTGGGTTTGCTCGCGTGACAGGAAGCCACGACACGCGATCTCTTTTTCTGCCTTCGACGTCGATTAAGATCGCGGTTCGCTCAATTCGCTTTTCGTCTGTTAGGGGCACATGATGCGAAGAGACATGTCAGGGTGTCAGAGTGAGAGTGAAAGAGAGTAAGAAAAAACACAAGTCGCGGCAAGAATGCCCCTTAGCCCCGAGGTCAGGGGAAAGACAAAAGCCGCACTTGATAAAACTGGCAAAGCCGAACAAGTTGGAAAAAGAAGAAGAAAAAAAAAAGTATCTCATTCAAGAGAAATAAAAAGAAAAAAAAAGTGAGTAAAACGGCGTGACCTCTCGAGAGATAAAAATTATTGAGTAGCAATATTTTCTCACGGTGTTTTTTCTCAAGTACGGTTGCGAGAGAGCAAGGGCAGCTTAGTCACGTACAACTCGAAGGAAGGAACAAGAAGAAGAGGAGAAAGAATAAAAGGGGAGAGGGTGCTGCTCATTGACACCTAACACACAGACTAAAATGCACACTTTTCCTTTTGGAGGCTGATAATATACCTGTACACACATTATTGAGCGCGGTACGGTTCACAGAAACCGGCATCGTTATTAGAAGCTGAAGGCTCCGAGGAAAGAGACGGTAAAAAAAAAGGAGGAAAGTAAAAGAAGAGGAAGCAGGGAATAGGAAAAAGAGCAGAGTGAGAGACGAGGCGGCAATTTCTCTCTCCGCATCAGAGATTCGCCCGATGCTCCGAGAGAGCTCTAGTCTACGGGATTGCGAGTAAAGCCCCGGCGGTGTGGTGCATCGAGAGTAAATATACGCGGAGAAGAGACTCGAGAGAAAAGGAACGCAGGCGGCGGGGGGAGAAAGAAAAAAATAGTCGGTTTAGGTGTGCGCCTGACTTCCGGTCGTAATAACTGTCGGGCAAAAGAGTCTCGTATCGTGTGTTCATAGAGCCGAACGCGCGATACAGAGATCGTAAATGCATCAAAAATGAAAAATACGCTTGGTCGGACTGGATGCGAGAAAATGGTCCAGCACGCAGCGGAGAAAGCAGCGCGTCAAAAATAAGGAGAAAAGAAACAAGGAACGGAAGCGACAAACTAGAAACTCATCAAGACAAAATGAAAAAAAAATCCAAGACGAAAGGATCGTCGGAGGCTGCGAAAAATCTTTTGTCCCCTGCGTCGTATCTCCGACCAATTGAACAAAAAATAACGACAGGATTCAAGAATAAACGGACTTTCCGTTGTATTTTCACGCAAATTTGGATACAGGACCAAAAGTCTTGCGGCAGGGCCTCCGCGAGGGTGCTTCCGGAAACTCGTTACTAATTTCGGAGATTGGCTTGGCCAAAGTTTCCAAGCAGCGTGCCTTACTATCGCGCCGCCGCCGCATCCACGTCTTTGGCCAACATCCCGCCGCGCGTATATAAACACATGTACACGCGCGCCTACAGTGTAGACATACGTATGGATATTCAAGGGATCTCGTATAGAGACAAGAGACTTCTCTGTTCCTACAGCAGCCAGATAGGCACTCGTGTACAATATTCTGCATGGTCTTGAGACAGCACGCACGAGCTAGCTCCGTGTGTGCGCAAGATCCCGCACACACGTATTTTGTATATATAATGGAAACCATGCTGAAACTATTGTCAACGAGAGGATGAAGGCACGAGAGACGAGCGCGCGATAACGATCAAAGGACCCTGAATACGAATCTCCAAATTAGCAGAGATCGTTATTACGAGGCTTCGCGCGCGCATTAAATTTATAATTGCTACGAACAATGAAGAAGTGGCAAGCCCGAAACAAGTTTTTGGAAAAATCAAATGTATCATTAAATAGCAAAAAATCGAAAATAAAGACTTGCTTTGGATTGACAGTTCTTGGAGACATTTTTCCAGTGGCTGGTTGTGCCGAAAAATTCATTTTTCATTAATTATTGTAATAATTATTGCACTTTGTCAGTTTTTAAGAGTAAATTCCGTTCAACATCGTTTTCGTTCGATACTGAAAGTTTTCATCGTTGGAATACAACGAAAAATACATTTTCATTCATTATTTTGACGTTTAAGAAATTTTTCAAATTTTTTTTTAGTAATTTTGATTTTTAAATGGCAAAGAAGATTGTTTTACTATTTTTGACAAATACTGTACAAAATTTAACGTTCCGCTTTTTAAAATGATGAGTTTTCGTTGCATTTCAACGATGCGACCTCCAACATCGTAGTTTCGTAGTTTTCACTGGACGAATCGAACGACGCGACGATTAGCATCAAGATCCATACAAAACGAATGAAACCATGATGACTCTGAAGTTTGCAACGTTGAGATTCAACGAAAAACATTTTTTCTATGGATTATTTATTGAATTTTGAAAATTGTGGCAATTTTCTGGTTCGACGTTCAAGAGAGAATCGTTTTATTGGCCGGACCAAATATTGAATAATAATTATTGGCTCTGCTGAAGAAATAACAGAGTTTCGTTGCATTCCAACGATGCAAACTTATGTGGCTGAAGTTTGCAACGTTGGAATGGGACGAAAAATATTTGATTTTATTAATAATTCGTTTAATTTTCAATGGCGATCAAAATTTTCGAGCTGATATGCTTTTTGGGTGGCAAAAATCGATCATTTCATCATCTTATTTACATTCTGCATTTTAATCATTATTTTGGCCAAAGATGAAAGAGAATTTCGTCGCATTCCAACGATGCAAACTTCAGAGTCATAAACCATGAAGAATTTGAATGAAGATTGAAGAAAGAGAAATTCAGGGCGACTCCGAGGAAGGAATAAGTTGAATGGCGCGTCTGGCAACGATAATAAGTAGCAGAAAAAAATGGAGCTAGGTCACGAAAGCGTGAACAGATGTGTGTAAAGGTCGCGAGAATATAATTATCAACTGCGATGGAATAATAACAAACAAAAAAATGATAATTATTGTGCAAGAATGCGGCAATTGCGATGGAATAATGTACACAAACTCTCTGTTTCTGTATCGCGCAGGATAATATGTTGGGATGACGTTTTGCTGGTCTCTCGTGTGTCTGGGATCAAGCTTTTCCTCTCGTACCTGGAATTTCTCGTCTGACGAAGCAGCATCGAGATGCACAACGGGCCTTTGCAACGAGAGAAATAGAAGGAGGCGAGGAGGAAGAATGAGAACGCAGAGGAAGAGGGAAAAGGGTGGGGGGAGAGGAGCAAGAGGGCAGAGAGGCTCGAGAAGTTCGCCTCGCCGAGCGAGCTTGCCATTGTACGAACCATAAACAGAAACACACACACACACATGAATAAAGAGAGGAGAGAGGCCAGAGAGTCTCGCCACGATTATATCAACTCTCTCTTTCTATACAACTCGGCGCTGGTGGCATCGACTTTGCCACAGCAAATCTCCACCACCGCGATCTGTATTATGCGTTGACTGTGAAAAAGCTTTGTACGCGGAAATATGGCAAAAGCAAATTCACCAGAGTCAATCTAAATTCTTAACGGAGATTAAACGATATTTCCAACATCATTTCAGACACTGTTTTTTATTTCCACACCCGAAACAATCACGTTGAACTTTGCATCGTTGCAATGCAACGAAATTCATTCATTTTGTGACAAAACTCTTTATAAAAATGTACAAAGTTATGACAATTATAAAACAATCGACTTTTGCGGCCCAACAAGTACGTAAACTCGAAAAATTTCAATGTTTTATAAAATTGAAGACATTATCAATAAAAATAAGAATTTTTCGTTGCATTTCAACGTTGCGAACTACAGCCTCATAAATAATGGAGCGAAAAATATTTTTATAAACAATCGTCAAGTGTCTGGGCGACGAGTTTTCCCACAAAATACTTTTTATAGTAATTATTCGTTCAGTTTCCAAAAACGTGAGAATTTTCCAACAGATTTTAATTCTGGATCCCAAAAAAACGTCGTTTCATAGTCCTGACTGGATATTGAATAAAAATCTCGAAATCTGCTCCAAAAAAACCGAATTTCGTTGCATTTCGACGATGCGAACTCCAATATCGATTAATTTCGTGAGCCTGAAGACTCGCAACGTTGGGATCCAACAAAAAATACTTTCCCATTGATTATTTTTTCAATTTCCAAAAACGTGAGAATTTTCGAACAAATTTTGAGTTTGGATCCTCAAAAAATGTCATTTTATCGTCCTGACTAAATATTGAAGAAAAAAAAACCGAATTTCGTTGCATTTCAACGATGCAAACTCCAATATCGATTAAGTTCGTGAGACTGAAGCTTGCAACGTTGGGATCCAACGAAAAATATTTTTCCATCAATTATTTTCTCAATTTCCAAAAACATGAGAATTTTCGAACAAATTTTGAGTTTGGATCCTCAAAAAATGTCATTTTATCGTCCTGACTAAACATCGAAGAAAAAAAACCCGAATTTCGTTGCATTTCAACGAAACGCCTTGCAAAATCGTGTGAATTCGATTTCGTTTTCTGTCATAAAAACTCGTAGATTCGTATTGAGAGAAAATAGATCAAGACAAAAGGAAGTTCGAGTTGAAAAACGAGAAAATGAAGCAGCATAGAGGAAGGTGGGGCGAGGGAGTTGTGCAGAATGATTGAAAAGAAGGGGGATAGTGCAAGAGTTTGGATTAGAAACCCGTCGTCTGCTACGGAACGGGAACAAGTTATACGAGACGACGAAGACGCGACGGTAGCAGCAGCAGAAGCGTCGTCGACGCCTGAAATTAGTAAGTTCGTATGGCATCGGAAAAAGGGGGACAGACACAAAGTACAAGCGATTTAATATATACACATAATTAGTGTGTGTGTATGTGTGTGTCGGGAGATGCAGGGGGTGTGAAATGATGGGAGGGGGGAGTGCGTAGGGAACGAGGTAGAAATGGAGATGGAAATGGGTAAAGTGAACCGTGGAGAGGATGAGGAGGGGAGAGGGAAAGATCTTGTGCGCGAGGGGGTGGTAATCACGGTGCTTCGGATAAGAAGCTTAGGGTGCGGACTATCGAGGCTGCTGAGGAGCGTACTAGACACGATAGTACGCGAGAAAAGAGACGGAAGAAGCGAAAAAGAAGCAGATACTCCAGAGAGAGAGAGTGAGAGAGGGAAAAGGGTTGGGGTTGGCGAATAAAGGGAGAAAGGAAGAATGGAAGATTGTCAAGAGAAAGAGACGACGAATTTCTCTTCCGGTATCGCGTTTCCCCTTGACTGTGTAATAATAAAAAGGTATTAGATAGGTAGAGCGCGAAGGGGAGTCGAGAGAGAGGATGAGGAGAAGAGAGAAGCGTATAAACGGAAAAGAATGATAAAGGATATGAGCGAGAGACGATTTTCCAGAGATCTCCATGTCCTGAAACTTTTCCGTTCGGGAGGAAGAGACTTTTTTCAATATGCATCGCACTGAAAAGAAAATTTCGACTAAACGTTTTTTTGAAAAATCCCAAAAATCTTGTCACTACAGCGAGAAATATTCTAGAAAGTCTCTTCGGAAATGAAATTCTTGTCATTCCAATCGTTAATTTCGCTGACAGTTTTATTCGAAACTAAAAATACTGGCAAAGTAACGAAAATTAAATAGTTTACCGAGTTCGACAAAATATCGACGTTTCTCAACAAAATTTCATTTTCAGTTTCATTAATAAAAAATGCGCGTGCAAGTAGAAGAAAAAATGACTCTTTTTTCTTTCTCTTTCTCTCATTTTTCATCTCGCTCGATGGCACAACCGTAACTCTCGAGTCCGGAAAACTTTGAACGGGGGGGAAGCGTTGACGCGGCGACGTCATCATCGAGAAGCACTCGGAAAGAAATGGTGAGAAAAAAAAATGGAGAAAGAATACATCTTCTTTGTTTTTCGTTTCTTAACATTTTATTCCGCCTCTTTTGTATATGAAAACGGTCCCGGAGTTGTGAGAGAAAGTTGTACGGCACGCAGGTCGATTATTCGTGATGAGAACTCTTCGTTCATCTCGTCCCATCGTCATGTATTGGAAACTTAAAGAATTATGACCCTCTGTGACGGACACGCAGGGACGTTACGAAATTATCAGAGTTGCTATCAGTCTCTCTACCGAACCCTGAAGAGAACGAAAGAGCGCGAGAAAGAACGAATGAGCGGCGGGAGAGAGGGCGAGAACAAATTTCACAACGGTCTCTAATCCGAGGATTAATTACGACGGGCGTTTAAGCGGACGTTTCACTCACATCCTTTCAACGAATATTATCCATAACTACAAATATATACTCTTGAAATACGCTGAGAACCAGCGACTCATTGGTATCGTGTTCAAATCAATGGACACACGGATGAGCAAGAGGGTTAAAGAGAAAGATGTTGAAATGCAACGAAAACTCATCATTTTAAAAGCCGAGCGCAAAATTTTCATACAGTGTTTGTGAAAAATAATGGAACAGTTTTCTTTGCCATTGGAAAACCAAATTGACTCAAACTTTAATTGGAAAAAGTGCCTGAATTCTTAAAATAATGAATAAAAATTTATTTTTCGTTAGTTTTTAACGATGCAACATTCAGTATCGAACGAAAACGATGTTGAAGCTCGCATCACTGAAATGCAATGAAAACTCATTCTTTTTTGAAGCAGAGCAGCAAATTTTCATGCAGTATTCGTCAAAAATAGTGCAACAGTTTTCTTTGCCATTCGAAAACCGAATTTACTAAAAATTAATTGGAAAAAGTGCCTGAATTCTTAAAATAATGAATAAAAATTT
This sequence comes from Diadegma fenestrale, assembly GCA_037043255.1. Classification (NCBI taxonomy): domain Eukaryota; kingdom Metazoa; phylum Arthropoda; class Insecta; order Hymenoptera; family Ichneumonidae; genus Diadegma; species Diadegma fenestrale. Next base: position 4,319,759 of record CM073312.1, read on the forward strand.
ATTTTTCGTTAGTTTTTAACGATGCAACATTCAGTATCGAACGAAAACGATGTTGAAGCTCGCATCATTGAAATGCAACGAAAACTCATTCTTTTTTGAAGCAGAGCAGCAAATTTTCATTTACTATCCGTCAAAAATAGTGCAACAGTTTTCTTTGCCATTGGAAAACCGAATTTACTAAAAATTAATTGGAAAAAGTGCCTGAATTCTTAAAATAATGAATAAAAATTTATTTTTTGTTGCTTTTTAACGATGCAACATTCAGTATCGAACGGAAACGATGTTGCAGCTCGCATCATTGAAATGCAACGAAAACTCATTCTTTTTTGAAGCAGAGCAGCAAATTTTCATTCAGTATTTGTCAAAAATAGTGCAACAGTTTTCTTTGCCATTCGAAAACCGAATTTACCATAAAAAATTTGGAGAAAATGCATCAATTATCGAAATAATGAATAAAAATGAATTTTCGTTGCATTTCAACGATCCAAGCTCGAGCATAACAAAAGGGAGTATGAAAACATATTTCTTGGGTTCGGTGTAACAGTTCGATGGGTGCGCGGTCGTCGGTCCAATGCGGAGAAGGAGTAATTGCGGGGGTGTGGGAGAATCTTATGGTCGCAGTTTCTGTTCTAGAAAGCAACGAGTGCTGGTTCATCCGTGTGTGCAATTCATACACGGATAAACAGAGCGAGAGGGAGAGAGAGAGAGAGAGAGAGAGAAGAATAACGTTTCGATCTACATTCTCCGATGATCTATGAAGGCGAGCATTGCTCTGCACAGTCTCTGTCTCTCACGCTGGACGAGATAGCAGTACACAATTCTTGCATCTCCGAGTCTATTGCCAGTCCCATCGATTCCTCTCCCTCTCTCGTTGCTTTGGGATCGAGAGCCTTGAGGTATATTATAATACGACGGCGGACCCAACTATATAAATACGTGAATCTTGCCGAGTCGGGATATCGGTTCCGCAATAACGGTTCGTTTCTCTCTGCCTCTCGCTCTCTCTGTCTTTTGGTCTGGAGCTGAGAATCTCGTGTGAGAGGCGGCGGCGGCGGGATCTCGACGTGGCGGCGTCTGAGTGCACATGCGACTAGCCCGCGACGTATATGCAAATGCGAAATGTTAAAAGGTATCGCACACGTAATATGTACTGCACGAGCAACATGTTGAGCGCGCGAGACCGTATGCAGCAGTAGCTCGAGCTAATTGTGATTAATTATTTTCCGTAGCCTGTTTATTCCCTTTCTTTACTCCTGTTGCCCATAGCATCCCTGTTGCTGCCAGCGCGATACAATATCATTGCGTGTTGGATTATGGAGCAGCAGTCGCGGAGCTCCGTTGGAATGTGAGCAGCAACAACTTGCTCCATTTCCGCGATTGATTCCGCACGTATTTCTCTCTCATTTTAAAAACGACCCTAATCCCAAAGATTAACGATAATAACGCGGCTCGAGTATCATGTTGGGATCGCGCGCCGCACTCTTTGTGCGATCGATTCGATTCGCTCAATCGCTATAACGAGCATCGCGCCCACTATTTTTAAACCTTTTTCTTTCCCTTCTCGATGGACCACTTTTTCCTACGCGACGTTCCAATTAAAACTTCGGCGATAATTCAGGAAATTTAATTTATCGTCCTGGACGTTTTGTCATTTAAAAAAAAAACCCCAAATTTTGCGAGATCGTATTTACCAGACTGAGTGACCTTGAAGTTGCAAAATTTCGTTGAAAATGACGGAGAAAGAAATTTGGTCGGTGCAAAGTGAAAAATTGGGAATAAAAAATGTTCCGACGAAATTGAGAGCTCAACGAAGCGTCCCGGTGTTTAATCAAAAGCCCTGGATTGGCGTAACGCGCGGGAGGAAATGGGGAGCGAGACTAAAACGAGAGATTTGCGTATAAATTGAATTTATCGAGTATTTTACCTGCGAGACGATCCGAGCGATATTCCAATTACCGAAGAAGGACGTTATTTTTCTTAATTCGTTGATTTAGTTAATGGATACGACCATCAGCTTGGATAATCGGTGAAATAGCACCCGTCGAGACAGGGATTCACGCTCATCAGCATCGCGCACATAATCCTGCTCGTAATTATTGAATGTATCAATATAATAAATCCATTAGCGACGAACGGTCGATTTTATGACGAAATACGAGGTTAATCCACGCTGGGTAAAATTCGTCACCGGGATTTTCCGATATTTCGGGCACTTGGTAAAGAAACTCGAATCGCGCACAACCAAACACACAAAACACCTCACTGTTCACTGTACAATAAACAAATAGGAATTAAATGAAGCACGAGAATCGAGAGAGCGAACGATTCAACAGAAAACACATCGGGACGAGCTTGTTCTGTTGAATAATGAACAAAAAATTAGCACAACACTCGAGTCCGTGAGGACGATTGTTTCCGGTCAAATTGATACTTAATCCATGGTTGGAAAGCTCCGACAACGTGAAACAAAACTTTTGAGGAAAAACACTGTACTCGCGAGTGTGAAATACGATCGATGATGTGCGACGTAATGAAATTTGACAAGATCGAAAGCGTCAAACATGGAAAAAAACGAGCGACGAGTTGATTTTTAATTTGATGAGAATTAAATTACACGAAACATTTTAAAAGGGCGACATCGACGAGGAACAATGCGAACGAGTATTATTGAGCAAAAGTGTGTTAATTGGTGGTTGATTTGTGGAGCACGTGGGATTAAAACTTGAGAATATACGACAACGTGAGAAAATAACGTCCGTCCCGCACGGAATTCGCGAGAACACTGGCCCACGAAAGCGTTGCCTGTCGCGCGCGGCTGGTACGAGAGAGCCGGACGACGCAACGGCAGTGACGCACAACGCGCCCGCGAAGTGGGGACTCGCGGGCAAAGGGGGGCGACTAGATAAGGAGCGGGGTGGGGGGCAGGCGGAGTGAGGGGTGGGGGAACGCAAGGGTTCCGCCAGACGCTCGGCAGCAGAGCAAAGTGACCGGCCAACGTCGCCGGTGACTCAATGTTCTCTCGCATAGGAGAATCGAGGCAAAAGAAAAAAAAACAGCGAAACAAGCACACACGAAGGAGCGATCGAGGAGCACAGCCGGTTTACGAGCGATCCGTAACGTCGTTTTAAACGCGAGGAAAGAATCGAAAGAGCTTCTCCGTGTGTACGCGCGCGCGCGCTCGATGCATTTGTACACCGCCCTTGACAGCAGCACCGCAGTACCGTTTCCTTCATTTTATTTTCATTCGTTTTTCCTACACAACACCAGAGAGTCTCTTGTATTTTAACAACAAAGAGCCCAGCACCCAAGCCAAACAGCAGAGATTGCAAGAGTACAATGTCCAGCGAGATTGCTGCTGCTACCTCTTTTGGGACCCGATCATCAACGTTCGACACATCTAGTCAGACATCACAGAGACTCTCGCACACACGTTTGTAATCAATATATATCCATACACACACACAGAAGAGAATTTTCAACACGTTAAAAATGTTTCTTTGCCTAAATCAAATGTGTTTCGATGTACAGGGTGTTTTGTATCAAGTTTTAACTTCCGGAAGCAAAACGCGAAGGGGTGTTGACGTATCACAAAATTACTACATGACTCTGAAGTTTGCAACGTTGAAATTCAGCGAAAAACATTTTTTCTATTGATTATTTAGTGAATTTTGAAAATCGTGGCAATTTTTTGAGCCGATTGAGTTTTTTGGTCGCAAGAGAGAATCGTTTTATTGGCCGGACCAAATATTGAATAATAATTATTGGCTCTGCCGAAGAAATAACACATTTTCGTTGCATTCCAACGATGGAAACTTCTGGATCATAAATTACTTTATTAAGGATTCTTCAATAATTGTGTATGAAGATTATTGAGATCGAAACTAGAAATTTTCTTCTATGAAGAAAGAATTTTCTGGTGTCAGGAATTTGCAATATTCAATTTCAAATTTTCACTTTTTCCATCCAAACGCGTGAAAATTCGAGTCGCGTTTCGTTTATGAGTCGCAAAAAAATGTGTTTAGGAGTTTTCTTAAAAAATTTCGGCTCATAGCCTGGCAATCTGCAAAAAAAATCTTAAATGCATTTTTTTTTGCAACTTTTTAACAAGATAAAAAATCTCAAATTCTGAACGTCAGAAAATGTTTCATCATTGGAGAAAATTGTTAGTTTTGGTGGCCTAAATAAAGTAGTTTTGTGATAGTAATACCTGAAGTTTTTTCAAATCTATGCTGCTGATTGGTGACTAATTGGCAAAACTCAACGAGATCGTTGAACGTGTTGAATGACTTCCTGCTTTGTCATTTGTTCCTGGATTCGAGTGCACGGGGCGATACGATGGTGGAACACCCTGTATAAATATATAGCGGTGTCCACGGTCTATGTTCGACGAGCTGAGTAACACGATACTCTCTCGCTTCACGCCTAGCGAGCTTTGTATCTTTTTTCATATATATACATTTTTTTTCCTTTTTTGTTTTTCTTTTCCCATTGGTTTTTTTTTCTATGCCGCGCTCCGCAACGAAAAACCATCAATCAAACTTTCTTCGAAATTCTGAACCAGCGAGACTTTGCTGGTCTCTCGAACGATTGAAAATTCTTCGATTAAGTTTAGTCTTTGACCAGAGTTTGGCCATGGGACGAAAATACACTCTGGGTCAATTTGACCCATGTGTGGAAATTGATCGGACTGTCATCGGTGAGTCAAAAAACGCAATTTCCACACATGGGTCAATTTGACCCAGAGTGTATTTTCATCCCACGGCCTTCCGTGTGTCGTAAAAATGGTTTTCCAATGAGAAAAGACCGAAAAAAAGGGTCCGGGTCTCTCTGACCCAGTGTGTCAACGAGTACGACCGAATTCGGTGCGATCGTGAATAATTCCCCAAGAAAATTGATATCGACCTGCTGGAAAGACGAAATGCAATTAATATGCGCACTGCATTCTAATGTTTGTCTGTCTGCATGTTTTTTCTTTTTTCTATGACGCCTCAACACCTACTCGAGTTTCTTTCGCACGCAGATTCTCTCAGCTCGATTTAGACGTGTTCGTGAGACTAAGAATCGTCGTCGTCGTCGTTGACGACGAGTAACGCGATATCTCGAGTTCCAGGAGTCGCCCCGCAACGGTACGACGAGTCTCGGGTGAGCGGACACTCCTCGCTATAAAATACAGCAAACTCTCGACGCACTCTAGGGAAAAAATTGAATGCGAGAGAATCAGAGACGAGGAATGATGGAAAAGACGATAAAAAAAAATAATGATAACAAGTAGAAATAAAAGATGAAAAAAAAAATCGCATCGGAAGGTTGGCGCGCGTCGCGCTTTCTTGACGTGTCCTAAACTCAAGAGAATCTCTCGCGAGAGCCTGCGTGCACTACTTCGCTTCCCCTTCCGCGTGTATGTCTCGTGCGCGCATATTCACGAGTGGACCGCCTCGCGCGCGGCCACAGCACTTTATTACGCCTCCGCACCGTTACATTTCGCTCCATTGTAATATCCGCTTTGCTCTTTTTTCTCTGCGGCGTTTCGCGATTCCGGCTCCAAAGCGAGCTCCAAAGTCTCCGATTTCGAAATGTGTAACTCTCGAAAAAATAAATCCCAACTATTCGTCACTCAAAGATCTCGACGAGCTGGGTTGTGAGAGCAAATTGATGAAAAAAAAACGTCCAACCGTTTCATACTGGAAAAAGAAAAAAAAACCAAGCACTCGTGTGTGTTTGGACAAAAAAAAATGCATCGCGTTTGATTTTGTAACTTTTCCCCGGCTTTTGTCCTGGCACAATTTGAGCCGCCATGATATACAAATTTTCCCAAACGAAATGACTGCATCGCGAGTGTGCACGAGTGTGCCACACCGAACGAGACGAGTAACGCGATATCTCGTCGACGACGTCGAGATCCAACCTTTTCCTATTTCCGCCACTGAAAATTGAATATTGTCGAAAAATCTCGATATTTTGTTGAACACGACGAATTTAATATTTTTGGATGATTTCAAAATTTTCGACAATATTTTTTATTCCTAACGAAACGGTCAGCAAAATTTAGGATTAGAATAACAAAAATTTGCTCTCCGAAGAGACTTTCTCGAAAATTTTTTGTGATTTTTCAAAAAAACGTTCAGTCGACGTATGCAGCGAAATTTTCTTTCCAGTGCATCTCCCTCAGTCCCGATGCGTTTCAGCTGCATCGACGCAGCCGCGTATATCGCTCTACAGGATTTTTTTTCCACCGGCACTATCGAACTCAAACGCACCGCTGAACGAAAATGACAGAAAAACGTTGGGATCGCAGGAGTGAGCGAGCGAGCGAGCGCGAGAGATAAGAAAACATGAATCACGAAATAATCAAGAATGCGACAGCGATAATTCATCATACGATCCGTATACAATTTTCGTGGGTCTCGATATCAGTGAGAAACTTAAAAAACGTGATTACGAAGATCGTATAAAGTTCTGAATCATCATGAGATTACGATTTCTTCGACATAAACAAACGCCAAAACGAACGAGACAAAAATTCCAAAAACGGAAGCAAAAACAAGAATTTAAAGTTGCAGAAAAACATGACAAAATGTTTGACTCGATAAACCAAAATTCATCGAAAAGACGAGTCACAATTTCGCCATCCCTGCACACCAGGAGCTCGGGCGTAACTTTTTACACACAGACACACACACAAATGCACACATAAATTCACGATTTAGTTGCATACATGAATGACTATGTTCGGAGAGAAGGAGAAAGAGAAAAAGAGAGAGAGAGAGAGTCTCATTGTTCATGACACACGCGTTCTCTGAAACGTGTTATCGCGACATCCGTTCGTTCTTGTCGTCGTCGTTGACGACGGCGACAAGAACGAACGTCGACGGCCACAGTATATTAGATAGGATGGAAGAGAGACGAGTGATACGAGAGCGAGGGTGGTGCACTGTACGCCACCCACACACAGACACTTATAAACACTGCGAAACTGCAGATGCAATATTTGTGCATAGGAACGTCTCGTGAAGACCGAGAATTAATGCTGAACAATCAAACTTCCAAATTTCTCTCAATAATATAAAAAAAACAAGACACAAAGATACATTTCCTTCGAAAGTTACGACGTTGAAGTTCGCATCGTTGAAATGCAACGAAAAGTGATTATTTTTTTAAGCAAAATGCACAATTTTCGTGCAGTATTTGTCAAAAATGATGAGACAAATTTCTTTGCCATTCGAAAACGAAATTGAATGAAAAAAAAAAATTTTTTAGAGTCCAAAAGTTTTTATTCATGATTTTGATGATTGAATTTTTTCAATTTTTTTTTTCAAACGCCAAAAAAGTCTGTCCCACCATTTTTTTAAAATCCTGTATAGAAATGTTGCGCTCTGCTTTAAAAAAAATGACTTTTCGTTGCATTTCAACGATGCAAACTTCAGCATCGTATTAATTATCGAAATACTGAATAAAAAATTAAAAAATTTCGTCGAATAAATCGTCATAGCGAATTCCTCAATTAGCCCAATTTCCTGGGCAATGTACAAATGAAGGAATGCAAAAAAGTAAGGGGAAAATATCGTAGTGCAACGATGCAGAGACTCGAGAGGATCGTGTAGACAGAGACTAAAATAAAGAGGTTGATTAATATGTCGTGTGTGCTGTTGGAGTTTTTGATGCAAATTTGAAACGCGCAAAGTACAAATTGCAAATACTTAATATTCTTTGATGTCTGTAGAAAGAGCCACAACTCGGTGAGGCAAAGAGGGAGGAGGACGGGATGTTGCTAGTTCGAAAGTATCAAACGAAACATTGTAGTGTCTTTGTCAACTGGATCTTGGTGCCCCTTTGTCGTGCAATCAAATAAGCGCGGACGAGAGAGATATAAAAAGTAGAGAAGAAACACTGAGAATTAAATTTCGTTAAAAAAACGTCGATCCTTCGTTGAACACGATAAACCAAATATTTCCGGATAATTAAACAATTTTCGTAATTTTGACAGTATTTTTCGTTTCAAACGAAACTGTCAGCAAAATTTACGATTGGAATGACAAAAATTTCTTTTCCGAAGAGATTTTCTAGAGTATTTCTTGCTGCAATGACGAAATTTTCGTGACTTTTCAAAGAAAGTTTCATCGACAAAAATTTTCGAATCCAAAGCTTGTCCCGAGCGCATCGCGCGACGACGAAATAAAAAATGAGATCGCCTCAGTTCCCACGACGAGCGAGAGAGCAATAATTTTTCCTCCACGCCGTTGACGACAGATCCGGAAAATTTTTCGATTAATCACCGACTCTCGATAAAATCAATAGATTCGGTTTGAAATTACGAAATGTCTGTTGGCCGCGTGCGAGACAGCGAGAGACTCAACTTTTCGGGCACCCTTTGCGTGGGTCCGGAGCAAATATCGAGAGGATTCTCCTCGAGCGCAAAAGTCTGATCGTTTCGAGCGAATAATTTGCTCGTCTCTCGAAATTCCGCGTTCAAACTAGAGAGAATGTTCTTTGGAATTTGGTCCTTAACGATATACGCGTATATTTTCGTCCATAAATTAAATACAGCTCAGTATTTGTAACGTAAATTGGCGTCGGTGTGTGTGCGCGTGTGTTCCGGGTCTCCCTTTCTCTGTGGCCGCGAAGAGAAAGGAGCACGAAGCTAATAGGAGGTAGAAATTGAGGTAGAAGTGTGTCGAAGAGAGTCAATACGATATTTACACCGCGCGAGGAGGCGAGAGGCTTTGGGGGCAGGGGGGGGGGAGGGTTGTAACGATCATTGGCTGAAGAGTTCGTTCACAAGGCTGCGGCAAGGCAAACTCGACATCTTTCGACCGGTCCCTATCCTCGTTTCTGTTTTTTTCCCCATTTTTTTGTTATTCCCCTCCCGCAATACTATCCTTTCGTCCGGGCGCGGGCACTGGCCGTTCCCGATCGCCCCTTTGGGCTCCGGGCCAAAGAACTCTATTGCGAAACTTGACCGTAAAATATATACAGATATATTACACAAACGTGCACGGCTTCGAGACACTGTATGTAAATATTAAGAGAAAAATATTTGCAGACAATTTCCGAGCCCTCAACTTTTCAAATACAATGTAAACGTTTCAATTTTCATTAATTTTAAAAAGAAAAATTCTTTTTTTACGTTCTATACGCTGAGAATTGAATTTTGTCAAAAATCGTCGGTATTTTTTGTTGAACAGCAAAATTTTGGCAATATTTTTCATTTTTACCGGAACTGTCAGCGAAATTTACGATTTTGCTGCATTTTGCAACAAAATTTTCTTTTCAGTGCACGACGAAAAATACATCGAAACGAAAACGACAATTTTTCCAATTTTTTAAAAGTAAATTCGATTTTTAACTGGCAAATAAAAAATGTTTCAAAAAATAATGAATTTTTGTTGCATTTCAACGACGCGAACTTTAACGACGTAATTTTTATTTATTTATTTTCAACTTACGGGGTTATTTAGATCTCGATGCCTGACGACTCGACATTTTCGATAAAGAGATGCGGCGACGTTTAGATCGATCTCTGAAACAGGAATTAAAAAATTAATAACGTATGAAAAGTATTTGAAAAAAAAACTGCATAATAATTAGAAAGATACTTGAGAATATTCGTGTCTCAACTTTCTTGTCACGTTTTTTTCTTGTTTCATTCTCGTGGGAAGGTCGTTCGTTAATTTATCATGAGCATTCCGATTAAAATAAACGACTTTTTAATTATAATGTAACGAGAGTTTTTCTCTAACGCATGGATTAGAAATTCTTGAATTCTCATTTGACGTCAATGACGTGACTTTTTGGGAACACATTGATCCTGGCAATGGTCTGGAGCGTAACGCGGCGGATGCTGCGGAGAGTTGCGGCGACGAAGGCCGGGCGAATACCTGGAAATTCCGAGACTCGTATAATCCACAGCGAGTGAATTCGGTCGTGGTGGTTTGTAGGAGAAAAAAATATGGTCGGGGGATACGAGGAGGGAATCGAGCGCGGATGAGATCGCGAGGGAGATGATGGCGCGCGCGCGCGCGCGCGCGAGAGAAAGGCATTCGCGCAATCTCATTAGCATACGACCTTGAGAATCTCACGCAAAGCAGCAGCAGTAGCAAATAAATAAACACAAATATATCGAACCGCGATGATTAAACGGCAGCGAATTAATCCGAGAAGGAAATTAAGAATTTTTACAACTCTCTCGACGTGCATAAAAAAATGTATTACGGGAAAAGATGTTGCGCAACGCGCCGTGCGCAGCGACAACTTCCGAAACATTTTAACGAGGCCTTTTTATATTTTTCCTGCTCATCTTCCCGGCGATGCTGAAATTCAAATAATTCGAGATCGAGCCTCGCTTTTTCGCCGATTCGTCAATTGTTGTTTCTCCGCGTGGGTTTTTCGTTTCTCATTCAGCCACGCCGAATTCCAAATTAATTACATTCATTTTTATCTCATCATGTCCTTTTTATCCAATTCTTTCATCTCCCATTTTTTTATTTCCTCGGCTACAAGGAATTCACGGTAAGGCCATTGACTGCCAAAAAATTTCGGACCAGTCTCCAAAGTCCAGAGTTATGAAATTCCTCGAGAAACTTGTCCTTGGTTTAAAAATTCAAAATTTACGCGAGAGAGACCGAAAAAAAATAACGAGTCGTTACTGAATTTTCAAAACGCGAAATCTTCAATTAATAAAAAAAAAAATTCTTGATTAATGAAAAAAAAACCAGAGACAATTTCGAAAATCAGAAAAATTTCAAATTTACGGTCAACTAAATCTGCGGAGCTTTAAAAACGCGCATATAAATTTGGGTACGAAAGATTTTAGCCTGCTGATGGAAATTTCCATATGGTGGAATGACCTTCGGGGGGACGTGCGCAGGGAGAGGAAGCTCTCGATAGAGAAAATAATAAATGATGGGGGGAAGGAGAAAGATGGCTCTGGCCGATTTCGTTTTGGTATCGGCGCCAAGTACTCGAGGGTATTGTCGTATTCTCGAAATGAAGAGAGAAGAATAAAGGAAGCTTTAGTGGGGGGGAGGGGGGAGGTGAGGACCTTTCTCTAGCAATATGTCCGCCTCTCGACCCTGTCCCACTACTCCAGATGCGATTTGGCAGGCTGATAACTCGAGCCCGGCGCGCACATATCGTATCTTTTCTCTCTCGCTTCTCCGCTCGGATCCTCGCGCGCCTTCGCGATCTCTTGCTCTTCGGAGCTCGTAAACTTTACAACTCTCCGCGGGAGATAATAAAGAGGGACCGGTTCATGATAGTAAAAAAGAAAAACGGGGCAAAAAAATGTCGCAAGGAGGAGGTAAAAGTGTTGAGAGGAAAATGTATGCCAAAATGTATATACATATATATAAAGCGGAAGGAAATAAGTATATGCGGAGCTAAACTATGCCATTGAGGGCTCGGCCCATTCATGGTAACGGTGCAACTTTTTCCATACCCTATTTTATCCTTATTATGAATACCATCATAATTATTTATCGGAGATACGAAAGATTAATAAAAAGAGAGCAAAAAGCAAAACAAAGTTGTCGAATTATTGATGGTACGCGAGGCAGCGAAATTTTCCAGTCGCAAGTTTCGCATGCTCTAGCTTTTTTTTGCAGCGATTCAGAAATTCTTGGCATTTTGTATCGAAGCCCGAAGAAAAGATCGCGACGGGAAAATTCAATTGAAGTAAGTACGAAAAATCATTTTTTCACACATAGTGAAAATTAAATTTTGTCAAAAAATTTGTAATTTGTAAATTTTCGTAATTTTAACAGTATTTTTGAGTTCAAATGGAACTGTCAGCAAAATTTACGATTGGAATGACAAAAATTTGCTTTCCGAATAGACTTTTTTGCTACAATGACAAAATTTTTGAGATTCTTAAGAAAAACGTTTATCCGAACGTGTTCAACAAAATATCGAGATTTTTCAACAAAATTTTCTTTTCGGTGTGCGACGAAAAATACATCGAAACGAAAAAGACATTTTTTTTTGCAATTTTTCAAAAGTAAATTCAGTTTGCAAGTGGCAAAGAGAAACTGCCTCAAAAAATAATCAATCTTTGTTTTATTTCAACGCCCCGGACGTCTCAACGTCGTAATTTTTGTTTTCCTTCAATTTATGGGCTTCTTTCGATCTTCGAAAGAAAATTTGGGTGGAAAAGTCCACGAAAATTTTCCTTTCACTCATCTTCGCACGATTTCTCGTCTCGCAGTGTGAATTTGCTTTAGTAATTTGAACATTTCTCTGTATACGTTAAGCTCTATGTGTAAGGGTTTGTAAATGTGTTGGGTGAACGGTCGCGTGTTGGCGGCGCCAAAGCCTTGAGGAATCGATATTCCCGTCGTCGTCGCCATCGTCGTCGTGTTCTAGTCGAGCACATTCGCTGCGACTCTCCTTGTGCAATCGATACTCCACACAAACACACACGCACTGCGAGCCTCAAATTCCTCGTTTCAATGAATCCACAACATGCATATAAATATAATTAATAATTCATTATCGCGTACGCACCAAAGCGCGTAAAATAATGAGACTCGGAATTAATCCCAGAGGCTGACGTGCGACAATGCTCTCATTTTTTTTTATCACTCCATTATTTACGGTTTCATAACTACGAGATTTCCAAACGAGGATACGAGGATTTCAATCGATCACATCGACCCGCGTTAACGCACTGTCGATTCGGTGAAGCTTCGAATAATTAAAAAAATAACAATAAAAAATAAACGATAAATTTATCGCGGTCACCGAAAATGAAATTGAAATGAAGTTGATCACTAAATATTTTTGGATAATTTCAAAATTTTCGTTATTTTGACAATATTTTTCATTTCTAACGAAACTCTCAGCAAAATTTACGATTGGAATGACAAAAATTGACTTTCGAAGAGACTTTCTAGAATGTTTCTCGCTGCAATGACAAAATTTTTGTGAATTTCCAAAAAAAAACGTTGATTCGAACGTATTAAAAAAAAAATCGATTTTTTTCAACGGAATTTTCTTTTCAGTTTTGAAATGATTCACGAATCAGGAGCTGAATAAATACGAGAAGGAAAAAGCATTCCAGATCAAGGTTGACGAAGGATTTCAATCAAAGTTCATTTTGACTACCCCGCGCGGTCGGTTTCCAAAAGATTTTCCTTCTCCTCCTGCCGAGCCGCAAGCCGGAAGTTTGTGAAGACGAGGATTTGCGATTGTAAGAAAGAAAGAGGCGAGAAAGGGGCAAAATATGGAGTGGAAGAATGAAAGAGGGACGGAGCAGGCGAGAGGAACGAGCGGCACGGGGTCACGAGGGGTGGCATAAGATTAACATAACTTTGACCCACGAATAAGACTGCACGTTAACGTACGTGACTCGCTACCGTCTACATCTTTATATACATGTATATCCTGTCGTGACACTGTGATACCTTGAGGTATGCATCAAACATAAACCTCAAGATTTTTCGGCAACGAAAATCCCCTCTCGTGCAATTTATCTCATTTCCCTTAATTATCAACTTTCAATTAATCGACGCAATCGAGTCAAGAACAATTGCATTCAAGAAAATCATTTAAAAAAAAAATCGGTGCACAAGATTTTCTTATTTGTTTATTTTTACTAGAAACTTTCGTTAGCGAATTATTGAGGCAAAAAAAAATGGAAAAATACGTGTTGGAATTCCGCAATCTTGAAAATTTGTAGCAATTTCGACGATGAAGCTCGAAACGTTAAAATGCAACGAAAATTCATCGTTTTTGAAGCAAAGAGCAAAATTTTCATACCGTATTTAAAAAAAAATTGAAATTTACTCAAAAAATTTGGAAAAATCGCAATTATTATCGAAATAATGGGATAAAAAAAATGTTTTTCGTTGTTCACGATCTTGAAAGTTGGCAACGTTGATATGCAACGAAAATTCATCATTTTTTAAAGGCGAGAGCAAAATTCACATTCAGTATTTGTGAAAAATCGTGGCTCAGCCTTCGTTGCCATCAAAAAATCGAATTCACTTGGGAAAAAATTGGAGGAAATGCATTAATACGAAACGCCTGGAGTTTCCATCGTTGGAAAAGAACAAAAAATTTATTTCAACGAAAACTGATTATTTTTTAAAGCAGAAGACGAAATTTACATTCAGTATTTGTGAAAAATCGTGGCTCAGCCTTCGTTGCCATCCAAAAATCGAATTTTCTTTGAAAAAACTAGAAAAAAATGCATAAATGATCAAAATAATGAATAAAATGGCATTTTTTGTTGAATTCAAACGATGCAAACTTCAGTCTCTTGCAATTGGGCCAGTGACGATGATTGCTGAGAGGGTCGAGGGTGATGATTCAGATGGGGTGAACGAAGAGACTCGGTGTAGCAAAAAAACGCAACTGGGTAGGCGCGTCAAGTAACGAGAAAATGAGAGTGGAGAGAGAATTTATAGTGACGGAGAGAAAACGAGAGAGAGAGAGTGTTGGGTCAGGTTAGCGTTGCATCTCTCCCTCGATGCAAAAGGGTTGAAACCCCTAAGGGCTGGGATGCTGCGACGGTGAGTCTCGGTCGACAGGGTTGATCGTGTACTCTCCGCCCAGTTTGCAGCTCCCCAGCCTTGTTTGCGGCTCTTACGAATACACACGTCAGGAGACACTTTACGTGGAGAATCTTTGGGCCGATCATTCTCGACACGCTCCAATGCCTTTTTTCGTTTTCTCCGATTCGCCCCTTGGGCCGCCGCCTTTATTTTCATGGAAATCTATTTTAATCGTTTCTCTTAACGAACTCTATTACAACGCTAAATTATTATCCATCGTTCCGTCGCCTGGAAAGAAAATTTTGTTGGATACGATCGACTGAATGTTTTTTTTTGAAAAATTACAAAAATTTTGTCATTCCAATCGTAAATTTCGCTGACAGTTTCGTTGGAACCGAAAAAGATTGTCAAAATAACGAAAATTTTCAAATTACCCAAAAATATTTAGAGTTCAACAAAATATCGAAGGTTTTTCAAAAAATTCAATTTTCAATGACATATAAATCGAATTACGATTACTCTAATTACTATGATAATAATAATTCGCTGGATTGACTTGGCTTCTTCCCAATGGGATCGTTCGCTCTTGTATTTTTATCTCATTTCATATTCTTTCTCTCTCGGGGTCTTTTTGCCGACCTCTTTGTTTGACCACCTGCGTAATATCGTGGTGCACGCGAGCGCGGCTATAATTTATTTATATTTATTCGCGGACGGTCGAGACGGTAGCGAATAACGCACGGTGCGCGCACGGCCATCAGGCGGGAGAGTTTTCGAAGCGAAAAGATCGCGCGTGAATGGCAAAAGCTCATTTGCAACACGGATTCCAATGACGAAGAGCGAGAGAGAGAAAAAAAATAAAAGAAATTGAAAAAGCCTAAAGAGAGAGAGTTCCGCGAGATCTGTGTACGCGCATTCGTGAATTTTTTGCGTCGCGGGGCTCATTAAAAATCGCTGAAGAAGGAATTGTATTTTTTCGTGTGTGTTTTTTTTCATCCATCAGAATCATCATCAAGATTTTTTGTTGTGTCGCTCGTTACAGTCTTCGGAAAAGCAGAGAGAGAGAGAGAAGAAAAAAAATGCGGCGAGGGTCGTTGGGATTTAGAGTTCGATAAAAATAAGATTTAACTGGAGCATGTACGAGAAGAGATGGAGAAAAAAAAATGTGCAGTAAAAGCAGGAAAAAAATGGCCGAGGAGCCCAGGACACGGATTATACGGAAACCCCCCAGAGGGTGTTGTGAGCTCATGGGTGACGACGAGGCTGACCCAGAGGGGGTCGCTCGCGCCATTCCGTACCAGTTTTTTTTTCCTTTTTTTTTCCTCTTGCAGTTTCCCATATTTGCACGTGTGTGTAGTAATATTTCCCAGGGCGCGATGATCAAGAGGATCGCGCGTGAAAATGTGTATACTTGAATGAACGCGGCCAGGGTGAAGAAAAGTTGGCGCGCGCGCGAGATAAGGGAGAGTGAGTGAGAACGAGAGCGCAGCAAAGGAATGGAAACAAGAAGAAAAAAACGGTGCAGAGGAAAAAAGAAGAGCATAAGGGCGCCCTTGTCCGCTATCCTGGGGGAGAAGTGCGTTAATCTTCCGCGTTGAGGCACGCGCGCAAAGAAAAAAAGGAGGTCGAGTGCAGCCAGCTCTCGCACACGTTCTCGCCGCGGAGCAAAGTAACGGTTTGAAAAAAAAAAAAGCAGAAGCTTCAACGATGAGATGACAAAGAAGACACCCGAGGTGTATGGGAGAAGCTTTTAGAAGAGAGAACTGCGCGCTCCTGAACGAGAGATACGAGAGAGAGAGAATTTTCCAAACGCGAGCAGCAAAGAAAAAAAAAGACGCGTTCGAGAGGGTAGTTTGGGGGTTGTAAGAAAACAAAGAGCCGCGGGGGAGGCAAGTGCGTCAGGGAGGAAAACCATCTACGAAAGTAGGACTCAAAGATGCGCGAGCAGAGTCTTTTCTTATATTTTTGCCCCCAGGAATTAAGCCAACGCGCGCGGATCCAAATAAGCAATACTCTCTCCCTGAGAGTGGCAAATTCTTCAACGAGAACAAAAAAGAAACCAAACAAAGTGATAAGCAACGCGAGAAACCTTCACAAAGGCCCAAACTTTTGCATATTCCGAAGCTACGGAGTCTGCGGATAAAAGCCAACGAATTTTCATTCCAATTTTTCTTCTTATTATCGCAGTTGCAAAAAAATATCGAAACTACTGAAACAAAAAAGAAAAATAGGGCAGGAACAAAAATGTTAAATTATTTTTATGGATTCGAGTGCGATTTTCATCAAAATTATTCGTTCTAAAAAAAGGCTGTTGGATTAGCAAAAAAAAACACGAAATTTTGTTTGCTTTACCTTTTCCAATATATTGAGACGGTGAATTAAGATCGGACACGTGACGCGATGCACTTTTTGGCAAAACTGAATAAAAGCCGCGGCGGGGTACGAAAATTTCAGGAATTCGGGAGTTTGGAGCGGCCGCCAGCATCGAGACAGGTTTTTGCACGGCCATTTAAATATTCATTGACTTACTCATGCACGTGGGCAACGTTGAATGGAGGAGATCTGGGCAAATGCAGAAATAACGTGATTGACGGAAGTGATCGCGCGGTCGAGCGAAGAAATTTATCGTTTTTTTTTTTTTTTTACTTTTTCCAACGTCCAATCAATTCAATGAATAACAATGTAGAGACTCGTTAACCCTAGAACTTCATTTTTTTTTTACTTATTCCGGAAACATTGGGTCAAATTGACCCCAATTTTGAAAAATTCATATCTCCGGTAAAATTGAACGAAAATCGTTCGACTTGGGCTCATTCTTTTCGTTTTTCAACGCAGTTTTGCTGCAAGTCAAAAAATGAGTGAAAAATGCGGTAAAACGATGAAAAACGGGAGAACGAAGCGAGAAAGCGCGCCCGGGGTCGTTTTTGACCCCAGGACACGGTTCTAGGGCTGAAGAAACGTCATTGCATTCTGTAGCAATGGGAGAAAACCGCAAAAAGCTAAGGCAACACCGCTAAATGGGAGTCCGTTGAATTATACGAATTACTTGAAACTTTGTTCACGTTTTTGATTGACGATCGCTCTCGAGGTAACCGCGCGCGACGACGAGAGCCGGAACCGCCGCGAAACGAGACCGAGGCTCGAGAGATGCGACAACTGCGCGTGCGAAAGAGGACAATCGCGTATTACGATATTAAATTTGCGAAATGACAGTGTGTTTATGTTGCGAGCCGGGGATTGCGGCGAGCGAGTGCGGCCAGCGGCACGAGAATCCGAAAAAACCGACAAAATGATTTCTCTTCGTGTCCGGATGCAAGCAGATCGAAAAATTGACAATCGTTTCGTTCTCGGCACCAGAAAAATGCATTTTTGGTTAATTTTTATTCCTGCAGAGAGAAAAAAAGGGGCGAGACTTCTCAATTTCCTCTTTTGTCTTGCCCGAGCCTTCGATATTAATATAATTAACACAAATTAATTCGACAGTTCGTACGGAATTAACGACTCGGAAAAATTTTCGTCTCGTTTTCCTTTATTCTCGTTAAAAATGTGTTTTTAATTCAATTTTTCAGAGTTCATTCGCAGACGCAAGTGTATAATATTTCAAGACGATAATTTTTCGGTCTTTTCAAGTTTCTCCGTCTACGTGCCCGAAGCTGCGGGGTCTCTAATGATACGAGAAGGATAATTCAGGAGTGAATTGAGCCCGAGGAACGATCAATCAAGCAAAGTCATTTTTTCTCTCTCTTTTTCGAGAGGTCGGCGTCTATTCGTGTAACAATCAAGGATCGTCTACGAGGAACGAATAATATTAGGACAAGCGTGAATCGCGCGTCAAGATCAGGCCCCGCTTTAGGCGCTCATTTTTGTACCAAGAAACGACGAGCGAGCGCGAGCATAATTACCAAAATAAGGCAAGTTGCTCGAGAAGAATTTTTATTTTTTGTTGAAAAAATCAATTTTTTATCAAAAAGCCCAAAAAATTTCGTCATTGCGCAAGAAATATTTTAGAAAGTCTCTTCGAAAAGTCAATTTTTGTCACTCCAATCGTAAATTTTACTGACAATTCCGTTCGAGATCAAAAACATTATCAAAATTATGAAAATTTCGAAATTATCCAAAAAAATTTTTAAAAAATTTAATTCTCAGTGTGGTCAGTGAGGAAAAGTTTTTTTTTCTTTGAAAAGCAAAAAAAAAGGGGATGAGAAAAATTTTTGTCATTCCAATCGTAAATTTAGCTGAGAATTCCGTTAGAGATCAAAAAAATTATCAAAATTACGAAAATTTCGAGATTATCCAAAAAATTTTCAACAAAATTTAATTCTCAGTCTGGTCAGTGAGGAAAAGCTTTTTTTCTTCGAAAAGCAAAAAAAGGGGATGAGAAAAATAATGAAGATTGCAATGGGGGAGGAAGAAAGATACAGAAGAAGCCTAAAAGTCAGGCAAGTCTCGACTTTGTGTAGAAGCTGGAGCGGGAGGAGCTCGCAAAGTTGGAAAAGCCCGAAGGCGTTCATTTTGGGTATACAGTGGTTGGGAAGCTTGGCCAGAGCAACATGGACGTAGAATTTTCGAGAGAACTATGAAAGTTGGAAAAGGGAATGCCTGTGGCAAGAAAATCCAGCGGCGTGACTGTGGATAAGGGAAGAAGGTGAATGAGTGAACAAGAAACTCTCGGAGAGAATAAGCCAACGTTCGAGTGAGATGGACGGAGATGAAGGATGAAAAGATGAAGAAAGAGCAAGAAATGCGTGAGAGCGAGAGAAACGAACGAGGACGGCATGGAGCGCGAACGAGCGAGCGAGAGAGCGAAAGGAATAGTGACAAAACACGATTGGTCGGTTGGATGAAAAGGATGGAAGAATGCGGGCCATAGATGGAGAGAAGATGAGCTTGCTCCGTGTTTGTACGAGGAGAAAACGAAGGAATGGATCGAGAAGAAGAATAAAAAAGAATAATACGTAGAGAAATAGAAAGAGAACGAAAAGAGGCGCGTAAGAAAAGCATAAGAATGAGCGTAGGGAAGGAAGGGGCAACGAACAAGAAGGACGACAGGGTATCGATGGCGCGTGTGTGCAAGTGACGAGGGAGTGAAACGGAGGATGAAAGTGAGGGAAGCAAGTGGAAATGATAAAAAAAAAAAAAGCTACGAAGCACCAAATGAAAGGAGGGAATCGAGAGGGAGGGGGAGGAGAAGGGGAAGGAAGATAAAAGATTGAGGGAAGGCCACAAGGCTGTCGAGGAGAGACGTATCACACGCTAAAGCCGACGACTCTCCGAGACACGAGACATAATATACATATGTATAATATAAAATAAATATATGTCTAGAGAATTGTAGAGAGGAAGAAGGTTGGAGAAGAGGAATTGTGCAGCGGAGTGGGGACGAGGATAAAAATAAACAACAGCAATATCGAGAAAGAGAGAGAGAGAGAGAGAGCGATAATGTAGGAGAACGTGTGGTGTCGACGAGTGAAGATATTCAGGACGGAATACCAAAGGCCCGAACGAAAAAGAAAAAGTACAAGAGAGAAAAGACAAAGAGGAAGAGACAAAGAAGAGAAAGAAGCCCCGAGGACGACGAAGCGCAGCAGGAGGAGAAGGAAAAGGAAGGGAAGGATCTGTTGGGCGAGGGCGCCCTCTGTGATCGAGCAGGAGGACTGCGAAAGGGACGAATACGAGGCGAGGGATGCGAGGATGTGGTTGTGGGCTCTGCGCGAGAGCCAGCGAAGGTTTCGTGAAAAAAAAAGCAAAAAATAAGCAGAAGAAACGGATACCAAGAGAAGGAGGAGGAGGAGGCAAAATACCAAAGAGGCTCGAGTCTCTCGTTCTCGCGAAACTTTGTGTGGCTCATTCTCTTCGCTCGTCTACCGACAGTCTCTTCGCGAACAAGAGCCAGAGACGACCAGATAAAATAAATAAAAAGAGAAGAAAGAATCCTTCTTCCTCCTCTTCCTCCCCCCTTTGCCCCTTCGCCTTCGTACCTTCATTCTCTGTCTTTTTCTTTCAAGTTCTCGTCGTTTGTTCTCTTTCATAATTTCTCTTTGTCACGATCTGTCCGGATCGTCCTCTTTGTTCTTCAACAGGAACACACAGTCGATCGGCTTCCTGGTGCCTATTACAACCGTTTCATTCTTTCTCTCTCTCCCTTACCTGCTCTCGTATTCTCCGATTTTCAGGCCTCGCGATACCAAAATTATTCTTTTTATCATTAATAGAAAAAAAATCGTTAATTTGTGGGATGCTGAACGTTTTTTTTGAAAAATCCCAAAAATTTTGTCGCATCGTGACAATTTTAGGTGGATCAATAAATTTTTTACCGTGGTAAAAAAAAAATTTGACCATTTTCGATCGATAGAGAATTAACGAGCGTGATTGACGTTTCACAGCAATTATGGATAGTTGAATAATAAACGAGATACACATGTCCGCATTGTGTTGAACCAACAAATATGCATATGTACGCGAATCTATTGAGCAGTGGCGGAAGGATTATTTTCTATTGTTATTCCCATTGTGTATACTCGATCGCCATGAAAATAAAACCAGCAAGTACTTTATTGTTATTATTATGATGATTATTTGTGTCGAGTTGCGTGTTGAGAGGCTAATATGCCGATAGAGAAGCAAACTGTGGCTTTTCCTCTCTCGCTCTTTCAGTTATTCTCACGATTCTCGTTGTTTCAAATATTTTATTGCATTAGATATCAATTTGTTTAGTTTCTCGTGCTGCGAGGAAGCTTCTCACAAGTTGCCTCGCAAATTTCTCCTCTCATCGTGCTCGAGCTTTTATCACGTTTATTGTGTAACGCAACGTAAAGAAAAATCTTTTTCTCCTCCGTATCTCGGCCACGGTGATTCATTTCTTTATGGGAAATGAAGGAGAAAGAAAAAAAAAATTGAATGTCGTTGAGATGACAATATTATTTGTGCATTATCGAACACAGACTTTTCTCTTATTTATTTTCACGACTTTTCATCTCGATTTTCAAGACCCCATTCAAGTCCGCGAATATATCGAGGAAACGATTCATTATATTTCTATTTTTTTTATTTTTTTTTCACTTCATTGTTTTCCAACTCGACAAAATTCCTTTTCACTCGATTGCTTTGCAAATATGTTTATTATCGAGCAACAGACTGCGGCGTCGTTCTCGAGACGATGACACGATTATTGAATAATTTGTACAAATATACAAGGAAAAACATGGAAATTAAACTGAAGTTGGGGACGTTGGGGTCGAGAGAAAATCTCGTTGCAGCGAAAAATTCATTTTTTATCCATTATTTTGATAATTAATAGATTTTTTACTAAATTTTTGATTGTGTATAAAATTTTACGCTCTGCTTGAAAAAATAATCAGTTTTCGTTCAACTTTTTTTGTTTCCATTCGATGTTTGTTCAATTTTCAAAACCACGAAAATTTTCTTCGATTTTGGGTTTGGATTTAAAAAAAAAATTCTTTTATCGTCCTGACCCAAATCTTGAGATCTGCTCGCGCAAAAATAGAATTTCGTCGCATTCCAACGATGCAAATTCGGGCCCATGAGAATTGTGCTCCAGAAAAAATAAAATTTATTAGAAAATATTTTTTTCCATATTTTCTACGAGTCTCGAAACTGTTGACACGTTTTTTGCTGTTTGTCACATTAGTCAAATGATTTTTCAATGAGCAAATAAAAGGCGATAAATATTTAAAGAGAAGAAAGAAAATAAGAGGACAAAAACGAAAAGATTTCTTACGAGCTCTCTTTTATGCATCAATGACTCAAAAACGACACGATCACAAAATACAATTGTCCTTGTTAAAGAGTGACACACTATTTTACACTGCCCTTTTGTATCGAGGGCCTCTCAATTCATAAAGCAAGTCGCGACAATTGTCATTAATGTAATATTCTTTTGTCGTACGATACAAGCTCGAGAGACTTGTGCCGGGCACTTCAAAATACATCGACGTGGGTCATTGCATGAAGGAGACTTGCAATTTTTCCAATTTCCAAAAATTCCTTTTTCTTTTTCACCCTAAACTTTGCAACGTTGAAATTCAACGAAATTATTTGTTAAATTATGAAAATCGTGGTAATTTTTCGAATCGATTCAATTTTTGGCACGTGCGAGGGATAATCGTGAAAATTGAATTTTTTCTCTACGATTGAAAAAACAAAAATATCGAAAAGAATTTTTCATTAAAAACGACGAATCGAACGCGATTTTGCGAGCATAAAAATTTCTTCACGCTCGTTTTTTATCGAGATATTTGATTTTTCTCCTCGCCCAGAAACTCTCACGACTTTCTCAGGCTTTTGGCCAAGTCTGTATATGATTTTTTTTACGTTCCGGACTTGTATACAGTTATAAAACGTCAGTGGAATAAAAATCACGGCTGTACGTCGGGGGATCCTCAATTTAAAGAACGATTTCAATAATGAGGGCGCAGGGAGAGGGGAGAGGATCAGACCGACAATCGTTTCATGCTGCTGCTGCATTTAAGCTGCGAAGGGAGCGAGGAAGGGAGAGAGAGAGAGAGAAAAGAAGAAAAGAGTTGCCAGGCTTGTATAATTTGATCGAGTCCATTTCGATCCGTAGTGGTAGTTTTTGCCCTGCCCAAGGACGCATTTACGCTCTTAGTACTACTCAGGAACTCGTTCATAATGGGCCTCGTTCTCTAGCTCTCTTGCACCATTTCGATCTAACGACTTTGAATTTACACGAGAAGGAATTAAACGAGAAATTCAAAAAAACAAAGAGCGACGTGAAAAAAAGCTTAGGAAACGAGGATTCGATGGAATTTAAGGGCAAAAAAAACACGGGATCGTATTTTTTCAAAGCTTCAACGTTTTTGTTCGACAAATCGAGTTAAACCTGCCGCTGCATCCGAATGAAAACCAATGAATTTCTTTATTTTTTTGTCCTCGCGTTTCTTCGTTTTCTACGATCGAATAAATGGCGCGCGAGCGATCCTTCCGGTTGTTTTTTGTTCTCCAAATCAGTAAATTTGACGTTTCGATAAAAATCGATACAAACCGTGAGAATAAATAGAAAAAATCATTCTTAACTGTTCGAGTGTTTTTTTTTTTTATGAAATCGAAAATTCAATGGCAAAAATTTCGTTGCCAGTAAATCCCAAACAGAGAAAGTTTTCGGGGTCAAATTGACCCAGTGTGTACTCGAGGGCTCAAATCCCAAAGAATTGGTGACAGAAAAATTTGTCGGGGTCAAATTGACCCAGTGTGTACTCGAAGGTGATAATATTCCGTCAAGTATTTCGTTAACGAGCGTCCACGAACCAAAACGAAATACAAAGACATTCTCTTGGAAAAATTGATGAGACGCAGCGTGTGTGTTTCTTGCGTTTTCGCACGTGTTCTCTAAAAGCGGGCTCGTGCGCCCGCGGTCACACTCCGAAGAACGTACTTCCGTTCGTATAAGTGCGTGGAAGAAAAAGGAAAAAAAAAAAAGATAAACATCAGTCGTGATGAGGACGTTTTACACACGTTGCACAAATGAGCGCGCCAGAAACATCGTCGAATCGCTCGTGAATCGTTGATCCGTGATAAACGAGACGTTTTCCAAAAACGTCGACGGAAAAACATTGATAAAAAGAATTCAAAGTAAAAAATGAGCCTGAAAAACCGTTTTTCACGTGAATTTCGAAAAATCCGCACAGGAAATGAAATTTTGTTGGATACGCCCAAACTTTTTTTGGAAAAATCACAAAAATTTAGTAGAAAGTCTATTCGAAAAGTAAATTTTGCTGGCAGTTTCGTTAGAAATGAAAAATATTGTCAAAATAATGAAAATTTTGAAATTTTCCGAAAATATTCAGTTTATCGCGTTCAAAAAAATTGCGGCATTTTTGGACAAAATTGAATTTTCAGTTCGCTGCGCGGAGACTGAAAGTACAAGAAAAACAAACACTCGAAGAGTTTTTCTTAAAAAAAGGCGGAATAAAAACGAGACTGGGACTTGTCAAACGTTTTTGGCCGCGCGAGTATTTGGACGATTGTGAAAAAACTCTGTGGTCAAGGCTCTTTGAGCTGGAAAGAAAATCCGGCGCAAGAGAGAGGCAAAGGGATGCGTTGGAATAGAGAAATACTCGAGAGCGAGTCTTGTTCGTTCTCCTCGAGCTTTTTACACACAGCGACCAATTTCCGGGCCGCGGTACGGACGTGAGAGAGTCGAGAAAAAATAAAAAGTTACAGCGAGAGAAAGAAAAAAAGAAATTCGACACAGTCGCACGAATACGAACGCACACTCGTGCAGTTTTAATTTAACCAAAAAAAAAGAACGGACAAGTGCGCGAAAGACAGACCGAGATGAAGAGACTGTCAAACGATTTCCGTACAAGAGGACGAGGAGTAGAGCACGCGAGAGAAACACGAGTTTCGAGAATTTACACGAGTTCCCTCTCTCGCTCACCCTTTCTGTTTTTTTTTTCTCCTTGGACTCGAGTGAGCCTCGAGTATCTTATCCGCAATGGCAGTGAAATTACAGAAGCCTCAATGCGAAAAGTCCAACAATCAATCCCGAGAGAATAGTCAAAAGAAAATTTCGAAAAACACGAAAAAAAGCTCGATTCGGAAATATTCTCGATCGAGTTTTTCGTTCAGGATGTCAAGGACAAAGTCCGTTGATGCAACGAACTCAAAAGCTCGCAGAATTCCTTTCAATCATCAATTCTTGACCAAAAAATGTGAAATTAAGATTTGGAAGGAAAAACAAATGACGTGGAAATTTTGCATCGTTCAAATGCAACGAAAATGTTTTTTTTCCCCGTCTTGAAATTCATTATTCAAAGGCAGAATTTATTTTAAAAAGAAAGGAAAAACACTCGCAAATTTGGATAATTTCAAAAATCAAACAAATCGTCGATGGAAAAAAAATATTTTTCGTTGGATTGCAACGTTGCGAACTTGAGCTTCGTAAAATAAAATAAAATGAAAACAGATGAAAAAAGGAAAGGGAAAAGACGAGAAGGTTGGACAGAGGCGCCGGGAGATCGGGGCTGAATGGCGATCGAAGCAATTTGTAATCGAGTTCGAACGGGGCATTGGAGCGGATAAGAGTTCGATTAATAAATGCTCCAACAGTTGGCGTCGGGTTGTGTGTGTGTGTGTGTGAGTGTGCAGAGAGGTAAGTAGAGGATTGAAGGTCGTAGAAAGAAAATGGAACGAGGGTAAGCAATTTTCTGGTATTCTCACGGGTATCGAAAAGAAATTTGCGATATAAATATCGTAATTTTACTTTCATGCGCGTATTATATGAAAATCTGGCAAAGTTCCAGCAGGAAAAGGATTTTTTTTCCAGGTTAAAAGGCTGACGACTCGCTGCGAGACGACGAGTGTATTTTTCATGACGTTTTTTTTCTTTCTTGGTATTTGAGAGCGAACGTGCTGGTAGCCGGAAGAAGGAGAGACGCGGAGAATACGCGAAAGAGAGAGCGAGAGCGAGAATGAGAGTTAAAAATTCCGATGAACGAATCTGCAGCTCGTTCGACTATAAAAACCGTTTTCATTAAACGTATTTAACGTATGTACGGGTACAAAGAGTCCGAGGTCACTTAGAGGTCGTTCAATGGCCCCTTCGTTATAATTTCATACGAGGCGCATGGACAAAGCTCACTTTTTTTTTCTCACCAGTTACAATTTTCAAAGTGCTCGCTAATTGACAGAGAAATGTTTCCGGCGTTAATTCCAAATTACAAATCACCGTTTCATACCTTTCTCGCACATTTTTTTTCAATCTCACATCATTATCCGATTTGTAAAGTATCGATAACGTCTCAGATTTATTCAAACGTTAAAAATCACGTTGGAGCCTGCATCTTTCCAATCCAAGGGTAATTTTCATGATACTGAAGTTGGGATACAACGAAAAATTCATTTTTTATTCATTATTTTGATGATTAATGCACTTTTTTCATTTTTTTATCGTAAATTCAGTTTTAAATGCCAAAGAAGTCTGTCCCAACATTTTTGACGAATAGTGTATGAAAATTTCGTGCTCTGCTTAAAAAAATAATCAAACAATATCATTTTCGTTCGATACTGGATTCTGGTATCGTCAGAATCCAACGAAAAATTCATTTTTTATTCATTATTTTGATAATTAATTAACTTTTGTCAAATTTTCTAGTTAATTCGGTTTTTGAATGTCAAAAAAGTCTGCCCTACTAGTTTTCACAAATACTGAATAAAAATTTCACGTTGTGCTTTCAAAATAATCGGTTTTCGTTGCATTTCAACGACGCGAACTTCATAATCATTTTCGTTCGATACTGGAGTTTGCATCGTCAGAATACAACGAAAAATTCATTTTTTATTCATTATTTTGATAATTAATGAACTTTTTCCAATTTTTCTAGTAAATTCGGTGTTTAAATGTCAAAAAAGTCTGTCCCACTATTTTTGACAAATACTGAATAAAAATTTCACGCTGTGCTTTAAAAATAATCGGTTTTCGTTCGAAATCGAGTTTTTATCGCCCAGTCCGCAGTTTTGATTACAATCAAATAAACGAATTCCCGAAAAAAGTGAGATTGTTAAAAAAAATCGAAGAATTATGATCGGGCGAATATATTTCCGTTGCCTTACGACAGGGCAAACTTGTTAATTTATGAAAAAAGATGTATTCATCGGATAAGAGACTCGATATAAAGACGAGGCGCACACGGTTAACACCGTCACAATTAAACGGCACACCGATCGTCGATAAAACGATCGCACATCATCGCCCTGTAATTAAGATAGTGAGAGGAAATAGCGAAGGGGAACAATGGAGAGTTGCCGAGAACATACGTTCCGTACAATCTGTATTGATGAAAAAAACACAGACACAAACTCACACACATTTATATGTGGCTTTGTTTTCTTTACCGATCGAGTGTGCGAGAGAACTTCGGAGCTTCTGTGCACGAGACACTCCATTTACAAAGAAACTTACTCCCACACACATTTATTTTCTTTTTTATCAGTTCAACGGACTGGGCGATAAAAAGCAGAGACTTTGCTGGAATTTACAGCGTTGGAAAGCAAAACAAATTATTTTATGGTGAATTTTAAAAAATTTTGATTACGAGCTGGCAAATTTGGGCTGGAAAAATTATCGATCGATAATCGATCAATTTTTCTTCAATTTTTTTCCAAAAATTGTCCAAGAAACATTATTTTCCCAGTCTACGACCTTGAGCCTGCATTTTTGATTTTTCTTCGCCCAATTTTTCATTGAACCCGGTAAACTAAATATTTTCTCGGATAATTACAAAATTTTCGTAATTTTCGCAGTATTTTTGTTTTCTAACGGAAATATCAGCCAAATTTATGACAAAAATTTGCTTTTCGCATAGACTTTCTAGAATTTTCCATCCTGCAGCAATTAAAACATTTTTGAGGTGATTTTGGCCACCGAAATTTGATTTTTCAAATTTTTCACCGTAAAACAAATTCCTTAATGTGTTGCAGCTTTTCGCATTGACAATAAAAGAAAACTCGGCCAAAACTCAATGAGAAAATGTTTCTTTTTTGGTTGAATTCGAGTCCACGAAGGAAATTTCGATAAAAATCCGGAATAACATGAAGGAGGAAGAATAATGGAGAAAAATGTAAAATCGTAGATTGAGTTGGCGTGAAAGGTCTTATGGGTGAATTGTCGTTACTGTAACCTCCTCCTCCTCCTCCTTGTGCTCCCTCCCTCAGCCTGTTATGGGAGTATATACGCCGAACGTATACAACTCTCATATACCGGTTCTATAAAAGGCGAGAGTGGCGCGAGGAATGCCTAAGCAGCATCAGCATAACTGCAGGAGAGTATCGTAGCCATACAAGCAAAGTACAGGAGGCCTAGAGTATAAGCAAGAGAGAAGATTCAGCACCAGGAGCAGCAGCAGCAGCAGCAGCAGCAGAGTCAGAGATTACCAGTGAAACTTCTCGGAGTCACGATCAAATAAACTCATACGTGAGTTTGCTAAATAAATTTTGTGTGTCTGTATAAACTCGTTGCTACAGACAGAGAGGAAGAAAGAGGGGGGGGGGGGCTCGGGAGAAAGGGAAAGAGATCGATATTGCACATATAGATACGAACATTCATATTTATTTTCTTTTTCCATCATTAAAAGTATATTCAAATCCCTGTTTTCTGCTCCCAGGCAAATTATATAAAATGCTTGCAATACTAACGAAAAAAATGTAATTAATAAAATAATTAATGCCCCAATAATTCCGAGCGCCAAGCAGAAGAATTTGTGAATAGTAAAATTAATATATGAAAAGGAAAACCAAATTTTTATCATTTTGATAATTTCATAATTATTTATTGTTATTAGTATAATTAATTCGTTATCTTTCTCTGCTTCCAGGCAAATTATATGAAATGCTTGATATAATAATGACAAAAATGTGATTAATAAAATAATCCATGGGTTAATTATTTCGGAGGCAAATTAGGGGAATTGGAACAGCGAAAAATCAATATTAATGAAAAAAATATTTTTTCAATTATTTTTATTATTCCATTTTAAGTATTTTCATTACTATAAGTGCATTTAAATCCCGATTTTGCTGCTTGCAGCGAATTGTATTGAATGCTTGAAATAGTAATGAAAATGTGTAATTGGAATAATAATTAATGCGTCAATAATTCTGCAGGCGAAGGAGGGGAATTGAAATGGCAAAATATACTTTTTTATATTTTATTATTTTATTTAAATCTTTACTTTTCTGCTACCAGGCAAATTATATTGAATGCTTGATATAATAATGACAAAAAAATGATTTATAAAATAATTAATGCGTTAATAATTCCGGAGGCAAATTAGAGGAATTGGAACAGTGAAAAATCTATATTTATGAAAAAAATATTTTTTCCATTACTTTTATTATTCCATTTTGAGTATTTTTATTATTATAAGTGTATTTGAATTTCGATTTTGCTGCTTGCAGCGAATTGTATTGAATGCTTGAAATATTAACGAAAATGTATGATTAAAATAATAATTAATGCGTCAGTAATTTTGAAGGCGAAGTAGGGGAATTGAAATGGCAAAAAATACTTTTTTATATTTTATTATTTTATTATTATAAAGAACGTTTGAATCTTTATTTTTCTGATACCAGGCAAATTATATTGAATGCTTGAAATAGTAAAGAAAATATATAATTAATAAAATAATTGATGCGTTAATAATTCCGGAGGCAAATTAGAGGAATTTGAATAGTAAAAATGATAATTATTAGCACGAAGTCTCGAGCGGAGCCATTAAGACTATTTCGTATTCAACGTTATCGCTTTCCTCTGCGTGTTTCAAATTAAACTCGACGATTTACTTTTCTGTGATTATTATTGGAAATTTCTTGTTTTTTGTGCTTTTTTCTTCAACCTTTTTCCGTTGGCTCGAATTCCACGAAAAATACGATGTTATTATTAATGACCTTGAGGTCGAAAGATTAAGAGATGAGGGATACGGGACAGGGGCAAACTTTCGACGAGGGTTGAGAGGGTTTAATTAGAAAAAAACATCGTGATGGAAAGACGTCAAGCACACTCGACCAAATAGACACACCAAGTGCGAGAGCTCCTTGTGTAGCTTAACCGAAACAAATCACTCGTATATTTTCTTCTCCTCCCATCTTGCCCTCAACGACGCCAGTCGCGACCTTGAGCTTCAAAACTTATTTTCAATTCGATCGAAAATTTCATCCTTTTTCGAATAATTCGAATCTTTCTATCGGACGATCTCGTCGAATCAACTTTATGTTTTCTAGCCATTTGTCAATTTTTCGATCGGAAGCAAAAAAAACCGTCTCGAAGCACTGGTTGAAAAATATTATCACAATTTTTTGCATCCGCCATTGGATCAAATTCGCACGAGAAATTTTTCCCATTATTTTCATCATAAACTCGAAAAAAAAAACATTTTTCTAGAATTTTGTATCAATTTTTGAAAAATCGCGTCGAAAATATAGACTTTGAGTGAAATTTGAGAAATTATTTTGAAAAAATCATTACGAATGATTGAATTTGGTGAAAAACGAAAAAACTTTTCGTCAAAAAGATTTCCAATTTTTTTTTTTCAAATTCAATTTCATTTTTTCATTTCATTATTTTGGCAGGAATCGATTTGGTATTAATTTTCGAAATAAATAAAATGAATATATTCGATAGTGAAATATTTCGAGAAAATGGAAAATTTATCAGAAAAATCATTTCAAATGATTGAATTTCGTAGAAACAACGAAAAAAAACTTTTCCCTCAAATTATTCAAATGAATTTCATTCCATTTTTGAATTATTTTAAAACCATTCAATTTTGTATCAATTTTCGAGAAATCATGTCAATAAATACGGGCTGCGAGTAAGTTTCCGAGAAAAGAAACAAAAAACATTCAACAATTTTGTGGAACGAGTTCTCGAGATGAAAAAATCCACCCACGAATTATGGAAATTGATAAATTTTCGAGATTGACAGATTTTTTCATTTGCCCCATGCTGGTCAGTTTTTTCGAGCCGAATTTGTGCGAAAAAAGCGACAATTTGAATGTTGTATTTTTCGGAAATAATAATAATAACAATAATAATGTGAAAAAGCATGAATAAATGTATTCACCGTGTGTCAGTTGAGGCTTCAACGGACGCGCAGAATCATCTCGTGGTTGGGGAGTTCTGCTTCGATCCTCGGCTGGCTACGTCTTTCTCTCTTTTTCACTCGGTGCGTTAACTCGGGCGTCTAGGACACTGGTCGGTTTAATAACCGGCGAATATCACTGGCGAAAACTTCACTTTCTCGCTGACGAATTACGCGGAGAACGGGAGAAAATTGAAACGAAAAAAAAAAAACAAACAAGCAAGCTCGATCGTCAAAGGACGAGAGAGACGAAAAAAAAAATGGACCACGATTTACGAGCGCACGATTGCGAGTTTTTGTTGGGGATAAAAAAACTTGAGCGAGACTCGATGATAATCACGATTTACCCGTTTTCGTTGATTTTTTATGAATATTATTATTAATTTCTCAAGAGTCTGATCAATCGGTAGAAAAATGCACTTGTTTATGTCGGTGACTAACGAGAATGGAATGGAGCACGATTCGTGGTGTTTTCGTAAATTGACAAATGAACGGTATCAAAAGAATAGAACGAACGCGACAAATAATGTTTTGTCGAGTTTTCGTGAGTCTTGGAAATCGCCAAGTATTTTCATGGACGTAGGAATGCGTTTTGTTGGTCGAATGTTCGTTGAATAGTGAGAAATAACGCGAAGCACAAGGGAGCAAGCGTGCGAGACTCGAGGACAAGGCCTAACCTCGAAATCGGCTCGAACGCACGGGTAAAAGTGAGCGAGAGAGATGAGAATAAAAAAGTAAAAAGATCGCGGAATTTGGAACACGTCTGTGCTGCGTTAGTAAATGGAGGGGTTCGGTTGGTCCGCGAGCAAGATAAAGAATAATAAAAAGATCGACTCCCACGAAACACTGGCCACACGAAAAAGCACACTGGAATAAAAACTGGACACTTCACTGGACACTTTTGTTATCACGCTCTCTCCTTTCTTTGCTTTCGTCTGATCCGCGACAATTCTCTCGCTCAACTTAACGTTTCCGTCTTGTTTCAACACTCGGGCAACACACTTAATTCAGTCTCTCTCGAACTATTATTTCCAATGCCGCGTTCACGTTCTCGGAGCAAGGACGCAAGAAAAACACAGCGAGAGAAACATACGCACGCACGAGGGAGTTGTGGATGGGGTGAGGAGAGAGGGCAACGAGAGACACGACAGACGAAATCGCCGCGCGTAGTTCGCGATGTATTTACCTCGAATAATGAAATTCTCTATCTAACTTATATTCTTTAATGCTCTATCTATTGCTGTGTCGGGCCGAGAGCAAACTCTGTGCTTATTGTACACGAGGAATCACAAGTGTCTGTGGAAAACTGAGACGTCCGCGCTACTCTGTGGCGTCCGCCACAAAATCCCCCTTGGCGTGCTGCTCGATTTCGCCGGCGGCGCGCATTCCCGTGCTCAGCGGCGCTAAAATGGCGATCGAAGTGACAGTTCTCTGTCTCTCGGTAAAACCCCTCGCCGAATTTATTTCATTAGCCGGTGAAATTCGTCCGGCTTTC
Source organism: Diadegma fenestrale (assembly GCA_037043255.1). Lineage (NCBI taxonomy): Eukaryota > Metazoa > Arthropoda > Insecta > Hymenoptera > Ichneumonidae > Diadegma > Diadegma fenestrale. The sequence goes on from CM073312.1 coordinate 4,352,359, forward strand.
CCGTCTCTACACACTAATCGAGCAATCCAGATATTTCTTACTCCGAACTCGTCGACTTTTATGTTTTATTTCCAAACAAAAAACACAACCTCCTCGCGGGACGTTTCGTGTTTTGTAAAAAATCTTTTGAATCCGAGATATTCAGGTTATATTGTCTTGTCTCTGCGTCTCTTTTCTCTTGCGAGTTGAAACGGCATTTATTTAACGTCTGCACGTCTATCGGTGTCTCTGTGTTTCGTTTTTTTTCTCTCTCTCTCTCTCTTTTCACTCACTCCCTCATCACGTCACACACCCTCGCCGCGCAGCCCTCGACGCTCGATGGCAATTTTATTCCCGACACGCGCGCCACCCGTATTTCTCTGTTGTGCTTGCCCGGACCACTCGCGGGGCACGACTGGGCTCCGCTACCACGGCCGGGCTAAACGCTCCCCCCCCCCAACCCCCTCCCTCGCGCTCTCTCTCACTCGCGCCTGCGGTCTCGCTCGCTCACTCACTCTCGCGCTGCTGCTACCCTCTGCTGGAAAATTCTACTACCCGTACGACCAAACTCGTCCTGCGGCGGCCATCTTGCGTACTAACGTTTCAGCAACAGCCAAGCTGCTCGCTCTCTCGCACTCTCACTCGTTCCCTGCTCTTTTGACCAACTCCCACGCCCGTCGACCGCCCCGCAAATCTTCTCTACGTACATACTCGCGGTAACTCGACAACGAAATACATCCCAATCACGAAATGTTTATAGTCATGAATTTCCCAATCGTCATCCCCTCGTTATAGCAGCAAAAATATTCTCAATTTCGTCCAGACGATGCAGCCAGAGTTGTCGTTTTATTCAACAAATTCATCCTCCCAATTTACGTCAATAATCGTGACATTATGTCGAAAAATTCGTAAATCATGCAGGATCGAAAAATCTAGTGGTTTTTTTTTCCAATGACACTTTATTTTTCGTGTACTCGAAATAAATGTAAATTTTGCCCTGCGAAAAACGTTTTTCATTGAGAGATTAAGAATTTCTGATTCTGATGGCTGAAGAAAATCAAAAACGTGTCATCGATGAGCTACTCATTGTTTACAATCCGTTGCAAAAATATTCAACAATGGACTCGATATCCATGAGTCACATCCTCGCCACAAAGACTTTTGTCTTTTTTGTCTTCGTCATTTTCATCTCGTTCTCGACACATTTAAGCGCGGTGACAGGAGGCATCAAATTTCTCCTTTTCTCTTCCACTCGAGATTCGATGCCCGCGATTGTATCGAGGCGATCGAGGCTAATCCGGCAGCGGGAGAGACGTCCGGCTACGCGCGCGGGTGCGCGACGGAGACAAGAAAACAGCGAGGGCGTAGTTGGTCACCTGACCGCGCGGCGCCGCCACTCGACGGTAAACAGAGCGACGCAACGGGAAGCAGGAAATTCACGTTTCGGGATGAGATTTGAACGTTTTTTTCGTAAAATTTATTTGCAATCATTAGAATTGATGAAGGTGACGATGGAATTGGTTGAAAATTGAGAAAATCTTGATCGAATCACCGCGCGATCTCGAAATCAATTGCCCAGTACGAATTGACGTGAATTATTCGGAAAAGACGGAAACTGAATAGCGATGAGATAAACACGCGGTTGCATTAGAGAAATTAGACCAGCAAGCACTAAACACCGGACCAAAATGTCCGAGCAGCCGGATAATCCCGTTTGCTTGCTCCGCTACCACGCGCCCGAGCGTCTTTACTCTATAATTAATTCGACACGCAAACTCCATTAACGTTTCGAACTTTGCTGTACTTTCTCAAATCCTTCTCAATTCACTTAAATCTTTTTTTTCCCGTAGTAAATATTTCATTATTCCAACAAAAAACGTCGTCGATCGATCTCTCGATAATTTACAGGCGCAGCTCGAATTTTTTGTTATTTCTCACTGAAGAATTCGCGTCATCGCGATAAAAAAATCGAGGATTAAAATTTGGAATTTAAGAATTTCGCATCGGGAACGAATTTTCATTTGTCGGATTTTATCAAGGACGCAATTTTAGTCCTTAAGAAAATTGGAGGAAGAGAAAAAATTCCGTAAGCGTGCTAAATCCTCGAGACGCGCAGTTACCGAACACGTGTGGCCAACACGTGCTCTGCACATGCACTCGAGCGCACACGAGTTAGGAGCTTTTTAAAAAATCCTGAAGAACAAAAAAGGATCGTTTTTTTCTTTACTACGTTCCAGGAGATAAATTCTCAACGAGCGTAGTTCAGTTTTCACGATTTATTGCTTGAGAAATTGGCGAAATTTGTGGAGATGATACGGCGTCGCTACTACATCCATTAACAAGTATTGCGGATCCGCTGGATCCACCACGACCCCCGTTACCGCTGTTTCCTTGTACAACCAAGCGTACTCGGCACTTCCTGACTTGACCCGGATCCTCATACTGTTTCGTTCCGTCGCCGTCAATAATTCCTTCTCTATGTGCTCCCGCAGTAACTCGATACCTGATCGAAACACGTCACGAGTAGATTCATTAGTCACAAATATTTACGTCGCACAAATCATTACACATCGGGCCAATTTGAATTCACAATTATTCCGATGTGTAATGCGGTAATTGATGAAAAATCTCCAACTTTGAATATTCTTTGTGTTTTTTTAAATTATTTTTCAGCATTTTCTACCGTTTAGACTTTTTGTGCAATTTTTTCTGGTTCGGAAATTCAAATGCCAATGGGACTGACGAATATTACGACCTGGAAGTTTGCCACGTTGAAATGGGACGAAAACTGATTTTTTTTTCAAGCAGAACGCAAAATTTTGCCATCCGAAAACCGAATTTACGAAAAAAATGGAGAAAGTGCATCAAGTATCAAAATAATTAGTAAAAAACGACACTGGAGTTCGCAACGTTGAGATCCAACGAAAAAAACTTTTTCTCATTATTGTTTGTTCAATTTAATAAACAACAACAGTTTTAGTATCGATTTTGGGTTTGAATCCTAAAAACCGATCGATTTATTTTCCTGATTAGAAATTGAATGAGAATCTTGAGCTCTGCTCAAGAAAAAACGGAATTTCGTTGCATTCCAACGATGCAAACTTCAACATCGTAATGAAAAATAAATTTTTCGTTGCAACGATTCCTCCTCTGTTCATTAATTCTCAAAGTTGATCATTTAATGAAAATCGACCGAGTATTTTAATCTGTAGCGATTCGGAAAAATACAAACCTGTCGTTTTGGTGGACGAAACAGCAAGTACAGAATCTGGTATGCTCCCTTTTTCAGCAATGTCGCATTTATTAGCTACGTTAATGATTGGCCGCTCGTTTCTCAACAAGTTGTCCAGAGTTCTTTGAACGTGTTCTATTTGAGCGAATCTGTCTGGATGGCTGGCGTCGTAAACGTGAACGATGACGTCCTGAAATGAGAGAAAAAGAACTTGACATTCCGCGTCATTCGGGATGAATGATCGTGATGGAAAAATCGTAATTACAGCTATGATCGCGTCCTCGAAAGTTGCGATGAACGGGGCGATCAGACTCTCGGGAACATCCTGAATAAAGCCGATAGTGTCCATGTAGAGAACTTTCAAGCTGCAGGGCAAAGTTCCCTGATGAGCAGTCGTGTCAAGAGTGGCAAAGAGATAATTTTTAGGCTCGAGAGTCTCGTCGCCGGTGAGAGCTTTGATGAGACTAGTTTTGCCGGCGTTAGTATAGCCGACAACGGCGACACTAGGAATTCGCTGATTTAATCGATTTTTACGCATCAGTTGTCTGCGTTCCTTGACCTTTTGCAGAGCTTTGCGCAGTTTGCCTTCACGAGTCTGTAACAATTTTCGTCGACTCTCTATCAAATTTATTTTACCGCCGCTGTCCTCTATTGTGAAATGAATTTTTTTCCACACGTAAGGAAGCTCAGCAAGGGCAACTTGAAGTTTCGCTTCGGGCGTTTTAGCGTGTTCTCGAAATATTTGCATGACTATTGCGTACCGATCAAAAACTGGTACACCCAGCGCTTGCCGCAGCTCGTCCACTTGCACAGGCCGCAAAATGTTTTTGCTGACGAATAGAGCGTCGATTACGCTGCTGCTGCGAACCAGAGACTTCAATTTTTCCATGTTGCCCTTCCCGATCAATTTGTTCTTCTCCAACGTCAACAAAGGCATGCAAATTTTGTCCACAACGACCCACGTCGGCAAAGTTTTAACAAGCGCCTCCGCCTCGTCCAGCTGCAGCTCCGGAGTCGTGTTTCTTTTTTTGTTGTCGCCCCATTTGACGTAAGGCTGCACTATGAACGCTCTGTGACCGTGCGACGCAGGATTAAAATATTCTCCGCTTATTTCCCTGTACTCTTCGTTATCCGCGTCAATTTCAAACTCGTCGTACGGATCGAGCGAATATCTACGCTTTGTTACACACTCTCTGGCAACTTTCTCCAACATTTTTCTCGCTCCCCCAGCCGGCCCGCAAAGTCCCGCCAACAAACTTCTCGCGAGGTACATTTTTTCTTCAACGTTCTATTCTCCTCGCAGATACTTTTTTTTTATCGGATTAAATTCGCGGTGTCATACCGTTCTTCGAGCCTCTGGTCGCAATTTTCTCTCAGCACTTTCGCCGTGTAAATTCCAATGGAAATACTACCCGCTACCGAAGTCAGAAACTTTACCTCCGGCCTGATGTAAATTATCGGCTTCAGCAAATGCAGAGAAAGGTGCACCGCTCCACCACCTTTGATACAAATCAAGTTTCTCATCAGTTTTTAAACAGAGAAACAAGAATTTTTAATATTCTCTGTTTTTTTGTTTTTTCACGGAATTTTCTACCCTTGGAACATTTTTTTTGCAATTTATTCCAATTGCCAAAGAGATTGTGAAAGTTTGCGTCATTAAAATGCAACGAAAACTTAATTACTCTGCGTTCTCCAGTTATTTCAACTAATTTCCTTACTTGAAGCAAAATTGCCCCAGGCTCACGTGATTTTGCATTAAAAAACGAAAAAAATGAGCCCAGGTTGAACCGTTTTCGATAAATTTTATCGGAGTTATGAATTTTCCAAAATTTCAAAGAAAAATAAATGTTTATCAGCTGATAAAATTTTGGAGTCTTGATTATTTTCAAGAAAAAGACGATAAAATTTTTGGCACTGGGTCGAACGTATTTTCGTTCGAATATTGAGACGAATACACACGTGAATTGGAATTATTTGAGAATTATTAATTACCTAAGAAGAATGCAAGGACTGAATTGGCATGTGCCGAAAAAATGCATTGGCAGGATTCTGCTCCGTATTGTTCCACAGTCAACTTCGCTTTTGTTTGACTTTTAACATCCACCATTATTCACAAGTCCAGTTATGATGACTTGGAATTATTTTCGTGATGCACCGCGTTGAGTGTCTATTGTTATTTTCACAATAATGGTGTATTTACGTTCGAGAAATATTCGAGGAATATTTGAGGTTATGAAAATCGCGAAATCGAATACGAGATTTGGCTTACGGGTTTAACCTCAAATCCGGCAAAACTCTGTACGCGATTACATAATCGAGAGAAAATGACGTTATCGATGTGGACTCAACGTGCCTATTCTCTGAAAGTTTCTGCTGCTTCGAATTGGACATTTTGATACCTAACCTTGAAAAATGCAAGGAGTCTGAGATCGAAGGAAACTGCGAAAATAAATTGCAGCAAAAACTTGCTGCTATAAAATGTAACGTCAGTGGAGGGAAAAAAAATGCGTAAATGAAAATTATTTCAGAGAGTAGCAGCGTTAAGTTTGCGTAAACGTGTCGCATGAAGAAAAAACATAAAAAATGGAGCGCGGATCATTGACAAGGGTTTCGAAGGATTTTTTTACGACGATAAACGGCGAATTGAGTCTTTCTAAAGGAGACTACTTTCTGGTTTGTCTTCCACAGCTGCTATTGTTTTTTATTTCGTTCGTGGAATTCGAGCTCTGCTACGACATGTTCGTGACTGTTGATACTCGAGGAGTTTTGACACGTGACACTATCGAGATAAAAAATTCTTCCAGATATACGATGTCATCGATAAGCACTGGTATTATGGCGAATCGCGAGAAAGAAGGGGCAAATTTCCTTCTAACCATTTGTACAAAGTTGACATACCGCAGACCCAAGAAACGGAACAACTCTTCGTTTCCATAGCCCCGTTCCGTGGAGAACAAGCCGGAGATTTGTCTTTCGGTGAAGGTAAACGGTCTGTCAATGTTTTCACATACTTTGAGCCTTTCCAGTCTATCGCCCGAGCCACAATTGCCCCAAAACCTCTGTAATAACTCCTCAACGGAAAAAAACACTTTTTCCCGTAGGAGAACTCGTAATCGGCGCTCGCCAGGTCGAAGAAAATTGGTTTTTTGGCTCCACCGGCGGCAGGGAAGGAATTTTTCCAATCTCTCATGTTTGGCGGCTCGATCCATCCATTCTCAAGGTGATTATTCACATTTTTGGAACAACGTCCTCAAGCTCTGCAAATTTTACTCGTCAATGCCAAAAAAATCTTCCCAACTTCAATTTTTTTCTTCCTTCATCGCGATTCAATGCAATTTCTGGTAAATTTGCGATTTTTGCAACTAGAATGAAAATAAAATGGCAAACAATTGGTGACGGAACATTTTTGGGGTCAAAATGACCCGGTGTGTACTCGAGGCCCTCAAAATTGTCACTTGTCAACGTCAAAAAAGGTCTTTTCACTTCGAATCATTTTTTTCATCTTGTTTTTTCGATTTAATTTCCAAATTTTTTGGAAATGATGCCAAAAAATATTGTTTTCGCTTTTTCTTGATCGTAATTTTGTGGAATTTCTTTTGCAGAAGGCGTCGCACAATAAATCCGTGAGGAAAAAAGCTCGTGTGAAAACGTCGCTGAGTGCACAATTGGACGAGGAATTGGATCTCCGAGAAGGGGAAATTGTGACGGTGCTGGAAATATTGGGGGATGGTTGGGCTCGAGGCGTAACCCGGGACGGCAAGGAAGGAACATTTCCAGAGGCGTTTGTGAGTTACATAAACGAGACAGAGATGTCGGAGTCGAGAGAGAGCGATTTTTCGAGTGTCGGGGCAGTGCAAAGTTCAAGGTCAGACTCGGTGCCTGATTCGGTGATGCAAGGCGGACGAATTTACAAAGATTTTGGTGGGGCTGCTTCGAGCCACGTGCCCGAAGAGCCGGCGCCAAATTATTACGATATTTTTCCGGAGACTCGTAAATCGGTCGTTGTTCCAAAAGGGCCTGACGTTTATTTGGAAAGTTTGAAGGAAATGAGCCAATCGCCACCCGACGACAATTTGAATCCCCTCGGCGTCGAGCCTTATGCAATAACGCTTTTTCCTTTCAAAGCTCAATTCCCGAACGAGTTGAGCTTTGCCGAAGGCGAAGTTGTGCATCTGGTGAAGCATCTCGACTCGGAATGGGCGGAAGGAACGATCGACGAGGCGCGAGGATATTTCCCGATTTCTTATGTAAACGTAATCGTCGATTGTGCGGAACAGGCGGAAGAATCGAGTTGTCGAAATTCACCGGAAGTTGAAACGCGCTCGCCGGATCGATTGGAAATTGGAACTTCCGTCAAGGTCGATTACACCTTTGACGCGCAGATGGACGGCGATTTGAGCGTCGTCGAGGGCGAGATTGTCGTCGTCGTTGAAATGGCCAACGACGATTGGGTCAGCGTGAGAAATTCCCAGGGCGCCGAAGGTTTGTGTCCTCGCGGATATTTGAGCACGGCAATTCCCGTCGTCTCGGAAAGCGAATCGGAACTTCTGGAGGATTTTGTCGTCTTGAGAAACGACAAAAATAACCCCGAGGAAATCTCCAAAGACGACGTCGCGCCGAAAAGACTTTCGGAACCCCATCGACCTGCTCCACCAGCTCCTGCACCAGGACGCTTGCCTCTGGTCAAACAAGCGATCGACGACAAAATCAATCCGCTCGCGAGCTCCAACGAGGCCGGAACTTCCGCGACCGCGAGCGCGATAAATCCCTCGGAAAAACAGAAACGTGCTGACAAGCGACAAAACGTTATTTCCGAACTCGTCATCACCGAGAAAGAATACGTTCGAGATCTCAAGGTCACTTACGAGACTTTTAACCTGCACAATCCTTGCTTTCTCGAATCCCGGGGCATCGACGTTCCCATTCTCTTCGGCAACCTCATGGAGGTCATCCAGGTCGCCGAAGAATTATTGGACCTCGTTCTGCGCGCCATGAAAGGATGCGACGAGGATTATCAAACGATCGCTCCTTGCTTCTTGAAAATGGCCGACAAATTGCAATCTGCTTACGGAAAGTATTGCGGCAATCACGAGGCCGCGTTGTATCTCTTGAAAAAGGTTATTTTTACAAAAAAAAAACGAAATTCCTTCCGTTCCAAATGACTTTCAATCAATTTTTTATCGTAAACATCCTTTCACTCAAATCTCCGATGTTTTATTTTTTCAGTACGAAGAAAACAGAGATATTATGAATATTTTCGACAAAGGCATCGAAACCCTCCGACGACAAGTTGTCTGCTTCGATATGAGCTCCATTCTCATTAAACCCGTTCAGAGAATATTGAAATATCCACTCATGCTGTACGAATTGATAAAGGTATTTGTAATTCACATCCATTCATTCATTTTTTACTCTCCATTGTACACATTTTATTATTCACTCATTTATTCATTTAAAAACGGTTTTTTAAATCAGAATTATTTTATTTTCAACAAATGAATTTCATTCATTTCTCGTCGAACAAAATAATCTTGATTGATATCAAATAAATATCAAAAATACAGATTATTTTTTATTTCATTTGTATTACTTTTGAAAAATAAGTCAAGTCTATTTTTTATCTTGATTTTTCAATTATTTTATTCTGATTTTTCATAGAAATTTGAAAATGAGTTCAATTTTGATCTCAATTTCTTTTTTTAGGTTGAAATTTTATTTCAATTTAATTTGAACACGAATTGGGCGTATTTTTCATGTTGATTTTAATTTTAATTTAATTCAAAGAGTGATTTTTCATTTAAAGCCGAAAATGAGTTCATTTTCGATTGCAATTTCTTTTTTTATATTGGAATTTTATTTCATTTCAATTCAAACACGAATTGGGCGTATTTTTTATCTTGATTTGAATTTTAATTTAATTCAAAGAGTGATTTTTCATTCAAAGTCGAAAATGAGTTCATTTTCGATCGCAATTTCTTTTTTTATATTGGAATTTTATTTCATTTCAATTCAAACACGAATTGGGCGTATTTTTTATCTTGATTTGAATTTTAATTTAATTCAAAGAGTGATTTTTCATTGAACGTCGGAAATGAGTTCATTTTCGATCGCAATTTCTTTTTTTATACTGGAATTTTTATTTCATTTTAATTTAAACATGAATTGGGCGTATTTTTTATCTTGATTTTAATTTTAATTTAATTCAAAGAGTGAAACTGAGCTTAAGGGGCGAATAATTGTTTTGACAGTGTACGGAGGAGGAACATCCGGACAGGAAAGGAATAGAGGAGGCTTGGAAAGCGATGACTCAAGTGGCTTCGCACATAAACGAGTACAAACGCCGAAAGGATCTTGTGTCGAAATACCTGGACGAGGACAATACGTTGATGAGAAAAATGTCGAAACTAACGATACATTCGGTAGCAAAAAAATCGAGTAGATTGAGCGCAAAGTTATCGGCAAGTTTGGGTCTGACGAATCTCTCGGCGGATCGAGAGTTCGAGGAGCTCGAGAGACAATTTAAAATGCTAGAGAAATCGACGTGGCAATTGTCGAGAGACGTCGAACAGTGCATCAAGTTTCTCGACGACGAGGCCATGTGCGGCGAAATTCTTGCCAATTTGCTCAGCCAATATTATTCCGGAACACCGGACCCTCAAATTGATCAATATGGAGAAACTCGCGCGACTATACGCTCGAATTACATTGAAAATTTGAAAACTCGCTTCGAACGCCGAGTCAACACGCCCATCAAATCTCTCATCACTTTTCTCGAAGGACCCGCTGTCTTAATCACCAAAAGATACGACAAACTTTTGGATTACGACAACGCCATATCTCGGAGCGACAAAAACAAGGAATCTAAAATTGTAAATTATTTTTTTCCGTTGCTCATTGACGGTGTTCAAGTTCGCATCGTTGAAATGCAACGAAACATTATTTTTCATTCAGTATTCGTCAAAAATCGTCGAAAACCGAATTTACTAAGAAAAATAATGGAAAAATTGCATTAATTAATTAATTAATCAATTATCAGTTAATGAATGAATTAATTAATTGGTAATTAACTCATAATTAATTAATTAATTGTTAATTAACTCATAATTAATTAATTGATTGTTAATTCATTAATATTTAAATAATAATTAATTATTGTTTTTAATTAATTAATTAATTAATTATTAATTGATAAATAATTATCAAAATAATGAATAAAAAATATATTTTTCGTTGTTTTCCAACGACGCAAACTTCACTGTCATTACTTATCATCAAAAACCATTCTATTTCGTGTTTTTTATGCACCAATTTCTCGTTCAAGGCCCAGGACGAATTAAACTGTGCCAAAACAAATTTCGAGGCTCTGAATCAACAGCTGCTGGAAGAATTGCCTGTTCTCATCGACGCTGCTACTTCGATCCTCACCAACTGTATCGGAGCTTTCGCGAATGCGCGACAACGACTTAGCGGCAGAATTACCATCCAATACATGTCGCTTTCGGCCGTAAGAGATTTTCCTCCTCATACGACGAATTTGAAACGCAATCACAGTTTTTTTTTCTTACTAAATACGCCGAATTACTGCACTGAAAATGGAATTTTGTCAAAAAACGTCGATATTTTGTTGAATACAGCGAACTAAATATTTTGGGATGATTTTAAAATTTTCGTTATTTCGACAATATTTTTCATTGTAACGGAACTGTCATGCAAAATTTACGATTGGAATGACAAAAATTTACTTTCCGAAAAGATTTTCCAGAATGTTTTTTGCTGGAATGACAAAATTTTTGTGATTTTTCGAAAAATCATTTACTTTAACGTATCCAACAAAATATCGATCTTTTTCAACATTTTTTTCCGAATTTTTCTTAATAAAAGAAAAAATTATTATTTTGTTAGAGAAAATTTCTCGAAATACTTAATTGACATTTTTTCATTGCAGTCCGCGACCCAAGTCTCGCCACAGAACATACACGAGTCGTTTTTGGTGAACCACAATTTAGTGTGGAACCAAATACAGCGAAATTCGTTTGCGGAAGGGAATCCGGAGCCTGTGGAATCGCGGGTTGAATATTGTCCTCAGGACGAGAGACAACGAGTGACCTTGAGGAGTCGATATCCGCCTGAGAGTTTATACGTGACGAAGGAAAATATAGCGAGCACCTCGGCGTTAGATCTCAGCGCGAATCGGGGCACTCTCGTCGCAGTGATAAAAAAACAAGATCCAGGAGGCGATTTGAATCGATGGTTCGTCGACAATGGATCGATTCAGGGCTTCATGCCAGCCCGCGGCTTGAAGAGACAATCTCCTACGCAGGAGTCAAGTCGATCGAGCGTCGACGTTGTCGACAGCCTTTCCGATCTCATGTCGTTCGATTCACCCAAAAAAACGGTGCCTCGTAGCGCCAGCCTTGACTCTCGAACCAACTGGTACGACAATGTCAGTTGCGAGAGTGCCGAAAGCGTTGCCAGTTCGAGTTTCGACCTTTCCACAATGCCTCAGCGTTACGAAAACGTAAAACCTCAGGTTTGTCCATTTTTTTTGCCTCCTTTCACTTCAAACTTGATTAAAATGCTTTTAAACTTAATTTCTTATGATAATTTCAGTTTTTTCACGCCGCGTGGGATTTCGTACCCGATAAACCGGGCACTCTCGGCATGACTGCTGGCCAAAGACTAAAACTCATAAGAAAACACGACGAGAGCGGAAACGACGCGTGGTGGCTCATGGAGGATCATGATGGAAACTCTGGTTACGTTCCTAGTGTCTATTTGAAGCAATGAAACAAAAGTTGTTCCAGTTTTTTTGCTCCAAACTAATGTCGACCGTGAATTAAGCCTCCGCGGAGTTTTTTCCAAAATTTTGCTTTTCCAAAACGTTTTATTTTGGCAAAAAACAAATGCCACGACTTGCCAATTACGAAACCTCATTTTAGAGTCGATGAAGAGTATTTCAGAATTGCTGCCGATTTTTTTATCTTCAAATACGTGAGATACAAGGGGCAGCACGAAAAAACCCCGTATGGGTCCGGGACGCCATAAAAAATCATGTAATTTGCGGAGGCTTGACTCTCGGCCATTCGTCGCGACGCTTCAACTGCACGTGCCTTTGTCTCTCCATTTTTATATTCTCTGTTAACCGATAAATCGTCGCGGAGAAGTTTGCGCTTTGTCGCTTCGATCGTGCTTTTCGATTGAACTCGATTCCATTATGTTTTATAAGATTTTATCAAATCGTCGGCATGTACACGACTCAAAACTCTGTGATAGTGCGAACGCTTGTATAAATATCGATACTAAATCAGAGCCTCGCTGCGGAGCGTTGTAAAAATGGAAGGTTAAGATCTATTTATTTATTCTTGTCTCTAGCTCGGGATTGTATAAAATTATGTTGAATCACCAAAAGAATCGAATTTCACGCAAGGTTGAGCTTACTTTTTTGTAGAAACTTTTATCATCGCCTTGGGATCTTTCGATTTTTACGATTTTCTGTATATTCGTCGCTATTGAATACTATTTTTCGAGGTCGTAACGCCAAGAATCAATTTCGCTACTTGGGAATGAAGGAAAATGCTGTTTGCGTCGTTGAAATACAACGAAAAATAGTTTCTATTCGTTATTCCCATAATTGATGCACTTTTTTGAATTTTTGTAAAGGAATTTCGGTTTTCGAACGGCAAAAAAGGCCGTCCACTATTTTTGAAAAATACTGGACGAAAATTTTCGCTCTGCTTTGCAAAATAATGAGATTTCGTTGCATTTCAACGATACGAACTTGTACATCGTTTCCTTTCGCGATACTGAAGTTTGCCTCGTTGAAATACAACGAAAAATATATTTTTTATTCATTATTTCGATAATTAATGCACTTTTTCGAATTTTTTAAAAGGAAATTCGGTTTTCGAATGGCAAAGAAGGCCGTTCCACTATTTTTTAAAAGTACTGAATGAAAATGTTCGCTCTGCTTTGCAAAATAATGAATTTTCGTTGCATTTCAACGATGCAAACTTCAACATCGTTTTAAATGTTGAATTTGGATGACACGAACTTAAATATCGACCACATTGTAAAAATATAAGATAAAACTCGAAGATTTTTAATACCCAATATTTACAAGGTTTTTTGGAAATATAAACAACGATTTATTGTCAAATTTGAGGATATCAATAAATTCTTTTCGTTAATACAACGAATCGTTGGATTGAAACCCGTTGAAAAAATATATTCGTTTTTACATAGAAATATAAAATGTGCAAAGAGGAACGTACGATTGGAAAATCGAGAAAAATTGTGAGGTCATCCACGATAATTGTCTGCCGTGAAATCTTTCGCCCTGGAGCCTTGTTTCCAAACGGTGTCCTTCAGATAAGAACCCGTCGACGCATTCGCCAATAAATCTTCGATTATTTTCTTAAATCCCAACTGACTCGCCAACACGTATTTACACTCGACGTCCTTTAACTCGGAAACGAGCAGCTGCATGTTTTCCGTCATTTGTTTAGTTATTGTTCGTTCCGATCGATACCTGTTCGCGGGGTGAAAGGAAATGAGAATTCCGAGAGGTATTTTTGCCAGAAATTCGTTTTTTTGTTTTTTTACCTGCAAACGCAGTCGTGGACGATGGCGGACGAGAGGAGATTGCAGGCGAGGAATTCTTTGAGGTATCGAATTTCTCCGTTGATTACGACGTGATTGTAAATCGCGATGGACCAATCGCCGTGGTGATTGTAAGCCTGAACGAGGATTAGAGATTGCGGGAGAGTCAGATCTTGGCACAAGGTTTTGTTGAGTTCGTCGGGACTGAGATTGAAGAGACAAGGAACTTGGTGATTCTGAGCTGCGCCGGCGAGCAGAGATATTTGTAAAGCTGCGAGTTGGGCCTGGTGCGAGCAGCGACTCGCCAGATTCAGTTTATTGTCCTGGGGGCAAAAATGAAACGCATGAAACTAGAGAAAAGCGCAAAAAAGCTGAATTTTCGTGGGGTTTTCATTTCGGAATTTTACCTGAAGATAATACTCCGTTGCGTGTGTAAAATTTTCGACAACAACTTGCAACTTTTTCTCAACATTTTCATTCCTCGAAAGTTTCAACAAAGTTTGCTGGCCGGACGAACTTTTTGCCTGAGTTTTTCGCGCCTCGGCAACCACTTCGTTTATGATTTCCTTCGCCTCGCTTTCCCACTTAAACGCGATTTCCTTGTACAGCAAAAAATGCAACGCTATCAAAGTGAATAATTCTTTATCGCCTGGACACTGACGCTTGCAGAATTCCAATAAAGCTGTCTTCAGGCCCGACATCTGAAAGGAATTTCAAATTTCATTTTTCGTCCTCATTTCACTTTCCTCACATTTTGTCTCACCTTGTCCAATCCTTTACCCAACAAAAACTCAAACTGATCGTTCTCCTTGAGTATCTGGAAGACATAATTCATCTCGGTGAACCGCCCGAGACCCGTTACCAGTCGAACCTGCAGAAATTCCCATCAAATTATTCGTAAAATCGAAAGAAAAATAAAATCGTTTCGAAAAAATCGTTTTTTATCAAGAAAAATGAAATTTTTCGGCAATCACCAACAGACTCCAGTGTTTTCGTTGCTGCAAAGTGTACGCGAGATACTGAGCCTTTCTTAAAATCGAAGCAATGCCTTCCATGCTGCAGGACGCGGTGAAGCAGTCGTGGGCACGAATGAGAAGTTCAACCGCGACTTTCAGAGTCAGAACTAAAAAGAATAAAGAGCCGAAATTGTAATTTTAGCTTTTAGGACTGAAAAATCGTCGCTGACAATGAAAAACTGCATTTTCTTTGAAAAACGCGTTGAAATGTCAATGACGAAGTAGGAAATTGTGCAATAAATTTTATTCAACCGTTTCGTCGTTCACCATGAGAATTTCCCAAGCTCAGATTCGCTGTTTTTAATAATTCCCATCCGAGAAGAGAAGGATCGTTGCAAAGGTCGATTATCGCTTGAATGCTGCCGCCCAATGGATTTCCCCACATGACCAAAGAATCTTCGAGGCTTTCTGATGGAATTTCTCGAAATTAGTCTCAGCGAGAAAGAATTTTTGCCAATAAATGGAAATCGTTTGTAAAAATACCTTCGACGAGACGCGGCGTGTTGGCCACGATTTCCTCCGCAAGGAATTTCGCAACTGTTTCGTTTTTTATCCGATAAGCAGCGATTATGTTGCCAACCATTTCCAGCTTCCGGTCGCAGTTGCTCCCGACAACCTCGTACAACAGCTGCATGGGATCGTCGAGAGTCAATAACGATTGATAACTTCTTCGCAAATAAGTTGCGAGTTTCGTGCACAACAAAATTCTCGTCCCTATGGCGAATCCGCTTTGAAGACTCTTCACGAGCTTGTCGATCATCGACAATGATTCCAACTGAATCTGTTGGATCATTAAATTCGATGTCTCCGCTCCGTCCGTCGTGTTTCCGGATGATCCAGACACTGAAAGTTTCCGGAACAGAATTTAATCTCGTGGCTTCTCTTTGCAATCGCGTACAGTTCAAAAAATCCACTGTGTTGAGCAGTCTCTCGATGCAGGAAAGAAAATGCAGCAAAAAAGATGCAGGAAAGAAAAGAAAAAAAAATCTCGTTCTCACGCAGTCGAATTTTGACCACAAAATTTCACAAAATTACAAATTCTCTGGCTCGACGAGCTTGTTCCGGAAAATCCGGGTCAGTTTCCGGAACAGGGCTCATGAATGATAAAATTATGAAAATTCATCAAATAATGCGACACAGAATCATTGAAATTGCGAAAGTATGAAAATTTAGATTCTCCTTCACAGGCCCTTGAAGAAAATTAAAATTAATAATAAATTTATTAATAAATTAATAAATTAAAATTATTGTTTTAATAATTTTTCTTTTCAATTAATTAAAATTAAAATTAATAAGAAATTTCTTCAAGAAATTTCTTCAAGAAATTTCTTGACGAAATTTTCTTGGAGAAAATGAAGGAATTTTCCTTTTAAGGAATTTTCATAATTTTCTTTAAGGGCCTGTGAACGAGAATCTAAATTGTGTAAAAATGAAAATTTTGACTCTCATCAACATACTCTGGAAAAGTATGAGACCAGCTGGAAATCGATTTTTTTTTTAAAAACAAAATAAATAATGGCGAGATTTCGTTGGATGGAAAAGAAAATAATGAAAATTCTATAAATAACATAAAACGGAAGCAGAAAAATTCGATATATTCACACGAGGAAACGACCGATGATTTTTTCTGAAAGTCACGATTTCGCAACGTCGTATATTTCCGGATCTTTGTCCTCCCAGTATCCGAAACTAAGCTCCTTTGCTGAGATGTCAATTGATAAGGCGAAATTTCGCCTTCCGCGAGGCTCAGGCACAGCATCAAGATTTGCAGCTCCTGTAACGAATAATTCAATTTTCACATGCAATTTTTTTCATCAGAAAAGCCAAAAGTGTATAAATTTAAAGTTCCCAACGTCTTTCGACCGCAGGAATTTGCTTACCTTATGTTTATAATTAAAAATTGTATTTATACGAAGAGCAGTGGCCAGCTGACCCGCAGCTATGAAACGATTTATTAACAATTCAACGGCGGATTCCTCGGCGGAGTCGTTGAGCGAACAGCTGACTCGCAGTTCGGAAATTCCGGCCAGTAACTCGGATTTTAATTTGTCGAAAACGCTAGATTCAGTCTCAATTTCAATGGAATCGGGGCCAGCGAGAATGCACGATTTCCACATAGCCATTTCGACCGTGTCCAGTATTTGCTTGTCCGTCACGATAGGCTCGAGAGTCTCCAGCGCCAATTTCAGGATTTCGTAGCTAATAAGAAATAAGTTACTGCAAAAATCTCTGTTCGTCCTCAAGTTTGTACGGGTTGGCGATTTTTGTTACGAACCGTTCTTTATAGGAGGAAACTTTCTCAGCGTGTTCGACGAAAAATGCAGCAGTCGTGAACGTTACGCCATATTTTTTCAAGTCCTCGGCGCAGCGTTTCCAAAACGACGCTTCCATCTTTCCTCCCTCGTTCCTGCTCCTTTTGAATTCACTTCGATACTGGAATTTTGTGTGTTTTTATGACGAGAGAAAAAAATCCGAAAAAACGACTTTTTTTTTCAAAAAATCATGAAAAATTTCAATTTTCGCTAATTTTTTATTTCAAGCGGAAATGATTGAATTAGCGAAAAATACGATAGTTAGAATTTCAAAATTCCCGCTGATTTAAAAGGATTTGAGAAATTTGAAATGTCGAAATTTGAGAAACTTTCGACGGGTTTTTTGGTCGCTGAGTTTACCTGAGCGTGAATAATGGTCGAGCAGTTGAATCCAGCGACTTGTGACAATTGTAGAGCACTGGAAAAATCCTCGAGTTGGACAAGTTCGTCGATGCAGCGTTTGATTTCAGCGTCGACGTTGGAGCCTTCGTCGGTGAGGCGAATGGAAGAAAAGTCGAAGCTAGTTTTGGTGTTCATTAAAATGGTGACGATTTGCAAGAGCGTCTGAAAATCGGGCGTTTCGATGTGAAGATCTTGGTTGAAACGAGTTTCGACGAGAATATTGAGAAACTTGATTTGCAGGTGAGAACTGAGGAGACATTTGCCAAGAACGATCATGGTGGATTCGACGGCGACGGTGACGATCCAGTGTGAATTGTTTAAATAATCAGTCTCGACGTTTTCCCAGTCGATGCTCCTGTTGCTTTTGAGGCTGGCGCAAACGTTGACGAAATCTCGGAGTTTATCTTTGGCTTTTTTGAATTGACCCAAATTTACGGATTCGACGATAAAGTCGAAGAATTGGCAGAGCGGATTGTCCGGCATGAAAATGTGGAAAGCTCGACTGAGGGTCGCGACGTACTCGAGGGACAGGACGCTCCGGAAAAGCTGCGACACTTTCCGGGCCGGCCATAATTGATCGCCCAGGCAGGGAGAATATTCTTGAGTCAATTGTTGGTTGTCCGAGGACACGACGAGCCAGGAGTAACAATAAGCGGAAACCGAGGAAGGCTCGTAACAAGCAGCCAATACCGTGAGAACCGGAGACTTTGCGGTTTGCGAAGCAGCCAATAAAGCTCCTGGAGGGTCTTGGCTTTGATGGCATTTGAGAATGATGAGCCAAAGATCGTTTTCGTGCTCGTTGTCCTGGTAAGTTTCATGTTCGAGGATGGATCGTGTCGACGGACTCGTAAGAATGTGAGAATTGCTCAAAGCCGAGGAAAGATGTTGCCGCACGCTCGGGCTCTCGAAATGCCGCGCACTCTCGAGGGCAAGTTCGAGGGAATACGAAAAAACGTGCGCCACGAGAACGAACTCGAACCAGAGATTATTGTGAGCGAGAAACTTGAGGAAAAAACAAGGTGGCGAAGCGTTGTGAGCTCTGGCGAAACGGACGATGAAATCCCAGGAAATCATCGCCTCGACGAAGCTCTCGGGGTCTTGGGAAGTTTTCTCCGTGACAAAAGTCTCAAAACTCTTTTCCAAGTATTTCAAAATCGTCTCGAGGTCCTTGGGATTGTTCGGCGAGACTCTGCGCAGCAAATCGTCGATCGACAGGCTCAAACCTTTCCTCACGAAATCAGCCGCAGTCGCGTGGAGTCTCAAACACTCGGAATTCACTTCGAGCATCTCAATGAAAACCACGCAGCTGCACATCATTTCCTTGTTCTCTGGGTCCTCCAGACCCAAACTGTGCGCGTACGACGCTGCTCGATACTTCAATTTCGAAGACAAACCGTCTCGCTTACTGTCTTGCCGTTTTTGCAACACGTACGCGGCCATGCTCGGCCTCGATTCTTTCAAGTAATAAATGTACGTCAATTTCTCTTTTCGCCCATACTTTTTCATCAAATTATCGCTCGTGAAACTCGGCATTGGCTCCTTCCTGTGACGCCATTTGAACAGTCTCTGCACGTCGATATTCTCGTAGCCGTTTAATAATTGATAAATCGTCACGTCGTTCCTTCTCGCCGCTTCCGCATCGAGCGATCGCGCCAAGTATGCAAAATTTTCCATACTTTTGCCAATCAACTCGGCGGCTATGACTCTCGAGTCGATTTCCATGCCGTTCTTAAATATTTCTTTCAGCTCACACTCACCCTCGCGTTTCCGCAGCCGATACTCCAGATAAACGAGAGACAAAACTATCAGAGGATTTTCTTGGAGATAACGCTCGAAATCCGGAACGAGCATTTCGATGTTTTGCACGATTGCTCGCTGCAAAATTTCCTCATTTTTCATCGGTTCTTCGCAGATTTTTAGCAACAATTCCAACAGACTTTTCTCGAGGATTTCCGAACCCTCCGCAAAGTTACTTTCGGTGCAATGGTTCAGGATTGAAAATATTTTCTTCTCGAATAATTCGCGATCGACGCTGCAATTGGCTCGAGACAATATTTCCGGAAACTCTGCCGGTGCTTTGCAGTTGCTGAACATTCTCGAGAGCAAAAATTTCACGTCGTCTTTTTCTTTTTTCGTGAATATTCCGTACCTGAAAATATTTTGGCACGAAAAAATGAAAATTTCATATCAAAATTCATGTGAATCGAATTTTTTCGAGACAATTGAGTTTTTTTTACCCCGAAAGTCGATTCAGTACCAATTCCTTGACTGGATTCGCCGCACTCGATTTTTCCACGTGCTCGATCATGCCCTCGGCGATTTCCAAGCGATTAAACGTTTCCGAAGGGAATATTTCCGCGTCGTGTTTCGACGGTACTGCGTCGCTGTAACGCGCGTCGATCCAGGCTCCGATCAAGTCTATTTTATTGTTCGATAAAAGGTAATCCCAGAGCACTGTATTTTTCAATTTATCCGACAGGCGCGACTCGCCCGTAGAAAAGTAAAGTTCGGTGATCAAAGCGGATTTGACGTCGTCGGGGACTTGACGAATTTCCTGGATGGAAACTCCTTCAATCAAACTCTCTGCCGGCCTGAACGGAATTTTGTTTCCAACGTGAAAATCTTTCTACTGGGCTGGGACCGTCGCAAGAAATTGAATTTCAATTTATTACGAAGTTCAAGTTCGCATCGTTGAAATGCAACGAAAATTCGTCAAAAATAGTGGCAAAGCCTTTTTTTTGCCATTCGACAACCGAATTAAAGAAAAATATCGACAAAAGTGCAGCAATTATAAAAATAATGAATAAAAAATGAATTTTTTCGTTGGATTTCAACGATGCAAACTTCAGTATCATAAGTTAATCGTTTTTCCTACCGATTTTTTTCTTCCAACTGAGTAATACTGTTCATAATGTTCCACGACTCTTGGAGCTCGTCGTCGAAACCATCTTTTCCGATCACGTAATTCGCCAGGTACTTTCGCAGCTTGGGTTCTCTGCACTCGATGCATTTCTCCTTTATAAATTGCAGCGGATTTTTGCCCTGAAAAATTCAACAATTTTGCACTCTTTCCGATCGCTTGTTAGTAACTTTAATATTTGCCTGCATTAAAAAAGCCAATTTCTCTTTTTTTTATATACATATAGTCAATAAAATTCAACTTTTCGGACCTTTGGAAATGTTTTTTTTTGCTGTCTTAGCAAAACGGGAGAAATGAATCAGTCAAATTTATCACATGGATACTGGAGTTTGCATCGTTGGAATACAACGGAAAATTCATTTTCTATTCATTATTTCGATAATTATTGCACTTTTTGCAATTTTTATTCGTAAATTCAGTTTTTAAGTGGCCAAAAAGGTTGTCCCACTATTTTGACAAATAGTGTATGAAAATTTTGCACTCTGCTTTAAAAATAATGAGTTTTCGTTGCATTTCCAACGATGCCAAGCTTCAACATCGTTTTCGTACGATATTGAAGTTAGCAAAGTTGGAATACAACGAAAAAATAATTTTTTATTCATCATTGTGGTAATTAATGCAATTTTTGAAATTTTTATTCGTACATTCAGTTTTTAAATGGCCCAAATTGCTGTTCCACGATTTTGACAAATACTGTATGAAAATTTCGAGCTCTGCTTTGAAAAATGACAAGTTTTCGTTGCATTTTCAACGATGCAAACTTCAACATCGTTTTATCATGAGGTTGGGTAGATTTTCATGGAGGCGCTCACTGTGTTTTGGAGGATGTGCGATGCTCTATGAATCTGTTGTTTGTTGAGCATTTCATTGAGCCAGATCTCAACCTCTTCGGTAAAGTATTGTTGTGCGTCGGAGATGGTACAATGTCTGCGATAAGCTAAACATTTGTAGGCGAGGTCTATGTGCGTGCCCTTGGCTGCAGCCTCTCTGACGACTTCTCGATCTCCGAAGGTGCTCCATCCTGACCAAACAGCCGCGGCCTCGCCAGAGTTCAAACATTCTACAGGGATGCTCGTAACAAACTCCATTGTTTGGCGATCTCATGAGTAATGAGATTTATTCCAGGCGCCTTTGTTTGCAATGAAAAATGTGTCTGGAAACCACGTTTTTTTTAAATCACATAAAATTACATCAAAAGCAAAAATTGATTACTTTCCAAAATAATTGAAAAAGTCACGTGATTTTTTTCTAAACGTCAACATTTTTCGTAATTTTCTCGAGTGACATTTGACGTTGTTAATAATTTCGACACGTGCGTAATCGATGATTCACGATTTTCCGATGAGCTAATCCAGCAATTTTGAAATTTCGGGGGCGTCATCGTTTTCAAACTGGATAAAAAAAAAAAACAAATTTGCGGGACACACGCGGACGCACGAAAACAAAAACATTGTTTACTTTAGGGTACAGTGATTTTCACTTCGATCTAATAATTACATGTGACTATTGATTATTCGACTCGAGAGTAGAAAATCTTTTGTTCGAGAATTAAACTGCAGACGATTATGTACTTTGTCCTTTAAAAAACACGTTTATTGACAGCTCGAATCTTTCGTGTATATACGACCAGGCGTACGGCTTTAAGTTTGCAATTTTTCAATTATTGGCATCTGTTGGTGATCGTTTAATGAGCTCTGGTGACATAATTAAACCGTTTGGTTATTAATATTTTGTAATAAAAAAACAAAATTTATTATTGAAGTGTAAAGACAGCCGCCCCCACATGGTTGTCACGCACAGAATGGTCGAAATTAGTTTTTCAAACGATACAGAATCGTAAGGTGATGAAGAATCAATAAATTGCAAGCTTTGGTAACAAATAATTCACGTAAACAAACCGAGATGAAAATTTTTCGCAAACGACCGTCCGATCAGCTGTGCGTGGCCGTCACAACGTTGAGCTACTCTAGGGTCCCTAGAACTCGCCTGCTTCCGTTGTGCGCGGTGTGTACGCGCAGTGGATGCGAAAATCAGCATCACTCATTATTAAAAAAATGATAATCAAGCTCGTCAAGCTCACAAACAATCACACGAACGCGACGGACGAAACAGTCGACGCAAAACAACGCGTGATATTTAAATTTCTCGGAACGACCCGAATGTATCCGAACTCTGTCGTCGCGTTATGATACTATTGCCGGAAACGCACGATTCCCGTCATATGTAGACGCGCTGCAATATCAATTTGATCAATTATCGATACAGCTGGGAAACTCTAATATTTCAAACGTCACTTAATATATGATACTATATTATTGACTAGGCGAATAAAGTGCGGTCAGTCATACAGTCTGGCGCGTGATACGTACAATAATGATCTTCTCTCTGTTGATCCCGCCATTATCTTACACATCCCCTCCAGTGCCTACGAATCAGATAATCGTGGTCAGCTGTGCTTGACAGACAAACCGAGTGGTGTGTTGTATCAGGCGTCCGCGAAACTTAGCCTCAACGGGCTCGACGAATATGTGACAAAAATTCAAGCTCGTGTAAAACAATTCGGGAAAAAAACTGAATCGCGTGTCAAGTTTTAAAAACAACGAAAACATGGACCGCATAATGATCGTGAAGCGTCGAGTTTTCGAGGCGAATAATACAGTTTCGTCGACTTTGTTATCAACTTTTACAAGCAACACACACGCGCACAGATTGCTACGAAATTAACAAAATACTGAACAAAAATCAAGTACGAAGGGAGATTCGTAAAGGTCATAAAATTGTAAACCTTTTTAGAAATTTACAAAATGGAAATATTAACAAGCCAACTGGGAATACCAGAAAAATACATGGAACTGTCCGATGGCAAAATTTGTGCAACCGTTCACAGAAATTGGTTGGCTAATTTGTGGACTGTCGGGCCGGTCCAATTTTTAATTCACGATCGCTTGTCCATGGACGAAATCGCCGCTGGACCATCGCTGGAGGATTTAGGTCCCAATTGGACAAGAATATACATCAGGGTAAGTGTATCCACGTCTCATACTTTAAATTTCAATGAGGCCGAAGTTCGCAACGCTGGAATGCAACGAAAAATACTGATTTTTATTGATAATCTCTTCAATTTTATGAAAAATTGAAATTTTTCGAGTTTATATAGTTGTTGGGCCCAAAAAGTCGATCGTTTTATAATTTTCATAACATTGTTCCTTTTTATAAAGAGTTTTGCCAGAAAATAAATGAATTTCGTTGCATTGCAACGATGCAAACTTCAACGTCATAAATTTCATGATTCACTCGTTGTTAATTAATAAAATATCACGTTTTTCCAGATTTATGAAAAGCAGAACAAAAATGCTATCCCTTTGCCCAGGGACAGACATTCCATCAGCGCCAAAGTACAACCGGAGCTGACTTTTGCTCAATTGTTGCGTTATGTCGCCGAAACAAATTACAGGAACCTGTGGAAAGAATCGTACAAAAAATATTACAGTGAGTAACGATTTTTCCAACAACTCGACACGCTTTGTTCCCCGAAACGTCAATAGGAGACTCAAAAAGCAAAAAAAACAGAGATGAATTCGTCCCGCGTAAAAAAAACATTAATACGAAAACGAACGTCGGAGACTCATGAAAAGTTGAATGATTATCTGTAAAAATGTCCTCTGTGATGAAACGATTGGGTCATTTTAAAATTCTCAGGCCTGTGGAACTCTTGGGAACAGAAAGAACAATCGTACGCCATTCCGAGTAGCAGTGACGTGGCAGTAATGCGAGAAGTATTGTCTCGTATGTACGGTTGTTCGCTGATAAAAATTCGCAACGGTCAAGTTATCGCGGTGAATCCACGAGCATCGAGTACGTCGCACTGCAATTTATTGCCAGCCTTGCTGGCTGTAGAAACAGCGGCTGCATTTATGGTATTTCACGAACAAACAGCTCGATATTCGTTACAAGAGTGAGTGTCGGTTTTATTTTTGTTTTGTTGATGTGGAATTACGAATAAGGGTCGAGAGTTTGTAGCTCATAAATGTATTCCAGATGCGTAATGTACAGTCCTGCCGCTTTATCCACGAGCTACGGCAAGCCCCTTTTCCTCATATACCAACTTTTACGCTTGTCGAGAGATCTGTACGATCAGGGCCTTGCTTTGGGCGAGATAACTCTCGGGGATATATTGATCATGGATAATTTTACGATTCAGGTGATTTTTAAACGTTTGCTACATTTTCCATAGTCAATGTTGAGCCGTAATGATGCTGAAGTTTGCAACGTTGGAATGCAACGAAAAATATTTCATTTTATTGTTGATTCATTCAATTTTCAATGTCATCCACATTTTTCGAGCCGATATTTTTTCGGGTGCCAAAAATCGAACATTTTATCATCGTAAAACATTCTGCACTTGAATAATTACTTTTGCCAGAAATAAAAAAGAATTTCGTTGCATTCCAACGATGCAAACTTCAGAATCATTGAGCCGTATGTGTTTGGAACGTCAAAAATCCATAAAAAACTCTTGATTGCTGGGAAAAAACTTTTTCTTTTGGAAAGTCCAATCCGTTTGAATCGCTCATTCCTATTTTTTCGCAGGTCATGCCGAAATTGAGCGACAACATTTACCTCAAGTCGGAATTCGACAGCGAGCATTCCGTAACACGAGAAAATAATTCGTCACCGTTGCAACAAAAAAAAACAGCAAGTCCATCGAAACTCGGTGTGACACTCGGGAATCCTGAATTCGGACGCAACGAGAGTATCGCAAAACTTTGCGAATTATGGCTTCACGGTCACATCAGCAATTTCGATTATCTCACAGCGTTGAACAATCTCGCTGGCAGGAGATACGGTGATCCGAGTTGTCATCACGTCATGCCATGGGTCACGGATTTTAGCTCACGCTGCGGCAGAAATTGGCGTGACCTTACCAAGTCCAAGTTTCGACTGAACAAAGGCGACAGACAATTGGACCTTACCTTTGATTCGCAAACGATCGATGCAAGTTTATTTTCAAAATTTGTTCGATTCTCATATTTTTTTTTTGTGGAGACGATTTTTATTAAAAAATTATCCACATTTCGTGGCCCTGAATTTATTTTGACACGAAAATGACGTGCCAAATATTCGTTTCTATTAAATAGCAAATAATCGTGACAGAAATTTGATTTTTCACTGCAGGTCGGACATCACGTATCGGACGTTCTTTCCGAAATAACATATTACGTCTACTTATCGCGACGTTACACAAAATCGGTATTATGTAAGCACGTCAGATCGCATTGGGTGCCTTGGGAATATCCAGTTTCGATACAGAGACTCCACGAATGGAGCCCGGACGAATGTATACCGCAGTTTTTCACAGACCCCAGCGTTTTCAAGGTAAAACGTCTTGTTACTGGCAAAAAGAGGAAATTGAAAGTGTGAATTTTATTAAACGAAACGGTATTGGCTCGAAGTTTCATTATGTTTGAATTTTCAGTCAATTCACGAGGATCTTCCGGATTTGGAGATTCCAAGTTGGGCCCGATCGCCTGAAGATTTTATTGAAAAACATCGAGAAGCGTTGGAGAGTCTCTACGTGTCGGAGCGCCTGCATCACTGGATCGATTTGACATTTGGTTACAAGTACGAGTCGAATTTTCATTTTATGGGAACGATGGGGAGAATAAACGAGTAAAAATGTTGGAATGTTTGAATGCAGATTGTCGGGGATCGCAGCAATAAAATCGAAGAACGTGTGCCTTCAATTAGTCGACAATCATACGAGTCTGACGAGTTCGGGAGTCGTGCAGCTTTTCAGCCAGCCTCATCCCCAGAAAATCGTTCCTTCGCCCTACTGGAGTAAAATGCCACCGCGTTTGAGAAGCTCGGCGTCAAATCCAAAAATAACGAGTGAGTTGGAACTCTAAACGAATTCCTGGGGAAAATTGAGAGGAGTTTAAAAAAATTGTGTATTTTTGACAGAAAGTGAAAGGTCTGGCGAGAGGGTAAGCGAGGACGAGGGTCACAGCTCCGGAGTGGACGAGGAGGAGTCTCCGGTGACGACGTTGAACGTCGCAAAATCATCGCCATTGGCTCTGAGTCGTTTGCTGAGTCGTTCGAGGGGATCGTTGCTCTCGGTGGACGAGACTTCGAACAAGCCCGAAAAGTCGACGATGCAGATGATACTTTTGCCGAAAGATTACAATCCGGTAGCGGCGATAGTTCAAGTGGAGACGACGCATGCTTTCATGAACAGAGTTTCGCATCGCGCGTACAAACCGGAAATTTCGCATCACGGTGGAATAGCGAATTACAAGCAGATCGTAGCGTGCGGTAGAATGAAAGAACAGCAGATAATCGGTTGTTTGATCGTGGAGATATTTTTAGCGAGTAAATTTCGTGCTAGCTGGAACACAGGGCGAGTCTCCTTTGGAAATCGAGTGGAAACTTGTCTGAACGTATTGAGAACGAGCTCGGAACCACTGCCAAGATGTGTGCGAAACGCGGTTGCTCTTTTGCTGCAGATCGACATAGTGCCTCGAAGTTACGGGATTATGAACGACCTCGGGGAGCCAGGGAAAGCGGCGAGCATGGGAAATTTTCGTTATCCGATGGTGACGTGCATGGGTTTGCCTCCGCCGTCGGCTCATCAATTTCTGCAGCCCGTACTGTCCGGCAGCCTTTATCCTTCGTCCAAGTATTTCCAGTGTCTTTTCAATCTCGTGGAAATGTTGCAAGAATACAACGACCTTGTGCGTCAATTAAATTATGCGTTGCAGGAGGAAGAAGATGGAGCAGATTGCGGTACGATGAGAACAAAAATTCGTTATTTGTGCAAAATAAGCGAATGCAAAGTCAAGGCGGTGGCTCGGGAGCTCGAGAAACTTTTGCCGCAGGCCGGCGCCAATGCGACGGAAACGTGTCTCCAGCTGATCGTTCCCCACGTTCAACAAATAATGAACGAGCCTTATAGCGCCGTTTTAGCCGCTTGGTATCTCTTCGATCCGATCGCAAAAGCTCTGGGGCCTCGTGAGACTTGCAACACATTTTTATCCTCGATTTTGCGACTGTACGAAAACGGCTCCGTAATGGATAGTCTTTGTTTAACGGACGTTTTGCCACCGGGCTCGTTAGCGAAATTCCGTACCATGAGACTCTACCATCGTAGTTTTCTCCTGAAACTCATGGTGCGTTTGGGGCTACGAAGATTTCTCGACAACTTTGTAACGCCGCTGGTAGAAGCGGTCGGCGGTTACAGAGATTATATCCAAGGCTCGTGTTCCTCGAGTCTCCCGAGAAGCGGGAATTTGAAAAGTTGCGATTTGAGCGGAAATTGTGGAGACTCTGAAATTATTCTCTCCCCATTGGACGAAGATTCTTCTCTCGATTCCGACAACAACGCAACTTGCGTGTGCGAACCAGCGCCCGACGACTATTACAAAGCAACGCCAACGACAACTCCGATCGTGCTCGAGACCGACATCGAGGAAGTTTTCACAATGGAAACTGAATCCAGTCCATCTCCGTCGGAGAACAATCGCATACCGAGTATCGACGTGAGAGCTGAATTGAGTCTTAATCTCGTTGAGGATCTGTGCGAGGACGCAACGAGAAATTCTCCTCCGGGAAGCGTCAAGTCGCCCACGATACCGATCCCTCGGAGATCGGACGGTGGAGCCTCCAAATCGGTTATCGATTTCAACAGCATCGGTTGTCACGTCGGCAGTAAAACTTCCAGCGAAGATATGCCCCTCGGAGGCTCTTACGTCACGGCAAAATCGCAAGGATGCGTTACCAACGATTTTGACGAGGTGGAAGTCCAAAAGCGTCTGGTCATTAGGGACGACGAGGCGAAATCCGGAATGGATCAGGTAATCTCTCCAATGGAAACTCGTACGTATGCTCCTTGCGAGTGCAAAGTATCAGAAATGAGCGCCGAGTCTGTAATTTGGTTGTCGCATCGTCTTGGACCGGTTTTGACGGCGCGACATCTCTCGAGAAATCTTCTTCGCATGTTGACGTTGTGTTACGCCGGGAGATTGAATTTGACGGCGCATCAGCCTGAAAACGGCGATTGGAACGACAACAGATTAGCGGGTGATCTGAACGCTGTCAAAGTGTTGGAATGCTTGACAGCGATGGCCGGTCTGTATGGGGAGCAGATAATTCTGCTTCAGTATTTTGGCCACATGACGGAACTCTTGAGTCTTTGCAAAAGAAAATTGACGCCTAATTTGGAAGGTGGGCTGGTGTCTTCGCTCGCGCTTCTCGTGCACATCGCGCCATGTCTCAGCGATTCTTTCCTCATGGAAGCTCTCCAGGAAACCATTGTAAAGTCCATTTTACATCCGACCGTCCGAGTGCTTTCGACGACGAGATACAATTTTCCAAATGGTTCGGTGGCGCGTTCAGCGTTAGCGGGAAAATATCTCGACGCGATTTTTACTCTGAGCTCGAGACTCGGTGCTGCGATGACCAAGTCTCATTTGGCAGTTCCGATCCAACGTTTCTTTCTGGCGTTCGACAAGGCTTTCGCCACGAGCAACGACGAGAAATCGCCCTCGCCGTTTGTTCGTTCTTGCAAATGTGATCGTAAGAGCGAAAATCCATCGGATGAGACTGTGCGCCAGGACGATTGGACTTTGGTCGATAATTCCGGCACGCAATTGCTCGCCGGTGTCAACAGCGAGGTCTCGATTTCGTACTCACCTCCGATTCTAGAAAGCGACGACGTTTCAAACACAACGAGAAACAAAGCTTTTGAGGAGTTGAGACAAGTTTTTACCAAGCGTTTCGCTCACCGAGCGTATCTTTTGTTTTATCGTCACGTCGACGAGGAAACGATGGAAGAAATACTGAAGAATCATCGCTTGGTGAGGGATTTGTGTCACGAGTACGAGGCAGAAATGAGGCTGAACGAAAACGACGACAACGTTAGAGCCGACGATTTTACCACGCGCGAGGATGAGCCAGAAGACAGCAACGAAAGTTTGAGCAAAGGAATCGGTAGTTTTGGAAATATTTCCGTTGTAGGAAATAGAATCGAAGTACAAACTGAATCATCGGGTTTACGATCGCAAGGAGGCAACACGGAGACCGAGGAAAAATCTCTGAATCGTGAAAACAGTGGGTCATTGAATGGAAGACAATTACGTGGTAATTGGTTGGCTTATTGGGAGCACGAGATCGGACGGCCTGACAAAGATACCAACTTTAATCTGAAGCAGATAAAACTGCAAAGTTTCGTTGGTCATACCAACAGCATCCGATGTATATACACACTGGACAATGAGAATAGTTTTATGAGCGGTGCCCGCGACAAAACTGTAAAGTTGTGGAGTCTCAGAAGTCAAGGAGATGGCAATACGTCGTCGTCGTGTCAATACACGTATACCGGTCACAAAAAATCCATTTTGGCGCTAACTTTCCTCGAGTCTCTCCGATACGCCGTGACCTGCGACAGTACTGTCCACTGTTGGGATCCTTTCATGGGCTCGTTGTTGGGATGCCCGGAAAGCACGAGGCCAGCGCCGGTCAACACGTTGGCCGCGAGTCCAGCCCCTTCGACATCTCTTCTCGTCGCAACGACCGACATAACGATACGAGTTATCGATTGTCGTACGTTTCAATATGTGAATGAGATGAAAGTCTCGATGAACCCAACTGGCTTGATTCGCTGCATCGCGATCGCTCCCAGCGGTTATTGGGTCGCCCTAGGACAAGCTTCCGGTTTTCTTACCATACTGGACATTCGTACCGGCCTGATAATCGCTTCGTGGAAAGGTCACGAGTGTGAAATCTTGCAACTCGAGGCTCTCAACGAAACTACAATCGTCAGCTCCTCCCTGGACCAAACAATCGCTGTCTGGAGTGCCGTCGATGGGAAATTGAAATTCCATCTCAAAGGCGCCACCGAACCTGTTCATTGCATGGCTATTTATCAACAGCAACTCATCTCCGCCACCACCGCCAATAGAATCGGCGTTCATACCGCTGTCGACGCAGCCTCTTCTTTCTCTTCCTCCAAATTACGCTCCGATACTTTCCGAGGCGTTATCACTGCTATGGCTGTTTTACCGCTCAACAGATTATTGCTACTCGGAGCTGACAATGGTGGCATCACTCTGCTGTGCTGATCGCAATAGAAGAATCTCCTCATTTTTAATCGTTCCATCCAAGGCAATGTGAATATTCTTTTCGTATTTATCAAATGGTGGATCGTGGATCGTGTCAACCCAGTCAATTTAGGCTTTAAGTTTTTCATGAACAATGTAAACTAGTAGAATAATTAAACTGAGAAAAAACCACAAATTTACACTCCTTTTCAAAATCTTATTTCATTTCCGATCATCATTTTTCCCGATGGCTTTATTTTACGAATTACGAAACTTACGCAACAATCGGAGCCGAACAAAATCGAAAACCTGAAAATGACGCGGAGTCTTCGGTCAAAAATGGAATGTAAATTTGTTTTACATTCGCACGGTGATTAGGAAGATTTTTTTTGGTCGAATTTGCTTTTTATTTGTTGAAATTAATTTCAATTGATTTGGAAATATTTCAGAGACTGGACGAAATGAAAAAAAATCGATAAATGATCGATCAGGGTTTTGGGAAGTGGAGACGAGAAAGAAAATGAGTCGTTGTCGTTGTTCAAATTGTACATAAAGACGACTTTTATTTTTAAATACTTCTTGGACACCGATACTTTTGTTTGCGTGTTTGTGTTCATGCGAATGTATTGTGTATGTATTTAGTATTTTTGTTTGTTCCTTTTCAACGTTTAAATACGTATTCTTCGCTCATTGTCGTTTCTTCATTCTTTCTCGCGCGTTTGTGTGTCGAGTGTGTGTGTAATTAACTGTGTTAGTGTAATTCTGGTTAGGCGTTAATGTCAATCATCATCAGATCATCACTGTTCGTAAATCACCGCATAGGCGCTATATGCTTTCGTTTATTTCGTTTTTTTCTTGTTTATTTCGGCATCGTTTTTTCTTTTTATTTATTAAATATTTAGTGGTTTTTTTTTTTTGCTGAGAGTTTTGAAAATCTCTGTTATTATTTTCTGTTGTTTTCATTAACTTTTAGGAAAAAATGGTAGCGCAAACGGTTGGTGAAACCGTGACAGATTTTTTTTTTCGTTCGTTCGTTTCGCTCTTTCTCTCTTCTGCGTTTTACTACAATAATAAGCGATGTCCTCGTGGAGGGATGGACTTGTAAATATTTTCTCGACCGATTAACAAAATAAAAATAAAGACGAGAAATGTGAAATGATAATTATTACACGTAGAATTAATAAATTATATGGCAAAAATATAGAAACGCTCGACAATGAAAAATCCATTCCTCCGCGACGACCGACACTTTTTTTTTCTTCATTTCTTCTCTTCAGATCTACATTTTAGGAGTTTAATCTCTATGCGACTTTGATCGATTCGGGTACAAAATTTCACGACGATTCCCTTCAACATCGAGGCGTTTTCTGTCGCGTTTATTCATTTTCGTTTCAATTTTACTTGCAACAATCGTTTACTTCGAAAGACTGACGAGTCTCGACGGAGAATTTCCATTGATTATGGACGAAAAATCGAGCCACGTCTGACAATTCTTTACTGAACGATTATCGTAAAAATTCTTGTATCTTTTTTGATTCGGATCTCATTTCCATTGTCTCTTTCCGAGTGATGTTTCTGTTGTTGTTGAAAAAAGGTCTAAAAACGTTTAAATACAAAGTTAACGCAGCTCGAACGCGGCTCTCTACGGATTTGGACAAAATACGTAATCCGTGTTTCAAGCGCCTCGGAGCTTCGATCAAGTTTTCACGCTTTCAAACAGTTCCCACGAACTTGACCAGTTTTTGTTTTCCCATTCTCTTTCTTTTGCTTCTATAAGTTACTTCGATTCTCAACTGTGTTTTTTTTGCCTTTTCTCTATAATTTAATTTAAATGCGGACGTCACGTTCGACCGAGCAACGTTCGACGAAGTAGAAGTAGAAGGAGATGAATGAGACGCACTATTAATAAATCAATCAATCTCTCGCTCTTTCTCACTCTCTAAATTCTATTTCATCGTCCTCCCACAATATTGGCGTTCCCCTCATTCAAAAAAGACCGCGCACACACGCACACACACACTCGCTCACACAATATTTTCACTCGTGTCTCAACGGCACAAACGCCTAGACGAATAATTAATTCATTAATAATACTATAATATATATAATTAATTGTGATCGGCAGCTTCGAATACACGCGTCGGCCGAACGTAAGCAACAATATATACACATTAAAAAGCTTCGTTTACAATTATTATTATTTACTTCTTTTTTTGTTGTTTGTTATTTTTGTGATTTTTTTTTTTATCGAGAAATGTTTTCTTGTCTTTCGCGCAGGGGGACGGGTAACGAGAGATAATAGATAAAACGCAGCAATTCATATTGATTTTCGTCCTTTTTTTTTTCGTTTCCTCCAAATTGAAACGTCTTTCGCATTCAACTCTTTTTGTGCTTTGTTCGAATTGACAATGTGACGATCCACCGCTAATTATTTTTCTATTTTCTCGCTATCTTTGCTTTCCTCAATGATGCAGAGTCTCGTATCGTACTTTTTGGTCTTTTTCCATTTTTTTTTCCTATTTCGTTTTTATCCAATCGAATCTGATCAAAGGACACACGGCATGTTGGATGTATTCTGTATATATTTAGTTTTTATTTTCGTACATGTGCATCAGGGTGATTGAGCGCTTTGCAAATTCCTTCACCCCCCAAAATGCTTTTGTTCGCTTCTTCTCGCCAATGAGATCCACGAAATTTCAAAGAGTTTTTTTTTCAACCACCCCTATTCACACAACAGCCCAAAGGTCTTCGGATTTTCTCATTTTTCGTTTTTTTTTGTTATAAATACCTAAAAAGCCCTAATACTGCACATGTTTTCAATTTTGCATGAATTACGTTATTTCCGCTACTTCAAATTGTTGAATCAAAAGCACGATTCCCGTACTCGATCTTTCTTGAGGCAATGAATAAATGAGAAAAATGAAAAGTTGGAAATTCTCATTTGCCACGAGAAGCGAAAGAAATACGGGAACTTGGATGATTTTGATTTGTTTTTTCAAGTTTCTTTTATTCACGTGTAGAAAATCCGTCAGTTTCAATTTTCTTCGCGAGGCCTCTCGACGAGATAATGACAAGAAAACAACCGGGCGAACGAGACAAAAGTCTACGCTCTTCGAAAAAGGCTTCTTGATAGAAATATTGTTACAATTATTATCAACATCAGTATTATTACAATTACGAAGATTCTTCACGTTTCTTTTATTTCGTTTTCAAATTCTCATTGTCTGTCATGATCGTGATATTATGTTTCTTTGTTTCTTTCTATGTTTGCTTGTTTCTTTTTCATCTTGATTCGATTTCGGCGAAATAATCTCACGTCTCGAGAACAATAATCTCGTTTATCTCGTCCTCCGAGCTCTCTGTTTACAACGTTACACGAATATTACATTACGTACGAATGTATAAAATCTCGTTATGGCTAAACGGATGTCGGGGGTTCTAAGGGACTTGAGCGATCGAGTCAAGAGAGATTTAACTCTCCAAAAATTCTTATTATCCCTCTTTCTCTCGTTTTTTTTTGTTTTTTTCATTTTTATCATTTTTCATTAAATGTTAATTATGACACATTGCAAAGCTCTGCAAGAGCGTCTCAAGCACGTTTTCTTCGCTACGCAATTTTCCGTTTCAGTTTCGTTTGTTTTTTTCCTTCGTCAATCTCCACATCGACAGATAAGCGAGATTTCCGAAAGCGTATGAAATTTTTTTTCTTCCTATGGGCTATTCGGCCGAAATAATTGCAGGAAAAATCGAGATTCCGTTGCCTGATTGTTTGGAATACTTTTTTCATAATGTGGGAAAAATGCAATGATTTTAAAGTGACGAAGCTCAACGAATGGCTTCGAGTCGCGATCATTTTTTCTTTCGAATCTGAAGGTTTACAAACTATGGCACGTATCCGATAAAGAGACCACGTTACGCAACCGATATTCGCATTGACAATGAGACTTGGAGAAAACATGATTCAAATTAATCGTGTTAATAATTATTTAAAAATTGTTCGCTTGTTTTGTGACGATAATGGGCGAATTATATCGCGAAATTCGCTTTTGTGTGTTGCTAGCTTTGAGGACTCAAATTTTCCGAGGTTTTTTAATGGATAAATAATTGGCTCGACGTGATTTCTATCACTTTTTGGTCCGTCTCATGTTCGCCGCAACATCGAATCTTCTGTGGACTTTTTATTTAAACTCATCAACAGTCCCCCGTGGAATGTGACAGATAAATCCGTCGTTTGGTGTTTCAAAATTTCAGCAATTCGTTTGCAATTACAATTTTTGTCGGAACTTATTTTTCATGCCACTGTCTTTTGTCGCTTTTCTTTTCTATAAATGTAAATAAAATGAAGAAAAAAGGACAAAAAGACAAATAAAGCTACAACGATTTGCTCGATCGCGCTTACTTGCTACACGCTTGCCAATATTTGCGCATATCCATAATAAATACGTCATTTTTTTACCCGATACATCCAACATGACACATTTTATACGTTTTCTCTTGTCTCTCCCCATCTGTATTCGTTTTTTTACTCGATTTCTATGACACAAATGGATTGACTCTCCGTCATACAATCGACGTATAATAAAAATCTCTCGATGTCGAAAAAACTTGTTCCCGCAATACCGAGAGGGCGATAATGGAAAGGAAAAAATTTAATCGTTAAAATATCCATCGCTATTGACTGGCGCCGCGGTGCGTGTTTTTTTTTGTTTTTCTTTTTTTTTCTTCCAAGTTGGTCAGTCGTACAAAATCCCGTTGCGTACGAAACTTTTTTTCTTTTCATCTCCCCTTTTAGTCGCTTTTTCCATCGTGCTCATGTTCGTTTCTCTTTCGTGATGAGGAGCCAAGCACTATGCGCGATTGTTAATTAACAGCTATTAAAAAATCTTGGTTCTCCTTTCTCTTTCTCGGAGCTTCCGTTTTTATCAATCTTTGGAATCTCGTTGACAAAAAAAAACTCCGACTTTACGCACGCTCTCATTTTTCTTCTTCTTTGAACATCGGTAGAAATTCCTCGCTCGAATTCTCTGCGTTTCTTCACTAAACCATCACGATCGCTTCCTTATCGCAAAATAGGAATGGATATTGGTCTATCATCGTCTGTACGACGTCCTCCAAGTACGGCCTCATTGCTTCGAACCTTCCTAAATCGTTGAACTCGATCGGCAGCAATGTTGGCCACCAACAAATTGCCAAATTTTTGCTATCCATGCTGTTCAATTTGCAGTTTTCGGCGACTCTGTAAAATTGCCAACAAATTTTTCAAAATATTCGCAAAAAATGGTATTTAAACTAATTGCTCGCTTTGATAAATCGGAGCGAGAATTTCGTCGCGTGGAACGATCGGAAATTATCTCGTTTGTCATGGTTTTTACACGGAGAGAATTTCACATTTGACCAAAAACATAGTAAATTTTCATCTAAAAAAGGGCAAAAATTGTGATAATTTCCGCGATTACGATAGAAAAAGTCTGAAAAATTACTATGTTTTTGATAAAATTTCAAATTTCCATGTAATATTCTCTCCGTGCAGGAAAAATTGATGAAAATACTCACTTGACGAAATGTTGGAAAATAAATTTGAGGACGTCAAAGTTGACTGGATTAAGTTTGTTGAGCATAAGACGAAGAGCAAGTAATCTGCAGCTTCGATCTTCCATATTCATACAAGTGGCGGACATGGGTTTGCTGATACCGCGAGCACCTGGTGGTCGTGGAATAATTTTATCAAATTTGCTTTTCGATATATCGAGAAAAATTGTGGAAAAAAAACTGCCAGATATTTAATGTCGATGGAAAACTAACCGGAAATGTCCTCGAGTTCGGACATCCGTTCTTTGTCGATGAGCGGTGGCAGCCTCTTGGAAAAGAAATCTTTCAGTGCCGTTGCAACAGCGTTAACGGGAATGTCCAAAGAGTGAATATCCACGTTGCCATCTACCGGGAACGAAAGTCCAAGAATTTGATAAAATTGCGACGAAGGAACAGAAAAGTTTTGGAAATTGAAAAAATGTTTTTATTTTCTTGTTTTACCTTCTTCGAATTTTTGAAAAAGCAACTCGACGTGTGCGCGGTTGCCAGGAACCCTGTAAATGCCTTCGGAGTCAAGACCCTCATCCTCAATAAAACGCACGCATTTTTCGAGAAACAGTGGTATCCGGTTGGTATCGCTCTGGGCAAAATCCTCGATCAAGGACTGTTGCGATTGGCCGGAAATAGTTCCGCCGCTGTTACCTTTCGTTTGCTTTATTTTATCTTGTTTCTTTTTCTCACGTTCCTTTTCCTTTTCCGCATTTTTTTTCAGCTTCTCTTCTTTCTGTCTGCGTTTCTCCAATTTTTCGTCTTCCTTCGCCTTTTGTTTGTCCTTCTTTCTCGACAGCTTATCAACATCTTTGCCCTTGGTCAGGATGCCAAACTGCACGTCACGAAAATACTTTTTGATCACAATAATTTGCATTTTTTCCTCTTTTGAAATAGAGATTTTATATTTTATGGAGAATCCAACTTACGCTCGGCGAGTTAATTTCCCTTGGTGAAGAGACGTCCAGACTCGATTCGTCATCTGGAATGTTACCGAATGAATTTTCACTCCTCTGCTTGGCTATAAGAGAAGATTCGCAATTTTTATGAACAAAAGAGAGAAAAACAATTGCAAAAAACGAGTTTTTCGTTTCGGTGTCTGGAAAATTCATTCGTGCCCGATATTTAAAAAGCTTATTCGTCTCAACTCGTGTAACTTACAAGCTGCACTGAACATTTCCTGGGTCATGTGCTTGAGGTTGAAAGGATGTTGCAACGTCGCTGCCAAGTGTTGATGCTGAAGAGAATTTCCAAAACGTTTTCTCAAACTGACTGCCGCGTGTTTGTTCTGTTTCGACCTTGGACGCGTAGCGTGTTCCGGTTCACTCGATTCCGAGCTATCCGGAGTTTCACTCGATACTGGAGAATAATCGATAATTAGCGAGAGATTAAAATTGACAATGAAATCGCGAGAGAATTTTGAAACTGGGAGGAAGAAAATACGCGAAAAAGAAGAAAAAATTCGTACCTCGTTCGGTGGGATCGATTCTCCAATTCTTGTCTTCCTTCAGGCTATAATTCGGACCATCGCCGCTGCCCATGCTCGCTAACGACGGGACTTTCGGCGTCGCCACAGGAATCGCTGTACGTTTCTTACGCGTGCGTCTGTAACTCGCTGGTTTTTTCTCGGAAATACCTATGACATCAGTGACCCTTTGTCTTTCCAACGAGCTCCACTCCGAGTCGGAATCGCTGTAAGCTGAAAAATGCCAAAAGAATCGAGAACGTTGAAACTTGTTGTTGTTATTTCCAGACATTTCTCGATGCAATTTGTTAAATCTATGCAAGTTCACACTTTCATACACACGTCGGAGCCGAAAAAAAAATCTGCGCGACAATTGAACGATGAGCGATGAGCCAAAAGCTGCTTAACAACCTGGGGCGACGGATTTATCAACCTGCCAAGTGTCTCGGATGGATTATTTAACCCTTTAACATTCTTCACTCTCATTATAAAACAACAAATGATTTTCGATGCTCGAGATAACTCCGAGTTAAAATCTAAACACAATGTAAACATAAAACATAAAAGAAGGAAATGTGACGTGCAAAAACATCAATATGAAAATGTATCAACTAGTTTCGTATAAATACCTGGAAATTTGGTATTCGGTGGGAACCACCACGTTCCCACTCATCGTCAAAGGGTTAATTATCCTCCTAATAACGGTCTAATTTTCCGACTACAAAGCGATGCCGTTTTGTTAATTTTTTTCATCAATTTTTGCAATTTTTTTCTGGCAAACTCGATTATTGGACCAACGGATTTTGGTTTTTCGGAAATCGATTGAATTTTGGTGGAAAAATGCGAGAGTTTGATATTGAAATGGAAAAATGGGATGTAATCGAAAAATTAGACGAATGGCCATCTCTCTGCCGATAAAATGAAACGCCTCAACTTACACGGCTGTCCCTTCTCGCGTCTGTGACGCAACTTGGACTTGTTGTTAGCGATCGAGTCCTGTACAAGTGCGTAAGTGTATTCGCCGTCGTAACCGGAGTAAAGATTAGTCACGACGTCCTTCGGGTGTGCGTACTCGGAGCCGAGATCAACGAGCTCCGGTATCGCGAGCGGCGCGTGTCCAAGGCTCATCTTTGACGCGTGCTCGTCCTTTTCACCGATAGTCATACGCGCTATCGCATCCGTAACGTTCGAGAAATCTTTAAGATTTATTTTACCCGGTTGCTTGAGGGTCTGACTGTTTCCCTTTGGTCTCGGCTTCGTCTGCGATATATGTCGTCGTCCGGTTGTGAACGCCCTGTGCGAATAACTGTTGGTAACCCCGTCTTGGTGCATGAAAGTTTCCTTGACCCAACCTGTGAATTTTCATTTTTATTTCAATCCTTCGAATCACAGAAACAAACCATTCAACGACAAAACTATTTTTTGTTCGCCTCCTCAATAAAAAAAATGGCAAGTTAACGAAAATCCCAATTACCGGAAAGTTTGTTGGCGAGGTCGCCCCCTTTGAGCAATTCGCGTTCACGTTCCTCGCGATGGAAATCGACCTGGCTGTAAATGTCACTGTCGTCGCTGGGCGTTGCTCTGTTGTCGACAAATTGCTCGTTCAATCCGGTATCCCCAAGGTCACCGTCGGGGGTCAATTGTTCGTACGATTCCGAACCGCTCCTAAAAGTTACAGACATACTGCTTCGCGTTAGACTTTAATGTCATTTCAGAACTCCAGAAACTCGACAAATTCCCAAACAAAGAAAATAACACTTTGAGTCTATTTCGTGTTGAAATTTCTTACCCATCATCCGGCGTCTGGAGATGATAACTCTCGTGACGAGGCGGTGGCATCGGATGCAGTGCCGAATACTCCAAAGTTCCTTCGCCACTGTCGTTCAAATTACCAGGTTCTTCCATATTGAAAGCTTGCTCAATTTCCGGTTTTTTCTCCCACACTTCCTTGAAGAACGGAGTGTAAAATGCAGCTGAAAGAAAAGTCCTCGTTGTCAAAAAATCTTTTACGCCTTTCGAACGTTTCCATTCATTTTTTATTTATTTATAATTTTCCAGTTGAGTGTGGGTTGAGAGTCTCACTTTTTTGTTGGCAACTCGACGCGGACGTCATGAAATGTGCCTGCAATCTATCAGCAGTAGCGTTTCCTTCGGTGATGAGCAAATGACTGAGTTCGCTGCTGAAAAATGCGTTGGCTCCGCCGGTATCGGTCACTGCCATGATTTGAATCGGCAGATTAGGAATGTTCATGGAAAATGCACTAGAAAAATAAAACAAAAGATAAAAACGTTGTCAACAATTTTTCTAGGATCTTGTTACAGTTTTTAAAGGAATTTTTTCAACGAACTTGAGAGTGGCGAGCGAAGCTTTCCTTTTCGTTGAATAAACGAGAATAAAACCGTGTACGAGTTCGTCCCTAAACGCATTAGCTCCGTGAAAACTCGAAATTATGACTTCAACTCGTCGCTTGGATTCTCCGAGAAAAGTTTCGAGCACGATCGATTTTTCGCCGCTGAGAAAACAACATTGATGACTCAAAAGAGGGCCGAGGACGTTTTCCACGGAGTAAGGATCGCCGCAGAACATGCACATGATTATCCTGCAATTGAGAGAGAAAAAAAAATTATTTATGAAGAAACATTTGATTGAAAAAAAAAAAAGAAATTCGTACCTTATGTCAGGCTCGAGACACTCGATGACGCTTTGGTAAATATTGAGAAAGCCCGCCCGATGATTGATCGACTGAATGAGTTGTTGAAGAGCGTCCTTGACGAGAGGCGTTGGGAAACGTTTGTCCTGCTCTAAATCTTCGATGCAAACGTCGATGAAAGGACATTGCAAACTGTCCGCAAGACTCTGGCCTTCCTCCCTCAAGCGTATCGCTTCCATTTCGTCGATATTCGCATCAGGGACAAACATTATTACGATCGGTAATCCTTGGAAAGGTAATCGATCCTCTTGCTCTAAATTCGACAGCAACGTTTTCTCCAGCGAGGAACGTATGTACTCGAAAGAATCCTCGTTCGCGTAGATGCAGAAAGAGCCTGGAAATCCACGGAACGACAACAACAATTGTAAAGAACATGAATTTGTTTCGTAAGGACATTATGGAGCTGAGACGATTGTATTTTATTAATAAGAATCGTGAATCACGCAATCGTTCGTTCTGCCGGTAAAGGAGGGGAAGAGCGCGGAGGGATCGTAGAATAAATGGAGGTAATGAGGTAAAGATGCGAATGACTCACCGTGAGGCATAAAATCTGAAGTCGTGAACGAATTATGCGGCAATCCAACGTCGCCATCGATAACTCGATAACCGAGCGTGTACAATTGACAATCGATCTCGACCTCATCGTCTTCCGTTTGAGTTTTCATTTCTCGAGCGAATTCACTGCCAAGTCCGTTACTGCCTAATATCACGAGATTCAATTGATTGTTGTCGGACGTCAATTGCCATTGACTGCTGTGATTCCATGATGACGGTCTATCGCAAATCAGAGAGTTCAAACGATCAATCGTTTAATTTAATTGCCTCATTCGTCGCGTCCATGCAGATCGCACAGAAATTCAGTTTTCGCTCAATTGTTCAGTAAAATTTCGTTCGATTTTTTGTCTTACCTGTGAGCTTTGGTTCCAAGAATTCGTTCTATGAGAGCGTCCATACAATTTGGAAATGCTGGACAATGTTCCCTGATGGGACAATGTACGAAACCGAGATGCTGAAAAAGCATCAACTTCCTGTCTTGATCGAGTCTGTCCAGGGCTTTGTATCTACGAGGACAGGAAATTGAACGATCAATACGATGAAAATTTCCAGAGGATTTGACTCTGTCGAATGTGAATATTCACCTAAAATCGTCGAGTAACGCGTCCGTTATTTCTTTGATGTCGTCTTGGGTGATGGTACCCGATGGTGCTATGCTCTTGAAATGATAAAAGAGATCGGCGTGTTCCAAGAGCAATTCCTTTAAAAAAAAACACGAAAAAACAATAAGTTTGATTTTTTAAATTGATTTAGAAACTCGGATTCATCAGTGTCGCTCGTACTTGAAAACTATGTTTGGCCCTCTCGATTATTTCCTTCTGATGTTGATCGTAAATTTCCTGGCAATCGTGATGGGAAAGAGCTTCGAAGCACTCACGACCCATGAACAGGACTCTGACCTCGGACAAATGTTTACCGGGTGTGACGTAACCGGTTTCCTCGAGCAATAGCTTGAATTGTTTTTTCCATCTGTTCGATAATGTGTGGAGATCGATAATTAATTTTTCGATACAAATATTTATTCAAAAGTTGAAAAAAATTCGTGAAAAACTTGGGACGAGTGGGAGTGGAGAAGAAAAAACGAGGATCGTTATGAAGAATAGAATTACATCGTACGACTGTAGAAAACCGCAAACCACCGTAATAAATATCAGATTTCTTGTCTCGATCGTAATGCACCAAAGGATTGACGGAGTTGTAATCCAAGACATACCGTTTTGGTTATGAAAAACTTATCGAACAGCTGCATCGCGATTTGTTCATTAGTCAAATAATAACAATTCCCTCGTCAAGTTTTTTTCCTGTTATTTCCACTACGTACACTGGCATGCAGTTCGTTTGTTCGAAAAGGACGTGAGACAAAGAAATAGGGAGAGAGAGAGAGAGAGAAAGATTTCTTATTACCTTTTTGGAAGCCTGCATTAAGAAACGCCACCCAGAAGGAAGCAAAGCATTAGTAAATTTTTGTACAATTAAACATTTAACACATAAAAGAATTCACGAAGAAACAGTCAATGGATTTTTTACGTGATAACACCGACAGAACTCGCAAGTTTTTTCTGCCGTCCCGAAAAATTCGCAAAGTGTTTGCCTTTTTCTTCCAATTGTTCAGGGCAACATAAAAATGATATTTGTTTGCGAGATGAGAAATGAAAATGGGTTTTCACTCACTCGAGTCGTCTTTGCTCCTGTTGCAACGCGTTAATGTGATTCTTAAACACGGTCTCGGCTTCCGGTGTTTCCAGGACGTCGTATGGTACTTTTGTGCTATTATTTTCACCAAAGTCGTAATCGATCCACGATATATCCTCCGGACACTCGTAAAAGTGTTGGTGAAAGTCGGGATGTTCTTTTATGTATTGCTGCACGGTTGACCACTCTCTGATGAGAAAAAACGAGAGGAAAAAATGAATTGAGCGAATGTAACGAGATGCGATGGCGAGATTTATAAAATTGAGAGAATAACTTACTCGTTTATCAAATTGGATATATCGGGACATATTTCGTGCAGTATTTCCGGTAACATGTCCAGGTAGCCCTGAATTTTCTTGGCAACTTGTTCGTCCTTGAG
Organism: Diadegma fenestrale; assembly: GCA_037043255.1. Classification (NCBI taxonomy): domain Eukaryota; kingdom Metazoa; phylum Arthropoda; class Insecta; order Hymenoptera; family Ichneumonidae; genus Diadegma; species Diadegma fenestrale. The sequence continues at coordinate 4,395,292 of CM073312.1, forward strand.
TTTTTTTATGTGTCTTCGGAATAATCTTTGGGTAGCATCGATACCGAACAATTCAACGAAATTGGTGAATTCTTTGTGCTGTCCAAGTTTCTTTGAGGCTTGTGACCATAGCGCACGATAATCGGTGACGTGTATTCGAACGAGTCTTTGCAAAGATTCGGTCGACATGTCGAGAAGTTCTTTACGAGCTCTGGCTGCTTCAGCAAAGGGAACGACTTTGCTACGTATTTTAGTTTTATCGATTGTTTGAGCGAGTAGCATGAAAGCGAGATCGATATTAATATTTTCGTGGGAAGAAGTCTCGACGATGAATATTGAATTTTTATATTCTTTCCTCATAACCAATTTCTCAGCCTCTTTGACGTATTGCTCGTTTGCGTCGTCGTTCTTAGTCGTCACGAGAACGACCGGCTTTTTCGTTTTCACCAAATTGTTAAGTATATTTGCTACGATCTCGATTTGTTTTTCTATCGTACGATTCGGCACGACGCTCACATCGAATACGCACAAAAAACCATCGATATTTAATTTACCATCGGGCAAAACTTTTTGCTCGTATTCCTTCTCGATCCCCAATTGATTCTTGCAAATGTACATTAACTTTTCAGCGCTCGTTATTTTAGTCGATGCGCATCTCTTTGCGTACGGCTCCATTTTTCCACCTTTAAACGGCTGAAACGACGCATCGTCGATAAATTCCGTGTGCTCTATCACTTGAAATTGAAACTCTGTTCCGTCCTCCGCCAATTTTATCACCTCACCCCAATACAAAAAGTGGTCGTTGTTTACTACACGACCACTGAAATCCGACTGAAAGACAAAGATCGAGCGATTCGTTAGTGCCTTACGAAAAAGTCTGGAATATTAACAGGAAAATTTTCCAGTCAATTCGTTCTAATGATGTCACAAATGAGACTAATTCGTTGTTTATTTTGGAATAACGAGATTCGCACTGAGGCATAAATTAATGGCAAATTATTGACCAACCGACGGTGATTTAAAAAACGCAAGACTTTTGGTTTATCGTCAAATATGAAGGTAAAAAAAAACCAAGAAATTACCTGTGACAAAACAGAAATGTGATCGACGCTGTAGTCGTCGCACAGAGACCTCATGAATCTGTTGCATAAACAAGATTTCCCAACGCCGACCTGGCCCTTGTCCTTCTCGATGCCGGAAAGGCCGACAACGGCAACATTTATGGTCTTCAAATTATCACCCTTTCGCGCCATCTTTAGAATCCTGTTTAGTCGCTGGACGTTATGTACTAATAGCCATGAAAATTAATTAGCGTTCTCTTGCCCTCTCTCTGTCTTGCTCCTGATTTTCCGCTGCGAATGAGGTAGAATCGAGCGACGATAAAAAACAGACTGCGAATGAGCGTGTAGATTTGTTTTTGGCGTTTCAACAATTTTTTAAAATCCCCTTTGGCAACATTTTTGCCACGACCGCCGAATGCTCTTGTTTCGACTCTATTTTTCCTTCGTCCATTCTTCTCCGGCGTATCCCATTGTCAAAAAATATCTCTTATCGCTCATGGGCCAGAATTCTTTCGCTTTCAAATTGTGCGTTGCGTTTTTTTCATTTTATCAAACTTTGACTTTCTCCCCTTTTTCCGATACTACACTCTTTCCATTTTCACTTTTTATCCTCGCGCTTCTCAGCTGCTTCGCTCATGCCACGCCGTACACATACACATAAATTCATATATTTGTGTCCGCTCGTAGATCTGTCGAGAATAAGGCAAACGTACAAATGATTTCAACATTGAATCGAAAATGTAACGAGTATGTTAATATTTGCAGCCTGGAAAATATTCACTCGCGGCTGACAAACTTTGGGAGCTCATAAAAATGTGCGAGGCCTTTGAAATTTTCTCAAAACACTAAATTGCCGCTTGCTTTTGCTGCTGTGATTGAAAAAGTTGAGTTTCGTGTAAAAAAGTGAACCGTTCGTTCTCGAAGTGCATTTTGGGGTTGGATAAATAATTAAAAAGTCCGAATTTCCATGACGTGTGACGAAAAAAAAGAAAAAGTTTCGACATTTTTTAATGATTCGATCGAAACTCTCGACTCCCGGTTAGAGCAGATCGTGAATTTGCATGGAGAAATGATGAAATATTATGAAAATGGGAGACGATGAATAAATATAGCCGCGAGTGAGATTTCCGATGAAATCCACGCTTTCAATGTCAATTGTTTCCTCCCCGAAAGTGCCTCCGACTCGTTGCACGTTTCGAGGAACGAATCGCACGATTAGAAAAGGATTGAAACTATTTACCGAAAATAGAAGAAAAAACCACTCGACGAATTTCGGGGCAAAGACAAAAAAATGAAATTTTTATCGGCATGTCATCGACGTGATCGATGAACATTTTTTCCCGGTTGTCGCGGGGTGGTGGTTGGCCGTGATTGCAGAGGGGGTTGAGGGTGAGGACGAAAAAAATATATATATTGTAACGAATTTTCGAAATGACAGTTATGCCCGAAATCGATAAAAATCGTATGTAGCGTAATGGTAAATTTTGCCAGGGTAAAAGTTTTACCCTAAAAACGAATTCCGGGAAAAAGTATTTCTCCACGGGCCCCCCTCGCAGAGCGAACAATTTTTATTTCGTCCAACAGAAATCATTTTTCTCTTTCGGGTGGATTCAATCGTGTGCCGAAGTAGTAGCGAGAAGATATTAAGGGCGAGTAATGCAATTCCGGGGTATATCGGAGCATGTTACCTCTCGTACAAACGCGATGCCCAAACACCGAGCGAAGCTCGCAAAGAAATGTCTCGGCTATATATATGTATATGTAATGACTGTATTTGTGAATATCTATATACATAAAATATAACTATATTCTGACCTGTCTGGCACGCCAGCCGGCCGTCCACTCTCCTATTTCGTTAATATAACACTTGTAAAATCCAATAACTCACACGAAACTCGTATTAACGCGCGCACTTAGCGTCACCACTTGTATGTTTATCCGATAACTCAAACTCTTATTATTAATTGCACTCGAGATGCCTCGCTCTCATCACGGAATAACGTTGAAATTTCACGCATGTAAATAACTTCACGTCAAATATCGAATACTGCTCCGAAATGGAGCCATCTTGGTGGGTGGGCACACGGCGAATAATGTTTTTCTTTTGGTTAGTACAATATAGAATACCCCCCACTCCCTGCTTCTAATACTATATACGTACAACACCGTTTTCAAAGCAAAACGCAAAAAATTACGCTTTTTCGTCGAAAGTTGTAAAATACTCTGCGTCGTTTTTAATCCAAAAGACACGAATACTAATGAGGAGACGTGACAAAACTTTCGTTGGATTTTGAAGCATATTCTTTATTTGGAATGTGATACAAAAGAAAGCTTTTTATTCAAGTTTTTATTGAATGATTGCATGCAGCTTCCCATTCATAGAGTTCTGACCGAGGGAAGGGGAAATCTACGTGACTAGTGTCTAGTGTTTTTTGCTTTGACAATAAAAAATAAACAAGCCATGTTTTTTTTATTTTTATTCTCCGTCTATTCAAAATAGTGTTGTACAAAATTTATGGCGATGTGTATAGTGGATATGCGTTCATGCGAACGTACCGCTATTATCGAAAATTCTCAATATCTCAACCAATCACATTCCATCATTCCAGTCTTCTTCCTCCGTATTGGTTATGTTTTGAGTACTTCAGTTGGCTGCACGACTGATGTGAAAACAGGATCCAAGATTGTGTTTTCGGCCGTTCAGCTCCGATGGCGCCACTTTCCGGATCGTCGATCCATTCTTTTTCTACATAGTACATAGTTATCGTACGAAAACTATAAACTAATATCATTCATCGAAAAAGAAACAAATTTATGTGATGATGAGAATAATAAAAATTATGCGAATGAAGACAGACACTTTTTTTTCTGGCTCCTGTGCATTTCTATTTTTTATGTTATTATAGACGATATCCGATTTGGACTTTGGACAGTACAGTTTACACACACAAGCTTCTAGATATATAATTACATCGCGACTATGAACTTTGCTCGTCGTGAATTAATTGCGACACTTCTTGACACCGCACAGCATCCTCAATCCTCATTGACTCGCTAAACGTCATAAGTAAAAGCAGAACGTTGATTATTATTCATATTTAATTTGAAAATGCACAGTCGAGCGTTGAAAACAGTTGCTGCGAGAGTAACAAAACGTGAGGATCAAGAATCGATCTCGAATCGAACGTCCGAGACGTTAAAAAAAAAGAATAATGAGAACAAGCGTAAATAACAAGATTTCGAAATTTCTCAGGCATCTGGAAAATTGATGCCGCTCAGTATTCGAGCGCAATGAGTGCAACAAAGTACGAGACGATTTCGGTGACTGTTCCGAAGGAATTCGTGTATCATGTCGAGCTCAATAGACCAGAGAAACTAAATGCATTCAGTATCAATATGTGGCAGTGAGTTTTGATTCAAAAAAATAACAAACTCCGATCATTTTTCGCTTGTGAAAAACAAATGTTTTTTCAGCGAAGTTGGCAAATGTTTCGAACAACTCGGGGAAAATGCCGATTGCAGGGCGATCGTTTTGTCCGGGGCTGGTAAACATTTCACAGCTGGTATTGATTTGCAGGATGCCATGAAACTTGGCTCGGAAACTGCAGAGCACGATGATATTGCGAGAAAAGCTAAAATTTTGAAAAATACGATCCAACGATATCAAAATACTTTCACAGCTTTGGAAAAGGTAAAATTGCCAAATCAAAATACACAAAATGTATTTAAAAACCGATGGAATAACGTAAAGTGTGAAGAAATTTTTGAAAAGTGCTTTCCTAATAAAAATCCATTGTGATCTGCCGATTTTTTTTTCAAAAATTCGCAAATTACGCCCGAAACTTCTCGAATAATATTTTTTCTCATTAAACTGATAATTTGGCTGGAGAAATTTATTAAATCAGAATTTTGAACTCCCATTTGTCGCTTCTCGTTGCGTAAAAACATTCCGTCCCCTCAATCTCAGCTTGACACCTTTTTGCATTTGTTTCAAGTGCGACAAGCCAATTATCGCTGCGGTTCACAGTGCCTGTATCGGAGCCGGAATCGACATGATTTCTGCGGCCGATATGCGTTATTGTACGAAGGACGCTTGGTTCCAAATAAAAGAAGTGGATTTGGGTATGGCAGCGGACGTCGGGACTTTACAGAGATTCCCAAAAGTCGTAGGATCCGATAGCCTTGCCAGAGAACTTGCATACACCGCGCGTAAATTCCATGCCCAGGAAGCTTTGACGTGCGGTTTTGTAAGTCGCGTCTTTGACAACAAGGAGCAGTAAGATAATTTTTTATCTATCGTTGAATTTATCCAGAAAATTGCTCCATTTGCCATCAATTTTGAACCGTTCAAAAAAAAAACGACAATGATGAAAATTCTTGCAAGAGAATTTTTTTGGCATGTAATTTTAGTTTTTTTAGAAATTTAGCATTTTTTTTTTGCAAAAAATGCTTTTTGTGAAGTTGTGAAAAGCGTTGCATTCGATGTTTAGAAAAAAATGAATCCGATGACCTTGGCTGAGTGATATAACGTTGACCTTTCGAGTGAATACCGGGTCGTTTTGACCCCAACAATTTTCTGTCACCGGCATCGAATTTTTTGGCATGTAATTTTAGTTTTTGGCAAAGAATGAATTTTAAGGCCGTAAAATCTGCCCCAGGGCGATCCGAGAAACGTTTTGGGTCAGATTGACCCGATAGACACTTTTAAGACGAATGCACTCGAAGTGTTAAAACTTTTCTTTCTGCTGGGCCATTTTAGACTATTGGCGGAATCGATCGCGATCGCGGAGGAAATATCAAAAAAGAGTCCGGTGGCGATTCAGGGGACGAAAGCGAGCATGGTCTACTCGCGAGATCATACAGTTCAAGAAGGACTCGATCACATAGTGAGTGCCGTCAATCATTCGACCTGGAAGCACAAATAAGAGAAAAGTGGTGATGTAAAAATTCAAATTAATGTTCTATTGGTTATTTCTCGTTACTTCAAAATAGGCACAACGGAATGCGGCGATGTTACTGAGCGAAGACTTTATGAACGCGGCGATGGCGGCCGCAACAAAGGGAGAACCTCCTGTTTTTGCCAAGTTATAAACTAAAGGGAGCTGCCGATCAAATTTTGTACATTTTTTCAACGGAAATCTGTAGCGAAAGGTTGACAATAAATATAATTGATCTTTGCATTGGATAGAATTTTAAAAACGATGGGAACGTACTCTAAAAACCTTTTGGGGTGTTCAATTCAAATTCAAATCTTGGAAAAAGCCTGGTCGTTTCTTTGGCATAGCAGCCAATCTCTCGGCTTCCATTTTTTCCCAAATTTTAAACACGTCTTGCTCGTCAGGGATTTTAATCTACAATTGTAAAACAGGAAAATCATCTTGAAATTCTGGGTTGCAAGAAACTCACGATCAAAAGATTTATGTAGTGCTCGTAATTGATTTTGCCGGATTGAGGGTCACAGGCCGCGGACATCATTTCTTCGATTTCCTCTTGGCTGAAGGGCTCGCCCATTTCCATCAATGCTTTCTCGAGGTCTGTCCGCTCCACGTATCCACGATTCTCAACATCCAGAAGCTGAAATGCCTTCAGCAAATCCTCGGGTTCGGCCGGTCTGTATCTGAGGAAAAAACCTTTTTTTATCAGCCACTAATTATCGGTGAAATAAAAATGAGCATTTTTTACTTTTGTTCGCAAATCGCTTTCGACATGTAAGCAACGAATCGCTCTTGTGTGACGCAATTGTTCTCTACATCTTCGACCTGGACTTGAATCTCTTGCAACTCAGCTTCGGATATCACGCAGCCTGCGGATAGGAAAAAAATCATTTGTCCCTGGAATAAGAGAAACGCGATAACAATTTTTGTGAATTCTCTTTACCCAAAGATCGAATAATGGTCCCGAGCTCTCGCACGTCGACTTCGTGGCTTCGAGCATTGTCGAAAACGTCGAACGCATCGGTAATTCGTTTTTCTAACAACGTCGGTTCCGCAGAGCTGGACACTGCGTTGAAACGGAAAAACTTGTTGAAAAATACGTGGAGATTGTGAGTGGAATGGGAAAGAAGAAAAATTTCGTTACCGACTTTGTTATATTCATCGATAGTTGAGAAAAATTATTTTCACCGCTTTAAGCTCGTTCTTGGGTCGCTCGCAAACTCCACAATACAACTCGTTTAATCGATATTGCTATGGAACTAAAATTACCTTTCAAACCTTGTGCAACCGATAATCGTCTGGCAATTACGCTCTTACGACTGGCTGCTCGATTGATCGGCCGATCCCCGGTAGTCGATATGCTCATGGTTGCGATTCTTTGCGTTCAAAACTCAAAGGAACAATAAATGGTTATGCCTGAATAAAACTAAAATAAAAAATCGGGGAATATTTGGAAGATTAATTGGAAACTTGAATCAATTGGCGCTTTTCGAGACTCTCATATATTTTCATTCAACTAAAAGTTAGTCAATCCTTATTAAAAATATTGTACTGTACAAAAAACGATTTTGACGTTCGATGAAAAAGTCAAAAAAATTGACGATTCTTATTTGTTTCAATTCCATTTGACACTTTCACGACTCCGGGACATCGCAGAATCAATTGTGCGGCTGCTCGGTGTCTCTTTAGAAATGGGCCGTTTGTCTGTCGATCTCTATTATGTCTTCGATTATCTCAGGCACTCGGGTACCAATTTTTTTGGCTACTTCGATTTTTTCGTTCATTGGCAAGTGCAAATAACGCCATACGAGATCGCCATCGATAATTCCTCTTGCCGGATTGCCCTGCATCCGGATGTGACTCTTGTACGTTCTGAAAATCATAAAATCCCCACGGTGAAGGTTGGTTCGCAAGAAAACGAGTAGAAAATGAATTTTTTGTAAACAGAAATTTTGGTAAATTTACCTGTAAGCTTTCGGATTCAATCCAGCAATGTGAGAAATGTGACTAACGAGAACATTTTGTAACATCAAAAGCCTTCGATATGTTTTTTCCTGGACGGGCAAAATGTAGCCGAGACTGCCATCGAGAGTTGCTGTGAACGCGATAATACGTTGAACTCAAATAAAATTTTTGCACGATAAAACCACGCCATGGATGAAAAGCACGAATTATTTTTTCACATACCGTACATGGTGACGTGCCTCCTGTCGGCGCCGGTAAAATGTTTCCTGTCGTTGGCGGGATCGCTAATTTTGCATCTGATTCTAAAAAACGTGTTGACTTTTTGTCCCAAGTGAAAATCAGCTTTTCGTATGAGTTTTTGGCCTCCGAGACTCTCGTGGGATTCAGGCTGATACATAAACAGCGCGATGTTGCTTTCACCATCGGCAACGAGGAAACCCATGTTGGTGTTGTCGATCAAATACTCTATCGTGTAAACCTCGGACGGTCTGAAATCCTGAAATTTTTCGAAAATTCTCAATGTATCGAATCTTTATATTTTTTTCTTTCTACGTAAATTTCAATTATTTCGGTGATGGATCGACAAACGACAAAGAATTTGGTGCTTACCCGACTAACGAGCGACAAAGTTCGATATTCCTCTTGGAATCTCAACAAACTTATCGACTTGTAAACATCCGCAACGAGAATCAAACTTTTGATGCTCAACATTTGGTGGATGTAAATTTGGGTGTCTATGAACGCGACGCCCACGAGATCGTTGTCTTTTAGCTGCCATATGTAAATCTGAAATGACGAGAGTTTCGAATTGTTAATCATGAGAAAATTCGTACAAATGGATTCAAAAGCGACTAAATTTGTTGTTTAATTGGAAAAATTACTTTTTGTCCAACCGCAGACACGAGGAATCCGGAAACTTGCGTGATCGCGGTTATCGGGCCTTTTTGTTCTTTGGCGTAGATTTGCTTGAAACGATTTTTCGTCAAGGGCTGCCCGGGCTCAGGCACAACTTCGATTATGTCGAATATAAGTATCTATGAAGAAAAAAAGAAACAAAGTCAAAAAAAACGAATTTTCACACCGTGAGGGATTTTTTGATGGATGAAAAATTGTTCGTACCCTGCCACGACTCGTTATGTCTTCGCCATAATTGTAATTCGTGCCAAGGACAATGTAACCCTTCAACCCTGATCTGGTGCCTTCGTAAGCCAAAGCAACGTTTTTAAGGCAAGTCACGTGTTCCCATTGATCGAGCTCGATTTTGGTGTTTGGAATAGTTTCCCAAGAAACGGGTGAAAATAAAACGATGCTGAATAATTCTTGTGACGGATAAAGAAACCGATCGGGTCTTTCTTCTTCGGTGAATTCCTGAAATAATTTCACGTTTCGTAACGTTTATTGATTCGATTTCAATCGTCGATCATGTTTGCACACAGTAAAATCGCATCGCGTGGACTTTTGTCAAGAAATTGAGTCTTCTTACCTTGTCCTCGCCGTTGAAACGATAATAACTCTTGAGCGGCTCGGCTGTACTGGTTATGACGCAATAAGTTTTCGTCTCGACGTGGTACGTGACGAAATGCGGTGTACATCGAAGGGGAACTTTTCGGACTGGCCAAGGTGCGTCGTAGGACAAATGCGTCGGTAAAACACAAATTCTCAATTCCTCCTGTAAGCCAAGTGGATTAAAAACTTTAATCTAAGTGTGGGCAATCGTGAAATTCAAGGAAATTTAATAATTTAATGAAATATCTAAGGCGATGATTTTTTTTTTCGAAGATTTACTTACTTTTCTGTTGAAGTACAAAAATCCTTGCGGACAGTTGACATTATTGAAGGGTGCGAAGGACATGATACCGCCGTCAATGCCCATTGGATGAGTGCGGAGCTCGCCTCGTCCAGTCAGGAAAATCCAATGAGGATAATCTCCGCAAATAAATACGCCGTTGTATCCAGCGATGTTGCTGAAATATCGCATCATGCTGGTCCGAACATCCGACAAGTTTGGCATGTCCTCTTGCTTAGTTTTCGCTCTGGAAGCAAAACAAAATTTCGTTAAACTCTGTCGATTGTTTGAAAGTGAGTAGAAAAGTGAAGGAAGTAAAAATTTGTGTTAATAATTACTTCAACTGGCCAGGAATAATGGAATGATCGAGCTTCTTGAATCGCATTTTTAAATGCCCTTTCGGGTATTTGTAGGCTTGATAAATTTGCAGCTCGGAATCGAGGCGTATCAACAACATGGGTCGGTTGCCGTGATGTCCGAGAGCGACCATCAATATTTCTCGTACCTGTAAAAATCCAAGCGTAACATTTTATTTAATAAAAAACTTTTCCATAAACATTTGATCGACAAATGGATGTTTCAAAAAACTGAATTATTTAATCCCAGTCAGACTGTTGTAAATTGACTCTGTCAATTTACAAAATTATAACTTGTAAACATTGTTACATAGTAAATTGTCAATTTACAATGTAAGTGTAAATTGTAATTGTAAATGTAAATTTTAAATTGTAAATATAATTGTAAATGTCGCAATTTACAATTGCATTAGATGACAATCACATAGACTCTGTCAATTTACAATGTAATTGTAAATGTTGCAATTTACAATTACATTGTCAATTTACAATGTAATTGTAAATTGTAAATATAATTGTAAATAAACTCTGTCAATGTACACAACTTGACGAAAATTGACTCTGCCAATTTACAATGTCATTGTAAATTGTCAATGTAAATTGTAAATGGTAAATTGGAAATGTAATTGTAAATTGTGAATATAATTGCAAATTGTAAATATAATTGTATATTGAATATTGTATATTGTAAATTCACTCTGTCAATTACAATAGTACAAGTAAATTGTCAGTTTACAATAATAAATTGTTGTACTATTGTAAATTGACTGTGTCAATTTACAGTAGACAAAATCCTTAAAAAGATCGTTTCGTTTATGAGTCAAGGATGGAAAATTACCTGCATCTCACGATTCGGAATCTCATTGACCGAAGACGTGTGCAAAGACGTCGATTCCATACTGTCGTGAAGAACGGATTGCCCGTAACCAAAATTACGAATGAGATACGATAAACGAAGGTCCGGTAAGGAATAAATTTCCAAAGTACCGCTGTCGCGATACACGAGGAGCCAGTAAGTAGGTTTTACTTCTTGCAAATGTTTTTGCCACCTAGAATAAAGTTTTGTCGTGAGAAAAATCGATTTCATATGCAAATTTGCTTAAATCGTCGTAATTGTGAGGTTTTTTGGGTTCGTACCACGGTTGCTTTTTGGCGGCGACGTCTTGGGCCTTCGGAGGTTGGATAATTGGCATTTGGAAGGTTGGCGCATCACCGTACAACAAATCGTCCTCGTTGTCAACGTTTCCCACGACCGTTGGTTCTTCGAGATTTTTGTCTTCTTGGGGAACGACGACTTCGGCTTCGCCGGCCAGATTTTTCGTGAATATGCCGCTCACGTCTCGGTACGCACAGATTGCTTCTATTTGCGGTCGCTGGAAAAATCAATTTTCAGAGACCATTGTTCCTTTTAAATCCAAAAAAAACGAAGTTTGATGAGCGAGTGGGGGAGAAAAAAGGGGAAAACGTACGAATAAGAGTTCGGCTTGCTGGGCGTGGAGTCTCGGTGTCCCACGACCCTCTCGCAGAGTCAGTAACATTACTTGACCATCTTCCGACAACAGTGTGAGGTAAGGGTCGGCACAACTAGCGTGAATGATGGGACATCCAAGGTCCATGGGCATATGTTGAATTTGCTCAACGCCCTGCATCAATCGAACTCCCACCTGTGTTACTTGAACGATGTAACGATTTGCGCCGAGGTTTCCAGCGAAAATGGTCGTTCCTTGTGTACTGAAGCCGCTCTGTTCCACTTCGTTTATTTCTTGTCCGGTTTGCAGTACCTGGGGTGAGAAAAAACGATTTTTTCAATGGAAAAAAATGTTAACTTTCGAAATGGTCGGTGGATAAACTTCGTGGGCTAGAACGCCTCGAGGTTTAATGGGAGAAAAATGAAGTACCATAGTAGAATCTTCGTGACTAAGAATGAGGAAAGCGTGTTGTCCCTCGTGCTCTCCCTTGGCTTGGGTTTCGACATTGGGAGAGCCAACAACGGTCCACATGTCTTCGCAGCCAGGCAGCTCGAAAGTAGTCACAACTTGTGGTCGTATCGATCGTTGAAGGACGCACAAAGCTCCATTTTTTCCGTATCCCGAGGTCGTGACTAGTTCAACGTCCGGATCTGTCGAGTGGGAGAATTCCTCGGAAAGGAAAGCTGGCTCGCCCATGGAAATGTTGCCACAGGGTCCGATGTTTAATAAACTATCGCACACCTAGAATTATTATTAAAATCATTTAGTTAATTAACAAAGTTTGAAGTGAAATTGTGATTATTGGATGACTGCAACGGACCTCAAAAATGTATGAACTTATTCGCATGGAGGTTTGCGTCTCGTTGCCATAAACTTCCAGTTCTTCGGGATCCTTGATGTCCAAAACATCCGAAGCCATCCAATCACCGAGAGTGTCTTGCTTCATTCTTTTCGCGGGTAATTCATCGCCGCTATCGTTGTCGTCAAGCGTTATTTCTACGTCTTCACTCGGCTTGGCAATTTCTTCCTCGATCGGCTGAACCGCTTCAGGCTCTTTCTCCGTAAAACGAAGCAACAACGAGTTGCCGAGACGCGAACCCAAGAAAAGATAATTTTCTTCGTACATGCAAACCTGAAAAATATCAGTCGATTACAAAAAAGTACATGAACAGGTGGCAACTTTAAAAAATTCTCTTTTTACACAAATTGTCCACTTACGCATGACGTCAAAACACTCGCGGCAGCTTTATCGAAATGAAAACCTCGCACGGATCTCATGCTGTCAGCGTAGAGTGACAAAACGTACAGTTCACCAGTTTTCAGCGAAATTACCAAACGATCGGGCGATATAAAACACACTTGAGCTCCTTCCAGGCTCATTTTCACTCCTTCCTGGGCTCCTGCGAATTTTTCACATTCTTAGCTATTTCCATAGAGAAATAACAAAAACATTCAGGAGAAAATCTCAAAAAACAATGGATTTCGTGTCTTTTTCTTGATTTACTTGAAAAAAGTTGACGAATCGAGTTTTTATGAAATTTCCGTCGTGAACCTGATCGAAAATCGGTAAAACGGATTTTTTATACTTACTGAGAGGAAAGTTGGTGCTGGCGTCGGTCAGGGTGTTGAGGGAAACTCCATAAGGCGGAATACTTTGATTGAGATAGATCAAAGAATTGACCGCCATTATGAGAGTGCCGCCGAGAGGTTTTTTCACGGGAACCGCTTGGACACAGTCAAATGGTAAATTTGAGACGGACCAAATAATCGGATGAACCCTTTGTTGAATATTGAGTGAAATTGCGACCATAGCGCATGTGTCTTGTCTAACGGCGATGCGTCTGAAAGTCGGGAATCAAATAACAATGAAAATCCATGAATCTCTGAGCTGGAAACTTGGAAAGAAACACATGAAACGATTCTCACCCGGCAAATGTACGGACCGGCTCGTACAAAATGAGCAGAGTGGGTTCGTAATAACCATGAAGAAACTGCAAATCAATAATATTGTCCATTTTTTCTTCCAGAGTCTTGAGTACGATCATGTAAGACGATAATATTGGAGTTTTATGATGCGCACTCATTTTTGCCGGATCCATTAAATCCGCGTCGTCCAACGACGGGTCTTTGCGGAAAGGCAAAACGACCAATTTTCGTCCGTAAACTAACATCACGGCGCATCTGCCTTCCGGATCGACCCGGACGATCGGAATGTGGTGATGATGAGTCCATCCGTCCTGGAGCACAAAAAATTCCATTTCCGTTACAGACGCGTAAAAATCTGGTTTTTTTTTTTTCAATTTCTTCATCAAATATTGCTAAAATTTCTTTGCTCAGGATGGATCAATAGAATTCAGAAATTTACCCTCATTTCTTCCTCCTCGAAGTAATGCAAAGATACCGTGCGCAGATCGTGAGTTTCAAGGTCATATTCGACGACAGAAAGCTTTGCGTCTCTGAAACTGACGAGCAGCGAGTCTCTCTGGGATCCGACTAAATGGACCGCTTGAAGAGACATTACGTTACCCTGGAGCGTGTACTGGCCCAAACATTCCAGTTTCATTTTGGGCGATCGGCCATCTGTTGCTTGGGGATGGCAAAAAAAAGAAATTTTGGGGTCAAATTATCGTCCTTGGAATTTTCCCATCGTTTACCAGGGCACAGCGACCCTGGTCTATTTCTAAAGAGATGCCGATACGATGGAGATTTTTTTTTTTTTTTGTCGATTATTGACGAAATGCGACAAAATACGTACCGGAAGATTTTTCCCGTTTGCTGCTGTCGGTATCCGGAATCAATCGAAATACGCGAATAATATTGGCGCCTGCGACAACCAAACATTTTTCCGTTCGATCGAAAAAATAACAAGTTATCGCGTGTTCGACACCAGTCGCGGGATGCGTACTTTTACAGATAGAGTACATGTTTGAAAGATTTATTAATATTTCTTATAGTGACAAGTTTAACGACGAGCGTTGATTATAAAACGAACAATGTAAATTTAGGTTACACTGTGTAACCTCAAAAACTAACGCGGCTTTTCGCGAATTATGCTTGAATTTATTAAATTGTTGGACACCAGAGTCAATCATCAAGTCGAATCGAAACACACCGAAACGACAATTTCAACACTGTATTTATTATTAAACATAATCAACGATCACGGACAACCAGCTCCGGCACCGGTAATCCGCGTTTTTTGTTGTAACTTGTCAACTTGGCGAAAGTTTGAAAATTAAGGCGCGTATTCAACTGGAGCCGCGGCACGAACTTGTCCAAACGTGCGATGCAAACGCCCCTTGAGACTCAAGGTCAAGTATTACAAGTATTGGGATCGACGCTGATACGGCGTCGTCTCTTGAGGCCAATATCGGAGATCGCGATGTACTCGTGGCACTCGTGGCGTCTGCTTGGTCCGCCCGTCGCCTAGCGACATCTGGTGTTGAATTTTTAATAATTACGAGGCTGCCCACCAGACGTCGCATGGCAATTGTCAGCTCCCGATGCTTTCTCGCTTCTGGTGCGAATTTCTCCCCGCCACCAAAGATCATATGCGTTTGACGTTTCTCCCACCAGTGACTAGACTGACTAGAGCGCATTGTTTGGAATGGTCTGCGAGATAACAAAGAGAAGTGTGACGAATGCGCGTGTATCAGTTAAGGAACATCAGGGATAAGAATCAACGATTGTTTTTCCGTTCACTACGGCAGTAAAAATACTCGTCCAGAGTCTTTAGACTTAGAGCAAAGATTCTTTCGTTCATTAATTGTCTAACAAAGTATTGGGACTGAACAAAAACTGTCAATTATCGCGCGCAAATCGAAATGTGTTTTGATACTAAATTTGGTGCATGCAAAGAATTTCTCTTCGTGTCTAATCGCTGCTGAATTAAAAAGAGAAGAATAAACTATTCTTGTGCAAAATGTGGAAACCCTTTGAGGCTGGAAGTTCGCCGGTCGATTGGTGCGAGGGAAATTACAGCATTTCACCGAGCATCGCGGAATTCTCAAATACGGTAATTAATTACGACGTTCCCTGCTCTATTATTTTTCACTGTTCACCCACAGATTTGAACGTCCCGTTTCGATCCCAATTTCCGTGCAAATTCACGCAATTTTTTTCTCTCAAGCATTGAATATTCAAAACGAACCATCAAATCGTTTTATAACTAAATTATATTCGTCAATTCGCGATCGATTATACGCACGTGATCGATACGAAAAATCGTTTTTATAAAATCTAACAATGTGCAATGAACTCAAAATCCGTACGAATTCCAAACGTTGTCGGAAAAATTCGAAAAAAAATTTCTGCTTCTATTTCCTGAAGAATTAACGATTTTTCTTTGTTCTTCCATGTCCAAATTATTCGCACGAATGGACCGGACGCAGATTATTACTCAGATTTCATCTTTTTGTCTAAAAATTGTTTCCCAACCGCCTGCTTCTATCGCAATTGCCAATAACGTTTTTTTTTCCTGGTTTTTTCTTTCTGTGTGCTTCAGCTGAGCAATGTGATATTTCTGCTGCTTCCGCCGGTGCTTATGCACCTCTTTCGAGATTACGGAAGATTCGTAAATCCGGGAATCCACGTCATTTGGTTTCTGCTAATGATAGTCGGTCTCAGCAGCGCTTATTTCCACGCGACTCTCTCGCTAATCGGTAAGATTTTAATTGAGAAATTTCTTCATTTTTTGTCAATTTGGATATTGAAATAACAAGTCCATTGTTTTATTATATCGTAGGTCAGCTGCTCGACGAATTGGCTATTCTTTGGGTCTATACCGCCGGCTTCTGTATGTTCTTCCCACGAAGATACTTTCCAGCAGTTTTCAGAAACAATAGAAAAAGATTTTCTCTCTTTGTGCTATTGCCGACGCTTGTGGCAACCGGATTGGCCCTCGTCCATCCAGCCATCAATGCTTTTGCCCTGATGATTCTGGGCATTCCAGCATTCGCGTTCATGGGCCTTGAATTGAAGAGGTAAAATCGAATTAAGATTTTTTTAATCAACTTTGAAAGAATATTCGAATTTCCTTCTCATTTCTCATTCAAATACTTCGATCATTATTTTCTTATCATTTTCCTTCTTGTCATGATCCTGTAATTGATAAAATCGTCCTTGGAATTAGAGATTTCCAAGGATCATCACGATTAAGCTGCATCGCCCAGTAAATCGAGTATAATCGAAGACTTTGCAATAGATAACTGAAAAACTGTGTAAACGTCACGTCGTCATCGATAATTCTTAACGTTTTATCGGAAGATTTAAAAAAAAAATAATCATCAGGTTTCGTTCCGTTTCCCACTGAGTTCTCAGCCAAACGAACGTTTTGCTTGTGTCACTTTTCCTTTTTTTTTTCTTCGACGATCCAACGGTCGTTGTTGAGCTCTCGAGGAATCAAACTCCTAAAAGCGTGGATGATTCCATGAAATTTCGTGGCCACAATACGAATCGATCGTCTATCAATTTGATTTTTTAAGGCTTCTGACACAATCATTGTGGACATTGGATAATACTCATTTGTCTAGAACATGGCAGCTTTGTCACGCTGCACGCCCTTGATCATTCGTGTGTGGCTTGTTTTTCGTTATACACACAGAGCAGGCAGTAATTCCGGTGTGTTTATCAAGTGTCACGATGTTTTCTATCCTTCCATTGTTTTAATTTGCTAATGAAATTCCGACGACGATGATATGATAAATGTTTGACTCATTTCAATCGTTTGTATTCACAAGACGTTTTGCTTCGCGATAATGTGTATGCGTCATTGTATAACGTTGAGCTAAGAATAGGCGAGTGCGAGTTGTGCCAGTGTGTCGTTAGAAAAACCGAATTTTGGAAGGGTCGAAAAATGAATATCACAAAATCGATAATTCATGAAGTAGAACAAAAAAATTGAATTCTCGTTTACTTTTCTCCAGTTTTTTTGTGTTTCATTCTTTTTCAGGACAAAATCGCAGCGAGTATTTCGTCTGGGATTGCGTTGCGGTGCAGTCTGGGTTTTGGCAGTGGCTTGTTGGCTGAACGATCGTATGTTTTGCGACACTTGGTTAAATCTTAATTTCCCTTATTTACACGCGCTCTGGCATTTGTTCATATTCATCGCGAGTTACACGGCGGCGGTGCTGTTCGCTTATTTTTCGGTTAATGACGAGAAGCCTCATCAATCCCCGGTGCTGAAATATTGGCCGAGAAACGATTTCGAGCTGGGCATTCCATACGTCACGATTAAATGTTGCGTCAAATTCGATCCGAACAGCAATATTTAGTCAAACGCTTTGATTACTTTTTTATATTATTTTGTATTACACACACCGAAGAAATATTAACAAAGACTCGTAACTCGTAACATTGTGAATATCGATCTCAGTGATTTCGAAAAGTATTCAAAGAAAATATAATCGACAGAGCTTTGCACTAGTTCGGCACGACGAAAATGAATTTTTACTCAATTTGCATACGCGTGACTGAATTTCTTTCAGACATTCGTAGATTCCAATTGAGAGAACAAATTTTCACGACTGTGCTGACGTTCCAAGAATCATTTATTCGTAGGCGACATAGCCAAAATCTGTGATATTCAAGTCCATATAATTTTTAATGTCCCGATGACGCAAACTTACGAAATGGAACGCGTATGGAGAAAAAAAACGTATTTCAGGCAAATAATTAGCAACGACGTAGAATTAAATGCAGAGTACGTTGGAAATCTTTAACGTAAAATATACGCTGAATTTTTCACGCATTTAATACCATCACATTCGCTGGAATTGTAATACGATTTTTAGGCCTTCAATAAACACGATTTTTCACGTTTGTGCAAACACCGAAATTTTTCAATTCTCAATTCTCAATTCAATTTGTTGGTTGGCGAGTAAACGACTAACTGGAGGAAAATCCATTATCGATAACTCCTTGAATCATTTCAAAGGGCACAGGAAATTGTTTTCTTTTCTGTACACAACTTTACAAAATAGTGTAAAGATAACGAGTAGTAAAACTTGAAAATTCGTTCCGGATTTCTTGTCGTTTCGACCAAACCAAAAAATTTGAATTTTCTTTGGAAACGCATGAATTTTTTTCCCACCAATCAAATGATTCACGAGTCCCTTTGAATGGAGATTCAAGTGTATCGTGTTATGTTTACGAATGTTCACGAATTTTCTGTCAATTTTGACTGAACCAACAAATTTGAATTTCCTTTGGAACCGCATGAATTTTTTTCACCAATCAAATGATTCCGGAGTTCGTTTGAACAAAAGGTCAGAAGTTTTTGTCAAATTTTCTGCAGCTTATTTATTTCTATAATTTTATTTCAGTGTTTATTTTTTTTTACACCGTTAAAATGGCACGAGTGCAAAAATCTTGAAAAATTCGAGTTTTTCCTCCACTCTTGGGAACTGGTTGGTTCCGAAGAATCTCCGTGGACCCTACGGACTGAACGATTGCCTCAATAATGAGAATGCTCGTGAGACGATTCCCCTGATGAGGATTCTACGACTGTGCTGCGAGTTAGCTCGTATGAAAAATGCAGTTATAAACCGATTGCATGACTTCAAGTCCCATGTCGAGCCAATAATTCCAGACGACATCCAACTTTTGTTGAATGGCCGTGTTGTCTACCATGTTCAAGTATTCTCCAAGACCTGTGTCAGTTTCCTTGTAGTAAGCATCTACGATGTCTTTTGCAGCTTTACTGATCTGAAAAAAAAAACGAAACACATGCACAATCTTCATTTTTTATGGTGCAGTCGTGGGCGTAATTTCCGTTGCTTCATCACGATAAATTCGTTGGGAATAAATATGAAGAAAAAATCGAGAAAATATAAATCTTGGAAAATTGCATCGTGAGGCTTATCCAGGCTGTCCAAGTTTTGATTGACTCGAAAAAAAGTATTTTGCCCAAGATGAAAACGATTTTCTCGATGTCTCTGCACTGAAAAGAAAATTTTGTTGAAAAAGATCGATATTTTGTTGGATAAGTTAAACTAAACGTTTTTTCGAAAAATCACGAAAATTTTGTCATTCCAGCAAAAAACATTCTGGAAAATCTTTTCGGAAAGTAAATTTTTGTCATTCCAATCGTGAATTTTGCTGACAGTTCCGTTACAAATGAAAAATATTGCCGAAATAACGAAAATTTTGAAATTATCCCAAAATATTTAGTTCGCCGTATTCAACAAAATATTGACGTTTTTTGACAAAATTGAATTTTCAGTGTGCAAACGGGAGGTTTGATAGAAATATTTCCGGTTGCCTGAAAGCCCTAGAGAAAAGCTCCAACAGACTTTTTCGTTTGTAACTTACATCGTTACATTCCAACTCGTTGCACATCTGAGCCTGATCTCTGAGGCTGATGATTTTACTTATTTCCCCATTGGCCATATGTAACAATTGTCCAATCTTCAAAGTCGTTTTGTTGTAGACTTCGTAGGATACTTGGTTGACGAACCCGTTCATATGGGTCTGTAATGCCTTGTTATAAACAGTCAAATGACCGTGGCATGGCGATGGATCGAAAGAGCCTCTGCTCGACACTCTAACGTAGTGATCGATGAAGGATTCCATCTGGATCGTGGGATTGGACACACAGACGATCGTGAATATCATTCCAAGAATTATTACGGACGATCAATTTCCTCCATAATTCTTACCGTCAGTAAATGCTCCGATACTTTTCGTGTAAATGGTAAGATGACTGAGACTTTTTCGTCACCGCTTTGCGGGCCTAATTGCAAAACTCGTCTGTACATTTCCGCGGAGCGTTCCTTAATCTTTTCGATCGACTGGTTGATATGGCGATTGACTGTTTGTCTGTTTATTACAGCGAGCTCGGGCGGATAGACAATATCCTTGACACCACTGTCCGCAGCTCCCGCGAGTTTGCCCTTTCGTTCATTTTTATAAAGCATCAGAATTATTTGACAAGTTATCGTGTGCACAGGCTTGAGGTATTGCAATGACAAAATTCCTTTATTTAGGATTCTTTCGAAATTTGGTATCAACGTTCTTGGCACCAAAACTATCAGTTTTCTCCTGGGAAGAAAAATTCAATAATTTTCCGCATCTGAACGCGTGTAAATTGAAGTGACTCCGTTAAAAAGTTACAAAAAAAATGGATTCAGGATTTTTTTTCTACAGATCGCGAAAAATTCTTAACGTCAGAAAGTTTTTCTTCATATAGAAGAAAATTGTTGGTTTTCGTGGCAAGGATGTTCATACAAAATGATTAAAGCAGCTCTGAGCAGTCTCGACGTCGAAAATATGAAAAAAAAATGAGATAATCGGGAGTGCAAAAGCGATGGATGAGTTTTTGAAATTGAAAATTTTCCACACGGTTTTACCGCGATCGTCCTGCATCCGCTGACGGAGCCTTTTTGTGATTACTCGAGCAACGTGGAAAAATTTAATTTTCGAAAGCTCCGGTTGAGGTTCAGTGACTTTTCATCGTCTTAGATCGCGACGATGGGATTGAATGATTAAAAAATGTTGAGGATAATTACCGAGGCGATGACAAACGCAGCGTAAAGAATGATTGCGAGCTTCGACATTTTGATGATGTTTCTTCTTCTTGTTGCTGAGTAGAGAGTAATCGGAGTCTACACAATTTCGACTTTTATAGCGAATTTGCGATACGAAATTGAAATTGGCAGAGTGGATGGTGATGAGGACGTCGCTCTTATCAAAACTGTAAGAAAATTTGTAATTGTAATGCGTCAAAGGTGGGATCTTGCTTTCACATGTAAATTAATTGGCCGATTAATTTACATTTTGTTCTAATTGGAATAGAAATCAGATAAGAACGAAGAAAGAAACGGTCACCTTCTCCTTCGAGTCCATGTGTGGCGACAACGTGTCGCCAACGATCTTGGAACTTGTTCCAAATTAAGAAACATCTGCGAAAAATGTTGGAATGTCAATTTTTTTCAAGTGACCGCACGGCCGGGGATGCTGTGGAAATATTTTCGCACCGCGACCTTGACACTGACGTTGCTGACGTTCCTGACGTTGGTAAGTATTACAAAGCAACTTCGAGGGAGCTGAGCAACTGATTCCATGTTTATTGCCAAGTATTTGAATAATTGATCCCACAAAATCAATGATCGACGACAAAATCATTGGAAAAATTGAATAAATTTTTGTTTACCCTCATTATTGGATTCTGTCACTTTCCAGCACGAAATTGAAGTTTTTTCGTTGGTGGGACTCGTGTGAATCGATCTTAATTCATCTTATTCATCCGCTACCATCGGATTCTCTTCTGAACTCCTCGTTCGCCACGTTTATCGTAAATGGAGTACGTTTTTCTTTTTTTTTGTCTTTAATATCCAAATCGTCAATTTTGTTTTCCATTCGTCAGTTTTTCATTCGTCAAAATTACGATTTTTCATGAACGAAATCAACCGATTCATTCGATCTGGTTGCTCAATCCTGAAACCCAGTTTTTTAGCATCGCTTCTTGATTTTTTTTTTTTTTTTCATTGCTTTTACGTACATTTTGGGAAAGCATTAGAAAAGCATGTGTCCGCGTGATGTTGAAACGCCTACAAATCCAATTGCAGCTCGATCCCCTTTTTAAGGATTTTTTTCGTAACGCAAATTGGATGAAAACGTCGTGTGTTACGAGATGAATGCGTTTTCGGTTCATGCGGTGAGACGCAAGAATTCGATCTCGCAGGACTATGAGATAAATCGTTGGGAACGAGGGAATGGGATTGAATATTCTGTCAAAACGTCGTTAATCTAGTGTATGCGATATTTATTACATTTTCTGATTATTTACATGAATAATCGATCGATGCAGACAGTAAGAAAGAAATTTTCATGTTTTTCAGGCTTGCGTGCCATTTCCGCCGGTCATTTTTGTTCAAATCATCAGTCAGAAAGGATCAGTTTTGAAAAATCCAATAACCGGAATAAAAAATGCCGGGATGATTTTTATGGGGAAAAATTAGTCGCTAATGATTCCGCGCGCAGTCGTAGACCAATCGGAGGACCTCTCGTCCCATGTCGGTGAAATAGTCCCAGTTGTATAGAAATTTGTCGACGACAGCCGATCCGTCGGCCATAGTGCTGTAGAACTTGAGAGCGTCAACTGAGTGTGCGAGAAAACTGTCCCAGATATGTCGTGCAGCGTTACTGATCTGTAAGAAGGAAATTTGAATTTTCATCTCGCGGTAATCGGCGTTAAAACTTTGTCAAAGAGTCGCTGAAACTGAAATCTCGTCGATTCTTTGCTAAACTTACATCGTTGCATTCAAATCCGTTGCACGTGGCTGCGGCGACTTTGAGTTCGTTCAGTTTTTCTTTTCTGCCATTCGCAGAATTTAATAATTCTCCAATCCACATGGTCGCGTCGTTATAAACTTGGTGGGGTAGCTCGGTCTTTAGTGCCATAACACGTTCGTTTATTTTCCTGAGGTAATCGTCGAGATACATTTTACATTCTGTTGCATTGAAAGTCCCTTTTTTCTTCCCCCCCATGATGTAATGCTGGGCCGAGGACTTGAGCTGCATGAGTTAATTAAGAAAAACGTAATTACACGTGCTACTCGCGGTTTATCATTTTTTTACGTTTTTTTCTCACCGCTTGAAGATGTGACGATACTTTGTTCAGCAGCAACGTGGTAACCTTTCGTCTTTCTTTTCCGTCCTGTGGACCGAAGCTCAGAACTTGTTGGTACACTTCCGCGGAACGTTCGTTTATCTTTCCTATTGCCCAGTCGATATGGCGATTAGCTACGGCTCTATTAACCATCGCAAGTTGTTCCGTGTACTCTGAGACTCCCTGCCCCGCAGCATCCAGTTTCGCATGCTATTCAAATTTTTATAATTACTGCATATAATCAGTTGGAGTAACTCGTGAAAAATGTGCAGCTTTTCCCGAAAATTACGAAAATCACGCGTGAATCGTGCAAAAATGAATTTCGTCCTCATTTTGATACTTTGATCGAGGCAATTTCCGCAACTGGAAACTTAGAAAAATGGCTTGACGGTTGGTGCATCGAATGCACTCAACGAAACATTTGAAATTGCATTTTTTTAAATTTTTACCAGAAATTAAGTTAAAAAAAAAAGATTTTTATGAAATTGTACAATTTAGAATGAGGATAAGGGGAGAAATAATGATCAAGTTTAATTACCGAGGCGAGGAAAACGGCAGCCCAAAGAACGATTCCGAACTTCGACATTTTGATGCTCTTACTGTTATCGCAGATAATTAAAGAGTAATTGGACCCTCTACTCGTCCAACTTTTATAGTCATTTTTTCAATTCGACACAATTAAAAATTATGACGCTGAGAGAGTCGTTCACCATGGCGATATATGTATAAGCAGCGGGCTAATTGTCATGGAGGACGTTCCGCTTTCTCATGCAAATCATTTTCAACATTTGATTTCAATATTTTTGCCATTAGAATGGAAATGAGATGAAAATGAAATCGAGTGACGCGAATTTCTACTGGCTATTCGAAAACAAGTGTTCACCATATTTCCTCAATCGTAAAACTGCTTGCATGATTCAGATCAAGCAGTTTTTTCCGTATCAAAATATCGAATTCAGTTCGCAAAATTTCGCGTGGAGATGTTTCGAGCCCCAGGGAAGGACACGGGATAATTTTTATCACGAAAATCATCCCTCGAGGGTGTGAAAAGGGCGTGGAAGTTTGTATGCACTAATTCTACGCGGACGAAGTTGCGAGCAGGATCCATTTTTTCATAAACGTAAGATTTATTTTGTGTATCGACGAATCTTTGTCAAACTTTCGCGGTTTTTTCGATTCGGAGCTTTCCAGGCGAAAATTTTATCGGATACGAATGGCCAGCGACGGTGGTCCGAAAGGACGAGTGCCGAAGAAACTGCCATGTCGTGAAAACGCGTGATGTTTGCAGTTCCACCGCCAAATTACCAAAATTTCGATATTATTTTGATTCAGGGATTTCTTTCTGTGAATAATCTAAAATGCGATGAAGAGGGAAGGGCCAGGCATTTCAGGACAGTAAATACTGCCGGAAAACTGAAGTTTTCTCCGCATATCGCTCGTTTTTATGGTTGGCTGATAATTTTTGAAGAATTAAGCGGTTCTACCGCCGCGATCGTCCTGCACAAGCGTCGGATCAACGCTCTTCGTGCTGATGAAGAAAAGAATTTTCTATTGAGGGATTCGGCAGGAAGATTTTCCCATTAAATGTCTGACCCGAACGAGTCCCGATCCTGATTTTATTCCCCGCGAATTATCAATAAGTTTGTGCTTTGAGATAAAAAAAAATTGAGGGACCGCCGACCCAATCTGGTTCCGCGGACAGTAAGACGAAAAGACGAATCGCTCGCTATTCCTGTCACTCATTGCTCGCGTATTTGGAGACAAGAAATTCTCGAATTGATTTTACTTTGAGGTTTCATAGTCGTTAAAATCGTTGCATTTGTTTTCTATAAAAATTGAACATTCCAAAAAACGAGAATTACAAAATAAAGTTGTTGCCTGGGTCGACGGACCGTCCGCGATCGTTTCCGAAGCATAAATTTCCAAAATTCATAAAAACAAGATTTTTATTGATAAAAATATGTTTATTAACGTTATGGCGGCGAACGATGACATTTCAAAATATTAGGAGGATCGAAGTGTACAGGCCAAAGTCGCCTGGATGACGTCCTGTCCCATATCAAAGTTATACTCCCGATGGCTACGAAGAATTTCCATAGCAGCCTGACCGTTGGTCATGTTGCGATAAGATTCCAATCCTTCATTGGCGTCTCTGCAGAAATTCGTGTACACATCGTTCGCGGTTTTACTGATCTATAAAAAAAAACAATAAAACAAAAAAAAATGAAGAAACGATCCTGGAACTTTTGCAAAAGCGAAACATGCGGAATGCAGCAGCAGAGCTTGGCGCATTCTTAGCATTATGGTAAAAAGTTTATTGGTTAAATTATCATTTAACTACACTGAAAATTCAATTTTGTCAAAAAACGTCGATATTTTGTTGAATACGGCGAACTAAATATTTTGGGACGATTTCAAAATTTTCGTTATTTCGACAATATTTTTCATTGTAACGGAACTGTCAGCAAAATTTACGATTGGAATGACAAAAATTTACGTTTCGAAAAGATTTTCCAGAATGTTTTTTGCTGAAATGACAAAATTTTCGTGATTTTTCGAAAAAACGTTTAGTTGGACGTATCCAACAAAATTTCCATCTTTTTTAACAAAATTTTCTTTTCAGTGTAGTTAATTGATTAATCAATTGATTTTATATCATTAATTGAATGATGGAGGAGGTCGCAGGAAAATGTGGACCACTTTTGAGCTGCAGCCCTGATTAAATCCAGTTGAAATTAATTTCGACAAGAAAAAAGAATTTCCAAGCCACTCGGCCCATGACTCTCGCGGACTTTCTGTTTGCTTTTGAAAATTTTTGAAAAAAAGTTAACTGCGAGATATTTTTGCACTCACCTCGTTGCACTCGGATTGGCCACACTCATTTGCCTGGAGTTTCAGATCGTTCAGTTGACTTTTCTTGAGATTGGCTGAACGTAACATTGCTCCAATCCACATGGTCGCATTATGGTATGTATCGTGGAATACGCTCTTCAAGAGCCTCATCGATTGGCTGTTAAATACCGAAGCGTAATTGTCAAAACAAGTGTGACAATTGTATGCATTTGCGGGGCGTAGTTTCTTCGCCGCGATGTAGTGATCGATCATTTTTTTCAGCTGCTCCGAAACAGACAAAAATGCAATGACGATCGGAAATTTGAATCGAGATTCGCGGGAATCGATCGAGTGTGATTATTACAACGAAACATTGACACGTTTTAGTCTCACCGTATCAAAATGTTGTGTCACTTGCGAAAAATGCAACGTAGTCGAGTGGGATTTATCGGTACCGTCCTGCGGACCCAAATCCATAACTTTTCGATATATTTCTTCCGAGCATTCGTCAATTTTCTCTATTGCCTGTTCTACATGGCGATTAGTTACTTTCCTACTCAACGCAGTGAGGTCAGGGAAATAGCCCTCCGATTCGGTCCAAGAAACAACCAGATTCATTCGCTACACAAATTTTCAAGA
This sequence comes from Diadegma fenestrale, assembly GCA_037043255.1. Lineage (NCBI taxonomy): Eukaryota > Metazoa > Arthropoda > Insecta > Hymenoptera > Ichneumonidae > Diadegma > Diadegma fenestrale. The sequence continues at coordinate 4,421,921 of CM073312.1, forward strand.
ATCTTCATTATAATCGACTGCAGTATCTTCAAAAAAAAAAAAGAAAAATTTCTTTTTCATCCTTAAAAAACAAAATCTCTGTAAAAACACGAGTTTCCTCAATGCAGCAATTAATTGCATGGAATTTAGAGTTTCTGGCAACTTCGTGATTGTCACGCTTTGGATTTCCTCAAAATGTCACGCACTGAAAATTCAATTTTGTCAAAAAACGTCGAAATTTTGTTGAATACAGCGAACTAAATATTTTGGGATATTTTCAAAATTTTCGTTATTTCGACAATATTTTTCCTTTGTAACGGAACTGTCAGCAAAATTTACGATTGGAATGACAAAAATTTACTTTCCGAAAAGATTTTCCAGAATGTTTTTTGCTGAAATGACAAAATTTTCGTCATTTTTCGAAAAAAACGTTTAGTTGAACGTATCCAACAAAATATCGATCTTTTTCAACAAAATTTTCTTTTCAGTGCAAGAGCAACTGTGTAGAATCGAATTTTGCATTGCAACAACATTTTTCAATGCATTCCAACGGTACGAACGTTTTTTTCAAGTAATTATGGAAACAAAAAAAAACTCGTCAGTTTGGAGTAAAAAAAAGCATGTCGAGAAAAATTGGAGTAAAATGCGAGTGTTTGCAGTATTTTTTTATTTTTATATTTTTTCGAAAGATTGACAAAGCTCGAGGATAATTACCGAGGCGAAGAAAACCGTAGCACAAAGAATGATGGCGAGTTTCGACATTTTGAAACTGATTCTGTTGGAACTTACGACGACTCTCAATTTTATAGTGAATCTTGGAAACGAGAGAATTTTAATTGACAAAAAAAAGTGTCATTACGATAAGTAAAAAGAAATCCTAATGGGAATACAAAACGTTTCAGTCACGCTGTAAATCGAGGGCTTTGTCATGCAAATATCTTGGACACTTGGTTGAATAAATTTTGACAAACAGTAGAAAATGAATCATAGAAAAATAGGAGTAAAGGGTCGTAACTTTATATTTATGTAAAAACCACATATGGTTAACATCTGTTACCGATTACGAGAAAAAACGATCGAGACAATTATGTCTAATTGGGATCTCGGTCGTTCTTTAATCGATTCGCGACGATCGTTAGCGATTTTGATTACCGTTCGAATCGGCCTAATCTAGACTATTATTAGATGCGAAGTTTCTCGAAATGGAAACATTTCATGAAAATGGAATTTGAATGCTTTTGGAAAAAGGAAATCTCGTTGCTTCCAGTCCCGTTCCCTTGGCTAAATCCTGTACGAAAATATCACCAGGAGATCGAGCACTATTGAATATTCGAAATTCGAACGCGATAGCTGGCGAGAATCAATCATCGCGTGGCCACCTTGCGGATGTTGTGAAAAGCTCTTGAATATTTTCAATCTTTTTATTTTCTCCTACCGTTTTTACGAATGAAAAATAAAACGTGTGTACAAAATTACCTGAAACAAAAGTGACAGCCCGATTTTTCTTTCTTGACATCGAAATTAAAAAAATTTACTCCGCTGTGTGTGAAAAAAAAAAGCAGAATTTATATTTTTTATTATCTTGAACTGTCCACGTTACACGTCACCATTAGTCGCTGAATAAATCATGAAAATTGAATTGAATTAAGATAAACGTGACAGTGTTGTAAATATTTAAAAGGATATGAAATCGCGGGTACGAAAGTGATAAACAATAACACATGACGGAACGCCATTGGTCGAATTATCGTTTGGATGAAAAAAAGTTAAAAATTAATTCAAGTTTAGAGTTTTTGAGAAGCGTGTCGGAAATTTCGCAACATTTTTCTGTTTCGCGTAATTTTGAGTCTGGCGAGTGGACGCAAGCGGACAGCAGCAGAGAACGGAGTGGCAGGCTGGCGCGGAGGGAGAGCAGCAAGCAGCAACAACAAGCAGAGAGCGTTTGAGCCTGCAGTCTAGCCAACACATAAGAAACGCCCGTAGTAATGGCTGCGTTTTCATACAGTCGTGCTTGACACAGAGAAGAGTTGGTCGGTCGACAATAAACGACAAATCTTCGAGTGTCTTTTTCTGACGTCAAGAAATTTTCATATTTCGTAACGAAACAAAACGACGAAATATTCTCCTGGTGAGCGACAGGAAGGGAGACGGAGCAGGGAGACTGAATTAGCTTGCTTTTGAGAGTTTCCGACCGAGCCCGAGAAGGAGTAAAGTGGTCGACGGAGAGGAAAAAAAAATCAAAAATGCCGCGAGGTGAGTAACGCGCGACGTAAATTTTTTTTTCCTCGCCCGTCAAATTCACGGTTCCGATGCGAATCTTTCGAGTCTTTCGTGCTATTTTAATTAGCGCGGACCACGTTTTATTCCCCTCGCGAAAAAAGTACGCGATTCCCGTACGTCGTTAAATTTCGCATTGACGTTCCCCGCGTGTATCGCGGTTTTTAACAGTTTTTTTTTTTTCATCAATTAAATAGGAAAATTCGTAAATCACAAGGGACGCAATCGTCATTTCACCAGCCCCGAAGAATTGGAGGAACAAAGACGACAGGACGAGGAAAAACGCAAGTGGAGAGTGAGTTTTTAATTTTTGTTACGTTTTTTTTTAGGTTATAAAAAATACTCCGAATCGTCTGACGCGAAATAACCCGCCGCGCTCACATTGGATAACAAATGTAAAATGTGTCAAGGTCAAGTTGTCCTCTGTTTGATCAATTTTCTCCAATGTTTGATTTTTTTTTCCAAATTACCGTGTTTGCTAGTCTGCGAATCGTTTCCGCTCCGTCCTCTGAACCCCGTTAATTTTTATCGAAAAACTGAAATTGCAAAATTGATGAAAATTTTGAAAATCAATGAAAAATTAAAAATGGAGCAAAGTTGTTTGAGAAATGTTTCTCCGACGAGGAAACTGACCTCACGATTGAACGGATTTTCAGCAATCGAAAGGCGGCGACTCGTCCAGCGAGGATGAGGAAGAACCCAAAAGCTCCGGCAAGAAAGCGGAAAAGGGTGGAGACTCTGAATCTGGGAGCGACAGCGAATCTGATTCGGAATCAGAAACCGAGGTAATGCTTCGATCTTGCAAAGTTTTTGTCTGCCGCACAAAACGACAATGGCATCGTCAGCTTTTTCTGCTGTTGCCTTTAATGACCTTTTTACTGGCTCAGGATTTTATGTGGGAAATGTTGTTGCAGGGAAAGGCCAAAGGAGTTGAAAATTTGATCGAGGTTGTGAATCCCAACAGGGTACAGAAAAAAGTTAAAAAATTGTCTCAAATCAATGAGATCTTAGCCAAATCTTCCAAGCCCGAACTGTCGCGGAGAGAAAGGTAAAATAATGAGTTTGCACGCAACAGCAAAACATTTAAACTCAAAAAACCCTGGAAAGTTGGAAACGACTTGAAATTTTTCAGTAGAAACTTTTATTTTTACGCAGATTTCATTATAAAATGTTCGTCGATTGAGATTTTTGAAAATCTCAATTCTCAGTCATTTCCTGTGTGAAAAATAACATTTTGAAAGTTCAGGATTGAAAGTAAACTTCGAACTTCAATATTTTTATTTCGAAATGTTGGAAAAAACGATGAAAAATCATTTTTTATGAGCATAAATAGAGAATTAATATTTATTACCGTTGGTGAACAGGGAACAGCTGGAAAGGCAACAGGCGCACGCGAATTATCAAAAATTGCACGCAGCGGGTAAAACGGATGAGGCACGCGCGGATCTGGCTCGATTAGCAATAATAAAGCAGCAGCGAGAGGAAGCAGCGAAAAAACGAGAAGACGATAAAAAACAGAAAGATTTAGCAGCGCAAAAGAAGACGGAACAGACTCAAAAAGCTTTGGGGAAACGGACTTGAATGAATTAATTTTCTTTGCTGTGTTGATTTATTCAAAAAAGAAAAAATGATGCAAATATTAATAACTTGTATACCGAGGATGTTATTATACTAATACCCAAATGGTTCTATCTCTACTTTCTTATCAATAAAACGTTTCCATCTAAACCAACATCACATTTTCCATCGCGACAAAACGCGGCTCGATCGTTTATGAGTGTCGTGAAAAGAATCGAAGGAATATGAAACGGATTTCTTGGTCGCATCGCTCGAAAATCTTTTATTTCTCGGGTTACTCAATTTCTCAGAAATTCTCAAGTCATGTAAATGCACGAGGATCGGTTTTGGAACGAAAATTGTCATGAGTTTTGTCGTCCCAAGATCGAGGTGACGTCATTCGAATTATTCTGACGTTCCGAATGTTCAGAAAATTCAAATAATCGTTCGGAGTAACGCGATTGATTTGTTTATCATTGAAATCGTTTGTGTGACATTTAAATCTGCATTTTTAAAAGTTTCATTTAAGGGGATCTAGCAGACGCGTGAGTGCGAGAGAGACAAAAAAAAAAGTAGATACACGTTTTTCTCAGAAATCCTTCGTATTTCGAGAAAAATAAAAGTTACACCTTCTTCTCTGGTGAAATGGGAACAACGTGTAACTAATAGTTTTCTTTAAATATTGAGTCTCGCCAAGAAAAACGTGTAGGGGGATTTTTACCGACCGAGCAAGTGATAGACCCTCTTAAAGAGCCTGATGTCAGCGCTCTTGGCGGTCGATCAGGTAATTAAAACGCGATTCCTTGGCGGAGCGCACCGAATCCTCGCTCATTTTTTGGGTGGACTCGATGGTTGTGTATCTCGTGCGATCACTGTTTTCGTGCCGGTGGCAAAACAAAATGTAACCGAAGTCGAAATCACCCTCGGAATTCGACTTGTTTGGCAGCGGTCCCGGTCAAAAGGTACAAAGGGAAAGCGACAATTTTACTGTGCGATTATAATCAGACCGTAATCAATATCGCGTACTCGTATTAAAAGTCGATAAGCAAAAAAAAATCGACGAATAGTAGAACGAAATTCCAATCGATCGATAACCCATGACCTGACGTTTTATTTTTTGAAATACACCGGTAAACAAACGAAACGGCAATGTTAAAGCTGCAAGTAAGAACGTTCGAGTCTGTGTTATCGCATTCATAGTAATAATAATAACTACCGTTTCAGACTTTCCTACCAAAACGATTTTTACTCCATTCACCACGCACTCCGACGACGAACGAATCATTAATTACAAAAAGCTTTACAACAACGTCCACAAATCCGTCTTCGACCATGTCTGTCGAGGAGGAGAAACGTGAGTGAATCCAAAATTTTTTTCCCTTCGTAGTTGCACACGAAATTGCAAATTCAATTAATTGATTATCGACGAATCGTGATATTTTCGTTCGCGAAAAAAATAAATCCAAAACTCGATTCCACTGAGGGGAATTTTTGTTGTTTCGAATATTCCGTCGACAAAATGTCGCGAGAATGTCGATATGAGAAAAAAATTGAGAAATTAATGACGTTATTGATTCTCGAACATCAATTGTCACTTGTGTCTCGTTTTTGTGTAGAAAATTTTTTGAGTATGTCGCTGGAAGAAAAGAGGAATCTTTATAAAAAAAATGCGACGACGCTTGATCAAATAATGAGTTGGAAAGACTATTGGTTGAAAAATAAGGCCACGATATCGAAAACTAACATAGAAAATGCAGAAAAAGTGGACGAAACTCTGGCGAGCAAAGTATCCATGTGGCAGGGCGATATAACTGCGTTGGAAATCGACGCGATCGTCAACGCAGCGAATTCGACTTTGATGGGTGGCGGAGGCGGTAAGTTCAGGGTTGCGGGCCCCGTTATCAAAGATTTTACGACAATGAACAAGCAAACGCGAGGTTAAACGAGTAAGCGCTTGAAAATGTGATGCTCATTGAATTTTCAGTGGACGGAGCAATTCACAGGGCGGCTGGACCGAGCCTGAAAAAAGAATGCGCCACTTTGGGTGGTTGCAAAGTCGGCAGGGCTAAAATAACCGGAGGATACCATTTGCCGGCCAGATGTGAGTTCGCACGCCGCATTACGAAATTAAAACCAATTTTTTAGTTTCAATTCTTTTCTGGAATCTGGGGAAATGTTTCGAAACGTATTTCCATGATTATCGCTGCAGTCGTTTGTGTTGGAAGAGAATTCGTCGATTTACTGTTAGAATTTTCATGAACCGGAGGCAAAAGTGATTGAAATATTTGCCAGGTACTGAAAATATCGTTGACCCAATTGTCAAGTGATTCGAGGGGGAAATTTCTACTCGGGAGAATAAATGACAAGGCCTGGAAAAAATTATTAATAGTAAAAACAATTGTCTCGTTTTTTATGACTCTGAAGTTTGCATCATTGGAATGCAGCGAAATTCATTTTTATCTTTGACAAAATAATTATTCAAATGCAGAATGTAATTACGATGATAAAATGATCGATTTTTGCCATTCGAAAAGCATATCGGCACGAAAAATTTGGGTGACATTGAAAATTGAACGAATCTTGAATAAAATTCAATATTTTTCGATGCATTCCACTGTTGCCAACTTCAGCATCATCGTTTTTTTCGATCCGATTGTTCTGGGCTCGGGATTTATTCAATTTAGAGCCATGTGCCTTGGTGTCGATTGGCTACCGAAAATAATTGCAGGCGGGTGGCAGAGGAAAAGTTGGGAAAAGCGACTTTAACGAAAAAAGTCGAATGTTAATTTTTGCTGACGTTTCAGATATCATTCACACGGTCGGACCACAAGGAGAGAAGCCGGAAAAATTGCGCGAGTGTTACGAAAATAGTCTTCAATTGGCAATAAAAAATGATTTGCGAACCATAGCATTTCCTTGCATATCGACAGGAGTTTACGGATATCCACAAAAGCCAGCAGCAGAAATCGCTCTCGCCACAGTGAAGAAGTGTCTGCAAGAAAACGCGGACAAAATCGACCGAATTATATTTTGTTTGTTCCTCAAAGTCGACAAAGACATATACGAGGAGTTGTTGCAAAAATATTTTGCTCTTGAATGAGCGCGATCTCGTCAATGACGCGCTTACGATTTTTCCAGTCCGTCGATTTTATAAATGTCTCAATAATTCAATATCGAATTACGAATTCTTCACGGAGAATCAAATTGATCAAAACACCAAAACGAAAGGATCGTCTGATGGTTTGAATTATAAAAATAACTTCATTTTCATTCGCTCGGGTAAAACCCTCCGATAATAAATTTAAACATTTCGAAATCGTTTCTATTCCATTTTTCATTCGCGTATTTATTTCATCTCTAAAAATAAGAACCTTCCTCGTCTTTTTTTTTTCAAGTCTAATATGACTTTTTTGTAATTTCACGATCTACTTTGCTTTGAGCTGTGTTCAGAGTGTTAAACAACCATTTTTGTACTAATAAATAATCTTTTTGAGAAATAAAAGAATTTTTTTTGTCCATCGATCGAAATTCTCGCCATTCCGATCCACAGATCGATTTTCAGCCTATGAATCATCGTTTTTTCTCAAATTCTAAATCGTATTCGTTGCGTGATTGGTCGTTTCGTGTTTATTTCCGAAGAATGTGAAAAAAATTGGACAAATACTCGAATTTGCGGACATCGCGGAAAGAATGCCGAGGAAAAGTGTCCAATTTTCGTAGGGGAAAAAAAAGGTTGCGGCGCGACACGGGAAACGAGGGTGTTCCTAAAAAAGCTGCTGGAAAAATCCGCCAGGGAGCGCTGATGGCGCAAGATCGGGCGGTCGGCTCGGGTAGTACGTCGTTGGAGTTGGATGAGTTTGCGAACGGCCGGTGCAGCGTTTTTCTCGTGTGTTTTGTGAAAAAGCGCTATACGGTGTGACGCGTTCGAGTCTCGTGTGGTGGAGCGGTCTAGAGCAGAGCGTAGAGCGTCGCTGGGCTCTCGTCCTCGTACTCGCGCGAGAGACGCACACCGTACACCGCGTAAAATCGAATAAATTTTACTGGCTGTACGGATCGTGTGCGTACGAGTTGAAAGTATAAAAATCTGATAAAAGAAAAAAAAAATAAAAAGTTTGAATGGGAAGAATAGAGCTCGGTTGATATCGCGCGAGTTGGATTCGTCGGTTTGTCGTACGGGAGAGAGTGCGGCGTTTTTCGGTGTATAGATGTGTGCGTTTGGTTGCATTAGTCGGAGTGCGGTGTGCCGTCAGCGCTAAAACTTGGGGAAATTGCCGCAAAATCTTGCTGGTGCTCTCTCGGGTTGTGTTCTCGCTCCGTGGCCTGGGGACGGACAGCGGGGTAGCCATCTTGAAAAATATATCGGAAGTGTGTAATGTCTGCATGTGGGCAATAGGTGGGGGACGGGTTGTGTGGTTAATGTTAGTGCATTTCGTTTCGGAGAAATCTGTCACAAATGGGTAAATATCGTTTGATAATTACGATCGTATTATTGTGTTAATCGATCGTTTCGTTTACTATTTATTTAAACTTACGAGCGCTTATTTATCAAGTACAAGTTGTGAATCGAGGTAAAGCGAGGGAGAGGCGAGAACGGCGGGAGGGAGGAAGGGAAAAAGACAAAACGAGAAACACGCAAGATATATAGAAAAGAGAAAAGAGAGACGAGATCGCGGGGACTACGGAGTATAACGAGAGAATCTCGTGTGTTGTGTGCTTTTGCGATGAATTCGTCGAGGAGCGAATAAAATAATAAGATAAATTGAAATGATAAAAAAAGCGCATAGAGAGGCGTTGGTATAATACTGTGTTCGATCGCGAGTGAAGTTAGCAGAGGCTGCTTCTCTCCTCAAGTGTCTGCGTGTGCGTGTGTTTCGCTCATATGCGCGGGCGCGTGTGTGTGTGCTTGTCATTCGCGTTTTATTTATTTGTTAAATAAACTTTTCCAACAAAAAATTGAAACGTCCAACATTTATTTGTTTTTCACTGGTTCCTCTCGCTTTTTAATGCTATTTTGTTTCGGCGCGGACGCGCGCTTATTCCGAGCGAGCGACGATCCCACGAGTTGGCCACGGAGATGCTATTTCACGTAGTGAGTGTTGCGCCGACAATTTGCTATGAAAAAATATCAAGACAAAATCCACTGTGAATTATTTTTTCTTTTTCTCCCTGTTGTCGTTTCTCTGAGGAGAAATATTTAACAATCCTCACGACACACCTAAAAGTTTTCGCCGTTGACACAACAAGTTTACTCGAGAGAGTGTACCTCCGGGCAAAACGAGATTGTCCTTTTACCCGAAAAAAGAAAAAGATACGGGTGGGCGAGCATTTTCGTTCCCGTGTACGTGGTTCTCTCCCTCTGCCTCTCTCTCTCTCTTTCGAAGACTGTGCGTGCGCGCGTGTGTGTGTCTGTGCGAGCGTCTCTAAAACGAACGACAGCTCAAAAACCAGACGGACGAAATATTTTAGCCTCGATATTACACACCGACATAAGGGGCGGGGAAAAAAGAGGTACACACACATACACTCTCTCTCGACTCGGGTTGCCACGGACCGACGTACGGACAAGAGTCCCGTAATCTCGCTGAATGGCCGCCAAGCTTTCTAGGTTACTGACGGACAACCGTACGAGCTGAATTTGCCTCTCTCTCTTATTCTTTCTTCCCTGCTCTCTCTCTCTTTTCGTGCATTCGCTTGCATTTTTTTCTTCAAACCGTTGACAAGTAGTTTTTTCGAACGTCCAATACATTTTCGATATTCTGGCATTCTAACCCCCAATTTTCGTACTTGTTTCTATGTGCAGTTCGTAATGTACCGGTATCCGCCATCTATGGTGCGCTTCTAGCTAGTTCATACTGGATTTTGACTTTCCTTTGTCACAGTCTTACGACACTCAGTATTTTAATTCCAAAATACGCTCTATTCGCTTCATTAATTCACAAAAATTCGTAACTCGTTTTACATCCCGCATCGGCACCGAAAAATTTATAAAACAAGTCGCAATTCGAACGCGTTCGTTTATCGTTCGCTGCGTCAACAGACTCGATACATTTTGAAGGTTATACTTGTAAGGTTGAGTTGCAACTAGAGACGGTGTTTTTTCCCCTATCTGCGATCCGTATTCACGAAAGTAAACGTCGAATTCTTCTCGAACGTTATTTCATCTCGTAAACAATAATTAGCGCGAAGAGTGAAAAACGTTGTGCGTTCAAGACGCAGAATTTCGCGACAGGCAACGTTTAATCGTTGAAAAAGTTCGTACGGGGAGTGTTGAGGAACAATTTGGATGCGAGCGAGCGAAAAATAGGGCGAATTTCGTTGTCCACTCGATCTTGACGTGTTTGGAAGTTGAAGAGGAAAAAAATGTGAAATTAATTTCTTCGTTCGTTATTTTAATCGGAAAAAATAATAATAAAATCTTCGTACTCGTATTCGAGATCAATCGCCAGAAAAGATGAATGCAAGGTGTGAATAATTTGGGGATTTGAAATTCCTTGAGCTCTGTAAAGCGTTATGTCATTAAAAAGCCCGTTTTATTTACATCTCACATACGTGCGAACCTCGAGCAAACGTTTTGGCTCGCGGAAGCACTAGAGCGATGTATTTCAAATCGCTGGCTAAATAAAAAGGGCGTAATTCTTGGTTTTCGAAGCTCCGTACATTTCAAGTAGCTCGTTCATCGACACGTTGTCTCCAAATTCCACGATTTATCCGTGAATTACTCGGCGGACTACGGGGAGGAAAAATATTGTCCGAACTGGGTGTGTTTTTTTTCTCTTCTCGATACAAATCCATTTTATGGCTTGGCGTTTTTTGGCGAGTCTCCATTTTGGCAGTTTCGTCTTTTCATATAATAAATAAATCGATTTTATAAGACTTTTGAAATTTCATTCTATTTTTATTCATTCACTCATGGGCAACACGAAAAATAAACAAATTACGATCGATTTTTTTCGCAGATTTCTCGATTGAGTAATTTTTTTTTCATTGCGACGATTTCACGTGCACTGAAAAGAAAATTTTGTTGAAAAAGATCGATATTTTGTTGGATACGTTCGACTAAACGTTTTTTCGAAAAATCACGAAAATTTTGTCATTCGAGCAAAAAACATTCTGGAAAATCTTTTCGGAAAGTAAATTTTTGTCATTCCAATCGTAAATTTCGCTGACAGTTCCGTTACAATGAAAAATATTGTCGAAATAACGAAAATTTTGAAATCATCCCAAAATATTTAGTTGGCTGTATTCAACAAAATATCGGCGTTTTTTGACAAAATTGAATTTTCAGTGTGGAAATTCTATTATGGCATCATTATAGCCTCACAATTTTTAACGATTCGTCCTCTTCTCCGTTTTTTTCTCTCTATGTACCAAAAATCGTAACGACCTCGCGAGAAGAAGTTAAAACTCCCACGCACACGCAAACTCATACATTATTCGAGGTCGGATCGAAGATTTTACGTAGCGGTGCGATATGCTCAGCCAATCCCTTCACTTTCAGCGGATTATTTCTGCGAGACCACACATGTCTATTGTACGTACATAGTCTCAAAGTTGTACAGCTTTTCTTAATTCTCACTGCCACCTCTTATTTTTTCTCCTCCCCTTCTTTTTTCCTCTTCTTCGTCGGTGAAACGTTTTTTTGTCTTTCTCCCGCGGAAAATTGCTCGAATTTTAGCCCCTCGTTTGAATTTCTGGCTACATTCTTTTCCGAATTTGCTTCATTCACACGAAAACATCGACAAAACACGACGGAGCTCGAAGTAGTAAAGTAAATTTGAAAAAATTGTGTGCAAAATTGTCCGGCTCGAGATTTTCTTAAATACACTGAAAATTGAATTTTGTCAAAAAACGTCGATATTTTGTTGAATACGGCGAACTAAATATTTTGGGATGATTTCAAAATTTTCGTTGTTTCGACAATATTTTTCATTGTAACGGAACTGTCAGCAAAATTTACGATTGGAATGACAAAAATTGACTTTCCGAAAAGATTTTCCAGAATGTTTTTTGCTGGAATGACAAAATTTTCGTGATTTTTCGAAAAAACGTTTAGTTGAGAACGTATCCAACAAAATATTGATCTTTTTCAACAAAATTTTATTTTCAGTGTATCAAGTTTTATGATTGGCCGTGAATTTTTTCTTCTGCTAAAAATTCTTATCACAGTTTCCTGTTCCTCTAAGGCGAGTGGAGAATTTTTTCTATTCTCGACCGTCCACACGTTTTTTTATTCTAACGGGACAAGCATGTGAAGGATTCAATTGTTTCCCAACTCTTTAATTATCATAACGAAGAGTGACGGATCACGAGAATCTCGTAGACCTTTTAATGTCTCGATGCGCGAAAGAAATGAGTGTATATTGACGCCCGCTAGTTCGCGCTCGCTCGGCTGGAATTTTTTATTTCAACGTCGTCGAATTCTTCGGGCGTGGGATTTTTGTTTCTTCTCTTGCAAGTTTTCGCGTCTCATAAATTTTCTCCATTATATTGAGTGAAACTCAGACGAGATGAAATTCCGAGAAAATGCAATTTCGCAAAGAATTTATAATCGTTCAATTAATTAATTAATTGAGCCGAGTAATTCGATTTCGTACTCCACGCCCTGCCACGAAAAAAAAAAAAAATTGCGGCAGGTCGTTCAGGCTTGAATTCCTTCGGGCAATATTGAATATGCAGAATAAATATGTTCACGGAAATGAAACCGAAATTTTGACTCATTTTCATGCACTGAAAATAAAATTTTGTTGAAAAAGATCGATATTTTGTTGGATACGTTCAACTAAACGTTTTTTCGAAAAATCACGAAAATTTTGTCATTCGAGCCAAAAACATTCTGGAAAATCTTTTCGGAAAGTAAATTTTTGACATTCCAATCGTAAATTTTGCTGACAGTTCCGTTACAATGAAAAATATTGTCGAAATAACGAAAATTTTGAAATCATCCCAAAATATTTAGTTCGCCGTACTCAACAAAATATCGACGTTTTTTGACAAAATTGAATTTTCTGTGTGAAAATTCACACGCTGGCCAGCAAAAAGTTTCCCGACTACAAAGTAACGGAATTTTTCACATTCGTAGACTTTCCAGGTGGTGAATTTTCTCGGCTTTCGAACGAGACACCTTGCATTCAATCCTCGAAGCGTATCGGCACTCGCCTTGTCCCGTCCCATTTTTTCTGTCTTATTTTCGAGCTGCTGCACTTTAGCAATGAATTTCTGGGATATTCGTAAATTTTATAGAAAAACGAAGACTCGTATCGACAATTTGTCGAGATTTTAGTAAATTTTTAATGAATCTATTGTTTTTTCGACAAATTAGGCAAAAGTTTTCAAGTTTCGAGGGTGCATGCGTAAAGAACGAACCCCAGAGACCGTGATTGGGATGCGTGAGCGAAAATTTAGGTCTGAAAGGGTGAATATTTCGTAACCCCCGCGAAATAATTTTGTTCCATAAGTTTTGCAAGTCACTGTATGCCCCGAAATATATATTCGTGCAGGGAAGTTTGTTTACATATACTCGCGAGCATTGTTCCTCCATCGATTTCCGTATCGCGCCCTTCGTGTTTGCTTTTTCTCACGCGTCTAGGTCACGCGTGATGTTACTGACCTGGATCACCATTTGCGTGTGCCTCTCCTTGTTCCCGCAAATCTTTCGAGCGATTTGATTTTTTTCCTCCCACAACTTTGCAAATCGCAGGAAATCGAACATTTTTCATGGGACGCACGGAATTTCCATGATTTCGCGATTATTATTTATTTGTGCATTTTTTTTCAATCCTGAACTTTCCGGGAGGATGCGCGATAGAATTTTTAAGGAATTTCCGCACGCTCGACAATTTTCGATCGTTCGTGCGATTCGGACAAAACGGATCAATTGATATCGCAAAGTTTAAGCGATGAAAAATTTTTACAAATTTTTACGGCGATTTTTCACGAGGTTTTGCATTGTCCAGTTTATTTGCGGTAGGACGAGGCGTACGCGTGGGACAGCTGGGTTGAGGTTTCGAGGTTGAATCAGTGCGAGGGAAAAAAAATCGATGCGACCGGAGGGCTAACACGAGGGGAGGATTGAGAATGGCAAATTTCAAAGGTCAAATCTATTGGACGAGAGTTTCCGTTTGCTCTCTCTGGAATAATCGTTGACTCTGCGAATATATCTGATGCATTTTTACAGCTCTTCCTTTCGCGTTTCCGCCCCCCGCTTGCCCTCTCGGTAGAAAAGTTGTATCGTGTTTATAAAAAAATTACTCGTAGGATAATCGAAGTGAAATCTGGGCCAGTAGAAATCGGAGATGGGCAATGCAAAATTGATATGATCTTGATGGGATTTTAATTATTTACCGTTGTTCTCAAGCTCTGGAAATAACTGAACGTTCATATCGGACAATATTAGAAAGTGAAAATTATCCAGCCAACGATCATCCGTGCAAAGCGAATATTTATACATTCAATTGATCAAACTAACAATTTTCCATTGTGTGAAAACACAATTTTCCTGACAATTATTATCGGGCAAAAGTTTTTGCTTGGAATATCGAAAAAAAATGGCGATTCGATGACACTGAAGTTCGCAACGTTGGAGTCCAACGAAAAATACTTTAATCATTAATTAATTGTTTAATTTATGACTCTGAAGTTTGCATCGTTGGAATGCAACGAAATTCATTTTTATTTTCGACAAAAATTATAATTCAAATGCAGAATGTAATTAGGATGATAAAATGATCGATTTTTGTCATTCGTAAAGCATATCAGCTGGAAAATTTGGACGACATTGAAAATTGAACGAATTTTCAATAAAATTCAATATTTTTCGATGCATTCCAACGTTGCAAACTTCAGCATCATGTTGATACCGATATTTCGTTCGGATCCTCAAAAAATATCATTTTATTGTCCTGACCAAATATCGAACAAGAATCTTGGGATCTGCTAAAAAAAACCTGAATTTCGTTGCATTCCAACGATGCAAACTTCAACATCGTGCAATTCGTTCGTTCTTTCGCGTGCGTTTGAGACTTTTATTCCCAACCAAAAGCGATTTGTTTCTCAAAAGTTAAAAAAAACGCAATTCAATGAACGCGACCTGAATTTTTTCAAATCATTTTTCGTTTTTCGCTCGGTCTTGGCAATAAAATTGAAAAAAAAACTGGACATGCCTGATTGACGATGATTGGCTTTTCATTTTGTTTTGAAAAAAAATGCAAATAATTCATTTTTCGTGTTTGCCATTCTGTCGAGTGCAACTGTCAGCTAATCAACGAAATATACGTGCCTCGTTGATTCATCGTACGTGGCTCAAGTCCGAGCGACGATTTATTCCCTCGTGCAAAAAAACACGTACGTCGTTAGATAGTATTCAGAGTTGAAACAATCCGAGAAAAAATGAGCTGAAAACGCCTACTCGAGGTTTCGATATCGCTCTGCAAATTTTCTCTCTAATGAACAATTGTTGCATCATAATTATCGTCAATTCCGAGAGTCTAGTCAAATTTTTTTGCGACGTTCCTCGCTGTACGTTTTTCTCAATCCCGGAGCGATGAGTCGTCACATTTATCGAAATAATAAATCAGTCGTTGTCGGTTGCTCGAGTGGATGAAAAAATAAAATGTAGCAAAAGGTCGATCCGTTGACCATTTGCAAATGCAAGTCTGCTTTTTCTTTCGTTCAATCTGAGCAAAAAAAATAGTTTTTTTTTCTGTTAACGATCTCGAAAGCCGTCCCCAATGTCGCTGGAGATTGCAGGCGTCAGCGGGCGCGTAACCGGAAAATGAGTGAGAAAGAGTGATCGGAGTAGTCAGCAGGGAGTCAGGCAGGCAGCTCGAAGATACGGAATGAGTCACGCGAATCTACCTGAAAGTAGGACTCTCGATCCTCCGTTTAACGCGCGAAACATACAGAGTGTCGAACAAGTTGTGGTCAAGAATCGCCGGACAAATATGACCGTGAAATTTTCATTGAAAAATATCGTAACCACTTTTTTCTGTTGCGGATCATTGAAAATACGATAATTTATTAATTAACGATAACGCTGCAGGTAAAGATAACGGGAGTTTCGAGATAGCTCAGCCCCGCACAGTCTCCAATGTTGAAGGCTGTTCACGCCCCTTTTCGTATCATCAATCCACCGCGGATGCTTTATCATTCACTATAATTTCAGTAACAAATTAATTAATTCTCAAACGATCCATGGCGAAAAAAAACTGCACGATATTTTTTTGTTTCGCTAATTCTCAATGATGCTGAAGTTTGCAACGTTGGAATGCATCGAAAAATGTTTAATTTTATTGAAGATTCGTTCAATTTTCAATGTCATCCAAATTTTTCGAGCCGATATGCTTTTCGAATGGCAAAAATGGATCATTTTATAATCGTAATTACATTCTGTACGTTCAACTAAACGTTTTTCGAAAAATCACGAAAATTTTGTCGTTCCAGCAAAAAACATTCTGGAAAATCTTTTCGGAAAGTAAATTTTTGTCATTCCAATCGTAAATTTTGCTGACAGTTCCGTTACAATGAAAAATATTGTCAAAATAACGAAAATTTTGAAATCATCCCAAAATATTTAGTTCGCCATATTCAACAAAATATCGACGTTTTTTGACAAAATTGAATTTTCAGTGCATTTGAATAATTATTTTTGTCAAAGATAATACTGAATTCCGTTGCATTCCAACGATGCAATCCTCAGAGTCATAATTTTCAGACATTCTGCGTAAACTTTGCAATTTTTCGCCTTGCAGAAACAGTTTTTCACGAGCTCATCGATTTCATTCCAAAATTAGAAAAGAAAACAGTAAAAAGAGTTGAAAAAAACAATACGATCGTTTTTCTCATTTTATCCAGGGACTCTGCAATTTTTAATTCGTAATCACACTCATTTTACGAGGCTCTGAACAATTTTCTCCTCCCCTAATTAAAAAATTGCACAAATAAATATCTCAACATTCTCCGCAATTTTAATCATTAGTAAAAACTGCGCAATTTTTTCCTTTCATTCGTAATTCATGCTCCAATTTTCGTTGTTACAGAGATTAAATTTTTTCTCATTAAAATCGGTACAGAATTTCATGTACGTGTGTTTTTGTTAATTTACAGGCGTAGGGGTAGAGGGTGCAACATCGAAGGGTTGGAGGGTTTAGGGCAGTAGAACTGGCTGGCCTAGAATGTTCACTAACATGCGGAGCACCCTGCAAACTGTTCCCGAGTCCGTGCCCACTGACCGCGTGACAAACTCAAAAGTAAGTTTCAACAACTTTTCGCATCATTTTAATGGCGCATGTTTCGACTTTCATTCCCACAACGATCGTAATAACGACAGTAATAATAATAATTACTCAAATTTTCATTATTTTCGATTATTTTCATGATTTTTTCCAAGATTCATTATTTCCAAAATCAACGCCAAACAAATTATTATTATTATTGTAGTTATTGAGAAAATAGTTGTTAAGATCGACGGTAATCGTAATACGAGGGGAAAAGGGTAAAGCAATGGTTTATCGTCTTGCCACAAACCGTCAGGAAATGTAGCGGGTACGAGTTTCGATTTTTTTGTGCTGGTTGCTGCAAAAAATGATTTGGTGGTTAACCAAAGTTGGACAGTTCGTTTTACATTAATCCACTTTCGCGCGACAAAGATTGTTCGAAAAAAGGAGAAAACGACGTGGAGAATCGATTGAAAATTGTCGAGTGTCGGTTCGATCGAGTCAAGATTTCTAGTGCGAGAAGAAAAATCGAAAATATTGTATCGTACCCACGACATTTTCTTTTTCGCAATTGTTGGGTTCGAAATTGCGTGGCTTTATTGATTTCGTTTATATTTGGATTTTGGATTTATGTTTATTTTGATTTAATCGTCATTGAGTGTCGTCGCGTAAGATTTGTCGCATCTCGAGCTGCATAATCACTGTTTAAACAGTTTTTACGTGATTTTACGTAAGAAACTTTTTAATTAAGTTGCGCGCAATCGGTTTTTTTTTGGTGTCGTTGAGGGGCATACGTGATCTCATTGAGAGCTGCTGCTTGACGTGTCGTCCTTCACTATAATGGTATAAGGCGCTCCAAAGTGTTGCTCTATTCATATTCTATATATGTATTTTTATTACGTGTACGAATTCATAGATCGACGAGATATTGGCTCGTTACACACGTCAGGGTGTCCGAACACGCGAGCTTTTGGTTCGGGATTTACGATTTAGAAATTCCCGTTTGATTTTTTCGTCAATGTAACTCACCGCAGCGGAAACGCTGATGACGAAACGTCACGAGACTTTTCACCTGGAATTCCAGTTGGAAATCCACTTGTTTGTTTACTTTGACTTTTAGGACACTCCGTATGTATTTTCGTACATAACCAACGGCGTTAACAATATTATCCGACCGTTTAAATCGATATTCGTATATATCCGTTGTGTAATTCGTTGCAAGGTGAATTTGAGCCCTCTGCTCGAAGAGAAAGACCGAAGCGAAGACGAATCAATCTCGCAACGTTGTTTCGTCCGAAATTGATCGCGCGAGTCAGCAGCGACGCTCGTAGTGTCGTTTTTTGTTTCGTTCTATATTGGGAGCGCTGAAATATTTATTTTTGTTTGAAAACTGCTAAAAAATGGATTTTCGTTGGGGTTTTTGATCGAAAAAAGTTTCGAAAGTCCACGAGCAATTAAAATATTTGGGATTGTTGACATTTACTCGGTAAACTAGTGGAGGGGATGACTGTCGGAGGAAATAGACGCGAATGGCTTTCCCGGTGTTTGAATTCCGGTCGCTGTGCGAACTGCTTTTCAGCCCGAATTAACTTATCCATTAAAAACGTGGAAGAAAATAATGACGAGGTTGTTGGTGAAAAATCAGCGACGGGAATGGATGGAATGAAATTAAAATCAAATGTTTTTAAAAAGCGTACACACTCGAGAGTCCGTGCGGTTAGTTCGTAATGTGTGCACGATGTGAAAAGAGTGAGAAAAAAAAGGAAAAGCGACAGCGCCAGAATCCAGCGTCGAAAAGACACGCTCGTGCATGGATCTCGCGTTGGTTGCTCTGCTGTAAACGCGTTACGGTAAGCCTTGCCTTCTTCGTAAACCGAGAAAACTCTCTCCTTCCTTATAGCAAATGTACATAAATGTTTCAACCCTCTCCCTTACTTTGCACTCGCAAAATTTTATTCGCGAGACCCAACTCGCCTATTAAATATTTCTCGTCTCTTGAAACTTCCCTTTTACCTTTCATGATAATCAGTCGAGCGAAAAAAAAACAAGAAAACAAGAAAATCGTCGCCACGTAATTGGTCGATTTTACGTTAATGAACAAATTTATTTGATTCTTCTTCGCAGGACGAAAAAAACGTGCTTTTTGCCAGAAAATGAAAAATTTTTTATTTTCTTTTTGCTTTCGAAAGTTTTTTAAACTTTTTCTCGAGAGATATTGAGAAAATTGGAGGTGAACTCGTAAAAGGGCGGAAGTTTTGGTCCGTGCGCGTGGATCGTGCAGCCGATAGATGGCGGGAGCGTGATCCGCGAGAGTAACACGAGGGGGCGAGCCACCGCGAGTGGGAGATTCGAAACGTTAGCGTTGAATAAACCGAGTGACTGCGGCGAGGAGAAGAAGGAGAAGAAGTGTGAGAAACAGTAATATAAACCGAGTGGTACGAGTTTTCTGTTTGGATAGACTGCAGAGCTCGTCGGCGACGAGATATACCCGTGAAAAGTCTCTCGAGTCATTATAGGATCTCGAAGTCACTTGGCATTCCGCAATAATAAACATCGCGCGCGGAGAGGCTTGGTAAACTTGTCATTTCGCGTCTTCTCTCAGTAGCCGCAATTTCTTTTAAATCTCAAACTTTTCGGCACACTTTGAATCGCCGGAAACGCATGGTCAAGGATTTTCCAAAGATTCTTCGAAGCTGATGAGGAAAAAAGTTTGAAAATGATGATTTTTCGTATTCTCAAAATCTTCGAGAAGTGATTTTTTGAAATTCATCATTTCCCGCTGAAATTTACGACTTTTTTTGACCTGGAATCGATTTTCTTGATTTATAATTCTACCGAAGAAAGAGATGAGGAAAAAAAGTGGAAGAAGCTGGATTGGGAGTAGTGGGCAAGCGGAGTAGAGTGGTCCGGTCGAGCGTGTCGGCAGACAAGAACGCTCGAGGACATATCGGGGCCGGCGGTGTCTGGTTTAGCCCGGCGAGTTATATGGGCGACGACACACGGGCCCGCGAAGGCTCTCCCGGTAGGCCCATAAATGGTCGCGGGCAAAGAGGGACTCGCCACGGGAAATATAAAAATCGTGCGCGTACAGTACCACGAGTTTCCGTCTCTCCTTCTATACCTTGCTATATCGGTTTATTCGGAATTATATATCGAGAAGTGACGACGGCGGACCACACCCGACAATGTCAATACCTTTCGATTCCCGCCTCAGACTCGTTCCCAACTAATTTCTTACACACTCACCGCCAAGTCGTTCCACCAATTCGACAACTTCCACTGCACCCAAATTGTCTAATCTAATCACTCGATAATTATTCAATACGTTACTTTCATTTTCGAGACTCCCTAATGACTAATTACGAATTTAGACTAATTTTATGGCAACTCTCGGCTCGTTAACTCCAGAGAAGAAACAACCGAGATAAAACACGTCAAAAAATAAACTTTTCAACTTACAGCCTTCTCGATAATCTTCGATGCAACTAAAACCGAAAACAGCACGTTTCTTTATTATGGTACGTTGAAGTGAAATCGCAGACGTAGTTATTTTAAATATATTGTAAAATTTCGTCTTACTTATTCGATGGGTTCACGGTTTTGTCGGAGATTCGGCGATTTCACATTCGAAACTACAATTATTTTTGTCCATAAGTCCTTGTAGATGAAATCCATGCGAAATCCATTTAAAACAATTATATTTTCCAATGATTTTTTAATAATTTCTCGAGCTGACGAAATTCTCTCCTTTTTTATTTTTAATTTCTGCTCGATTATTTTTTGGCTCTGGACGCAACGCAAAGAAAAAAGTAAAACGGCTCTGCTTTCAGAGACAAATGGAAATTGGAGTAATTTTCAAATTACGATCTTGAGTTTTTGCAAGATCTTTGCGAGAATTGTGAAGAAATTCATAATTCAACGATTTAGTGAAACGATTGTTCTCGAGCTTTCTCCTCCTGGAAGTTTTGAACAGAAAAAACTAATATCGACGAATAGAATTCACGATGATGATTTTTGTAGCGAAAATTGAATATTTTGAGCTCAAAGATTGTCGAATTTTTAATTTCGACAACAAGGACCAATCAATTTCGAGGCTCAATCGAATTTGCACTCGGCCTATAGGTAATCCCCTCTTACGATTACGATACAACTTGAGAGTTCTCTCTGGCCTTTGGTGCGGGCTAAAGTCGAATATAAGCTCGTTTGTTAGCAGAGCCAGGCGCCATCTGTAGTGCCAATTTAATTCGCCCGCTTCACACTGATTGCCAATTTACTTAGCGACCTCGGCTCTCGTATATACTGAAACGAAACGGCGTTATATATCTATGTATTTAAAAGATGTAACGTATGCATAAACGTACGTAATATCCTAATCGAATTAGGGGCAAAAAAATCCTTTCCCAGACCCTGAAAATCAGAAATCGTGTCAATTATAATTTAAGCGAATAGTATCGATGGAATTTTCAGCATTTTTTTCCAGTTTCATCAACGGAAATCCCCCACAGAATCATTTTTTCAATGCAGCATCTGACGTTCGTTTAAAAATCATGAAAACGTCCAAATTTTTGCAAAAATCTGAAATGAAAATCTTCAAAACGAATAACGACGTTTGTTTTGAATAATTTTTTCATTTTTTCACCCCTTTCCGTTGGTTGACGGAATCGTAAGAAAAATAAAATAAAAATTGCGCCGAATGCACCAGCTCCCGGTGACTCCGACGCCTCTGGTCAAGTCGACGGTCGTGAAATCAACTCGAGTGCATCTCGACGAAACTGTTTTACCGACTGCCGGTAAATTCATTCGAAATAAAGAATTTCGTTTTGAATTCAAAGTTGGCTCCTCGGCCACGATAAATACCGCGATTTGACTTGGTCCCTTCGTTTATTTACGCGACAGAGATGCCGCGTGAGTTTTTCGTCTTTGTTTTCCTTATTGGAACGTCGAGACGTGCGTGTATCGTGGGATTTTTCGTAAATGGAATATTCGCGTTTTCATCTAGTCCAAAATGTCTAAAAACCAATGAAAATCTACGGATAATCGTTTATTTTTCACTTGCAAATGATAAATAGCAATTTGTACGAGAAAAAAAAATCCTCATTGAATAATTTCGACCCGGATAGCACGGAGTCTTGAAATTTGAATGAACCAGCAAACTGCTTGAAAAAACTGAGGAAAAGTGGGTAAAAAAAGGGAATTACGAATCCATTGACTCATTCCAACAATCTGAGCGAATGGCGTTGCGTTTTTTTTACGTATCGCCAACTTCCCGTGAAGCGGGATGTGGGGAGGGAAGGGAATACGTCATCGTTGGTGATATTTACGCTCTGATGCATGCACCTTAACGTCCGATGACGACAAGTGCCTTAGGTCAGTTATTTGTCACCCACAAAAAAAAAACTAGCAAAAGTTGACTTTTGTCTTGAATTTTTCGACACTCTCTTTGTGTCTCTTGACTTTCCTCATTTTTTCTATGAGGTTGAGATTTGAATGATGAAAAAATGTCTTTGTTGTTCGCGCCTTTATTTCACCGCTAAAGTGGAACACTCTGGGCAAGAATACATCGGAACAAAGACCGTGCAAAGTTCATTCGTTAAATCGATCATCGTACACGCTTTTGTTTAACCTCCTCCGTAAAAAAAAGGCCTATATATATATATATATAGACCTTTTACATCATGTGATGACACGTGATATAAAAATATCCCCCATAAATATATTTTTCGCCCAGCGAAGAAAGTTTATTGAAAAAATAAGAAAATAAACTTTAATTTTTCTTGCACGAAAGTTTTCATGGAGAAATTTTTAGCGGACGTGACATTTTCACGCATTTTTTTTTCGTTGGCATAGTTTTTTGCACGGAGTTGATTCCGAGGACAAAAAAATTGATGGAGGCGAGAAAGTTCGAGGACGAGAGAAAAAAAATGAAACCCAACGAGTTGTTGATGAAATTTTTTTGAGGGGAATAAAAAAAAAACGTTGAAGCATAATCGAAGCTCTTTCATTACTCGCTACGACCTTGAACGTGGAAAGCTCCGCTGGGATTAATATCCGCGAAATCAGGAGCAATCAGTATAATCCGATGATGGGAAGGATAATGTCTTGGTCGTTACATTGATGTTCCTGTCAAAAGCCCCAGAGAGTGAGAGGACGATGTAGAGAATGAGGCAATAAGGAGAGCAGGGGAGGAGGCATTTCGCTATAATAACTGTAATGGCCTAGAAAACGACGTACATCTCGCTCAGAATTCTCCAGAGTTTTGAAAACACACACGCCCTTATTATGCAACAAATATTTTTCAAGCTCGCAGTGAAAGCGACGCGTCCGGTATTCGCAAAATGAACAAAACATTTTGTCGTCAAAATCGCAGTGGCGAGCGTCAAAAAATGAACGAACGAAAAGGGAAAATTTTATTTTTTTACTATAAAATCACAAAATTCGACTCGCGACTGGGATGTTCGCGAATTGTCCGAGGGCCAAGGTCAGCCGCGCAGGACGTGGCTCGAAAAGTTATGGTAAATGGAAAAATTGCAATGAGCATAATGAAATTGTCGTCAAACGTAACGAAACTCGAAACTTTAAGAATAAATTAATCAATCGGGATGATTGCGATGCGCTAATCGGAGTGAAAATAAAAATAATTGGACTGAAATATTCCATTGGAAATGGGATGGATGTGTGTTTGAGTTGGAACATACAGGAGACGCGTTTAATTTTCCTAAGAGCCAATGCGACGAATGCACAAAGATGAGCAACGAGAGTTGCATCTCTGGATATATATATATATATTTTCACATACATATTTACATGCGAGTGATATACGCGGTAAATTGAGTCGCGGTGTATTGAGAAGGCAACAAGTTTATCGCTGCAAAACAAATGCATGTCCGGCGAGAGAGTTACGAAGGCGCGGTTGGGACAGCAATTTAATTTTCTATTCAACGCTCCGCGTCGTTCGTTCTCGGCATCCGTTGAGTTTTTCCATACGCTATACGCGACGACCTCCCCAGCACAATATGCGGTACCGACGTGTGCAGCTCAACTAAGCTTGTCCAGCCGTTGCCTATATTCTCGTCCAACCGACCAGGTATCTATAAAGATAGACCACGAGGGCGAGCGAGAGAGAGAGAGATGTACGAGACGACTAGATACTCGTACGCGTGATACCAACACAAAGCACGTTCACTCGAGCGTCCGGCCTCGTTCGGACCGTCGAATGCCCGTACGACCCTTAACGACTCGACGAGTACTTGATACACGCAACGTTACACACATCCATCAAGTTCCAAATGATCGTGACACCATATTACACGATTTAAACAAAAAGCCCTGCACCAAACTTGTCTCCGGGGTCCCGTTGTCCATTTCCGGAGATATCAACGTCAAGTGACGTACCGCGACTCATCTGCCATCGTAAATACCCGGAAGATTTAAACTATCGGTTCAATCGTCGAGGTACGAGCCCGTGGCGGGTTCTCCGGCACCAGGAGCGATCAGAATCGTTCGTTTCAACGCGTCCCAATACAACTTGCCAAATAACGGGCCGAAAAATGAATACAAAACGACACCGAGTCGTTCAACTAAACGTTTTTCGAAAAATCACGAAAATTTTGTCGTTCCAGCAAAAAAACATTCTGGAAAATCTTTTCGGAAAGTAAATTTTTGTCATTCCAATCGTAAATTTTGCTAACAGTTCCGTTACAGTGAAAAATATTGTCGAAATAACGAAAATTTTGCAATCATCCCAAAATATTTAGTTCGCCGTATTCAACAAAATATCGACGTTTTTTGACAAAATTGAATTTTCAGTGTGCGAATGCAATTTTTACCATCCGCGATTCCTGAATCTCGATGAGTAGCAAAAATGTAACGATCTCATTAACATTAAATGTTAATGACAGGATTAGCGATGTTCATCGTTGCAGCTTCCGCCAGGCATTTATTCATGGCTGAGAAACAAAAGGGCAAAATTGTTATCTCTGGCGGGTGGAATGACGCGAAGAAACGCATTGATACCCGTTCTGTTAAACTCATAGAACACTGAGCTGAAAAAACACGGTCGAGTGTATTATTCGTCATGGGTACACGCGTATGGACTCGTTGCAAGTTCCATGAGGCCGCACACAACTAGCGAATGTGTGTGAATTATAATAGTCGAGAGGGGGATCGCGTTTCACACCAGTTCGAAGCTTCACGACAAAGTGATTAATACAGGCGCATTATTATTGTATGGGAGAGCGTAGATGTCGAAGGATATAGATAAATATGCGTTGGAACGACGAACCATGCGATGATTGGTACTCGGAGCAAGTGCAGTATCACATTCCCTCGGGCGGATCACGTGATTCCATTTCATTTGGTACTTACGTCGATAATTCACCCACAAATTGATCCATTTTTCATTCAACTCATCAAACTAATTGTAAAAGTATGAGAAACCAGTTGAAAATGTGATTTTCATAAAATTGCTCAGGGAAAATGCCCAGTGACCCATTTCACCCTTCGACTTTCCAGCTCGCATCGTACCTTTTTCAATTTTCTTCGTGCTTTCTTTATCCCCAACACACGCCCCATATGCAATTTGCTAAGTAGGCTGCAAATTCACTAGTGAATTGTCGATAATCGTAAACCTCGTTCCGATCTAACGACCAACAATCCTTGCAGCACCAACCTGTGTACACAATCGCGTGTCTTACACGCACTTTTATGCATTATGCATGCCTTTATAATTATTAAACGCAGCTCTATTCCACAAATTTAACAAAATGGCAACTTTTGCGAAACGCAAAATGGTGGCGTTTGGAAAAAGAGACACTCGTGACCTTGTGAACGACTTTGAACCCTGGAACGGTATGGCCTGGGGTCAAAAACGACCCCGTGCGACTTTAAATTCCGTTCCTTTCGTTTTACCACATTTTTCACTACTTTTTTTTTACTTTGAGCGAAACTGCTCCAGGCTCGCGTGATCCTGCATTAAAAAACGAGAAGAATGAGCCTAAGATGAATCCTTTTCGTTGAATTTTACCGGAGATATGAATTTTTCAAAATCAGGCTCATTCACTGGGAAAAATATCAAATTATAAATTAGTATTCGCTGTTTCGCCCCTAAATTCAGGCAAAATTGTTTACAGATTTTGATATAGTCTCAATATTTCGCCCGAGACATTTTTTTTTATCAAATTTGGATTTTCCAAAACGTCCAAAATCTTTCTGGAGTGCTTTTCGGAGCTTTGAGAAAAATGCCATTCAAAATTTCACGATAGTTTATTGAAAAATGATGACTCTGAAGTTTGCAACGTTGAGATTCAACGAAAAATATTATTTCTATTGATTATTTATTGAAATTTGAAAATCATGGAAATGTTTCGTGTCGATCGAGTTTTTTGGTCGCAATAACAGAATTTCGTTGCATTCCAACGATGCAAACTTCAGGATCATTGAAAAATGTATACTTTTATAAATAAAAAAAGTGAAACGAACAAGGTATTTTTGGAATAATAAAAAAAAACGATTGGAATGGCAGTTGAATAATCAAAATTCCGGAAAGAAAAAAACGATGCACACTGAAAAGAAAATTTTGTTGAAAAACATCGATATTTTGTTGGATTCGTTCAACTAAACGTTTTTCGAAAAATCACGAAAATTTTGTCATTCCAGCAAAAAACATTCTGGAAAATCTTTTCGGAAAGTAAATTTTTGTCATTCCAATCGTAAATTTTGCTGACAGTTCCGTTACAATGAGAAATATTGTCGAAATAACGAAAATTTTGAAATCATCCCAAAATATTTAGTTCGCCGTATTCAACAAAATATCGACGTTTTTTGAGAAAATTGAATTTTCAGTGCAGGTTTGAGAATTATCAGAGAATTCTCGTAGTGTTAGTGGGGAACGAAATAAGCCACGAAATTGAGTTTTGGAAGGCCCTGTACGGGCAGAAAAATCTACGAACATCAGAGGCTCTCGTCGAACATGCTTCTGCAGGATGGTGGAAAGAAGAAGAAAAAAAGAGCTAGGGAGAAAGAGTATACGGCCTCGCGAGTCAATACGAATGAAGCGCTGTATAATATACACGTGTAATATCGCAGAGGTCCAGTAACAAAAGCTGACGACCGGGCTCTTGGTTTTCTCGCGTGTCGATGTCTGCCTCTCTCTCTAGCTCAGGGCAGCAAAACCCAAGTAAAGGCAGCGAGAAGCCAGCGTGATAGAGAGAGCGAGCGAGAGCGAGAGAAAAAAAAAGAAAGAGAGGGAAAGAAAGAGAGTAGCAAAGGCTCGAAGCCCGAGCTTCGCACTCTGGCTCAGTTAGCACGAGGCCCGCGATCGAGCAGCACGCATTCAGTCGCGGTCACACTGTGTTACAACCTTTTTTCCTCTCTCTCTCTCTCTCTCTTTTTCAAACTCTTCCTCTATCTCTTCTCCGCGTTATCGCGCCATTATCGCTACAACGAATTTACGTTGCTGTGTTGATCGTTTTCAAACGACCCGACACATTTCTCCGCGGCTCCAGTGCTCCCGCAGTTGGTCTATGCTTTTTGTTTGTTTGTTTGTTATTTCTTGTGTGCACGTGTCATCGTTTCTCGCTCGACACTAACGGATTTATTACTGCGAGCAAATAATTCCTCTGGATTTTTCGTACTGCTCAACATCGTCGCGAGTGCGCGAGTGTTTTTTCCTTTCCGAGTGTTTGCGAACTGGAATTTTTTTCGTCTTGATTACGGTAATATACACACGCAATCATCTGTACAGTGACGTTCATGTGTCCGTTGCCAACTGGCGAAATTATTTTCACAAACTCCACATTAAACCGCCGCGTTTTCGTTCATGAAGCTCCGGATGAAAATTTTCCTTGAGCTATGCAAATGCCTAATTTCTAGATCCCTGGAAAAGCGTTTTTCCGTCTCCGTGGCTGTGAAAAGTCTCACCAGAAATAGTTTCAGGCAAATCCCCCAGACGACGAAATCTAACGGTTGCGTTGTTACTGAAAATCCCCAAATTTTGAAATACTTTCGACCGAGTAACGATTTTTCGTATCCAAGTTTGTTTTTCGATGAAATAATCGTTGCGAATTATCTGCGAGTGATTTCAAGCATTTTACGAGGAATTTTCGCATCGTATTTAGTTCGGAGGGAATTTAATCTGCAGTAATTTGGCCGAAAATGAGGGAAATTGCGGGGAGAGCAGCTGGAAGACGACGTAGAAACAATTCTGGATAATAGGCCGCAGCATATGATTATACAGGTGCAGATTGTGAGGCACAAACGGAGCGATTGGTATAGAGGATTTCGTTGGTTATAAATAGTCTCGCGGAAAGTGGGATCGCGCGCGAGGGGCGACGAATGAGAACAGTTGCGAAGCGATGTTTGTAGTATATAAGCTAACGCAGCACGTGGCCGGCGAGTCCGTTCTTCGATAACACGATTGCCCTACAAACGGTTGGCGAAAGTACCTCGAAAAAGCGTGTGTGGCGTCGAAAAGTATTATTATTCGCGTTGAAAATATTTGCTCGATCGAAGCGGAAAGAAAAATGGGAGGAAAAAAATATTCCATTGGGCAAATATTCGTTCTGACGTATTTCGATTATGTTGAAACAACAAACTGTACGATTGAGCGAGAACGGGGCAAATAATTACAAAATGTTTGAAAAACAGCGTCAAACGACCCCACCAAGTTTCCATCTCTCAATTAAACTTGATAATGACCTTTCCGCGTACGGGTCGCACGGAAATTCACCGCGATTCAAAGAAATCGTTCGCGCAATAAATCCCTCGTATTGTTACACGCGCATGACTCTCTCTCTGTGTCAAGAAATCTGATGTAATTTCTCATATGGCAATATTTACGTTATGCAGAACACCGACATATATGTGTATGTTGAAATGATGAGTATGACATTGAGATCGTAAAAACTTACGATTAGAACTATTCCATTCAGAGTGTCAATTTGCACCAGACTCCGTTCGGCAAATATCGTAAAGAAAATTATCTTTCTCGACGAAAGGCGTCAGACTTATTTTCGACGATATATTGGCATGGAAATCGTCTGTACGATAACTTTTTATTTTTTTATTCCAACACACGGGGCAACGATTCTTGAAGAGGGAAAAAGATACGAAATTTAATGAGCACTTGAT
The DNA here is from genome assembly GCA_037043255.1 of Diadegma fenestrale. NCBI lineage: Eukaryota > Metazoa > Arthropoda > Insecta > Hymenoptera > Ichneumonidae > Diadegma > Diadegma fenestrale. The sequence goes on from CM073312.1 coordinate 4,451,071, forward strand.
GTTTTTTTTTTAATTATCATTAGGAAATTTTGCTTCGACGAGCCAAAATCCTAAAAAAATTCGTGTTGAATTTTTTTCACTTTGTTGTAAGGGGTCGAATTTCGTTCCGAACGTTTGGAAATTTCTTTGGAATGAATTCCGAACCGAGTTCATCGGCCTGGATATTATTAGATGAAATAAAAACTTGCTTGTCAATTGTTTCGTAATGGTTGAGAAAGGAAAACAAAACAACAAGTAAAAGCTGCAAATTAAAATTAGCACATTGACTCGCTACAACTTTTATCCATTCACGAATCTTTCTACGCGAGCTCTTGGCTTTCACAATTGGGTCTTGTGCAAAAATTATGGCGACGGTGCGAGCGCTAGTCTCAATTTGCACCTTTTTACTCGCTTCCTTGGCGTGACGATACGAGGTTTTTCTGGTTCCCGTTTGTTTTTCTTCTATGCAGCCGAGACCGAGAAATTAACTCGATTCCGAGTCATTCTGGGATCGTTCCCTCAAAATTTCTTCAGAAATCGATTCTCTCGCAAAAAAAAGTAATGGAGCGATTTTTTTTGCAACTATCGTGACCGACGTCATTCGTTGACTCTCATTTCCCCCACCAAAACTTATATAATCCTTATGAAATACGTGAAACAGCTGGTTTGGAAAAATCTCGTTTTTTAATTTTTCTCCAAAATGGTCAGCGTTCCAACGTTTGTAATTACTTTCTTTTTTAACGACCCACACATGGCGTTTCGCTTCTGTTGAGATGAATTTTGAGCAAAAGTTTAAATCTCGATTTATTGCCACGACCTTGACTTTACGGTGAAGAGGATGAAGCAAAGAGAGAACTCGACGCAATTAGTCAAGTTTCTCAGGACAGTTTGTTAATCAAAGCAGAATTTCAATGCCGATGCGAACGTAGTTTCGAACTAGTTTCATGAGAAAATAATAAAAAATATTCTGACGATGAAATCCACCCAAGTTTGGGACCTTGAACGCGAGTCTTCTTAATGAGCATCGAGCAGTAAAGTCGATACTCAAGGGGATTTAGTGTCACGAGATGTTTCCTTAACATACAAAACTATGGGAACGTCGAGTTAGCGGAAGAAACTCTCCGATTGGCAATAAGGCTAAAATTTGTTCGAGCATAAACGAAAAATTCTTCCAACTTCCAGTGAACATCGTTTTCGTTTATGAAGCTCCGGGAGACATTTTTCTCTTCACTTTAACGAGACGAACGTTTGTTAAAGCAGAAGAATAAAAAACGACTAAATTTAGACTCGAACGGCTTCACGTTTTTTTCGTGACATCACACGAAGCCAAAAGCTCGCACTGGGAACAGATTTTGTTCACTTTAGATGTTGTTTACACGTGGAAGCTCCGGCACCGATGCGAAACGCGTTCTGAACGGTCGTAATTTATCTCGCACTCGTATCTGTTGCATTACGACATCGAGAACGGTGTTCACAGATCGTAGGGCAAGGGGCATTGATCCGGAGTGGCACATTTGCCTCGCACGTTGTCAGAACTTTGGACAACACGCGTTTGGAATCGAGGGTCTATACTCTACGAAGCGTGCATGTATAAATAATTGCTTCGCGGTATTCATAAAGCCCTCCAACAAGTTCCGCAGTCTATTTCCGCAAAGCTCTAGCGCCTGCACGTGTACGTACGAACAAAGTTCGAAGTAAGCGTGTTAGGAGCTGGGAAGTGTATGCTGAAGGTGGATGTTACGTATGGCTGGGAATCCACTACTCCATTACCGTTTAAGCCGGGCGTGTGAATGTGGAACGTCGAAATACGTTAACTCGGTTACACTAACGACATTAGGAAGTCCGTGGTTCAGGGTGCCTGGTAAAGATACGTCAGTGTTCTCCGTGCTACGTTACTTATTTGGTTCTGCTGGCGTTGACTCCTGGAAATGGCCTGGAAATGTCACGAGCACATTGTTCCATCTCTGTGGCGTTACAATTTATACACAGTTGCAAAGGACACGAGAGCAGCCTCCCGCGTGCGCGTCCTTTCGTATCGCGCAACAATCGCCATGTCAGATAAAGTTGAAACAAACTAACGAGCTCGGTATACTCGTTTGTTGAGTAGAAATTGCTTCGATGCGTCACACGTTAACTTGACGCTGTTTATTCGCCCGAAAACTCAGCTTTTCTGAGCCCTCGATCACCGTTATGAGATTCTCCATTTTGTTTTATTTCATCGCGTCGTTTGGACCACCAAGGTCGCTCCGAGACCTTGACAAACTTCAAGGTCTCTCCGCCGACCCAGAACACGGTTTAGCGCGCATTCCAAGTGATGGAATTCAAGTTCATCCGGACGACAGTGATTGAAGACAGATTTGCCAAATCGTAAGTGAGCTAGGCATCGAAATCGATCTTCGCTAATACCGTTATCCAAGCCACGACCTATCAAACCCTTGAAAAACCGGATTAATGTAACCAAAGCTTTATCCACGTACTCACGTACGTTCTGGATGGAACCCAAACAAACTCATACGCTTTACAAATTCATCCAAGCACCACGACGAGGCTTTTTACCCTCCAGTCGTCGTCGTTACTCGCGTAATTTCATAATTACGTACAAATTTTATTCCAAATTCAATAAAAACGACCGAAATCCATTCAACCAATTTGCACCCAGTCAAATAAATCCCGAAATTATTACGAAATATTTTCCAATTTGCGTAATAACAGAAAAAACTATCATATTGAAATTACAATGTCTAGACACTGAATATTCAATTTTGTCAAAAAAACGTCGATATTTTGTTGAATACGGCGAACTAAATATTTTGGGTATGATTTCAAAATTTTCGTTATTTCGACAATATTTTTCATTGTAACGGAACTGTCAGCAAAATTTACGATTAGAATGACAAAAATTTACTTTCCGAAAAGATTTTCCGGAATGTTTTTTGCTGGAATGACAAAATTTTCGTGATTTTTCGAAAAAACGTTTAGTTGAACGAATCCAACAAAATATCCATCTTTTTCAACGAAATTTTCTTTTCAGTGAATTCATGTTTGAAATGTTTTTCGATTAAAAATTAGAGGTGAATCTAATTTCCCTCGAAAAGCGTTTTCGAGGCATTTCTAGCCATGAAAGGATTTAAATACGATCGAGGCTGGATAAGAGGCTGATAAAGTTTTTGAAGAATCGAATACGAAGGGAAAGGAAGAAAGCAAGTTGACTGAACCAAATTGTTAAAATTAGTATTGGTGACGTGTATCCCAATTGTGGATACAATTTGTCAAATAGGATAAAATAGAGATGCGATCGGTTTAGACTCGTGTTCGTTTGATGCTCGATCCATAAAGTGCTCACGCATAGAGGAGAACACAATTGTAATAAAATGAACGTTACGCGTATTGTGAGTGTTTAATTGAACGAGCGCGATCGTTCGCCAGTTGTAAATGAGCGTATAGAGTTTGATGCGAAATAATTGGCAATTAAGAGCCACCGGATCGGGGAGACGAGAGGACGAAGGACGCGGAGACATAAAGAGGGACGCCCTCGTGCTATAGGCGCGCACATGTTGTTGATTCCCGGTCATCCTAATAATAGGTATGCCAGAATACGACACAAGTTCCGATCTAGCTAATTATTCGTCTTATATATGCCGCATTTATAACTTCCTCCGTCTACAAAGTGTGTACACATAATGCCTAAAGCTCCGCGACTCGACCGACTGTTATTCTCGTCGCGACTGAAAAACCCAAAGGAAAATCACCGATGTTGCTTTATTGACACTTCGATCTGTCAATATTCCACAATTTCTTATCACAAATTCCTCTTCTATCGCTCCAAGCCATTTCGTCGAGTTACAGCCATCATAATTCCATTCCACACGACACACAGATTTTTCGATAAATTCAACATTTATCGAATCGATCGTACAGAGCGACTAACACTATTTTTTTTTTTCTCATGGTTCGAGGTTCAATGCCATTGGCACTTTGGTCAATTACGATTTCATTAAATTGCTAGCCATGAGTTTCGTGGAAAGATGAACTGGACACTAACGAATTTGATCGTTTTCGCTGACGATTTAATTAATTATTGATTATTTTATTTTGGATGCAATTTTCGCAGTTTGAAAATTTATTTTAAAACGTTATCATTAATTCAATATGCGTGTCGTACGAGTCTCCGGTGTTTTCATCTTCTCTCGCTCCCCCCCCGGCTCCCGAAGAACTCGCTCCCCGCTTGCCTCGTTTCTCATTCCCTCTCTCTCTCTCTGTGTCTCCATCTTGGGCATTCAACGTCGTAGGAACAAACGCGTGTGCCTCGTTTTAATATAAAATACACACATACAGTACGTCGCGTTTGAGAGCTGATGTGCTCCGACGACGGGGCCTATCGCCTCTCATCGTGCATCCGAGAGCTCGCACGATTCCAGCTTGACTTTCAGTCTTGGTCCCAACCGACTCGCGCTGCTCACGTTCGATCGATGGATTCTCCCGGATGCGCTTTCTTCGCATTCTTTCGTGATCGGGCTACGAAAATTAATATTATTTTTATCCTCGTCCAATAAATCGAAGGAAAGACACGGAAAGCGATGGAGTTTTAAAATCGTGTGTCAACGTTTGTTCATTATTTTGAAACTTGTTGAATCTCTGAAATTTTTTTAAAAATCTGTCACTGAAAACTCAAAAAAAAAAAACAAACGATCGTGTCTCGAGTTGAAAGTTCAATTATCGGCAGAAAATGTTGAAAATTTCCCATCGTGTTGCTTCCGAGTGAACGTTTTTTCTCACTGCGTGGTATTTTTAGTGCGTCGTTTTTTTGCTTCGTTAACGAAGAGAAAAAAATGATGTTCTCCAAAGTGATTATCGTCGATTGCATGTGAGCTTCACACTGGACTCGTGACAATGGAATTTGTTGTTTCGCACTAGGAAGTTTCGTTATACATATCAGATGGTTAGTTGCTGTTTTATTTTGTTGAACGCGCGGCCTCGTTGCGAGGATAGTGTGTCCGGTATGATAAAACGGATTCCAACTAACTGGCAACGTGTGTCGCTCTGTGTGTGAAAGAATGAGGAGGGAAAATAATTACGATTGCCGCAGCCAGAAATGACGATGGTCTGACGTCAACCCACCATAGTGCTGATCCAACAAATCACACGCGTAGATGTGCGGTCAGCCAACGAGCCAAGCTAGACTTTGAGGCTCCGCAACACAATTGTGTTCTCTTTTTTTTTTTCATTTTACTTCTCGTCACCGTTTTTTCCGACTCATTGACTGGTCATTGTTTGAAAACCCAAATGAATAATCGTTTTTTCTCGTCGCTCTCGATGCGATTATAGCGAGAAAAAAAATCTGGCAAAATTCACACGTTTTTATGCAGGCAACGATCGCAATTATTTCGCGCGAATCGCGTACAATTTGACGAAAAGTTGGAACAAAATTGCAGCGTCAGAGGCTCATTGTCTCATTTTTTTTTTCAACTGGACGAAAACCCGAAAAGCTCAGAATTCGGATACGAAAAATCGTTCTTGTCGCGGGGGCAGAATCGTGGAATATTTAGAAACATTTAAAATCATCGAGTAGCGATTTTTTTTCATTAATTGGCCTTCATTTATGAATCTCGTTATTAAAATAATGAATAACAGTGCAGTCGATGATTTTCTGGTGGCGATTTTTTCGTTCGAAATTAACGAGACCCCTCTTGAGCGGGGTCAATGCACTTTGAGCCACGCCGGAGGTAAATCACTTTCCTTTTTTCGATACATGATTTAGCCCCCTCTAGTCTGAATAGGAAAAGTCTTAAGTGCTTCTCGGTTTTCACTGCTAGAATGGAAAGGGAGGGCGAGAGAGACATACAAATTGTCCGCTAGAGCGTACAAATTGAATTATGCACACTGAATGAAGTTCCGGGTGACCCGTTATGCTCTTCTTTCTCCTCCCTCTCTTTTTCCTTCTGGGACTCGTGTACTAATTGAGATCAGAGCTCACTTCCGCACACGGTGTTTCGAGTGCACACAGATAACTGTAGAGGGATAGGACAATTGTCTTTGTTAACAAAAGTTGATAAATTTACAAGAATTCTCGAATAAAATGCACTGAAAATTCAATTTTGTCAAAAAACGTCGATATTTTGTTGAATACGGCGAACTAAATATTTTGGGATCATTTCAAAATTTTCGTTATTTCGACAATATTTTTCATTACAACGGAACTGTTAGCAAAATTTACGATTGGAATGACAAAAATTTACTTTCCGAAAAGATTTTCCAGAATGTTTTTAGCTCGAATGACAAAATTTTCGTGATTTTTCGAAAAAACGTTTAGTTCAACGTATCCAACAAAATATCGATCTTTTTCATCGAAATTTTATTTTCAGTGTGACATTTTTCAATAACTAATTGAAATTGGGAATAAAATGTCATTTTATTGGAAGAGAATCGAGATTATAAAAATCCAGACGAAGCTTGAACGTTTTTTTTTGTTACAAATCTACTACAGAATTTTTCATAAACTTGCGAACATCGAGTGAAATGGTTTAAACATTTAGTGGCGTTGATCGTTCGTCCCAGTTCGCCGCAGTGTAACGCGGAAGGGATTAAACTAAAATAAAAGTCGGATGTAAAAAAATTCCAAGGAAGAATCGTCTGCGAGTGAAATTTGGATTCGAGGATCGAGATTAAGGGGAAAAAGTGATTGGACAAATAATTTGTTGGTGGATCGATCTCGAACCAATTCGACGAACATTTAAAACGCAGCTATACAGCGTCGTTGAATTATCACGAACGAATATGTACGGATGGATATCGATAAATAATTGTTCGACGTTGATTTTTGCCAGAAAATTCATTCAAGATTTCGGCCTCGATTCGCTCGTCAGTTGATTCGGACGTTTAAGACGAAAAAACACGTTGAAATCTGTCGACTGACGCAAGAGACTCAATAATTCATTCGGTTGAAAATAATAATAAATAATAAAAGCGGAAAGAAGAAGTGGAAAATGTATGTGATGGAGTCAGGAGGCCACAGAGTGGCTCCTGTGCCCACGAGGCTCAAGAAAGTCGCGGATTATAAATCAGCCAACGAAGCTGCAGTCGTAAGCGGAGGCGTTCACGGTGGCGGTGGAAACGTCGTTGAATCACGCGGCGGTACACACATCGCAGCAACTGTCAAAAATACCGTGCGTCGTTTGCTAAGACGTACGAAAAGCCACCGAGACGCACCATCGATTCCCTCCGCCGTTTTGCCCATCAATCGGAATTCAACAATTACCGCACCGACCACGAATCCCGTACCTGCCAACAAAAATCCAACACCCAGGATCACTCCGAGCAACGTCAATGAAACAACCGCCAGAAAATCCCGTTTACAGCAACAACAACAAATACAACAAACAACCGCGAACTCTACGACGCACCAACAAAATGTCAAACGATCTTCTAGCACTGCGCGACGATACCCGAGACCCGGAGCTCGATTGCAGGTAAGATCATCATGATCGATGGATATTTAACTCTCCGATGCATTCATTTTTCCTCAAATACAATCCGCATCGGGAAATTTCTGTGCTGCTCGCTGATTACGAATCTCGTGTGACCTAGAAATTTGAAAAATCGTTTAAAAACGACTGTGTCTTCATTTTTCAACAATAATCTCATTGGGGAGATTTTTCCGAGCGTTTTGACGTTGCGATTTATGATAGAATGCAAAATTGCATTTTTTTCGTATACATTTTGGTGTTTGCTGAGGCAAAAACTGTTCAACAATCGAAAATCAATGACTCGAGGGTTAAACGTCGATTTAAATATTTCCTAATCTACAAAATATTCTCCATTTATCAAATTTATTTAAACAACAAAAAATGCGAAATGAAAAAGGAATTCGACGATTTTTCTTTAAAGGAAATCTTAATAATTTTGTTGTTCTTCCGATCGTTCACGAGCTCTTGATACTCGTTCGTTTTGATCCAACGATAGAGATCAGCCCTCTCGTTGCTGTGTGTTGAACACGCGACGATTGACTCGAATCAAGACAGATTGGGACGGTGTGACGCAATTTAAGGCTGTTCGCCTAATATCGCGACGTCACGTCGGTATTTTCATGATTTACAAACCAATGGATTACGACACGAAACCCCATAAATCATAACCGGAATCACGTAAGCTCGAAAAAACCCGAAAAAAAGAATTTTTCTGCTCTTAAAGTTGAAATTTTGGTGATTTATTCGCGTTTTTTTCTGTCATCGTAAAATTTCATGTTAATTTTGAGTTCGAATGCTGAATTTGGAACTTTAGAAACGGACGCAGTATTTTTATTCTGATTTTAATCCGCGGACGTTCGCAGTGGTCGAACAACCTTAAGAACGAATGGCTGGCTCGATCGCCACAGACCTCGAGGATATTACTCGTTCACTCAATGTGTGCAGTTCAGTTATGACACGCACTTGTGCAGTTGATATAATATCGTCGATGGGGAGCTGCACATTCGAGACCTTTGTTTTTTTTTTTCGCTTCTACTCTCTTGTTCCCTCTCGATAGTTGTTGCGAGAGAAGAGAAGGCTGCCAACAGAATTGCTTATTATTCGTTCAAATAATAACCAATTTGCGAATCATTTTTCAACGACACATTAAGGCCGTACGATTATACGTATGGAGAGTTCGCCAGCATTGGCTTTTTATAGATTCAACAATGTCACAAGGATGTTCGCCTCGTTTAACCAGTTTTTTTTTGTCTTTCCTCTTCCTTCGACACTGAAAAATATAAATCAAGGAGGACCTTTGGCGAATGCGTGAAAAGAAGATTTCGTTGAAAAAGATCGATATTTTGTTGGATACATTCAACTAAACGTTTTTTCGAAAAATCACGAAAATTTTGTCATTCCAGCAAAAAACATTCTGGAAAATCTTTTGGGAAAGTAAATTTTTGTCATTCCAATCGTAAATTTTGCTGACAGTTCCGTTACAATGAAAAATATTGTCGAAATAACGAAAATTTTGAAATCATACCCAAAATATTTAGTTCGCCGTATTCAACAAAATATCGACGTTTTTTGACAAAATTGAATTTTCAGTCTGGGGGAAAAAAATGAAATTCACGAGTTAAAATGAAATTAATGCTGCCCAAGCTCGTTGCTCATAAAAATTGAATAGATTCATTTTTTTTTATCGTGATAAGCTGAGAATCGTAAAATTAACGAGAGGATTAAAAACTTATGAATATTTGAGACAATGATTGGCAAACATGTCGCGTTCCAAGTTCGTATCGATCGAATAAAAATCATGGTTGTGAGATAGAGACGCGTATACAAGTACGCGCGGTTTCTCAAGGAATTCCATTCAACGTGCCTGTCGAGCAATCGAGAGGACTCGCTTTGGCTCGAGGTCGTCAAGTACGACCCGCGCCTTTTAGCTCTCCCAGCAGATATATAAATATATGTAAAGAAACGTGTGAATATATAGCACGAGCTCAACTGGGAAGCGCTCAGCGCGCATTGTCTATAGCGAGAATCCGATGAAACGTTTTTCCGACTGTGCAAAAACTCGGTAAGCGAAAAAATCGCCTTCCCGTTCGATTCAAATGTCCATGGGAGATTTTGCGAGCACACGATCCGAACGTTTCGTCTGAGAAAAAATTCCCCACCCTGACACAGACCGAGCATTTTTCTCGACGTTCAGGAAATATCAATCGCGCTCACGCCCCAACCGAAACTTGCCAAGTCCCCCGGGCGGTTGACAATTCAAAAATATCTCAAGACACGACTTTGTGGAGAGAAATTAAAAAAGACTCTCCGGAATTTCATAATCTTTCGAATTCACAAATCTCCGAATCAACGAGTTCTTGAAACTCGTTATTAATAATCAGCCATTAACGTGCGTCCGTATTCAAAACCTCAACGTCTTCCGTGTTCAACTCAGGCTGTTCGTAATCACCAAACACGTTTAGAATTCTTGCTCGAGTACTCACACTTTATTCCCTATTATTTCCCCATTTATTTACATTTCCTCGCTCAATGATTGGTCGGAGCGAGTCTCCCGAGCAGACTTATCATGCTACGAAATAATCGCAGGTTTTCACCATCGCGTTCCCTTTCACTATTTCGCCCGCATGTACGCGCAATCCTGCATTATTACATGCTCCATCGATCGCGGGCGGAAAAATAAAAAAACACGAATTACACGATTCGACACTTATTACTACGATCTCTAACATATTTGTTTACTACTTGTTGGTAGCTGCACTTGATCGTATGGAATTATCCATCAACGAGCTTCGCCTCGGAGCGCAAGACCGGCTGATTTTGCTCGTGCAATAAATTAAAAGTCCAATTTGATGGAGAAACATTTTCGATACTTCGCTCTGATTTTTTTTTCTGTCAAGCGATCAAATAATTTCGATTTTTCTGAATTTATTTGACTCGACAACTTTCCCCCATATTTATTCGATATTTATGTATCTTTACCCACTCGTATGTGCCGATAATTCGCCTTCGACGTCTATGCAAATACAGATGGAATTCTTCGCGTGTTCAATACCGCGAGGAATCGTGTTGTATCGTGAATAAGCAACCGTTTGTGCATATATTGTGAATAAATGCTCTGTCCTCTTGTCGCGAAAATGCCAAAAGGAACGAGTGAGAGAGAAACACCACAATTAGAGTCAGTCGTGCAAAGAAAAGTCTGTCAAGGTCCGAAGTTTAGCTGCTGCTGTACATTCGCCAATAACGTTTATGCGCACCGAGCCTCGCCTGCTTTTTCAAAAGCCTGTCGACTCGTTTGCGAGACATTTTAATGTACGTCCAAATGATCCTGGTGAATAATCCATTTGCACTTTGTCAAGACGATTCTCCGGAGAGAAATTATTGTGGACAAAATTGAAAATTCGAAAAGCTCTGAACTCGATTGAGTTTGAAACTGAGACTTGCATTTTACTCGCGACTATCAATGCAAATAAATAATAAATCGTTGGTGACACGAAGAAAATCCTCGTACGACTTGATTCGCTGAGAATTACGATTGCAAAGTTTGCATTCGTGATCACGAGCTTTCTCGCTTGTACTTTTGTTATTTATATACTTGATTTTTTATTTTTTTTCGTTATCGCAGTGGTTTGTCGATAATAAAATAAATTATCTTTGTCGCGACGAGTGGCAGCGACGACGACGATAAATTTTCTCAATAATTCGCGTCAATAATGATCCATCAAGATTTCAAAAACAAAGAATCGCGTGAATGTTCACTGGAGCGAGATGCACTTTTTTTCTTGGCCAATTTTCATTCGATTTTAATTCATCGAATCATCTGCTTCGGCTCCGAGACGAAAAAACGAAAATGCCATGTTCAGTTTTATGGAAATTTTCGTTTTTTCTCGAGACCTACACAAGTTTCGCTTTAGTGACAAAAAGAGACACGAAAAATGTTCTTGGAACAAATTGTACGTCTGGTGCACCAAACGAGTCGATTACTCGGTTTTTCTCCTAACAGCGGATGCTCTGCTAACGGTGACTTTGCTCCGACTGTAATACATACATGTATATCGAAGTTCGAAGCTCAGGGTGTCCAAAAAGTCAAGCAACCGAAATTCAAATCCCCATTGACCTCAAACTTGAAAAATAAGGTCAATTTTTCATTAGAAAACTCGTTTTCGTTTCCCGCAGTTTTTATCATCAAATTTTCACCGAAAGTCACTTTTTATGCCCCGAGGAAGATCCAGTTGTTTTTTGAGCCTCTTTGAAGGTTCAGGGGCAAAGAAAAAGTTGCACAAGCAACGCTACGATCGATCCTAGTCGATGATGGGAAATTCGAAAAGCCAAATTCGAAATAGAAATGCCCAAAAGTGGTCTGTGGAATTTGAAGTTTTTTATTTCTCGCCATAGCGCCCTCCATCGTTTTTTGTTTTGAAATTATAAAATACAACGAGCGGTGACGAATTTTCGTGAAAGTTTTTCCAGATTTTGTTTCCCATTGAAATTCTCGTATTTTTCGCATTGGCTCGTGTTTTTATTCCCGACTTTTCGGACACCGTGTACACGTGACTGTATGACCTGATGCGTTACATAAATTTCTAGGAAGACGAAAAGAGAAAGAAAGACGAGAAGGGTGAAGGACTGAAGGTGGGTTAATGAGACTAGACTCTCGAGAGAAGGGCTTCAAGGGGACAGTGAAGATGACCGAAAGAATAAAAAGAACACACTGTGCTAGAGTTTAGTTCGCATTGCCCCTGGCATTGCTACCGTCCTCTGCTCTTCTCTCGGGTCTAATGACCCAGAGCGCACTGTTGTTCCAACACTCGGAACGTTTCAATGTCACTGTACCGAGAACACTCGCTCGGCCATTCGCATTTGTATCGATGTGTCGATCCTCCCAAGAAAATCGATTCTACGAAAGAATCGATCCGTTCTCAAACGCCGACGAATTTTCGAAGCGACCTTTTTGTCTTTTATTCACGAAACACGAAAAATCTCGATCGCCTCGTTTTGTCCTATACCAACATTGACGAACGGAGTCGAAACTTGGATCGTTACAGTTTTCATTATTCGCGTATTCTTAGAGAAAAAATACTGAATTGAGACAATTTGATCGTGTCGATGAACCGAAAACGTTACGCGAAAGCGTCAATCAAGAATATTCGATGCTAATGGCAAACATAACCTCACTTTGTCCGTTATTGTCAGCGACGACTTTTTCCCTGTGAATATGTCACGAAAATTGGAATAACTGAGACCGTTTTGTATTTACGCGAATTCTCCCTTGGCTCTGAGAAAAAACAATGACAGGCTCGACCTTCGTGACGTTTTTTTGGGAACTGGTCCCTTTTTTAGTATACAAAAATGTTGAATTCCATTTTTTTGGGTTTTAATTTTAAGAACGCGCATTCGTGTTTCTCCGATTTCCGACATAACCTCTTTAGTGCGTTACACGAAGCGATAAATCGATGGCTCTGGGTGCGCCTCGAGAGAAACCTCCCCCTAACGCTGCAATTTAATAATTGCGATCATTTCCCGGAATCGAGCTGATATATTGTCGACGCTGACCTTTCGCGCTGATTGACTCAGCGATTTGGGTGGGTAATAATGTGTGCACACCAAATTTGAGTTATTTTACCTCGTTTTTTTCCTCCAGCGCTTCGCTAAATCCACTAGAAAATCTTACACATTATTTTTGGGCTCTCGTAACGAAATTTGGTGAGAAAAAATTCGTTTCTTTTTATTATCCAAGTATACAATAAATGGTTTGGGTTTCATTTTAGGGAAAATCGACAAATTCCGTCATTTCGAACGCTCCGCAAATCACTTTTATTTTTTTTAAATTCACTTTCCATCGAGACTCATTGAAAAGTATTGAAATTTGGGTATTTCATGACACGTGAATGTCCTTGAGACATCGTGTCTTAGTTAAAAGAGAAATACGAAAAAAGTTGAGCGATAATGATGCTAAAAGTTGAAGACGAAATTATTCGCAAACTGTGAGGTGACGCTGCGCCACGACCGGGAGACTTCCGAGTGAAATAAAGCGTCACTCGGCTGTCGACGTCATCACCAAACACCTGTTGTGTTTTCACCGCACAATATATCTATATATATATGACGAGGTACGTGGAAATTCACTCAGTTGCGCGACTACACGGTTGCCATAACGCTCGCACGAATTTATTTCGGTCCGACAGTTTATCAGGTGTTCCTAAACGTGCGAGCTTTGTGGAACGTTCGTGTACACTCGATTGAATGGAAGAGAGGGGAGGGGAGGGAGAGGGAGCCGCTCGAACGTTTGCTCGCGGTTCTTTGTGTTGGGAAAGTTACCCGCAGTCGGTGCGTGTGTTTTTCGTTTCCGATTGACTTTTTCGGAAGGCAGAAAACATATTTCAACCGCCCAGAAATAAATTTTTACCGGAAAATACTTCGTTATACGTTCGAAAGTTGCAAGATCGCACGAAATAATGCACAAGTTTTTGCGAGTGTTGAAATATTCTAGAACGGAATAGACGCGCGAGTTTTTGGTCAGAGGCGAAGGAAAAGCGCGTGGCTCGCAGTGGCCCACTCTACAGGACGCGGCTGGAACTGTCGGCTCTAATCTTGTTTCCTTCTCACTCTGCCGTAGCTGGCTCGAGTTTAGGGCACGAGCGAAGGGACTCTCAGAGGCACGAGAGTTTCCACGGGCCTACAAAGTAAATTGTGGTGTCTCGTTTCCTGCTGTTTCGTGCCTCCCGTAGCGGAAGAGCAAGAAGCAAAGAGAAAAAGTAGGGGCAAGAGCCTCGGAAAGAGAATACGTGTGTAGAAGGAGAGAGAAAAAAGAAAAAACCTGAGGCGTTCACGAACTTTCATTTTTATCCAAAGTTTCTCCCACCACGACTTTTTTTCCCTCACTGCTTGAGACGGATGGTATAAAGCAACTAATAACGTGGGTAGTCTCTCTCTATCTCTCTTTCTCTCTCGGTTACTCGAGAGCGAGTTTCGTCAAGCGAAATCTTACCAACGTTTTCAGACTTGGTGAGTTGCTCGCCCGGCGTGGCAGGAGCCCAACTGCTGGATGGTTCTTTGAGAGACTTTCTAACCTCACCAGCCTTTAAACTCCATCTCTCTTTCCCACTCTTTCCTTCTTTCTCTCTCTCTCTCTCTCTCCTCGTATCTCTCTCGCTCTTTCTCGTTCAGTATCGCTCGAGGCTTCGCGTCGGCCGCGTAGTAACATAAAGTCAGTAACCAGTGTACAAATCATTACGTTCTACGTACCCTCGTTCTTCGTCCATCAAATAAATTCACGTGTGCAAGTGTCGACGAAACGTTCATAAAAATTCTCCGCGATTTTCGATAACCCGCGAATACCCAGTGAATTCCTCACGATTGTTATTGCTGATTCTCCGAATTGTTGGCCACATTTTCGCTTTAAAATGTCCAGCAATCGCGAACCGCGCGATTGGACGTTTTTTTACGAGAAAAAATAGAATCGCCCGGGGCGAAATGAACTCTCAGTGATTCTTACACACCTGCGAGTTGTGTCGGTTCGTTCGTGCATCCCACAATAGTTCTCGTGTACGGAAAGCCATGCTGCTGCACGATATTCCAACACAGTGAACGCGTAAAACGTGTGCGCGGTTGGTCGTTTTGTTATGGTGAATTGGTGATTCAGTGTTTTACCCGTGTAACCTTCGTGCTGCAGATGAATGTCAAATACTTCCGCCCCACTCGCATCCACATACGGTTTTCGTGTTTTTATTATTCCTCATGCTCACCAGCCTCGACATTCTCGTATGTGAAAAATTAAGCGAGATGAGCGCGTCAACACACTGCGGATTGCCCGGTTAGATAATTCAAGGCGATTGCACCAATACGCATATATTCATGCGTACGAATGCATACGCCAGTCATAAACGTACGTATACGCGGTTTCTATGTACAGGGTGTCCCAAATATCGCAAAACTTTCGTCATGAGAATTTGCTGGCTCGAGTTTCGGAAGAAATTTCATTGTGAATCGACGCGAGTCTCTCGCTGCTGTCTCTCGGGGCTTCGACCTTGAAATTCTTCATTCGTCGATTATTTTTAAAACGAAATCTCGAAAAATTACGAATTCTCGACTTCGATGAATTTTTTTTTCATCGAAATCGAATAAATCATCGAAATTCTTCGTTTGGAAGAATTTCGATGATTTATTATCGAAAGGACGAAAAAAAATGGCGGATTCGACGAAAGACGAAAGAAAATGGCGAATTTTGGCAACTCGAATTCTCGGTATCGATGATCGCCGCTGCGACACCCTGTAGGTAGGAATACGTGAGGATTTTTACGTCTGTACAAAAGTCGTAATATCTTGGATAGTCCACGTTGGCGCACGTTGGGGTTGTGACGCATACGATGATAAGTAGCGACCGCCTTTGGTTATGTGCTGCAATGAGACACTCGTGAGCAAATCATCGCTAGAAACGATCAGTCGCATTAAAAAATCGAAATTATCGAATGAATCCTCTGGCGATTGAGCTTCCCGGATATTTTAATTAATTCCGTACGTAATCTCGATTTATCAGGTCGGAAAAATATTAGTTTTTAAAGAGTAGAAAAAAAAATGATTTTTGGCTTTTCAGCGAATTTTTTAAACTGGAAAATGATTTTTTTCTTTGTTATTGAGATTTTGAATAAACGGCGACGCCGGTTGGAACGATCGTAAATAATTCAATGTATTTTTTAAATTGCAACAGCTGCGACAACATGCGAGTGGAAAGTTTTGAGCGATTCTCGTATATACCGGTCGAGGGGAAAAGAAATATCAATCGCGCGTGTATTTTTCCGAGAAAGCACGATGATGAACGTATCAGTGTATAGTTTCATTATCAATAATTCTTCTGTTTTTCTCTCGGCGAGAGCGATTCCCAAGGATCGCGCATGGATCGAGCAATGACTCGCGTTTATCCGTCTCTTGTGGAATAATCATTTTCCTCCCTCTTTTCGTCTCGCGATACTCGTTTTTCTTCCTCGATCCAGATCTCGAGGCTCGACTCTCTCGGGCTCGCTCGCGTGGGTGCTAATTCCACGATCGGTCAATTTTTTACAAACCGGAAGTTGTTGCTCACCGTAGACACGCGTCGAATCTCCGCGAACAAATACATAAAAGGTATCGCTCGTGAATTTCCGCGTTGGACATTTTATTTCATTTTTTTTCTTATTCTCCTCGTCGAATCTCGTCACGACGGACGCTACTCGTTCCAAATTTGTTTCTCCACAAATCTTCATTTGTTTATACGATTAGCGATGGAAATTAGAAATTTCGCGACCTCCCATGCGGCTTTTATTATTTCGAATGATGCTGAAGTTTTTGCATCGTTGGAATTCAACGAAATTTTGCTCTTTTTCAACCGAATTCATTATTATTATTTAATATTTGGTCCAGACAATAAAACAATTCTCTTTCGCGACGTAAAAATTCAATCGACACGAAAAATTATGACTCTGGAGTTTGCATCGTTGGAATGCAACGAAATTCATTTTTATCCTTGACAAAAATAATAATTCAAATGCACTGAAGATTCAATTTTGTCAAAAAACGTCAATATTTTGTTGAATACGGCGAACTAAATATTTTGGGATGATTTCAAAATTTTCGTTATTCCGACAATATTTTTCATTGCAACGGAACTGTCAGCAAAATTTACGATTGGAATGACAAAAATTTACTTTCCGAAAAGATTTTCCAGAATGTTTTTTTGCTGGAACGACAAAATTTTCGTGATTTTTCGAAAAACGTTTAGTTGAACGTACAGAATGTAATTACGATTATAAAATGATCCATTTTTGCCATTCGAAAAGCATATCGGCTCGAAAAAATTGGATGACATTGAAAATTGAACGAATCTTCATTAAAATTGAACATTTTTCGATGCATTTCAACGTTGCAAACTTCAGAGTCTTTTATTCGATCTGAATGAAATTCCTCTCAAGTTTATCGTCGATTCGACGCTTGAGAAAGATGCAGAGAATGGGAAAACGCACGAAAAGGCTCGAAGGATTAATCTCTCAATTATTTTCTCATTACCCGTTTTTTTTTTTACAATGCTCGATACTCATCGTCGGAATCCGATTCTCGTCGTACTCGAAAAACAAAATAAGCCTGTGTAATGGGAGCCGAAATGACGATTAGAATCTTTGCTCTCAAAAAGAGTCAAGTTGAGAAATTCTTTTAATTATTGGAGCGAGGTCATTAACGGGCCTCATTAACGAGGCTTTATTCGTTCGATGCGATTAGCCACGAGACCCCGAAAAATTCTCGTGATCGAATTAGTCCAGGCAGAGTTGGAAAACGACGCTCGTCGTCGGTTTTATTCGTCAAGGCGTTAGAGACAAAGAATCTGGACCGCGTTGTGTATAAAGTTGACGGAAACAAAATCGTGCGCACGGCTGTACAGCCCATGGGGAAAAAAATCAAAAATAACATTTGTGCAGGGTCAATAACAGTTTTTCCACGTTTTTTTTCCGATCGTTGTTCACGCAGAGTCTCCAGAGTTTCGTCATTCGCCCGTAGACTGGTCGATTTGCTTCCCTGCGAAATATTCGAATGTTGAAATGGAAAGAAAAAAGTCAGGCGTTAATCAATAAATTAATAAGCATCGCACCGCGCACTCGTTACGTGACTGACAAAATATTAACAACGAGCTTAGGAGTGAAAAAAGAATTGCGTAGCCTTTTTGATCAATCGTTTTGCTACGGTTGGGTTCGAGCGAAGAAAAAAAAAGAAAAGTGTAATCGACGAAGGACCGGTCCGCTTTCGTGCGTCCGCTTTCTCATGGGCTTTGTATCTCGGCAAGCCTTTGGGCGATTCCCGGCATCGACGAGATAGAGAAACGAAGAAAAAAGAAAAAGAGATAGAAGTCTTCTCGTGACTCAGAGACTCTCGAAGAAACGCGGTGGCCCTTCACGCCGCTTGGCTCTTCCTCTACTCCGCTCCTCACCCTTCTTTTTTTCATATACTTTTATTTTTATATCTGTATATGTAAGTATAATGTACTATAGTTTCGCTTGGCTGCCTCGTCACAGCTTTCGCTCCTTCGCTCTCTCGTAACGCCGCGCGATTGTTCCTCTTGTTCGCCGCTCCTGACTGCGAGACAACACGCATCGTCATCGGGTTATTCGGTTCACGCTCTCCCAACTATTCGTCCGCTATCGCTTCATCCCGAACCAGTCAAACAGACTCAAACCTCATGTCCCTCCATTTATTTATTTCTAAATCACCTGCTCGGCTTGCTTCTCATTTACTCCAATAATTATCAAAGTTTTCATCCAATTTTTAATGATCCTGAAGTTTCCATCATTGCATTGAAAAGAAAATTTTGTTGAAAAAGATCGATATTTTGTTGGATACGTTCAACTAAACGTTTTTTTCGAAAAATCACGAAAATTTTGTCATTCCAGCAAAAAACATTCTGGAAAATCTTTTCGGAAAGTAAATTTTTGTCATTCCAATCGTAAATTTTGCTGTCAGTTCCGTTACAATGAAAAATATTGTCGAAATAACGGAAATTTTGAAACCATCCCAAAATATTTAGTTCGCCGTATTCAACAAATTATCGACGTTTTTTGACAAAATTGAATTTTCAGTGTGGAGTGCAACGAAATCCTGTCATTTCTTCAGCAGAGCCAATAATTATTATTGAATATTTGGTCCGGCCAATAAAACAATTCTCTCTTGCGACCAAAAAGCTCAATCGGCTCAAAAAATAGCCACGATTTTCAAAATTCAATAAATAATCAATACAAAAAATGTTTTTCGTTGAATCTCAACGTTGCAAACTTCAGAGTCATAATTTTTACCATTTCCCACTTATTTTTTCAAGTGTCTCTTGCACCGATTCTGTTTCTCCCTTTCAATCACATTGCAATTGGCAAATTCATCTCGGCCATTTACTCCGGAATCAAGAGCTTGATAACAAATTGATACGCATCTCGTTTCTGCTTGCTGATTGCTCAGGTATTTTTGTGCTCGGTATAAATAAATGCTGAATACGTTTTTCGGTCTAATTTTGACCCTTTTTTTCCGCCTCGTCTTCACGTCGCTCTTGAGACGTCGCGTAACCGAGTGCTCAGTTTTGTTTCCGATAGAGTTTGAGATTCTGATGATCCTGAAGTTTTCATCGTTGGAATGCAACGAAATTCCGTTATTTCTTCAGCAGAGCCAATAATTGGTCCGGCCAATAAAAAAATTCTCTCTTGCAATCAAAAAACTCAATCGACTCAAAAAATTGCCACGATTTTCAAAATTCAATAAATAATCAATAGAAAAAATGTTTTTCGTTGAATCTCAACGTTGCAAACATCAGAGTCATTTTTCGAACGGAGGGTCGTAAAAATTTTACAGTAATGGAATTTGCATTTGAAGTGATTTAATGGAAATGAAAATTTCTTAAATTATTTCGAGGGGTTCGCGAGTTTGGAATTTTGAATATTCACTTTTGTTTTTAATTCTCGCGTTGATCGTATTTTATAACTGAACCTCCGCGCTCGTTGCACAACTCTCGAACGCTCCTTCTTCCCGGGTATGCCGTACCGGATGCGACGACCTGCCACCGGCCCATCGGTGGAGGGGAAAACTCCCGGATTCGTTTTTGTTAGCCAGCAAGTCGTGAAACAAACCTCGAACTTTGTTGACGTATATTTTCTACCGGCTCTAGTTCACGAAACAAAAGCCATTGTTATGATGGGCTGGCGAGTGTCATTTGCTAAAGCAATAATTAATATTATTCATTCTTGGCAGTAAAACAAAACGAAAAAAACTCAAAAAATGGTCAATTACAAAAAAACACGTTTCGACGTCGTGGTGAAAAAAGTTTTTTCCAAAAAGTTTCTACCCTCGCCAAGTTTTCGGAATATTTGGTCGTTTTTCAAAGTTTCTGTTAATTTTTTGGAATCGTCGTCATTTTACGGATAAAAATGAAAAATTATCGAACTCTGAAGTTGAAATTTCGACTTTTTTTTTTTTAAACGTCACTCAGCACGATTTTTTTTTCTTGTTTCGTGATTACGAGCCAAAAAGAGTATTCTCATCCATATATTTAAGGATTAAATGGATTTTTGAAATGATTTTTCGAGACACTTTTCCGACGTCTTTCCTATCAGTATTTTTCGTTCCTCGAGTCTCTCGCACCGGCGAGATTTTTGCTGTCTCTCGTCTACGTGTACGCTTCGTGTATGTATACGTGTTTTATTATAAAATAGGGATGTGGAGGTAGGCTATCGCTTATCAGCATCTAGCCGAGAGAACTGATAACGAAACAACGCGCGAGGCAGCTCGGCTCTTTGGTTGTCGTTCACAAATGGCGTTGCTGTCGTCGTCGTCGTCTCAGCGGTATAGTTTTTCGTATATACGTCTGTGCGGCCCCGAGAAATATCCAATTCACGTTTCTCCACAAATTTTCCATCAACCCTCGGGTGTCCATTTTATTTTTCAACCTCTCGTCCACGCGGTATCGAATTTCCGCTCTTGGATCTTTTATTTTTCTCTCCCGGTAGAAAAATATTTTAACACTTCGGAATAACGTGACGCGGTGCTGTAATTTACACGAGTACGTCGACACGATAACGGGAGAGCACGTAACGGATGAATGTGTGACCGAATTATTTTTATTTTATCACCGATTTTCTCTTTCCAAGTTTCGGTAGTGAAAAGTGCGCGTTGAATTTTTTTCTCTTCTCCCGTAAAACCGATAAATTCAGTTAATTTTTATATAATCACGAGAATAATTGGAGTTTGAGAATTTTTGTGAAATTTGTCAGTTTTTTCGGAAATTTAATTTTTTTCTTCGTACTCGTATTTTCGATTGTGCGTTTGTGCAAGTTTCTCGATGATAACCTACTTGAGAAGCGGTCGAGACTCGACTCGGCGGGTTTACATTGAAAATATGTCGGTCGAGCTACATTTTGAACTTATGCGCGGATTACCTTTAATCTCAGAGACGCTTGCTGCGTTGTTTCCAGTCCAAATGACATTCGACGAGAAACTTGCACTGTACGAGGGAAAAGAAACAATTTGCCTCGACTCCTTTTTCGAATCAGCGCGACGACCTTGAGTCGCGCGAGAAAAACGTTCCGCGGCAAATATGAAAAGGAAAATTTTCAAATAAATTTTTAGCGATTGGAAATCGTTGCTGATAATCACATTGTCGCGTTGGGAGACGAACGAAAAGTCATTTATCAATCGCTTTTTTCGCTTGCTTATGTCGTCTCTGGCAAAAAAAAAAAATGAATTTGTTTAAATTCGCATCTGACGGAGGAAAACTTGAAAAAAAAGTTTTTTCTTTCATATTTGTGGATGAATTTAACGAATTCATTTTTTGAATAGTCCTTCATTCGAGTTTGGGTCCAACCGTTTGTCGGCACTGCGTCTGGGAAGCTCGTATTAGGGGATTCATTTTGGAATGTCAATGTGACAGAAAAACTGATAAAATAGGGTTTCATCTTCATTGCAATCGTCCCCGCACGGGGAATCGTCCGCTGCCTCATTATTATATTCTGGAAAGATCGTTTTTCATCTGTTTCATTTGATTAATACAACGTTTTAAACGTTGATGCGCCTCTCGCGAAGTTGTGGTGAAAAAACATCGCAAGATGACACGCCGATGGATAACGAGGGTGTAATGTGGCTGTTTTTTTTTCTTCTTTTTTCCTTACGACAGAAATTAATGGTCTGATGAGAGAGTGAGAGCGAAAAACGAAGAGGCTGCATCGACCGAGTCAACAAGGCCGAGGAGAGGATAATTTTGTCGGCAAAAACAAAGAACTAATTAGACGAAAATTATAATTTCGAAGTTTGAGCGATTTGAGGAAAAATTGAGATCGAATTGACGGCGAAAAAGAATTCAGCGGATCGTGTACGAAGATATAAATAAAAAAAGTGTTGGAATATTTGGCCGGTAATGGCCGATCGTGAGAAACGGGCAATTGAGGCTTTCGGGCGCGATCACCCAGCCAGAAATTCCATCGGTCCATCGAGCTCAACGTCACGAAGATTTTTCGAAAGTCCAATATCTCGAGGGAGGATTATTTCGAAAACGGAAAAACCCGATTGCGTCACAAAGCTCGATGCTACGGACTCGGTAATTAATTTCAACAAAACCGGCCAAGTTGAGAATTTAAAACAGTGGGAACTCGTGCGCGGTGATCGCGGAGCTCTCCAAGTCGTTGAGAAACGCATTGACGATCTTTCATACAACGACAAAATAACAAACGATACAAATTCGACCTTCACCGACGATTATCGAAGTTTTGAACAAGAATTGGCCAAAAAGTTCAAGGCTTTTGAAAAATCCAGTATCGTTCAGGCTCTTCCGATCGATCACGTCACGATATCAAACGCCATGAACGTCACACCGAAAATCGTTAAGAAACCAATATCGAGCAATGTCTCGAGAAACGATAAAGAACGTCTCACCGAACGCAAAGTTCCCATCAGTCTCGACGCTATTTTGACCCAGAAACGAAATTTCAACGATGCCGCTGCCGCTGCATCCTCATCGCCCAACGTACCAGCTGATAATCCCGTCGATAGTAACGATATGCTCGATCAACTCGAACGCCAAGTCAAAGCCATTGAATTGGGCACTATCGAAGCCGCCAGAAACAAGAAAAAAATTGATAGTTGCGATTTCGAACCGGAGATTCAACTTCGTTATAGGGAACACGAGGATCTCCTGAGGAACGTTACCGACGACGAGGCTGAGGGGTAATTTATTATTTCTTTATTTTTTTCACCTTTTTTTCCAACCCAAATCCCTCAAGGGTAACGAAAAAAAAACTCTTCTTCACTTTTCTCAAGTTTCAATCAAGAATTGAAAGAAAAAACGGGAATTGAATCAAAAAATCGAGAGAAAAAAAAACATAAAATGAGAATTTCGTAAAAAAAAATGATTTAAAAGAAACTAATGGAAATTCCGCGGATTTTTTTCAGTCATTTTTGTGAAGTTTCAGTGAAAAGATCGAAGTATCGGCCAAGAAAATAGAATCCAAATTTTTTGATAGTAATTTTCATGATTTAACGAGTCAAATTCCGAAATTTGGAAAATAAACAGTCGAATTTGTCTCGGCGATGAAATTCATTTTTTTTTACGAACTTCTCTCGATTCTGTGAGTAAAAAAAATGGTACCGGGTTTTTGGGGACTTGGAATCGAGTATTCGTCAAAGTTAAAGAATCTTTCAGTGATGATGATGAAAAAAAGAAAAAAAAATGAAAATAAACGAATGAAAATAGGCCTCCGCTGCAACGTGGTGAAACGACAAGGAACTCGACCGGAAATGCGGGAATAACGACGAGACGACACGCCGTTCAATTGGCACGTACAGCGTCGGACACGAGACGAGGCGTAAATCATCATCATCAGGATGGTGAAATGCCACAAAAGGTTCATCCGAGGGTACAGCAGTCTCAACGTACCGGTGGATTAGTTAGGCCGATCGTAACTAAAAAAGAGCAGCAACGTGGTCAGCAGGAGCCTCGGAGATTGAACGAAACTCTCCGAAAGGCGCTCATGAACGGGTCTCGTGATGAGGTATAAAAAAATGAAAAAATTGAAAAAAAACCTGCAAAATTCGTCACTCATCTTTACATATCTGCGTAGTTTTTTCCACGATAAAGAATCGTCGCGACCAATTGCCGTTCGTAAGTGATAACACGATCGTTTTCATCCCGAACGAGATTTACGAGCTCCCCTTTTAAGCCCTGCGACTTTACGACTACGATTAATTGCCACGCGCTTCGTAAATTTTCTCATTTTGTCATGATTGAACCGACCGAGCGTTGGTTCACAATTTTCGAGCATCCAAACGCTCGGATCTCGTTCCACAAAAACAAAATTCGGTAAAAATCGATGGGCAACCGAACGATTGTGATTAATTGACGACTCTTCGATTCCGAGAGTTGAAATTACGTCACGAAAGTCTCGAAACACGTTCCCTACGTCGTAACGTGCCCAAAAATTCAAGTTTCAAGGTCATTTCGAAGCCCCGAGCAAAAACAGTTGCCCTGAACAGAATTTTTTTTCTTCCCATCGTCGCTTCATCGTTTTTTCCGGTTTGTTCGATATTTTCGGCCAAATTGTAATGGAAAATTGTGGATTCACTTTCCTCGTAGTGCCGACGTATATTCACAGGATACGGCAAATACATAAATCTCCTCTATTGGCCGAACAAGGTCGTCCTTGTCAGCATTCGATATATAGAAGCGGCCAAGCCCTGTAGAAGGTCGCAGGATGAAAGCTTTGGCTGGCTCTGGTATGCGTTTGAGCTCCAAAGCACCCACTAAGAAGAGCATCTCTCACGGAGAGTATATCCAGAAAATGAGAGAAGCGTTTGAGGCTCTAGCATGGGGTGCACCGAGCTAATGTCGATCGTGGGCGTCTGTACGTTACGCTTCATCTTGTATCAAGAGAGCTCGCTTCAGCGTGCTCGATCCGAGGCTAAAAACGTTAATTTTTTCTGTATATTTTTGTGTATAAAATTTATACACGCGTATTTGCATTATCTGCCGATGCGATACGGTTTGGCTCGGGGTCAACGACGCAACAGCCACAAAAAACCGCGATCTATGGGGCTGCGTTCCTGGATTTACACACTCGTTTTAATATTTTCGTTTCGTGGCACATTCAAAGCTCGAAATATCGGTGACGAGGGACACTCGATTTTTCTATGGCTCTTGAAAACGTCGAATCATTTCCGCCCAATGATTTTTGCAAAACACTCGAACCTCGTGAGCGACAGCACGACTGACGCTTTTATTTTTTCTTCACAAAGTTGGTTTTTTTTTCCCACAAACTCAGCCACGCGCAGTTGAAGAGATCGAAAGTTTTCACGCGGTCGATTTCATCGCGAATGAGATCGAAAAACGCACGAGCGACCAATCGTTCTGCGTTAATTATTCGCGAGGATGAACGTGTGGCTCAAAGAGATAAAACGCGATCCTCCGTACGAACGAATTCCTACGTATTCGCACTCACGTGACGGACGTGACTCATGGACCGTCCGCGGTAAGTCCAAAATCCCCAATTTCCCAAAAAAACCGCATCCCGCGATCGCCTTTCGTTTCGGTCTCGCGATGACACGAAAAAATTGCTTCGATTTTCAATAATTTTTCCCCGAAAAAAAATCAGCCAAATTGATAACGAATCGCGTTTGTTGATCGTGCAGTATTTTTATGGATAAAAAGTTGCAAGAGTTTTTTTTTCTCCATCAAAATAACGTATGACATACTCATCGTTGCTAAATTTGTCACGAGGCATGCGCGAACCGTGCCACCCCCAATATCAAGGGGACGAAGGCGCGCGCGCGCACATTCCACCCTCGCGCGGAGTGTCCGGTCCTTAACAGTCGTTTCGTATAAATATAGATATATTTTTACCTACATTTCTATTTTTTTCATGTTCACGTATAAATACGTGTACGTGCTCATGTGTATGAATATACACGGACAGACTCGTGTATGTATATCGTTGAGGCAAGGTTGGTTCGCGCAGAACTTGCCCCATGGTTTTACGGCGAGTCGGGCGTCGTCGCGTATTGATTCACCCTATTCACGTACAGCGCGAGCCTGAGCTGCCCCTCGGTAGATGGCGACCAGCCGCCCCTCTCTCTGCTCTTGACTCTCTTCCGCCCTTCAGCGGGGGTGAACATTTCACCGAGCAACCACAACGAGATAGCAGCGAGAAGATAGCCAGTCGCATCTATCGCAGTCGTTGCGGGATTGTTTCTGTGCCAGCATACACGCGCCACGAAACTCCGTTACATCTCCCAGTCGATTTCGTCAGGGATTTCCCTCCCCAATCGATCTATAACAAGAAGCGCTTAATACGCGAATTTGTGTGGATTTTTACGGTGCGCACTAAAAACATCCGGGAGAGCAACCAACGCATTCGTCTCGATGCTCCGGATCAATTCATTCCGATGAATATGATTTGAGCCAAGAACGAGCCTCTTGTAAATATCAGCTCGTTCTCTCGCTCGTTCTCGACAACGACTGCGCCGTTAAAATCCTCTCTCCGTCACGGCAATTTGGGATTTTGATCTTTAGTGAAAAAACAAAAAAACTTGTGCGAATTGTGCATCGAATCTTGATACTCAATGTACAAAGTTGTGCTCGTCGCTGCTAACGTTATGTCGTTTTTGACGCACGATACGAGGACTAACGTCAAACGAAACGACACTAGTGCTTTTGTCGGTACAACGATTTATCGAGTCTTCCAAAACTTGGAACGAGACTAAAACGGTAGAAAATAAAAACGAGATTTCCTGTTTTTGTTCTCATTGATCGTCAGTTCTCACAAGTTGCTGATTAAGCCATTGGTTTTTATCGGTGCCAGAAATACTCGATGTTATATACGAAATTTGGTGCAAGCTCTCGAATTTCTGCCGATTGAACTCTCGTGCACGACGAGACGGGACGAAATACGTTTCTACGATTTTTCAGTCTTTATCGACGTGCGAGGTTATGCGCTTCGTCGGTCATCGAATCTGGCTGTGAAATAATGAAATGCTCCATTTCCTTTGTCGCCGAATTACGTTTTTTCCTTATCTTTTCTTCTGCTTATTCGGGAGTGATTGATTTTTTGTTTCCGAGTGAATGATTTTTCGGACAGCGGTATAAAATCGTTGTTGTCAAGCGCCGTCTCGGTTTGACTCTAATTGGGCCATTCACTCGGGAAATCCGCAAATACTCCGTGTGCACAACGTTCGCCCAACCTGGCGGAACGAGATGGCAGCGGCGGCGGCTTGAGCTTACCATCGATTTTCTCCCCGGCGATCGATTCAATTCCATCATCCTCGAGAATACTCGTGGGTCAATTAAATATAAACAATATGGAATAGTGTTGGATTAATTATAAAATTAGTCAACACACCATTCGATTCTGCCGTTGCCAGAAACATCTGTTCGATCGAGAGACTCGAGACCGAATCATCTGCGACGAAAACCCGAGTCCATCACTTTTTTTCTATCAAAGAAACAAAAACTTGATTTTTCTTCGGTAAAACTGGAAAAAAACAAGTGAAAATCGACGAATTATGCGGTCGAAGACGACGCCGGTACTGCTCGGAAGTGCAATAACTTTTAATGCCCCGAGAACGATTTTTTCGTCCTCGCATTATGGTCAAGAACATGAAATGAGTTTGTAAGCGTCGTCGTCGTCGTTATTGTTTATTTCTTTTGTTTTTTAATTAAATTTTTGTCTCGTCGAATAATCGTTGAAACGTTCGCGTCGAGATATTCCAGCGGACAATTCCGTGGTGCGCGAGTTTGCCAACAGGGTGCACTCGTATATATATACGTATATAGTGTTTATTATTATTGTTTTTTTATCTACCGTACGTATTCGCGAAAGGGTGCGTCAATCGAGCTTTCAAACTGGCGGCTTCCAAGGTTGCAGCAGTGACCTCGTGTAAGATGGTCACGCGTGGCCTTTTACGGGTAATAAATAATCGTACAAAAAGATTCTTATCTAAGGGCGTCAGAATTATATTTGTATGTGTTGGCAAAATTGGACGAAAGTCATGGAAGAATTACGAACGTTGTCGTTTTCGCATGTTTTTCAAATCGTTTCATTTTTAATCGTCGATTATGCACTCAATGGAATTAAAAATGAAAAATTTCTTCAACGACTTTGTTTTAATTTAGTTTTTTCTTTTCCTTATGCGAACGACAATCTTCAAGACGAACGATTACCTTTTGATATTCATTTTAAGCGGATTTTGTGCGTTTTCAGCAAAAGACAAATTTAACGTTTGTCCATTTTATTGAGAGAGGAACGATTTACTGATTTGGGCTCTTTGTTGTTGTTTTTCAAACAGACAGGGGATGGCGTCGGAGTGTCGAGCAGCGGTGGTCGACTGTCCTCCAGAAGCCGCACCTCCGAGGAGCCTCACATTGGAAAATATAAATTGCTTAAGACTATAGGCAAAGGAAACTTTGCCAAAGTCAAACTCGCCAAACATGTTCCCACCGGCAAGGAAGTGGCTATCAAGATCATTGACAAGACCCAGCTGAATCCTGGCAGTCTTCAAAAGGTAAATTCAACATTTCAAACGTTTCCAATTTTTATTTTCCCCCCGAAATCAATTTTTTTCGCTCCCACAAATTCATTGGGAAACTTTTTTTTATTTTACTTCCCATGTTCACGCTCGAAAAACAATTTTCTCACTTTCCGAGTCGAAACCAATAATTTTTGCTTAAAAAACATTTCTGCAACATTTTTTACAAAGTTGAGAATTTTTTAAACCGTCACCAATTTTTTTTTTACGATTGTTAGTGTTTCTGTTGGTTAAACGAACTTGAAATTTTGTCCAGCTGTTCCGCGAGGTGAGGATAATGAAGATGCTCGACCATCCGAACATAGTTAAGCTTTTCCAAGTGATCGAGACTGAAAAGACATTGTACCTGGTGATGGAGTATGCGAGCGGTGGCGAAGTATTCGATTATCTCGTGTTGCACGGTAGAATGAAGGAAAAAGAAGCGAGAGCTAAATTCAGGCAAATCGTATCAGCTGTGCAATACTGCCACCAGAAGAAAATAATTCACAGAGATTTGAAAGCGGAAAACTTGTTGTTGGACAGCGAAATGAATATTAAGATCGCTGACTTTGGATTCAGCAATGAATTTACGCCAGGCAACAAATTGGACACCTTTTGCGGCTCACCTCCGTACGCGGCGCCCGAATTGTTCCAAGGTAATTGCCCATTTTCGTCATAATTTTGATATAAATGTATGAAAAAACGGGAAAATGATTAACGTGTTTATTTTTTGGCAAACAGGAAAGAAATACGACGGGCCCGAGGTTGACGTTTGGTCGCTGGGTGTAATTCTCTATACTCTGGTATCGGGCTCACTGCCATTCGACGGTTCGACCCTGAGAGAGTTGAGGGAAAGGGTACTCAGAGGGAAATATCGTATTCCGTTTTACATGTCGACCGACTGTGAAAATCTATTGAAGAAATTTTTGGTGCTCAATCCGACGAAACGGGCCTCATTAGAGGTACGTGGTGATAAGGTTCGAATCGCAAATTGTCTCCGCACTTGCATATTTCGTAGAAAATAAAAATAAATCGAATCGACACGAAAAATTCAAATCTCTACAAATGGCGTAGTATGAAAAAAAGCCAAAAGTTTATTTCGATTTAATTGACGAATGCTGTGTAAGGTAGTTTGGGGCATGCGTTGAACAGCGAAAAGCTACGAGGAAAAAAAAATTTTTTTTTCATTGAAAATTACATCGTTGGAGGAATCAAAAACGATTTTTTCTCTTTGAAAATAATTGAGAGAAAAATGGTAAATTAATGAACGATGTAAAGTTCAAAATTTTCGTTATTTTGACACTCCGAGTGGCGCAAATGTCTCGGGATTGTCATTAATGAAATGTATTGCTTCGTTTTTCAGAATATAATGAAGGACAAGTGGATGAATATGGGCTACGAGGATGACGAATTAAAACCGTACTTAGAACCCGAACCCGATTACAAAGATCACAAGAGGATAGGTGAGTCTGCCAGTATGTACATAACAATTTTTCTACCTAACCGTATCTAATTATAATTAATAATTCCATGTATTCTTTTCTTTTTATGGTTGTTATTGAACACTCTGGCTTCCCGACGTTGCGATGGGTTTCTCAATCTCTTTGTCATATTGATGTTGTCTTTTTTTTTCTCTCTTTTTTTTCAATGTACTTCCACAATAACTAAAAGGAATCGCCCGATTAATTTCTACACATAGAAGATTCGTCTCAAGTAAGAGTGTTCAAGTTGCGTATAATTGTCGTACGTATTCGTCGCGACGATTTTCAATAGCAGCCTCGTTTATCGGCAATTGGCGAGAAACACGAGTCCCGCGTCTTCGCGAAAAGTTTGAATTCTCGAAAAGTCGAAAGAGCGAATTCTCGTAAACGAGAGAAATTTCGTTTGCCAATCGACTCGACGCCAATTGCTTCGATTCCGGCAATGCTCTAGTCTTTATTTAGTCAATGTGCATTTTTGCATGCGTAATTATCATTATTATTATGTATGGATGTCGTACATTGAAAATGAGATAAAATCGTTAGAAAAGTTTGGATAATCGGAACGCAGACAGTTTTAATATATAAATATACATATAAAAAGAAAGAAAAGCAATGGGAAAGACATAGAATTATTTATAAACGTTAACTCGATTGGATGTAACTATGCCTGTGACGAATGTGTGTTACAGAGGCATTAGCTAGTATGGGATATACGCGAAGTGAAATTGAAGATTCGCTCGGACAGGCAAAGTATGACGATGTGTTCGCCACATATTTGCTGCTCGGCAGAAAAACGACCGACGTGAGTACAAATTTTCACGAGTTTTCACGAGTTTTTCAAGTTTTGTGTCTAACGAAATTGTAAATTATCAATGTGTTTATGATTTTAACGAGATTTAGGAATAATTTTGTCGGTTTTGTTCTCGTTGTCGCTGGAAAAACAGCCCGAAAGCGACGGTTCACGATCCGGCAGTTCACTCTCGTTGCGCAACATTCCGCCACAAGTTGGTTCGGGCGGCGGTAGCGGCAGTGGCGGCGGCACCGGAGGCGCTGTACAAAGTCCATCGCACAGAGGTGTTCATCGGAGTATTTCTGCAAGCAATCCCAAACCCAGTAGACGAGCTTCCTCTGGTGGTGAAACTCTTCGTAAGTCCCTGCAACCGACTAAAATATTAATACCGCAAATTGACTGCCGCTAATTATTTATCTATTTTTGTTGTGGATTTTTCATACCCCACTGCGCGAGACCCCTAAGCCCCCCTCTTGTTAATAAACAACAACAACAACGACAACAACAACCACGACGATATCTACGCCAACAACGAGAAAAGTAACCACGATATACGAGTCCCGGTACTCACGTCGCTCGGTCTTTCTCATCTTTCTATTCAATTATTCACTCTCTCGTCATTCTTCATTCGCTTCAAATATGCAGAATCCTGAGACCCTTGGGGAGGGAGTTTTGCTGTAAATTTTATGAGAAAATGAATTTGAACAGAATTTTTCGAGTGTCCGAAGAAATCTCGCGAGAATGAAAAAAATTGAGTCAATAAATCGAAAAGAATTCGGCGAAATCTCTGCCACTTTCAAAGGGTCTCAGGAAAAACGTGACAACGTCATTGAAAATTGGCGAATCATATTCATTATTCATCATTTGTCGATATTAATTTGGTATGCCCCTAAAAAAGGAGGAAAATACTCGAGCCGGCCCATCAATAGATGTCACATTAACAAAGTGTGTCCGTAACTAATAAATTATTATCCCCATGCTCGGTTTTATCCACGCGGATGATCGACGATAGGCGGAGCACCCAGTCCAGGTAATGCAACGAACCACAATCATGCGACGGCCGTAACCGGTGGCACGGTCACCGGAAGTGGGGGTAGTAATTTCAAAAGGCAAAACACCGTGGACGCAGCTACGATTAAAGAGAATAGCGCAAGAGTCTCTGCCACGAGACCATCCGCGCCTAAAAATAGTCCGGGGCAACTCGATACCAGTGAGTTTTTTCATCCTCTCCCACCATTATCCTTTTTTAGGCTTTTTATCAGCGATTCGCAAGGCTGCAACGTTGTACACAGCAACAACAATTTTTTTTTTCATTACCTGAGAGACACACACTTTTTAGCAGTTTTGTAAACATTTTTTGGGGACAAGACTTTTTGGGAAAGTTTCCAAATCTCCAAATAAATCTCAATTCGATGATAATTCGTGAAAGAAATTCACAATTCACAAATCACACTTTTACACGATTTCATCTTTATTCTTATTTTTCAT
Organism: Diadegma fenestrale; assembly: GCA_037043255.1. Lineage (NCBI taxonomy): Eukaryota > Metazoa > Arthropoda > Insecta > Hymenoptera > Ichneumonidae > Diadegma > Diadegma fenestrale. The sequence continues at coordinate 4,483,311 of CM073312.1, forward strand.
AATTATTATTCTCTATCTCCACTGCTCTGCCTTCTTCTAATATTTACGTCGATACAAAGATTTTCTCTGATTCCAATTTTATCCAAACTTGGTCGTTTGTGTACATAAAAACTAGAAATAACGATAATTGATGCGTTACGATAATCTTTTCACGGATCCGATCGAACTTCGATGTAATTAATTGTCATCAGAATCACCATCGACATAATTACTGATCAAGCGAGTTGTCGAACAAATTTTGCTTTTACAACGACAAACTTTATCATTAAACAACGTACTAGATTCATGAAATTGGTGAGAAAAACGGCGCCATTCAAATCTCCTGTTTGGTTTTCTTTCCCATGATTTAAAACGCAAGTTTTTCGTCATTGATCACTTAAAAAAAAGAAAAAAAATTCCATCACATTCACGTTTTCGTTGGTGAATTTGTAATATATTTTTTATTCTAATTATTGTCGTTATTGTTATTTTTCCTCGTTATTCCGTTTTGCTCTTTTCTGAATTTTCGTACCTTTTCCCTTTCCCTCGTCTGCTTTCTTTTTTGTTGTGTGTCCTCTTTCTATTTTTTCCCCCCCTCTCTCTCTCTCTCTTTTTCTTTTTCTCTCTGTGCCTGCATTATTTTCTTTCAATTTTTGAAAGTACGTTTGCTTTGTTTTGTGTTGAACCATATCTAATGAGGCTTGCAGTGACAATGTTCATTCTAGGCGTTGGTACAAGTCCCGGAGGAAAAGGAAGAACCGCCAAAAGTAATACGATAAACACCGGTGTCGGTGGCGTACGAACGCTGACATCGCCGGCTCCTGGCTCTGTAGGTCGTCGCAGTACGATATCATATGAACAAACCGCCAAAACAGCCTCATCTTCTACGGAAAGAACAAACGACGTGCCCAGGTACGGAGTTGCAAAATTCACATACATTTCCTCGACGTTGATAAGCAATATAAAAGATTTGTTGTGGCAAATGAAATTACCTGCGAGTGTTTGGATCTCTGAGAAAAAAAAAATTCTGTCAATTGTCGCATTCGCATGTAATTTTGTCCACAAAAGTTAATCAATAATCCAACAACTATTGAGGGACAATTGTGAAAAAAAATACACGTACTAACCGCAATATTCGCATCCGGTGCGTTTTCGTTTGCGCACAAAACAAGTGTTTGTGCTGCTGGAAAAAAATTGAAATAAGAGGAAACGTGATTTTCGCACTAACAAATCGAGTGGATGAGCGTAGAGTGTGCCGTTTTATTTGATTTTTTTCTAGGACACACGTAGAATAAAAAAAAAACATTGTGCGTGAGGATCAGGCTAAGAAAATCTTGAATTTCGAAGGATGAACAAAGTTATTTATTTGTTGCATTGCTCTAGCATGCTGGCTGCTGCCTGCCGATCATTCTTCACAATGTATCGATTGCACTCATGGGACTTTTCGCGAGAACAAAAAAAACAAAGTTTCAAAGCAAACAATCAAAGAAAACTTGACTGTCGGTTTAAAACGCTGGAAATATTGAATTACATTGCGTGAAATGGCCCATGAGTGCGTCGTTAATGTCAAATCATTCACTCCATGTACGAATAATCGAATTTACTTTGTACATATATTTACATACATTCATAGTATGGAAAAAATAGATACATAGAGAAACGAGCGCGTGTACTGTTGCTTGTCGTTATCACAACAAAAGTAACCGCAAATCTCATCGATGCGCAACTTGTGTCGCTCCATTCGAGCACTTTCGTTCATAGGCTCATCTTTCTGTCTGTTTCACACACTCTCATGCCGTCATTATGCATCATATCGAAATGTCATACTCGTGTAACATTAACAGTTGCGTCCGGAGTAGAAATTTCTATAAGCAAATGAAAAATTTCATGATAATCACTGCAGTTTCGATCATAGAGAAGATTTTTTCACCTCGAGGCGTCGGAATTTCACTCATCCGGTAAAATCAAGTTAAAGTTGTTTCGAAATTCGTTCTTTCTCGTCGCGAGCATTGACTAACGAGTAGGAAAATCATTTTTGCACGTCGAGCCCTGAAATTCGTTTTCCCGTAGAGAAATTGTGGAAAAGAGAATTAGAAAAAAAAAAACAAACGGTCAGGAATTTAGGGATCGGGAAAGTTTTTTTTTCCTTTTTTTGACGAATTTTGTGCGCAGCTTGGGCGAGGGCACTAGGCCGACACGGGGTCATACCAAGTCTGCGAGCATCAGTGCAGGTCACCGCTCTTCAAGTGGCGTACCTTCCAGCGACCACTCGCTACTGGACACTCAACCACGCAACGTTCACAACTCCCTACTTGCAACAGCTGATCCTCTTAGGCAGAGGTACAGGTTCCCCATTATATCCTCATCGAACTTAACGATATCTCAGACTATTATTTTCTCATTATTTTATTCGTCGTTCTTTCCGTTCAATTTATTTTTCCTCTGTAATAATGTTTTTATTATTTTCAATGGTTTCTCGTTAATTACTTCTCGAAGCTCCCTCTTAACTTGCCATCGGCCGCTAACTCTTTTTGGGATATCAGTTCTTTCGGATTTTTATGCCAAGCCCCTACCACCAACGATCCCCGCACCGCCCTTATTAAACCCTCAAACAACACGGAGATAAGCGCTACATTTCTCGGCAAGCTTCGTTTCGCCAGGGTTCTTTTTCGTACACTCGAATTTACGTTTTCTCGATGCTTATGGATTCAACAGACGTTCAGCCGTGTCAACAACCAAAAATTAAGAATATAAACTCGACCTGAACGAGCAGTTATGCAGTTTTCAAATATTTCAATAAATTAGCCAGATTTTGAGTGAACATCGCATCATTCATTTTACGGTTGAACAATTTCTCAATAAATCAATCATCACATTTCTACGATCGTTCATGCATTCACAAGCTTTCGACATTTGCTGTACGGCTAATATTTACACAAAGTAATCACTATTTACGGCTATTCGGAATTCACAGTCGTGGCGCATTACTCTCTAAAACTCTCTTAAACAATCAAATAATCAAATTCGAGTAAAATCAATCGATATTCGATGTTGGCCAACTTTTTTTGTTTCCATTTGCCGCTGTTTTTCTTGACGACGAGTAAACCGGAGAGCTCGTCCTCAAAAATTGTCACTTTTAGCTTCCGATCATCAACGTCAAATTCTTTTTAGTTTGCATGGCATTTTTCGTCTCAGTATTTCGTACATTTCATTCTCTCTGTCCTCATCATTGCAATTCGTATCGCGTTCACCCAAGAGCTTCGCAAAACAGACGCCCTCATTCTCAGTCATTCATTTTTCAGTTCAAACTTTTTCTGTTTCACTTTTCATTCAATTGTTTTTTTTTTTTTTTTTTTTATCAATTTTATTTTTATTTATTTTTGTATCACGTTAGGCCATCAATCCATTAAAATTCAATGGCATGCCTCATGGCTTTTATAGATATGTATGCAATTTTTTGTGCTTAAACGATTAATAGATGAAAATTTCGACACAAACTCGTCTTTACTAACTCGACTGTCTTGCGGTTCTGGCACCGAAGCGAATCGTTGAGCGAAACGATGATTGATGCGAAAAGTTGTTCAATTACATCACAAACTCGTGATTCTCGTTTCTATGGTTATGAATAATTTAGCCTCCGAGACACTCGTCTCGTAAATAACGACTTTTCGCCGCGCTCAATTGTTCTCGAAAAATGCCGAAACCGTAAAATTTGTATCGTATTCGGGATTTAATTTGGGATTGTGAAGAAATCTGTTTATAATCTTCGAAGATTTTTATCGAGAGAAACGCACAGGTCGAATGGCCAAAAATTTAATCATTTTTCTGTCGCTTGATGTGACACATTCAAATTATTCTGGAAAATCTTGAAACTTTTCATCTTTCCTAGCGGTTCAAACAATTCCTGGGCGTTTCTGCTTGACGGTTGATAAAACTAGAAAAAAAAAAACATAGCACAATAGACGCGCACGCTTTGAGGCGGTTAACGTCTCTCTAATGATTATTTTACGCGTAAAATATTTCAGTAGTTAGGACGCTGTTAAAATTAGCGAAAAAGTTTCGTTGATGTTGGCGTTGAAAGGGATTTTGTTTTATTAATTGTTGAACAATTGCGTATGTTTTTTGGAGCAATGCTACCTTTTTTTTCGTTTTTTTTGTGCTCTTACTCTGCTAATCGAATGAGGAGATTTTGCCAATATCAATGACAATACAATGACGAATGATTTTGTTTGCATCAGCTTGGGTGTACCACCAAGTAATAGATTGGCAACGCCGACGACACCAGCATTTCCCAGGAATGTTCCAAGCCGCAGTACGTTCCATTCTGGCCAAAACAGGGCACAGCGCAACAATGCTCAGGTTCGTAGACGTTCGATGCACGCGATCTCACTAACACGGGGCGAGCATAAAAGGAGGAATTTTAAAGATTTTTTAACATTTATAAACCAAGTTTCGGTATTGATGCAACTTTTTCTTTCTCAATCTTATTTTTCTCTCCATTCTCTTTGAATCTTCCTGCAACTTTACTTTACTGAGAGACGTTGTTTCGATATGAAGCCCGTAGCCAAAAGTATTAGGCGTCAGTAAAAATCTCGTTTTCGAATGTCGATTCGCTACTGTGACGTTACAATATTGTACGTGGATAGTGGATTCGCAAAAAGAGAGCAACTGCCGTGCTTGTTCGATCATTGCGACATAAATTTACAAAAGATTTTTGTACGATTCAAGGATTCGAGCCCAAATTTTTCTCTCTACGGCTTTGATTTTTCTCCAGGAAAACAAAATGATGAAAATGTTTGTAAAAATTCTGTAACGAGCTCCAGTTGCTATTGAGTTGGTAGAAAAATTCTCACCACGATTTCCACTGCAATTTTTTAGGAAAGCAACATTTCCCATCAAGTGCAAACGAAAAGCTTTCAGTTTGAAAATAATTTTACAACGAAACAGCTGCAAAGCAACAGGCGAGACGATCTCATTATCGTTAAAACTAAAGTCCGTAGTCCCGATTTTCGTCAAAACGAATCTGATCAGAATGATTCACACACAATTCGCCGATACTTTTGGCTGCGGCAGTATCAAACGTTTCGATAATTCTCCTCTTATTCTCCCGTATCGGCAATAAGCCAAACCCAAATCGCGTTTTGTTGAACTGAACCGTGTTCAAAATTCCAGGGTCACACACACACGCAGGACACGAATGCGATAAGCCCGTTAGCAAGGCCATCCTTTTTCTCGAAACTTTCGTCGAGGTTCTCCAAACGGTGAGTTTTTCATGTTGAATCAATGATTCGTTAATTATTACAGATAAATACATACATAAACTATTACCGACGTTTATTATTGTTGTTATTATTATCATTATTGTTATTACGTTGTTGTTATTATTATTGTTATTGTAATTATTATTATTGTTGTTACTATCATCGCAATCACAACTATTATGATTATGATTGTCATTGATTAACCATGTAAACGGTACATCTCTCGGCATGCTTTACTAACTAAACTTTAACGTCATAGAATACGCCATTTTCGTGTTCCAATCGTGTTAACCCCGATCCAATTAATCGAGTGCTTTCTCTCCTTCTCTCTCCCGCTCTAATTAGTAGACTCAACTTTTTCTCTATTGCTGAATAATTTGACAGAATCGTATCTAGATTATTCCAACACGAAGCTTGAGCAGCATTTTCCCTCGGCCATATCCGGTTCTCAAATCCCGTCTCCGAATCTCCTTTTGTTTTTTTCGATGAAACGCGTTGGTCTGATGGGAATTTTCATGATTTACACTCTAATTTTTATTCAAGCGTTATAGAATTGTGAATTTTCATTGATCCTGACGAGATATTTTTACAAAAATTATCGAAACTATTAGCGAAACGTTGATGTGCTTTTTTCGTCACTTTTGGTTCGAAACAATCGAAAATCACGTTGACTAGATTCTCTTAGAGTCTCGCTTGAGAATTATCGAGTGTCCAGCCTGCATGAGAATCCGTCACCCTCGCCTCAAGGCTTCGCGATAAGCATTTTTTCATTTTTTACCAAAAAAAGTACAAAACCACCGACAACAAAATTTTTCGGAACTGAAATAACACGATGATTCGAATTCCTGATTATTTTTGTATAAATGTGGTATAAAACGAGAGCTCGAAGAAACGTCGGCTTTGTGTATTTCGGGGGCATGTTTATATCGATACTTGCATGAAGTGTGTCCAATTTTTTGTCTCATTTTGTTGATTTTTTTTTTGAATCCACAAAAAAAAAAGAAATGCATTTATTATCGTTGAGTTATTCGTTCGATCGTAATCCTAAGGAATATATTTATATATATATTCATATTCGTATTCCGTACGTTGTGTATGCATGCTATTTACGATGTTTATGTTTTAAGGATGCACAATGACTATGTGATTCTGGAAGGCCTCGTAATGATTTATTATTATTTTCTTACTTTTGGAAAAATTGTTTTGATACGTGACGAACCTGAATTGAGGATAAAAACGCGGTTGTTTTGTTGATGAATACCCAGTTGGGTTTATTCGCTGTACATCCAATGAGCTAGCAGCGACCATTATCAGTGAAAGCCATGCACATCGATACATATGTATATATATATGTGTATTTTGATATATATATTTATGTATCGACGTAGCTCATGTTATGAAATGTTTGCAATGACATAGATTGACAATCATTCATCGCAGTTTTAAAATTCCTCAAAATACATTCTAATTTCATGACGTTTAGATAAAACGTTATCGCGCACGTCTATATTTGTCTATTTCTCTGTTTTCTCTTATAAGTACACCTGCTTGAGAGGCGTCATTTTTATATTATTCCCTTATATATAAATATTTTTTTCTCTATATGTAAATATAGTCGTTCTTATTTTTCGTTTCATTCCATCTTACGAATACTCACGATGATTTTGCCAAGCCAAACACAATCCGTGAGATTGTCTAGTTGTTAGAGCGTGTATCTTAAGAATTTATCAATAAAATCTCGCAAGTTTATATCATCGGAGATATTCGTGCTTGACAGTTGTTCAAATTTATGCCGAATTTTATACAATTTCATTTCACGATTCCCTTATGGATCACTAAATTTTCCATTTCGATTATCAACTTGTGCTTTACTGTATTTATTATTTGGGTTTTTTGTTTTTGGGAAAATGGACTGCTAGAGTCGTCGAAAATGGGAAGATTTTCGGATAATAAGGTTTTTTTTATCTTTCTCTCTTTCTCTGTCTCTCTCTCCTTCTTTCTCTTTTATTTTCGGTTCTCAATTTTCATTCCGCCACCCGATGGTCGTTGCCATTGCGAGCCGATTTTCAAGAATTCCCAGTATGATAATAACGTCGTTTCGTTTCCCTGCGAAAATAATTAAAAGTCAGAGCAAAAAAAAAACGAAAAGAAGGAAATTCATTTCAAAATTGCCTGGAGCAATAGAGAGAAAAAGAGAAACACAGAAGGAAGAGGCGAGGAATGAGCGTGAGTGTGAATGAAGAGCGTATGAGTGAGAGGAGCAGAACAAAAAAAAGTAGTTCAGGTCAGCCTCGCATACTCATTGTGCATCCCTTCTTTGCGAGATAAAAAGGAAATGAAATATTAACCCAGCGAGGCGTTTGTAGACACAAATATTTATATATAAATCTTGGTAAATTTGTATTTTGTATGGGGTTTAGTTCATTTGTCGGGTACTTCGAGCGAAAGAGGGAGAGAGAGTGAGCGAGTGTGTGTGTGAGAGAGCGAGAAAGGGATGAATGGGATGCGCGGATTGAAAGAAAGTCTGCAAGCTCTCACAGCGGTCGAGTGTTATGCGAGTGTTGCATAAATATATGTATATATGTGTAGGTATATGCATATAAACATATATTTAAAACGTCAAGTATGAAAGAGCTGCAACAGCCACAGAATAACGAGAGTAATCGAGCCTACCGAAGAAAGTCTCAAGATTAGAGCGTAATGATAAATTGAATTGTCTTTCACGAAATGGTCACTGTACTCTCATGAGTCGATGAACGAAATCGTCTAATTAAGAAGGCCAAGAGAACCCTCCATTTCCGTTCGTTCCATGATAAATAAAAAGGACATAGAATCACAAAACTGGTGTGTCCTGCCAACGGTCGGACTGCCTACACAACATAGCCATTGTTGCATCAAGAAATGATCATTTTTTATTTCAATAATAGATCTTTTTTCTTTCAATTTCCCTTTTTCTTGTTTTTTTTTCTTTTTTTTTCTTCTAATTGTTATTCTTTCTGTTTTATTTATCATTTTTCACTTTTGTAATCGAACCGTTCTCGTTTGAGAGCAAACCAATTAAATCGGTATATATTTACTCTATGCTGCAGGACTTGAACCAAGTAGATTGGCTTCGTCTCAAGTTCCACGATGGCCAAGGCCATAGAGACGCGAGTCGCGGTAAACAACAATACACGATGCGCGCTGGCTATGTGTGGAGCGTTGACGCAGCTAAGAAATCTTATCCCTCTAGCCCCCCCGCCCCCTCCGATGAAAACGAAAAAAAAAAAAATCAATTCGCACAACCCACAACCTCCGAAAACACACCTAGAGACACTTAAAAACAATAATAATAATATAAATAATAATAAATAATAATAATAAGGATGATGATGATAAAATAACGACAACAACATCAACAACAATAATAATAATGATAATAATAGTCATAAAAATAAATAACAATGATAAATAACTGATAATTTTAATCGATAAAAAAAAATACAAAAAAAAAAGAGTTAAAACAACAATAAAAATAGTAAATTTTGAAAAAGTGCAACAATCCTGTGTGTTACAATCCCGTCGCTCAATGAATTTGTGATGCGCAGAGAATAAAGAGCGCTAGAAAGACAAGAAAAATCGGACGATTATATAAATTGAAAAACCGATTATAACCAAATAAAATAGAAGAAAAAAAGAAGAGAAAAGACCATTTCGGCTCCGTTATTCTGTGGTGCGAGTGTGCTTGAGAGTAGAGACTTGATTTTCTATGGTTTTCCTTCTTGTCTTGATTTTTTTTTTTTTTTAATAAACATTCTGTTTCTTCTCAATGACTTCCGTGTACTGGACATTCGTGAAAGTTATGAGGCATATATATATATGTAATGAACACATATATTCAAATATTTAGACACGCTTATGTCTACATATATATATATATTTAAAATTAATGTCTTCCTGTTAATGATGTACAGGAGGGATCGCCTTGTGCACTTTAGATACATAGCACACTAAATTCTGTGCCTTTCCTTTTTTCTATACCGCTTCGAATATGCTACTCATGCAATTTTACACGAATATGTAAAAAGGAATCGAAAAAATAACGTTCTATTGTCCTTTCTTAGTCCCAACCCTGTGCTCCCTTGTAGCCAAGACCCTTCAATCATATTTTTCTATCACTCGGCCTATTTTTCGTCGATTTATCGTATCAACGTTTCCTCGTTGGAACGTCTAGACTGTACAATACACTCTCGATAACATTGGATATGGAAATACTCCTTTTTTGTTTGTTGCAATTGGCTTTGTCGTTTAGAAAGCTCCATCTTTCCTCGCCACATTTTATTTAACGGATAAAATTCTTTTTTTCAATCATTTTTTTTTTCTTTTCAATCATCTCATCTCCATTTTTCATCAATTTTCGCACGCGTCCTCCAGAAGACAAATACCATATTTATTTGTGGACTTTGACGCTTCGACGACAAGTAAATTACAATTAATATCGTCAATTGTAGGTGCCAGCTCGTGGATAACGATCAGGGTAGCAAAATTCCCTTTGCTTTTGTTTTTCTTAGCTCTTCATCGTATTGTAGGAAACTCTTCGTACGAAAATTAGGCTACATTTTTCGTTGTTGTACCTTTTATTCTCTCTCATCGATTTCCGACCTTTTCTTTCTACGTGTTTTCTCTGTAGTACTCACTCGCGCTCCATTTTTCAAATACATTAGTCCAGTTCAAATTCACCCACGCGATTAGCAATAATTTGCTATTGCTTCGTACGATCTTCCATCAAACTTCATCTTTGCTCGTTTCCCATATCGATTCAGATATTCTGTTGTAACGAAATTCTTGTGTACATAGAAATTGGTTTGCATACATATATGTAAAAAAATTATATATGTATACAGAACGATCGATCTCGATGTCGATTCGATAAGTAAATTGGCGAGCTTTCGAAACGATAAAAAAAAAAACGAAAATTTAAACAAAAATTAGATACAAAATTTTTTTGAATTATGACAAACAATTGAATAAAACATAATAATCCGTGCATTGACAGGTTTTCTAAGTGAAAGGCGAAGCATCGCCTTGTTTACCCCGAGACGAAATGAGAGCAATCGACAAACTGGATTTCGCACGCAACGGCAATCTTGCCAAAGTGGCTGCAATTATTAACGAGATCCTAAACGCAAACGAACGAAAAATAAGAAAGAGAAAAATCACAAAAATTGTCAGACACACATTTATAATGATGATATGATTTTTTAATTGTTTTTTTTCTCGACACATTCATCTAGAATATAATCAATATGGAAAAAAGATTGAGATAAAAAACACGTGCACTCGACTGGTCGTTAAGTAATAAGTATTAGACAAAAGATTAAAAAAAGCGAAAAAAAATACAATTCGAATGTAGAAAGTCGCGATGTAATTATCAAACTCGTATGTGAATAATCAACAAATTACATTTTAAATATCGCGCTTCTTACAATCAGTGCGTGCGTGTGTAAAAAATCAACGATTTTTCCTATTCTTATTTGTTTTTATTATTATTACTCTTCGAAACATCGAAATTCATACATCCTTTTGCTTTTCTCTTCTATATTCGACTGTGATGTAGATGCTCTTGTACATTTTTCATTCACTCAATACAGTCGTTTCTTTCTTTTTTCTTTCGCAAACTTATAATATTTGCTCTTTGTGAACTTGAAATTTGTAATTTTTTGTTTGTTTATTTTATCGAAAAAAAAAAAAACAGAAATTTAGATAATGTACTTTGAATTTATTTCCAATCGAGTACAAACTTATCGAATAATATTGAATTGCAAGTCCGGTTGGTACGAATTCATCCTTCGGAAGAAAAATTGTCTCATTTTACAACATTATTACGAATTATTTCGACTATTATTAGCCTTTTCTAGAATATATCGTTTTTTTATACCGGAAAAAAAACAGAGACACACAGACACACACGAACATTATTTCTTTACGTTTATTTCTTTTTCAATGACGTGCATCATTATTTTTTTCATCGTTTATCCTTACGAATGACTACACGCAATAAGACAACGTGAATTATATAGCAACATGAGAATAATCGATTGCGATGTTCATTCAATTATCTTTCTTCAATTGCACTTCTCAACTGCGTTTGTTTTTGCATTATTTTCTTATTTTAATAACCGATAAGAGATTGTACATAGGTATTAAAGAATTTAGGCAAATTTGACGGTCCGAATTTCGCTACGAGAATTTCGCTGTTTCATTACAATTTTCTTCAACGTTCTCTCCTTGTCTACTTTTTTTTTCTGATCGCCTTGTTCGCTGCTTTTTTCCACACACCCGGATCGAATGAGAGATGAGGGAGGGAGAGGGAATGGAAATAATCTCGACAGAAAAAAATTGAATCACGCAATGACTGAAATAAACGGCATATCAAATTGGAAAAGTCTCAGGATCTCGCGCGTATTAGGCCGCGTTTGTCATTTGATTAAATGTTGTTTTTTCGCTTTTAATTTTGGACATTGAAAAGAGTAGCCGAAATAATTGAAACGCGATAGCGGAGGAAAAAACGAAAGAGCAACACGTTGACCGTTATCGGGTGAGTTTTAATTGGGAAAATTGATAATGAGATGGCGAATCATTCTCAATGTACATCGTCTCCAATATCCTCGTTTATAAAGTAGGCTGGCAGAGGAATTAGATTGAATAATGAAAACACAAAAGATGATGAAAAAACTACGAAAGAGTGAGCGAGAATGAGAGAATAATCGAAGGCTCGATTAACCACGAGAAAGCGCCTACCGTGAACAAATTAAAAATGCAAACAAAATTTAATTAATGAAATAAATAATAATTACAATAATAAAGTCTGTCAATTGTTATTCGACCAAACAGACAATTAGTTATCGCGATTAGTATTTACGCTTCGTTCGACTAGGAGCTCATCACATTTTCGCTGACCATTTTTCCGTCTCGGAACCGATCGACAAGTTTATCTTTTTTTCTTTTTTTTTCATTTTTTCTCTATCGATTATCCGAATGAGAGGAAAAATCAATGTTTTCAGTGTTTTTCATAATTCTCTTACCTTTTTGTTTCTTTCTAATGAACCGGTAGCATGATTCATCGGATGCTGGTCATGTTTCACTGTAATCAAAGTGCATGGATGATTGTAGAAATGAAAAATAATAAACACGAAGATTTGTAAACCGATGATAGACGAAAAGAAAAAAGAAAAACAAATGCCCGAGGCCATCCGGTAGATCGATGTTCGTAACAAGTGAAAGTGAGAGTGTGAGAGATAGAGAAAAATATGGGAGAGAAAGAGATATTAAATAGTTTAGAACAATATATATTATATATTAAAATAATGAATAGAAAACATTTATATTAATGATATATAAATATGAACATTAATATACCTGTATATGAGTCGTTACTTTTGTCTGCACTTCTGTTTTGAGTGTCTCCCAAAAAATTCAATTAAACTATCCAATTGATTCATTCATTTCCGTTTCGCCCGCAATTCCTCAATTTATTCGAATACCGAACGTAATTATATATGTGTATGTACATAAATACACACACGTGTGAATTTGTTTGGGTGTGCGTGTGCATCGAGAATAAATCGTTAAATAAATGTAAACACAGAGGAAACAGAGACAGAGAAAAGAGTAGAGTGCAAATAAATAATGAGGCCTCACGTCATGGAGAGCAGAGAATAAGCAGCGAAAATTTTTCAGGATAGCATTATTATTTAATAATTTTAAGAAGCAATAATAGTAATAATTTCATAATAATAAATATTTTAAAACTGTCTTGTACATGTTGTACCGATTTTATTTCCGGTAACCTATTCATATCTATATATATATAGTGAGAGCAAGAGAGCGAGGCTGGGAGAGAGAGCAAGAGAGAGAAAGAGAGAGAGAGAGCGAAAGAGAGAAAGAGAGAACGAGTGGACCGGACGTTTCGTTGTCGTGTAAAAAAACGACAGGAACGACCGAAAGAATTTGTTTTTTCTATACGTAAATTTGTATACACAAAAAGCTATTTCGTGACTGTAATGCATGTAACTATTTGTTTTGCAATGGCAATGTCATAAACTGGTATTGCTTTATTTTTATAACAGTATTGTTATTCATTTATTTTATTTTTCTCCATACAATTATACTTTACGTATTCATATATACATAAATATTACTTATTAATGCACAAGTCGACGCGATCGTGTGTGTAACGAATGTTTAATGACTCCGATATGTAACGCGAAATACACATCCGCGATATTCTTACGGTCAACGTTAGTTTCATGTTTTATTGCTCATTCGCTCTTGGCGCCGTTGCACATCTTGTGAAAGATCCTGAAGAAATTGATCGTGAAAAAAAAAGAAATACACACACGAAATATTGGGAATGACTTATGATAATAAAAATAATTGCGTAATCGAACGATTAATTCAATTGCCATCATCTCTAATTTCGTTTTTAACAGGCTCAATAATATGCGTTTCATTTTATAACATGGTAACGACGGAATTTATACAGAATTCTTTATTCACTCCAACATGATTTTACCAAGACTCGCGTATAGATATGCAATGGGTATCAACTTCAAAAGAAAGTATGAAAGAATATTTGAAGAAACGTCTATCTAGCTGAACTCTCATTCATTTATCGAGTTTAGTGTTTGTTAGCAATTGCCTTTGTTTTGTTATTTCAGCCCCATGGATCCCTCCGTACCTCCCAAGCACCCAGTAGTGAGGTACGTTGCTGCATACCGATTATACCACAAAAAAAACCATTATTTTAAAAAATTTAATTTGTCTCATTTAAATTTTGTTCGTTTAACTTTTTTGTCTTTCGAGCTGGCGATCGACAAACGCTGCCGCGAATATTGTTTTATTAATCGCCACGTTATTTACTCCAAAACGACATTGTACTCAAATTATTTTTGTTTTCGATACGCATACCTGCATTTGCGCATGATATTTATTATTCCCTATCACTGACATTGCATTGTTGTTGATGAATTGTTTTCCTTTGTTTTCTCAACCCAAAGTGCAATTTTCTCCTGATCCACTGTAGACAAAGCGTCAGAATTCCTCGACCTCAATGAATGCTCAGTGAATTTTCATACCTAACTCGATGCAATCAATTAAACAACAACATCATTATTTCATGACGTTACACACAGTGTCCCTCATTTGCACGAATCGTTAAGGAATGCAAAAATTATGCATCATGAAGTTGTCAGAGATATTTCATTACATTACGTATTAATTCATGAATTATGTGTATTAATTTTCTTGTTCTTGACACTCACTCAATTTCACATCAAATTCACTCAGTCGTTGTTTATTCATGTCGGGCAAAACTAAATTTTTCTTCGTCAGGGGCTAAAATTCTAATGTCCAGCACGTTCCATAACAAAAAATTGCATTGTCTGCCCAAAGTTGACAATTTTATATTCGAGAAAGCCACAAAAGACAATTGTATCACGAAAAATCGTATTTTTTTCTTTTTTTTTTCGAGCGCCTATTTTTATCGTTGACGGAGAACAGACTCAAGATATGTTTTTGTTGCAGTGGTGCGACCACTAACGACGAACAGGTTAAGCCTCGTAGCTTGCGCTTCACATGGAGCATGAGGACTACGAGCAGTCGAGATCCCAACGAGATAATGTCTGAGATACGAAAGGTAAAGAATTGCTCGACTTTTCGAAAAACCACAATGTAAATAGTGACGAAATTATTTTAATCCCGAGGCAAAAATAAATGCGTATCAAGATTATTTGCTCGATTGATTCACTTTGTCCATAACAATTATACAATTGTCCTGTTTTCTTTGAATTTTTACATTGTATTTTTAATTATAATCTTTGATAATTAGTTTCTCCTTTTTCGTTGCCACTAAATTAATAATTTTAATGATGACGATAATCTTGGGATGCACAAAAAGATGAGGATTGTGATTGTTTTTTATTTTTTTTTTAAATCGACAGGTATTGGATGCGAATAAATGTCAATACGAGCAACGGGAGAGATTTCTATTGCTGTGTTCGCACGGTGATGCAGCAACCGACAGCCAGGTACAATGGGAAATAGAAGTATGCAAACTGCCACGTTTATCATTGAACGGAGTACGCTTCAAACGGATTTTGGGAACGTCGATAGGCTTCAAGAATATCGCGAGTAAAATAGCAAATGAGCTAAAGCTGTGACTACCGGCTTCTGGCACCCTGGCCAATCAAGTAAACCCATAACCCCCACGTGATCTTTCTCAATCAGTGGCGAACTCTGAGGAATTTTATTCGTGCTTAGTCTGGGACTCGGATTCCGAATCCGACACTCGTGAAATATTCGTATAGCGGAATTAATCATGAAAGACACGCGAGACAAAAATTATTCAAATTTCTAAAACACCAACGATTATTGCAAAAGAAAAAAACGAGAAACGAGGGAGACGCAGGGAGACAGATCGTGAAGAGAAAATCGATTATCAAGTCCAACATAAAAAATGCGAATGAAGCTTGAAGTTGAATCTTTTCTCGATTTGCTGCGATCAAGTCCCGAGAAGCCAGAACTTTCCTCGTCGCCGATTAACCAAACGCGGCAAAGAATAAAGCTGAACTTTCCCTCATATAGATGCGTCGTAATTGTTCTCGAGGGCAGGCGTGATCGAAATAAATGAGCCAGAAAACAGTACGATCGAGGAAACGAGCTCATGTACGAGCTGATAGGCTGTGTTGAGTGGAACAAAAGAGACATAAAAACAATTCGAACTAACGATTGCAACCACGAAGAAAAGTCAGGCTGACGTTGGAACCAGATTCCCGATCGGATTTCCACGATCGAAGAAGACCGAGCTCCGAATAATCATGTGGCTAAGAAAATAAAAACGAACAAAGAAACTAGACTACGGATATATATTTAAAAACAAACAAAACGAAAAGAAAAAAACGGACAAACAAAAAAAAACAATCGAATTACGGGGTCAGGGTTCACAGTTCGTAGCAGTATTATTCGCTTGACGTTTTTACTCCCATAGAAACAACAGTAACAACAAACAAACAAACAAATACGAAAATGACAGTGGCCGAGAATGATAAATTCCCATTTCCCCGCTCATCTTGCTCTCCCTCACTCTCACTCATTCACTATCAATTCCGATCCGCCTTTCGATATTCCGAACAATATTTTAAGAAGAAATGCAACTCGAAAATCTGAACCGCCGTAGCTGGACTCGTTGGTCATGACTAATCTTTTGCCCTCAATTTATATAGTCCGAAGTTCGAAAAAACAAAACGCTAACCATGCCGGCAATGATAAAGCCGGCAGATTAATTTCGGATTACATTTTTCCTTAAATTCAATCGAGTTCGTTTCTACTCTTATTTTTTCTGTGCAGCATGCACGCAAACGCGACAACCAACACAAACAAGCATCAAGGTTCATCGGTGTTAATCGTCCTGAATAAATTAGTGAATTTAATCAGCGATAAATCTCATGATTATGATTATCATTCTTATTTTTAATTCAACAACAATCCACGAGCATGTCGGGCGTCTAATGAGAGACCGGTGGAAATCTTCGGAATGTTGAATGGGGCTGGCGAAGAAAACAAAAACAGCATCGAGCAAACTCTTCTCGATATTCTCGTGCGCATAATTCTAATAATAACATTTTTTTTTTTCGGAAAATGGATAAATAACTTCGAATCGTTTGACGGAGAATGTAATGAAAATTATACGAAAAAAGGAGAAAATAATCTTGAAACAATACACTACGATGCCAAGATCTGCTATTTCTACTGTGGATATTTGAGGATTGAAAACCCGAACGAAAAATAAGTAATAATAAATGTAGGTCTCGTAATTGGCTAATATTGTAAACTCCTTACCCTTTCACTGGCAAGTTCTATACTTGCGGTTGACTTGACGAAAGACTTTCGAACGGAGAAGACATTTTGAAACAAAAAAAAATGAAGAAATAAAAATGGAAATGTGAATATGATAAAAAAAAAAACAAAAAAATTACAAAAAAACGAGGAAGAAAAAATATTCAAAAAATATATAGTGTTTGTAGTGACGAATTGCAGGCTAGAGTCGTGCTGTATATAATATCATAATAAAGGTACTAAAATAAATAATTAAAATTATAACGAAAGAGCCTCAAAAGAATACAGTCGCACGTGCACCCCGATAGATCAGCGGAGAGTGAGATAAAAAGAAATAACACGAAAAAAAACAACAGAGAGATCACAAAGACGTTTTATAATTGCCTAAGATTAATAGAGAGGACGCAGGTGGGATTAAACAAACAAACAAAAAATGAAAACAAGACAACAAACAAGAAACTACGTTCAAATACATTAGGCAATGACTAATTTATTTAAAAACTACACAAGCGCGTTGATTTTTTCACATTTCTATAATCTTGCTACGATCAATGCCGAGCAAATTTTCCAAGTGTATGACTGATGAAAAAAACAAAAAAAAACAAGATAATGAAGAAAATAATGTCGTGTATGCGTTCGCTAGTTCAGAGCGCTCGAAATCGATAAACGACTGATATAGAAACTAAGAATCATGCATCCACGATAGCGGTCTCAAAGGAAAAGAAAAGCCCGCGTGTTGAGACGATCGGGAAAACACGATTCAAGACGATGACTTGGAAACAAAAAGGCGAGAATCAGGACAAGAAAAAACAATTTACACTCATGGAAATCGCGCGAGACGAGTGTATCGATATAAATATATGTGCGTGTGTGCATGTGCGTGTGGGTGCGTGAGCGTGTGCGTGGGTGTGTGTACAGAGATGTGTACGGACGCGCACGTAAATATCTATAGATGCTCGTACGTAAACACGATCAGAGTGGCATCGGGACTTACTTTCCGTGAATGTGAAAATGTGTATAGTTCCAGCAGAAACGAAATTCTCCGAATAACATTAGAATCTTTTAAATTCTTGACCCGGAGATGAAAAAAAAGTGTAAAATATGATAAAACGTTTTGAAAAACGCATCAATTTGGAAGTAAGAACACGAAGAAGAAAAAATAATGCCCTCGTTGATATGCAGATAATAAGTTTATGCTCATTGATGAAGAAACGAAGAAAAAAGTAACAGGATTGAAAGCAAAAAACGTTAAACGAATCATCATCATTTTAGGATATTCGGTAAAATAATACGTCACTGACTAATGAAAATATTTGAAAAGAAAATACAAAGACGAAACCCGATTCACGCAAAAATGTTGATAAAAAAACAAAATGTATTTCCGTTATTGTTCGCGTACACTGAAATGTGTGGTACACGATACACGAGATACTTGAAAAATTATGAAATTAACACGACTGTCCGGGAGAGAGATAAACAAAATAACTAAGTAATGTCGAGAAACGTCGATGCGGTCGTGCCAATTACACGCGACCATAGATATACATATATGTATACTAAATAATCGTAATTATTATTAATATCATTATAATTATTATCATTATTAGTGTTACGAGATAAGAGCCCTTGTAGCATTAATTATGAATTCCCGAAACATAGAGAGACACGCCATGGAGAAGATCAAGACATCTCCCATACGCACCAACTTACGCGAAAATAACGCGCTTTAGATAAAAGATAATTATTTAATTATTAAAATATTCCCCTTCCCTCCCCTCCGCCCTTTCTCCCTTCTCCTTTATCCCTTCTGCGATTGCTTGCTTCGAGAAATTACTGTGTAAAAAGAACTATCAATACTTGAATTAAGAGCGAATAATCTTGTGAAAGTTAAGAGTCACTCACTACTCGTACTAAGTTGATAAACAAACGAATGATTTTTCATGGACGTTTCCAAACAGACAATTATCCCTCTCATGAATTGCTGGCATTGTGAGTAGAAATTCGTGGCGTTGTTTTAACGTGAAGGAGAATAAGGAAATTATTACGAATTATTAAAAAAATGACATCCGAATCCGTATTTGGCTGTACATCACGCAGCTCTGACTTATATATTATCGATAATGATGCGATTCGGAACAACGGATCGCCCATGCGCGCGTATATCAACCAACTAACATACACACTAACACAAAACCGTACATACGAACCTCAGTCTCTGTAGATAAGTACATACAGCTTTGCTAAGTGTTTTCTGGTGATCGGTATCTAGCCAAAATGTAGCAGAACAAAAAAAAGAAAAAGAAACGTTTATAATAAAATGGTAACACGTATTGTTTTCTAATCGTGACTCCTCTTCGGTGTGAAATATTGTGAGAGTTTTTACACGTTTTCACGAAGCCTGCGCGTTGCTGCGTGTTTCTACTTCGTTCGAATCCAGGTAAGTTTGTTCAACTCATTTTTGGGCGGAATCCAGGAATTTTAAGTAGTGGCGATCAATCGTTTAAAGTCTTTGACTCACGTAAAAATCATTTCTCGCATTAACGATGTGTTCAAGATTCTTCATGAAAGCATAAGAAAAAAAACGAGGGATTTTGAATCGATTTTAATTACCCGCTTTGTTCGAAAAGATTAATTCTCAATTTGAGATTTTAAACGTTGTGGCATCTAGCGGACTCGGGAGTAACTACACCGCGATCTCTGAACGAGGCGATCAGTGCTATCGGCAGGTTTATTCGAAACTACATAAAATTGGCCCACCGAGTTTGGCTTGTGCCATTTTTTTAAATTTGTAATGGTTGTCGATAGTTCGTGTTTGTCTGATTGATTCAAACTTTTTTTTTCGATAATATTTATTATCAAACAATCGAGACGGATAAAAGAGCGTAAATTCAGTCGGCACTTTTTGAAATTCGGTGTAATTGGATTTTTTCGAGTGACAATCGAGTTCGAATCGTTCAATTTGAAACAAATAAGATTTTATCAATCGATTACTGTTGGCATTCATTTTAAATATATTCAATTACATATTTATTGAATATTTTGGAGTCAATTCATTTGAAGTAAATCGTTTGTTTTGATCGCGTTCTACGCGTTTCCGTTCGGTTTGTTTACATTCTCCACGGCGCTTGCAGACTGTAGGGCGAAGGGGGGGAAGGGGCGGCGACTGGGCTGGTACGTTGCTCAAGAGAAGCGCGACGGAGGGGGGAGGGGCTCGTCACCGCGACAGGGAGGGGCGAGCGGACGGGAGACAGAGCTTATCAATATATATTCAGTTGGGCACCGGCCCGCATGCCGAGCGCCACGTGTCCGTCGGTTGGCTAGCTCGATGCGTCGCTTTATCGTTCGTCGTCGCGCAGTTGCTGACTGTGAAGTGAACGTAATGCATAAAATGAGAAGAATTCTGCTCGACCTTCAGTGAATAAAACGGCGAGCTAGAAAATCTAATAAAACGAAGTGAACGTGATTGAGTGATTATTGTGAGACGGATATATGTCGGTTCAAAAATGCAGTCTCGAGAGGTTTTGCAACGGATTACGCTAATCTATGCTGCTGGATCATTGGAACGAGCATCCAAGAGTGAATAAAAACGCATATCAATTTACTCTGGGAGCTGAAGCGAAATTAATGTGAAGAATCTGAACGTTGTGGCATCTGGCGGACTCGGAGAGCGCTACACCGTAATCTTGAGCACGAGGCGCGAAATGTTTGATTAACATTCCGATGTAGTTGAAAAATTGTCGTCAACGATGTTTCGGAAAAAATGAAATGAGCAGTTTTGCCATAGCAAGTGCATTCTTTAGGGAGTTGATTCGTAAATTGAATTTATCGATTAAAAAAATTGAAGCTCAATTATTCCTGCAACACCTAAACATTCTGCAATCGCTTTTCGAGGCATCTCATAAAAATTTGCACGCGAGAACCGCAAATTTGACGTTTGTATGATTGGAAAAAAAAGCCGTGACCTCGATGTGACCCGAGCCTTGGGAAACAGCTGATTGAGCAAAATTCGCAAATTCCCATTCTATTTTCTGGAAGCCTCGAAATCAGAAAACTTCTGGTATATGACAGAGTGCAAATGTTGATTCTTGACTAAAAATACCCTCAAAAATTTGCCCATCGACGCACCGATTCGTCCAAACATTCAACGATTTCCTGAAATTACGTTATTGACATTCTCGGCACAAAAAAAAAGTGAAAAAAAGAATCTCGAGCCATCTGTAATCGAGTTGACATGCAGTTTAGTTGACACTATCGCAATGTGGCGGCGCCACCAGACGGTCATAAAAATCTTGTCCGAGTTGCGCAATAGAAATTGTGCCGCGATCGTGGTTCGTACGTCTGGCACGAGCTAGAGAACGCGCTTTTCATACGCAGTCCGTGGTCTGCTGGAGCCGTGAGTACAGACTGAATTTTTTCGTCCGTTCCCGTTGTAATTAGTCACTGAGAGGAAGTAGAAAAAAACAGATATATATATATGTATATATGTAGAATCATATATGAATATATATATACATGTATATATGGTAGATGATATAAATGTTAAGATACACTCGTCAAAGCAGAGTTGAGGTTTGACGTTTCTCTGCTGGGGAATCTTTAGCGAGCGTGCAAAGAGGCCGAATATATACGACAAGTTCAGTGACAAGAGAGAAAGAGGATTATATCGATTCCCAGTGCGTTCAATAAACGAAGAAAAAACAAAGATTTTCTCCAAATATCGAGAATAATTTTTTCAAAAGTGGGCCATTAGTTCATTCGCAACACTTACGGAGAGGCTATCAAGACCACGATGTTTTCCGGCTTGACGAATCAAGTGTCCAATTGGATGGGCAAGAAGGGCGAGGACGGTTCCGAATTACCAGCAGGAGAAGAAAAAGTCTTGTCTCCCGGTGCCGAGGGAGAACTCGATCTCGAAAAAAAGGACAGCAGGTATTCCAGAGCAAAAATACTTTTTTAATTTTTATGTATTCGTAGCGTGTGTCATTATACGTGAGCAACGTATTTGCGTCGTTAAAAAATCGTAATTACAGCTGAAAACATCGATTTTTACTATTCTCGAGATTCGTCGATAGAATTTCCGACTCTTTCGATGTTTTCGTGTATTTTCAAGTACGACGATTCGTTTTTTTCATGAGTTTCCTGAAAAAAATACGAAAATACTTTAGGTTCGCGATTATTCGATGGAATTCCCTTATTTTTTCGTATTTTCGGGTTTGCACTCGTCGTTTGAGTTGGTAGAGGGCGACGTGTGATTTGAAAATCAGGAAAATTCAATAATTTCGCGAATCGACGTCAATAATCTCCGCAAATTTTCTTTGACATCGACAATTTTTTCGGTCACGGTTTTTTATACGCAAATCGGTCAATTTCTCAATAAGAAAAGTTTTCTGAAACAGCTCAAATTAGATTGTTAACGAAAGGAAAAAAAAAAAACATCGTGCATAAGAGATAAAGACGTTCTCGATGCTTTCGGCTCACGTTTTCCGTGTATCGATTCATGCTGATGTCGCGCTGGATAAGCTCGTAAACCACGTCGCGTAAACTCCGTATATACATATACATGTCGCATATAATGTCACGGATGGAGGAATCCCTCGTAGAATCGAGCAATTCCACGTAAAAACGGTGGCCGCACGTTCCGCGTATTTTTCGTAAACTCAAAAGTGGCACGAAATGTTCGGAAAAATGTTTTTTTTTCTTTTTTCAATTTCGGGCTTTAAAAATAACCGACTCGAGCATTTCATGTTGCAGAAAGTCCGATATCGCGAAACTCTTATCAGCTTTTATTTTCGGCTGTTTTTTTTTATTCATAATCGTAAAAAATTCATTCGGTTTGACATTTGTGAACGTGTGTACGGGTGTACGTGATGCACACAAGTGGAATGCAATACTTTATTGGGTGAGCGTACTAAACCTTCTCGTGGGACCTCGTGACATCGTCTAGTGATCAATAAGTCTTTACGGATCCACGAATGTACCGGATATATATATATGTATATACGCCTTTGGTATTATACAGGGTCATTCGAGATAAAATAAAATAGGCTGTAATTCTCACCCTTATTTATCTTTTGCCCTATTTCGTGTCACGTATAGCAGCGAATGAAAGCTTCGCTCGCATTTTTCTCCCTCAATCGAGAATATATTGCAGCTTTTCGTGTTAATGCTTTTCGCAAAATGCAGTTTCATTAAATCAATAAAAAAGCTCGTCGCTTCAAAGATTTTTTTTTCATTTTTCGTAAAAATTTGAATTTCAATTTCAATTTCTTGGACTCTACGTCAGATTTCCATTCAGCACGTCTCACAAATATCGCAGCACAAGTGTTTTTAGATTTTTCAACCATTTTTTCCCGATTTGATTGTGCCACGGAAAATTATTCGTCGCGTCTCCTTCTCGAGGGTCCAACCCTCGCCCTTTTCAATTTTTTACTTCCATTTTCACATCTCAGGGCGATGTGGAAAAGCTTTCAGCTTAGTGAGGCTCTTGAGTTTCCAAGGGTGGCCATAAAAATATTGGAAAAACGAACGTCAATGGAATAGAGTGGATTATTGTTGGAATTTGCAATAAAAATGTTTTTTTATTCAATTTAAATGAGAGCGATGAATTTTGTTTTTATTTTCAATGAAAAACCAACAAATTTTTGAGGTCAATAATTTTGCAGGAAATGCTGATTATTACGCTGACAGCATTATTTTTTTTTTCGCGTCTGCCCAACTCTGGCACGCTCTGAACACATTGAACACATTTTTCTTGGAGCAAGATTTTTCGAGACATCGCGTGCAGCGTTATTCGGAAAATTTTCACTCACGTCGCTCGCAATTTCGAGAAAATTTCAACAAGCGTTTCGTGTGTCAAAAATGCGTCCCGAGTTCACAGCAAAAAAGAAATAAATATCGTGCCAACATCGTAAAAATAAATCCGAAATTTGATGTGCAACTAAAAAAGAAAAAAAAACGAGTCTAGACCCTCGACCGATCGATCGTTCCACGAGCGCAGGAGAGCCAGCGACTGGCTTTCCACGTGCCAACAAATCGTCCTGACTCTCACCTCAATTTTCACGCTTCTTGGATAACGTTTCGATCATTTTTTTCTTCTATCCGTTCGCATCCATCGTTTTGCACCGGTTTCTAATTTATTTCTTGACACTTACGAATAATTGTTTCGATAAATAATGAAAAAACGAAAAACTTGGAAATTAACTCGCGGAAATAATTGAGATTCGTGCTGACGACCAATATTTCACAATTTCCTGCTACAAAAACGACACGAACGAAGGAAAAATTCGGAAAATCGTTATTTCAGATTTTCATACACGTTTTTCCGCATGTTTTTTTTTTTGGGAATTGCAAACAACTCAGCAAGGTGTTCTTACGGTTTCGAGCTCAGCCACGCCTTAATTAACTTGCTCGAGAGCCTCGGGATGCAGAATTTTTAATACGAGAGCTGTGCGAAGACTATGAGATTGTAAAATTTAATGTATTCGTTAAACCAAAGGCACTGTGTAGCGAATATTAATTTCCATTGAATTACCTCCCACGAAAAATGATTTTCTTGCTTGAAATTATGTCACGAGTCTACTTGCGAAATGAATGTAGAAAAAACTTGACGATTCGTTCCGAGAGAATGAAAATTTGAGATAAAATTCGCATCTTTTGATGTTAATTGCTCCGCGGATTTCTAATTGGGGCCTCTTCGTTGCATTCTGGCGACCGTAACTTGAAAATACCAGGAGGTTTCTATTTTTTGATGCACAAAGTTATTTTAATTAAGTAAAAACTGGTTTTGAATTATTTATTTTTTTCTCGAAATGATCACACGATTTTTTTACGTAGAAAAAAATTTATTTCGACACTCTGCACAAGCATTTTAAAATATTTAACTGTTTTTATTCATAAATTCATAGTTTTTCTACGATACAGGGGAAAATAGTTCGCAAAAGCTTTCACCAGGTAGGGCTCGTTGATAAAACTAGTAATTAACTAATGAACGTCGTTATTGGGGCCATGAGCGAAAAGCTTTCTGCTTGAAACTCCTGTCACGTGTGTATTTGTGAATGTGCTTTTACACTGAAGACAACAAGGTGGCGAAGCAAAGTGGAAATTACGCAAAATACACGGTAGCTCGTAGTTTATATAAAAAATAAATACACCACGACAAATGATCCTTTCACGAGCACTTAGTCACTCGATATTTTGCAATATATATCGAGGAAGTTGAGGGGAATAATTTCCCAGGGAGTTTGTTAAATTAGTTGTTGAGATTTTTTCACACGAGCACGATTTTTTAAAAGTTTTTAAAAGTTTTGGGTCACATTGACCCGACACGCAATCCTTGGGCTCGTCGGAGATTATTTTTCGAGCTTTTCCCTTTATTTTTCTCTCGCTGTTTTCCAGTCCGACGAAAACCGGAAGTAAGCTCGAGATGCTGGCCGGTGTCAAGTCCCAAATGACGGGATGGCTCAGCGGCGGGATACCCGGACTTGGACGTGGTGCAGCGGAACAAACGCCCGAAACAGGTGATCCACAGATGACCGGTGAGACAAACGACGCTTTTGCGTCGCGGGATACTGTCCAGGCCTCAGGCCCCGATAACGTAAAAGACGATGACGCAAGCAGGTGGGTTGCAGGGTATGTGGGTTCTATAACTACACGCTACTGTAAAAAACAAACAAAAACTTGATTTTTATTCCCTTTTATTTTCCTCCAATAACTTACGAAAGAAAAATCCCTCCGACCATTTCCTTCGCCTCTAAAGTCTTTCAACATTTAGTTCAGTTCGCGATTGCTTTCGCGGTCCGAAAAGATCTTGACTCATTTTCGTTCCCCCCTCATTGACAGTGCCACCAGCGGAGCTGACAGCGGCCCTGCCAGCCTGGAAGGTACACCCATCGACGACAAAGATGGAGCTCAGCACTTTGGTGGTGGCGGTAAGCCAATTTTATATCAATTAGCCCAATTTCTTTCTTTTTCTTTCTCTTAATTTATCGCCATTTTGAGAAATCGTTATTCATTATTGCCAGTACGACGGAATTTAGGTTTGAAAACACAAGCGAATTTTTAGGACGTTTGAAAATCTCTTTTGCCATAGTTTTCTCCAGTTTTTTTATACTCACTTCTTTTTTCGTACTTATTTGTTTGTTTTTTCGGCTCTTTCTCGATCATTGCACTTTGAATTTTCACTCTTGTCGACCCACCATCGAACCACGTATTTTTCCATTACTCTAGACGCCAAGGCACCTGTGCTTTTTCATTGGCAAATTTTTTATCAAGCAAATAGCGCAGCACATCTTGTGATATGACGCAGAAAGATTTTTTCTTGATCCCACACTTCTTAGGATTGCCAGTAGATTCTGTCGAGTATACAGCTTCGTAGAAAAGCATCGAAATCCATTGAGTTTTCAGGAGCAACAATTTTATCCCGGACATAACGAAATTAGGCACTTTTCTGTCGCTTCGTAACGAGAATATTTGCACGTTGCATGAATAACGACGATATTCAATACGAAAAGCTTTTTTTTTTGCAGGGAAATCCTGAAAAACGTCGATGGGAAATGATTTACGTGAAAAAATAAGCGCGGATTTAGGATTGCATAGAAACGAGGACGCTGGAACAATGTCGAGCGACATATTTTTGCCAGCCAATGGCATTCCTTTGTTTACAAGCCTTTGGAAACTTTTTTCAAACCTTTTTTTTATCCGTCGACCTTCTTATCAAACAGTTCCATATTTGTGAATCGTTTCGTTTACTAAATTTTCACTATTCGACCCAGAAAACGTTTGATTGAATGGCCTAGAAATTTTACCATATTCCAGAAGATTTTTCACTCATTTTTCCTCCTTTGACCGGAATCTCGAATATGAAATTTTACTCGATATGTTTTTGACGTGTGGATTTGAGAATAATGAAATTCTCGAACGAGACACATTCCTATGGGAAATCCAACCACGTTCGATAGCATAATTCATCAAACGCTCGAAAGTCGTTGAATTATTCCACAACGTTGTAACGAAAGATGAAAATATTTGAAAAAATAAACTCGAATATCCTGGAAAATAAAATTCGCTGAATTCGTGACGAAATTTGCCGAGACTTTTCGATGAGACACAGAAATTTTCTTCTCTTTATTTTTTAACACAAAATCTTTCATTGAAAAGATGAAATATGGGAAAAGTTTTGAATTATTTGAGATTGAAAAGTTGCTCAAAATGGGGAAAAGAACGTCCGTGTGAAAAAATATTCCCGAGTTGTCTCGCGCTAAAAGCACGTCACTTAAAATCGATGCTGCGAGCACTCCGAGCTACGGAAATGGGGAAAAAAAGCTGAACGTCATGGCGGATGAACAAAAAATTGACTAATCCGTGTTTCTAGAATAATGCGAGGGAGCGAAAAATCGATGAAAAAAAAAAACAAGAAAGGAATGAAGACGAAACGCATGCCAAAAATGAGAAATTGCGCTGGCGTTTGACTATTGCTCGTTGGTCCACTGCGTTTCAAATATCTTCTGGAAAAAGAGAAAGAAATGGAATGAACGAGGGAAAGAGAAAGAATTTCCAGAGAAGGAATCTCCGCAGTCGATGAGAGAACGTCCTCCGCGGCAGGGGTTGCTCTCTCACATCCGCTTACGGATCAATACCTCCCAACTTTCTATCTATATCTGTATATAGAGATATACAGGGTGTCCCAGAAAGAATAGTCGTAGAAACTGTAAATCCAATTCGCCATGAAACATCAAGCCGAAAACTGAAAAATCGTTTTATTTTTTATCTGAGAACGTGCTGATTTCGTATAAATTAGTTTTGGAGGCTGCGCTCTTTTATTGCTCGTAGTGTCCAAACGGTTGAATCTAGAGCAAATGTGCATAGGACCAATTTGGTAGAGCGGAAAATTTCCTACAAAAAAGGTATCAATACATTTTTTTCTATCTTCAGTATTTTCGTCGTGGGAGTAGCTTGAAGAATGGCATTGAAAAACGTATTTTTAAACTCGTTTTCCGGACTGAAAAATTGTGAATGGAAAAAAAACCGCTGAAGCTTTTTTTCAGCAAATTTTCTCCTCTACAAAATTCGTCTCATGCACTTTTGCTCCATCTCCTACCGTTTCGACAGTCTGAGCTCTAGAAGTGAGAGTTGCTTTAATTTTGGCACTTGCGAATTCTAGTGGCAACGGAAATATGGGATTAGACTTTGTGTCGCGTATTGATCATCCACGGTACGACATCTCGCTCTCGACACTCAGAATTTCCACGTCCTGTTAAATTTCATCGTCAATACTTTCCCATCGTCCCAATCATCCTTTTCTTGCTCGTGCTCCACTCCTTGAAATCCAGTCTTTTTTTATACTCGTCTAAATCTTCTTCCTCGTTAACTCTGCCAGAGACTTTTACGAGCGACAGGAACACGTTTTCCGATAAAGATAGTAACGTTAGTTTTCGATACCTCGATTCGTTCACAACCCCATCAGCGACACTTGGAAATCGTTCTTTTCTTCCCTTTTTCTTTCAGTCTCTCTTCTCGTGTGTGCAAATTTTTTTCCATCTCAAGATAAATTGTGGAAAATTCCTTAGGAAGGAAATTTTTTATTCTTCCTTCGTTCCGACGTCTTTTTCATAGTGATTCTTGACATTCTGTTGCTCTAGAATTCTAGAAAGATCTCAATTAATTGAGGAATTTATTGAGCGATATTGAAACTTATTTTCTCCAAGTTTCACGAAAGATTCAATCCAAGTTAAAAGTGGGTGTGGTAAAAATGTTACTGCGAACAATTCGACACTCGACGACTAGGTCACTCGAGGCTTCCTCGAGATCGACAAACCCCAAGTTACCGTCCAGGAAAACTCGGAAATTTTTCCAAGGTGCAATGTTTTCGAAAATTTTCAGCAGAACTTGATGAATCAAATTTTCACTCGGTGATACTTTATTTTAATTATCGTTTAGTCTCTCTTTTTTTTTATTTGTGTCTTTAATTCGTGGGCAAAATTTTATTATCGCTTGTTTGTTTTGGTGCCGTTTCGGATTTCGATCTGGCTAAAAATAATGAGATTCTTCGTTAATTTTCACAGTGTCGACGAAAGCTCTCGCAGGCGCAAAATCTCTCGGTGGTTTTCTCTACAGCGCCGTCAACAAGGCCGGCAAAAGCGTAGTCGAGGCGAGTGTGAAAATCAAGAAAACTGTCGAGGAAAACGTGAGTATTCGAAAAACGTTTCGTTCAAATAAAATTTCTTCTTTCAGCCCTCCAGTTATTACTTTTTCTTTTTAACACGAAATATTCCGTTTCAACACATTGACGCATTGGAAGCCGTTCATCGGCGTGCATCGTGGCTTGCGTAACTTTTGTTGGAACCAAAAAAAACCAAAGAATTCCTTTCTTTTCATGCAGCCATGATTTATATTTAACATTTTTTTCGAAATCATAAATTCAACGAATTTTTCCGATCTCGAACGGGAAAAATGACGATTTTGGTGAAAAAAATGGATTGATTTCGTTGGAATGATTGCCGAAGAATACGAGTCAGAATTCTGGTTCACATTTGACAAAATTTTGCATTCATTTGCTCAAGCTTTTCATCGAGTTTGTCGGACTTGAAGTGAACACAATCGAAGTTGAACGCAATAAATTCTCCAAATCGTACGAGAGAAAATGATCGGTTAACAGGATATTGTAAAGCTTCAGAAGTTTCTCTATCAAACGCGTCTGTTCATTAGTTTGTTGCTGGAACTTCCCTATTGATTAGCCCCGAGTCACGTGTATTGTGACGGTTTACGCTTGAGAGAAACTTTGATGTTTCATGTGAGGCTGCCTAGCCCGGCGGGTACGTTCTAAATTTTCCACTTCGACCTCATCCTCGCGATTGGATTCGCATTCGTCCCCCATAAACTCAAAAACCCGAAAAAAATCGAATTTTTGTGAATTTGCCCGAATGCGAAAGGCCCGGAAATCCATAACCAAAAAATTCTCTGTGATCATTTTTTTCACTCGCTCCAACCGACTAAAAAAATAATTTTTCGAAAAAATGAAAATTGGATTGAAATCACATTCAGGCCGAAACGAAGCCACGAGAATCTTTACACACGTTTTTCTCTTGAAATGCATAAAAAAAAGTTGATAACATCTAATGATTTCGTGAATTTACGGCTGTCATAATTCCAAAGTAGCAAATTATCGCTAATAACCCTCCGTGGCATGCGTGGAAAACGAGAGAAAGGAAAAGTCGAAAGAAAGAATCAGAAAAAAAATGCTTCGAACACACAGTGACA
Organism: Diadegma fenestrale; assembly: GCA_037043255.1. NCBI lineage: Eukaryota > Metazoa > Arthropoda > Insecta > Hymenoptera > Ichneumonidae > Diadegma > Diadegma fenestrale. The sequence goes on from CM073312.1 coordinate 4,513,679, forward strand.
CACACGCGCGCGAGGGGAAAGCTGCAGTGTTGAGAGTTGCTTTAAACGGCGGGCGGTTGGTGCACACGTTCGGGCGAAGAATAAGGGCAGTTCGTATTGATCCGAACTCTACCACAACCACCCTCTCCCACATTCGCCCATGCTCTCTTTATATACATCTATACTTTCATTCTCTCTGCTGCCTCTTAACACCAATACATTCCCCAACAGGCGCCAACACACACAAACACACGAAATACCACAAGCCATCGTCTAAATTGCTAAAGCGAAAACTATTCCTTCTGACTGCTCTTCCCTAAAACACCAATAAATACAACGCTAACAGACCATTTGGCTGCTCCCCTAAAACTAAAATCACGTTCCCCACCTCGCCCCTTATTTCCAAAACTTACACTCACAATTCTTCAACGCTTTAAAAACTGGATGAGCACTCAAAACACTAATTAACAAATCGCGAATGAAGGCAAACGCAAGCACACACGAAAAATCGATTCGTCATGTTTGTCGATACTCGGAAATTTTCAAAAAATTGATTTTTCTTCCATCAAATCTCGTTCGAATCATCGAGGAATTTTCAAGGTTGACTTTTTTCAAAATATCCAGAAAAAAAGATGAAAATTTTGGTCAAATGTGTCATTTTTGGCTTCGAATCTCGCCCGGAGCGTGCGGAATTGAAACGAATTCTCGATTTCGATTTGGTTCACGATGCAATTATGAGAATTTTACGACTTGTTCGATTAATTACCAATTATCATAATCTCGTGCTCGATAAATCAGCGTTTTGAAATGAAAATTCACAGGAGAAAAATGAGAACTTTTTGGACTAGAAATTTTTGGATTATTTCGCGATTTTACAAAGTGTTTTCAATATTTTATTTGAGGTAGGAAATTTCAAAAGCTTGTGTAGGAGTTGAGAATATAGTTTGTCACATGCAATGCAAATTGTATGGACAAACAAGGGGATGGAAAAACCATTGGAGACATGGAAAAAAAGCTCTTCGATCACAAAGCAGAGTCTGGCTCACGGTCACTCGTGCACTCACACCTGAGCTAAATAATTTCTCTCTCTCTCTCTCTCTCTCTCGCCCTCTCTCGCTCTCCTCGGCGGTGATGAATCGATCGGCGAAGCCTTGAACTTTAACGCGTCTGACGATTCTCTCGTTTCTCGCCTCCTCTGCCAGTGTGACGAATCCAATCTCGACATTCAAATTACAAATATTCAAAAAGACAGAAATATTGAATTTCCAATGACTCGATTAATTTCCTCCAAATGAATTCAAAATTCCATCCAAAAAACTGATTTTTTTTGCCTTTTTTGCATCTCTCGGAAGATTTTTGAAATTCTCAAAATAAAAATGAAAAAGTTTTGAATTTTTCAAGTTTTTTTAAATGAAACGCAAGTCATAATAATGAAAAGTATTGAAAGTCATCGCGAGCGAGCCTGACAATGATTAGTTGGGCAAAATTTCGGTCAGGAGTTGAAAAACGCATGACAAAATGTGTGCTGAACCGAATCGAGGTTGCGAGCTTAATTGTCAGCGAGTATCGAGGGGTAACCCCATCGCAGAGAATCTATGAGGGTGGTGGTCGTTTATCGAATTCCGTGTTTCGGGCTGCCGCTCGAACAAGCGGTAAATCAATTTGTTTGGGGCTTGGCACATCGACATAATTTTTCGTTTTTTCCTGCGTGAACCAATATCAGAGTGTACGACAAAAGCAAACAAGGAGAAAAGAGAGGAGAAAAAAAAAACGAGAGAACTGCGAAACAATAAACTTGAATCGTTCGCCAATTTTTTAACACAGACATTTTTCCAATCTCCATATTTTCTATAGAACTTATATTTATCGATGCAGCTTGTTATCGAAAGCCTCGTTATCGTCCGCAATCTTTCACTGAGTCGGTCATATTTGTGCGGGGTCGATGCGACCCACCTACGCCTCGCGAGCTTCCGTGTCGTTATTTATACACATTTTATACACGCCTTTCCTCTTTTTTTCCCTCATTGATCGCAATCTTTTCACGCGACGTTTTCAACGATTCATCCTTTTAACGGGCTCCCCCGCGATTCTTGAAGCATCAATCGGCCACTTGAAATCTACGCGTTCCTCTCTCTTCTGAATTTTTATTCAGTCGCAGGTGAATTCTCGTGACATTTTTTGCTTCTCGCTGCAAAGAGGATGAAAAACTCCAAACGAAGCGTTTGCCAGTAACAAAAATCGTAATTCAGCTCAGACGTTTATTTTTTATTTTGTCGAGAGACGGCGAACTTTTATTCCAAAACACGAAACCTTCGCCAATCTTTGTTGTTGATTTCTCCTCGACTGTGTATCATGAATTCTGAATTTTTTCCTGGAAGGAATTAAGGGGGTTGATTCAGACAAAGTGGACGTCATTTCATGAAAATTAATGTGACGAGACACTCGTGAAAAATGTTTTTTTTTCGATATACATTTGTGGTCGGATTCGAAGTCTCGCACGAGTTCTCGGATCAACTTGTCAATTTTCTTCATTTCTGTATTCGACTGTCGATTTTATTTTGACTCGATGTTTTTTTTTTCATTGTGATTCAACGGCTCGAAATCCGATCGCACGATTTTCAAATTAACTCGATTACTCCATTTCCTTTCATGTCTGACACGGACCTTTCACACCCATTCACACACATATCTACGACATTGAAACAAAAAAGGTTAACAATCAGGTAAAGTTTAGTCCAAATTTATGCATGGTTTGCTGCCTTTATTTTCTCTTTCCTCAATTTCTTTCTCTTTTCTGCGTGTGTGTGTGTGCTCTCGTTACAAAATGAATTAATGACAGTGATTGCATTAAAAGCGAATTATCAGGTAACGTCAAATTCGCAATAATGCACATTTTTTATCCGTACATTCTTTTCGGAATTCTCGTTACAGGGAAAAGATTTCCTTGTGCAAGAAGCTCGATATTTTTGGATTTCAATTCTCGATTCCTATTTTTTTTCCACTTTTCTCTCGAGCATTAGAAATTGAATCAAACGTGAGGGAATTGACTGCGAAAATGTTTCTGAGAGGAACGATTTTTTTTTACCTCTCCCGATGCATTCCAGGTCCTTAAATTTGCGGGCAATTTTTTTCACTCTGCTTTCTCGTTAATCCCTCTACTTGATTCGAAATGGAATGAAATTAATTTGGGGAGGATATAAAAGCTCGTTTTCGACATAAAAGAAGACAAGCAACCTATTTAGGTTTCTTAATCCCTTGCCTCTGCTACGACCGTAAACACGGAGCAGAAATGTGAATCTATACGAGGTAGGAAAATGGAGCAAACTGAGAGAATAAATTATCCTTCGTTTTCTCTATGTCTTTCTCTTTTTTTTTGTTTGGGATTAGAGAGAAATTCATTCGTTTTGTTATGAGAAGCACCCCAGGTGGTTGGTAAACGTTTTCTTTGCGCGAAAGCTTTTCTCTGGTCGCACATAATTGTCACGTGCACTGGAAATTAATTAAGATGTTTTAAACACCTTTTTCCAACATTTTCCCTGCAATCTTCTCTCTTGATGACTTAATAACAAGGAAAATAATGTTTCCTGTCCTCGCCAGCCAACTGCAGGTTCTTTCTTGTTACACAATGACCTTTAAAGGAAAATTGATAACGTTTTAACAATTTCCAGTTTCAATTTCTCACCCTTGCCAACATTTCATTCGATTTTCTCTTCAATATTTTTCCCCGCTCGTCAATGCTTGAGAATGGCTTTTCCACGAGCCACGTAATTCGTCGTTTCACGTTCGAATTTCTTCTCGTTATGGGATACATCTTTTTTCTTTCAATCAGCTGTTACTTTCTCCTTGTTCCGAATGTCACTATTCCGGACTCTAATGAACTCAAACTAGCCAATAGGAAAATTGTAGGTTTCTTTTCTTCTCTCTGGCTTCGTGATTTTTTTCCAGCTTTTATTTTTCATCAAAACTCCTCTGCGGAGCTTTGCCTGGAAAATTCAATTACTCGCTCGTCTACTCGCAAAGTTGCCTTCGTTTTCTAGCGACTTTCGTTATTTTTTACTCTCCACTTTTTTTTTCACTCTCTATGCCAAACCGTCGTAAATGTCACCGACATAGACGACAACCCGTGGAAAAAACTTGAACCGGATAAAACGGCAGTCAGCTCTGCACCAAGCCATGTATAGGAAAAAAATCTATTTTCATAAAGTTTTATCCAGACTCATTTGTCGAGAGAAAAGTTTTATGCATGCAAAGGAATGAGCGCCTTTATGCAAGTCTTGTTTTTGTTTCTGTGTTTGCTTGGGCGCATTTATCGTATTTTATTGAGAGTCGATCCTTCTACAGGGTCTCTGGGGCTGATGGTTTGGAATGAAAACTGAACAATTTTTGTAATTTTTGCTAATTTTTTAATTATCGAAGTTGAAGAATCCGCCTCATTCTATCACTCGTACAGTCGAAACGGTTGACAATAGCGAAAAAGTGCATAGGACCAATTTTGTAGAGCAGGATTTTTCCTACAAAAAAGCTCCTGGCGACACTTTTCTATCTTCAGTAGTTTAGTCCTGAGGGAGGATCGAACGAAGACCAGGTTTCAAGGTTTACACAGGACGAGCTTTATGAAGTATTTTTTCGAGGCTCTCTCGGGGCCAAACAACCGAAGCTAGAGAAGTGTTGCGGGGGACTTTTTCGTAGGAAATTTAATCCTCTACAACTTTGACCCCGTGAACTTTTGCTCTATCTCTGACCGTTTGGGCAGTCTGTGCGTTAGAAAAAAGTACAACCGGAAAATGGAATAATTAATAAGTCATTAGGAAAGAGCCTGATGAGAAAACCTCACAGGACTTTTATGCTCGAAACGATGTTCTCTAACTCGAGTTTGCATTTTGAACGATAAATTTTGTTCTTGCATGTGACAAACGTTACGTTAAAATCAATCAAGCAGCCACTTAACAAGTTTTAACTTTAAGCATTAAAACTTTCGAATATTCCGTGTAATTAATTCCGCTACGTCGAATCATACGAACTTGGCAAATCTGGAACTCGTCCCAGGAGGCTTGGGAATCAAGAAAATGTGATGGCAAGACCAAACGACAAGTATTTACTCTCCCGACCAATTTTATGGTGTCTCCAGAGAGTAGAGTGAATATTTCACACCATTCGCAACGCTTTAAGGTTACCATAATGGCAAAGTCTTCTCATTGCTCCACAACACGACACGGATTGTTAGTTGTATTTTGACGTATAGCCCTCCTCCCCTGTCCCTCTCCCTCCCGACTATCAGCAGAAACGTCGGTGACGTCATAGGCATCATCTAGGTCGGGAGAAACTCTGTGACCTACTTCCTCCTAGCCTTACTACTCCTTGGTACATAGCGGGGCTGCGTGAGGCGCTTCTACCTTTTCAGCCACACCGATCGACCCCTCTGTCTTTTATATACGCGTTATTTGTGAGTTTCTGCCATTGCAAAGCTTCCGCAACTCCTGCAAAAAGAATGCTCGATCCATTTGAACGTGCACGCCCAAAGTACCGAACCAGCATTTTCTGTCTACGTCTTAGGTGGAAATTGACTTTTCGTGCCTTCCAGCGCAGCTCGTTCGAACAGTTTACGAAAAAAAAAAAAAACAGTTGGGGCTGATTGTGAAATCGGTTTTTACAGCTTTGGGGGCTCGTGGGCTCGTCAAGTTCTGGTGAATTTCTGTCGAATCGTTCCCAGAATATTTATTGAGTGTCGCTGACCCCTTTTACAGGGCATTTTATTCCCTAGACGTTTGCATATTTCATGTGCAATAATACATTCATACATCGACGAACTCTGACCGTTGGGAGCAAGTCCAGAAGCTTCTGCAATCACAAAGAGGCTCTGTGAAATTGGAGCTTTGTGTAATCCTCTTTGATCACGATCGTTTGTCCAGATCGCGTCCATTATTAACGCAATTCTCGTCACGATATTCTAATCATCGATTCTGTCTTTCTTTTCGTTTGTGGCTTTTTTCGTTTTTGAATTATCTTGTGTGTTATCGGTGCAGGGTAATCCACCAAAAACGATTCGACTGGAAGGAGCCACTCGATTTCGCTCGACAGCTATTCAGGTTAATCGCCTTGTGAAATATCTCGCTCCTTCTTTCTTGGCCCTAAGGCCAGGATCGAAGTGCTACTCCGTCGAGGAGGATCGTACCAGCCCCTATGAGTTTGAAACCTTTCGCAACTCTGCAAAAAGACATTTTTTGACTCGACGACCTCAAGATCTCTTTCATGCTCTCCTTCATTCTCCTCTTCTCGTCTCCATCAAATTGGCAATATTACCATAAGACGACACGGATTTGCATTCACGATTATTCCAGCCAATTATCGATTCAATTAATTTAACTCTCAGCTCCATTACGATAATCATCGGGATCGAATTTTCACTATCCATCATGATCTTAAAGCAAAAAATTCAGAATTTTATTCCATTTTGATGAAAATTTTCAGTGTGTACAGTGAAAAATTGTCTACACTTTGGAAAATCATGTTTTTTTAATCTTTTGAATTGTTCACATTGATTTTGTCGAGCAATCGTTGATCGGAATCAAGAATGGCGATAAATCATACGTTTTTCTTGTACGTTCGCAAATTTTTTGCTTCCTCTCATTTTTCACGATTCGCAGTGGAGTTTTCTCGTCCCTGAAGGATTTAGCCCAAAGGGAAAGCTTAGTGGAGAAGAATAAAAGCCGTTTGCTTCTCTTTGACGATTGTTACCCACCTGCAGGGGAAAGAATCTCTCCTGTCTCGTAACCTCTAGGATGTCAGCTCAGCTCGCCTCTTTCGGTGTCGTTTTATTCCGGTATCTCCCTCGCTTCACATCCTTAACGTTCTCTCCGTTTGCTTGGCCAATTAAAAATCTCGGCGCTTTTATCTCCAAGCTTCCTGCGACGTTACTATATCATTTTTTAGTTCCTTTTCACTCTTACTAATACACTATATCGTGTCATCTTTGCCCTGCAGATTCTTCTGGAAGAGACAGTTCGAATGGTAAGTTCTTGGCACATTCGAAATTCTCGTCAATTTCCTGATTCAAAATTCAACAGTAATTCTCAGATCCAAAATCAAACTATTCGACTCGAACTTGACACAAAAAAAAACACTTTTTTTTACCATTTTTTGTAAAATTGCAATTTTCGTTTGAAAAATTCCGCTTTCGCCACTTTGAGCAACGTCAAACGCACTGGAGACGAAAATCTGAATAATTTTCTACTCCCGGAGGGCTCAAATGAATCTTGAACGTTCCTCTCGCACTCCAGACATTCCTCGTTTTTTGACTTTTCGCCGTTCGAGGTTACGTCATAGGACAGTCTCCCTCCTTGCTCTCCCTCTCACTCTTTTGCTCCAGTCTTTGGTAGTCGACGCTGGCCTGGATCGATACTATACTCCTTTCCAGGCCCCACAACTCGACGGAGGTCATGCCCGTGCAATCTTCGAAAGCTCCACTTGTTCTGCTGTGCACAACCCTCATTCGTTCTCTCTCCTACTTGCCTAGAATTTTTATTTCCTTTTCACTCTCTCCATTCTTGCTTCCCTTTTGTTATTTCCTTTCCTCCTTTTCTTGCCTACAATACATCTCTGAGCTGTTCACGACTTTTCGCAATTGGCATTAACGTCCCAACTGCGTGGAAAAAAGTTGTTTGAACTTTCGCCAACGCGTGTCTAGTTGCTCCAAAAAACAGCAGCTTTCCCAAAATCTTTCAAAAAAAAATTGGCGCACCCGTTGTCGAGATGTCAAATATAAAAATTGTGTCTATTAATTTTTAATCAGGTTAATTCCCAATTTTAAATATTTTTTTCCAATTTTTTATGCTCCAGTTTCGAGAAAAAAAATTTCAGAGTAAAGATTTTTTTAGTTTTCGATCAATCCGTCAAATTTCCAAGTTTATGCGTCGCAGCGAATCTTTTACCGCCACTTTGAATTCTTTTCGATCCAAGGACCCCTCGTAGAGCCCTCACAGGTTAGAGGGCTCGAAAAATTGCAGTAAAAAGGTCTGCAGATAGCGAGGCAATAATTTCCAATGCCGCAAATCGAATTCTCTCGTCCATTTCCTGCAGGTTACGGAATTGATATGGATAGCAACTGAAAAGAATTACGACTAAAGTCTTGATAGTCGAAGGAAATAACACAATACATTCGTAATGAAAATCCACTTGCCTTACCGAAACGACCACTGAAAGAATTCCTCTTGTATAAATTTCTCGCTCCTGGCAGTCGACTGGCTCAGGAGGGAAGAAAAATACTCGTGGGCATTCCAAACAGTTCTGAGCATGGGTTAAATAATTTATACACTCTCGAGTGTCCTGAAATATATTTTATCAGTGGATAAAAAAAGGAGAAAATCTCATGACGAAATTGATAAGACGTGAATGAAAGAAACATCGAATTGAGAAATGCTCCAAGTTTTTCGTTCGTTTTATTCGCAGTTTCTTTTGTACTTTGCAATGAGCTATTTTTCGTCGTTTCAATTTGCATATACATATTAATTGGCCTGATGGATCGATCAACAGTCTCGATTCCGAGCTCGTTGACCTAATTATAACTCGTCGACTAGAGAAACCCCGATGTGTTGGAAATATCGACTCTTGCGAAATGAGAAATTGCAAGGGCGAAAAAGCGAGCGGAGATAAGAAGTGGAGGGTGGACGATTTTCGATGAGCTGGTCGACGAAAATGAGACCGAATGTTTTTCGTCGACTTACCAAAGATTTCAAGACCATACGATTTTACTGCTCGTCAAATTTTATTCGATGCATCCTACGATTGGTTTGCAATTGAAAAAAAACTCCACAAAACTACGATTTTGTTTTTTTATACGAAACAAAATGTTGCTGATGGAATTTAAAAAATTTTGCATCGTGTTTTTGATATTTTTCGTTCCATGTGGCGAAATTTTTTGATTCACTCTGCAAAAATATTTATTCATATGAAAAATTTGATTTTTTTTTTGCAGAGAATCATCGCCGAATTGAACAAAGAGCAAGAGGCTTTCATCGCTGGTAAGCAGAACGAAAAAGGCGAGGCTGTTGCTCCCTGGGTCGGGGCACCGAACGAGGATGCACTTCGCGAAGAATGCTTAGCCCTTTCAACCGTAAGCTCTTATAGACATGACATATAGACATGACGTGTACAATCCATCTTGTAGAAAGCCTTTAGGGGAAAACGACGATTAATCTTTTTTGTTTATCGTCGTATTAGGATCGACGCAACTTTGTAAGAGCTCCACCACCTGGTGTCGAATTCGCGTGGGACTTTGAGGCCGTACAGCCAGTGGCACAAGCCACCTTAGCGCTTGACCCTAATCTCGAGACCATGAGGTTCGAGCTGGTACCAAAAGTGTAAGTAAACTTTTCAAATATTGCCAAAACTGTCAAGTCGTGAATCGTTCGAAAATTTTGAAATAGACTCAACATTCCCCTCGATCTTTTGGTTTTTTTCCCATTCATTACGATTTGGACACTCGTGCAAAATTACCGACACACTGAAAATAAAATTTTGTTGAGAAAGATCGATATTTTGTTGGATACGTTCAACTAAACGTTTTTTCGATAAATCACGAAAATTTTGTCATTTCAGCAAAAAACATTCTGGAAAATCTTTTCGGAAAGTTAATTTTTGTCATTCCAATCGTAAATTTTGCCGACAGTTCCGTTACAAATGAAAAATATTGTCGAAATAACGAAAATTTTGAAATTATCCCAAAATATTTAGCTCGCTGGATTCAACAAAATATCGACGTTTTTTTGACAAAATTGAATTTTCAGTGCAGCTTTCCCAAATGGATTGAATGTTATCGTCTCCTTTGTATCCGTTTTTTTTCGGTCGACATTGACTAATGCAGGATAACCGAAGAGAATTTCTGGCGCAACTACTTTTACCGAGTATCTCTACTCCGTCAAAGCCACGAACTAAACGCAATGGCTAGTCAGGCGGAAAGCAATCCAAACGCTGCGCTAACATCTACCGGTAGCATCGATCATACTCAAGGTAAATAACTTTTCTCTCTCTTTTTTGTTGTTTCTCGTAGTATCAATTATTCTAATGCTTTGAGTAGAGTTTCTAGATGTCGTTGTATGCATCACAAGTATTTTTATCGAATGACACTCAAATTTGCCGCACTCTACATTCCTTTAGGGTAAAAAGCCTAAAAGTCGTAAATTCATCAATTTAATACGAATTATTAAGTTTGTTTTTAAGAAATCTTGTTTGCAAGCCGAGGAAATATTTTCATCTGGGTAATTTGCATTTTAATCGATAATCTTTCGACATTGTGTCCACGAAAAAGTCTAAAAAATTGTTTTTTATTCAATTAAGTTTAAAAAGGGAGAAATTCCCTCGTATATTGATAAAATCTCTCGTAAGTTTTGATCGAGAGACTGGAAAAATGGAAAAAATGTCGAGATTGAAAAAAAAATTCGACGGTTTTTTCGAGAGTCGATTATTTGGCTTTGGCCTTTGTTTTGAGCACTTTAATTTCGTTAGTTCGATCTAGCTCGTATCTCTAGTTTAGATGTGGCTGTTTTGTGTATCTATAACGATGCTGGCAATACCGCAGTGCGAGTTGAGGCAGTCGAGCCACCGAGCAAAGCGCTAGAAACAACAAAAGAGTCGCCGATCCATGAGTTTGTTTCCGATAGTGTACGAGCCACGGACACTGACATTAAGGAAGTCAGAGAAGGCATGAAAAAGCTAGGAATGCAAAATGCCAACAAAGGTCAGTAATTTCGTTTCATGGTGTTGGAGTTTTCATCCCTGGAATCCAACGGAATTTCGTTTTTCGACGAAATTTCAAGCTGCGAATATTTCTGCGGAGCTCGCGCGAAAAATTGACGGAAAAAAAAACAAATTGTCGTTGGATTCCATGGGGTTCAGCTTCTGTCCCATAACACCATGTTCTTATGGGGTTGCATGCAGTTGTTACCGGCGAAATTGGCATTTTTATTATAAAAAGGAAGTTCCATTTTCTCTCGTGACAACTGCACAAAAGTCCTCAAAGACCCCGAACGATGTACTCCAAAAAAAAATCCATAAACTGCGTTTGCCTCGAATCAACAGAAATTCTTAAATCATTGAAATATTTTTCAATTCGAACAACCTTATGGATGTTTTTTCTCGTGTAAAATCTTTCCAACGGTGCACAAACGCCAACGCGATAGGTAGAGACAAATAATCAACAAAAAATCGTGAGTATTAGCGAATGAATTGTACTCTTTGTTCATATATTTGCACAATCGCTGGCTATTTGTTGTTATTGTTGAGACAGCATGGTAACGGACCCCAGAGTTCTCCAGTTATGATGAATTAGATAAAATGGAATAAACACATGTTTAGCTCAATGTGAATCGTAGCAAAACCCATAAACTTTGCAGACGTTATCGTAGACTTGTAATTAGATGAAGAAAAAACGTAGATAGAAAAATGATATATTTAATATTCAACGATTAATGGAATTGGAAGAAAAAACAACAATTTTCTATTCTATTCTGTCTACAGCCTAAGAAGAGGAGAAATAGACCTGTACCATTATCCAAAGCACACCCAAAAAAAAAAAAATCCAAACGACATTTTCGTTCAGTAGAAAAATTCCGATCATTATTTATTTTAATTATCATTCCAAATATTGTTTCGCAAATCACTTTCTCTCCTTTCCTCTCTCTCTCTCTCCCCCTGTCTCCTCTCTACATTACGATTCATTCTAGATTTTTCGTTGTTTTCTTTCATCACCAACACTCGCAAACACACATACACACGCATGGACACACAAATATAAAAACGATCGTAAAACTGAGAAGGTTGTTTACGAGAAATTTTTGTTATTTAGCGAAAGAAATTTTGAAAAAATTGATCAATAATCTAGAACGCAAAATTATTACCGATAAATTACTTGTAATACGAAAAACGTGCTCGAGTCACTTAAGATTAAAAGACGAAATACGATTTTGACGTAGGGAAAGGGAGAGGGAAAGTAATCATTGCGGGAGATTGTTTATTGGACTCCTGAAAGTTTAACGTTATTGCATTTAGTCCTGCACTCGGCATACTTTTCGCGATTCAACACTACATTCGGATCAATTGTAGTGATCGAAAGGGAGAGCCCTGTGAGGCGATAGCGAGATAGAGAGAGAAGGAGAGAGAGAGAACGAAGAAATATTAGTTCGAGACATTGGGCGAAGTACGAGAATTGATTCGTTTCATTTGCGACAAATACGTAGAAATATTTGACACAAATGGAATTGAGATCGAGATTAAAAACGAAAATAAACAAAAAAAAGAACGAAAAATCCCTTAACAACTGATATATTTGACTATACTGTCTGTCTGTTTGTCGTCTGTCTGTCCGTATGTCTACGTCAACTACTTACCTTCACTTTGTTCTCTCCGTGTTGTAAAAGTTGTAAGTAACAAGAAAAAAAATCCAATGAACTATAAGTAACGATAAATTAAAAAGTGAATAAATAAATTTAATTAAATACAAATAACGACGACGAGGAAGCGATAAAAATTTACTAATAGGTACCTAATTAAATTTGTTGAATGACAATACGTGTTTTACCGGATATAAACATTGAAAAAAATAAAAAAAACGTTTTATTGAAGATAAAAACAAAAACGAACAAGAAAAACGTACGCATGAGGCATGAAATATTTCTCGTGGATATTTCAATCGCCCGCTCATCATTACCGAACGCCCGTTCGCGCTTCTCTACACACAACTTTTCGGTTCTTATTTTTTACTCGAATGGGCTCATGAGAAAATTTATAATAATGAAGATATCGACAAAGATTGCATATAAAAAATAGAATCCAGAGGTGGCTCTTGTTACTTTGAGAAAAAAAACGATTACGAAAATTTAGCAATATGAATATTATTTTAAAAATTCGTCATTAATACCGGTGATGGAATTTTTATTTTATTAAATTTGGATGGGAAATTGGATTCCGGATTTTTTTTTCCCTCAAACAGAGTTTCGATCGGTAATCGCTTGTTTTTTAAAATGGAGGAAAATTTGTTTGGAAAGATGGTGAAAAAAGTAACAGGAAACACTCGCTTTCCCAAAGTAACTGGCGCCGCTTGTTTCCGGAACCGGAAAAGCGTACGAGCAACCGCGCGTGATTAAACCGGCGGAACGGGATTGCAATACACGATTAACGTGACCGAAAAATTAGTGGTATATTGAGCTTTCGATGGACGAGCGTTTGTGCGCGAATAAGAAACCGTGGAAGACCGCGAAAATATATGGTACGAGCAATTGTTTATACGTAAATAAATGAAACGGGAAATTTTGGAGCTTACGCGTAATAAAAACGTTTAAAAAAACATGGCACGAGTGACTCGTAAAAAATGGGAATTCTCGAAGCAAAATAAACGGAAACAAGGAAATTCTCAAAGAGCCGAAGATTTCCTCGATGTGAATCGTCGCAAATTCGACATTTTTGAATCAACTGATTTCTCGACTGGGGTCCCAAATACCGTTGTCAAAAATGAAAAATATCAGCAAAAGTTTGCATTGCTTTGCATTTATTTCTCGTACAAAACAAATAACGTCTATTCATTTTTCAACTCGGATTTCTTGTTATTATCATTGTTGTTTCAACTTCTTCCATTATTATTATTATTTATAATTTTTTGATAAAACGATTGTTTATTGATTTTTGGACCTACATTTATTTTTTTTTTATTTCGCCCCCACTTTTCCCATTGTCTAATCCGTCATCTTGCAAAAATACAAACACACACACATGCACACTCGAACCCTACACACATAAACAGAATATGATTTGATCACGTGTACATAAGACACAAAATACACATATAAACACGATCCAATGGCTCCTACCTGGAAAATAGCTACAAGGCTGCTTGTGAATCTCCGCAGAAGAAGAATGGGAAGGTGAATTGGAAGCCGAACTGAAGGATTTTGAGGTCGTTACCGGCCAGGGAAAGAATACAACGAGCGGAAAGGACGATTGGGAAGAACAAATGGACGAACTCCTCGGCGAGGATGGGGATCTTAAGTAAAATTAATTGAAAAAATATGAGAGACTGGAAGAAATCGGGAAAAAAAAAGTATTATTGTAAAACGTTTCGGAATACTCGATCGAAGGGTATTTACGTGTCGTTACGAGCTTCCGCTCAAAGTTATTTCTTCACAATTATGTGATGAGAAATATTCAACGATCCTCCATTGACTTGGTTCATGAATTAATTTTCGTTTTGTTGCTTCATTTCTCATTGTTTAACGGCGAAAACAGTTTTACGGAGATTTTTAATGATCGCACAAAATTGATCGTACGTGTGTCTGTCTGTATTGCAAAATCTGTTAAACGTCTTGCAAGGCGATGAATTGTGCAGAATTAACGTCGATCGAGACGAGAAATAACGTTGTTTGTTTTGTTGCTTTATCGATTTATTGCGTTGAGTAATTTGTAAAAGTGATCAACAGGATTTGGTGCCATTTGTTTCCTCATTCGATCGTAATGTTGAGAATTGTTTGACGTCTCTGTTTAACAAATGAGAGGATTAGCTCGGACCTGCGTACGTGGCCTATATAATCGTATCGTTATATTTTCCGTGTAGCAACGAATGCTGTCGGTCACTTAAAGCGAAAAATGTTGGGCAGGATTTGATTATTTTATTGCCAAGCTATCAAAGTTTGATTTTTTGTTGTATAGATTCGTCACTCGCGACTCGATCGCCAAAGATATGACGTCTCGTGACGAGTCTTCGTGCCCAGACCATTCTGCACGCTCATCATTTCGGTGAAGCTTCATTCCCAATTATTATTTAAAACCTAAGATCGTACTTTTCGACAACGAGATTCCTGCGAGTGAAAATAACTCGAAAATGCCCACGAGAACGTCCATTTTTATTGGTCAACGATTTCACATCAATTAAAGCTTCTGATTGTACTTCCAGCGATCCAGCCAACAAACACATCGTTTCTAACTGCTAAAAAATCTCCCAATTACATGCATCGGCATTTATTTAGTTCGTCCAACACAACCGTAAGCTCTCATTGATCTTGTACATTTATTATCGACTTTTAACTTTTGAGGAATTTGAGCTCATCCGAGCAATACACTTTTTCAAGCACTAAATCCAAGTCGATTAAAATTATAACAATGTCAAGCTGAGTCGTTGAACGACACATTCTTCCACAGCCAAGCAGACATCTTCGTTGCAGAGGATTATTGATCGTTGGTCGGGAAAGAAAAAGAAAGAAAATGCTAAAGAAAAATCGATGCCATTCCAAAGAATTAAATTCATTTCCCACGCCCAATGCAAAACGACTATTTGCAGGTTGTTTTTTCAATTTAATTCTAGTAATTTGTTGATTGCTTGCAAATGCTGTGAATTTTGCTGACCAAACGATCAAAATCTGATGGAAAAAATGCTCGATTTGGAGATAGTGCATGAAAAATATTGATTCGATTCCGAAAACAGTGAAAGATTGATTTTCTAAAGTTTGAAAAGTGGCAGGATCACGAATAATGAAAAAAAAAGATTTAAAACAATATCAGCGAGGGGGAAAGGATAGGTTGGAAAAATATTGGGTAGAAGAGCTGCTTTTACGAAGTTGCAGTTGTGTCTCAGGAGGGCCTAAAGGATCAGGCGTTATTTAGACAAATAAATAATCACGATTAGCGTGTTTAATTTAAGTTGGCCTCGCGCAAGAAACGGAACGAAAAGCAACAACAAAAATCCATGTAAACGCATAGTGGAACTTGCGTTAAAGAAAAAAAGACAAATTAAAAACAACTAAAGAAAAAAAAAAAGGTAATTGTCGTACTGGAATCGCGCGCATCGAGTGCGTACCGATTGATTTTTACGGCATTTCTCATAGCGTTCCTTGTATTCGAATATGTTTAAATAAACAGCAATATACAACAGCCAAAAACCAAAAAAAAAACAAATGTGCGGTATATTAAAAGAGAAAAAGATTAAAAAAATATTTAGAAAAAAATAAATCGAGATATTCCCGAGTGCACACCGTTTTGTCACTCTGAGACTCGGGGAAGTAAATCGCTATATCCTCCGATGCAATGCATTCACTCATCAAATATGAGTATACACCTGGTACTTGTATGTATATACACGCGTATACATATAATATACATATATATACACATATACATATATGTTGTTGAATCCATTGAAAGTATGATAATATATATATATTATATGACTATTAATGAGAAAATATAATGATGCAGCAGATTAAATTGAGAAAACAAAAACACACACACACTATTAAGGAAATAATATTATAATTGCGATAATGTATTATAAATATACAAGTCGTGTACCTCGTGAGAAATAAAAACAAACCGAGTACTCCTAACGTCTATATGCGTTTTTTTAAATTCCAGTGTAAACGATGTTTTTCCATCAGTTTTACTCACGCTGCAGGTTCGACTGTTGCGTTTGGTTCCAGAAGGGACGAGCCCGTGGACTACAGAATTCGACTCGAATCGCAGAATTTGAAAACGATCGTGATTTATCAATTTACTGGGTTTATGGGGAGATTTTTCGTAGTAGGAACTTTTTGCATCGTTTCAGTGTCATTTTCAAAAAATGGCGCGCTCGTGGTTGCAGGTGAAACAATATGAGATCAAGTTTAATGATTGGGATGCTGGGCCAAGCATTTTCTCACAGATTCGTGGACGAAAGGTTGATTTAGATTTTGGGAAATTGAATGACTTCAGTTGATAATGTAATTGATTTACTCGCCTGATTCACGTTATTTTCAATCGAAATTGTTGACTTTTGCGGTGAACGCCGCGTGGCGTCATATTTAGCTGTCTCTTTTTTAAGTTGGCAACGTATTGCCGCCACACAGAGAATGATAAAAAGATGGTGTCTGTATCTGTGACTCTGTGGCTCTGGGAGCGCGCGCTGCGCAGCTCTATGATGGAGTCGGAATCGTGTTGTTTGTAAGTCGCCGAAGTTTTTTTTCCTGTAATAGATTCAATATAATTAAGTGTAAATCTATTAAATTGAGCGTGATGTGCCATTAACGGTGGACAATTCTCAGAGACGCAGGATTCATCAACGAAATATTAAGGTGAGTCTGTATTTCAAAGTCAAGCGTATACGATTCTCTCCGCTTGCCGCTTACGATAATTGACAATGCATTTTTTTCGGCGATCGTCCTGTATTTAGCGTTTCTTTCTCTCCACACTACATCCAAGAACTCGAGAATCAAATTTAATCGCTCAAATATTCCAACTTCAGAGATTAAAAATGCAATTTATCGAGTGCAGCGAAATTCCTTTTTTTTCTTCGCTACATAACCTCACATTTGTCCGCGAATTTTTATCTCTCCGGCAGTTCTCGATCAAACGCGTGGTCTCCGTTTCCCATCGATTGTCTTTTTTTTTTTCTTAATCGTTGCGTTATTGTTGGTTCATCAATGAGTTTTCAATTAATTTCAAGCTCAAGTTTCTCAACTAACTCAACTGTCAATTTTTCCTCTGTGGGCCAAATATTTTCGTGTCACTTCAATAATTATCAAATTTTCAATTTTAAGTTCGTCATTATTTGTTTGTAATTTCAAAAAGCATTCAAAGAAGAAAAAATCGCTTGATTCACTGTCAATTTTGTATCACTTGGTAAATCGTAAAAAAATTCAATGTCAAATCATCAAATTTGAATCATTGTTTTGACATCTCTGTCCCTCACTTTTCTTCCCCTCCCCCCACAGAATCTTTCACCTAAAAATCGATCTTTTATGACGGGAACAGTCGCAGATCCGTTTAATCTGGAAAATGCTCTTTTAGTCAACAAATTCAAAATTCCACAGATTTATCCAGTCAATAAATTTTTCTGTGCAAATTTCATTAGATTTTGCCCAATATTGTAATCGTTTCATGTTCTGGAGCGTTCAATGCATAGAACAAATATTAACGAGACACTTTTCTGGCTTTTTTCCAGCCTCAACGATTATTAGTAATAATTAAATATTGACTATGGACCAAGAGTCTGTAGTAACCACTGACAAGGATCCTCCTCGAGACGACAGCGGGCAGGAGAATTCCGACGTTGTTCCGGATAAAGTCTCGACGGAATCTTTGGAAGGCAAAGACAAAGACGATTCGGTGCCATTGAGCGTGGATGACAAAGTTGACGAAGTTGACAAAGTTGACAATGTTGACACTAGCCCTGAACGTTCAGAAATTCCAGAAGCAACAAAAAGTCAAGAAGACGAAACGTCCGTGTCCTGTGAGGATGAAAAAGAAAAAATTGCAACTTTGGCTGCTCCGGCAGATCCAAGTAGTTTAAGTTCCGACAAAGATATATCGCAGACTTGCGAGGATGACGCATCGAAAGAAGAAAGTGGGAGCGACAGAAAAGACAGCGAAGATCCTGAGGAAGGAGAGGGAGTGGAAAAAGAAGGAGAAGAAGGAGAGACGAGTGGAAGGAGCGAAGAAATCCCTTTGGAAAAGCCGGTTGTGGAACCAGCGAGTGACGAAATTTCGTTGGACGAGCCTCAGGCGGGAGCTGCGAGTGAGGAAAAAGTGAATGAGCCAACGGACGATTTAGCAATTAAGGAAATCTCCTTGAACGAACCAGACGAATCGACGAGTAAGAAACCGGAGGAAACTCCGGGAGATGATAAATCGGTGGAATCTCCTTGCGCCGAGGAATCTGTCCCGGAAGAATCGAGCAGCAACGTAGAAAGTGAAAAATTTATGGAGAATGAAGGTCGAGCGAAAGAAGCCGAAACGGAGATATCGTCGAGCGAGGAGGCACGAGCGAAGCCCGCGGATCCAGAGAATATCGTGGAAATCGTAGATCCTTCGGAATCCTCGTTGAAAAAATGCGTGGAAGATTCGAAATCGGACTCGGAATCAGTGAGCAACGAAGCTGATTCAACGAGCAAAGAAACACCGACGGAGAAGCAAATCGGCGAGCCGGAAAACACTGAATTCGTGCAAATCTCGCAGGACAAGCAGGACGATGGAGCGAACGAAAATCAGACCATGGAAGCGGAGGATCCGTTCGGAGGAGACAATCTTACGGCAGATAACGTGGAGCAAGGAGACGTTGATTCGCCGGCAATGGTCAACATGGATTTTCACAAATTGGGTGACCAAGCGGACAACCTGCAGGACGTCGTAAACGCGAAGGATCAGGGGTCCGTAGAATTCGCAGCTGAGGACAGTAACCTCGAAGATACTTTAGAAACAAACAATCCAGAAGCAGATTCGAGTGAAACGAATGTAGAAATTGCGGCTCGGAAAACGCCGGAAAGCAACGTCGAAATCGAGGCTTCAAAAATGGGCGGAGAAAAAAGTGGAACCGATGTAGAATCCGCGGACAAATGTAGCGAAGATAAAAGCGGCGACGAGCCCATGTTGGTCGACAATTTGAGCGAAGCTCACGAGGACGACGAACTCAAGAAAAAGGAGCAGAGCCGAGCTGCTATGGAATCGGAGGATTCTCAGTCCAATGTTTTGCCAGGGCAAGATGACGAGCTCTGCATAATACCGGACAGCATGAAAGAGACACCGAGTTCCAGGAGCGATTCGGCGAAAGATGGAGAAAAAGATAGCACGGATGTGACGATGGAAAAGTCTTCGGAAAACGAGGATAAAGAAGCTGAAGCTGAGAAGGAAACAACGCAGTCAAAAGATTTGGAAATCGTGGCTGAAAGCGACGAACCAATGGCAGTGGACGATGCTCAGCCTGCCCACGAGAAGGAACGCAAGAAAGATGACAAAGCGACTAGCGAGAAGAAATCTTCGACGTGCACGACAACAGCCGACGTAATCGACGTCGATGACGAAGGAAAAAGTTCCGAAATCGACGAAATGACCATCGGCGACGATGTGTGCAAACAATGCAGCGAGAAGAAGCCTTGCAACATAAACGTTAAGGTCGGCAGTGACACGTACACCGTATGTTCACAAGCCTGCAAAGAAGCCTTCACCGGCGAGAACAACAAATCGATGGACATTCCAAGCGACGCGGTGAATTCGAAGCGCGAAAAACGATGCGCCAGCTGTCTGCTGATCGTCGAAACTGGCGACGAACGTAATTTGTCATGGGAAACAATGGAATTTTGCAACGAGGAATGTTTAGGCAAATTCCAAACTAAATACGGAAGTTACTGCAGAAATTGCAACGGCTCCGTGCAGCCCATAAGCTTGGGCAAGTATTGCGTCCGGTTTGGCTACGACGTACGACAATTTTGCTGCTCTTCTTGTCTCGAAGAATTCAAAAAGGGCCTCAAAGTATGCAGTTACTGTCAAAAAGACATCAGCTCCGGTATCGAAGGTTTCTTAGCACCCGTTGGCGATAAAGGACAATTCAAAGACTTTTGCACGCAATATTGCATGGAAAAATATTCGCGAATGAACTCAAACGATCCACCGGCCACCGAGAAGAAATCCTGCAGCGTTTGCCAAGAGGTAAAATGCTCCGCTTTTTTTTATCGATTTTTCTCCAATGTCATTAAAATTTCGCAGCCAATTTTCCATTTTTTAAGAAACGACAAAGAATTCTGTATTTTTCCCACGTTGCAGGTAAAAGTTGTGCACTGCGAGGTTCAGATAGATCGAGCGAGCCCGGTAGCGATTTGCGGTGACCCTTGTTTCGCCGCATTCAAATTCGTCAACAAAGTCGATCCCGAACAATGCTCAACTTGCAAAAAGTTCTTTGAACTCGTTAACAAGAAAAGCTTCGTTGTTTTTTATGAATCCGAGGCGCACACGTTTTGCAGCAAAACCTGCTTGAATATATTCATCATAACTAATCGCAAAATCGTACCGTGCAATTGGTGCAAAGTTAAGAAATATAATTTCGACATGATCAGGAAAGATCTCAAAACGGGACAAGCCTTGATGATGTGCAGTTTGAATTGTTTAACGTTGTATCAAGTGAGTAAACAAAACTTGGAAAAAACACACGAAGCGATATTCAGCGATATTTAATTTTCACAATTTTTTTCAGGTTTCCGTGAACGCCGTATCGGCGAAACGAATAAGTTGCGATTTCTGCAAAGAATTCTCTCAAGCCCAATATCATTTGACCATGTCAGACGCGACGATACGCAATTTCTGTTCGTACAATTGTGTGATGAAGTTCCAAGGACAATACACGAAATCACCGATCACTATACCCTCGGGCGACGATCCCGTGCCAACGGGAATGCCCAAAAGGACATATCCACCGGCTAAAGGTTCTGCACAAACGGTTCAAAAGCCCAACGACATTGCCAGCAAAAAAGCAATGCCGGTTATTTCGTCAGTGACGAGTTTAGCCTCGTTAACATCGAATGGACAAGTCACTCAAGCTCCTTTACAACAAACAACATTGAACAACGTCACCAACGTCCCTCCCAATGTCGTCACAACTCAGACACAATCTCCACAAGTAATCGTGAATCAACAAGTCATTACGAGACCACCGAGCCCAGTGAAAATTCATAACAAAGTCACTCAGTGCAAACCTCTGACGCACACCAAAGGCGTTTCCGTGCGACCACATCCTTGTCACAAATCCACTCAAACGGAAGGCGATGCGCGAATTCTCATACCCATTCCCGTTCCTATTTACGTTCCGTTTCCCGTACAAATGTGGAGCATGCCTTTCCCCGTGCCTGTTCCCTTTCCTCTGCCCATTCCCGTACCGATTTTCATACCAACCACGAGAAACAGCGCGAAAGGCATTCTCAAAGATATCAAAAGGATACAGGAGAAAATTCCAGCCGATCCGTTCGAAGCTGAATTACTCAGAATGGCCGAAATGGTCGCCACCGAGAAAAAAGCCACCGAAACTGATTCCGACTCCAGCGACGATAACGGGTAATAATCGTTTTCATTATTTTTCACATTCCTCCATCCCAAAACCTCATGATCGACCCAACGATCCTCATTTATCGTTCAAACTTTCAGTCGAGATGCGTCCACCGAAGCTGTTGACTCCAGCAACACTTTCGGCGAAGACATGTTGCAAATGGCCCTAAAAATGGCAACCGGTGAACTCGACGAGCCTGCGGTCGACCTCGAAACTGCTCTCACTCCCAATACGATAACAGCCACACAAGCGACTTCTCAGAGCGATTCTACCATGAGTACGGACGGTAAAATCTTCCTCCACACTAATTCGAATCCTTCAATGCAACTTTTTCAAGCACGAGAACGACAAAAAGTCTACAAGTTTCCAAAATTTGTTATCACGTTGATTTTTATCGTCAAAAACACAATTGACAAGTCCCACGACAACTCGACGACTCGGATAACGCGAGCTTAGCTCTACGCAACTTGAATCAGGATTTTTTTTTCATTACAGTACAACCCGAAAGGAACGTTACGGCCTCTAATCGTGGCAAGAAACGGATGGTGCCGTATAAACCCCGCGGAGCGCCAAGTAAAAGAGGCCGAAGAATATCAGGAGTTCACGATGTCCCGATGATGCCTCCGCCAGAATCGCAGCCTCCGGCACAACCGAGGATGATGGAGCCGATCGAGAAGCCCGATGCCAACATGGCACTAAAATATACGTTTGGTGTGAACGCTTGGAGGCAGTGGGTGAGAAAACGATAAAAAACTTGAGCAGCATTTATCACTTTCACTTTCAAACGCAAAATCTTATGCTCGTATTTGATTTTCACTCCAACAGGTGATCGCCAAAAACGCAGAATTGGAGAAACAAGTAACGCCAACAAGAAAAGTGAAATTATTCAAAACGGATCTTCTTCAACTTACAGCTGACGAGCTGAACTACACGCTGTGTCTGTTCGTTAAAGAAGTGCGAAAACCCAATGGTGCCGAATACGCCCCGGACACCATTTATTATTTATGTTTAGGTAAATTACGCGAAGATTCTTGACAATATCAAAGTTTTTGAGCAAGAAATATTTTTCATTTTTTTTCTCGATGTTCATTTGATTTTATTAATTGCAGGAATTCAACAATATCTATTTGAGAACAATAGAATAGACAACATTTTCACAGATTCGTACTATGAAAAATTCACCGACTGTTTGAACGACGTTGCGAAGAAGTTTTCGGTCCTTTACAACGATGCTCGTGAGTTTACAATCAAATTTGACATGCGTGTCCGTACACGGAGAGGATTTTACATCAAATTTACTATGAAATCATTGTTCCCGGGTACCAAGTCGTCCCTCTGAGGAATTTTCCTAAAAACACAGTAAATTTTCATCCGAAAAAGGGCGAAAAATGTCATAATTTCCGCGATTTCGATAGAAAAAAGAATAAAAAATTACTATGTTTTTGATAAAATTCCTCTCAGAGGGACGGCTTGGTATCCGAGAACTATAATAACATAGTAAATTTTGATGTAATATTCTCTCCGTGTAGATATAAAATATGCGATGGTAATGGAATAACTTGGAATATTTATTACGTGAATCCAGAGTACATCGTGACGAGAGTCGAGGAAGAGCATCTTTGGGAATGTAAGCAATTGGGTGCTCATTCGCCTCACGTACTTTTGAGTACGTTGATGTTCTTCAACACGAAGCATTTCAATCTCGTGGTGAGAATTCATTTTCATATGTAAACATGAGTTTCGTCCTCAGCGAATTCCGCTCTGATTTGCATAACGGGAATTTCCCCTTTCAGACCGTGGAGGAACACATGCAGCTATCATTTTCGCACATTATGAAACATTGGAAGAGAAATCCAGCAGCTCAAGCGGCGACTGCCGTAGCAGGCAAAGGTCCAGGCACGAGAAACGTTCTTTTACGTTTTTATCCTCCTCAATCTGCTCTCGGTAAATCCAGACTTTCCTTACAAATTAATTAATTCTAGGATTGATTTTTCGACTGTGATACTGATTTTAAAATGATTTAGAAGCAAATTCTCGGAAGAAAAAAGTCTACGAGCAACAGGAAAATGAAGAAAATCCGTTGCGGTGTCCGGTGAAGCTTTACGAGTTTTACTTGTCCAAGTGGTACGTTTTGTTATGATTTATTGAATTAATCGAAATTTGTGTCCGATTAAAAACGATTATTTCTCGAATTTCCAGCCCGGAAAGTGTAAAAACGCGCAACGACGTGTTTTATCTATTGCCGGAAAGGAGTTGCGTGCCGGACAGTCCAGTCTGGTATTCGACGTCGGCACTGGCTAAAGAACATCTGATAAAGATGCTTTATCGCGTTAAAATGGTGAAAGAGATAAACGTCGCGTTGCTGACCAGTTAATTCGCCACGGTCAACAAAAAACCGTGATTACTCCTCATTATTATTTTCCTTCCATACAATTTTTTTAATTCCGACATGCACCGGCATCAGTCAAAAAGCCGTCGTAACGAGTTTCTAATGTTCTCTACGCAAAGGATTAGATCCCGTGGGACCATACGAAACGAGGCTGAACAATAATCCGTGCAAACCACGAGCATGAGTGAGATTGAGAGATAAATTCAGTTTCGATATTACAAACAAAAACAATACTGTATTGTAGGATTTTTACCTTATAATAAAAAAAAAACGAAATATCTTGTGTCCATTTCACGAGGTAAACGCAACAAAAGTTGAGATTTTTTTTTGCTATCACAATATTTCAGAAATAAGAGCGAAAAATGGAAAATTTACACGATTTTTTGCGCAATGCTTTAAATCGTCATAATTTGAAAAATCAAAGTCTCCGCTCCAAACTCGAAAATCTAATTAATAAATTCGATATTTTTAAATCATGATAAATTGTTTATTTGCAAAATTGTCATACAATTGAAAAAGTAACAATTTTTTAAAAGTCTTCTCTCGCGTGACTACTTGTTTCTCCAGCAACGAAGACTCGCTCGATGATTTCACAAAAACGACACACGATTCAAGCAGTTTTCTTTGGCCTCACGAACGTACGCTTGCGTTTCAATTTACGACGAGTTATCTCAAGACTGTGCAATTCCGAGTAAAGCTCAGCGTAGATTTCCTTCTGCTCCTCCTCCGGAATAGTCTCCCTGTAGATCTTCATGAGGTCATACTTTTCCCAAGGTCGTCGCGCGGCTACGGACTTCAAGTATCTCTTCCTGTTCACCCACAGATCTTTTATGCCCTTCAAATCGTGTCGTTCCCATCGCTCTATCCACGGTTTTGGTTTCAATGGAACTTGCAAATCGTTCACTGGAACGGGACTCCCTTCTGGTAAGTATTCCGGCTCCATGTTTAGCGGGAATGTGCTAAATTCCGGTGGTGCGTCACGCAAGTATGCCAAACGGCCGTCCAGACGTTTTTCGAGCCTGCAAATTAGATAAAAACAAACATTTTCATAATTTATCAAAATTGAAAGTCGAAATTTTGCGTAAAGTTCGGCAGCGATTTTATTGCCAAGAATAAAAACTCGTAATAGGAAATTTTAATTTTGTTCGGCAATTTTTCTCACTTTTTGATCGAATTGGAAAATATATTAGTGCAAATTTCAATGCGAATAAATTTTACCTGATGCAGTCGATTTTCTGAATATTTGGATCGTAAATTTCAAAGATAACGTCAACGCCCTGATTATCAATGACGTTTCTCAGTACGAAATTCGCTCTCAAGCCGCAACCGTTCCGCTCGATGCAAATCCCAAGAAATCTGTTGGTTTTTCCTGGCGCATGGGGTTCCGAATAAGTGACGGCGACTATAGAACCGACGTAAAATTCCGGTATGTCTATAACGGTACGTCGTGCCATCATGTCCATTCTTTCCAGTCTCTCCCTCAGTCTGTTTCTGAAGTCGGGCTTGGGATCCGGCAGAAACTCGGGATACATGAATCTGTACTCCGGAGGTGCCAAATCCTGGGAACTTTGCGATTCCAGCTCCGCCACCAACTCTTTCCGACTTTTTTGCACTGGAGCATTGTCGACTGTTTCTGCATTTGTACTTGCCGTTGTCAAACATCGATGCTCTTTCGTTGCTACAATGACAAAAATACTCTGGTCAAATATGACGCGCACGAAGTTTTTGTCGCTACCGGCAAAGTCGATGTTTCGAGAATTTGGATTACTCCACAATGTTCATTTCTTATAGTTCTAGAACGAAAACCCTATCGATTTAGTACGTGACAATTAATGGATTCCGGCGAAAAATGATTTCAAAGTTATTTCGATCGCTATTCATTGTTATTTTCATAGATTTGATATCGATGTTTGTATCCGACGAGTACGAATGAGC
The DNA here is from genome assembly GCA_037043255.1 of Diadegma fenestrale. Taxonomy (NCBI): domain Eukaryota; kingdom Metazoa; phylum Arthropoda; class Insecta; order Hymenoptera; family Ichneumonidae; genus Diadegma; species Diadegma fenestrale. The sequence continues at coordinate 4,539,802 of CM073312.1, forward strand.
TGGAATGGTTTTAGTCGATTTTGAGGTTATGTCCAAAGATTTCGAATTATTTGGGGGATTTGGTGAATGACACTGTCAGGATGAGTTTTATTTCGAGACTTGAACTTGTTGCCCTAATATTGGAATGTTTTGTTGTTTTTATTACGTACCATACGATTTAAACACTTGCAAGGTTTTCCGGAGCTCCCGAGTTAATACTCGGCCAACGGCTGACATTTTGGGTTCTGAGCAAACTGAGCACTGAGCTCGTGTAGAATACTGATTCGAGACAACCAACCTGCTAGATCACCATGGAAAACCCCAATGGTACTGATCGGTAAGGTAGAAATTCGTAACACAGTCATAATGTGCCACTTGTCGCATTCAATCGGCCAGAGAGTGCGGCTCGGGACCAGCCCGTACATACATTAAAAATCCATATCTACTCAATTTTATCCCCCTTATTTAGATCTTTTAAATTCTTCCGAAGACTATTCGCCTGTGATTTGTCCGTGTGCTTTTGTAAAATCAATTAATCTCTGTAGGATAATGTGATCGTAAAAATCTGCAATTCAAAAAACACCGAAAAGTATGACGAAGCGCGCTCTGACGGCGAATTTGGCATTGCCACAATAGCCGAACGGTGGCTCACTCTGGTGGGTTTAGCCAGCATCGTGTGACGTTCAAACCTACCTCGTCTGCTGCGATATGCGTGCACGGTTGTATGGTGATTATCGTCAATTAATCTCGGAGGTGTTGCAGTGCATTTCAGTGGTGTCTCCGGGTTCTTGTCGAGTTGAAGAGCTTTTCTCGAATTTTTCAAAATTGCCAATGCAGTCTGGCCCGGTAATTCCGTAAAAAGAATATCGCTCGTCTACCAAAAATCTACTCGCCGCAGCGAATCCCTTCGGACTCGGTGAATCAGTCAACCGTGTGTGTGCGTGTTTCGTGTGTTCGTGCGCCTGTGTCCGTGTGTACACTTTCATTTCATTTGGTGCGTCGTTGGTACAGTCGTAAAGTGAACCGTTGGAGTATTTTTTTAATTTTTTAGTTGTTTTCGTTGATTTTTGCGTGTATCGTTTGATAAAAAGCTCCAATTGGATGACAGCCTTTATATTTACAAAATACGGAAACGAGTGGAGTATTTAAAACAATCCTGTTGAATGAAAAGTACGAAGTTTTTATTTGACTTTTCGCGTGGTGTCATGTGTCCGTCTGTCAAAATCATTCACGTGCGATTACGTTGTCAATTATTCTCATCGCGTATTGTTCTCTGAACCAGACTAGTGTGTTCGCTGCGAGCGAAATATTAAAGAGCAACAAATATAATATCATTTAGTTATTTTCATTATTATTGTCATTATTAATATTTATTAAATTGCAAAAATACAACCCTGATGTAAAACTCGTAAAGAACCTCATTCAAGTATCTCAATTGGAGACCGAAAAAAACTTTACACACGAATTTTTCGACTAGAAATGGTTAATACCGATTGGATCAAAAAAACTTATCCGCTCCATTGGCTCGTGTGGAACAACAACTATGCCGAACTTGATAAGGAATTAACAACCAATGAGGTTCGTATTTTTACAATTATTCTTTATTGTCACCAAAAATTGTTCATGTGCGCAGAATTGAAAACGATTTTTCGTTTTTTTCCTCCGAATCATCTGGATATTCGAAAAATTGTAGACCAATTTACATTCGAGCAGTTGTCATGCATGCCAATTGAAAAAAAAACCGCAATGCTTAGATTTTATTCATAATTCTGAGCGTAAACATGTCCAAGAATTTCTCGTGTCGATTCATCTGAAAGAGAACAAGAAAATTTGCCTCTGGGATGTCCCGATGTCCTTATTTTGTATCCATGAGTTGGATCTCGATTTTGCAACATCAACAAATCTGTTACCGTGATCAGAAGAGAAAATATTCAAAAAAAACTGTATCCGGCCACTAAATTTTTGCGTTGTATTGGAGTTCAGGCCAAAGCCTGCAGCGTTAGTTACGAACTGCGAGTGATACAAAAGCTCCAGTGTTTGGAATGGCTGGAAATGGCCACAATTAAGAAACCTGTCCAACTTTTCATTATTAATGACTCTGAAGTTTGCATCGTTGGAATGCGACGAAATTCTCTTTCATTTTTGGCAAAAATAATGATTAAAATGCAGAATGTAAATAAGATGATGAAATGATCGATTTTTGCCACCCAAAAAGCATATCAGCTCGAAAATTTTGATCGCCATTGAAAATTAAACGAATCATCAATAAAATCAAATATTTTTCGTCGCATTCCAACGTTGCAAACTTCAGCCACATCATTATTATTTATTCCGAACGATATTGAACGAAATAAAGACGATATTACGAGACAGATATTTTGTTCTTCTCGAAATACGTCCGAAATTATGAAAATCGGTCATTTCGTGTTGCATGTCGATGTGAAATTCTGTCAGTAATTTTCTTTATTGAGAACATCAATGAAAATAGCCGAGAGATTATCGACACAAAGATCGCAATCATTTTACAAAATTTCGAGAAAACATTCGATTTCATTGCTCCAAATGTAAAAAACTCTTGTTTTCGTGACTTTTCCCAAGTTTATCTCAAGAATGTCGCGTCAGGATGTTTACGAAAGTTAATGCCCCCTGAAAACACGAGTACTGCATGATCTCGATCGTTTGTTTGGGCTGAACGAGCTTTCCAGCGAATGTTCGTGTTCATTTTATCGAAAGTTCCATTTGGAGCAATGTTTCTAAATTCATTTCGATAGAGGATGAAATAGGAACGGTCGAGCGACTTAGCATGTCATCAAATAGAGTTAAACAGTCGTATAAAAAAAACGGCGAATGGAGTGTGGCGCAGAGACGGGCGGGGGGGCGTAGGAGAATCGGCAAGGAAAGGGCGTTTGGTTTTGAAGCCTCACATAGAAAGAAGACCTAGAATTCAAAGCTACGTCTTCCGCCTCTTTTCCTGACATTACACTTGACATATACGTGTAATTGATTAACTCCATTTATCGCGCGAGCGAGAATGCTCTTAGGCAAAAAAAAAAAAAACGAAAGGATCGAATTTTACAATGATTCGAAATAATATATTTCGATGTTTTGATAATTTAATGTGAAATGTCGTAAAAAAAAAATCATTTTTTTGATATTGCAGTGACGTAAATTCTCTCGATCGTCTGGATCTCACTTTTTTAGCATCGTGTAGCAAATCATCGAGTTAATTTGAAATAATTTTTCTTTTCTTACTGCAGCACGATAAGGAGAAACATGACAATCGAGGGAGAACTCCGTTGATGCTCTCAGTCACATTAGGATATCGAGAATCCGCTGTTGTATTATTGCATCACGAAGCTAACGTTTACACAGAAAATACTCAAGGATGGAGCGGTAAGAAGAAAAAAAACATTAGAATATTCGTGTCGTAGTAACGTGAAGAAATTGTTTCGTTTTACGATTTGGAAGCTTGCCAGATGCTGGAATTTCCATATTTCGTGAAAAAAGTCACTATCGAGATCGTGAATATTTTTTTTTCTTGGAAAAATATCGTTAACATGAAAAATGTTGAAGAAGGAAACATTTTTTTTTGCATTTCAATGATATGCAGCGGTTTTGGATACGAATTGTTGCATTTTTCGTGCGAGAAAATTTCAAGTACGGTCGTTGTAATGATTGCAGTGGTTCAAGAAGCAGTGGGCACAGGAAATCCGGAATTACTCCAAGCCGTTCTCGCCAGAAGCCACTACCAAAGATACTGCAGCCGTGTCGATGGTATACCCGAGCTGCTTCACAAGTTAAAACAGGTTTTTTCATTGTCAGAGAATATTCGATTGACTGGAGAGCGAGTGGGGGATTGTGTGTGTGTAAAAACGATATTTGCGAAGCTAAAATAATTCGATTGGAATGATTTCCAGGCACCTGATTTCTACGTAGAAATGAAATGGGAATTCACCAGTTGGGGTGAGTTGCAAAAGAATACTCAGAATTCCTTTATCCAACGAATCAGCGCTTGAGTTTTATTAGCTCGATTCAATTTTCCAATGAAATTTCTCTCCAAATCGATGAGAATCCATTATTCACGAATTTCAGTTCCCCTGGCATCGAGAATGTGTCCGAGCGACACGTACAAAGTTTACAAGCAAGGTAGCAACGTCCGTATCGACACAACGCTTTTGGGTTTCGACCACGCCAATTGGCAGCGTGGAAACCTCAGTTTCGTCTTCAAAGGACAGAGTAAGCAGCAGATTTTCTTTCATTCATTCTTAAACCTGAACGCTCGTGAAGAAATCAAGATTTTTGATCATTTGGAATTTCTTTACGAGAAAAGTTGATGATTCCGATTTCAAAGCTGAGAAAAAACATTTTTGACGACCTGAACGTCAAAAACAACCCCATGCGACTCCGTTCCCCAGTTTTTCATCGTTTTACCGCATTCTTCACCAATTTTTTGACTCCAAGCAAAATTTCTTGAGGCTCACGTGAGCCTGCATTGAAAAACGCAAAGAATGAGCCCAAGTTGATCCATTTTCGTTAAATTTTACTGGAGATATGAATTTTTCAAATTTGGAGTCATTTCTGACCTCGAGTCCCCGGGATAATTGAAAAAAAAATAAGTTTGCCGTTCTAGAGTTAACATTTCCATCCGATGATCGTTGAAAATTTTACGTGCCATACGTATCCACAGAAAATCCGACGTGAAAATGGGGTGCAGGAAAATTGAGAGCAAAGCAAAGAATTATTATTGCGAGCGTTCGATGCTGGCTTTTCATTTTTTCCTTTTAACTCGTGAAATGTTTGTTTGTTTTTCTTGTTGACAATTAAAAACCGCAAGCAATACCGAATCCACCTGTGGCCATCAGCTGCGACCGCAGTTATGTGTTCAGCTTGGTCGGACAGAAAACAGGTGAAATAATCCGTAGATTTTGGCCAAATACCGATGCTGAAATTATTTAACGAAGGTCGTCCATATTTGCTCGTTGATAATGTTATCGTAACTATTGGTTTTTGCAGACACGATTTACATTATGCTAGGAACTGTAGAGCCACTCGTAAAGCGCCTCGACAATTTTTCCCTACCAAGTTGTCCCTGCAAAAGCGATTTCTTCCCCCAAATTGGCTAAAAAAACCCTCACGTGACCATTTAAAGAAAAAATTGATGATGAACTTTTACAAATGATGAAATTGCATTCCAATCTGTTAGACGATGGCGCGACAATGATGGAAGTCGACCACGAAACCAAGAAAGTCTACGTCGAACACATGAAACTCATCGATGACGAGAACGTCCAATTATTGGCTCCCTCTGAGGAGGGAATTCTAACGCGATTGACCAATCCAATAGTTACAACGTACATAGACACTGATAAAATAAGCTTCGAGAGGTAATTTAATAATAAATCCCACAGAACCCTCGCCACTATTACAAGCTCGTAATTTATTCACCAACTCTTCAGATGCTTGCAGAAAATAAACGTAGTGTTCGAGCTACAAACTGATCAAAAATGGAAATTAAAATTTTGCACGAAATTGACCAAATTTAAAAAAAAATGAAAAAAATGAAATAATCGTTTCGGTATTTCTGCACGAAAGAGTTTTTAGAAAATCTCGCCATTGTCATCATCTTTTAATTCGGAAAATTGCCGTTAATTTGGCAACAAAGTATTTGTGTCTTATAAACATGGTTAACACGAGTTTCCAATGTGAATCCGCCCCAGGAATAAAGCAGGTCTATGGGGAAGGCGTTCGGACAAAAGCGAAGTAGTGAATGGTCACGAGTGCAAAGTATTCAGCGCGAGTAACGTGGAAGTAGTGACAAAAACGCGTCTCGAACATTTGTCAGAAGCTGATAAAGCTCGCGCACGAGCTCCGAGAACACCGTTACAGTCATTTTTAGGAATAGCAGAACAGCAACCGGACAACGCTGGAGCAACAAGCAGTGTACGTAATCACAAAAAATTAACTTGTACATAGTGCACATTTAATTTTTTAAAGTTCCGGTTAATTATAGATGAAGGTGAGGCACAAACTTTGGTTATATTAATAAAACACCATAGAGGTGAATCGATAAAGTCGAAGGTTCTTCCTTTTTTCTCTCTTTTTCTTTTCATTCACGTGTATTGTCCTCATCCGAGAGGGCACGATCCTCAATGACCCAGAACAGTGATTTGTGGGTACAGGAAAAATGAAAAAGCTTTTCGAAATCGTGCCGACTCGTTGTCGTTTTCCTTTTGGATCTGAAAAATTGCCAAGATATTCGCTTAACTCTGCGTTGCTTGTTTTTCATGTACAAACAGGAGGATTTTGCGAATGCGGGAAGCAATCCATCGAACATTACGGCCGAGGAATATTTCGATCCCGACGTCGACCTGAATGGGCGAGACATTGGAAAGCCGAAGGAAGTAAACACGAAAATACAAAAATTCAAGGTAATGCCAGGCATTAGAGAGAGGTTGAATTCGAAATATATATATTTACACTATCACGAGCTTTCCTTGGATATTTTTAAAGCATTTTCATGCCGGAGACAAAAAACTGAGCTTAATCGATCAGTATTGAGAGGTTTTAGCGATTTTATCTAAAATCGTCCAATTTTACAGACACAAAACGAATGTCGAGTTAAAAAAAGTATTCGCAGAAACGCTGGATACAAAAGATAAAAACAAAAACGATCTGTTGAGGTTTTAAAGGCCGGAAGCGTTGTTTTTAAACTTTAGATCTAGTTCCTCAGAAAAGATTCACTTGGTCATTCCGGTTCGATAGATAAAAGCATCGAAAGATGTATGATTGTTGATGAAGTTTTAAAAAAGACGGAAAAGTTCTTTCTATCGTCAATGTTTCGTGTTGCACACCAGATTGGATTGTTTGACCGCAGGCTACGCTATGGCTCAGCGAAGAGTATCCGCTGAGCTTTCAGGAACAAATAATGCCGATCGTTGATCTAATGGCCATCTCGAATTCCCACTTCGCCAAGCTCAAGGATTTTATACAGATGCAATTACCGTCCGGATTTCCAGTCAAGATTGGTAAGACCAAGCAAAAATAACGAAAACATTTGAAAAATTCACATTGACTTTGTCAAATTTTCAAAGCTGTTGTCTCGAGATCGGTTCTAAGGGTCGATTTTTATGATAGAATAAAATCTTTCAATTTTATTCTTGAAGTCATACAATTAAAAAAACGTTTTCCTTCGTCAAAATGAAAAATGGAGTAAAAACCCGACGATTTTCTCATTTAGTCCATCCGAAGGTTCAAATTTACCGTTTTTTATTTTTTTTTAAACAGAAATACCGCTCTTTCACGTTCTCAACGCGAGAATAACTTTCGGTAACATATTCGGTCTCGACCAGGAGATTCCACACGTACGTAGAATACAAGAAAGCAATCGAATGACCTGCATAGTGGACGACGTTTGTTTCGAGGTTCCAAACGGTTACACCAGATTGGGTGTGTGTCATTTATTCACTGATTAAGTGCTCGAATTGAACGACTCGATTTTGAACGGTTAATCTTTATTTGACGGGATTGTAGGTGCTGAGGATCGATCGCAATTCAGTATAGAAGCAGAGGACGATCTGCTGCAATTTGCCATCCAACAGAGTCTTCTCGAGGCCGGAAGTGAGAAGGACGAGGTAAGAACAAAATGACGAATTTTTCGAGTGGCGAGTATTTTTTGTTAGTGGGAGAATTTTAATGATGAGATTTTTCAGGTCGACATTTGGGAGGCTCTTAGGGCACAGAAACCGTCTCGACCGACCACGCCGAACATGACGACCGAAGAGGAACGACAACTGCAGAGGTGAGTTTCAATTGATTTGAAATACTCATTGACCAAAAAAATGGAAGCAAATTTTCCTTCGCACAAGATTCTCTGGTTGTTTAAGATATTTTTTTTCTGTCTTTATTTCTCTGCTATTTACGTATTATTAATTTCATTTGTTTATCCTGTTGTTTATATTGCATTTTTTCTGTCACTCGCACGCACTTTCTATCGATCTTTCACCATTACTTGCATGAAAAACAATAAACACAGCCAGGTGGGTTGAAAATGGCGTCGATACTCATTGGATTCACAAGTTGCACGACTGAAGGGGATAAAGGGGGAAAAAATTAGCAACACTCTACCATTTACAATGAATTTGAGCCCAGCGAGCAAACTCGAAAGGGGAAATCCACAGCATGTGGAAAAAAAGTGTTCACCCGAGATAATTCCTTTGGTTTAGATTCTCAAAAATGATTATTTGCGATATATGTCAACGACCATCCACAATTTCAACCCTAAAATTTGAGTTAGTATTTAAATCGACTTTTCACAAACTGAACCTCGATGGAATTGAATTCGCTCCTCACTATTCTCTTTGGCATGAAAAAGAAAAAGATACAAGTCGGATTGTTGCTTCCGGAACGATTTTACGAACAAGAAACTCGTGGAGTAAATATTTTTCTCAGTTTGTAGTTTAAAAAAAATGGGTTTGTAGTTTTAGGGACAAACGGGAATTGCTTTTTGCTTTTCGTTCATAATCAGGTCGATAATGAATGGGCAAAAATTATTGGCGGTTTCGAAGTAATTTTAAACGTCCAAATTTCAAGGATATGCATTGAAAACTTAAAAATACTTTTTTTACGATATTAAAGGGCTATTCAAGCTAGTTTGGCGCTTTATCAAGAGCGTGGAATTTTCGTGGGAGAGTACGAGGATGAGGAAGGCGAAGGGCGAGATAGAAGGAGAAACGACACAAGGAACGAGAATCACGAGTTCGTGGACGAAGATAACGAGGGAAGAAGATTCAACAACGAGAACAACGATAGAGATTCGATGGACGATACGGCGGAGCAGTTGAGGATTGCCCTAAGATTATCAGAACAGCAGCAAATCGAGGAAGAGCAACGTCGTCTCCTGGAGGAAGAAACTTTTCGACAAGTCTTGGAACTTTCGCTCACCGAGAAGTAAAAAATTAACAAAACCAAATATTTTCAAAAATAGCAAGAAATTTAAACAAAATCATGCAATAAGACAAGCAAAACGCATGCGAACTAATCCAACAAAATTGTCAGAGGAATTTGTAGGGGAAAGAAAACTTTTCCGCCGCGATCCTACTCGCAAAATCGAAGGCAGAAGGCCGATCTTCCTAGGCGCGCTCGACGTCAATGAAATCAATCAAAATATTGACATTCGCTATCCCGAACAACGTTTTAAGTTGAGTGAGCCGCGAAGACAAATACAAGTCGTGATTAAAAACGTTTTATACCGAAACTATTATATACCGATGTACGTTAGACGAATTATTCATTGAAATGACTTTCAAACAAAACTATTGAATTAAAAAGGTTCGAGAAACCGTGAGGGAGGAAAAAACGTGAAGGACGAGCCTGGAGGAGCGAGGCACAACTGAGAGGACACTATCACGTTGCGTTATTTATTTATTAGCTACTGTTTTATATGCGTAAATAATATAGACAGAAGAAAGCGGAATTGAGGGTGAGAGGGAGCGCATTCGTTGGGAACTTTTGTTCCGTGACCTTGACAAAAGCAACGACCAACTGAGTCGGCAAAAAACACAATCGAATTGAGGGTTGAAGGAACAATAAACGAACTCGAGACTCGCTTGGAAAACGCTGCCGTCAATTGCTCGATCAAATCATTTCCCGAGCCTCAGAAATACAACATCGTTAGGAAATGGGACAAAAAAATCATGATCGGCTGCAACAGAGCGACGAATCTCTGTATCTATTGAAAGTGAACCAGAAAATGAAAGAAAAAACACATAACTGTAAGTTACCAAAATCCCGACGGTCAATAAAGAAGGATTGAATAAATAAATTTGTCTCTTTTTAATTCCAACGTGTCAAGAGTCCTGGAAGTGAAGATAAAAAGGAAAAAGAAATGAATCTTTGCTTTTATACGTATTTATCGCGCGGGCTCATCAAATTACGGTAAAAATCGTCAAGTCATGTGGAACGTAAAAACTCTGTCGTGGATTTTTGATGCAGCTCGATTTATTTGACAATGATCCTGGATTCGATGCTCCTGCCTCGTTATTCGAACTCCGACTGAGCCCTACGACCAAAAATGATGAATTATTAATTGCTAACGTCTGTCTGGGATTGTTGCACAGTCAAGGACAATTTACCTCTTGAATATAGTCGAGAGAATATTAGCGCTTGCCGCGAAGCGCTGTTCGTTCTTGTGGGACTGCTGATGCCACTTTTTCCTCACCGCACTCCAATGAGCGCAATGATTTTTCAACAGAGTTTCCCGAGACTTAAGAGTCTGGCCTTCCTGTTGGGTAGAAAATTAGTAGTAAAAATAATACGTTTTTATCGTCTTACGAAAACTATCGTTTGCTCACGTAGTCGAGATTGAGCTCTTCTTTTTCTTGTAAAATGGGCGATGGTACACGATTCCGTGGAAAAGCTTCTTCCGGTTGCAGAGGCGGTGGCAACAGGTAAATGTCTCGAATCTCTCCGGTTGAAGCATTTAGCAGATTCTCCGAATTTGCCTCGCTCACGATTTCCGGACTCGGGCTCCGGACCCTGGAATCATATAATTTATCAGTCAATTCCGTTGCATGATCAGTTTATGAAAAAAAAATCCATTCAAATTGAAAAAAAAGACAAAGAATTTCGTTTTCGAACCTGTCTCACGAATGCAAAGTTTTTTAAAAATAATTCGAACCTCAACTTACAGTAAAGTCATTCCAACAAAAATAATTTTTCTCTCAATTGTTCAATTTAAAAGAAAATCGCAGTTTTCGTATCGATTTTGCGTTTGAAACCCAAAAAAGAGATCGTTTTATTGTCCCGATCAAATGTTGGATAAAAATCATGAAATCTTCTTAATTAAAAAACAGAATTTCGTTGCTTTCTGATGGTGCAAACTTTATAATTCAATTTTTGGATATTTCTCATTACTTTGCGACGAGATTGGGATTACGAGGTTGATTAGCGATCCAAGCTCTGCAGATGGGATACAGAGGAGTGTCTTCCCTGAACTGGGCCAAATCGACGCTTCTGTCAAAAAGTTTCATGACGTATGTATGATGGAAGGCAGGATCAGCCGGCAATTGTCTGCGTCGTTTGGTTTTTCGATTCTGCTGGTAATTCGACTGTTGTTTATTCTTGTACATCGCCCTGGAGAGTAAAATATTGACAATAATTACGGATCACGAGTACGACGCTTGAAATATCGGAATTAAAAAGGTGGATTAACAACATTTTTTTAACTTGAAGCTTGTACTCCTGAATGGCGCTTTCTTCGCTGTCGTCCGCTGACGACGCATCGTCGCTATGATGCAATATTTCTCTCAGCGCACCTTTCAGTCTGTCCCTCGCAACGAGAACGTCATTATCCCCTGAGAGCACAGCACAAGGAGAAACAGAGAGATCAGTACATTTTGTTCCATAGGAAAAATCATAATGAAAGAAACAAAATCGAGAGGGTTGTGAAAATTTCAATCTTCAGACGGATTTATTGAAAAAGTTCGAGCTCGGTCGGAACGCAGAAGCTCTTTTGGTTTTTTGTGGGAATGATGTTGATATTTCTTACCGACTTCGTCTTTGATTTCGACCTTGACATTGCGCGTTGGCGTCGAGCCGCTCTGGATACTCCGTTTTTTTCCCATTCTCGAAGCACTTTCCACACGTTTAAATAAATAATGTTTGTCGTTCTTGTGTTTCGTATTATTGCGATACGCGATTGATCTCGTCCGTTAGCTGCGTTGCTGCTCCCAAGCAAGACAGACCGATTTGTTATTGTTTTTCGTTACAGAGTAGATTATGGTCGATGAGTTTATTACACTACGGATCACGGAAAATGCAAGTTATTATCGACGATGCAATTATATTCTCAGGGCGCCTCAATCGTTGTGAATTTTTCTGACATTTTTCGAAACCCACGAACCACCAACTTGCACTCACAACTCGCGTACACGACAATGGCTTTATAGAGGTTATGTTTACGAAGGGCGCGCGTCGCACTTCCCGCAATTCCCATATGTTTACGCGGTCGGGCTATAGTTTTCCTTTCTTCTCCGTGGTCGGTCAGGTAGGAAAAACGTTACGCGATGACCAGCCCTCGACGTCCGAGCAGTCTCGTATATATATGACAGTAAACATAAAGAGACATTGTTGTTTTTAACCTCAAACATCGTAGATATTAGAAAAGCAGAAAAACTCGATGATTTTTAGGAAATCTGTCAGTGATTGTTGCAACGATGGACGATCTTGATGAAGAGGCTGACGTGATTATTGAGGCATGCTAAAGAAACAATAAACTCGCTTTTTTTTCGATCGAATTATAATTTAATCGCAACAATTCTGAACAAAACAATAAATAGGGCAGCGAATTGCATCAAGCGCTCGTGAAAATGGGCTACACCGATTTCGAATTCACACCTGTAAATAAAGAATTGAAGCTCAACGAAGAATCTGGGAGAAAATTCAAATGGCCCACGATCCCAAGATCATGTTTTCAAAACTGGTGGCCAAAAAATCGAAATTTCTCCTCTAAACAATTCTGCACTATTCTCAGTTCAAAGTGCCTCCTGGATGATCATTTTGCACTCGTTCAAACCTTTTTGGATCATAAACCATCCACCTTCTGGAAGTAAGTTCGATTTTTTTTACTCAAACGTACAGTTTTTGAAAATAACACAAGAGCAAGTTGACAACTCGACATTTCAATTATTTCCATTGCAAAAAACATTTCAATTTTCTGTTTTACCGCTAGGGAGCAAATTTATTCAATCCTTCGACGGCATGCTGGGTCATTTTGACCCGAAGAATTTTCTACTTCAAGTAATCAAACGGACAATTTACTCTGAAAAAAAAAAAAAATTGTACACTTACGGGAATAAAACAATTTGAAAATCGCCGTAGGTCGGATTGAACTAATTTTTTTACTAATTTCTTACAGTAAATTAATGGAATGGTCCAACATTTTTGGATTGAGCATTTCAATGGGAATTGCTTATTCAATGTCCAGGAGAAAACACCAGCCAGCCATGCTTTCCGCAGTGTCCGTAGTTGCGATAATAGTTTTCCACAAGTACAAGGAATTCCGAGCTGCCAGAGCTCTGAAGAATTTGGTCACGGTTCAGAACGAATTGTACCAATTGTACAAAAAAGGTTTAAGTATCTTAAGAAACGTTTATCGGCTCAGGACGGACGAGAAAAAGGTGACATCGAAATTTAGGTGATTAATTACAATTGTAAGCAAAAAAGAAGTCAAACATCGTGAACCAGCATCCAAAATATAATTGTCAAACCTTTTGGCAGCAAATTGGAAATTGATCGACTGAAATATCTGCAGCCCTTGACTGAGACTCTTTTGCGGAGTTTGGAAAAAGTGGCTCGTACTTTTTATCATGCTTCTCTTACGACGGTCAACCTGTTGCCAGAAAATATTTCGGAATTGGACATTTTGACGAATTTTGATGCAGAAACTTTTGTCGTCAGAGGCGAAATCACGTATGAAAAGTTTAAAGTGAGTTTTCACGTTGAACAACATAAAAATTCATAATAATTGTCATTCAGCCTGGACGATCTTGAGTTTTCGTACTAAAAGTTTGTGGCTTCTCGATTAAGCAATTGTACTACGTTTACATCCTCGCACAATCGGATCTGTTGCAACTTTTCGCCATTGCTTACGATCTTGACAAGTGGAGAGACGACGGTGGAATTCCGCTGGCGCAATTGACGCGAATTACGGTCAAGCTCGGTGATTCGTTGATTGCAGAGAAAAATCGGCTGGAAAAAGCTCTAGTCACGTACGATAATTCCAGGAAAAGGACGAACGATCGAAAATTCAAGTGAGCAAATGAATTTTTTGATTCCAACAGCGAATTCATGTTTTAAATGGAATTTTTTTTGCAGACTCGCCTCAGCCTCAAAGTGCAAAGATTTGTATCTAAACTTGGATTTACTTTCGCGCAAGTTGCAAATAACTTACGACGAGATCGCGTCGATTCTGGAGGAAATAGAAAAACGCGAAAACGAGGAAACAGCTGATTTCGTAAACGAACTTGCCCCGAAGATTCAAGAGATTTACACGCAAATTGACAAGTCCAGAAACTTTGCGGAATTCAATAATTTGTTGGTAGCGATTATGCAGCGATCGTGTCGCCAAGTTCCGGAAATACCGACTTCCGAAGTCGATTTCTTGGAAGAGGAATCCAAGGACGATCCATCGATCGTTAGGGATTCTGAGCCTCGGATCATCGACGAAGTATTCGAGGAATACATTACCGAAGAATATTTGAAGCCACTTTACGAGGAGGACGACGAAGCAACGATGGAAATTGCGAAGCTGGACAAATTATTGGCGAAAAATTTCATGAGCGAGCTGAAGGAAGTTCTCGTCGAAAAACACAAATCGATGTCGGAGCGAGAAGCAAAAGCTTTGCTACGAAAATACCCGGAATTGAGGGATCGAACGAATTTCAATGAAAATTACGTTCCCCCGCAGGAATCTACGATCGAAACAGAAAATCCAGAGATCCCGCGTCCTCCACCATTGCCAAGACTCTCAGGGCCTCCGGAGGGATCTCCGGATAGTTTGATGCTGAAAGAAAAAATGAAATCTCGCGGTCCTGTGCCTTTGCCTCGAGCGCGAAATCCCGAATCGCCAATTATCACGGCTCCTCGACCGCCGCCACTTCCTCCAATCCTACAGGTCGAGACTGTGGACAACGCCGAAAGATTATCAATAAATTTACCGTTTCCTGGACCTAGAAAAATGCCGGCATTCTTAAATTGTGACGAAGAATTTGTTGGCAGTGGCGAGAACTCGGACGAAGAGTTGGAAGCGACTGACGATTCGGCGTAAATAAAAAATTGAAATTTACAGATTTTTAATAAATTATTTTCATATTTAATTAGTTTGAAATTTTTATCCATTACGCCAAATCCGAATAATTGAAATTTTCCCGCTTTTTCACCATGAAAAGCGATCGGAAACTGATAATTTTTAACCTTTCGAGTGCACACCGGGTCAATCTGACCCAAGCCGTTTTTCAAATCGCCAAATTCCATTGGAAATGCATTTTTTAGACGTTGCCATTAAAATCGTCAACGAAAAATTTTTGGGGTCAAAAAGACCCAGTGTGTACTCGCAGGGTTAATATTATCATTTATTTGAACGGATTATGTTGTTGTTATTATTTTGTAACGTATGAGAAGAGAATTAATGTAAAATGTACCGGAAAAAGAAAAGTTGGATTCTTTTCAATAAGATTAAATCCGGCGTGGATTAATTCCGGAAAGTGCCGACAGGAGGCCCGAAGGCGGTGTTTTTCAAAGGTTCCGTCTCCACGCGATCAGTTTTCCGAGAATTTTCGAAACAGTTGTTGTTTATTCGAGCTGAATACACATTAATTAAATATGAAAAATAAATGGATGTGAATATGCAACGCACAAATGCAAAAATTCGAAGCACGAATCAAAGTTTTTTTTCCACGAAACAACATAACGAGAAAGCACAATGTAATAAAAAAGGGAGAACGCAAAAGGAGGGGGTGGGTGGAAAAAAGCTCCCGTGATCCAGAGGCGCGGCACAGATCAGAGTCCAAGATGACTGCTTTTATCTCTGAGCATCAATCCGATGTGATAGGAAAATTGCGCGTGCGCCTCTCCTGGAACGAAAGCGGGAGAGAGAGAGAGCGAGAAATCCTGCTACTTTTTTCCGTCGCGCCCCCGCCCCAGCACTCAGTACGCGATCGCTTGCCATCGGGAGCGTATCGGGATTCACCGCTCCGTAGCAGCAGCGTCTTCCTTACGGCTTTTTCCTTATTTTTTATTGCGAAAGTGCCAAGTGATTTCTAGCCCCCGAAAGCACGAGAATGTCTTTCGTTAAATACATCAACAAATTCTCCCCATAAATATAAAATCGACATGCACATCACGAACAAATCGTGAGTTGATTATCGGAGGGCGCACTGTTTTGCTGGAAAAACATTCCGTCTGCGACTAATCGTGCCTGGATACAACTGCCCGAATTTAGCCATGCTGTCAGCCAGAATCTCGTCAGGTAAGAAAAAATCATATTAACTTTAAAAATATGCAGAATCACTTTCAATTGCTGACATGTGAATCATTCAATTTTTTTTCGCGTCATTTCCAATGACAGTCTCGTTACTTGATCTCAAAAAATTTCTTTACCTCGTAAATACGAAATAAAGCGAGTCAGTCGTATTTTTTTCGCGAAAAATTAAACTGCGTACTGTGGCGTTTGGAAACATACGAAACACGATTAAATCTTCTTACTCGGAGCGTTTGAAACATCAAAGAGCACAAAGTAGTGCTTGAGTTGAGTTAATTTATGACGATGAAACGTTTGACACAACAAAGGAACCACCTGTAAATAATAGCCCTTGTAACGAGGGCGAAAGGTTGAATTGCGTGGGGAAAGTAAATAAAAAGATTTATCTCGTCGGGTAGATCGCGGCGCGAGATACTAGAATATTTGTCCCCTCGTGTACTTTCCGATTTTTGATTCGCCGGCGGTTTACGTGCATCAGGTTGTTATGGTGGTCACGCTTTGCGAGAGATCGATCGGTAGAGGACACAAGAGAGGCGTGCCACGTTGCGCGCTTTTTTCTCTCGCAACGCTTTGTTTCAGTCTTTTTCATGCTTCGTTTTTTTTTATTTATTATTTTTCATTCATTCTTCTCCATATTCCCACTGATGCCGGCTATTGTCCCAACGCACTCTTTGTAATCCGAAACAATATACGATTATCGGAACTTTTATAACCTTTTCACGCAAGGCAATCGCTATTGTGAAAAAAAATCCGATCGGATAAGGAGAAAATCACCCTTTGTCGTTTTTCGACGTTGACAACGACCCGCGCGTATTTATTTACAAAACAGACTGAAGAATCGTCCGCGCGTACTGCCATTTTTATTTCCATCTATTTTTCCTCGCTCGGCCTACGGGCTTCCACGTATTTTTTTCCATAAAGTCAATTTCGTTCCGCATCGCTTTTCGACGCAACGTAAACATCAATATTCATTGTCCGTGCATGAAAATACAAATAATTCTTATAAAAATAAAAGTAGAAAATTTCGGAAAATCAGAATTTCTTTCTCGGAATGTCGATTTTTCTGTTGCCGCGAGCTCAAAAATTAATTAATGCTTAAAAAACGTTTTTTATTCTCCCCGAGATCAAACGAACGATGTCGGAGTTTGGTACAAGAAAAAAAAACACACTCAATGAATAAACTGGCAACAGAGACCTAATTGAAAGATCGTTGGGATGTTTATTTTTCATTTATTAATCTACGTGGTCTCATGGACCCGGAAGGACATTTTGGTAACGCGAGGTTTCTGGTGTGGAAAAAGAAACTCGTCAAACTTTTCGTGCGGAAAGGAAGCGTCTTGGTCGCTGAAACTTCGACCCTCTGGGCTGCGTAATATTGAAGATTTATTAATAAAGAATGGTGGGAATACAGGGTCCTCGTTACCGACTGTTTGGACGTAATCAATCACGAAATACGTGTGTGTTTCTGTGTCTGTAACAAACCCACATGCGGAGGAATATTATGTTTTTTCCTTGGGAGATATATAACTTGCAATTATGAGGGGACAAGACGTAATAATTGTTTTCTATTAGGAGGCCGGAGGATAATTGACTGGGAGATGAAATGATTTGGAGGAAAAGATGAAAACAAATTAAAGAGGGAAGTAGAACGTTCTGGGGGGGAAGAAACCGGGCGGGGGAGAGGATTGGACGACTGTGGAAAGAAACAGCTGTTACCAAAAAGGACTCTCTGCGAGGTGGTTGTCTAGACGATGTCAAGCAAACGTTGCGCTCGCTATACGCACGCACACAGCCGCAACGGACAAAAGAAGTGATAAAAATATAAGGGACGTGTTATTCGCAACGTCGTTTACACACAAACTCATGAGGTTCGCTTTTTTATTTGTGTGCTCGCGTGACCAAACATCGTATTTTTTCTGTGCATGTCTTCCTCGGATAATCTACAAGTGCCTTTCTCCTATCTCCATGCCTCGCTCAAGTGTTTTTCTTTTTAGTTTTTTCTTATCAGTTGCCCAATTATTTTTCCGCACAATAATTCACTTTCGTAAATCCGCAAAACTGAATATTCCGGCTCGTCTGTTTTTTTCCCCACCGGAACGAAAGTTGCAATCGCGGAATGTTGTTGGAAAAAGTTGGAAAAAAAGGACTGAGAAATAAGTGGAGGCTGCCGGTTCCGTGACTACAAAAAATAAACATGAAAATTTGTTTTTCTACGGAGCGAAAAATACGAGAAAATTATTGGCAGGAAATAGAATTCTTAGGAGAATATTTTATTGGCATATCTTCCGGCATTTTCGCGCGAGCTTCCTCAGCTTTTTTTGCCTTCCCACTCGTAAATTATTTCCGAAACGAATCCGCGGTCACTCGTTACCCAATTTGCATCGAGGATTTCCTTCCATATTCAGTTTTTTTTGCTCTCGTTAATGCAAAAAGTACACGCGCATGTTTATGTTTGTTTTTTCGAGGTCACATTAACATAGTAACCGAGAAAGATGCTGGATTGATAAAACGCGGAGAAATCCATACAGAGCCCATTTCCTTTATGGGGAAACGAGAGTCGCAGTCCAGAAGGGTCGCGATTCGAGATGTGATCAATTTATGGATAAGGGAGGGAAGAAGAAAGCGAAGGAGTGAAAAGATCGTTGAGGGTTTTGATGGTGGCGATATTTCGTGAAAATCCTTCATTTCCGAATGATTGACGAGCTCGGTTTTTGAAAAATCATCTGAAAAACGTGAATTCAAAGGAAAAAACCCGGGTAAATGGGACGCGCGATGAGAAAGGAAGAAAAAAAAATGAAATTCATATTTACCTGGTACTTAAGGGAATAAGTATAATTGAAGAAATAAACGTAAAGAGTTTCTTTTCGTTGTACACAGAGACGCGATGCTCGCGAGCAGTTGCCAGGATCGGCGAACAAGTGCGGCACATAAAAAGAGTCATAAAATGAACGAAGAAATGTTATAATGAGAATGGGAAAAGGGTAAAAAGGACATACGGGTTGAGGGGTCAGGGGATTGCGCAAGGGAGAGTGGGAAGAAAGAATAAAATCCTGGGTAGAACGTTGAAACGGTCGCAGGAGAGGAATCAGGCTCCAATGCCGCACCCTCTCGGGTTTGACATGCGCCATGACCCGCATATATATGTATATATATCAACATTCTCTGGTGCTGTTAGACGAGACTTTTCCAGCGCCCTAAACCACCTCCAGATGGACGCGGCCGGTAAAATGTTCCCTCTCCTTAGGCTCCTCCCGTTCGCGAGCCTCTTTGGCCTCACGTACTAGTATTTCTTCGATAGCGATGCCTGATGAGGACGAGGGAGGCGCGGGGCTAAAAGTCCGCTATCAGATCGACCGGGAACAAAGTGAGCTCGCCAAATTTCAAAGAGAAAAGTGCTCCACCATTTTTCCATTAACTCTACGCGCTCATGAGACATTAATTACATTAAAAATAGCCAATTTGCGATGCTAATGAGAAGAAGCAATGCAGCGTGCTCGTCCCAGCTCGCAAGCCCTCCCACCCACGCTCCCAGATTGGCTCCTACTTTATAATTCATCGATATATCTTTCACTATGAATTTCACATCACGAAGACACGTCCGCAAGGACGTTTCGTCCTCAACATACTCGCCGGCATCTATTTGTCGGTTTTATTCTCAGTTACGATTTTAGCGACACTCGATATGCTCTTCGCGTCGACGGAAAAGACGAGCAAAGATAAAACACTGTATCAGAACTCTCGCGCAGCTTTTTCGCTCCAACAAGCAAAAAGGAAGGTAGAAAATACAACTGCAAATAACGAGAACTCCCATGTGTCCTCCTACTCCATCACCTTCGCACAACCCGCACATATACTTGTTTATCTTTAAAGACACATATATACACTCGTATCCTCGACAAACGCATTAAACTTCTCGGAATATATTTAGCTCATACCATATTGTGCCAACTGACCTTCCCCCTCGACAAATTCTCATTTCCCTCCCAATTGTACACGTCCAAATCATATTTTCCATCAAAATTCAGTTTTCCGCACACAATTCGTTTCCTCCGCTCCGTTCAATAGTTTCATTTTATGCGCAATACTCTTTCTCCGGATCAATTGCATACGATAAACTTATAATTACTCTCTGCATGCCTCGTTATTATTAACCCGTGCTCTGCGCGCAGCTTTTCCTACTTCGCTCATACCCTGTCGGTCTATTGGACCGACAACTTTTATCGCTTTGTAACAAACAAACGCGTCTATTAGTTTAATTGCAGTGCAATCGAAACGTCGAACTCTGACCAATCTGCCGAAGCAATTAAAAGAGCTTCCAAGTCATTCCATAAAAGGTCGCAACGTTTCGTTCAAAAATATTGTGCAAAATTGGGAAAATCGACCATTTCAACGAGCAGAGAATTTAAAACGAAAATCTACCCTGACGGCATAGAAACACGGGCATGACCTTGAACATTGATCCATTTTAAACCTTCCAGTGCACACTTCCTATAAATTGGGTCAATCTGACCCAAGGCACTTTTCAAATCATTGTATTTCGATGATGCTGCAGATTGCAACGTTGGAATGCATCGAAAAATATTGAATTTTATTGAAGATTCGCTCAATTTTCAATGTCATCCAAATTTTTCGAGCCGATATGCTTTTCGAATGGCAAAAATGGATCATTTTATCATCGTAATTACATACTGCACTTGAATAATTATTTTTGTCGAAAATGAAAATGAGTTACGATGCATTCCAACGTTGCAAACTTCAGCATCATGTATTTCGGTGTTTTTTTTTACGAAAACGAAAATCAAATGCCAAAACTGCCGTTGGGGTCACAATGACCCAGTGCGTATTCGAAATGTTATAGTAACAGAATTTGAATTCCGATGAAAATTGACTATAATTTGTTTTGATAGAAAATCAATTATTGTAGCTTTATGGAAATTTTTATTCCGTGCAATAAAAATTGATTAATGTTCAAGCCGATCGTCTGTTTCATTTTTCATTCTTTCAGTGTAAAGTAATTCCGACCAGCTCTGCTCGAATTTATAAAAAAAAATGAAATTTCTCATTGATTTAGTCGAAAAAAAAGTTGCTTCGACTTTTTGTTTATTGGAAATTGGAATTTTTATCGAGATTTTTCGAGGCTGACGTCCGCGTGATCTAATTCATCAGTTTCGAGCCTGTGCGAGGTTCGTCGAGAGCAATTTGTCGTGGTATGTTGCGTGAAAAGCTGCCGAAAGAATTTTTTTTCAGCAGAAATTTGTTTATTGCGTGTTTTTTTTTTTGGATATTAATGAAATTGAAACTTGAGGATTTTGGCCTGGCTGCGAATGAAATATTCATCGAATATTTCGAGGGAGCAAACAAGATTCTGATTGAAAGTCCATCGCGTGAGACTTGCTCTTAAATTCCTCGCCGTTGCCACTTTCCCGTATCTCCTACACGTATTTCGCATTCTCTGCATCCTCTACATACTCCAAAAGCTTTAGAAATTCTTCAGAGGTTCTTTGGAGGTTTAACCAGCGGATATCGTTAATGTGGAATGCACGGACGTTTAACACTTCACATTCCACGTTCACATGCTTTCCACAAAAGAACAAGAGGAAACAGAGAATGATCTTGAAGTTTCCATCGTTCGAAAAAAATGAGATGGAAATTTTTTCAAAGTCCACGTGTTCTTATTTCTGACTTTGCAAATAATTCAAAAAACAAATTGGTGGATACAATTTTGGTATCGATCGCAAGTATGGAAAAGCGATTTTAAGGGTCGATAATATTTTTTTTTGGATTCAGACCCAAAATCGACACGAAAATTTTCATTTTCTCGAAATTGAACAAAAGTATCATTTGCTGGACGTTGCGAACTTCACATTCGCTCCGATCTCACATGCAAGCGATCTACACATTCATAATGAATTTCGGTCTTGAGAATTCTCTTGGAAAGTCATCTCGTTTGAGCGCCTTGACGACATTGCCCAAACAAGGCATAATATATGCCTCTCATAAACAACCGAGGTCACCTGCACTTACATCATGCCTCCTTAATGCTTCGCCGCTACTCCGTACTTTGCCATAAATCGATTCATCATCCGCCTGCGAGCATCAAACTGTGTCAATTATTTCGCGACCTTTCGCAAACCCCATCAAACTTGTAATGCACCTATTTAGAAGCCTAAACTACGTAATGCAGTTGTTAATTTTGTGCTAATATTTAAAACGATTGCAACTCAATTTTCGCGGTAAAAAACATTGGTCAAGATTCAATAATCGAAGGAGCTTTAAAAGCGATTTCACAATCTTCATCGTTTCGTTTTCGACGTCCAAATCCGGAACAGAATCATTTTTTTTACGATCCTGAAGTTTGCATCGTTGGGATGCAACGAAATTCTTTTCTCTCTTGAGCAGATTTGAAGATTTTTTAAAAATATTTGATCCGGACAATGAAACGATATTTTTTCGGGATCCAAACACGAAATCGGTCAAAATCGAATAGAAAAAATTGGACCGGGAAACGTTGGGAGCTCCGGTGACATTTTCTGGTCTCGTATTTTCCGGATTCTGTTTTCAACGCCGTTCAAATATTGCACATGTGTAAACGTGGCAGTTGAAATAGCTCGGAAATGTATTGGAGATGCAAAAAGTTGAGAACGGGAAACGTATATCAAAAGTTCGAGCGATATTGATGAATAAAAGATTTGATCGAAACGGGAGCTCGTAGATATGTCGGGAATTTCATTACGCTGTGGGCTGCGATACAAATTGCACGATGTCAACCACTGTACTTTGGAACGAGAGAAGGATATATCGTACAGCTATGGTCGAGATCGGTGCTGGTGCAAAAAGCGAGAGTCTGGGAGAGAAAAAAATAGGGTGGAAAACTAATTTAGCTCACGAGACGGAAGAAAAAGCACTCTGTCAATCTTTGTAACAATGTGGAATTCGATATTGGGTCACGAAACTATCCGCTATCATAATCCTCCCTTATAAACTTTCAGTCACGTTCATCCTCACGCATAAAACATATTTTTCTTCCTTACGACAATGATATTTGTGTAACGATCGAAAATATATGCAATTTATGATTATTTCGTAACAAATGCTGCATACAAATTTATTTCCATGGCAAAAAATCTTTTTTATCTGAAAAAAAAACTTATCTCATGAACATAAAATAGTTTTTATGAAATATGAACATTTTTATGTTCACTTTTATGTCGAGAAATATCGTAATAAAAATATTCAATGCTCATAAATTCTTCCGAACGAGAGTAAAAAAAACTGTGTCCAAATTCATGCACGGCGTTACGACCAAAATAACGTATTAAAAAAATACCATTTCGTTATGGAGTTTCCAACATTCGGGAACGAAAAAAACTTCCGATTCTTCAAATTAATTAATTGTATAAAAGAAAAAAGGAGAGAAATATTCTTTTGCTCTTTTTCCAACCAAAATATCGCACCGTTTTTCAATAATGTTTTCTCTCGCCTCCGCAGACATGATTCCGGAGCCAATTGCTGCCAGGGAAGAGTCCGAAGGAGATTGAGTGTCAGGGAGAGATCCGGAGTAGTTTTGGAGCCGTTAAACTCTAGGGAAGACGGGGGGAAAAGAAAAGAAAAGTCAATCCATCACTCTCCCTTCGAAATGAGTAACCCGTACGCGCGTTTGACGGATGCCGGAGTATCATTGTGGATCCCATCGATAACTTTATCGGCGACAGGAGCCCGACGGTTTATCGTGCCAGCGTGAGTCAATCACCGATGGAATCTTGCTCATTATTTTCGTGCTTTTGAAAAACTTTACCACCGCAGGGAATGTTACTCGGGCTCATGAATTTACGAACATGTTCATCGATCGGCTAGAAATATTGTGGAAAAAAAGTCTCGAATATTGCAAATGAGAAACGAATCGAAAATCCAGACGAAATTTTACGAGCCTCGTTCAAATCGACTCGAATCTTGATTTTCAAATCACGCGAACGTTTTTCCAAAGTGATCAAAGGCCGAGGAGACGCGACGAACAACAAAAAAGTAAATGAGAAAGATGAGAGCGACGAAAAAGTCGTGAAGAATTTTGAAGAAACTGAGAATCGAGGTCGAGAGTTTGAGGATCGCGAAGCAAAGAAAAGAGGAAAAAAATCAGCACGATGAACAGCACTTTTTCGTACATGGATTGTCCGGAGAACGTGTCGAATTTGACGGACTCGGTGGTGCCGAATTGCGGCGCTGATTTGCCAATCGTTCCACTGGTCAACCAGATTTTGTACTCGATCGTGTGCATCGTTGGTCTTTTGGGAAATACTCTGGTGATATACGTCGTGCTGCGCTTCTCTAATATGCAAACGGTAACGAACATGTACATTGTCAATTTGGCGATAGCGGACGAGTGTTTTTTAATAGGAATACCGTTCCTCGTGACGACGATGTCTCTGCGGTACTGGCCTTTCGGTAAAATAATGTGCAAAGCGTACATGACGACAACGAGTATAAATCAATTCACGAGCAGCATATTTCTGTTTATAATGAGCGCGGATCGTTACATAGCGGTTTGTCATCCAATTTCTTCGCAGAAAATGCGAACGCCTCTCATTTCTAAAATCGTTTCGCTAACCGCCTGGGCGACCAGCGCACTTTTCATGATTCCTGTTTTCTTGTACGCCAATACCGGAGAAACTGCAGGCGGTATGAGCTGCAATATTTATTGGCCAAACGATCACGGTGGGCAAACAACTTTTACCCTTTATTCGTTTATTCTTGGCTTCGCGATACCCCTCATCCTCATCCTCATTTTCTATTTTCTCGTTATTCGAAAACTTCAAACGGTCGGACCGAAAAACAAGTCGAAAGAAAAAAAACGTTCTCACAAAAAAGTAACGAAACTCGTGCTCACAGTTATCACAGTTTACGTTCTTTGCTGGCTTCCCTATTGGCTCACTCAGGTTGCTCTTATTTTTACACCGCCCAAACAATGCCAGTCGCGCATAGGTATCACGAGTTTCCTCCTCGCTGGCTTCTTGAGCTACTCCAACAGCGCCATGAATCCCATTCTTTATGCATTTTTGAGCGACAACTTTAAGAAAAGCTTCCTCAAAGCTTGCACCTGCGCCGCCGGCAAAGACGTCAACGCAACTCTCCACATCGAGAACAGCGTCTTCCCGAGAAGAAACAAAGCCAACGGGGCCGCCGCTATTGCCGATCGTTTGCAGTCCAACAGACTCGCCACTTCCGCCAACTCGAGAGTCGATCTTGACGACGAAGACGGCGAGCGAGGTTTGCTCATCAGTAAAACTTCCACCACTACGGTCACCATGACCTCGAGATCCAACATCACCATCAGCACCAACGAATCGAGAGAACAGAGGGAAATGAGAGACAAAGAAACACTCAAGAACGGCGCCCAAAACACTCTTTTCACGCAGGTTTAAGCGAATCCAAGATCGATCGTCTCGCTCGCTTGCTTTATTATCCAATAAAACACACGCCTCCGAAACATTTTATCGAATAATACTGCAAGTTTCGACGACGAAGCAATTTTTACTCGTAATTCGTCTCATTGTCTGCGAATCCGATAAGAATTTGAGAAACGACTTGAATTTTTAATCCTGACGCTTCTCAAACTCTGAATCCGAGATAAATCTCAATTTTTAGCAGTCAAACTTATTCTCAGAGTCTCCAAATTCCTGATGGGTTTTAGGAGCGGAAATTGTAACGAATTAATGAAAAACGTATGGGATCAAAAATGATGAAAAAGCTGCGGAGACTCTCGAGAAATTAAAAGTTCTGCCTGACGCAAGAACAACGAGTGAAAAGTCCAGCAACCGAAAAAAATATTACAAAAGAAATTCCTCGTTCGAGAGGAAATTCGACACCGAAAAAAAAAAACGATTTTAAAAACTTATTGATATTTGTAAGAAATCCGCGAGTGCACTCAACTCCCGACAACAGACCAAAACGATGAAAGAATTTTGAAAAAACGAGAGTCGAGGATAGTCAATTGTCGTAAAGGTGAATCCCATGAAAAAATGGAGTCTAATCTAGTCCCAACATTATTATGTGCTGTGTCTAAATATACTATTATGTCTAAAGGAGCCTAAAGAGACAAGACGAGATGTCGCGTGGCTTTTGAAAATTTTCAAGTACTGAATTATGAAAAAAAAACTTTATGTACTGTTTGGAAAGAATGATCTCGCGAGAATCAATGGAGGAGAGACATTAAAGGGAAACACCCTTAAAGTTACGTAGTTGTTTGTTGTTACAGTGTTAAAGGAACATTTTTAAGCCATAAGAAAAACGAAGAGAGGGCGAAAGGAAACAGCGCCGAATATTGCTGAACCAAAGACACGAAATGCCCATGATTTTGAAATCTACGTCGTTGGAATCGCAAATTATCACTTGTTTTTCAACGAGCGTTGCCAATACATTTTATACGCACCCTGTGGCTAGAGAAATTCGTCCAACTAGCGTTTTCAAGTAATTCTATGAGCCCAGCACGTAAAAAACCAATTTGCAGGATATAAATGTTGTAATTGAACGAACAAAAACTTATTCCAACTATTTCAACCACGTAAATTTCAACCTCACGAACGATGCATTGAACGAAAATTTAAACAATGTCTCACGAGTACAATTAACGAAAAAAACAGGTAAAAAAAACAAGAATGATTGTTAAGTAGACATGAGATAGAATAATCGATTGGGTATCTATATTTTTACAATTAAATGGTGTTTGATTCGGATAAACGAAACTAGTCAGAAAGAAGGAGCAAGTTTTGTGTTTATCTTGAGGGTTGCATTTTGATCGAGTTTCATTATCGCGCTGAGACAAGGAAAGAGGCAGTAAGAAGGAGGAGGGGGAGGTGGATGTGTTGAAGAAGAGCGAAGCGAGAAGTTTTGTGAACAGGAGACAAAGTATCGATTCGTTTTGTTGGGAGATTGTGGGTTACGGTGTGGTGGAAACGTTAGGAATATATTCAAAGAGCAAGATGAAGATTTCTCGTTAAGATAGGCTACATTAATCGCTCGCTGTTTATATTTGCATCTGTAAAATCATGCCCCAAATGCTGAATCAACGGCGATTTATTGAACGAGGCGAACAGAAACGTGCCCTCCCAAGCAAGAATCGCAGTATTGTACAAGAGGGCAGCGTAATTTTCTCTACCAACAGATTCCAGCTGGCTCTCGTTTTTGCACGATGCAAATTTTCAAGTTTTCTCCCATCCTTAATGTTTCTCGATGGAATATTTTTTGAATCTCATACTTCCAGGGATATCGTTGCGATTTATTAGCTGACGGATAATTCTCTATTTTAATTATTCTCGATGACCTTGAATTTGAAACGGAGCACAAATGATTGGATAAGAAAAATGACAGAAAAATCTGTTGAAATTTTCGGCACAACTTTTTACGTTTTTTTAATCGTGCGTTGAAAATGTATTTGTGGAGAAAATCAATTGTTTCTCATGGTCTTTGTAATTTTATATGTCCAATTTTGTATGAAGATTATTTGATGCTCATTATTTCGTACGAGAAGATTTAATCATTGTCTAACGCACGTTGTTTAGACTCAGTGCTCGGTTTCTGATATTCTGTCTATTCGAGGATTAGCGAGTCTGCCCAGAAGATTATGATTTTATCTCGGGTCAATTTCACATTACAATGCCGTGATGGTTTTGCCTTTATAATCTGGCACAAAGACTCGTTCCATGCTCCAAAACAATCCTGCCAAAAATGGAAGAAAAAAACAGTCTATATCGGTGCCTAGTCCTTGCCAAAGTCTTTTCGTTCGGGCGAAACGACCCAGTCCCTTATTTTTTCAATTACTCGTTCGTGTTAATTGATTGATTGAAAAATTTTAAAATAAATGAGGGATATTTATTTCTCAAAGGCTGATGTATTTGTGACTGTTGGAAAATGGTCGACGAGCGAGAGATCACGATAAAAAAAATTCAATATATATTATACATACTACGAAAGATCTGAATTTTGATAATTCATCATTAAACTTTCTTGATTCATTCCCTGGGCGAAAAATCAAGGACAAAACGACGACGTCTATATTTTTGATTGTTTTACACAGGAGGCTTTGAAAACGCCAATTATTTGTTTCCGAAGTTGATCCCACAGATTTATTCTGTAAATAAATATAAGTTATTGGAAAATTGGCAACGAACAATTATTGCGAAATGACCCGTGTGTGTTTGTATATATACGATTATTATAAAGAGACTATTGAGCTTGGAAAAGCTAAAGATGTTTACAAAAACTTGTCACTAACGTGAAACATTCAATTCCCTGCATAGTCCAAATTATTGTCTGTACGGTATTTGTTATGATTTTTTGTAAAATAAATTATCGAATTGGAATTTGAAGGATTTTGAACTCAGTATTTTTTTGTCGAAAAAAAAATTGACCGGCTTTTAGCAACAATTTGGCTTGCTCGGACGAGAACAGCATGGTAAGTTTACGAGTCGAATAACAGATGGCTCATGCGGAACGTAAACTGTCCCACTAAAAGCTTCAATGAGAATCTATCTCAAGAAATGGGTCTCGAAAACAAAAATCATAAGAGGTTCCAGGTCATTGCAATTACAAAGTGACTTTTCGTTCAATTATTTTTTATTCTTTCTTAATTACCTTCGTATTTTAATCGAACAATCAATAAAAATCTCAAGTGCATCGTTTCAATCGTATGGACAACGTTTTTAACATTTTGCAAGCTCCCTGTGTCGAATGAAATGGATATCGATGGAAAAAGGAAAAAATAAATGCGCGTTTCCATTCAGCAGAGTTTTCGGGGCATAATCGACCCGTATCGCGATGTTTTGTATACTTTTCCCTCAAAAGAACGTGATTTTGATGGACAGACTAAAAAATTAGTCGAATTGTTGATTCGTCGCGATAAAAATGCCAACCAGTCATCGGGAAATCGTTGAAATAGAATGTTGCAAAGTTTTTTCATACTACAAACACACATTGACGAAATGAGGAGTCAAAAACCCCGAAATGGCTTGCAGAGCGATAGCCTGGGGCTGAAGATTCAGTGGAAAATTGTTTTCTTCTGGACGCAGGATGCTCCAGGTACCGAGGACCGAATGTCAGATGCAGAGAATAACGTTCGTGTTTACCATCGTCTAATTATTTTCCGTTTCCTCGTTTCTTAACTTCGGTGACTTTCAGAAAATTGCCAGAGTACTTTGGTAGATTAAACGAGAAAGAATGCGATTTAACGTCAATTACTTGGTCGAGATCTCTCGGAGTTTTCATCGAGTTACAACGTGTTTGTCTTTATCAGCGATTATGCTTTTTGTGTTTATTTGTTGTCACGGGGTGTGTCGTGATATCATCAAAGTTTATAATATACTTACGAGCTACAAACATATGTACATATAAACACGCGATCACGCGTAATCGTAAAACCCGCGGGAGATGAAATTTTCTCAACAATCAAAAAGCAAAGTTGCATTCCAAAAACTCGGCACAAAATCACGTCGTTCCGCGCTTTTTCCACCGATTCTTCTCTACTGCAAAACCCAAGCTTATCTTTCTTCTCCATATTTACAGAACAATGAAAAATTCTCGTCATGCCACTCAACTTATCGCTCACGCAAATAATTTGAAATACCATTACAATTTTTAACAGCTCTGGGAATATTATTTTTTTATAGCATCTTACTCCGGGATTTTGTACACAAACTTCCCGTATTTTCTCCATTAAATTCATTGGCGAAGCGGTGAAGTCGTTTAAAAAATTTAATCAACTTTTCTAGTGGATCGTGACGTCCCATTTCGTTTTTTTTTGCGGACCAGCATTTCGATTCAGACGGCGATCAGACAAAAATGACAAAAATCTGCCCGGTCGAGCTTCAATTTCATTCCAGTTTTTTTTTTTTGAAGTTTTTTTTGCTTCCTGTTTCAATGTGCCTCGTTGCACAAAACCAGCAGAAAGACTCTTATCCGAGAGGGCGTGAGACGGAGAGGGGCATTGACAAGTCAGGTAACTACGTGTAGAATATATTATGATTATAATTATTATTCGTAAATGTTAATATCGTTATAAGAGCGAAAATCGTGGTAAAACTGCAGGAGACAGGACCCTCCCTGAAAAATGAATATTGCGATAATTTGTAATCAACGTCAAAGTCGTCATCATTGATAGATTTAAAAAAAATTACCATAGTTTTGTTTTCATGGAGTGTTTTCAAAGAATTTATTTTCCACAAGGTCTTCATCGACTCTGTAGGTGATAACATACAAACAATATTTGTTAGAGCGAGCCCCGTTTTCTGCGGTTTGACCAAAATCGTTAATAATGCTAACCACCGTTACGCCAGAAACAGCCACAGCATGAGTATCACTGCAAGCCACAGGAAACACTTGGACATAAATTGATCGTCGTCGTACTGAGGTGTTCCTCGAGGTGCTGGAAATATACAAATTTCAAAACTCATTTTTTCTCCTGCTGTGGAATTTTCGTGATGCGATTTATAAATCATCCCCCAGAGTTGAAAAAATCTCGTACGATTTTTGTCATTTTTGATAATAAAGAAAAAACGTACCTGATCCAGCTCGGAGTTCGCCAAAGTTGAAGGTTGAAGTGAAAAAACCAAACGGAAAAGCGCCGATTCCAAAAGACATGTGAAATCCACCGTCGCCGATCCCAAGCCCTGAGAAACTATTGCCCTCGGGCTCTGACCTTTGCCCTGCCGGACGAGGAGGCACGTTGTTCCTACAGGATAAAAGTTTTTTGCTAGAAACATTGAAAACCGTTAATTTTTCCAAATTTTGAACTAACCTTGGGTCCTCCTGCTTTGTTGCTCCACGCCCGTACAATGGAATGACTTTTTCTTTACTTATGGCAGCTTTGCAGACGGGACAAACTTGTTTGGTCGGTCGAGTCTCAAGCCATTGATGCAAACAGGGCCAACTGAAATAATTGTAACAATTTTACAATTTTCTGTTCTGCCAAACACGAAAAATCAAAGCCAAACTAGAAGAAAAATCAAACGCATGCATCGCTCTGACGATTTCCCCAAAATTAATTTCCACTGTACAAAATTCAGCTTTGCCGCTTATTCCGACGTTGAAGCAAAGATTTTTTTGCATAAAATTAACACCTTGACGGTGTCTTAACAAATAAATTGTTTAACGGTTTTCTCAAGGACTCAAAATTTGTCGCTACTGTTAATCGAGTATGAAAATTTTGTTGAGGGAGAAATAGAAGCATCGGAGAGTGATTTGCGTACCAGAAAAGGTGGCCGCACATGCTGACAACAGCGTCTTTGGCCGTGTCTAGGCAGATGTTGCACTCGAACATTCGATCATCTTTTTCCTTCTCCTCGGTGGTGGATCCCGAAGGCCTCGACGGCCCGGGCTGTTCTTCGACGGTGCTCATTTCTTCCGCTCACTATGGAATTGGAAACAATGAAATTAATCGAAACGCTCTCTAGGGAAAAAAATCGAAACAGATTTCCGACTAATGATGAATATTTAAAAAAATTGCTTTATTTTTTGTTGAGACGTTTTTGTGTTGAGAATTTCTTAATATCGTTTCCGCATTTAAATTATCGAGATCGATGGTTTCTACCAAAACGTGATATAATTGGCTCAAGGACAACTCGTTTCTCAGCGTTTTCATAAATTTCGAATTACCATGACTCTGATAGGATAAGATATTTGCGAATCTTCTAATGCGATTGTGGAAAATCGCGGTTTGCGTCAAAGTGTTCGTGAAAAACGTTGATATTTTTTCGTTAAAACGAGAGAAAGTAGTGTAATTCTACAAATCGATTACCACAAAAAACAACAAGGCCTGCAACGTGCAGGAAGGCGAGCAAAGCGCGTGAAAAGAGAGGGTCAAAAAACGAGAACTGTATAAAATAGATATATAACGAAGAAAAACGTCACTGGTTTGGCTTTACACGAAAAACAGGAAGAAAAAATGACAAATAAAACATATGCACGTACACACAAGCAGCAGGTTTACGGTCGTGTTGGATGCACCGAACGGGTAAAAAAAAAATAATAAAAATCGCTGCACTCTCGGAAACTTGAGTAATCAATCGACGGACGTGCCTTTTTTAATGGTTTCTTGATGAATTTTTGTTCAGTTCATTCGGGTGTGCGTTCACGTACGTAGTAATTTGACAGTTTTTTGCGGCGGAGATTCCTCGGGCCGCACGACACTCAAAACTCAAAACACTTTTCGGGAATGCCAGAGCTTGGCCAATTTCGATCGAGTTTTTGTTAATTTACCGGAGAAAAGCGATTAGCGGAGGAACAAGACTTTGATCTCGATTGTATTTCACGCACGTAGTGTGTGTTTCAACGACTGTTAAATAAAACGTATTTAATGTGTCCACTATCCACTGCCTTTGGCTTTCATCCCCACCACCGTGTCCCCCTTGTGATGGGCTGACTGGGCTGAATCGCTCTACGCACACGTCAGTGCTACGCGATCGACACAAATGTTGTCGCGGCGCGGAGGGGCAAGGGAAAGAGGGGAAGGAAAAAGCCGCCGAGTGGGAGGATCGAATAGAGCAACGAGTGTGACGACAACCAACAACAACACGGTCGATCGTCACACTTGAATCGTCCAAGTGACTTATCGCTTATTTTTCCGAGCCATCCAAATGATTTGCAGTTCTAAGCTCGGAATTTTTCCCTTTTCCCAATTATAATTGAGCGTCATGCGCTTGTAATCTAATCTTTCCCATTAAAAAAACCAAAGAGCAAATTTAGCGCCAAAATTTGAATTCGTTTAAATCGCGCCGCAAACGTCGATGAGCTGCGAGGCTGCATATTCGATCTTGGTTTCCTCAGGGACGATTAACATCGCGAAATACCAAAAAAAAGTGACTCCATAATAAATTCATTTTGTCATGTGACTGTACGATTATGACATTTCAAAAACCACAATTTTTTTACTCATTATATTTTTTATTACGAGGGACACAGAGTTTTGTGGCACATACGCCCGACACCAGAAGATACAAATAAAAATCAAGCACACAGTCCATTATTTATGACATGAGAAAAAAAATTGATCTCGTCATTGAACGAAAGTGTAATCTTAAAAAATTGTAAAAATTAAATCACTGTAAAGTTCTCCAATACGTCAAGCAGAAATGTTTTCACATTCTTTCGATATTTCTCATCTTCCCTTATAAAAAAAAGCGTGCGTTTCATTGACACGCTCAGTTGGAGCTAATCCTATCACATAGAAAAATCACTGGTTCAAAAAAAATTGAGTAATCTTGATAATCGTGAGTGCATGAGTTTACGGAATTTCAAAGATCTTAAATTTCGTCTTTGATGGATTTGGAGCCTCTTGGGAAACCTTTCGATACAAGAAGTTCGTTACACTCGTCACGGGTCAAGCGAGAAAGTGGAAGTCGCTCAACGACCTGAAACAGTTGATAAAGTTTTCGTTAAAGCTCTTTTTTTCTCATCACCCATTTTCACTTCTCTTTACTCTCAATTTTTTAAATATCTAGACCAAATAATAATTATTCAAGGATGTAGATGTTCACGGCGATTCATCAGTTTCAAGGTCAGCCAAAATCTTGTACAATACTGTGTTGCCCACAGTACAGTTCGTATGAAAATTAATCCAACGAATGGCATCGACTTTCGTTTTCGTCAAAAGATAAATTAAAGCCCATAAAATACGAAAAATTTACTATGAGAAAAAAATAATGCATATTTATGGGAATGCAACAATTTGAAAAACTTCTTGGGTCAGAGGTTTTATGACTCTGAAGTTTGCAACGTTGAGATTTAACGGAAAACATTTTATTTTATTGCTTATTTATTGAATTTTGAAAATCGTGGCAATTTTTCCAGTCGATTGAGTTTTTTGGTCGCAAGAGAAAATCGTTTTATTGGCCGGACCCAAATATTCAATAATAATTATTGGCTCTGCTGAAAAAATAACAGAATTTCGTTGCATTTCAACGATGGAAACTTCAGGGTCATGAGGTTTTGCACTCAAAGGGTTGAAATTACACTCTGCCGTTTTTTTCATTAGAATATGAAATGCAGCATTTGGGTCCGTCGAAATGTTGATTTTCCATTTAAAAAAAAGATGAATCTGCTTCGCAGCTTGAAACTGATGTCTAAAAGGACTAACTGATAGATTACAAGAAAAGTAGAAATAAGTTGGATAATTTGGATGCTTCGAGACATACGTACTTCGTCATTAAGGTCATGGAGTATGAGTTCTGGAGGAGCGCCCTGTTTGTGTATAAATTCGACCCGCTCACTGATGACAGAAAAGTTAAAGAAAATTTCAGGATGTTTGAATCTCAATGGATTCATTGAAAAGGATACTAATAAGGCAAGTCCTCGAAAATGAATTGCTGCACATCGGGGAGACGTTTCAGGGAGCAGCCTCGACAGCTCTGAAAGAATTAAAAATCGTAAAATATAAAAATATCTGAATAAAATTGGTCTTTGTGGAATTTTTCGGCGACCGATCACGCGATATATCGTGGAGGTGGTGCCGGTACAAACATCGGAAAAGTCAGGACTTTGCTTATAAATGTAGAACGTATGAACAGTGAATTTTTGATCGAACTAAGAAAAGACACTTTACGTACTTCTACGACGGCTCTGGAGTATCCGCTGCTGGCAGAAGTTTCTGTAGAAACAGCTAAACAAATCGCAACAATAAATACCGCGATCACTTGAGACGACATCTTTATTTTTTGTGTTTGTTTCGTCGTTTCGCTGCGATGTTTGCAAGTATTTACAAGTTGATCTAGAATCCGAAACGGCGCTGCTATCGTGATAAGCGTCACTTCCCGTTTTCACTGCTGCTGAGCCGGAAACGAATGCGGCAGGGCGCCATATCGATGTCGAACTTCTTCATCCTAATTCAACGATTCCAAGCGTCGTTTCATTAATGTTATCAGTAACACCGACGCTGCAAAAAGTATCATTAAGCGACATTCTTTCGTACGATTACACGGAGAGTTCTTATAATTGAAAAGTGATCTCCAAAAACTCGGTAATCGCGTGGAAACAGAGTTTAACGTCAACTTTAACAGGCCGATAGTTCCCGGTGTTTATTGGGGAAAATGGCGCTCTCCTGTGCTAGTAAGATTTCCATTCAATTATTTATAATATTTATCATATAAAAACATCAACATATTCAACAGATTAAAACCCATCGAGTGCAGTTTTCGTTAATCGAAATTTTACTATCTGTAAAGCGAATCCTTTCTTTCGGAGTGCTCCATTGTACATAACCTCAAAATACCATAGTCCCGAATAAGTTGTTGATGTTTAAATAATGAAATTCGACGCTTTTCGTAGTATCTAATGAAGTGCCGGAGCAGCCGGTCGTTTCACCCGCATCGGGTTCAATATTTGAGAAACGTCTCATCGAGAAATACGTCGCGGAAAATGGAGTCGATCCGATCAACGGCGCAGAGCTCAAAATCGAAGATCTCATTGAACTTAAAAGTGAGTTTTTTCCTCGAATTTTATCGCAAGCTTTTTTTTCCACCGCATAATGTGAAAACCCGAAAAAAAATTGCAATATTTTTCGTTTACTCCGTCACAGCAACTCCGATCGTCAAACCAAAACCCCCGAGCGCAACTTCCATTCCTGCGATATTGAAGATCTTGCAGGACGAATGGGACGCCGTTATGTTGCATTCGTTTACGCTCAGACAACAATTGCAAACTGCGAGACAAGAGCTCTCACACGCGCTTTATCAGCATGACGCAGCTTGTCGTGTTATCGCCAGATTGACTAAGGAAGTGACGGCTGCTCGAGAGGCTCTTGCCACACTGAAACCACAAGCTGGAATCACCCAAGTCTCAACGATTCCGCAACCTGTAAGTCGGAGTCTCAACCTGTGGGCAAAACAGTTTGACGAAAACTTGGAGCGAAAAATTTTACTGCACCGAGATTCGATCAGGATGCCAAACGTCTGAACGTTTTTTAAGAATAATTTTCCCATTCCATCGTTTGTCATTCGGATCGATCAAACGTGTCCCTATTGGCAAGCAGCTTAGAGACGTTTTTTTTACAGGCCTTGGCAGTGGAGGCCGGCGGTTCTGCGGCACAGCCGTCGGAACAGGCAGGAATCACGGAAGATGTGATTCAGAAACTCCAAGAAAGGGCGACGGTTCTGACTCAAGAGAGAAAGCGTCGCGGTCGGTCCATACCGGAAGATTTATTGCCGCAAGATAGCATTCGTGAATTCCAAACTCTGGCATCGCATCCGGTAAACACATAAAAAAATCTATTAATTCATTGAGTAAATTGAAGAAATTATGGAGACATTTTTTATTTCGCGAATCGGCAACTGCTGAATACAATTTCTCGTCTCTTTCCAGGGTCTACATTCTGCTAGTGTTCCTGGAATCCTTGCGATCGATATACACGGTGCTGATACGAGTAAAATATTGACTGGTGGTGCGGACAAGAACGCGACGGTATTTAACAAAGATACTGAACAAGTGGTCGCGATATTGAAAGGTCACACTAAAAAGGTAAACATCAAATTTAGTAATTGAAATTCTTGAACATTGCACACGTAGAAATCGTATTGGGAAATGACTCTAAAAAACGTTGGAGCTTTTTTCTTGCTCTTGGAAAATTTGCAGCGTTTTGTCATCGTTTTCGCGACACTTTTTTATCTTTTAAGGTAACACGAGTAATTTACCACCCTGACGAAGATATCGTGATGACCGCGTCACCAGATTCAACGATTCGTGTGTGGAACGTAGAAACAGCTCAGACGACGCTTTTGTTGAGAGCTCATGATTCCCCAGTCACTGGTCTGTCTCTCCACCCGACCGGTGACTATTTGCTGAGCTCGTCATTGGACCAACATTGGGCATTTTCGGATATTCGTACCGGAAGATTACTCACTAAAGTACGTAGATCGGTCCAGCGTGAATTTTTCTTTTCCTCTAGATTCACGCCAAAATTGATCGTTTACAAAATTCGACAGAAATTGAAAAAAAAAACAATTTGTGCTTGAATGAGAAAAATTGTTTGATATTCAAGGTCGCCGGGCCAGGAAGTCAACCTTTGACTACTGCGCAATTCCATCCGGATGGATTGATCTTCGGAACTGGAACGGTTGATTCCCAAGTGAAAATTTGGGACTTGAAAGAACAATCGAACGTGGCCAATTTCCCAGGGCATTCGGGCCCGATAACCGCTATAAGCTTCTCAGAAAATGGATATTATTTAGCAACTGCTGCTGAAGATTCGTGCGTTAAACTTTGGGATTTGCGCAAATTGAAAAACTTCAAGACTCTTCAAATGGACGAGGGTTACGTGGTCAAGGATCTCTGCTTCGATCAAAGCGGCACGTATCTCGCTGTTGCTGGATCGGATGTCAGGTGAGAGTCCAAAAACGAAACAGAATCTTAAACTCAAGATTGCTTATGATCGAATAACGAATATTTTTCTACGTTTATTTCATTGCGATTTATTCGTTTCCAGAATTTACCTGTGCAAACAGTGGCAAGAGCTGAAGGTCTTCAACGACCATACCGCGACTGCGACGGGTGTGCGCTTCGGAAAACACGCGCAGTACATCGCATCGACCAGCATGGACAGAACGTTAAAATTATACGGTCTTCCATAAATTTAGGTGGCCCGAAATAAAAATCCTCTGACGTA
Organism: Diadegma fenestrale; assembly: GCA_037043255.1. Lineage (NCBI taxonomy): Eukaryota > Metazoa > Arthropoda > Insecta > Hymenoptera > Ichneumonidae > Diadegma > Diadegma fenestrale. The sequence goes on from CM073312.1 coordinate 4,577,454, forward strand.
CGATTGAATCCTATTTTATAACAGGAATTTTTTTGAAAATTGTAAACTATTATCAGGTTACCAGGACAGAAACTACCAATAAATACTGCAAAACAATTTCGTCTTGTCTGCATTGATTCGGAGATCGTTTTATTTTGAAAATGTCATTTTTTAGGTGTATTTTTAACTGACTTTATGAATAAAAATTGGTAATTAAATGAATGAAAATTGCATGAAATTGTCTAGTTATGAAGAATCAGTTCAGAATCAATTAAAAAAAAAAAAAATTCAGTAGATCTCGTTCGTTTTTATGCAGACACCGTAAAATAATGATTTTGGAAAAATTGAGTGCATCGTGACGACAACAGCGCCACGTCGTCTGACGGGAATGAGTAAAAACAAATCCTTCAATGAAAAATAACATTCGGAACAAAAATGGCGACCCCCGTACGTTCAGCAGTTCGTCAAGTGAAGCCCCTTTTGTCACTCGATAATTCAGAGGCTAGACGCCGGGCTCTGAATTTGTATAGGTCATGGTATCGTCAAATTCCTTACATAGGCGAGTACAAATTTTCATGCGGCAATAATAACTTGTCCTTGAGATTAAAACCGTGATAAATCAAGTTCATAACCTCAAAATACACTCGGAAGTTTTACATAACAATGCGGATAGAAATTCGATTTTTAACAACCGAATAACGCCAGAAATTTCATATTTACCTTCGTATCGAATCATTGACCTTGATTTTCTAATGTGCAGTTCTGGAATACGATATTCCGAAGAACGAAGACGATTTGAAGCAAAAGTTACGTGAAGAGTTCGTCAAGCACAGACACGTAAAGGACATCAGAGTTATCGATATGCTTGTGATAAAGGTAAAAATTTTTTCCATCAATTGACCAAAAATGAGTTTCAGTCTTTCCCAACGATTTTCCAAACCATTTGAACGTTTGTCATGAATTTTCGTGGCTTGTTCAACCCCACGAGAAGACTATTTTGACTGCCATGGGTTTTTATCGCCAATTAATTGTCCTCAGGGCCAAATGGAGCTGAAGGAGACTGTAAACATTTGGAAAAACAAGAATCATCTAATGTATTATTTCCAAGACACAGTGGAGAGAAAACCGACAGATTTCCTGTCGAAATTCCTGGCTGGTCACGACTGAGCGATCGTTCCTTTGAGACCGGTAGTAAAATGATAAAAATTTGATAAAACTAGGTGAACTTTGCTCGCTGCGAGTGTATATAAAGAAACATGAATGTGAGTAAAACTGGATGAAAAAAAAAAACAAGAAAATTACAAGTCTCAAATAAAAATGTACATACGAGGGAAAATAGCGAGGAAATAGTTCTAGCGTTGTTTAGAATAAATCTTTGCCGCTTGGGATAATGGTACGTCGTTGATTTATTCCTTTTCGTTTTATTAAGAGTATCGGTTGTTAAAAAAAATGAAAAGAATCGATGAACCAATTGCTCGTTACAGAAGATAGTCGCTCTAATTTACAAAGTTCATTTTTACATCGATATATTATTATTCCATCAGTTATATACATTTGACATCGTTGTTGATATATTACTAAGCACCTTAGGTACAATCTAGTTCACTTTTCACAGCCATACAGACAAATTTGCTTTCCTTCAGTGAACAAGTTATAATAGATTAAATATACATGATCGAGGTTATTGAATCGATCCGAGCTTAGCAAATAGAGCGCTGTTCAGAGCCCACAATTCGTTTGCTCATTGAACAATTTGAAATCTCAACGAGGAGCCTCCTCGTTGTCGTCTAGCAGTCAAATTTTTTTACCTTTTTCTCCCACGGTTGAAATTCCTCTCGGAAGCATTTCATATCGTATATATTTCATATTCAACACTCGTAACACGCATTCGTGGTATCAAAATCCTCGCAACACACACACAGACTCATACGCACACAGACATTTATATATTCACGTATATATCTGTGTAAATACATAGTGAGTCAAAGAATCTCGGTATCTCAAGAGTTTCGGTTGCAAAGTATCGGCAAGTGTTGCCGAAATTAATTTTTTCAAAGATTTCAATACGCTTGAGATATCGAGACTCGCTGCCGCAGCCTGTACAACAAAAAAGCACTCGGACCAATTGGGCAAGTGTCGAATGTGCGTTTGATCGCACCTCGAACCGGCGCTTAATTTGAGTCGAAAATTCGGTAAGCCTGACGAGATTTTTTGTTTGTTTTTTATATCAATAGTTCGATAATATTGTTTCTCTATAAAATATCTAAGTATTAAAAAATATACAGTGTCGGTAACTTTGATATACAAGAAATTGCACGGATCGCTAAGCTTATGAAAAACAAAATTACAATTAAAAAATGGCCACGAAAAAAAAGAATAAATCGTACTCGTGATTAGTTAGGTCTACGTGAGCTCCTTCCTGAAGCGCTATCTCGAAAAACGGAGAGCAAGCTCTCGGTTGCTCGTTCGCTGTGTCTTCCGTTTTTTAAATAAATTTCCACTGCACTGGAGAGTCGTAGCAACTTTTCTCTCGTTATGCCGTTTGACTGAGTGACTTTTCGACGCGGTATTAATGGCAGAAATAACATGGACACGAAAATTAAGTCGGTACATTGTTTACAATGTAAGATATTAAAAAATAAAATAAAACATGATCGGATCCACTTGGCATCGAAACAACTTCATAATTGTCTTGTGTTCTGGTCTCGCGTACTTTCAATGGCGTTAAAAAAATAGATTGTTTGTCGATTGTTGATCGATTTTCGTTTTTTATCTGTTTGGGGACAGTTCGCGCTAATAATAAATAGAAGTTTTGCGAAAGGATCAAACGATGCTTTCACGCTCGGATGGTATGTCGTAGCCAGCGATAACGCCGCGCCTCAGGGAAACGTCACTGTTGCGCAATCCATTGCCGTTGAATAAATTGACGAGCCAACTTCTGATAGAATTTCGCGCGGATGATTTTTTGTCCGGTACGTTATTCTCGGTACTGGGTGTTGTGACGACTTGATCGAGAGATCTCCATCGTTTCATTGTTACAGCTTCCCCGGAGCAAGTATTTTCGTCGCCCAACAGAGGAGTTTGTGCCTCGTTCAAAGAGTTGTCTACTCTGGAAACGATGATAACGTTTCCATTGGGATAATTATTGTTTAACAATTTGTCCGTAATATTAGACTTGGATTCAGTTTTTCTCGTGCATTTGTCGCAGTTTTCTAAAGATCGAAAACTTCTTTTAGCTTCTTTCCATCGAAGCTGGCAAGATTCCAATTTCTTTGTAACGAGTTCGGCGGGAAACGGATCGAGCGAGCGGGACTCGCGAATAATCGTTTGTGACGGATAATCGCTCGTGGTCGAGGACGAAGCGATCGTCGAGAGGACACGAGGGTTCTTACGAAACTTTGCTCGTGGCTCGAGGAAAAGATCGTCCAGGGCTAGTTTTATGTTCGCCGCTCGATCTTCCGCTTCCTCCCGAATCGTCACATTCTCCAAGGTCGTTTTCGACACACTGTCCATCAGATAGAGCGGCGATCTGTCGAATTTTCCGAGCCGCAGCGAACGCTGTACCGGGCTCGATCCACCGCATTGCGAGACCGAATCATCGCCCGTAGGTTTTGGTACGCTCGAGTGTCGTCGACTGCCTGCACCGAGCATCGCCAACAGCGAGGCTTGCCTCGAATCCGAATTCAATTTCGGACTTCTGCGTGGACGACAGAAAAGCGGCGGCAGATCGTCAACGTCAACCTGTCGAAATGAAAAACGTTCGTGAAGGTTTACCAAATATTTTCGTCCAAAAAGTCCGTGCAATTTTGACTTTTGCTGTCAAAAACAATTTTTCTTTAGAGACTGATGCAGAGAATTGTCAAGTCGATTGCTAAATCATTCACCTCTCGTTTCTGTATGGCTTTTTCGTTGGCTCCTGTAAGCCAATAAGTTTTTACGGCTCCTTTCCCTTTCATATGAACAACGCCTCGTTCCTCGACGATGTAGCCGCCGATTTTATCCAATGCGTCTTTGCATTGGCTGCTTATGTGGATTTTCAACGGTTCACCGTTCGACTCCATGCGCGAGGCTGAATTAACCGTGTCGCCGAAGAGGCAGTACCTCGGCATCGTAAGGCCAACAACACCCGCGACAACAGGCCCTGGATATTGCAAAAAATCGATTGTAAAACATTTTTATTCGTAAAAAAAATCTGCATGGAAATGGAAACCAAAATATAATCCTGCCTGTATGAATTCCGATCCTCAGCTTCAAAGTTTCTTGAGGCCTGTGAGCAATAGTGTGTACTTTTACGGCATTCAACAGGTCCAGAGACATCGAGGCTATTTCGCCGGCGTGTCTGTTGCCATTTTTCAGCGGCAGTCCAGAAACCTGAAACATTTTTTCCCCATTTTTTCAATCCGTCACACGATTAACCGTTACAAAATGAAAAAATAAGTCATTAATAAAATTTCTCCCAATGGAATGAATTCTCGACGCGGATTTTTTGATCCTGAAGCTTTTCGTGTCGGAAACTCAAACAAACTCCAACTTACCACCATGTAAGCGTCGCCGATAGTCTCAACTTTGTACACATCGTAACCTTTGATTATGCGATCGAACAATGTGTATAAATCGTTCAAAAAGTTCACCACCTGCGATCAGGACAACAAAATATTCGTTAAATTTTTTTGATCTCATCGTACATCGAAAAATTTTCCTTTTCAATCAGTTTTCAAAGTTAATTTCGTACCTGGAAAGGAGTGCTTTCTGCGGACATTGCCGTGAAGCCAACAATGTCACTGAAATATATGGTGACCAGATCGAAAGCTTCTGGTTCGACGCCAATTCCATTCGTTAAACAATTGGCTACGGGTCTGCAAAAAAAAATCACATTATTGGATCATTACAGCTGCAAGTTTGATTTAAAGGAATTACGTGGTTCAGGGAGAGAAAAATAAACTAACTCGGGCAACATTCGATGCAACAAGTCCTCAGTTTTTTGTTTTTCCTCGAAGAGAAGGCGCGTACGCTCACTGACTAGATCCTCGAGGTTGTTGGCGTACTTTTCCATCATGTCCATCATTTGGTCCATTATGTTCCGGTGGCGACCGGCTTTCATTTTTTTTAACCTAGACCTGATAGTTTTGAAATCTGGCCTTAATTCAGGACTTTCGGCCCAACAGTCGGTTATCGTGCTTACGATATAGTCGGCGCAGTCCGCCTCCGATTCCGAAAGTATTTCGGTGTTTGGTCTGAAGGGCGGTTCGCCATCTTCCGGATACCTTTTTACTCTGTCTATGATATCTGCAAAAAAAACGTAAAAAATTCAACGAAAAAAGGCCGAGAGTCAAAATTCCGTTACCCAGCAATTGGCACAGGGAAAACTAACCTTTGGGTTCCAAATTGACTCCACCGTACGGTCCTTTGCGACCGATCATCTCGAATAGAATTATGGCGAACGCATATATATCTCCTTCCTGAGTGCCTTGTATCGGGGCGTTGGGATTCCGCAAGAGCTCCGGCGCTTTCCAAAACAAGTCTAAGGGAAAAAAAATTCAGGCCATAGAATTTTAGCCACTTGTGGCAAGAAAAAAATTGAGCGTTCAATAATTGTGGGACGGAAATTTGGAACTCACTTCGATAATACTGATGTTCACCGATGCTGTCGGACTCGGCGCAATGGCGCATATCGTGAAGGCCAAAATCGGAGACTTGAAGTACCCATCGTGAGGTAACCACGCAATTGGAAGACTTTAGATTACCATGGCAGACTAGCACGGACGAGTCGTGAATGTAAAGCATACCCTTGATTTATCATTCAACAAAAATCAAAATTCTCCATTAGTCAAGAACAAAAAAGTCACAAAAAAGAAAAATGGGAAAAAAATGTGCAATTAAAATTGCACGAATGGGCAGAAGAAATCTCTTTACCTTAATGAGATCATGAACTAGTGAGGCAATGAACATATCGTCTAACTTTATGTCCTCGTTTTCGATGATGTCCTGAAACATAAAAAAAAAACAAGTTGTGGAGAAATTCTTTGGGTTTTTATCGCGAGGAAGGAGCTCGGAAAACGTCGTTTTAATTGTTACTCACGTAGAGACTTCCTTTGGCACAATAATCGGTAATTAACAGTATTCTCATGGGCTCGACGCAAGCTCCGATAAACGAGTTGAGATTTCCGTGTCTGATTTCCCGGAGAACTCGCATTTCCTTCATAACGTCTCGGGATATGTCTTTCTTCTTTGAGAATTTGAGCTCCTTGATACGGACAACGACGCCATGATAATGCCCGGTCTGGGCGAACACTTGACCGCCGCATCTCGACTCGTACGACATTGCGCTAACTAAACTTAACTATAGAGTAAAAAAAAACGAAGAACGTCATTTTTTATTGAGAGAAAAAAAGCCTGGGGAAATTTTACCAGAAGTTGAAGAAATTTTCAATGTTTCGGTGAAAAGTTCGTGACTGACCTTACTAGGTGAGGACATGAGATTATCGAGATGGGGATAACCGTGAATATCTCCAGGATCAATTTTCCAAAGCAGACCCTCGATTTCTTGTTCGATTTTCCATCTCCTGTAGATGCTCATAGTAACGACACCAGCACAAAAGAGTAAAACAGCGAGTACAGCAGCAGCGACAATGCTGCGTAAATGAGTGTCATCTTTCGGGCAATGTTCGTTCAAGAAACCGCAGCCAGGCTCGGCTTCCGGTTTGTTTTTGCCGGGCCAATCCATGGATTCCGATGGCCTGTAAACCTGTTGACGAATAAATGAATAAATGGAAATTTGCCCCTCGCTTTGACTTTTTTTTCTATCCATCAACGCGAATCACTCAATTTTCAATCTCAACCAGAGCATTTAACAAATAATTCACTCGATTGTCTCCAACAACTCACTCACTAGTGTTTCACCCTGTTGAAACTGTCCAACTGGTTTCATTTGAAAGTCGCACGAAAAGTTGTGCAATTGAAACCAATCTTTTTTGAGTGCGAGAACAGAAAAGTTGCCTTCGGAATCGCCGTTTTTGTCGATCTTTATCGTAGCACCACTTATGCCTACAAATTCAAAGCAATGAAATTCGTTGCAAGCGAAAAGTCTTTATTCATGTTTCATAAGATTTGAGCGAATACTCACTCTGGTACACGTGCTTTCTTATAATCGTTTCGATTATTTGAGTACCGTTGCTCACTATTTCCTCGAGCGATTGATGCGGCTGCTCGCGCAATAATTGATCCAACGCACCGGCGTACAACATTACGGAATCGTAAAGATATGCTGCGTGAATAGAAACGTACTGAAACAGAAATTTCGCGTATTTTAACCCTCGAACGCTAATCTCACGTTTTTCACGTATTCCATCAACCCGGAGCCAGAAATGGGCCCAATTTTGATAAATTTCAACTTGGGCTCATTTTTTTTCGCTTTTTTCAAGCAGAATCACGCGGGCCTGGGGAAATTTTGCATCGAGTCAAGAGCGTCGAAAATCTTCGGGTTAAAATCTAAATCCACAAGAAAATTTAGACGATTAGGGTTGAGAAAAAGAGTTTCGAAAATTCTTACCTTTTCGTACTTCTTGAGGAGCTCGGGTACGGCAAAATTGAAAGGTTCTTGGCTGCTGTATTCGCGAACTTTTTTCGTGAATTCTTCGTAATTTTGCGTGGGCGGTGTCGATGCAACGACCAACAAGGAACGAGCTCGTTTGAGGAAGTCTTTCGGTTCCAGACAGTTTTTCAGAGTGTCATAGTGCTCGGGCTCTAGAATGAAGTGAAAAAGGATCTTGAGTACAAAGGTCGATCGTTGTGGGTAATGGCTTAATCGAAAAAGCATCGAGTGACCGAAGAAAAGGTGAGAAAAATAGAAAAATAAATAAAAATAAAGTTGAAGAGAAATGATGAGCGAGTGAATGAGGTGCGAGGGTAAGGGCGAGAATACCGACTCCATAAGTACTTGTGTGCTTCTCGGGCCGAGTACGTCATCATGTCCACGTGAATCACCATATATTCGCCATGGTCGAGCAGCCTTTGATTTTGCATCGAGTTCATCATGTCGATCAGGGACATTGCAGTTCCCAGGAAGATGTAAACTGCAAATTTTCCGAAGAAAGTTAATGAATAAATTAGCAAAAACCTACGACATTCGAAAATGATGTGGAAAAATGTTTTTTCCATCGTGAGAGCGTGGGAAAAAATATTTGAACTCACTCCTGGTCATGTTTTTCGTTTCCTGTATAAGTTGAAACCAAACGCTGACTTGACAGCAGGGTAAACGTTCTTCGCAACAGGTGTGTCGGTCCTCGACGACTCTGTAATGATTTACAGTGAGATTGTGCTTGGCGGCTTGATCCTCGAGGGACTTTGCGACCGTCGACCAGGCGCTCTCGGTGATAATCGTAAATTTGTTCCAGCCATAATGAAGCAGCAGAGCTATGACAGATTTCGTCACTTGGGTGTCCGGAGGCTCCGTCCTCGCGAATGTTGGCACGCTCGAAGCTTTGTAATCCGAACATTTCTGCAAAAAAAAAAAACCCTCATAAGGCAGACTCTACCAGATTAAAAAAAAAAGAGAGTGAAAGATTTTCCAGCGGGAATCGAATCTCAGCCCTATTTTTTTTCTTTTTTCCATCTGTTGGGAGAGAATTGTTGACACGTCGCCATTACCATACAAATTAATTGAGACGATTGAGAAAAGCTTAACATTGGCGTTGCTATTGATCGAACGAGATTGGCGAACACCGTCGAAGAGTTGCGGTTTTGCTGGAAAAGTCTCTTGAGCTCGTTAGCTAGCGAATAATTTGTTTTTGCGACGAATTTTTTTCCTCGCAAGAATCCGAAAGATTCGAAAATCGTGACGTTGCACCTCAACAGGTGGGTTTACGTGAAATCAGCTCGGTGCACTAAGAGACTTAGTAAAATTGGATCGAATGAATGAATTCGAACGAAAACAACGTCCATTGATTGACGGCGATGGAGCTTTGGGGAAAAAGTGAGTCGAGGTAGTAATTTGGGTAAAAAAAAAGTGGAAACTGACCCGCTCATGGGGTTTGATCGCACGGGAAGGGTTCGAGAGTTGGCGAGATGGTTTGGTATCGGTCTCCTGCACGACCAAGAGGTGGGCTTTGGTCATTGCCGGCTAGCTCGTGGCGTGTTATTCCTGGCCGCGGTCGGCTATATTTAGACGAGACCACCTTGAGAGAGTCCACACACGCGGAGAGCCTGCAGGGGCGGTGCCGGCTCGCCTGGTGCTCTTTCGCTCTTTTCCTACCTACACGCGTACGCACACGCACAAGGATCCTAAAGCGGATTGCATCGAATATTCGCATGCTCTCGCGGATTAACGTGTACGTGAATTGTGCAACGCGCGTGAGTTTCTTGTGTATTGTTCTCGAGGTCGAAAGGGTTTCGCCTACCTGACCCACCTCCATGCACCCAGTAAGACGGGCGTGCGCCTCATTCCCCTCGGGCCATCTTTTTCTCCATATAAATTGCCAACTTTGCCAAAAATGGCCACCGATTCGCATCAAACAATGAAACATTTCAAACAAATCCAACCAACTAAATTTATTTTCGTCGTTTGAATTAAAAAACTCATTTCACGAAACGAAAATCGATCGAATTCAAAAATATGGTAAAAAAAATTGTGTAAATTCGTGCCGGAAATAATTTTGGCTTTTTTTAAGAGTTCATGGTCGATTATTTAGGGTAATTTATGATTTTGGACACATTGACTTCATAGATTATGATAAATGCAGAATAAATCAGAAAAAATACGAAAATTCGTGTTTGAATGAAAAACGGTTGAATTCCATGACGATAAAGAAAAAAGCCGCAAAAAATAAGACGCTTGGACGCGCTACGAATGGAGAAATAGTAAATTTTTACGAGGAACGGTCGGACGATGGTGAATTAATATAGAAGAACGATTGAGAAAATAGAAAGATTTATAGAGGAAGAATTGATGGAGAGTTCCGATACGATGTTAAAGTTCGTGTTGAAAGGAAGAAGCGAATGGGAGAGACATCGGGTCGTCTTGTGTGCTCCTCTTCCTTCTACTCTTTTACTTTTTAACATCCTCCTCCGCGTTCGTCACGTGCTTGCAGGGAGATAAACCGTGCTTGATGGTCGTTGTCGTTGTCGTAGTCGTCGTCGTCGTCGTTGACCGACGACAGAGATTCTCTCATTTTCTTACTCTCTCTTTCTTACAGCGTTTACGAGTGGCTGACCAACACACGCACACTAATTCTCGTTGGTTTTATATACAGGGTGTACCAAATTCGGTAATTGCTCGAATGTTAAGTGAGAGCGACTGGTCGTTCATTGGGAGGAAGGGGAAGAGGAGCAGGGCAAGTAAAGCACGTTATCATTGGACCCTTAACAGCTTCGTTTTAGGCATCATTTTCGTCCTATAAAACAATCGCTCCGAGTGCTGTTCAAGCTGCACCGTTCAATTTCACAATCTCATTCTTCGGACCGAGCAAGTGGTAGAAAATAATTTTATTATCAGACCGAAAAAAAGCCAAAAATCAATCAAATCGTGAAAAATGTAAATTTCCAAAATTAAAAATGTTTCGGCCAATTTAGAAAAACGAATGAGCATCCAATTCCTGAGCCTTTGAAATAAAGTTTTCGACGAACGAACGTTAAGAAAAAGGAAACGAAAACGATGCCTGAAAAAAAGCCTCGCTCATTCTGTGGGGAAAAAGATTTTGCGCCGAGTGTAAAAATAAATGAACTTGGTGCTGGAATAAACATAGAATATCCTTGACTTCTTCAAACTACGTGCTCCCCTCCCCCAAGAATACGTCCACGGTGTACTCCAAAAAGATTGGAGATATTGTTGTTATTATTGTTAACGTGAAAATGGAGTATTTGCAGGATGGGAGTGTTTTCTGGGTCACACTGTATGCAGAATATGAGCTGGCTTGAGAAAAATGAAGGGAAGAGAGAGAGGGAGAGAAAAAAGGCGAGAGGACGATGGAGATAGAGCGAGAGAGAGAGAGAAGGCCGCGGTGGATGGGACAAAGAAGGGAGAGAGAATTGTGGCTTTGGTGTACACGAGCGTCGGCTTTCATTTATTCGTAAATCAACAGCGGACTATTTATAGAATGCGGACAAATAGCGATAGTCGCGGGCGCGCTACGCGTATATCCTTGAATGACGAAATCGCCAAATAGAATAATGCACACACGCTCGTTTGGTGTTAGGGGACTGCTCAGACGACGAACGAGCAATTCTCGCATCGGACTAAAATTTATCGTCACTTTTGTACACACATATACAGAGGGTCCTGCGAGTTTTGCTCGCGAGGAGGCCAATAACGGTGAATTTCTGATAAGGAGACACTTTTCTCGTTTTTTCTTGTGACGCGTGCCCTGCACGGGCTCTGGCACTCAACGAATCGACGATAAATCCCGTTGATTGCTTATCGTTCGCGTCCATTGGAAAATCATCGACGATTCATCACCAAAGAGTTCGCTTGCACTGAAAATCTTAAACGCTGCGATCAAGGAACACCCTGTATAGTTACGAGCAAGGGGACCAGCCTCCCAACATTTTTTTTCCTCTTTGTAGAGCGCGCGTAGAAAAGCTTTGACGTCCTAACAATAAAGAGCTACTCAAACATCGAAAAAGATATACATCGTAAATATACAAGAGCGATTCTTCATTAATCCAGTCACTGACTCCGTTTTCGAAGGTGGATGGAATTTTTGGAACGAAATCTTGTTATGTCTTGGGAATAAGTAGCTGAGTAAACTTTCCGCGATCTGTTCTACTTCGAGCCGCTCAATTTTTCTACTCGTTAACGAAATTTAACACGAACGACAAAGCTTTGCATTTCTTATCAAACTCGCCATATTTATTTTTCAGTCTTCAACTCCTTTCCACTTTATGTGTCAAACTTTCCTCAGTTTTTTTTTCTTCGCCTTGTTATCGGACCGTAAGACCGCGTTACTTCCGCTCCTTTCGCGGTTAAGTTCGCCAAGCTTTGTCACATTTATTTGATCTCCGGATAATCGCATTATTGATTCAACGCGGTTGGAGGACCTGATTTTTTTTCTTTTATCTCGGTTTCGACGATATCAGAATAAACGCGCGAGCTATAAAACCAGCACGGATGTGGTCCGTATGTTTGTTATCAGATAGGCCGGTCTGTTCCGACGACGAAGAGCCATTTTATCGCAATGAGACTGAATTACTGTAGCAATCGATTTTTCGAAAAATCCCGCCACGTTTTAAATTCGATTCGATGAAAAAAAAATCGATCATCAAATGTCAGTCAATTGATTCATCAATAAAATTAATTTCAATATATATTGGACGATTTTTATTTTCCAAAACTCGATAAAAAATGTTGAAAATTCGATAAATCGAATGAAGCTGAGAAAATCAGTCGCAGGGAGTTTTTTTTTCGTGTTCAGTGCATTCGAGAGATAAATATTGTTGAATGAACTATTAGAAAACGGAGGAAACGAATAACGAGACTAATTTATTTCTATAAATTGAGTTAATCGCCTTCTAATGCTAATTCGTCGAAAGATTTATCCTTTGAAAAGTGAAACTGACTGATTATCTTTGGGATAGGTCATGGTTTACTCGCCTATGCCTTTCGTAACACACTCACGTGGATTCTTGGGGTTTTGGATGTGTACGTGCGTGTATAGTTAGAGGATCGAGTTGAGGGACAGGGTCGGGAATGTGTCGAGACTGTTGCACATCGATTCGAACTTTCACGTAGGTGGGACTAATGCCAGGTGGCCAAAGTGTCACGAGGCGTTTTAGTTGCGGCGTTTCAGTCAGCTTTTTACTACACGAGTCAATATTCACATCGGCCAACCTGCTCGTAATTGCGTTTAAAAAAAAAAATCGTATCGATTGCGTGGAGCAAACAAAAAATGTCGCAGGGCCAAGAGAGTTTTTTCCTCGTTATTTTGACGAAGAAAAAGTTTCGAGATATCGGAATAAAAATGGCGAAACCCATTTTTCTTGTGATTATTTCGCAAAGTGTTTCGAGAAGAATGGTCGAATGACGAAACGCGCTTTGTAACGGATGATAAAAATATGAAAAATGTTCTGATTCGTGAAACATGTTTGAAATATCACGGTGCAGGATTACGTGTTGGTGGTATAATTTGGCGTGGGTCTTTATATAATCTGAAACTTCTTAACACGCTTCCCACGTATTTATGATCCAGGCAGTGGTGACTCTGATACATCGAGTCAGTATAAAGTGAGAAATGAAAACAAATGTATTTGACAGTGCGAGAGTTTAAACGAAATATGAGGTTATCGAAGAATCCGTGCGAGCGACGTAACGGATCGTTGGTTAACGAGATTACGCGGAGGAATTATCGTCGTTTTTCTGAAAATTACGATCGAATAATCTCGACAAGAGCAGGTGAAATAATAAAAGGTTTTTCGAGGTTTTTAAAAACTTTGTAAAGTTGCAATTCGCGGGATTTCCTCGATGTTTGACGTAACAAAAGTTTGGGATGTGGCGTAATCGTGAGAGAAAAAAAAACGGCTGGCGGGAAGGAAATCGCTCGTAGAAAAAAAAATAGAGGAAATTTCGGAATAAAAGGATGAGATAAAAAATCGGCAGCATGTTCGCGATTGTTGCGTGGCCGTGTTCGGGCGCTGGTTCCTTTTGGTCCGTGGGACCGCGACCCTGACCCTGCCGAGAGCGAGAAGAACTGGCATTACTCGAATCGAAACGGAACGAGATAACGTGTGGGCGTGCAAAACCACGTGGGAACATCTCTCGAGGGCAACGCGGAGGTGACCTGGTCCGCGGGGCCGATCTTCGTTTTCGGCAATTTTTTTTCTCTTCCCTTTCTTTCTCCTTTCCTTTATTTTCCTCTTCATTCGCTTTCGGTCGGTTCGTTATTCGCTAATCTCGTGCGAAAGCTCTTTCCGCTGATTTATTCGCTTCGTTCTCTGTATAAACAGATTTTTATTGCTTCGCGTATCGAGTCGTGGATATTTGCGTATGATCGAGAAAATAAAAACTCGCGTTCATCCTATTTTGGGTTGAAAATTCAGTAAAAAAAAATCGTGAGCATTTCAAAAAATTCCAATTAAATGAAAATTGAGTTTTGATTCAACTCGGAACATTCTCAAATGCAAATGAACGAAATTTTAATTGATTGTAACGAATTTTATGACGAAAATGCTCAGAGCCATTTATTCATAGCGATATCGGTGACTGAAATATTTTTGAGTAATGTGTTGCTCGGGACGTCGTGTGTGAACAGATGTACATGCATAAAATTCTGTTCCAGATCGGTTAAGCAGGCTTTTCGACGTTTGTCACGAATATATCAAGATTATATTTTGTGAGTGCTTAATATACACGTAAATAGGAGTCAAGTATAAGTCGAGGAAAAAAAATGATCGAGGAGTATTTGAACAGCCTGCTCGATGAATTCACGGGTACGATGATGCGGAAATTCTCATTTGCAAAGTGAAAAAAACAATATTTTAATCCGAGTATTTCCCAACGCACGAATTTGAGTGAATCTCGAAAAAAAAACTCGAAACGATGGAATTAGCAATCAGTTTTGCGGAATTTGACTGTAACTGAGCGAACAATGAGATAAACGTTCGCGTTGTATTTGACGGACACGTGAAATGACATAAAGTTAGTGGAAAAAATGTTTAATAGGAGGTTGAGAGTTTGAGAGACGGAGGAATGGTTGTCGTTGAATATTCTCCGGCGTATGAATAAAATGACATAGCTATATGTATGCACATATGAGTAACGGTAAATAATAGCGACAGAGCGCGAAGCAGCGGGTTCCTCTTGGCGGCTTTACCCGCGGTTCGGTGCTCGTCGGTCACCCGGCTAGCAATAGCCGGAGCTAAATATAGCTGCGATAAACATGGGTAGTTAACGTGCTCGCGCTAGCGCCATATTCCGTCGTATTAGCCGCGGTAAGAGGCAATCGTAAACGCACAACTTTGACTAAATAAATATTTACGCCAATGTTTTGTTTCACGTCGTTCGGAATTGTCGGGGTTTCAAAAGTTCGGTTTCCCGACAACGCGAGAGCCCAAAATGTGTTTTTAGCGAAAAAAACAGCTGAAGGAAACGCGTGCCACGGTAATTTTAGATCCGGGAGTGTAAAAAAATGGAAATTGCACACGGAATTTGTGGCAAAACGTTCTGGAACAATTCGAACAATTAATTAATCAAAGCGAAGTTTCAGGGACAGCCACGCGGGCGAGTCTTTAAGGGTGTATTTTGTAAGAGTCTGTAGAACGGATCCTGCCGCTGGTGCATGCGATTCTCTCGCTGGTGGTGGTAAGAAGATGGGCAAGGCGAGAAGGGGAGGGGGGAGCACCTTACTGGACACCGTGGGATCTCTCTCTTTCTCGGGAGAGATCGCCGGTCCAGCAACCGGTCGTTCTGTGGTGGTTGAGCGTGCGCGCTCGGGATCGTTCGGTTCTAAATATATCCGAGATAAACACCGCCAGTTAGCGAGAGAGCCTGAACGGCGCCGTTATCCTCGGATCCTCGTAAGGAATATACGGAGAATAAGGGCGAGAGGAGAGAGAGAGAGAGAGAGAGAGAGTGGCAACGGATATTGCCGTGTGCGTATGAAGACAGCCCGACGAACGTAAATGAGGGCAAAATAAAGAAAAACAATCGAGAACGAGAAAAGAAAGACAAAAATAAAGATAAATAAAATTGAAAAAAAAAGGATAAGGACGAGAGGCACGGATGAGAGGAGCGGAGAAAAAAGGAAGAGCGAAAGTGAAAGAGGTAAGAATGACGTGTGCGAGAGTAAAAGCGCCAGAACCGGGGTGGTCGACTCATAACCGCGTACCGACAGCGTGAGATTATTCTTCTCGCATTCACTTTCTTCTTCCCTTCTCCCTTTCAAATTTTTGCCTCCACGGTTCCTCCTTTTTATTTTTATCTTCAATCTCAATCTCAACAATCCTTTCCACCAACGATCCGCACTCGAAATTCAGAACCATTACACTGAAAATTCAATTTTGCCAAAAAAACGTCGATATTTTGTTGAATACGGCAAACTAAATATTTTGGGATGATTTCAAAATTTTCGTTATTTCGACAATATTTTTCATTGTAACGGAACTGTCAGAAAAATTTACGATTGGAATGACAAAAATTTACTTTCCGAAAAGATTTTCCAGAATGTTTTTTGCTGGAATGACAAAATTTTCGTGATTTTTCAAAAAACGTTTAGTTTAACGTATCCAAAAAAATATCGATCTTTTCCAACAAATTTTTCTTTTCAGTGTACAATTTCGCTCTTTAGATCGATCTGCTTAAAACAGTTCGACCGAAAATCTGACGAAAACTTCAAATTTCATTAATTTTTTCTCGATCGTCTTCATTTTTCACATTTTTTTCAATAAAAAATTCAACGAAAGAAACTTTTCCGAGCATCAATCTCTTCGTCCCCGAAAAACCAAGCAAATGGTGCAAAAATGGCGGCGCGAGGTCGAAGATCGAGCCATCGACGTCTGAAAAATTGTCAACCATGAATAAAAATTCTCGAAACGAATAATCGTAAATATTCAACGAAATATTAAATATTGCTAATTGCAACATTCGCTTTCTCGTAATATACAAGAATTCGCGGAATTCTATCTATGAGGAAACGATTAGAGCTCCTTTCCATCAGGAAGCTCGTATACAGAGTCGATGTTTGTCATAAAAATGCGTACGCGATTCCCTAGATTTTGCCGAGTGCGGCAGCAAGTGGCCCGAATAAAAAATCTGCTTGAAATTCAACATACTCGTTGTTTCTCATTTTAAAAAAAGACAAAATTTTCGCAAATACTTCGCTACGCGGGAAATGCGAAATTTTTCCGTGGCCTGATTCCGGAGTTTGTCGAAATTTTATTCGTGTCAGAGGAAAAATGACGAATCGGAGTTAAAAGAAGGGGAAAAAAATACGAAGAGTTGAAATGAAAATTATTTGTCGAAAGAATTGCCGAGTCACGACTCCCACAAAAGCCCGAGCGCGAGAGAGAGCGCGCGCGAGTATTTCGCTGTATGCCTCTTGGGTCTATATTTAGAACGTGACATTAACTTTTAACGCGGCTTGTGTAGCAGCGACAAATTAAGACGATTAGCTCAGAGTGTCTCGTGGCTCGTTATATCAATACGTATTCGGGTTGTGAGATCAACACAAGCTGTTTGACCATTCGCAGTCCATTATTTTCGCCAATAAACAAAATAATGACATTTTTTACCCAAGCACGAAACCGTTCGATCCAGTAATTAATAAATCGAGTAATTAGTTAATCTGGAAGTTCAAGTTTCATTTTTCAAGTCGAAGAATCACATAAAACTTGGTGGAAAATGAAAAAACGATTTTTTTCTGATTCGGAGACAAAGTTTTCGAGGCGTGTGAGAATTAAATTTTCCTCGTAATTGGCCAATCTTTTTATTTTCGTCTACAATACAATTAAAAGCCCCTTAATCGAACCGGTGGAAACCGGAGCTATTCGCGTATTTGAATTTATGCCTCGCACTCCCTTCGGACTCTTGACTATACATATAGCTCTATAATATTGTGGCGAATACCTGTTGAGCCTGATGCTCGTGCGTAACGTTTCCGACGACCCTAAGCTCACAGCGCAAGATTTACGGTATAAAAAGTTAAAGTCTTTCCAGTTCGATTAAAAACGACTAACAAGTATTTAATTGGACCACAAAGTAGTTCTCGGAGGGCACGATTTACAGTAAAAAAAAAAAAGACTAAAAGTCTAACGAAGTGAAAAAAAAAAAAAAACATTTTAATCGAGAATCGTCGTGAGAAAATTGGCGAAAATCGATGTGAACTGAGTGAAAAATTTGAACCCTTGGCTGTGGATCAAAATTTGAAACTCGGTGAAGAAAACGCGAGTAAAATCGCAAATATAATTGAGTACTATTTCAGCTTGAATTCAGTTTCTCGAATGCTGCTGCTCGAGAGATAAGAAAATACAAGAGCAAGAGGAATCCGTGGCAAAAATAAAAAAATGTCAAGTATCTCGGTCTCTGTCTCTCTCGCTCGACGTGGCTGATTCGTTTGATGCCTCTTCTTATTAGCTGAATGAATACGCGTTGTAATTTGGTAGAAAGATGTGTAACATTGCTCGTTCAAATGAGGGTTAATTGGACGTATTTTAGCTGAAAGCATGCGGTCGTTTGCACACGCACAATGTTATGTGTGAAATCGGTGGTAAAATACCGAGTCTTCGCATAAATGCGGTATTTTCCAAGCGAGTGTTTCTCAAACGCGAAACACTTGACGCCTCGTGCGATACATACGTCCAAAAAATGTATGGGGTGTCCAGGAAAACGTAAGTTTGCGGTTTTACCCCGCAAAAATCAACAAAACTTCAATTTTAACTTTAAAAATATCGACCAGAAAAATTTCGAGAGTGTAGTTCGAAATTTCCGCGAGCTGTCTGCAACAGGACGAACGACGTCGAGTCGAAAAAAAAAATAAATCGGCTGAAAAATCGATGGAAAAAATGCCATAAAAATAAATATCGTCATTAAATTCTCAAGGACAGAGTTTGCAATTTTTCTCCGGAGTTCCGAGACTCAAGAGGAATTGAGTATTGAGCGAGATCAAATTTGACGGATTGACTAAAATAAAAGGAGGCGTGACGAACGTTCGCGACTATTAACTGCAACCGGAGAGGCGGATCGGTTTCCCCTGCCTCTCTCGCATTCTGCATACCCGAGTCGAACGGAATTGGGGAGAAGGAATGAATAAATAATTGAACAACGGTGGATCCCAGAAGTGAATCTCTTGAGCTTTTAATCCGGAGAATTTCGAGATGTAGGTGTTGGAGAAGATGGAAAGTACAACTTGGGAGACACCCTGGGTACAAAAGCAGCATGTGCGTGTGTAGTCGAGCACACGCGAAAGATTCAGAGTTAATTTTCTGTGGCCGAAAAGAAAAAAACGAGGAGCAACACGGTTTTATCTATCTGCGTAATAATAAAGTACACACAATCTTCTTGTTTGCCTGTACTTTTGTTCTCATAATTTGTCCGTATCTCGTCGGAGATAAATTCTCTCGGTTGTCATCATAACGAGCAAACAAACGATCGTCCCAACGTTGAAAGAACCAGGAGACCGGCTCAAATAACTCGAAAAATATTTGGCTTTGCATGTCTTTTCTCTTTGCCAGTAGGGAGCAACTTTAATTGGCATGGCCGGGAGTGTAAATATCTCGAAATATCCGCAAATTTCTAACGCTATTGATATAAAACACGAGAGGAATTAGCTCCGGATCTGAACGTCATAAAAAAGCATGTGCGACGAGCAAAATGACATCTGCTCAAATTTCAACCATCAGAGAAGTCTCCAAAGTTGAAAAAACATCAGAAAACTTAATCTCGACGTTGCCGGGGTCACGTAGACCCAAGGTGGCAAGGAGTGAATCTCAGAGACGCGACTGAACTGGATTTTGTCTATAAAAAAACAAACTTTGCAGGCTCAGAAATGCAATTTTCGACTTCGCTGCACGGGAAATTCAAAATCTTGGATTTTACGAACGAAAGCTCGAAAATTCGGAATTCGGAAAAATCTCGATGTTTTTATCTCGTCAGAGGGTTCGAAAAACTCGATATTAAAGTGCCAACACACAATTGGACAAACGTTTGAACAACCAAGTCGCTTTTCATTGGACTCTCGTATATTTGTACGGCAGGTAAGGAGACAAGTCTGGTATATACTTGCAAATGTAGGCTGGTAACCACGTGTGGCATCGGCAGCCACCGGTAGGAACTATAAATAGACTGCGAAGGTCAGGGGAATCAGCAGTTTTCATGCAAATCGTCCTCGCGTCGATGGAATAATATCCTCGTCCTTAACTCGATGGCTAAGTCATTTGGGTTCGCTTACCCAAGCGTCCGATTAATCTCGAAGCAATATCAAGAATTACGAAAAAAAACAGAAAAAAATCACGAGCAATAACAAAAATAATAAATCCACGAAATAATGAACAAATTGTGATGGTAATTAGTTGAAATTTCGGAAAATTCATCGATTTGTTGATTAATCGAACTATAATTCAAAAATTATCAACGAAAATTTTAGTCGCAATGGAAAAGTCGTCGTGTGTAACGAAATAAAACAATGGCCTGATTTATCGGAGTCACGACGTCTTGGAACTGCGATGAACCAGTGCGATTGACCCAAGGTGAGGTTAATCGAACTAACTCAAGTGGTTCACTCGTAAGGTTAAATGTATCGAATTGACAGCAGCATATATATGAGTGAGCTGCGTCTATCGGTGCGCGTCGAAACGACCGTGTGTGCATATAAAGATTCGATTGAATTGAGAAGCAAAAGAAAGGAGAAAAAAAACAAACGACTCACGTAGCTGATCATCGGTATGTTGCGAGATTGTGATACGATTGCCTCGACGTGACACGATCCTTCCGGACCGAAGAAAGCAGCGACCCCGTCGCAAATCATGTCGATCATGGCATTCGTTGCATCGACCGTGTCACCCCGCGTATCGTTCCACCGCATAACTAATCTCACGTTCGGCAGAATGCTCGTGTCGTTGTTGATCTGCAAATAGTCAGCGAATTTTTCTTCATACAAAAAAAAACAAAATTTGTACAAGTAAAAAAAATGTGAAATTTCGCTCCCTCATAATTCCTTCGTATAAAAATAAAAACATCTTTCGTACGCATTCAATTTTTTCCATTTTCCAACGACCATTTTTTCGCAATAAACTTTTTCATCAATTTTGGAATAGAAAAATACGACGAAGCTTCGTTTTATATCGAGCAAACCGGTTTTACACGCGTAGAGGCGAAAGCGTGCCGCGACATATAAATAGAAATCATTGATTAACTAGTTTTTACCTAGGAAAATAAAGATCGATCCAATATCATTTTCCAAAGTGTAATTACTCATGCGTGCCGATGTTAATCGAGCGCGTCTGTTCGTATGTGCACACGCAAAGACAGACAGGCGCGCGCGCGTGAAAATAAATATATACGCGCGTATGGACGTACGAGTTGTCTCGTTTTTGTCCAAGTTCGAGCAGCGACAATTTTTCAAAGTGTAAGTTTAGTCACTTGGCTGGAATGCCAATGAGGAAAACAAATATGCCAGTTATGTAAGTAGACGGATGTTTTGACACAGATCGAAATTAAATGTATAAACGCATCGGTGCAGCACCATAATCGTGCGATAAAACCATAAATAATAATTCGTCGACGATAGTAGAAGAAAATAACGAAAATATATTACAGTAGAATAAAAAATCGATTCAAGTTTTTCGTGCTGCGCACGTATCGAGTTCGCAAATATTATTTCTTTGCTTAAAAAAAACGAGCTGCCCATATAGATATTGGCACGTGACCTTTTGTGTAGCGAAATAAAACACTTTGTTGTTTGTTGATCGTTTTACTTTATGGTGATGTCAATATTGATATTTGTTGGTGTAACTGAAACGAATCTGCAGGATAAAATGGAGGGGGATGCTGTGATTCGGTGGAATTGAAATGGGGGATCGACGTGACGCTTTTTTTTTCTGCGTCTCGTTATTTTCGACAAATATTCGTCGTAAAAATGGGCTGCGAAGCATTAAAGTGGGTTATCGGTAAGTGGAAAATGCCGAAGCGAAATAGCCGCCCGGACCGGACCGTCGAGACGAGTGACCGTGAGAACGTTCCTCTCTCTGTCCTCATCGGTTCTTCGTGCCCGAAATTCTCTCGGGAGTTTCGCATACGGCCGCGTAATAAACCGGCGCTTTTAGCGCGTAGCCCGAGACCCAACCGTTCAAAGTAAGGATTGAAATTAATTTGGCAAAATTCGAAAGATTAAAAAACAAAATACAAAATGGGTGAAGAGGAGAAACGAACTTTTGCCGTTTCGTTGGTCCAGTTTGACGGAAAACTTGGGACTTGGGCGTTGTCGTGTTTGCGTGAGTTGGTGAGGACGAGAATAAAGAAATGCTTAAAAATCAGAAGGAAAGTGCGAGGGCGCGGATGCCAAAGTGAATTTTCTCGAAAGGTGGATGGGAAACACGAGCCACGAAGGAGCCCGACAATTATTCCGCGATTCATGTTGCTCGTGTGCTCGTATTCACACGTTAAAAAAAAAGACACACACACACGCGCGCGCACACGGCTGATTGCGTACAAGAGACGCGAGACACGAGAGTTTACGACTTATAAATAAACTCAACATATTGCGGAACGCACACATTCGCTGCCAATTCGTAGAGAGAAAAACAAGTGAGCTTTGTAAGCGGAGTCACCACAAGGGCGATAAAAAAAAAACAAACGAAAGTGAAAAGAAAAAATATAATCGACCAGTTGAAATATTGGCTGAGAAAATTTTATTCGTCCGCGCGGCATCTCTGCTCGAGTGCCTCCACGAGTTTTTCCTCAAAAACAAACTCCAAAGCAAATTTTACCCAGTGCCCAAGTACAGCAAAGAAAAAACTTGCAATTTTTTCTCAAAATTCCACAAAAGTCACTGCTAAACGATCAATTAATTGAATCTTGATCATTTTTGTACCGATTTTGCGTTTCGATCCTAAAAATCGATCATTTTATTGTCCAGACCGAATCTTGAATAAAAATCTCAAGATCAGCTCAAAAAAACAGAATTTCGTTGCATTCGAACGACGCAAACTTTAACATCGTAATTAATTACTCCAGCATCATCTTTTGCCGTGTTTTGTCGAATTTTTCAAGCGTTGGTTTCTCGCTTTCCGGGATCGGGGGATCGCACGATTTATCTGGCGGGAGAACGGTGAGGGCGAATTCGGAGACACCGTGTATGCGAAGTTGAATTGAGTGAGAAAGTACATTCATGGGAACACGAAGGCGCTGTTGGGCTCGCGTGCAACTCTCACGTTGCATTTATCCTGTACGTGTACATAGGGCATATAGCAGCGATATATATATGTATATGTATGTAATACCGGATGCCTTGGACCGGTGTCGTTGCTACCACCGCGGTGTAGGACTGACCCTCCGGAGAATTATCGCGTTTCGCCGTCCAGGCGGATTTCTTCTCACGCTCTCGGGAGGTTCGGGCGTGGGCGGACCGGCGAGAGCCCTGCGAGAGGTAAAAGGGACGGGGGCTTTCGTGCGATAAGTAAATCGCGGATAAATAAGTGCCGAAAATGTTCGCCAAGTACCGCGGAATGAGGGAGCACGGGACTTGAGAACTTTGACAAAAAGTCACGATCTCATCGAGAGCCTCGTCGAATTCTTCGATTCAATACTCGAGAGAATCGCAAATGACCTCTGTCGTCATTATTGGGTTCGAGAAATCCGGAAAAAACACATCAGCTCGAATAAAATTCATTTCCTCGTCCCAAGGACTAAATTCCTTCATAAATTCCTTATTTTATATTTCCCGGAGACGCTCAAGCGCAAAATAGAAACAATTCGAAATTTTATTCCATTTTGATGAAAATTTGACAGCAAAATAAATAAATAAATATCGTTACGCCCAGAGGGACGACCTTGAATTCTGGACAATGTTTGTGGCGGAAAATATTGAATTTAAGAAAGAAAAAAATCGATAAATTTATAATGTACGACAACAGTGATTTTATGCAATTATATTGCAACTGATGCGCGTAAGGGAATTTTACACTGAAAATTCAATTTTGTCAAAAAACGTCGATATTTTGTTGAATACAGCGAACTAAATATTTTGGGATAATTTCAAAATTTTCGTTATTTCGACAATATTTTTCATTTGTAACGGAACTTTCAGCAAAATTTACGATTGCAATGACAAAAATTACTTTCCGAAAAGATTTTCCAGAATGTTTTTTGCTGAAATGACAAAATTTTCATGATTTTTCGAAAAAAACGTTTAGTTGAACGTATCCAACAAAATATCGATCTGTTTCAACAAAATTCTCTTTTCAGTGTACGTTTATGGAGATTCAATCGTGGTGTTTAATTAATGTTAAAAATAATTATGTAAAAGTGATAATTTACCTCATCGAGTGCCATAGTGAGAGCTCCGGAAATGGCGAGACCTTGTCGATCCTTGAGGCCTCCTTTGATAGCGGTGAGATACCCAATGGTCAAATTTCTCGGAGGCCGTTGTTTATCATGGGCGTCGATGTTAGCGTAAGCTGTTGGCGAATTGGAGTAGAAGGAAGCGGAGGAGGATGACAGAGCGTGGGAGGAAGAAGAGGGTGGTAGAAAGTGGTTGGTGTATTTTTGGCTATTCGGTGGATCGTAGTGAAGGGAATGGCCAGAGTTATGTGGTAAATGGTCGGATATTGATGAGGAATCAATGAAGGCTCTTGACGGGGCGGTGTCAAAGAGCAAAAGGACGAGAATAATTTGGGTACTGGACAGCCATCGTTGCCGTAGCCGTTGCCGTTGCCGTAGAGCTTGGTGGCGAACCGGGTGCCATTTTTGCGGTGGCTGATGGCGACGGGGAGGCCTGCGGCGGCTCGGTGAGGGCAGGCCGGGTCGCATGGCCGCCGCCGCCACCGGTCAGCGCCTCCCTCTCGCTCACCTGTTGATCCTCTTAATAATTAGCCACGTCTCCGTCGCAATTAAATCCTTAAAACTAGAACGATAACCTTATTTTTTTTAACTATTCCGATGGGCTCATAAATGAGCCCAATTTTGAAAAATTATGACTCTGAAGTTTGCAACGTTGAGATTCAATGAAAAACATTTTTTTTATTGATTATTTATCGAATTTTGAAAATCGTGGCAATTTTTCGAGTCGATTGAGTTTTTTGGTCCCAAGAGAGAATCGTTTTATTGGCCGGGCCAAATATTGAATAATAATTATTGACTCTGCTGAAAAAATAACAGAATTTCGTTGCATTCCAACAATGGAAACTTCAGGATCGTGAAAAACCGTGATTTTCTGAATCTAACAATTATGGAGACTGATTTTATGATATTTGAGATTGGTCGGGTCAAAATGACCCAGTGTGATGACGCTGAAGTTCGCAACGTTGGGATCCAGCGAAAAATACTTTTTCCCTTAACTTTTCGTTAGTTTTCAAAAGAAAAACCGATTTCCCTATCAATTTCGTGTTTGAATCCTGAAAAACGATCGTTTCATCGTCCTGATTCAATATTTAATAAAAATCATGAGTTTCCTTCAAGAAAAAACCGAATTTCGTTGCATTCCAACGATGGAGACTTCAGGATCATGAAAAATTCATATCTCTGGTAAAATTTGACGTACAAAGTTCGACTTGGGCCGATTCTTTTCGTTTTTTAATGCAGAATCACGTGAGCCTGCGGCAATTTTGCTTTGAGTTCAAAAATGAGTGAAAAAATGCGGTAAAACGATTTTAAAAAACGGGGAAAAGAAATGAAAAAGGGCGCGGACTTTGTAGGGTCGTTTTTGACCCCCAGGTTACCGTTCTAGGGTTAAATAACAAGCATGAACCGTGACGTCCCAAACCTTATCCGAACGTATTGAATTTCGTGAAACTACGATTAAGTTCTTGGCAAACAAATAGCCCATAAAAAATCGTTTCTATTTGCGCCCGGAGAATAATGGAGCAGGGCAAAAACGGGGTGAGTAAGAGAAAAAACGCTGAGGTAAGAAAACATTGAAATGTGTGTTAGAAAAACTGGGAGGGGTCGTATAAATAGCGTGGCGCGATCAAGGTATCGTGAAGCAATTAGATCAGCAGTGAAAACGTCTCGTAGTCACGCCCTTGTTTGTAGTGACACAGACCAACTTTTTTTTCTTGGCTAATCGTAAGGAAATTTTTTGTCTCCTTTTACCGACGTTCATAATTATTTTTCGAGGGACTTCAGTGATCGTTCGGATGCTTTCGTTTTTGCTCGAGTTTCGATTTTTCTTTGCTAAGGAATTTCATGACTTTTGGGAATTCGATTTCAATTATATTTAAATTTTATTCAATTTGTGATAAAAATAGATCGAAGTCCGTCGTTGCGATTATTCGTGGTCGAGATTCCGGCAGGTGAATAATTGAAAAGTGTGTTGAACTAAACCTTCGGAAAAAAAAACACGTTCGCCGCGAGCTGAGAACTTTGAAAGCCGATGATAACCGAAAGTACAAATCTTACAGAGTCGTCAGATCGCATGGTACGACCTCGACTTGACTGTTGTCCAAACAAATTTGCTTCCCCCTCCGTGTCCGCCCGTCCAGTCCGTTTTTAGAAGAAAAAAATTCCAGCGACCCACATCGTCGACTCTTTATTCGCATTTTTCACTCGCTTTACCAACAACTTTCAATTCAATTTTTCGTCTTTCCTTCGCCGCACGCGAGCGCTCAATGTCTATTTTTGAAAAAACATTCTGGCAATCGTTCAACATTTTTTATCATCAGATCTGATTCACAAAGATCAAGACGATGCACGATCGCATCAAAAGGCGTTACGATGGGATAATCAGTTCAAAATCAACGAATCGAGTGAATTTCTGAGTAAAAAAAAAGTTTGACACAAAAAACAAAATTCGTCAGAGCCCAAAATTGTTTCCACGAATTTTCTAATCGGAATTAACCTCCTTCCGCGACCTTTCTTTAATCTCAATTAAATGTCGACAGTCATTATCGCATTGGTAATTGAAAAAATGAAGAAAAATAAATATTCAATTTTGAAAAAATTATTAAATCTTTCGAGTTATATTTCTCATGCGAATATTAATTTGTCGAGGACTCGAGCCACCGCGTCTGCTGCAGAGGAAAATCTTGTTGGATTGGCCTTAATGAGCGAGGTAATTCGAGATCGTCAACGCGGTATTCACAGGTGCAAGACCACACTCAATATCGATGCCCTTCTCCGTCACATAGCACGAGGATCGACGACCAATGGCAAAAATATAATCAACTCTGTCTCCAGAATTGTATAAATTATAAAATATCGAAATTTGCATCCCTCCCTTGACACACTGGAATGATCCTGAAGTTTCCATCGTTGGAATGCAACGAAATTCGGTTTTTTCTTCAAGGAAACTCATGAATTTATTCAATATTGAATCAGGACGATAAAACGATCGTTTTTCAGGATTCAAACACGAAATTTCTACGAAAATTCGCTTTTCTTTTGAAAATCAACGAAAAATTAAGGGAATAAGTATTTTTCGTTGGATCCCAACGTTGCGAACTTCAGCGTCATCACACTGGGTCATTTTGACCCGACCAATCTCAAATATCATAAAATCCGTTTCCATAATTGTGAGATCCCGAAAATCACGATTTTGAATGATCCTGAAGTTTGCATCGTTGGAATGCAACGAAATTCTGTTATTTCTTCAGCAGAGCCAATAATTATTATAGAATATTTGGTCCGGCCAATGAAACGATTCTCTCTTGCCACCAAAAAACTCAATCGGCTCAAAAAATTGCCGCGATTTTCAAAATTCAATAAATAATCAATAAAAAAAATGTTTTTCGTTGAATCTCAACGTTGCAAACTTCAGTCATCTGATTTTTACTCGTCCCTTGACACACTGGGTCAATTTGACCCGATTTTTTTTTTTATTATAAAATTTTAAATTTTCTATTAAAAAAGTTTTATGAAATTTTTTTGTTTTAAATTAAAACCGATGGCAGGATTTGCCCCGGGTCAAATTGACCCAGTGTGTCAATGCAGCAGTGAGAAAATCTATTTGAACCAACTGAACCGAAAAAGACTTGAGATTTTTTTTGTATTTTACGTTGCGAGGATTGAATTTCGATCGAGTTATGAATATTTATAAAATTCCATTACCGCGCACGAAATTGGCAAATATTTGGAAAGAATCGGTGGGAGGAAAAATGAGTGAAAATAAAAATAAAAATGACGGCACATGTTGGGGAATAAATTGGTAAATCCTGGGGCTGCACATAATATGGAACGCGAGCGAGATTCTCGGAGAGTCTTTAGGCCTGTTTTGCCTCCTACAGCGGACGCGCGAAACGAGATAACGCGTTAAAATAGTACGACCGAGCGATAACGCGTATTTATAATATCGAAAACGACGGCGAGAACGACGAGCAAAAACGAGAGCCTCATCACAAGTGTTCGTACAATCCACAAGACAAATTTGAAAAAATCGACGCGTCTTTATTACAGAAAACTCAAATTCGCTAATAAAAAACAATAAAAGTTTTTCACGCTTGCAAAACGTTTGTCTGCAGATTGTACAAAAATTAAAAATAAGGAAAAGCGTCCAACGAATATTATGAAACTTTGAGCAAAATTTCGTAAAGATTCGTCATCTCGCGTTCGAGATATTGGCAGCCAATGATTGCACAGCCCGCGCTCTTTTATGGGGAGCATTAAAAAAAATTCACACGTCACGAAATAATTCCAAAACTGTTGGACAGATTTTTTTCAATTTTTTCTCCATCACACCGAAAAATAAAACGAAATTTGTCTAAAAAAGTCCGAAAAATTTGACCATTAAATTCCAAAGATTCAGCGACTCGAAATTACATCGAATGAAAAAAAAAAACTGACCGATCATTAAAAAAAAGCCACGAAAATCCGACAAACGAACAAATTTTGTTTAACGAACACCAAAATTGTAAATTTATTCGACGAATGGTGCACGATTGCGATTTAATGTCTTGATTAACGTGTAAGAAACGATCGAGAAATTGAGAAGATTTGTAGAAAAAAATGATGCTGAAGTTTGCAACGTTGGAATGCAACGAAAAATATTTAAATTTGTTGATAATTCGTTCAATTTTCAATGTAATCCAAAATTTTCAAGACAATATGCTTTTCGGGTGAGAAAAATCGATCGTTTTATCATCCTAATTACATTGCTGAAGATGGAAAAGGATTTCGTTGCATTCCAACGATGCAAACTTCAGAGTCATAGAAAAAATTCCAACAGTTTTTGGAACAATCATTAAAATTCAATAAAACAAAAGTAAGGAAATGGAAAAGAAATTTGTTGCTCCAAAGATCAGAATGCATAACAAAAAAAAAAGGATAATGAGAGAAAATTAATGCGATAAAAGAAAGATTGTTTTCTTTACCTAAACAACATGGCAGGGTTTCTTCAACAGAAAGATCTGCGGGTTTGTTGATTGGCTAAAATTTTCCGAGCATGCCAGCACCGATGAGGATGACTCTTCGACGCTGCAGAGACCTGAACGTCTGACGGCCACCTGTGATAATTGGATATGGAAATTGGTTACAAACTAGTATTCCAAATGCACCAAAAAAACAAAATAACGTGAAGAAGAAAAAAGAATAAAAAAATCAGCTGAGAAACGTGAAACTTTGCGACCCGTTGACCTTGAAACTCGATAAAATGACATTGGGAAACTCTACAAGGTCACGCGCCGAGTACATCGATCTCGTTGTCGTTGGTAGAAATTTGAATAAAAAGATCCGAATTACACCGACGATAAATAAATGAGCAAACGAATTGGACACAAATGAGATCTTCGTGATTGTTGCAAAGAGCAGATTACTCGGTGCGATTGAGTCATGCACCGATTAAAGATACGATCGATTTGTCCGATCAATCGAGCAGCGATCGCCGCCGCTTCTTTACAGGTTTACACGTTAAAGTTTCTCGCGTAAGATCAAAGCGTCCACTTATCTGACCATTTCGATCCGAGTACACACACTCGTACAAAGACAAGTACATTTAGACACGTGTAATCGAGCCTTGATCCGTCCTGCTGCTTGCAACTTTAGACGAGCGTCTCAAGTGGCAAGACCAACACTCCGAGATTATCGTCGATAACTTAATAGACGCTTGAAAATGTCAAGATTTACTATCGTTCCTTACAATCTCAATAGATTCCATTCTTTACAACGATTCTTCGATGCTTGAACTTTTAATTATTCCTAACTGTACAAGAGGCCTGTCAATTTCCGAGTTTATCATAAAAATTCAAAATTCTTCATTATTTCGTTAAAGAGAAAAAATTCCACGACATTGACATCGTTGGAACGGAAAAGTCAAGAATTTCGTTAAAACGGAATTTGAAATCGGTAAAAAAAAAAAAATTGGGACCTTTTTTTCAATGTTTGTTGAATTTTTCGTTTTTTTTTAATATCCGATTTTGACGTTGAAGAATCGAGCAGCGGCGACTACCGGCGCAATTTTCGGTTTGTGTATTTCATTGCGCACGTGTTCCTCGTTTCGGGGATTGGTCAAGACTCTTTTCCTGTCGGATCGTTCTTACTTAACAGCCGAATAATCCCTCCCTCGATTTTAATTTCGATAACTGCGCACGCGTAATCCCCTAGAAATTTATTTGGCGATTCTCCTGTCGCTGAACCCCCTCAAAGTCGCTGATATTCAGAAGAAAACTTTACGAAAAAGTCTCGTTTCGTTAAAGTGAATTCGAGTTTACTCGAAAATTGACTCTGGTCAAAAGTTGTTACGATGAATGAGAAATTGAATCAACTTATAATCAAATAAATAAGAGCATGGAGAATCATTAACTTCTCATCCATGTGAGTCCAAGTCTAATGTGTTTTGGACCAGATCCACGAGTACGTGTTAGAGCCCAGAGGACTCGAAGTATTTATTGTTTTGAATCGTTGCCAATGAAAACTGCTGGAACTGTTGCACACGAGTAATCTCTGTTTTTCTCACTTTCTCTCCTTCTCGCGTTGCCTGATGCTGTTATTTTTTGCATTCTATTCCATATGTAAATCGACGCTCAGAATTTTCATTTAAAAAAAAACAAACATGTCGCTGTTGTTTCGGAAATAATGAACAAATAGAAATTCCATAGAGAAAAGTTTTCGTTTTCAACGAAATTGAAATATTGAGCCTATTTCCGGTAAAAATACACGATCGACGAAGTATACGATGTCGATTTTTCGTAAACACAAAGGGGCGAACTTGGAAAATCAGTTTTTAAATAAAATGTTACGATTGTCGTTAAAAAACAAGAATGAATTGATGAAAATTCAGGTTATATTTACCTGTGACTCGTAAGCGTGTTAAGCATGGTAATCCAATCGGATATTATGAAGAATTTCGGGGCTATCGCGTTGACATTTTTCGTGTTTTCGTGTCACGAGCGCGGCCGCGTCTTCAATTCCAAGAATAAACGGAAATAAACCCGAAAGCGGTTGCGAGTGAGCGAATGAAACGAAAACGCGTTGTGTATAAACTTTATATGGAAATATGAATGAAAAATTGTTCCGGGAAAACTCACTCGATCGTGTTCGAAAACAATGGATGAATAAAAAAAAAAAAAAATTCTCTCACCGATAATGCACGATTTTCAACTTGAAATATCGTTCAGAGTGAAAACAAAACATAAAAGTTTGGTATATATTCCGCACGAAATTGAGAAGGTCGAGTCTATTCAACTTGACGCGTATTTGGAGGTTATTTTAATGGGAATTTCACTTGAAAAATATCGATCGATGGGAGAAAAATCAATCGATGACACTTTCAACAGATTTCGCGACGCACTTTGAACGTGTATATGTATTTTTATGTATATACGTATATTTTATTTTTTGTCCCGAACGCCGATCGCTCAACGACGTTGCTCGAGCGCGCCCTCGCGCGCGCGCACCCTCACTCGCGCCTGGCCGACACGCGTGACACACACATACACATGTATATATATAAAGTCGAGACGGAGAGAGAATAACACGCCGTTGGCACTTCCGCGCTTCCCGAATATACTTTTGCGTTTCGCTCTTACGATCCTTTCAACGATTTCACGTGTGCGTGTATGTGTTACACGTTACAAACACAGTTGGGTGCGTGTCGTACTATGTACGTATGTACGAATCGCGGCCGCGTTCCCCCGCGAAGCAACGTCAAGCGCTGCCATCTACCGAATCACGTTTACTCGCGATCTTTGGGCAGGCGATCTGTTCCCTGCTCTCGCGTACAGAGTCTGGCGAATTAATCGCCAATCGAAAAAACTACTTTGAAATACAATTATACTTGCACGACGACGACGGGGAAGCAAAAATCGAAACTTGACCTGGGATAATGCGATATTAGCGCGAATTAAGGGTTGCCCGGTGCAGCAAAAGTATCAAGGGTGTCCCGCATATTCCGCACAGGGCCAACAGACTCTCCGTGCGCCGTGTGGATCAGTGATCTTTGGAACTGCACCAACGACGTCTGAATCTCCCTTGTGTTCGTTTTAATCACAAATTTTTCACTCTTTCACGTCCGCGCGATGATTTTTTTCCGCGTATAAGTTTTATTATTCCGCAAGGAGTTGTTCTAGCAAATAATTATGCTCGGGATCGCTCCACGGGGCAATATTAAATGATTTATTCAGCGCGTAGATCGTTTTTGAAATACTCTCACTTTTGTCTCTCACATTGTTCACTCCGTGTGCGCTTTATCGTTCAACAATCGTAACGTGTCACTTCTCTCCAAATTCATACACGTACGAGTTTCTTTATTATTCCGTCAGTAATATTGAGAATCGGATGAAAAATAAAACAATTCGCTGTTTTAGTGGTGAATATTCAAAAAAAAATTCCACACCGCACACGACGAAAAACGATCGACTGCGCCGCTTACCGCGAGACACCGTACGCTTGCGGGGTTCGCGACGTACTGAGCTAACACATGATTTTCCTCGATCGCTAGTGTTCGGTATTGCCGCCTAGAGGCCACTAGTCTCGACATCGAACGCTCGCCGAGCCCGCTCTTCGCCCGTGTTGTCTGTACACGCTCTACACTTTGTTTTATTCTTGTATACTTATGTATTGGATATATAGATCGATTACCAACGAAATACCGTAACTTGCACCATTTTCCCATTAGTTTCAAGCTGGTTACGCCTTTTCTTTGCTAAACGCGTGATTTTGTGTTTGTGTAACGCAAAAACTCCCCGACACATGCTGCACGCAATTTCGGTACGTCTGCTCGCCTCTTGCTGTGTTTTTCTTCGCGAAATATTATTCACTCCTGAAAATATGGGACACTCTTCGCATTCGCGATAAATAAAAATGTAGTTATCATTATATTTTACCATTACGATTAGTCAATGTTTTGGCTCGTTTATTTACTGCGTGGCAATCGAAACGAACATTTGCCCTCCAAACACGAAAAACGTTTCCGTCGTAATTCCGAAATATCAATTTTTTGCGTATCGTCTCTTCAAGTGACGGAAGAAATCAAAGTAGCAGATTTTACTGTCGCGTGAAATGTTTTCGGGGTTAGAATCGATCGGCGATACGGCGAAACATTTTTATTTTGGGAAGCGAAAGGAAATAACAATGAGTTTGTTTATTTTGTTTTGCGTTTCGCATGAGGGATGTGCGAATTTTTACGACGATATTGAGCGAGCATAGGAGAGAGTCACTCGTTATATTGAAGCACGAGGTGATCGCACGCAATCATCATTTTATCCCTCCATTTGATTCGCTCCTCTTCAACCGGAGTCTGTTTACTCGAGATAGATAACGAAACCGCCTGTTGCTTGTACACACACCGAGCACAAATCGCACTCTGTCATGTTGTACTTGCAACCAGCTCATATGCACGTTGATAACACTCTGACTCGGCTAGAAGTGCAACTGATAGTCTATATGTTTTTCAAAAAATACACGAACATGCTAATTTCGATCGAGCCAGAAAAAAAAATGAAAAACAGCTGGAACGACACATTTTCGAAAGAAATTCAATCAAATCTCACGAAAATCCGAATATCTCTGGTCCAGAACTGAAATCTTCGAACGCTGAGTAGTGTTTTGGAAACTGCACAGTTGAGGCTGTAACGTGGGGTCGAAATTTTTGTCCCGCGAAAAATAGGAGCGTCACGATCGGCGCTGGAATCGGTCGATCCATTTTCCGGACAATTTTCCTGTAAAAAGTTGGATTTTTCCGATATTTCGATTCAGCATATTATCGAAAATGAATTTTTACCTTATCCCGGGAATGTCGTATCGGAAAATATTTATTTCGTAGTTAATATCATCACATCGAATAAATAATTGCGGTAACACATAAATTCAATTAAAATATTAAGTACAGAATAATTTAAGTTGATCAAAATACATATTAAGGGGTTTCAATTTGTTGGAATAATGGAAAATACTGAAATGTTGCTTCGTGGCGTAATTTTTTCGGGTTTTTTCTTAAATATTGCACGAGATAATAAATTCAAGACGAACAACAATGGAATGATCGCTATTTTTTGGTGCTCTAGATTATTTTTTACCTCTTGATTGATAAGACTCGTGGGAATTTTTCTGGAACGACGAATCAACGTTTTTTCCATCGATTATAAAAAAATCGTCAGGTTTTTCATTTGAAATGTCAACTTTTTGAAAGTGGAGAATATTTTTGGTAAAAAAAAGTCAATCAAGACGACGCGGCGATCCGATGAGTGGCGTAATGTCCCAGGGATCGATCTCCTCGGTGGATTGTGCTCCGCGTTTTTGGAGGCCCAGAAAAATGTCACTTTCGCGTGGGCTGTTGGGAGCGGAGCGGCAAATATTTTTGCTAACAATGTTTTCTATCGGGGAAAATTGGAAAGAGGAATTTTTAACGATGCTCGAATAATCCAAGTCTTTGGAAAAAAATTGGAGGCTCTCTCGTTCGTCCTCGCGTCGCAATTCCGATTGACACATTTTTTCGACGCACGGGCAAGAATTACTCGATAATCTTGCGCTCTCGAGATACTTGAGATTCGGCGATAAAATCGCTTTCAATTTGGACGGACTGTTGTCCTCGATCGACTCGAGATGCTCGCTCTTCATCACGTCCTTATGATCCAATTGGTCGGAACTCGCGAACCTCAATCGCTTCGGCGAGTCGCTCGAACATCGCAAAAATCTCATACGCGTCAATTGTTTGTTTTTCAATGAACTACGCGGCACTAACAAATCCGTTTGATTCTTCTCACTCGTCCCGCCGTTTCGACGCGCCATTTGCTCTTCCCAACGGGCTCGCCTCGCTTCCACGTTCTCTCCGATCAACCAATATGTCAATCGCTCACCTTTTCCCTTCATCGGCACTATTCCACGCTCTACCAAATGGAAACCGCCCAGTTCGTCCAACAAACGCTTTGTCTCTTGGCTGCAATGAATCTTCAGAGCTGTCTCATCGCGAACCAAGAAAAAAAAACGCAAACACACACAATTTTTAAATGCATCGACGATTTTTAAGCAAAAAAGCAGAAAAAAAATCGTCAACTGTAAAATTCGTCAATAATTTTGTCAACGACAATTTTCAATTCTCATTGCTCGTCAATCGCACAAAATTCACGAGTAATTCAAAAATTCTCTTGGCTGCAGAAAGAATTTTCAACAAGTTTTCCAATGCTTTGCAGATTTTGAAACAAACAGACAGAAAAATAATTTTCAACGGCGAAATCAATTGATAATTTTGCCAACGAGATTTTTGATTTTCATCGCTCGTTCATGCCAACAAAATTCGCAGGAAATTTGAAAAAGTGAAACTCACGCGATCCCGTCGATTCCATTCTACTGGCTGTGTTGACGGTATCACCGAAAAGACAATAACGTGGCATTTTCAGTCCAACCACACCGGCACAAACTGGACCCGAATGCAGGCCTATCCTCAATTGCAATTTATCCATCGGTCTGTGACGGATTCTGAACTGTTTGATCGCATCGAGCAGTCGCAAAGACATACTCGCGATTTCCCCTGCGTGATTTACTCCGTTTCGTATTGGCAATCCACTGACCTAGATTTTTAAAACGTCACGAAATACAATTTTTTGATTTTCATTCTTATTTCCTGCCATTGTTGTCGGGATCGAATTTACTTACGACCATATACGCATCGCCTATCGTCTCGACTTTGTACACGTCGTAATTCTCAATCGTCGAGTCGAAACACGTGTAGAGATCGTTCAAAAAGTCAACCACCTAAAAATCCAAATAATTACAAAACCGTTAATCTCATTATTAAATAAATGAATTTTAAAAATTCCGATTTTTCGTTTCAATTCCAGAAATTCGACTTTTTTCTCGTCGACTTTTCACCCTCCGACGCGGGCATCAGCTCGATCAACTGATTTTCATGTTTGGCTGAAAATATACCTGGAGGGGTGAACTTTCGGCTGACATTGCTGTGAAGCCCACAATGTCACTGAAATAAATGGTCACGCAATCGAAACCCTCTGCCTCGACTTTGTGACCACGTTTCAATTGCTCTGCCACATATCGTGGCAGCATCTCGTACAAAAGTGCATCTGCAATGAAATTTTGTGATGAGTAACGAGCGCGGCCTCAAAATCCCGGCAAAATTCTCAAAATCCCGAAGTTTCCATAGAAAAATATGATTTTTCGAAATCTCTGTAGGAAAAATTTGATGAAAACGATGAAAGAAACTGTAAAATCTAGCGAGACTGTAACTGGGTACCAGTTTTTTTCTTTTCTTCGGTCAATTGGTCAGTTCGCTCGTCCACGAGTGCCTCAAGGTTGTTTGCATATTTTTCCATCATCGCGATCATGTTGTCAAAAATGTTTGGTTTCCTAAAATGCAATTTTCCAGATTGACGTAACTTTTATGGTTCAATGATTTTTGGAAAATAAATTTGCTACTTACATCCCTTTCCTCAGTGGCCGCAGCCTGTTCCTTATCGCTCGAAAATCTGGACGCGATTCCGAGTCCTCGGACCAGCAATCCACCAAACAGTCGCGAACAAAGTCGAAACAGTTTTCCAATTGCTCCAACGGCGGCCTTGCGAATGCCGAAAATTATAAGTCATTCGTGGATTTTCAATTATTTTCACAAAACGCTCGATTCAATATTATTCACGAGAAAATAAAAATAAAATTTATTCAAGTTGCAAGCAAGTTGCGAGTTTTCAACATTCAATTTTTGATCAAAAAGCTAAAAAAAAAACCTCAAAACGATGCTGAAGTTTACATAATTAAATTTTCTCTTGAGCAAATTTCGCGATTCGTATTCGTTATTTGTTCAGGATAATAAAACGATCGTTTTGGAGGATCCAAACACGAAATCGATAGGAAAATCGTCATGATTTTTGAAATTGAACAAACAATAAAAAGAAAAATGTTATTTTCGTTAGACCTCAACGTTGCGAGCTTCGGTGAAATTACCTGAAAGGAGGTTCACCAGGAACTCGAGTAATAATTTTCTTCAATATTTCGGAAACACTCAATTCGGTGAAGCCGAACGGTCCATGTCGACCGTACAACTCGTAAAGAACGATAGAGAAGGAGTACGTGTCGCCTTTTTGATAATCCCGAACAGAAGGTTCTCCGAGTTTCGATGATCTCAAGAATTCCGGTGCTTTGTACAAGAGACCTGGCGGATCGAATTCAAAAAAATGTAAAATATAAAATTGCGTTGCAAAATATCGACAAAAATTTGTCGATTCCTGAAAATTGGTTGATGTACCTTGACATTTTTTCATGACTTTGTCAGGCTCGCATTTGGCGTCTCGCTTAAATTCCCGGAGACCGAAATCTGCGAGTTTGACAACCCAACGAGAATCGACCAGGCAATTCGAGGACCTCAGTGACCCGTGGTATTTTATAACAGACTCGTGCAAATAGATCATTCCCTGCAAATGCAAATTTACGACTTCAATACCATAAAAAAAATATAAAAAACAGGAAAAAAGGGATAATTTTTGTCAAGGTCAGCCTGATTTTTTGCCAACTTACTCGGATTATGTCTCCCACCAGTGAGGCCATGAACATGTTGTCCAGTTTCATGTCCTCGTTCTCCAAAATGTCCTGTTTGGAGAATAAAAAATATTTAAAACTTATCGAAACGAATTTATCGTCAATAAATGAAAAAATCCTTGCCCCAGTTATTTCTGTGTTAATGAATTTTGAATTTTGAATTTTTAGCAGCGTAATTAGTTAATTTTTGATAATTACCTTTAAACTGCCTCGTGCGCAATATTCCACGACGATGCAAATATTCGGCGGGTCGGTACAAGCTCCAATAAATGCATTTAGATTGTCATGTCGCAAATCTCTCATCTGAAGAAATTTTCCAAAATTAATAAACGGTTTTAATATTTTTCTAGTGACGTCCAAGCTCCTGTGTCAGTCTCTCGAAATTTTTTCTTTCATTTTCATTCACCATCATGAATTTTTTTTCGTATAAATTTGTGTTCGAGAGAAACAAATTCCAATTGAATTAAAAATCGTAAATGGAGTCAAAAAAGATTTTCGAAGACAGAGATCAATGGAAAATAATTGTTTTTTCGTTTCACTTACAATTTTGAGTTCCTTCTTCATTTCCCGCGTTATCTCGATCGATTTCTTCCGAACTTTCTTCACGGCGAATGTCCTTCCTTTGTAAAAGCCGATTTCGGTGTAAATCATCGAATACCGGAAGTCCGCATCAGGATTCGAGCTCAGAGACACTTGACTAGTTCTGATTGGCTGAGAAAAAATTACTCCAATTATTACATATGGAAAAACTGTTCTCACCACTTGAAAAAAAAATTAAACTAAACCTGCGAATATTTTACAGGAAATTTCGTACGAAACCGAAGTTCCCAACATTGGGAACCAACGAAAAATAATTTTTCTCTGTATCGTTCGTTCAATTTTTAAAAAGCGATTCTTAACGTATAAAAACGTTTCGCTGGAAACGTTTGGGTGAATTTACTGTCTAGAGAAAATCTCAATATTTCGCGGCTCGAACGTAATGAATTAATCGTTGTAATTGTTTTTATTGCCACTTTGTTGCGGTGGCCGAACAATGTACGAATGTCAGAGGAAATGGGAGAGAAAAAAAATGGATTCAAACGTGGGGTAATCTTGCCTTGAAATTGCTTTTCGTCTGACTATTTTCATTAACTCCACTGTTCGCCTCATTCTTCGAGCCTCTGATTTGTATATCCTTGTAATTGACTTTCCAAAGTAGAGAATCTAGTTCCTGCTCGTACCGCCAGTTCCGGTAAATTACGAGGCAAATCGCTGCGAGCACGAAGAAAATCCCGCCGACGACTCCGCCGATTATTTCGCCCGTGTGAGCTGAAAAAATAAAAATAAACATAAAATACTCAAACCCAGAAATAAAAAATGCGATGCAGGACGTTTGAAATTGACGAACTCACAGTCACACTTTTCTCCGTGATAACCACAATATGGCTCGGCTACTGGCGGACCATCGCCGACCCAAGAGATTTTTCTCATCAACCGAAGTTCCTGAAGACAATTCATCGTACAAAATCGTAATTCAGAAAAATTATGAATAAATCGAAAAATTCAGCGTCGTTTGATCATTTTTCTTTGTTTAATCTTCAAAATATTCGACATTCGCGATGTTCACCGAAAAACAATTATTTTTACAGTCACATTAATGCCTCAAAGAACGTTAAAAATATTTTCGCAATACTGAACGAAATGATGAAAGGAAAATGTTAAAAGAAATGTGCTCGGCGCTGGAAAAATTATATTTACCGGTAAATTTGTGTTTTCCTCTTTCCCAACGAAATGGGCGATTGGATAAAGACCAGGAGTTTTGTCTGGACTATCGTCCAGGGCAATGAGAGTGTAATTGCCCTCGGCATCTCCGTTTTCATCCATATAAACCATGTATCTGTTGAACATAAATCGTAATTTAATAAATGGATCAGTAATTCAATGAAATTCAACGTCATTGAGTAAAAAATAAAAGTAAGTAAAAAAATGGATCAGTAATTCAATGAATTTCAAAGTCATTGAGTAAAAAGTTCGTTGCCTCGTGAATGTTTTAAAATTCGCAACATTTTTCGTGACGAATCTTTTTTTTTTGTTTTTTTGTTTTTTTTTTATGGACACGCGATATTGATAAGGAATTGAACTTGCCCCATTGCGCTCTTGTAATGGACACCGTGCAACGTTTTGACGATTTCCGTGCCATTTCGAGGATCTCTATTTTCCTGAAGAGCGAGAAGGAGGGCGCGTTCGTACAGATGAACCGCATCGTAGAGATAAGCAGTCTCAGGCACGATCTGCCTTGTAACAATAAATCAAAAATAAACATGCATTGTTACGAGTTACAAAATTTTTACATTTAATTTCTTCTCGAAGGAAAAAAACGTTCGGACTCTTTTTTTTAATTCGATTCTTTATTTTCACGATATTTTTAGTCACCTGAACGACTCCGCCGACATTCGCTAGTGGATTTCGATAATTGAACGGTGGCTTTTGACGATATTCGTTTATCAGCCTCGTGAAATTATCGAAACCCATCGGCGCCGATGCCACGATACTAAAGTAACTTCTGTAAGCTTTCAGCACCGAAAAATCAGTTTCCTTCTGCCACAGACCTCGCAGATACTTGTCAGGCTGGCTCTCGTCGTATTGCTCGATGTCTACACCGACGACCCAGTATTCGCCTTGAAATCAAAACGTCATTTTCCAAAATCATTTCAATAAATCATTCCTCCGAAAAAATATAAAATAATCCAACCAAAATTGCATTTCTCGCGATTTTAAATGTTTACCGTAATCTGGGAGTTTAACTTGGGTGAATAAATTTCACTTCTACCTTTGTCGAAGAGTTTTCTCTTTTCCAGAGCAACGAGAAGGCCCATGTGCTCG
Source organism: Diadegma fenestrale (assembly GCA_037043255.1). NCBI lineage: Eukaryota > Metazoa > Arthropoda > Insecta > Hymenoptera > Ichneumonidae > Diadegma > Diadegma fenestrale. Next base: position 4,617,838 of record CM073312.1, read on the forward strand.
TAATAGTTTCCCAGAATGACGTAAACTGCAAACACGTCAAGTTATTACGTTGGCTTTTCTCTCAATTGACCAAAAAGCCAATCAACGTCGATTTTTCGTAAAAATTGATTTTTTTGCATGCGATTGAACATTTTAGGGTTTTTTTTTGTTTAGAGAAGAATCGAGTTGTTGATTTTGAATGAACGAGCGTAAAAATCGCATGAAATGTGTCGCGCTGAAATTTCGACCATATTTATCGATCCATTCGTACGACCCAACGAGATCGATGATGTTAATCCTTCGGATTAACTTTTCCTCGATCGAGAGAGAGATTTTAATACGATACTCGTTGAGTTTAAACTCGATGCCGTCAAATTTCGGAGCCGAGGACGCGGTGAATGTTGACAGGGACAAAAAAATAAATGTGTCGTGAAACATACGTCTTGACTGGGCCGCGGATGAGAAGAGAAAAGAGAACGATCTCGAGCGCTCGACAGTCGAATTCGAGCATCTTTTTTTATTTTTATTATATCCTTCTGGCTATTTTCTCGTTCGGCATGAGCCACTTTCGAGCGATTTAAACTCGATTTACGTTGCATTTTCATGCACCGCGGAATTCAAAAAAAATTCGCTCGCTTGCATCATCAAAAATCGCACGAAAATCAACTTTTCGAAAATTTTTACAAAGATAATTTACTCGCGTTGGAACTCACTTCGGGATTCACGATAACTCGAGCTGATAAGGTCATGGAAAGGATTGTTCATGTGTGTCACGTGATACGGCTCGTTCCAGCACCGTAAATAATTAACAATTATCCCAGCCGATCTCAGCGACGTCAAGATTGTTGATGCGATGCTTGAAATTTTATTGTTAAACTCAAAACGACTTGAGTTCATGTACATAAAAGTCACCTGAAACGAAACGAATTTATTCGCATCTTATCAACGAACAAGCAACACCCTTTTCATTCCCACATTTGCAAGGAAAGTGCATGCAAAATATTCGTACATACAGAGTGTCCCAAAAGTCTCGTAAAAAAATCACGAAACGACCAATAAAAATCAAGTTTCCAAAATTCTACCTTGGTCCAGTTGAAGGTTTTCAAAACCGACACAACCGATTTGGATATTTGAGTGTCGGGAGGCCGAGTCCTTATGAACGTCGGGAATTCGTCCTTCCTCGAAGTTTCGTGGTGCGTGCAAAACTTTTTCAAACAACGGCAATTTGCTTCGTGTAAATTATCCATTAATGTTTTTTTTTTTAATTAAATGTGAGAAATTTTTCATTAACTCTCCGTGAATCTTGTGATTTTTCATGGCAACCCGAATTCCCCTTTTTTAAAGTCCTTGCGATTGTTCCATTTTCAAATAAATTAAAAAATGAATTTCGTGATAAATAAATTAATTAAAAATCATTTTTTTCCAGAAAAAAAAACGTTTTCGCTTGGGTGGGAAAATTTTCATACGATTTGCGCAGAGTTAAGGCTGTGGACGATTTTATAAATAATCCTTGACGTTGCTTACGTAAGATATCATCGGAATATTGAACGCCGCGGCCATCCTTCCCTCGTGGATGCAAGTCTCTTGAGGCCCGATGTAGGCACTGACGTTCTTGGTCCAGAGTTCCGCAGTAACGAGGATGCTCGTTTCTTCCTCCCCGTAAGTTTCAGCAACCAGGAAATCGAGCTTGTGACCTCGTTTCCCTAACTCACCCTTGTTGACCTTCGGGAAATGATGCGTGTTGTAAAATTATTGAGTTTGAGAGAGAATCTCGCAGGTCTTTGGAAATTTACCTCTTCGATGGCAAGCGTGAGCGCACCGGAAATCCGGAAACCAGGGCGTTGGTACTCCAAATCGCCGGGACGTCTTTTAGAGCCGGTTATGTAACCGAGGGTAAAGGTCTCGGCATTCGCGGGCTTGTTGAGCAGGACGTGGACGGTGGTCAGTAGCAGACACACCTTTTCCAGGTTTGCCGGTGGCATCCTGCTCGTTCTCCGATCGAAAACCATTTTTAAATCAAAAAATCGAAACAAAAAACTCGCGAATTGCCAAACTTTTTACAGACCAAAAAAAACATGAAAATAAAAGATTGCAGTCGCTTTTTGTACGTTTTTTAAACACTTTTCACCTTTACGAGATTGCCGATGGGAATTTTTATGGTGCAGAGACCCATCGACCTCGAAGTCTGTGCGATTTCCACCGATTTTCAGGATCGATGAGAGGAAAATTAAGATTTCTCATTCTTGCTTCTCAATTGTGATGCAAAAAACTTTGTTCGAGTTCCCATTGACGCTCCATTCTGGCGAAAACTTCTGAAACACTTGGCAAGAAAAATCTCAACGACGAAAAAACGAAAAAAATCGCGTAATGAGAGGAATGAATGAAAAAGTAATTTTCACGAGTCCGGAAAAGTTTCGTTTTCACCGAGAATAATTAAGTAATGAAAAAATTAATTAGATGGAACGATTTCGATTGTTTCGGAGCTTCTTGCCCGTTCGCGTAAAGGGGGAAGCGGATTAAAGGTGTTGAGAGCTGCGAACCTCGAGGCTCCCTTACGCGTCCTTAGTTAAAAGGTCCTCGCACCATTGATAACGTCTCGAAAGGCTCTATGGGGGGTTGAAACGGACTTGCGAGATTAATGGCAGCGAAAAGTCTACCGAAGCTTTCCAGGTGGCCAGTTTAGTAGAAACAACTCGGATACAATGTTAATGGATAAATCTGGCTGAGCATTGCGGGGGTTCCATCGCGATCGATATCACCCGAGAATCTCCCGTTGCGATCGACCATAACTTGACTCCGGATTATTTTCCCGAGTGAAAAACAAACTTACGACGATTTTTTCTGCACTTTCATAATTTTCCGGTAAGCCTGCAATTTCTAGAAATTGCTCGCGTGCCAAACAGCCCGAAAATTTTGAATTATCGCTCATCTCCGAAACAAAATGCGATCGAAAATCGAAACTCCATAATTGCCGAGACCCGGGCGAGGATGGTCACAAGATTGCAACGCGTTTCCGGTTACTCGCGAGTGTGTGACTCTTTTATATATTCGCCTTGATTGGAAAACTTGGTGAGTACGCATGATCGAGAAAAACAAAGAACACGTAGCGTCTGGATAAAATAAAATGTTTTTTCCTCTCTCTCTCTCTTTTTTTCAACCTCCGAATGCTTAGAATCGTTGACGTTGGGGTTACGCGAGTTCATGAATTTTTTCGACCAAAGATACGGGTTGAAGTGTATACAGGTCCTCGCAAAATCAAAATTCCACACGTACTCCGTTAGATCGCGACGATTCACAGCCAGAAAAGTCCCTTTTCATTTTCTCTGCATTGCCCAATCGACCACGATCGGATTTTAGCGAATCCCACAGCTCGAATTCATTAATTTCTCAACAACTTCTCGCGTAAACAAAATACTATAATTATCGCACCTCCCTAGACACACATGGGTCTGGGAGATCCTGCCGTTTTCTACTGTACTTGGGGTCGTTGAAAAAAATCTGAAAAAATTCGAGAAAATAGTTTCGATGTATAGAAAGAGATTTTTCATCGGCTCAAGGACAAAAATTCTTTTCTATTATCGTTATTCAATGATAATTGATGCGAAAAACGAGAAATTCACGCCGTTCGCTAAACATGCAGGACATTCCAGACCAATGTGTGTGTTTAGTGAGCATTAACGTCGTTTTCTGGCAAAAGAATTTCATCGTCTGTATCGCGATGTCTTGAAATTTCGCGACGACTTTGGGACACCGCGTGCGTATTTGAGCGAAATTTTTGTATGCAGATGCCGCAGAACTGATACGTTCGGGGTCGAGGAAACTAGCGTGGGAGTTAATTTGTATTTCGGCAAAAAAAAATAAACATCGAGAGCAAGGGATACGATATAATTATTGGGGATTCGTGTCGCTCAGTGATTATCATTAGGTGCGGAAGTGAAGTGAGCGGTTTTGTTTGTTGAAATGAATGAATTTTGATAGAGATTTGGGTTGCACGTGGCGGTAGATCGGACGATAATCATGCAAGGTAGAGATTCAGGTATGCGGGTTACAAGTGTGTGCCCTCCGGGTGATTCACGATAGCGATTAATTGTTGGCCCGCAGGCTTGAAACGACAATCGCGGAATTTTATATTACGCCCTGCTCTCGCAGGTTCCCCTTTGGCTTTTCGCTCGGGGTAATCGCTCGTCTAACTCGCTCGCACCTTGTCGCGCGCGCGATTACGTCTGAATATTCAAATTCCACTGTGTCGCGATTACCTAAGCTTGTCCCACTTTAATCGGACCGCGAATGTAACGAAAGAAAATGGAATTTTCGAATTTAGCACGATGATCCGTCGTGATTATTACGAGGGCCTGCAGCCTTCGTTCTCATCTGCTGACTTTTATTCTTTAAACGAGCAAATTCCGCGCACTCAACCTCGTTCCGACTGGATTATTCACGCGGCATGATTCACCGCGGAAAATTATTTACAAACACAATGGAGAAGCGTGCGGATTAATCGTTTGTCAGAATTTAACGCAATTGCCGCGTCTTCAAGAATGTTCCTAGTTTTCGCAGTGACATAAACACACGAGCCGAGGACGTCGCCGGGGCTGCCAGAACCGATCGCGACCTGGTGCACGACGTTTTTACCCAAACGTCACTTTCTCTTTACAAATCGAAATAGGCATGCTCGCGTCTCTCTGCAAATCGATTAAACTTCGATATACGTCTTTACACTTTTTATATCTGTAGCCAATCACGATCATTCGATTCCGAAACATTTTCCAAATCCGCGACGTTTCGACGCTTCGTCGAATCGACTCGGAGAATTTTTTCAAACCAACGAATTTCATTCTGTCATGATCGTCGTTGAATTCGGACATGCAGAAACTTGCAAGTATTTTTTAACCGAATTCTTCAACATTTTCCACATCCTCGTACGCTCATTCGGCGCTGAAATTTCCAGCAATTTTTTCTACGAGTATTTCGAAGGAGAAAAATACTCGCGAAACCAGGAGACAATTAGAAATATTTCCATAAATGCGAACCGAATTTCACCGTTTAATTCCAACCCTCGCGCATTCTCCGAGCTCGCGGGAAATTTAATAAAACCCACCGGGAACCTCCAGGGCCCACGAACATTTCACCAATTCCAAACACCAATACAAAACGAGCAACGCGAAGCTACGCGATACCTCATAGAGCATAGAAAGAATAAAAATCGTTGCTGTTGGAAACGTTCACAAATTTCTCGCTCTATTTCCATCGCTATTGCCAAAAAATTCACGATCCTCTATTTTTTCATTTTCTTAATTAATTCGAGAGCTTTTCACCACGAAGAAATACGTCGATTATCGTTTTTGGCGACTCACCTGTTTAGAATTCCAGAATATCGGCTCGTTTGAACGTGTTTGAAAAAAAAGTCCACGTGACGATCGAAGCTCGAGATTTGTTCGTGCAATAATAACTTTTGGAACAATAATCTCGCGATAATGGTTCGCTGATTAAACGAATGACAATAATGCTCACCGGAGGTAATTTTTTCTGTCAAAATAGGTGTCTTGATACGCGAGACTAATGTAACGGTCAAAAAGAAGGTTTAAAGTAATTAGTATGCGCGCGTGGTTGTCACACCGTTTGTATATATCTATATGTACATATAAAGACATATATATGAGTATATAGAGATGTATAGCCAAAGGGAGCAAGGCAAAAGAGAAAAGTGACCAACTCGTGGCGACTAGTAGTCGAAGGCGTGCACGGCCAGACTGAGACTTCTCTTTTGCTACATTCAAGTCGCTGTCACCAGAGCACAGGGACTTCTATATACATATATAAATACGTGTGCAAACATACAGGCAGTCCGGAAACTCGCGCGGGCATAAACAGAGCTCGCGTAAAGCGCGGGATTCCAGAGAAATAAAAATTTTCAGTCATATTTTTCTACGATCTAGCTTTAGCCGAGATATTTCGCGACCAATCGCTCGCGTCTATTTAGCGCGAGCTGCGCATGAGCGGAAGGGGCGTGGCTTTAGGAACACGCGACGTTCGCCCTTCTTCCGATCGGTGTTTACAAATTTATTAATAAACAGTCTCTGCTGCTCACGAGCTACGTGAGCACGTTCGCAAAGACTTTTCTTTGTCGAGATTCGACGAATCTCCGCTGCCTAGTGGTCAGCTCGATTTTTAGGACACTCTGTACATTCAACGAGACCGAGTTTTTCGTCAGGTCTTCGACTTACTCGCTCGCGCGTGGTGGTGTAGTCTCGTTATCCTCTCCTGGGTTCGTAATCGCACTTTGTGCGGCACACACGAGACCGCCCATGGCTCAAACTGCTATGGAACCCTATCAACGCGTAAACTATTCTCCTTCTTCGCATGCATGTCCACCTTTCCTTCTCTTTTATGTTGCCATTACCATTCCTTATATTCACGTCATCTCTGCCCATCGCCCAAGAGACTTCATCCCTCGCTCTCCGATATCACCCTTCGCGAGTTGTTTCGTCTCTCGCGTTGCTCTTACGTGCAGCAGCCTCGAGACGCGTAAATATGCTTTAGCAAGAGTGCATTTCCTTGCACTTTTTCCAAGCCACATAAATAACCCGATCATACCAAAACGTATCGGAATCTCCGAAAATCCTCACACACACACACAGTTTTACAATTTTTCATTTATTTCGAAACTTACCGCAAATATTTCGTTACATCTTGATCGTAACTTACTCGTAACGCGATTATTGTTTTCGTGAATTTTATTTTTACTCGGAATTACGGTCGACCAACGAGCCAACTTTGACAACCTCGTTTCGTGGGGTGAATGTGATTACAACAAAGTCCTTAACACGGATAAATATCCCATTGCAGTTTTCAAAACCTGTGGAAATAAATTTGTCCGACAATCAGTCAAGTAACAATTCTGAAGTTTGCTCGTTGGAGTGCATGGAAATTCTGTCTTGAACGGATCGCGAGATTCTTATTCAATATTTCGTCGCCATTTTTTTAGGATCGAATCCCCAAGTCGTTACGAAAATTGTCATGGTTTTTGTAATCGAACGATGAAATCCAAGGGAAAAAGTAATTTTCGTTGGAAAACAACGTCGCGAACTTCAGTGTCATGATATGCAATGAATTGTGAATAAATAATTACCTCCGTCAAAGTACTGAGGCAGAAAATGCCAAATTTTCCAGCTGTCAAACAAAGTGGTTTCTGGGATCTTGCCATACAGATTATTACGACACGTGCCTTTTTCGGTGGCATATTGTACCATTCGCAGTCGTAGAACGCGTTGCAAACGTTGAGGCTCTGAAGCCAAAAAAACTTGATTCTCGAGTCGTGTCACAAGAGTTAATTGTAAATCAGCCGATTACTAAATTAATTACCTCTGTAATTAGACTCTCGCCGACCGTACAGTGAGCGTAGAGAACGAGCAGTACGAGAAATGCGAAAGTTACGAACGTCGCCAAGTCAGCATTTTGTCCTTTCGCGTAATTCTGTTTTTTTTTTAAATAATTTTTTTCGTTTTTCATGAAAAAACAGAGTGGAAAGATTGGACGATAAAAAAAATGTCAAAAAACGTCGAGAATTTTTTCAAAACATCTCGAAAGTGCATACTGGGTCAATCTGACCCAAGGCGTTTTTCAATCTGCATTTTTTAGCGTTTTCGTAATAAATTCTCCATATTTTACAAGCATCAATTGATTTTTTGACGAAAACGAGAATTAAACGCGAAGCAAACGCGATGAAAAAATTTTTGGGGTCAAAACGACCCAGTGTGTGGTCGCGAAATGTCAACAACGAACCGTCAAGACCTGGTAGCCCAAAATACAAACGAGAGAAGTAGCTCCGATTAAATGTCCCAAAAGAGTTTGACTGAAAGCTTCCTGAACGGCAGTTCCCATTCTGAAATTCACGAAATCAAAATTATCATCGAAAAGTCGAAAATTTCAAGCCACTCCCGAGGTTTTACTCACTGCAGTAGGCGATTGTGATCCTTGACGATATTGCGGAGTTCCTCCTCGCAGGAATCCGCGTCAGAACTTATTTGTGATATGCGCATTGCCAGAATAGACATTTGGCCACAAACGTGAAATACGAGAGTGACCATGAGACAATCGGCAGCAGTCTGACCAAAACCACTCACAAAGACGAAAGGTAATTGTGACAAATACGTGTACAAATACGTTTGATCGTCTTCGATTTCGTAAAAAACGTGAAATCTATACGGCAAGATGTACGGCGCAGTCGCATTTTCCGGACTAGCAATCGACAAGTCTGGAATAATGAAAATTTCACGAAAGCCGTTGGTCCGAGACAAAAATGCCGATGAAAAATTCTCGTCCTTTTTTTTCAGGTGGAAAATGTAAATTTTCAGATTCTATACTGACCTTCAGGAGGCTCAGTCGTTAGCGGTTTGACGTAATAGGACGATGCAGTGAGAACGACGAAAGCTGAGAGCAATTTAACGAACAATTTAGACTTTTTATTGTACTTGATAAAAGCATCGCACTCCTCGATAGTTTTGTATTTGCGAGAATCGAAATCTTTGACAACTTCTTCGATCACCGTTCCAAGAGCTTTGTTGTAACGTTTCAACATTGCTATACGAATCAGTATTTGAGAGAAGGCCATATTTTCCGTCAGGTTCTCAATAACGTGCTCGAGATTATCAATAAAAAGACACAGATCCAAATATTCCATTAACATGTGATAACAGAAATAGCCGAAATTCAGTCCAAAGAGAAATCCACTAGGGCTTTTCGGCCAAATACCCAAAACGGTTAAAAGCCATCGATTCCAGGACAAAACTTTAGCTGCCTCGTCGAATTCTTTTTGCTCCTACGAAAATTGCATTGAAAAAGCATTATTTTTTATTTCTATTCACAATTTCATTCTAAAATTTCAGAAAAACTCGAAATTCCCATCGTTTTCACGTTTAAATGAATTTCCCTTCGAATCAACGACCAGGGAAAACTAAATTCAGAAGCAACAAATATTTCAGGAAGTCTTACACGAACCGCAACGTTCGACATGTCGAGAGCGATAGATTGTACGAGCTGCAATAAAAAAAATATTTCTTTCTCTTCCCTGTGGGTGCTGTTGCTTTCTATAGCGTTTCAAAGTGTCCCTTTGCGCACCAGATGGTGTACGTACGATGAATACGTTATATATAACTCGAGGGATAATTTGTGTGCAAGCGCGGGGATTCCTACTCGTATATTATTTTTTTCAGCGTACAGAAAAAGATGATTGGGGCATCGTGATAATCTATGCACGCACAGCGGCTATTACCGGGAGAAATGAAGAAACAAAAGCGCGCTTTCATTCGTACTTTCGATCGAAAAGAAAATTCGCAAGCTCATTTATCTTTATAATTAGAAATTAATCGTCAATGAAACGTTGACTCGATCGATTTTTCGCGAGCCGAAGAAACTTGGGCGCAAAGTTATACGCGGTAATTCGCTCTAAATACAGCGCGTGCGTTCAATGATAAAATACAATTTACCGAAGCGTAAACTTTTCCCGATGGCAGCCTCGAAGAGAAAAACTTTTTTTTTAACCGCCGGGTCCGAAACCGTCAATTTGAAAAGCCACGTCGTCTCGTCCCCAGCTCCGGCTCAGTAATTTCTGATCAACGCTTCAAATAAAGATATCTTTATATTCCGAACGAAAACTCTGTGGTAAAAAGCTTGGGGAATCGTCATTCGCACGAGAAACGATCCAAGTGCCTTTTATGCCGTGACAAAAATCAGCATTCGTCGTTTTTGTTGGTATTTTCTCGTAACGGCAACACGAAAATTCACGATTTCACTGACCGGCTGGATGGAATGTTCGGGAACTGGAAAAAACGCATGTTTTTGTGAATTTATCAAGAAACTGTCGTGAGTACGAGTGGAGAATATTTATTTTTCAAATTGTCATGCCTGTTTCGTAAAAATTATAAATTAGGATTTTTTTTTACCGTGGCTGCGAATTACATCGGGAAGTTCGACGAAGTCTCGCAAAATAGCGTTGAGTTGTAATATTTTAGAGCCATTTTTGGCAAAATGTGAATGTTTGAATTTTTTTTGTTATGAAAAGTTTTAAACTTACTGAATTAAAAAAAAACGTTGTAAAAAAAAAAATTAAATGGATTTCGAATTATTCTTCTGAAATCTGTTTTCGTCTTCATTGACTTAATCTTGTTGTCTCGTCAATTCCCTTAAAAATACTTCACGCAAAATCATATTCCATCACAGTAAGTTGAAAAAAAAAGTTTGAAAATTAGTCCTTAACACAATCAATGAAACACTGAACATTGAATGACGAAAACAAAAATGAGTCGTAAAGTAAAATAAAATTATGTGACGCTCGATTTTCTTTCGATCAGTCGTGGTTCAACGAGTTGGCAAAAGTTGTACTCGACCGTATCGCTTTTTGGTTCTTGATGAGCTTCGTTCTCTGCGAGAGAAAACTTTCCTGTAGGGCCTTCGATCTCTTCGCGTCCTCCTGCAATCGTTAGAAACTCGTTAACGTCATCGGAAAATCGAAAATCGAGAGAGTTTCGAGAGAATTAACTTACTGAGAATTTGGAACTTGTACATCGTTTTTTTTGGGCACCAGGACAGCGTCTCTGCGATAATGTAGGCCGATAATTCAGGAGTGTAATCTTGTCCCATTTTTAGTACCTGAAATAATTGTGGGACGTATTTTGATTTTCTGCCTTCGCGATCAAGTGAGAAAAATATAAAGTTGAAGTTCGCATCGTTGGAATGCAACGAAATTCGGTTTTTTCTTGGGCAGAGCTCAAGATTTTCATCCGATATTTGGTCAGGACAACAGAACGATGTTTTTTCAGGATCCAAATGCAAAATCGATACGAAAATTGTCTGTTTTGGAAATTAAACAAATAATTCACCGGAAAATTGTTTTTTCTCGGACTCGAACGTTGCGAACTTCAGTGTCATGAAAAAATTACTTTGAAAGCGACAATGTCGCCGATTTCCGTAGCGGCAAGAAGGGTCGGATATTCTTCTGGTTTCAGAGACGAGTATTTGTCTTTGGAGTCAACATTTTCCGCAGGCTTTTCATTATTCACCAGCGTTTCAGTGCCGTTAGCGTGCTTTGGTTTGTTGGGTGCAAACGCGATTGGGGAAGAGCAATTTTTCAACTGAAGAAGACTCGCGAGTCTGGCATGTTTCGGCGTTTTGAGAGAAGGTAAAACGGCGTCTGTTTTATTTCCATTCGTCGAACTAGGTAGCTCGTTCGTCACGCCTTTGGAATTATCGGCGAGATTGTCGAATCGAATGTGCGTGCCGCTCGGCAAGATGCACGAGTTGACGATTTTCGGCTTATTGAATTTATCGTTTTGGCTCAGATCGAAATTTTCGTCCCCGGATTTGGTCCCTTGTTTCAAAGACTTTTTGCGACGGATTCTTTTGCGCTTGTGCGGAGGGGCCAGATGGAAATCAACCGTACTGGAATTTGTGTCCAGTGCGCTGAAGTTGACATCCATGCTGTCGTCCTTCGTCTTGCAATCCGAGTCACTCCCCATCTCCGTTTCGTCCGCGATGCTGTGGTACATTGTAGCATCCGATTTACGGGCCCCTGTACAAATCGAATAACGAATAAAATGAACCGTCTTTCCTGCATTTTTCTATACGAAAATGCCGTTCGCTACCGACCCATTGACGATCCATTCTCTTTGCGCTTTTTCGACAATTGATACGAAGCGACATCGTCCGCCGATGTGTCTTTGACAAAGCCGTTTTCTATGTCTGATGAGGGCAACGACATCAAAGACGTTGCACCATTACTCATTCCGGTTCCGGGCTCTATGCTAGAAATTTTGAAAATAAAAAGCCTGTCAGTGCTTTTTTTACTTTGCCGAGGATGATTGATGAATTTTTTCAAATTTTGTACATAAATTCGATCAAAATTGAATCGCTGAACAGCTTTCGATTGTTTTTCTTTTTTTTTTACACACGATCGATCGATGACCTTGGAAACCTGAAATTATTTCGAACGAAATTCTTCGTTCTATTGAATTCAGAACGAGATTCTGATCTTTCGAGCTCGAATCATTCGCCTGCAGGTGAAGATTTTGTTCATTTTCGTTCGAGCTCGATTGCGGGTTTATTTATTGTAAAGATGTTTTTTAATATTTTTAATAATGTGGGATAGTAATTTCCTACACTATGATTTCATTCTCATTGAGCACGCGGACGTCCTCGGCCGGCGGCAAGTATTCTGTGCCATTCAGGAGAAGATGGAACGGGTCGCTGATACCGAAAACCTCCTGGATGTGACGTTTGAGATGACTGATAAACCAAACATTAGTGCTGTTGACGTAAACCCAGCTGAAGCGACGAGCATCTTGATGATATTTTGACAAGTCCACCTTGACACGATAATTCGAGCGGCTCGTCATTTTCTTTGTTCAAATCGACACAGAGAGATATTATTTGTGGTGGTTTGGAGGTTATGTTAGACGCGAAACGCCGTGTTTTGGCGGTTTTGCCGGCAAATTGAGAACCACGCCCCTAGCGAGCATTTCTGGCAGCTCTTGTTATTTCGATTCTGCAGAACAGGTGGGAATTGGTAGGGTAGGGTGGTTTTTGGATTCTGTTACGTTTGATACGAAAAGTTTCCGTAGGTGTCGGTAGTAGCCTCGTTTCCCATAGCGAATAATACGAAACCATCTGACGTGCAAATTTTGATCGAAGGTACACAAACACCGTCAAGTTCGGCGTACACAGTCACGCGATAATTGCATATAAACGCGACTACACATTTATATGCAATGCACTTCGGTTCACCGTGAAGCGTCAGTTAGGCGCTATTTTTTTTTCGTGTAAAAATGTGTTCAACGACTATAAATAATTCGGGAATGCGTTGAGGTAGTAAGAGATAAGCGCGAGTGAATTGTAACGAATGTTACGATCGAAAAAACTTGCAATTTTTTCGTGCACAAAAGTCATAAACGCCCACGTACCGATTTTTTTTTTATTATTATTTCTTATATGAAGAGGTGTAAGTTTTCTCCAAGTTTCATGGACAGTGAGTGCGAGAGAAAGAGAACAGAAAGAGCCTGAAAATGAGAGTGATAGAAAGGGAGAAGAAAAAGACGCATGTGATTTGTGTCTGAGTGGGTGTCCCTTTTTTTCACCACCAATACCGTCCAAGAGACGCGAGAGTCGAGAGCACTGAAGTTGAGTTACGAAATGGCTCTTGACAGTCGTCAATTATTCGATCAGTTCTTGTGATCACCAAAATTTCTTCCCTTCTCGAAACAACTATAGAAAAACAATGTTCCGTTGGGCGATACGTAAAGAAATGTTTCATAATCCCTCACGCAAAGTGTACAACACGACAAGTTTTTCTCGTTAGCCTCGGTAACCAGTGAAAGTTTTATAATTCGTAGAGTGTTACGATTCAAGGAAATTTACACTCCTCACTCCTTTTTACATTGTTCCTTGTCAATTAACCTCCAACCTTGATGTTAACCGTGAAAGCTTTACTTCAAACTATTGAAACTCGTATGGGAGTGTCTCGAAAGTGCAAAAAAAAAATGCGTTCGTACTCGTAAAAAATCGGTTGTGAATAATCGCGTCTGTTCTTCCGAATTGAATGAAATTTTCGATTAAATAACAAGAAACAAATATTCACACGTTATCTTCCGTAAAAGCCGAAGCTTCTTAACGGAAATGCTACGGAAACAGGTGTCATCCGGCAATGATCGCGAACCGTGAAGCATATTCGATAAAACTCTATAATTACTAAGAAAGTTGAAAAAAAAACCTCGTGATATATCGAAAATATCGAAAACGCGATCGGAATTTCTGCAAAGTTGTGGACGCGAAAAATCATCGATATCATCGAACGACGACGTATCATGAATGTAAGTTTTCGCAATTTCGTATTTTTCTCCGAAAAACATGATTTTTAGATTCGCGTCAATATTACAGTTTATAAATTGTAGCTCGTTGTAAGAAAATTTGGGAAAACAGCGACAAGCGCAGCGGCGTTGAGCTCACTCGAAGCTGGGAGAAAAGAGCTTGAGTTGGGAAAAAAAGCAACTGTCGGAGTTAGTCTTGTCTCTTGGACATAGAGAAACGAGAGAATAACTATTTTGAGAATGCCCCGCTCCACATTATTCTTTGGCTCATAAGCCAAAATATCTTCTCACACGAGCTTCAACGATTAGCGCTATTACGCAATCGATATACTCGCCGTATTGGCAGCGAGCAACGTTTTTTAGAACAACTTGCAGAGAAATGACAGAAGCTCAATGTAAATAAAATTTTTGTACCGGCCTTTGCCGACTTGAGAGTGAATTTTTTTTCTTCTCTCGCATACAAGTTACTCTTGCTTAGTAGACGACCAACCGCCCGACAATCGAGCCTAACAATTCACTTTGCTGTTTATTGTTGAGAAAACATTTTCCATATGGCCTGATGAGAAATTTAAACAACTTTGTGGCAAAAAAGTATGAGAAAAGAGCTGCTGAAAGTTTTTGGCCATGGCCGTCAGCAGTTAATGACGTGTGAGCTCGTGTTAACAACCGCATCGTCATTCCGTTAGTCCGTTCATAAACCTGAAAACTGAAGCAACTGCAAAAATGGCGCTAAACACGAGCTTCAGAAATAACAGATTGGATTTTGTTTTTGCTGCTTCGTGTTCCGATTTCCTGGGAGATATTCAAGCGCAAATTTTCACAGACTTTGATAAACTACTCGATTTTCGTAGGTGGTCCACGTGGCAGGGAGGTGGTGTCGCGAGGGTGGCTGAATCGGCTACGGATACTTGACATGATCGAGAGTGTATCGAGACGAGCGCTGAGTGGCTCCAGTGGGAGCTACCACGTTCGTGGAGCCGAGCTGGCGCGCGATCGGAGATTGAAATCGCTATCCGCGACAGTTGTGTTTCTCGATGACACACAGCACACTTTCCAGTTAGATGTGAGTCAATAATCCTCCTTGGAACTCAATAATCAATATTGCAGCAAAGCTACAGACAATTAGAAAATAAATGAGTCTCCCATAAACTTTTTTCTGCTATGACTCTGGAGTTTGCAACGTTGAGATTCAACGAAAAACATATTTTCTATTGATTATTTATTGAATTTTGAAAATCGTGGCAATTTTTTGAGTCGATTGAATTTTTTGGTCGCAAGAGAGAATCGTTTTATTGGCCGAACCAAATATTCAATAATAATTATTGGCTCTGCTGAAGAAATAACAAAATTTCGTTGCATTCCAACGATGGAAACTTCAGGATCATTTTTCTGCTTCCTTGTGTCTCTCAGTCAGTTTGTAAAGTTCATGAAAGGGAAACACACTCTTTGGTATTGATTCTGTTATATTTAGTCGCAATAAGGTGTAAAAAAAGCCATAAAGGTATTGACATAATTATTTATTGATTTTAGAAAAGAGCAAAAGGCCAAGTTTTATTGGACCTCGTATTCCAACATCTAGAGCTTATAGAAAAGGATTATTTCGGTTTACAATATGCTGAAAATGGTGGCACAACGTCCACGTGTCCAAACCCAGACATTATGGTATGAAAAAAATCTCACAATAAAATCGAAACCCTCCACAACCCCATCACCTTCAATGATTTTTTGTTTTTGTTTTTCTGCAGCGCTGGCTGGACCCTGCGAAGCCTGTTAAGAAACAAATAAGAAGTAAGGGTAAAGATCACACTTGGGTTATTAAAATTAATGAACATCCTGAAATTACAATTAAATCATTTATTCTGATTCATTACTGCATCGTTAGGTAGTAAAATTCCAATCGTTCTTTTATTTTTTTTCAAGGTGGCCAATTTTTCTTCCGTGTCAAATTTTACGTCTCGGATCCGAGCAAACTGCAGGAGGAATACACGAGATATCAATTTTATCTCCAAATTCGAAGGGATATTTTGCAAGGCAGACTCCAGTTGCCACCGAGTACAGCTTGTCTGATAGCCAGCTATACGGTTCAGTGTAAGATTCGAATTAAGTTTGCAATCATACGTAACTTGTAGCTGCAGATTCCAGTCTCGAATGAAATCAATATCAACGTTTGATTTTTCAAACTTTTAAAAATTCTGAAAATTTCGTCAATAAATCGATATCTTGTGAAAACCGCTGACTTGAAAATTGACGAAAATTTACAGCGGAATTGGGCGACTATCATCCGGAGGAGCATGGGCCCGGATATCTTTCGAGGCTGCAACTTATTCCCGGCCAAACGGAAGAAATGGAGAAAAAGATCTCGGAACTGCACAAACTGCACAAGTAAGAAAAAATCGACAACTGTCAAAATCGAAAAATAGTGAATTATAAAAAGAGTACAAAGCGTTACTCGGCATTATGGAGATTTACAGCCTCACCTTTTCATTTGTGTTTACAGAGGTCAATTGCCTGCAGATGCTGAATACAATTTCCTGGACCATGCGAAACGGCTCGACATGTACGGCGTTGAGTTACATAAGGCAAGGGTATGCACGTTTTCGTTGTTGTCAATCGTAATTCCATCTGACTTGTTAAAAATCCTACAAAAGCCTGTCTCAAAGAGAGAAAATCAACAGTATTTCGTTTGTTCAGCATGATGGATATTTCGTATTTCAAGTCAAAGTGAAAAAGTACATCAGAATTCTAATGAAAATTATGTTGTCGATAGACTAGTCATTATTCGTTGTCAATATGATTAAAATATCGATCGAAAATAAACGAAAATGATTTTCTTTTAGGATTCCACGAATAAGGAAATTCAGTTGGGTGTCACGTCCATAGGTCTCGTAGTATTTCAAAACAACATTCGTATCAACGTCTTCTCGTGGTCAAAAATTGTCAAAATATCTTTTAAACGGAAACAATTTTTCATTCAACTTCGACGAGAACAGGTGAGCAGGAAAATACCGAAATCAGTTTTTGTGCCTGCATTTCAATGCGTGAATCGTTAATTATAAATCTTTATCAATTCTGTTTAATAAAAACCTGCGTTGAAGTTTGATGGAAATTGAAACTTTTTTCCCACAGTCCGAAAACTACGACACGCTCCTCGGCTTCAACATGCAGACTTATCGGAGCTCGAAAAATCTGTGGAAAGCTTGCGTGGAGCATCACACATTTTTCAGACTCCATAGTCCAAAAATGCGTCCACGACGTTTCCCTTTGACGCTGAGCAGTCGTTTCACGTATAGCGGCAGAACGGAATTCCAAACGGTCGAGGATGGCAAGCACAGAGCTCGAGTGGAAAGAACTTTCATCAGGTAAAGCATCAAACGAAGAAAAATAAGATGAACGATTCATCGTGTTGTTTTCGGCGTTTTGTCACGTTTATTTCGGCTCACGCCATTGACAATTTTCGTGCGAGGCATTCTTCGAATAATGTAGTTCGTCTTTCGGCAGATCGCCGAGCAAACGCCTAGTGCACGGTGTCAATCAGGGTCCGGTGGTCGAGGAAAAGGGAAAACTTTCGATGCCACCGGGACGACCGCCACGTCCTTACGACAATAAAGTACAATCGTTGGGTTCGCGGGAACCGCGACAAGCCTGGGGAGAAGGAAATCCAAGTGACGAGTCAGTATATCGATCATTACAATTTTTTTTATTCTCCAATTCAGTAATTTTCAGTTAATTATCAGCCACAAAAATCGTCGAATCTACTTGAAGTCTTTAATTTCGAGAACCAAAATTTTCAATCGTCGTTTATATCGTTAATTATCAGCCACAAAAATCGTCGAATCTACTTGAAGTCTTTAATTTCGAGAACCAAAATTTTCAATCGTCGTTTATAACGTCGTAATGAAATTTCAATTAATTTATTCCGCCAGTCGATAATCCTTTGAGCCCTTCGTAAAATCGCTTAATCAGCTATAAATCTCCTTTATCTTAATCTCTGTATGTTTCATGTTGCTCGTTCCCTCATGCACGTTCACCTTCATCCCACAAAACAAACAAAAAAACGAAAAAAATCATGTCTATGACGAATACGCACGAAACTGGCTCGGCAACACAGTGAGGGTGGTTTTGTGTCCCTCAGAGACGAGATAACGGGATCGCATACGCAAGTAGGGGGCGGTGGTATCGGCGGTGGTGCCTTCTCACCTGTTCTCGGATCTCGTATACTCAGCTACGTGGACGATGACACCGCGACTGAAAGGAACAATTACGAAATTCCGGATTACAGCGAACCAACGAGTTCACCTGCGCCACAGGTAACATTTTTATTTCCTTTCCCGAAACTATTTATTTCATTAAACTCAACAAACATTTCACTCCGAAAATCACGCCCTTACGAATTGTGA
The DNA here is from genome assembly GCA_037043255.1 of Diadegma fenestrale. Lineage (NCBI taxonomy): Eukaryota > Metazoa > Arthropoda > Insecta > Hymenoptera > Ichneumonidae > Diadegma > Diadegma fenestrale. Next base: position 4,636,070 of record CM073312.1, read on the forward strand.
AAAAAATGAGTATTAACGTCCGCTTCACAATCATTTTTTCGCCATGTTCATGCGAATTGCAACGATCACTGAAGTTCGCAACGTTCGGTTGTTCAATTTTAAAAAAATGGCAATTTTCGTATCAATTTTGTGTTTGAATTTCGTTGCATTCAAACGGTGCAAACTTCAGCATTAATGAATTGGAATGATCTATAAAACTTGTCAGACGAGCATCAACCAATAGAGCAAACGCACAGAGTGTGAGAAATTCGTTTCAATTACAACGCAATTATGAACTCGATTGAATAAAGTAGTTAGATCACTCTTGATTGATGCAATTAAATGACAGATGGCATGAACGATTTCTTACTTTTTTTTCCAATCTACAATGATCCATTGATCATTCTGACAGCTAAAGTTTTTTAATTCGTTCAATGAAGTGTATGGAGAAAAAAAATCATCTTCTCCTGCCGCAATGAAAAAAAAATGACAATTCCGACTCTGGAATTGACACGATTTATAAAAAACACTAGAGCAACAGGAAATACTATTTGAAATCGTGAGTAAAGAAGTCTCGTTGTTTTTTTCCAAGAGTTTCCTCGTCACACGCGCAGCTTTGAAAACAATGCAAACTGCAATTAGATGACAATGCGCGACTCTAGATTCCAGTAATGATAATAATAATAATAATGAGAATAATAAATAATTGCATATCCTCCTCTTCCGTGATAATTTCATGGCGACAGGTGTGGTGCCTTCCGCAAAGTTTGCGTTTTGACCGACAAAGTGAGAAAATACGTAAAAAATATCAACAAAGCGATTTGATTAATTTATAGGTGCGTTTCGCACATCTGGACGTATCGATAATATCACCGCTACTCAGAAAACATTAAGAAACGGCAGTCTGCTTGTGTGTGACTGCTTCGAGCACCGAGCAGCGAATGACGCTTACTCATTGCGAATACAATGAATCCAATTTCCATAATGGAGTAACGCGACGAGCGGTAATTATTCCGTGGGCGTAACGGACGCTCGACAAACGGCGAGAAGACGTTGAAGTCTCCGAGCGTCCGTTCGGACAACTCCTCCGCGTCTCGTGCTACTTTTTTTTCATCCATCGTTCCGTACGATTGAATATTTCTACGAAAATACGTCCGGGATATTTGTCGAAAAACATCGCAATATTCGTTCGGTTTTTATTGTCTCGTTGCCTCAAAATGCGGACAAACGGTGTGTAAACGATAATAATGTTGGACAGATACCTGAGGACGGTTTTGTGACGATACGATTGACGCCGGACGAACAAGGCCGCTTTGGATTCAACGTGAAAGGGGGACAGGACCTTGTTATGCCCATCTTGGTTTCTCGCGTAGCTCCAAACACACCAGCCGATCGTTGCTATCCCAAGTTAAACGAAGGCGATCAGGTGAGAACAAAACACCTTTATTTTTTCTTCCTTCTCATCGATCGATATTTCAGCTGAAGATTAACAGAGTTTTTCGCTTGTTTGTACATTGTTCCTCGCTCTCGAGTGTTCGTTTTCCTCACTTTCTCCCACGCGACAACGTCAGTTTTTGGTCAATGGGAGAAAGTCCATGAAAGACAAATTGAGCTCTTGTTCCCGTTGTATCTAAAAATGATCGACGTCCCAGAAGTCTCGATGTTGTTATTTGCAACCAGAATTTTTCACAAGGAGCCTCGTTTTTTCTAATATTTCGATTTGTTTGTGAAATTCACTTTTCAGGTCGTTTACATCAATGGAATCGACGTCAATGGGATGCGTCACGAGCACGTTGTCGATCTGATAAGACAATCACGGGACACGGGAGACGGTGAGCTCACACTGACCGTCAGACCTAACGCGCTGGCTGGCACCGACGAAACCTCCGAAGAGGAGCCACCCTACAGGTATTTCAAACGATCAATTAAATCCAATCAAAAATCTCATGAAATATATTTTTAATGAAATATAAACGCAGGTACGTCCCGGACGCACCTCACGCGGCGGTAGGCTCCGATGCTCTGGCACAATCGATGCTCCTGCTTGCGGATGGCCTTGCGAGCGGAGCCCTGATTGCGCAATACGAACAACTGTATCGAAAAAATCCGGAATTGACGTCGCTCGAGTCCAAGAAATCGGAGAATCAAAATAAAAATCGTTATCGCGACATTTCACCTTGTAAGTCACGGCCCTTGAATTTCCCCGACATTTGGCAAAATTCCAAATCGTACTTTGTCAGAAAAAAAACACAAAAAAACCCACAAAATCGAGGAATCAAACGATAACGTTATCTTTGCTTGATTCCAGATGACGTAACGCGAGTAATTCTTATGGGTTGTTCAAACGGCGACTACATTAACGCGAATTACGTTAACATGGAGATACCCGGGTCGGGAATAATAAATCGTTACATAGCGACTCAAGGTCCTCTGTCGTCAACCGTAGCAGATTTTTGGCAGATGGTTCTCGAGGCTGGTAGCACTTTGGTCGTCATGCTCACGACCCTTGTTGAACGTGGACGTACGAAATGTCATCAGTACTGGCCAGCCCTCAACGAAACCCTTACGCTCCGAAATCTCACGCTGACTTCCACATCCGAGAAGATTGAAGATACATTTGTTTTTCGTGAATTTATACTTCGTGACATAACCGTAAGTTTTTTCCTATTTAATTCCATTGTTTTTGCAAATCTGAATCATTTCTTTCGGGTTTTCCGGAATTTCCAACGAATAATTTACGAAATTTTGGGTTATTGAATATAAAAATCGTGTTTGAATAATCAATCGTCGATTTTAAAGACCGGCGAAGAAAGAGACATCACGCACATGCAATATTGCGGCTGGCCGGATCATGGCGTACCGAGCGATTGGCGACAATTCACAACGTTCACGGAGCGCGTAAGAGCAGCTCGTACTGGTATAGTCGAGCCCGCCGTCGTTCACTGTTCAGCGGGTATTGGTCGAACCGGAGTTCTCGTTCTCATGGAAACTGCTCTCTGTCTTATCGAGGCTAATCAACCGGTTTATCCGTTGGACATTGTGAGATCGATGAGGGATCAACGAGCGATGATGATACAGAATGCTGTGAGTAATTTTCGTTTTTATCCAGTCTCAAATTTGCATTTTTCATCATCCTTTACGTTCGCCCCCCGTCCAAGGGATCGTGAAAACGTAATTTGTTATGGAAAAATGTGATAAATTCCCGAACACTCGTCAATACTTTTACCTCAAGGGCACGTCAAAAAGATTTTCCCTCAAGGTAGAAATTCGAAAAAGAAAAAAAAATCCATAGTCTCGTCGAAAATTGCTCGAGAGACCGATTTCTGGATCCGGAAATTATGTCACGTGATTGGAAGCGAACGAACATTTTTAAACAATTGACTCAATTATTCAATGAATCGTTATCGTTTGTATGTTTTTCAACAGAGTCAGTACAAGTTTGTGTGCGACGCGGTCCACAAGGCGTACACCGAAGGAATCGCAAAGCCGCTTCTCGAGTTTAGCAGGTGAGGGCATCGTGATGCCTGGATGGAATGACGGAGCAGAAGGAAAAGCAAGTAGAGAGCAAAAACGAATGTACAATCACGTCGAAAATTGGCGTGATCTGAGTGAGAAAAAAGAGGTTGATGGTTCGTAGGTTTAAATGTTCGGGGCATCGTCCGGTTTTACACCCCGCTCAATTGATTTAGGTTAACACCGAAGATAGCGAGATATACATTATATATATACATACAGTTTTAGAAACGGAACGCGTCCGTGAGATTACAGTCCCAACGTGTAGTTTTTTATATTCTCGACAATAACACGTTCGTTATTCGATTTAAATAATAATAAATATTAAAATATTTAGATAAATAGAAGACTAATTACCATGAGTATAAATATATTCCAATCTTCCAACGTAACGATCAAGATTTCAATTAACGGGAAGAACGATCTTTGATTCTCCGAATTAAAAACTCCCACAAACATTTTCTATCAAACCGCGAATAAAAAAAATTGGAAAATATGTCAATTTTCCAAATAAGCCGCGACATGGTTGTGCGGGAGATTCGTCGAATTATAGAGAAAAAACGTTAATTCAACCCAAACCCAATACCCAGTCCGAATTATTTCACAAATGAAATCGAGGACCACGGGGAAGTAAAATTATAAAAAAAAAAGGAAAAAAAAACTGACGTCAAGTGCCAACGCTAGATAAGGAAAATTCAGGAGCGTAAATAACCGCTTCGTTCAATTCTAAGTTGCGATTCTTGATTCGAGAGTTTTCACTCACGCCTAAGAATCATTTTCGATCTGTGCTTTATCATTTTTTTGAATAACATTCAATTACACGTTCGACATACACGCAATAAATGTGTGACGAAAATTTTCAACCGTAGTTGTATTTTGAAACTGAATTTATAACGAACAAATATTTCCAAACACATGAAAATCTTCCGACTACGACATATTAATTTCCATAAATCTGTAGAAACAAATTTAGCGCGAAGTACGATAGAAATATTTCATTGCATTGAATAAGAATTGGAGAAAATCAAACTTTGGAGAGGAAACACACAGATTACGTTGACGCAGAGCCATGGAAAGATTTACACATACACGCACGCACACGTACACACACTTTCACTTACACTGTCAGAAAAAAAACGTACTTTATAGTTTGGCGTTAGAGATTTGTTGTGTGAAATTAATTTAGTGAGTGCTGGTTGTGTATTCGTGAGTGTGTCTCGTCCGAAATTTTGTATATATTTGAATACTTATTTTAACGAACATAAGTAAAAATCGTAAATCGATTCTTATAAAAAAAAAGGAAAGCATCATTAAAAAGGAAAAGCAACGCTGGACCCAGCCGATTGAAAACGTAACGCTATAGAAACTCGAAAGCAGCTGACAAAATTCTGGCAGTTTATAAACACGGTGTATATTTTTCTACCATTATTTATAAGCCCGAAAAAACCTCTTATTTATGTGACCCTTCCAGACAGAAGTAGTGCGAATAAGATAAAATCAATGAAAAGAAAGCAATTGTAAATAATAATTAATAACAATATTATTAATGATTAACGATAATTCTATTGATAATCCGCGGCTCGGGAAACATCAAAGAATCATCAAGCATTCTTTATTGTTACTTCGCCGTCTTCCGAGTATCCATCCAAACGATAGAATCAAGAAATCAGCGTTTCTTAGGGAACGAGCAAAAAATAAACAAAGTCACGTATAACGTTAGCGAGAACCATTACGATAATTTAACAAAGACGAGATAATGTCGATTGCCATAATAGTTGAGACGAGTCTTGATTGGTGATAGAGATTTACAGGAAGAAACAACTAAAAGAAAGAGTGCAAGAGTCCGGTAGCTGTATCTAGTCTCGTTATTGATTTGTACTTTTCAACTGTCCAATAAATGAAACAATGATTTTATATAAAACATATATCTATATGTATATACAAAAAACCGAAAAAAACGAAGTATTTCATTGGTCAATCGAGTGCGTATCCCAAATGTGAATTTCTTCACGATAATTCGGCACTTCTGGGCTACGGAGAAATTCGGAATTTCATCAAATGCTCGAATTTGTTGAGCCCATTTTTTTTTTTACGTTTCTGGACCGCGATCTTCCTGTCGATTGAACACTTTTCTCACACATGCTGCAACACATCGGCGGCAATATTATTAATACCGTAGTGAAGATGTTTTCAGAGTCACGTGAGGTTTCCCTCTCTATAAAGACTCGCGGTCACGAAGTAGGATCGCGCGAGAGTAACAGGACGACACGAGCAACAACAGAGCGAGAGATGGAACTTTATTTTCCACCACTTATCCAGACAAACGTCTTCTTTTTGTTCAACATATACATGTATACTTTTACTTGTATATTCTGAGCTCCACGAGGGTATAAAAGCTTTCGCTCGTTCGCCCACTCTTCTAGTCTCGTGTCGCATCCGTTTTGATCAACTCTACACGCACCACAAACGTATTCAATGTAAGTAAACTCTCTTTTTTTTAATACGCTAGATTATTTTTGATTGAATTTGAAAATTCGTAAGAAAACCTAATCCTAACTGGTCCAACAGACCAAAATTATTTTTCAAAGTCATCAGTTTTTATAATAAAAATGAGACGTTCATTCGAATTTGATTATGGAAATCAAAAATTTCACTTTTCTGCTCAATCGTGAGAAAAAAATCTGATGGCAGTAAAAAAAAGGAGAAAAAAAATTCCTAATTATGCTGAAACGACGAAATTTATTTGTCCGATCAACGAGGAAAAAAGTAATTGAAAAAAAAAATGATGAAATGACGTTGATACAAAAATTGAATTGTAATTGAGAACTCTCTTTGGACGAGGATCCAAAAATGAGTTCACGAAATCCCGCAGAGTCGAAAGTAAAAGTCCAATACGAGAGTGAATCGCCCGAGGGTCTAGAGTGGCGCAATATAGAGAAAGACAAAAAAATCGGGTCGAGATATCTCAGTGAAACGGAGGATGAACGTGGTTGGATTAAAAATTGCAAAAATCTGGAGCAAAGGATTCCGCAAAAGGCCATTCGTCCATAACTGAATTGATTAACAATTCTTGGTTTTCAATTGAAATTGCAGATGAGACTGTCGATATTATTCGTGGGATTAGCGATGTTGGTATCGATCGTTTGGTCTTTACCTCAGAAGGCTGGACAAGAGTTTACCAACGAGGCGATAAGACAAGCACAAAATACCTTTTTGATACCGAAGGACGCTCAGATTCAAAAGGTTCAAGAGGGCATCGAATTGGCCGCTTACGAGTCAATCCCCGGAGACGAAAGGATCAATCTTTTCGAGATTTTGGGTGACCAAGTACCGCCCGAAGTAGTGAGCAATCTCCAGGGCCAGATCGACCAGATCGGACGCAGTTAGAGAGATTCGTTTCGGAAGAAGGCGAAATAACAAAATATTTCAGTCTCTAAAAATGTTGTACAGCGAGTGGAAATAATCGGTGTTTAGACTGTAGAATTTATACAAAATACAATATTTTTTTTACCATATCCGACCGTCTATTTTCCTTGTTTCTCCGTAATTATGCCGAAAATCCGAAGAAAAACATGCGAACGTTTTTTTTTTTTGGCAAAACAATTCCTTTCGTTGTATTTCCGGGTATTTAATAATAGAATTACGCTTATGGTTAGCCAGAGGGAAACAACGATTAAGCAATCGTTGTGTTTGCTCCAGGAATCCTTTCCCCATCGAGTTTTTACTTGAATTTCAAATTGTCCACCACTTTCACCGCGTGTGATCGAGCGCGAGCTCATTCTCGCAAGTCGAGACCCGAGAAAGAAGAGTCCCAATTGGAAAAGGATAAAAAAAAGCGTCGTGTAGCTTCATCGCCAAAACAAATTACGTATGCCCAACGACGATGACACGAGACCTGGAACCTGGAGAAAGTTGCGCCGGCATCGCTCTTCACAACGTTTGTACATCGTTTTTAAATACGTTGTCTGTACATTGATATATGTAGCGTATGGTCACGGCGGCACGATACTCTCTGGTACTTTCACTTCCCACAATTTTCAAGTTATCCCTTCATTGAGCAACGTGCAGGATCCCGTACACGTTTCATTTGGTCTCAATGTCTCGTGCAACTGAATGAGATCATGGAAATATGGCACGGATGATGCCGCGGTAATTTTTTTTCAGTCGAAATTGTTTTTAGCCGACGATTTCGATCACGAACTGATTTTTCGCTCCCATTCCCGAAACTAATTCCAGTGTTTAGAGTTTTCAATCGAATCCACATAATCGGGCATTAACTATTACGAGAAATTCGCCCTCGCCGAATCATTCAGACAATTTTGTCTACGGAAGAAAAATGATTGAAATTCTATAATTCGCGTGCCATTTTTCCGCAATTTGGAGAGACAAAAGAGGAGAACGAATAATAAGAGAAAGTCGGAAAGATTATGAAAGAAAAGAACAATTTTAGTTGCTTATGAACTCTGCGTACATTAAGGGTAATATAAAAACCACGGGACGTCGATAATAGAGATTTGTACAATAATGATAAATAACTTAGCAATTACTTGTGATTCATTTTTCTGTGGGTTTCATTCTGTCTTTTTTGTTTTCTGAATCGATCATCCGTCACAAACGCACAGTGTCTTCGCGCTACGATCTTGGTTCAGGTTGCCACTTTTCACGGCTGATTATCCGAGAAGAGGAAAAATTGAATTGCTGCAATTGTTCCGCTTATAAACTGCAAGACAAACAAAATACTATGATCCTCGGAATGATGTGCAAAGTTTCTGTTAAAACACGGATGCAATTATTTCCCGAGATTTATCGAATTGAACGCGGTTTTTTGCCGGATTGATATAAAAATCGTCAATCACCGACAATCTCAAGAATAATTGATCAAGAATTTCTTTTTCCTTCCTCGTTGACGAACAATTGTCATCGTAGCCGGATCGCAAAACACCAGCACGAGCGCGGTAACACTTTGTGAAGAAGTACGTAAGTTTTTGTTTCTTTATTCCTTTCCATCTCAGTAAGTATTGATGCTCCGAAATTTTTTTTCACTCTCTGGGTGCGTTCTCGAATTTCACTGCCTCGTTTACGTTCCGCCGTTATCGAATGTTTGCCACTATCGCGTTTATTTCCTGTAACACATTCAACAAAAATCATGAAGAGAAATTATCCTCGAGCTTGAAACTCTCGTCTACGAAATATCTTGCTCAGCATCGCCTGAAAATTGTACGTGATAAACTTACTTGGACCTCTTGGAGCCTCGGTCGTTGCGATCGGAGCTGCGATCGTCGCGCGAACGTTTTTTACTGCTAGACGAATGTGAAGATCTGTGCTTATCGTGTTTGTCGGATTTCTTCGGACTGCGAAAGTAAAATAAAGCGTTATTATCGTTTTTCAAGCTCAGTATCAATGATTCACCTTTTTGTGGTTTTTTCAAAAATGAGCCAAGAGAATCGTGAATTTCCAGAGGAAAAATCGCGAAAAAGGCTCATTTTCATAGAAATTCGTGTAACGTCCACAAAAAAGCGCGTTTGATATTCGATAAAGTTACAATTAACACGATGAAGAAGTAAAATTTTGTCAATTCAACAATCAAGTTTGAAATTGTTGAATTGTTGCTTTTCGTCCAATAAAGATCGACGGGTACATTCGGGATGTACTCGCGATTTGGGGGAAGGGAAAATGGGTTCGGGTGTGACGTTTTAATCACCTGTGTTTGGACGATTTGGAAGGAGACACTTTCTTGTGTGAACCCCCGCTCCGCGATCGGTCCGATCTTTGTTTTGCGTTGAAAAAATAATTCATTCGATGTTTATATGTTTGAAGATATATTCATCGACGTATCATTTGTTCATATAAAATATAATCGCGAATTGGTCATTTAATTACCAATTCGCAATAGATTTTCATTAGTTGCAAAAATTGGATTTTTATGCATGGAAATCAAGAGTTTTTCTCACCTGTGTTTGTCCGAGGATCTTCGGTCCTTGTGGCTGGACGAACTCCTGCTTTTTGAATGCGAAGAACTCTTGTGGCCGTGTCTGTAAACGATTTTTTTTTTCATTCGAACGCAATTCATTTGCGAAAATAGAAAGCCGACGACAAAGTCTGGAATATCGAGTCTCACCTATTTTTCGAAGGCGATGGTTCTTCGGGCCTGCTCGATTTCTTCTTCTTGCCAGCATTGAAATCTTCGCGGTAATTAGTAATTTCTTTGTCTTCTTCAGCGGCCTCGCGCTCAAGATCCGACCAATCTTTGCCCGATTCTTCGGAGGTGCCGAGTTCTTCTATAAAAATGGACAAAGCAAAAAAATAGTACATTACGATACGTGTGACCTAAGTTGCCTATTACTGCACGGCGTGAAGTTAGCGCCCGAGCGCAGCGAGGGCGCTAAACGCCGTGCAGTAATAGGCAACTTAGGACACGAGTATCGTATACTATTTTATAGCACTTGTGACATAAACCCGCCCCGGACGCGTGCAAGAGGGGGGGTTCGGGGGGGCCGGAGGCCCCCCCGAGGGTTGCGATTAGTGTTTTAAAAGTAAAATTAATGTATTGCAATCACAAAGGATTCCAATACAGACTACAAGTCAAATTCTAAAAAAAAACAATTAGAAAATTGGTGCACTAGTGGAGTAATATGATATGTCTAATTAACCCATGAACGTTTATTTAAGGATGTTGAGTCCCAAATCGCAAATGATAAGAAAATTGTGAAAATTCGGTATGTTTTTATATAAAGTATTTAAGGGATCGTGTAAAATTTTCACGACCATTAGGAAGCTCGTTATGGAACAAGTAACATCAATAAATTAAATATTTCCGAATGTAGTCTTATGGAAACTGGTAAAACTTGGCAAGTTTTTTGTTTCGATCCCTGAATTTTTGAATATCTACAATATACTGAAGTCGAAGGCAACCGAACGAAGTTTATTGATGAATATTTTTTGAATTTGTTTAAAGAATTTATATTAACAAAATTTAAATGTTTTGATAACGAGCTCCCAAATCATTGCGCAATTTCAATACGACATCTTAAATACTTCATACGGAAACTTGCTAAATTTTCAGAAATTTCTTATTACTTTTTATTTCAATCCTTAGTGTGGTTAAAATAACGATGATAGAATTTTTACAATTTCGTCTATTTTTACATGAAGTATTCAGGAAGTCGTGTACGAATTTTACGACGATTAAGACGCTTTCCAGTGAACGATTTACATTAACAGGTTTCATAGATACTTAACATCTTCAATAATGTTATATCATTTTCACCCAATTCTCCCTCAAAGCATTTAATCATCAAATAAATATCGTAATTCAGTAATTACCGACTGTGGGTTAGCGTTTTGTCTAAATTTCTGTTGTCATTTTTTCGACACCATGAAACTGTTTTTGGGCAAAATGCTAACCTATCGCTCTTTTGACGTTTGTCTACTCGAAATTTTCAAGTGTAAAATGACATTTCAACGTATTTTCTCTTGTTTATCTTGCATCTGTGAAGTTAGTTAATTCATTTTCGCACGGTGTAAAAAAGGGCTACTTAGGTCACAGAAAAGCGTGCGTAAAGTGCGGGTTTAGGTCACACTGTGCTATAAAAACAATTTTAGCACAAGAAAAAATCAGGGGGGACTCGGGAGGGTTCATTTACGAAAAAATCGACGCACCTTCGCTGTCGGATTCCTCGGAAGCTTCGGAATATTCCGAGTCGTCCTCTGACTCTTCTTCAGAGTCCATGTCCGAGGGCTAAAAATTAAAATCCAAAATGAATCGACCGGTTTTTCGATGAATTTCGGTTTTCAAGGAAAAAAAAATCAAAACTCATACCTCGTAAGCATCGTCTTCCTCCTCTTCATCGTCATCGACCTCCTCGTTCTCGGCGTCGCTCTCAGGGTCGAGGAAAGTCCATCCACCGCTGTCGAAGAAACCTTCCGGATCGTCCGTGATAGTTTTCATAATTTTGGTCCAATTCAACGACTGTACACCCTCGGAGTAACGAATGTCACAAGAGCTGGCGATAAAAAAAAAACACATTGAATTAGGAAAAAGACAAAAATATCAAGTTTATTCAACATTGTGCAGAAATTTGGGATTTTATTATCAAAACTAAAACTCACTTCAACCATTCCTTGACATGATCCAGCATGTTCATCGGTATGGCATTCACCATGGCAACTTTTCTGTGATAATCCTTGAATACGAATATCATATCGAAATTCTTGAGGTGAAATTGTACTCTCTCAAAGTGTACAAGTTCGACGTCTTCCAGGGTAATGACGAATGGAGGCTAAACACGCAAATAAAAACGAATTTTACAAAATGCGAATTTTTCATTCGATAATGAGACGTTGAGGGGACATTAAAAAGCGTTTTACCCATTCGGTGAGGTTAACGAGACAGCCACTAGTTGGTTGAAGCAGAACGGTACTTCTGTAGGGTGCGCCAGGAAATCCAAGTTCCCTGAAGGGCGTATCGAATTCGATTTCCTGTTTGGTCATGCCCTCGACTTTTTCACAGAAACTTTTGAAAGCGGTTTTCAATTTGTGCCTCAATTCGCGCTCCGACTGTTCCGCAGCTAAATCGTCGCGATCGTGCATATGTTGATGTTTTCCAAGATCCGTCGTGATCTCACCGACTTCGGTATAAAATTGTACGTCGACGTGTTTCTTCTTGCCGAACATGATGGCGTGCTGTTGATTGCAGAAACGAAATGTTAATATTTTCGCAGAAAATCGCGAGAAGACAGCGAAAATCTTTTTCTTGTGGCAAAAACATTCGTACCTTGAGATGGAAGTGAAGGAGAATAATCATCTCTCCATCACCCGGTTGGAAGAAAGCGTTCTTAATATTATTGTACAAAATATCAACTTTGTCACCCCGAACGGACGTGTAACGAAAACCATTGGTGTGAGCTTCGAGACCGCCGGTCATTCGTTTCGTCACGATGTTTGGTCGGATATAAAGATCCTTGAGTTTCGGGTTTCCCTTGTTTTGCGACAAGATGAGAGTGTCCTGTTTCACGAGATCTTCTTTTTCTCGTTCCTCGGCTTCGCGATTTTTGAATTTTTTCTGAACTTCTTTTATGAGCCTGAACGCCGTGTTCAAATTCGAGGACGGAGCCGATATTTCACCCGGTTCTTTGGTATTTGTACTGCGGTAAGTTCTGCAAAGATAAAAACAAACAAAAAATCGTATTGGAGATGATATTTTTCGTGGTTTTGTGGATTTCGTAGGGAATTTTGAAACCAACACTTCTTTGACGAAAGTTGCATCGGGCTGCGGATAAACACCGCCCTCGCCACGGCCCATCGTCGCTCCGGGATGGAAGAAATTAATTCTGAGGTAAGTGTAATCGCCTTCGACCGATTGAGATATATTCTTGATCGTCGATATGTGAAACGGCACGGGAATTCCAAATATTGGTAAAATCACCGTCTCGTATTTTTTGTCTGGAAAGCAAAAACTCCATAAAATTGACATTCGTTACGAATGGTGGAAAAAAAAAACGATGCAAAAAGAAATTAAGCGAACGTGGCTTACCGACGTAAAGTTTCAACTCTTTGACTTCAGTTTCCCTGGGCATGTGACCAAGACTTTTGTAAGAGACCGTAGACTTGCGAACTTTTTCTTCCTCTTTGCCGCCGGATTGTTGAGCCAAGCGCGCTTTCGCGATCTCGTTGAGCTGCTGGGCCAATTCTTTCTGATGTTGTTTTCTTTTTTCTTCGGAGCTGTGCTCCGTCCGTAACTTTGATTCAATAACCGCCGATCGCTTGCCACGCCCCAGAATTTCGGGCTTTGAATCGTTCTCTTTGCCACTGCCTTCGTCCTCTTCCTCCTCTTCGTCGTCCTTCAAATATATTCCCACGTTCTTGATCTTTTTCTTCGATGGCGTAAGGTTCGTCGCTGGTTGGTCCTTCAGGAGAACAAAATCGGTTCGTCAACGCTTTTAATTTAAATTCACAAATTCGCGACTTGCTCGTCGAATACAAAAGTTTATTTACCTCGTTAACCATAACGGTGTCGCCGATGAAAAGTGCGTAAGTTTTTCCTTCTCTGTCGGTCGCTTCGGGATTCGTGAGGTTAGCGAGGCCAACGTTAATATTGAAAACCATTCCTTTCTTGAGAACGGCGTGGGTTTTAGGACCGACGAGCAACGAGCTTTCCCGAAATTCGATGCCCATTGCGAACCCAAAGTTTTTCGTCAAATGATCGAGCATCGAGGGTTTCTCAGTCTTTACGTATTTCACTCCAGCATCATAAACGGCACTGATCTTTGTTCCGGCTGTGAGTTTCTTCAATATTTCTTCTTCGATGTTCAACAGAAAGTTGTAATTCTCCTAAAGATGAAAAGATTCAACAGCGTTAGTCACAGCATCGTGGCAAAACGTGCGATAATTGTGTGAATGTCGATTTTTCACGCTACCTCAATCGCCTTTGTCGGATTCACCAGCAACGTTCTGACGATGTTGGAACAATACGATTTGTAACGAGCTCCGAGAGAACAGACGATCACTCCGAAATGCAAAATATTCTTGTCACTTACAACGCTGAATTTCAAAGTGTAATTTCCACCACTTTGAATAATCGCTGGATAACACATGTCGACCTGAGTCACGTCGACGCCCGTTACGTATTTTTTATTCGATATCGCTTGGTCTACGCCCTCCGCCAATTTCGAATGTTTTACTTTCTAAAACGATAATTCACGATAAAAATAATCGTTAATTTTGTATCGAACGAATGTCGAACTTTTTTTTACTCAGTCAATTAAATTTAGGAATATTTTCCAACTTACTCTGTCGGAATCGATGATTTCCATTATCTGATCTTTCAAATACTTGGTAAAAACGTCTGAGGTAACGAGGCAAGCTTTCTTAACGGTTAGAATCTCACTGTCCTCTTTGGGACTCATTATATAAGCAGCTGCAGCGCTAACATCGACCTGAGACAAATAAAAAAGAGCATGGCATGTTTGAGTCACAGTTTTCACGTGCCAAACGAAAAATTCTGCATCACCAGAAATAACTCACCGTTTCAAAAGATTCTTTTCTCAGCACAGCTCTCCAGGCATCCATAAAAGCTCCTGGATAATTTTCCTTCGAGAAAACTCCCAAAGTTTTGCCCTTTCTACTGCCTTTTATCGCTTCGATGAGCTTAGCAAAATTTGCTTTATCTTCGTCGCTCTGCAAGTCCAAAAAACCAACATTTCATAATCCCAGTAACGAGACTTAACGTGCATGGATTTGAGGTGAAAAATACTTACCCTATCACGGACAAACAGTTTGACCGGCGGCACGCCATCGTATTTTTCTTCCGCCTTCTGATTTTCCACTTTTCTCAAAAACTCTATTTTTTTCTTACTAGCCAGGAAAATGATGGACGTCTCGGCAAGAATCATTATGGTGTCCGCTAACTCGTAGCTCAGTAGCCAAGTCTAGTAAAAATGCGACAGAATTTTTTTATTTTTAGAATCAACACAATTTTCGTTTCGATAAAATTTTTTTTACACACGGCCATATTGGCACGTTGATTTTTTTTTCTTGCTGACAGCGTTTGCCGTTGAGACGAAGGGAAATGGAATAAAAAATACCTGGAGGGTAGTGGATTTGCTGTAAATGACTTCGTCGTCGGCACCAACGGCCGCGATGAGACAATCCATTTTGCTGAAACTATCGTCTGTGCCGACTTCGCCATCCTGAAAGAAAAAAAACGATGAAACGGTGACGTAAATGAGAGGTTGAAGAAAATTCGAGATTTCTGTGTGAGGAAAACTGAGAAAACGCTCGAAAACAGAGACTTTGATGTCGGGAATAACAGTGCAACGCGGAAAAAGCAAATTTTCTCGGGGAAAAACTCGAGTAATGCGAAAAATTGTGAGAAATATTGGAAATGCTTTTTTAGATCGCTGGACGTACCTTCCATGCGGCGTAAATGCGTTTCATACGACGAAAAAACGTCTCCTTGTCGAGCGAAGCGTTTGCCATTGTGAGACGCGCGCTTCAATTGAGGTTAAACACAGAAAGTGTACGAGGCGGTTTGTCTGTGCGTCTCTCTCGTTCCCTCTCACTTTCGCTCTCGAACACGCCGAATTTAACGGAAATCAAAGGCGTTTCAACCGCGAGCGTCTCAAGCGAAAAATCTCAAGCACGCCGATTTACAGAAATTGAAAAATACGGCGTAAAAAAATAGTTTCTCGTGTTATTCGCGATATATATATGGGAATGATAAAATTTTAGTTAAAGAACGTTGGGCTCTTGTTTAGAATCGCACATTTCATATGTTCTTCGCGGTTTTCACACACTATTTTTTGCAACCACGACACCGCGAAGCGCGATGCTCTCTTCTATCCGGCTCGCCTCCTCTCACTCCTCTCGCAATTTTGCCTGCTCGTGCACGCTTGCTTCAGCCTCCGGAGCGCGTAAAAGATATAAAAAAGACCGCCACCCCTGCATACACTCGCGGCGACTGTGGTGTAACTTGTGTAACTGTGAGAAGCGATGGCGGGATTTTTATTTATGAACACGAAACATCTGAAATATCTAGATTAACAACAACGCAGTTTTGAAATCCCGCAAATTCCACAGCGATCAGGGCAGCGCTGGTATCGCGAATGTACCGAAAAAAAAAGACACGCGCAATGGACAATGTTATTAATTGACGGTAAGAGAATTCCCTTTAGCGATGAAATTATTTTGCTTCGTCGATCAATCAATAAAGGTTCGGGAGAACGTAAAAAATTTATTGACTTTGAAATCATTTCGGAAATTCATATTTTATTGCCAATTTTGGATATTTCTGAGCATCCAAAAAATGAGCGAAAAGTCTCGTTTACGGTTTTGAATGCATTAAAACGAATTCGAGTAATCAAACCCACAGTGCAGGGGAAAAAATGATGGTAGACATAAAAAAATTCAGTAATTTAAATAATTGCATGAAAATACTTTATTGAGCGTGCAAAGTGAGATCTATGCACGGCGGTGTTGGAACATTGATAAGATTTATTGCTCCAATGTCCGATTTTTTGGTGAATGAATTTTGAACCGTCATCGTTTTACGATCGTCTTTCGATTCTTGGGTTTTGATGAATTTGCAACAAAGAATGTACCAAACACCCTGAACCGCGCTGTTGATGAGTCCTGTGTCGATGGGAATAAAATTTACAGCGTATCATAAACGTCCTCAATGTCAGTAACTCTGAAATAGTAAATTTAGTGACGTGAGAATGAAATTTGCTTACCGCTCGTAACGAAAACGCCGCCAACGACGGCGCACAATTTCACTAGGAATTGCGCCAAGGAATCTCGTTGCTGGATGACTTTGACCTTCAAAGCGCTGGTGTCGTATTTGAAAAATATTCCAGGAATTCCGTGGGATCCTTTATTATGATTAATAGGTCTCTGATGATCCTTTACACTGTATTGGTAAGACTTGGACGTGTGTAATAGCGTATAAATATCTGTGGGAACGATTTCAACGAAATACTGATACAGCATCATGCCTGCAGAAGGAAACAAAAATTCCTCGTTACACGTAAACATATTGTTGCTTAAAAATGGTGCTTGAGGTCCAAAAACACTCACTTTCGTCTGCAACTTTTTCATCGCCGTCCAGAGGATGTATAATTCCGGGACTGGCTTCACCGAAAGAGAATCTATTGATTCTATGAGTGAAATTGTAATCCTGATACGACATGAACGCCGAAATGTGCACATGCCCGGTTGGCAGTGACAGAGACTTTCCGGCTGTTATGTGAAAGTTTCCAGCCACTTTATTCACGTCCAGACTGCCATGAAAACGACACGCGTCTGGGGGATACGCCGGCTGCTCGTTTCTGCAAAAAAAAACGAATTGCTCTCGTTACCCGATAAAAATTCCACGCCATTCAAGAATGTTTTTATTTTTTTTTAACCGGAGCGAGACGAATTTATCGTCGAAATGGAGATGAAAATTGTTTGAAAATGTGACAATGATTTTTGGCGTGGCTTGAGCAGCGTAAGAATTGGAAAAATGTAAAACCTTTCTGGCATGTCGCCAAAGAATGTGACTTGTTGCGATTTCCATAACAATTCGTGAACCGCGTGGTATTCTTCGCGGAGATAGGAATTCATGTGTTTGAGGGCGTCGAAATGTGATCGCTGATGAACGGACAATTCCCACCAGGTGTCTTCTGCGGCAAGGGGTTCAAAATCTCTGAGATTTTGATTAGTGGCATCCAAAATGTCGGCGCCGAGACGTCCGCAAGGCATAGCGACGGTAATGTCGATGTTGAGTTTTAATTTGGCATCGATTTCTGTATCGGGCTCGTATTTGAACTCGAGTCTGCTGTCCAGGAAGTATCTCGTCTCGGAATGTACCAAATAAACAATGAGGAAGAAAGTAACGAGGGAAACTAGAGAAAAAACGAATTTGTCATTCTAATTAAGTGGAAATGGGGAAATTTGTTGATGAGAAATTTTTTACGGTACTCACACGTTCCCCCGACCGCCGATTTGTCCGTACAAGTATCGGGAACTTTTGGAAAGGCGTCGAGCTCTTTCACATTTTTTAAATTAACTTTTCTACGCCGGAGCATTTTTGTTGGTAATTTTTTAATGTCAACTCGTTAAATGCCACTTAACCATACGAACTCGAAACAAAATATACATCAATCAATCTTCGCGTTTAACTTTTTCACACTTTTAAGCTATCAGACTTAAAGTTTTCATCATACACTAGTCTATTTGTGTTTTATTATAAACATCCTGACGTCGTGCCCCTGCACGAAATGTTGCTGACGAGGCATGTCATTATTTACTTGCCTCCAAGCTCGTCAAAACCGGCGGTGTATGGAGGTGACTCGGGCTTCGGGCGTACAATCCACCGACCGAGGGGTTTTTCTCTCCTCGCATGGTGGCTCGCTACGATTGGCGCTTTTTCGTAGTAATCGAGATGCTGAACTTGGCAAGATTTCCAAATGTTACTAAACCGTGCTCGGTCGAGCTTGCAGACTCTGTTGAACTTTCATTGTATTTTGTTATGATAAGTATTTCGAATGATTCATTCAATTTGTCAATTTTGACCTCGCGTTTCGCTCGGCACTTTTTAGTTATGTTTTTGCGTATTTTTAAATTTAGTCGAATTCATTTTCGATCGCGAACAAGAAAGTGGAAAAAATTGCAGTCACTTTGAATATAGATTAGGGGCCACAGTTCAGAATTTTTTTTATGTAATAATTATCCAATTGCAGATTTTTGTATTTCGGATTTATAATTCTCGAAATCTTTACGACCATAAAAGGAGATTTGACTGTATTCTGTTTATAGAGGACGCTGTGAACTTTTCGCAGGCACTTACATGTCGTTATTCCATTATATTAGGGGCAAAAATTTCAATCGGCTAAAGATTCCCCCGTAGGAATCTTATCGCGATTCATAATTATAATAATTAAATCGGGAATATCGTTCAAGTGTAATAGAAAAGCCTTTTCGGGATAGTGAAAAAATTGTTGGTTCATTCACGGTCAGCGAACTGTCATCTGACGTCATTGTCATTCATTCCGAGGTGAAAGGAACGTCAACTGACGTCAAGATTTATCGAAGCATCCCGTACGTGTGTTACAAAATCATCAATTTTGCAAAAAGTTTGAATATTTATCAAAAGAGCGAAATCTCATTCCAATTTTTGTGTCAAACTGATCGTAGGTGTGACAATATTTCGATAATCTTTATTCACGATGGAGGACATGCAGGAAGAGGTTAGAAATTTTGACATTTAACGTTTTTTCATCAAACTTCCTAAGAAATACATCGAAATCTTTTATAAATTTGATTTTTCCAATGAATCCCTCATTTTTAGACACAATTCGTCGTCGACGATGTCAGCAAAATTATTAAAGAGGCCATTGAAGTTTCGATTGGCGGCGACGCGTATCAACACAACAAAGTCAATCAATGGACTTCGCACGTCGTCGAAGGGTGTTTAGGAAATTTGACCAAATTGCAAAAACCCTACAAATACATAGGTAATCAGAAAAATTCAATAAATATCCCATAAGGAGACAAAATCACGTTTCTACGTCTCGCAGTCGCTAACGAGGGCTCCGAGAATCAAATACAAATGTTTAATCAACAAAAATGTTTGTATTTTCCAGTAACGTGTACAATAATGCAAAAAAATGGTGCTGGTTTGCACACGGCGAGTTCGTGTTTTTGGGACAATGCGACGGACGGTAGTTGCACCGTACGTTGGGAAAACAAAACAATGTATTGTATCGTATCCGTTTTTGGTCTTGCGATTTGATTTTTTTGTGCTGCGCTTATCTAGTCCATGATGAATCAAATTTATTTCTCGTTCTAAAAGCGCTCGATGGCGCAAAGAAAGAAAAAAGCAAAAAAATGAGTGAAACAATTTGTGCAACAAAAGACACGGTAATTGCAAATCCGACTTTGAGCAGCTGCTTTGTGTAACTGTATTTCCATATATTTTTATATTTAATGCGTGTGTGTTTTTTTTTTCTATTAAATTGAAGATACAATATAATAGAGCACAATCAAGCAATGCAATTTTCTTCCCACGATCCAATTTTTTACCTCAAAAGCAAGTTTCAACGAATTTTATGCTTCGAACAAGCGACAACGCGTGGGAAACGTGCAGGAATTTTTAACGAATTAGCACAAATCGACAACGAAATATGGGAAATGAACTTTATTATTCAGCTCTTGGAAACTGTCGATTGATTAACAATTGCGTTGCTAGTGGGAATGTTTATTCAATACGAGGATTTATCGTTACAATGTCCATTAAAGCTAAATTATGGAAGAGGGCACATTTTCTCCCATAAATATTACGTTGAAACATTAATGCCTTAACGAATATGGATTAAGTATAAGTAGAAAATGATTACGATGAGAAATCAAAGTACAGCTTGTGGTTGGTGCTGTAAATGTAAACTCAGACCTTGTATCCTTTGAAACAATATATTTTAGGAACATGAATCAAATCTTTTCTCCCCTCGACCACGTATCCTCGTTTTTTTTTTTGAAATTTCATATCACATGTATTTTTATTATTAAAGAATCAATCGACGAAGCTGATGATTAATACTGTGCCTCGGAATGAGAGTTTTTGCGATAAACGTTGATGGTCGTAGTATAAAAATATTGAACCGCTCGGAAATGTGCAATTTGAAGTTTTTTTTTTGTTTTTTTTTAAAGCCACTACGTTGTTGTCGTCGCCGTGTATCGGAATTACACGAAATTTTGAATTAGGCTTCTTGTTTTTCGTAGTCAATGATTTAAAATGAAAATGGGAATAAATAAATGATAAATTTTTGATTGATCGCCAATGACGCGGCGCTCTAAAGATAATCTTGCGCGTCCGACAGCTCAGAGTGCCCTATAAAATTCTCATCGTCCGTTGTCACGTCACCGTCCAACAGAACCATGTTGACGTTCAAACTGTCGCCAAATTCGTCGTCTATGTAAATGTCCTCTACAGTATTATCCGCTGCGCCCTGAAAAGAGGAAGAAAAACATGAAATTCCATTCAAGGGAAGAGAAAATGGTTTTGGCTTGTTTTTTGGTCATAAAAACGTGAATAATTCGACTCACTGCTTTTTTGATCGGTAATTTTCCGAGAGACACGTTACTCATATTTCTCAATTGCCCAAATGCCGCTGGCAGCGACCTCCGCCTGGGCAAATTGCTCTTAGGGTTGCACGAGTGACATTCGCGATTTTTTTCGCCGAATATCATGAGGGCGTAACTTTTCTCAACTTTTTCGCTGTCATCGTCGGTCGTGGGGTCATCGAGAATTTCAAACATGTTGGTTTTTTGGGAGATTGTGATTTCGGGCTTTGAGCAAGGCCCTGAAATTGTGATGGTCACATCGTCCTGTTTTGAATACGAGCTGGAATTATCGCTTTCGTTGAGATTTTCGGCGATTGATTCGCAAACGAGGCCGGAATGTCTGGCGGGATCGAAGGAGCTTCTTTTTACGTCGTCGCGGTTTGACCTTCTCATTTTAACTTTACATTCTGTATTTTCAGCTTCGGTTGAATTTTCCTTGTCGTCGTTAATTTTCGGTTTGTCATTCAGTTCCTCGTCTTTGGACTTGTTTTCGGATGAAAAAAAAATCGTTTTTTCCTCGTCACGCTCGATACTCTGAATCTCAGTGTCCGAAGCGTCGCCGTTCAGTTCGTAAAGTTTCTCGAACACGGACTCGTGCTGGCTGCTGGCATTTGTGTCGGAAGTCTCTGGACTTTTGGGCGGCGACGAGGCAACGGTCGTCGTAGTTGACATTACGATTTCAGTGGCACGATCCAAAGAGTCTCTCAAAGCTTGCAACGAGTTTTTACGTTCGATCGCGTCCGGTGAACTCAAAACTTGAGTGATTTCTGCTGGAGCTTCGTCGATCGCGTTTGCTTCGGTATCGAGCGTATAAGTTTGGTCGCTTTGAGGAGATTCGGGCTCTGGGGCTGGAGGCTTTTCGGTGGCTTTTGGCTCGACGCGAGGAATGCAGAAAGTCGTAGAGTCGACGGGATCTTTTCGCATTTTCGACATGCAAATCATTTTTTCTTTTCGCCAGAGCGACGATTCGAAAAAGCTCTGAGAATCGGAATTGAGGATTTTTGGATGTGAGACCGCGTCCCTGACGTCGAGGGGAACGTACGAATACGGGGATTTTTGAGTGTTTTCTTTGCCGACTCGAGGAGACGGTGAATTGAATTGTCCTCGTGATTTCGTCGGCTTAAGCTCCAAGCTCGTTTTGTGACTCGCCGGTTTGTGAGGCTCGTAATCTTTGCTTCTGACTTGTGTCAATATTTTGGATTTGGCAATTTCACGCTTGATATCGTCCTCGGTTGGTGAACATTGCGAGGAATCGCTGCCCCAGAAGAAATATTTTCTTTTGTCAGCCAACGACTGTCGGAGTTTTTTAGTTTTCTCGCGCGTGTCGTCCAACGACGAAGACTCTTCGTCGGAGGAATCCAACGTTTGGATCGAGTTTCGATAATTCTCTCGCTTCGGAGCGATCGTTATTTCAAAGTCACCGATTGTCGTGTGTCTCTGTTGACTCGTCGCTGATATTTTCTTATTAGGACTCGCCTTGTTGACGTTTCTAGCGTTCACTCTCTGAATGCTCGTCGTTCTCTTCAGCACTTGTTTGAATATCCCCGCCGGAGCTGTGTCATTCATACCGAACGACAACTCCACCGTTTGCGGTCCAGTTGTCTCGGCGTTCTCGCTGATGTTCAAGTCCAAAGGTCGAGGAACATTTTTCGTTTTGACTACTTTTCTCTCGCTTCGACTCTTTGGCGTTGGAATCGCCGTGTATCTTTGCACCGGTAATGAATCATTGATGGAATGACGTTCCGGAATCACTTTTGTTACTGACTTTGGCGAATTGTTATTATTCGTCGATGGCTCAATGTAAATCGGATCTGAATTTTCGTATTGTATCTGCAACAATTTGAAAAAAAAAAAAAAAATTCAGCAAATAAATCATAAAATTGCAATTTTCTCGGTCCCATTTGCTCTTCATTGACTTTTTCTATTACGGCGAGCGATCAGTCGGCATTTCGCGATTTTGGCTGCGAATCTTCGAAATAAATCGTTCGATTATTATTTTTCCCTCTTCTGGTAATTTTCGCTATGGATTTTCATATCCAGCTCAAAAATGAAGAAAATTTTGGACTTATAGGGTTTTTATCAATTTTTTTCGCGGTCTAATTAAAAGTGACGAGAAAAATGAACATTTTTGTATAAAATGATGAAAGTTTGTTGTTAAAGACTTGGATTTTTCTGTCTCAGCGTCCGAACGTTTAAACGGTGACTGCGAATCTTCGAAATGAATGCAAATCGTTCGATTATTATTTTTCCCTCTCCTGGCAATTTTCGCTATGGATTTTCGTATCGAGCGCAAAATTGAAGAAAATTTTGGATATATAGGAATTTTATCAATTTTTTTTCGCGGTCTAATCAAAAGTGACGAGAAAAATGAAGATTTTTGTATAAAATGATGAAAGTTTGTTGTTAAAGACTTGGATTTTTCTGTCTGAGCGTGCGAACGTTTAAACAGCGATGGCGCGCAGTAGGAGGCCGGAAATTCAAACAAACCTCGAGAGTCTGCAAAAAGCGTCGCATTCTGCTCATGTCTAAGGTTCTCTTGGAAACCTCCAACTGTAGTCCAGCGTCCAGAAGTTTGTTGAGTAATGGTGGGAAATTGTAAAGATCCGTAACGACTCCTCGTTCCCACTGTACGTATTGTGCCTCGAGCTCAGACTTGCTCAGACCATTCCATGGGATATTCACTGTGTAATTAGTTACAGCACAAAGTTAAAAACTCCAACATCGCATTTTACTTTTGCTGCCTCGTGAGAGAAACTCGTTTATTTGTTCCTACTCGATTTTATGACGAACGAAGTGTAATTCTTTGAGCTTCTGATTAAAAAATAAAACGAACACAATTCGCTGCGTCGCGTGTGAAAAAAGTCAATTATTCAAATTCGCCAAAATTACGATTTAATTACTTTCATTTTACTCACTGGTGCACATTTCCCACATGAGAAGCGCCAGCCCGTACACGTCGGTCGCTGGAGATGGTTCTTGTCCTCGGAAGATTTCCGGTGCCTGCCATTTGTATATTTCGTATCGGAGTCGCTGCTCGAATTCCTGACTCTTTTTTGGCTGAAACGTGAATCGAAAACATTTGCTTAGGAATGTCTCATGACCCAGTTTTTTGAGGAAAACGAAAAAAAATGGCAGAAAATTCGTTGCTTTTGAATGGCGAACGATTAGCGACGGAAAATTGGGGTCAAAACGACCCAGTATGCATTTGAGGGGTTAAAAATGATTCAAATTTGTTTCGAGCATTTGCGACGATTCGTTGGAAAGATTGAAAAATGTTTGAGTTCTACAGAAAAGCAGAATCGCGGTGTTGAAACGTTCTCGTTTTTGTTTTTTTTTCTTCCGCCGCCGTTTCAATGTGACGCGGTTGAAAAGGTCCGATCCCAGTTTTCAGGGTGATTAAGCTGATCGAATGTATGGCGGACACCACGAGGAAGAAGCGATTTTATTCGGAACAAAGGAAACAAAAGATCGGGGGCTTGAAAAATAATTTCCGGTCATCCGGTACGACGTGTGTGCGGTCATGCAGTCGAGGCTGCATGAATCGAAATAGTTTCTGAATTGACGCGCGTTCGTACGAGCAGCCGGAACCGAACGTTGACAACGTAATTTGCAGGAATCGGGGATTATTGTTGGCAACGTAAATCGGCATGACTTTCCCTCAGTCACGAATCACTTGGTGACTTCGTTCTCTGACCTAATCGATTGTACTCGAGCGTCTTGACTTTCTCCGAACATCGGAAGTCACGCTTTGGCCATGGGGACACGCGCTTTGAATCCCGAACGGCTGAGAATTCGGTACAAACATTTTTTCCTCTTTGCAACATTTGGGCACCCAATTAAATTTTATAAGAATCATTTTTCCTTTTTTTTGAATAAAATCAATTTGAAAACGAATTAAAATGCATTTTATAGTCAAATTTAAATTAGGCATAAAATGCATTTCAATTTTTCATTTCAATTTCAAGGTCATTTGAATGAAAATCAGGTAAAAACAAATTTGACCTTTTCGTACCCGAAAAATGATAAAAATCAATACGAAGAGCGATCAAGCTTCAAGTAAATAATCGACAAAATACCGAGTTGAGTATGGAGTTTGAAAAGTTGGCGATAATAATGTGGCTTGCGCTTACACCGGGCAGAGAATTGGCGAGTTCCCACCCGCCGAGTTTGACGGATCCGCACGTAGCGAGAAAAACACAGTGGGAGCTGATAGCACCGTGTACGTAACCTCGCATATGAGCGTGCTTGAGAGCACCCGCGAGATTTCCGGCGCACTTGGCGATTCCCTGTACGGACACGCGTTCACCCTGCTCGTGCACGAAATTATATAGCGTGCAATCGACTGGCTCGAATATCGCCACGAGACCGTGATCGTCCGTGTGAGTCGTTGCCATCAATAATAAAACGTTTGGATGCCGAATTTCCCTGAAATTCAAAACAATATTAAACACTCATTATCCATCGATCACAATTATTAATCCTTTGCCTTATTATTACGCGTTTATTGTTTATTTTCTCGGACACTCACGTCCAAAAGTTAAAAAACCAAAAATCTCATTTTTGCATAGAAAAAACAAAATTTACGAAAACCGAAAAAGTCGAAAATCGCAAAAGATCGAAAATTTAAACTTTTTTTTCGGAAATTAATAATTTTTTAAGAAAAAATGCGTTTTGAGTGAAAATTTTGAATAATTTTTCGAGCAATTGCAAAATTTTGGAACGTCGTAAAGATTGGGAAAAAAAACGAACATTAAAACCTCGAGATCGGCCTTTATGGCGTCGCGACACTCGGGATGCGTGTGTCTTCTGAGGGCGACTCTGGTGTTTTGCCACTCAGCGAACATGAGTTCCATGTATCGATCTTCCGTGCCAGCGATCCATCCGATTTCGAAAATTTCCGAGGCCGGAACCTGAGGAACTCCGGGAATGCCAATTTTCTCTTTCCTGTCATTTCTCTTTTTTTTCTTCTCATTTTCGTCTTTCGTTTTGATGAAAAAGTCAAGACGTTCTTTGTCCGGACTGTTTGGATAAATACTGCAGTCTAAATCGTTGGGATTTCTTCGTCGATCGATAAAAGCCTGGAGAGCGTTTCTGTAAGCTTCGCTGTAATAAACAAAATACGACAAAGTTTCGTCAATCGCGCCGCATTTCGGAGGGAAAAAAATTATCCCAGAAAAAAAAGGTCGAATTTCTTGGATATTCGTGACGAAAAAATCCGTCGTTCACTACCTCGACGTCGCCTCACTCGACGATTCGAACAATATTGCCGCCGATGCGGAAACTATTCGTTTGCGTGGCGGCATATTCCGGGCGAATATTTTTTTCTCTCGATACTAACACAACTTTGAAAGCGAAGGTCAAACTAAAGTCACGTGACAAAAACTTGACGCAACAATGGGAATCAGCGCCACCTGCAAATGTTTTGGCCACTGTTTTGGCAGTACCGGCGAGTCACGTGACCGCACAGGTTGTTTACAAAATTCGCGTCACTTTCGCGGACACCGCGTCGTCTCCACTCGTGTTTATTATTTTTTGGCCCTTCTCGGACGAAGGTCGCGTCAGTAACAAAGTTCGTAACGTTTTACGGATTGATCAAGTGTCGTGGTGAATTGAGCCGGTTCGCGATGTCAATAAACGCGAGAATACCGCGACGAATCGTTCCGCAGCGAAGCGTCTCAACTGTTTTTTTTTTTGCGCGGGACCGGCGGTTTCGGCATTTGTTTGTTCACTGCGGCGGCGCTAGTGCACGTGAGATCGTCATCGGAACGTCCGCGTCTCGCGAATGTTGTAATGGACGCGAAAAACGTGAGATTTTATATTTTTCTTTGCACGATTAATTGAAAATTGATTCTCGATGAATTTCCAACCGATTTCTTGAGCACGGACACAAAATTTGTTGAACGACACGCATCGCGTTCACATTCGATGCGCGAAAGACGAAAAAAAATGTAGAATCGCTTATACTCACTTATTTAACCCGTTGATTTTGGGCGTCAAGCCTCGACGCTCACGATCTCGCTGAACAATATCCCTGCAAAAACCGAACAAGAGAATAATACAACAATAGCGTAAAGCGCGAGGAATTTCCTCATTATTCGTGGCGCGATACAGATAAAAAAAAAATGGCTTCATAAAATAAAGCAAGCACCAACATCGCGGCTTCGAATCAGATTCTGGGCGAGTTCATGGCTCAGGTCACACGGAAGTGACCATTTTAAATGTCTGTTTTCTGTATACAAAAGCGAAATAAAAAAAAAAACGAGGTATGCCGCGTAGACTTCCGGTGTGACGTAACATCCGCGGTATTATCCATGTCCGCCACGTGTGGCGCTACTTCGCGAAGCATTTTCGCGAACTAGAATCCTGCGGAGGTACGCGAGCGGAGATTTTTAACGTGCGTGTCGAGATTCTCGAGAACAAGGTCAGTTTTAAAAAAATCAGATCATGGGAGTCAAGATTCGTGTACAACACGTTTGCTGATGTTCCCCCGTCGTGTCGACGTAATAAATCGTAATTAGGCTGTTTAGAAAGCGTGCAACGAGGAGTTACTCGTTGTCATAAGTCCCATTGTCTAAGATCGCCATGACTTTGCCGACATCTTTACCGCGTTATGTATGTTTGTGCTTTCCCCTCCGCCAAAGCCTTTTCCACTTTTCCATGTTTTCAGCTCGTTACCATTTTACGGTAAATCATTGTCGAGTCTCAAATTGACGCTCCGCGACGTTGTAATTTGTTAAATCGTCGAGACAAGTGTCGAAACGGTATTAATTATGATTACAGTCTTTTCCCGCGACGACATAACCTAACAATCATCGTCTGCGGTTATTTACGAGATAAGGACGCGAGTGAAAGATCGAGATGAACTTTGCACGTCGAATTAAACGACCGACGATTAATTAACGTTGAGAAAACTCAATTAAGGGCTGAATCTCGATTAAAAAATCGAAATGACTGACAATTCGTGGGAAAAATTGGTTTTTTCAGTAAACAAATGATCAATCGTGAATTTCAATCGATCATCGCTCGTGATTGGAAATAAATCTTGAAGGGGGCCGCGTTAAGGGGTCTCTACTGGGTTTATTCGAGTGTATACCCCGGCTGCTGACATTACGGTCTTCGCTGGACCATCGAGCGTGACGATGTTGCCCCAAATATTTCGAAACGCTGCTTTGCGAGATAGTCGGTGATTGCGCTCGCTATAATTAGACGAGATTTCCTCTTCGGTCCTCTCTTTTGCTGCCACCAGGTGCAATTATAAACTATTCCTTGCTCGAAAAGCGGTGAAACTTGATTTTAATTAGAAAAAAATGGTCCAGTGATTTTTTTCCTCGTTCTTCAAGCATAAATTCTCATTTTCAATCCGACTGAATAGAAAATCAATGAGCCTCGCTTTTTCTTTAGAATTTTTTCCATTTCCGGATTCGCTCAATTCCGTGCGATTGATTCGAATTGAGTTTCGCGGGAGAAATCAAACTCGATGTTTTCGAATTCACATCGAGGCGGAAGGAAACGCAATTTTTTCTGACTCTACACTGAAAAGAAAATTTTGTCGAAAAAGATCGATATTTTGTTGGATACGTTAAACTAAACGTTTTTTTCGAAAAATCACGAAAATTTTGTCATTCCAGCAAAAAAAATTCTGGAAAATCTTTTCGGAAGGAAATTTTTGTCATTCCAATCGTAAATTTTGCTGACAGTTCCGTTACAATGAAAAATATTGTCGAAACAACGAAAATTTTGAAATCATCCCAAAATATTTAGTTCGCCGTATTCAACAAAATATCGACGTTTTTTGACAAAATTGAATTTTCAGTGTAAAAACATGAAATAGCGAAAACTATTTACGTTCGATTTTTCATTTTTATTCGACTCGAATCTTCTTGGGTGTTCCCGCGATCTGTACCTCGCACTCTGACTATTTCTCTCTCTTTCTCGAGCCTGCACGGTAGTCGTTGAACCTCGTGTTCCGCCAAGGGAGGAGCCGAGTGAGAAGAGATAGTATTAATTAAGGTTGATCAGTGGCTGATTGTCGTGAGTAATTAAACGTCTCTCGCGAAGCTTTCTTTGCAGGATAGAAACCGAGCGATATGCTAAGCGAAGCGTAGAAGAAGCAACAGAAAGAGAGAACGAAGTTGAGGAAAAAATCGAGATGGGGTGGGGGGAGAAGGACATTTTAAACGCCACGTGTTCGAGAAAACCATCAAGTCGTAAACAGTACCGTAAACTTCCCACAACCTCTAAATTCCGTCGAAGCGGCCAAAATTTCTGCAGAGCAAATTTTTTCCCCCGCCTGTAAGCTTCTTCGAGCGTTTTTCCATTCCACATTAATTGCTCAAGCTCCGAGCTCTCTAGGTACGAAATTTTCAACTAGGAATGAATAATTAGCCTCTCGAGGGTTCGCCAGACCCGAGACAATCCTCGTTCAGTTCTCGAACGACCCACACTCGTCGGGTTCAAACTAAAGCCTACCTGTATTACTATAATCGTTCGAGATTAAACCGAATCACAAGAGCCCTGACCGTACCTCGGTTCACTTTTATTCTCACCTCAGGTACACAAATATTCACCAAAACACACTCTTTACGCTCTTCTATAGACAGCATTTGCATAGACACACAGCTCGCTCAATATTTTGACTCACTCGTTCTTTCTTTTCTTCAATTTCTTCCCGCATTAACATTTTTCATCATTTTTCGACCAGACGAATCCTCGTTTATTATTCCTTTCACTCGGATTGCAAAGTTATTGAAAATTCAGCAAAACTTACGAATTTGACCAAAAAAAATGTTGAAAAAAAGAAAAAATGATCGATTTTGTATTTTTTTTTCCTGTGAAAAATAATAATTATGATAATAAAATTGAAATGATTTTTTTTATAGAAAATTGTTTTTTTGGTCGATCACTTTGTAAAATTTTCAACAATTTTGCAACGAAGTGATTTTTGTACTTTGACCTTGGGGCGTATTTATAGGATTGAGACAAATATTTGTCATTTGCATTCTCGTTTGCTTTTGCTTTATAGTCGTTCACTGGCAAAGGTCATTTAAATAAATAATTAATGATAATCGTAACGCACGTGATGGAGGAATTTTTTGTTTGAAAATTGTTGAGTGTTGCTCTGGCGAAAAAAATATTTCGCACGAGGCAATTGAGACGAGGAAAAAAATGTATTCGGTTCGCGAATTTGGCAAGAAACAAGAAAGCAATCGCGAGTGTGTAATTCGGTGCGCGATCGAGCCGCGTTTTATCTAGTGACGTATCGACGAGATAGATAAGAAGTCAAAGAGAACTTCTCGGTTGTGGAACACTCGTGTGGACGTGGCTGTTTTTATTCGAGCAAGAAAAAACTTTTTTTTCTTTTATTGAAATAAACGAAGAGAACGCATTACGAGAAATTACGTAATTTTAGTCTCTTTATCGCGGTTTACAAAATTTGTTTGCGTTTTCAATGAGAATCATAAATCAGCGAGAAACGAGAGAAAATTTTTGTCGATCTCGAACTCATTTCGCGGAGAGACACAAATTCGAATTTACCTGACGACCGATCGTTCGAAATTTGTTCCGAGCACGACGCTACTCGACAGGCTTCGTATTTTTTCGATATTTAAGAACGGCATGGTCACTCGTCAAGTAAACGAACATTGAATCACATTTCACTCGTCCAAAAGTACCGACAGGCCGATAAGTATGAGAAAAAATGAAAAACACTGAGACGAAAATACTTTGGCGTTCACTCTCGATTCGGAGCGCGGCGTCACCGATACGATAACTTTGAAATCGTTCACCGAAGACTGTCACGACTACAGGATTTTTTTTTCTATTCTATTTGGCCTCACAATGTTTCGTGAAACTCTGGGAACTCGAGAATTCGCTGGCTAACGAAAAACAGCGTGAAAAATAAACACCAGGTTCGTCAAACTCTTTTCGACACTTTCGAACACGAAGCTACGCATTTGGCGACTCGAAATTTTGGGTTCGTTATTATTATGGATTAAAAAGATTGAGTGACTTACTTTCTCAGCCATTTGAACACCCCCATGACCCCCATCATACACGTAACGCAACGCCGTATGACACTGATATAAATTTTTAACACATGAATTAAAAATTTTGGTAGAATGAACAAGTGGAAAGGCGAGCGAGCAGAAACTTGCTTCGCTATTTGCCTGGCGGTAATGATACCGGCGCGTTTCCTCGTGGCCTCAGAAGCCTCTGTACGTTTCAACGCTCGGTGCGTCGTCGGTGCGCCCCCACTTTTCACCAACCTACAATCGCCATTGCGATTCTCCTTAAACATTTTCTCATCCGGTAAATCCGTTCACTCGTTCCCGATTAACTTTCTTCACTATTTTTCCACTGATTTTATTTTTCCTTTCTTTCTCTACTTTTTTCTCATTTCATTAACGATATGCGTTTGTTTTTCTCTCGCTCTCCCCCTCCCTCTCGCTCTCGTTTTGTCCTGCTCTTATGGTTTCAAGCGAGCATTAAGACCATCGAGATTTATCGTACGTTTCAAAAGCTGCTTGTAAACTGCTCCAAAACATCAACGAAAATCTTTTACATCTCGTTTCGCCCTCTTTGTTTACCTTTTAACTTCAAAGTTCACCTTCGACGTTGATTGATTTTGTATCGGACTTTGTTCAATCGTGAGATTACGGTCGCCGCTAAATTTCAAACGGCTCGCGAAACTTTTCGATTTTTCGCGATAATTCAACATTTTTTTATCGATTTTTTTTCTATTTTCCGATTTAATCCAGGAAATTAGTTCGTGATCGGAAAAATGGTGAATTTTACTCACCGTTAATGTTGCATTTTTGCGTGCAGTTCAAATTGACTCTCTTCCTGCTGTTTAAGGTCGTTTGATGCTTTTTGTGTGGAGATTAGCGAAGAAACGTTGAAAAGATAAAATAAATGCAGGGCTGACTTTAGCTCGGGCTTGTAGAATGTAATCGCAAAATTCTTGGTCACAAAACGTTGAAGCTCCGGTTGAAGAACGCGAGAGGGTATATCGGGCGGTGCGTTTAATCGTGCGGCAAGACGCAGACGTGAATCAGCGCGGCGAGTGCGATAACAAACAGTAATTACCGCAATTGACAAGCCCGGTGATACATGAAAGACACAAAACACGAATATCTCGGTAAACGCGTCAACGGTCTCGTTGCGATCGCGTACATTTCTGTATGCCCTGGAACATGAATCGTTCAGGGCTGCAGCAAAATCCGTAGAGTTGAGTGAAATACGAGGGCGAGTATTTTTATTACGATTTTTGACGTTTATTATTCTGCACACTCGTCGAGTATTTGCATTTGTTTATTCAACAGGAACTTTCAACACAGAGTAAAATAATTTAAACACTAAATTTAGCGTGGACTTGAAAATTCGCTACTTAACAATATTCCAACATTTTTATAAACATATATCTTTGGAAAATAAATAAAAAAATTTGTGCAAATTCGATCTAAATGAAAAAGGAAAAACTGAAGGACACTCGAAGTTGCGATCGAAAGGCCGCATCGTTCGGACTCCGATGAGCAAAAAAACTTGATTTTCTTTACGATCGGATTATCCCTCGGTTCACGGTGCTTTCATCTCCTGCTTCACGCAAAACTTGAAGGCTTCCCAGCCCTCGCTCCTCGGTTGAGACTGAAATGATAAATTTCATGGAATGTGAGAATGTTCAATGACTCTGAAGTTTGCATCGTTGAGATTGAACGAAAAATTTTGTTCTTATTAGTTTTTTTTATTGATTTTTGAAAATCATGACTATTTTTCGTCCCGATTGAGTTTTCAGGACTCAAGAGACGATCTTTTTATTGTCCGGGACAAATATTGGATAATAAATGATCCTGAAGTTTGCATCGTTGGAATGCAACGAAATTCTGTTATTTCTTCAGCAGAGCCAATAATTATTATTCAATATTTGGTCCGGCCATTAAAACAATTCTCTCTTGCGACCAAAAAACTCAATCGACTCGAAAAATTGCCACGATTTTCAAAATTCAATAAATAAACAATAGAAAAAATGTTTTTCGTTGAATCTCAACGTTGCAAACTTCAGAGTCATGATAATAATTATGAGCTCGGCTGAAGAAAAAACAGAATTTCGTTTGCGACCCCTGGCGCTAGAGAACCCGGCGTGCGCCGGTGTCGGGCAGAGTTTCGTCCCATACACTCGAGACGAAAAAGATTTTAATTCGCAAAAATGTTGCATGATTGGTCGATTGAGAAAAATTCTTGGGTGCAGAGTTGATCAAGAAGGTCACGCGGAAGTTCGCAACGTTGGAATCCAACAAAATCGTATTTTCTATTGCTTGTTTGTTGAATCGACAACTTTCATGATCAAAAAAGATTTTGTATGAGAATCTTGAGATCTGATCAAGAAAAAATGGAATTTCGTTCGATTCCACCGATGCAGACTTCGAAATCGTATAATCACGCGTAATACCTTGAATCCTCGATGAAGTCTGTCCTTCATAATGGCGATAAACTCCTTGTACGACAATTGTCCATCGCCGTCGACATCGAAGAGAGCAAAGACGGTGTCGATGATGTGTGTGGACAGAGAAGTTCCGGTGCAGATTTTAACTGCTCGCGAGAATTCGTCTACAATTTTCCAGGCGATTGAATTATGAATTGGTAAAAAAAATGAAGAAACAACCAGGATAATCGCGACGCAGCGATTCCGATGGAAAGTCTGTGGGTTTATGGTAAAAATGTGAACGAAGGGGTTTCTACCTTTGGATATCGGATGATCGGCAAGCGTGTACATTCTCATAGCTATCGAGAAGTCGTCGAGATTGTTTAAAAACTGATAAAACACTCGGAACTCATCGAAGCCGATATCTACTTGGCGATCCGAGCGATCCAGCATCCTCTCCAAGTACTTGTCGTACCTGCGACGAGTTCCAAATGAGGTGCGATTCTACCAAACACAAATATCGGCTTTACCGACCGATAAATAATAAAAACAACTAAATAATCATTTCGTTTTTCAATGAATGATTGTGACTCACTCGTCCATGTCGAGGTAGGTGTATCTTAGCAATATCTTTGCAAAATCTAGCTCCGATATAGTATCCTGACCTTTGCTGAATTCGTGAAATTCGAGTTCTAATACTTCCTGTTGAAGATTTTCCATAAACTGTCGAAATCCTTCGTATTTTAGTTCCTTCGTACCGTCTCTCCCGAAAAAGTGAATCATCAGCGACGTGTCGATCGAGTGTCTTCGTTGGAGTCCCTTTTGGTTTCGTGCGAATAGTCTCGTTTACCAACTTTTCAAAAACTCGCAGAATTTTTATTCATAAAGTCTCGAGCTTGCTCTAATTTTACCTGATCGTCGCCAAACTCTTGGTGCCCGTTGTCCGAAGGCCTCGTCGTATTGGACAGGCTTTGCAAATCCGTTCTCGTGTCCAGACCGTGACGTCCTCTCCAGGCGTGGCTAAAAATGTTTTCCATCTGGAGAACAAATATAACAAAAACTTTAGTTTTCCCGAAAATTACGTCGAAAAATCACGAGGACGATAAAACGTCGTGCGACGTGTGGACGAAAATATTATTGTTGCGTTCGACGCCACTTTGTCTTCCATTCTTTCCCCACATTTACGATTCTTATTGGCTCACGAAAAATTCATTACAACGGCGGGATTTTAGCTGCATGCTTAGCAATGATACGAAATTTCGGTGCTAAGGGTCGAAACACACGAGGAAATCAAATGGAACCTTGACTTGGGTTTGGTTCTTCGGTACACGACAAAACTTACGTAAGAATTGGAGATGATTCTGTTCTTCTCGACTAAATGGGCTTCTCGGAGTTTCGCTTTTGTTGTCAGAGCCTCTTCGCTTGGAGCGACAAGAGAACGTAGCTAAGTAATGTTGAAAAAAGTATGATAAAAAAATAAACAAAATTATAGTCTGATTGCAGAAACTTTCCAGTTGGAACAGAAAAAAAACAAAAGTCCAAAGCCATTTTCCCGATTAACAAAACGAAGCAAACCGTGCAATGAAAAATTCAGCTGATGAATGTTTTAGCAAGCGTGTGAGTGCGCTATTATTTTAGCCAACGCGAGGAATTCATGTCAAGCCATTTGGTGCATCTATCGATCGGAAATTCGATGTTGGATTTCAGCAATCATTTCAAGACCGACAGAGATAATAATCATTACCAAGATTTTCAAAATTTTGAATAAATGACTCTGAAGTTTGCAACGTTGAGATTCGACGAACAATTTTTATTTCATTAATTATTTATTTATTTTTCAACATCGTTTTATCGTCCAGAGCGAATTATGAGCTCTGGTGAATAAAAAATGGAATTCCGTTGCATTCCAACGATCCAAACTTCAAGATCATTTTTATAAATTGTTCTTGGCACCGAAACTAACAGTTTTCTCCGATAAAGAAAAATTCTCTGACGTTTAGAATATTTGAGACATTCAATTTCCAATTTTCTATTTCCCCCATCCAAACGTTCGTAAATTGAAATCACGTTTTGTTAAAAAGCTGCAACGAAAATGCATTCGAGATTTTTTTTCGCAGATTGTCGGGACATTATGAAGCGAAATTATTTGAGAAAAATCCTAAACACGTTTTTTTGCAATTCGTAAACGAAACGCGACTCAAATTTACACGCGTTTAGGTGAGAAAAGTTGAAAATTCGCAACGTCAGAAAATTTTTCTTCATGGGAGAAAATTCTGTACAAAATTATTAAATAATCCTGAATAAAGTAATTTTGTGATAGTTCAGCAGATCGTTCAGGAAAATGCAGTGATTATTCGTATCCCGTGTTAGAACGTCGCAAGTTTCGATATTCCAACAAAATGCAGTACCGTGAGTTGTTACAATTGTTTTTATTGTCTGAGATTGTTAAGGTCAGCAAGACCTTTTGGCAGCGATGCATTTAAACGAAAGCTTTTATTGCTGCGCTCGATCTTTCGGAGAAACTCACAACTCGTTTGGTCCATTCATCCAATTCCCTGTCTTTCAGGCTACCCCCAAAGAGTTTTCGAATCTGTGAAAATGTATTCATGCAAAAAAGTTGATAGATCCGTGTTCGCGCGTTGATGATTCTTTTTTTTCGCAAGACTCTCGCAATTGCAAAACCCGATGAATATCTCTTCGCGTTTCCGCCTGCTTCCAACCTCGCACACGATCCCCGCACGCAAGACGATTCCCACTTAATACGATTATCCCAAGTTTCTACCAAAAATATTAAGAAACTTTTATTTAAGACCCTTTCTCCTTGATCTTACCACGAGAAACTCGTTTTTGTCGACTCTCTCGTTTCCATCGGTGTCAAACATGTTGAAAGCGATCCGGAAGCCAGTTTGGGGTTCTGCAAAAAGCATCCAATCCGTTAGATAACAGCGCATTCATTTTCGAATTATTTAACAATGACGCGATAAGAAAAATTAGCACGAACGTAAATTCCGCACTTTTTTCCAAGGAACATCGAACTTGCGGACAATAAAACGAGACGAAAATCGTACTTGCTCTTTGATTCAATAACAACGTCTAGATCGCGTTGATCGAGAATAATTTTCTGGCTATAGATCGAAAGAAAAAAAAGTACGATCGATCGAAACGACAATTTTGCGTAAGATTCGAAAAAAGATAAAACAGGAGTCTGAAATAATGAATAAAAAAAAAATCAGACACAATTTTTTTACATCCTTAAATAAAATTTTGTTTTACGAGTCAAGTCTCGTTGAATTTACAAATCGGAGAATATCATAACTCTCGTTGGCATCCAGTATCGGCGGTTTGTGCGAGAGTTAGTTGGATGTTCCTTGTTGAATTTGCATACTAAATTGGCGAGCAAGATTGTGTCGCGAGGAAGAACTCACTCGTGAGAATGGACAGTAGAAACAGGTACTCCGTGTAGGAAAGTATGCCTGCAATAAAGTGAATAAACAAACACGAGTTAGAGAGAGAGAGAGGGAGATTGAGAATTTTCATGAAACTTTTGTTGGATCAAACAAATTTCAAACGTTCTTTGAAGTCCCGCCAAATGTGGGTGTTTTCGTGGTAGTGGCTGCTCGGGAGCGTGGGCGTTGAATAAATATCGATCGATTAATATTACCAAGATCGTTAGAACGGATGAGAAGTCTGATGAAATTTATTGAACGTTAACGAAATAAAAAGAATGAAATAAATGAACGAGCTTCGCGTGGCAGATCCGCGGCGGTCACAATAAAATTAGTCACGCGGTTCATAAAGATCGTATCCGTACGAATGAATTTTCTCTAATTTAACGAAAAAATGTCTGTCATAATAAGAGGCAGAGTGTCGAGAGACGAATTTCCGTGTGTGGTCGTTGTATAAAATACATAAAAAGGAATCAACATCCTTCTTAATAGTCACCTTTGTCCCGGAGGTTCCGGAACATGTGTGAACTCCCGTGTCGAAGCGAGGGCGTCGCGTTTCTCATCACCTCCAATTCCTTGTCCGAAAGTACTCGCCTCTTGTGCCTCGCTGCGAAAGTCAAAAGAATCATCAGCACTCTGGCAAACGTGCCTTCTCCACTCTCACTTACAACTCTCGACATCGCGGTTTGTTTACTGAGACAACGTTTGCCTTCTTCAACATCCCGACGATAACCACGCGTCAGAGAGACTGCCTGAGAATTTCCATTTTTATATGACACCAACGACGTGCCAACCCCAAATATCAAAATTCCCATTTTTTATATAAATATTATTGATGCTCGTGACCTTTTACGCGTTCAGAGGTCATTACGAGTTTTTTTCGTCCATTTTTGTGACGTTTTGGAAAATATTGACGAAAAAGTCGAAGAATTTTTCAGAGAAAATCGAAATGATCAAAGACACTTACGCCTTGGCTCAGACTCGATCACGCTGTCCAAAAAGTCCTGCGGTGTCATGTAAAGTTGACCATCGAACTCGACCGAGGCAAATTTAACGAATCGTCGTTCCCGCATCGTCAATCTCACAGCTTTTGAAAGCTCATCCTCGCGTTGCTGCAAAACATACAATTTCACGTGCCACTTGATTGTATTAATGCACATGCTTGAATTTCCTAGGCCAAAGCAAAAGTAACTCGCGATAATTGTAGCTCTCCTCGCATTCTCCGTGATAACTCGATCATGGGGAGGGAACCAGTAGAATTTCATTTCGGTACAGTCAACGCTCCAGAGGCCTCGATGCTTTTTCGAGATTAAAAAAAAATTGAAAAAAATGAAAGAGTTTTCAGAAAATTCCACAGTTTCCAACTCTCGATGATCGGAAAGCGATTTGCCACTTTGTTTAAATCGCAAGACGATTTCCGACCGAGTTTCTCACGAAATGCGCAAAGAAAAATGCAATTCCGGATTATTTCAGTGATTTGCTGCTGAATTTTTTAAAAATTTTACACGAATTTCGGTGAATTTAACTTTTCGAAGAGAGAATTGTGAGAGTCCAGACTGTAGCTGTTGCAGGAGAATAATCGTGTTGGTATGCGAGAGAGCGGATCTTGGTAATTGCGTCCCGATCGTTATCGGTATCAGAGCTGAAAAGGTCGATACGGCCGGGGAGAGCATCAATCATATGACAGTTGTAAAAATGTTGTTATCTGTATTTATGTGGATGTGCGGCGGTGTACGCGGTCATGTTCGAGAAGGATGAATGTACAGTGCGGAAGGTCCGAACAAGAGAGCCCAAGCATGATTGTTACATCAGAGCAGAGGAGAGTGAGTGCGTATAGCGGAACAACTTGCTGGGATAGCGAGGGAGAGAGACAGAGAGAAGCAAGTAATTGACTCCTTGGTTAGAAGCACGAGCGATTATGGCAGACTAACGATCAGCGTGTATCGTAGGCTGGCTCGTTGCCAGACGCGTTGAAACGTTGGAATTTATCAGCCGACGTCTCGGTACTCTTTGTGCTATTCACGACTTCCGTTTTTCATTGTTTTTCACATTTAATGCTTGTTTCAATCATTTGACTATTGAGGAGAGCGACGATGAAGAATTCTCGAGTGAGAGGCTCGTTTCTCGCCTGGGGTGAGAGCGACTGCTTGTTGGGGCATTTTCTCTGCCTCATATTTCGATTTAGAAGCTTTAAATTTGACAGCCAGCGTTGCCAAACAATTTCGTCATGTCGAAATTCCTTGTTTATGATTCTCGCTAAATATGAGGGCTCTATAAATTTTCCTTACCAAAGATTCTATCGTGGCTGCTCGCGGATGAAACACACAGCAAAGAAATCTCGATTTATTCGCAGGGTCATACGCGCTGACCTCTGCATGGCCAGTACAGACTTTACCTCGAGATATTCCCTGGCCAGCAATTACCTAAGCTCGTGTACACGCCAGACTCGCTATACAAACTTCCTCACTGCCTGGTGGAAGCTGCAGCGGACTGCGGCGATATGAAATAATTGAAAAGTACATCGCGATAAAGGCAAAAGAAAAACTTTTAAACTCGCGCCGAGGAGCCAAAGACTTTTGTATCCTTCGCGTATACATAGTCGTAAAGGAAGAATTGCGCCCACTCAACTTCTACGACGTAACTCTCGATTCTTCGCGACGCGCGTTTTACGAGCTCACCAAATGAAGACAAAACAAACGCCCGTGAATAAGGACGGTTCCCTCGCTAAACTCATTTCTGCAAGACTCGCGTTTGCTTGTACGACAAGTCTCCGCAGCGTTCGTCTCTCCAACAACCCTTTTTATTCCCTCGCACCTCCCAACCGCGCGTGCAAAACACTCGAGGACGACACTCCATTTTCTTGTATTTTATTGTACCGAGATTTTTCGAACAATCCAGCGGGGACGCGACCAGAAAAGACGAACGATCAGTGGTTCTCAATAAAATCTCTGAAATTCGGCAAAATTCAAAACTGAAAATGAGGAAAAATTTGATTTCATAGGATTTGAAATAATTTGGAGAAAAATTTCTTCTGGTGCATTTTTTTTCGGGGCTCTGGAGAGACGCGCTAATTGACACGAAACCGGCGGTTACTGGAGATGACGAAGCGTGATAAAATTTCTCATACTCGTTGGGGTGTTTATGCGACAGTTTTTATTTTCTGCGAGCGAGAAAAGCCGGTAGCAGCTTGTATAGTTATAAAATATTGTAAACACTCCCTGGTACTTTTTATTCGCGTAAACTCGTTTTCGTCAACTGCTGCGGCCGAGTTCGCATCGCGAGCTTCGCCAGATTATCTGCATTGGAATGTTCGCAAAGTGCGTTGTTTCATCGCACGTGTAATTTTACTCTCAAATATAAATTTCGCCCCCCCCCATTACGCATCACGCATTTCCTGGAATTCCATTCGAGATATTCAAAAATCGTTTTATAAATTTTACAAATTCTCGAGCCTCCGATTCACCGGGTTCGTGACGTTTTTTTTTTGTAACTTTTTCTTACAATCTTTTAGCGATTATTTGAATTAATTTCGGTCCATGCGATCTCTCAGCTCGCCAGCGTCAATTTTCCCGAAATTTATACTGAAAATTCAATGTTGTCAAAAAACGTCGATAGTTTGTTGAATACGGCGAACTAAATATTTTGGGATGATTTCAAAATTTTCGTTATTTCGACAATATTTTTCATTGTAACGGAACTGTCAGCAAAATTTACGATCGG
Organism: Diadegma fenestrale; assembly: GCA_037043255.1. Taxonomy (NCBI): domain Eukaryota; kingdom Metazoa; phylum Arthropoda; class Insecta; order Hymenoptera; family Ichneumonidae; genus Diadegma; species Diadegma fenestrale. The sequence goes on from CM073312.1 coordinate 4,676,744, forward strand.
AATGAAAAAAAATTACTTTCCGAAAAGATTTTCCAGAATGTTTTTTGCTGGAATGACAAAATTTTTGTGATTTTTCGAAAAAACGTTTAGTTGAACGTATCCAACAAAATATCGATCTTTTCCAACAAAATTTTCTTTTCAGTGTAGAGAATCGCGACCAAGTGATTCAGAATTTTGAAGGGTTGATTGTGACTTTCGAGCAGCAATCTTTGCCTCTGGACAAAGTGAAGTGTTCAAAGGTTAAAAGGCAAAATTTGGTCGACACGAGGTCGAGAGACAAGATTAAGGGATGGGGCGAGAGAAAGATGAGAAAACTCAAAGGTAGGCAATTATCGCGCGAGTGGCCGCGTTATTCAAGAGATAGAGTTTGGCGCAACGATAGCGAGGGTCTAATTTATGCGTGTTCGTAGAGAGAACTGCCACTCGAGGCGAATGGTCCGAGAGGAGCGTGTGCGGATTGGCTCAAGTCAAAAAGACGAGTCGATTTTTTTCCATACAACAAAAAAAAACACTTAAAAATAGTTCAACGAGAAGATGTCGGAGTTTGGACGGGCGAATTGGACGAGTATACTTTACGTAGGCGATAAAACACGCTCGTATGAACTCACGGAGCATCATCCACGTGTCTCACTCGCTCTGTGTGGCAAAAGCTCTTCTAGAAAATAAATCAAATTTTTCGCAACAAAAAATAAAAGGCGAGCAAAACACGTTTGTTGTGTCTTGGCTAATTGGCACACGATCAATTTATCGGCTCGGAGAGATTGTCTCCGAGGCATTGACTTGGATTTAATTCGGTCAAGGTGTCTGTCCTTTTTATTTTTTTCGTTCTGAATTTCGCAGGAAACTTTAGGCTGGAAAAATACAGAACGCATCACTCGAAATGCGAAGGAAAAAAAAAAAATAAACGAGTCAATGGCATTTCGCAGCGGGATCGAGAGAAATCTCGCGTGGCGCCACTATTTCGCGCGCGTATTTTTCTCCCTCTGTTCCTCACGTTTGCGAGTCCTCGAGCTCCATTTGCGACGTCGTAAATATTGTCTATATACTTGATAAGTTGCTCTCGTGTAGGCGTCTCGACCAGATTTTGTAATTCTAACAAAAAAAATCATATTTCTCGTACAGTTACATCGCAGCTTTGCGTATTTTTCTTTTATTTTTAATTATATCCGGAAAATTTCATGCTCGAGTTATTTATGGCAAAAGAACTTGAACGAGGATCCAACAAAATTCAGCAAAATCTCGAAAAAAATTGCTTTCTGACAAAATATTTTTTACATTTAGCCACTCGATGCATGCACTGGGTCAATATGACCCAGAGGGCAAAATACATTCGCTGGTGATGAAGTTTGGGTGGTTTTCATGGAAACCGGCGAGGTATGGCCGGGTCAAAATGACCCAGTGTGTCAAGAAAGGGTTGAATTCCCCTAATTTTCATTTAATTATTTTTCTCCTACTTAATGGTGAGATCCTGAAGAAAAATCGTCTCCGATAATCCCGCAGGAATGGTGAAAAATCTATTCCGGCGATTAGCCCTCGATAAACAGTCCGAGGGTCTCTCTGTTATTTCACGAGACGATCTCCGAGGTTGTGGGGCCCAGATGCACCGAAAGCGAGTTTACACTTTGGCGGGAAAGAGTATTCGTGCGTACGGAAAAAAAAAACATATTTACGATTTATGAACTGCGTATGCGTTCACATAAATTCGTCGCATTGGATCGTGACGCCGAACGTTCGCTCGGGGTTGTCTTTGAGGATTTATGGGGTACGAAAGGTCGCTCGTTCTAATCTTCTCATCCGTCGAATTCTCTTAAGTGTAGAACGGGAAACGGAGCAGCCGGCTCGAGTTTACTCGACGAAAATTGTTCGAGCAACCGGAAGAATGTTCCGTGTGAGAAAAAACATTTTTCATTTTGCCACCGAACGATCGATTTTCTTTTTTTTTCGAGCTGGGTTTGAAATTCTCATGCAAATTCCTTTGAATATTTTAATCATTTCGTCGCGATACTCGATCGTGCAAGCAACTCGCGTACTTTTGATTTATACGCGCGCGCGCGTTGGCACCTTTTCCCAACACCGGTAGCTCGCGTGTCGGAATCATCGCGTCGATTCCAGGACAGTCGATCGGGATGGAAACTCTGCGTGATAATAACGCGCGTGAAAAAAAAAAATTATGCTACGAGTTTTTCTGCTCCGTCTCTCCCAGAATCAATCTTCGATGTGTGATTTTCAATAAAAACGAACCAGCAGTTGTACACCTTGGGAAAAGCTTCCGAGCGCCTCAGGGGCCCTTGGAAATCTTGGATAATTTTCCTTGTAACGAGATTCGTTCGCTAATCAGCTTGGTCGATTAAATATTTGCATGAATGTGCCTTTGGCTATGTTGTCGATAAATGGTACGTCGCGATAAGCGTCTCGACATTTTCTGTCAACGTTCGTTGAGTACGACGGAAAAATCTCATTTCAATCTCGTTTTTTTTTTATTTATTCAATGATCCGCGTTTGTCACTGATCGTTCTTCGTTTCGCTGCACGACATCGAAGTAATTGAAAAAGCAATTATTCGTCAAAGTCGACAATGTGCTGGCCTCGTGCGTGGAAATTATCCCCACATTGTCTCCGTCGCGAAGGCACGAGATTGAAAAATTTAATCGAAAAATATCTCGCCGAATTTTGTCTCGTTCAGTGTCCTTGTTTGTTTTTTCTTTTGGAGTAATTGACAAAGATGTACATCGCATACCGTGTGATGTGAAAATTTGTTTATGTTACGAGGTAATTTCGCTGACGGTGTCGAGAGGCTCGCACTCTATCAACTCAAGCAGTTTAATAAACGCGTTCTCGCTCTCTTTCTCTCTGGCACGACAAAATTTCACCGAACTCGCAAATCACTCGGTCGTTGTTTTGCTTTTTGTACATAAATATTTATTTATTAATTCAGCGCGATGCACACGCGGTGCGCTGGCGAAACCGGCCAATTATCGTCTCGATACTCGGTCCAGTTTTTTATTCTTTCATCCTTTTTATTTTTTCGTTGGCTTCGCGTACTTGCACCAATCTCGGTGCGAGTCTCCGGACGTTGTCACGTTTATAACGAGCTTGTACAAACGTGTGAATTCCAATTTGAATAATGAGATACGCCGAGTGTTAATATTGGTGCATCAAAGATAATCTCGATGCGCGCGGTCTGCATGCGTCGGCGTTCCACTGAGGCCAACCAGCCGCAGCGCATCTCGTTCCAACCACTTGGCATAATTTGACTTCTTCCCCTGCTGCTGCATGTCTCTGCAGCCTCGTATGCCACGTCTATGTACCTGTATATGTAAGAATTACCACTGCTCCGTACGCATCGTCTCGGGGAAGCGAACTACGTCGCGCATGCAAAATACACTATGGCTCAAAAGTATTTTTTTTGTCAACGATTTTCCGAAAAGCTAAAAAGAAATTTCCATCATTTTCCAGTTTATTGAGAAATTGTTTGATTCGTATCTGGATGTGGAGTTTGATTTGATTTCAATGAACGATCGCTAATAGGGTGCAATCACGTGGAATGATGGTTGAGCTTCTCTCTAATAATTTGTAACCGAGCAGGTACAAAATGATGTGAATCTCGGATGATTCTTGACAATTTGGCCACGCAGAGTCAAAAGCGCCGCTGTGCTCTTGTGAATATTGTGATTACGCAAAATGAGGGAAAGATGATGATTACGACGAGAGAGTATGGGTTGGGAATTTTTTAAGTGTATGAAATACTTTTGGTCCGTAGTGTATATTCTGCTTCTGGTGTATGGCGGGGCAGGGGCATCGCCGTGATATTCTTCGTTCACTCTTTGCGGTATATACTTATGGGAAAACCGTCCAAGTTCCTGGAGAGATATTGTGCATCGTCGTCTTTTCCCCCGGCATCGTATTTTGCTTCTGCAGCAGCCGATTACCCGGCGCGAGAAATTGAAATCAGATAACAGTGCTTCGAGCACACCCAACCCGCCAATTGCGCTCTCTTGCATTTGCATTGGAATTACTCGAACCCTCCCCCCCCCTCCCTGCTCCTCTTTGATCCTCTCGCTCTCGTATACACTTTCGCTCTTTTTCTCTCTTTGCTTCAATCACTCCAGCAGCGTCGTTTTATCGATTGTGTTTATCGATCAATGAAATCCACAAAATCAGGTCATTCATAGAGCCAAAAAGTCACCCTCAATGTCAATTCTATCAAAACACTCGAAATATCGTTCCTGCTGAAAAATTCCCTCACGACTATTCTCTCCGGCAAAAATCCATCAATTTGCATCAGCGACAATGACGACGTGTGACGCAGAAATGTCGACGATGCTTCACTCATTCGCAGAGGGTGGATGCTCCGCGCGAATGCAGCTGCCGGAATCGAAATTGTTTCACGACACGTTGAATTCATTGTTGATTTTTCTTTCTGCTTGTCCTTGACTTTCCTCATCTTGCCACAATTTTATGATGTTGAAGTTTGCATGGTTGGGATGCAACGAAATTCTGTTTTTTCTTCAGCAGAGCTCATAATTATTATTCAATATTTGTCCCGGACAATAAAAAGATCGTCTCTTGAGTCCTGAAAACTCAATCGGGACGAAAAATAGCCATGATTTTCAAGAATCAATAAATAATTAATAAGAACAATAACATTTTTCGTTCAGTCTCAACGATGCAAACTTCAGAGTCATACAATTTTCACGTGCCGAGAATTTGGCTCGGGCACCACGTGTTTAACATACTTTTAGCAAATTGTTCACAAGGACCCGAGAAGCGTCGTAAAACGTGTCGCTTCCGTATGACAAATCGCACACGTCACACAACGCGGTTGGCCAGAATGTTGGATCATCAGAATTGAACGATTTATGCGAATAAGAATAGAATTTTTCCGAGCGATCCAACACCACGCAATCTTCAATATCATTTATTTATAGAAGTTGAAGCAAAATAGTAAAATGGTGATTGTTGGAAGGCACAAAGTGACTTGGGAACGCTCGCATAACTCAACGGAGGATTTTCAAGCCCTGCTCTGGTCTGCACGCTGTTTCGCTTTTCCATCTCTCTCTCGCTCTATTTCCCTTCCTTTTCATAGTGTCGATATCTGTAGCACACGTTTCGTACACATGCACTCTGCTCGCAAAGTGTGTCACAGAGACAGGCTCTATTAATAGCTCTCGCTGATGGGGAGGTGTCGGAGTCTGAGGGAGAAAGGGAGAGAGAGAGAGAGAGAACGTCCGTCGATTCCGGATCGAGAGTCTCGACGCTCGGTGTCGACGAACCTGCAGAATCGAGGGGCATCAGGCCGCGAGAACACACTTTCATTCATCGTACTATCGACACAACGAGCCAGCATCCCGCGATCGCACTCCGCTCCCCCTCCATCTTTACAAAAATCATCTCCACACGACATGGTTTTCAGAAAAAAAAACTCATAGACGCGACAATTCTCTCTCGAACCTCGCAACCACACATTTTTCTTTTCATTTCATTTATCACTACTCTGAGAATCTCTGAATTTTTATCAAATTGCCCATTAGAGTTTCGATTAAAGTGATCGATAAGTCGAGATACGAAGCGAGTGAAAATAAATTAGGATTCACATGATCAATCATTTATTCTAATCTTGTAAACTTTGAACGTATCCGTTTCCGCTGATTATTTTTACATCGGTCTACAAGTTTCGAAATAATCTTTTCATAATGAGAAATTTATTGATAATCGGAATTTTAATTGCCCAGAACTCGTCCGATTTTCAGTCAAAATCGTCGTCATTTTTCTTTTCATTTACTATATACAAAATGTTGACGTTTTGATACAGTCAATGATGCATTTTTTTTAAAGACTTTTTGCCTTTTGTCGTGTTTGCTGGGAAAGCAGTTTCGAAGGATTTCTTTGTGACGATCTCATGAATGACATTGGTCGTAACGTTTTCCAAGCTGCATGTTCTATTAGATCGAATTTGGGTGGTCGTTGTGTGGTACAGTTTGATTGTGAGATTATCGTTCGACGAGTGTTTCTCGGACGCGAAGGGGCAAGCCAGAAATCATTGATCAGGATACCCGATAAAATCGAGCGTCTTTCTCCCTCTTACTCGATCTTTCGTCGCTGTACCAACGTTTCGAGGTTTCGTCGATCTTTTCGATGAAAATCAACCTCAATACGACGTGTTTGCCTGGAACAATCTTCAGCGACCAAAGAATCTCGTGTTCGCCTTCACGATCGGTCCGATCTTATTAGTTTATGTACCGATGGGAAAGGGCTGGGTAAAAGCTTCGGGAAAATAGAAATCAGGATCCTCATGGACGAGGAAACTCGTGGAAGATTTTCCGAGAAGATGATCCGTCGAGATGATAAATAACAATTTTTATTGCTGCACAAAAACGTCTCGATTGTTTTTTTCTAAAAAGCTGAATAGAGTAATTATTGGAGATTGAAAAATTCAGTCTTTTGGCTTCGCGTTGAATTATTTCGTCACAAAGACTTTGGACCATGGAGAAAAAAGAATTTTTTTTCTGACGATAATACTCGTAAAAATTGTTCGACTAATCGGCATCGAGAGACTGCCTTCTAAATGATTTTGGACGTAGAGAGTTATGCTGATTGGCAAATTAATTAACAACGTAGATGGTAAGCTCAATGGTAATTAATAATTTTTGTGTATGGAGGCCTAAAGAAGCGTGAAATTAGCGAATTGTAGTGGCTGGACAAGCGTGGGATGAAATGAATAATATTCGTGTGGCCGCGTGTGTAAGCTCGAGCCAAATGGGCGGTGGCGCGGGGTTGGAAGGAACGAGGAGCCTGATCGCGTGTTACCGAGCTATGAATCAGCCCCGAAACAATGCGAGTAATTGAATATTTTGAGGGATCATGATTTAAGAATCGCTCTGGGCGATATTCCTCGTGAAGAGTCGTCTTTTGTAACAGCCAGTGGATATTTTCTGTTGTTTTATCGGTCGCGTACCCCAGCCGCTGCTATAACGCGATAAATAATCATTTTCAACGTCCGAATACAATGCGTACGGATATTTATAAAATTATAGACACTACCGTTCAAAAGTTTCGATGCTCGAAACATAAATTTGAAAAAAAAGCTCCGTCTTCCGTTGAAAACTCTAAACAAAACTTTTGCCAACACAAGAGAATATTTTCACGTTTTTGTCAACATTTCTATATTTTTCCACACGATGACGATCCCCGGGGAATCGCTCGCACGCGGTAATAAATATAATTTAGCCCTCTCCTCATCAGGGAAATAGCCGTTACTTTTTTTTTTCTATTCAAAACTGAAACTCGAGCCCGTTGCTCGTTTTTCGTTTCTGAATAACTTTTTTGAGTTGTTCGTCACGATGTTGAAGTTCGCATCGTTGGAATGCAACGAAAATTCATTATTTTTGAAAACAGAGCGCAAAATTTTTCTACACTATTTATCAAAAATAGTTGCACAGCCTTTATTGCTATTCAAAAACCGAATCAACTGAAAAAGTGCAGCAAATATGAAAATAATAAATAAAAATTCCATTTTCCTTGTATTTCAACGATGCAAACTTCAACATCGTTGTTCGTCAACTTTTAACGGTTCGAGAAAAGTTCATCGGAATGCCATGCAGAGTAACGATCCTGAAGTTTGCATCGTTGGAATGCAACGAAATTCTGTTATTTCTTCAGCAGGGCCAATAATTATTATTGAATATTTGGTCCAGCCAATAAAACGATTCTCTCTTGCGACCAAAAAACTCAATCGACTCAAAAAATTGCCACGACTATCAAAATTCAATAAATAATCGATAGAAAAAATGTTTTTCGTTGAATGTCAACGTTGCAAACTTCAGAGTCGTTGCCGAGTAAGTTCTGTGGCTGCTTGAGCGAGATTGGTCGATGAGATTCGAAAACTTTTGAGAGCAAGTGTAATATCGCGGGCAAAGATTGTGCCGTGCGGTAAATCTTAAATCAAAACTAACTCTCACTTTATATGCAACCCGAAAGTGTGTAGTGCGTACTCATGAAATAAATACTGATGAAAAGAGGTCTGGCAAGTGGTGGGTTGTGAGTAACCGGAATGAGGATTCCGAACACGCATCCGCGCAGACAGAGAAGAGTACGTGCACTCAACACCTTCGGCAAGGATTGGGGAAAGAAAGAAAAAAGTATGAAATGATTGAGAATATAATAACAATAATAAAAGGATAATAATGACGATAAAAAGTGCTTTTGCAAACGAGAACGTGTGTACAGAGTAGATCGATAATGCGGGGCATGGCGAACGTGAGGATGACGATAATTCTTCATAATCCGCACGAGGATCGTCCGCCCTCTCTCTCTCTTTTCCCCTTTCGTTGAGCTCGGCGACCAAGTCGATCGAGATTTATCGATGATTCTTGGTGGAGCAGCGCGTGGTCGATCCATCATCCACGTGAGACTCTTTAGTCTCTTTCTCCCTCGCGTTTGCCTCCGCTTCCCTCTTTTATTAGTCTTTTCTCCCCAAGGCTTCGCGTACATACACGCTGCCTGATTTCCTCGCGCTCTCTCGTCGTTTCTCGTTCTTGCGGCAAAGTCTCATATGTGGGAGGAACTTTTTCGACGCGAGAGCCATTAGTCACTGCAGGTATACGCGGGAGAGCTCGTCAAACGAGACGAACATGACGACGCGAGCAGCATCTTCGACGTTCACTGATAAACAATTATTTTTTACTTTTTTCTACTTCATATTCTGCTGCAATGTGCGCACTCTCTTTCTCTCTTGCAGCTGTCTCGATAGTAACATATGCCGCGCGGTTTTTATACTTCACGTTCAAGACTACTGCACCGCGTTTACCAGCAGCCCTGTCTCTCTTTGATCCCGTTGCTTTCCGTTCCCCGGGTTTGTTAATCTTCATTTTGTTTGACGTTACATCCTCGTTCCATGACGTTAACCGATCTCGCGATTGATTATAATCGATGCGTAATACCAAAATGGCGTCGCGGATTAATGGAAAGTCTAATGTTCGGGAATTATATTCTCGACGACCATCGCCGTCGCAGAGATTGAATCTCCGGCTTCCGGTTGTCGATTCTCGAGAGTTTTCTCGCCGTGCTTCTCAAAGTTGCGCGAGCTCTTCACGCGCATGTCGTAGATGAATGCAGTCGGACTTAATCGTCGTCAATCTCAATCCCCATTTTTTTCGTGCATTTTGCAAATTTAATGCCAGAGAGCAAGTTGGAATGCGTTCGGTTCAATTGAAGAAACGCGAGACGCAGAGCGCACTCTCGCGCACTTGCGAGGGTACAAAACGAGGCGAACGTCAGCAGAAATCTCTCGTCACTTCTCTGCCAAGAATTCGACAAGAATAGAGAGCGGGAGAGAGAGAGAAATGGACTCGGTGCACTTGGAGGCTAAGATCTTGGACGATGAGTGCACAATTCTCTCGTGTGAAAGAGTTTTCAGGCGATTTCGCATCATTCATCGATTTGTTTATGCGTTTGAGGAGTGAAGCTTTCTTGCTGTTGAAAAAAACGATTTATCAACAGTAGCGCCGATTTTACGAGGCTTCTATTTACCGGCAACACGCTTGAAAGAAAAATATACACTCGGCAAGGATCTGACAGCTTGCGAAGATGAAGATTCGCGAGTCTTTTGAGAGCTCCCGCCTCCGATGTCCGCGCGGGAGAAAGAGAGAGTGCGAGGCTCCTGGGCGCGAACTCGAGACTTTGATCAGAAAATAAAAAAGTTGCGAGAGGATTTGCGCGTCCCGGCTTGGCGAGAGAAAATCTTTGCTCGTCTCTCGTCCGTCTGACGCGAATAACGTCCGTTATCGCCGCGTCCGCTGCTCCTCGTAACGCGAAACAAGACTCGAGTCATTGCTCAAGGTGCCGAATAAGTAAAAGCGTCTGCGTATGTGTGCGAGAGAGAAATTGGTTGCCCCCGCAGGCGACGAAAACTGGTAAGGGTCCGAGAGGCTGAATCACCGATCCGAAAAGACGCGGTGCTAGGGCGCGAGAAAAAAGTGCAAGAAAAAACGAGTACCGAGAAGTTCAAGAGCGCCGAATACTTTGAGAAAAAAAACGGCTAAAGATTCGTGCGCGCGGCGTCTCCTCAGCGTCTGCTGCTCCACTGATGTATACCTGACAAATTCTCCCCCGCCCTCTTACTGATAAACTCGTACGCGAACATGCAACACTCGCTTTTACCAATTGATAGTTGTCCAACAGCCAAGTGAAATCGAAAGCCATTCGCTTTAGCAAATTTATTCGGTACCGTCGCCTCCAAGTCTGGGAAGATCCGAGCGGAATCTCTTTCTAGAAAATCCACAATTTTTGAGGATGTTTCGTATTTTTTTGAATAAATTTTAATGCGCGCAATAAAACGTTGTCGCGATTGCGACAGACGACGATTTTCTATCGAGTTGTTTGGACAGTGATGGGATAATGACATAATGCCGATCGCAGATAAACGGGACTGTACTCGTGCAAAAAGTTGGTAAAAAGAAGCTGCTGGATGCAAGTTCGATCGCGATCCATGTAGTATCGGATCCACGTTGTCGATTATCCTTTTCTCGGGTTGTATGTGCGATAGATAGCAGCGAGATAAACGCAGTTATCTTCCGTGTCTCTCAGGATCGAGCCACTCTCATCTCCTTTCCGTTTCTCATAGCTCTTTTTTTTATTTCTCACATTCTCCACAAAGTGAATAGCGCGCGCGGTGTTGGGTACAAGTACGCGTATAGCAAAAGGATCTCGAGGTCGTTATCCTTTCCCTTTGCTCGAGCGCTGTATATGCGCGCGGAGGGATGCTTGCGAGAGAAGAATAAGATCGCACTCGTGGTACGGAGCAGTCTCCTTGTTGAGACGTTTCGCATCCCGTCAGCGCGCGAGTGGAGAAGAGAAAATTCCTTCAAAGCTTCGAATAACACTTAAAGTCTGTCGGTACGTGAATGTCTGTACTTAATCAGTCAAGATCACGTTCCTCTTCTCCCTCTCTCACTCTCTTTCGCTTCTGATTGTTTGAGAAAAAAGGACGTATTGGAAAAGACCGACACGGATGAAGAAGCTTAAGCCCTTATCATCGAGATTCGATCGATAGGCCGCGCCATCGATCTAAGCGATCTCTAAATACCCTCTGCTCTTCCTTTTATCTCTCGCTTCTGCACTATCCGGTTCTTCGACCCGTTCACCCGTAATCCGGTTGGTTCCGCGGCAGGCTATTCTCGCGAATGTTTACCATCCGGAGCAAACTTTTCTCTCTCTCGCCCTCTTTCTAGCGGAACCCTCGGACAAATATTCCGGTTGAATAAAGACTTTTATTTTTTTGGCCAAAGGATGCGGCGGAACGAAAAATGAAATAAAAACTCGAAAAGACTCTGTTGTGTTTTGGGGTCGGCGCGGAATTGTCTCGAGGCGTTCGTAACGCCCCTCCTAAAGTTTGGCTATGAAGAATAGATAGATGCGTCGATAGCTTCGCCAACAACGCCCTCGACGATTAACTTTATTTTATATTGCACAAACCCCCTCCTGCTGACCATACATTCAAACCCATCTTGGTTTTGGTATCTCTATTAGAGTCTCGCTCTCCGGTTCCTTCGAAATTGCCCTAGGCTTGCTGCACTTTTGATGCACACTTGTTTCTCCTCTCTCACTCTGTCGGACTTGTAATTATCACATCTTCTTTCATAATTCTTCGTTCGTACGATAATTCAGGCCACCCGCTTGCTTCGAGAGAAGAAAAAGGCAAATGAAACAAAAAAAATGAGCCATCGACGCTGTTCTCTTGGCGAACATAGGTATCGATCGATAATACGCCTTGAGCTCTTTCAGTTTTGGATAATTTATGAATATATTCGTATATAATACGCGCGCCAATGCGCGTCGAACGAGTGACTATAATCTCTTGATTAATGAATAAGTAAAAGTCGAGGATATGATAGTCGGTGAATTTCTCGCATGCGAAAGAATCAACGAAACGCGCTTTTGGAGTGGGCGAAAAATACAGCCAGAGAAAGAAATATATTTCATGCAAGCAGCAAAGATGAGCGCACGCAATTCGTTCTCGCAATATTTATCGGGCTATTTATTTTCGCAACTATAATAGGTGCGCAGGGAGAAAAAACGTTCCGCACCGTCGTTGCTGCATCGTCATAGCCCCGAGAAATAACTTTTGTACGTTTCTCTCCCCCCACCAGCATCTTTCTATTTTCCTCTTCCTCTCATCTCGCTGCGGCTCATTCACTTTTTCAACTCTTTGCACCTGTCCGTCCTCTATTTCGCAAACTGCTCGAGAAAGTCTCCCGTGTGATGGCTTTTACGAGAGCGCGAGCGCGAAGAAAGAAAAAGAGAGAGAGAGCTGACGAACTCGTAATTTGTAAGAGTTCTGGATCGTGCTTTTAAGAGCTTTATTCTCTTCTCTCGACGCGCGCCGAGACCTCTCACTTGACTCACGTTTAAAATTGGCTTTGCCGCATGCATTTTACCCAACAAAGTTTCACGAGTCCCTGACTCTTGCTCGCATAACCACCTGCCCCGTAAATTTTCAATATCTCATTCCCCGCGCACTTGCTGCTTATTTTTAGGCCTGTCAAAATCCAATTCCGATTTTCCTCGAGCTCGAATTTCGCTTATTTTGCTGAAAATCCAACGTGCCAAGATCGAAACTTCTCTTCCGTGTGTATTGTTCGAATATCAAACACGAGGAAAAGCTCGGATCGTCGAGAAATTGAAACGACCGCGCAGCATCGACATTAAATTCCATTTCCATTGTGACAGACTTTTCGAGAAATATTTGAAAAACTCTGGCCGCCTTACAAGCCATTCAGATTTTGTGGCATGTCATTGAGAGGCCCCGCGATCGTTATATAAGTTTATCGAAACGTCACAGTGTGCGTTAGCATGACACAAGCTTTAATTACCAATGGGTTGGTCGCAGTCGTAAAGTACGACCGCTTACGAGTCTCATTCTCCCTCTCGTACGAGAGATTCTTCGCTCTCCTGCATATACATTGCCCATGTCCGTATAAATGTCCTGCAAGGACAAGAGTTCGAAGGAACAGCAGAGCAGACCATAAAGCAGGATAGATCCAAAGACATCCGTTCGAGAGACGTAAGCGCACGCCACGACGGAAAGAGAAAACGACTGCGAGAGAGTGTAGAAAAGTAAAAGGGCAAGAAGAAGAAGAAGAGGAAGGAGAAGCGACCAACAGTTTCGAGGATCAACCACCCACCGCGTAGTCCACGTACGTGACTCGGTACTTTATGGCTTTCTCGATCTTGAAACGTTTCAGCTTGGTCAATACATCCATGATGTATTTCCCACTAACACGTAACTAAAAAAATATACACGTGACTATATTTAAACTTGGAAATCATTGGGCGTAATCCCTCTCGTTTTGTATATTATTCTCAGGCCTTTTTAACGTGCATCAAGTTTCTATAAATGACTTAGAAAAAGCGCTTCGATCCCTCGAACCCTCCCGAGACCCCATGGGGTGAAATTATCGATTCGATTATTTAAATCTGGCAATTAAGACATTTACCGAAATACCCACGCAGAGGGAGGCTCCACGGTAATTAATGGCTAAACGGCACATCAGATCAGCCACCCGGATCACCGCCAAGACGCGCACTGAAAATTCAATTTTGTCAAAAAACGTCAATATTTTGTTGAATACAGCGAACTAAATATTTTGGGATGATTTCAAAATTTTTCTTTATTTCGACAATATTTTTCAATGTAACGGAACTGTCAGCAAAATTTACGATTGGAATGACAAAAATTTACTTTCCGAAAAGATTTTCCAGAATGTTTTTTGCTGGAATGACAAAATTTTCGTGATTTTTCGAAAAAACATTTAGTTGAACGTATCCAACAAAATATCGATCTTTTTCAACAAAATTTTCTTTTCAGTGCGGAATTTTGCATCGTTCGAGCGCAATAATCTTGTTTTTTTCTTGCTCTGTTGGGAACTCGTCAATGAACCCGTGCGCTGAAAAAAAAAACTTGTGCTCTTCGTTGCTGTGGCTTTTTTCGCAGGGGCTCGAGTGCCAATCGCTCGTCCTCGGGTCGAATAATTGATAATGTCAAATTACTCTATTCCCGTCAATAACTTGTCTCTTCCTCGTGCCCCCCCTCTCGCGCCTTTCTCATGACACACACGATGAATATCTCTAATTCGTCCAAATTATCCTGTCGTGTTACCAATTCTAACCAATTGGCAATAAAACGTTGATAATAATGTCGAAAGAGCAGGAACTTTCCTCTCGGGAAGATCCCCAGGGGCAGAACGAAATTCTCGAATCGTGTTAAGAGCTCTACACCCAAAACTCTTTTACACCTCGGGCTATCACGCAAAGCTCTCCAATCGACTTTTTATCTCTTTTTCTTTGCACGCGCGTTCATTCTTCGTTCCGCTCTTTCAGAACACGAAATAACTTTACTTTTTACTTCTTTTTCGCCTCGATTTCACGCCGTTTTTTAAAACCTATTCATTTTCTCTTTCGCGTAATATTCGTGAAAAAAAAAAGAACTTGCGGAGAATCTTCTGGAATCGATAATTTCGAGATCAGCCACAGCAAAAATTTCCGATAATTTAGTGTCAATTTTTCTTGAATTTGGCGTCGTCGCATCGATTGACGCGAAATCCAGCAATCCCATGGAAACTCCCCGCAAGGCAACTGATAATTATTTCGTTCTCATAATCATCGCGTTCGATTAGTGAATTTATAATTCGTCGATCGAGCCATTATAGATTAACGCTGTCGTGGCGGGCGATTAAGCGCATACGATGAGCTCTTTATCGCCGAGAGTTGCCTGCGATCTTAGAAGGTGATGGTTTCCGTAAAAATCTGAAGGAATCCGCGAGAGACAGAGGGAGAGAGTCGTAAGTTTGAAAAAAATGGCAGAATCGCGAGAATCCTGAAACATTAGCAGGGAAGAGGGTGTGTGTGGAGGATACTGAGAAGCAATAGAGGAGAGGAAGAGAAAACTGCTCGCGTATAAAGTAGCGCAGCAGCCGCAGCTTACCGATAACGAGTACTCATCTTTACTCCAGCAGTTTTGAAACGATAATAAGGGCGGTTAAGAGATGCTCGCGCGGACTGCATCGACCAACTGTGCGACTATCATGATCCATGGGGATTTCCATGACGTTGGAATTTGCATCATTCCAACTCGCGTTTCTTTCTTTATCGCATCCTTCCCGCGGCTGATGCAGATTCGATTTATTCTGGTTTCTCGCCCAATAACGCGGCCGAAATGAGCAAAAAAGTTGAGATGCACAAAAATGCGAGACGATAAGAAAAATATCGTGCAATTACAAGATTTTTTGTGCCCTCCACAACGAAAACTTTAACGCCTCGAAATCGAGCACAAAAAATGCAAAAAAGTGAGATTTTCGTGTTTAGAGATTTGAACCAGAAAAACCCGTGCTCACATACATGACGCTACGCATGAGTGTGAGTGTGCGATGACGCCGGGTGGCTGTTATCCTTGTGAGGAGGGACGATCGTAAGCAGGCACGTTAGGAGAGGCCAAGATTACGCGCAATGTTGATCCATGGATAAAAATTCATGAGCGTAGCGATTGGAACGTTTTATATACACGGAAAGACGCGTACGCGGACAATCTCTCGTTCCATACGACTGTTGTACGCAATATTGATATGCATATCGTAAGTGTGTGGCAACGTGCATGTAGGCGATGTGACGGGAGGGCCACCGGAGTGGATCGCGCGCGAGTCCCTTGCAGAAACAGACGCCGCGTGCGGATCGAATTGCGATAGGCATCTAGGCGCCGCCACCGCGCGTGTGTAATCGACTTTATTTCTTCGATCTCTGTAGCCATCGTACCAATTCATTCTCCCTCACAAAAATTCGTCACTGTCTTGATTATCATGCTCGATTGATTGTAAATTCATGCGGAATTACGTGGACATTTTTCGCCTGATTCCGGAAACGTCAATTGTTTGTTAAAATTAATATCGATCGTTTGGCGTCCACGATTCTGATGGTAACTTTTTCAATATCATTTGCACGGAGAAAACGGACTCGTTTTGTTTAGTAAGAAATGAAATGTTTTGGGAAAATGTCCTATACGAAGTTTAAGTAGCAAAAGAATCGTAGCACCAATTGCAAAACAGCATAGTACTTTTTAACACTTACAATTTTTCTTAGCATGAATTATAAACAGTTCTATATGAATAAGAAACAGTAATGCACGCGATGATGAATTTCAGGTTTGTTTTCATGAACAATTTACTATGTCAGATAAGAATTCAGTTATGAGTGAGAAAATCTCAAATTTTAAATGTCGACATAGTAAAATTCTATTATCCCAATATGAATATATATCGAACATGTGTGAAATTTTATCACACGTATTGTTTTGTTTACCATGACCATTGCGATTTTCTTTAATTGCTATGCTAAATTGTAAAATCGGTTTTAATCCGATGATTACGTTTTACTATGCTGTTTAGAACGATTGGGCGCACTGCCATTCGACATATTGCTGCAATTTCCAAACTGTCCTCAAAATACTATCATTTTCAACAATAAGTAACTGGATTCCTAGTATATTCCTTAATAATTTTCGACTTCGTTTTCTCCGTGTAGTATCGATCGTTTGGCGTCCACGATTCTGATATGGTACCTTTTTCAATATCATTTGGTGAATGTGTGTGGGTCCATTTATCGCGGATATAATACTGGAAGCTCTCGCTACAAGGATTTAATGAAATAGCGGAGGGTACGAATATCAAGGTGGCAAAGGTCCCGCACCTGGTCTTAATAGGCCACACGCACGAGAATGAAATAGAAAGGAAGAAGAAGAGAAAGAAGAATAAAACGAAGAGGGAGGAAAGAAGAGGAGGAGGAGGAGAAGAAGACGAAGAAGGAGAGTTTATAGAATTAGTAGCTGATGTTCTCTTCCTTCTTGTTGTGGAGCAACCCAGTCAGGGTCGGCAATCATCAAAGACTAAGGCTCGAAGGCTCTTGCGTCCGAGATCTTTCTGAATCCCTTCCCGAAACCCGCCTGTCGAAAATTGCCCCGCCGACGATCGTTAGCCGAATACCTGCACGAAGGTGAAATTGAAAATTTGAATAGCCTCGCGTGTGCCCTACCGCCGCGAGTACAGAGAAAAGTATGAAAGGATCTTGTCAAACTTATTGTCCGTATCTCGATTTTTATTTTTCACCGTTATTCCATTTTCTTTTTTTACCAATTCAGAAGAATTCTGCTCTCTAATCCCGCTCGTAATCGAAAAACTGCACCGAAAAGAAAATTTTGTTGAAAAAGATCGATATTTTGTTGGATACGTTATAAACTAAACGTTTTTCGAAAAATCACGAAAATTTTGTCATTCCAGCAAAAAACATTCTGGAAAATCTTTTCGGAAAGTTAATTTTTGTCATTCCAATCGCAAATTTTGCTGACAGTTCCGTTACAATGAAAAATATTGTCGAAATAACGAAAATTTTGAAATCATCACAAAATATTTAGTTCGCCGTATTCAACAAAATATCGACGTTTTTTGACAACATTGAATTTTCAGTGTGGAGGAGAATTTTTGAGAAACTGCAGCAAACGTGCATCGCTGCAGCGGGCCCGCGGAGATTTATCTTTTTTTTTGTTAATTATTATTAATGTTTAAGTTTCCTTTTCCCCAAGTAACCGGAGATTTTTTCCAACCAAGCTTGTAGCTAATTTTTCAAGCTCCCATAGTCGATCGACCCCACGGAGCATATCGCATAGAATTTGACGTCAACGCAAAGATACACCGCGCGCGATTCCAAACAACCCACGCAGATTCGTGTCGACAAGGCGTGGCGAACGGCATGGCCTATTTCGTTCCGGGAGAGCTGGATTTTTCCTTTCGAGCATCTGCATCGTATCATTTCATTGGACGCCTTTCGCCACTTGAAAAATCAAAGGCGTGGGTGCTCTCTTCCTAACTTTGGAAAAACTCTAATCTTTATTAATGCCTTTGCGGCGGGGCCGGGTGGGGAGCTCGTTCGCACAAGGATACAGCGTAAATATGGGAATCGGTTTCGTGTGACAATACCGGATGTGCGCGGACCGTGCGTTCCTCTTAAGCCTGCAAATTTGACTCTGTCCGAATGGTTTTTCCTTTCGAGAGTACGCGCGGCGCGTCCCTTGCGACACACGAAACGAAAGATCCTCGGGAACTCGCTCTCGTAATTAGTCAGTGTCTGCGTTGAGCGATCGAGGCGATTTTCTCGATGCTCAAAAGGCGGAATTCTCGCAGCATCCTCGGACCACGATTCCAAATGATGCCGCACCAGAATATTTGACCAAATTAGTTGATTCGAGAAATGCCCGAAAAAAATGACCAAAATTAGAAACCAAATGAAATAAAACGTAAAATTTAAAATTCCAGCCACAAAATATTCGGAATAACACGAAAAATTTTGAAATTGTGAAAAATTCTTCACTCTACGAAAATGTCAATTCGAAATTGCCGTGTCCTCAGTTTAAAAATTGGGAAACGAACTATAAAGTTTGACGTGGGAAGTTTATTTAGACGCAAGCAACATCGTTACGTGGCCATAAGAGTAAATCATCGTTGGAAGAAGATTTACGAGTCTGATATCGTGAAAAACGTGGAATTTCGATGATTCTCACAATACGGTTTTAATTGGTGGTAGAGTAGCGAAGAAAAATTTACGCGAGTGGTAAACAAGTTGATGGGAGGGCTGGAACGAGGCGTGAAAACGTTTTTCTATTTTTCTTCTATTTTTTCTTCGCCTTGACAGCCACCCTTGGAGTATTTGTGCTGTATCTCGAGTGTTCTCCGTTGCACACGCGTCGCACGTATAGAAGAGGGTGAAAAGGGCGGTGAGAAGTTGACGCCTCCGAGTAAGGTTTGTGTTGCTTCTTAAGCGTTGGAAACGAGCTGCTGCGGCTAGGTCGCACCCACATCGCCGAACCTGTTTTTCCCCACAGAGAGTTTTCTCATGCACTCGCGAGCCACACGAGGAGATGCGCGTTAAAGGACGAGAGAGAGCACGAACATGCTTCTTTTTTTTTTTTTGTTCGTGATCTCTCGTACTCACCGGGGCGCCACGTTCTCCCCGACAAACCCATTTGTCCCTTGCAACCTCTTTTTCTTCTCGCGCGCCCATCGTGTCTCTCACAACACCCTCCGCGTGACTAATCATTGGTAAATAAAAGGGGTAACGAGCCTTTTTCCCATATTCTATGATTTATCTGTTGTTTTATTCCCATAACCCAAAATATTGTCACGCGGTTTCAATCCGATTGACGAAAAGTAAATTTTCACTCTTCGGCCAAAAAAATTCCGGGCAATTAATTATCGACGCGACGATACACTGAAAATTCAATTTTGTCAAAAAACGTCGATATTTTGTTGAATACAGCGAACTAAATATTTTGGGATAATTTCAAAATTTTCGTTATTTCGACAATATTTTTCATTTGTAACGGAACTGTCAGCAAAATTTGCGATTGGAATGACAAAAATTTACTTTCCGAAAAGATTTTCCAGAAGGTTTTTTGCTGAAATGACAAAATTTTTGTGATTTTTCGAAAAAACGTTTAGTTTAACGTATCCAACAAAATATCGATCTTTTTCAACAAAATTTTATTTTCAGTGTAGGGAGGGAAAAAATTGTTGGACGATCAATTCAAGTCTTGCCGGGGGTGCCGATCGAATGACATCATCGCGATATTGCTTGTCAATAAATTGGCCATTCGTTTGATCATTTTTTTCTCCGTCAATTTTCCCCTCCATTGAATAAAACGTTTTGAACTTGTTGATACGGAAAATTGTATTGTTGAGCTATGATAATATTTCTATCCGACGTGCACACAATGAATGATGCGGCTTAATAGCGTAAAAATCACTCAATTAAATCATATCTCGTTTGCGATGAAAGGTCGCGAGCTTAACACGCGCAAAGAAACGGTGGAATTACTTTCAACAGAATGATCAGATGATTTACGAGCAGCGGCTCGAGGAATGGATCACCATAATAATTATCGAAATCCCGTATGGTGTATGACCCTTGAAGGAATGTTAGCGTGCGCGCACGCATTTGAAAGACAGGAGCAGGGAATTCTACACAAATGAACACAAAATCGAGGCAAGGAATGCGGACATTTGCAGGTTCTTCATGGAATTCAGGAATGTTTAGTTTTTTTTTCGCTTCTCGGGTGTGCTCCGGAGCGGTCGCCCGTTCATCGACAGGTTAAACAATAAGCGTGTAATTAAGATAGGGATCGTGCGTAGCGGTGCACAGTGGCGAGAATTGCACTGGATTATTTATAAAAGCATGCACAAGAGTTTTCATAGAGCGTGTAACCGGAATTCATCTTCTCGTCGCATCGGCTTACGGTGCAGCTTCATATACAAGAAAAAAGCATTAAAAAAAAAGGGGGAAAGAAAAATAGTTTAGCGAGGGTTACACACACGAAGAGTGCGTGGTATTTTGCGGTTCAAGCTTTCTTGGCTTATATATAGGGACGCGTCTATTTTCACACCGCGATACCGATCTTCTCACACACGAGAACGAGAGCGACAAAGATCGCGAGCACGAAATGCCAGGCCAGGAGAAACGAGACAGAGAGAAAGAGGCGCCCGAGTAATACAACACGGAACGGAGCATCGCGCGGAGTGCGAAAGAAAAAAAAACTCATGGGAGGCTTATACTCTCCGGTAGGGTCTAATCAGATTGAAATTAATCAAGCCTCAATTAAGTACTCGATTACACAGGATTCCTGCATAATTCGAAGAGTCCTCTATGTGTTTGTGTATGTCTATTCCTCTCCTCTGCGCTATATTGCATGACGATAACCACCAACGCGCGCGATACCCGATTCCCTGCTCCTTTTTTATTCTCCCTTTTTATCCTTTTTCGCCTTGCCGAGATCTCGCCAGCTGTCCGTTCACCCTCTCGGACAAAATTTATGTGCGAAAATGTATTTTTTTAAAAAACCTTTCGCGCGTCGTATTTTTTAGCTACTCTTTTGTTTCTTTCGGACTTGCGACTAAAAAGCCCTTAATTTCATGCAATTACGATACTCACTGCCTGCTCTACGCGGGCATGCTTCGCGCTCTTGTTTATTGAAATAACCGAGCAATTGAATTAGTTTGCACTGCTCGTTTTGTCCAAGACATTAATCATTTTTTGCTAGGAATCGAAGTTATTAATTTCACGCGCGCCTTTCAAGATTCCCCGAGCTCGCGAATCTTCCGATTATTCTCGCGGTTTGTGCGCGGAAATCCTTCGCGTTCTATCGGCGCATAACTCTGACTTGTTCTCGATGGAAAATCCACGCGCAAAGAAATATAAAATCATGCGTTACCTCGGTCTCGTTTTCTCCGTCCTTTCTCGTCGAGAAAGACAGAGGGAGGAAAAAACGACGTTGGCGAGCGTGCAGCGTGTATGAAGAGTATGGCAACCCCGTGTACTGTCATGGTTAATTAAAGTTCTCAACGGTTAAACCGCTTAATTCGTCACGCTTCGAGTTTCTTCCTTCATGTCACGAAAAGATGATGAAAAAAAAGAGGAACCGAAACTCAAACGAATATATGAACAGCACCGAACGTGTACTCGTTCGCGCGCCAACTTCGATTAATATTCGCTCCTTTAAATTCACTCGCGCAAGATGTGTGTGGGAGATTCGAGCACAACTTTTTTGCTCCGACGATTTTGAAGCTTTACATTCACATTTTCCCCAAGGGCTTCTCACGCCATCTTGCAACTTATTTTTTTTGTCAGCTCTTTCATCCTCGCGTCAGTTCGTTTCTCGACCTATTCAATCTCGTCGAAATGTGACGTTCAAAAAACTGAGGCAAACAATATGAATTCAGGGAATTAATCTTTTTGGTTATCGTCAATTTTCACATGTTGCGAAACGAACGAAAAACTATTCGATTAATAAATTCTTTTTTTTTTTCATTCCTTTTCCCATGATCTCACGATCCAGCGCGAGTCGTACCGATTTTCACTGACAAGTTCCGAGCATACTTGGTAATAGTTTCCGCATGGCTGGTCGACACAAATTTTTCGAAATATCAACGTATCAAGTGATTTTCTCACATGATTAATTTTTTTAACTACTCATAATGAGTTGAAGACTGTCCGTGAATACTCCATCAAGGTTACTGACTAATTGCGGTGTGTAAAAAAGTTTCAACAGATTTAGCATCTGTGAACATTTTATTGCGGTCGAACGACACAAAACCACATTCGTTCGCAATTAAAATGCTGTAATCGGCACAAAGTTAAATCGCGCGATCTTTCACACTCGTAAACATTGGAAAAAAATGTCCTCTCGAATTCTCGAGTTATTTTTGTTCCTTCGGACATTCCGGCATGTCGTTTATTGACTTTTTACGATAGAAACACTCGGTGCAATATCGAAGACTATAATTTTGATGAGAATCGACGAGCTGCGCATTCGCAACAATTGAAAATCGTCGTTGACACAATTCTGTCACTTGCACAAATGATTCGATGATTTTACGAGGTTCTCGCAAGAGCGTCATCAGACTCGAATACTTGTCAGCCTAGGATCGTTATTTTCTCGTCATCTTTGCCGCGCGGCTGCTTTTCTCCCATGCTTGAAACGTCCTCAAGGCGTCAACAGTTTGTCAAAGTGCGGGGAACACATTTATCCGTCTAGGAAAAAAGTTGCCTGCACGTGGAAGTTTCCAAGGGAAAAAGACGCAAAGTCAAGTCGTCCACTGAAAATTCAATTTTGTCAAAAAACGTCGATATTATTTTGTTGAATACGGCGAACTAAATATTTTGGGATGATTTCAAAATTTTCGTTATTTCGACAATATTTTTCATTGTAACGGAACTGTCAGCAAAATTTACGATTGGAATGACAAAAATTTACTTTCCGAAAAGATTTTCCAGAATGTTTTTTGCTGGAATGACAAAATTTTCGCGATTTTTCGAAAAACGTTTAGTTGAACGTATCCAACAAAATATATCGATCTTTTTCAACAAAATTTTCTTTTTAGTGTCCGTTCTCCGAAATATTCGAATGAAGAGACTTATCTTTGGGATTGTGAAAAAATAACGATAAAATAATGAGTTTATCTATAAATTATAAATTTTATATTGTTTTGTAAGCATGAAATAGGAATCTTTCGAAAAGAATGTGTCCCACGGTTTCCACCTACGTGTGTCGCGCTTGATGGCCGATGGGATCGAGACTTTTCGAGCTGCGTATATCTTGGATCGTTTCGATACTTCGTGAACCCCATAACGAACGTGTCCGACTATATTTTCGTGTAGATTTTCCCCCGTCTTTCCCGCGGTCCACAAAATCCTCGTAGGTGCGTCGGGACGTAGTAAAAAAAAGAAAAAAACGGATCATTGGGCCCGTGTAATTCGAGCAGGTCTAATAAACGCATGCCGATTTCTATCTAAAGTTTTTCTACCCTGGCGGCCGCGGAGATTGGAGCAGAGAGTGACTCGAGTCGACCATTTATGGTTTTCCTAGACACGGAAGGAATCTCTGTTGCTTGTTTTGTCGAACATTGCTCACTCGTCGCATTATCTACTTGGACGAAATGTATACCAAATTCCTACAAGTCATTAATTGCTCGTTGGTCCTTCAAGGATTATCCGAGAAAAGGCGACTCGACGCCGAAAACTTTGGAAAAACTCGTTTCACTTTGTTGTTTTATCGCCGCACCGAATTCTTACGAAGAATTCCTCAACAATTCAATCGTCACATTTTTTTCTACTAAATGCATTCAAGAAAGAAAAAAAACCGAATCGTTTTTGAAAAATGAAAAAAAAAGCGTTCGTGCTGGTTTGTGCGATTGAAATAAATCGATGCCAATTATCGGATTTAATTTTTACTTCAATCGTCGCAATTATATATTTATCGGAACGTGTCAATTCCAAAATGCGTTTTTTATACTCGCAGAAGGAAATCGGGTGTCCAAAGTGATGTAGTGGCGTTTGCGGTGAAAAAACAATGAATCTCTCGCCGAACTAGAGATGTTTTACTCGAGGAACGAGCGTTATCTCACGATCTTCCTATAATTCTGCCAAGTTTATGAGATCGAGAAAACTGGAAGGTGAGTCGAGGCCCGGGTGTGAGAGGGGCGGGTCGTGTCCCGGAATGCCTGCTAGGATGACACAATGACGCAGAAACGCAACATAGGTCTCTTTTTCCCTGGACAAAAGACGGAAAGGAGGCTCGCCTTTTTGTGGGTGCTCTATTGCAACAAGACGATCAGATAAGATCAAAGTGTTGCAAAGCTAGGGGTGGACAGAAAAAGAGAGAAAGACACTGCTCTCGTAGTTTTTTTCTTTGGGCCAAAGGCGCGAGTTTGAGGAGGAAGAAAAATGAATAAATCGAAAAAGTCTCAAAATTTCTAGACGAATAAATCGAAAAACACGGAATTCGTTAAGGGAGACTTCGTCCTTGGAGTCCCATATTTCAGGTGTTTACGTTTTATTTTTTTTCAAGGAAACGAGTGAAGCTTTTTGACTACGGTTTTTTTTCTTGGTTTTAGTCATGACATACAGAACCGAAAAAAATTATTTTTCGAGAAAAAAAACCAAAATGGCGGCCGTTGCAGCTCCGCGAAAACAAGTCCTCAAATCAAACGGCTGACATTCTCCTGACCGCTGTAATTAACATATCGACCTGAAATTTGGAGAGCATACTCAGAAAATATGTCTTCACGGAATGACGGATCGTTTTTTTCGATAGATACATTTTTGCATTTACTATTTATCTTTTTATGCGAGAAAAAAACGCGAAAATCCAATTTGTTTTTTCAAATTGCCGCCATTTTTCGAAATTTGTACTAAACGAAAAACCCATCCGTCATTCCGTGAAGACATATTTTCTGAGTATGCTCTCCAAATTTCAGGTCGATATGTTAATTACAGCGGTCAGGAGAATGTCAGCCGTTTGATTTGAGGACTTGTTTTCGCGGAGCTGCAACGGCCGCCATTTTGGTTTTTTTTTCAAAAAAAAATTTTTTTCGGTTCTGTATGTCATGACTAAAACCAAGAAAAAAACCGTAGTCAAAAAGCTTCACTCGTTTCCTTGAAAAAAAAATAAAACGTAAACACCTGAAATATGGGACTCCAAGGACGAAGTCTCCCTTAACTTTGCAGTAAAAACGAGAGAGGAAACTGAATTTCGTTGAAAAATTCTGGTATTTTGTTGAATACGATAGACTGAATTGTTTTTTCGACAAAAAGTGGATTCCTGTGTCATTTTTTCGACTGAATTCGATTCTCAAATCTTCTAATGATTACGTTCGAAATACTTCGGAGGCTTCCAACTATTTTTTCTTGTCGACGTTCCCCGTAATTCTTGAGGTTTGAACGAGAATAATTGGCTCGTTTCTCTGGCAAACTGACATTCCTAGTCCGAGATAGATTGCCAAAAGCTTAAAATCGAAGAATCTATCGAGAAATGATAATAAAACGGCGATAATGATATTCAATTTGATGTAGACTAATGAAGATCTCGTGTCTGATAGTCACGCCTTAATCTCGCAGTGTAATATTTGCCGATGTTATAATTACGCAATGACTGGAGGGATTGGAGGAGAGAGCTGAGGAGGATGAGAGTGCCGCGTTGGCTCTCGCGCCGGCTTGTTATAATTATATAGATACATACAGAGAGGCTCTCGCGAACGATCGTAAATTCACAGGGCACACAAGAAGAGAATTGAGTCGTCTATAAAGTAAAATATAGTAGAGCGATGACGAGTTTGCCGGTGTCTACACTATCTCACTGGAAATTCCAACAAAAAATCAACCAGAAACGATCGCGACCGAGTGTGAGAGAGAGCAGAGTTTTGAGAGGGAGAGTATAGTCGTGGGTGAGCCAATGGAAAAGATTGAATCTGTGAGTTCGCAAAACGCAGGTTTTGCTCTCGACCGAGGGAGAGAAAGACAAAATTCTGGGCATAAATCTAAGCTGGATGGAATAACAGTGCCGGTGCAAAGGGCGATGCCGAGAGGCCATGAATCATAAATGTTTCTTTCGGGACGCGCTGAGCGCGAGCTCATAGACTCGCTCGTGCTTCATACCACTTCTCTCATTTCTTTGCACACTATCGTTTGCTCTTTTCTCTCTCTCTCCCTCGCTATCCCTCTTTTTATCCACCACCGCCTGGTCGCAGTCCCTGATGCTTTACGTCCTGTCGTTTTCGTACTACGTTTTTACCTCTTACTACAGCTCCACAACCAGTCAGATACGAAAACCAAAACAAACAACAAAAAAAACGAAAAATGAAAAACGAAGATGAAAAAATGAGCGTTGATGCTGAATTCATATAGGAAAGAATCTCCTAAGGCGAGTGATTTGGGTGGTCGAGAGATTAGGGGAGGTCTCGCGGCATTTATTCGACCATAGTAAACGATAGCGAGGTAAACACTGTATAAACGCCATCCAATATGGATACGTGAGTTGCCAGAATATCCTATGGGCTTTTCCACATAAAATCCAACCATTTTCAATTCAATAATTACGAAACTTTTCATGTCTCTCAAGTTTTCAATGTTGAGATTCAACGAAAAACATTTTTTCTATTGATTATTCATTTAACTTTGAAAATCTCGGCAATTTTTCAAGTCGATTGAGTTTTTTGGTTGCAATGGACAATCGTTTTACTGGCCGGACCAAATATTCATTAATAATTATTGGCTCCGCTGAAGGAATAACAGAATTTCGTTGCATTACAACGATGCAAACTTCAGGATCATAACTTTTCGCTTTTGACAATTTTTCAGATGCTCAGCGAAGGTTCAACTTCTCAATGAGACTGAGGCGAGTTTGGTGAGTTCAGAATCGACATTTTTTTCTCAATAAACGAAAGACTTTTGCTTGAAAGCTCCAAAACTCCGGAGATCGTCATTTTGTTTAGTTTTTCATGGAAAAATGTGTTTCGTGAGAAACAAGAAAATTCAGATGATAAATCGTTAGAGAAATTTTTCAAGAATACCGAAGGAAAATCGACTGATTCCAAACTGAACGGCTCGTGCACACAATTTGTTTTTGCATCGAATATCTACGAGCTCTTGTTTCGAGAAAGTATAAAAGATAAATTCGCTCAAGGTCTAATCCGTTGGAGTTGGGGTTTCTCAGCTTTTTGCTGCTCGACTCCTTATCAAAACAGTTTTCCGTTGAACAATATCGTAGGGTTGTTGTTCCGGAGTAGTAGAAAGGAAATAAAAAAAAAAAAAGTTTCTACTAAGGTTTTTGGAGACCTCGAGATTTGTACAGTTTGTCCTTTGCTCTTCTTCTCGCGGAATAACATTCGGTTTGTTTCACACTTGGGATAAGGAACACGATGAGAAATGGGACAGCGGGACAAGGACGTGGATTTTTTTCTCTCCGTTTGCTGACGCTACCGCGCGGCACAATACGAACACGAGTCGTGGGTCATTGTCCGGCCAATAAATTAGGAAGACCGCGAGAGACACTTTTTTTTCGATATTATTCCGTCCGACCTGTTCGCGAAATGCTCGAGACTTTTATAGCCAATTTAAACAATCGACAAAACTGCTTCATTCGCGAGTGATAAAAGGCACACTAGAAGTTTGTACTTGAGCAATGCGCCCGTAATCTCGTTGCGTGCAGAGTTTGACAAAATAAAAATTGGCCATCCGGTTTCTAAGATATATGAGCGCCGTGTGAAAATACCGTAAATTGTCCGATATATCTGTCGAGCTAATTTCACATCCGGCATCGTCTCGACCTCCCCGCACAGTAAAAAATAATTAACATAATTAATTGCAACCAGTTTTTGCACTGCGAAACTTTCCCCCCCTCCATTTTTTCCAGCGTCCATAAATTCGCGAGGATTCAATATTTTTTTCCAATTTTCTCTCGCAACAATCGATCGACGCGACTCGGAGCATCGGCGAGTCCAATTTTCGGAGGAATTTTCGAAGAGTTCGCGCGGTGGGTTGGAGTTGATGAAGCGCCGAAAATTGGTTCTGTTCCTTCGTGTCCTTCGCGACCTCGTCGGCAGTAAACTTGTTGAATAATGTTCAATCTTAGAGCGAGCCACAGACTAGACTCGCCGAAGGCTCGCAATAGTAATTAGTCGCGTGTATACGAGCAGTACAAATCAGGATTCTAACGATTCCGAGCACGTGCGATTCTCATATTTTCTGTCGTAATATTCGAGTGTCATTGATGATATAATTTTTGCAGTGATTCAGTCGGATCCAATAATTACATAAAATTTCATAGCGAATTGCATACGCGTTTATTAATGACAAGCAATAAAGACTGAAAAGAATAAAATAATTTGAAAACGACACGATTAATTGAAATTGCGAATACGATCGTACGCGTTAAGCGATCCTGATTAAATTCCATCCTTCTGGCTCTTACGGCTCAAGGAAGCCTGTAATTATCTTTTTTTTCTATTTATTTATCACGAGTCCCGCGAGTGTTCATATTTAATTAATACTCAAACTTGACACGAATCGATAATTAGCCGCTTCGCAATAACTCAAACATTAATCATCCGCTTAAAAATCATCGAACGCCTATTTAGCCTGATATAATTCAATAATTGCGGAGCAATTAAAGAAATTTGAAAAACATGGAAAATACGAGACGCTAATGAATTAGTCTGACGTATTGGAATATCCAGCATTGATTTATTTAGACTGGGTGCGGAAAACAAATTTGATAAACATTTGAATTTCTGGTATGCGCGAACTTTTTTTTTTTTATTGTTTTTTATTGGGATGGCGAGCGAGAGTCAACAATTTATTGATACGAAGCCAGAGTGTACTAAATAGTGAGGATATATAAATGTAGGCAGAGACATATTATGAGAAAAAGTTTGAACGAAAGAATCGCGAGACTAACGGGTTGTAGTGAGATTTATATCGTAGCGATGATTTATACTCGGAGCCAATTAGAACTTGGGCGATTCTAAATCAGTGCAACACGTATATATTCCATTTGATTTCTTGTCTGGTGTTTTTTGTCATTTATTTCTGTTGGAATAATGATGACGATGATGATGACGATGATGAGGATTGCGTTGCAATTCTCGTTCGTTTCTTTGGCTTCTCTCGAGGTATCGCGCGCGGAAGGCGCCTCACGCTTCACATTGTCCATCTTATATAGCGAGATGAGAAGCGAGAGCGAGAAGGAAGAAAGATGGCAAAAATTTTCAACGCACCCTGCTCCTCATCTCGGCAAGGCGCGACTGATCGCGGTCTCTACAGAGTTTACGCCTTTCCCACCCACGTGGTACTCGTTATAGATTTTATTGTATCAACAAACCAGTTCGTTTGTTCGCCGCACAACGCGATACAATTTTTCATGCGCGTCCGTACACATATACACGTTCGAACCAACATTCGTATGAATTCGTTTATACCACTTGTATATATTTGTGTGGCTGTATGTACAACGTCAAGAGTCGGGAGTAAATTGAAATCAATTCGTCGTCCGGCGGCGACTATTAGCCGGCAGCAGAGAGAGAAAAGTACGCGCGCGAACCGGCTCTTCGTATATCCCGCAACTCGATTCTCTGGCTGAGCTAACAAAAATTTATACTACTGCGTCCGGCATAATCGTACTTGCTTTTTTCCTTGCGCGTTTATTTTCTCTAACGAGAGACACCGTAAACTCGACATTGACAACTATCCCGGTAAATTTCATCGCGCAACCGTGTATAAAATACGATTACGACATTGATAATGCTTTTCAAGTTAACATCGCGTTCGAGCGCGAGACAACCTTGCATTTCGTCCATCAACCTACACACGAGTCTGCGAATATGTTGATGTGCACGGAGAAAACCAAGTTGAAAATTATTAAGGAATATACTAGGAATCCAGTTACTTATTGTTGAAAATTATAGTATTTTGAGGACAGTTTGGAAATTACAGCAATATCTCGAATGCCAGTGCGACAAATCGTTCTAAACAGCATAGTAAAACGTGATCATCAGATTAAAACCGATTTTACAATTTAGCATAGCGATTAAAGAAAATCGCAATGGTCATGGTAAACAAAACAATACGTGTGATAAAATTTCACACATGTTCGATATATATTCATATCGGGATAATAGAATTTTACTATGTCGACGTTTAAAATTTGAGATATTCTCACTCGTAACGGAATTCTTATCTGACATAGTAAATTGTTCATGAAAACAAACCTGAAATTCATTATCGCGCGCATTACTGTTTCTTATTCATATAGAACTGTTTATAATTCATGCTAAGAAAAATTGTAAGTGTTAAAAAATACCATGCTGTTTTGCAATTGGTGCTACGATTCTTTTGCTTCTTAACCTTCGTATAGGACATTTTCCCAAAACATTTCATTTCTTACTAAACAAAACGAATCCGTTTTCTCCATGTGCGCGAATTAAAGAAACAAAATAACAATTTCTTTATTCAAATGAACAACCGCGAGACGCGCGGGAGATAAAAAACACGAAAGCGAGCAGTTGAAATAAAAGAGTCGTCGAGCGTCGTGTCCGCGATAATAATTCACTGCCGCCGCCCTCGAACGATATAGAAAAGAAAGGAAAAATAAAACTTTGAAGAAATGGAGCTCGCTCGCGGGCCACGAGCTTTCATTATCTTTGCATTAGTGTACTGTTCGGGTGTATAGCTGTGCGTGTGGTCCCTGACGAATCCAGTGACGTTTCAGCCTTCGAGTATTTTCTGGCCGCGCAGTATTTCACGGGGTTATACGTATCGATAAGAATGTATGGACGCGAGCTTGTATTCTCGATATCGCGAGAATGCAGCCATACTCGAAAAAGAATATGCTGGAGAAAAGTGATAGGGAAAGATGCAAACTGTCGTGTGTCGATAAAACTCATAGACACGGCGAATACGTGCAACGACGAAGCTTTAGCCATGTGGCTATGACTTTGAGATAAAAGTACACTCTGGTCAGGCGACGAGTGCAGAGAGCACCAATGCGGACGAGTTTCTCGCGATACACTGCAGCAGTACGCGCACAGTCTTTCTCTCTTTATCGCGCGTTCTTTCGTTTCAATGCCAGTCTCTTTTACAACTCTCACGCTTACTGAGCCACATGTATACGCGTAATATATGTTATTTTGTATAGATGTATATATATAAAGTAGCTCGTCTTGTTCGTCCCAAGTTCTCGTGGAAAATGCGACGTGTAGCATTCGAGATTTATGCTTAACGCCGACGACTTCGCAGTAGCAATGCTGCTCGGTGCGAGATAAAAAAATAGGGAAAAAAGAGAAAGAGAGTAAAAGAGCGAGAGGGCAGAGGATCGGCAAGGTCCGATTCGCTAGCAACTAGTTTAACGGCGTTCCGTCTCGTACGATGCACCGTCCTGGGCTGGAGATGTATACACATGCAACTACACCGCGCACCAACAGCCCGCGCGCGTACGCTCGTTCGCGTTCACTCTTTCTATCTTGCGAGCAGAGAGCATCCTCTCGCGAGTACGATCCGCGACTTGACCAGAGAGAGAGAGAGCGCACCGCAAACCATCGGGAGAGTTGAGCGCAGCTCGATTATAATAACCGCCTCTCTTGAATCCTCTCTCTTTCTCTTTATATCTCGGTCTCTCGCTCCTTCTCCTTCCATTTGGCAAATCCGCAGCGGGCGCGATCGATTTTACCCTTAAAGGGGAAAGTGCGCATTTCCTGTAACGGGTATCTCATCGGTATCAAGCACGAGATTGTTTCTCTTTTTACTCCCATTCCCTGCCCCTCCCCCCTCCCCTGATCCCGTGCCTCGCGTCCACACTCTTCACTTGATTTCTTCTGCCTGTTCTTCCTCTTCCCCCCTCCCCCCTTGCCGCGCGCTTCTCTCGTTCCTTTTTTTTTCTTTATTACTGTGTTGCGCGCGATCGACGCGATCACCGAGCGTGCCGGAGGCCCGCGCTCGCATCATCGACAACAAGAAAATGCGGTAGATCGGATTCACTTGTTGTACGAGATAAGACGAGCTTTTCTCTATCTCACTCCACCGAGATTCCTATTCTGGTTTTTTGCTCTTCTCTCTCCCCCCCCCCTCCCCCTTTCGTCCCTTTAACCTGCTGCCTTCCCTATGCAACCATGTGCTTTACTCCCAAGAATCTGTGCTCCACACACACAATCCTCATTCGTCTATATTTTCGTGTAAAAAATAGATGAGGAATCTCCGCTTCTGATTTAGCGACCAAGTCTTGAATTTTCACCATTCGTACGTTATTCGTACACGGAGAAAACGGATTCGTTTTGTTCAGTAAGAAATAAAATGTTTTGGGAAAATGTTCTATGCGAAGTTTAAGAAGCAAAAGAATCGTAGCAACAATTGCACAACAGCATAGTATTTTTTAACACTTACAATTTTTCTTAGCATGAATTATAAACAGTTCTATATGAATAAGAAACAGTAATGCGCGCGTTAATGAATTTCAGGATTGTTTTCATGAACAATTTACTATGTCAGATAAGAATTCAGTTATGGGTGAGAATATCTCAAATTTTAAACGTCGACATAGTAAAATTCTACTATCCCAATATGAATATATATCGAACATGTGTGAAATTTTATCACACGTATTGTTTTGTTTACCATGACCATTGCAATTTTCTTTAATTGCTATGCTAAATTGTAAAATCGGTTTTAATCTGATGATGACGTTTTACTATGCTGTTTAAAACGATTTGTCGCACTGTCATTCGAGATATTGCTGTAATTTCCGAACTGTCCTCAAAATACTATAATTTTCAACAATAAGTAACTGGATTCCTAGTATATTCCTTAATAATTTTCGACTTCGTTTTCTCCGTGTACGTCCCAAAGCGTTTGTTTCTGGTACAGCGCTCTTCCTCAGCTTCCTCATATCTGTTAATGAAATTCTTTGGCAAAACCGCGTATACACACGGTATATCGAGAAAGATGAGAGAACGAGAGAGCGAGAGAAACGATAGCAGGTATCGAGAGCTTCGTCAAGGGGGGTCGCGTCTTGCCACCGTCCACGCTGTTGAAATTTTATTTACGACTCATTCTCTCCTCAATTCGAAGAGAAAGACGTATCAACGCTGGAAATCCGTGGGATATTATAGCTTTTAGTATGAAAAAACGAAGCGGACAAGAAAAAAGACGAAACTTTGACGATCTATCGAAATTTCGTCGGCGATCTCGTATCTATCGCGTAGAAAGTTCTATAACTTACCGAAGCGAAATCGCGCACGCACGTGGCTTAAAAATCCAACACCCGATTGATTTTTATCTCGAAAAACCTGAAAAAATTCTTCGCGAGCTCATCGAGATTTTTGTGCTTCGATATTGAAAAATTACGAAATCACCAACGCAATTGTAATGATAAGGAAAATGCCGACTAGGGAAGGGCCTCACGAGTTTTCTCGAGAACGCGATGCTTCGTAAATCTCGCAGGATACCAAATAGACGATGCACACGTTCCAACTGCGACATCTTGACCTTTTTTCGTTTCTCAAAAGAGGAAAAATGTTTTTCTCAAGCGTCCCTGCAAGAGAAATGTTCAAGGAGTCGTCTTGTCCGAAATAAATGACTTCCGTCGATTTGTCTCGGCAAGAAAAGCGAGCTGCATCTCCGCTCACGTTTCTAAGAGGGTGAGTTTAACAGCCGGCGACTCAACGAGTGATAGAAAGACAGAGAAAATAGGATAGAAAAATAGGGAAAAAACACGGTGCTCGCACGACTCACGATATTCTCAAGGGAGAGGCTCACCGGAGACACAACAACAGCTCGTAAAATTTCATTCCAAAAAGTCTTCTGACATCGCGTCCGCAGGACTTTACGAGCTTGTAGGACTCTAAACGATCTACTTATACCGCTCAGAAAACAGGTTGACGAGCGCGTATAGAATAGAATCCACGGAAACCTGCTGAACCGGGGTCAGATACTCCAATGAACGTTTCAACGTTTCTATACGAAAGAAACATATTTCGCCGTCATCGGTCCATTTGAGCGCGTGTATGAATTAATCCTCTCTCTACGAATCGACCGAGCAAGATTTTTGTCCCCCAAAACATATCCCACTGGGACTAAATTTCACACCATGTCCGAAAATGTTTAAACTCGAAATTCTTCCGATAAAAATCATCATTTTTCGGTAATTTCAATATACTAATCACCGACGAAGCGTCTTTATTTCGGATGAATAAAAAAAATCTGATTTATTACGTAAACTGAAACAAAATTGAAAAAATGTCTGCGTCTACAGAAAAATTTATTTCCCATGAGCCCGAAACACTTTTTGTCTCGGTTCGTTGAGGAATTTATCGTGTAAATGTCATCGAAATGAATAACGACCGAAAGTACCGATGAAACGCGCGTTTCCCGGGAGAATCAAAATTAAATTAAGATGTTTTATTAATCAAATTTCGAACGTGGCTCGTGGAATTTTTTTCCCTTCAAGCCTCAGAGTTCTCGAGAAAAAAAAAAGCAATGACAAAATTGAGTTGCGAATTTTTCCAGTTTTACATCATTTTTTTTTTTTTAAGGCGATGATAAGATAACGACGTTCGATGTGAGATAAAATTTCGAGTCGCCGCGGTGTACGTGCTAAGTGTTGTAACGACGATTTGTAAATAAGAGACTATTTTAGTGCGGGAATAGAGGTAAAAACGTTTATAGACGCGCGTTGGCTTGAAAAAGTCGCAAGTTTTTACAACGATCTACCGAACGACTCAATTTCCATAGGTGTTAAAATGTTTTTAAACGTTAAACGCACTCGTTATAAAAAAGACGCGCGTTAGTGTCTCATTAGCTCGCGTTAACGAGGAATTTCTTTTTGTCGGTAACTGAAAAAAGTGGCTGGTTTTTTTTTATCCGTCAGGATTATGAATGAGTGTAATAAATCTGTGGATTTTAGAATGGACGTGAAAAATATTGAGTCGCGTTTCCGAATGATTTCGAGTTTCTCCATTTTCAGAAGCGTGTTGTGACTCGTAAAGTTTCCAAGAGATCCAGATCGACATTTATTACCACGTGTTAATACGCGATTTGACGAAACGAAAGCCAAAGGCGTGTTGACGACGTGGAAACGTTGGATATTAAGTAAATAAATAAATAATAAATAAAAACAGCTGGTCTGCTCATGGTGTGGAAACATATTGTACAAATTGGAACACACCTCTCGATGTTTTGGCACTTTGGGTTTGGGTCGATTGAATAGAAAAACAAACTGTCGACGCGCAATGTCAACGCGCCGGTTTTGTAACGTCGTGCTCAAAAACATCTGTCCCGAGCGAGCAGATACGCTCGATAATACACGCAACTTGCTCTCCGCAAGACCGACCAAGACGATATCCTCCCTCTCTAGCAGTTTAACACGGAGTCTCGTAAATTCGGAGGTCGATAAGATCGTCGTGGAATTTCGTGCGTAGAGACAAAAATATTCGTTTTCTTCCCAAAACTCTGTCCCGTTAAAATTACAAGGAGAAAAAAGAAAGCGAAACGTCAGTCAAAGCTGTGAGTTTTTTTCATGGACTGTACTCACTTTGCGAATTTTAGCCGCATGGACGACATTGCTTTTGGCGTATTTTTGTCCCAGCACAAAAACTATAGAACCAGCGACAACTAGGCCAGCTCCGGTAACGAATTTTCTCCTCGGATAACGAGCTATGACACTTGACCATGATTTACCACGTGCATTTATCCGCAAATGATTTTCGGACAGGCGAACAAGCCGTCGCGACAGTTGTGCGAGAACGGTCGCCATTCTCGGCTAACTGGACAAAACGCGACGGTGCCTCGTACCAACAGCTGATAGAGCTCCAAGAGGAAGAACCCAACGCGCACGCCTCGAACGCGCTCTCGCCAACCAAAGATTATAAATAGTCGACTCTGCCCATGTCACTTCGCATATAGATTCGCTCTGTATTTTACACTAATACACTTGGCAACATTCGCAACCAAAAATACAACGTTATCTCGACATTCTGCTACTGCTGCTGCCTCCATCGCTATACGTCATTCCATCCCTGCCCTGAGTCGAGACTCTCGTAATAAGTCTCGCGTCTACGCATTTTTATGCAAAATTCAAAAGTTCAGCGATATACGAGTGGAAAATTTCTTCGCGCCTGCGGCAAATTCAGTCCGCCCACGTATAAACTTTCTCCCCTTTTTGCACGCGCGCACCTCAACGTTTTTTCGAATCGAGGAGGCTCGACGCGATAAAAACAATTTATCTCCCGATTAAAATGTAATTTTCAATCCCCGAGAGTCCGAAACAATGATCGGATATTTCAGTGCGAAATGACGCTTAGAAAAACTCGAATAACTCGATTGGAACGCGCGCAGCAGCTTCGCGCGGCCACGCAACTTGAATAACTTTTGAAGAGAAACGGAAAACATTAATTGCTACTTATTAAGGACGAGATTTACTCGAGGCAGGATACTCTAGCGTTGTTAAATAATTACGGCCATGTTTATTGAAAGAGAGCGCGTTTTAGCTTCCCTTTCTGGTATGCGAAATCCTTTGACTCGGCGTCGTGTTGAATCGCTCAAGTCGAAGCGTATTATGACATTCCATGCAGGCGGAAGTTTTACTCGAGAATTCATATCTATATACGCACACACGCACATAAATATATATATACGTCGAGCGATATATAAATATGTATATATAGATTATTCTGTGGTGGATGTTGCACTCATTTTCGACGACCTTGCGTCTCGAGTGGTCTCGGTCCGTGTGTACACAGACGCGATAGAGCTTCTGTACGCGCAGGATAAATCGAAGAACCGGGTTTGCCTGGTACATCGTGGTGTGTGCAGCTGCTTTGCCGGCTCTATATTGCTACGTGTTGCGTAGTTATAGTCGGGAGTCTCGATCGAACGCAACGAGACTCGCCTTCGGTAATTGCCGGTTAATTATCATCGGCCTAGATGGCACGTATAAGCGTCCTGGCAAAGTATACACTCGTATATGCTCCCTGCGATGTGATTTCCCGTCCAACGAACCCCATTCTCCGCGACCAACACACATTTTTGAATCGGAATTAATCTCTCCTAGGACGATCGGCCGCGATACTTATCCAGCACCAGATATTCACCTCACTTTTATCTTTTTTCTCCTCCTCCGGGAATCGCTGCTGCTGGCTTTTCCACCTTAAAAAAAAAAATTCTGCTTGGACTTTTACGCAGTTTTATTGACAAAAATACATTCGTAGATTCTCGCAGCGTTTCGGACGACGCAAGAAAAAAAAACTGTACAGAAGGGAAAAACTGAGCAAAGTTCGTCGTTGAAAAATCGATTTCGACGGTGAAAATAAATGGCAATTACGATGGCGGTTCAAATCGAAAGTAATCGCGCGGACACACAATTTACGTGGGAATTTGAACGACGCGCCGTCTTATCAGAATTGCACACATTCGACGAACGAGTAGGCGTAATTATGCACACGCGTTCGTCAGGGACTCGTGCAGGGCCGGAAAATTCAGTGCAGAGATTGAAGAAGAACGTGTTCGCCCAGATGGGCGTAAACGCGGTGCTGATATGCATGAACGTGCATACACACATGTGCATAAATATATGGATGTAGAACGCGGCTACGGAGGAATGCAATCACCCTTTTTCTAGTATCGCTACGATTTTATTTCCCTCTCTGTCGCTCCTTTTTCATGGGATCGATCCGCGAGCTGCTCTCGTCCCGATGTTATGACTCTCTTACAGCTCACAATCTTTGCCACCGCGCCGCTCAACGTTTATCCACTTCTAGTCACATTCATAGGTGTATGTATAAGCGACAAAATCCGCAGCCGCGATTCATCGTAATCACATAACGCGCGTATTCTCGTCTCTAGTCTCGTCTTCTTTTTTTTTCATTATTTTTGTGGTAATTGACCGGAAGATGCGCGTTCACGGTGTCGATACATGTGGCCGGGTGTGTCAGTGAGAATGCCACTGTGCGCATTGACAATTATCCATACGCGAGAGCCGCTGCACTCGCGTGGTTTTTCCTCCGTTTTTTTCTCTCGAATATTCTCTTTCTCTCTCGCATCGTTACATTATTATTCCAGACACGTATCTCCGACTTTTTTGAACGTTTTTGTTAACGCTATCGAAGAATATTCGAACGGAAGAATCTCGCTGTTTGACTCGCGGCCGCGGAGCATGCGACCGAGAACTTTTTCTCTTATTTCTTCTCGTCGCTCTCCTTTTTTCACACTCTTCTTCTTCGTCTTCTCGCCAGTCCACGGGAATAAAGCTGTTGCGGCACGCGTCCATGGGAAAAATAAAGAATCCGACAAAAAAGGAATCGTTGAAAATTCTCGAGAAAGCGCCGCGCGCTCGAAACTATAGTTACTTTATAAATAATACTCCGCCTGGGTATTTTCGACTATCCTCCCGAAAAAACGACCCAAGACGCGCCCCTCCAACATTTTTTTCACTCCCTGCTACGCTGCAACGAACAATGTCTCACTTATCGTGGGACAACATCTTCTTTTCTAATGCAAGATCCATGGGTGGTTGAGCTCCCGTGTTTCATCTGAATACAATGACGAATAAATTTTCTTCCACGATTTTGGCCACGCGGCTTTTCGGCTCTACGAATATTTACCGACGTAGCACCAAACTAAACAGATATTCAGACATTCACAGTCGTCTACGTCTTCATTCCAACAGAAATGAAAAAAAAAAATTAGAAATTAATTCCAAAATAGTCAAAACACATTTCGGTAAACCTGCTTCAAACATTTTCCAAATTCTTCGAGCCACTGGACCCAATTTTACTCCGTGTCCAATCAAGACACTTTGTCTTTTCGAAGAGCTGGAATTAAAAATAAAATTCCCCTGAGGCAAATTTGCTACCGAAGTTTCATAAATTTTTTCCGAGCTTCCGAATCGATTTTCCAACGCTGCAGCATTCGTGATTTATTGAAAAGAACTTTCGGAAGATTTTTCAGCTCGCACGAATCCAAAAATTGTGTTTTTTCCTCTTGTAGTTATATCGACAAGAAAATTTGATTTACGCGCATTTTTTTTTGAATCGGAATCGTTGACGAGAAAATAAAGAAATATTGATCTCGATGGTTCTTGTAATTTGTATGTTACATTGCTCGAGGCAATAACGAGGCAAGACCACACTAGACGAATAATTCCTCTCATCAGTATCAAAGCAACAAGATATCGAGAGGAGTTTGCCTATCTGCGGAGAATCCTCGCTTGGAGCGATCATTGCGATACTCATTTGAATAATTCGAAGCTACAGAGTACGCGAGAATCGATTTTTCATGAACCGATTCTCAATGTAGCGGCGTTGAAGTTCCCATCGTTGGAATTTCCATTTTTTCGAACCGTCAAAAGTTTTTTTTTGCTAATTAATCGAACGATTTTGCTTCACGCAGTGACGCTTGGGTGCTGACGTAGAAACGACTAATATTTGTACAACCGAGCAACCATTAATCTCTCAGGATTAACGCGTCGTCTCTGCGATGTGTAGCATACGCAACGGGGCTCGCGTACAGTGTTTATCAGGTCTCGATAACGGTAATGACATCTGGACGGGCCGCGATGACCCCAAGAATAATATGGAACGTTCTCGCTGCACGAAAAATCGAGAGGATCATTCGATTCGACATTTCTAAACTTTTTTCTCAATCCTTCATATTCGGAGATCATTAACGGTTTGAATTGCGTTAGTCCTACAGGTTTTTCCTTCCTTTTTCTTCAGATAGTTCGCTTGATGGATTAACGAACAGAAAAAAACTTTCGACAAACAATGTGCATGACGAAAATTTATTGGAATTGTCATCGTGCATAAAAGTTATTTTAAAGGCAGATATTTCAACTTTTCGAGCAAGAACATCATTCATATCACGAAGATTCTCTCAAGAAGACTTTTCATTGACTCGCACGAAATTATATTCGCAAATCTTCCAAGTCTATTATCCGGAGGCGATATAATCGCATTCCGAGCACATAATTTAGAGGCCGATTACCATGTTAATACAGGAACATTCCAGCAACGATAAAAATACGTTTTGGACCCTGCGGGAGATAGTGCGAGGGAGAGAGAGAGTCCCCGAGCGTGGAAAGGTTTGCGCGCGGTTGTTGTAGCTTCTCCGACCAGAGTCTTTAACGATAAAGTGATAAATCCTTGTCGTGCTCCGTGAAAGTCTAGGACGCTTCGAGATCGCTTAGTGAATCGATCGATCCTGGCGAATCGATGCCCGTGCATGACCTTCCGGCAGTGGAAATATTTCTCATGATTACGGGAGACTCTCGCGGTCTATACACACAAAGAAATTTATTATAACGGAGTAAAAAGTATTTATTGTCGGCGAGAGATCAGTCGCGCGCACTCGGGATTATTGGGCATTAAAGTTTTCTCAAAGGCGTGTGTATACGGTCGCATCTCTTGTCGGCGGCACCGCGAGTCGTTGTCATCTCGCGCGACTATCGAAAAACCTTTAAAACACAATCCTTAAACGATATACCATTTAATCTTCGGTATTCCCGACTAGTTTTCTTCATGTTGCGGCATCAGGGATGCTCGCGTTGCCCAGTGCGGTGGTAGCGGCGGCGGTCGATCTGCGAAGAGTCGCACAAGATCGTAACTCTGTTCTAACTATATAAACACAATCGGACAGATATATAAACATGTGGCGGAACGCGGTTCCCGTAAGAAGAGCAAACACGCTCAGGAGAAATAAACTTGCAGCGTGTGTCTCGCAAACGTGACATCTCGAAGGAGAAAGAGAGTTCCATACGACGAGCTGGTGCGTCGTACGTCGTCCTCGCGCGCACTCTTTTACAAAGAGAATTAAAGACACGCTCTTCCTCTCGCGTAGGATGATCCGAAGCGCGAGACCGCGGACTATCGCGATAGAAACACGAACCCCTTGACACTCTCGCTCCTCGCAGCCCCTCCGGATATTCCTTTCCCGAGCGCGCATCGCTATTTCAAAAAAGAGAGGAGAAAAAAAAACGAGGCCCGAGAAAAACGTGTACAATTTATCCGTCCCGCAACCTTGGAGTGAATTTCTTGCGACGTTAGAAAATCCACGCTCCACCGTGTAATAAATCGGCATCTCTCTTTCCCCTAACCGCTTCTATGTCTATAGAGACTCTCGCACGCGCACACGATAGAGTAACACGAGAGTTGAACCGCGAATAACCCGCCGCTCTTGGCGCCGAGATCGAGAGACGAAGACCGAGAACAAGGATTCAAGAAAAAATCAAAAAATATATATAAAACGATCCAAGTATATACAACAACAACAAAAGTGCAATATTTACGATCTTTGCAAGTTTTGTGAAACACGAGAGTCGTCTTGGTGGCATATGTCCTGGCATCCGCGCTGTGTAGTCCACCACCTACCTCTATCCCTATCTATCTATATATTCACCGCGGTAGAACAAGCTTCTCTCTCCCGCGCTTCCAGCAGCAGCACGTCCGATCATCCAAACATAAATCTTTCTCTTCTACCGCCATTTTTTCTCTCATTTCTTCCCCGCATCTTTTATTTCTTTTCTCTCTTTCTCTGTTTTGTTTTCATTTATTTTTTATATGCATTTATTCGCATCGAACGTTTACTCCCTGCGAACATCTCGCGCGCACCTTCCTCCGCTGCAGCCTTTGGCGCAAACGTATTACACACCGCAACCTAGAATCATACACACTTTTGTAAAACTAATAATTACAGTTCGTAGAGAAAAAGAGACTGAAAAAGCGTAAGCGAACCGCGAGCGTGATCCTGCAATTATTAAGTAGGCGTTGGCGTCTTTGCAACTTTGTTCTCGTCTGTTTCCTCTGTACCTAAGAGAAAAAACTGCTGCGAATCGCGCGCGAATATGGTGTTGAATTGCTCGCGCTGACGCGTATATACTTTATATGAGCTCATTGAAGCTTCTTTCATACTTCTCGCGCGAAACGCGCTTCTCTAGCAGATTTTCTCACTTTAAACGAGAGAGTGAGAAAGTGCGAGAAAGAGAATATGACGTCAAGCTCCCGGAGTTTCGCCCAGAATCAGTGACACGTGCCGACAATTCGCCTATGCAAAAAATAGAATCGTCTGCGGAATTTTTTGGCGCTATACGTAAAAGTACATTCACGAGTTTGCGTAAGAATTCTTCGAACCCGAGGCCCGTCCGGGCAAGGACCAAAAACTATGAAAAATATTACTTCCGCGATCGAAAACGATTCTTAAATATTTGGACGCGTGGAATTTCTTTTCTACCGGGTTCTTGACTCTCTCAATCTTGTATTTTTGACGCGCGATCGAGGGCAAGGATCGTCGAAAGAAAAATGCGGAAACCATTCATTTTGTATTCAATGATAATTCGTTTATTTATTCTAAAAAGTGTATGGCGACGATATTGTGTTTTGTCGATGGATGAGGATTTCGTTTTTTCTTTATTCATTTTTTTGTTTTGGCGTAAACGGCCAGGAATGGGGTCGAGGGACACGCACGCTCGCGCACGTGGCACGCAAGCCAATTGTGCGTCGCGTGATTAAGGAGACACTTTCTTATCTGGAGCGAAGACGATTTCCGACAGTTCGAACGGTTATCACAAGGGAGCATCCGCCATCTCCGTAAATATTTTGGTTAAAAAAAAAAAAAACGAAAAAAAAATTAGGCTCATACGGTTTTTTCTCAAATTACAAATCAACATTCGCGTCTTCTTCATCCATTCTTTTTGTCTCCTCGATGATTTCTCCCCCCTTTTTTCATTCCATGTTTTTCGTAATTCCTTATCACAAAAAACGTGCTCTAATTGAAATACTTGCCTAAACTTAATAGTTTCAGTCTATGAGATTAAATACAGTGTCAAAAAAAAAAAATGGCAGTGTCGGAGACTCTTCGCGGGCTCGTTTGGCAGTCGATGTGTTTTCTTTTCTTCTTATTTCGAGGTTTCCCAGAGAAAGGATGAGACGGGACAGTTGCTTCAGTTTT
Organism: Diadegma fenestrale; assembly: GCA_037043255.1. Classification (NCBI taxonomy): domain Eukaryota; kingdom Metazoa; phylum Arthropoda; class Insecta; order Hymenoptera; family Ichneumonidae; genus Diadegma; species Diadegma fenestrale. The sequence goes on from CM073312.1 coordinate 4,719,592, forward strand.
TCGTTCGTTTTTTTTTCTTCATATTTCGTTTTTTTCGTTTCAACACACTTCAGATTCGCTTTTTCTCTCGCACGCATATATTCAGGTCCGCTCAACACTTAATACGCTCTACTGCGTCTCTATGCGCGTGTGTACGTCCCGGAAGTACATATTTCGAACCAGCAGGATGTCACTAATACTGACTTTAGGTACCGTCCGTATCCAGAACGTAATAACAAGAAGGAATCACTTAGAGACTGTGACAGACAAAAAATGATGAAAGAAAAAGATTTTAGCGTTGGAAAACATTGAAAAATCATTAATTTTGCAGATTTAATTTTTTGAGGTCAAAAAAAGTCTGACTTGATTTCGTAGCTCAACGCTGCAAATGAATTTCACCAAAAAAACATATTTGCAGAAAATATAAGCGTTGGTTAGAGAAAAAAAAGCGGAAATTTCGCTGAGTTCCATCGACGCGATCTTCGCAGGCTCGTGTAACGAGATCGTTTCGTCCCAAATGACAAATTTCTCCCGTTGATTGTGGTGCAAGATGAAAAAATAAAAATGAAAGATTCGAATCCCCAGAAATAGAAAGAAAAAGGTTTTTAATCGTTCAATTAAATGACGCTGAGAATAAATTAGTCCTTGGTTCGAGATAATGATCGATGGTTCGTGGAAAAACGCCAATTGCCTAATTACCGTAACATGCGAGTTTCATCTTCCAATTACGTTTTCGAAGAGGTGAGAGCGATGAGTGAATACAACTGTAATTGCATTAGATCGTATGATATGCCCGATGCACCGGTACCTAAGATCGATCTGCGAGCACGAAAGCTCAAACGCACACTTTTCTATTTGTTTTTTCCTTCTTTTCCATCTTTCTGTTTTTTTTTGCACATGTAGTAATAATATCAGACATACACACGCAGCGTACAAAGCTCGCGGAGACGGGAGGCCGTACGCAATAAATAAATCATTTTTAATAATAAATAGTTAACTAGAAGATAGGCTGTGAGGTTTTTATTCGCGAGGAGAAAGATTCTAAATACGATTTATATCTGACGTATTTTTACGTTCACCATTTATACTCTGAAACATCGATTTACAATTCGTTTACTTTTTTTTTGACGTTTTTTTTCAACTTTTTATCGTTTTTTTATTTCTTCGTTAGGAGTGACGCTGTTCTCGAGAGTATATTCATTCGCGGTATGCGTGGGTATTAAGATACAGCGAAATGTCGCGATTAATTGGATCTTTATAAATATATGAATCGCGCGTGATGAATTGGTTATAAAGCTAATATGTACACAAGTTTACAAGAAGCACTAGTTAATCGTTCGTATGGAGATAAATGTTTGTGAAAATATTGGATTTTACATGGCGAATCTTTCGTAAGGTGATTTCGTTTGACGGTTTGATATTTCGGATGTCTCGGGCGACGTGGAATTCTCAATCGCGTGTGTATGATCAGGACGATTGGCACTGACCGTACTGATGATCGATTGGGTCGTGGCACGAGTATAATCCTCGGTTCGTTGTGGCGGGGTTGTATCCATCGTTGTCATGAGAGTGCTGTTTTCGCTAAAAGCGATCGTTGTTTCGTTTTCTTGCATCGATGATTCGTCCGATTTAGCTTCTTCGCTCGTTTCCATGCTCGACCAATCGTTCGTCGTCGACAACATTTCCGGATGATCCTCCATCGATTCTTGGTTAATTGGCTCATGACGTTCCGAAATTTCACTCGAAGTCAACGACTCGTCTGCCGCCTGAGATTTACCGGTTCTGAAAGTCTCTCGATGATCCTCTTCCTCGTCCCAGTTGTCTTTCGTTGTCGAACTCGTGACCGAATTTTTAGCCGAATAAGAAGGACTTTTGGTGGCTCCTTGCCACGGAACTATTTCCGTTGACGGTGTGGCCGTCGACGGGACGCCCGGATACCAGGACGATGGCAATGTCACCGCGGGAATCGTTGAGTTCGCGATGGTCGTTCTCGTTGGCCTTCCGCTAATTTTCTTCCTCGTCGCTGGTGACGGTAATTTCTGTTTCGACGCGCCTCCTTGCCTTCTTTTCTTATTATTCGCACTCGGTTCGTTGACCCTCTGCTGCTTCCCGGTGTTCCCGTCGTTGACGTCCTCGTTGACTCCACCATCGAGAATCGTCCGCTCTTCAGTTTTTTTCGTTCTCGTTTCTTTTTTCCTCTTCGACTGCTGCTTGTTTCCTCCGACACTCGCTCCTTTGGTTGACTCTATTCGCGACTTTCTCTTCTTCGCAGGCGCATCGAGGGCTTGCTTCCTGCATAATTCCTCGCTGGCTTCACCCTCGCACGATCTTTTCGACTGTGGCGGATTCGTCTCTCCAGGGTTCTGAGACTTGACCGCTGTACCGTTGGTTGCTCTGCCATGACTCTCAACTATTCCGCAATGTGGACCAGGCTTCTCACCCTCGTTGCAACGTCTCTTCCATTTTTTTCTCTTCTTTCGCTTCCTGCAGCGAAACTTGTCCCTGCCGTCTCGTTCTTGAGGCGGTAACGTTGGACATATCGCTTGTTGCTGGTGCTGCTTGTTTCGATGATGATGCGAATTGTGATGATGACGAACGTTGTGCTGCGCACCGAGCATACGCGCCTGCAACGCCTCCACTCTGTCCGGCGGTGCTACCTGAGTCAATACTCTCGCATATGCCGATAACCTCCCAAGATTGTGACCCTTTGCCTGCACACGACGAGGCTGACCGCGACGATTCAGACCCAGGTAAAGGCTCTTCTTCGGCGTCGACCAACGTACCGAACTGTACGTGTTGTAGTTGTGCTGCTCCAGGGTCTCGTTGAATACACACTCTTCCGTATATTCACGCTGAAACATAAAATATCATTTTCCATTTCAAACTCGTTACCGAAACACGTGAAATGAGTTTGGCCCTATGGCCCTTGTGCTTAGTCGATCACGCTGACGCTGTACAGTCTTTATAAAATATTTTTTTCGCAATTTTCATAAATTTTTCGTTCCACCAGTCAAGCCAGCGACGAATCAAACGATTGGTCACTTTTTTTACAAGAATTTCCGAACATTTGTGCACTAAAAAAAAAATCAGGCTTTGTTATGGTTCGAGAAAAATGTTTGCGAACGAAATTCTCGCAAAATTTCGAAGATTTTGAGCTCGTGTGTACATCTTGGCACGTACTTAAGCGAAACGCATAAAGTTTTGTGTTTTGCCATCTCGGAAATGTGTTACCGCGTTTACGAGCGATAGCCGAATGGTATTATAATATATATAGTTGGTATTATTTCGAGAGTGCACACGCAAGTTCCTCGAAGCGAAAAGAGCGAATCCCAGGGGGTATCGCATCTTCCCCTGCCTTGGAAAGTAATTACCCGGGGCTAAAGTGTTTATACGAGTTTCGCGTTGACTTTCTCTCGGATGTACATTTGTGCAGAGATGGTTAGTTCCTAATTGCGCGTTCCGAACGATCTATACGCTCGCTCAAAAGCTTCGTACTCGGGTATAGAGTTGAATAAAACGTGGATGAATTTTTTCCATTCGTTTTCTCATACACACCGAAACTGTTGTAACCAGAAAAGATTTATACGACCGCGGGGGATCGCGAGAATCGAGATTCGTTGCCGATAACCTTAACCCTCAGGGACTTCGGTGAATCGAAATCATTTCAAAAGGTCCGAAAGATTTTAGTGAACGATGTGAAGAAAAAAGTTTTGTGTCTCTTTTATCGTGTTTCTTCGAATTATTCACTCATCCCTTTGCCACAAGCCACGTCCAACGAACGTGGTTTACATCCAAATTTTTAAGTGTCAAAATCACAACTCAATCCTCTCGAATGGACGTCTCGCGTCGACGCGGTTTAAATTTAAGCATTACGCTATAAATATTGGAGTGCACAGTAGTTGCGATGCAGCTAAATCAGCATCGACTCGCTCAATGGAGCACCCTTAGTTCGCGAATCGAGCACGTACCTTCCTAACGAGTCTCTTCCTCTGTCACACGAGAGAGCTGACCCAACCAATTCAACGTCGTTCACTCGCCTCGTACACTCACGTCTTTCTTCTTTCAAATAACTCCTTAACTTGCATCGCAATGTTGCGGTAAGTTCATTCGATTCTAATGCAGCGTGGGTTCATCGCAGCAATTAATAGATCGTCATCAAGCAAGATCTGCTGATTGAGTACGAAAGCTCGAAAAATTAAAAAAAAAACACACTCAACATTTGTTTTTTCTCTGATTAAAAAACTTCCGATCATTTGTCTCTCTGACATGAAAAAAGTATGGCAATTAAAAAAGAAGGTTGATCGCTTTGGAAACCTTTTAATTTCTCCGAGTAATTACGATGTGCTTCGGGTAATAAAGCGCGCTTTTTTGTTCTGGCCCTCACGAATTGTAGCGCGTTACTCCGTATAGCGAGAATTCTCGATTCTCTTTGATTCACTCTCGGGGTCAAAGTCAACTGGATCATCGACCTACCGAGAACGTTAATACCGCAAACTCGTTACAATATCTACCGCCGCGGCGATCTCATATATCAGACGCGGGCTACGAAAGTTTCACGATAAAACCGCTTCGGCGAGAGCGTGCTTAAAGAAATTGCCGATTGACGAAGCATTTATAAATCACAGAGAAATTCAAACTCGAAGGCAAAAGAAAGAAAGTTTTTGGCTGCGAACGAAAATCTAACGCGATTTAAACACGAATTTCGCGCGGAATTCCCGAGTCTCAAAAAGTAAGCACAAGGAGCTTGAAATAGCGAGAGGTGTGGTCGCACTATTAGCCTCGAGAAATACGCTTTAAATTAGATTTCAGCAGTCGTTGACCACGAAGAATCGTGATTCATCCGTATCTAATGTATCTTTTCTAATAAATACTCCAGATAAAATGAAAATTTACCTGCGCAATTTATTCAGCGGCTTTTTCCAAAGATCTTTCCCCTCCTTCTCTACAAAACTAGCCGCCAGTGTTCTTTTTGTAATTATGCAAATTTTCAAACAGTATGCTAATTTTTATCACGAAGGTATTGAAAAAAAGTGCCTGCTGGATAATTTAATGCTGTCTATCGCGGACGAAGCCAATTCTCACTGACGACATTGTACGTTTTAATGATGTTCGCAGCCAATATTTAACGTCCCAATCAAGTAATGACTTCATTATGTTCACGTCGCTGGCTCCAGATTGAAAAAGATTTTGTTGTCCAACGAAATAACTTCAGAATCAAAAGGGCAACGTCTCAAGAAACTTTTTCTCTCGCCGTATCGACGAAATGCTTCATTATTGTCGTTATTCAGAAGGAGGAAAGTTTAGGTCGGTCTCATAGGACCGGAAGGCCCAAGCAAAGACCCTTCAATGATTTATGGTGTCATTGATAAACGCGAGTCCCCAATTAGTATGAATAGCGTGTAAATAAGGCCTAATCGAATTAGAAAATTAGTTAGGCATTTTTCGAGTCCTTTTATTCTCCGCTAAACGCCCACTCCCGGTATTATGTCGACGAGGAGGCCTCCTCGTAAATATTGGAACTGGATACTTGTACTTTTTTCCGCACCTCGTCGTCCATTGATGTCAACGTACCGAGAAAGCCGAAGCAAATTTTTTTTTCTTCTCTTTTTCCTCCAAGACGTTGTATGGGATACGAAAAGCGGCGAAAGATGAGAGCTCGGTTTCAAGTGGACCACTCAGGAACGCTTGTGCACATATATACAGTTATACGTGATATGCTCTTCAGGCTGGGCTCTCGCGTGATTTACAAGCTGGCACGTTGGAAGTCAAGTGTTCAGAACTCTTGACTACCCAAATTATGAGCATTCAACAAACTAGCAGTTTCCTCATCTGCATATCCTTTCTTTCGCATTAACCCTCAATGCAATCACCATCAGAACTTTCTCAAATCATTCGAAAAAGGTGTCGAATTCTTGAGATACGTCTACTTGGTCAATTCGGAATGAAAATGAATCATGAGATGATCGATCGAGTACTATTTTTCGAGGTTACCATTGAATTCGATTTTTTCTGGGTTCGTGCGTGCGATGGCATGAAAACAATTGAAATGTCAAATACTGAAATCCGAAAGGTTTAGCGAGAAAGCACGAGGCTCTGAGAGGAGGAATAAATTCGAGGCGATGACACGACGGGAGTCTCGTGGGCAATTTCTCTCGCCGTTGAAGATTTCCTCGAGGAGGTTAATTGAGAGGGCCGCGGGGAAAACATCGAGAAATTACGAAAGTCGGAAAAAAAATGATAATTTTCGTTAACTGCGGCAAAGGGCTGGATGGTCCGTCGTAAAATGAAAAGTATACGATGTGGAAAAGACAGAGATTAGTTTTGGACTTCGTGCAACGCCATTCGTTCCTTTCCGACTGAATTTTATTTTCTTTCTCGGTTAGATACACCAAACGAGTCTGGGACGAATGAAACGAGAAGCGCCAACGGACATCTCGATCTTTACACGTCCAACAGGCTTCGATCATTTCGTTTACTACCATAATAAGGCAATAATAATAATAATGACAATATTAATAATATATTTGATATATGTAAATTAGGACATGTCCCTCATCACATTCCAACGTTTACACATCGGTACGAGTGTTTCAAAAGAGCGTGTGAGTCGTTACAGGTCTACCGACAAAAATAACATTCACCAGTTATTCAAAAATAACAGAAACAATTTTTTCCCTTCCGCATCGGATACCGTTTAAATCAAAACAATGTCTTTCGAGCCATCATTGAGAAATTTGACTCGTGGAAAAAAATTCTCTCGATTCAACGAGAATTATTCAAAAATAATGGGACAAAAACGTTTTTTTTTCTGAAACGTTGAACCAGAAGTTTTTAAATCACATCAATGTATTCAGGGCTGAAGAATTCGAATCGAATTTATTTCCTCCGTTAAACTATACGATTTCCAAAATATCCTCGTGGCAATCGGACAATGAGTCCTGCGTACATCTCATGACAAGTTGGCACGTCCTTGTGGCTGTCATGCGAGCCTCGAGATAATTATTTAGAGGTTTATTCTCCCAACGCCCACCTGCTTCATCGCGGTCACTTCACAGCAACGTTCTCCGCTACACTTGACACACACACACCCACACAATGTGGCAGAGGGCCTGCTCGGAGGAACGTGCATGTGCGCTGAGAAAAGGTGCCCTCAGAGGGCATGGACCGAGGATTGTGTGTCCCTCGAGCGACGAGCGTCCATCATAATATTTGTGCTCGCGTCAGCGAACTTGAATTATATCGTTACGGCCGGTGGATCATTCTTCACGAAGGGAGAGAGGAGAATGAGAGAAAGAGACGGATGAAATATGACGATAAGAACGAGCAACTTTTGTACGACAAGTGTACGCGCGCGCGCCTTTACATTGTGTGGAAATTTTTGACATAAAATTTAATTAAAATGTAGGCTTTTGATTTATTCGACTCGATTGCTAGCGCAATATATATGGAGGATGGAAAATCATTGTGGTAAATAAAGTGGGTCAGGGTCACTTCCATTTTTGGCCAAAGGTATTTCCCATGGTTGTTTTTTTTTTTGGTGTAAAATCAAGTTTGCTCGCGGTCGGATTAATATTTTAACGAGGGACAATTTTTATTCGGGATGAAAGATAAAAGCGATAACGACGTGTTTATTCAATTTTCGTCTTGATATTTCAATTCCCCATGGCGTGATCCCACACTCGGAGAAATTCTCTGGCAATTAATACGCGAGACACTAATTTATCGTGTTGCCGAGATTGGTTAATAAGATTCGTAGAAAATACACAACGCGGGAGTGCATGATTTCTTTTAATCGTGTAATCAATAATTATTATCGTTTTCAAAACTATGCGGAGGCTCGAAGGGCAACGAGGCAATCCAAAAGGAAAAAAATTCAGCTGGATCATTGCTGCTGGATGTGTCTATTATTTTTAAGATCGTGAGACTTGATTTTCCAAAGTGGCTGTGGGTGTGTCCAGCTCGCTGCTACAATTTATGTGACACAAACGACCAACTATACGAACTGACTAGAGCCAATTAAAATCCAGAAAAACTGATAGAGTCGTAGGCCTTGTCCGCGGTCACCTCCTCGTCCGGATAATACGCCATTCGACAGATAAGAATACATCTGCTTCTTTAACATAAACGCGCGAAGATTCGTGTCTTTTTATTCTCGCCGGAGAAAATAAAACAAAAAACAGTTTTGAGTGTCACACGTTCAATTTTCGAGTCCGGAAAATCGATACTTTTCAGTTTTGACAATAATTTTATGAAATTCCAAAAGATGCTACAATTTTCTCCGACAAAATTGACCCGAAAGCCACCTGTTCGGGATGCGAATCGATAAAAACGAAAGTGCATTTGAGTTTATTTTTTTTCGTCGGTTTTTATGCTGAATCAGCTGTAATAACGATAGGGCAAGAATGTGAAAAGAAAGATACATTTTATGGTGTAAAGTTGGCCGTCGAAGGAAGGCGCGATCGAGTGCTATTGCGGAGGAAAAAAGTGTATAACGAGAGAGAATAAAACAGCAGAGGGAGGGAGAACAGGAGAGACATCGAGGCGAGTCGTTGAATAGATAAGACGAGGCAATCGGATCGCCGTAACCATGAATAACCCTTTATGGAGTCGATCGTTTGTGTATATACACGAGAGCGCTCTCGAATCGAATCAATTGCTGCGGAAATGTCTTAAAAATTCTCACACCAAAGAATGTTGTAGTTTTGTGACAAAGGTGACGATATTATTCAGCTCCGATCGTGTGCATTTTGAACGACATCGCCCCTTAACGACTTCTCGCTATCGCTTTCAAGCTCTATTCAATTTAAAGCCTCGCCTCGCCGCGTACGCACACTTTCGTACAAAGGATGCGGGACGGGACGAAGCAATGAAATGATAAGTGGGAGAGAACGAAATAAAATAATTGATCAAAGGGCACGATCGCGTTCACGCTGCTTAGTACGCGTGGGCGAGTTCGTTGACGTCTCCAAAACAATTCGAGACCAAAAATCACCAATTAATTTATCGTGCGAGCTATAAATTTCATTAATTGACACTTAAGGATCGTTTTGTAAATATTCGTGGGTTCAATTAAATTGTATTTTCAACATTGTCAAGATGAATGTCCTCGATTGAAAAACATATTAAGTGTATAGATCGGCTATTTTAATATTCTGGAAAATTTATTTTACCACAGCGAAGCCGCGTGACAACGCGTCGCGGGTTTTCTCATACAAAGTTCTCGATAAATCGATCCACGTCGAGTTGAGGTAATTTGCTGAGACTTTTTTCCTCACCATACCGATTCACGCCCGCGCGATAAAATCTTCACTTTTACAAGAGCTTGTTGTAATATCTTGCGGATTGATTTAATTGGCTCATGCATTATTCAAGGCTACGCGATCTCGTATTAGACGTTTTTCATTGACTGGACTTAATAAATAGCTGGAGATCGAAGATTCGAGCTCCCGGAAGTCGCAGGCGCTCTTTTGCATCGTAACACAAAGTCTGCTGAGCATTATTCTCCGATTATTAACGAGCCGTCATTAACGAAGGCAAATTAAAATCGAGAGTGCGTTGTTAGGGTTGACCCAGTGGCTCGAATAATCTTTAAACTTCTTGATTTAATTAAGGGCCCTCGCGTTCTTCCTTTATCTAATCTCAAAGTTGCCGACTCGGAGTCATGTCTCGACGCGCGCGATTTCCAGCCCACGATCGTTCCGAAGGCTCGGTAACCGAGTACAAATTAAGTATTTAAGATAATTAGCCGATTTGACGACGTTTGTTTTTCCTCTCGTTGCCAAGCGAGAGGGCGGCGACTAACGCGATCTTATCTCGTACATTTAACCGCATACACAAGCGCAGCGGATACTCAAACTCGCCCTGGCCTTTCTCCTCACCTCGTGCCTCACTCGGCCCTTGTGCCCTTCCAAGTGGCGCTTTCTTTCAAAGGGACCACTAACTTGATTTATTCTCCGTTGAAACCACGGACGGGCCCTAAGGATGAGATTATTCCTCAACAGCAAAAGAAACCCTCGCAACACTCGTTGCAATTTTCTTTCTAATTTTTCAGCTTTTCCGGCCGAGAGCACGAGGACAAGATTTTCTCACATTTTTCGACCGTTCAGCATGGACGACGAGTCATTGGTTAAAAAGTTTAAAAAAATGACTACAATTTGATTGGCCATAAAAGATTTTCCGATTTCTCCTCCAATGACAGACATTTTGAAGGTTGACCGAACGGGGTCCGAATTCTCCGAAAAAAATACAACTCGACGATCTCACGAGAAACATCCAGATGGAATTTCTCATGTAAGACATTCCGATGATTCCGGAATAATATTCTGACGTCTCCTGTTTTTTTTCTCTGCTGTCGTTGGCCCTTTCATGCTTTTTCCGTCGCCCTACCGAATTATCGGGAACAGCCGTACGAAATCACGTTTATAGTTGCAGAAAGTTCTCTGGAACGATACTGTTGGCGTCGCGATAGCAAAACAGCAGCGGCACGATCGCCAAGAGCCAAGGGCCACAGGGACGAACCGCGCGGGCTCACATACATAAGTCTTGAGTCTCGCGCGGTCTTGTACCGCGTTACGACGCTCGCCCAGTAATGAGTGGCCTCGAGCGGATGTAACTATATAACCCATGTTAAACCTGCTTTCGAGAAAAACTCGGTGAGGTTTTTGCGTCTCTCGGGCTCGCAAATATGTTATACTCTCGTCGCGGGGCAACAGTTGCTCGCGAGGGAACTCTCCCTCTCTCTTTCTGTCTCCTTGATCTTCACGAACCTTAGCTCGGCATCGCCAGTTAGGGCATCAACATTCACCATAATTCGCTGCTGCATCTATACTATGTGTTTACATCTATATGTCGTATCGATCGATCGGCATGTTCTTTCATCCCCTTTATCGTTGGATCGTCGATCAAGAACTCGATCACGAGTCTTACGGATTTAATATTAATCGACATATATTGTCGTCATATACGCAAGAAAAAACGTCGCACAAGGTCACTTACTTTGCAGCGATACGCGAGATAATCGGAGGAATTAAAAAATCATGCAAGAATGTGCAATTACAGTGGATTTCAGTCAATCCAGCCATCACTTAAAAAAACGAAGTTATTTGAATAGTTTTGGATGATTGAAATGCAAATTCTTCTCTGAGAACGACGAAAATGTTGTGTGGATGAGAATCTGAGGGTGTATAGAATGTCGTGGACCAAAACGATTACCCTGGGGAACCGAGAGCCTCTTTTAATGCTGTCAAAACTTTTCCAACTGCTGTGATTCTAAAAACGAAAATATTCTGGGAAAAGCGGAAAGTATTCTCAGCTTGGAAACGTCGATCTCTCGGGACATGTTGAATGAGTGTATCGTTCAAAGTCAAGCTGCTAAGGAGGTCTAGGTGAAAGAGAAGGACGTTGGAAAAAGGTTTACGAGTTGAATGAAAGTATGGGCAATTTATTATTGTTGGAAATAGATTTAAATGGGGAAATAAATGTTGAGCGTGAATTGAATGAACGAGTGGATGAGACACGGATGAATACACGCTGCACCTCTCGGCATCAGGTATGTATACGTAACTGTTGGTTGAGATCGTGTTACACAGAAGGGTCCCTGCTCGTGGTAAAGAGATGTAGAGAAAGAGAGAGAAACGAGAGGGAGAAAGAGGCTGCTGGTCGTTCTCTCCGCGAGCAAGTGCACGAGGCAAAGAGCACACAAGCTGCTGCTGCACCAGAGAGACGGGGAGCACGCGAACGCGCGTGCCTCCCGTCTATACGTACCCTGCTCCGCTGACGAGAGAGTGAGTAAGAGAGCACATGGTGCCTGCAGCAGCGTGGCCTAGCATGGAATTTCCTCGCGGGCTTACGCAACAACGGCACGGTAGTCCCAACATCTGGTTCTACACGCTCGCACTCTTCTGCTAGCGCAAACCACCGCGTGCAACAACTAAAGCCAGTCACATCGAGACTGCATCTGCAGTCTGCACCAGCTTTTGCCATACTTTTCTTCCCTGCTTTCTGCTCTCTCTCTCGCTCCGTCCACTGCTTTTTCTTTTCTATCGTTTACTCTTCATACATTCACGATCTTTGACCAACAGAGCAAAATAGTACATTACGATACGTGTGACCTAAGTTGCCTATTACTGCACGGCGTGAAGTTAGCGCCCGAGCGCAGCGAGGGCGCTAAACGCCGTGCAGTAATAGGCAACTTAGGACACGAGTATCGTATACTATTTTATAGCACTTGTGACATAAACCCGCCCCGGACGCGTGCAAGAGGGGGGGTTCGGGGGGGCCGGAGGCCCCCCCGAGGGTTGCGATTAGTGTTTTAAAAGTAAAATTAATGTATTGCAATCACAAAGGATTCCAATACAGACTACAAGTCAAATTCTAAAAAAAAACAATTAGAAAATTGGTGCACTAGTGGAGTAATATGATATGTCCAATTAACCCATGAACGTTTATTTAAGGATGTTGAGTCCCAAATCGCAAATGATAAGAAAATTGTGAAAATTCGGTATGTTTTTATATAAAGTATTTAAGGGATCGTGTAAAATTTTCACGACCATTAGGAAGCTCGTTATGGAACAAGTAACATCAATAAATTAAATATTGCCGAATGTAGTCTTATGGAAACTGGTAAAACTTGGCAAGTTTTTTGTTTCGATCCCTCAATTTTTGAATATCTACAATATACTGAAGTCGAAGGCAACCGAACGAAGTTTATTAATGAATATTTTTTGAATTTGTTTAAAAAATTTATATTAACAAAATTTAAATGTTTTGATAACGAGCTCCCAAATCATTGCGCAATTTCAACACGACATCTTAAATACTTCATACAAAAACTTGCTAAATTTTCAGAAATTTCTTATTACTTTTTATTTCAATCCTTAGTGTGGTGACAGTAACAATGATAGAATTTGTACAATTTCGTCTATTTTCACATGAAGTATTCAGGAAGTCGTGTACAAATTTCACGACGATTAAGACGCTTTCCAGTGAACGATTAACATTAACAGGTTTCATAGATACTCAACATCCTTAATAATGTTATATCATTTTCACCCAATTCTCCCTCAGAGCATTTAATCATCAAATAAATATCGTAATTCAGTAATTACCGACTGTGGGTTAGCGTTTTGTCTAAATTTCTGTTGTCATTTTTTCGACACCATGAAACTGTTTTTGGGCAAAATGCTAACCTATCGCTCTTTTGACGTTTGTCTGCTCGAAATTTTCAAGTGTAAAATGACATTTCAACGTATTTTCTCTTGTTTATCTTGCATCTGTGAAGTTAGTTAATTCATTTTCGCACGGTGTAAAAAAGGGCTACTTAGGTCACAGAAAAGCGTGCGTAAAGTGCGGGTTTAGGTCACACTGTGCTATAAACTTTTTTATTGACGGAAGTAGGTTATACGCTGCGGTTGTACTCAGCCTTCATTTTACACATTCACGGAGAAAACGGATTCGTTTTGTTTAGTAAGAAATGAAATGTTTTGGGAAAATGTCCTATATGAAGGTTAAGAAGCAAAAGAATCGTAGCACCAATTGCAAAAGAGCATAGTATTTTTTAATACTTAAAATTTTTCTTAGCATGAATTATAAACAGTTCTATAAGAATAAGAAATAGTAATGCGCGCAATAATGAATTTCAGGTTTGTTTTCATGAACAGTTTACTATGTCAGATAAGAATTCAGTTATGAGTGAGAATATCTCAAATTTTAAACGTCGACATAGTAAAATTCTACTATCCCAATATGAATATATATCGAACATGTGTGAAATTTTATCACACGTATTGTTTTGTTTACCATGACCATTGCGATTTTCTTTAATCGCTATGCTAAATTGTAAAATCGGTTTTAATCCGATGATCCCGTTTTACTATGCTGTTTAGAACGATTTGTCGCACTGCCTTTCGAGATATTGCTGTTATTTCCGAACTGTCCTCAAAATACTATAATTTTCAACAATAAGTAACTGGATTCCTAGTATATTTCTTAATAATTTTCGACTTCGTTTTCTCCGTGTTGACTTTATCTGCTGTCGTAATCCTCTGAGTGAACCTCGTTGAGAAATATTTACGAAAAAAAAACATCTAAAATGCACCGTACCGTTGGGCGCGTTACTGAACACTGATCGCCCATTGCCCATGGTGAAACAAAAAGGTACAAAATTGTCTCTGGCAAAATTGAAATCGTGTCAAATGTCTTGGATTTCTTTTCTCTGGTTTCCCCATTGTGGCGAGACTATTTTTATATTCGAATTCAAAACAGGGTTTTGTTTTCCTTTTACGAAACATTGAGAATTCATTTTAAAGTGGAAACTATTTCGGCCAGGGAAATTGAATGAATTTCGAAAAGTTTGTATTTGTTATTTCATTCGAGTTGATTGCCACATTAATCGTCGACATAAAGCTCTCGTGTTTCTTTGAGAAACTCGTCGCCGAGACGCGCTGAAGCGAGTATCAAAGATTCACGAGATCACATCGCCAACATTATTGCAGCTGGCGTTAGAAATTTATCGCAACACAATTTCTTTCGTTTTCAATTCGCGCAGTAACTCGAATATTTTATGGCGAATATTCCCGCTGGGATGGCTCGAGCTCTCACGTTATTCTTGCATATGTGTCGTGCATATATAACACAGTAGGACGTATCAGCTTGATTTTTATTTTTTGGTAAATCTCGATCACGGCTAATAGACTGTGGGTTAAATAGAATTTATGAACTGTCACAACGCGAAGACGAAGGTGTACAGAAGAAAAAACGTTAATTACTCACGGAGCCGTAGAGCAAGCCGCAAGAGTCCATGCAGAGATATAGACACGTAGCCACTCCCTGGATCCTTAATTGGCCCCTTGACACGGAGGTCCTCTGGAAAATTGCTGAAAAACAAATGAAACAAATCGTAAAATCGTCATTTAAAATCGTTACGAGAGATTTTAATGGTTTCGCTCTTTCATGTACACGCAAGTATAAGAAAATGAAAGAACGCGCGTCACGGAGAGAATAAAAAGGATAAAACGCAATGCAGGAACAAGGAGGGTAAAATGATATCGTGAAGCAAGTTTTAACGGTGCTTCCAGTCGAGCGAAGAGCTCACAAGAGCACGTGGCTGCTTGGACTGTCTCGACTTGGCACGTCGGAACCGCCCGCGTGTCCAGGGCGTCTGGTGTCCTCCGGACTTTCATTCCCGAGAGTATCGCGTGTCCCCACGGGGGTGTTTGGCCCATTAAACCGAAATTTTCCACCAGCGAGATTCTTTCACCTAATTATTCCCGACGAAACACTCGACCATTGAATTAAAGAAAAGTCTCTCTTTTCTTATTCGATTTTCGTGAACAGGAAAATTCACGATGTGCATCATGTGCAGCGAAAATAAATACGAATGCAGCGGCTCAATGCGCCTAATTAATAATCAATGAAATTCATTAAGACTGGACGAATGAGCGCCCTGCCGCGCGCGCTTCGGGGCATTATAAATATTGGGTCGAGTAGTTCGAGTCCGTGAGAATTAATGCACTCCCTCGATAATCAATGCTCGCTGCAATCTTCAGCGAAATGTCGACACGATAACGAGAATTCGAAGAGCCTAACTGACCGCGATTAACTCTCGGGGGAATATAATTATGTGGACTTATAAGGAATCGTATAAATATCAGCAGCAATTAACTGTATCGTGTGTACTAATTCCGTTACCACTGAGAAATTTATCGAGGCTTCCTCCGGCATTTCAGTTAATCATTGTTACAGTGACGAGAGCTTTTCGCGACGAGCTCGTACTCATAAATGCATTTTCAAGTGGTTTTCTTTTCTCTTGATTATGCCATTACTTCCATGTGGGTGGGATCGTTTCCGAAGCATAACCAGCAATGACGGCGGCATCGCCGTATGCTGTCAAAAATATATGTTCATGCTATAGTCAACGCACCATGCCCTGTACATTTTGCAGTTAACGACCTCGCCTGTTAACGAACCTCGACGTTCTAATTGAGGCTTGGTATCGTTTTTTTCCTGCTTTTTTTTAAGCCGCACTCTTCTCAAAGTCTGATGGGTATGTTACCTTTGAATTACCCTCTTCAAGCCACATACCTGTCCTCATATTTCTCTCCTACCCAGTCTCGATGTACCCGACCATCGCGAGCATGTCTGCCAATAATAATGGAAATAATAATTTCGATTGTATCGACGGATGTATGAAACTATTTAGCAATTCTGGTGAATTTTTTGTCCATTTGTCATGACGCAAACTCTTGGCCCAACCAGTTCGTTAGCTCTTGAATTCCCGATTGATTTTATGTGGAGAAAGGACTTTTCGTCCTTCGGAGAAAGCCCGGCTGCTCCTTTGCACGCGAGTCTTTGTATGGGGCTTCCCGAGGCCATGGGGTTTTTGTTACTTGTCTGCCATGCTTCGAGCTCGGAATGGGAATTTTTTTAAATTTTGACGAAAATTTGGCCGAGTTTCGATTTTTTTATCTTGGCAATTTTTTTTTGTATCCGGAAGACGCTTCGAGCTGTTTAAAATTAATAAACGCGTTTGAAAAATTGTGCCCCGCGTCGCGACATCGGTCGCCGAAATTCCGGATCAACTGCCAACAAATTAAGCGTTCACGAACCTGTCGATGTGACCTTGAACGTCTCCTATAAACATCAGGCGCTTCAGTCTCACGGTTCTCATGCAATATTCATTCAAGAGAATCGCTTTCGTCCGCGAGACAAAAAATTCGAAAAAAATCACATGAATTTGCAACAGCAATTGCTAATGAACGTCTTGTGAAGCTCACTCTCGATTACTCGGGAGTTTCGAGCAGGCATGTACGAGAAAACACTATGGAAAAGATACACGACGAGTATTTTTTATTCCCAGGCTCCTTAAGCGTAATTTTTACGATCGAACCAAAAGTCGATCACATTCGAAGGATGCAAAAATGCAGGGCAGACTTTTCATGAAAACTTATGGCCCTGCGATAACTTTTGCGCCTCGATTTTCGCAATCTTGCTTCGCAGTCTTTTTCAAAATTTCTGTTCAAACTCCGTGGTTGGTCGTGCGTCAATGTGCCGTATAAAAAAAATTGATCGGACCGTCCATCACGCACAATTTCGACGAATTGATATTAATTGTTGAGTGATTTACGTGCGAATGACGCGCAAAGGCATTAGCGGCAGAATAAAGTAATATTACAAAGGCATACATTATACATGTATTGGTACAGAGTGAAGAAGCCGAGTTCGAGGATGAGAGAAGGCCACTAACCCTGCGGGTTATGTCATTTGGCGCGCCGGTTAGTCGTTGCTCTCTTCTCGCAACGCTACCGAAATAGAATATTCCGTTGTGCTTTGTCGTACTCATCTCTCGTCTACGTTGAATTTGCCTCTTCCTACTCGCATCCCTCTCTCCTTATATTATCCGTATGCGCGTATAGTGATAGTAGCGTCAAACACATGAGGACGAATGACTGTGTGTGAGTGTTTCGGACGCGAAACGGCGGGAGTCTTATATAGTGCAAAATAGTCGACCGACTCTCGTGGCTTCGCTCTTCGGGTCAAGCTGACGATCCTCCGCCGAGAGTTACACTTTCGGATCGCCCCGCGACAAAGGTCTATCCGTCCCCCATACTCTCGGACTCGCTCGCATCAATAAATGATTCACTGAAGCAACCCTCGAAGCTAACCCTCGAACGTCTGCAGAGCTCTGCAGAGAAACTTTTCCCACTGTCAATCGATTTACCAAAGTTTTTCACTGATTGTGCGCGGCCGCAGGATCGTTATTCGCAGTTTGGACACATTTGGCAATGGAGAGCAAAGGGCACAAATCTTTTGAGCTCGCGGTATACAATACACGCTCGCATCTCTCATCTCGTTTCTCTCTGGCTCTTTAGCTCCCGCCCCCTTGGTGAAACTGAACGTCGAGAAACCCTCATTCAACAGCACAAACGATCCGCCACCGTCGAGATACCGATCTCGCGCCCGGCGAGCCGACTAATTTGTGTTGCTAAATGTCGTGCGCCCGCGAGAGACCGCGCCGCTTATCCCTTCTGACCGTTTTGTTCGCTGACCCTCGGCCAACATATATTCCCAGCCCTCCCGGCTAATATGTAAATTCGCGCGAGAACCAGTGGAAATTCTCCCTTACGCTATACGACTCGTTCTCTCTCTCTCTCTCTCTCTCTCTCTAGATCTCTGCCCGCAGTCGCGACCATTCCAACTCGCAAAACGACGCAAACTTTTGTACGACAAGCTCTCGCCACTATGCATTCACGCGTGCGGGACTCTAATAAAAATTCCAAACATCTTATTCGCTCTCCTCCCTGAGTGCCGATCATCATCGCGAGCCAACGCTCTTCCAAAATTCACCCCTCGTCCCATTAACATCCTTTATTCGTGTACGAATCGGCTCTGAGGTGTAAGGCTCAGCGGGCGACAGACACGCACTTCTATCTTCGATATTTACTACACTAATAATCGTATTCGTATAATCAATTTATTGTACGCAGATCTTCGTATGCAAAACCAAAGTGCGTGCTACATTCTTCGAGTATAATAAATGAGAAGCTCCAAGCGGATAACAAGCAACTTTCAGGGTAATAGAAATACTACTCAAGTCTCATTTCCTTTGACGTACACAATAGCAAACACTGAAAATAAAATTCTGTTGAAAAAGATCGATATTTTGTTGGATACGTTAAACTAAACGTTTTTTCGAAAAATCACGAAAATTTTGTCATTCCAGCAAAAAACATTCTGGAAAATCTTTTTGGAAAGTAAATTTTTGGCATTCCAATCGTAAATTTTGCTGACAGTTCCCATACAATGAAAAATATTGTCGAAATAACGAAAATTTTGAAATCATCCCAAAATATTCGCCGTATTCAACAAAATATCGACGTTTTTTGACAAAATTGAATTTTCAGTAAAGGCCTCGCAGTCCGCCAATTTTTTTTCCCCATATTCGTCCGATTCCCCACTGTTTTCAAATCAGCTGCGATTAACCATCTTGACAATTCATCGACAAATCATTCGTTTCCGACCACTCGTTACTCCGTCCACCAAAAATTTCCGGACGCCTCGTTCCTCCTCCCTCGGAGCCCCAATATTGCACAAGCCGTTACGACCTCTCGATGCATCAGCAATAAATCTGATTTAGGTGGATGCATAACTGGTATAAGTACCCGAAGATTACGGACGCACATCCACTTTATATCGTGCAACGTACATCCTCGTATAAAGTGTATTTAGGTCTATATATCTCTCTTGTGGACTCGGTGTAATTCATCGCGAGAATAACGCGGTGTAAAGTTAGCGAAGCTACTTTATGATCGATCCTAACAACGTGCACTGCTGCTGCCTCATAAACTCTGGGCTTCACGTTTGATTTTGTTGTCTTTCCTTTAGATACAATTAAGGTTGCCGCGGCTATTATTTTTCTCAACGTTTCCATTAATAACACATCCATTACAATCTTATCCAAGAAATTAGCGAATGAAAGTTCTGTGATTTACGACAAAACGCTATTGCATTGCTGTGAATTGTAAGAATTGCATTATTTCTTGTTACTCGTTCGAACGAACCTGAAGTAATTGTGATAACTTTATCACATCTCAATTCTAACGTGTTCAGAAACATGTTTGTTGCCTGAAAATTGGAATATTGATTATTCGATTTGTAAAAACATGCAAAAATCTTATTTTTAGGTCGATAACAAATTTTCTCCTCGCGGAATTGATTGCTATAATTATTCAAAGGAAATTTATGTATGTTTGCGAATTATCTATTAATAAGATAACAAGTGTTGAGATTTATTTTTTCATTGAGCTCCCACACTCGAGGCAATGCGTTATCTTTGCGATAACGAGCACGAGTTCGTCGAATCGTTCATCAGCGATTACGTGGATTTTACATTAATCGTTTATCGATTCGTGTGCATTCAAAATTGCAGAGACTTAATTTTGAAATCCCGGAGATAAAACGTCGTTGAAATATTTTTATTCGAGCTCTTTGAATGCTTTAGGAAAGCGGTTATGACAATCGGACAGTATCCAGATGCATTTGGAAAAATATATAGAAGACGAGCATTAAAAATCGTGGAGAAAATTGAAGAAAAAAAAGGCTGTGTTTTACGAGAGGTCGCGGCTTAAACCAGCCCATATAATTTTACGAGTTCTCGCTCGTTGGGTTTACATCGTTTTCGCTATTCAGCCCCGTATATACAAACGGGAAAGGAGAGAAAGAGACCGAGGGCTCGCGCGAGAGAAAATTCTTTTGACGGAACGAGAATTATGCTCGTATGTGTGTCTCGATCTGTCGGTATTTTATATACAGTTAATATTTCTTGCAGAACGGTTTTGACGATGAAGAACACCGTAAGGTCGTGATGTGCCAGTAAATTATAACGACGATATTCAAGGAAACGAAATATTACTTTGTCTCTAACTTTCCTTGTGAGAAATCCTTATGAATGTGTGACTCTCCCACCAGAAAGGGCAAGACACTTTTGGATCCTCGTTTTTTGAGTTTCGTCATCGACCAATATCTCCGAAACGTTTAACTCGTGCTGTTGTTTTTTTGTCGAATCTTTTAACCCTTTTGTATATATCGGATAAGACGTTTCTCACGGTTTTACTAATGCCCAATTAATCGTGAGCCATTAATTATCGCGGCTCCGATATGTTCGTATCGCAAGTGTCACATAAATTTAAAAAGAGGAGAAAATTCGGGAACCCATGACGAATTTACATCGCTGGTCGTTGAAATATTCTCTGTGTGTGGTGCTTTTGGGTTTTAATGGGAAATGCACAATGTGGAAATATAAAGGAGCTTAACCTACATCGAGTTTATACCGGCTGAAGTCTCGCCTTACGCCCGTTTGTCTCGCAAGTTATAATCTTCGTGGTGATCTACTGGAATTAGTTATACACGTGCTCATGATCGAGTCTCCGTAAAGTCCATTCGTCACCTCGATGCCAAAATATTTGTAGTATTCGTGATAAATCTCGGTGTGAAAAATCTTCGATTCGTTTCTTATCCGTGAGAAAATCCAGCGATTTTTATGTCCCACGAGCGAGTCGGAGAGAAATTACGCAATTCCCTGCTCGGACATGATGGAACATGGCGCGCGATGGGGCTGCCGCGCGTATACCGAACGATCTCACGTTTCGCCTTGGCACGTTCCATTAACGAGCGGTGCGTTTTAATCCGATTACTCGGTAGCCCTTTTCCTTTTTTCCCTTTAAACGCGCGCTATAACCGATTCATTTTATCTGACAAATCTTAACTTGTCGCGTATCGTACGAATTGAATTTCTCTTGTTCGTTTTTCTCGCGGCCTGTACTCGTGGGTTTTTCGGGATTTAAGCGCGCGTCAGAAACGCCGGCCACCGCATTGTACGCGCGCACGCATGATAAATTAATGCAGAGACAATGCGTCATTCATAAATTCTTGTCAATCGATTAAACGACTTCACGAATGAGGCTAAACGATTTTTCCTTTCGTTTCAATCCACAGGATTTTGTATTCCACCTGTGTGACCAGGCGCCGGAAACGCGACCACAGATGTCGCGAATTCTTCTCGGAATAGCCGTGTGTCTAAAACAGTTTAATTATTTTTTCGCGGCGTAGAGCGTGGTCGCACTTGCCGCGCCTGGCGTTTGCGCTAATGGAACAAGTCGACGTGCGCGCGATTTGTTTGCTCGAGCAATGCGTCACTCTTTCTCGTCACTTCCGCTTTAAGAATGTAATAAAAAGTGTGTTTTTCAAATTGTGCTCTTACTCCGGCAAGAGCTACATTTTGATTCAGCGGCAAAAGGTTTTTTTACAGAGCCTCGCGAACATGATGCGAAAAATGTATAATTCGTCGCTGACTCGCGTTAATCATGCGCGAACGGATGTACAGCATCCGATGGTACAATCAGGTGTGGGTTCGGGCGCTAAATAACGTGCCGCAATAAGTATCGATGATCGCACGAGACAATTTTGTACGTACTCGGGTCTAAAACCCGTGCGTACCTACTCGTTACATCGATCCACCGACTCGATAAACGAGCCTGTGATTTAGCGGATTTGTACGTGCTGGCATAACGAATTCGTCCGGGGTGCGACCAGGCCCACAGAAATCGAGGGAGAGAGCACAGAACAAGAGGCGCGAAAACTTGATTCTCTCGCTCTGTTTTTCTCGCGCAAAGAGATAAGTACGATGCACCGAATCGTCGGACCGATCGACATAAATAATCGTATAAATTAAGCGCGAATAAAGGAGAGCAGTCCCGCCGATCTTTCGCACCTCCATATTTAATATTTATTTTCCTTTTGCTGACCGAGATCGATCGAGAAACGCGGCTTTTGCCTCGCGGTGTTGTTTTTTGTGATCGCGATTTATAAGTACTCGCGGAGTACATGCAGCCGCGAAGCTTTCGGTATTTAACACACGCCGAGACGAGTGTGCACAGGGCGTTCGTATCTCCAATTGCCCGCTGGCGAATAAATCACACCTTTCGAAAAAAATACAGCAAAGCTTAATCCGTTGCACCTTGAATTTTATAAACTTATCATTAATTTAATCATCTTTTTTCCTCATTACATTAATTGAATTAATTTCCTGTATTTTTGTAAAAATCACGCGAAAATCGATGTTTGATTTTATATTGATTGAATGACGGCAACAAACTTGTGTGACACGGGATCGCCGATATAGGCGCGCAGTAATGGACATATTTTCCGATAGAATGATAATTGCACCATCAATTTTGATTACCCATCGATTATCATCAATTTAAACTTACGCCCGGAGATCGATTTAGCTACCTCGACACCTGCTGATGAAAATTGAACAAGCTTTCCCTCTCTCTCTCTCTCTCGCTCAGTGGGTTTTTTTTGTTGTTGATGCTGCATCTTTCACCGTAATCCAGTACTATAATTATCCTTGAAATATTAAATGAATTTCACATCGAGGGGGATAAACGTGCACGCGGATAATAGTCACAGCTTAACGGCCGGCTTTATAATCGTTTTTATAGTTGTTTACGTTGCATACTCAGACTCGAGTGTCCGTCAACACGCTCGCAGTAGCAAAGTGTGCGTCTGAGAGATTGCATGTATTTGTGTTTACGGAAAAAGGTGCGCAGCGCGCAATCGCCGAAGATCGTCGCTGAAACCTCTCGCGATGCGCGACCCACAGGATTTCACGTCTCGTTACGACGACGAGCACCGCGTAGATAGCTCCTTCGATGAGAGCGCGGACATACATCTCTACGAGAGGGAGAGAGGGTTAATTCGATGTCGTAAAGTCGAACGAGGCGCCTATCATCGACCATAGGGACCGAGAGAGGGTTTCAAACGAGTTTGCCAGCGTCGCGCGGGTATACCTGAACGATATATCGAGCATTAAAATAGTCCTATATCTCGTGTCCTGTGCAAAACACCCTCGGATCTCTCCGATACCTCTGTTTGCTTGCTCGGAGTTTGAAATTTTTTAAATCGACACCCTGCGACCTCGCCATTTCCGTATTTGCTCTTTACAACCAGCAGCAGCCAGCCCGCGCTTATCGCGATAATAGATTTCAGCACGAGACAAACGAGGATCGAAACTACTTGAGTGAAAATATTCAAGCAGACACGCAAAGAAGTTTTTACCAGAAATAAACGTGCGATCTCGTCGCTCACCTTACAAGGAGCACAGCTCACGATTAAAGTTGTTCGATTAACTGCTATTCTTCGATCGTCTCTGCCCGATCCTCGTCTCAATACACTAATCGACTTTGACCACGCACTTCTCTCCTCTGTACAACATCCATACGAGAGATCGTTGAATTTCAACAGTTCACACACCGCTTAATCTCATGCTAGTGATACAACTTTTGCTCATTATTAATTACACCTTCATTATCTACTCATGGGATAAGTAATTGAATACAAGAGTTCTGGTCTGTGACTTTATCACGCGGTGTACAGAGTCGAGCCATGGATATCGAATAAACTGCAGGAGAGAGAGAGAGAGACAACGAAACATTATATTGAACGTTGAGTTTTCTTGTAAAACACGTTCACATTTTATACGCATTTGTAAGTTTCTGTACAATTATTAGGATCGTGTTTTACGACACATTAACATTTGCTCTCTCGCTCTATTCCACTTCCCTCTTAACACGTGTATTTCGTTTCCTTTTCACTGCCAGCCACAAATCTGCAACCAGATATAGGAAGCTGGGACGGAGTCTTACCGAAAAAAAAAAAACCCAAGAGTCTTGTATAGTTCAGGATCCATTAGATTTTTTTTAGCACTCGTGGCGTTTGAAACCGAAACAATAATCCTCAAAGAGAAAATGCAGTAAAATCCAATAGTTACCGACGACAACAGAAAATACCTCAAATTCAGCCTCGAAAGTTTTTTTCCAATTTTTTTCGCTTCTCCTTTGGAACTGCTTTTACCAGAGATTCGATCTCCATCGACAAAAGGACCTCGAGCCCATAATGACTGGCCATTTAGTGGTGTAAACTTTGAAAATTACGCATGAGGGATTTTCTATGGATTTCTCTGAAATATTTCTTCGGTATTCTCTTCGAAAAACTCGTTTTTTTTTGGACTGGACAAAAAATGATGAGGGAAATAAATTTTTCCATTGATCTATGGGGTTGAGCGATAACGGTTCGAGATATCGATGAAAATGACAGATTAATGAGGAAACCGGAAGTCGGTATGAAAAAAGGCTGCTGTTATGCTCTCTCGACGTCGATATATCGGTTTTGTATGGCGTAAGAGGTCGTACCGTTTATTCAGCAAACTCGCATATATATCCATAGGCGCACGCAACATCTTTATCAACGTCTCGCCGATTTACGAGCGTGTACACTCCTCTCATGCTCTCTCGGTGTGTTGCGCAAAGCAGCAGTGTCCCGTTTACCGCGAGTCGATAAATTGCGAGCGATGCCCTGTATATAAACGACGAGCCTCTCTTTCTCTCGCTCTCTGTGTTAGACTCGCGTACTTTATGGCTCTCGGGCAACTGCAGAAGGCGCGGAAATGCTCTCGGGGTCAAGGCCACCGCCCGAGGCTACGGAACGACATTCGGAGAACGCACCTTTGTGCCTACACAAACGATTGAAAAAACTCAACTAGGCCTGGAATTTGAGCAAGGCCAAGGTCGTGTACGAGCGTTCAACAAAACGCGAGCAGGGTTGAATTCGATGCTGTTGGGTCAAAGGTCATAACAGCGACTTATCACTCGAGTTGAATGGACGCGATTTCATGGCCTAGAAACGAAATATCTTATCAGAAAATAAACTTTTAAAACTCGTCTATGATGATGTCATAACAAGAAATTCAATCGGCGCTCGCAACATTTAGTTTCACTTTCTTATCGTGATTATCAGTTCATACATTCGCTTCATGAATCGATGGAAAAAAACGCGAGTCCAATAAATGAAACTTCATAAATGAGCAAATGGAAATTTGTAGTCAATCGAACGTCGCAGGAGAATCTTCTTGTGTGAATTCATTAAACAAGCTCATCAAGGAATAATTATCAATACTGTTGAATACCGGTTTGATTTGCCGAACGAAGCGAACTTCACGATGTTGACAAAAAAACGAACGAACGTGAAGTACAAATTAACGACTGCCCGTCTCGTTGTAATTATTTGAACTAGTCGCGCGAGCGAGAGACTTCGTACGCTGGGGATCCAGAAAAAGTGTGAAATTGCTAATGCATCGGGAATACCACGTGTTGAACGACATTCGCGTGATACTTGGCTGTGACACCCGTTCAAAGTTATTGCAGATGAGGAAGAGTCGCGAGTTACTTATCGAATCGTTGAAAGTTATCGCGTTCGCGCAACGACGCGCCTCCCCCATTGCCCAGGCTCTTTTATATCTTCGGTGTCTCTCATTTTTTCTGCTTTGCTATACGTACCGCGGCCGCGATGCTCGTATAGGTGTTGCTAGAATCGAAAAGACTGTAGCGGGCTTCGAACTCGAGACATTGAATAACGTCAAAGATACAAGTCACCACGAGGATTTATGTCCTCTCTCGAGTGTGGCGAGTGAGTAAGAAAAAAAAAGTTATCGGAAGTATGTAAATTGAAATGCTCTCGCGCGTGGGTATCGAGAGCTCTTAGGGTTCCTGTACTTTCGCGCTGGCCGCTTCCTTGCTCCGGGCCATCACGGTCTACGTTGGAGCGCATCTTTCATGAAAATAATAGATGGCAACGGCTCAATTCTCGTTTTAAACGAGAACGATACAGCCGACAAAACCCGTTCTTCCCGTGGGGTCGCTGCCTATTTTATAGATAACAATTTATCGTTTATCATTATTCTCCATATCCGCGCGCCAAGAGAAAACAAAAAAACGCGCGTAACGAAACTAGATCGCTTGGAAATAAAATTTAATTGGCCAAACGAGCCAAGCGGCAAGCAGACGAGGATTCCAATGAAATTGATGGGAAATATGGAGGCGGAGTTTGTGATTAAATTCTTTTCAATCCCGACTCCGAATTGGCCGAGCTTCGACAATATATTCAAATCCCTTGAAGCTGTATGTGTGTTCAATATTCTTAATTGGCGGAGAAGTACTGAAAATCGGGCTGCGGTGACTCACGATTTAAAAAGCGGTGGGAATCATAATGGAGAAAAACCTTAAAATTTACGAGTTTATATTCGACGCCTGACACGGCGGAGGTTTTTGTTCCCGTTGATTAGGCGGCAAGTCGACGATCCTATGGCAGTTATGGGCGTCGAAATTCCGTAGAAACTTTTATAAATATAATAATTTCGTGCGAGAGTAAAAGTCTCATTGGTAGAAAAGAAGATTCGGTCAAAAGTTGCCATTAACCGATGCGAGCCTCTTTCTGGATCTTCTGCCAAAGCGAAATCGAGTTTAACTCGTTCGTGTCGGAGTGTCGATCGTATAAAATTTGATATGCACTCTAATGTACCGAATCCTTGAGTGCTACGAGTATCAAGTGCGTACGACACGTAAAGAGAGTACAAATAGCGTATTTGCAACAATCCGGGAGGCTAACGATGCTAATTTAGAGAGCGCGATCGAGCGTACAATGTGCGCGACGAATGAACGTACATTTGGTCGATAGTTCGAACTCGTCCATTCGATGACAAAATAAGTACGTGGGCTCGGAGCTTTTCCGCACGTTGGGACGCGAATACGAGAGACTTTCGACCAGCAAGCACGCGATGTCGTATACGTTCGTGGTCCACGCGAGCAAGAGCCAGAAAACGACTTTATATTTAGTTTCTGGTGCGATATATTTCGGGACACCCGTTAGGTCGACGATCCACTGTTTCGCGAGACGTTTTGTCATAATGATTCCCGAAACTCTGTACACCCGCAGTAACTACATTGACGCGTTTATTTTCTTCGTCTTTATCATGAGCGACTGTAACACGGTCTATCGAACCCGATAGAGATAGTCGCGTCGTTTTCTCTCGTGATTCACGACCGAGTGACATTTGCACCGAGATTCCGTGGGACTTTTGATTCGCGGAAGAAAAACAAAACCATCGGAGCAGTGCGCGCGTAATTGATAAATAATTTCGGCTCGCAAGTCAGCTTGTTCCGAAATGTTGATATTTTTATGGGATCGGTGGACGAAAACGGTAAAAACTCAACTCGGAGTCGCACCGAAGTTCAGAAATACCTTGGCAAATGTCAATTAAAAAGAAGGCCAATTATTTTGATCGCGCTAACCGCGAAAGATCGCAAATTTTTTCTCGTTAGGCCACAAATACCCGAGGGGAAAGAAACGATATTGAAATCTAAATGACGGATCTGTTTTTCTCGGTAGACTATAGAACGAATGCTCCGGCTAAGTGGATTTAAACGGTTCACAAGTTTCTTATGCGCGTGCACTGCTGTACAAACTAATGTACACGGTGGTATGGCTCTCTCATTGCGACTAATGCCGCGTGAGCGTCCGAGTCACGCGAGCCCAAGTTCCTTTTACCTCATCCCCATTTTCCTCGCCCTTTCTATCGCAGGGAGAGAGAGCGAGAGAGAAATTGTTTACGCTAGTGCGATCATCAGGTTGGAAGCGATTTGTCTTTTTCTTCTGGTCGGTATAACGCGTCATAATGGGCTTTTCTTATCTAAAACGTTGTTGAAGCATTGAGACAGTCCATACGGGCTTAGACCGCCTGGCCAGCCGCGTGTTCTTTACGATATTGCCAGTGTCGTTGCGTTCGCAATCGCCCTGGACGTTACATGATTACAAAGTTAGGAAGAAGTTAAACGGAGACACGAAGAATAAGGAGGGAGGGATGGGGCAGCGCGAGCGCGCACTTGTCGCCCGCTCCGTTAAAAAGATTGAAGAATCGCGAGATGCACCGCGTGCGCGAGCCATAAAAGACGAGCGACCGCGCGCAGAGAGATTTACGAAAAGAAACTGGACAACCGAGTTCCAGACGCGAATAAAAAGTCCTAGGCAGCTCCCTCGAGTCCTGTCAATGCTACCGGTCACTGGATGCCTCTCTTGATTCTTACCAGCATCCGCACAATCTTCCCTAGTTCATCCTATACATCATCGCGTTATTTCACCCGTAACAATTTTTATCTCCCCAGCCTCTCTCTCTCCCTCTCATTAACCTTTCCACTACTTTACTCTGCTACCTCATTAAAGCCCGCGCATGGATACTAATGACGCGAAAACTAATTATCCACAATGTAGAAAACAATGTACGTTCGCCAGTTGTTTCTCCTCCTCATCCAGACGATTTAGAATTCTTCGAGTTCCTTTCATCTTTACCGTAACACCAACTATAGTTTCTAGCCATATCCATATTTTCCCTCCAGGGAACTGATGCTCGATAAATTCATGTGGAAATCATGGAAACTCGTCGGTAACACACATTCTCAAGGTCATCATCGTAATTTCTCGTTTATTCCATTCATTAGTTATTTTTTATTGAAAATATCGTGACATGTCGCAGCATCCGACTGTTTGCCGGTTTTTAGCCGTGTATTTTATTAGAGAAAGAAATTTTAAGTGTGTAAATATGAAAAATTCAAGTTCCCAAGTTCCATTCGTCATCGTCCGCGTGCCTCCTTAACGTGCAGTTCATTTATACGGAATTTTTCATAGCGTTAATCCTCCGTAAGCAGCAAAACGAAATTTAAACGATGAATCTCCATTTTCTTTTACGGTATCTCAGAATTTGGTAATGGTGTTTGAAATATGTAATCGTTGCGGGGTTTTAATTGCTCGGACGACTCGGTTTCCGTTGGGCGGTATAAGACGTTTATATATGAACGTGTGTACGTTAAGGAGGTCTCCCAAATGGACGCGATGAGCCCTCCCACTTAGTTTTTCTTCGTGTACACGATTAATCTCTTTGATCCTATATATTAATGTCACTCTTTATTATTGTCCGTGAACGATGGGTTGATGATATTGAAAAATATTTCACCGGATTTTCTCTCTCGTCCGGTTTTTCTTCTTGCCGAAAATAAATATTTCCTCTTTCTTTTCCTCAAAGCGACGAAGCGAAGAGTTTGCTTCGCGGTTTAACGTGTTTTTCGTTTGCTTTGGCTCGCCGTCCAAAATCGTCGACGATCGTCACCTCCAAACACACAAATACCCATGGGAGGTGGTTATTTTTTTACGAGAATCCCCTGTCAATTTTTCCCTCGCGGTCGGATTAAGACGAGCTGCGAATTATTTATTCAAAACCGAAATAAAAAACAAACGGTTTCATGGAAGGCCGGAGCCAATTTAGCGGCAAGTTTTCGTCGCATAACTTTCTTTTCTCTTCTCATTTTGTTGGTGGCTCTTTATTTTGACTTGGCGTAACCGACAGCACTCAACGAATCATCGCAATCGGATTAGACGATTTTGCATCGATACTCCGTACAAGAATCTCGTCTCGCGCTTCTAAAATCTCTTCTCATATCCTTTTCGATCGTTACCCGCCCCCCGATAAACACTTGGACGAGTTCAAAGTTCTCGAACTACGTGACTCGAGGATTTCGTCGAGGAAAAAGCGTTCTGGCACGCGGTCCTTCGGAAAGAAGAAGAAGAAGGAGAAGAACAGTAAGGTAGAAAGTTCCAGCAAGCCCGTGTCTCGAGAGCTTACACGAGCATTCGTAATACCTTGACTAACGACGATCCTCGGCGCGCGAGTATTAAAAGAGAGTTTGGAATGTTAAAGAATTTGAGACCGCGTTCTAAGGTTATTCGCCAACGCCACGCGGGTTTAACACTCGGAATAAAAATGGATTTATTTTTATTTCACCAAAAATTTGTTTATTATATAATTTCTCATTTTATCGGGCCAGTAGCCTCGCGATGGATTTTTAAAGGGGTTGACTGCTCTTTCAAAAAGATCGCGCCAAAGATTTGTCGTTTACTCGTTTTTTTAGCTGGATAAAAGTGAATGAAGCTTTTACGCGACGACGACGGACTATGAACTCTCCAGGGTATATTTGTATTCGTTCGAAATCCGAGTCTCTCGGGGAACATAAACCTCCTGTATAAGGATCGTACCAGCGTGATTTACCGGCGCGATAATATCGCTCTGCGAAATGAAGAGGTAACAGTCCTTAAGGACCTCGAATTTGCACATGAATTATTGCGCTAAGAGCCTTAAGTCGAATAAAGATCGTACCCTGATGACAATGGCCTGTGCGGCATTCCTATTCGTATAGACCATAATACACATTCCTATATTTATCTGTACATCGCGTGGTGTATGGCTTTTTCAAACAGAAGCATCTCCGCGCGCGGTAATAGAGAGGAATCAACGAAACTTATCGTCTTGTCCCATTTTTGCTGTATTTTTCGCCTCCCTTTTAAACGCCGATGAAAAAATCAACTTTCTAGTGAGAATATTCACAAATTTCTTGAGTTTCGAGTGAAAAATGAAACGAATTCGTGGACGCCAGGATTTTTTAGAAAATTATCGTTAAACACGAATATGTTATTTCAAGGGCTTGTCGATAATGCAGAGAATATCACGAGTCAAGTGTGTTTAATTTATCTGGATGAAGAGTGCAATGACACTTGGTTGATGGCGCTGAGCTAATGCTCGGTAATAAGATCTATTGTATATATTAAATGTGCGTACTTGGTCGAGCAATCTAATCGCGATATAGGAGGCTAATGGGAATTAGTGAGCTCGAGAGAAATATTTTGAGGATAATGGATCGGGGGTGGGTGATTCTTTGAAAAAAATCGAGTAGAAGATGATCCGATTGTGGGGAAAGAGAGAAAATATAAAAAAAAGAGGTTTCGTCGTGTGGCGGGCACACGACGAGAATCAATCGTCCATTAGCGTGTCATGCGGCGACGTGCGAGGATAAGAATATTTGGATAAAGGCGTTCATCAAACGTCGTGTGCGTGTTGAAATGTGAAGAGAGATGAGGAGAAAGGAAAGAGCCGAGAAGAATAAGGCGATAAACAAATGACTGAGATTGACTGCGACTCGTGCTTTTTTGGTTTATTCGTTTTTAATCAATCTGATCGATGCCTCTTTTACTCAAGTGGATAACACATGCCGATGATGCTTCTGACCCCACAGCTGTGGCGCATTAACAGCTTCTACTTTAAATGCCCCCGCGCGCGCGCGTTTGCCTGCGATTACGAAATTGATGATGTGTCGCTCGTTGCGTTCACTTTGTGAATATATAACAGCACCAGGCGAATCTCATCTCGCTGGCTCTCGATGACCCTGACTACGTACTAAGGACACTTGGCAAAGGGCCCTGTCTGTTTCTTCCTCCCTGCATCGCTCTTTCTTTCTCCCCATCGTGATATACATCTCTCAATCGTTCAATTGATCATTGGCCAAAGGGTCAAGCTCGAACTCATATTCTTGAATGCTAAACCGAGAGAGGCAGAGTGAGCGAGAGAGAAAGAAACGATCGTGTAAGAGTGTCATTTGAGAATCGCGTCGTCTCGTCATTTGCCAACATTTTTCCTCTTTACACGTCCGGGATATTTCAATTACATGGCACAGGCCTAATGATTCGAGTGCAGAATTGCCGGTTACTGTAACGTTTACGTTCGCGTGGGTGACGCTTACGCGGTGATGGAGCCCCGGGAGTTCCTCCGATTCGTTATATACGAGCCTGCGTCAATATAAATATATATCACGCGTGTACAGTCGCGCATTACATCGAGCCGAGACCGCCCTCGCCCGTTAGCGCGCGAGTGCATCGCACCGCAATTTCTATACACGTGCGTATACATATATGTATCGCGCGTATCGCATTTGTGACGTTTAACAAAAGTTCCGTACAGCCGTTCTGACCCGGAACCATATGACAATTTGCTGCTTGCTGACGTGTTGTTTAATCGAGACACATTATATACGTGGGTGCATGCTCGAGTGCTGCTCACCCAGACGCGATTACGTTTCTGCGTTGCATGCTCAATTAAATAATCGTCTGTCAAAATAAATGTTGGACCAATTGCGGAAACGAATGATACTCGCTTCCCAATTATCTTTCATCTAATTAATGTTCTAGTTAATTAAACCTTTCATATCGTTTACTTATTAAATCGTTTATTTTTATAATTGATTTTCCTTATTCCTTCTCCGTGTATTTAAACTTTGCAGCTCTCCGGTAATTGGGATAGGTCAAAGGCAGCATTAAAAACGGAAACCGCGTATAACGCGAGTTCGTTATGTGCAAGCAACGAGAACGTTTCGAGATCGCGTGATCGAGGAATTTTCTTCAGCTTTAATAAAACTTTACTCCCTCGAGATAAAACTGGCAAGAAAATCGTCTGCGTTCATTTGAAGCGAAGAAAGATTCCGTGCCGATAGTAGAGATTGCGGGTGGAACGACCAAATTAAAGACACAGTCACACCAAGAAATTACGTACATGACGAATAAGCTCTCTTGAAGAAAGTGTGTAAATTCGCTTCGGAAGGAGCTGCTGAAACGTTGCTCGTCTAGCTTCGTAGCCTCTTGAACTCTGTCGACAGTTCCGGCTTTGACTAATCGCGCACTCGCTATTAATGACCGGCTGATGGAACGAGAGAACAAGAATGAGGGAGTGAAAGAGACGGAAAGAAAGCGAGAGAGAGAGAGAGAGAGAAAAAGTAATGTGGCTCGAACATCGCTCGGGGGCATTGAATCGTTGCGGCCAGTGCGTAGCTTTTATCGTCCGTGATATTGTACACGATGTTTTGTATGCATTAATAATCGACCTCGTTTTGTTCTCCCTGCAAATAATCCACGCATTATCGCTCGTTCCGAGCAGTGACAAATGCTCGCACACCATTACATGCTAAAAAAATGTTTCGTCTGTACAATTTTGGAAGCGCTCGCGCTAACGATTTGGCAGCCAAGTCGCGGAGAAGAAAGTGACGTCCAGCTTTCAGCTCTGACCACAATTTTTAGAAAGACGTGAGCGGTATTCACGACTGCGTAATTAAGATTGATGCCCTTATAGCGGAGGATCGGATTGAAAAATAGAACGCAGCCAATTATTGCAAGAGCAATGATTGCAGTACTTGTAAGTTCATTGGAAGCTTTAATGGAAACTTCTCGCAGTGACGAGGCGACATAAAAATAGAGTGTGTCGATGTCGTAAGTAAGAAATAGTCGGGCGGGTGTATTTGTTACTGGAGGATCGCGGTAAAGGAGAAAACGCAGTGTGGCCCTCGTGGCTCAAGTTCTCATTAGGGAAGGAGAGGACAGGTTAGTGGACATCGATAGATGTACAACCGTCCGGAAGAAAGGACTGCGCGATCTTGATAGGATTGCTGTGGGCTATATACGAGTATAGAGAGGAAACGAGAGCGTGGACTCGCACGGAGCAGCTGTCCATCGAAACGCGGAGGAACGCGCACCAATGAATCTAGGAATGAGCCGCTCCAGGGAACTGGATTCCACGATGATTGATCCGCCGCTAGGCTGTCGTTGCAGCCGGCCTATTCCGCTCGATTCCTTGTCGCTTCTCCACACACTGTCCCTCAGCTCTCGAGGGCTCAACCCCTGCCCTTAACACACGCATGCATACGCGTATACCTAAGTATATAATAAGCGCGGTATGTTTAACTCGAATAATCCGTGCCGCAACGAGTCGTACAGCGAGATTTCAAGCAGTCACGCTATATCTTCCTCCCTTCCCTTGCTGCGCGTACTCGATCTTACAGTTACATCATCTCTCGCACACTGCAGATCCACACGCCACGGAACATTACTCTAAATTATTAATTCACCGCGAGGAGCACATTTTTCTCGAGGAAAATAAAAAAAAAACTACTCAACCTTTGAGTCTCCGCGAAGAAAGCTCTTAAAGAGATTGCGGCTTCGAGTTTTAGTTTAGCGTGCGAAACTCGTTGGCTTCGTCTTCACAGAGACAAGTATTTTTGGATCGGACCGCCCAGTTTCAGTTGCAATCACGTTCTACCGTTGAATTCGACCATTTCTCAAGCCAACAACAATGTCGATTCGAACAAATAGCGAATTCAAAATAATAGGGCCGCGGGTCACAGTCTCCATAGTTTTTTTCGGGCCAACGCGACGGCGAATAAAAAAAAGGAATAAAATTTGGATTTACTCACTGTATTCGGAAGTATCGTCCGTCGAACCGTTGACGGTACCATCCCGCAGAATTTGTAGATGACGATTTTTAATGTACATCTGTATTTTACGAGATGCTCCGGAAATGTGACTGAGATTCGCGGATCTCTCGGCCCTGACACCGGCGTCGAGATCAACGGGAACGGCACTTACAGTTGCGACGTTTGTACCGATCGTAAGAACACCAAGTGCCGCACCAACACTCGCGCTTTTACCACCAAAAATACCGAAGCTCGATTTAAACAAATTTCCATTACCAAAAATAACGAGAAAAATAATCAAAGCCAATTGAACGTACGATGGTTCGTCGCGATTATCGATACGAGGCTTTTGCCTCTTTCTCCTTTCTCTCGTCGATCTCTCGCTCTCACTCTCAGTTTTCATCGACACCAATCCGTTCGGTATTGAGGATAAACACTTGCACTCGCGTTCCCACTCGTATTTCGAACAATTTAAAACGCCTTGACTAGAGTTCGCGACTGATGATTTTTTCATATCCCGGTATGACGTTTCACGTCCTCGTTCGAGGTCACAGCCACCAAAGAGCCTCATAACGATATCCGGCGATTGTTCTACATCCTCCGGCTGATTCAACTCCGCGGAGCGAGTCAGGTGACGGGCGGAGGTTGTGGAAAATTTATCATTCTCCACGTCGACGAAAATCGTCGATGTCCTCTGACGTAGTTTCTCGTTGATGAGACTAATCGTAGACGATGCCTCGTTTTGTAAGACATTTTCATTGATTTCTGAACGAACGTTTTCTCGCTTTTCGGAGTCACGAGCGGTGCCATGTCCTCTCGAATTATTATCATGGCAGAGACGTTTTCTTCGATTATTTTGACGTCGTTGAAAAGCATCGTAATATTTTCGGTCCCCGAATCGAGTTCTTCTCTCCTTACGAGAACCGAAAGACTCGAAGATCGAAGACGTCGTCGAGACCGTCGCTGACAATCTTTCATCGATACCAAAATCGTCCCGTTCATTGTTTCCGGGAATGTTGTTTCCTGTCGCATTGACAGGCGATCCAAATAACTCGTGAGCAATGTTTTGGGTGCAACGAACCGCCTCATCGAGCACGAAACGAGGCTGCTGTTTCCGGACGTTGTAACTTGGATAGGTGGAACGAGGAAAGGAGAGAATCGGTTGTGCTCTCGGTACCGGGCGTTCGACACGTTCAACACAGTGCAGCACCCTTGGCCCGCCCGTGTCGATCACTGCGGGCATGACGCTCTCATCAATCCGCCGTACTCGGCACTTTTCTCTCTTTCTCTCGCGCTCTTTCTCCTTTTTTTTCGCTTCCTTCGTTTCCTTTCCTTGTCTCTCTTTTCTTTTTAATCCTTTTTTTCAATCTTCTCAATTCTGTATCGATCTTTCGAAACTTTTCAAACGTTCTACTCTCTTTTATTCATTCATTGATGAATAATTCGAATGGCTTTACGAGTGACTAGGCTGTAAACGGGAAACCCACGATGGGGATAAGGAATAATGAGCGAACTCGCAACTCTTCGTGGCGAGACGCTCTGTTCCTGCTTCCGGTATTGCAACATTTTTTTTCAACCTCAAATCTTTTCTACCAGCAGTTGTCCCTTCGTTTTACGAGAAAATTATTTCTTCCTCGATTTATCAAAGTTGCTTCGGTCTCGTTGATCGACCGATGAATAATCCTCGACGGAAAAACAAAAACGAAAAATAGCCACGATCAAGCGACTTGCGATGTATCAGCTGTGATGCTTCGATCTGTTACCAGTCGTAATTTTCGAGCAACAAGCTTCTTTTCACTGTTCAATGATCTTGGCTGGCAGTTGTAAAACAGCATTAGTTGACTCGCTCTCGCTTCGATCGCTCCCAATCAATCACAAGAAACACCAGCTCGACGCGTTCGCCTTAACGGGCGTCTCGCCCGTCTCGTCTCGTTTCGCTCGACTTCCGTTGCTGCCAACTCAACTGCACAATTTCTTCCGGAATGAGTGAACATGCACTTGGTAAATAATCGCCGGAGCATCGGTCAATCAAAAACACGTGGGCAGCGACTCGAGTAGCGTATTCGTTACTTTTATTTTATTTTTTTTTCGAAATCGTTACATCACAAAAAAACAAAACGAACCAGGAAAAAAAAAAAATCACTTGAACGTTCGGAAATTCATCACTTTCTCGTATCGATTCGTTCGCGCACTTTTTTTTCAAATTTTTTTCACTATATCCCTTTCCGCTCGTTCACGTACGGAGAACTCTGAGAGCGAAACACACTGAATCTATTTAACACGAATGAAACAAAGAAACGCGTATTGAGACGTATTACCGAATGTCGCACTGTGTAAACACCGCCGATCGAATTACCGACGATTCAACTGCATCGATTGCCAACGTTTTGTTTCGTACTCCCTTCTCGCCGGTCTTTACAAGTCGGAAGCTCCGTGAATAATTGCCAAAACAGATGATAAAATTTGGCCAACACTACGAGCTGCTCTCAATCGATCGAGATAACGTCGAGCGTGTGCAGAATCGTCGTTCTTTAACTCTTGATTTTTGCCCCGCGCGCAATGACACCGTCGTTGTGTAATAATGAGAAAGGGGAACGAACGCGCGGGGATGTGGAAAGGGTGGGGATCGAAAGAAAAGGAACGAGAGTCGAGTCTCGTGGGAAGCAAGAAAAAGGCAAAGAGAGAAAAAGAGAGAGAGACAAGGTTCGAGCGGGTGACCACACGACGTCGGTGAGAATTGAAAATTGGAGCAACTGTTGAGGAGTGAGAGAGACGAGATGAGAGAGTTTGAGAGAGAAAGAGAGCGGGTGTAAAGGCCTGCTGACGGTACGATATCGGATTCGACGAGACGAGACAGACTGGTCCTCCTCGTTAGTTGTCTCAGTCAAGATTCAAACACAGTCACGGGAATAAAAAAAGGGGTCGGGGGAAGTTTATCTCTCGTAGGTCGGATGATGCCGGTGCGGCGTCCGAGAAACTACTGAACGAGCGTGCTCGCGGTTCTCTCTTCTCCGGCAGTGCGGCTCTCGGGTTCGGGCACTTCGAGCTCTCTCGTGTGTACCGCAGTCAAGACCGACACACCAGCACGCGCCGCCACGCCGTGTCGAGCAACAGCAGCAGCAGCAGCAGCAACAGAAAGCAGCAGTGGCAAACCAGCCCCAGTGTAAGCCTCTCGTTGCTTTTCTCAATGTGTATTGGATCTCGTCGAGCCCAATATACGTGCGTTCTTATACATTCTCCTTTATAAACACACAACCACGTACGCACACCCTGATTTATCAGCATCAACCGATACACGTGTGTCTAAGACGAGAAGAGACAAAAGAGGAGTAACACGAATGAACTTGGCAATCCTCAATTCACATTCGCCGTTTGCCACTTTTTATCCATAACATTCATCCCTTCTTTTATACCGAGTTTCTTCGTACTCAATCCTTTCCTCAGAACACTCGATTTCGCGCCACCCTCTGCTGGCTGATCCCCCTCGTCCAATTTTATTTCGTTTCCAGCTCTTCTCATACGCCCACGACTTTCCATTCCCATTACGGACCTTCGATTTTCTCTTTTTCTCGCGATCTCACCCCTTTTTTTTCACTTTTATAAATATTGCTTCGGTGTCATCATCACTAACACGTGACGAGTCGCATTGTTGGCCACGACTTCGTACATGCCTCTTTGAATCTCGCTCCTCCCTCCTCGTTTTCGAGATACTTTGTTGCTCGGAACCGATCGGAAGATCCGGAATGTTAAAACGAAACGTCGATTTCCAAACGACCTCGATTCGTTCTGGCTCCGCACCCGACCTCCGTCCGTTAATGTCAGTTACTTCTCGCGTGACCTCTCCGCGTCAGACTCCGGGACGATTCATTGCATCTGTCGACAGAATAATTTGAGCCGTCAATGAAACACGTTATTTCCGAAAAAGTTTCCATGAAAAAATATTATCGTTGCGAGGGGCTCTAAAGTTCTCGATTTCTATCGCCAGGGTGCTGAGTCAAACTCTAGACGGGGGCAGACTACGGGCCAAGTAAAAAAGAGCAACACTCTTCTATATACACGCGTAGCTATATATTTTTAACACTTTTACGAGGGTATATATGGACTGTCAGCAAAGATGAGAACCCGGAGCTCATCCTGTGCGGGGCTGATAATAGCGCCGTCACAGGGCGATGAGCCCTCGAGGAAACCATGCTCGCACTTTCATATTATAGTTTGCTCTTTAAGGCAGCAGTGTGCTCCTTGCATTCTCGGACTCTTCTGCTCCCAAGTCGACGTCATTTACCGATCCTCGTTAGTCACTCATCTCCCTTTCACCTCTAGAAGCTTCTTGCCTCATAAACATGGACAAGGTGAACCCTCGCCATGGAAAGAGAGAAAAAGCGCAGGTATAGAATTTTCTACGATTAGGAGAGGCGCCGTTGTGTACATAGCTACTGGGGGCGCGCACGGTACTTTGGATTATGTCAGAAAATATATAAAGCGCACTCAAGGCTATACGTTTTACCGTTTGAACTGATAGCACTGGCCTGACGAGACGTCAAAGATTCTCGAGATGAGACAAAGTATTTTCAGAGTGGCCTGTTCTTGACCGTTCATTTCTCTCAACCGGAACCTGTGCGAGATTCTACAAAAGTGTTTCTCAGCAGGACGTCGCGAGCTTCAGGGTTCGTGGCAGGTCAAAAGTATTTAGCGTAGTGGCGGAATTTAGAAACGAGTTAATTGATTTTTCGACCACATTGTTTTATTCCTGTCTCTGCATTACGCGGATCAACGAATTTCGAATCTTTTTTTTTGCTGGATCGGGCGAATTATAAATTAAACGATGGTAAGCCACCCGGTAAACGGATATTATGAATAGGGATGTCGCGGCGCTGCCCGGGGCAGTGATACGCTCCACTGAATTCGATACAGACGCTGTTGGATTTTGATTCCGTATGTGCCGCGGTATTCGATTAAGCCTTCTCGCTCTGCACGACTCTCTGCTCGCTTCCGCTGCATCAGTCTACTTGGCGTTGGGGCACGCTTCGTCGAGCAACTTTTGCGCGAGGCCCGTCAGCGATCCACTCGGGCGGCTAGAATTGCGAGAAAAAAATCAGCGGGAGACCACTCTCTTGCTGTGCTCCGAAAATTTACAATTGAATCGTTTAGACCGGATAGGACCGCCCTGAAACGATAATCCTCATCTCGGTGTATATTTCGCCAACCACAACGACCAATCCGGGCGAAAATCATTTATGAAATTTAATTATCCTTGCCCCTCTTTTGTGCCTTGTTCATTTGTCTAGACGAGGCCTATAATTCTTTACCATCATATTAATCAATTTTGCCTCAAGAGCGACAAACGAGCTGCTTCGAGAAAAAAAAAAAATAATCAATAAGGACCATTCGCGATGTGGGAGGTTTTCTATGGGACACGACCCTGAGACACTCGGGTGTATCATTCTCGAGACCGCGTCATAACTAGACATTGCTTCGTGCTATTGATCCTAAAAAACCAAAAAAAAAAAAAAATTCTCGTCTTCCTCGGAACCGTGCGCAGTTACTTCGAATTCATAAACTCAAGAAAATAAAACGAAAAAGAAAAAAGCGCTGCACATGGGCAACCGAAACGTCGCGAGAGATTCTAATCGTGCAACTCACTCGGTTGGCGTGAATATATGAACGAGTCTCTTCCAAAGGACCCGTCACCCACATGCGTTAGATAACTCGATCAATCTGACATAATGATTGGGTCTGATTATGACGAACGATACTCCTTCACATTTCAAGCCTCCTTCGATTTCTCTCGCATCGAGAATGCATCCTCGACACTCTACCCGTGACATCCAGCCTCTGGCTTCTTCAGGCTCCTCATTAAAATATTTTCAAAACGGTATAACGAGACGGGATTACTAAATTATCGTCCGAGTTATTTCAATTTACAACACGAAACCCTCACGACGATTCAACCGAATTTTGATACTAACCCAAATAGAAAAACATCAATCGAGTTGATTGCTCGTTCAAATTTTCATTTCGAAATAACAACAATTCGGCGATAACTGTTCATTTAGGTTCGGTGCATTTGTTGAGAATCTCTTGGGGAACGAAGTGAGCGACGATCCGTCAAAGCCCCTTAAAATTTACACGCTTTGTCAGTCAACAAACTATCGGAATCGTGTGACGAGTAACTACCGTAAAACACGGCCTGAACGTCGAATGCGCGTCTGGACTGAAATGAGCCGAATCATTCTGTGTTAAAAAAAAGTAGCCCGCATGTGGGACCATAAACAAGCCTGAAACGGGGACGATGATCGGCGAGCGATGGTTTGAAAATCAGCCCAAGGCCGCGTGTCACAACGTGCGATGAATATTACGTCGTTCAGGTTCGCAATTTCGGTAACGACTCGCCGGTATTATGTGTTCGCTGTACAAGGAGAGAGTTAGAGAGAAAAAAAACGCCGTGGCAATGGTCCTCGGATTTTTCATTATAATAATAGAGCGGGGAGAAAATCGTGTTTGCTTATCTCCCAGGTATATAAAGATTGCAGCTAATAACGCGCGTAGGTGCATCGAGGCGCCTCTCGTGTGCAGCGGAAGGTACGAAAGGGAACCAATGATAATGAGCCTGGAATGCGTGGACCAAAAAAAAAAGATAGATCCTCGAGGTAGGCGAAGGATCTGGCTGAATATCAAAAGAACGTAACTTCCCATCGTTCGTCAAGCCGCAAATCGTACGGGTCAAGTCCTTGTCGTTCTCAGTGAAAAATAATCGCAAAGCAGAGAGGAAGGGAATCGATAGTGCAAGTGAACGAGTGAGAGGGGAAGTAAATAAGCGGACTGCGATTTTTTTTTGTGTCTAAAACTGTTCTTAGCCCGAGGATCACAGAGACATGGAGAAAAAAGAGCGAGGGGAGGAGGTTCGCCCTCGCGATACCACTACCGCGTAATTTCATGCACCTTCCCCTCGTTAAGAGACTTTTATTTCCCACTTTGATGTCCGTTCGCTCGCGCCCAAGTTGTAACGAAAACGTTTATAATAATAAGATGATAATGATAGGGCGCTTGTGCGCACGTCTTTGAAATTTCATACAAAAACATACGAACAGTCTGTGTGCGGTGGGTACGCCATGAAGCTTTGTGAATATTTGCCAACAGCTGATGAGAAATGATCGATATACAATGAATAAAAAAGGTTCACGTTTCTGAGCTGCTGCTAGGAATTCATTAACGTGCTCTTCATAAAGACTCTCTTAATAACACGCTTCGGAACATTCATCATTTTTGCTTCTCTATCGAATCCATTATTCTTGTATCGAAAGGTGTGAAAATTTTTCTATTGATACGCCTCGGAACCTCTTGAGGATTCTGCACCTTTTATAAATCAATAAATCCCCCTGTTCTGATACACCAAGCAAGTATTTTTTGTTCACGTTTTTGTTGTTTTTTTAAATTATCGATTTCGGATCGCCCATCCGGATTCTTGGGCGGTACACTTTGTCAAACTTCTATCCCACGCTCCTTCATTAACTTTTCAGCCGCTCTCCTGTGATATATCAATGTTTTTTTTTTTGCCTCAGAACCAAAGGTAATGGCAAATTGAATTTATGGCCACGAAGCTGAGAACCTGGAGCTTGGACAATAAATTATTGCGACTTGGACGTTTTGAACGTTTTGGGAAATTTCTCTGTTTGTTCTCTGAATTTTCGATACGTGCGCGTGTTCCTTTCGATTCCTCCGGCGCGTTCACGATAAAAGAGCATTTTGACTCGAGCATCCAGATATTATCGTGTCTCAAAGCGAAAGAGATTTCTCCTGTCGAGTCTCTCACTCTCTGCTTCCTTTTTTCCCTCATGATTAATGGAAGTAATCGGTCAAACTGGTGACACGCTGTAAAGTACAAAGTCTCGGGTCACGGAGAGTGGAAGAGTCACGCTGTTGATCAATTTCAAGACCACCATATCGATAGCGTTTTCTCGCGTGCCCTTGTTACATACTCAACATCATCCCCGAGATAACAGAAGAAAAAAACTTGATATATCCAGCGAGGTTCAGGGAACGTACTGTGTGCGATCCTATCCGACGATTATTGATGAAATCCTCGGAAAAATTAGTGTGGTATGCGTCTGGAAAATACTCCCATAAGAGGACGAATGTGTGCTCGCGCGCAGGGACTCTTTGACAATAATCTCTGAGATGGAGTCGGCAACTAGACAGCAGAAACGCTTGACAAATTGGGTTAAAACTGTCGCATGACTCATTTCACATTGTACCAGAAAAAGACTTTAAATTCTGTCTCTCGGCAACAAGATACGAGAAATACTTGAAATAATAATTCAAGTAGTTTACATAATTTTGGACTATTTTTCAGAGCATTAATCATGATTCCAACCCAGAATAACGATTGGAAAATGTTTTTGGTAAATCAGTAGAAAACATGGAAAGTGAATATAGTGGAATTTCTTATTACAATTGGTGAGAAAGTTATTTCATCGTTTGGTTGAGATAGAGGAGGAGATTGAAGGTGGAAATGCGGGCGAGCGAGGACGAGGCAACAGTAGGGATAAAACGAATTCACGCGTGGTTTGTCC
Organism: Diadegma fenestrale; assembly: GCA_037043255.1. Lineage (NCBI taxonomy): Eukaryota > Metazoa > Arthropoda > Insecta > Hymenoptera > Ichneumonidae > Diadegma > Diadegma fenestrale. The sequence goes on from CM073312.1 coordinate 4,762,646, forward strand.
GAGAGTCCTTTCTCGTGTGCCGGAGAGTCTTTTCCTCGGACGTGATTAATGTCACGCAAAGATATAGAGGCGAGGTGGAATGGTGCTTTTCTTGTCGCAGGCGCCTCCGCCGCCGCATATTAGTTTGTCTCGTTTTTTAGTGGGACAAAAAAGGAAATGGTTGTGGGGGTGAGCAAGAAAGAAAGAACGTGTGTGCACGCGGTTCGCTCGTTATAAATATGGCCGAGTGCGCGCGGGGTCTATTGTCAGAATTACGAGAACATTGTGGAGCCGAGGTGTGCCCACGTCCCGTCGTTCTTTAAACTTTAAGGGTTCGAATGTCGTTCGTTCGAACTGTGGGGGTTGGCCCACGAGGTGAACCGGTAGGGCATATACGTAATTCCTTTAACCTCGACACACGACTCATCCAACCAAGTGCCAAGCTGCGTGTGCACCGCAGTCTTTCCACTTGCTCTCTCGCCGCATGGACACTCCACTAGATCCAACGCTTCAGCTCTCTCGCTCCTTTTTCAACTCCTTCGGCCGCATCAACTACATCTGTGTATATTCCGCAGCATCGATCCTTGGAACGATAAACAAAAAGTCATGTTGGCTTACGTGGAATTCAATTCCGGATTTACGGATCTGTAGTACTTGCACTTTACGCGAAAGAATATTCCTTAGAAACGTCTCGTCGATCATACAACTGACCACGTATTCGTCTTTATATGATTGAGGATCCGGACGAGCCTCCTGACGACACAATTATCTTGGCAGAGAAACGACTCCGAGGAATTTTCTCGGGGAAATGAATCGCAGTCGCTGAATTCGTATTAATCCGTTATTCCGGTTTTTTGTAAATGCATTAGTCGGAAGAGTTTATTTAAAGTTTTATATTATTATGGGACATGCGACCGTACGAAGGCTCGAGCGAGGGGGTTAAAAATGATTGGTTGTATGTAGTTGCGGCTTGAATCGTAATGAAAAATAAATGGATCTTGGGATTGGAACGGAGCTTGTAACTCGATAGAAAGGATATATGTGAAGATCCCGAGGTCTATTAGGGTCCTTTCACGTCAAAACAGCGGTGACGAGACTAATGTATCATTAAGCTTCTACGGCGCGGCGCAGCAGCGGCGGCGTCGCTGTAAAAGCGAGGGTTGCTCAAGGATGAGAACGACTCGCCCATTCGCTCGTTCGCTTTGCTCGCGCGAGTCGGACAGTCGAATTGATTGGCTCTTGGATACGGACACCTCTCCATTACCGTTCAGCTCATCGTTCTTTCGTACGATCGATCGTCCACGCGGTTAGTGTCGGCTAGATCTCCTACCCTGTCTCGTTAAAGCTCGTAAACTCGTTGTCCAGCTTCTTCTTTCACGATCCTTCTTATTTTCTACGATCTGGACGCGCTCGGTTCGTCCTGTTATCCGTTTTCTCTGTCTCTCGTTCTCTCGCGCTTCTTCCCTCGGGAATTTTGCATGGAAACACACGATTGAGAGAATGCCGGATGTCTTTGGCGAGGTCTCCAGAGTCCTAAAAAGGGAATCTATCTTGTCTTTCATTCCGCACGCTTAGAAACCTTCGCCATTCGCTTCTAAACGCGCACTTTATCCGCTCGATGTCACGACATCGAATTCTTGTAAGAAGTCTTGCCGGATAAGAAAAGAGCGAAAAGCAATCTTGGCTTGATTGAACTTGAGGCGACTTTCTTTACTACGAGCCTCTTGTACTGAATTGGAAATAATGGCGACGACACGAAAACAGCTTGTATCGTGTTGCAGCGTTTCTTCTCCCAAGCCACGCAGCATTCAACCTCCAACATAAAATGAAGACTTTGACTGACGTATTGTTTTGAAAATCCACGAGATCTTTTGATACTCACAAAGTTTTTGCCATTCTAAACGTTGTCCCGAGAGATCCGACGGAAGAGAAGAGCACTCAATCGTGCTCTTACAAATTCTGAATGAGAACACGATCGCACATGCATTATTCAAGGCTCTACGAAAAGGTACAGAAAACCTGATATGAATGTCGATGCGATCGATCGGGAAATTGAAGCAACCTTCCTACATGTCCCAGGCGAAAGGTGTCGCGAAACGGTTGCGTATATATCCAGCGAACAATCATTATTACTTCAGCGAAACGGCAGCTATGACTGCGAGCGGAAACAGGACGAAAAAGAAGTCGAGGAATGTGAAATCCCCTAGTAAAAAGTTCATAGGTCACGATATGGATTTCGATTGTCATTGTTGCCGGTTTATTCGTGCCAGTTTCACAGTCAAAAATTAAATAAACGTTCTCGTCAGATCCACTCGTAGTCTCTGTCCGTAATTAAACAAAAAATATTCTATTCAACCATTCCCTACATAATTCAATGAAAAAAAAAAATGGACCCCAATGAAAAAAAAAAAAAAAAAAAAACGTTCTCGCCAGAGTCCACTCGTAGTCTCTGTCCGTGATTAAACAAAAAATATTCAATTCAACCATTTCCAACATAATTCAATGAAAAAAAAAAAATATATATACCCCAATGAAAAAAAAAAAAAAATTAAAAAAACGTTCTCGCCAGAGTCCACTCGTAGTCTCTGTCCGTAATTAAACAAAAAATATTCAATTCAACCATTTCCAACATAATTCAATGAAAAAAAAAATGGACCCCAATGAAAAAAAAAAAAAAACACGTTCTCGCCAGAGTCCACTCGTAGTCTCTGTCCGTGATTAAACAAAAAATATTCAATTCAACCATTTCCAACATAATTCAATGAAAAAAAATATATATATACCCCAATGAAAAAAAAAAAATTAAAAAAACGTTCTCGCCAGAGTCCACTCGTAGTCTCTGTCCGTAATTAAACAAAAAATATTCAATTCAACCATTTCCAACATAATTCAATGAAAAAAAAAAAATAGACCCCAAGGAAAAAAAAAAAATTTAAAAACCGTTCTCCTCAGAGTCTACTCGTAGTCTCTGTCCGTAAGTAACAAAAAATATTCAATTCAACCATTTCCAACATAATTCAATGAAAAAAAAAAAAAATATACCCCAATGAAAAAAAAATAAAAATAAAAAAAACGTTCTCGCCAGAGTCCGCTCGTAGTCTCCGTCCGTAATTAAACAAAAAATATTCTATTCAACCATTCCCAACATAATTCAATTAAAAAAAAAAATGGACCCCAATGAAAAAAAAAAAAAATAAATAAAAAAACGTTCTCGCCAGAGTCCACTCGTAGTCTCTGTCCGTGATTAAACAAAAAATATTCAATTCAACCATTTCCAACATAATTCAATGAAAAAAAATATATATATATACCCCAATGAAAAAAAAAAAAAATTTAAAAAACGTTCTCGCCAGAGTCCACTCGTAGTCTCTGTCCGTAATTAAACAAAAAATATTCAATTCAACCATTTCCAACATAATTCAATGAAAAAAAAAAAAAATAGACCCCAATGAAAAAAAAAAAAATTAAAAAAACGTTCTCGTCAGAGTCCACTCGTAGTCTCCGTCCGTAATTAAACAAAAAATATTCAATTCAACCATTTCCAACATAATTCAATGAAAAAAAAAAAAAATATACCCCAATGAAAAAAAAAAAAAATTAAAAAAACGTTCTCGCCAGAGTCCACTCGTAGTCTCTGTCCGTAATTAAACAAAAAATATTCAATTCAACCATTTTCAACATAATTCCAATCGGGCAATTATTTTTTTGTGGCGGAGCTGGCTCTAGAGGGCTTGAGGCATGGTTTTCACCAAGAAAAAGTATTTGATCCTAGGAATAGAATCCTATTTGCCTAAACTTGTTTTTTTTCTTATCGAAATGCTTCAAAATAGGTTGGGTTCAAGACGCTGTCATACATCTCGATACATTTTGAAAGGAGCGCTGCAGCGCTACTAAAAAACCGCTCGCGCGCGTGGTGCACCCTCGTTTCCATTAAAAACTTGCAAGTAACGAAAAAACGGTAAATTTTCGTAATCGAATGACAGTTTCCAAAGGAACGCATCGAATATTTATTCAATCGTTGAATTAGAATCAATTTCGTCTCGATTGAATGCGTCGGCGATGACAATGCGAACGACTCGCTTGTGAACGCACGCGAGCACGTGGTGCGAGGGACCAGCGTGAGATATCGTGCGCTTCGTGACGCATCGCGTTCTGCCCACCGATTATTTACCGCTCCGCGCGATATCCATGCCGCACTTGGCTTATTAGAGTCAAGTTGATCGTTCATCAAACTCTCGCTGTCGCTTCACCAATACCGCCACGATCCAAATGCCAAGAGTCAAGATCCCTCGTGTGTATCAGTCACACCATCCAAGTTCATGGACCTCATAAACCAAACAAACCGTACAATCACCCGTTCAACACCATTCGGAGCCATATATTTATATATATTCCCTCATTTTTGCACCATTTTGGAACTCACATTACGTAACTTACTTGTGATAAGTTTACTCTTATTATTAGTCGAAATTATACGTATTCGTGCTCACACCTTTCCGCAATCCTCACCGTTAATACAGTCTCGAGCAAAAGTTATTTTCTCCCTATTGCAGACATTTCGAGTTCATAAAACAAACAGTATCGATCGAGCAAACATAATAATTGAAGGCCTCAGGGTGTTTGAGCATAATTAAACTTTTTTGCTCGAAAACGAACAAAAAACTAACACGATCAAGCCGTTTTATTCACTGCTGATCTTCGTGTCTCGTCTGTACTTAAATTTTGGCTGGTTACTATCTGCTCGACTAACATCAATCAATCACGCGTACAGCTCTTACTTGTACACGATGTTGACACGATAACGTAATTCATACACGTCGCACGCGGTTCCTTCCGATCTTTTGCGGGACTCGAGATTGTTCCCGCTCTTTTTGAACGACTGTTTTTCTCTATTTGCTTCGTTCTTTCTTTCGCGTATTCATTGATTCAAGTTGGCCGTAAAAACTGGTTTTCTACGAGAGAATTGAGCAGATATTACCCGCAACCACTTCGTTCCTTGTGCGTGCACCAGTTCCTCGATTCTTTCGTTTTATTATTCGAGAAATATATTCAGAAAGCAGACTTTGTATTCAGGGATAAAATTACTTTGCAATTCCAACTATGATCGTTGCGTACTTGGTTGGATCGAGCGTTTTATTCTTGTTGGAATATCGTAAATCTCGGTGCGATTGAGATATACAAGTCGATTGAAAATCAGTGCGTTCGTGATCCAATCTCGAGACCTCGCGGGCATTGGCAGCATTGGTGTTGATCTAGGAACGTGAGATATTGACGCGTAATCTTTCCTGCTCTCCACCAACGCATCTTGCAGCTTCAAGCATATATGTATATACGATGTGTCCACATAAACACACCGGCATATACATAAATATGTACACAGAAGAAAAAAATGAAACATCGTATCTCGGGTTTTGTTTGAAATGCCTGACCAAACGCGGGCTTAGATCAAAGTATAGATAGGGCCATTTTATTTTTCGCATTAATATCGTACCTCATCCCTCCTTCCATTCCGCATCTGTATATAAACGTGCTCACCACTTGGCTCTGATGCTTTATGATCCTATTATTTCACGCACCACGGGGACAAAAGGCCATCAGGACAGCGCAGACACATAACTTGGCGCATTCTACTCTCTTTCAGGAACGCCCTTTTATCCCCTACGGTGATTTCTTTTTTTTCTTCATCCACTATTACAATAAATTCGTTTAACTACGATCATTTGAATCTTCGAACAAAAGTGTATTTTCATATATTTCACCGTTTAAAAAGAAATATCGTCTGATTTACGGTTTTTTCTTGAGAAAATTGTGTTTTGGTGCTGCTGCAGTTAAGTCACCGCTGAACTTTGACGTTACGACCAATCGGTCCTCCCTAATTACGTGCAGCTGATAAGTCCCTGCGATTGAATCAACAGACGCGTGTCAAGTGGGCGTCAACAGTCACCATGTGTTGGCGCTAATTAGCCGAACATCGCGCAATAATGAAGCTACTTGGCTCGAGTCTATTACTTCCTGGTTCACGTATACAGGGCGAGGCAACTAATCTTTTCCTTCCTAAAGACATTGTTCGGGGGTTGAGGGTTTATAAATGCGTTTCGCTAGACTCACCCTGTGGAATGGACAGAAATTGTATGTAAAAAAGAGTTTGTCAGCTAATGCTCCTGTAATATCGTCACGTGATTTGCTCGCTGATGTGGCTTCTTCCATTGAGAAAGGCTGATTGTCGTTACGGACAAAGCCAGCACGAGCAGGAGAGTTGGGAGGTGTTACAGTTTCCGATCTCCACAGCGCTACATGCAGTCGCGCGAAGTTGCTTGCTCTTCTCTCATTCTCTCATTACATACTCGCTCTCGGGCTCGATACTTTTCCTTTTTGGTCTCATTCAACCGTGGGGCATGTAAATTTATTCCATCGAGGTGTGGTGCGGCTTGTAGCATGTGAATCGTGTACGCGAGAGAGTCCTTCACCTTTCCATTCTCTCTCTCTCGCTCTCTTTCGGAAACGAACCCTCGTTTGCTCCGCCGCCTCCGCATAAGTTATGTGCCCAAAGGGTTCACAAAGAGCGAGAGGAAGAGACGAAAAATCTTGTGTGCGATGTTTCTCGCACACGTTCGCGTTGCCGGATTCTCTTGTACGGCAACAGAGCAAAGTGGACAACGCGGGACCAGCGCAAAATTCTCTTTCGCTCTCTTTCGCTCTCTCTCGCCCCAACCACTTTTGCTTTCGACGATCCCGTCTCGCGACGACTCGAGAAGAATTGAAAAAAAGGAGTCGCAGCACAAAAAATATCACACGGCAAGAAACGAGACCATCCAGAGACGAAAGAACGACTGAATCGAACTTTCTTGTCTCTCTCTCTCTCACTCCGCTTTCAATTCTCGTAGCTGCAAAACTAATACCTATATCTCGCCAGTCCAGAAGACTCGAGAAAAATCTTGTTCGACGATCGACCAATTCGTTTCGCCCCCGGGGATCAAGCTGCAAATTAGCACGATATGCGCGATAGCGACTGTCAATAATACAACGATATTCCTCCGTATACGAACGTCTAAATAAAAATAAATTATAAGAAATAAAGATAACAAAAAAACCAGAAAACATGCAAGTTGAAAAGCATATCGATATATCTCTCTTGCCGAATGAAGCGCGCGTGGCTCGCTATCATTATCGAGAAGTTTCATATAAAACGATCCAATGCAGGTTTGTAAATGACGAAGCTCGATGATTTCTCGAATGGATTTTTATTACAGCGACAAATTCACGAATAAAAATTAGCGCGACGTACTCGAGCACGTGCGTAGGCGCGTGTGGTAAATTAATCTTTTTCGCATTATAAAGATTTTTCATGAAAATTCATGTAAAAAGTTTGCAACAAAATTCAAAAAATTCATGGGTTCGTCAAGATTGACGTTGAATAAAAATGTATAAGCGGAGGCGATGGAATTTTTCTACAGTTTTATTAAATTCTTCGTTAAGTATGCGGTAGGAGTATAAATGGAGAAAAATAAAGCAATATCGCGTATAAGGGATAGCGTGCACGAGTAATTTGCAAATCATCTTTCATTTATTCCCTACGCTTACAATAATTCTACTAGACCGCGCGCGTTTACATGTCGATGACATGTTAATGCTCGCGATACTTGGAAATTGCATTGCGGTATGCTAGATATAATGCGTGGAAACCGGTAACACCACGAAGCGAATGCTGTTGCACGCGAGAAGAGGATGCTCGAGAAAAGTAGAGATCGAAACGAAGAGAGAAAAAAAAGGAACGAGTTTCGCGATAGATATGCAGAAATATTTCACTTTTCCCCTGCCATGGGAAACTCCAAGATTTTAAATTACGAATACATTATATAATCGCTTCGATGCATCGAAATATCTCACGAATGTCATTAAAGACTATAAAGAATATAATTGAAGATTTAATTATAGAAAATAATTGACGAACGATCTTGAATTTTGGGGAATTTTTATCGTGCCGATCGTGAATTTCCGTCGAGAATAAATAAAAATATTCACACATTATAATTTTCCACTTTTTCCAATAAATTCCTCAGCGGCATCGATTTTTCCTGCTCCATAATTTGTTTTATTTACTTTTCGTCTGGATCTCCCTGACCCAGTATGGTGTGTCGGGGTAAAAAGCACGCAAAAGGGCTCTCGTTGCCGAAAGTTTCGTCTCGCTGAAATTTAGCACTAAAATAAAGGAGGCACGTGAAAATCTGTACGTCGGAATGCGAGTGTGTAGTACACAGTTGGACTATCAGACTCAAGAATCCGAAACGTTTCACGCGCGAGTTGCATGTTACACATAGCAGGAGAAAAAAAAACGATAATAAGAAAAAAGAAATAAACATGCGAAATAAAAGAGGCAAAAACAAGAGAGACGCGTGCATTCTTCGCTGCTGGCAGCCAAAGATCCAGACACCCACTCTTTTGCGATGAAGGAAAAAAACGTACTTCCGAGAAACCTGCGCGAGAGAACGACGACATACTCTGGTAGCCCCCGCGGCTCGGATACCACCGATCAACCTATATATATTTATATATGGACAAGTATATTTATATATACATTTACAAGAGTTGGCAGCGTGGTGTACGAGAGGAAATAAAAATAAAAGTTGTAAATAATTAAGCCGCATTCACCGAATGACTGGTCGCGCTTGCCGCTCGTTGTGAACGTCACGAGATCTTTCTCCACACGAGGAACCGGAACTTGCCACGCACTTGCAATCCCCCCCGACCAGTCCCATCGGCTCCATATCCCTCTCTTTATTAATTCTCCCTGCCTTTTCCCACTTTTCAGCTGATTTCTAATCGCATTCATATTGCATCATATTATGTATAATATTTTTTTATCTTCATGGACAATTGATGTAGCTGGAAAAATTCCTTCGCGAGCAGGTTGTCTGGTTATTGAAATGGACATGATGTTCAAAGAGAGGCTGCGCGTACTCTCTCAGCGTACCAAGCCGAACGCACTCGCGGTTATGACAGCCTCGGGGTCTTATGCTTTTAACTGCGTCTAGTAACTCGTTAAATCGCTCGTTATGGCGTTTCCCACTTTCTCGATGTACACCAAACTTCTTTTTCTCGACTCCTCGTTCGACCAATCTGCAGCTCATTTCGTGCACTGCCTGGCACTTTTTCGACCGACCAAACAATTATAACTGTAGATTTTTTTGTATTTATGTTTTTTTAGGTCTGCGACGCGGGGACGTTCTACTCGGGCAAAGGATCAAACAAGCTGGGGAATTAGCGTCGAGGAAAACGAAATGAAGGACAAACCGGGATTTTGGGTAAGCGTAATAAATTTTCACACATTTTCAGGTTTTTGCACGCAGTAAGAGTCACTCAAAATTCAAGGCTGCCCTCTATTTCTATTCCTATAACGGCAAGTTTTCAATTTCAAGTCTTTCTGTGTATTTAAGGCTATTTCGTGACCCACTTCCGCTATAATAATACTGAGCAAAACATGTCTCAATACAATCAGGTTGAACAAACATCGAAATGTGGCGACGAATTTGTCTAGTCGCCACACAAAGTACGTTGTAGCTTTTCTTTATCTATCGGCATTGGCGCCTACGAAAGGACAATGTATGAAAAATGAGATGGAATTTAAAAGTAAATTCAGAGAGAATATAGGTCGCGAGGTTAATTATATTCGTGGATTAGATAATGAGACAAATGTTTTGTTCTCCACGTGCTTGGAAATACAAAAACCTCAAGAGACTCGCGATTTCTTAGCAATTGTCCAAGATAGGACGCGGTTGAAAAGAGAGACTCGATATTTTTGTCGCATTTGAAGGATGAAAAGTTGAAGATCGTCGACTGGTAAATTTTGCATCGATTTGTTGATGAATCGTTGTTAATAATTAGCTCGAATAGTTGTCCTCGGGCGCGGATCGTTGGACTCGTTGGCGCGAATCTTTGCGTTCTCTCGCGGTTATGTGAGTGCGCGGTGATGTGTGTATCCCTTCTCCGGCGGTTGAGCTTGTTCGCAAAAAGGCGAGAGGTTCTGGTGACGTCACCGGTGTGTGGTGAATTGAGGCGAATGCCGAAGAGACCGCGAATAATCTCTCTCGCGACTCTCTCGCGCCCCGCCGCCATCGTAACTCGCCCGAAACGCACGTACGCCGAAGTGGTCCGTTGTGTGTGGAATAGACTCGCGAGCCCGTGTCATCTAAACTCCCGCTCTTGGACGACTCTCGTAATCGAGAAAGAGAGAAAGAAAGCAACGGAGCAGGGAAAGAGAGAGAGAGAGGGATAGAGGGAGTAAAAAAAGTCCGAGATGACGACGTGTGTGGTGGTTTCGCACATCTTACCGGCGCTACACACGCGTCGGAAGTCTCATGGGCACGCGCGTCAAGCAGCATCAAGAATCTCGCGATTGCATTATATGAAACGAACATTCGAACGATTAATCTTAACAAGGAATTCGTAGAAGTCTCTATCAACTCTGATATTCCCCAGAGATCATTTCGTTTCATATAAATTATATCATCTCGTAACCATTCAAGAGAAACGACATTAATCATATCGTAACTGTCATGTTCGCAAAGAATAATATAACAGCAACAACACGAACGTGCAACTATGTCATTGAGAGTTTCTCCAAGTTTTTGCACCGACAACTTGACCAAAAATAAAATAAACTCGTTAGATTAATTGCAGATTCGTATAACGCATCGAGAATAATCAAAATGCTTCATCTCGAAGCTCGTCAGGCTTTCATGACCAGGTTCGATTTCATCTCAACATCACAATTGCACTCTCGTGCAACGATTGACAATTAATAATTATACAGTTTTATCAACGATGAACATTTTGCTATAACTAATTACTACCTGGCACTCAATTAAATCGCGGAAATGAGCAACAACTGCAACGAAGCTATAACGATCTTTCCCCCCGAGCACTTGCCGGACACACTACAAACTACCTTCCTACTTTTTTTTCACTCATCAACTCTAGAAGTACGTGACAACGACCCAAATGATACGCACGAGAGACCGAGAACTCGTTGATTCTCGCTTGCACGAGTGCGACCATTTATTTGTCTTTTACTTGAAAAAAAAAACAAAACGAAAAATAAAGAATGTTTTTCGACGAAACGAAATTTGTGATTAATTCTTCGAGCCTCAAACAAGGACGAAAAAGTTTTATTCGTCGAATACGACGAAGGGCAATGGCCGATGGTGGAAAACTCTGGCCCGTTTCGCTCATTGTTGCAAAATCGATATTCTGTGGTTTTGTCAGTATTGCAGAATAAACTTTCGAGTTCGATCGCCTGCTCTGTCCGCCTTGCAACGCTGCACAAATGCACGTATGCAGGCAGTATCGACCTGCAGCCATGGCCTATATTTTTTTTCAATAGTCATTTTGCGATAAAACGAGAAAAAAAAATGTAGCCACTGGTGCATCGCGTTCAGTGGCGCAGTCTGGTTCGAAGAGTCCCTTGGCTCATTGCCATCCGTAATTTGCCAGCAGGTACAATTCACGTTCCTCTAATCTGCGTCCGATAACTTCTGACCCGAACACACACACGGACGGGACTACCGGTTGGGCGCTCCGATAGAGAAACGCTCGGGGATATTCCAATGAGCCAAAATATTCGTACAGTTTCAAAGAGATAAAAAAAATTGTGTGCAGTCGCAATTTGCACCGGTTGGTCGGGAAACAATAAATTGAACGGAGAAAAAAGTTGATCAGTATTTTTTTAGTCATTTGTTTCAAGTGCTTTCGTTTTGATTAGTTAGATCGAAATGTTTATATTTAAATGGAGAAATCGGGACTCCATCCACATACTTAAGAGCATCAGGCGACGCGTCAATACGTCATTCTCACGAGTACACTTAACGCCATTTGAAAGATTACAATCAGTGAGAGTTGTGTGTGCTTCTGTGTACATGCGTTAACGATTCATATTTGTGAGTGAGACGGGCGTATACGCGTACTCTTAAGATTCAAATTCAAATAGCGTGAATGCGAGAACGTGTCATATTCACGTAAGACGAATCAAGAGGTTTATCGCTACAAAAGGATCAAAGGGGGGCATAAGTGGGACACCGGAGGCGGCGGTACAACAACTGCAGGGATTATAAGACGACGCACCCTAATCTCAAAACACGAGCTTCCGAAATACAGAGAGCCTCGAGATATTTGGCATTTAGAGTGAATTAATTCGACACGTGGAACAATCAAGTAATAAGAACGAGCAAGATATGATTAACCTTTTTATTCATCGTTATCATGTTATTTGATGAGATAGGGGACGATTATTATTGTTAATTTTTTCTCATAGCGTTACGAATAATTGATGAAGCGGTTATTTGAAAATGGAGGGAGAAAAAAATGGGAGCATTTTCCGAGCGAACCAGGAAGCAATACGGAGGCGCGGAAACGAGTCTTGAATTACAGCGAGAGAAAGAGCGAACGAGCTGTCGGACGCGCAATGCACTGGCAACAGAAGAAGAGACAAAAATAGTTGTAAAAGGATGTGAAAGAGCCTAGTACACCGCGAGCGAGGATGAGGTACCTGGCGCTCGTTTAGCTGTAAAAATGAATGAAGAATTACACAGAGGGAACGCGCGGACTTGTCCCACGGAGGAGAGAACTGGTTTTCGATGTGCCACGGCCAACAGCAGCAGGAGGAGCACGAAGAGTCGCTATAAGTATATATATATCTATCTCAGTATTAGCCTCCTTCTTGGTCACGTTGAAAAATCAGACGAAAAAATCGAAAAAAAGGGAGATAAAAAAATTAAAATTTCACTAACGAGAAGCTCTTCGCTTCATCTTGCCGTGGATCCTGTGACAGGCCGCTGACCCCGAATCTCAAAGCGGATTCTTTCCTTCCATCCGAATCGCGTTTGATTCTAATTTCGCCAATATCTTCGATAGAGCGCAAGCAAAACGACTACTTTTTTAAATCAGCATTCAAAATCCCATGAATACCCGCAAAAACACGAAAAAACTTGGATCTTCAATATTCAGGCATGTGAAATATTTATTTCTTCATATTCCCAGACGTCATTCCAACGAAAAAATCCTGAATGACGTCGAATGCTTTATTCTAGTCCAGTTTTCATTCGCCGGGGGTCAAGTCCCACTATTTTTCACTCACGATTACGAGCACCAGTGAGGAAAAACATTCCCAAGACTTGCGTGAATCAATTATCGTGACGAAAGCCTCAAAGCTTTGAGATTCGAACAAATTTGAGCGATAGTTGCAAAGGCGGACTTATCGACGAGTCCGCGAGATCCCAGAGTTTTTGGAGATAGGAAGAAATCGTTTAATCGATAATTGTCTCTATAATTTCCTCCCGAGACATGTTTCGAGCATCCGGCCAAGATATCAATTGGAGTTTATCGGCTTGACGCAATCCTGAGAAAGCAATTTGACGTTTACCGTTATCGCAGACCCAATATGCACGAACCAATGCTTTTCGTTGAGCCTCTTACGGGTAATGATTTTCCTGTTTGTAATTTAAACACACCGCGCGAGCACGTATTTTCCCGGTGTGAACGAATGCAAAACAGCCAGGAAAATGAAGAGATTAAAGTTCCGAACAAAGTTTTTTTCTCAAAGATATTCACAGAGTTAACTGATAAAGAAGAAACCGAGAATTTCACACACAGGAGCACGCTCGGCTCTTTTGAAACACTTATGATAATTATTGTTTTAATTCATATATAAATAACTTGTTGCGTTGAAAAGGTTTCGTGTGTGACTCGTGATTAGAAAAAAATCGTAGAAAAAATCGAATTATTTTTCAATTATTCAGGTTTTCAGCTGCTCGCTAGTTTCAAGGTCGTCGAGAACGAGAGAGAGAGAATTCTATAGATTTTTGCATAAAAACCATGCATGGACAATGTTTAAGCAAAGAAACATCTCGTTGCACTTGAACATAGTTCGATGCCATGTTTTCAGAGACTTGGTAACTGGGCAGAAATATTCATCCACGGTTCGGACGCGCGTATTCATTGGTGCATGTACAGATCGGTATACGCGCGTGTACATAGATGCAAGAAGCATTTACTGGCTCCTCGAGCGCACGATGTATACGAAAAGATAAGTAATTACTTTATCCGAGGCACTCCCGTGGAAAATCTCGATGCTCTTCTCGCGAGAGCTCGCAATAATGTATCGCAATACAGTCTAGTGTCTATAATTAGGGATGAGTAACCGGACGAGTACGTTAATTAACTGGCATACCTTGCGCACTTTCTCGTCTCTTATACCTCGAGCGAGAGAAAGAGAACGAGAGCGGGAGAGAGTATAAGCTCCGGAGAGAGTAAGAGAGAGAGAGAGATACTGAAAGAGCGATTCGAATGACCATACCGAAGACTCTCACCCGCCTGATCGGTTCCATTTACGTATTACTCTCCTCCGCGACCGTGACATGGACGTTCCAAGCCACCCAAGAGAATAATGTGTACACGTTCCTCTCGCTACTAATCCTTATAAAACGAGCTCGCTGAAAATATTTATTATACACCAACTGTCTCGACTCGACTTTATATCGATCCTTCGCAAACTTGCTTTTTTTTCCATCAACCTAATCGATAAGTCAATCGACATCGACCTGTTTCGCCTTTATGAGGCGAATCACTCATTTTGGTCCACGCGATAGTATCGATTGGCCAGGAATATTATTACAGAATTCCAATTAATAATTGATTTCGATTACACCGTAGACCAACGGCATTCGAATAGAGTCGTAGTCTTCGCGAAGTTACATATTGACGAGAATTTATCGTTCCAGAAAGCATCGAATATGCAACACGGACTTCATCGACGTTTTTTCTATGTCCAATACACATTTTCAACCGTGTTTCCAGTCCAAATGTTGCGGCAATCCTTTTTGTTGTGAATCCCAACAAATTTTACGTAACGCAAAAAGAAAATTCATTTTTTGCGTTTGTGCGTTTTCCCGAACCACGTGATTGATGGTAAAAAAAAATCTGTAGACATTTTTCAACGTCAGGCCTATCGGAATACAAATAACGAATGATTCATCAAAACGAGGTGGCGAACGCTATGAAAATAAACGATCGAAATCATTCCAGAGATTAATTGCGTCAAAGAAATTTGACGAAATTATTTTTTCTTCATAGAGATCGTCCAACGACGATGTTGAGTGTTGAAAAAATAAACTTGATACGAATCTCGACAGGATTTCGTTTGAAGGATTAGACCAAAGGCGAAAGTGAGTCAATTTCGTTGTGTGTGTTATTGAGAGTTTCAAAGGTTATCAAATTCGTGATGTTGAACACGAGATGCAAAAAAAAAAACAGAGAACAAAACACCTGTAAGGACATTAGACTCGTGTATCGACCAACTTTGCTGTGTGTGCTGCTTAAAATATAATTGATTACTTTTTAAAGAGACTACGATTTTGAATGGATGACAGATGCGTGTACGAAAGAAGCTGAAGCTTCTTTTAAACGAACACACACGCGAGTGCAAAAGGAGATGAAAAAAATGATGTTGCTACTGTTATTACGTACAGTGGATGTGTATATAGAGTGTATAATGCATTCCGGGCTTAATGGACGATCGTGAATGTGACAGAGAACACGCACGCGAGAATGTGAAACGATTGACCAAGTGTAAACTAATAATAGTAATAACACCAAGTGTATTAGCAGTACACACGAGTCCCAACGATGAAAGAACAAAACCAAAGAGTTCCTCGACCCGATCTGCTGAACGTTTGCTTCGGCACTTTTTCTCCTTGTTACGAGTTGTTTGTAAAATCTTTATGATCGATGTTTACGAACTTTCCATGAATGCGTGTCGTTCGATTCTCGGAAAAATATTAAGTGATCCCTTAAGAGTTTTGCAAATGAGGGCGAGGCTCGATTTTCAAGCCGTGGCGCTTGAAATCCACGCCCCTTTTCCTTTTTTTCAAAAGAGCGACACGTTTCCCCGAAAAATAACTTTGTTAAGGGTTTCACGGTGAACTATCGCGTTATGGGGGTCATGTTCGTGTTCTCGGATAGCAAATGAACAAATAACGCCGGATGCTGGAGTCAATTTTCTCCGACTCGTTAACACGTGTGAACTCGAACGATTTAACTCGCGGAGCGTTTGCTTCGCAGGTGTAACTTAATATGTATATGTATGAGAGTGTAAATGCGTGTCCGTGATGCTTCAGCGAGTTCGGAGGCTCGTAACGGTGTTCACTCGAGCGAACACATATTGGCTACCTATTGAGGTATCGAGGTCCATGATTCAAGCATCCGTGAATAAACGACGGAATCTTTTTGGCTGCCTCGCTGCTAGAGTCACCCTTCGAGGAAATGGCGCGTTTTATCATTCGCTGATTTATAGCACTTAGAAATTACTAATTATAAAAAAAATTCTTCATCCCGTGGAATGCTTTCTAATTTTTTTTCTTCTTCATTTTGGCGATCCTGCAAAATAAATATTCCGCCAAGCTGGACCCTGCGAACGAGGAAACCAGAATCCGCAGGAATTTCGTATCAAGACGCGCGTGCGAAATACTTCGAAGATAGTCGCGTAACGGCGAATCTGGTAGAATTCTCTAGGCATTAACGGTTTATCGCAAAACCTTGAGAAACAAAAACGAATCGTTCGATAAAGGGACATTTATTTCAATTGCATTGAGCGTAATTGCTCGGGCCGCGCGGAAAATTCTTAAATCCATTTAATTCCTTATCCGAAATATTCGCTTGGCAAATCTACAGGCTATAAACACTTTTTTATTTTCGGGCAAAGTAGCCAAGAACCGTGACGACTTTGGCGAGAGATTTTTTTTTTCTTTTTCAATAGACATCCTCGTGGAGGCAAGCAGCAAGATACGAGATACTCACATTTTGCAGTAGGCGTAACAGGTGGTAAATTAATCCTGCGGTCAATCTTAATATTCTCCACATCTCGAGTACACTCTGAACACACTTTATTTTCTTTTGAACATGGGGCGTAAAAACACACACGCAAACACACGAAGAAGAACACACATGAAGCACATTGATGAGAGGAAAAGGTACGTGGCTACTTTCACCGAATCCTCAAGATTTCATAGACATACGAGACTAACGTCGCCGAAGATTTTGTTTCCGTATTGTAGTTCAGAGAAGTTTCGTATTAAGTTTTTTTTTTGCCAACCACGTGCGTTATCTCTTTCTCTCTTCGTGCGTCTCTCTCTAAAAATACATACATGTATAAAAGTATGATAATATTGGAGAGTAAAAATGTCTTTGGTACGATTACGACAGGGAAATTCTACGATCCAGATTCGTATCGATTGGCACGCGCGCGAATCATAGAAAGATAAAGATAGTCAGGGCCAAGTACGACGCCATTGGTTTGTTTAATTATTCGGGTGTCAATGAACTCTGAGTCGTTTTTCAAACGTTTCGAGACTTCACCCACATAGGAGGAGACGCACAGTTCGTACGGACGTTATCCGCGTATACGAGAAACTTGGCGCACGTGCTCTCGGCAGCCTGTAACGACAGTTCGTTCCCCGCACGAAGCGGCAAGTTTAAAGTGTAAATTGTACTCGTCGCTGGATTCGATATTTCCAGTAAAAAAAGAGTCCCGCGAGGCACACAAGTTCGATTCGAGTGACAATTAAGTTTTCGCGATCACTGTACAGATTCGTCTTGATGATAACGCGCTTAAGATGAATCAACGGAGGCACGATGCGTTTGATTAGAGAAAGGTCTTATCAGCGTGAGTGTCCACGGGGTACTGAACCGCGAACAGGGGCCTCGACGAGTGCCAGGCCCCGCACGCTTCGCTATACTTGAACAGCATATATAGTGGAGGAACAGCAGGTGCTTTGCCCCAGTACAGCTTCTGTCTACCTTTAACGCTCTTACGTTTGCTGCACTGCTGTGTCATGTATAGAGAAAATAATATAGATGGATATCACATACGTTACATATACGCGTGTAATACATGTCCAGACATACAATATATAAATCCCGGCAGCACACACACATACAAATTATATATATAAATGGCATCAGTCTTGACTCGACGACACGCACGCCCTCCCTCTCGCTCCCTACCTGTCTGTTACTTACCACATGTGTATTACCGGCATATCTCCTTCGAAATGTACGCACAGAGTTCTCATTTCGGCGCCATCCGTGTATATTTGCAATGAAAAACGTACGAACACGTATCTAGATTGAAATATATGTGTGTCACATGTTCAAAGCTCCTCGTCGATCTTTTCTCTGGCTCTAGAGCCTCATCTCGTTGGAGAGATTTCTTTAGCACGTACGCGCGGCGCTAATGATTTATTTGATTGAATTTTTAACAGGTCCCACGTCCTCAAGGACCTTTTTCTTTCCTCATATACTGTATATACGTATCTATACGATAGATCTGTATATATTAATGTCTCCATACGTATATGTCGTTACCAACACGTACGAAAAGTTTCAAGTCGAGCCACGAGGAGAGGCCAACGTCGAATGAATTTCTTTTTTAATTTATTCCTCTCGCGCTTATCGAGTGTGTTAAAGAGAGTACGGGGCAACTCGGAAAGCTGGGAGACGCGGCTTATCTTCAAAGTCCAAGATATCGCATCGCTCCGTGACCAAGACTCTCTATATACCCAACTTATATATCGAAAACGTGTGTCGAATTAATTGAATCGCATTTGAACGTGCGCGTACACACTGTGCGGAATCAAATTGCATCCGTACCAACTGCATTATTTACGATCCCTCAAATACTCATCAATGTGTATCGCCATGTCGTTTAACGCGGCTGTAAATGTACCTGCGGAAACTCGATTAATCCATTTTCCCCACACGGGAATTTCACTCTCCTGCTGCAATCACTTGTCTCGACTCTCAGCTGATTTATCCCAATTCGGACTGCGCTCGAAATAACTTACCTTCCGGGTAAAGTGACTGAGCGATCGGCTCGTGAGAATCGTAAGATTAGCGGATTTTCAGCTGCATGCACACGATAAAAATCCTGGAATGGCGAAATAGGGCGCTTCGAAAAATATCGTGTATCGATGTCAAAATGACTCTGAAGTTTGCAACGTTGAGATTTAACGAAAAACATTTTTTCTATTGATTATTTATTGAATTTTGAAAATCGTGACAATTTTTCGAGTTGATTGAGTTTTTTGGTCGCAGAGAGAATCGTTTCATTGGCCGGACCAAATATTCAATAATAATTATCGGCTCCGCTGAAGAAATAACAGAATTTCGTTGCATTCCAACGATGGAAACTTCAGGATCATATTTTAAAAGATTTCTTATAGTAGCGACGGATCGTTCGTTCTCGACACATCAGTTCGTTTGGCTGAAGTGGAAAATTTCTTTATTTTTTGTATTTAATTCGCTGTGTGCATATTTTTTGCAAGTGAAAAGTTTCTCCGGTGCAATTAGAAATGTTTTTTTTCTTGCACAATTGAATTTCAAGAGAATGACAGTACTAATATTATATAATTTAGATAATAGGCGTTTGAGACTTTTTTTAATTATTATTCCTGAATTTCGTATCAAGATTTCGCTTCAGTTTACTGTCATTTCTTCGCACCTCGTGGCGCGGCCTGAACTGTTCATCCTGGCGTGAGGTAACCTCGGGCATTTGCTTCTCGGCTAATCTACCACCCGTTGTTGGAAAAAAAAAAATATTAAACAAGAATTTCTCTCGGCGTCTTCATACGTTAAAGAGTGTGTAGATGCGTGCGTTTGCGTGTCTGTGTTTGTGCTGGCGTATCCCGAGTCAGCCGCTTGTTAATTAATACGGACTCTGGCAACCGTCTTCTCGTTCCCTCGTCCAATATTCTGACACGTTGCACGCAACCCATGCTCAAGATCTTCACTCCGTGGGCACCCTTTGTTTTCTCCATCCATACGAATCACGGTGAACGTCTTTGCACCCCCTCTTTGCTAATCAAATCATGCCTTTGTTTATTCCGAAAGATTTTTCGTGCGTGTGAAAAATTATCCAGCCTGAATTATCCTGCGAGGCAAGTTCGTGCTGGAATGTACAAAGTACAGATTGAACCATCAATCCGCGGAATCTCGAAGGTCAATCGCAAGAATTAACGACGGTGCGTTGGAAAACTCGACGCTTTTCTTTGCGAAAATGTGTATTTGAGATTCCGCGACCCTCGTTTCGAAGTTTCTCGCAGTTTCTTCACGAATCTCCGAAGTTTTTAATTCCTTTGACTTCTGCCCATTAAAAAAATTCTACGTCATCTGGTCTTTTGCGAATAAGTCAGAAAAAAAACGCCCAAAGGTACGTTGCCATGTTGGACCACGTGTTGGCATCAAAATTTTGCATAACGGGTCTCTATCTTTATATTCGAAGATAATAAAGATCACGAATCTGGAGAATGAGGAAATAATATCGAAGATATACGCGGAGGAGCCCCGCGTAGCATCAAACGGATCGACATTAACGTGAAATAGGTGTTTATGGAAATGATCCTGTGAAAATCGTAGTGTTGAAGTTATTTTTGAGATTTTTTTGCCAGATTGCTCGAGTGCTAAACTTTAAAATCGGAAATTAAGAATTTTTTTTCTCTTTACTTCGAGAGTTGAAAAGATCGTCGGGCGCTGAGAATTTAACTGAGAGAGAAATTCTCCGTGAAAAGAAGCAGCAAAAGGAAACGCCAAAAAATTATTTATTTATCATAAAAATATTTATACGTGATTAATTCAGTTACGAACGTTTTTTCATCGAAAGGTCAATGCCCTCGGTCAATCGAGCCACGATTTTTGGAGTCAACGAATTAAAAAATATTATTTTCGTCCTTAAACATTATGATTTTGTTTAAACGTGTAATTACTCATGAAAAAAGCTCAAAGTCCAGGTCGAAGATGTCTCGTTTTCCGTGGAATCAATTGTCAAAAGCCTAGAAGTATTAATAACGCGGGGTTGATGACAATTGGGGTCGTAGCTCGAATCCCTTTCTCACGCCATGCCAACGACAACGTCGTTTTTACTAGCATCGTTCTGGTAACAAGCAATTCTAAGCACTAAGACGAAAGTCTGATGGTCCATTGATCCCAATGCTTAGAGAGAAACGCGCTCCGAGATAAGCTCGCCATTCTAAATCGTCCTCTCGAGTTCAAGTCTCAAACGCGAATAATTAATTCATTTGACTTGTCTCGTCAAATGCTCGCTACGACTGCGAGACAGGGTTTTAAAGAGATAGAAACGTTTCAATTCCGGGTGCATAATTCTATATTCTTCTTCCGGGTAATCGTAACGAGAAAATTCTGACCGTCGCAGACGTTTCATGAACATTATTCTTCGCCCAGACACTCATCTCGTCTGCTATACACGTTACATTGACCTACGAGGATTAATAAAAATCATTTAAATATTACTTCTTTCGATTGACCTCTCCTCCGTACGTCTCGGTCATTCTGCACATTCTCCCGACGAAATTCGCTAAAACGACTCGTCAAAATACAGTTGCAATCGAAAAAATACGAAAAAGCTAAAAATTACATCGAAAAGAATGATTTATTGCAGTCTGTGTTGAGAGTCTGCATTTTTCATGCTTCAACTTTCATTTCGTCGTAAACTGAATGTTGATTTATAAAATTTTGTGATTTTTGACGCATATAATCGATCCGATTATCGAATTCGTGTGATTGCATCCAATTCCTCTGATTTTGGCATTAGAAAAAATTGATTTTGCTAGATGTTGGGTCGCCGTTTCGAACGTCGCTCCAAACTTGTGCTGCCATCTTCGCACTCGCTAAGAAAATAGTTCGAAATCCCGGGACGGAATTACTAACGGTCGGTAAAGAAGATTTTCTCGTGCGAGGGAAAATTTTTATTCGACGACACTGCGTAGAACGATTGAAAGATAATCAAATCATAATTTTCTTACGAAATTGTTCATTGATGTGAAAAATGTAGCGATTACAATTGGTTTGACATTTATTTCGAACAGTTACTGCAAAGTGCTGCTTCTACATTCGATGCGGACGAAACTCGTACTGATCCGCTGCCAAACCGCGTGGCTCGTGTTGTCCACAGTTCGCTCAACCCTCCGGTCACATCCACTGCGATTTAGTAAACAAACAATTACTTTACGCGACGAATAAGTTTAATTATCGATTTTTAACATGGATCCCGATTACGAACAACTTTCAAACGACATCGATCTCATTTCGCGAATGAAACAGTTCGGCAGTGCGACCGACAAAGTTGTAAACATCTTAAAACTCATCGATAACCAACAATTCTACGAAACTTTGAACAACGCGGATAAAATCAAGTACAATTTGCTAATGTCGTTCGGGATGAACACACTTTTTTGGATGTATTTACGCGCCGAAGGTAATTTAAAAAAAACAACTAATTTCTTGTACAATCCTGGAAAAATTGATCGACAATTCCTAACCTCGTTTCAAAATTTGGAATTTTATGGTGAATTCCTCTTTGAATCTATGAAATTTATGAATCTCCGATATTTTCGGTTTTGTCGTCCGACAGGAATCGACCCGTCGACTCACAAAATCAAAGGGGAAAACGAACGCCTGAAACAGTCGATGGCACGATCGCAACGAATCAAAGACCGCAAGACCATTATGCCGAGGCTGGACAAAAAGGCAGCACGCAGGTTTGTCAGAAACGGCTTGTGGACGGCGGCTGATAAGACGAGCCAAGTAGCAGAATCTTCCTTGAATAGCCAAGCGATGGAAGAAGATTGGGACGAAGAATCATCCAAGGAGAAATCTCCGAGCGATCCGGCCGTTTCTACGCAATAAGAAAAGTTAGAATCATTAGATTATTTTTCAAGTAACTCTCCGCACGACGACCGGAGGAAATCAATGTCGTGCGGGCTGTAAATACTCTGGGACCGAGTCGGAGGACTTTTGTATTTTACTGTTTATGGGAAGCTCGAGTTTTGGAGACGCGACTGAAAATAAAGTATATTTATGAATTATAAACAAAAACAGCCTACATTTTATTTCTCATGGAAATTCAGGGAATGAATTGAGAAAAAAAAACAATTTGCGTTCGTTTCGAATAGAATTTTGTCAAAAACTTGGATTTTTTGATTTTCAGGTCTTTAAATTATTGGTGGCAATTGTTTTTTTCTCCTCCTACGAGAAAAATGTAAATTTTACGTTTTATCGAGTTGTGAACGTTTATGAAAAATTTTGCAAATGGAATATAAAGTGTCGTCGTTTTTGAGAAAGCCGAGTGGAAAAAAAAAGCGAGGCAAGGAATTTTCATACTTTGCATGAAATTGAATAATAAAAATCTTTCATTCGGAATGAAATTTTGTCCGAGCTCGTACAGCAGCCTTTTACGACTAAAACTACAAAGAAAAAGAGAAAGAAAATGGAAGAGAGAGGCGCGAGTTAATTAATAAAGTCGGGGAAACCGCAGGCGGGAATTCTTCGTGACACACATCTGGCTAGGTGAAGAGAGAGAGAGAGAGGGAAAAGAGCCGGTGCGCCACCGGCGACCAGCACCACGTGCGAGCAAAGACCCACAAAAAAGCACGAAACGTGTTGAAGTGAAAAAAAATACAAAACAACGGACTGGTTACGTAAAAACTTTTTTCTACCGAAAGTTTCGAGCACCCTGAAGTGATAATGTCGAAGGGATACAGGCACACACAAAAGTATCAAGACTCAACAATTCTTTTGGCGAATCAGTCAAAAAAACCACGAAAAATGTTCTAAAATCGAAAAAAAAAAAAAAACTAGATTCACTGATCGACGTTGCAAAGTCTCGAGTTGCATCGACGAGAGTCAGAATTTTCCGTAAATGACAAAAAAATTAATAACTCGATAGGAAAATCAATGAAAATAGCGTAAAAGCAAAATCAGCCAATGGGAATATTGCCAGCATGTAAATTTATGAACAAGACATAAGTGCACCGGAAATTGGGGATCATTGGGAGAGATTGGATCTATATAGATAGGAAAACCTTACGAAGCGTATCGTCGAGAACTTCCGGAGCTGAGATATCAGACTGGGAAGAAGGAAAATAAAAAGGGGTACGCAGAGAGTGGAAGCAGGGAGACAAGAGAGAAATAGATGTATATATATTTATATATAGACGAAGATGTAGATGTATGTGTGACGATAAAGGGACGCGCAAGTGGGAAACGCGGGACGCGTGTGTAAAGATGGCAAAGAACCCTCGGGATCTCTTTCTAGGAGGCCAGTGTCTGTTCGGCTGCGCGCGGTATCGGATCATGTTCGAAGCCGAGCTCTCGCAATTCCCCGAGAATAGAGTTTCTCCACGAGCCGGTTGATAAAAAAAAGGCAGCCGAAAAGCAAAACAAAAAAACCGAAGCGGGAGACAAAAAAACGCGTTGCCTTGAAAAACGTACGAAGACTTAACGGTCTAAACGTCAAAAAGAGAAACGATCCGTAGAATTAGATGTAACAAATGAAATAAAAAAAAACACACATAAAAGGGGTGGGGGGCAAGAGTAGCCGGACAGGGAGAGGGGGAAAGGTTGGTCGTGGGGTAAGAGCAAATAGAAAGAGAGAAAAGAGAGCGGGTGGGGAAAAAGACGCCGTATAACACCGAGGCTGGAGCCTTTTTTCCATGTCCGTTACAACTGTCGTCCACGTGCGTTGCCGGACGCGTGTGTGGTGCAACACTCCGAAGACAATTTTCATTTTTCATTCTTTGATTATTCAATCCTCTTCGTCACTTTTACCGCTTTTTATTTCTTTTTAAAAGTTTTTAATTATCCTCCCAGTTTTAAGGACGTTATCGGGACCGGATGTTCACTCCGACGTCGAGTGTCACATTTATTTTTAACGTATCAACGCACTCGTGTACACATGTACACAGTTTCACTCGCGCCAGTGCTTTGCCAACAAGTTGCCTGGACTCTTCTCTCTAATCGAATTCATAGTGACACTTTTTTCACAATAGCACGCTGAGAAATCACGGTGGAATGATTCATCATGCGACTCAAGTACGTAACCGGAAACTTTCGATCATTCTCTTTCCGTTTTTAGCGATATATTTGCATTGTTGTGTCTATGCCAAGCAAGTAGGCGCTTGGCTCAAAATAATGAAAAGTGCAGAGGAGGACGTCTGATGAAATGCAAGGAAACGATACGATACACTCACGTTTCTGAGCGTTGCCCGTGCTCCTCATCGTAAATTTATCCTACCGACGATTCTACACTTTAAACTTGAATTTATGTACTTCACTTATGATGTTGAATCGCCCAGTCGTGCGCACTTTTATACAGAAGAAAAATATGAAATGAGAGGATAACAAAATGCCATTATTCCTGGTTTCGGTGAACCGGAAACGGTCGTGAAATAAAAGCATCCGCACGAGGAAACAAGGCACGGAAATCCTTTTGATCATTTTTCAAATTTTCTCTTTTTTCCGGCGCTCCAAGAGTTTGAAACGTACGCGACGAATATAAAAAGCTCTTGATTTTGGCATACGAACGACTCCCTTGAATTGGAGCATTATTCGCATGGGGGAAGACTGGAGAGAAAAAAAAACGAGTATTTTGAAAAAATTAAACTTTTTGTCGTTCACTGTTCAAAAGGATATCGAGGAAAATTGATTTTTGATGAAAAATCTCGATGACCCGGCGGATTCGTTGAAAAGATATCGAACGCTATTGTTGTTCGAGGAACCGAAAACTTATTCGAATTGGATGCATTCGTACGAAGAAATCGGGAAAGGAAAAATTTGATTTATCGTTCGGGGAAATCTTTTTTTTTCTAATCGCCAACATATCGTCAGATTTTTTGCTTTTTTTTCCACGGAGACTTGCCCGGACTCAATTCTCAGCCGCAAATAAAATCGACGTTTTATTTCCGTCCATTTTACTCCGGCCGGAGGACACAGCAGCGCCAAGGCATCTTGAAGTTCGATGTACGTCGGGAATCGACAGTTTACCGAAGAAATTTGATTAACTCTTTTTCCAGACTCCTTCCGACTCTCGATGTAGAATCTCAATGTTCCGAAAGTAAACGTCACGAGTTATCTCGCGTAAGCTAACAATTCCAATAAGTACGAGCGAACAGATCGAAGTTTTGCTCGTGCAAAAAAAAAAAACTTTCAATGACTTTTGGGTTTCAATTGAACCGGAAGTCGATTTCGACAGGGAAAGCTCAAAATTGACTTTTCCCGAAATATCGATTGACCTCCTGAAAAAAAAACGCATCGGAAAAGAATTTTTGCATGTACGAATCAAAGAATTTTCAAAATTCTTCAAAAACTTTTTTTGGATCTTCAGTTTCTCTTTTTTCCGAAAAAAAAAGCTGAACCAAGTTTCGGAGAATTAAACTGCACGTCGGTGCAGCATGAAAAAGAAAATTTCGATGTACCGCTGCGAATTTCCGCCTCGATTAAAGTTGCAAAGGCATCGAAGTTTGCATTATTGAAACGCAACGGAACTACTTTCTATTTCGATTGCTATTTTTTGCGGATGTTTGCCTCCGGGCCCGCGGAGGAAGCCGAAAAATAAAAATTGGAAATTGAACTCGAACAAGAATAAATTTCATGGCGTTCCAACGATACGAAGCTCAATAAAAATTGCATTTATTATCGCTTTCCCCGAATATTCTTCGTACCGGCATGCCGCGTTGAACGTTGAATCGTAACTTGCAAAAATGCGAGTGTCAGTCGTAAGAAATGCAATAAAAAAAGTCGATAAACGATGCGTTACGGAATGTTGATGTAAGTTTTGATTTTTTGTTTGTTTTCGATAAACGTTACGCGATTTATTCGCGTAAGATTGTCGCAGGAGATATCGAAGCGGCAGAGTTACGGCGAGTCGGTCTATTCAAGCGTTACGGATTCGGGCGGGAGCGCGTGGCACTATAAACGTCACTTATTTATAAAACATTGAGAAATACGTGAGCCGAATGAGCGGTGGACTTATTGGCCCTTGTCGCCGGATTTTGCTATGCGATATACTCGTCCAGGCGGCGGGGATGCGTAAACTGGCCTTAGAGAAACGTATAACAGGAGCTGAGGTCACCGACTCTGATCCGCAGTCGCGGCCGCGCCCGTGCCCCGGCCCCTGTACCGTACAGCGTCCACCCAAACTGCCACCCGACCCATCTAATCCTTTCTACTCTGTCTCTCTTGCCTTGTGTGCCATTGGAGCATGCGAGATTTTGAAAATAAAAAAATTAACATCCGAAACTTTGTGTAGAGTCAGACGGAATTAACGGCTTGCGAAACATTAGAACGAAACGAAATAGCGCGCGGGATCCGAAGCTCTAAAAAGCGAAAAACAAAATTTATGGCCCTGTGAAATTTCATTGACGCGTCCCCGGCGAAAGGTCCAAAAAAAACGCATGAAGTCATAACTTGGAAAACGTGGAAAAATGATGCTGTGGGGAGCTTTGAAGAAATAAAAATAATCATTGACATGCGCGCAGCTGGAATGAGAAGGGAACGAGAGAAAAATGATAACGAATTCTATGAAATTCCACAATGTTGCTCAGAGCAGTTTATAGATCGCCGCGTCAAACTGGATGACATACGTGTTGAACGTATCGTCATTGCCGTCCGAGTCCTTGACCCGATTGCGAGAGCGAACGCGGGTAGCGCCTCAAGTTCACAGCAGCAGCCAACGAGTCACAATCTACTCACGTTTTCATTACAATACAATAAACAATTATGTTAATAATCGTCGTCATCGCATGACTTAGTTTTATTAATACAATCGTCATTGTCCAGTTTCAGAATAATTTTTCTAATCTCGGCGATCCTGCTGAGCGCGACGATCGTTCGAGCGGATTTCTTTGGCGAGAAAAAGGGTAAGACTTTATTCACAAATGAAACAAATTTACGTCAATATCAAGTTCCGAGAGCCAAACGAATTTTCCACCGACTAATCTTTTTTGCTTCTTTAATATCAACCGATTTTTCGATACAACGAATCTTTCGAACAGTCCTCGAAAAACGTTTTTTTCTTCCATTCGTTTTGGTTCTCCCGCACTCTGTATCTTTGATCGGAGCTCTCTTTAAATATATAACTCCTTCGAGAGCAGAGAATTCACAAATTCTCCTTCTTTTCCGACTTTATTTCTATATCCGTGTTCGTTCGTATGGGTGAAGATAATCGTAACGTTTGAATAAGGATTTCGGTCTATATACACGTAGGTACTGCGAAGAAAACCGATCTCGAGTGCGAACGTCGTGCCCCCCATGAGATATATTACACTCACGTTTTCCTCCTTTGTCTTGTCGCGTTCTCCCTTTCATCCTTTCTTTCTCGCTTTCTTTTTGCCATCCCCTCGCTCGCTGCGATCCTTGGGGAACGCTGACACTCCCAGTTACCGTAAAAGCAACCTTACACTTGTTTTCCCATCCCTTTTCGCCCTTGCGAATCATCGTCCTTCTTATATACGCGACTGTCATATAGATATATTTCGTCTTTACACTTTTTTTCGTTTTATTTGAAGAAATGAGCTTGAAACTCGAGTTTTTTCGACATTATCTCATTGGATGTTGAAGCTTTTAGCTAAAATAGATATCTCAATAAAAGTGAACGTAAACGAGAGACTCGCTCGGTAAAGAGTCCTTAATAAAAGCCAAGTTTGGAGCTTGAAACGTAATGGAAGGAAGTAAAACAGTCGCGGGAAGTGAAACTTTCAAGAGCCATCAAATTCTATTGATTTTACGTCGCGATTTTATTCGATCGCGTAACTCGAACGGAGAATTCGTAAAAATACAAATTAGGAAAATGATTGAGGCTAAAGATTAGGAAATAAAATGTAATTTCGAAAAACACGTTGCTATAAAATAAATTTCGCTAGAATGGGAAAAAAAATGAGGCGCCACGGCGATCGAACGGAGGAAAAAGAAATCCAATAAATTCCCGTTTTTCGTTAATGTCATAGATGATAGAGAGATGTAAGCGCGTTCGAGGGCCGTCCGCGCAATAACTTTCACCGATTCAGTCGAAAAAAACCAGTTTTTTGTTGTCGTTGCATCAACCAGAAGAATCTTCCTTTGATGAAATTTTCACGGTTTATAACTCAAAGAAGAGAGGAAAAAATTTGAAAAATGAGAGAAGCTGACACACGAAAAATGTAGACGTCAGCGGCACGTTCGTGCATTCCGGAACAACGAGAATATTTGATATAGATTTTCTGTGTCGTATAGTTTCGTGCTTTGTACCTACGAGAAATAAAGTATGTAACGGAATATTACGCAAGAGTGAGAGAGAGAGCAAGTCAGATCGTAAGACGAAATAAGGGACGAGAGGATGCTGACATTTGAGGCATTGAAATATTTATACTCGTTGTTAATGCAGCCGGACGAATATATACACATATAACGTGCACAGAGTCTACATATAGCGCGTGTATCGCTGAGAGAGTTGAAAATGCTATTATACCGGATGCAAAAGCTTCCGGTGGTAAATGTAAACTCCTGGAGTCTCTCGATATACCCCGAAAATCCTTTCCATAAATATATCATTACATTATCATCATCATCAACATTAGAAGAATGACTATTATGAGGATAAAATGGGTGAGGTTTGTAACGGAAGAATAGCGAGATATCTAATATTGAGAAAAGATCCGATAGCCATGGAAGCATGGATGCAATTAAACCGGGACGTTTTGTTGTACACTCGCGATGCTTTCAGTTCGCACAAGTATAATATTAATATATTATATTGGATACGGATGAAAAGGGGATGAGAAGAAGAGGGCTGATGCGGGGGAGAGTAGAGGGTGGGCAAGAGATGATGCTGGGCGAAATTGGTACAGAGGATCGTCTCCCTCGCAGTTGTATACGCTCGGGGCATGCGGACTCTCGTTTAATTTGCCCGAATTGCTTCACGCCTCGGTAGACCCGCCCATCCGAGTCGAGGTGATGCTGCATACTGTACACCAGAGAAACTACCACCTCCATCCTCCCTATATAGTGTACGGTGGATGAATCCTGCTTGCTTGCTTGCTTGCTGCCTGTCTGCATATTCCTCTATATACATTTAATATCTATATATCTCTATAGATATGGATGTGTATAGAGAAAGCAAGAGGACGAAAATAACACCGTTTTCAACATTGCGCCACCCTCTGCATGATACACCCGAACAGCTCAGCGAGCGCGAATGAATGAATGAACGATCCAACGACGACGAACGGCATATCGTACGCCAGCTGGAATGGATGCGATTCCGTGAGAAAAATAAAAGATAAATCGCGAAAGAGAAAGGAGAGAAGAAAAAATTGCGAGAATTTGTTTTCATCGCGGAATGAAGAACAAGATGAGGATATTAGTGACGATTTACTGTGGACTCGCGCCGTTCTCTTTGCTCGGCCGTCTCGTAATATAGTCCAAGAATGTACAAGAAGGTGTGGGTAGGCGCGCTGTTTGCCTTTAATCGATCTGTAAAGGGTTCATTAGGGGTAATGAGCGTAAAGAGGGACGATGAATTCGGCATACCTTCTGTGTGTTGGAGCCTAATTATTCTGGCAATAAAATATAACCCGATGTTAACAACCCTTTTTGGCGAGTGGGTACGATATGGGGATTTCATGCAATTACAAGCTCTTTTTTTGATGTTTCACGCCCGTTATTGAGAAACAAGGCGCGGAGTTTTATTGAATATATCGTTCCGAATTGCTCGCGCGAATTTGCGTGAAATTGGAGGAAGATGTTTTCGTATTTTTATTATACGGTTATTCGACCGAGATGGAAAAGTTTCCGCTCGTGCTAGACTAATCACTGATTGCCTTTTGTTTTTTTTTTCTTCTCTGTTTTCTCTTTTTCGTTTGTCTTGGTCTTGTCTGTGTTGAAAAACTTCAAGTCGGATTAATGTGTGCTCGGGATGCCTCCAGGTATGAATCCGAATGAGAGAAAGAGAGAGACATCTAGGAAGAAAGAAATACCGAGACGGAAAGGTGAAGATGCAATATGTATAGTAGGACACGCGTGGGTCATGTCGAGGACATCCACTCAGACTTTTTCCTCCGGGCGTCTGCTAATAAACAATACGTACACACAGTACCTACTCGTCATCATCCTCCTTTCCTCCTCCCACTTTTCTTTTCCGTCCGCTAACCACCTCGATTGTTTCATTCTCTCTCTGGGATTCACACACCCCCATATACAGACACATACCAACTGTAGATAGGCCCTTGCTCTCCCTCTATTTGCCCTGGGGCTATCTGTCACCGGAAGGCCTCATCTCTCACTCGGCACTGGTCTCACCTCTTCACCCCACTTTCCTCCTTCTCCCCGACCTCCCCTTCCACCCAAAGTCCATTCGCCCCAACCCTCGTGCCTATATTTTGCTTAAGGAAAGTAAAAACTTTTTTCACACGTTTTCGTACGCGGGTATTCGCCTCACACTATGCATCTATATATTCCACCGCAGGTTTGCTCCATCAATCCACCCACTTTTCTTTCTTCCCACAACCAACAAATTTTTCAAAACTTTCTTCGTTTGTGTTTTCCACCTCGCCCGCAAAGCCTTTCGCTTGATTTATTTCGCATTTTAATATCCAACCATTTGGAAAATGTTTTGTTTCCCTTTCCTTCCAACTTTTCCTACCGAATGTAGGTCAAAGAGAAACAACCGAATATATTTATTACTCGCGAATTATGAATTTTTATTGTTGTTTCGAGTTTATTCCCAACATTTCAATCATCGGTCGCGAGACGCAACCGTCACTTTCCCAAGTTTCTCATTTGCATGATGGAAATTCGAGACGTGGCTCTTGCGCACAAAATTTTTCACTCCTGTTCGTTGACTCCGCAGCCTTGACTCTCACAATTTTTTTTTTTTATTCCTCCGTGTTAAATCCTCGTTTTACAATATGCAGAAATCGTACACGATCTTCTACAAGCTGCAATGGCTACGACTGAAAACAAGTACCAGTATTTCGACGATGGGCTCGATGGATTTCCCGTGTTTGGATTCAGGCCAGGGTCCGAAGTCAAGCAGCCGTATCGTCTATATCTGCCGGAAAAATTACCAGCGGAATTTGATCTGGTCGCTACATTTAAACCAACCTCAGTTAGAACGAGTTATCTCTTCGCCGTTCTGAACCCTTTCGAGACAGTCGTTCAACTGGGGATACGAATTTCCGTGAGTACTATAATTGTCACCATTTATAACGATGATTATGAAGAGACCTCGTAATAGAAGATCAGTCTGAATCAGCGACCCATTTGACAACGCATAGGTCTGTGTGACCCAGAGTGTTTTTATTCCAACTCCGGATATAATTCGCCTATTTTAGCGATCATTTTTAATCGATACGTCTTTCGTCTGGGTCTCTCGGACATTATGAACTGTCCAAGGGTAACCGATTTCAACCTTTCGGTTGCACACTCATTTTTAGAGTCCATTTCTCCTTAAAAAGGAAATTCGAAATTGACATTTGCACAAAATCCACAAAAAGTGCGCAGCCGAATGGTTAACAATAATTTAAAAGTGTATTAAAAATTCTTAAACAAAAAACAAACGAATAACGTTGATCTCAAGGACGGACCAGCTTCCAATCAAAATATATCGTTGGTGTATACGAATTCGGACGAGCATACACATACCGAGGAAGTAGCGAAATTCACAGTGCCAAAATTATCGAAAAAATGGTCGAAAATAGTAATGAGAGTTTCTGCAAACGAGGTTATCCTTTATTTGAATTGCCACGAGATGGCGAGACACAAAGTCACCAGGATTCCGCAAGAGCTTGTATTTGACACTGCCAGTACACTTTACATCGCTCAAGCCGGTCCACACATACAGGAAAGATACGACGTGAGTAAATGACGGTGTTTTTAATTCAAAAGAATTTCTGCGATGTCTAGCTCGGTGATAAGTCAACGCGATGTCATCGATTTTGTCGCGTACAGTGCTCATTTTCAAATTCGAGTCTTTTACAAACTCGCAGGAGTCTTGACTAGAAATCTCAACTGGAGATTCGATCGAGTGCCTCTGGAAAAACTCTGGGAAGGTGAATTCTCGAGAAAATTCGGAATTCGAAAGGTTTCGAAATTTAGGGGTTTAATTTGGAAAAAAAAAGTTGGATTTGCGATTCGAGCAAGTTTTTCCGCGTGGATAGCAGCGAGAGAAAATCTCTTGGGGGGAATTTATCGTTAACGGCGGTGTAGGGGTTCAACATCGCGGGCACCAGCCAAGCTCGCGACAACTCTCGTAGTATTAGCTGATAAAGGCGCCCGAGAAAAGCCCGATTTATACCTCCTCCCCGCGCACTTCCCCTATATTCACTTTTTTCCCTTATTTTTCTCTCTCTCATCCTTCTTTACAGGCTCTTCTTAGCTATTTCCGCGTTGGATAAATATCTTCGTCATCAGTAGCGCGAAAAAGAAAATATAACGGCGCGTCGTTCCTCTCCGGCGGGATATAATCCGTTAAAGGGCTCGAGGATGGATGATTTCTTTGACTCGATAATCTCGAATTTCCATCAAACTGATAATCGTCAGATTTTTCGAATATAAAGATTCCATTTGCACATAAATTCGATGGAAAATGCAGAATTTCAACGCGGCTAAACTTTTTTTTCGATCAGATGAAAGGGAAATCCCGAACCGAGACTTTTTATTTTTCGCGTACGAAGAAATGTATAAAAAAAATTCGAGAAAATGTTTCTCCTGGTTTTCTGCATTGCACGAATTTTTCTGTGCAGATTCGCCAACAATAGTTTCGTCAATTAATTCGGTTATGCTTTGAATAGAATTGTTGGCGCGAACATTGATACGAGTAACACATCCTTGAAAGTTCCGAACGTTTCAAAAAGCGTCAAGGGAGCATTAATTCGCAGGAGAGACGAGAATCTCGGGAAGCAGTAAAGTTGGCAGTATATTGAATAACAAATTGTAGTTCATGGCTGTCGGAGAGAGAAAGAGGAAACAAGTTATGCTGTGACTACATAGCGATAAATACATAAAACTTGGAATAATATGCACATAAATATAAAGGGAAATATGTAGGTATAGATGTTAAAAAGTGTATAGACAGAGATAGTATAGCTTTAGAAGTTTCTTTTTACGGTTGTTGGACGTAGCGGGCACCACAACTATCTATTTTGCAGACCGCTATCAATCTGGCGACCCGGAGTTGATCCTGATGGTCGATATGTACCGAGAGCTGGTTGGAATCAGTGCAGGGCTATTTATTCTGTCTATTTATTTACCTTTGACAGTGGGAGTTGGGCAAGGAAAGGTGGGAGATGGAAGAAAGAGAAGGAGAAAGAGCGTTTGGTTCTTTCTCTGTCTCTTTTTCCTGCTCCTTCTCTCTCTCTGGCTCTGTCCATATCGTCTCCCACTATCAGCCAGGAGCAAGCGTGGAAGCAAAATAGTAGAGGCATTGGGACACGGGAAGGTGGTGGTAGTGGCAGTCGTAGCGCCTAGGGTGATTGCGCGTCTCACCTCAAGTGGGGGTCTGTTTTTCCGGCGCTCCGGTTAGTTCGTTCAGCGTCCGCGAGGTGGCAGCTTCGGACCCGCGAATCTCTCAAAAACTCATTCTTCACATTGAGTACGATGGGGGGCTTCTCGAGGATCGAATCGTCCGGTATCCTGAGGATCGCGTTTTAAACATTCAAACTTGTTGTTCCCATTGATAAAAGTGACAACAACCATTTTTGGTTGCGTTCATAATTCATGATCGAGAGATATTTTTACGTCAGAGACTCCGGAGGGTTGACACGGGTCTGAGAGACCCTGTGTACACACGAAGGATTATTAAATCGTTTGGATTCAATGTATACTCGTAAATGATGAACTTGTATCGAGTCGCGGTGTTAAATTCGCACCCCGACGTCTTCGGCCTCGAGGGGATAAAACGATCGCCGGGTCATTTCGCGCGTAAAGCAGGAGAGATGAAAAGAAAGGGCAAAGACGATGAAGACATGAGAAAGAAAAAATAAGGGCGGCGTGAAAATGGCTATGGTTATTTCCCAACGGAACAAAATAGTTACGATCGCCCTTCTTATTATCATTGCCAGCTTGATCGCACTTGTTATAACGGGAGTGATTGGTTTATGGCGGGATAGAGGGCACAACGGGTCGGACCCGAATGTCCCTATTCCGAAGACGATCAGCAGTAAACTTCAACAGTTCACTGGATACACGGCAACGAAGCATGTGAGTAAGAAAACAAAATTCTCGCAATGCATCCAATTCAAAACTCCCCGGCACAAGAAACTTCGATCGAAACTTTCCTGAGACATGCGGCGTGGACGAAACAAAACAAAAGTCTCTGCGAACGTTTTTTTTCCCTTCCTTTTATTTTGCGCAAACGATCTGAATAATATCATGACGTTGAAAAGCGTGCGAGTTGAAAAAACAATAGCTCGAAGTAACGCAATCAATTTGAAAGGAAACTGCTGCGATAATGTTTGCGTGTTGTTTACGAGCGACAGAAGATTGATCGTAACGTCGATCAATTTTGACAGCAAGGTGAACACGAACTATCGAGAGGTATCAATTGACGAATAACGATGTAAATTAGATCCGATTGTGAGCATTATATTCACCATATAAGCAAACACCCACGTTGCTGGCATAAAGCTCTCTGTCATTGTCGCATTTATATGCTCTCTGCTCAGATGCACACACTGCTGATTGAATCGTGTGGTAGATGTAGCATGTCAAGTTAGTAATGTATCTAGGCGAGGGAGAAGCCGATTCTCGTATTGTTGGACATGTAATACAATGAGAGTGGCGCGGATGCGAAGGTTATACGCGTGGAGGACTACATTTATAGAAACATAGAAGGGAAAGAGAGAGAGGGTGGAGCGAGGGATGCTGTCAAACGCGGATATAGAGCGTGAAAGACTAAGTGAGACGGAGCGAGAGGCCAGGACTGAGAGGACAAGGCTACGGGGAGAAACAGAATAAAAGTCGACACAGCAATGGTCCACGGTTCTCATTTCTCTGTACGGTAAATGTGACCAAGTCTGAATGGGTCTCCGGTGCACGCTTTGTACGAGAGCGCGTCTCGCTTCGACCTAGTCGCATATCGCAAAGCTCGGTACACATATTTCGTGCAATTCTCTCTCTCTCGGCGGTTTTCACGATGTGTACTACCGAGTTACACACAGAGTTGAATCACAGAGTAAGGTTTCTCCACTGCTACGCAGAGCAGGGGGGCTGCATGCGGAGTGTATAAGAGGAGAATGCGAGAAGAAGCAAAAGGAGCCGATGGAGAGAGGGTTGAAAGAGGTTACCAGGATACAAGACAGCGACTGCCGATAGGATCCCATTGGGACCGATGGCAAAAGCTAGAGACAGAAACGAGAGACAAACCTCGTGTCGAGAACTAGTTTTAGAAGAGAGGAATCGAATTATCTATGCGAGCTTTTCTCGCGCACTGTCCACCACGTCGAGAACCCCAGAGCTCCATTATTATAATAGAGGAGCAAGCTCGCAGGACTCGGACGTCATTATAACGAGAGACGCGCAGCGAAAGAAATAAAGGAATGCAAGCGCGAAAGCGTCAAGTGGGCGAGTCAAAGCTGTCCCCGCGGTACAAATCCACCTTTCTGAATATGCATATACATTCCTCTTTCTCTCTACACCATCATATATGTATTAATATCTACAACCGTATGACAATTCTCCGTGCACTGCTTCTCCATTCCGAAGAATGTCCCTCGCGATTACTCTTCTTTCCCAACATTTGACTCTATTATATTCTCACATTGGAAAACGCATTAGCGTTCCTCCAACTAATTCAACTCACTGACTTTTATCCACGTGTTCCATATCATCCTACGCGTTACTCGTTTCATTTTTTCCAACCAGTTGGTCTACAAATCTCTCCAACAGACGAGCATCGCTCCTAAAAATGTAGCGACGTCTCTTCGCGTTTAAAATCATAATTATCTAAGTTGTTGGCTTTTTTTTTTTTTGCATAGTGACGTCGCTGCCTCGAACAAATTGCTCGTTCGTCTTTGACAATTTTGACACCCGTTACGAGCATCGTGGGGTTTTTTTTTCAATTCATTAGAAAATATTTTATAAACATATTTGGCGGTCTGTTTGTCGAGAGCTTGATGCTTGACATCGGCTGATGAGGAGCTCTCGCGAAAATGAGGAAATTTAGAGCGTTATTCGGAGGTTATTTCAGCGCGAATGTGTTCAACTTTGGAATTCGATTACGCTGGGATCGGTCGTCTTGCAATATGTGATTAAAAAAGCAATGCACTCAAGAAACGGCCAGTATTTTGAGCTCAAAAGGGTAAACGATGTTTCTTGTATTTTCAAAGACTCTTAAAAATGCTCAATTATGTCGGAGCCTGAAATATTTCGTGGCGCAGGTTAGTTCAGTCCTCGGGAACTAGGTCACGCGACCATTATGCCAAATCGCCTTATTCCACTCCGAATGCTCTGTCGTTTTTGAAAAATTAATCCGCATGGAATGAAGCGACGTTTATTTTCGGAGAGTCGATGGGACTGACAGTTTTTTCGACGTAAATCATCAAGAGATATTCTGCATAATTGATGATGCAATTGAGAGGATTTTAATTAGGCCAAATTCGACGTATTCACATCAGTCTGGAACGACAAATTGATCCGCGGAAAACTACAGTTTCCTAGATGCTTGAAGGGAAAATCCATGCGCCCTTATCCATTGGGTGAGGTATTTGAGGGCGATCTTATGGAACTTTTGAGGCGAAGCTATTCGTACGTGCTAATTAAGATGCAGCAGAATACAGTGGGTGGGCAAAAGAGGGCAAAGTTTGTTTGATATTATTTGAACATGGGGCTGCTGTACGAAAGGGAGGAGCAGGCGTGCGAGCTCGATAACAGTTTACCGCGGAGTTTGCGATTTGGGGGATGGTGGGACGGGCCAGCGAGTGTATGCCATGCAAGCGAAGCCTTTAATTCTGTTGTGTATCGCACGAATATTCATATATATACATATGATGCACATATACATATATATTGCGAAACGAAGACAGCCGTGTTGGTGTTCCAGGTGCATACTCGTTAAGCGGTATAACTGGCTGTCACTAACTTGTCGGATCTCGTGACGAGCCGTTGATTCACGAGTCAAATGTTGATGCACGCGAATGTGCCAAGAGATGCCTTGTCATCTCGTCTCTTTTCTTACCACGCAGACAACTCTCCGCATATAACGCGGACATGCACGGGTTAAAGTCGTTCGGTAAACTGATATGAGGGCTTTTCACAAATTCATAAATCTCTCCTCCTTACTCGATCAAATATCCCTAAATCCGCGTCCTTCATACTTCGTAAGGATATTAGCCAGGATTGTTGCATAATTCCCACATAATAAATGTTAATAACAAAGTCTCGCGAGCAGGATCCGAAGAAACTTGCCATTGATAGTTTGCACCAAATTCTATAGTGAATTCGAGCACTCACACGTGTATATAGGGAAAAGAGACGAGCAATTATTTGTACTCGAGATCGAGGAGACAACAGTCGTAAATATTCGCGCTTCATCCCAGCTCGTGAATTTAATACGTACATGAAATTAATATAATAAATAATACGGACTCTCGCATATATCGGACAAGTGTATATGTGGACGCGTATATGCACACGACTCAGAGATAAGCGAGAGGACAGAAATTTATCGTACCGGTAGGACGTATTCATTGTTATAGTTGCGGAGACAAATGTACGACGAATCGAGAAACAAATCTCTCTCGTAGTTCGCGTTGGGTGTAATTATGTCTGGCCGAAATTTCGGTCAACTCAATTTTTAATTGAATCATCGACATTCTCAGCTTCAATGAAATTTTCCTCAATCTCGGTTTGCTGAATGATTATTCTTATACGAATGGGCGAATGAAATTTAAAAATTAAAGTGAGGATTCTAAGAGACAGAAGTTGATCCAAAATTCTCGGTTATTATCATTTTCCACGGCGATTTCGACTTTAATTATGAGGAAAGTAATGAAAAATTTAGTTGAACGATTTCGCGTTTATTTCCAACAAGTTCGAGCACTGTACGCGAGGAAATGGATATTCTCGAAAGGTTTGTATCACCGGAGCAAAGACACGGCGTTTGAAAATCCACATTCTTGCTAATCCCCTTGTGATGGAGCTGAAATTTCATTAAATGGCACTTGTTTCTTTGAAGGGTCTCGTTCAATCGCTGAAACTCTATCCAGGACATCCGCAGGATCTTGTCAGATGCACGACGGATTTGGAGGTGAGTTGCGTAAAACTTTGGAATTATATACGCCCGAGAGATTCGCCCATGCAAGTGTATACGAAATATTCGAGCGGAATGTCAGAGCGACGTTTGTAAACATTTTCGTCCGTTTCTATAAAGTAAGAAATTATTCGGATGAAGAAAAAAATGTGTGAATTACGTGGAATTTATGAAAAAAACTTGTTAACCGATGCGGTAGCTCGGATTTGCGAATTCCCATATACTATTGAGAATTTCCATCACTCTCTCGCGTATCCTCGCAGCTAGACGTTTTTTTTTTCACGATTTATACGCGCATCGTGATCATCAAATTGGAAAATGAGCTTCGGGAACATGGAAGTAAAGGAAAGAGGATCCGATGCTGGTGTGGGTGCAAGTTTGAAAGAATAAAATAGAGCAATATGAGAGAAGGGAAGGAGGCAAATACCGTCGGTCGAGAGCACACGTTCTCGCTGGAGTACAAGGATTGGAGCGCGCTCCTTAATGGTATAATGGTACACTATAGTATGGCTATAAAGAGTCGCACGTGCGCTGATTTCGTAATTTAAATAAGCTCCGTTTCGCACCACCGCGTTCGCGAGAAGATGCTCCTTCGTATAATTAGCCTTAAGAAAAGGTGCTAGAAGGTAAGAATCGCACGACCTTTGGCGAGAACACACATTCAAGTATTTTTCGATCGGAGCTCAACGTTCGTGTCTATTGGCAGGTGTGTGAGTGTGTGTTTTCTGTTAATAGGGCCTCTTTGTATATAAATTACACTTATTTTTGTATGGCAAGATGCAAGAGCCTGTACGCTCGATAATTTGCGAGAATTTCGGCCTCCATTAAGCTCGACGAGGATACATTTTCACTGATAACACACATTATCCAAAATCCTGAAAACATCTCACGTTTTTTCTCTTCCAATCGTTTTTCCATCAACGTTTAGGATTTAAAAATCAGTCGAGCAGGCTGCTCGAATTAGCACAAAAAAGAGCAACTAATTTATGAGGCTCACTTACGTAAAAATGGTTATTACGTTTTCTGCAGTGTACTACGTTTACTTTCAGTTCTTTCCAATAGAGTATGGCTCGGGTGACGACACTACGACACTCGAGGGTGCTTCAGGATACTTTGACTTTGAC
This sequence comes from Diadegma fenestrale, assembly GCA_037043255.1. Lineage (NCBI taxonomy): Eukaryota > Metazoa > Arthropoda > Insecta > Hymenoptera > Ichneumonidae > Diadegma > Diadegma fenestrale. Next base: position 4,802,867 of record CM073312.1, read on the forward strand.
CAGGTAGAAAAGATCTCTAGTGCTGCGACTTTATTATTCCTCGATACACGTGGAAAATAAAATAATTAACTAAATAAAAAAAAAAAACAATGCTTGGCGCAAAAACGACGACCCGGGTGCGGCCAACGTCAGGCGATGCATCCCAGACAGGTTTAATTTGTATAGTAGTTCCTGTTTTCACGGATATTTTATACATGCCCGGCTGAAAATTTGATTCGATGAAAATCTCGGTGCTTCGTGATCCGATGAAAAATTCATCGATGAATTGTTCAACTGTTTCCTTCATTAATGTTCCTCTCTCTCCGATGAATTGGTTAATAATTCTGAAAGTAATGAAATCAGTGAAATGGAAAATCGTGATTTCCTTTCTAAAAATGATTTCTAATTGAATAACTTTTTTCTCTCGGCTATTTAATGTGTGTATAGAATATCCTTTATCGTTTCATTATTTTCGTTCGTGGAGACTGCTTGTACTATTAATACACGCACTTTTTTACATCGAGCAATTAACCACGTGTGTTTGGAGTGAACGTCCAATCGGCTATATATGTCTCGTCCACTGTTTTCCCCGTAAAGCCTCGTAGCAAAAACCTCACGCCCTTCATTCGTTCGCAAATAATTACAAAATTACGTATAAACATAAAATTGTTATTTTCACTGTTTTTTCAACCTCTGTTCTCATCCTAACCCTCGACACTCAATGTTGAACCCTCACATCAGGCAACAACCCTTGTACATACGTTGCACACTGCTTGAAGAAATGGAATTATATCGATTTTTGTGTTCGCTGTTGTTAAGCAGTTTGGCCAAGAGGACAACGACGAACTGGACAAGGACGACGATGCCAATCCACCGCCTCTCATCACACCACCACCCCCTAATTCCATCGGTAAGTATACACTGCGTCGAGTCGTGGTTCAGGTTACGTTGCGAATTCTCCTGAACTCTGTCTGCATAAAGATTCGTGAGGGAGAAGCAGTTTTCATGAAGAAAAGAAACGTCGAAACGAGCCCAAACGCATTTACCGCATTGTACGAGAATTTTTCAAACTTTTTGATACCGTGCGCGCAATTTTTTTGAATTTGAAATCGTTTTTCTGATTTCGATTTTCGATCGTTTACGAAATTTTGTTATAAATGTGACGATTGAGGCTGAATCGCGATTTTATTGTGATTGGAACAGCGAAGGGACCCAAGGGCGAGAAAGGGGACAGGGGAGAAAGTGTACGAGGACCGCCCGGGCCACCTGGAGCACCAGGACCTCCTGGTACGGCGGTCTACGACTCGTCCGAATCACATCGGGTACATGTTTTTTTTTTTCGTAGTCGATATTACGACAAAGACCTAATTTTGTTTTGTTGGTGCGGTAAAAAATTATTTTTTCTTGTCCTGGATGAAAAAACGAATTGTTTGCTGGAGCAGAACGGAAATGGCGAAGAATCGATCAGAATCGGAGCGAAAGGAGAGCCTGGAACCTGTTCATGCAACGCGACTGATTTACTGGCGAGTTTCACGATGCCAAAAATGATTCAGGGACCAAAGGGTGATCCTGGCTTGCCGGGGAAAGAGGGCAAACAGGGTCAGATGGGACTCACGGTAATCGAGGGTCATTAGAGGTCATCTAAAAACTCAAGACCGATTAATTAAATTTCATTATTGGCCACAGGGAGCGGCTGGACCACCGGGTGAGCGAGGAGGGCCAGGAGCGCCTGGCGAAAAAGGTGATCAAGGACACGCGGGTTCACAAGGACCCGAAGGACCTCAAGGTCAGAAAGGCGCGCCTGGGAGAGACGGAATTCCTGGTGAAAAAGGAGCTCAAGGACCTCCTGGACCTCCCGGCAAAGGAGAATTTTCTGTTCATGACGTAAGTCCTTCATATTTTTTCCAAACCTTTCGGAATCTCGTTCTTGTCTTTTCGCTTAATCAATTATTAACAGGAAAAAAATGAATTCGCTACCCGTTTGTGCTTTACGTTCCATCATTACTTTGGCAAATTTCCGAGGAAATTTATTCCTTTTCTCGACGTGCAAACAATCTCGAATCGCAACTTCTCAACTCGCCAGAACGACGAGTTTTGTATTCACTCCAGAATCAATAAATGTTTTTCCTTCTTTTTCCTTCTTTTTCTATCGAACTCGTACAGAAATTTAATTGAAAAAAGTTTTCCTATCCGTTAAAGTCATTGCGAACGAAAGGAAATTAAAAAAGTCCATAAAAATAGGTCAAACGAGAAATATTTCGATTTTTGGCCACAACAAAAAAATTGCAATATTTTTTAAAAACTCCGCATTTCATTAATGCAGCCAAGTTGGACGCCACGAGGTATTTCGAGGGTGAGTGAGAAAAATAGTCGAAAATGTATCGGATTTTAAATTGTCGATCGTTGACCACGAAAATTGTTGCGGTCAGTAGAAATGCTGGAATTTTCGTTCACGTTTTTCGTCTTAAAAAAAAGTGAGATGTTTGTTTTGAGTTTCTGTAAATTTCGCACGATCCTTGGAAGCAAATAACGAAATAGGAGAAGAAACTTGTCGTTATATTTCAAAGTCGCAAGCTTGAATACAATTCCTCGCCTTATATGCGAAGGTTAAAATATAGAGTGTAGAATATCCCTTTGTATATTGAAATCAGGATGGAATTACAATGAGGCCAGGATTACCAGGGCAGAAGGGAGAGCCTGGAACAAGCGGAAGTGTGGGCTCAAAGGGTGAGCCGGGAATTCCAGGCGATAAGGGGCAGAAGGGTGAATTGGGTAGTAAAGGATCAAAGGGTGATCATGGTAAAACTGGTGCGAGAGGAACTCAGGGTTTCAAGGGTGAACCTGGAGTTCCGGGGATCGCGGGAATCGCTGGTTCCCCCGGTGAAAATGGTCGTCCGGCAGAAAAGGGTTCTAAGGGTGATATGGGTCCGGAAGGAAAACCAGGACCGCCGGGACCGCCGGGACCACCGAGTCCTGGAGCCGGGGAGCCCAATTTTGCCTCTGAATCCGGAGTCTATCGTAAAGGTAAGAGAAAAAAAGGGCCAAAGTATTTTTCTTTTTGGTTCGAAAGAAAATTTAACTCGGCTCTAGGAATAATTTTCACTGTTCTCTTGACTTTTCGTTAGGCCCTAAAGGCGACAAGGGCGATATTGGCTACAAAGGGGATTTGGGCCCAAAGGGCGAAAAGGGAGAAACCGGCGAATCCGGAAGCCCGGGTGTTCCTGGCATAAACGGTGTTCAAGGTCCTCTTGGTAACAAAGGTGAACCAGGAAAGGATGGAACTCCTGGTACCTACGGAACCAAGGGCAATAAGGGAGACCGAGGTGAACGGGGGCCTGCGGGCGAAACTGTTTTTGCTGGCTCCGGCGATTACATCGCTATCAAGGGCGAGAAGGGAACAGAGGGCAAGAGAGGCAGGCGTGGACGACCGGGACCGACCGGACCCGTCGGACCACCTGGGGCTCCTGGCCTCGATGGAAAATCCGGACCACCTGGATGGAAGGTAAAACTTTCCAATTTCGAATAAATTCCTAATCACGATATAGAAAATTGTACAAAATTGTGTATAAATGTAACAAAATTGAAATATTTACTACAAAATTGTTGTTTATCATTGTGTGAGCAGGGTCCACCTGGTATGCCAGGAAGTCCTGGTCTGAGTGGCTTGAAAGGCGAGAAAGGTGAACCTTGTGACATCCCTTCTATGGGAATGGGTTTAGGGGTGAGTTTCTCAAGCCACAATAAACGTTGCATCGATGTTTGTTTTCAAAAAATCTTAATTTTTGTAAATTCTTCTGATTCATCCGAAAAAAAGTGAATTTTATCATTCGTCACTAATTCACGATCAGAATTGTCATTGATTGTGAAAATCGTTATCGTTTATTTGCACAGATCAGAGGAGAAAAAGGTTCGGATGGTTTTCCTGGGATACCAGGACCACCCGGTAAAGACGGTCAGATGGGACCCCCCGGGCCTCCAGGACCGCCCGGTTTACCATCTCAAGGTAAATACGTACCGGTTCCTGGGCCACCTGGACCTCCCGGTAATCCTGGCCCACCTGGAATTTCGCTCATTCAACCGGGCGATCCAGGAATCGGCAGAAGTCGTATTTTCGAAGAACGAGATTATTACGCTTCGAGACAGGGTAAGTAGTCGCGCTTGATTTATGTGAAATTTGATTTACATTCACCAACGTTAACGCCATCGTCAAAAACACCGAAAACGAAATCTCGTTGCAAAGAGCGAAAAATGTTAATTTTCATAATTATACGAATTTCAATATTTTCGACAAAAAGACCAACAAAAATTCTTGCACTGTTAAAAAGTCTCGCGGTTTTTTGACGTCAGTGGAAACGTATTGAAAATCATTTATAAATATGGAAATATATGCAACTCGTGAATTAACGCGAAACGTATAACACGCACAAAATGCTGCAAGGAGCAAGAATAAGTGAACTCAAAGCGCTTCAAGAATTGAAACAATTGAAAGAGTTGAAGGAACATTTGGGTAAGCTCTCATATTGATATTTACTGTGTTCAACGAACCCTTTAACAACGCACGATCGAGTGTAAACGTAGAGATAAATAAATGAACAAAAACAGAGCAAAATGATTAGCGAGAATCGTGATTTCTCCAACAGGAAGTGGAGGAGGTTCTGGGGTCTCTGGCTCCAGGGCAATTACAGAGGCTTCCACAAGAATCGTGCCTGGTGCAGTAACTTTTCAAAATACCGAAGCAATGACCAAGGTAAATGCTGAATTTCAATTTTTCATCAAGGAAATTGCGCTGGAGCGTTAATTTCTCGATAGTCGATAATTTCCCTGCAATTTTTCTTCAGATGTCAAACGTCAGTCCAGTCGGCACACTCGCTTATATCATAGACGAGGAAGCTCTACTCGTTCGAGTCAATAACGGATGGCAATATATTGCGGTTTGTGCCACGAAAAAAAAATCTTTGTTTTCCATATTTAATTACATCGAAAATCATTTTTAATTCGTTTTAATTAATAATGTGGTTAAATAACTTTCGTAGCTCGGGTCACTTTTGCCTATAACGACACCAACACCACCAACGACTGTTCCGCCTGCACCGAACCCTCCCTTTGAGGCCTCAAATTTAATCAATCAAATACCGATGAAGGCTGATGGCACAGGGGTGAGTAATTTCGTTCCCAATAACGACGAGTTCGATGAAAAAAAAAGTAGAACGTTAGAAAAAAATGAACTTGTGATAATTTATTGAATTTGATGGAAATTTGTGTGAAAATGCATTAATACGGATGAATCTTCGATGCGATTATGGCAGTGGTTTCCAAAAATGGTAACTTTTGAGTTTTATACTGTTTAAAAAATACTGTGAAAAACGAGATAACAGAGATAATGAAAAATGTGAAATTAATTAAATATCGACAGTTGAGAATGGCTGCTCTGAACGAACCATCCACGGGAGATACTCATGGCGTTCGTGGAGCAGACTACGCTTGTTATCGACAAGCCAAAAGGGCCGGTCTACGAGGAACTTTCCGAGCGTTTCTCAGTTCGAGAGTTCAAAACGTCGATAGCATAGTTCGCCTCAGCGACAGAGATCTGCCAATAGTCAACATCAAGGGTGACGTTCTATTCAACTCTTGGAAAGATATGTTCGATGGCAGTGGCGCTTATTTTTCACAAAATCCAAGAATCTACAGTTTCAATGGAAAAAATGTTCTCACCGATTTCGGATGGTGAGTCCAAATAATCGTTTTATTTGTTAAATCTGAAAGTTTGCACGGCTGATTTTTTCGCTGCTTGTAATTCAAGTCCAGAAAAATAGTTTTCCAGAAAAAAAATACACAATTTCTGAAACTTTTGACGAAAGTTTCCATGATAAACGAATAAAAAAGGAGAAAAATTGATCAAAATGAATTTTGACAAACAGGCCGGACAAAATAGTGTGGCACGGTTCGCACAAGTTGGGAGATCGTGCAATGGATACGTACTGCGATGCATGGCACAGTGGTGGTTCGGATCGTTACGGTCTTGCCTCGCCATTGACGGGTGGTCGACTGTTGGAACAAGTTCGTTACTCGTGCGACAACAAATTCGCTCTGTTGTGTATCGAAGTGACAAGCGAGACGTCTCGCAGACGGCGAAGTTTATCAGAGGAGTGGGAAATCGATGAGAATCGTGAATTGACGGAGGACGATTACGTGGAGCATCTCGATAAATTGATGGCGCATTGATTAATCGGGCGATTTTACCAACGCAGTCATAAAAACTATCGTCGCACACTGAATGTTACTAACGATTAAGATACTTGTTAATATTAGTCATAATCCTCGTTGTCACCGTCGTCGTCGCTAATCAAAGAAAAAATATGAAAAAATACCGAAAAGAGATAACAATATCACTCAAAAATGCACGTGTAATTGCACCGGAGCTGCTATAATTGTTCAATGTTCTATTGAAAAGACTGACTGTGCGTTTGTCTCATATCGAATATAAATCTCGCCTCATCAAGCGATCTTCATATCAGTCACTGTACAATATGCTCACTAATTTGCAAAAAGAAAAAACAAAAGTTAAACTGAACGAAGGAAGAATCAAAGTTGAATGTGCTATTCGGAAAATAACGCAATTTATTAATGACACAATTTTCATCGTTCCAAACATTGAGTCATTTTTAACTTTCCCCGTCGACTCGACGTCGAGAGAGTCAAAGTATGAAAAAAAAGAGGATGAAACCGAAAGATACTGCAATTTGCAGCGTTAAAATGCAACGAAATTTCCGCATTGAATCTTCCGCGAGGCCCCGGACATCGAGGCGAAAATAAATGGCAATGGGAAGAGTTTTCTTTGCATTTTAACGATACAAACTTCAATCGCTCTTCCTGTTCCATCAAATCATCGCTAAAATCGATGTATTCTTGTTGATCGAATCGACTGTATCAAATATTGACATACATTGAACGTACTTTGCCGATAAAAACTTTGTTTCACTGTTGTTTACGATTTCAATATCGCCAGAGCCTCGTTCAACTTGAGTCCTTCGAGAATGTACGCCAAATTCTCTACCGACGCGTCCTCGTCCTCTTCTGCCCAAATTTCCAACATGCTCTTGCATTGCTCGTACTGCGTTGGTTTTCTTTGGAAAAATATTATCTGAAAATGGCACAATTACGAGTTAATTACGAGGAAATCCCAAAAGCAGAAATCAAACGAATTTTTTTCTACGAGAAATTTACAGTTTTACGAATTCTGCAATGAAAATCTGGAAAATTGTCGGAAATGAGTGAAAAATACCTCGTCGTTCGTGTAGCCAAGTTTCGAGGCCAATTTTTGCCAATCCTCCTTCAGAGCTTCGGACAACCGAGCCACCATGTCAGGATTCACGTGATTGAGTTTGCCAACTTTGCTCTCAGTGTTTTCCGCCTCGACTTGTTCAGCTTCTTGCTTCAGTACGTCCTCGTTGAATTCCTGATCGTTGGATTCCGGCGGTGGAGTTTCTTCGGTTTCGATTTTAACGTCGGAGTGAGCTTGCTGTAAAGTCGATGAAATCAATGTAGAGGAAAAATATGATAAACGCTCGAAAGCGTCGTGGGAAATTTCTGAGGCTATACTTACTGGCCGGTCCTTGGCGATTTTCTTTATCATCGTTTCGAGATACTCGGGAAGTTTGTTTATCGGATAATTTCCATGGACAAAAAAGTGAGGACTTCGCCTTGCCAGCAATCTCAATGCTCGCCATCCAAAGTTGCCATCGTTAACTTTTCTGTAAAAAATAAAAAGTCAATAACTCGATGGAAGAAACTGAATAAAAAGGAGATTTTTTAGTTTTCTCACTTGTATTCGTCGTCGACCATCGCCGATGGGTCTAATTGTTCAATGGCCTCCTCGAAATAAGTTTCCAAAGATGGAAGAAAGTCTCGATCCTTGGATTTGCAGGCTTCGAGATTGTTTGGGCAAAGATTCCACAATTTGGTGAGTTCGGGGCTGAAATAATTCCAACGAAAAAAACACATTATTTGAATACAACGATGACGAAGAATGAAAGAGAAAAAATATTTACTTTCCCATGTGGAATTTGCCAACACTCTCAGCGTCTTTGATCACGTCCCCAATTTTTCGTCGCGGCCTTTTCGTTCTCCGTGGCTCTTCGTTGTTTTCACCGGCTGCAGTGCCTTCCGGGACGGGCCTTTTGAACGCCGGACAACCCTCGTTTTTCCAAGCGTTCCAGTGTTCTTCCCTCTTGAGAATGTTTCTCACGCTCTCGGAAAAATTTATTCCATCGGGCGGCGTTTCTTCCAAGAGAGCGTAAACTTGACTCGTCGTCGATTTGACCCAATCGATTTGATCGGATTTCAGCTCGTGGCTTTCGCTATTAAACAGAGTTTTTTAAAAGTTGCATTATTTACATCCCAGCTTTTTAGAAAAGAGTTTCTTCGCGGACGTTTGATGATACTCACGCTTTGAACTTGACAGTGCTGTTCAAATACTGGAATATTATGAGAAATTGCAACAACACGTAACGTCGGAAATTCGAGTCCGATAATTGCAGCTCCAGCAATTTCTGGTTCGTCAGGTATTTGGCAAAATAGTGAGTCTCTTTGCGATTCGCGTCCGGTGCAAGTGTGCAACCGCGTTGTTCTTCTAGTTTGAACGAAGAAAAAGCTGCTAAAACGTTGCTGGCATGCTAAAAAGATTGAGTAAAGATATTTATTGATCGCGATGCAGTTCGCAATGTTGGAAACCAACGAATAAGATTTTTTTTATTGCTTGTTTGTTCGATTGACAATTTTCGTACAGATTTTCGTTTGGATGCTCAAAAATTAAAATTAAAATCAAAATTAAAAAAAAATTAAAGTAAATTCTGATTTTATTCCATTTTTTTATTAATTTGCACGTTCAATAGATTTGGACCAATTTTTACTCACCGCAGAGAAGACTTTCCAGTGAACTTTGTTGTAACACTGATTGGGATTTCTGAAAAAGTCCTGGAGAGCCCAGAACTTTCTGTACAAATTATAATCGATGAGTATTTTATTTTCAAGCGCCTGTTGTTCGCGATTGCTTTCGTTGACAAGATCCTCGTCTTGCGATTCGTCATTGCCGAATTCCGTGCGGTTTTCCAAATTAAATTCGCTGACAATGTTCAGTCCGGAGCGCTCGGAGAAGGGGAAAAACTTTGCGAGAAAAAGGAGGATTCTCCCGCAAAATACGGTTCTCTGTGAGCGTGACAAGCGTCTAAGAAGGTCGTTGCACATTCGGAGTAAATTGTTTTTGCAGGAACTGAAAAAAATGTCCTCTTTCCACACGGCGACGTTGTTTTCCACAAAGGCGAAAAGAAGTTCGCATCGGTCCAACGTCATTGCCGCAAATATGTCGCTGAGCAACATGACTGGCATGCTTGCCGTTGCCAAATCCCTGCGACACATCTCGATAGAGAATTTAATATAAGGCTCGGGATCTTGAACGCGGCCAGTTTTATCGTCTCTTATTATCGTCAGCAAATAATCACGCAGTGCTTGATCGATCGCTGCCTTTTTTTCTAATTCACCGGCGCTGCTGATTTGCAAACATTTTTTCTGGAATTTTGTCACGTCCGAAGCGTCGCCGGTGAAACATTCTTTGAGACATTCCTGTGGAATTTAAAAATCCATGAGGCTGTCGTTTTTTTTCCTACAAATCTCGGCGAAATTCGTGGCAAAAAACAATACTCGGGGATCAAATTGCGAAAATGCGATTGAAAATTGTCACACGATTGTTTCGGAATCATTTTTTTCCAAATCGCTCGCGTTAAGGGTCATTGTTAACCTCACATTCGGGAGAACTTTTAAATTTTGGCAAAATTCGGAGCGGAGAACGATATTCACGGATTAAAGTGCGAAAATGCGATAAAAAATTGTCGTACGATTGTTTCGGAATCATTTTTTATCGAATTGCTCACGTTAAGGGTCATTGTTAACCTCACAATTGGAAAAACTTTCAGATTTATTAGAATACTTACGCTGTACTGTTTCCTGAGATCTTCGAATAACGCCATCCTGGATACACTTATTTCGGGATGATCGAACGTTTGATTTTTTATGGTCGGAGACTAATTAATTATCGATTGCAAAAGATAAATAAGAGAGGTTGAGTGACGCTCTAACCAAAAATCAACACAGAGCGACACTAGCGGTGTTCGAGGTTCGAGCTGCGCCTGCGCGAGATCGTGTGCCCGAACGGTGCTGCGGTCTGGTGGTCGAATTCATAACCAGTCGAAGAAGACGTGCGGCGAGTTTGATCGTGCAATAAAGTTGAATACTCGAGCTCCGACCGGAAAGTTTTTACTAGTTTTTACAATCGCGATCATTTAATTGTGCACCGACAATCATGTTGGAGTTTAAAACTGTTCTCGTGGTCTTCGCGGGACTTTTGGGCTCGGAGATTGCATGGCGAGTTTGGAAGAGTTTACAAAAACGTGGTAGTGTTGTGAAAGATAGTGACCGGAACAATGAAAGTGTAAACAAAGGAAGCAACGCATCGGATATAAGTGAAATATTTATTTTTACTGAAGAAGGAAAATCGTGTCGCAGTCATGCGGTGACGAGGATTCCGTGCGAGAAAATCAATTGCCCTGTTGGTTACATCAAGTAAGAATTCGCTTATTATTATTCTTCGCTATATATTTTTGACGACGAGAGCCAGAGTCTCCAGATGAGATAGAACGATCTAAGAAAATTTAACTGTTACGATCCAATAATCTGTCATTTGTTCGATGTGTCAGGGATCGAATTCCTGGCAGTTGTTTTTTCTCTTGAGCCGCTGTCTCGCGGTCCCGCGCTTTGCGCGCCAATATTACAAAGGAAAACCGCCATGTTGGATTTCGAGTCGCGATCTCTAACGATTGAAGCTTTTTTCTGAGCTTTTTGATGAATAAAATTAAAAGAATTCGTCCTATCGCGATTCGATGTGTCGAAACGACAAAATATTCGATAGAATGAGGGCAATTTATTTTTCAGCAAGCTGGCATCATATTTGCGTGCCGCTTCCAAAACATTGGATGTTTGCATGTACATTATGACATGTGATGATTTGACAAAGGCAATTATACGAGCCCACAGACAAGGTGCATGCGTCAGAGTTATCGTTGATTCGGGAATGAGTGAAAATCCTGCCTGCAGCGATCAAATATTACGAATGCGGCGAGCTGGTTTGTTCTATTCAAAATTCACGTATACGCATATCGTGCAATCCTTTTGTTTATCCGCGAGTGCTCCGGCCATGTTGATTTTTATCGTCCTTCAAGGTCATGGGGAGCGGCCGGTATTTCTTTTCCCTCCAAAAGTTCATCGGACGCCATTGTTTGTTTCTCGTTTTCAATTTTCGATGAAACGCTGAATAGTCGCTTCGTCGACTAAATCTCGAGTGAAATATTCCGGCAAATGAGCATTTTTCCGTTTTTCTTTTTGGTGCAAACATTTTTTCGTAGTAAATTATTAATCAATTTTTGGACGAAAACGAAATTTATTCGTTGCCATTAAATGCCCAATAATCGCACACGAAGGGTCAAAAAATTAAGAAATTTAGAAAAAACTAGAAAACAATTTCGAGTACGACTGCATTAGACAAAAAAAAAAGTTATCCCTATTGAAAAAATGACGCTGTCCCTGCAACAGGTATCGAAATTCGATCCAACCAATTGCAACCATCGAGTCTCATGCACCACAAGTTTGCCATCATAGACAATGAATCTTTACTATTCGGAAGCACCAATTGGACGCTGCAAGCATTTTATGGAAACTTAGATTCGATCGTTCTGACCAACAACAAAAAAATTGTGACTGCATTTTCGGAAGAGTTCGACAAGTCCTGGCGATCTTTTTCGCCGTGAGCAGACAACAATTTTCACGTAAGTTTATAAACCTAATAATTTTTATTATTATTATTATTGCGACAGTTTTTCGTAGAATTGTTCAGTTTCTATTGATAAGAATCCTACGGACAGTACATATTGAGGGTCGGTATTTTTTTACCGACGTATCATCTCAGAGCGTTTCCTTATCCAAGGAGCTAAAAGTTTTTGCGCAAGTTGAATCTCTTCGGTAAAAAAAACGTGCCCTCGAGAGCTCGATGTTCTCTCCGTCGTGTCGTCGAAATCCCGAAAGATGGCGATCGTAATTAATAACACGCTTCGTTGAAAAACAAGAGAAAAATATAATTTTTAAAGTCGTTTTTTACCGACCGAGCAGCCTTGCACGGAAATACACGAGAACTTGAATTTCGCAACGTACTTTATTTTTTTTTAAACCGGAAATGATCGAAATTTTGAAACAGTTCGTTGATTCTTGTCATTTTTTCGTGATGCTCGAACTTTTTTTCAAACCAATTCGGTCTCGAGTCGGAAGGAAAAATGATTCGAAGCGAAAACGAAAAAATCGATTCACTAATTTTTGCGGTTGAGTTTGTTTTCGTGTTCTCGGGCAGCGTGACACGTTGTCTCGATCGAGACTCGGATATCAATTTCGTGAAAGCTTCTTACCTCAGACTTTCGACATTATATAATAATTAATTATCTTCGGCGTCTCCTGTAAAGCACATTTTACCGGGTACATGTATTTATAAGGCAAATATACACGTGAACGCACGAAAGATCTTGTTTGTATACACGGTCGACGCGGCCGGGGGGTTGTCAAAGCTTCGCCCGTGAATATTACTGTGACAAAGTCCTCGCGCGTGTTCAACATGTAATCCCGTGCCGTCTTGGGCTCAATCCGAGAAGCGTATCGTGGACATAGCGACACGTTGCACGCAAACGACTGATCCTCCTCGCCTCTATTATTCCTGTCGCATCTTGGATAAAGATCCGCACATACATTACACCGCTTAACTCCAAATTCGTCCATGTCGCTCATTTCCCGCCTCAGACTAGCCGGAAACTGTACAGCCCGTCAAAAAAGTCCGTTTTAAAATCCAAACAAAATATCAACCACCATTTTTTTTTTTTCGAAAAACAGATTTCTCAAACAAATTTCGAACGAATTCGAACATAAAATGAAAATTTGGAAATCGCACGATTTTTCATTTCTTTTTTTGCGATACAAATTGTATTTCATGATGCTGAAGTTTGCAACGTTGGAATGCATCGAAATTTTTTTAATTTTACTGAAGATTCGTGCAATTTTCAATGTCATCCAAATTTATCGAGCCGAATGGCAAAAATCGATCATTTTATCATCGTAATTACGTTCTGCATTTGAATAATTATTTTTGTCAAAGATAAAAAAAAATTTCGTTGCATTCCAACGATGCAAACTTCAGAGTCATTCTATTTCCGAGTTGCATTAAAATCAGACAAGGTTCGCGTCAAGAATGTGTAGGAATTTCGACGAAAAATGAAAATTTGCAAAATGCACTCGTTTTTTTTTTTGCAATACGAATTGGATGTTCGAGTTGCATGAAATTTAAACGAGTGTCGCGTCAAGAATGCGGATAAAGTTGGACGAAGAACAAAAAGGTTTTTTTCAATGCAATGCTGAAGATGAAAAATCGTGTTATATTTGGCTTGCATTGAAACCAATAACAGCGTGTACGTTATGCCCACAGGTAACGTCAAAGGAGGCCGATAATCAACAATAGGAAAGCTTTTGTGCATAATGGATTTAAATATAGGTATGTATGTGTGGAGAAGGCTTTTCCGATCAAGGTTTTACTTGTACAAGTCGTAACAATCCCGCGAATTATCCGCTGGTGCAGCGCATATATAATCGGGTTACTTCATCAATTATCCGAGGTTGGTCGCGGCGTCAATTAACAAGTGTATGACGAGAGCGACTACAAATCGCTTTCGTGCCGTTAATTAAGCGAGCTACCGCGGCGATTATAGAGGGAAGGATGAGAGGAGTATAAGCGACGGGGATGAAGCCAGTGCCGGTAGCCGAGCGTAAAGAGACGAGAACGAAGATGAGGAGGTTTAAAAAAAAAAGAACCGTTAAAAAACCGTCCTCTCGAAGCTCAAAGAGAGCGTACCGAGTTCTCGAGAAGCTCAAATCCTCGAGTTATGGATCGTCACCCTTTATCGAGTTCAGCTCACAAATTTACTCCAAATCCGCATACTTTATCACATTACATTACGTTCTCTTATCGGTTCGCCAAAATTATAAGAATTTTAGCTTGCAATCTCACGTGGAAAATTAGCTTCGAATCCCGGATTACTTCGAGCTCGACATTTTTCCTCAATCGCTCATTCCATTTCGATTTTTATGGCATACGTTTTCAAAAGATTCCAAATTCCTCGATTTCTCTCTCATTAAGTGAATAAAAAACTTTTTTCAACACGAAAATTCGATGGAAAAAAGAGACTTGGATTACGAATCATTAATTTATCTGAATAATTAACGAAATCTGGTTCATTGGTCACTTGGTTCGTGCGAAAATTATTTACATTTACAAACACTCAACACTTTTTTATTTTTTTGTCAACTTATATGAAGCGATCGCAATCAAAGCTCCTGAATACACAATGAAGCGGGGGAAAGCTGCAGCCCGAAACACGGAAAAACACTTTCTTCCTTCAGAAACATTTGCCGCACATTTGGAATTTTCCATTTTTCTCAATAGACTCCTGTTTTATTTCCTCAGTCGTTTGGGACGAGTTTTATATCGGGAAAATTTATATTCCGCTAGCAGCTCATTGTACCTTGGTCGCTTCGCCCACATCCATTTTACCGAAACCAACAAAACGAAGAAATACACTTTTACGATGCTTCCTGCTGGCGCACAGGACATGTTTGGAGTTTTCAACTGAAATTCGCGAACGTAGAAAAAAATACAGTTTCGTGAAAATTCACTTTTTTTTTGGAATTCAATTTTTTGACGGTTGCACGAAATTTCATTCGCGCAGTTCGATATTCACAACAAAAAAATGGCGTTTAATTTGTTTTTACGAATTTGGCCGATGGAAAGAAATATAAATTGGGAAATAGTGGAGGAAGCGAAGAGTTTGGTGAACCGGGCAAACCATAAAGATCGAGGGTGTTTGGCAAAGTACAGAGCAAATGGAATAAGCGAATAGCATTTGGTTCATCTCAATTGATGATTCATAAAGCCGGGTCGTTCGGTCCGCGAATAACACGAGGATTGATATAGAGCGTTTTCGTAGATATATGTCGTGAGATAGAGTAGCCAGGGGTTTAGGTTGGTGGTGCGTGCTCGACCGTCCGGGAGGGTAGCTTCGCCAGCAGGAAATTAATTCGCCGAGTTGGGAAGCATTTCCGTGTTTAGCCGAAATTGGTCCCCGTCGTCGCATTTCAACTTTGCCTCGAGCCAACACCTTGCATAACGCTTTCGTATTCGTGCAAACTATACACCATTCAGAAACGCCCATATATAAATGTATATGATGATGATAACATGACGTATGATGGATGCTGCAACGCCTCGTTGCCAATGAACTACGAATATGTTCGGTAAATATCTCATCTTGTGATCAAACACGCGTTGCCTTTACTATGTATCGTGCTAATTAGCTTTCCACCGCGTCATCGAATCGAATAATGTTTCGATTGCGAAAATTCATCGTTTTCGAACCTCCGCCCAACATTTTCCGCCCCCAATTTTTCATATTTCGTGCGTTCACGCACGCAACGATTCGCTTAGTCTCTTGATTCTCGTCCAACTCTCTGCACGTGTTACAAACATGATGAACAGTGTTTATTCGTCATAATTAGCACCGCGAACAAGCAGCATCACACAATGACCGTGAGTTCACGACCAAACTTCGGGAGTAAGTGCTCGTCATATATAATCATTGTCAACGGACGTTTTCTCACTTTCTCTCCTCCTAACGACCCGAACCGCCTTCCCTCATCGTCTACATCCCGCGCCATCATCGTCTTATTACGCCCTACCACCAACTTGATGTAATATATTGGTGAGCCTCGCTTCATCTTCCTTTTTCCTGACTTTTCCTCCGATTATTTATAGGATTATCACGCGGATTTGATAGATTATCAGCTTTTCCATTAGGGAAAACTAATTTCTTGAACTTTCGGACTTAATTCACAATCGATAAATTATCGTTACGAAAAAAAATCAAAGAACGATATTAAATTTAGTCAAATTCGTGCAATCACTCGATGCCTCAGGAAAATCAAATTTCGATAAAAATTTTCCATCTCTCTGAAATCTTTCTCAGAGAAGCTTCGTGAGCGAAATCGTAATCCGCCTTCCTCCGGATTATTCGATCGTGTTGGAAAATTGCTAAACGAGAAATTTTTGTTTTGATGAATAAATTAGTTTATCAATTAATTCTCACGTGCGCGAGTACAGGGTTGCCTGTTTCGGTTTCTTAGCTGCAGTTGCACGTCGAGGTGGATTAATTAACTCATAGATAATTTCACGGTTGCAGGTGGAAAGAGATTTCGTCTCTCATAATTGATACTGCGGGGTACGTCGAGTGTATCGAGGAAATATTCCAAAGCCATGTCTTACTTTGATAGGGCGATGAGTCGGCTCGGTGGTAAAGGAAGAGACGGAGAAATTGAGAGGAGGAAAGGAAGGAAGAGAGAAGGAGAGTGGCTGGAACGCTGCGAAAGCATGTGCATGGCTTCAATATGTCCAGGAATTCGAGGAACCCGAGAATGCAGAGAAGGAGTCTCTCAAACAACATTATCTCGATTTCACAAGGTATTCTGGTACAGACGTTGTGCTTATCGAATGTAATGCGTGACTGAGAGTTGCGAGCTCTGCAGGATTCGGTCTTTGTGCCTGCGAATTGAGGGAGCATTGTGAGGAGAGAACGTTGGTGAAATTTTGTTTTTAAATAAAAATCAGGCAAGCTCTATTTGTCATTTAAAAATAGCTCGAATGTTCGCAATTCTGGAGGAAAAAACGTTTCGCGATGATTCGTGATGGTCACAAATGCTCGATCTTGGTTCTGTCGTTTCGTCGACGCGAACTTGGTGGTCGTGAATGTGGATGGTTTGATACGAGAGGGTAAGATACAGTGGTGGACGAGGATATTATTAGAAAAAGGAGAAAGACATAGAGCCGACATTGGCACGTCGCCCCTGGAGGCTCCCAGCAGTGTAAAAGCTTGGAACAACTCGAAAGCTGAGCGGGTTTTCTGCTGCTCTCTCTCTCTCGTTTTCTCGCTCTCGCTAAACTAAAGGGCTGTATAGGAACATGTAGTAGTTTGAAGAAGGCGACCAGGCTGAATAGGAGCGGGCAAGAGAGCGAGCGACAATTGAATCGACGAGAGTACGTGACCCGAATGTACTGGCTACTGCTGTCTGCTATTCGTTCTTAAATCTTGTTTTTTTGTTTTTTCATTCGTCTCTTCTTGGTCCTTTTTACTCTTATCCCCCCTTTTTTTTCTTCTTATATCTCGTTGCTCGAGTGCTGGTGATGGTGGTGGTCATGCACGTCCGTCGCGGGCTTTCGCGTCTCAAGTTGGGCTAGTATTCCCCGCGTCAAGGCATTTCTTCTCCCCTTCCATTGCTTTTCTTCTTCCTCCCAGCTCGATCTTCAGGTAGCTCGATCCATTTATCCCCTGTACAGGGTGCGTTACGTGCGCCCTGATCGTGTGCCTGCAGCACGGCATTTTGCCTCCATTCGATCTCACTAAATGTATATACGCCAATATAATGACCTATACATTTATATACATCTATATACAGAGGTTGTTACGTGTATACAGAAATATATCGATGCACTGCTGCTGCTGCACGCCTTTACTGGCCCAGGAGCACAGAAAGATCGCGGCTACCGATCGAGGATTGACGTGGTTGGAGCTACTCGTGCAGAACCCTGCACGCTGCACGACTACATTCACGTGCTCCTCACCACTCTATACCTTTATTCATATATCTCAATAAATATACATTAAGCCTCAAAAGTTTCGGAGCACCCTTCGATCAGATTATTCCGTTCTTCTTATTCCTTAACCCCCTTTGAGCCACGGCAACACGCGTGTTTCCTCCGTTTATTTCTCTTGCACTCATTTATTTATCAAACTGACCGATACCGGAATTTTTTAGACACGGGCTCTGGGACGTGATTGTGGAAGAAAAATATCAAAATTTGTCATTTTTTACAGAATTTTGCAGAATTTTTTGATCATTTTTTCGGACGATTTTCGGTGCTTGGAAAAAATTGAGAAATTAGTTCGTTTTTCGGAAAATTGAACAGTCGGGACAGAATTTTCTGTCGTTTCTCGTAACGACTCTGTCGGTTTAATTTGATTTTCAATTTTAATTGTTCGATTTTTATTCAATACACTTGTGGGCTCGAGTGAGAAGTTCGAGGAATGAAAAGGCATTCGCTAATTGATAACGTGCCTTCGTGTACGAGTTTTACTCAGACGGAGGATTTTTTTCTTGGCCCTGAGCTTGGAAACTTTTGAACGATAGTGTAAACATATACAGGTTTATAGAAAGCATAATAGCGTGGACGACACGCGGCAGGCCTCGTGCTGCAAAAGCTTCTCCATGAGCAGGCCAGGTTTCGGGCTTCCTTGCAGTTTTATCATTCCGCTCCTTATATTCTTGAGATTCCGAGTACAGATTGTCGGTGGTAGACTTTAATCCCTTATCCCGCGGTATGGTGATTAATCGGATTCGCGATTAAACGTCGGGGCGGCGCGAGAGCCCCACCCACCGGAGGAAGGATCGTACACTCGCACGATGGGCAAATCACGCGAACCACCTCTTCTCTCTCGTTGGACAAAAACCTCCCTACCTGCCTGCTCGCGGTTAATAAAGTCTTGAATCTTACTCGACTGATTTTACGTATATACCCCCGTCTATATTTCTATGTACCGCGTATCCAAGTACACGTCGAGGGACCCTTTCCCCCGTATGCTCCTTCCAAAACATATGTACGAAGAAATACAATCCACTTCAAAAGTTTTCACCAATTCACATTTTTCTTCAAATTTCAAACAATTTTTCCACATCAAACTAGTCCAGCTCGCTTTTAAAACATAATTTCGACGTTTTGTGCTCAGTGAAGTATAAAAACTGCAAATTTCCGGCATTTTTAATCAATTTACCAAACAACCTGCAATCGTTTCATTACGCAATTAAAATTTTCCATCAATTTATAATCTCCAGGTTCGGTGCTCACTGAAGTATGAAAACTGCAAAGTTTTGGCATTTTCAATCAATTTGCAAAAAATTACTGGAATGTTTCTATTCCGAAACGAAAATTTTTTCATCAATTTCCATTTTTTTCACACTTCAAACAACTTTTTGCACATCAAACTTGAGCTCGTATGGAAAAATATAATTTCGAGAAGTTTGATGTTCACTGAAGTATGAAAAACTGCGAAATTTTGGCGCTTTTAATTAATTTACGAAAATGGCTGGAATTTTTTTACTTTAAAAACGAAAATTTTCTCTGTGTGACTGTCCCGATAGCTTTGAGCCGAGCTGTAGTTTGACAATTCCAGAATGTCATAATTGGAATGGATGTACGTCTCGAAACGAAGTTAAAAATATTGAATTTATTGGATAATTCATTTACGAATGAAATTTCCATGGCTAGCGGGACTTTTTGTTTGTAACGGTGAATAAAAAAAAAAAAATTGATACGGGTACGGTTGGCCTTGTGCACACGGATTTGGCAACGTCATGGCACACGAGATCGCGTAATGGCGAACGCATAACCGAGTGTGCATGGCTTGTTACTTCTCAGCGATGGAGTTTTTAGCGTGAAATTTTCAGCTCTTTAGAACGCAACATGAAATCCCTCTTTTTTTTTTTATTCCGTCCTTTTCCTCCCCGATGTTTCTGTCATGTAGAATGGAACGAAACTGCGTGCGTGCATGCATTCACGCGCACTTAGTACGTTGTATTCGAGGGAATATAAAGAGCTGAGCTACTGAATGTTGGGGGTAGAAAAAAGCATCCCGACCCACCCTCCTCATGTAGATATAGAAAAAAAACAAAACAAAGCAAAAAAACGAAAAAAAACAACAGAAAAATCCGTCAAAAGGCACCGCTGAGGCGCGCGCGATACGCGTGACGTGCGGACGAATCCAAAACAATGCACGTCACGATATCTCGTCACTCCGTTGCAGTCTCTTGTAACAGGCATCGTCGCACCGCTATCTCCCAGTTCTTTTACTTTTCCCTCCTCCCTTCCGTGCGGCTTCTTCCTCTTTTTTTTCGGCCGCTCTGTCGCCCACACTCTCTCGCGGGCGATCTGTCAGATTCGCCCTTTTTCACATCAACACTCGGACACACGATGCCCGCCGTCTACCGCCACTACGCTCCGCCCGCATTGTTGAAACGAAAAATCAGACAAAGTCGAAAAAAACAAAAGATTCAAAGAAAAAAAATCCTGTTTCACTGAGTTTCAAACTTTTTTCTGTCTCCTTCTGTTTTTTGCTTCATAAACCATATTCGTCGCTTCGTCGATTCAGTCTCTAATGAGACACCGCGGAAACACGCTGAATCGAGCCCCTGCTCCGGCGACAGACGCACATTCACACATTCCTCAAACTATCACGCAGAAAAATATTCTCAATCCCATCACGCCGCTGCATAACCTTCATGGAAATTCCTCTCTCTCTCTCCGATTCTGTGGTTAACCCAAGATATCCTTAAGAACTGACACTTGTCGAGCATGGAATACGCAATTGAGCGAGCAGCCGGAAAGACGATAAGCTATTGCTTTGTGGTCGATGGTTACACTCGACCTTGAACTATTCAATAGTGTGCAGCAAAGAAACATTATTAACAGCTCAACAGCTCTCCGTGCTGTTTTTTTTATTGAAAAAGCCACAATGCCTGCAGTCTCGTTCGATCGTATCGACGACCAAAAAAGTTTTTCTCCCTGGTTAATTAATATTTCGCAACGTTCGCAACGTTGGGATCCAATGAATTAATTTTTTTTTTCTTTATTTTTTGTTGAATTTCAAGAAAAAAGCGAATTTTCGTATCAATTTTGTGTTTGGATCCTGAAAAACGATCGTGATCGAAAATCGAATAAAAATCATGAGTCTCCCTGAAGAAAAAATCGAATTTCGTTGCATTCCAACGATGCATACGTCAACATCGTATGAATTTGATTGTTTTTTGGTAATTTAAAGTTCAACAATTCTGTGTCTTGAATCTTGAGAGCTAATTTGCGTTTGGACTTGACTGTACCGTGCTTCTCCGACTCAATACACGAGAACAACACTCTCTCGTACAAGCTTGAACCACCCTCCTCATCAATACGACGTGTTCCCATCGTCACGGGATTCTCTCCGCATCACATCCATATACATTACAAGAAAGCATGTAGACGTATATCCCGGGTGCTCTGAAGAGCATTATTCCCATTAGAATACGTTACGTTTTCAAGTGGAATGTCTAGAGTACCAATTTACGTCGTTTTTTGAAATTAACGTGTAGTTTCAAAAATTATGTCCTTAGAGAAATGATTCGCCATTTATTTTCAATGAAATCAAGAATTATCTGCTACTTTTAGTTTCGAATGACAGCGAGCACTTGCAATTAAGAATTCACATGATTATTTAACCAGAATCTGGTTGAAGCTACGAAATTATAATTCGACACGTGATTCAAGTTCTCTATGAATTCTCATCAACTCGCGCAATGCTTGATTTATTTTTACACCATGAATTTCTCAAGTTTGCAAAATTTATATCAACCCGCGGTCATCAATTGAACGTGCCACGATTCATTAATCTCTTTCCTGAAATTATTTCGGTACCGAATGATTAAAACTCGCTGTCCTTATTCGGAGCATCGTTCCAACGAGGCGAGCAATACTCATCGACTTTTATAGATAATGCTAACTAATCCGACGAGCTTTATATAACTCGGCGGTTTATCGATCAATTTTTTTCGCTCACTGACGTCCGAGGTCTCTCGTCATCGTCCAAAGCTTCGCGCTTGCGAGACAAACACTTTGTTTTTATTGTTTCACACTACAGAAACTTTATGCGAAAGTTCGTGGTCGTTTGAGCCTTTGCATGAAAGATTTTTTGCAGCCTCTATCGCGATTGTTGAAATATCGAAGAATTTATCGGTATTTTTAAGTTTTAACACTTTTTCCTGACCCAATTTGTTTTTCAACGTCTTGGCATTTTCATTGACAGAAACCAATATTCAAATAGCTCGGACGTGTTGGAGATGAAAATTTGAATTTCCTCGTAAAGAATGCACATTTTAATTGAATTGTTGAAAGTTGTCCTTGGTTGGTAAAGTCACAAACCTATTTTATCTTTTTAGATGGATATCGTCGAGTATTGCTGGACTCGGCGTTAATATACTAGGCCAAGAGTCGACGTCGGCCATCAAGAGCGAGCCAAGACAAGTGCAGTCAGTTGTAAAACCCTCCAATTAGTCGGAGCTTCTATAAACGAGAATGCAAGTGGACCGTGCGACTCGTATTTCTTTCTTCCTCTTCGCCTCTTTCTCTCTCTCTGCGCGATTAGCAAGTGCGGAATTAAAAGAGCCGGTAAGAAAATGTATACACGCTTTTTATATGCATACGTAACTCGACCTTCCATAATTGTAGGAAATACCAAATTAGGACATTTTTAATATATCCATTTACGTTACGTTTTACTTTGAAAAATAAAACTTGCATTTTCCTACCTCAGTCAGGAGAAAAAAGCTTTTCCCATGTCTCCGTTACAGCTCAAAGCTTCTCGATGTAAATATTATTTACGTCAAAGCAAAGCATCAGCCAAGTAAAACGATTCAAAGGATTCTGGCTAACCGTGATTTTTTTAAATGCGACTTTTGAGTATTTTTTCGTTTGCAAATTCATACGAAAATATCCAGCCACAGAATTCAATCGAATCAACAAACATAATTTTTCTTGTTACTGAATTTACGAACGCAAACACGAATAATTCTGTTCTCAGAATTAAACGCCCTCAGTTAATTTTTTTCCTGCAACAGCGAATCAACGCAGATTCCCGCAGATCCACGCAGAACGCAGATTTTTGCACTAAAAATAAGTACAACAAAATTCTCAGCCACAAATTGATCATTTTAATGATTTTTGCGATCGTGCAAACATTAAGCATTTATTTGACACTACGAAAACTCGTATTTTTGACATATTCTGCTGCTCAAACATCAAATTTCGAATCATTTGAGAATAAAAACGTTTTTAATCACATTTAGGCTGAGAAATGTTCCTGAATAGACTTTCTTGAACATAGACTAATCTACACTGAAAATTCAATTGTGTCAAAAAACGTCGATATTTTGTGGAATACAGCGAACTAAATATTTTGGAATAATTTCAAAATTTTCGTTATTTCGACAATATTTTTCATTGTAACGGAACTTTCAGCAAAATTTATGATTGGAATGACAAAAATTTACTTTCCGAAAAGATTTTCCAGAATGTTTTTTGCTGAAATGACAAAATTTTCGTGATTTTTCGAAAAAACGTTTAGTTTAACGTATGCAACAAAATATCGATCTTTTCCAACAAAATTCTCTTTTCAGCGCTCGTCGCGGCGCAATTATAAGTGAAAAAATCTGAAAAAAAACATGGTCAATCTTCAGACCGTACTTTTCAAGCCCGAATAGAATTTTCGTTTTTTTTCATACATTTTTGATAATTTTTCCTCATTAAATATGAAGCAATGTGCGAAGAAGGCCGGGATGAGGCTTGACTTCGGACTTATTGGAGTTTTTCAAGTTTTAGAGTCTTCTTGACGAAGAATTGGCCCAAAATAGAGATATTTAGGAACGGAGTTGTTTTACACGAGAGAAATTGCTTGAAGAGGTATTTGGGGAGAGGAAAACGGAGATAAGAGAACTCTATTCATTGGCCTTACGGATTACGGTCTATTCCGGATCCAGGGACTGAGAAAAAATGACAAGTTTGTGGTAAACTGTTGAGTACGTAATGACGTAGGAGGTAAAATCGCGTATAGCCACAATTTATCGGTCGCACTGCAGCCCCAATACGCGCAAGCAATGAAATATTCATTGTCGTTATAACTGTATGAAATTTTGGCGTATTACTATGGCGTGCGCGGTGGTTGTTGAAGTACACAAGGAGAGTATAGCAGTTTTGTTGGATGTTACATTATTGTAGACACACTGGAGGTACTCTTACACGATGTGGACGGTAATAGACGTGTACGTAGTATACGCATATCGTACGCACAAGAGAGGAAGAATTCGAGAATACATGGCATTGGAGTTGAGTCTCTTGGTGGTGGCTGTTTAATTTACGTGCTCTCCTCGGTTGTTAGAACCTGCCGGCCGCCTACAGGGTGTCCCATGGCTGGTAACAATCAGCATAAACTGCACAAGAAATCCAAATACCGAGTCAAAGACTCTGAAGCCCAACGAGAACGTTCCCGAAAATTCAAAACAATTTTAAATTTGTTAAAAAAATTCCTTCTAATTAAAATTAAATTCTCAACATTAAAATTCGAGGAAAAATTCATTCGAAGGATCTTCAAAAGTACGAAAACGCGGATTCGAGCAGAATTAAAGAATCGAATCGAGTTTTTTTCGTACTTTCGAACCTCCATGACGAAATCTTGGTCGAGAAAATTTTCCCGACAATTTCCAACGAGAAAATAAACATTTTTGGGCATCGGGGCGAATATTCAGACGAAAAAATTCATCGGAAGAAGCGACAAAGGATAAAAACATTATTGAGATAATTGGGAAATTGATTAGTAGGATTTAATGATTATTCAAGCTTTTTTCGTACTTTTGGCCGGTCGGAGGGAAATTTTGAGTGAGGAATATTGAGGATATCGATGGTCCGAGACAAGTCACCCAGTATATGGATGCATAACTCTAGCAAAATGTAGGTAGAGCAATGCCGATATAACTGTATGCACATGGCACGTATGTACATCTATATTCGCGTCTATATATCTTGCAGAAAGGGTGCGCGCACGAGTATTGAACTTGGTGAGGCAAGAAGGGGTGGAGGGGAGTATGAGAGGGAGAGCTAGATCGAGAGGCAGCGAGCACTACTGCCTACTTCTCGTAATTAAATGCCAGCACAGGCAATTTGGAAGCGGTATCGTGTCCATTCGGCCAAGCTTGCTCTGAACGCACGCGTTGCCTCTTGCAAACTCGAAACGTTCCTCAAAATTTAACTTGCTCCAAATAGCCTAAAAAACAATTCTAGACCAACGCGTTTCATGAAATTAACTACACAATTATTTATCCAACTGCTTCGTGCAAATTCCATTTTTTTTCAACCCAACAAACGGCTCAATTTCCTCTTGCTGCCTCGATCATTTACGTCCCCGGAGTAAAAGTCTCGTCGGTGCATTTTTCATGCGGATTGTCATTAAAAGCTTTTTAGCACAAGGACGAATGTCCTTGGTTGCTGAGAAATGCGAATATCGAATAAAAATGTTGAATTTAATAACGATCGATCGGAAGACTCGATCGATAATGCGTTTAGGTTAAACGGAGAGAGAGGTTTCTCTCGATATCGCTTGTGGTAGCAGCGAGGCTTGTGTCTAGCGTTGAGCTTTTAGCCTACGCATCAATACCCAAGAGGTATGAGTTACGATGAGATATATATCTATATATATAGAGAAAGGTTAGATCGAAGGCTTGACTGCCGTGAATTGGACGCGCACGGTGTCCCGACCGTTTTAATGGATGGTACGAGAGTCTCTGAGACACCGAAGCCTAAATTTATTCAGTGTAATACAGTCGAGCATTGAGAGGGTTTATAATCATGTGTGAGTCTTTCAAGCTTGCATGAAGACTGTTACGTTGGTATATTACGTTTCGTCATATAACGCGCGGTGTGTGCTACACGTGCGACCTCTTGAAAGCGTTTCCCCGACTTGTCTCGAGAAGCTAAGGTGAGGGTTTTTATTTGTTGACTCCCGAGAGAGAGTGTGAGGAGTCTGTTGCTGCTGCGAGAGGGTGACGAGTGCGAAGAGCTGCGAAAGTTTGCCTGATACAAAAGGAGCCAAAGAGAGCGCGAACGATGGGCCCAAACGGAAAAAAAGTCGACGAGAGTTACGTCGAAAGTTGTGTAGCCTCGCGAGGAGCACACTTGTACAGATTCGCCTTAACGTCAAACACTCTCGACACACAAACACATAGATTTTGAGGCAAAATGAAGAATCAAGCGGCAATGGGGACTGTGACGACAATCTTCGCTCTCTCTCTCACTTGCTTCACTCCCCCCCCCCCCCGTGCAATAACACAGCGGTATAGACGATTTACAGAAAAGCTTATGGCCGTGCTCTCTTTTCTACGAATGTGTGAGTCCTTGCCGTTCAGGAAGGGAGCACCGGGTAACCGCACATTATGTGATTTCTACAGGGAGCGAGCTAACTTTGCGATTGAATTGTCAAGCGACAATGGCAATCTGCCAGCTTCTCCACGTTTTCCTTCTCCATCTATAAAATATATAGATCTCCACGTGTATTTCTCCGATCGACTTTTCGTTTGTATATTTCCTCCAATACTTGCTCCGTCCACGTACTAATACACGCCCAACTTTATATTTTTCTCATATTCCCCATGCTTCGCCTTTTCTGCACAAAACCTCGAAGCCATGCGTTTCCAGGGTTCGATCTTTTTCTTCGACCTCGCACGATATATCGTTCGACTCGACGCATCGCAGCTTCTGCGACAACCGCCTTGCCAGAGAAAATAGATTATCGTTTAATTACGCGGGGAATTGAATCGTCAGCGGGTTGAATAAACGATCGAGGCATATTTCGGAGTTTTAATCAAAAGTTTCCTCGCGTCATAATCGCCGCGGTGGCAGTTTCCGATAATTTCCATTTGATTTTCCGCGAGCAAAACTGTCCGATTCTTTTATACTCGCGGCATTCCAAGGGACTTTGATAAAATTCTAGAGTTACGTATAAGCGGATGAAATTGGTAATCGATGAATTTCACAGGAAAAATCCAACATCTCTGATCCCTCAAGAGGTTCTTCCGCTCTCCCGTCTTGACGATTGCACACACAGAGCGCGATCCTCCTCTTATTGCAGTCGCAGCCACGGTGGCGGCGGTTTCGAGAGCTAGGAATTACTCGCGAAACGGCCAAGTACGCGTTAGAGGGTGGAAGGGAAGTTTTGTGCCAACTTATCGGTGAAACGTGTATAATCGTACTGGTTCTCGCTCTCGACGTACCCTTCGCCAGGGAATCGATATATACCGCGCGCTCTGAAGGCTCGATCGTTATTCCCGCGTATACGCGCAACGCGTATTTAGTGCTGTTGCTGCTTTTTTGCAACACCCGCGTATACACCATTGCTTGGAGCATGACCCGTCGTATATAGACACATGGCGCACACGCGAGCTCCAGACCAGCCGTACACATTAGAATTTCTAATGGCTCTTGGCCGCGTGCACTCGTTATTCTCCTCGCGAGCAACACATACACAACCTTTTCCTCTCATATACTCACTCGCGCTCGTCTACGTCGTCGTATCCATCAGCGCGCGAGCCAACCAAGAGGATCATAAATTAAAAACGCCTGCAAATTAAATTTGCACATCGCCCTCTCATTCTTTAGTATCGTTTCCAAACTCCTATCCCGAACAGAATGTCGATCGATTTTAACTTCCTCAATGAAGTAACGTCGATCTTCCGCCGAGATTTTGCCCCCTCGTTCCTTTCTGCCGCCCGTTCGCTGCGGCTAATCCCCCGATTTTTAATTTCTAATTATTTTTTCTTCTCAACATTATTCCCACTCGATTTCGCCTGGTTTTTTTTGCTGTAAATACATTTTTTCGGCCTGGTCTTTCGTGGCAATCACACGACTCGGAAATTCGATCGATTTATTGATTTTTTTGCCCATTCGCCATCAATCATTGCAATGATATAGCAAGCCACACCGTAACTCAACAACCGATCGCTCGTTACTGTATCGAACGAGCCGCAGCGCAATTAACAGAAATTGAAACTATCACGCGCACGAATTTAATGACCCAGTTAAGCTTAGATTCGCTCCTTCGTGTGCGTGTTTTTGTTGCAAAATGCGCGGAGGACTGAAAGAATCGTAAAGTAAATTTCACGCTAGAAATTATCGCGATGCTCCGGAAAGCCCGGACGACATTTGTAAAAACATTACTTGTCACTAATTACCACGTTTTTTTCTCTAACTTGGGACATGCAAATATTTCAATGCACTACGTCTTTTTTATTGTTTTCCCAGAAATAGCTGTAGGAGAATTTTTATACCATAACACAATAAAATTGATGTGTGACGCTCGGTAACAAAAATTCTGCATTCACATTGAAATTTTTATTCAAAACATGACGTTGTTTATTGCTCCGAAATAATCCAATGACCCATTCGGGGATTTTCTCGCATTCAGTCATTTTTCATTTTTTTTCTCACCGTTTATCAAAATTTTATCGTTTTCGAAAAATCTCTTCGGAACACACACAAAGTTTTGTTGAATGTCGTGAGATTCCTGCAGTTTCCATCATTTTTACAATTATTTGGTCGAGTCACAAAAGAAAATGCCAGATTGAGTGTCCGGGAAGGAAAATGAGCTGGCGAAAAGTTGAAGAAAATCGCGAGAACGAGTGCGACTTGGTGGGAATGATTTTTGGAAGCTTTTCGACAAGGAGCCAAGTTTTCACGGAAGGAAAATGACCGAGGCGACCTTTCGGTTCCTCGCAGTTTCTTTCCTTTCTAAAGCGTCCAGTGCTTGAAGTATACTTAACGAAATATCGAGTGGGCTTTTATTTCGGGTCAAGTTGCATCAGAGCGCGGCCAGTATTCGGGATATATAGGGTAGTCGTGTGTACGGTAAGGGTTTGAGTATGTGGTGGAAGGTTGGTGTTGGTTGTTCACGCGGCCGAACGAACGGGAGACGTATTGGGGGGGGGGCGACGTTAATATTTTACTTTGGCCTCTTTTCCTGGTTCCTCCGTGTCGTTCTTGGGGCGTCGGTGGGACGAATCCCGAGGGAAGCAACGCGGGAAGAGAGTGAAAGCTCGTTCTCTCTCTCCGATTGCGTATGCAAGTCTGTGTATATTTTCGCCTGTGGAAAAGCCTCTGTGTGGGAGTCTGAGCGGGAGCAGGGAAAAGGGAAGAGAATACGGGAGATGAGGATCTACAAGGCGCGGGGATCTGGATGTACAGCTAAGTCTACCAACATGTAGGAATATAGCGGGGGTCACGGGCGTGCAGTCGCGTCTACTTGCTCGCTCGAATGCATTACGATTTAAAGAGAGTCGGATAGAGCGAGCGAGAGCGCGAGAGAGAAAGGAGAAAGAGAATGTGAGCGAGAGAGAAAGAACCGATTGTTTCGGCGGCGTGAGCCAAGTGCAAACGAGCTGTTTCCGCCAGGCCCGAGCCATTGCCCTCCGCCCTATCGTCCTTCTTCGAAAGAGGCAGTGCTCCTCAAACATTTACGGACGTTCTTGAACTACTCTACGTAGTTGCCTGTTTCTTCCATTCCATTCCCTTCCTTTTCCCATGTGTGGGTATTAGTGCTATCCAACACTGACAAATCGTCGTACATCTCGCTCTCTCCCTCATTCCGATCGATTCACGTCCAACCTCTTGTATTCTTTCCTCGTTTTCCCATAGTACACCGCACCTTTATGTATAAACTCACACGTCTTCATCCACCTTTTAGAGACTTGTACATTGGACACGAGACACAAGCCTTCGCTTCTTGGCCAACGTCATCCTAGACTCTAGCCCGTCTTACATATGCAAAATCCCATATACAGCCATTGCCAAAAGTATTTCTCGCCATCTGCTCAATCTCCTCCACAAAATTCTGCACCAGAAATCCATCGATTACTCACTTTTCACCTTCGAGCAAAAATCTTTTGTGCGTCCAGACTTGCCAACTCAATTTTTATAAGCCAATTCGAATCACCACCGTCTCTTTGCTGAGGGATCAATCACAAAAGTTTAATGCAGCAAATCTAATGAGTCAATTCGAATACGTAACCGCGCGCAATGTCTTCCCCCATGGATCGAAACTTCTTCGTCACAGTTATAACGGAATCTTGTCCAACTACGGCGTCATTTAAATTTCCCCAGACTCGCTGATACAAAGTCGACGAGGCACACGTGATAGTTGAGCTACAGATTGCAGCACACATTAGACTCGTGGACAGTTGGTCACAGTCATAGTTTCCAGAAGACTCGCTGGCATCCTTCTTTCTATATTTGTTTTTCGTTAAGCAAAATTGCTCGTCCTTGGGCACGAGGGCATTCCTGAAGAGCTTAGCAAACTGTGCTAACCATCGACTGGCATAAACGTGTAGGTTAGAGGCGTCGTCGCGTTTGCCATGAACCGTCTACGTCGTATACAACACGGATGCATGCATAATTCCTTCCAGCCTGCTATATCAAATGCCTTTTTTTCCTTCTTCTTCTTTTTTACTTCCTACAGTCTCTCACAACTCCTGCTACGTGCCCTAAATTAGATGGTAAATTCCACCCACGCGATCACGTACATTTCCTTCTTCTAATACTATCCCCGTGTGCAATAAAGGAGTTCGATTGATTCCTGATACGTGTACTTATTCCGAGCAAACTGGAATTCCCGTTATTCCTACTAATTGGTATTTATACCCGTGACTCCAATTTATCGCTTTTTATGCCCAAGATTCTTTTCGAGAAATTCTTTTCTCAGGACTGAACTTGTGAGAAGTTTTTAATCAACATCGTGTTTTTCATTTTTTGCCAGAAACGAACGTGTTAATCGAAAAAAACTCTGGAGAGAAAATATTGGCGAGAAAATGGGATTGTCTCTGGCATTGCTTCAGGACTTTTGCGGCTTTTTTCGTCATGCCTACAAATCCGAGGGTATAAATGTATCGAAGTCCCAACGTTCCTCATAGAGTCAAGTACTTCTTGGATAAAGAGACGAAATCGCATCGGTGCATATACTTTGATTGTCGACACAAAAAGCTTTATATCCCAGAAGATATATCCTCGTGTTGTAAGTGTCCGGAAAGAACGAGCGTCTCACGGCATTCAACAATATCCGCAATTCGATGGGTATGACGTGGCGATCTTTTTATCGTTTTATCTTATTGTCGCCGACGTCAATGACGTCGTCGCGGCACCTTACCATTCTATCCGCATCGCTGCCAACATCGCCGATCTTTAACTTCGTGCCCTACGGCCGCGTCGAAGCTTCGATCCATTCAACCACCAGCCCAACGCGCTCTTACTCGTATTCGTATAATATATATATAGCTATCGACACTTCTCGAGGATCGAATCGCTACGGGGCCAAAAATTGTCCATCCCCTTCATCCCCCATTTGCATTCGTCGCTGACGTGGCGCTCCATCATTTTTCGGTTTTCTCAACCTCCTTTCACATCATTTTTCAACTTTGGACATTTAAACAATAACAAAACGCAGAGGCCCATGAAAAAGAGAGAAAAAATGAAAAAAGGGACACGCAATTGGAGGAAACAAATAAAAATGTAATTCGAGCGAGATGGACACTGAATGATTTTGTCGAGCGTCAAATTACGATCATTGAGACACAGATTTCACAGAATGATTTTTAATTACTTAATTACTTCGATAAAAACGTTAATTTCTACGAAGTTACTTGCAAAATTGAGGAAATGAATTATTATCTTGAATATTGAGTCTGGGAGGCAAGTCAGTGGAATCTCATGAATAAGGAAATATTAAGATGAAGCAACTGCCGGATTAACGGATTCTCCGGATTACTAGATTAGTACACGCCGCGATAATAGAACCAAGTTAATACAAATCCGTTCAATGTGCTCAAGTTCTTTTAATATCCATGTTTCACGACCACGGAATTCAATTCTGATGCGATGTTAAATATTAAGGATTTTTTCTTGTTTCGTACGATCTTCACGACAATGAGAACGGGAATCAGTGTAAAAAAAAGGATTTCGCAGCCTTATTTGATGTAAGAAACGGATTCGAGAATAATGAGAGTAATTTACTTCGTTATTGCTCGGTTTAGATTTTTTTTCGAGTCCCCACAAATGTATAAATTATCGGGAACCGAGGAGAGGGCTTGGCACAATTAATTTGTCAACGTGTAATTGACCGATATATCAGCCGAGAGGAGCTTCTTGTAATTTGGAGCACGTAGTCGAAATGCGAAAATCTGTTGGATGTTTTTTTATTTCTCGGCTTCACGAGACACGATTACGTATGGCTAAAATCTTCTGGTTTATCCTCTCGATCGCGTCGACATAGCGAGACTCGATGCCGCAACGTCACGTGGTATTCGTGAGAGAAAAAGAGGAAGAAGGCGGATGGTTTCGTGTCCACGAGCCCGGGCCGAAAAGCAGAGGCGAGCAAATCGAAAAAGCATAAAAAAAGGGCCTAGAAAAAAGGGGGCAAAGGGACAACATCGTGAAGTGACTTTGTATCTGTATTCCCCGTTGAGACACTCGTCTCTCCTTACCTGCTGCATTTTCCATGTTATATTCTCCCTCGCTTTTCCTCTATATCCTTTTGGCGCATTATCGTCGCAAAATACTGCCTAGCCGACGAGATACCTGATCCAGGCCTCCGTCGCATAGCGAGTGGTCCAGACATCTCCTTTCTCCTCATCCTCGTTCTCTCCTGCTCCTTCCACATCCCATGCCCGCCTCTATCTTCATATCTACTTCCATCTACATATATACACGTCCTTCACTATCTTCACCCATTATCAACAAAGACATATTATACGCTCGACTTACTGTCAGACTTGCATCGAACACCAGATCTTATGGCACACTCTACTCTCGACATATTTTCATATTTATTTTATCCAGTCTCGATATTTTTCTTCCACACTATTTTCCCCCGGCTTAAACATGAAACATACGTGTAAACGATACATTGCGATCGCGTATAGTTGCAACACGATATTTAGAGCATTATCATCAAATATTTCGAGCTTTTTCGAATTCCAGTTTTTTTTCTCTCAAACTTTTCCGCGTGCTCGTTATTCTGGTTTTTAAACATCAATTATCGTGACTCTGAAGTTTGCATCGTTGGAATGCAACGAAATTCTTTTGTATCTTTAGCGAAAATAATTATTCAAGCGCAGAATGTCGTTACGATGATAAAATGATCGATTTTTGCCACCCGAAAATCATCTTAGCTCGAAAATTTTGGATGACATTGAAAATTCAACGAATTATCAATAATTTCAAATATTTTCCGTTGCATTTCAACTTTGCAAACTTCGGCATTATTTAATTATCGATCTGAGCGGAAGCCAAAAAATCTCGTTCCGATGAGTTTTTTTGAAATTTGCAGATTGAAATATTGTAAACATCTACTGGGGAGTTTGAAATATCACTTTAATCGTCGATCTACACGTTTCTGAGCATCGCCAACTTTATTCACTCGTACATATGTGACGCGAATCGTGTACACATGATAAATACGGGTGTGGGTTTATTCTGGAATAAATTGGACGCTTCATCGTGTGATTCCTCGGCTGTATGGGCTCTTTTCGAAAGCCGCGTTTGTCCGTAGCGTTGACCCGGTATAAAAGTCCATCCTGCGCGATTCGCTCTCTCACCAATCTCTCTCTCTCTCTCTCCCTCTATATATATATTACGCTTCAACACGAGGGAGCATCGATAACGGGCAGATTTAATTTACGTGTAATTCAATTGCGAGACGCCGAGACCCAAGTACATTATTCCCAATCCAATTATTCATCGAACGAGTTTGATACCATGAATTATTCTTTTACTTTATATTGTTGTCTTATACGCCTCGAACAAGTTCATTTTTCTCCGTGATAATGGATCGTTAAATTCGGATTTTTCACCCTTGACCATTTCGTACAAACTTTGTTCAGGTATTTGCAAATAAAAATGAAGAAAATCGATGGTTTTGGATCATTAACTCAAGACAATCGAAAGATTTTTTCATTTTTTTCAAATTTCCAAATTTTGAGTTGACTTTGGCCAGCAAAATTCTTACCCATGAAAAAACTTTCCGTGCTGAGCAGTCTCGAGAGCCGTGACGCTGGTTGCCAATCACCTGAGCCTCGGTAAAAAAAAACGTTGCCACGTGCAGGGTTTTTCATATTTTTCCTAGGCCCTCGTGCTCGGCAACACAGGAATTAGGAAAGCGTGGTTAATATCATGGGATCATGGGAAGAATAAAAAATATTGTGTTTTTCGTTGATGGAGATTTTCATTAAGAAAATAGACATTTTTCGTGAAAATCTGACGCGATCTCCTGCTGCATTTGATTAGAATTCGATAAAAGTTTTATCACGTAAACGCACATTTTTCCATGTATCGCTCATCCGATATAAATCTAAATCTATCCCCGCGATACACGCGCAAAGCAACATATGCTTTTTGTTCGTGATTGATATACCATCCCAATTATAATTATCAACGAATACAAGGGCGTATACCAGCGACCGTACGATAATGGGGAGGGTGGCTCCAACATTTGGATGGGAAATCGGACAAAACTTGGTTTTTATTACACACGTTCGAAACATGATACGTATAGAGTCATCAACATTCAGCCGGTCAGCTCATTTCGGGGATTGATGTTCCGAAGAGGCGAAACTCGACTATTCGTCGTGTCTTTATCTGCTCGAGAAATTGATTACGGAAATTGAGTAGGCGATGTATATTTCACGCGTTTCTACAACCTTAAGCGCTCGTTCGATCCCCTCGACCATGTTCACAAATCCACGACGGTCCAAAAGTTTGGCGCAAAATGATTCATTTTGCTGCAATTTTTTAGGAAAATATTGCCAAGCTTTCCATTCGATTTTGACATTTAAATGAAACTGGTCGATAGCGTTGAATTAAAACTGGATAATTTCAAAGGAATTGATTGACTCGACGATTTGATCTTATTTTTGGATTTTCTGGGCCGGAAAACTCGTGCGGAATGAAATAGTTGAAATGTAAATGGAAAGGAATGAAATTTGTTGAGACAACATGGAGCTGTTGTGAAACTTTTGAAGGGTATTGTATAGGAACACGCGTGCATGTAGAAAAGTGTAACAGGATTGTAATATACGGACATGGCATATGGTCGAAAGTGTGGAGGACCAACGTCAGGGCGCTCCTTGCATTGGGGTGGTATGGAGGAAAAGTGTTCTCGTGCTTGGGGTCAGCGGGACTTATTTACGAGGAGTTGGGTGTGGCTGGTGGTCCGTGAAGAGAGTGAGAACGAACGAACGAACGAACGAGCGACTAAACGACCAAACGACCGAACGACCGACTTTCACACCCGCACGCTAATTCGAGAACCCTCTTGCCAAGCGTGAATGCCGCTTTCGTGTTCGGTATTCCAGCACCACCCTCAACCCCATCCCCCCATCCCGAACTACCACCATCAACGTAGCCGCCATCGGTGCTGCCGGTGACTCTTAATCAGATTAGGCTGATCGATTTTTTTTCCACTCTACCACATTGACGCGGTATTGGTGTTTCCGCACCTACACCTACGTATCCAACAGTCCCGGTCACATCCAACACACCCTCCAGCTCCTTTTTACGCGCGTTGCTACACAAATTTCTCCGAAACTCCCGTTAATTGTCACTCCTCGTATGTTATATATATACCTATATCTATAATCGCTACTAGAACCTTCCCAAAAATGCTCCATCATTTCGCTCCCGTTCACGCAACAGCTCCGACCTTTCCGACTCTTAATATTCCCTCAACATTCACTATTTTCATTCACCTATTCAAGGAGTGGTCTCTTCCGTCATGTACACATTTTATTGTTTACTAATTGTTTACCCATCCAAGCTTTTACCAAACTCGCAAACCATCCAACTTCCGGTCTTGACCCTCGAAAAATAAATCTCCAATTTTATAGCACGATCACACGAAGTTTTAATGACAAAAAAAGTTAACAGATTCTTGCTAATTATTATTTCAACCTCGATTGGGCAAGCCAGCCGAATTCGAAAATGCCATTTAGCAGTATTTTACTGCGGAAATGGATTCGTTTCGTTGACATTACCAAACACTGACTCCCTCCGGTGTGTGTGTGTGTGTGTGGGCAAAGTTTTTTCCACCGAGTTTCGTATAAATTTCAACGTTTATTCGTGATGTTGAAAAAAAAAATGTGAAAATTACATATTGCACTTTAATTCGTACGAGTTTGAAACTGAAACAAAGTTCAGAGGTTGTGACGACGAGGGCACTTTTTACACGCGATTTTCAACGTTGCCGCACGTTCCGCGATAATTCCAAGCATGAAATTCGCCCAAAGATAATGAAATTGTCAAGAAGCCTGGATTTAGTTGAGCTGGAAATAGAGGAATAATGAAATCCTCGTAAATGGCTAATGAACAAAGATTATCCAGGACCGCGGTGGATTTCGAGGCTGCTCCGTGTCTTGGAACTATCGGTGATTATCACGTAATGGTTGATGGGCCACCGAAAACAGCAGAGAGCAGGCTCAAGCCCTTGAGACGCGAATTGTCTAATGAGCGGCTAATTTTCGGAATGTAAATAAATATTTCCCAACTGGCCGTCCGAGCAGATGCACCAACGGAGGCGTAGGATGCGTGATGCGTTTGTTTCCGTTGCGGTTCGCCGTGGAAGCCGCAGCGCGGTGGCTGGGGGCAATGCGACTCGGAGTCTGCATTCGCGCGGCCCTCCGGGAGTCCCAGACTCCGTACTCGCTCTATGAAGATTTACCGTCTTCGGAGCATGCATTCGTACTCGAGTGGGCGCGAGCATATGATACACACATAACGATACATTAGTGCATCTGCGCTACATCGTACCAAGTGTCTCTTTTCTACGTTGCATATTCGCACACATTCAAGCCGCACGAATATTACGTTGAGAAAACAGCAGCAGTCGCGAGAAAAGACAAACAAGTAAACAACAACAACAACAATGGAAAAGCAATAACAATGACAATATAACACAAGGATAACAGTGACAACGAGAAAATAAGCGTTGACAAGAGGCAGGCCAAAAGAAAAGAGCCGCAACTCTTTCTCTAGAGACCAACCCCGACGACCCCGAGCTATTGGTTTCCACCGCAAGAATACACCAACCGCCCTAGCGAACGTGTCGAGTAATGAGAAAAAGTGATAGTCTCGCGAGGCTCATCGTTATGCATCAGCCTGCTCGAATATTCTCCGGCTTTCCGACTCAATTGCCGTTCATCATCAAAAGCGACATTCCAAACCGCGTAAACTTTACTATCGACTTGTCTATTATTCTCATCGTTTATTCAAATTTTTCTTAGACTCTTCTTAGACATTATATTTTATGCACCAGACTGCAGCGGATTTTACCAGTTGCCAGGCCGATCGGAACGTATTTATTTTCGCATTGCCATTTGAGACCTTTCGAGTGTGTTTTTTAAAATTGCGAGCTTTTTAATCGCGTACTTTTAAAATATGAGCTTTTAAAAATGAATTATAAACAGATGAGAACGCGGAAAATTGCCAGCGGCGATGCTGAAGAATGCAGCTTAATAGTGAGGGCAACACAATACGAAACTCCGGAATGAAATCTCGTTATCTGGACTCTCGTATGTGCCGAATTAAATTCGGCATATGCAAGATGTATCATTTCGTATTGTAAAAATATAATTTAGTACGGGTTTGCAGGCTGTTTCTATTGTTTTCGTTATATTTCTTGTTTGCTCGAGTTTTACGTACACAAAGAAGCTTTTTTGGTGGCGAGAAGAGTATAGCGAATTGTGCGCGGGAGACGTCAGAGGGGCAATAGATTGTGCACGTATCGCGATGTCAAATGGAGAAATTTACCGGGTCTCGTTAGCTGCTCTCGTGCATAAACTAACGAACGCGGCATGCGGCTGTGTCGAATCTCGAATTATCGCGTACATGAGCTTTTCTCTTTCTCTCTCGCTTCGACACACATTTATTCGTACACGTCCGTGTGTCCTACATGCGGAGATGGACCGATGCAAGAGAGTCGCGCACCAACTTATCCACGTACGAGAGTGTGTGTTCCGTTCGGGTATACACAAAGTGTCGCGAATAGGAAATAGAGGCTGGCGCGGATCGCGCAATTCTGTGGCTGTCGCCCTCGGTCTGAGTCTCAACCGTTTGGAATGCTAGCTTGGCGGCCGCACGTTCGCTCTCGCGTCCTGGAAGCTTTCTGTACAGGTTTTCTCAGGTTCAATAGTCAAAACACCAAACCGCGATTAAAATTCGAACATTAAGTACAAAAAACCGACGTTATTTCCACAAGAATCTTTCCCTGCGACGATTCCGAAACAATTATAACCTTCGAGTGGCCGTATCGTCTAAACGGTCAGAGATACAGCCCCAACGCATAGGATCAATCTTGAAGAGCGGGAAATTTCCCACAAAAAACTCACCCTCCGAAAGAGTCTGCTTGAAAATCAGTTTTATAATGTTGCAAACTCTCGAGCTGCGACACCCCGTGTAGATATCCTTGTTAAGTCGTATAGATATAAGGCATATCCGTATAGCCAACGAGATGATGGACCAATTACTCGGTTCTCCGGTTCGGCATGCGCACCATTCCCTTTTAACTCGGACACTTGGCCAAGCAGTTGGCATACTGTGGAGAGAAGAGGAGGATTCTCTGGTAGAGCAGCTTCGGGACGATAGATGTCCATCGTATATATATCGTCGTACCAGAGAGCGAATTGATTCCGCTCGATATCTCGCGGGACTGTCGATACGTCTCTCTGTGAGATAACGTTTGACTCGTGTACAAACACGCGTTTATATGTATATGTCTATATGCAATGGATATATATATATATATGAGGGAATATATCGATATATTCATGTACATAGATCTTGCTCGAGTTGTGTGTACATCATCAACGAACCGCAGACCGCCTACGCTCTCATCCGAGTCCCTGCTGTCTCGACGCGTCTCGTATGCATGCCTGTGTGGATGCGAGTGCCTCAAAGTACGTATCATCGAGCCGTTACAGAGAGAGCATCATCCTTGTCATCGATGAGTTGGTCCCCTAGAGCCGAATCCAACGACGCGTAGGAAGCCGCATCGTTGTTGGAATCAAAGCAAATGTGAGAAACGCTCCTTCTCATCTCCCTGCTCGCGTCCTCTTGTCGTGTGCCATCGGCTTCACGAATCAAGACGAATTCCGTCATTCACTGCTCTCTGTCGATATGTTTTTCCTCGGAGAACCCAGTCGCGGATTCCAACAAAAAATTCAACAGTGTGATCAAAGCAAACGGTTAAATCGTCTGCCAGCTTGTGTCCCTTTATCTCTCTACGTCGCTCTCATTTTTTTTGTTGATCGCTCGTCCCTCGCCACCCATATCCACGTTACGATGCAACTTTTTGCCTCGTCACGTGAACTCGTACATTCAGGAAACCAGAAATCAACCCAATGGACATTTGCTTTCAATGTGTCAAGTATCGAACATGCAAATCTACTTGCAAGTCACCAGCAACGTCACTCTTCGTTCTTAATCGCATATCCGCGGTTAAAAACTATTCGAATAAATCAATTTTCATCTTTCACATCCTCTCGACGTTTCATACACTACAGTCACGTGTTTCCCCGCGACTACCGCGATACCACACACTCGATCGCTCTTGTATAGAGGAATGTGTACACCGAGATCGCGTTGGCCCACACAAAGCTATTCTGCTGCTTTTTCGTAACGTAACAGCGACAGAGAAACCAGCAACGTTCTGGCTCTCTGTTGTGGTTTCGACGATGAGAGCCCCACCAGGTTCTCACGTCCCACACGGAAATGTTGCATGGCTATCCTATCGACATGTACACCACACCGGGATCCAAGCGAGACCGCGATAAAGGCCCTCTCTCTGTTTTTACTACATCATCATCCTCCTCTGCCTCTTCCTACCATCCGCGTATTCGTGGCTATGTATCAACTCTTCGCTCGTTACTCGAGCTTTTTCTCTCCTGTCGATACCAGGCTAATTGCCAAGACCCAGCGTTCTTAATTAAAGTGTCGCACTGGTAAAGTTCGCCCTTCTAAGAAAACAATCATTGCTTCGCCAATATCCTTAAACTTTAGCCTCCTCTCCTTCCATTCGGAATTCTAATTTTACCCTTTTTATTTATATACACAAGTTTATGCCCCGATCAAAATCGTTCATCCCCAGACGTTGATTCTCGGTATTTCGTCTCGGCGAACCAAACTTTACGAAAGTTCAAAGATCCGCAAAGCTAAATTCGCGGATCCTCAAATTTTTAAGTCAAAAAACAACAAAATGAGAATCTCGCGCAACTTTTAATGGGCACTATGCTGGAAATGCATTTTTCATTTTTTGTTTTTGTTTTTTAACTTCGCTTAAAGACTAACGAGCTTACGTTGCTTCTGTGCGAGAATCGCATAGCCGTCGAGCCCTTATTTCTGCTTCAGTGTGCTAATGACCTTACGTATATCGTTGCTCCCCTCGATTGTTGT
Source organism: Diadegma fenestrale (assembly GCA_037043255.1). Classification (NCBI taxonomy): domain Eukaryota; kingdom Metazoa; phylum Arthropoda; class Insecta; order Hymenoptera; family Ichneumonidae; genus Diadegma; species Diadegma fenestrale. The sequence goes on from CM073312.1 coordinate 4,843,140, forward strand.
GCTTCATTCTCAAAATTGACGAGAGACCGGTCTATAAATATTCAACAAGAAGCTCGATAAAAATTCGCGCGTTCGTATAATGATTGTGTATTTCCGAGAGAAATTCTACGTATATATAGACCGACAGGAAACGCTGATGGAAAGATGAGATCGCGGCAGAAGAAAAATGCAGATGGATCGCTCGATCGTCCATAAAGTTATGCGCGTTTTCAGTACACGCTCAAACTACACGATCCTCTGACATTAACAACCTCTCTCGTTAGCCGCTGTCATTCCTTATTGTACGAATCGCCGATGTGTAACTCTCGCCCCAATGGGGATTCGCATCAATGCCGTCGAGCCACAACGCAATCGCGCAAACCCACCATTCTTTTTCGTACACCGTTAGACTGGCCAAAACCTACGATACCGAAGCAACGATTATCGAACACAAACGAGGCCACTTTTTTCTTTCTATTCCTCGCAACTGTCTCTCTGGTTTCTGCATCGATCGTTGAGAATTTCGAAATTCGGAGGCTCTGAGGATTCTCGTGCACCGAAAAGAATTCCATTCGTTTTTTTTTCCTAGCGACGACAATTGGGAAGTTGAGAATGAGGCAAAAAGAAAATTTTTTGTCGAAATAGTTGGAACTTCGCGAAGGCTCGACTATAATATTTCGATTCGTGCAAAAAAAAATGACTCCAATCCAGCAAAGTATCCTGAAGACGAAGCCAAACGTCGCTGGGTCGTTGCAATCACTTTAAAATTCTTTTACCGCCCAACTTTCATACGAATCTAAATCGATCGTGTGTTTTTAAGGAGAAAACGTGAAAAATGAGTACGAAGATTTCCTCTTGTCGCCGTGGAAGACAGATATTCGCGCAACAGTATTATTTTTGTTGAATACGATGCCACGGAACTGTACGACGTTGCAACGAAAGTTTGGGATGAGAAATGTGTGTGAAAAAAACGCTGTGTACATAGAAATATCGAGCAGCTCTTGGCGCACTTGGAAAATTATATGTGTGTAATGTACTAAAAAATTTGAACGTTTCCCCGATGGAGATGTTGCAAGTGTGTAGTTTTTTGTATAGAAGAAGAGGAAGAAAGGCGAGTAAGTTTTCTCCAGCTGAATAAAATATGCATACAGGAACTCCCAGGTTGAATGAACCTTCAGACGAGAATTTTCATTCTGGAAGGAATTTCGTTAGAAATAGAGAAGAAACGAAAAGGACCAATTTTTGGATTGGCTCCCAGGCCCAAATGGCTGGAAATAGAAAAATATTCCCTAATACTTTTTTGTAGGAATTTGAACGCACTACAAAATTGGTTCTCTGCGTTTTTGCTCTATCTTCAACCGTTTGGACAGTATTTCACGTCAAAGTGTCGATACTCGATCCCGCGCGTTCAATCCGTCGTTAGTGACTTTTTAACCTGGGAAACCTTTTACATAAACGTCCAAATGCATGGATAGAAAAGTCTCGAATTTCTTGTGCGGTTATCCTGCAGGAAAAGTAGAAGAAAAATAGTACGACGCAGCCGCAAAGGAAATTAAGTATGCAACGTCACGCCACGCACCATGAGAGAGAGCGCAGTGGTGTGTGCTACAATATAAAATAAGCAGAGCGAGTAGACAGCGTTGAGAATGCGAGCCTCTACGGAAACGAGCTTCAAGTGCCAATTTCCCATGCAATAGGCATGTATTAATTAATACCGAAAGTTCTTCTCGCTTATCGAGACCTTTCCCTTAACATTTCTACCTGCTCCGTGGGTGATCGAAAAGCTATACACGAGGGTGCGTATACACTCGACAAATATACGTCTAACGAATGTTCTAGACTCGTGAACTTTAGCCGGGTTCAAGAGGCGAATACGCCCTCAACCGAGACTTTAATTTCTCTCAATTATACGGATTTAAAGTATACACGTTTATAAATTTCGTTAACCCCGATTTAACACGTATTTTTATGCACATCGACGAGTGCAACGATATTTGCCCCGGAACGCAAGTTGCAGCAATTTTCGTAAATCTAACGGTCATACATTATTCCTTCAAGTACGTATCGATATGCTCTCCTAACTTTTTATATCCTACGACGATTCTGATTCCTTATCGCACGATCTATTTCATATGCTTTTGCTTTCGCCTCACCTGTGAGCTCGGGGAATCTCCGAAATCGCGCAGGTACGAATTAATAAATGAATACATGACCGTAATTTTCATTGTTATCGTTGAAAAGTTGGTTGCCTTTTTGTCGATGGGAAGCTCGATCGCATCAAACCTTTTCAGATGATGAATCGTTGTTCGCTCCTTTCGGACAAAGTGACATAAAAATATAGACGTTGGGAAAAATAAAAGATTTGCGAGTTAATCTGATGGTTTTTGTAATGGTACAGTGACCGAAAATTTTCTATTGTTCAGGGGAGGAAAGTTTGAGTAATTTCGACTTATTGAGGGTCTGCAGGAAGGTGTGATTATTGTAGTTAATACATGATGAGGGCACGAGGGTTAATAATCAATCATGACTGAATTTTTTTACACGCACGATAGCATTATAATGTATGCGATGGACAACAATAGAGAAAAAGGGAAAATAGTGTTGAGGCTGTCGTTGAAAATAATTATTACGGTGGTTGAGTGGAGATCTCAATCAATGGTCAGCCCATCGTGCGGCAGAGGGTGGCGGCGATCGTAGCAGGGCGTCGTTGTCCAAGTCACTCTCAACAAAAGAGGGAGAAACTCGAAATCGCTCGAGTACTGATTTGTCTCTCTCGTTTTTTTTATTTATTTTTTATTCAACGGTGCACCTGCGTCGGGGAGAGTTATTGCGGACAAAAAGAAAATCGCATGACCGATTTTATCTGACTAAACGAAAAATTATGGTTCGAGGGCAACGCGAAAGCTTGGAGAATTGCGTCAGCTGACACTTGCTCCCGCGTTTTCCGTGTAATTTCGTCCCCACGCAATCCCGCCTGGCCACAAGAGCAGCTACGTGTGCTTTTGTGCATGCAGTAAACACGCGTTCGTCAGAGAGCCCGCGCCCGCGGTGTTCTCCAATCTTTATCGATGCGAGACGTGCCAGCCATTATTTTTATGATATTTATTAGCTACTATTCACTCTGCGAGACCGATAGCAATCGCGCGACCCTTCGAACCCTGCGCTATTTCTTTTCTATTTTCGCCTTCATTCCCTCGTCCGATCAACTTTCTTAGATCTATATCGCGCCGCTGCCGGCATCGAATATAAAAGAATTTCAGGACTTTATACGACATTTTGTATTTTGACTAATTGATTCATTTGCTCAGACTGATTAATCTTTCGGAATATTGTGTCAACATTGTCACACGGTGTTTGATCAAACTTAACGAAAAATAATTCAAGCTGGATCCCCCTCGGCGTAGCTTCTTCCAAATTAACTTTCTTAAAAGAGCTTTAGCAAGCTCAGGAACACGTTGTACCCTTTGTAAGCGTGTTTAGGCTTTGCATATCGAATTTGTCTATCCCGCATAGATCTCTCCTCGTGGTACACATACGTACAACATATATTCGGCATGAAATTTTAGTACACGACGCGGAGAATCGCGCGGGCGAGGAGTCGGAGGCTTTTCCGGAGGAGAAGGTACAATTTGTGCACCGTCGAGGTTACACGCGCGGGAATGAGGGACAAGAGGAGAAGGAGGATAAAGAGAGTGATGGAGACAGAGACAGAGGGAGAAAGAGACTTGGCCGCGCACAACAGCGAGTTGCATCGCGAGCGGATGAACCTTGAGATAACGTTTTATTTTATGCCAAGGCTGCAAACGCTGCCTGCACCTGTAACGGTACATTGCGCAAAGTCACGAATGCCGTAATTGAAAATCGATAGCACTCTTGGGCCGTTCGTGCGGTCGGGGAGCCCCGCGTACCAAACGACGCGGACTTTTGCGTTGGAAAGGGGGTCGCGGGACCGGGCTCGGGGGCTTCAACAGAGAACCCCTTTGGCTCCTGGCTTCTCTTCTACATCGGCCCGGAGCTTTTCCTCCTCGACCAAACCACCAGTTTCTCTTTTCTCTCTTTTTACCTGATTCTCTCCCCCCCCCCCCGATCCTTCTACGTATTACTTTCGTTGCTCAAACCTTTTCGCAACTCTCGTTTCATGTATGTACGGTGGATTGGGGCAAGGGGGCTTTTGCAGGTTAGTCCCGACGTCGACCGATTCAAATCTCCCGTTGTGTTCCTGTACAAGCAATCCCCTCAAACTGTATTAATCCTCAAACTGCCCGACGTCACGAATATTTTTACCACTTTTGTGTATAGTTCACTGTACCTCGCCTATACGTATCGCGAGGATCTGATAAATATTAACGAATGTGTATAGCGACGCACATCACACAGGGATGAACCGCGCACGATGCAAAAATTCAAAGTCAGCCGAGTTAACCCTCGTCGACGCTAGATCTCGATCCTTTGTCCGCCGCAAATACGAATTTTTTCTCTTTACTTTTAAATTATCATTTTTTTCCCTCATATCTTGAAAAATAATTATTCGAGCGCCCATCAAAATTAGCAGTAACTAATCAAAAATCGATGCTGACCGAAAAATTTGCTATGCGATTCGACAAATATTTTTTCCTCCCGTTCCAGCAGCTCCGCACGAAATCGGAATGCGATATAATTACAAGAATGCAGGAGTTAATTGGAAATCAATGGACAACGAATTAGTTTTAAAATTGATTTGTCTCTGCACGAAAAATTCTTCGGATAATTCTATATTTTAACCGAGCCGAGCTATTCGATGAAATATTTCTACACAAATTCAATTAGTCAATAAATGCGAATGCGCAATGCATAAAATAATGAGCTCGGTTTCGAAAATATCGGCTTATACTCTGCCCAGGAATTAGCATTCAATTTCATGACTCGAAAAAACAATGAATAAAATTAGTGACTGTAATACATTCCGTTCGTGGCCGCGGGATATCGATTGAAGAAGAAAAAAAGCTTAAAATTGGCGAATTATGTTGAGAGATGGGAGGGAAAATTTTTTTAGACCATCCAACAGAGCCATGTGCCATGGAATAGAGAGACTCGATGTATACACGGAGAAAACGGATTCGTTTTGTTTAGTAAGAAACAAAATGTTTTGGGACAATGTCCTATACGAAGGTTAAGAAGCAAAAGAATCGTAGCACCAATTGCAAAACAGCATAGTATTTTTTAACACTTACAATTTTTCTTAGCATGAATTATAAACAGTTCTATATGAATAAGAAACAGTAATGCACGCGATAATGAATTTCAGGTTTGTTTTCATGAACAATTTACTATGTCAGATAAGAATTCAGTTATGAGTGAGAATATCTCAAATTTTAAACGTCGACATAGTAAAATTCTATTATCCCAATATAAATATATATCGAACACGTGTGAAATTTCATTACACGTATTGTTTTGTTTACCATGACCATTGCGATTTTCTTTAATTGCTGTGCTAAATTGTAAAATCGGTTTTAATCTGATGATTACGTTTTACTATGCTGTTTAGAACGATTTGTCGCACTGCCATTCGAGATATTGCTGTAATTTCGAAACTGTCCTCAAAATACTATAATTTTCAACAATAAGTAACTGGATTCCCAGTATATTTCGTAATAATTTTCGACTTCGTTTTCTCCGTGTATCGTAACGATCAAGGATTCACCTGATACTGAGTTGATGCAGCTACTTCTTTTTCCACGTACATAAAGTTGCATACATTGAGATATATATATATAACGATGAGTATACCGTGCCGGGGTTGTCTCTCGTTAGCGTGGAGCCATCAAGGTGAAAGCGAGAGAAAGAGGGAGAGAGAGAGCGAGAGGGAGAGGATGAATCCTGACCAGCGGGAGCTTCCCGCATGCACGCGACCCTCTCCCGTTTCCGGAGCACGGAACACGCGTATTCAGCGCACTCTCGATTTTCCTCGAAACACAATTAAACCACGTCGTGTTTATTTGCGTGTCTCGCGACAATCGGTGACTGGAATACGAAATAGAAGAGAGACATTCCCCTCCTACGTTAACCTGGGCTTTACCATCCACCTCCAAAACGTACCGCGCGACCGAGAGAGAGACCGAGAAAGAATTACTGCGACTCGCAGCTCTGCAGTCCCGCGTACCTTTCGTCCTATCCACGTTGAGCTTCCTAACCGACGAGAGAAATGAGATTCGCCGGAAACACGCGTTTCCCAGCCAGATATGCTCGTCGTCCACGCTTCTGCGACGACCATCCATCCAATATATCGTTAATGCCGTCAATAGTGCTGCTGATTATCTGACCGCGTGCGCATTTGCCTTTCACGCTGTCCTCATCCCGCCGCCCAATTGTTTATTCACTATTTCAATAACTATAGTCATCTCTGCTTGTTACGCACACATTTGTACATCCGCGACAACGATAATGCATCGAAAACGTACGAAATCATGACAAATATTGTCCCTTCCCGCAGGAACCAACAAAAACAGTACAAAAAGCGACAAACTCTGCGTTTTTTCATTTTTCCATGAAAACTATAGAAATTAAAATTTTTCTCCCGTTATTTTTCCACCGGGAAGATGATAAAATTATTGGGCAAAAAAGATTCTCAATTACTTCAAAACTCCTCGTGAAATTTAATAAAAGCCTCGACTTTTGCAAATTTAAATTTGCAGCACGAGCATTTTTAGAGATTTCCAACGACTTTGTTCGATTTCTAGGCCCTCTGCTCTGGGATTTCTCAAAATCCTCGAATTCGAGAGCTCCCCAAATCCTCTCATTAGAGCTGTATTCACGCGAGAATTCTCGATGAACCAGAATCCTATATTAAACCCTGAAGATTGATCGAACGATAATGATACGTTTTAGGAACGAAAAAAATTGTAGAAAAATTCAATTTTAGGCTAATTCCAAGTTAAATTAATTTAATCATTATATTTCGCGTGAAGAATTCACCGGCGCTCGACGAGAGCAGCAGAAATGTTTGTTGATAAACTCGCGTGATAATAAAAACGTGTATACGAGGCTCTAAGAATTTATTGTTTTCCTCAAACTACATTTACATTCATATAAACATTTCCCGATGTGGGAGGGGCGGGCGGAAAAGAGAAGCGTTTGAAGGCTAGAGTATAATAAAGCTTGGCAAGAGAAAAGTATGATTTCGTGACCCTGTTTTGCGGCGTCTCTTTTTATCGTCGTCTTTGTCCCGGGACATTAGAATAATTTTAATAACGTGACGCGGGAGAAGCTTTGGCGTCGTATATAGCGGAGAAACGCACCGCGACGTATCCTGCAGATATAGAACAGGGAAGAGAAGCTCGTGGTGGGGAAAATCACTGGCTGAGAATAGGTGGAAGATGGAAGAGGCATGCAGAGGAAAACGAAGAAGCTTTTGCGCGTTTCCGTAGACTATATTCTCGCTTCTCCCCCCCCCCCTCCCCCGTTTACCCGCAGGCAGCATTTGAATACCCGCCGTACCGAGTTTTCCCAGAGTCCGCGCGCAAGCCTCCGATATTAAAAAGAGTTCGTCACTCTCACATTTTCACCCTATTCTCAAGATTTTCATGGCTGCAATAACACACCGTCCTCCCATTCTCACCTTTATAAACCCAACTTGCAGACGACTTCCTTGAATCATACGCTGCTCAAGAAGACATATAGTCCAAACTCATCCCCCGCCTCGCTCTTTTTCACTGCTGTCATATCCGCGAGAGCTCGTGTGTTTCTTTATCCTTTGCGCAACGATCCGATGGAGTTTTGTACTCGACACGTCCGCGTCCAACTGCTGATACTCAGTTCGAATCTAATCAGTCGTAGCGAGAGTTTTCACTAGTCCGGGCTGCGAGGATCGCGAAGAAATGAAACGAACCGGAAATCCGAGTTTTATCGTCAACGTCAATGCTCCGGTGTCCCAAAGATCGATTCAAAGAATTTCTTATCATTCGACATCGCGAAGCTCTTAGAAATTATCCGGAGACACAACTTTTTAACGTCAACGAGGCTGATATCAAAAGGATTCGTGCAAGGGTCACATTGAGGTCAATAAGAATAATTCAAACTCCTGTAACTCTTTTCTTTATTTTCCTCTCAACATTTCTTCACTCTGCACCATCATTTTCAATCATTTTCACCATTTTTCGTACATGTTTCCAACGTTCATTCATCCCCTCGTGCATCCACGAGTTATAATACATTTTATAACACTAAACTAAATAATAGGTCGTTCGTATTATATACATTAGGCCACACATAGTCAGCGTTATATCGCATTTCTCGAATAACATTAATACTCTAAATGCGTTACGCCCTTTCACATTTTTCCATAAATTACCTTCGGCGGACAGTTTTGCGGTTTAAATATATTTATTAGCTACTCGGAAAAGAGTATCTATATGTTTTATTCCTCGTATAATATCGCGCCTACGAATACGTATACAGGTGGTATAATTATTGTTAATTTTTATAATCATTATTATATATAGATATACTTTTTTTTTAATTATGTATATATTTACATTTGGATTTACACGGATTGTGTGAACGCGCACTATAGTGCGTAACTCTGTTCGTGAGGGTGACAAAAAAAGAGGCAACCGTCGAGATCGCGGGCATGAATTATTAGAACGAAAAACAACTGAAATATCGAGATCATTTTAATTTTGGGATAAATTACTGATAGGCCAGGCAAAATATGGCAATGGAATGAATTTTAACGAAATATCGAACGTCTCGCAGGGTGTTTCGTCCTTTTTTTTATGTTTTATTAATTAATAGCTTTTGCACACGAGGGTGTTCTTTAACGGTTGCCATTTTTGCTTGTCCCGTAACACGTCAAAGTGGCGCACGTATGAGTGTGCGAAAGCTCATAACTGCTGAAGAAGAAGGATCGCGGTGAATGAATATCGCGACGGATTTTGCATTCGGGCATATTTATCATTTATTTTTCGATCGTTCTTCGTTTCGTAGTTTTTTTCCACTCTTTCGACAGTCGCGAGTCTCTTGCTCTTCGCTTTCTTGGCCGAGCTGTCGTTGCGTTTTTTACTTTAAAGAGCTTCAAGTTCATCCGCACGCACGCGCATCCAAACCATTCACCGTATCTCTATAAAACACGCAACAGATTGCAACAAAAATATATCTCTCGATCGATTTATACTTTAGTCGAAAAACTGACTCGCTCGCTCACTTACCACCGTGCCAAAAACTTTTCAAATTGTTTTTATATCTTTATATCGAACCAAAACTTCTCTCCAGTCGATCGCCTCCTCCTGTTGCCTCCAAACTATCACGTACATATATACACACACTCACATACATATGTATCCATATATAGTACATAAATAATCACACGTACGTATAAATATGTGTATCGAGCTTAACCTACAGCCTAAAAGTTAAGAAGCACTCGTTTAACTCGCACTAAAAATTCAATTTTGTCAAAAAACGTCGATATTTTGTTGAATACAGCGAACTAAATATTTTGGGATATTTGCAAAATTTTCGTTATTTTGACAATATTTTTCATTGTAACGGAACTTTCAGCAAAATTTACGATTGGAATGACAAAAATTTACTTTCCGAAAACGATTTTCCAGAATGTTTTTTGCTGAAATGACAAAATTTTCGTGATTTTTCGAAAAAACGTTTAGTTTAACGTATCCAACAAAATATCCATCTTTTTCAACAAAATTTTCTTTTCAGTGCAATAAAAGATTCTCTTACGACCCGACAACATCGATGCCCCTGTCTCGTACGTTCTCCGCAACAACATCAAGGACCATTCGTTGTTAATCTCATTCTCGCGATAAAAAAATTTGCAGCGAGAAATTGACAAACTTTTTTCAAACCAGAAAATTTGCAAAAAAGTAAATAATCTGGAAATTTTTTTTCTTTATTAACTTTTCTCTTAAAAACTTTGTTGTTATCGATTAAAAATCGTCCATTTTTTTTACCCAATGAGCGGCCTTTTTAATGAATGGAACGAGCACGTAAACGTTGCTGAGAAAAAAAAATCATTTGACGGTAAATAAACTCGTTAATTCAGTGGCTTCGAAACTTTTGAACGGTAGGGAATATCTATATCGAAGAACATTTCAAGTTCAGGAGCGAATATTGTTTGGAAGTGAATGAAAGTATTGGCGGGGGCTGAGCACATTAATCAATTGGAAGTTGAACACACGAGTGCGGGAGAAGAGACTCGCGCGCGACGTACGAAGATCGACGTTATAGATATATTGCGATGCGCGCTTTCGCGCGACATGTATTTCCGTATTCCATAAAATATATATGAATGCGTGTATGTACGTATACTAATGAACACTCGGCCGAGGGACGCGCAAGATATGCGCTTGTGTTTAATCGTCGAAACGATTAGAGCGACGGCGGTAAGCGGCGCGATAGACTCGTAAACGATTAAGCGGAAAGCTTATTCCTGCATTTTTCACAACAGCGATTTAGTTGTCGCGCATTTTATACGCCGCCGTTAAATAACGATTAATAAACGTGTATATATAATGTATTAATATTAATATTTGTTAATGTTAATGTTTAATAACTAAACTATAAACATGAGCGCGGCGCGCGTATATTATTCGACTGTCAAAAAAGATCGAAATTCTCCATAATGAACATTGATTTCTTACTCCGATACGAGGAAATGTTGAATTTTGGCAAATACGTTGTTCGGTATTGAAAAAATAAGAAAAAAAACGGTTCAGGCTCAATGTAATGTGGGGAAAATCAGAATGAAATAATTTCACAATAATAAGATTCATCTTTGCGGGATAAATTAGGATGCGGTTTAGTGAAACTCGCAATTCGATCGAGGTTGGGTTTAATGCTACATGATTGTCTCTTTGCCGAGAGGCGAGGGCGATGAGGTTGCGAGGGAAGGAGGGTCGTTCTTATTAGCTATTTATTAACGGTGGTTAGCCCGCGTAGTTGGCTCGTTTATCGGGCGATGATCGGCTGCAGCCCGTATCCGTTACGAGCCGGAAATGCCAGAATCTTGGAGCTTTGTCCACACGAGAGTTTTACTTACAGCTTGATCGTTTCCTAACTCAGTGCGAGATGAGCCAATCGATTGACGAGCAACGCTGCCAACAATCCCCACACATCCGGTCTCAATGCGATCCCGAGGCCTTGAACTTTGGGAAAGACAAAAAAACACCAAAAAAAAAAAAGCATAATGTGAGTGATTATTTATTTGATTAAAAATTAAATTGGTGACGAGAATTATTCATCGCGCGCTGGTCCATTTTGCATGATGAAAATCTCGATGGACCTAGCAAATGCCCCGGCTCGCGAATCAGCGGGATCCTTAATCGAATAAAAAGACTGGGGATATTGCGCGTCGAATTATTTCGCGTTCTCATGCCACAGAACCAGAGCGAGTTACATTTTCGACGGGAGCCGCGGCAGCTTGTTGTATATATTTCATATACTTGCCAATGGTTTATTATTTAGACGCGCATAGACTCTTCTTGTGCATTTTGTTGGCGCATCGGCATCGGTCATTGCGAAAATAAATACAATAACCTCGTGGCGGAGAATATATATATATAATATATTATATTAGCGTGTGGGAGGCGATGCGGATGGAGAACACCGAGGACCAAGGGCGGAGGGTCGCGTAGGTTTGGTTTGGTTAATTGATAATCCCATTAGCGCATCGAGGCTGTAAACTCTGTCGGGTTGATTGAATTTACCGGTACCGATCGAAGCTTTGAACCAAATTCAGTCCGTTCCCACGAGTGTGTTCTCCAGTCTCTCCCCCTTTCTCTCTCTCTCTGTCTCGTTGCTATTCTCCAATTAGAGAATCGATTGGTAACGAGAAATGACGGGATCATTTCTCCCCATCGCTCACCCGCGCGATCACTTGTTATTCTTTCGGCTGGTTCAGCAGTTTTGAACAAAAAGCGAAGACCTTTGCCCTCCCCATGCAAGATTTTGATTCTAACGTTCAAATCGAACCATCAAGACTCGCGCCAGGTTTTATTAACTTACCGAATACTTGAGTGTCCTTCAAGTCCTTCAGCTTGTCGCTGCTCGGGCCGCTCGTTTCCACGACCGCCTCGCATCTTGATGATTATTAATAATTTCAATTATTGATAATAATTATTAATGATTTAAGAAATGGAAGGAAACTTATGGTTTCTCGTTAAAATTCTTCGGGTCTTTTCGCGTAGTTTTTTACTCACCTGACGTTTATCCGGCCAGCGGATAGATGATGAGGTCCAAGTTCGAGCCGCAGACTCGACACCGTCGACACCAGCTCATCGTGCTCGTTCGTTATTACACTGTCCGGCTCCACCTGCGAACAAAGTGTCCACGTTTTTCCCTTTCACTTCGTTTCCTTTTTTGCCAAATTCTCATCAGCTTGTGCGAACAGTCCATGAGACATTTTTACGTCCGATAAATTAACCCTAGACCCCTTAACTTTTTTTTTTTTACCTATTTCGGTAATTTGGGGTCATAAATGACCGGAATTTTGAAAAATTCATATCTCCAGTGAAATTTAACCAAAAGGAAGAACGAAGGGAAAAAGTTTTTCGAATCTTGTATACATCGCGTTCGTTTCATAAGTTTCATTACCTTTTGGCCATTGATGAACCAAGTGAGACGAGCTGCTGGATAAGACCTGTCGCTCGTGCAATTCAACGTCAGGATATCGCCGCTCGCGTATATCCTTTCCTCACCCGTGATTCGAGGACTGGTTCGAGGAGGAACTGGAATGAAAATCGTCATCATCGTTAGACTGAAAATTCAATTTTGTCAAAAAACGTCGATATTTTGTTGAATACAGCGAACTAAATATTTTGAGATGGTTTCAAAATTTTCGTTATTTCGACAATATTTTTCATTGTAACGGAACTGTCAGCAAAATTTACGATTGGAATGACAAAAATTTACTTTTCGAAAAGATTTTCCAGAATGTTTTTTGCTGGAATGACAAAATTTTCGTGATTTTTCGAAAAAACGTTTAGTTTAACGTATCCAACAAAATATCCATCTTTTTCAACAAAATTTTCTTTTCAGTGTATTATTAAACCGCGAGGGTAGTTCCTAACCCCATGAATAAAAAAAAACACATTCAGCCTTTTACGAGCTGCTCTGACAAAAGATTAAGCACGAATTTATGGAGTTTGGTATATGCAAATCGCACGAAAATCAATTTGAATCGGTTGCAAATGTTTAACGCGTCGTGGTAAACAAAAGATTCTCACCTACAACTTCCATCAGTGCTTCCGCTTGAACGGAAGGAAAATTCGATGCATCAGCTATGACGTCACACTTGTAAACGCCTCTCGTTTGCAAGTTGACGTTTTCGAGAATGACCTTCTGACCGTCCGAAGCGCGATGCTGTAATAATCGAAAAATGGATTATCTGAAGAAGGCTCCTCGGAGTGTTTTTTTCTCTCTTGCTTTTGTAATGCTATAAAAGAGGGTATAAAATACGCGATCGCGACGACTCCCGGCACCCTCAAATCATCGGAGAGGGTGGGAAGAAAGAAAGAGAGATGGGAGAGAGAGGGAGAAATAGTGAAAGACGGGAAAAGGGATAGAAACTGCGACAAGGTAACCCGCAATTCCCCATAGAGTAAGCCCATTAACGGAAACTGCAACTTGGCAACTTTGTTACCATTCTCGTTTCTCTCATTCTCTCTCCTCCCACCACTTCGTGTGTAATCTATTTTCCTTATTTTTACCATTTTTTATTCTCTTTTCTGTCGTGCAAATTTACGCCCAAGAGGATTTTGTCCTGCTGGCGTATACTGAAAATATTTTTCAACCGCGTAGCTCTGTAAGCTCTTCCATTTTCAAGTGAACTCATTGAAATATGCATCGCGGCGATTCGGCCAAGATATAATGGCCGCATTCTCTCTTTTTCAAGTTTATCATTTCAGGCGAATACTCAGTTTAAGTTTTAATGGCTTTCTATTTACGATCATTACCAACCCCCGAACAAGGTCGAGTATCATCGAGTCTAGCGTTCCAAACCATTCGACTCAATTTTCCAATAATTTTACATACCATTTTCCCGCAAATCCTAAACCTTAATCCCTCGCTTTTGTATCTCCATGCCAACACTTACGTTCAGAATTACTCCCTCGACCGGATGACTTATCCGATTCGGTCGGGCCTTTGGCTCGTATTTGTAAAACTCTTCGTTATCCTTGTACCACGTGACAGAGTACAGCGTGTCCGATTCCAAATCGTAGCTGCAACCAATCCGACACGGCGGCTCATTATTTTATTCATCATTACGCGTAATCAAGGACGTTGTATGCTAAATTTTCTATCGATTTCCCTTCAAATTTCCACCACACAAGGAAAATAGTTCGCACAATTTTTCGAAAGGATTCACCATCTAAAAATCGAGATATTTTTTTATAAAAATCACAATTTTCAGTTAAATATTTCAATTTATAAATAGTAAAGCCTCTTAAAACTTTGCATACGCTTTTATGAAACATCGACGAAGCTTCATTAAGTTTTCCAAAATAAACGGTCGTAAATGTTTTCCGAAATTTTGGTTATTACGTAATAAATGCAGATTGCCTCGGACGATTACGAATTTAGTCAATTTGTAACAACTTTTTTCATGAACTTGGGCTCGCAAACCATTTGGTACACTGAAAAGAAAATTTTGTTGAAAAAGATCGATATTTTGTTGGATACGTTCAACTAAACGTTTTTTTCGAAAAATCACGAAAATTTTGTCATTTCAGCAAAAAACATTCTAGAAAATCTTTTCGGAAAGTAAATTTTTGTCATTCCAATCGTAAATTTAGCTGCCAGTTCCGTTACAAATGAAAAATATTGTCGAAATAACGAAAATTTTGAAATGATCCCAAAATATTTAGTTCGCTGTATTCGACAAAATATCGACGTTTTTTGACAAAATTGAATTTTCAGTTTATGAAGAGAAACTCAAAAGAAACATTTAGATTTGACCGTCGCCGTACAACGTCCTTAATGAGGCCAAAGAAAAATGAAGACGAAATAAATTTCCGCATTCTTTTTGCAACCTTGTCAGCTCTTGACTGCGTATGAAAAGTTTACGCGAGTATGCCTGAGAAAAAAATTTACAAGGAATGGCAGTTTTTCATTGATATTTTATGCTGAAAATTCAGTTTATGAAAAATCCAGAGCATCTCGGATTGTTTCCTTTTCCTGTTGGCGTAATTTTTCCTGCCAATTTTAGAGATTTTCCGACCGCGTGGAGATGTGTGTGGAGAATGTTTTTGAATAAACGAAAGAATGAAAGAGAATGAAGAGGCTGCGTAATAATATCACACGTAGGATAGAATTTTACTGGATCGTAAGCAAAATAGCGTGTTCTCGGAATATTAAAGCACGCGGCTGTGATGAGAGCTTCAAAGGGCCAAGATTATAGAAAGTCAGCCAGAGCCAGTTCAGATATTACATGCGTACTGTTGGGGAACACAAACTTTGTTCGCGTGTACTTTGCTTCACCCACATGTTGTAATTATTATTGAGGTCATTGTTGTTATTATTGTTAATAACGAGATTGCCTGCTTACTCGATGTATCTCGTGTCTGATTGACCCTGCTGAATAATCAATAACTCTTGAGGGATTTGTCCGATCGAATAGCGTTTGAAACATTTCATTCTGACCGCGATTCCGCCCCGAATTTTCGCGAGCATTAAAAATTATATTTTGAGGGATAAATATAAAGAAAATTGACATATCGACGACATTTCGCGTATACAGAAATGTTCCCGCAAGCCACGGCTGGAGCTCGAGTAACTTGTTGAGCCAACCACAAGGGCGTATGCACTTAAAATTGTCATTTTGACGTTCGACCGAATTTTGAATGGAATTTTTATTTTTTTCATCACCGTGTGCCATTGACGAAAATCCGGGCGAAGCCAAGTGCGTTGCAGAATTGCTATTCACTAAATTAAAGGACAAAAAGGGTAGCAGGTCGTTTACGTGCTCCGATCCTCTCTCGTACTATATTTTCTGTCCACTCATTATTGTTACTCGAGCCCCTTTGACGTAGCTCTTTTCAGTCACGTTTCGCCAAGCGTTCGAGCTCACCGACTTCAAACCCGACTCTTCTCTCTTGATTAAAAAACGAAAAATCGCAATAAATAAATAAAATAAAAAGTACGATATTCAAGCAGCAAGACAAATTGAGTGAATTCTTACCTGCACTCTAGATGAGCGTTCTCGTTGCTGTAGGTAAATGCTGGAACGATCATCTTTCGAATCTTCAGCGCAATTACTGCAACATGTAATTAACAATAAAGTGCATTTGGAGTCTCCAGCACGAACATAAAAAACTGTAAAAAAAAGTAACTCTCGCAAACGATCAATTAGTTGATAAAACAACCAAAAAATCCATAAAAGTTTTCGCTTGTTAAAAATATCACGAAACCTGACAACCACTCTATCCCGAATATCTGAAATTTCACAGAAATTGGAGATGAATTTAAACAAATGGAGATGAAACCGCGAATGTTCGAACAATCGGAATTCTCGATGGTATCGTGACCCTTGGTGGCGCAGAGACTGATGGAGAGCAGCTTGAACGAATATAATCGAGTGACATGATCGGCTAGTTTTGTGGCGAGAGAGTATTCGAGGTTAGATACATAAATATGAGGATTGGTGTTGTACCGGAAACTTTGGACGGTTTTTAAGTCGTTGTGAATGAGTCTCGAGCGAGAAAGCTTTACAGAGGGCTTTATCGCGTGTATAACGAGTATCGATTTTGTGCCAGAGCTCACAAGGGGTCGTAAAGCTACTCTAGCATGGGATCGACTCCTGGTTCTTGGTATAAACCTTCACCACGATGGGCACTATTTCTACGGGTTTGTTGGCACATGACGCACACAAGTTTCGCTCTCGTTGTCGTCGTTCACCCTGTTCCCTAACCACGCACTCTATATACATATATATACGCGTAGAAAAGCGTGTAAGAACGCCCGTACGTGTGCATGTGGCGTTGTGCGAAAAGCACCACCGAAACGGCACCTAATGAGAACAAGAATGGCAAAAAGGGGGAAATCGATGTTGGCGAACCGACGAGAGGTGACCGACGAGTGAGTCAGCCAAAACACGCCAACGTAACGCGACTCGAAACATAAATATTAATTGGTGTACCTCTCGAGTGTTGAATACATATATGTACACACAAACCCTCACACATCGATATATATGTGGCATGCCTATGTATATATGCATTATCCATACATATAGGGTACTTGCGGTCACGATGCCGAAATCCACTCACCCTCCACCGCCCTTACACGACCGCACGCACCCGTCCGCAGAAATATGCATATTTACTCACACGAGACCTTTTAAATGTTCACCAAGTGCGTATTACCGCGAATGTATTAATATTACGGAATAATAAGTCGGTACATATTTGCGCGATATCTCTCTTTCTGTCGCGGACTATTTCGAATGTTGCCAATTAACGACGCGGCTTTCATATTCAGTCTCTTCCATTTTTTTACCTTTTTCAAATATTTTTTTTTTCCTCGTTCTCTTTTCAGACTTTGATTATTTTTATTTCATTTCCTATTTGATCGAAACGTTCGCTTTTGTAACCATCCAATGGCTCATTATTCATCATGAATCTCGTCGGTTATTTCCGAGTTTTATATGTTTTAACGGGCTTCGTGAGATTCCACTGCTATTCTCGACATCGTATCTGCTTGACAGAGATTTATAATAGCCCGCACGAGTGTCCGATTACTGTAACCCTCTGCTACTGAATTTTATTTGAATCCCAGCAAAATTCGTTTGTTATCGAAAATTCCAGGGCTCTGATCATGCCCGCAAAATCTCATTGTATTTCTAGAACTTTCGTTTTTTTTTAATAATCCAGAATATATATATGTCGATTATATTTCTGTTCATTTTTTTCTGTGCCTTGTCGAAATGAATGGTTGGGACTTTTGAGAACAAAATTTTCTGCACCGTTCCTGGCAATTCTGGCGAGGGTGAATATTTTATGGAATAATTTTCATCTCGTCAATAGTATTCTGTGACTTTTTTGCATCCCGAGGACAACGAAAATCCGTTGTCACGCGATAACAAAATTAAAAAATGTTTTTCTAATTTTTTGAGATTGTTTTTTCTATATTGTCGCTGTCCAGATAATTGTGGGCGCACTGAAAATTCAATTTTGTCAAAAAACGTCGATATTTTGTTGAATACAGCGAACTAAATATTTTGGGATAATTTCGAAATTTTCGTTATTTCGACAATATTTTTCATTTGTAAGGGAATTTTCAGCAAAATTTACGATTGGAATGACAAAAATTACTTTCCGAAAAGATTTTCCAGAATGTTTTTTGCTGAAATGACAAAATTTTCGTGATTTTTCGAAAAAACGTTCAGTTGAACGTAACAAACAACAAAATATCGATCTTTTTCAACAAAATTCTCTTTTCAGTGCGAAATATCTCGAACGACGGGGCACTCGATTCTGTTGCGATAAAAATCATATTGTCAACGATTTTGACTCGATGCACTTGGGGAATAAATTGTATCTGTTCGTCAAAATAAACTTTTGCCAACGTCGCGCGGAAACATGGTCGTTCGTCGATCGAATACGTCGTCCATGGTGGAGGAACACGCGAGAGACGGATCCTTGTCAAATTGATTCTAAATGGGGAATCCTGCGGTGATCCCAGTTGCCACAGGAAATTGAATAAAATCTAATATCGTTTTAGTACCGCAAGTGCAGCACGCATAAATATCGATCGAGTGGAATCGCGGTCGACGATAAGTTTTATATATACGAGAAAACGTTCCACTGGGTTATCGTCAACATATATCGAGCCGCTCCCCCACGAATCCAACGCACTTATAAATTTCGTGATACCGAAGAAAAATTTCGCCAATTAGTGCGCGACTGCAATATGAAAGAAAAAAAATGGAACGCCGCCTCGGGCCGTGAACTTTCACGTTCGGTGTCGGGAATAAAATGATCGCTAATCGATTATCGAGCGCGGTTCTTTTCGTCATTTCATTTCCGAGCATTTTAATCCGCGAAAAAACATTCATAACAGAAATATCAAGAAAATTGTTCGTGTTAAAAAAAGAAAATTATTAAAATTGGGTCATGTTCTCGAATCGTGAGAATATTACCAGAAAAAACATTCACTCGAGATAAAATTTAAAAACAATAAGAAAAAATATCGAAATATTCGATGGACTCATCGAATTCAAATTATTTTTCTCTCAATCCCGAAAGGCCCAGATATTTGAATGATTCAGGGATTATTTTATAAACAAATTATTTCATAAATAAATTATTTAATAAATTATTTAATAAATTATTTATTATGAATTATTTTTTATGAAATCCCTAAAATCATTCAAATAGTTTCGCGATTATCGTTCGCATTTTTGCGGTGTTTTTTGTGGATATTTTTTCGAGCTACGAGACATGCGGTGCGAGAATAAATATTTGCTCCAAACTTTAGACCAAATTACGGTTGATTCGATGGGTCGGAGGAAGTGAATGGGGGCGCGATGCGCGCGGATCATTTCACGTTATTCGCGAAAGAAAATATTTGAAATATTGAGGAGTTTATTCGGGTAATCGGGACATACAGATCGATGTTTCATATTCTCGGTTAAATGTACTTAAAAAAAAAAAAAAGGTGAAACATTGACTTTTCTTGCGGGCGAGGAAGATTCTCGCAGGGAAGGCGGTAAAGTTTGATAAACTCTCGTTAATTAAATCGATTGACATATATATCATAAGTTTGTATTTTAAATTCACAAAGACTCTTGTGGGCTACGCGGGCGGGTCTTTTTGAATAATGGTGGAGATTCTACGAGCTGCAATATCCGGTGCGGTGGGTAATGGCGTTAGCTTTATTTATACGCGGGGGCCACTTGATGAAATGATAAAAAGGCTCATGGGGTAGAGGTAAAGCGTGTGTGAATTATGAATGGCAATTCATAAAGTTTGAGGAGGCGAGAGCCTTTTTGGATCAGAGGTTTTAGGGGGTAGCGGCGGTGTCTTGGAAAACCAAAGCAAATTCGTGCCCGTAAATCCTCACATGGAAGGAATATCGAGCTTGATGCTCGGGGGTGTATATCAAAAGCGAATATATACTTGAAACGACAGACTAGCTGCTGTCGTGGACTTGCCAGAGGAAACACCGGAATGGTACAACCAGCAGCAGCAGCTTGTGTATACGCTATATAGGAGGCTGAATGAAAAGCAACGGGGAACTTAATTAACCATGGCCGTAGTAGAGCCCCTTGCAGGCGTTCGTTAAATTTTATTCAACGCTGCAATTACGTCGAGCTCGCGATTAAAGCGCGAGACGCGCGCGCGGCCCAAGTTTCATTACGGATACGTTCTGGTTCGTCCTGCGTTTCTGCAACATGACTCGCGCGCGCGGATCTCCTACCTGTGTGTTACATTTGCGATATACAAATAATACATGTCGCGGATAACTGCGACTATACACTTTCTGACACATGCAAACTTTGAAGACCAATCAAAAACGCGATAAAAAATTCGTCCCTCTCTCATCCACTTCCCATGGCTCACCGTTCGTTTGGAATTTCGTCATTTTTTCGCATTTCCTGCTATTCGGTCCCTCGCCGAAACTACATTTTATTATCCACTTTCGATATTTCTCTTTATACGCTTCCGGTAAAACTCTATTTCATATTATTGACTTTTCCAATATTACTAAACGTCCAAAATGTTCACTTATTCTCGATCCGAATTTCTCATGCCCCAAATATCGTTTCTACCAATTTTCGCGTTCACCTTTTTCTTTCTCCATGTGCCAACGTGTGCGGAGCGCATTTGTAAAGTTAGACACAATCGACATAGTTGTCTTTGCTATATGGAAACGACAAATGGACGTTACACGTTTTATCATTTATTTACTATCCCCGGTTTACAAGTCGACAATTCCACTCGTTTTTAGCTCCACTTCGTAAAAGTTGTGGACATGCGATAAACAATCGATGTCACCCCGTAGTAACCTTTCGACTCACTGTTTGCTGTCCCTGTTTCCCAACACGCCTTGCAAAGATCGAGAAAAAAAAACCTTAACGTGATATTTATCGAGGAACTTCAGTTTTTGAACAAAACGTTTTTTCATGCAATAAAAAATGGAGAAACCGTTGTCAATGACAAGTGCAGTCGATAAAATGCAACATTTTAAGGGAATTTAATTTATTAATCAGTTTGGAGCATAAAAAAAATTGTAACAATTTTTCGCGACCCAAAATTCACATCATCTGCAGAAAAATGTACATTTTCCGAAATAAATCCACGCCACGCATTCCTGATATGCCTTGTGGAGAGAAATAGGGTGTTAAGTGTGTGCTGAAAATGGTGCAGAACACAAGGCACTCACCGTCCTGATGCTGGAGAAGAAGAATCTGCAGCATAAGCAGCGGAATCACCCGAGATATCGAAAAATCCATGTCGCGAAGTTTGAGAAACTTGCGTGAAGTTATAGCCTCGAGAAAATGTTGAGAATCGAACTAAAATCCGTGACACGTAGGATCTCGAAGGTTTGGTATCATTGCATAAAAATCAGACGATCGAATGTCTTTTTATTGGAAATGATTTTGATGAGACAGTGGTCGATGGGCCGTTGCAGCATTTTTTCTTTACGTCGTCTCGAAGCTCGTTACTGGCTGAACGGTTTCTCAGTTTTCGCATCCGCACAAAGTTATGTATGCGAAGTTGCAGTTGTTAAAGTTGGCTCGTTTTTATTGAAGTCTTGGCAGTTTGGCTATCGATTATTCGATTATTTACCAAACGAGAAGAAGCACGAGCCGAAATAAAAGCTCAACGAGGGAATACCGCGCGCGGTGCGATCCTCCCCAACATCGGCAGCCGTTCTAGACCATGCCGACGTACCGTGTGTATACGTACGTATAGTTGAACACACATAGACACGTGTATATACACATTGGTGTGTGATATATATAAAGAGCCAGCGCAACCCTCGCACAACTTAATTGCTACGTCATTGTTATTCTACTGTCAATTAAATTTAACGACTACCCGCCAGAGTTTCTCGTGTTGTATCTTCTTGCCGAGGGATATTAGAGATCGAACCATTTGACCTGCCGCCCACGATACTCCACACCGCGACGATAATCGTCTCGCAGTTTCTTTTCCACAAACGTAATTGAACGATCTTGGAAAAGTTTTCCGAATCACATTAAACTTTCGTTTATCGCTGTTTTTATTTGCCTCGAATCGCAATCCCATGCATCGGGCTTTGTTACGATGCACTTTTTCCTCCTTAACGATCTTATTCCTTCGACGCTCGTAAATTCTACACGGTACCGAGTTTCACTCATTTATCGCGGCGATGCGGCTCATTCTCTCTCAATTAATTCGACCACCACCATCACCAACACCCTCCCAAGCGGACTAGCCCACCAAGGAATTTCGAATGCAACTTGTTGCAAACTACTGGGCAAACCGGCCTGCTGGCATGCCGGCAGAGAATTCACGACGCGCCAAACGTTTACTCCAACCCTTTGCCTCCTCCTCTATGTATGCGCGGACATTTGTACCCCAATGAGATAACTCTTCGCTCGCTCAATCCCCGACAACCGATTCTCCCACGAGGTCTCATATACACACGAGTTATTAAAGTTTTATCAATATAAACACGTGTCACGTTCCTCGTTTGTGCGTTCACAGTCGATCGCGACTCACTTTTTATTTATTTATCGTCTCAACCAATAATCGTACGTACGTTTTTCCCCGTAGAAATTCACTCTCAATATTTTTCATCGAATTATGATCAAACTCTAAAATTCGATCGGTCGCTTTTTTTCACTTTTCCACCGAATTCCTTCCAGATCGAGCCAACTTTTTTACAGTTTAAAAAACTCTCCAACGCCCTCGCGCACTATAAAAATTTGCCAATTATTTATTCGTTTATTATATTCAAAGTGCATCGTCAAAAACAATAAATTGAAAAAATGAAATTTTTTTTTCGCCTTCGAACTCTGCCGCTTGCGATCAGTCGGCGCGAACGAATTCGATCGCGAGGTGATCGAGCTGTTGGCGCGAGCGGCTGATGCCGACTACGAAGCTTGACGCCGCTGTCTTTTGCGCTCACCTCGGTTCACACCTGGGCGCACGCGCTTACGAGAGTTTCATTCGCTCGACACACGAGGATACCCGTCGCGTCTCTGGTCGCTTATAAACACACACATTTACACACACTTATGGAATAATATATTGGTACATATTCCCATGTATTCTCCTATGTATCTCAGCATATATATTCTTATGTGGCCATAAACAATCGTGAGGTGTTTCGTACTATAATGCACAAAACTTTACACATTAGTTATAGAGCCTCGTTTTAATGCGTTTTCTTATTTCCTGCTAACTGCATTTTTCCTCAACGACTTGTTAATTATATTTGACAGTCCAAAAATTGATTCTCCAGCGTCGTTTCTTCACTGTTATTGCTGCCTCATAAAAATCATGATTTCGCCAAATCAGCCAAAAATAAATAGAAACAAATCTGTACAAAAGTTCCGGAACTATTCCGCGGAATGTGAATTTTTTTACGGGCTCCCTTCCGATTGCCAATATCTCGAATTCGACCTTGATCTAAGTGCCCTCGCAATGTCTCCTGCTTGAAACTCCTACAAATTCCGGAGGAAAAACACTTCGGCGAGACTTGCACCACAAATGTATTTCAATTTTAATGACGCCAAGGTCTGGCTGATGGTTCGTGCCCCGATTCCTCGATCAAGTTGTTCATTTTTAATGCGCATTGCCGAGCATCGAAATTTTTTTAACAAGTGTACAATTTGTGGGCAGAATTTTAACGCGAAATATTTTTTCCAATTCATAATTAGGGATAATAATTATTTTTACATTTTTTTGCACCTTCCCGTATGGATAATTACAATTTTTAATTATTTCTGGAGCAACTCCCGAGCTTTCTGTCGTTTCGACAATTTTTTTATTTATGTAACGATGTAAAATGATTGTCGAGATGATTGAAACTGTTTTTCCTCGATTTTCAGGAAAATTAATGGCAAAAAAAATGCAACGTGTCGTTCGAAACTGCTACGAATTTTTCTTGGCATTTTTTATTTTCATAAATATAATACGATGCATGGATCTTTATCATGAACGATATAAATCCCTATCGTGACAAGAAAGTCCGCCAAGTAAAGCGGAGGATCAAGATCAAAGGTAAAGAGTTCCTCGGCGCGATGACGGCAACTCTATACGCTGCCTCCTTCTCCGCAAAGCAAAGTCTCTTCAAAATCTACATATCTCCGGATATAATAACACGCGAGAAAAAGGGGAAAAAAGTTGGCGATGAAGGAGAGAAGTCGAGTCGTTTGAAAACGCCAAATTTATCCTGGTTTCGATACTTTTTTTGTTTTGTTTTTTCACTGTTTCTGCCCCCTCGTTGTCTCGTAATTTGAGTGAATTAATAAGTGATTATATTTACATTCACGACATCGATTTTCCCTGAAATTTTGAATTTCGTCGATTCCTGGATGTTTTGAATCTCTGTAGATCGATTTTTTTTCCTTCGAATATGTCATCGTCGTCATTTCTTTGTCGTCGACTGAATTAATTTTCGAAGAGCCATGAATTACGACAAAACGTTCATTGGGAATGGAAAATTTCGATCAATCGGAGGAAAAATCGCACAGAATTGCTTTTCTGAACATTTATTAATAAACTTTTGACTTACACCATGAAAATGTTCAAGGAGATGGAAAATGAGTTGTTGTAAGTGACCAAAAAGTTTAATTTAGCTGCGTGGGCGGTGTAATTAGCTCCTCGTTGACAGGGAGGTCAGTAGAAAACACATTTGTAGAAACAATGGAAAAGCTACTAATGTCAGAGAGCTCTGGTTTTGAGAATGCAAGGAGACTCGTGTGGGGCATGACACCACATCGCACAGAGGCCTGTGTAACATTATTGTGGTAGAATTTCGTCTGGGCGATATAGAAGAGCTTTATAACAACAGAGTCTGTTGGCTGGCTTGCCAAACAGTCTTTAATCAATTATGTAAAACGTGGAGGAACTGAGTATGAGCACCTACAATTGTAGACTAGGGACACGTTGCTGTTGCTGCTGCTGCAGCCTCACACTATTCAATATTTTCCATATCGTCCTGTGACTCTCGTTCTCTCTGTATACGAAATTTACTCTTTCGGAGTTGCTTGAAAAACTTGTCGAAAATTCTCATACAGCCCGCAGTTTTACTTCATAACACACGAGTGACTCATCCGACAATTTGCTGTAAATTCAAAGTATCAAATTTCTCCAAACTCCACGCGCGTCTACAATACTTTAGTGTGCGGAGCTTCGTTTTCTATAATAAACCTCACTCTCATTACCGCGTCGGCTATTATGCGGTATAAAACCTGAAGCTTCATCTTCATAAAGTCTCTCATTCTCGAATATCTCGAAACGCTGCATTTCGGAAACTCGAATGAAATTGAAAAATTCCAATTCAGTCCAGCTGTCGAAAATTTCTCGTTTATATTTTCCTCAATAATGCACCGACAGTAATTTTCGAATAGGACGAGAGAGATTCTGCAACGAAATGTGATTGAAAAGATTTTTTTTTGCCCTGGTATTTCGGTCTCGGAGATTCGTACAAAAATGTCAAATCGCTCGACGTACAAACGTTGCGTTTTTGAATCTTCACAAGGAGGCGCGATGGCGGTATGTCGGTGATGGAATTTTCGACAGAAAAAACTTTCAATTAGCGAATTATATTTAGGAAAATCGGCCGCGCAGAGATTCGTTCGCGACTGGAAAAGCTAAAAACTCTCAGGACGTCGAAACCTTGAAGAGTCAGGTTTCGAAAAATAGTCATTTCGAAACTGAGATTGACGTGGCTCGTGCTAAATTATTTTCAAGGCACTCGTTTACCGGTTATTTTGCATCTGACTCACGAAATATCGGCCAATGCGAACAACAACTTAGAAAAGCTTTCTGCTCCTATTCCATTGGCGATTCGTTTATTTTTTTATTCCAAGGGACACGCGAATCTAGGAGAGAAAATCACAATATATATTAAATTGGAATAAATAAAAAGAAAAAACGTCAATCTCGAAATTATCTTGCGAGAGGTAGATAAACGGAAATGGATAAAATACGAGGAAACCGTGTTGAATATTTATGAGGAGAGAAGACTCGTAATGGCACGTGACGTTATTTGAAAAAATCAGGATATTGTTGTGGGATATTCCTTTCGCCGTAGCACATGCTGCGCCGCGCAAAAGGATTATATTGTCTTTTCCGAGAGTGGCCGGAATATTGCGGAGAAATAAAGTTTCCAAAATTGAAAATATTAGCGATGCACGAAAGAGCTTTCGTAATCGATTTAATTTGGAGCAGTTAATGCAATGAACGATTTGTAATAGTGTTCGGTGGTTTAATCGCTCATTAGCGTGTATAATTTACAACAAGAGGTATATGCAGCAGAGTTTGGTCGTAAAGCGAGTTGAGCGAGACGCGTCGGTGATTGGTTTACGTGAAAGTTATACCGTGTAAACGCTGTGCTATTTGAAAGCGGTTGATTCTTGGCTGGTATAGAGAAGCAAAGCTCATCCTAGTTGGAGGCTCATTTCTTTGAATTATTCGGGTAATATCCCCTTCGTCTCGGTGAGAAATCAATGCGTCTGGCTGGCTCGGTGAATAATTCATGACGCTTTCGTGCTACATCCAGATGAGAAGATCGAGGATTAATAGCCACGATCGGTCGTACACCGCGCCGCGATCCAACACTTGGCTCTGCCCTATTTTTATACTCCATCGCGATGTACTCTCCTCGCGGGCGCGCTTCATCCTCGGCTCTCGCTCAACTCTCCGCTTATATTCCTTCATACCCGAGCAGCGCGTGCTCGCGCTCGCTAAAGAATAATAAAAGGACTTGCTCCTGCGACAAGATGAAATCGATAATCGATTATCGATAATTGAGCGCTTTTTCAATTATTTTTGAATCATCGAGACCGATGTGATCAATAATACACGAGCCCATCTATGCTCAAATATATTTCAAATCGTACGACACCGAGTTAAGTCGATACCATCAGCGTGATGAGCTAAAAACGTCGACCGTCAATTCATTTAGACACAAAACTCCAGCTTAAACGGGATTTAAATTTCACTTGCAAATACGAGCATTGCGCACGTATCACAAAAATATCTCGCTCTATAAAAAGTTTTCCATGACGTTATTTAAAACTTACGATCACGCGGCGCTAATTCGAAATTCGAATTTTCCTTTCCTGGGGCGAGTGTGACGCTCGATCCTCGAACGCGTAACTTGGAGTCAAAAACTTTTCCTTCGCTTTTCGCATCATTTTTGCCCTTCGTTCGTACTTTGAGCTAAATTGCCCTAAGCTTGCGCGTAATCCTGCACGACAAAACGAAAAAAATGAGCTCAAGTTGATCCCTTTTCGTTTAATTTTTCCGGAGATATGAATTTTGCAAAATTGGGGTCATTTGGGATCCCGAGTTACCGGATTAAATAAAAAAAACGAGTTACCAGCGTTCCAAGATTCAGAGCGATCGATTTTTCTCAATGCATGCCAAAAGGTTGTCTCTCAATCAAGTCCGACAATAACATCACATGAAATAAATGAATTCATTAAAAAACGTCTGACCCAGACACTTTCGCATCTGATATTAATGGATGAACTTGCAACGGTCCTCGGCGGGTTTGATGAAAAAAAGCAAACATACCTGTTCGAAAGCTCATCGATAATAGTCTCGTGTTGGTAGTGTAAAGTTGTCGCGGGGCAGGCAAAACCGAGTGAAAAGAAAGCTCGATGATTTTATTCCGTTTTAATTGCGACTAGTCGCTCGTATAGAAATGGTACGGGCGAACAAATAGAGTTTGCGGTAGGTCGCAAATCCTCGGCTGATAGGCAGAGTTCTCAGGATGTATGCAAGAGTCGAGGATATAAACGAGAGATGCAGGCGAAATGAATATGGAAGATTGGTCCAAGCGTCATAGGCAAATAAGCGGCTGGAGGGCAACGAAGGAGAAGAGGGATCTCGGAGCAGCAGCAGCAGCAGAGAGGCGGAAAAGGGATGAGCAGTGCGGAGAGAAGTTGAGTGGAATACGCTGATACCACTCGCCGAGGACAGATAGAGTCACGGACTCGACAACTGTACCTCCGCGTGTATGTCTACACAAGTCTAAAGAGGCGGCGGGCGAGAGGATGAAACCGGAAAAGAGAGAGAAAGAGCGAGGGGCGGGAGAGGGGGGAGAAGAAGATAGGGCGTTGTATAATGGCCGGTATTACGGGCACTTGGTCACTTTTGTGCAACGCCCGGCATTGTTCCAAGACAAAAGATGGAGAATCCCTCGAGGCCAATTCGACTCTGTCCCATACGAGGAAAACGGAACGAGGCTCTTGTGGAATAACCATGCACGCTAGGCTTCGGGGGGCTAAAATTAAGCCCAGTCCATTCACGTGGTTGGGACAACAGAGCGACGAGAAGGCTGCGGGGATGTGCTGCTCCACCAATGCAATGCTCCTTTTACGCTACGCCACCGGCAATGTGAGCAGGCTGAGCTTTCCTCTATCCTCCATGTACTACACACCCTCTCGTTACTTTTACCATGCGTAATACACCGCCTGTGTACAGATGCATGATCGCGAATTCTACATCTGTACGCGTGTATTACTCCCTATCTATACGCTCGATCCATATACAGGGTGTCAGTTTTATTTTCAAGATAAGCCAACATTTGTACACATTCCCCGATTAAATTGCGACTCCCGTTGATATTTTTCTCGGGTCCACCAAAATGGCAATTTCCAAGGTCAATCTATACTCGAAATTTTATCGATACGCGTTCTGCGTATTTCACGGACGATTCAAGCTCGAAATTTTGGAATTTTCGTATCTCAAGCCGCGCAGCAATTCTGTAAGTATCGCCTTAACGTGTGTTTTGCTGCTCAGACGATTCATGTACAGAAACGTTAATGCCTGGACGCATATACGCAGGTTACATATTCAACAGATTTTGTCGATGGATACGCGGGTGCATGCAATGCATCGTTGTATATCTCTTGGCCGGGGAGAGCAGAGCAGAGGCGTGTATGTGGAATGAGCCAAGTGGGATGAGCCAGAGAAATGCTGCATGGAAGCAAGCATCAACCACCCTCTCGCACAGGTATCCCGCAAGCACGTATTACGCACGCGCCTGCTTGAACAGTGAGCTGATAGTCATTGTGCCATCCTTGTTAGCGGCATTCCTTTGTCGTTTCGTTCTACTTGCAGCTTAAATTTTCCCAGGCTGTATGTATTTCGCTTCTATCCTTCGTATGCGTGTTTCCATGTATATTATGGGTTTGCACGTGTGTGTCCGTTCTGTAAGCCCAGCCTCGTGTACACGCGCTTCCTTTTAACACCACCAGTCGCTTTTGTTGTACGGAACATGCATCAATGCCGTATTTATATGTGTAGGAATTCACTGTATACCGAGAGCCAAGTCATTGCGAGTAAAGGCATGTCTCTTTACCGTTCCGAATAGCCCCCAGCCAATCGCTTTACACTCGAGAAAATCTGAATCTTGTGAGAATATTTGACAAATGAAAAATGACATTGTACTCTCCTGTTTATACCAGTGTTGAAATGACAGATTAGATTCCTTGAATAACATCATTCACGCTCGTCGAACACCGTAATGGAATGTGGAAACCCCACAAGCAGCATCGCGCACGGACACGTGAATTCGAAAACTCCTTTTTTGCCTTTCTCATGTGGTCTCGAAGCGGCAAAGATTATTTACAACGATGACAAATTGTGGCGAAAATCTTGTGTAGAATTAAATAATATTAAATTGCTCAAGGGGACGAAACTTTTTCGACGAGACTCAAAGCTCAACTTCGCATCGCGGTCTCTAGAAAAATTTGCTCCAAAGTTGTTCGATTCCGCGAGAGGGTAAAGTGAAGCAAATTTTAGAAAAAAGAGCCAAGGAAACTATTCGACAAACGTATCTCCCCAGTTTCATTTCTCTTGCGTCTTATTCTGTTGGTTTTTTTCTACTTTTTTCTCGGTTATATGCTCGACGAATTGGCCTCCAAGTATTGGCAACGAGTGCTGCCCGGCACACGCCAAATCGAGCCGCTCTCGAGAAACTACTCCGTCGGAGAGCGCCCTTTCATCTTGTACATCGAAAGGCAATTTGAAAAATTATGGTGATTTTTTCAAAGAGTTTCACCAATTCGATCTTGAACCTGGCGCTATTTGTGAACGTGTGCGTACGTTTGTGCACTTTATATATAGATATATCTACAGACGATGACGTCTTGACTCGCTGCTTTGTCGAACACAATCGAGTTACTTTTTCATTCGGTTTATTACCGCGGTCTATCGCGTGTGTACGAATCTTCCACAGAAGAGGTTGGAGCACCAGCTCGAACTTTCGTTTCCGTTATTCCCGATCGACCCTAACAATCATCGATGGATCGAGGAAGGATCCATTTTTGGAGACTTAACAAAGTTGCTTTCTCGACATCGATCACAACGATTTTCAGCTCGTTCCAGCCCAGCAACTCTTATGCTTCGCGAACGGAAACTCCGAAAGCCTAGAAGCGAAATTGATTATAAATGTTGCATTTTCGAATGGTCAGTTTGTTCGTGTACAGTGACGTTTGTTTAGGATAAAAATAATTATACAAATTTCGTGTCGAAATTTGTATAATTATTCGAAACGTGTTTACGTGTCGTAATTCGTGCAGTCGAGAGTTAATTGCTAATTATTTCAGTCTTTAATTGGAGTATTCTGTTGTGTTGAATTTCCATCCGAGTAGAAAATGAGTCAATTTGTAAAAAGAAGCGCGTTACACAGGATGTTTGATTGTCGTAGTGAAAAAAATGGTACAGAGGCTTGATAAAATAAAATGGAAAATATATTCATGACGATTTCCATTAGAGACATTTTTTATTCATTTCCATCGTCTTTGTATGTATAATGAGCATTAGCAGAGGATTATTGATGCATGTGGCGAGGGTGGGGGGTGGGGGCAGTTCGTTGTGATAATAACTACGAAGAGCAGGACTCAAAGCTGGATAGATTGATGGGATATATGGGAGGTATATATGGACGTGCATAACATACATACGTATTCGATAACGACGGGAATCCCTGTTGACTCGGAATAAGTGCGAGGCTGAGAGAGGCCTGGAACGCAGTGAGAATCGTCAAGCTCCGAGTCAAACCACCTAAATCCACTCGCCTAGTGCGATTCAGCCCTCTCTTCTCCCCTGCACAACCAGCTTGTCGTCTCGCGGATGCGCCAAAACCCGCTCCCGACCAATTAGTGTTAATCCTCGTTAATCCGCGTCCCTGCAATCTACATTCCTTTGTCTCTTGGTTGGGCCATCATTTCGAAGGGTAGATGGAAAGCCGTATGGATGCACGTCGAGCTTATTCCTTTGCATCAACGGAACCGCGCCCGTTTCATTTCTCTCTCTCTCGCTCTTTCTCTCTCTCCCTCTCTCAGATTGGCGAGGCTTTTCCATCGCTTCGACACACCGAATTTCAATCCATCCGCACAATGTGCTAGAAACTACAATGACGATAACGTCGTTAATTTCTGGGCACCACCAGGTTCGATTCCTGGCTGGAATATATTATGGCTTCTGCCCATTATATATTTATATTTCTCCACACAAATTACTATATACTCCGAGTTAAAAATATCAGTCCGCTTTAATTATTCTAATGAATATTGACAAGCTCATTTTTTGTCCGGCCGAGTAATTTGTAGAGGCGGCTGATTAACAGTATTTCCAGTAAATTAACCGAGGACATGAATTAATTTATATGAAAATGCGGTTATCTTTCATTTAGGCATCTCGCGCACTTTATGATTTTCACATTTTCCCTCGTCTCGATCGTTGAAGAATGAAAAATATCACGGAGAACAAAAATAATCGATCGCTCCAATTGCAAATGTGATTTTTAACGATATTTCGTCGTTTTATTGACAATTTTAAATGCGACTGCATTGAGAAACGGATTTTTCTCGACTGATTCGTAACGTTCTGCGAAAATATTGGTGCAAGCGTAAAAAAAGGCTGCTCTTGACATATTACGATTGATTTTTTGTTTTTTTGTTGTTGATGTGGTAAAACGAGGGAATGACGTTGGCAGGATGACCTCTTTGCAAAAAGCGGAGGTGAAAGATGCGCCGCTACGAGGGGAGACGAAGCGCGGGGACTTTAATCTGGAAGGGATAAACAATGAGACTCGCGGTTATAGGGTTGATATAAAATAT
The DNA here is from genome assembly GCA_037043255.1 of Diadegma fenestrale. NCBI lineage: Eukaryota > Metazoa > Arthropoda > Insecta > Hymenoptera > Ichneumonidae > Diadegma > Diadegma fenestrale. The sequence continues at coordinate 4,875,409 of CM073312.1, forward strand.
CGCGTGACGGGCTGGCCTCAGCCAAACTAAAGGTTTCTTTGGCATCTGTTTCAAATCGAATTAAATTATCAACGGGCACGCTATCGTTGATCATCTAAGCACAGAGGCAGAAAGTACGTGGATGGGTATAAAAAGGGATGCTACAATTCGCAGAGTTCAAGTGAGTTGCGGAAAGCATTCCCCACCTAGCACCGCGTCTCACTTCAAAGTATCGCAGTCCCAAGATAAAATTCTCCTGGCATAGAGATCGGTCCCTCGGATTGATAGATCATCAACCGAGCAATATAACCAAAACGATAAATTTTATATTTCATCACCTTGAATAATCGACTCGAGAGCAATAATTACCCATTGGATCCGAGGCAGTAATATTTTTGTACTGCACTCTGCTCTCCAGGACCCCGTTCTCCGAGCGAACTTTGTACATACGAAACGAGGCAACTCAATCGCGGCCTTTATCACTGAAATAATAGATACCGACACAGGCTAATCGCCAAATAAACCGGAAGAAGCAACAAACAGAAGAGAAATAAAAAAATAACAGGATCAACATGTTCTTCAACGAAAGCACCCTCATCAGCCCGATGCAGGCTTTTGTCGGAGGAGTCGGAGGGGTTGGGTGGGTCTCTACTTGATTATTTCTTTGATAATCTCCCGTCATTGTGTCAGTAAGTACGGACGAGTACTTGAGATTTTTTTTTTTTTTGGATTTGTGCACGAACTCGATTTCGCACCGGTACTCGAGATCTACAATCAACAAGATTCATGTCTTGTTGGTCGTTATACATTTTCCTCAATATATTTATATATATACGTGTGGAAAGAGCGAGAGAACGTGTAGAAAGACATTGACGAGATGGAGAGTGGCTGGAGCGTGGAGGGAATGAGTTGCGATGTCAAAAAAGGAATGAGCCAACTCTTCCGGCTGCGATGTTGAGGAAGCATGAGAAAACTGCTTTGCTTCGAGCCTCATCTGATTGCTGTATCTATATTCCGAAGCGATCCGAACTAATCATTTGGTATTGTCAGTTGAGGAGGGTGGCACACGGAGGGGCAGGATATACTCCCTGGCGTTCTCATCACCCCTGGGTTTTGCCACTGCGACAGACATCGAGGACTCTCGTTCTTTCCTCCCCTAGCTTTCTCACTCACTATTCCATATAATTGACAATGATGCACCAGAGGCAGAGTAGCCAGGGGCGTTGTTGTCCAGCATCAATTTGCGATCCTACTTGAGCCCCGATGAATTAATTAATACCGTCCGTTATTGCAAACACATTCTCACTCAAACAAACTTCTGGCCTTCCATAATTCCGCTAATTGCATGCTGTCCAATGAATAATGGGTTTGTCAACATTTTATCCTCTCTCTCTCTCTCTCTCTTTTACCTCAGCCAAGTCCAAGGGATGCAAGAACGCTTGTTGGGATGGAACATTCCACCGGAACACTCGGAGCTTGTTCATCCCCATTGGCGCGGCTTCCTTGCTCCAGGGAAATATTGGCACATTGGTCTCGCCCTTCTTTACTTCATGCTGATGATACTTTCCGCAGTTGGCAATGGCTGCGTCGTATGGATCTTCTCCACGTAAGCTCCAAACTAATTCCCATCTTTTCACAAACTTACGACTTGCCCATTTTATACCATGAAATTCTATGTTTATCGTAGCTCCAAATCCCTCCGAACACCGTCCAATCTTTTCGTCATCAATCTAGCGCTTTTCGATCTCGTCATGATGGTGGAAATGCCAATGCTCATTATAAACAGTTTCCTCGAACGTCCCATCGGCTGGCAACTCGGATGCGATATCTACGCAGCTCTGGGTAGCGTTTCTGGCATTGGATCGGCTATCAACAACGCTGCGATTGCATTCGATCGTTACAAGTATAATGATGAAATTTACACCGCCACAACATCACAATTCCCAAGTTTCCACACTGATTTCAATCCTTGCTTCACTCTTTCGTCTGCAGAACCATTTCCTGTCCGATCGATGGAAGATTAAACGGTAAACAAGCAGCTGTCATCGTGGGTTTGACGTGGTTCTGGTCCATGCCATTCACCATCATGCCCATGATAAGAGTCTGGGGTCGTTTCGTGCCTGGTAAGCCTCGGCAAGATTTCTCCAACTCTCTCGATCGCTACGATTCCGCTACATTTACTTTTCAGAGGGATTTTTGACCACGTGCAGTTTCGACTTCCTGTCTGACGATCAAGACACCAAAGTCTTCGTCGCCTGCATTTTTGCCTGGGCGTATTGCATTCCGATGTCCCTCATCGTTTATTTCTATTCCCAGCTCTTCAAATCTGTTCGCAGGCACGAAAAGATGCTCCGCGATCAAGTGAGTCACGATCTTCAATTTTTTTTCTTCAAATAAGCAGAAATATCGAGAAAATTTAATTGTTTGGGTTTTTTCGTTAAAGGCAAAGAAAATGAACGTCAAATCTCTCTGCTCGAATCAAGACAAGGAACGAAGCGTCGAGATGAGAATCGCCAAAGTAGCTTTCACCATCTTTTTCCTTTTCGTTTGCTCGTGGACACCCTACGCGATCGTTGCCATGACGGGAGCCTATGGCAATCGGTATTTTTCCATCATCTCGTTCTCTCTCCGTCTCACAATATCGTAAAAATCTTAAAACTCACTTTTTATTATTTTATCCAGTGAATCTTTAACTCCGTTCTCAACGATGCTGCCAGCAGTTTTCGCAAAAACGGTCTCGTGCATCGATCCTTGGATTTACGCCATAAACCATCCCAGGTATTTATTCATCTCGGCCTTTCTCCTGGCCCGATAAAATATCGATATGAGTTATTGATTTTTTTCATATTTCAACTTGATTTTTTATTTATTTATCAAGATATCGACAAGAGCTGCAGAAGCGTTGTCAATGGATGGGAATTCACGAACCGGAAGCAGCAGTTCATGATTCTACTTCGGCGACTACCGAAAAAGTTGCCTCGGAGGAGTCATAATTCACGGGGAAACCAACATCATAAACCCAACTGATCGGGCGATGTAAGTTTTTTTCATTTTTCCGATCGTTCGTCACGAGATTTATTAACGAAAAGAGCAGCAAAAGGTCGATTCAATTTCCTCAACCTTTCGTCATAACTTTCCACTCGTAATTCTTGGCGATATTTGAGCGAAATTCTTTGCATAGATTTCTTGTTAACTTTATCGCGATAATAACGAAAAGATGGGCGAGCGGAGTCGCAGCAAGTGTTAGGGGCATGGGAATAACAGTGTCGGCAACCTGTTGAGCATCAATCACTGGCAGGGACGTCGGACGAGGCCTGCGCTATTGATCAAGACAACGTGATCACCACCACTGGAGGAGGCCCCGTCGTTCGCTCTGTTATTCCCTTTTTCCGTAGCTCTGCAAAATCGACCTCGCTCTTCAAAGACGATAATTGGCTACTTTATAATGAATAATGATGTGCCGAAAACGTTAATTGCCACGAACAACATCGGAAAGATGTTGGCATCGAGCCGAGCAATTCGGCCAGCAATTTTCTTGTATAAATCAAATAAAATACAAATTATTTTGAAGCAGTTAAGCAGTCGTTGTGTTTTCAACGAAATATTTCAGTTCAGGGAGCTCAAACGATGAAATTCGCTGTGGCCCGGTGAATTTTCCCCTCCGAACATTTACCTGGAGTCGATCAATCTGTATCCACAGTCGTTGACATTGAGAGCCTGAAAAAGTTGCCCCTCGCGTGACTCTCGTTCTTATCGCTCGTCAACCAACCCCCGGCGACTTCCGGTGATCGACCGTTGATAAAAAAGGGTAGAATCGTGAGGGTAGTTCCGGAAAATGCCACCGGGAAAAGCGCCATGCAAAAGCACGAGGCCACAGCTGCGAAAAACTCGCCGAATTATGAAGAAATTTTCATTCGAACTTTCGAAACCGAAGCAACTCTCTTTTGGCTATTTGTTTCCTTGACATTCGTACCTCTCGAGTTAGCCATGCAAAAGGTGTGCAACCTTTTTGTATTTCGGAATTTTACCTCGCCGTGATATATCGCTGCAAGCTTCCTCAACCTTATGTTCCACTTCCGCTTCCTACGAGCAATAATTCTGTCCAACACATTGTACGCGTTCCTTGTACGAAATAGTGGCCCATTACTCAAAAAAGGTTTCCGGTGTACGACGTTTCTGCACTCGTTCGTGCTGCACTTTTTAACCGCCAAGCGTAACGTTTTAGTTACCAATAAAACCCCAAGAATATTGCGTAACAGTGAAAAAATAATTCTTTACATAAATTAAACCGTGTTACGTTGGTCCAAGTTGTTTCTTTAGTTCGAATCAACCATTGCATTGTAGAGAAGCCTCGACGAAAGTTCTGGCTTATTTGTTCAAGTAGAAACTCGTTGTCCAAGGTCGGTAGGAAAACAAACATATCGAGCAACTTTACGAGGCGGAAGAAGAAAATGAGTTTGCGAACATTGGAAAAAATGAGACGAAAAGCTTTCGAATTTGTTTTTAAATAAAAGTCACGAGAGTTTTTAATGAGATTCTCTGAAGAAATGAAAAACTGTGACAATTAGGAATTCACAGGAAATATTAATAAGGAGGGAGATTTATCGAAACCGATGTCTCGCGTATGTGTGCCTGAGGGGATGTTTGTGTGCGTGTGTGGCGAATGATAAAGGGTGGTGCGAGTGACGGAAACGAGACGCGAACGGATAGAGAAAGGAGAAGAGCATGCGCACCCCGTTATTGGAGTTGCTTGACTCTCAGTTAAGCCCCGGTCTCACGAGGAGTTAGTCGGGTTTTTATGTTAGTTGGTGACAGTGTGGTTCTTTGCCCCTGTACGTATTTGTAGAAAATACAAAAATATACGTATACAGAGAAAAAGGCAAAAAGCGGAGAGTCCGGAGTATAAGGAAACGTGACGTTTGAGGCTGTGCAAGGATGATGAGGCCGGAAGCTTATGGAAGAATGACAAGAACATCGAAAGCCGAATAATTCGATAAAGCTCGCGCGACCTATATTCAAAAAATTTCTTTCCCTTGCTCGACCTACGCATACCGCATCGAAGTACCGCATGGAACTCTTGAGAAAAACTCATGTTTTCGGAGGCTCGTCCAAAAGTTCCGGGTCCAAAGAAATTGGCTGAGACCCGGTGGGGTTGTTGATCGCGAGGCGAGATGACGGCGACTGGATAACCAAAAAGACACGTGGTGCGGCTAATTGCGTGCATTTTACATCAGAGTTCGCTGGCCCAACCTTCCCGCGCGCATCTTTTATTCACATCACGAGGAAGCTCGTATTTTACTTTACTCGTGTCTCACTCTCGGCCATCCTGACGACAGAATTCTCGTTTTATTAATAGTAAGACAAAAGAGTTGGACGCGAAAGAATCAACTTTGAGCAATTCCCTCGTTACACTCTGCAATGTTTCATGCTTGATTCGCTCAACAAATATTTCCCGTGCGAATAGCCTCTCGCTAGGGAGATTCGCGAAAAGCATCTCGTTCGTCACGTGTTCCCACCGAGGAAACACCATGTGATACGCTATCCGCTCTGGAATATATCCTCTCACGGATTCTCAGCAGCTTAGTTCACACACACACACACACACCAACGGCTTCGGCCAACACCGGTGAGTCATGTCATAATCCTTACCCACGTGTTGTCCGCTATTTTTTTTTGTCTCAGCCGCAGAATCTCGTTAATTACAATTAAGAATTCTTACGATAATTGCCTAATATTAATGAATCGCTTAAGCTCTTGAAAAATTGTCCTGCTTCGGGCATTTGCTTGAGTTTTTTCAACTTTATTTATACGAATAAAGGCGAAGAAGCGAATGACACATTTCTGCCTAAATTGCATGCGATGCACACGGCTGCGAATCCAAATTGCAGCATCGATAATGATCTCCACGGTTGGTGAGAATTTGTATTTAATCAACGAGCCAATTATCGATGGTAATTACCATGAATTGTCGATTTTTCGAAATTGAATAAGAAGGAACTTTGGAATTATTGGATTTTGTTTTTTTTTTTTTATTGTTTTCATTGATTCGTGTTGATGATTAATTCGCTCAATCAATCGAGCTCTGTAGTTAATCATCGAATTTATAAATCGACATAGTTTTCGTTTCTGGGATTATTCGGGTGAAATATTGAGGGAAAAAGAATGTGAAAGACTCGGAAAGATTTGGGTTATGACGGATTTTGGAGTATTCGAGCTGCTGGTTCGGTACTACACGGTATAACGGTAATAAATAATTCCGATTAATACGGAAGTTTGTAGAGGGATTCGTACAGAGATTTGGTAAATCAATGGACGGAATTCGACACGATAGGTTCGAGGGTCGAAGCGACGAGGGCCGCGAGGCGACAGCAGGGACATTAATCTCATCGACACGGTTGGACGTATGCGCCGGTGATTATGATTGCTCGACCTGGACACCCGCTGCGTCGCTGAGCACTCACCTCTCGATACCCGCACTCTCGTTTTCCCCTGCAATACACACTACACTCCTACAACAACCTATGACGCCGCGTACACACGATCCGCGTATACGAAAGCACAGTGACCCACTGCTCTCGCTTTTCCGCACAGAAAAATTTCTTTCCGATTTTTATCTCAAGCTCAAACTTTTCCCGCACGCATTCACAAGCACGAACTTACCTTTTTTCTCCACATTTATTCCCAAATTCAGAGAAACTATAATTTTAGCAAATTCTCTTTGAAACCTCTCGAATAAACTCATTTCGAATATGCAGAAATAAATCAATTGCTCAATTTCAACGATAATCACTTGTTAATTTACGTTTCGACTCGAGTATTTTCATTTCGTACAAATTCATCGCTCGTTTCCGGTTATACTCGTTCAATTCCAAGTTTGATCGAGAAATAATTTTGCTGCGGCTACTGCGGAGCTGCGTTCGTTAAACAACCAACAGAAATTATTTATTTAATAACGTATTGCTTCCAATATTTATGTCGTAAGGCCTGCTCGAATAAATTAGCATTTTCGTATACGGAGTGACGAGTCGTTATTCGCAAAGTTCTAATCTGATGAGCGAAACTTTGTATATTTTCGTTTCGTTTGGATATAAATTCAGGGTGGGCAAAGTGGAAGAATGTTCTGTATTTTTGGTATATTCGGATTTAATGAGAAAATATTTTGTCTTTTTGGTAAATTCTGATCGGACGAAAGTCGTATCGGCGGGTTTGTGTCGGCGCGCGATCGCTGAGGGTGAAACTCCCGACTCTATAAACATGCTTGGGAATCGGAGCTCGGGCAACAGCTGTGCGTGCAACTAAAGTATGCATGAGCCGGCAATGTTTTGTATCGTGCTATACACTTTGCGGGGAAGTAGACAAAGATTATATATACGTATCATGGGCCATGAAGGTGGGGGATGAAAGCAAGGGGTAAAGAAGAAATCCATGCTTGTACCGTGATGAGGTATACACGAGTGAGCCAAGACCACAAATGCATCGAGGCATGCGCGCAACACTTGCGCATTTAATTGTTCACGTGCATGAGTAGATTCACGTTCAGCAAAAATCGTGTCCGTCTTTAGTTTTTAAAGTTGTTTAGCAAAAAAAAAAACATTTTTTCATGAATTTTTTGAAAATTTCAAACTTTTAATCTCTTGTGCACTGAAAATAAAATTTTGTTGAAAAAAATTGATATTTTGTTGGATACGTTCAACTAAACGTTTTTCGAAAAATCACGAAAATTTAGTCATTCCAGCAAAAAACATTCTGGAAAATCTTTTCGGCAAGTTAATTTTTGTCATTCCAATCGTTAATTTTGCTGACAGTTCCGTTACAATGAAAAATATTGTCGAAATAACGAAAATTTTGAAATCATCCCAAAATATTTAGTTCGCCGTATTCAATAAAATTTCGACGTTTTTTGGCAAAATTGAATTTTCAGTGTGGAAAACTCCATCGTCTCGTATTCGGGAAAATTGTTAATTGTTAATTGTTAACCGGTTGTTTGACATTTAGTTGTCGTTTTTGTCCAAAAATAAATTCTGGGCCGTATGAGACTGACGCAATATGCAGTTATGGAATGTGCGCGGATTCGCGAACGGCCAAACATGAAAATTGAATGTGAGGTAGAAAAATTAAGCCCAAAGTTGAGTTTTGAACGTGTCTGTAGCGAGACCACGACCACCTTAAACGGCAATTATTAATCGCCACAATTGCAGTGTAATTATCGTATGAGATTGTCGAACAAGGCGAATTCCAATGAGATTTCGAAGCTCCTCGCAGCCAGCATCCTTTTCCTCTATTAGACGCATCGATCATTCTCGTTTAACGTCCCGGACATGTAATTTCCTGAGCACAGATTCGTTCGGAACGTATACCGACATTTGTCTTGAGACATTATCGCTTCTATTCCCCTTTCCCCTTTCATTCTCATATATCGAGTGTCCACTTTTAAATAATATATTATTGTGGCAAAGCCCGAAAATATAGAGTCGTGAGGAGGAAAAAACTTTTATTCGCACATTTTTCCACTGCAATATTCCGTGGCCATTTGATATCGAAAATCTCGCGAGATTCTTTGGGGCTTGGCGTGTATGATTAAAAAATAATCAAACGATCCTAAAACGTTTCTTTTCTCAATGAAAAATCCCCGAAAAGCACCGATGGATAAAAATCGTCTTGCTAATCAGCCGAGAACATTTTCAGCATCAATCAGAACAATTACTCGTAAATGAAGATCGTTCGGAAATAATTGAAACGTGCAATCTCCAGCCGGACGTCTCGTGTTATATGAAATGATGCTATTAGTCATATTTGCGTGAAAATACATGAGAAAAAAGCCACATCTGCTTATACGGTATAGCGAGCTTGAACAGGATGGTTAATGCGCAATAAAATCGCGTGTGAAAACGGGATGTCGACGAGTTGGCACGAGAGAAAAAAGCAGAAGGCGAAAAGCTGCATAAAACGTTATGTACGATATTGGTGCGCGGAATGTATGAGATATGTGCACGGTGCAATCTATGTCAAATCAACGAGCTTTTTCCTCCTCACGATTGTGGAATTTACTGGCGTGTTTTCGTCATTATACACGATGCAAATAACTCGTGTAATTTTTTGTTTGTTTTATCTCTCTTCGTAGTTGAGTTATAAATTGCAAATGAAAAGAGAATAAAAAAAACAAAAGTAATCCGGTAAACAGAGAAATAGCGAAAGGTACAAAGCTCGTTCTTTGGACATGGAATTCCACGAGCACGTCGTTCGCGTACGTGTGCTGCCGATGTCAAAAAGTAAATGCTTTATTATCAGTTGACAATTATAATTGATATTGATGCCAGTATTATTGGAGCTTTTTATCAGATTGTCATTTTTCGAGTTTTTATCTTTATCCGAGAATAGAGGATGAATGTGACGACTTGTCGAAATTCCAGATAATCGATATATACCAATCTGTCTGTACAGTTGGTGAATGAAATACATTTTTTTTCTTCCTTCTGTCACGAGTGAGCTCCATCCTGATTTTATTATGTCCATCAACTCGGTATCGGAAAATACCACAAAAGCTTTTATTGTGGGAAATCCGATTTTGTAATTGAATGCCAATGAAATTCGGCCACTTTTTTTTCTCTCCGCCTTGTTTTCATAGTGACAGAGATTTTTTTTAAACGAATCCGGACTGTCAACGCGATCAAGTCTTTTTTGGGTGATTCAGAGAATTGTAATGATGAATGAATTGTTAGCGAAATTGCTGCGATTACGCGATAACGATTTTGGCGCAATTGTCCAAAGAGATCCACGAGCGATTACAATTTGCTACTCCCTGTTCGCTATTATTCAAAGATAATGAAGTGAGAAAGAACGTCATAGCTTATGGGATCGCGAGGGAGATATCTGGAGTATTTGAATAGGGAGGCTAGTCGAGAAGAAGGAAAGAAAAAAGGAGGAAAGATGATGTTTATATTCACGAGGTCGTATAGGTGTGTTATGCTCGCAAAGACGTGGTGCGGTGGCAGCAGCAGCGGGGCAGAGAGAGACCGGATAACTTGACGGACCGCGAGTGTCGGTTGATAAATGTCGAGCGTGCCGAGGAGCCAGAGATAGCAGCGAAGCACACACCAGCCAGCTAGAAAAGTCTTATCTTGTCTTGGTTGGATAGCCGCTCCACCGCCGCGAGGCTAGTTCATCCCGAGAGCCATCACTGCGAAACGAGTCCATGCAACCAGTCTATCTCTGTCTCGCGGGCTTTCCCCCTTAAATATATCTGCATAATCTTCTATATACATAAACCCTTGCTATATATCCAGAGACCTCCAAAACGGCCAGCCTTTCCAACGAGATAGTTTCGCTTCTTGTCATTCTTATTGGCTCTGCAGTTGCAGTTTTTCGAAACGTCTTCTTTACAGTCAAATTTCCCTCCAAACTCTGAGGATTCTTTCCAGAGGGCCGTGGCCTTCCAAAAATTTCGAGCTTTTTATTTTATAATCATTACCAATATCTTAACAATGTTCTCAGCCGGTTCTGTCGGTTTTAGAATTTAAAAAGAGGCGGCAAAATCATCAGATACGATTTTCCCAAAATAGGTTTTTGACATTTCGCAAATTTTCCGGAGCGTCACATTTAGAATGTGTGAAAACAAGAGAAAGTTTCACCGTCTGGTAATCGAGATATTCAGTTTTTCAAATCGCAACTCTAACACGAGATTTTAGGGGAAATTACGAAAAAAAAACTTTCTCCGAGTTTAACCGCAGTTGAGTATGATCCTTAAGAAGATTTGTACGAATTTAGAATAATTATTTTGAATATTTATTTGGTACAGCAGTAGATTATGATAAGAAAAAGATCCAGTTAAATTTTCAGGCGGCTAAAACATTCGCATTGATAATTTAATGAATTTAATATTGATTTCATACATTTCATTGTATTTTACAATCGAAACTGTGACTTTTCCTGATAATTGATAAGAATTCGTTGTAAAATACAAGGAAAACTGAGATTTATCATAAAACTCGATGTAAAATGTATGAAACTACCAGTACGAATATATTTTATTGGTTTTTTTGTCATTTTTTGAAAATTTGGCAGGATCCTTATCATAATCTGGTACAAAATTTTATTAAATTCTGAACGGTAATTTTAAAAGCGACGGTACACAACCTCAATTACGGCTGATGAGTTTTTCCTGTTTTGAAGAAAAGTTGAAGTGGCTGCCAGAGATAGGGAACAAGATGAGAAAAACGGGAAAATCTGAGACGGAGAAAAATGTCGAACAGTCGTTTTGAAATGAGCGGAAATTACAAGGAAAGATTTGAATTTCTTTAAACATGGCCGGATGCTGGCGTTATCGCAAATTCCAACTCAAGAATTTGCAACAAAGTTCGAAAACTGCATCGAATAGTAAATCGTCGGGAAATCGAAATCTCGTAGACTGATGGGGAAGAAGAAAAAAAGCAAAGGCGAAAAAACGGATGTAGCCAAGTTTCTTTCGTCGTTTCGCTTTATTTTTTCTTGTTTGTTTTTTATTTTATTTTTCTACCGGAGGAGATGAGTGCGGCGGAAAGAGCGGAGGAGGAGGATCTGTGATGAAAAATAAGAATTTCAAATCCAATTTCCCGAGCCATATTTAAAACAGTACGCGGGCGGTGAAAACGTGGCCGACGAAAATGCGAGAGGAGCGGGACTAGGGCAAAAACATAACTATACGACGACTTTCTCTCACCGCGGCGTTACTGGTATTCTGCAAACAAGTACCAACGACGATATAGCCTGCCACGTATTGTGAGATTCGAGGGTGTATCAAACGCTCTAGCTTTTCTCGTGGGTTACTGCGTTACCGGAAAATGAATAATTGAAGGATTCGTCCAGGTACAGAGTGTGTGCGGGGGCGCGTGTGTCTGGCATAGCCGGGCGTTTGTGTGAGCGAGCAATTTAGCATAACGGAATTTTGCCAGTCTCTTTGTTCCAAACGAAAAGATTTTCATATGCACTTAATGGCTGGAGGCTAAATAAAACGATGATTAAAGGAGAGAACAAAAAATCGTCCATTTCCCGTTCGACGTTCGGATCAATCGTAACGCAACGAGCAATCACTGCAATATTCATTCATGCATACCATTCCAACTTTTTTTCTCCTCCATTTTTCATTGGAAAATGTTCCCCATAGTATTTGAATAAGCAAACAACTAGCCCCGCGCCGTTGGGTACACTGAAAATCCTTTTTTTTTCTTCAATCCTTCGCTTTACATCGCACCAGCCATTAAGATACTTTCACGCTGCAGTGCTGAAAAATACAAAAAATAACTCATAGAAATCGCGCGTATCGCTCCTTCAAAACATAATTGGTCCTCGAGCCTTGAATGCCATCGCTCCACTGCACAACGCTCTCGTCTGTGAACCAGACTTTTCTTTCACCAATCCCTCGGATCGTAATTCATCAATGTTAACATTTCTTCAAAGTAGATTTTTCTCGATTTTCAATAGAACGAACAAATTCGCATTTTTTAATGCTGAAAATTAGTTTAATATTTTTCCGAATAAGCAATTTGTGTTTGAATCGTAAAATTGACAGGATTTTTGCAATTTTTATTATCAATAACCAACAGACTCAATTTCCCCACCGTTGGGATGATCACAGTGTCGAATGTTAATTGATTACCGATAAATCGCACGTTATCAATTAATCTTGGTACGAAATAAATTGGCGAAAATGATGAAATTATTGGAAATAAACTAAAAGAAACGAATGGTGGAGAGGAAAACTTGGAAATATTCGTCTTGGACGAGAGTATAAAAGTGATGGAAGTGGCCAACGGTTAACTATTGATGAAATGGTGGGAAATTCGATCATACGATTTATCAAGTCGCTGGTGGTAAGCGGGCGTCGTGTGCGACAGCCCAGCAGTTTCCATGGTTACCAGCAATTTCGATTCGTCCCTCATCCCTCGTGAAGATATTGCTCAAGGATTGCGTACCCTCGACCCCGCAAATTCAAACTATAACAGTCCTCGTCTTCGATTATGACCTTGTTAAATGCAATTTATTGGTAAACAAGAAAATTCGCATGTCCAACTCATCCCCGTGCGCAGAAATGAGCTTTTTTCCGTTACTTCAAAGTATTCACCGTTGAGGGCTCATTATAACTGTATTAATGAAGTTCGATAAGTCTCGTAGCAATCGCGAGGATGTTCATTGATCATTAGGCAATAATGAGCCATCGTCCCCCCCCCCCCCCCCATTTAACGTTCGATGCCTCAAAGTTTAATGGGCATCGGTGAAAACGTCCTTAACTCTGATAACCCTGGAAAAATATCGTCGCAAGGATATCACAGAGAAACAAGAACAGGCGACAAAAAAAAGTCTCCTTTTTTAACCGTTTCGAGCGTGATTAACGAACATTCGCATCGGATCAAATAACAGTAACGAAAAAATTAAAATACACCACGAAATTGACAAATTTTTAATTCTTCAAAAATGAAATTACACTTGGTCGCTGCTACCGAAACGCTTTCGAGCGCGATTAATGAGTATTGACATATAAAATGAAATTTTCCGAAAAAAAGTTAATCAATTGCCGAGTCCAAATAAAACTTGACACGGTTCAGCCTCGCGTCTCATTCGCCTGCGAGTTTTTTTATCCTTCTGTTTCATTTTTAATGAAAACTCTTCTCTGTAGGTTTTGTAACAATTTTTTATATCGAGTTCCAATAAAGTTTATTGTGCTCCACGGTAAATATTCGATGATGGAATTCGTAGGGATTAAACGAACAAAAAGTAATGAAAATTCAGATAATTTATAAATAAATTCTTCGCATGTACTAAAAATAAATTCAGTGACGGACAAAAAATCGAAAAATCGTCCAGGACGAGGAAACCTTTGACGTCTTGTCGCTGCGCTGCAAGAGCCGAGCTCTTAATAGAAATTCTTCATAGTCCCATCGATCCATAAATAACTTTTAGAAATGCGATGGTTTGTTTAATTATTTCCAGAAAATCGAGCGTAATATCGAAGTGGTCGGGTGCATTTTGATCGCGGGCTCGAGAGAGCGATGCAAACCGATATTAAGTGCATTGCACGTTTGGTATTAATAGAGACTTATTATAAAATTATGAGAGAATTAGATTTTCTGATCTCGCAGTTACGTATTCCATTTTATGCTGGTGTACGTTGAGAAGCGATGAATAAACGTCGTGAGGGGTGTCCCTGAAATCGATACGTGCACTGGCACAAGCTTTGGCAAGCTTTTGTCAGAGTGTTTGCCGTGTATAGGGAGCTCGCAGCTACACGCTTATACCGCTCGTTATCCACACGTTCAATTGTCGTAGTTTATCCACAGATAAAGCCCATTCGGCCTAAATGCATGCATGGGGATGCAATGGATATTGTGTTTCACAAATTCATGCGATTCCAGTATCTTCTATGCAGTTTAAACACGAACGTATTTAACATAATAAAACGAGCCGAGATATTTCGGCGAGAACGCCAAATTCCATTTTATCAAAACGCCGGCCAGCTCGAAATGATCAGCGTGCAAAAAAACTTTACCGAGCTTTTAACATTAATATCTCATTTCATTTAATTATTTTGCGATGCATGATCGCACGAGAGTGCACTTAAAATATCGATTCCCGAGTTACCGCATTATTTAACGACTTTTCTCAATTTTTTCCAAACATTCGCTAACCATAGAATCTCCTTCGAGTATTTTCTGAAACCGCGACTCTCCAAAAAATCGTCTCTTCCATTTCTTTTCTTTTTTTTTTGCCTGCAAACGTTCTCTCGTCCTCGCGTGCGGCTTTGGATCGACGAAACGAAAGCAGATTTTTCTCAAGAGCATTTTGTGACACAATATACTTCACTACGTTGCGAACTACCAATTCATTTTCAATGTATCCCAGAAGAAAAAAGGCCGAGCTTTCCTCCTGATACCATGTCGGAAATCGATTTATTTGTCTGAATAACGAAAAGCTTGCATTTGTCAACGGATCACCGCTTGAATTTTCCATGAGTATCTTTGACAAGCACACTGTGCTCGGAATAAAAGATCATGCATGCACTTTTCATGTACCAAACACAATAATGCATAAGTGGATCATATCCAAAGTTCTACGAGAGAAAACATTGCAATGAAAAGCATTGCGGATCATGTTTTCCCAAAAAAATACACAGTCGTATAGAATTTTTTATCTTTTTCGTCCATGGCGTGTGTGTGTTTGGTAATAGGATCACAGCTGCGTCGTGTTTCATCTAAATCGATTGCAGGTATCCGTTGCCCCTTGTATACGAAAAAGCTTACCTCAAGCGCACACTTTGTTACACAAATTGCTCGGTCGGTAAATTCTTTGCATAAAAAATTTACAACTTGTTTTCACAACATTTCGTACGATGTCGTTCTAAGAATTCGGAGTAACTTTTTTGTGTCATTTTTTGCGACTCCTAACTGAACGAAGTTCGAGTAAAAAAGTCGATGATTCTGCATTTCGGTTCGATCTCGTTTCGAATTTGTTTGAAAAAAGAATTTTATAAATTACGACGAAACGATAAATTTTTGAGTAAAAAGTGTACAATTTTTTTTTAAAAATTGCAACGAATTCGATCGACGCAACTGAATTGTCTTTTTTACGAAAATAAAATGAACAAGTTTCAAAAATTTGGATTAAAATGAAAATTGTCAGTAAAAATTCCGACAAAAAGACAGAATTTGAAATATTGGATTTTTTTTATATTTGGAAATGTGAGAAATAGACCGTGATCGTGTCCCATCGGAGTATATTATCAGAATTGTCTGAAAATATATTTCGTGTACGTCGTACTCGCGAGTGAAGACAAAACTTTTATTCAAATTGATACAATTTTCACGCGTTTCATGAATTCGCGTTAAATTACCAGGAAATTAGAAATTATTTTAGTTGGAACACGATGTCAGTGTTTGGCGTGAATTCGGAGAGAATGTACGTGAAATTATTTGAAAACTCGATTACCGGTCGAATAACTCGTCGGGTAAAACAGATTGGGTTGTTGTGAGATTTCTGACATATCGATCGTGCAGGGATAAGTGGCGCGGGTTGTGAGAGGTTGTAATTCGCGGAGAGTCCGTCGAAGATGCCGCTGGAATCGCTCCATCTTCATTACAACATGGCCGCCCAGTGGCTCCTACTGTCAAGGATATTTTCCTCCGAGTTTGGGAAAGATTAAAATATTAGTAATAAAGTTCGAGCAAATGCAGAGAGTCTGATAAGTCGCGTGAGTTGTTTCGCTGGTGAATGAGGGGGTGTAAAGTGTAGAAAACTGTTAAACGAGATGAGAGGAAACTCGTGAGAATAGCCGTTTAACGCGTACGTTTTGCGGCCAATAAAAGCTTCGGCAGAAAGAGGGGTGAGTACCGAGTGTCATTTGGCGTTGTCCGATTCCGGCTGGACTAGTGTGTGCGCGTGCATGTGTTGTTTCGTCCTCGTGTGTGTCGCTGCTAAATACCGCCCCGAGATATGACAGTTAATTTGGCGTCAAAGCTGCGTGAGTTTGGTTGAAAAACTCAAAACGTAACTTAATTTTTCGTGTGGCATGCGGCTCCGCGAACGGACCTTCCCTGCGCGCTGTATTTTGTTGCTTTATTTTTGACCGTGTGAATAAAACGCTTTGCGACAGGCTTCTCCGTCGATCGAATCTCATGCTAATGCGAGCGAACGAGAATTCGCGTCACAGAGAAACACACGCGCCTACTTTTATTCCATCCGACAAAATATCCGCCTCTTTTTTATCAACGAGCATTCGATCGCCTACTATAAATTTCAGCGGATTTGTCTCATTCATCCGTCCATACCAGGCTTCGATTCTCTTTTGGCGATTCTGTGTTTTGACATATCGAACGTGGCTCTACCTTGCAGCATCAATGTTTTTGCTTTCTCTCTAACGTTATTGGTTATTCGCCTACTCTCCTCCCTCTCCTCTCTCTTCTCCATTACTCCCACATTTTCTCCGGCATCTCGCCGCTCTCTACACCGCCTATATATCTCCACAAACATGTATACGTGTGCGTCGTGCTGTGTTCTCGCGCGCGACTCTCACAGACAAATTTATCCGCGAAAGAAGGCCGAGTGACCCTTATATCCAAAGAGCGAATCTATGCTCCCTTTTTTTTTTTTCTATATTCTTTCCTCAGCCACAACTCAAAGCCCTGACGTAACGAATCGAGCGCCAAAGTTACGGCCGCGCTACACTTGTATTTTCTTTTCGAACGTTGTCATTTCCGCACACATGCACGTCGTAACCTCGTACGAACGAGAGTTTCTCGTTCTCGGAGATTCCTCGCTACGTACGCGGGAAATAAATGTTGGCGCATCGTCTCGTTGTCTCGTATGCACACAACGAAACATCGCTGCACCCTTCACAACCTCCTGCATATATTTATGTGTCTCTGTCTCTTTCCCCATCGCGATATTAACCTGTGGATAATCCCATGGGTGTGTAGTCGTGTGGGCGTGCTAATCCGTACGTTTTGTATATATACAAACTCGACGACTCGTGACTCCGAGAGCGAGCGAGACCGAGAGATCAGAGATGCTAACGATTCATTAGGGACCATCGCATGCAGCTTCGCGTACATTACCAACCGCGAATATTTATCCCTTCCGTCCAGCTTGGACGGTATTGAAGTTTTAACCAACATTTTTTCTCATTTATTCCCATTTTTTCGTCGTTTTCCCATTTTACAGAATGCGAACATTTTTTCCTGTATTCAGCAATTTTCACATGACATTTATTTTCATCAAATTTAATCTCGTTTTTTCCTTCTTTTTTGTTTACAGATTCACGGTGGGACGAGGATCCATTCTTAGAAATATTTTCAGGTATGTACCTTCGCAAATTCAATACACGAACTCTTAATTCATTAACATTGTCGATCGAATTAATTCTCTCTGCTCGAGTTTACGAACGTGATATTTTTGCTTATGGAGCAACAATCAAATTAATCAGTCTCGGAGTTTTCTTCCTTTGAAATCCATACAAATAAACTCTCCACCAATTTTCGGAGATTTTGAATAAAATAAGACGATGCGATCGCAAATTCGAGCAGAAAATTCAACTCGGAATTGGGCGACATTTTAATATTCGATCATCTTCGAAAATAACGAAAATAATGACAAACACGATTTTCACCAGATTTCAAAGAAAAACGAAGAAGCTTTTCGATAAGAAAACTCGTCGCGTCCGTTTCTGACACGAGTCGAGGCAAAGAAATCAATTTTACCTCAAATTTTGATCAAATGCTGCATTTTTGTTGTATTTTTTACTCCGAAAACCGTGGATGCGAGAAAAAACAATTTTTTGCGATTAAAAAAACGTGACGAATGCGAAAAAGTTCAGGAATTTATGAAAAATCGTGAATTTTGAGATTGGTGCAGGTTGGTATGGGAAATAATCGATCAAGACATTTTTATGAGTCATTACGTGATGCAGTTGCATGAATTTTTATGATTAGAACATTTTTGGCACTAAAAATCGAGGTTTTGAGTAAAAAGAGCGACAGAGTCAAGTGCGATCTTCAGTATCGCGAGAGATAAGGGTTCGTCTTGAAGGGTTTATGCTCTTCTTTATCGACGGATGAAAATCGTTCCTGTCTTTATCGCACTCCGGTACGTTTCCCGCTGGAAAGACAATTTACGATTTACCATCGGGGCGGGTAAGATTTTCCCCTCGGTCGAGTTTCCTGCCCTTCGAGGAGAAAAGTTCGCGGCCACTGGAAACGTGTGTCGAAAGCTCCGATCGCGCTACCCTTAGTTTTGGCCAGCTGGAGCTTGCAGTCCCGTTTCGAAGTCGCAGTTATAGAGAAACGACGATAATGAAGTTTTCATGTGAGAAAAGCGACGATTCATGGATTTAAAAAAAACGGGGACGAAGGGAAATAAATTATCGCGAAATTTCGAATATTTTTTCATGTTTACATTTTCGAAAATTAAGTCTCGATCCTTTGCCAAAAGCCTCCGGAAACTGGGGCTTTGGGACCTGGAAAAAGCGAACACAATTCAACGATAATTTTCGTTCGCAATTATGTAGATTTATCATGAATTTTTAACGCTCCGAATTTCAAGACTTACCGATTTGTCTAGACAGATCGATCGACCCTAGTTTTAACCTCCATAATTCGGTTTTATTATTTCGTTCTCTCTTTGCGATTCGTGGGATTTGAATCACGAGCCTGAAATAGTACGAAAAATTATTAGTTGACGTGCGATCAGAAATCCAGGAAAGTTTAATTAGTTGATTGAGATCGGGAATTAATTGAAACGACGAGGCTGGCTGGCGAATTGTTTTGAACTTGAAAAGCCTCCAAGTAAAATAAATTTCTATCCATTAATCAGGAACCGTTGGAAAAAACTGGTTTTAGCATCGAATTGAAATGAAATCGATGGAAATTAAAATGGTCCAGTTTTATTTTGATCTCAAAAATATTTCGTTACGTATTTGCACAGCTGGGCCTCATTGACCTGAATAAATGATTCACCGAAAAGTTCCGTGAAAAACGGCGAAATCGACGAATCATCTTGCATTATTAATTGAATTGTTTCAATCGAGACTTCTCCCCCATTTTTCGGCGACTCCCTCACCGTCGATCGCGCGGAAACTCCGGAAAATCTGTGAACCCAAAAAAAAACGGAGCGATATTAAAAATAATGTTATTTCTGGTTTGGAACGATGGGGAGTATTGAATTTGCGGTTTTTATGACGTTGGAAAAAATTGGGTGAAAATGAATACGTTGATGAATTCACGTGACCTTTGCCATGGGGCGACACCTTCGTATCGCATTTTGAGCCAATCCAACGATTTTCCTGCGCTCTATTGTCGACGAGGTTCACCGATAATTCATGATGACGCAAAGCTCGGATTGAAACGGAGAATTTAATAGAAAATATGGAAATTGGCGAAACACACATGATCCTGAGTTCTGATAGCCAGGAGCATTCGCCTGTAGGGTAAAATATCGAATTTGTATATTTGCCCAGTGCATATAGAAAAACCGTTCCGATATGTTTTCCAGCGATCAGGCGCTGCTGGTCGTACGTTCGCGATCGATTTACTCCGAAAAAAAATCTGTTACATCAAAGTTTTTCCTTTGACTTTCAACATCATTGAAAAAGAAGAAAAAAACTGTGGCAATTTTGTTGTCTGAACAGGCAGGTGAATATTCCATTTTCGTTTGATTAATTTCGATCGAAAATTCGCCCCGTTACGATAGAATGCGACAGAAAAATCAAAATTCGACGAATTAAACGTAAAAATAACAAAATCTCCCAATAACTTTTAATTTTCAAAATGCAGGATTTTTTCGTATTAATGATTGAAAAATTAATCACTCCGTTTTAGCACGTCGTTAGAGCTGCCGATAAATTTGAAAAAACACAATGATCATACGAATGATAATAATTGACGAACTTGTTGGAGGAATAAACACAGTGAAGGGTAAAAAGCAAAGTGCGAGTGCAAAAGAGTCGCGTGTGCGTGATGTATACACGCAACGGTATATTTTCATCGAGCACGGCATATTGAGTACGCGAACGACGAAAGGGTGGGAGGGGGGCTCGTGTGCATATGGACGAATACAAATATACAACTTACCGTCCGTGCTGTACGAGGGGGAGGGGGTTAGAACGATAATTGCACATCGACTGTTACGTGGCGGTGGCTCGCGCGTTTCTTCGAGTTGTGCTCGCGGTAACGAGAATCGCCTTATTGCTGTTGGCTTTTAACGCGAATATGGCATACATTATTATGTCCCGAGTATAAATTTCTGTATAGAACGAGCCACAAGTTGTGGCGAAGGATAAAACGCACGCAGACATCAATGGGGAGTCACCGAACCACGGCAGACCAACGTTTGACCCATACCGCGCACTAGGCATTGCTACAAATCAGCAATTTCGCGTTACGTGCATGTAGATTTTCGCGAGTATGTGTGGGCGACGGTTGATACGTGTGGCGAGAGAGTGTGGAGGAGAAATAATGAATGTTGGAACGATCGCACGTTTCTGGAGAGATGTCGCGTGTCTTTGATTAAAATCTTTTCTCCTAGTGAAAAACGTATTTATCATTGTCGCGGTGTCAATGTTATTATTGTCTTATTAATGTTAATGTTAATGCTTACTCCCTCGTAAACTTGAGACTCTACTCTGACGGTTTCTTGACGATCGCGGAAGCCTCTCCCGACAAGTTTCAAGCGGGACGCAATCTCACTCGAGTCTCTTGATATATAGCAGCGAACAAGTCGACCTGTGCAACCGCTAATTACCAGAGTTTCACGAATTGAGGAAATCGTCTAATTAAGATAGTAAAGGCCGGTGGCACGAGCGCCTCTCCCTCCCTGTCTCGATGTACTCCATCGTGTTCTCCCCAAGTCTTCTCCTCAACCCCCTCCCCACGTCATAGTTAATATCCGTCTAACTCAACGACTAATTAAATTTATTCCTTCCCAAGGCCTCTCCCGATTGCGATACAAATACATCTGTAAATACCAACTCGCGCCATATCGCATTGATAATTTCGCCGGATACTCGTCCCAGATTGCGCGGAGCCTCCTTCGTTCGGGCTTTTCCAACGAATTCATTATCAATCTCCCGATTCCCTACTCCACTTCGTTCCCAAAGATTTTATTCAATCTTTGATCCTCTAATGGCTCTCGTTCTATGAATCATCCATGTTTCCTGCTTTTCACTGTTAATTGAAATACCACTTTGAGCTTGGATCAATTGTCGATTGGCTATTACCGCGGTTACCAAGTTATGCAGCCACGAAAAGGGATAGAGCGAACGAGCAACCGAGAGATTTCATTGATTTCCATTTCCGAACGATGTTTGTATTTATTTGGAATTGTGGCCAGTCTTTTCGTTCACGTTTTTCATGAAATATCGTGTAAATTCTCTTTTCACAAAATTAATGATTCTCACTTTTTTCCATCTTGTTACACTTTTGTCCAATTCATCGTGAACAATTCCATGGAATATAAATTAATGAATTGTTCGCAAAAATACCATTTTTACGTCCAAACTTTTTCGTTTGGAAAATATTCTAACGACCAATTAACAAATGAACGAATATTTCTTCATCAATAAATTTCATTAGGCTAGCCATACGAATATTTCATTTTCAACGTTGTTGAATCCGAGTTTTTTTCTTCAATAAACATACACGCATGTGAAGATGTTAATTATGAATATTGAATCAGAGGTCGATGCGGCCAGAGCGATACTTCGGGCAGCCTGGCAAAATAATTATTCAAAACTCGGCGTAGTCGGTTGGAAAATAAAGTTGGACGTATATATTTGAGTAAAAACAAGAAAATCCATATTTTCGTCCAATTTTTTTTCTACATTCCAGGGATTTAGGGCACGAATGGAATTTTTTTATTTCAGTCTCAATAATCACACGATAAAAGTCACTCGAGCTTGAAATTGTCAAAAATTCTTCGATAATCTCGATTTTTATTATTAATTTATAGAATCGTAGGACACACGGTGTCGATTAAGAATATTTCGCGAGTTGTACATTCGACTGAAGTGTCAGGAGCTTGGAAAAATCGAGATCGAATTTTCGCACAACATTTATTTGCGTGCACTCGAAGGAACTGACAGAGAGTGAGGATGGACGTTATATAGAAAGTAGAATATGTAGCAGTTCGATTTCTTCTCGATATCTATAGGTATAGCGTGCTGTAACTGTTGAGAAGGGATGAGCGATGCCCAGGTTTATGTATATAGACATGAAGCTTTGGCGAGAGATATATATGAAGTCTTGTGACGATTTAATATAGTATTTTGAGACCTTAGAACGGACCATAAATCTCTGGGATTTTCTCGAGTTACACGAGCCATCTTACTGACGGAACATCATTTAATCCGAGATCCATAATTCTCAGAGAAGCTTCTGTGAACGGGGGAGATCCTCCGCTTTGACTAGCAGCGCGTAGAGCTTTGGCATATACACAAACAAACTTGTCATTGGAATAGATCGCACAAACTTGTTTCTTGAGTTTTTCCTTGCACACAGGTGCGCGTTTTTTCATTTTGTATGAAAAAGGCTTGAAATATGGGCTCGACGGTAATCGTGTGTGATCAAAACTATCGGTGTGTACTCGAATGATTTTGCCGGAAGTCACAAGAGGGATGATGGTGCTCTTACGCGAGCTTAATGCGTGTTTGGCATAAAAGCGATGGAGAGAGAGGGAGCGAGCGATGGGATACGAATAAAAGGTAAGGAAAAAGGGAGAGGGGCGTATAGAATGGCGTGATCGAAATGACTCTTAAGCCGCAGTGGCAACGACCACGCCAGCGAGCTCGTTTATTTTATTTTTTTTTCTTTCGAACGAGTCCAAGCCTCGCGTCACGCGTTTACTTTTATTCGCTCCGAGTTCTCCGATTACGAGCGTATCTGTGTACACGCAGGTCGTACTGCTAATGCTCGTGTAGATTTCTCGGAAGTGACGCGATTTCCCTCCGCCATCATCCCCCTGCTGCTCCTACGTCAATGTGTATTTGGGGGCGTGTTATTATTATGGCTGCGTTTCGTGTCTCGACCACCATGGAACGAGAAATTATTCTTTTACTCCTTTTGGTCCACTGGATTCTCTCGTAGATGGACTTGGGTCTACGCGACCCATAGCCAAGAGTCCACAGTCTGAAAACGATTCGTGACATATTTGCTTGAATTTTCATCCCAAGAACTCTGACTCGATTAATTATTAGACATCGCGTCAAGTTTTGTCTGTCGTGGTACGCGTTCGAACTTAACGAACGCGTATAAAAAAATCCAGATAAAAGAGAGCTCCAATGGCATTAAAATTTCGTCGAATTTGAACGAATCCTGCTGCAAGTTATTCATGCACCGAGCAAAATAAGTGAGAGTTTTGTAGAGGAAACGATAAAAATCGATTATTCGCAACCGAATAACTCGACGATTCCGTTGGAGCTATTTCGATTTACGGAACAATCCCGAATTAGAAACTTCCTGCCTATCGGCAAAATGGAGCATCCCACTTTGCCAATCGTTTCCATGTCGTTTTTTGTTGCCAGCTGTCAGAATTTTCGTTCGTGATTCAATCTCTCCATCATCAAAAGAATCTGTAGAAAACTGCTGTCGTTTTTTATGTGGAGAATCTCGTAGAAAGAACGCACACAAAGCTAAAATATTTGGTTGAATCAAAACGCGTAAAACACGCGAGTGAACGATGACGCGCGACGTTTTTACAATACGAAGCTGCAAGCTCTCGGTATTTATTATCAAGTTGGTAAAATATGTTTGACTGCGAGTTCATTTGAGCGTTTTTTCTCCTTTGTGACGTTTATCACAAGAAATCGCATAATTTTGACGACACAAGTCGTTTGTTGGGCTCTTGGACGGCCCATTACAGTCGTCTCGCGTCGGAAAAAGTCTTTTATCATCTCCGACCGAGTACATAACGCTACGGGATGTAGCCCACGATGGGCTCGAGAGAAGGCTTCTTTTCATACGCAATTCGCTACCGTCCTCCATGAGGTCGGTCTCTACCTTTACGATGTACGTGTGAATACACACTCACCGAGGCCGAGAGCCAAGCAATATTCGTGTGCGTTTGTTGAACCGGTGGAACGAGTACGAAATAGCCACGACCGCTGAGCACCCCTCCGAGTTGGCTTTATATTCTTGCGCCCTCTTGAGGCGTGACGTCATCTTTGAAATACGTGAGATGCGTCTAGGATCGCTGGTCTCTCTTTGCTCGCTCAGCAACCGGATAAAAAGAGGCATTCGGTTCGAACCAACCTTCCACATCCCCTCACACCATCCTCTCCCATATTTTCCCTTTCCAATCCTTCTTTACCACTCTCATCTCTACACACATATTCTACTTATACCCGCTGCGTGCATACGTAAGCCCAATCTTATAGTGACCTCATATAAATCCATCCTGATCGAATGATTCTTTGCAAAACGCACATTATCGCATCCAACGAAACCGACAGAAATTTCTACCGAATAGTTTCTTCCTTCCAAAAAAATGACGCGATGCCACGAACTGGAAAAAAAAAAAATCATTCGTCACTTTTTTATTTGACGAATCGATTCGTGAGGTCCGAAAAAGGTAAGAAAAAAAATTAAAAATAAAAAAAATTCGTTCCGGAACATCCCCGTCCAGGGGGTTGAATTTTTTTTTTAATTTCGTGGCATTGCGTCGATGCAAACTTCAGGCTCATAAAACAAAAGTTTCATGATATTTGAAGTTTTTCTATAAACGAGAATTTCTTCAGCAACCAATAAACATCGAACCAGCGACCATGTTCAGATTTTCCAGGAAACTGCAAGCGATTAACTCTTGCGGATAAAAACTTGTGGCAAAATTCCGCAACGGTCGGAAAAACGATTTAAAAGTTGCAATGAAAAACACGTGCGACTAGAGCCACCGCTGAGAATCATGCCCAAGATGCATAATCGTGATACCAATACGTATCATCCAATTAGCAATACGATATGCTCGTTTCAACTTCCTCTCGTTCCATTCTCTCGTATTGCTGTTGTTTAGTTGCTCCGATCGAGAAAACTCTCGGAGCCTGTCATCGCAATAGTCGATCCTGGCATTGCGTACTCCACACACACGGAGAGAAAATGATATCAAACATGACCCTGGGATTATAATTCCCTCGTATCCCATGACGCCTCTCCAAGGGATTTCAGCAAATACGTAATAATTTTTGGTAATTATGCAGTTTGGTTACTTTTGCGAAAAACGATGGAATTTTTTTTTTTTTTTCATGAAGCTGTTAATTGCATCATAGTAAGTAATATTCCATGGGGGGAGGCTGAAATTTCCCATAAACTCCATGAGTGATGGGGTTTTGAAATTCTCATAAATATTCGATATTTTGATGTTTGCGCTAGGGAAGGGGAGGTAGGGGAATGGTGTACCATGCAGTAACATGGTGGTGCATGTTATTGAAGCCCATAAAAATTAATAAAAACACCATAAAAAAAAAAAAAAAATTGGGTGAGCATACAGTTTGCGGACTTGTTAACGTTTGTTTGACTGTTCACGTTTGTCTTCTGTCGGTGATGGTTTGTGTGTGTTTGGGTCTTGGTAAGTAGAGGGGGGGGCGCAGCCCCCCCCCCTTTGCAAAGTTTGCTTTGCAGAGTTTTTGCAGAGCAAAGGTACAAAAATGTAACAATGAAAATGCTCTCGAATATTTTCGTGTGTGTGTGTGTGTGTGTGGGAAGGTAAAAAAAAAAAATTTGCTCTGCGAAAACTCTGCAGAGCAAACTTTGCAAAGGGGGGGGGGCGCACTTACCAAGACCCAAAGACACACAAACCATCACCGACAGAAGACAAACGTGAACAGTCAAACAAACGTTAACAAGTCCGCAAACTGTATGCTCACCCAATTTTTTTTGTTATGGTGTTTTTATTAATTTTTATGGGGTTCAATAACATGCACCACCATATTATTGCATGGTACACCATTCCCCCACCTCCCCTTCCCTAGCGCAAACATCAAAATATCGAATATTTATGAGAATTTCAAAACCCCATAACTCATGGAGTTTATGGGAAATTTCAGCCTCCCCCCATGGAATATCATTAGCGGCGACCAATCGAAGGTGCCTATAAAAAAAAAAAAAAAATTCCCCCACTTTTCGCAAAAGTAACCAAACTGCATAATTACCTAATTTTTCATTCACGTTTTATTGAAAAAACGCAGAAACTTTTTTCGGCCGAATTTTTCATTTTCATTCAATTCCAGATGAAAAACTACGATGTATTTGCTGAAATCTCGCAGGGCAACGATCCGGTACCGCCGAAGGCATTCTCGCAAATATTCAAAAAATTTTCATTCACATTTCATTGAAAAACAAAGCAGAAACTTCTTTCCACCGATTTTTACATTTTCATCCATGCAATTGCATGCGGATGAAAAATTACGATTTATTTGCTCAAATTTCTCAGAGAAACGTTCGATATTATTTTCGCTGCCTGTACTGCAACGAAACCAGATAATTAATGGAGCTGTGTATCATTGAATACTCGTCAGACTGTTATCACCATCATGTCGTTCACTCCAGTTACGTTTCTAGTATGAAAAAACATTGCAGCTTTGCTGCACTGAGCAAAAAAGTTGTTGAACCAACAAAATTTTTGCTGAATCAACTTATTCTTTCGAAAAAAAAACTTTTTGTTCACACAACAAAGACTCTATTGTTTTGTTGCATACATCGTGTCGGCTCGACGAACTTTTACCCTCATTTTCCATGGGAACACAATACACTTATTGAGAATGGCAAAGCGACAATTTAATTGAAGGAATTTCGAATTTTTTACATACGAAGCGAGAGCCAGAGTTGCTCGGAATATCCTCGAACCAGAAAAATAATGGATATCAATATCTCAGAGGTGACGCCGCGGCGCTCGCTTGTGAACTTGTTAAGCTTTACAGATTGTGTTCCGAAAGCTCTCGAGCAAGTAAATCACGCAAGTTTCCGTCATTGAGTAGAGTCTTGCGGTAGGATATATTTCACGCTTGTGGCATTCGGTGTGCCGTGCGAAAACCCAGTTGCCGTTGAATTCTCAGATCGCATTTGGCTTCCTCTTCAAAGTTTGTAGATATTTTGATAAATATTGCATGATCCTTATGCGCGCGGTTAATCACGGGGTATCGATCCAGAGCCTTGTCGAAATCGTTGTCTCGGGTTTTGTCTTTGGATTAATCGGAAGCCAAAACTATAATCCGCAGAGCTCGACCTTTTTTTTTCGTCCAGTATTTTGAGTACGTCGTATGCAACATTTTCTATCGACAGAATTGTTTCAAATTTGCCCCACGAGTTTCCCATACGAGCGCGAGTTAAAAGTTCCAATTTTCAACATTAAATATTTCGATTCCTAAATGGTGAAGCCTCTTAAAACTTTGCATGAACTTTTATGAAACATCGAAGAAGCTTCATTGAGTTTTCCAAAATAATCGGTCATGAATGTGTTTAAAAATTTGGTTATTTATCAAATACACATAATCTCGAACAATTTTGAATTTAGAGAATGTTTTTCTTTAGTCAATTCGTAAAAAGTTATTTTTAATGGACTTTTAGGCTTGTAAATGATTTTATGTGTGAGAAAAACTAGAAGCGAACGTTTAGATTTGACCGTGGCCAATGACTCTGAAGTTTGCATCGTGGGAATGCAACGAAATTCTTTTTTATCTTTAGCAAAAATATTCATTCAAGCGTAGAATGTAATTACGATGATAAAATGATCGGTTTCTGTCACCCGAAAAGCATATTGGCTTGAAAATTTTGGATGACATTGAAAATTGAACGAATCATCGATAAATTCAAATATTTTTCGTTGCATTCCAACGTTGCAAACTTCAGCATCATCCGTGGCCATACAACGTCGTTAATGAACGGAGTGTCCGAGGGCGCTGGTGTCGATGGATGATGGAGTAAACTTTTCCTCCTCGTCTCCATAAATTCCTGAACTGCTTTATATTCATTTTTCGAGCCCTGACATCGAGTGTGGTTTCGCGTGTTTCCCTCATCATTTTCCGTTGCTCGGAGCTAGAGACACCTTTTTATTTTTCAATGCATGCCTGACATCGTAAAAGCAAGTTGTGCAATCGTTGGCTCGAAGAAGCGCGCGAACTGGTAACGGAGAAGGTAACGCGATGTTGGAGAAGATCGTGTGTTTTTCAAATGGAACTAATATTCGCTGACTTTAAGGGGCTAAGGTTCATGGCACACGAAACAAATTCAAAAGTAAGCTGTTTATCGATATATATTTATAGATACGACGTCAGCTCGTGATTTTTCCTCCGTTGGCAAGTTGAAGCTTGCAGGAAATTTTTCAATCGCAAAAGTCAAGCTCGATGTCGTTGTTGTTGTTGTTTTTCTAGTATCGCTCGATCGTGCAATTTAAATTTTCACACGTGATCGGTCAGGTTTATAAACTGGTGCGTCACTTCAATAAGTGGATCAATAATTAAAACGACATGTCCGGTAACACACATTGTACATGATCGTTGACAGAATGTCTAAAGTCTAGACGCGCGCTATTGCTTTACCAATCGAGTTACCAAATATACAGGCCGCGATTTCGTCAAATACGCGCGAGAGCTCATCGCGTCGCGTACGAGGCAAGTTTGACAGAACTAACGTCAAAGTAATGTATGCGCGTCTCTGCAAACAGTTTGGTAGACGTGCGCACTATCCCTTTCGTAAACTGAAACAAGCATTGAAACGTCTCTCGTCGTTCTTACATTGCGCGCACGAGAGCTGAGCGTAGGTTGGAATGTTCGCTTACGTCTAAAATTCACTTTTGCGAGCGTTGAAACTCCGTGACACCGTGCATTACGGTATACTGTATCAAGCTCGTTTCCTTCTGTCCCTCGGTATATTTCTGCTCGCAGCAATTTCCTTGGCAGCGGCATCGTATCATCACCGACCGATTCCGAGTAGCTCTTGTTCTTTTTAGCTCGAGGTGTATAGTTTCAATTGCAGCTTCGCATTTCCTTGAACCTCGTTGTCTGCTCTGTATACGAGCCGATAGCGCGAGCTATATGTTTGAGAACGTTAGACGATGTTATACGAAGAAACCCTCGGCGATCACAATGTGGTCGTTGTGAATCTAACTGAGAATTGTTATCCTGCTCCTTTCATTACCGACTATTAATTACTGCTGCGAAGCAACCACCACGAAACGAGCAAGTAGAGCTCTTTGACGTTGCCTGATTCATTAGACACGAAATAGGAGACTGAAGTGTTGTTCGAGCTTCAAAATTCGTTTGCAAGACACAATTCTGTATGGAAATTAATTTCTTGATGCGAGAGGGCTCAGCGCTCTCGAGTATTATCCTCCTGTCGTGTCTGGATGAGTCTCGACCGACAGAAAGACAAGAGACAGCATAGAGAGCCACCGCAACTAAGGGTCAAACACGTAATTGTCCTGATTGACATAGTGAAGGAGTTTGCGATGTATCGAATGATGCTCCGTAATCGATGCGACTAAAACCAAAGTTTTCTCCACTCCCGAGTTTGATACTCCGAACGGATGAGGAACATTGAAATTATGCAGAAGGGTTAGTTTCAGTGTGTGATGGCTGTACACGAAACGTCACTCGCTCTCGCTCTCTCTGCGGCTAGAATATTTAATAATTTCAACCCCAGAGGCTGACTTGGGTATTTCTCTTTATGAAAGATTTGTTAGTCCAGAGGTAGCGTTCACAGCGACGAAATAACGTGCTCTCGACCAATATATCCAGCTCAAGACTCTGCGAAATGTCACCAAGGATAATTGATAACACGGAGTAGACGCGAATTGTCCGGTTGCTCCGACGGTTTTACTTATATTATACCCTCGTCTTGGTCTGTCACAAATAGTTTATAGTACGTTAGGCATTTATATATACGAGCCGATAAATATATCGATATGTTTGTATGGCCAGTGTACGACTGCGGTGCTTCTGCCTCTTGTCAACGAAACGAAACGTATGTGAGCGAGAGTGGCTGTTCGCTCCCATATTTTAAACGTTATTCATTAGGAGGCTTTACTTGTCTTTCAAGGAATCTCTTTCGCGATATATTCTGCATGGACTTGACTGTCCGATACAGAAATAGACGAGAGCCTAGAAAAACGTGCACAATCTGTGTTATTCATTGCGTTGTCGACGCCGGTCCATCCGGCTTGTTTGCTCTTGTCATTTAGAAACGCAAGCTCGTCGTGTGCATGCGAATCGATGTACAAAACCCACACTTGCTAAAACACGGACGAGAATTTCGAGAGTTTAAATTTGCAGGTGAGTGACGTTTCTGTAGGAATTCTTTTCACAGATAAACCAATGCAATCAATTCTTTATCCTCGCCATGGAAATACATCGTGAACTTTTGACCCGACTCCTCCGGGGGCTAAGGTGTCTTTTCGTCCACTTTATAAATTTATTCCCATTCGCTGTTAATGTAATTTTGGCCTCGACCCTCGTTCGCCTCGGAAGTTTAGTAAAAAAATCATTGAGTTTAAATTCATTTTGGCATTTTGATGCTTTCCTGATCGTTTTTTCACTCGGTTGCCTTTTCGGCTCGCGAGACACACGCGTGTGTCTCTCCGATATGAGCGAACGAGCGTATGGACGGATCGAGTGAATCGACACTCATAAAAGCTTTTTGTGTGTCCAACGTGTGTGTGTGTGTCTGTGTGTATGCTTCGCCAGTGACAAAGAGAACAATAACGCGGCACGTGATAGAGACAGGAAGGGACGAAGACGAGGGAGAGAACAGTCTGCGTGCAACCAATATAAGCTAGGTCAGTTTATTAGACACCCAGAGTGGAGTTTATTAGCCACTAGGCGTTTAATACGAACATCGTGGGCGTAAAGGTACCAGCCAGGTATATTATGTGAGCAAAGTATCTCTTTGCAACCACTATACCTTGGCGCGCATCACACAAGAGCTTAATGTCACACGAGTAAGCCACGCTCCGCAGCAGCATCAGACTGAACCGTTTGACCTTTCGGTTGGTTAGTAGTCTTGGTGGGGGGGGTGGATATAACTAAATCATTCAAGAATATATCAAGCGACTTGATTATTTTTATCCTCCGCACTATCATTATGCAAACGAGACTGTTTTTCTTCTCAGTTATTGAATTATTTTCCTCTCGCAATAAACGCGAAGGCTGCGTTGCATGATTCTGGAGTTTTCAACGTTGAGAATGAACGAAATTTTTTTTTACAATTGATTATTTATTGAATTTTAAAAATCATGGCCATTTTTCTTGACGATTGAGTTTTTAGGTCGCAAGCGTCGCAAAACAAATCGTTTTATTGGCCGAAGCTAATATTGAATATCTTGATGGTGTTTTGCTCACGTCCTTTGCAGTGATTGCCTGTCAATCATTATCGCGCATTTGATTCGCTATCGCGGTTGACGGACTGGCTCCTGCTTGAGCTAAAAACAGCAACATTGTGTCATATTCTATAGTTATTTGGATAGATGGCTGTAGAAAGTCAGAGTCGCAGGGTCGATTAGCCGAGGCCCCCGAGCGACCTCCGGCGCACATCCGGCAAACTCATCCAAGCGTTCTCATTCAGTGCTTCCGCGGGCGGCCAGCTCTCCCCGGAGATTTATCAATAATTGATTCATCGGGCGAAAATCGTGGGTGCTCCACGTAACCACCTCCTCTCTCAACTGACGTAAAATATCCGTTACCCTTTGGGAATATTGTTACCGGTGAACGGAGAATTAATCGAAAGTATAGGTATGTATCACGTTCCCGCGAGCATTTTTCTCTCCGATTCGGTGCCGCTCGTTCGCCTCTCTTCCGGTACAATTTCATTTCACTTGCCCGAGCTCTACGCGTTGCATTTTACCCACTAAAACTATACCTGCCCCTCGCAAACTCTGTAAATCTTCTTTTTTCTCCCCCCCCCCCCCCTCTCACTTGTCTTTCCTCGTGTGGACAAAAAGTGCCCGAAAATTCGTCACGTGTGACGGCCTTCTTTACACAGAACGAAAGAAAGCTCTTAAATACCAGCGTGATGAGTTTAGCCTGACAAATTCGAGCTAGTCTCACAGTCATTAAATCCGCACGAGACTACAACATCGAGTACACTTTTTTCCAAGATAATCCTCATTTTATTAATGGCTCTTCAAGCTAATCCGTAAATTAGTGCCGCACGACCTTTCCATCCAACCTTTTTTTGATACCAACTCCAACTCAGCCACTATATCCGCACTGGGTCAATTTGACCCAAAGACTCTTCCCCTTGACAATTAGCATGCAGTTGAATAGTCCCAAACGCATTAGTCGTGACTATATTTATCCAGAGATAAAGCCTGAACGTTGAATCTTGTTTCGCCCACGTCATCTTGTTACTTTGACATTTAGTGACGCAAGACTGTGCCGCTTATCCAAAAAGTACAGCTTTGAATATTGACGTCATTGAGTTACACCGACGAATACTCGATGTTGCCTAATTGGCCTTAAAGCTACTAATGTACTGCTGCGTTGGGTGTATATAGTGCTTTATAGCATAAACCTCGTTTCATCGATGGCACTCTAGACTACGAAGCGGACCAGAGCTCCATCGATACAGCCTACAGCGGTACGTATATGCGAGAAAGGTATGCAGGATATGGAGACTGGAGGGATGTTATAGATGGTGAATGCGAGGCGATCTTCATCACTGAGTCATGATGCTTTTATCCTTGGAACGGTGTCACCCTTGCATCTTCCAAGGCGAGCGGCGTTCGGTGATGTATGTATAGTTCGTACAGCTCTATTCTATCCGGTTAGCCAAGTTCGATATTGTCGTCCCAGTGGGCTTTTTGAGGACCATCACAAAATTATATTGTAGATTCGGGGAGGAGGTAAGGTAAAGGTTTTGCCCTGTGGGTGTGATCCTTTGTCTTTCCACTGACGAGGAAAGCGAGTCTTTTTGGCGGAGGCTTGGTATTCAGAAAAAAAAAAAAAAAAACCAACGCGTTATCCATAATTTACGTTGCACTTTGGCGTTCCACGGTTGAAACGTACAATGCAGCATTGCAGCTCAAACGTTGTCGAAGAAAAATGTCGTCATTTATTTTTCATAGAAGCAGTTCGTATTTTTATGAGCGCGCGGGGATAAAATTCGATTCCGGATAATGTTCCCAGTGAGTCACAAGTTTGAGACGTCGATTTGGCCAGCGAGAAAAAGGATTTAACAATTTTTCATACTCGAACCGCTACTCGCTCTCGAACATATAATGCTATTATATGACGATTAATTCCCATGGAGAAGAGGAATTGAGACGGGAATAGGGAAAGAGAATCGCAAATTGATTCATGACTGTGCAACTTTGAGCTTGGAGATATATCGATGCTCGAGTCGTCTGGCTTTCGTGAAAGCTTTTGAAGCTGCTACCAACGATCGAGTTGGCCTCTTGCTGCTCGGTCTGTTAAAAATTAAAAGATCGATAAAGCTCGAGAGGATCGGTGATGCTTTTTCTTGTGATCTGAACTTTGGTCCCGAGCGGGTTTGTCCATGTACGCAACGAGGGTGGCTCCGGGGATAGAGGGAATGAAAGCGAAGGATAGATCGAGCATACGTCTCCTCGGTAGATTCGATATGAACGCTCGAAGGAGTGAATCGTGGTACGCCATACGTCTGGAGGGCGAGGGAGAGCTCGCCGCGATAGAAAGGGAAGAGAAGATGGTGAAGCAAGAGTGACAGTGGTGTTTCGACGATCGAGAAGCTCCCCGTAATGGTGAGGATCGTGTATGGTGGTCGGATACGCGTATATGCTGGCACAACTACTCTATTCCCTCTATACGTTTCCAGGCAAGTAGTAATTGCCTGTTTAGACCGTAAGCTCGGTATCGTTGAAGCAGCATCTTTGATCTCTGTTGAACGAGGGGTCGTACGAGAGCGGAGTCTGTAGCGGATAGACCAAAGGGACTCACAGATAGCCTGCTTCGCTCTCTAGCTAAATACAACATCCGCCTTGCGTGCAGCCTCCTGGCGAGTGTATCTGCATGTGGATGCAGTTTCTATACAGATATTCAATGGTGAAGAGAAATGTTTGGTTACTCGCACGACACGATACGCCTCTTGGATCAATCGACTCTGGTGCTGGTCGTTCGCTATCGATCGATCGATCGTTCCACCTACCGCAGCAGTCTCTCGCACCATCTCTTCGCACCTTTTCTATCCGAGAAATATGACGAGGAAGGTGCAAAATGAGCGTGATATAAAGTTGCCACTACCGGCAACTTCCTTCCTCTTTCCTCCCTCTCTCATTCTCTCCTTATTTCCTTCGACTCGAGCCTCGTATTTGCTGGCATTGCCCCGCTTCTCGTTTGACGCCGTGACTGCTCCAACCAACGCACCCTGCCAGCAGCTTTATGACACCTGCGCCATAAAATGGATACAAAGAGCTGCTGCTATATTACTCCGGTATAAGGATACCCTGATGCCCCAGCTATACACCCGCGAATCTGCATATGGAACGCAGGCATTAACTTTCTTCCTCACGCTTCATTTAATATCACGTCTCCGCGTACAATGCGCGCGACAGCACACCGCGGATAAACAGATGACGTTTCCCTCTCCCTCCCCCCCCCCCCACACTTTCCCTTCTCTCACATCGTTCTCCGTCCTTTTCCCACGAAATCTCCAACTCTGTATATTTCATGGGGTTTCATTCATTAGTAAAATCCCTATGCTCTCGCACTTTTCACTTCTTTCTCGTCATTATGCCATTTCGTATAAACAGCTATGAGACGAGACGGATAATTATTCGAGACGCAAGTTTTATGCCCTGGCAAAGTTTTCATCTCCGCACCTTTGGGATGTGACGAAAAAACTTATTTTTCTCGTTTGAGGTTTCTCCAGACTTTGTCGCACGTCCGAGGAAAGGGAAGTTGTAAAAATCAAAAGTAATCAGCAAACGTTGAGGTTTTTTGAATGCCAGAAAATCGACGTAATTGCGACAGCCGTTTATCTCGTTTCTACGATCTTTGTCGCTTTTGCTACCATGTGAGATAATTGCTGAATCGTCTTTTGTTTTCGCTATACGTTATACGCATAGTCACAAAGTTGTACGGTATGCTGAACGTCTTCGTTGATTAGATACTTACGTCGTTGGCTGGATGCGACGGAGAAAATGCACAAAGTCCCTTTGTTTGATCTTTCTCGCAACTGATGCCTCGACGCATCTGCTACGAAGCCATGTGTATATTCGCAGAATAAGTACGTTTCGCGTGGCACTTTTAGTCAAGAATTTCATTGAATTTTGGGCTCTTATTGCAATGCACGAGAAATGAGAGCGATAGTGAATGAAGACTCGTGCTCGTTGTTGGGAAAAGGAAAGACACAGTGACACAGAAAAGCTTGAAGATTAAATGCGTCGAAAGCTCTTTGTACCTCGGGTCTGGTGTGCCATTTCGTGTTTTCGTAGAGTTCTTGGCTTCGTCGGGGATGAAATTCGCTTTGGAATTTAGAAGCGAAACCTTGAAACGGGACGATGCATGATCCTGGGGCTTTGGGCGGAAACACCGGAAGAAAAGGCAGAGAAAGAAATACAAATCGGAAAAGATAAGGTGCGGCGATCGCCGCAGCAGGTTTTGTCTCAGACTTTTCAGTTGCCCGTAATTCTCACCGACGGGACTGAGAATCCGTCTGAAAAATTGGATCCCGACAGAGCTTGAAGGGCGAAATACCTTCGAAGAAAACTCTACGCAGTTACCTCTTCGTTCTTTTCTCTCATTTTTTGTCTTCTGCACTCGCCCGCACCGCACGATGCCCTGTAATATCGTATTATTTAGAGTCGGGGGTAACGACGCCTCCGAATGCAACGATGCTTCGTCCTAAGGGCGCGGTGCGTGGATGCTCAAAGTACCAACGCGAAATTAAACTTGCTTCCCGTCTAAACGTTCTTCCTTTTCCTTAAAACTTATTGCCCCCCGTTTCTCAACGTCTTTCCATCATTTTTCAGAGCTTTTGCCTCATAGTTGCGATTCCTCATCCGTTGATCAAGCTCCTGTTAAGATGATTCAACAAATTTGTAAAGAAATAATAGAAAAAAATTGAATAATCGGCGATGTTGGAGTTTGCATCGTTGGAATGCAACGAAATTCTTTTCAGATTTCAAGATTCTTATCAAATATTTGGTCCAGACAATAAAACGATATTTTTCAACGATCCAAACACAGAATCGGTACGAAAATTTGCATGGTTTTTGAAATTTAATAAACAATGAGCGGGCAACGTCACGAGCATCGTTGTCATAATAATTGAGCTGCGATCTCGGCACGGCAATTTTTTTCCATCAAAAAATGTCGTTTCCTCATGAGTCTCCGAGTTTGTTTTTTTTTGGTTTCATTAAAAATGCGATATCGTTGACGTTTAAACGCACCACGAGCATAGGAGTAAAAGTTCCGATGGCACGAGTGTTTGTTGCGGATAATAATGGGGCAGGGGGTGGGGGGAGACCGAAAAGCGATGAGAGAGTGACTAGCAGGAAGAAAAAAAAGCAACATTCGAATAGCCTCGTTTGTCAGGGGCGGGGACGGCATCCATTACCCTGAAAAATCGAGGCTGGTGGGCAGCCCATAAACAAACGGAATTATACCGCGCGAGCTAACACGCGGCTGCCTGCGCTGCTGCTCGTCCACTTGATTCTTGTACAACCTGTCGCCTGTTTTGTCCAAACGCATACATCGTCTGCTCGCTTCCTTTATCGATCGGCGATAATTATGCCTCGTTGTTGTTGGTTTACATTCGAGTGACACGTCGCCTGGGAAATTGGCTCAATGCTTGGCGCGATCGTTGAGTCAAAATAGATGGAAAATTTCTCAAGCCATCGCAACGTTCCGTATTTGGGTTTCGTTGGTTTCATCTCGACGATTGATAATAACGCAATTCGACGTTTCCTTACCAATAAAATGTATAAAATTCTTTTAAACCGCTCGAAACATCCAAGATATGTGGTTCAACGTTTCCGGAATGCTCTTTTCATTGGACCTCGCTGCACGTCATTAAATACGATTCTACGAAAAATGTGCAATAAATAAATAACTGCTTCTCGAGATGATTGGATATTTCTGAATAAAAATCGTCTCCGTCTCTCCTAAAAGATGGAGACGCTCTACGGAGTATTTCTTTTTCATAGAGAGTTGAATAACGTGCAAGATCTTCGCCTGGATCTCCAGCGGTACGTGTTACTGTGCGAGATTTGTAAAAAGAGACAAAAGAGAGAAAAAAATCATCGTACAGTTATGATAGACAGAGTATAACTCCGAGCAGCATGCACGTTCGTGGAGGAAAGCGACGAAGGATGCTGCTGGGTAGTTGAAAACAAATATCGTTTCTAGGGGGCGCACCCAATGTCGGAGATTACAAGTTTTACACTGAAATACCCCCGCATAGCAAAAGGGGAAGCGTCGGTCCTGCATGCTTACGATTTTACGATCTATCCTGCCCATCTGGGAACGTGTGCAGGGGAAGATCCTTTTGGTTCTAACCCCCACATCTCCTCCTTCTTTTTCCCATCCCTCTGTCTCTCTCTTTCTCGCTTTTGCTCGTCCGGAAAACTAACTGGATGAAGAAGCTGGATAAGTAATGCACGCCAGATATATTCGTGTGTATAACACACACGTCGTCCGATAAAGCCGCGCGCATACCTTCCGCACGAGCCATCTCTTTCCCTTCCACCCTGCTGTCCTCGCTTTCTTCGCACAAGAGAATCCTCATTTCGTCCCATTTATTCTCTCGCCTTCTCTCTTTATTTGCTCACCCGAGAGCGCTTCCGATATATCCGAGTATATACTTTATCAGATATAAACCTCCTCCCCCCCCCCCCGCCCTCGCCTTCTTTCTTCTCCCCGCTCTTTCCTTCCATGAGTTAAACTCGTACCAGAATTCTCATATACGCTCTATTAACTCGATGTTGTTGCAACCTGTGCGCAGCACTGTGTAATTTTGCGAATGTGGTTTCTTCTCCTTCCCCACAGCCAGTTCTTGCGGCAGATACGAATTATCGACGATATTTTACTTGCGCAATATATTCCTAAGAATCTTTTACGCACTTTGCCAAATGTATTATTTCATGACAACTTTCATACTTTATTGGAAATGACTCTTCATCCATTTTTCACATTCTCCAACCCTGAAACGTGATGCTGAAGTTTGCAACGTTGGAATTCATCGAAAAATATTGAATTTTATTGAAGATTCGTTCAATTTTCTATGTCATCCAAATTTTTCGAGCCGATATGCTTTTTGAATGGCAAAAATTGATCATTTTATCATCGTAATTATATTCTGCATTTGAATAAATATTTTTGACAAAAATAAAAATGAATTTCGTTGCATTCCAACGATGCAAACTTCAGAGTCATCCTCAAACGGTTCTCCGTTCGTTTTCTCGTTTTTTTTTTTTTTTAATCGTTTCACCGCATTTTTGACTAATTTTTTTCACTAATTTCGACTTCAAGCTTGAATGGCTCTGACTCATGTGATCCTGCATCAAAAAACGAAAAGATTGAGCCCAACTTGAACCTTTTTCGTTAAATTTTAACGGAGATCTGAATTTTTCAAAATTGGGGTCATTAATGACCCCAGGATAGGGGAAGAAAAAAAAGTTTACCGTTCTAGGGTCAAGCTGCTACGACCGTTTTTATTCGAGTTTTCAATGCAAAGTTTCGAACGGTTGATTGAATAAATTTACCGTGTGTAATAGTTACGTTAACAATTAACAGAAATTCTCGTGTATCATCGTTCGAAATCCTTTCAACCGCATCGCGGAACTCGCATTTGGTCGACTTCTATTTCGTTATTTCAATTCGAAACTGCCTCTAAAGGTTGAATAATTATTGACGCACAAAGATCGTTTCAGATTGGTAATAAAACATGTTGAGTTGAATTTTTGTGAAACTTTGATTGAGTGTGGTTTTGTGAAACTGTTGAAAAGAAAAAATAACTGTGAAATAGTTATTTAAGTGATAACATGAAGGTTGACAAAGTGAAAATGATCAATGCGATGTGAGAAGATTGAATTAGTTGAGTGAACTCGCTTTCGCTGATGAGTCTCTTTGACAAATATACGCTGGCTGTTAAGAGTTCGTTTTGCCAAGTTAAACGAGTCAAGTTGTCTTGGTTTCAATGCTCGTACGTATATATCAATGCTTAAAACAACAAGTTCAAGCACATGCTTATTTGAATGTCAATTAAATGGTTTCGCCCTTTGACATTAAAATATATGCAGGCGGAAGAGAGAAAAAGGGAAAAAAAAATAGTTAGCAACGACATGAATTTTCAGTGTATGAACGAGCGAGGCCGCTGTGTTCTTTGACTAACGTACACTTTACAATAATTTTTATTGGAATTTTCACTCTCTCGCGGTGACTAAACAGTCTGTGACCTACGACCTTATACCGCAGACGAGTCAAGAGACAATTTCCGGCAAAAAGCTGATTAAATATCGTCAAGTTTATAGAGGAGAGAAAAGTTTTCTACCTTACTTTGAATTACGACACTGGCGCGGACAATGCTCGCTCTATTTCTCTTTTATACTCCTCGCTCTCGCACCACGTGTAACTTATATTTAATTACCGTCAGTAATATATTAGATTTAAAGACTTTGCTGTGAAATATCGCAACATTAAGAAAACGTAGTTCGCTCCAAGGAGGAAAAAGGGTGCAATGTATATCGATTCCCGCAGCATCACAGCATACACGCTCTTGGGCGACCCTCCCGCTTTCTCCATCCGCCGTTTATTCACCTCTGCGTATCTTACCTCCGTTTAAAAACATCTTTTTTACCTTAAACGCTGTTGCACTCGAGAAGTCTAGTGACTTTTTAATAAAACCAGAATAAATATGAAACTATAAGGGAAATAAATATTCGGAGCTTGAGAAATATTCGTTTTAAATGCGCCAATCGAGTGGTGAGAAAATTATTTTGTTCTCCCAACTTTTCCACTCCTAAAATGTGTATTCAAATGTATTTTCTTCCATCACAATTTCACGTTTTCGTGATATTTATATATTCCCCCAATTTATTCCGGTTTCGGTGACGTTTCTAATGATTAATGGCTCGATAACCAAAATCATGTAATCTGTTTACCAAATCAGAACGAGCAATTCCTACGCGGTCTCCATTTACTATTTTCGTAGCGATATATATGACGGATTTTACCCAGGCATCATGCATAGTGAGAAACAACGTTCCTGCAGCTTAAACCTCTTCGTGGTTATTGGCTATTTGCGCCGTGACTTTTACAACCATCCGGCCACACCGAGATATGTGTATTTTCATTTTTTATCGATGCTCTCGCTTTTATTAAGAGCTGAATTAAAAGTATCAACGTCCTGCCTGAATTACAGCGATGTCCCAAGGTTCACATGAAAAATTGAGCTTCCAGCTGTTTATTTTTTCACGATTAGCCATTCCATGTCCACTCGATTAAGAAATTATCAAACGGACATAAAAAATTCATTAAAAACAATTCAAGTCCTTGAAAAATACGTCGTTGGTGATGAATCGATGAAAAACGAATTTTCCAAATAAAAACTGCGACCCTCCGCCACGACTGACCATAAATTTCCAAAGTTTCGAGATTCACATCCGCGAATCATTCGATATTGATGCTGCATTCGAATCTCTTGAATTATAAAAGTTCGTGAACTCGCTTTAGTGACTTGTGCACTGGAGAGTCGTCTAAATAATGAAATTATGACAGTTGTGTTGAAATTAAAAGAATCAACGGGAATTCGTTTTGTTTTTTTCGTTTCGTCTCTGTTTTTTAATTCCGGATATTTGGACAATGAGTTGCGCGGAATGCACTGTTGGAAAATAATACGAACGCGATACGGACGAAATTTCGGGCTTGTATATCGAGAGCCACAGCAGGTATATACGGTTGGGAAGATCGTCATTTCGTTTTTCCGTTTTTTTATTATTTTTATTATTCAAGCGACGAAGCTCAGAAACAGGGTGGAGAGGGCGGAGAGGCGCGGCGGGGGTGTATTGAAAGCGTAGCTGCGGGTGCAGCGTTTTGAGACTCGACGATATAGCAACGAACGTTCAACGTCGGGGATTCTCACTTTTTTATAAATTATTCATTGTATAGGAAGACTCGGTGGGGTGGCCGCGCGTCGTTGCCGCTACTGAAAGCCTCCTCTCTAGCGCGAGAATACAAGAGTCCTTCCTCCCTCTCTCTCCCTCGCTCTCTCTTGCTCTCTCTCTCGCTCGTTCTTTCAACGCTCGGATATGGTCTCTTTTCAATGTGTGCTATATGGATTTCATAATCCCCGATGAAAACGAAGCAGGCGAGCGAGAGCGGCGACAGCCTTTTCATCGGTCGCTTACCACAAATGTGTTTATCCAACACGAAGCAGAGGCGCAAGTTGGCCGGTACGTAACGGGACCTTGTACAGGTGGATGCCTATGTGCCCTCGCAGCGCCCACCCTCTCCTCGTTTTTCTCCTTATTTCCGCATGTATATGTAGAGGGAGAGAGTAAAAGATAAATCTTTGTCAGTGCAGCAAGACGAAGTGCACTGGTTTGTCCTTCCTCATCGACTCTCTTTACTCAACCCCCTGCCCGCTTCTCCTCTCGTTCCGCCCCCGGATCGTGCTTACAAAAAAAAAGAAAAGAAAATACCCCAGACAACGATACACCACCATATTTTGCCATTCCTTTCACGCTATTCTCATCAACGAATTTGCTGAATCGTGTAACCTCCTTGTGTATATTATTCAAAATAAGATTTCCGCCGTTTTTCTCCTTGTCAACTCGCCGTTTCAACCTCCCTCATAATTCCCTTCGAAATCAACCCGCCGCTTGCTCTCCTTACTCGTTGTTGTGCCCATTAGTACGCTGCAATGATACCTCCAATGAAAATTATGAATGTAACCACGAGCCTGTATATACAAGCCCGCAAATGCTTTATAACCTTTTCAACTTTTCGTTCGCTCAATGTCGATCTTCAATTGCCTCGCGACCTCGTCCTCTTTTCAT
This sequence comes from Diadegma fenestrale, assembly GCA_037043255.1. Classification (NCBI taxonomy): domain Eukaryota; kingdom Metazoa; phylum Arthropoda; class Insecta; order Hymenoptera; family Ichneumonidae; genus Diadegma; species Diadegma fenestrale. The sequence continues at coordinate 4,917,856 of CM073312.1, forward strand.
ACTAATTCATTCTGAGGTATTGTATGGGCCGCAGCAAATTTATGCATCGAGCTGTAAAAACATCGTATTGTCGCGAATTTCAACGTTCAGCTCACACTAATGGAAACTACTTGTCTTTAAACTTGTTTTCTCTCCGACGAAAAACAACGGAAAGAATATTAATCGGTAGGGCGAAGATCTCACGAGAAATGAATAACGTCGAACCGTTTTTTATCTGCTCCCCAGCAACAAAAATCCACACGATCATTCTCAATTTTCTATAAAAATTCATTTCCCTTTGGTGAATTCGACTTTTCTATTTTTTATCACTTATTGATCATTAGGTGGTAATGGTTAGGGTAAATATCTGTCGAAGGATAAGCGAGGAAAAATTGTTACGTTCGGGATGGTGAAAACGTAACTTATAGCGCAGCGAGAGGGCGAACGGAAGCGAGAGAGAGAAAGAGGCGAGGGTGAGCCACGGAGATGGCTATAAATCTTCACTTCGCTCTGTTCTGAGCTAGGTCGCTATCGTGCGGTCGCAATAATGATAATACCTTTGAAACGTACGCCCATTTTGTCCCCTTATTCTTCGTGCGTTTGTCTCTTATTTCGAGCAACGATTCTCTCGACTTGGTATCTTTGCGCCGTTGTCATATCCGCAGCATCGTTCATCTTTGGGCTCTTTATTTCTGATCCTGAGGGGCTGAGAGGAGTGAGAAGTGGGGGAGGGGCAAGTTGTGTAAAAATTTAATTGCGATGATTTCGCATCGTCGTTATTTCTGCCCACAAACCGTAGATGAGGTTGAAGCGAGAAGAATCCGTCGCAGGTCGATGGGGAAATCTTTTCTCTCACACGAATGTTGTTCGTTTTTTTTTTTAATTTCATTTTTGCCTTTCTATGTTTTTTCTCATCCTTATTTCTGTCTTCGTCCTGCCCGTTCACGCCGGCCCTGCTACGATGATACGCGGTCTCTCAGAATTCTTTCCACCTCCGAGCTTTGACTATCGCTCCGGCTGCTGCTGCTTCGAGGTTCGCTGGCGGGTTAAAGGCTAGGGATGGAAAAGTAAGAGGAACGAGATCTCTTTCTCTTTCCCCGTCGCGGCAATACGGTGGCTCAAGTTTCTCAAGCTCCTCGCATCACAGGCGAGCCGACATCGCTCGCCCGCGCTAAAGGCTTTCCATCCCCAATCCCCCCCTCTCGCGTACGACGTGTGTATACGATGAAAGAATTAATAGACGTGCGGAAACGGGAAAGCGTCAGCGAATTCCACTTTCAAACTCCACCTCCCGCCGCGCGGCCCCTTCCTTCGCGTCAAGCGATCAAGCGACAATCTCCTCCTGGTTCTGTGTGCCTCAAGGCCCTCCCTTATCCTTCCTCTTCCCCCTCTCATCCTATTTTTTCCCCTTACCCTTTCATGTCTCATCTTTTCTCACCCTATCGACAAATTCTATCGACGACAGCTTCCCCGAACTTTATTTCTTTTCCTCTTAATCGTATTCCATATCTCGACTCTCTTTTTTCACCCCCTCTCCCCTCATAATTACGTATTTCAATTCTACCGAGCAAAATCGTCAAGATGTTGTGCAGCATCTTCAATATTGTTGTTGCATTAAAGTTGCAATGCAAAGGATTTTTCTCCGCGTTTTCCTTCCTTTTCAAGTTTCAAATATATCGGAATTTTTCGCAGCTTTTGTTCGCGGATCTCCAACAAAGACCTCAAAATCCTCCCGCGTTCCCCAAGAACGGTGAATGTGCAAAAAAATTGGCAATAGGAAAAAAAACACGTTAATTCCGTCGCATTCCGTGACTTTGAGAAATTCAATATCACGCTGATTTTTTTTTTTACGACGTATTGAACGAATATTTTCGAGCTTTTTATTCTCTAATCAAAATCTACGAATAGTGCGATTCCTGAAATATTTAACACTTTCGGAAAATAACGGAAGACTTTTTTTTTTGGAATTGCTGAAAGAAAATTCGACCAAAGTCTCGGGGAACGTTTTTGTTTAATTTAGTGATTATCGGAGACCGCATGAACCTTTTACACGATTGTCCCGAGGTATTATTATTGTACGCTCCGATGCTTTGTACAAATCGGTGAAAATTTGCCGAGACAAAAAGCCGAACACAGTTTTGCAAGTTTCTGACTGTCGACAAAAGTCGATTCACGGTAAACTTTTAATTAATACGGAAAACAAGGTTAACAATGGACGAAGGAAGTGTAAAGAATTTGGGGACAAAGGGGACTCGATGGTAGAGAAGAAGTGGAGAAAGAGGAATTAGTAGAGGCGAGAATTGTCGACGGTCCTTGTTATTACGAGTGTCGCACTGGGAGACGAGCAAGAGTGGTATTCGTAGCTCGAACCTACAGTGTGGAGTACCGCACCGCCTTCGTGACAGACGGAAACCTTAAGAAGGAGGGATCAACTCCGCGAGAGGAGAAGATAACAATAGTCAGAGAGTATCAGATCTTGAAAATCTCATGAATAACCAAAATTATATCCGTCCACATTTTTGCAACGAATAAAAAAGCCTCTTGTGTCATTCTTTCCAGAAATCTTTGTGTCCACTGGCTTCTGTCAAAAAATTAGTCGAGCAGCGCATTTCATGGAAAATTAAAGGCAAATTTAATGCAAATAAAGTCAACGTTGCGAATTCGTATCTTGAATTGTTTACAATCAGCAATAAATAGAGTCCAAATGGCAGGAACTGCGTGACAAATGTCTTCGATACTTTGGTGCAATGACAATGAGGGAGAAAGAAAAGAGAGTCGCGTTTCAACTGGAATCACGTACTGTCAAATGTACATTTAAAAAATCGAGTTTCTCGGTAGGAAAAAGGAATTGAATTTCTGTAGAATCCTTTCGCGGGTATCTATGTTGAGAGTAAGTCTGATAGGAGTCTGTCTCGTTTCTCGTTGGGGTCTCACACTGAAAAGATTTCGAGTGAAACTCGGTGGGACGGAGTAGTAGTAGCTGGCTAGGTTCTGACAATTGGATTGGCCGCGCGCTACTCTCGGCGAGTTACAGATTTTTCGTTTCCTTTTCCTGAATTTATATCGTACCTTTGAAGTCCTGCACGGCATGGTTTCCCTCTCTCTGCGAGTGCAAAACTCGCTTCTAACGAAAGCTCCTTATATACCACTTCGAGACCTATTGCCAAAGCTTGCTTTTCTGGCTACGAATAACCTCGTGCAATCTTGTTCTCTCTCCCTCGCGTGGAGCAGGTCGCGCTTTTTTATTTTACGGGCCTCGCGCGAGTATAACGACTCCATTTTTTTTGCCTTCATTCCTCGCGGTAAACAAATAATATTTGCCTGGGCCAATTAAAGTGTTTGAGACATCGTCCAAACCTTTTTAAAGCGTTTTTTTTTCGTTCCCTCTCTTTGCCTCTTTCTGTGTTCTCCAGTTCGTTAAAATTCGTGCATGAATTACGATCGACCACGTAGACTTATATATCTTCGTAGTATAGTGATCGACTAATGAGCATGAACAAAGAAAACGTGCACGAGGCAAACGATATACGTATATCGATGCATCGACATCACCAAGTTTGCAACGACGTCGAGCAGTATAGTCGCGAGTTTCATCCTTAGGCTAGCACCTGAGCTAATATCGCTTAGTTTCTCTCAAGGTGAACGCCCTTCTATTCGCCTGTTATTAGAAGCCACTACTGGCAAAAGCCCAGGACGATTTTTAACTATGTTTTCGTGATGAAAGACATTAGGGTGGCGGTGAAAAGTCGAGTGGGTGTTTGAGGGGTTGGGGCTTGGAATATGTGCTGTGTATACACGCGGCGGGGAGAACCGTAGCGAGAGAAAAGAGAGAGGGAGTTTATGCCCTCTTCGTGTTCCAACTTTCACCCTGCTGGATACATATATACGCGAAAACCGCGTGAGGTTAAGCTCCGGATATTTACCAAGCAACGAGAAAGCATAATGTTATAAATAAAAGAGATGTTTGTTTGGATTCTTGTAATTTTCTACCGCTCTTTTAACGATGCTGTGCGCGATGAAAGAATTATGCTTGAAAAATGATCCTGTAAAAGAGGGCTACGTTGTCGGTAATTAAACTTGTTTCCACATTCCTGCGGATCACAGTAATTAGGACAATCAATTCCGCCGTTTAATTCACTCGCTAATTCTTCTTTTACGGCCTATAATTCCTAATAGTTGATCAATTAGACATTGCATCGAGAGGTCTGTTATTACATTCTTGTCAAAATCTCATGAGAAACGAAACGCCAATTGGAACGGAATGAAACGTTTTGTATATTTCGATGGAGTGTGTTCGGGGTCAATGGGCAAAAGGGGGAAGAAGTTTCGGTTGCACAATTACTGGCGAATTCCTTGCTGCATTAAACCATACGCCTGTTCGTAACTGACGCGCGTGTACAAATGCAAAAAGCTGGAATTCCGCAAGCTCGGAGAATGACGAGACGAAGAAAAGGGTGAAACAGTGGAGATGAAGAAGAAGAAGAAGAAGAAGGGCTGGTTCGTGAGGAAAATCGACGGCGCTGGTTTTGCTCGGAGCTCCCGCCTCGTTCCCTATACCTTTCTACTTCTCTTCTTCTCTCCTGCGGGCAAACGCGCCGGAGAGACCAGAACCACATAGTCGTAGCATACTATGCACACAATATATATGCCCCACTAGGAAACCCAAACCTCGTAGTACACTTCTCGTTCTCTCGTACTCGTTATATATCTACAAAACCTTGTTGTATTTCCACTGGTGTAATTTTCCGCCGGCTTGTCCCGACGAATGTTTATTCATAAGTCGGACGAATGCAGCTCGCCGGAGCCGATTGTCCAACCAACGACTATATGCCGCCGCCGCCGCGCCAACTGACCTCTGCCATCCTCCCTCTCCTTGCTCTCCAAGCAACCCCAACAGCTCTCTCATATAGATACCAACACTCCCGCTCCACTTTCTCTCGCGTGTCGCTGATCGTCCGCGTAAACCCTTTATCGTATCCACGTAATATTGTCGTATGACAAGAAAAACACACTCACACACACAAACTCGTGTTTCACGTATCGTTTTTTTCTGAATTTCGAATTCTCGAGAAAAACGACGCTACTAATGAATTCAAATTTCAAAACGTTCACGTGTAAATCAAACAACGTTTTTCTCATCAAATTTCATGAAATCTGACCATGCCAAAAAATACAGAAATTTCTCAACTCCTTGGCGGAAAATATTGAAAAAAAATTTCATTTCATTTTAAGGATCCGAAGCTTTGCCCAATTTTCATTTGCCTGACGTTCGTTTGGGAGAGAAAAATCACGCAAGGGCCAATTTATTGGGCGATTGTCTATTTTTTGAGTTTTGTGAAAAATAGAAAATTTTTAATTTGCTAATCATTTCCCTACGAGGCTTGGGAGGCAAGAGAGGGGGGAGGAATAGAAAAGAAAATTATTATCTGTTATCGTCCTGTTATCTTTTGTTCGAATCGAGAGTATGAAAAAAGAGAGAAAAAAAGTGGAGGTAGGAAAAAGTCCACGTGAAGCTAAAATAGAGAGAAATATGCGAGAATTTATCATCGGCGGACAGCCTGCTGCTCGCTCATGCCCATTCGCTGCGTTATTAAATTAAGTTACCTGCACCTTGGAATTTTTCCTCATTACACAGTGCAGAGAACAAACCAATGTGAACTTTCCACTATTTTCGTTCTCTCTGGCGTATACTTTTATGTACTTTCTATCGTTCTCACTTTTTCCTCCTTTTTGTTTGAGTTTACTTTTTTCTTTCATTTTTTTATGAAACCCAAGTGCGTTTCGGCTATGCAGAAATTACGAAATAATACTAGAACATTAAACATATATGAAGAGAGCAAGAGCGCGAGAGACAGAGAGAGATGCAAAGAAAAAGAAATGAAAGGGGCCAAGGGAGGGGGGAGAGTATAGCGTTACAGCCGTTCTGGTAATTGCAACGGGGGATGCAATACAACCGTGTAAAACGAAACAGGTTTTAAAGGACCGTTACCGACCACCTCTGTATGCACTTTTCTCTACCCTTGCATATCTCCTCCTGCTCTCCTTTCTCCTCATCTCGTTTCCCTCCCATGATTCTCCTCTTATAAATTTACCAATCGCAGTTTGGGTTTACGCGAAAACGTTTTTATTTTCTTTTTTTTTCCTCCCTCACTCTCTTTATGCAAACTTGGAGATTGCAGTTACAAGCCGCGAAATCCTAAAATAATTCCTCTCGAAATGAGCCACCTGAATTAATGAAATTCGAGGCTCTCCCGCATGAAACCCTCCAAGATTCGTACGTCAACAGAAGCCGAGTCATATATTGCAAGGAAAAAATCAAACTGTCAAAACATCGTGTACACAAAACATGATTAAAATTCGTTTGTTGCCAAAAATGCTTATTACGGCGAGAGAATTTTTAATATTTTGTTTCAAAACACACGCAATTAACTTGACATTTTCCCAACTTCCTCGACACAGACTCTCCAACGGAGTCAAAACTGACCAGATCGTTTTTTTCATTCTAAAATATTTCGCGTTCGCGCGGTAATCGTAACATTTCGTCGGAATTTCAACACGGAAACAAACAAAGTTGCGATACGAAAAAAAAATGAAAATGCTGCTCGCGTCATAGAATTTGGGGGCTGAATTGAATGCACACCTGGTAATCGTAACTCACAAAATGTCCATGTTTGTGCAGAATTTATTACAAAGCTACTGCTGTTGTGATTTTGGAACGAACGGCAGAAGGATCGTTTCGGATTGTACATTGTAAACAAAATCATGTTATTTTTCGAACCTTTGACTGTCGGTGGTGGTCGCGGTGTGCGAAAGGCCAGAGAAAAGCCAGGACAAATATGATGAAGGCAAAATAACCATAATAAATATTGACAGATATCATGGATCGCGTAACATACAACGCGAGTATAATAAATAAATGGATGTTTGAATAATACTACTTTCCGAGTTGTTGCCCGTGTTTTGTTTTAGTTATACAGTTCGATGAACCTTTGTGTGCGTGCGTGTGTGATTTGAAACGGGGGAGATGGCACGAGAGAGGAAGAGTTGCTTGGCGTTTGTTGTATATAATGCGAACACGTGTTATTTTGACATTTGAATATATTCTCGGTCGTTTGGTGACAGTCTCGTTATGACGCGGAATTCCTGGCATTGCATTTGCATTGGAGAGTGTTAGCGTGGCTGATTCGTACTGTCGTATCTACTGGCTGAAGTAGATGCGGTTTTTGTTGGGAGGACGAGTTGAGGGTGAAAATGAAACGCGCGATGAGAGAAATAATTTTATTTTTTGAAGCGAGGACTTACCGTTTTTGGAGTTTTGTCCATGGGAATTGAGTCGCATGTTGGCTCTTCCGCGTTGTTTTTCCGAATGGACTGGGCTCTCACTCGAAATTCGTGAAGATGAGGAAAGTGAGAAATTCGTCACGACGCGAATTCGCGAGTCTTGTCTCGTAGCAACGAATGTAGAATAATGTCGAGAAATAGCGAAGAGATAAAAATTTGACGTGAATACAAGTGCCGAGGCTCGCGCGTGTTCACCACGTTGCGGAGACTCTCGACCCTCGAAGAGAGTCGTACGCGGACAAACATCGGACCAGTAACTGCGATACGTAGAGCAATGAGAAGGTTTGCCCCCAAACGGCCTGTCGTGCTGCCGTTCTCCCTCCGGCAAGTGTACGCATGCGTCGAGGATATTTCAGCGCCGAAACGAAAACCCCTTGTCATCCCCTTTCGGTGGCTCGCGAAGCAAAGCCGCCGCCGCCTCTCCTCCATTCGGTCCTACAAACCACGAGCTTTTCTTTACTATTCAATCTCCCTTAATTCCATATACATGTATTTGCTTCTTTTGCAACTTATGGCTCGGAGGGATTTATTCCAGCATATTAGTAAAAGCTCCATCTTAGTCGACGTCGCTTGGAGCGAGATCCAGCTTGCTCCGTTAGTCAAAGAAGCGAAAGAAGAGTGGCGGTGGAAAACAATGTATTAAGCGACATTTACAAAGAGCCAAGAGTCCCGGAGCAGCAGCAGAGGTTGGGCCAAAGTGTATATATACGCGCGGCTCGGTGGGTGATGAGACTCGAAGATGTAATAAATATAATAGCGGCGCGGTGATAGGAATTCGAAGGGGTTCCCCGTTGAGGGAAGCACAAGGACTCGGAGGCGCTTGCGCCAACCGGCTGAAAACGTGGGGGTGCACGGGGGTGAGTCAGTCAGGCCGCAGCGCGCGCTCAGAAAAGTACCCTTACGCGGCTGCAGGATACCGCCGGCACGGGACGGCCGCACACAGTATACCGGCACGGAGAAACGCGGGGTGGCGCGGCGCGGTCAGGCTATTTTCACCCTTCTCTCTTTTTCTCTCTCTCTCTCACTCTCACACTCACGTTGCCCACTTCCATATCGTATATATATATAGAACGGTTCGAGTACATAAACACATATCTCTATACATCGAGGCATGTGTACATACGTGAAAACATACCGCTCCTCCGAAGCTTCCTCTTGCTAAGTGAAACAGAAAGCACGCTTTCTTCCTTCGCGAAAGACCTCTCGACCGTACAAATCCGATACACACCGCCTCTTGTGACAAACTGACCGCTGTGCTCGCTTACTCGTTAAAAAAGTGTTTTGACATCTTGCTCGTGCGAGAGACACGAATGAAAAGAGCCCGTTCTTACGGAGCCTCGTCGCATATCATAATCGGGAGCTTAGTTGAAAAAGTTGGAGCGCGCTTTAACAGGATTCGCGGCAAACGTGTTTATCGACGCCGGGCCAATAGTTTCTTGAGAAATCTTGCAGGAAAGTCTCTTTGGATCAAGACGAGATCGAGACTCGTGTCAGTGGGTCACGACTCAAGGGCCAAGTTTGAGTGACACGAAAATCTCGCAGTCTAAGCGGACTATGAAACCCAGAGGGAAATTGTGCAGTGGAAATATGTTTTCGTTGGATAAGCCTTTTGCTATGTAGAAACTGATTGATTCGTTAAACGAAAGCTCCAAACTTGTTACCATATTCTCGGACGCTGCTCCGATAACCGCCATATTATCGCGGAATACCCCGGTGTGTTTGTGGCAACGTCAACTCTTATCGCACCATACGCTTTTAATCGCGATGTGCTTCGATTGATCGCTTTACAAACGAACGCAGCAAACGAAAAATGAGATAACGAACGACACTCGAGCGTGTCGTTTTAGTCACCGACAAAATGTTTCCAATACGCCAATTCATGAATCGTTAGTCTCATCTGACTAACGTCTCCTCGCAGCGTTACCTTCCAAGACGCCAAATTGCGCTTTTCATTTTCTCATCTGACTATCCCTTTCGCTTGTGAGCACAGTCGAAATATGGAATGGTCGTGGAATCACAGGAAGAAAAGTCAAACGTTGCTCCACAAAATTACATTCCATTTTTATTCGAGCCTCGTACGAAAATCGAGATAAAATAACGTCTCGTCTCTCGCAAGTGTAGTGCAGACGATTTAATAAATAAATTAAAAATACATTCGTGTCAGTTTTGTGCAGCGAGATTTAATAGGGTTCGAAAGAGCGAGAGAAAAGGCGAATATATATGACAGTGAGGATTAATCAAGTTTGCCAATTATCCGATTGCTGTTCACAACATGGGAAATAATTTCGTGAACGATAATAATTACGATAATAATATTATTTTAATATAAACGTGTTTCGATATGAATTTAGCGTCATAATGATATTTTGACAGATTATGAAACATCGAGATTTTCACGTTAATTCAGCAAATGTTACGAGAACGAAATAAGCTTGAAAGAGTCATTTAACAGGATTAAATAAACACAGAGGGATCAAGAAGGAAAACATCGGTGGATCGTCCGACGGGATACAAGCATTTCGCCAAGAACAACACAGAAGAATTTACTTTTCAACGTTCTAGTGTGTTTTCTGCGCTTCGGGTGACGCCGGAAAAGTGCGAATTTCGTGTGTTTGTTTATTCTTCCTTTTTATTTTTACTGACATTCGTGATTTGTTTTTGTTTCATAGGGGACGAGAAACGAAGCCAGAAGCTGGCAAAAGTTGGTGTTGCGAGACAAGTGCGGTGAAGGCTCGACGAGGACAGAGATAGGCGACGGAGGAAGAGGGTGGTCAATATGACTCCCATCTTTCTCGTCCTGTTGGTGGCGATCGACTCGATTATCGCGCAGAATCATGTTGGTGAGTAAATGACCGGTTTATAGCAAAACAAATGCGTGTACAGCGACCAACAAGAAGCAGCGGAACTGCGACAATATGACAACGAAAAAACAAAACGTCGAAATAGCCTACGAAGTGCTGATCGAAAGACTGAGTCGACGAGGCGAACGACAAAACAAACGAGAACTCTTTTTTACAAGTGTCACGATCAGTATTCAAAGACGTTTCGTATTTGCTGTCGCTTTTTAATGTTCGCCACTCGTAACGATCGGTAGCCGCGTTCACTTGTGCTGCGTGATTTCAATTTTTTTCATTTTTCTATACAATTCCGATAATTACGTTTATTTATCGTGCAATTGCGTTTGAAACATAAATAACTCATTCCCCAGAGTCAGCCGCAGCTTTTATAGCGAGAAAAAACTTTAATTGGCGCGTGTAGAGTTTCGAAAATGAATTTTTATCCAAAGCTCAAAGAAATGTAATTATTATCGATTTTGAAAATGAGACTTTCTGGTAATGAATGCGGTTGAGGATTAATTAATCGGGCTACAATAGCCATAATGAAAGGATTCATGTTTTCCCGCGCTTTTACTCATTCGGAAGTTGCGCACAATTGGAAGCTTATACCGATCGTATCGACGTTTCGAAGCTTGTCAAAATCACAACACGAACAATGTTCACATTGGTTCGTTATGATCCGGAAAATAACCGGGAAATGGCGCGTGTGTCGACTAAACGATCGGCGGTGCTATTCTCGATGGCATTGATTTCTGGACAAACCGAATATACGACTCACCGGAGTTGTCTGAGTGTCGTGTAACGCGCGTATATATATATATGTAATCGCGACGTATTTGCAACCCTTCGAAAGACGACAGACCACAGCTCGTTGCCATTGACGAGCAGACAGAATACTCGAAAGGTTTCAACGAACCCTCTTCCTCTTTGAACCCCGTAACAATTTTCCTCCGCCTCATGTATGCCATTTACGTCGAAAATTAGACAACGTCGTAGCTCAAGGTACGACGTGCCGGAATATCCATCGCTTAAATCTTCATCGAACGCTCCGAAACCCATACATCCAGTCACCATCATCCTCCCATTATGTAGCACCACATTAAACCCATTGAGCCTTATTACGAAAGCTTCATCCTCGTAACGATGATGTATTCTCGGAATTTCAGTTAGTTAATTACGTTGTACTCTCCGAATAATAATCCTAATTCTGCGGTCGGATATTCGGCTTGGATTAGGCTACGAATATAATGCCCTGGACCATCGGAACTCTCTTTCCCTCTCTCTATATACATCCCCGCCGCGTTTACCATCGTCACATTCTACGCTACAGTTTCCTACCGTTCAACCTACATATATAAAGCGAGTGTACCACAAACATCGCTTCCCTACAAATGGGACCAGTGTTTCTGGTCCTGTTTCCGATACATAAAGACACAACCATTCCCAAAGTACCTAAACTCGATAAATATCAATTTTACGAGCCCGATAAATATAACACATATTCCCGAATACTCAATTCCCACTACTTCGCCTCTCACACTCTTCCATTTTCAATCTTTGACCTAATAAATAAGACAATATCATGACTTACTCCATAGGCTTCGAAAATCGAGCTGCACAATCTCTCCACCTATAAGGAAATTCAACAAATTGACGAGCTGCGATTCCCCCGTTTATATCTTCCACCAAAGCAAATATTACCCCTCGTCAATTATGTCCCCAAGTTCCCCACTCTGCATACACACTACACTCCACCCACTTTAATTAGTTATTCTATATATTCTAATGTTATTACGGGTAATTAGATATTTCAATGGATCGTGTCTTCCTCTCCAATGAACCGAGTAATTAAATAGTAGGCTCGCGGAGACTGCGAGATTTTTTGGGAAAACTGAATATCGTATTGCATCAACCGGAAATAATGAACTATTCATTACTTCCGGCATAATTTCATAAACGCAATTTGTAATTCGGAGAGAAAAATATTTTTTCGGTTCATTATTTGTTGAATTATCGCGAAAAACGTAATTTCGTTGCATTACAACGATGCCAACTTGTCGATGGTCGAACTGCGTCCTTAACGATCGCACGTCGTGGCCCCGTGCGAAAATTGACAGTTCAAGCCGAAAAAGACACAGGGCGAATGAAAGTTTGAAGGCCGATCGTTGAATAATTATAAGTCACAAGTCTCGAGATAAAAAGTCATCCGGATATCTTTATATATTTTCTTATCTATGGACCTTCGGGTCTGTATATACTTGTTTATAAATATGTATTAATACGCATATATATATTGTATATGAGCGTATATACCCGGATTCCTTTTCATAGTCGATGCAAATTTTTTTCTCACGCCTCTCTGCTGTCAGGTTGCTCGTTGCACGTTCCACTGTGCCGCTCGAGCTCCCGGGGGCGTCACGGAGATTTCCTTGGAGGTTTCCACACCAACGTAAAAACATAAAAACAACGAGGGCAAAAAATAATACCAAGGAAGAAAAAAAACATTCCGGATCTATCAAGCGAGCTCAGCTCGACATATCGACCATGTTTCCACACATTTTCTACTTTTTTTTTATCTTCCGCTCTTTCTAATCGGTCCTAAGATTCGCGCGTCAAGATCCGGCTCATCCGAGAGTATTTCTTGTGTACGCGCCTGAATTTTCATGTTTCCGATATCAGCCAACGCCCATTATCTCTTTTTTCAACCTTTTCACACCATCGCCTCATTTTTTTCCATACGGCTCACTCCATTTCAGGCTTTTCCGCGTAATGAAAAATATAAATTCTTTGCACACACTTTGTTCGGAGGAATAATTATAAAAAAATATAGATTGCCAGCCAGATTTATGGCTCTCACGCAAAATTCCCAAATTATTCGATCCGAAATTCTTATCGTTTGAATTTTTTCTGCATCATTTTCTGCAGAAAAAGTTATGCGAAGAAATACGAAAAAAAATTTCATTCTCTTGGTCACGCGGAGGCATACGCAATTTCTTTTCGCGATGATACGAGAAAATCTTCACCAGACTGCCGAGATATTTCTTTCTTTTAATTATTAAGCATCACCTTAATGCATACCTAATACTTTCAAATCTACACTTTAGTGTTCTGCTTCCTTTTTCACGCGCCAGTCTTCATTCTTTTTGCCCGTGATGCGTTACACGAATCTCGCACACGCCAGGCAACGCGCCCGCGCAACCCGCAGGAGAAGAAAAGAAATTATTTTACACCCTGTTGGAAAAAATCGTAAAAGCCAGCCATCGCGAGATTGTACCGAGATAAAAAATACATTCGCATATGCTTCACGCATCAAACAACGTCTCTGGCGCGCCAATCTGCGCTTTTTATTCGTTCGGGAACTTAATGAATTTTTTAAATGTGTGAGACGATCGTTTATAAAATTTGCAATTAATCGAACATCCGAACTTTGAGAAACTTCATTAATTCCCGAGAGAAATTCCTTCCCGAGACACTTTCTTCGAAAAGCTTATAAAAAAAGGGAGAAAATATTTTTTCGTGTATATTTCAAAATGAGAATTTGGAAGAAAATGACACGACTTTGAAGGTCGTGTCTGGCTTTGCTCCGACTGACGTTTTTTTTTCGTATGTGCCATCTGTATTTCATTTGTTCTCGACCCTGTTTTCTCTTAGCTTTTTCATTGGCTTCTTTTTCGTTTAGTTTTCCCCTCAGTTCTTCATAGCTGCCATCACAAAGTAACGTGTTCGCGTCGGTAGAACATTCCACGTTATTTATCGTCATTCTCCTGGTCCCGAGCGATCGAATAATTTACATATCTCCATGTATATGCCTAACTGTCTATGGATATTGAACCTCCGCAGGGAATCGCTTTTTTTTCTGCTCTCGTACAAACCGCCGTGTCTTTTTTATTTATTCCGTTCGCTCATTTTTTTTTGCACCAATAATTAACAAAGTGGACAGATAGTGTGTTCGATACGAGGACTTGATATTGAGCGTCGATGATGGAAACCGGTGGCAAGTATCCTCAAATGGGTGATACATTGAGCCAGAGTTAGCAACGCATCTGAGCCACGATTGGATCGATAGACATATATTCGTGCGGGGGATTCTGTGAGCTATCATCTTTCAGTCGGTGTGCGATCGACAGATAAAAACGAATGTATCGATTATTTTAACCAGTGAAGGGGAGAAGGTCATCCAAGCAAACGGAAAAGGGGAATTGGCAATTTTTTTTTAAACGCGCGAAACGAGAAACCCTCGGATTTAACAAATGACGTGAAAAATGTATCGATAAAAAAAAGGCGGGGAGGAAAAAGGCTTGGAAAATGAATAGAGATGAGGATTCGTGGGGTTTGGAGCTGCTGGAAAAAAATGTTTGATATTTAAGGCATTTTTTCACGCTCTAATGTGACGCGGAGTTTCGCTCAAAGTTGCGAAAAACTGTGTATGCGCTGTGGAATCGAACAAGAGTGAAAATTTATAAAACGTAAGTGCAGTTCGGTGTTTCTTGGCGGGGCAGCAATTTTTATCGGACATGCACACTCTAATGCCCGAACGTTGGGATCAACGTATATCTAAGTAGAACTGGAATAGACTAACGGTTCGCCGTAATTCGAGAATTTTTATTTGGTTTTGAGAGCGGGAAAGGTTTTTGTAGTTGGAAATAATCGGTTAACTCTTCTCGGTTCTACGGTTTCAATTTACGGGAGGATTTTGAAGGGAGTAGAGAAAAAAAGGGGTTGAAACTCTCGTCGTAGCGGGCGGTATGATTGTATGGAATGCGAGGAAAAGGGAACAAGAACGAGAATAGTAAAAATGAATTGCGCACGACAATTTCGTTGGTACGCAAGCTTTCTCATTCGTCGTATCATCAGTCCAAGAGAATTTGCTTATCGATGCCCACAACGATTGTGGCGAGGAGTAAATTACTTTGAGAATTTAGCGGAAGCTCGTGCTGTTTAGTTAGAGAATTGTGTATAGATATGCTCGTGCGGTTCTCTATATCGTACTCTTCTCTTTCCTTGCTCGCTTATACGCTTGCTCGCTACCTTTGAGGACGGGCATCGAAGAAGGAAGGGGCAAGAGAGGGAGCAGAGAGCAAGAGAGAAAGGAGTCCTCTCTCTACTTTCTTATCTTAACAGCCCATCTACATTGTCTCGGCAACGTTACTCCTCTCTCGCTCCATCCGACGAGTTTATCGTCAACCTAAACAATGCGTTTATTTTTTTCCTTTTTTTTCTCCGTTTGTTTCCGAAATAGTCGTGAAGGTGGTAGTAAAAGAGAGAGAGAGAGAAAGAGGGTGAACGAGGAAAAGAGAGTGAAACAGTAACTGCATGGAACACTTGGTAACGGGCACGTCGCCCCCGAACTGCGAAGGTTAGGAGGGCGATTTCCACCTGGAATGCCGATAAGAACTCCGAATCGTCCGAGCAACGGGCCTTCGCACCATCATCAGTCTCGCAAGCTAATGTACCTCTCTTTTCTTACAATGCTTTTATATATACGTAACTCAACTGTTTGAACAGGCGATCATTCTCTCGAGGTGACACTTTTTTCTCAACCTTACCCGCTCTCGTCAGTTTCTTCCTCTGTCTCTTTCTTTTTCCCTTCGCGCTCATTACCGCAAGCTTTTTATCTGTACGCTTTTATGTCTTTTACACGGATGTATCCGCTACATGATTCGAAGCCATCAAGACACTTGCTCGCGGTCACTGCTCCATATAAAATCAAGCGAAACCCCCGCGTTCCTTGATACGCACGTGCGCCTCATACGTGCTCCAGTCACTTACGAATTTCTTAAGCTCATTGTGCTTGGCAAGAGGAAAAAAAAAATTTCGGTCGCACTGGCGAAACCCGAATAAAGCCAAAGACGTTCCTTCCCCAGGGAACATACCCTCGACCCTGATGTCTGACCGCAACCAGAAGGGACCCCTTGTACTCGCCAACGATAAAAATTCTTCGCTACCAACGTGTGTTTCGACCTTTCTTGCCCATTTACAAACGAGAGAAGGTGATGCTTTATCCTAGACCCAACATTGACTGCCGAATATATTCCCCTTTTCCCAAGTCACACACGACTCTCCACCTTATTTTTATTCTCTACCGCGTGCCTCGCTCTTCCATTTTGACCTCTTCCCTCTCTCTTCGTCTCTTTTTTTTCTACATGGGATTCACACATTCCAATTAAACGTTGCCTGCTCCCGTGGACTTCTTGAATAAATCTACGTTTGCCAGTCTTCATATAAGTAGCGTGTATAACGAGCCAGAGTTGTGCAAAGTTTACGAAACTTGTGGTTCAGGCACTCATGCGCCTGGCGCGGTTAACGTTCCAATATTTCATGATGGCAAAAACACCATTAGGGTTATCAAATTTGAATCATTTTCATCAAATTCGTTTGACAATTCCATCTTTACGAAGGATGCAAATGAATCAACGTTTCGATTCGTTATTCAATGAAAACCAGTGCATGATTATCCGTTGAAAATAGTTGCTCCCCGGACGCTGAAATATTCATAATTCGCCCGCAGAAATTCCAACAGTTTATTGTTCGATGTACCAACAAAATAGCAATTTGCATGAAAGAACCATTTTTCAAAACACGTCCTGGTGCGCAATGATCCGTTGAATAGTTAATTGTGTACTTTGGTTTACAAAACAGCACAAAAGGACCAAATTCCACGAATTCCCCAGCCAAGTTTTCGCTCTCGAGTCTATAAGGAAAAAAAAAATCGATATTTGCATGAAGAGACGAATTTTCCAAAAATCTCGACACGCAATCATCAATATTTCGTGAAAAAAATGAAAAAACGTCGATCATTCGATCAATTTCGATGAAATCGTCATGCACACTCGAGAGAAACGCCAGAGAGCGAGACGATGGCATTCCGGGAGGAGGGCATGAGAAAACAAAACAAGGGGTTTCCGTGGGCAAGGGCGAAACGAGCTTATTGTACGTAGACTGCGCTGTTCTGGTTCGGGGTGAGCCATATATGCGCAACGCGCTCGAATCGTATCTGATATAATTGTCGGTCGGCAACATTGTGCCCGAGATGGTGGAAGCGAGTTTTGCTATACACGTACGTTCGAGTGGTAGGGGCATCCGCAGATTGCCGGCAATAATAACATTAATAATGGGAGTTACCTCCGAGACGTTATATCGGGATTATTGAAGAAGTGTTTGGCCGTGTACGGAGAGGAGAGAAGCTCGCGCGCGGCGTGTATTACCTATCGAGAGAAATTGCATACACAATGGCCAACTGTGTGAAATTTCCTATACACAAACGACGTATACTTTGACATTATAATCATACACGTTGATCGTGGGTGGAACAGAGCGCGTGAGTATTTGCCTTGCCACTGTGTCTGCATATCAACCCGTTACACGCGCGCGCTCCGTATAGGCTTTTCAGCCAAACTTCCGGTAAATGCTTGGTCAGTTCTGCCGCGATGCTGCAAGCTCGTTTACGAGATATTTCCATTGAAACATCTTCCCCGACCATTCAGACGTTCCCAGCATCCTTCGAATTGATCGACGTTTTTTTTTATTCGTTATTCTCTCATGGATTATTCGTTGCTGCGGCCTGCCTTATAAATGTATAGCACGGTTGGGAATTTTCCAATGGATATGAATAAATAATAATACGATAAAAATAAAGATTCGTGCGGTATTCTGTCCGGAGTCTCTATTCTCATCGGTCTACAAATTCATGACGAAATGCTCTTGCGGTCGAGGGTGCAGCTCGAAACGACCCAGTGGACGAGCTTTGCTCGCAGTGGCTCCTTTTTTTCAGTTCTTCGCATCCCCTCATCTTATGTACTCCTATCAACTATTACGACGTTCGGTTCTTTCCACTCGTAGGTGTCTCTCGAGACCATCGTCCATTCTACTCGAGCGATCCACCTTCGAACGTCCGCTGTGGACTTGGTTTTTTTATCTTTTCGGTCTCCTCGTCACACACGCGCGTATAGCCGTTCGCATTTCTTCAGCTTCTCAAGGGAACGAGTAACCGGCCTCTCCGATCAATTCGCCACACTCGTTTTTTCTCTCCTTTTTTCGATATTACTTTCCACGTTTTGCGCCCACGTTTCCTCCTTATATTTGCTCATTTTATGCTCCGATGCCCTGATAGATTTCCAGCTGCTTTTTTTTCCTCCGTTAAACGGAAACGAAATAACTCATTTCAATTAAAACGAAATTCCGTTTTAAATGAGGTTAAAAAAACATTTTTTTTCCTCGATTTTTAAGCTAAACCTCGATAAGTTTTTTGCCCGTTTCTCGCCACGGTCATCAATTAGCATCAACCGTTATTGCATGGACGTAACTCCCGTACGTGAGCACATGGGTGGCTGAAAAAGAACTGGGAGCCCGCGATAAGTTGGAATCCCCACCGTCTCGGGTTTGTTCTCGCGCGCGGTGTTCTTTTCTCTATTTTATACGGCGCGAGGGCACAATAAAAGTGGCGGTTTTAGCAGTCGCTCTACGTCGGCCAATCCATTCTTGATTCTTTGCGGGCCAAGCCGTCGTGTCGCCCACGGTAGCTTTACGTTAAACACTGTTAAACCGCCTCTACCAAAAGCACTCGTTGTGTACTATCGCGTTGCTGCTGTGGCTTGACACGCGAACTTGCTTGTTGTTGAGAATCGCGTGTCGAACCATTATATCGAAAGCACACAAAGTTCGCATCGAAACTCCCTCCCTGACCCAACCACTGCGAGTTTCTTTTATATATTTTCATTCGCGTCCACTAATCATTTTTTCTTCATTCACTTATAACCGCGAACGAGGTGTTTACATCCGATCGAAATTCATGCTGAGTCAAGACTCAATCGAGTGGATTAAATTCGTTGATGAATTTTTAATGTTTCTTGTACTTTATGATGGGCCATTCACTACCAAAATTGTGACACAGTGATTGCTGATTTCACATGATTTCAAGACAATTTTTGATAATTTCTTGAAATCATTCATTTCAAGTGATTTCATGAGAATATTTTAGTGATTTCACGATTTCATATATGACTCCGTGATTTCAACGTGATTTCAAGAGCAATTTCAATATCATCGCGCGCTCCCCAATATTAAATTGAAAATTTTCCGATTTTTTGTGATAAGGACCGTAACAAAGCTACAAATCTTCGTTCTGATCCAATATTTCCTTTCAAACATCTCTCGCGTACGTTTCCTCTTCATTATTAATAGTTTTTGGTGTTTTCCACTCAAAAGCGACTGGATGATCCCTTTTGCCATCCATTTGCTTATGTTGTGATTGCATGTAAATTCACTGATTGCATATGACTTCGCATGATTCCGAAAGAAATCATGTGAAATCAACGAAATCACATTTATTTGATTTCACTCGACTTCCGTCGATTTCAAATGATTTCCAGCATGATTTCATCCACCAGTGACACAGTGACTTCAAAAATGAACAGCCCCTCGGTACTCTAGCACGAAATATGATCATTTTTCTGTTGTGGGCGAAAATTTAATTGATTTATTTGATCGCTACACGTCGTTTATTTTATTTCATCGAAAAAACAGAATGAAACTCTGTAAATGTGGCTTTTAAATGAAATCAAGCTCATCCTCTGCGATACTTTGAACTGCTCTTTTTTGTCGGTGCAGTTTTCATTTGCTCGGAGAAGATTCAAGTGTTTCATTTGATGTTTTTTCTCTGGGATTTATATATGAATTTAGCCGGGTTGGTACTCTTCACTATACTGGATTAATAATGTCTGGCCACGTATCTTGCTGGCCACGAGGATCCGCCTTCTCTTCTTTGCAAAGCCAGATAGTTTCGGTATAGCGAGCACTGTATTATACATATAGAGCGTGTCGTATTGTACAGTTTGGTAACACTGTATAAGTAGGAGGCGGTAAGCGCGAGCTGGAGCCAACTTCTGCGGAGGAGCGACAACGGGACAGTTATTAATTAATATGGCGTGTACCCACAGTATGCTCATATTCCCGGCTTGCAAACCTCGCTTACTCGCCCTCTCTCTATCTCTCCCCCTCGCTCTCAAGCCCTACGTCCCTTTGATTAATTTTCTTTTTCGCCATAGAGCAAAATACACACACACGCGCGCTCGCGCTCTGTGCACTGGAGGATCCGATTCGTTGTCGGTTCTACTTGAATTACTCCAAAGCACCCTGCATAAGTTTCAACATTTTTTTCATTCCATTTCTAATGTTATGAAAAACGGCTCCGGGCAACGTGTAGCGAACCGAACGACGCACACGCGTCGTAACAAATATTTATGCTAATGAATCAACATTTTTTTTTGCATTCCTCCTGTATTTTACCGTCCATTTCTTTAGACTCGTTGGAAAAATGAAAAAAATACCAAACGATCGTCTCATTCCCAATTTCAATCAAAATCTTGATTGAATGAAAGATTCTCGATTGATTTTTTATTTCATTCGGAATGAACTCGTCGTAACTCGTGATGTCAGTCGCAAAATTGCGCAGTTAGTGTGTAGTTGAAATTTTGACGGCAAGGACTTATTTCAATTACGCCCTGACGTTATATGAAATAAAGCTTCGGCAGTTTGGGTCGTTATCTCTCACAAACATCGTGAAATAGCGTATTAGGATGCGTGAATGGTTGGAAGCTCAACGGCAGAAGTACGAACGGTTTTATCGATAAGTATGAAAATATAAAACGCACAGCAGTTCGCGTGGAGATAGTATGAGTGTGTGCTTTAGGAAATCGAGTCGAGGCTGCACACGAGTGGAGACAAGTGAAGGTGGATGAATAGCGACATATATAGATAAATACATTGTCGAAGTATAGCGTGTCGGTAATGCAGTATAGATATGAAATGGATGGGTTGTTGAAAACGTATAGGCTATTTGGCAAATGGCCAAACTGGTAGTACGTTCACAGACTTTGGTGAATCGTCTTCTTGGTGGTCCCTGCTCGTTTCTACTATTCGCTCCAGGTTTCTCTTTTTCGCTGGGTCTTGGCTGTGGGGGCCAGCCATTGGCCTCGCTCTTGATAGTCGAATGCATAAGTAGTACGCGCGCGGAGGTGCTCGCAGGTGGCTGCAAGCTCGCCTCGAATGAGAGGTATACGAGGTTTGCCAAAAGTTGAACACACATCGAGCTTCAATCCTTATTCCTTTCTACATGTATATATTCCATTCAGATACACGAGTGCTTTGACCTTTGCGAGTATAGGACTCGCCAGTTATAATTCTTCCATGGGAGAAGGAGAGAACAACGTTGTATTATATATTTGATGGTATCAGAGAGATAGGGATTGCCACAAACCACAAAATCAAAATGTTCTGTGACGATATGGATTCTTCTCTGTGATTCGTTGACTCTTCGCTGAACGTTATCGTTGGAGCTTTCATTTAATCGCTAATATAGCACACAGGACTGTATACGATCAACAGATACCTTCGTATCTATCCATGGCAAACTTATTGCAATATATTATTACACATGGTATAAAGTTGCAATAAAAATCGAGTTGCAATGTCATGTGGAGTAATTGAATGGGATTCCTAGGACGGGAGAATATGGTAGAGAGGTTAGCCGATAGGGAAATGTATTGTTCGAAGGATGGGGTGGGGGTGGCGGGGTAGTAGTAGTGGCGGTGGTTATAGGAACGTTTTTCTCCTGTGCTTGGACCGAGAGAGCTACCGCGATGGACGTGGAGAATCGTCAGAGTGAGGGTAGAACCGCACACCATTCACCGAGAGCGGCCCGAGTTGATTTATCGGTGGGTAGCGTGACACCGTGAATAAATAGAAAGGTGATCGAAAACAAAATCCCACGGAAATGGGTATAAATGGCTGGCGAGAACGGGGATCGAACCTCGTCGCCAGCCGGCCCCGTTGCTGGTGCAAATAAAAAAATAGAGAAACACACACACACGAAAATAAATAAATAAAACACTACTGGAAAAAGGTGGAACGAAAAACAGTGATAACAACAACGGCAAGCTGCTGGGCGATCCTCGGCTACGGAGCAGCATGGCGTTCGACGCAACATTTATTTTTGTCTCTGAAATAATTGGCTCTTCATATACATTAGCCGACGAAATCAGAGAGAAAAACGTAGCGGTCTTGATAAGTTTGTCGAAACACGAGTAATTAGAGCGAGTCTTGACATCAGACATTCAATGTTTGGTGAGATGGAAAACGTCAATTGAGAAAAGCGCCTGAAAACGAAAAAGTCATTGGACGAGGAAATGCTGGTAAAAATGTATTTTTAATATGTTGGCGAATGAAATTATTTCATACTCAATTATATTATTTAGCTAGAAGAGGGTCTCTGTATGCTTTTCGGGGTTGGATGGCGCGGGAGCAGAGAGAGATTGCAAGTGCGCGGTATGAGTGGCTCTTTCAGCACCGACCCGTTACAGTTGAGACCGGTGTAGGCGGTCCGGTGGTTAGTAGTTTCGTAGGTAACCGAGCTCCGTATAGCACCGATGTAGGGAGCATACCGAGTGCACGAATAAAGCATGCGGAATAGTAAAGCGAGAGAGTGAGGAAGGGAGAAAGGGGGAGGAAAAGGGAAGAGCCCATACCCGCGCCACCCAAGACTCAACAACCCAACGGCCGAAGAAGAGACCCACCTTCATAAATATTCACGATGAAATCTACCCCTCGATAATAACGGTCTGGCCTCTTCCCACCTTTTGCTCTGAAATATACGCGATAAGTGTGCGGTATCGGACGAAGGTAGAAGACAACGCGACGTGGATGCCAACCATTTCTCGACAAATATTCACGTTTGAAAATTCCGCGGTGATAAATATCGAGGGAACGAGTCGACTATGCGATTGAGTGATTCGCATCGTACGGACCAGCAGACTTTTCATCTTTTCCCGTTTCATTATTACGTTTCGCGAACGACCTTTAAGTATACGTGAATGCCATTTTTGATGTCCATCGAAACATCATGATCGCGCTCACCTAGATTGACTAGAGAATAGTAAAGCAACGAGAAAAACTCACTGCGACGAGATAGACATCCTTTTAAAACGAGTGGGAATCGCGTATAGCCAACTATAATGAATCTAGCGAAGAAAGAATCTCTCGGTGGTGGTGGTGGTGGTTCACTGTGCCAGGTGGATTTAGTGTGGCGAACGGAAGACAGGCCGAGGGCAAGAGGATACAAGATACATATACGGAGGAGAAAACAGGAGGGTTTTGCCGCTGGTGTTGCTGGTGCTTGTGGGTGGGTCGATGGGTGGGTGGTTGTACGATGCTGTCCAGCAAAGGAGTAAATTGGTAAAAATGTCTGGAGGTTGTTTGGGGAATGGCAAACACGAGCGAACTATCCTTCGTGGGCTGTCTTCCTGACTGTGGCTGCTGCCACGAGCCACTCTCTTTCCCGCTCACTAATTCCCTCTCCCTTCATTCGCTTTGCGCTCACTATACCCAACCGAAAGCAAGCCCAGCCGCGGCTCTCTCTCCAGTGCCAGAGCTCGAGCTCGAGCCCCGGGCTTCCCCGAGCCACACGTATAGGTGAGGCATACCACACCATCTTCCAACAACGTTGCCTCTGCCCGCTCTTTCGACGAGGACCAACGATGGAAACTGGCGACGACGACGCTTTATTCCATACCGTTTCTCACTCTCTCCCTCTTTCGTGCTTTTCTCTCGTAGAGCTTCTACACTTTTCTCTTCTGCTTCTACTCTATTCCCACATTTCTATCTTACTCGCCGGATACTATCCCGCGTACACCGTTGTACCGTTCACGACCCTTGTCTATGCTGGGCGTATTTTGCTGGCAATGGTTCTTCTCACGAGCAACCTACACACCATCTCCCCAGCAGCACCGTCCAACTGTCTACGCTAGTTTTTCTTCCATTCTGCTCGACCCTTTCGCTGCGTTCTCTCTCCATTTTTACACACTCCCTGAACCACTATTCGCCCAGAAAATTGAGTGTTCCACAGCCCGCGGTTCACAAAACACAAGCATCTTTGTTGCGTCTTACCCAACCGAAATTCGCCAAACTGCGTCGAGCAGACCTTCTCCCTTATTGTCCAGAGCCTTCTCAATGCCTTGTCGTCGTTATGACATCGATCCCTTCTGCCTCTTCCCCTTTCTCCCTCCATACCACTCTCCCAACTATTCAACCTTAAGACAACGCTACTATTCACTTGTGCCAGAGCATTTCCCCGAATTCACTGCCATACAAGTGCTCTCACAGCTTTATAGCTACGAGATATCGTTGATAATGAAAGTGATAACGACAAAAAGCCTTTTGTTCTCATCACGATTACGGAACCCTGCCATATCCTAACCTTCCCGTCGTCGCGACTCTCCCTCTCTCTTTCTCAATCGCAAAGACGTTGCCTCCATTCCCCCATACATTTTGTCACTAAGCCCACTAACCCATTTCGTATCCCCTTCGCCCCCAACTCAACTTTTTATTTCAAACTCCATCCGATAATAGACTCGTGCTTTTTCATGATTCTGAAGTTTGCATCGTTGGAATGCAACGAAATTCTTTAGAATCTTTGGCAAAAATAATTATTTACATGCAGAATGTAATCACGATGATAAAATAATCGAATTTCACCACCCGAAAACATGTCGGTTCGAAAAATTTCGTTGCATTCCAACGTTGCAAACTTCAGCATCATTTTCCAGTCCTCGCAGTTACGTTCGTGCGATCTGAAATCCATATGGATATGGCAAACGCTGCAGTCACTATTCTGGGCCGAAATTATCGATGTTTTATATTTACTGCAGGGCCTAAAGTGTGTCAATTTGCTTTCCCGCATAAAAATCTCTCGCTACCATAAATTTTGGTCGATTTTTGTACGTTTTGTTCTCTCTTTCGAATGGAAAGATTTTAATTCTTTTCACTGCGTGATTTGCGGCTGGGAACAAGTACTTTTTCGAGAGGAATGAAATGTGGTCGTCAGAGCCCAAGTTGTATGTACGTCGGGTAAGAAACAATTGAAGCAAACTCGAAAATTGAGAGCGTGTAAGTTGGTAGGTGGAATACTCGAAAGTGGACAACCCCCAAGAATTGAATCCGGACACAATGGACTTTTTCAAGGACTGACACTTTCTTTATCACATAGATATATAAAGATCCGTAGATTCTCGTGTGCTACTCTCTCGACATGTCACGTGTCTAAGGCTTTTGAAGCATTTCCTCATTCATGTTGAGTGCAAGCGTGTATCTTGGCGTAGTACCTCTTGGTTGAATTAGATACCTCTGGGTACATCTTGCCGAGGTTGCCTTGGGACATCGTTACACAATGCGAGAAGCGGATTATTTGACGTTTCAACCACATGCTCAAGACCGGGCTTGTTCAAACGGTTCCACAGCTTCGCCCTTCCAGCCCGAATGATCGAGACAAGTGTGAGTGTACCCCCGAACCCGTTGTACAATCACCATTGCAATTCCCTACGTGTGTATACATTCTCGGCGAGAGACGCGCACGCCGAATAAAAGCAAATAGAGCATCCTGACGTTTTGTTTCGGAGGGACAACGAGACCCACACACAACAGACCGGATAATTATGTTGAAAATAACGCCCTGCCGCTTGCTTTAATTCTCAGCTTCGAACGCTCCATCGCCAAACGCTTTTTCCTGCGACATTTTTGTCTCTTGTTTTTCAAAATATAAAACGCGCTTCATTTTTTTTCTCTTCGTAATCGCGAGGCCAGTAAAAAGTGACAGGCCACGACTCCGATTGTCCGACTCCGAAAGCTCAACTTCCGCGAGTCTAAAAATCATTCCAACACTCGCGATCAGGGCCTCTCGTTAAACAGCGGAGGGAACGCAAAGAAATGGACATCGATAAAGTTTTCTCATTCAACTAATAGG
This sequence comes from Diadegma fenestrale, assembly GCA_037043255.1. Classification (NCBI taxonomy): domain Eukaryota; kingdom Metazoa; phylum Arthropoda; class Insecta; order Hymenoptera; family Ichneumonidae; genus Diadegma; species Diadegma fenestrale. The sequence goes on from CM073312.1 coordinate 4,943,803, forward strand.
AATCGTAATCCAGTGGAATGAAAAGGGATCAATTGAACTCGCAGTCATGAATGTATGCACGCATGTCCTCAATACTTGTGGTTAATCGATAAACACTATCGAGATTTTCGTTTGTGTATGTTATTACAAAGCCTCGAGCAAAATAGTCGACACTACCGATGGAAAAGATTGGCTGTACGTGTGTTGCTAACAATCGGTGCGCGCTGCTCTCCACGTACTAATTAACTCTCGTCGATTCGGGAATGTGAGAGGGGACCGTTTCGTTATCACCACCGAGCAATAGGATGTGGTTCGTGCGGCTCTGCCATCGCTTGTCCGCTATGTTAAATTTTAACAGTACCAAGGTGAAGCGAGACTTTAGAGAATTCCGAAATCGATTGGCGGTCTCATCTACGGAGCAGGAGGGCAAAGAAAACCAGATGCTTCGCGTTGTATAGAAATAGTTTCATAAGCTCGACACACACACAGGAGTCTCTGATTTCGATTAACCTTACACGCAGCTTGATTAATTTCTCGACAATATCTTCATCTCTAACGACTTATCGAATCAATCCCGTTGCTTTTCAACATGCGCGCGTATCTACCCCTGAATTTCCCTAAATAACAAAATAAAACATGCACTTGTCTAAAAATGGGGCGATAATTCTCGAGATGGAAATCAGAGAGCCACGAGCCCTTTATTTTTTTATTTAATTTATATGGAAATACGGGAAATCCCCTCGATGCCAGATAACTCGAAAAAAAAGGAATTTCTTTATTTTTATTTTCGTTGAAATGGTTTTCTCAGTGACTGTTTATTCTCGACACTTTTGGCGAGAGTAGAAGAAAAATGAAATGTCAAATTCGAAGCGATGAGTTATGATGATGGCATGTTCAATATTCAGCTTCTGGAGATCGAAAAGGAGAGAAAAAAAGGCAAGTTGTGGCTTGATCCTGACTGCTACTCGCTTAATTCTACCGCGAGCTCATCCAATGCGCGGATATTTTTATGACTGTTTCGTTTTCATGGCTCGGAGCGATCGTAGAATCATTTCAATTATATATATGTACAAATGCTTTTCTCCGTTGCTTCACTCTCGCTCGCTTTCATTGCCTCGTTCTCCTTTTCGTTCGAGGACACGTATATGTACATGGAAAGCTTGTAAAACGCAGAGAATCGCGAGATACGGAGATATAGAGAGACGGCGAGAACGCAGGCGGTCCCAATCGCATTGGCACGGCGCATTTTATCGTGCCGTAACTCGAAATTGCTTGTCTTCGAACGTTATAAAATCCCTGGGAGTTGCTTCAACGGGAGAAGCTAAAAAAAAATCGATTCTATCCTTGGAGCGCTCGACCACCGTCGCTGCTGCATGTAAAACCACTGATATAGAGAGAACATTGTACGCTTATAGCTGTTCACGTATTAGCGACTGCAGGTTATGGCCGTACGAGATCTCGGTAAGTTAATTTGGTCTGAATGATTGCGGAAGTCGAGCAGTCTTGCGAATTTAAGCGATTCCATAAACACCAGAAATTCCTTTCTCCATTTTTTTTCTCCTACCGAAAAAATGTCTATAAAAATGGTGAAAAAATTGCCAGTTAGAGATTTGAAGCATTTTTTCTCAAATTCACAAATATCATAATTATTAAAAAAATTATATAAAGTTATGAGATTAGTGTTGAAGAAAAAAATGGGTCACCACATCTCGCGACATGGTCGAGAGGGAGCTGTAATGGTATTCGGACGAAAAAACGGTGTGCACGTAATGCCTGGCAAGTAGATGCGTCACAGGATGATAAGAAGACTGTGAAAGATCATTGGGGCGGAAGAGAGAAAAAAATGGATATGACGACAGGGCTAGGTCCGGCGGGCACTGTTGCCGAGCAGAGTATTGCACCTTGGGCAACGCATATATCGTTGTCAGTCATCCAAGTTCGTGCGGATAGGTGGGCGTTGATATTGGGGACCAGCAAGCAGAGATGGTTACGTGCGCAAAGCCGTAGTGTGTGCTGCTGTGAGCGGGACTGTGGGAGTCGACGCCACGGAGATTCTCGACGGATTGCTCGCTGCTCGGACTCTGCTCAAGGGACACGGAAGCCCTGGAACATGTCGTACATACGGACGGACGATTCGCGTGGTCACTTGAGGGGCCGAGGGAAAGCTTGTTCATTTCATGGGCCGTCAGCTCGTGCCAATCCAATGGACCATGATGTGTGATTTTTTTTCCCATCGTATTTCCGTCTGTTTAATAGCTAGCGAAACAACTCTTGTTTTGCGAAATGAACAATCCAACGGGAAACTCCTCCGGTCCCTCCGATAGGATCTATTTCATTTGTATAAGGGCGTAACACGGCGTGTGTGTAGCAGGATGAAACACGAATCTCCCCCCTTTGCGTCGAGTGTAATTCAGCTCGTATCTGTCGGTTTGCTATTTTTATTTTTCTTCTCTTTTGTTCAATATCAAGCTTCCCTAGGAATATTCGATTGCTAGTCCCGATCGCAAATCCTCGCCGTCAATTGTTTTTGTCCTCTCTCTCGCCCTCGCGCGTTTAACCCGCAACGACTAATAGATATTGTGTTCCGTCCATCATTGAATACAGGCGGCTTTGCTTTGGATTAGTTGGCCCAACGTCAGGACGATTTCTAGACTGCCACCATTTCTTCAAGGGATCTAAGATGTGAGCGTTTTATTTGATCGAGCGTAGCGATGAAGCTTCGGTCATGAAGAAATGGAGGATCGCCACGAATCGTAGCGCTACATGTAGGCGGATTTCATCCCACTTTCTCGTTACTTTTTCTCTTCCTTTTTTTTTATATCTTTCAAACGAAAAAGAGAAAGAAAAAAGTGCAGGAGGAAGTACGAAAAGGAGGCGGGGGAGAGATGCCAAGCAGGAGGGAAAGGTTAGCCTGCAACTTGGCTGAGTGCGAGCGAAATAGAAAATCGAAGGCACTTAAAAAGTGGCAGATACTCAGTGTACAAAACTCCGCTTGGATGTAGACATTCTGAGAAGAATGGTTTCGTGCTGAGGCACTTTCGTTGCAACTTCCAAGTTCCTACGTTCTCACTCCTCCTCCTCCTCCTTCTTCGGCTTCCATGGTGTACACGCTTCCCACTATTTTCAGTCCTTTCCTTTCTGCCTCCATCAAATTTCGTTCGAACAATATACCACCGACCCATCCGATAAGTACATACCGCATGCCGAATACTCAACACCTTTGGCAGAAAGGCAAAGAAAAAAGGTTCACACATGTGCGTCAGCTTTTGGAATGTTGGGTCAATCCCGAGGCACACGATCAATTCGAAGCACGGAATTTTTCTTGGCAAAAATAAACCAAAAGCTTCCCAAGCTTTTATCCGAGGCAAGAATATTCCATTTTTTTACGAGTCTGCTTCTCGGGGCTCTCGTAGATAGTAGCTACCAGTCATATTGAGCGAGCAGAGAGTAAAAAAGGAGAAAAAAACAACTTGAGAATGTGCTTGAACAAACAGATATGGAAAGAATAAATATATGTTGCATGATTAACGATCTATATCCATATATAATAAGCGTAATGACTTGACGTGGAAAAGTCTTGAGTTATGTTGTGAGTTTTCGCTGATGTAGGCGGTAGTTTAGGTAGCCAGGTACTTAATAATACTTTGGTGAACCGCTAATCCACAGTCTCGAGGAACCAAAGTTTTCTCTATAAACCTCTCGTTATTCCGGCGTACGAAAGGAAGAGGGTGGGGGCCGGGGGTTGAGGAGTGGGGGATGCTGAAAGCGTACACGGGGTGGGGGTGTTGAAAGAACTGAGAACCGGCACTCTTAAGCTCAAGCAAGCTACGGCCATATCGTACTTAGCGCCCTGAGAGAGAAGCCAGCTAGCCTTCCAGGGGAGCCTTCCATCGAGTATTAAAAGTTCAACAAACCTAACGCTGCAGTAAAAGAAAGAAAGAAAGTAAGAATCCTTGGCACTTGCAATGAGATTCCGTACCATTATAAATGAGGAATAGCGGTAACTGCTACTGTTACAGCCACTGTTGCTCGAATGATTGCACCGGGCAAACTCTTCTTTTATTTTTCTTTCTGGCTTTTTCTCCATTTTTTTTTGATGCCTTATATCCGAAGGCTAATCCCAAACCCTCGGGTGCGACACGCGATCCGAGAATTATGGGCCGTACCATTTTTCCCCTCTTGCTTCTTCTTTTTAACTTTCTCGTAGGAACTTTGTTTTCGTTGAAAAAAAAAAAAAAAAACAAAATCGAGATCTTTATGGGGTAGAGGGTGCTTAAAATGTTATGAATAGCCGGAAAGTCAATTCAACGAGGAAGAAAAACGTGACAACTACAAAGCTCAGCACACAGCAGGCTTTTTTGTTCGTCCATTGCCGCATACGAGTTTATTCAATTTATATGGGCTACGCGAGTGAATCGATCAACCCATGGGGATTACGGACCAACGATCTGACGGTCGCTTTAGGGCGTTGGTCAGTGACGAACCTCAGCAGAGTGTACTTCGTCTTTATTGCCCTCGAGTCTCTCGCGCAAGTTGCTCATATCGGCATTTCCAATCCCATCTTGCTCTTCTTCTTCTTATTTTTCCGACCGACCAACCAACCAAGAAAGCTCCCACCGAGCCGCCCCCAATCCTCTCAACTTTCGCATTTTATCGCTGTTGCGAAGATATTTAATTTTTGTTCTGGGAGCGCCTTTATGACGATCGCTATTTCGCCGACCTCTCAAACCATAGCTTTGCCTTATAGAATGTCCACTCGCCGTTGAGACAGCCAATTAATTCTCTATCCGTATAAGAACGGCTAAGAAATCGAAAAGCAATTGTGGTATTTTCTTATTACCGATGTCGCATCGCTCCAGAAGTTTTTACAGTCCACCCGAGAGTCATTCGGACACAAAACAAATAGATTTTTTTTTTCATCTTGTATTTTTTCTCCATTTTTTTGTGTATTCAACTGATCCCGTCCAAATATCTGCTCCAACTTTCGTTTCAGTAGAAAATTTAAATATGCTAAAATTTCCTCAACGAGAAGTTTCTCTTGGAAAAAGTCGATGCAATACTGTCCACCTAACGATTTATTCACCTCATTACTACCTCTCGGTCTACCCGGCTGAGGGTCCAACTAATTATTTTTGTTTCTAATTAATCTATTTATTTCCTCAATTTACGAGAAAGGGACAAACTATTGATGAAAAAAGTTTTTTTCGTATATCCAAACTGTGTGTGATTTTTTATTTGAAATTCTATCAAATTCGTATACGTATCGATCGCGGAGTTGAGATTAAAGTTGGGTGAACAAAGTTTCGGAAAATTACGAATAAAAGTTCTTAAAATGTCTATAGAAATAATATGAAATTGTCGAGTTTTTAATTGATCAATCGATATGACTCTGCAAAGTGATATTAATCCATTTTTTCAGGCTAATTAGTCCCATAGCTTTCGTGAATATTCAACACGCACTTGATCAGCCTGCTGGGCAGTAATTTTAGCCTTCGTAAAAATAATAATTATTGTATGCGAATCGCGGTGTACGAGTCGAAAACCGAAGCCAATGTGTTTTAGCTCTTGATCGACCATCTCGGTTTATTTTTTCATCCGCTGCGGCACTTGCCTTATTCCATAAAGAAAATCAATAAAAAGTCCTTGACATCGCGTGCACTCAAGTGCCTTAGAAATTAATATCTTGATGTGGACTCAACGATGGAGCGGTCGAATACAAGCAAGGAAAAAAATGATGGGGTTCGCGCTATATCACGTCCTCTTACCTATACGCGTATCATTTATATACATTCATTTTTTTTCTTTCTTAATTTCACATTCGGTGAGGGGCTTGTGCCTGGTTTAATTATGTCCACGGTGTCCTGATTGCTCGGTTCTGGCTGTACAACTCGAACTGATTACCTTTCGCCGCGCGATATCCTCGACTTTACCCTCTTCTCCTTCCTGGAACAAATACGACACTGCCGTGTATATTTGTCGTACGCTCCAACGTTTTTCCGGTCAAACCCCCACGGACGAGGATTTACGTAACATATTTTCCAACATTAAATCCTCGTCTCGTTCAAACTTCGCATTCTTCATTCTGTTCGTTGAAGAAAGAAGGAAAAATAAAGCGAGCAAATGCCGTGGCTAGTTCGTGATGTTGAGAACGAGGGACGCAACACACAGATAAGAGCAAGAGGCGGGGGAGTAAGCTGTTGACAGCGAACGATGAAGAAGCTGACGGAATAGGTTGGCAAAGACCGAGGGCGAGCTTACGCTCGGGTAATCCTCCCTGTTGGAGTAAACCCAAACGAAATATAAAGCAAACGAATCGAACGAGAGAGAATCGGCAGAGACCTTTGACGGGAAAGATGAATTGGGATGTCGATTGAAGAATCCCTAGAACACATTTTCCATTGTAAGACTGTCCAGCAGTGAAAATAAATACACTCGGAATCAAGAAACTCGGCGATGACAATAGGAAAAGAAAGAAAAAGGTAGAATGAGAGGGAGAGAGAGAAAAAAGGGAAATAAGCAAAAAGGTATGCAATGCCGGAACTCGCGGAAGAGGGTACGAATCAACAAACACATCGGGATTATCTTCTTGTCTACTTCCTTCTGCCCGTTCTTTCGACTATGCTATTCCCTCGACACAGGCTTGGGACTTGGTGCGAGACAGAAACTATGGTGGAACCCCCCGGAGCGACGCTCGCAATTTAGTGGCAATCAACGGGTTGAAGGTTTTGTAGCTACCAAGGGAGATTCAAGATGCACCATTCATTTCTTGTCATAGAAGAATTATAATAGTCCCAGGTTGCTTCGTGAACGGCTTCGGTTATGCGAATCCCACCAATTCTATCTCGCAACCGCCTCAACGCAATCTTCCATTCACCAAATTTATTTACCATCATAGAAAGAACGTCTATTTTTTTTTTTTTTTTTACATCTCGTTGAAACGTACTTGCCATTTCCTTGAATTCGTTCAGTTACTTCGTTAGTCGAATAACGACGCGAACATTACGTTTCACGAGAAAGAAAAAAAAATGAAATTCCATCCATGTAAAATTTACCTCTGCATTAAAGAAAAGTGGAAAAAATTGAGGAATATTCTCAATAAGTTCAACAACGAACAACCCCAGAAATTTTCATTTCCCATTGTTTTTACGGCTCAGTTCTCCGAGAGCACTGTTTTTGCATACACTTTCGTGGAATCGGATATACCGGCTCTGTAATTTTGACTCCGCACCACGTGTGGATTTCCGTTGGCCATGATATCGAGGATCCCATTGTTCGAGAACAGCGAGAGCAGTTCATATGTAGCTTCATGTGATTTCTTACGTTAACCTTAGTTGCAGCGAGTCTCTGAAAATCAGCCGGAAAAATGAATCTTTTAAAGGCACGAGAAATTGTATTTTTTTGGGGGTTTTTCGAAATGGCTTTAGATCCGGTGTTTGACATTTGCGAGTGATTGAGAAATTGTTGGGGGGAAAGATAATGAAAAATCGAATGACGCGATAAGGCTGGAAGCCTCGGATGAGGTTGACGAGAGCGAGGGCCCGAGAAAGCGAAGAAGAGAGGTTTGAAGGGTTGATGATCGTTAGGGTGCTTCCAATACTTGAGATGGGGAATATATAGGCAGTAGGAGACAAAGGGGCTATCAATCTGGCGGTAAGGGCCTTCATGGAATCGTGGTGCATATGAAACCGGTGGCCAGAGCTCCGGGCGTACGACCTCGGCCTGCACCTCGAATCCCCGGGCAACCGGCACACACCGTATAAATGGTAGTATTATAGCCCAGCCGTCGCATACGGGACGAGGGGAGGAAACGGTCGCCTACAGCGTCGGGCTCTGTAACCTGCTCTCTGCCTCCCTCGCATCGTCGTTGCCGCTTTCGCTTTGCCTCGCGCGCGCGATCCTCCTCCTCCTCCTCCGGTTTCTCCGCCGCCTTCTACTCGTTCACCCCTTTCTCTTTCTCCCAGCTCCTCGCTCGCGCTTCAGCTTTCAATATTTCAAACACTTATCGTCCGCGGGAGCTTCGCGGAGAGAAGTCAGCGGGAGAAAGCAGCAGAGGGCGTATGGGTGAAAACGGGGTGACCCAGAGGATGCCGTGCGGTGAGAACTCCTCCTCCCGTCGCCCTTCCACCGTATAATACTCGCATTTATATCATCTCCGCGGGCTCCGATGGTTTTGACTTTATAATTTAATGTCGGGTACCTGAAAGGGTTGCGAGTCCACCTCTACCGCCACGTACCGCCGCCGCGTTCGCTGTACCGCGTCCCAGATGAATTATGCGCAATCGTATCTGATTTCGCTTGCCTCCTGCCAACTCTCTCGCTCTTTTCGTCTCTCTCTTCACGGCTCAATAGACCGAGACCATTATTCCATTATTGACGCGTGCTGAGATATCACCGTTAATAACAAATTGCTCCTCTACGTTCCTGGCGCGCTGCAACAATCGAAGAATCGCGCCCGCGCCTCTCGATACAAAAGATTCTCGGTCACACAGACCCACCAACCGCTGCGTATGCTGTTTTATCATAATTTCACTTTTCTCTTCGATATCAAACTCCCAAGTCATATTCCTTGTTCGCGAGCACACAGTCTCACGCGACACTGATAAGTCATGCTCGCGACTTTGAAGACACGCGGATAAGGAGGAAATACGTGCGCCGCCGGGTACCTTATCGCAAACTTTTCTCCCATACCCGCTGAGAAAGCCATCTTTAACTTCCGATGCTTGTTCTTTTCGCAGTGTTACTTCTTGTTATGTGAATAACAATGAGTTTCGGTTAAGCGATTTAACGTTAACCGATCGTTTCTATGCATTGTGGAGCATTGCTTATTTCAGACCTTTATTTTTTATTTATTTTCCTTACCGAGCGTACAGACACGAGCTAGCTCCAATAAATCTGGAGAAACCTATTCCGTGGGAAGCTACATCGGATTTCTTTCAGATTTATTGGCTTCGTTGATGAATAAAACATTATTTTCATCGAATTTCTATGTTATGTTGATTTTACTTAGACACTAAGAACTCAAAGTACTATGTTACGAATACAAAACGATCTTGGGAGGTGTCAGCGACGATGGTTTTCGAAAAATCGTTGGTCACAAACTGCATGAATTTAATAGACGTCGTAAAAAATCTCCGTTTTGTTTTTTTTTCTTGCCTTAAAATACGAATCCAATTTGGAAAAGAAAATCGCGCGACTTTTCTATCAGCTCGGGTGGGAAGAAGAAAAAAGACAGAGTAGCGTAGATTTGAATCTGCTGTGGGTGTTTCACGTTCCTCGAGGATAGACCACTGAAAGAACAGCCGAGAGTTTACGACAGTGCACGGCGGTGGACGCCGGATATGCTGCTCCTCGATCTGAGGAATTCGATCAGAAAACCTGAAAGACGCGTATTGTATCCACCGGAGAATGTAAAGGTAGTTTGGCCGAGGTTCCCGCGTATATATAGACTCGGCGACTCGAGAAAACTCTGGATTTTTCTAAAGACGGGAGAGAAAAACGGAGTGAGTTGCTTCGCACCTGAAGTACATTCACCCGCGGAAAGCAGATTAACCCTTTAACAGGGAAATCCGATCGCGGAACGAATATTCTCGGATCAGTGGGAAGGACCTTATCTACTTTGATTTTTCCCACGAAGCGGAACGCGCGCCGTCGTGTTTCATGAAAAAATAAAGGACGCAGCGACAATCAGAGTTATTCGATAAGAGTGATTTTTTTTTGATTATGCTGGAAAAAATTCATTGGAGAAAATGGAAAAACGGTCTGTCGTAGAACTCAATGAACGCAGGCAAATGCTTGTATGGGTAATTTTGAAATGTCATGACAAATGTGAAAAAGGGTTCGTTTAATTTTCATTAGAGAAGAGAAACACGCGATGTGTGTACCGAACAATCATATTTAGCAAAATCCACGATAGGAGCTAATTACGAACTGTGGAAGGTACAAATCGTCGCACTCGTACATTTGTATCGAGCATCATTACAGAGTGGCCAAGTTGTAAACTTCAGGTTGGCGTTTGTGTGTATAGCGGCGCGCGTTATATTAGCCTGCGTATTTACTCCAAAGAGAGAAAGAGCCAAGCGATGCGTTGATAAACAGATAAACGTATACGCGAGAGTTTCAGCTGGACGTATTAAAGTATATACGTGTCGAGTGGCTTACACACACGCGTTCCTTTAGTGGAGAATGCTCGCGTGTGTGCCCGGAGCAAGCTGGCTGCATGAAATTGCCTCCTAAACCCTGTTTCATTCGTTCATCCGCTATACTAATACTGGTTCAATCGCTAATTACGATTTTAGTCGAAGCAACAAATAACACGAGTAAATGAGTAATAATGTAACGGAGGCTGGTGTGTGAGGAAAGCGGAAAAAAAGGATCGTACGTGTTTCGGGATAAACAGTTGTTGCAGGTGTATTGTGGAGGTGGAAGCAAAGGGAGGAACGTAAAGGGTGAAAGATATGCGAGAGCGATATCGCTGTGGATGAGTGGCGGAGCGTTGTGCCTCGTCGCTGAGTCTCTCATAATTTGAAGGGGCGATTTTGGCCTGTGGCCAGCCGGTTGCCGGTTTTACTTGGCGGCCTTGAGCACGCTGCGAGCTCTGATGGTGCTCGGTATAGCCGAGGCACTCTAGATCTTCGGCGAGCGCGACGCGCAGTCGACCCGAGGGAGTTTACGTGGGGTAGCCCTCTCGTAACCCACCACCTTGGTATTTACGATCATTTTTATGGTCAACTCTGGCCCGCCATATAATTGCTCGTTGTGGCCAACCCCCCTCCATCTCTTGCTGGCGCCTTGGCGTATATCACGCTACACACCCCCCGACTGCTTGCTACTCCGGGCCAACCTCGCTGCCCCCTTTTCCTCGCTTCCTAAAACTCATTGTACCCTGAAAATCACCCCGGAATTGACCTCTTCATTCCTCCCTCTATACAATGTCAGCCAAACCCTCTTTTCTAAACTCCAAGTGAAAAACACCATGAAAAACTGGCCTCAGAACCGTACACGTGCTTAATTGTTACACAGGCGTAACGCCTTAAGTACTTTTCAACTATTTCCAAGTCATTTCGAATTTACTCGTGCTTTTTTCCCATCCGTAAACGTTCCTACTTACCTTTCTCCGTTTACTTTCACCGCTCGCCCTTATCTTCTTTTACAACCGCTGTTTTTTTCTCAACCGAGCTTGTGACCAACACGGAGGAAAATAAAAATTCTCAAAACTTGGCAGCCGCGTCGAGCGATACGATTTCTCGAATCGGTCGATCGACGAGGACGAGAATTGCATTCGAAAATACCGCGATTCACCCGCATATTTAAATCGTAAAGACGTGCAAAGATTCCAAAAATATTGAGTCTCTTGTATACGCGTTTTGATGTCGATCATGAGAATCAATAAAGTATTCACTTATAAACGCGCGCGCGGACAATGGGGAAAAAAGGCGTGTAAAAGAGTGAATCGTGACGCACAATAGACGCAAGAATGCTCGTCAAATATTGATATCGTGTCAATATTGGGAATCGCGATTAATTGTTTCCCCGGGAATAGTCGCGCGTTCGTATCAGCCACCGTTTCGATTCTTACTTAGCTCGACCTCATTAATAAGCTTTGTTTTGCTATATCTCATGCGACGCTTTACGTCGTTAATCATCGTGTGTGAAATATTGCTCGACGATCATAGTTCTCCAACAATCTTTCGTCTATGCCCATAAAAAAAAAAACGCTAAATGAGTTTTCCCTCTTTGCGGACGACCGCGATGTAATTTCTGAACAAAAAATGTTTGATAATCCCGTATAGCGCTATTCCGACTCTGAACTCGGAGTATTTGCTCGCTAATCACACTCGCAGTGTGTTCGAGTCGTAAAAATCAATGTTTGCGAAAAGCTTGCCACGTTAACCAGAGAATATCGATTTTTATCCTGAAAAGTAACATGACAATTGTTTTTTCAAACGTTTTACTGCGGTCAACTCGGGTTGAGATAATTATCGAAATGTGGCCATGAAAATGAATGAATTTGATCACTCAGAGAAAAACAATTTGTGGGTGACAATCGTTCGATCGAATGTAACGAACATGCTTCGTGGTTGTCGTGAAATATTCAATGCAGCCGCGCGGTCTCTTTGTGCCTTTTTCTTATTTAATTTGTTGATGCGACAAGCGACAGAAAAAGCAGAGAGAGAGAGAGAGAGGCGAGGGTAAAGGTAGACAGGGGTTTAGCGAGACCGCCAACACTAACCGGCTGTTTTCCAAGCAATTTCATTAGGCCACGATCGGCAAACTCGGTTGGCCGTTCTCTCATATTATTTTATGCGAGCAGCCGCTCATCGGCGAGGGTAGCAATCTTACTAATGGCCGTGGCACGTAACTCACGCATATACCTAACCCTAGCATCCTCGACCGATGCTGATGCCACCACTCGAACTTCGTAATATACCTATCCGGTGTAGGGCGTAAACGTGCGCGGCCTATATTGCCCCCCACACACACACACACCAACTCTTGTCGCTCCTTCGTCACAAAGTACGTGCCACATTGGTATACACATGTCGCGCATCATACCGCACATATGCTTCACCGATATTTTCCCTCTATTACCTTCCCAAAAATGAAACATCGTTCCAGGTCTCGAGCCAAAAACATACCAAATTGCAAATGTTGCCCAAATTACTATTTAAACAAGAACTAGAACGTTTTAAAAGTCTCGCTCAAGGATGCTGCGTCGGGGTCCATGCGTGCTGTCTATAATGTGGTTTTGCATCGTCCCGATAGTTGTCACTTGTCCAACTTTCCTGACACACGTTCGACAGCCGCCAACGCGAGATCATTCGTATCCATTCGGTTCGAACCGCTTCGCCAAATAAAACGTAAACGTATCGTTTCGTTGTGTTGGCACGAAACAAACGTTTTTCATACTTTGTTCAATTTTATTTTCCCGTCATTCCGTCGCTCCTAAGTCTTTCGAAACTTTGCGCGTACCCCATGGCCTTGAGATGTTTGTCTCCAACGCTTTTGTTCCACCCAAATCACGATCTGAGATTTAAACAATAATTTAAAGCTGCAAAAATAGAATTTCCCGTTGCTACGATAGAGAGAGTTGATCACAAGTTTGAAGCGCGCAAAAATCGATATTGAATTTGGAAATGGCTTGGCGGTACGAAATCGCACTACTCGAACGGGTTGCGAATGTTACGCTGCGGAAAGTGACAAGAATGTCACTCCTCGACAGACTCGATGGTTGCATAATGCATGTAAATGCATTATGAGAAAAACTCGGGAAAGTGTTGGAGGGAAAATGACAAACACATGGGGAAAAAATGAAGAGAACGTACGATATATCCAGGGGAATGCAGTTTTATGCATTTATAGATACGGAGAAACTAGTGAGATAGAAATTGGCCGGATGATTCGTGAAAAAGCACGTGCTCGGATATATAAGTCGTGTGGAAGGCTGAGACTTGCTCCGCGATGTCCAATAACCGCGAAAGCAAGAGCAACGCGGCTACAATCCTTCAAAAAGTTTTCACGTTGAAGCTGCTCGGTCATAACGTTACGGTGAAGGAGGAGGGGGAGCATGGGTAGTTGTACACATTTCCGGTGTATAGACTTTGCTCTCATTTTTGTTTCTTTGCTTTTTATTTATTTTTACTTTATTCCGGGAGCCTCGTCCCACCGTTTTAAGTTGTCCCCGATGTTGTAGTTCCGCTCCAGCGGTTCCAGCGTCGATAAGTCGAATATAAATCTCGCTGTCCAATTCGATTACCGTAGGAACGTCTAGCCAAGACATTGGAATGGAAGCCGATTCGAAATAAGTTTTAGCCTTGTGTGGGTATATATATGGAGGTTCTTGGTTGATCGTTTGTATTTGCAATACTTGAGAACAAGGTGGATTCCTTTGCGCGGGTGTAACGCTCATTGTACTTTATTGTCGTATCGGACTCGACAACTAGTCCCTCCTTGAATTCGACTGCCGATAAATAAGCCCCAAAAAGTACAGAATAGTCGGATTTCTTGTTTTAATCGTTGAAAGTATGGGCGAAAAGTTGGGCGAGAAAATAGTGCGCGCGGAGGGAAAAGATAGGCGAGAGAATGAAAAGCTGTGATTGTGTGTAGCGACAACGTGGCTAGAAATCGTCCTGGTAGAATAAGTTTGCGTGCGGCGACGAGCGCGGGCGATGTTAAGAGGGTGGGGTTCTCGGCACAATAGCTAGTTACGGGACAATGGACGGGGTGGGAGAAATTTGGCCGAATTTAATTATGAGACGCCTTGGGGAGCAGCGCGGAGCGATGTGCCGTCGGCCGTTAAAGTCTCTGTCGGTACGGGTTCGTTCGTATACCTCTCGCTTATACGTATAGTCACGTCATCCCGCCTCAACCTACACCCCCTCCTCTCACCTCTTCTCCTCCTTGCATTCTCACCCCCGGGAGATATTCAATACGGACTAATTTTCACCACGGTTCCGCCCCAGCGATACATCCACCAACTTTCTCCTGTTCTTTGCTTCGTTCACTCATTTCGAGCCACCATTTTTCGACCTGAGCTGCTGCTGCTAACGCTAAATACACGCCAACAGTACGATTCTTCGTTTGTTGCGGTTATGAAAATACAACAACATCCCATTAACTTTGCGAAACAGAGTTCCCGAGCAACGGAATCCAAGACACATTGTAAATACCATTCGCTAACCGTATTTGTTGCTCGAACGCGCTTTGAACCATCGCGTCGTCTGACGAAAAGTTTTCGAAATGTTAGAGCTTCGGGGGGAAGTCTCTGTAAGTGGAAGAGAAAGTGTTTGATTAATCAAACTAAATACCACCCTCGGAATACTCATATTTTGTATTTACACTAAACATCGTTAAGATTTAACAAGTGGGTATGATTTGCTCTCTGCAATTTAGTCTCGCCGAGTAGAGTCAATTCACGAGAAATTGGGTATTCCCATTGGAATTTGTGAGAGAGGAAAAAATTGGGAATCTCCGTTGTAGGGTGCATGATGAATAGACGACAAATCGACAATAGAATCAAAAGATTTGAGGGCTGAATCGTTTATTGGAATAGCTCGGCATTCCTATATATTAGAGCGAAACTATTCACAAGTATAGCTTCGCCGCTGTACGTCATCCACCTTTAACAATCCTCCCGCCCGTCTCACCATTTGCCGCTCCGCAGAAATGAGCAGCAAACCCAACTTCAAGTCACTCTATTATAGTTGGCAACTCTGCAGTAATCGTGTTAGATATTTTAATAAGCGAGAGAGACCCCGCGCTAGGAAGAAACCGGATCTTCCGCTGTCTTGGTTCGGCCCTTGTTTTCCACCACTCCTTCTCTTTATTATCTTGGACCCCCCCGCCTCCTCTTTCCCGCTTTAGTTTCTTCGCGTTGGCTCACCGACCTCATCTAGCTCTTCGTCTACCGTCGACATTTCCCTCCACCCTCCACCCCGCCTTTTACATTTACATTTATATCGCAACTCATCTCGTAATCCTGTTACCCTTTTGTTCGAACAGTCGAGGCTGCCAGAAATACATCTTACGAGTACGGCTAAATTATAAATGCCGTATGAACCAGAATCCACGCATTTCTCTCTCCTTCCCACATCCTTTTTCTTCTCCTCCTTCTTTCTTAATTTATTCCGCGATTACTTCAAATTGACTGGTCCTGAAACTCGAAACATTTGAGCGATTGCAAATTGAGAGATTTGAATTCGTAGAGAAGACGAAGGAAATAACAGCGGGAAACGCGCGCGTGATCGATGGCGGACTCGGGAGTCTCTTCCTTTTCAAACGAGATTTTCTGCGATTTAGATTTCAAATGGTAAGGAGTTGCAGCGAGCATTCGCTCCTTTTGCTGATTCCAGCTTAATAGAAATACTCAAAGGTGTACAACACTGAGAAATGTTCGTGACGATCGGACGACGCCTGTCGCAAGATACGAGACCGATTGGATGTCGTTCCGAATGCTAAGATGCTGTGTTGAGAGAGTGTAGTTACCGTACCTCACTGTATTGGTGGTGGAGATGGTAGAGGATTCTCATCGGTCGTATATACTAGAATAGAAATGCTCAGTCGATGGGAACCAGCCTGGAGCCTTAACCAATCTCGAAAAGCTGAATGATTTCTAGGCAGGTACGAGGATCACGGGGCTATTCATCTTGCATCCCAAGTGCCGAGTGCTATCACTGCGCGAAGACGCTACCAAGTGTAGAAAGCACACGCGCGGGTCGCGGCTTTAAAAGGAGTAAAGAAGTAGAGAGCAGGCGGGCTGAGTTACATGAAGAAAGAAAGTGCAATGGGCGGACGAAGGAGGGCGCGCAAAAAGTGGAAAAAGTTGCACGACCAGAGGGCGCGGAGGAAAAAAGAGAACGAGATATAGGAGGTGGGTGGTGCATAACATCCCTGCTCAGACAGCAAAGCTCAACCGCGGCATTTTCTATTTATAAGAAAATACGTACCTCGCGATATTCTCGCGGGAATCGGTGGCAGAGAATCACCCAGCTATATGTGTCTCTCTGTTTTGTCTGATATACTTTCAGCTATTCGTGGATTCTGCTTTTTGAGAAAAAAAAACCTCAACACCGTGCGGAAAGAGGGACACGGATATAAAGAAAAGACTGCGCGATGTATGGGGAAAGAACCGAAAAAAAGTTCCGCTTCCGGTTCATAGCGTTCACCGTGTTCCTCTCACAACGTACGTCGTTGATGCGTGTCTCTCAATTAAAAACCTCGAGAATCCACGCAGCTAGTGGTAAAAGATTCCTTTTATGAGTCTGAGAACTTTATTCTGGATCCTCATCAGAGTGATGCTGGTCGATTTTTGAAATTCACTCGACAAACCTTTGGCTCCGGCAGCAAGCGCCCGATTGAAAAATAAAAATCCAAATGATGAGAACAAAGTTCCAACGAGTTTAAATAATGGCACCTAATGGCAGCCTCTATTGAGGAATTTCGCAATATCATCACAATTTATATACCTATATATTTAATGAATTTAAAATACCAACTCCATGAGGGCTTGAACGCGAGCTTGGGCAATTTTTCATCGTCAGGCGCTAATTGAGGCCGGCCCTTCGCTAAAGTTGGACCGGTGGAGGACGCGCTTATACATATAACGTGGCTTGTGTGTTATACCACTACCCACCGCTAATATGGTATAGGGTAAACTTTGAGGAACCTATTGGAAGTTACGAGGACTATACAGAGTGGCGCGTTCAGCCCCCTCCGCCGCTATACTAGCTTTTGTTACCCTTTTACCCAGCTCCTGCACAGCCATTCGATCCGTTTTCATTTTCGTATACGTACCATGGGATACTCCTAGTGATCTCTCCTATCCTTGAAAGCTTCTACCCTCTTTGATAATGTGTCTCTCCCTCTCTCAGAGCGAACGGCAATACGCTCTATTGGCGAAAAGCGTATACGAAGAAATTGGAATCTTTTGTTTCCATCCTTCGGATCGATTTCCATGACAGTGATCCTGGCAATTTCCACGTGTTTTCACCTCCGAATCTCATCATTGTTAGAATCAAGAATGCGTCCAAGTTCGTAACAGACAATGGATCTCGTCGATAGTTTCGATCGAATGATGAATCGTCAACTGACTTGTCGCTCTTCGCGAAAATCTCGGCCGAATGCTTCCGCCAGCAATCAACGTCTAACTAATGATTCGTGGTCCACTGGGAAATACATCGGGCGGTAAATTTTTTTCCGCAATCTGCACCACAGCCACATAGACTTGCTGGCCCTTCGTTAAAGGGCGTCGAGCTTCCGATCCACCGTGATAAATGAGAGCTAATGGCTACCAAGACCCGTTGTACCTTTCGCCTACAACTCTCCGAGTTTCCAAATGTCTACGTCTTTTTCGATCATCGGGAACCAACTCTAGATCGTGTCTCGTATTTTTTACAGTCAAGCAGACCTTCTCCTAATACATTCTCGCGCATCTTCAATGAATATTTCTTAAACTATAAGTGCCTGCTTCCGTCTGTGGCGCGCCAAAAGACCCTTTACTCCTCTTATAAAACGGAACCACGTACCGCTCATGGTTATAGTGGGAGACGCGATTCCTACAGTAGGCGAATCTGAATGATTACAGGGCGTGAGCACGTGAAAAGGGCTCGTTTCGAGATGAGAGTGAAGCATGAAGTAGAATTCGGGAAGAGTCAAGTCCCCCTTATGTTCCTTGGTAGTTTCTCTTGTGCGATCGACGTCGGTAGTACTGCTGTGAAGCCTTGGACGTTGGGTGTCCTCCAATTTCAAGTTCGCACGGAGAGACGAACGAACTTTGCCATCGAGTTCCAGTAGCTTGTCGAACAACTTTCCTTTGCCGATTGTCTCACGAAGGAGAAAGAGAGAGAGAGAGAGATAGAGTGGAAGCAAGACATGGACCGATGCTGAGAGTAGCAGCTTTGGTGGGTTGTACGAGAGCCAAGTCGGAACAAGCTTGCGACCTCTAGTGCAACTCCCTGCCCTTCAATAATATATTTTCCCACCGTCACCTCCACCTTTTTTTTCAGTCGCATGTTCCAAAACGCGATGCTTTCATTCTTAGTAGCTGTCCCATCAGTTCTCCAACCGCGACCACGTTCCATTGTTGTCAGATCGATGACTGATTCTCCAATTAGCACGCGAGCCCAATTTTCCGAACGACCTATCGATGAGGTCACACCGCACGTTTCTTTGTCTTGTGAATGTCTGTCAAAGGAAGATCAATACTATCTAGAATTGACCAATTGACTTTATGTCACGTGCCAACGTTCCTCAGTTACTGGACTTCCCAGCTTTCATATTTGATTCGCGGCACAATGAAACTGTTTCATGTGCGGTTTGTTGATTGCCGCTTTGGTAGAGAGGCCCGGACCATTCGATGAGAACGTTTAACTCTGCTCCACTATTACACGTTCATATCAAATAAAATGTCTCTTGTATATATGTGTGTGTGTGTGTTGAAGTCTATATTCGATGGCGTTTCAAGAGCACGTATCGAGTTTGGTTTCTATTATTGATACATGAACGACGCCGAAATCCAGAGGCAGAGACTAACCGCGATAGCGATGTTGTGGTTTCGTACGAGCTCTGCCTGTACCACCTACAAAGTGGTTCGGAGAAACTGGATTCATCGCCAATATAAGCGTTGACACAAAGGTAGTGAGCGACACGAAGACTTGCGCAGAGCAAGTAAAATCGACAGAAGCTCTTCTCGTATTCCTAAAAGCATAAACCAGCCTTACGATCGGCCCTTAATCAGACTTCGTTAGTTAAGCCACGTTTTTAACGAGGGTATTTCGCCCGGGTATTACGTCTCCGTATCACCTCTCGGAGCCATTCGCGAATGCTTTCTATGACGTGTCGCTGAAAGCTATCTCTCCATCTCGTACTATTTTCTACGCGCACACTCGCCGACATTCTCGTGGCCCAGCTTTTTCGAACTCATCTACCGAGCGTAAAAAAAAATTTATTCCCGGCACTTTACATAATAGGATTGACGTCGTGCAGGATCCGAATGGAAAGAATTCCAGATTAGGTTAACAAGATTCGTTGATGGCTTTTGCCAAGTGAGATCTGCTCGAATTTTAATTTAAACTCTAAATGATCGATACACACTGCGCAAACCTTTTGTCAATGTAAGTCACACCGCCAAGTAATTATTCCTTCCTTGATAAATCGAGGTTTCCATTTAACTAACATCCAGGACGCATCAAGCCCACAAACCACAACAAAACGATCGGTGGTCTAGCTGCTGGACATGTCCATCGGAGGAATTGCGTTCAAAGGTCACCAGCAACCAAAACCGACTCGGGATTTCAGATTATCCTCAGTGAACGAGTCTCAATTCACGATGCATTGCGATAAGCACGCTCGGAAGTACGAACTGAGAAAAAAAATTGGAAAAACGAGTGTTCTTCAACTTCCAGCAAGTCATTAAAGTTACCTAACTCGGTTTTTTTTATGTTTTTCGTTAATTGTATGTGTGGTACGGAGTTATTTGAGAGAATTGAATAGTTCTGCATATCGATTCGGATGATGAACGTTCGAGGTTACAAGAGGTTAGCGTCCGGGTGGTAGTCTATATTTTCCTTTCTCAGTTCGATTCCGTTTGTGGCAGTTAGTTGCACGGCCGGTATTCCGAGCAACCGTGTCATCCGAAAAATCAATACTTCACTAATTGCTTAATACGCGATAAAATCTAAGTCGGTTCCTTGAACGATTCTTCAAAGAATACGCGTGTGACCTCGATACATATCAGGATAAAATGGAGTGGGAAAAGGAAGTGTAATACCGTGACTCATTATCGGATCAAGCGAAATGCAAATTGGAGAAGGGTTTCGAAAGTAAACGTGGAAACTCGAGGAGGTTACATCTGAATTGAGATACGGCTCAATATAAAATATGGAGGTCCGTGGGTTGGTTGAATACGTATAGAGTCGGTGGTGGTTGGTAGAGTGAACGAGAAAATGCAACGTATTTAGTAGATGTATGTCTATATTTAAAGGCAAGAGCTGAGCACATGATGCCGCAGGGCCAAGGGGTCATCTTGTTCCCTGATTTACTATACACAGTAATCTCTGTACCTGGCTTCTCTCCTTTTCTCTGTCTCTCTCTCTCCTCCACTCTAATAAACATCTGTTTAACTGGCTCCCTCCCTCTCGATCTCTTCTCCGCAGTTGCTTCTTCCTCTGACCGTCCAAACGATGCCCTTTCCGGCTATGTAAAATCTCATACACCCCTTTGCCACGTTTTGCCAAGTCAGGGAGGAGGTTCTATGAGAGCATATGGTTGAACCGTAATACCTACATACCAGGAGGTACATGGGTGATATATTAAAGCCAGCAAAGTTCGGTAGTGGTGCGGCGAGGTTGGCTTTGGGGGTCGCTCCGCACCAGGAGTAGAAATGTGTATTAGGTATCAGTGGAGTAGCTAACAGCAGAAATTGCTAGTGTTCCGTGGTTTTCCTCTAGGCTTTCCTCTAGTACCGACCGAGATGATGGTGGCTAGATCGCCCTGGACGGAAGACACGTATCCATACTGAATATCTATATCATATATATGTGAACCTATCCATATACAGATATGTGTAAGAAACTGTACTTTTAGTGATGGTAGAACATGTACGCTCGAGAAACCCGACGGTGCTACTCCTGCTAGCTACAGCGGGGATCGGCTGGGACGGGCGTGCCTCGCATAAGTTTACATTATCTTACCATCAGATAGGGTCTACTCGCCGAGCACACCGTTACACCCCATACTCGCCGCCACAGAAAACATTTCTACAGGGTTTTCGCACTAAGCCCAACCACCTGGTGACGTTCGGTGTGTACTCGTGTCTTGTACCTGTGTAAATTTTCCTTTCATTGATGTCACGCTACGTTGTATGTCAATCTCCACGCTCGCCAGCTCCTTTTTCTCCCTGTGTCGGTTTATCCAATGTCAATACTACATGGGCCTCCGTACACACAGTTGAATCATTCGACGGCTTTGAACTTGCAATCGTATCCTTCTCGCTTCACGTGATATTACGATGAATCGCTGCTTCCTGCTGTTATCTCTGTGCTAGTCTCTATTTCCGCGGGCCAAGGGAAACTTTGGGCCGGATTGGCTGATATGCGTGGCGAGATTTTTACCGAGCAGGCTTGGCTCAGCGGTCACCCAACCAAGCATCGTCCTCCCGGAGGCTGATTGGCACGCGGCAATCCTAAGGAAATTATGAAAGAGAAAACTTGAAGAAATCGGCAAACATTTCTATCGAGTGTCAGTTTGTTTAGGATTTAAATAAGAAAATCCAGATAATCGAATTATTTTCTAGACGTTGGGGATTCTAAAATCATTTGGTCCTTGTATATTTTCGCACAAAATAGACACTCCGACGTCTTAGATACAAAATACGACCAAGACCAATCGGTAACGGAAACGTTTTTCCTCGTTCTCAATTTATTTGCCGAAGCTTCGTTAATGTGATCCAAGCTCTCGAAAGAGATGCCATCATCTTGGGGAGATGCGAGTTATTTGCTCGAGCTGCGAGTTTGGAGATTCTCAAAGAGCAAAAGCTGCATCACTAATCGTTTATCCATCGGGAATCGTTTCGTATTCGTCTCAATGGTAACAGCGAATTCCGAACGAAATTATTCGCTGAAATGGAAACTTTCGGTCCGTTCGAGAGCCAGCAGCGAAACTTGGTGCTAAGCCAAATATTCTTAATGCAGGTTTGGAAAAGCCCTCTTGGGCGCGAGGAAGGTGAGCTGAAAAATCAATTTATCCCATAGACAAGTTGATAAAAAAAAAACTAACAAATTCAACGATAGCATTAAATCACTGAACATCTAAGAAGATAAGAGCAATAATTAATACATGAAAAAACTAAAACTACCTCGGGGAATTATCGGTCAGAAAGTTTGATGAAATATGCTAAGAAGCTTAAAACATTAATCTACATGGTAATACCACACCCACGCTTTTAAATATTCGTTTTCGTACTTACTTTTCCGTTGCTTTTCTTTTCGTGAGCGTGTAAACCGAATAAAATTTGGAAGAAATATCCTCGACGTCGAAAACGACGGTTTTATGTGAAAAAGAATTCATTAGTGAATTCGTTCTTGTGCGAAATGATCAACAAAAATATGAGTCCACATTGTTCGCGGGCAGCCATTAGACACGAGGTAAACTCACTTTGGGGTTTATATTTCTCCAACATTGTGAACAATGTTAACGAGATAATATTCAGACTCATTAGAGTCATTTTAACAGGTGTCGGTATACACAATATACAGAAAACGTATTATTTCGTTGTATAGAAGCAGCAACAGCAGCGCATCGAGGTACAAAAGCAAATTTGAGAGTGAACACGAGTCTCCCCCGACGGGATGACGAATTGTCAGAGAGAACGAGCTCTGAAAACGCGTTTATATCGATAGCCCGGACGGGACAGGGATGGCGAAGGGGACCTGGCGAAAACACGCTATTGAGTAATTACCTCTTCTCGTTAGTGAATATTACTTTCTCGACCAAGCCACAATAAAGTCACATTTAGATGGAAGAGACTGGCAGCCTGACTCTTTAATGTCAGACGCGGGCACGATAACGAATAGTACATTTCTTCAGCAATTTGACTGTCGGATCATTTTTTTCGATAAGGTGTCAATTTTCTCAAAGTATTGTCGGAGCAGGGCTCTGGGTTAATACTATTGAAGTGAAATAAAGGGAAAAAGCGTGAACCTGTTTGGCGGAGGTTATTCGATAAGCAAAAGTAAAATGTCGATAAAGGAAACTGGCAGAAATAGAATTGGGTACGCGGGGCGAGGAGCAAGATTTCGTGTATAGCCGTCGTCTCATCTTTTTGGTTTTCTGGGAGAGAAACTGAAGAAAGAGTGAAGGCGTGCCAGCAGGGCGCTTGCTGCTTCAAGGAGTAGCGGAGCATAATTTCTTGGTGACAGCGTGGCGCCGGCTTTTCAACCCTTATAATATCCTCAACGCGCTCCCTCCGGCAACCCCTGGCTTTCCCCTGTAACTCTCAGCATTCTGCGTCCCGAGATTCTCCTGTCCCGGTATCCCTCTTGGGAATACATTTCCATGCATTTTCCTGAAGCAAGTTCTCTTTGGCAGACCCCAACGCTCTCTATCTCGGCCCCACCTCCTTACGACACTCTCCCTACTTTCATTCCCGGGTACTATGAACTAACCCCCGCTACCATGACTGATCCTGTTCCCTCCCCCGCGTGGGTTCTCCGCTGTACCAATCCCTCCGTTCTCGTGATGCTCTTACGCGCCCGCGCGTTTACTCCTCTTCTGCGCCCCGGCGGAGCTTTAATTACCAACTTTTGCCTGTTTTCCGGAAATTCGAGCGTGAGGCCGACCAGATTCTTCTCGCCGACAGGCGTCTCATTCCCCGCATTCACTCTAGTTCTTCATCCAGCGTGATTCGCCCTCTTTTTTGTTCGTATACACCGCATGGACCAGCGGTATTCTTGTTCCAACGCACGGACCGAGTTTAATTCATTTCCTTCGTCGTTCTCTTTACCCGGTTATATTCAAAATGGGCGATCCTAACGCTGATCATCATGGGATGAAACACACTCTATATCCGCGGGGTAAACGATTCTCTCTAATTTCATTTACATCCTGACCCCAGTCAGCCTGCAAGCAAAATCCTATAAGAATCTACTAAAAGGCTTCTATATACCTCGTAAAGAAACCATCGAAACGAAACTCATCTTGAATCGTTGGAACAACGAGAAATCCCCGCGGTTTATTAAAAGTCTTTGAACCGCGGGAAGACATTATTTTTACCACGAAATATATCTTCAAGTTTTAATGAAATTTGCATCTGGATAATCATCCACCTCTCTATACACAAGTTTGATCGTAGCGGTCATGCAACTATAACCATTCATATAGGTATTTATTCATCGTGTACAAAGGCATGGGGGAGGATTGACCGTGAGGTATGCGGTGTCTGCATAGTGGTGTAGCGTGGCGTTGGAGCGAAACAGGTGCAGTCCAGCGCGCTGTACACGGAAATTGCAAGCTCACGTCCCGCAGGTGCTCTTCGTCATCATAAAGCCTATCCTAGTACCGTGTACTGTATTAAACCCGAGCTTGCCCTACTCCCCCATACTCGCCCTACCACACTGCTTCTAACGGAGAGCCTTTAGCTCGGTTAACCCCTCTCTATATGCCGCTGGACCATCCTCGACGAGTTTCACGTACCAACATTTTCCCACACATTTGCAGCTTCCCGGTACATATCCCGAACCTCTTCCGTGCTACGCATCAGAGCCTAACATAAAAGCGTTCGGCAAACAACCTCCACAATATTTAATAATCAGCATTTATGTCAAAAAGTTGGAAATTACGTGCCGCCGGTGCACACACTATTCGCGTTTCGTTCTCCTCCGAAGGGCCCACTTCGTCGTGAACTAATTTTAATTAATAATTATTGTACGGTTATGCTTAGCGAGCCCATATTATTATCTGCTGGAATATGAGAATACCAAGTTGCTGCGAATAGCCCGAAGAATATGTAGTCTCGTTCCTTCATGTCGTTTTGCTAAGCAGAATACCCGCCTAATAAGATATGAAGAATGAGGTGACGGTAGACACGTCGATTATAATGATTTCTTACGAGTCAATGTAAGCACCGATCATGCCTCCTCCGCAACTGTGGAGAGGTCTCCCATTGTTTTTCTCGGGAGTACAAGCAGCCAACACGCAAGGAAGCAGATCCTCTATTACCGGGGTTGTACGTCGCCGACCTCACTTGCAAATATGTGTACAGTATAGAGACTCGAGCCGCGGCTGAACTAGCTCGCGTGTACATCGATCCGCTCGCGGTCCGACCTCCTCCGCCTCCCACTAACCCTTCTCCCTCTCTCTCTTTCTCTTTTCAACACACTGCCGTAGCCCATGGTGTGCCACTCTCGCTGGTTCCCGCATGCTACCACTTTCAATCCTCACCTCGATTCCCCCTCATTCGCTCTCCACCTCTCACTTACTCCTCATTCCCAGCGGATTTACCCAACATCACGCACCACTTTTCTTAAAGACTCAAACACGCTATGTGTACCTACAGCGTGCAGACGATAGTAACACCAATTGCTATGCGCGCCTGGTCTCCCTGCAATCTTCTACCAGTCCCCGTTACCCTACGATCACTCCAAGAAGAGAAGGCAAAAAAAACGGAAAATAAATAAATGTTAAATAAAACTTTACATAAAGCGTAATAACCAAGAATCTCTTACGGTTTGCTCGTTTCGCTGGCACAACACAGTCATTTTCAACCATCACACTCTAAAGAAATGAGTAGTCATTCAATGACTTTTTTATGTGGACTGACCGACCCTAGCACACCAGAAACTCTCAAGTTCTGACCTTCCGAACGACCTTCTCATGTGCATGATTTACCGTAACCATTTTACCCTTCCGATTAGCGTCAGGGACATCGCTACATCAGTAGCGTCTGGAAATGACAGTGATCTGCACGCGCAAGCAAGAAATCTGTTTGGCTACTCCTCAAATTTTTCCTTCGTCATTTCAGAGCCAGTATAAGCTAAAGTTGTTCCATAAAAAAGGGAGCATGGTTATGTATAGGGAAAAGTGTGGAGGGCGTGTGATCCCAAAGACATTGGCCGTTATTTCTATATTGTGATGACGGTTCAGGCCTTGGTGATTCAACCAACTAAACCTCGTCTAGCTATCCTTGCATATAACGACTGTATTTCGAAACACAACCAGGCCATTACCCTCAGGCCACATCGCGGAACTCGCGGCTTTCATGTCCCCTATTTGTCCTCCTCCCTGTGAAAAGCCCTTTGCGGTTACCCCCGTTATTGCTAGACCACTCAACTGTCCGCGAAATACTAGGATCACGTCGAAATATCCTTATGTTCGTTGATCCCTTTACTCGGCTTTAATTGAATCTCACATTGTCCGATTTCCCACGAGATTTTTTTTCTCCTATCTCGATTGATAATTATCACGCGTTATTCCATCCCACCAAATAATTCCTATCGCACGCAGTACATGTCGCCGCTCATCACTATTGCTAGCATTTAGCTAATGGAAAACTCAACGAAATGTATTGTGGTCATAGACCTCGGAACTGCACGTGGTAACTGCAAAATTCTCGGATTTCTAGAATGCACCGATAGAGTGCTATATGCGTCCAAGGGAAACTATGAAACACTCGCCAAAGCAGACCGGCGGCTGGTTGATGGTGCGCTCCAACGAATGGCTACATGACACCCGCCACCAATTATTCCTACCGGCATCATCATTCCGCAAACCAATGCCTTGGGTCAAATAGTCAATTCATGCCTTTCGTCATTACGATCCCGTAACAGCCAACCAACCATGCGCACGGCCTGCTCGTATTTATGCAATGTGCATTCACACCGATACAATCTCCCGGTAAAATACATGATGATCGCTATAAACTGGCTCATGCACTACTTGGCTCCCTGCATCCCCCACCCCCTCCCCCCTCTCTCTCTCTTTCGCTGCCTAGCGCGTGCATTCTCACTTGTGTATCATGTTCGTTCTCTCAGGGTATAACACGCGTACATGGCCTATACGCGGTAGTCAAACGTATACCACCCTCGGTACATGAACTACGATGCACACGTTATACAGAAGGATCATTGTCGAGGACTCGCCGCATTGACTATTGGTCGATATCGTACGCGAAACTTACATACCCTCGACGTTAATGATGTTACCAACCTTCGAATGGCTTGCAGACTCGATTCGGTGACAGCAATGAAATAGAGGCTCATAAAAATAATGCATTCGATTAACTGCTGACTGGATGGCACTCATCCGAAAAATTTGCCGACCGTGCGATTCGAATCATAAGCTCCGAATAAAAATCCAATATTCCTGCCACCGAGTCTCGTTTTTTTTTTTTCACTGTCGGTCCCGGGACTCTCGATTCTCTGCCACTTTTTTGTAGTCCTGCTGTCATATTTCACGTCCATAATGATTTCCCGTTCTTACCGAAATATAAAATAAAAATTCGTGTACTATTTCTCGAGCTCGAACAAGACCGCGGGACAAATAGTTCGGTAAAGTGCAAAACCTCGCACCATCGTTTTACTTAGTCTTGGCGAAAAGTCTCGTTTGAAGCAAAAAAAAATTTACCTCCCGACACGAATGCCTTACAAGTTCTCACCAGTTGGTAAAACCGGGTGAAATAAAGCTTCCGCAGGCACTGAGGTCAGTTGAAATCCCTTGGAGTACAATCTTGCGAATTTTCCTTATTATTAACTCGGGTATCAAAGTTTGGTTCACCGCAGAAACGCCTCGAGCGCAACTGAAATTGTTTCTCTGATTGTGGCCAATGTTGGTCGTGTCTGTGACCAGTTCGTCCAACTCCACGATGTTTTTCGTTCGTGTTGAACTAGTTGCGAAATTGAGAAAGGAAAAAAAGGTTTTATTTACAGTTTGATCGAGCATTGAGATCGCTGATAGGGTCATCATGAAAATCAAATATTTTGATGCCACCTTTTTCTCGAGTTCAGAGAGATAAAAAACATAAAACAGCATGTAACGGCAGGGAGTGGATTAAATTCTTCCAGAATCAGCCACGAATAGGGAACTTGTGAATTCTACTTTGGATTTGAATAGAATTTCAATAATTATCGTTGAATGGGAAAGCGATCGATGAGAACTGGTCGATAGTTGATTTCTCAGGGGAAGCTAGAATGGGTGGTCGTTTTTTTCTCAAGTCGTCTTTTTCTTCTTCTTCTTCTTCTTCTTGTTTTCCTACTTCCGGCTCTTCTCGGGAAAGTCCCGAGAGAAAAGGTGCCTAGACCGCCCCTCTATCGGTCTCTCGTAATACTCGGCTTCGACAAGCACATTTTCTACCCTCTTCCCCCAATCAAAGCCATTATTAAGCCGTCTAGTGCCCCCACCCTGGTGTGGGCTCTCGCGCCACTTTGTTCATAGCGCGTGAAACCGGAGTAGACGCCGGGGGCTAAAGGCCCATTCTGGCTCGGGATCTCTCTACTTGGAAGAAGGACTCGGGGGCTTGGTCGTTGGCGCTGCGCCAGCGTATTCATTCCAGAAACTAGACCCCAATCTAAGGGGCCAATTATTTAATCAATTCCACCCTCTTAGCGGTCCTGACGGCGGTGAGTTGGGGAGGGTTAGAGCGTGAGTCCACGAGTTCCTACCTTCAACGGGGCTCGCCACAGTCGACGACAATTGAAATCGCTTCTCCTTGTCTACTCCGAGTTGAAATCGTTGTCCTTTACTGTGCCAATTCTATACCTCGGATGGAATTCTCTTTCGCACAGAAGACACCCCGCTTCTGCCAGACCGATTAAATAGAGACTGTAATCGTACGATCCTGTTGCAGTCGCCGGGTTCTTTGCTATATACATACCGAGATAGGGTATACCTTTACCCAAATATATGCACCATCCCTCGTTATGCTCTTCAGGGACACTATTCGCAATAGCAAACGCGACTTGTCCCAACCCCTTTCTATATATTATATATCAAATGCAGCTGATGCTGATCTTTACAGTTGCTTCGTCTACAGCTCGAATATCAGCTTATGCAAACATCTGGAGGCATCCTCATCCGATACATTTATCAACTGATTATTCAATAGCAATAATATCAACTTTACGAGAAAAAAAACAAACTAGCTGCGTGTATAACTCGCCTCAATGGTCAATAGTCCAGCCATCTCATCGCTCCGGTTTCACACCAACGATGACCAACTTCCGGTTTAATATCATTTCACATTGGCCTTCCGCGCAGTCATACAATCCCGCCGCCTTGCCTCTCGGCCTAGAAAACGACATTTCCGGTCAATTTCCCATCACCGCCGCTGCGAAGAAGCGCCCACGAGGCCAGCATCGGAAGTCGGTGGTGGAATTTGCCGACGTGTCGCACAGTCGCAGAAACGAATCGCACAAGTGCGAAACCCTCCGGAAACTTACTTCCTTCCAGGTAATTTCCTTTCGTCCCTGGTCTTCCATGATCTCCGCTCGAAGTTCCCGCTTATTTACGAGCATCGTAGGCGCGCATATATGCACAAATTATCCGGGCGAATAGACCGAAATGAGAGAATGGCTCGTGACACATTCTGGAATCGTTGAAACGCGATGTAGCGACTAATTCATTATGCACAAGAATAATGAGCGAATCAACTGAGAATCTATTAATTTTACCAGAGATTTCTGGAATTTCGTATTCCAGCTGAAAAATAAATATCCATTAGTGATATCAAGAGGTTTATAGAAGCGACGATATATCGAACACTCTAAAGGTTTATTTTGGAATATCCTGGCAAGCTCTGTGCTGTACTAAAATCGCACAGCTTTAGGAAGCTTCGTTTGCATAGATAGGGAGAAGATGACATACGAGCACCAACCGCACCGAGTCTTGCGACGATTATTATACAGGTATATATAGAAATGTAAGCCTTTTCCACCCACCGCACCTCCATCTCGACGATCTACCTAATACGAGGCAAGTTGGGTTGGTTGGGTGTTCCTCTTGGGCTACACAGTTGCCGAAGGTCGAGTGATCAGCATAGTAGACCGCACCCGACCGAAGGACAAATTTGTGCGGTACAGGGAGAGACTCTGTGTCTACCGGTTAACCTCTGCGTACAAAATCAGCGAGCGTACGACCTGGCAAATTCCAAAGGCATTCGTAACAGATGACACGAATCATGATTTTCCACTCTCAAGTTGAGCTCTTGTTCCATCCTATCCATTCCGTTGTGTATCTCATACGATACAACCGCCAACGATTATCGATCCTGCTGCTCCAGCAACAGTGTCACGACGACCTGGAAAAGAGTTTTATAAGCGTTTTCCATCAATAGACAGTCGGACAAAAGTATCTTTCGAGGTTTGCATGAAAAAATAATATTCCAGAACTGGAAAATGGCCGTGGTCGACGTTGGTTACCGCTGTTGGTTACGTACGAAAGCACAGTTCGCTCCTACAGATCACAATCACTCGACTTTATGAGGCAATCACGCTCCAAGCTCTATATAGCTTTTCAACACTCCTCCGGACTTGTCCGTACACCTAGCTACACTCTCACAAATGTGCATATACCCATTTGGGGTATACACTTGCTGTAAGTGCTAGTAGGTACAAAGGCTTTACTGGAAGAGAGAAGGAGAGAGTGAGAACCAACCGCGTCATTCGCACCACGACTTTCCAGGTGGACATTACGCCGCGCGGCTCCTTCTATGATAAGTACCGTAATTTTCCTCGCCATTCCCAGTAAAATGGCTCCGCAACACGTATGCCTGCCGTTCGTGAATAGTCAAGATGCTACCACACCGGCTACCAAAAGATACAGCAATAAATAACCCTGGCAGGTTATAGCTCATAAAATCTCTTGGTCTAGGCACATGGAAGACGCGTAATTGGACCAACAAGATTTTTCGTCTTATCGACCAACACTTTCCAGTTTTGCTAATTTACTTGGTTTTTTTTTCTTGTGCCAGAAAAATGAAAATTTGTGTGACAAATTGTACGAGAGAAGCCTGAGGCCGAGCTTGGTCCAGACTAACACGCTCATAGAATGTGTTGCTAAAGCTGCGTGAGCTCGACATTCGCACGAGAGAATGAGACGTGCATATGGGGGAGTCAACATACCGCGGTACCACGACGTGCTAACGAGATATATAGGTCCAGGCTGTGAGTAATAGATTCACATTACTGCGAGTCTCAAGCCCCTCAGTTGTTCTGGCAACTCGTGACGTATTGCACCAACGATACCCTCGACCATATGCGTTCCTCTTGTACAACCCCTGGCCTCGTGTAATGAGCCAACATTATGCTTTATCTTGCCATTATTACCTTTCCTCTCGCTGCAGACAAAACTCTCGGATCTTTCCCCTTCGCTCCTTTCCCAATAAATCAAAACATCCTAAATATCCCGATACTGCGAGTACGATAAGCTCACGTTTATGATATATGAGATTCTTTCATCGTCAATGGTCAAACTGTGGTCTGTCTGGGTTGCAAAGTCTCGGGCTTGAACGTCGCGAAGCCCATACGAGCAGACTCGAATCGTCTCATTTTAGGAAACATCAGCGACTCGCAATTCATCACGTACATGACAAGTAAGTACAAACAAATAAGAGATAAAATGAATTCAATATTGAATCTCGTTTGTACTACCATTTTATTAATTTCATTTGTATTTTGTATCCTGTTTACCATCATTTCCAACCACCGGAAATATAACAATGTTTTGGTTTTGCTGATGCACTGTTTCATTTATTGTACATGAAGCTCTCATTGATAATTGCATAGCATCGAGTGAAAAGCTCAATTGCAGGAATATATTGTTCATTCTTACAGTTAATTGATAATGACGTATTATTAATTGCAAATATGTTATTAATTTACAGGCTGACACGATAAAACTTTCGCTCTTTTCATTTTTAATCTCTCATCTGTAGCACAATTGTTTAAAGTTTACTTTTACTTGTGTCTGTGCGTGTGTGTGTGCTTTTCAACTTTACAACTGTCTCACCGATTCGTCCTGTTCTGATCGTAATCTCAATGCACATGCAAGTACTACTCGAGTACGAGAGACACGCGACCTGCGCAAATTCGGAACTTCCACAACGCTTTTTACCATCGGAATGAGATGTAGATGAGTACATCACGAAATCCTCCCTCAAAACCCCATAAAACATGGTGGGACATACGTTTTGCACTTTTCCACTGTCGCTATCAGGGTTTTCGTTCTCCCTCCGGTCTTTTTAGTTTCCCCATGAAAAATACATCGTTTGCCACACTGCAAGGAATCTCATTGAATTCTGAAAAACTTTTTTCTTTTCTAGTTTCTTTTAAAACAAAATGATACACTAATTTCTCTGCTCGCGATTCAATATGGAAAAAGATCGTGAATTCTAAAAAAACTTTGGCTTACTTTTGGCTTTTAAGTTCAGATTCGCGATGAGCGAGAGTCTGTAAAACTGTGTATGCAAACTTTCGGGTAAATCGTACGCGAGAAAAAATGTACGCTTCGGAGGTTTAATCTGGCAACTCGCTGTGCCAGTATCCTTCAAATTCTGTGATACATCACGAGCTTAAAGTCATATTAAAAAAATCTCGATGACTGTGAAAGGTTTCAGTATATAAACTGCAGTGCAACCTCCTTGCTCGGACGTGAGATTTTATCCGGGGCGAAAAAGGGAGAAAAGTTGAAAAATTGGTTGCGCTCTAATATACGTGTTAAATCGAAAAATTTTATGGGAGCTATTTTTCTGCCGAAGCTCGCATGAATTCTTTCATAATCGGATTGCGCGACTCGCAGAGAGTAAAGCGGATAAGAGGATCGATGAAAGTAGGTGGGAGGTGGAAAGAGCGAGGGAGAGAGAGGGCGAGGGAAACGCGAGAGTGCAAATAATCGAGAGAATAAAGAGGGCGCGGCAATAATTGGCACATACAAGGCTTTATTTCGCACCAACAAAAGTGCGAGTGCAACATTTATAAAGGCAAGAGAGTAAGAATGAGCAGAGGGTGGACGCAGCAGCAGCAGGAGCGGACAAACTTTATTTTGCTTGTGTATTATTCTTGGGTTACGAGAAAAGAGAAAAAGGATTAGAGAAATAAAGAGAAATAGAATAAGAATTGTAAGTTTGTAGAGTAGATTCCTTTGGGGACTTTGGAATGGTTCTGGTGGTAGGAATAGCGAGATCCTGGTGTGGCAAATCGCGTACCTAATACATCTTCAAAGTATATATAGCGAATGCAGGTGGTAGATATAGGTAGCAAGTACCTATCTCGATGTCCTTTCTCTCTCTCTCTCTCTCTCGGTGTCTTTCTCTGTTGCTATTACCAACGTCATATACTATAGCTTCGTCTCGGCTCAGCTCGCCTCGAGGCTGCTGCTCCTTGCTACGCTGGGTCCTTCCTATACCACTCTGCGACTACTTATTTAGAATATTGCCAGCATACATCTGCATAAATTGAGTGCAGGCCCGCTAGCATTCTTGTTTCGCGTCGCTCCCGACTGTCCTATTATACCGTATACAGCTATTTCTCGGCGTTGCGGGTGTTGGCTCCGGTTGAACGAAGCAGAAAGGCCTATATTTTGACACGGGCTGTGCACATTTGCCTCCGTCATCACAGCGTGCCAGTTGCTCAACTATTAATGCTCTTTTTACTCATTCCATATAAACAAACCCTCGAGCACAGCCTCCGGTATCAATGCAAAGGGGCGAAAGCTATAGAGGGGAGTTGCGAGCAGAGCACACACCTTGTTGCAAGCTCTGTGTTAAACACAACCAATATCCTCGTCATCGCTCACGAGTCTGACATTTCACTTTTTCCAACGAGCCAGGAAAAATCGAACAAAGTGGATTTCGTTGTTGTTTGACTATTTTTTTTTTTTTAGTTCCAGTATTTTGTAAACTTTAATCTGCACGCGGCTAGTGAAAGTGAGTTTCTTCATATAATGGAAAAGATGCATGAGGCAGGAATAATTCGTTCGGCCATGCGTAGCACGAGTCTCTTCAAGCTGCCCGAGTGGGATTCCTCACAATGGTGAAATACATATTCAAATTGAATTATCCGGGCTACCAGACACGTTGATTCAAAATGATTCGACGGGCCGGCTCGTGTCCTTCTCTGCCGGCGCACTTCGATCCCCTGCTCCTGGCTTATCGGCGTACCACGAGCTCGCATACAAACACACACATATACATATATATATCTATATTTATTTTAGTACTCACCTGACTGATGGAAATTTCAGGTTCAACCAGAAGTTGGTTAAACGCAATTGCTTTGCATACGTATCGAAGTCGACATGATTCCGTGGGAAGTGTTGGCCTGTCCCATCGACGCGCTTATATTGTATACGACCAACCTGCTCTCGTATCTATAGTTTTCTCGCGTCATCTGCGGCCTTTCTATTCCAGTTGGGATTTCGGCTTGTGCTACCATGCAGCGCGGTCTTGCAGTATATAGAGGCAAACGCGCAAGATCAATTATTAGCTTCCTTGCCGAAATCCAATGATATTCCGATTGGACTGCATTAATTGAATCGTCAATAGGCACCGCGGAGAGCACAACAATATGCCGTTCGTACAGAAACACCGGCAAAGTCGTTTGTGTGTGTGTGTGAACGCAGTCGAAAACCCATTTAAATTAAATGAATGTTTGGCGTATGAAGTACTCGACGGCAATTCCGTATACTCGATTTCTCTATGCTCATATATATATTTGCCTGCGTGCTTGCTATACGATCGCCCTTTTATTTATTTGTATGTACGTACGAGAGCGTATGTGTGTCGTGGGTTCATTTTGACAGGGGCTAGCCCCACCAAATCGGCACAATAACCTTCGCGGCTATCGCGCGCGTTGTTTCTGTTCGATCAAGGCATACCAAATATACACGCGCCTGCCCGCTCGCGCGCGCTTACTTCGTGCAACTTGCATGCTACGTATATATGCGCGGTCTTTCGCTCAACCAACCGACCACCGATCCACATTCCCGGTTGAACGACTGAAATACGAATAAGGTAGGAGCGCAATTATTTATGATAAATCGAGTGCTGTCGCAGTGTACACTCGCAGTGACGTTGCGAAAACGGCGAATTGCGTTCCACGTTTCACATCACTGGTAACCCAACCGAGACGATCCTAGTTTGCTGACGCAGCGAGCTCATCATACGTAACGGGCAACGTTTACAATCAGCAATGCTCTGCGGTGCAACGTGTATGCGAGCTTGCGGACTCGTGCCAACCGAACCCTATTGCCGATCGAATATTTCACGCCCCGTATCTGCTCTCTGCCTTTCTCTCTCTCTTCTCGTCTTTCTCTCGCTTCTCTATACACATTTCTCTTTCTATCCTCCCTGCAAAACAAGCCTATATCGATTACCATCGGTGCCCTCGAATTTCGATTAAAATCAAACGAGACTCTCTCATATGGGCAAACGGCGCTCGCATGCGAAATGAAGCCCTTGCAAACGGCGAGAAAATTGTTGAGTATATATGCATTTGGTACACAAATACCGAGTCTGTATCGCGCGTCCAATAAATAATCGTCTGGGACCTGATTTTTTTCCCCATTGCCACACACGCGTTGTAAATTTGAAATGGAAACATATTTGAAGAAACAACCGAATCGAAAATAATGTCGATCTTGCTGGAAAATTGAATTGCATCGCGAACCAGAGGGTTTGGTGAAACGCAGAGTCTGCTTTCGCAAGTCCACAATCGGATAGCTTAACCCGCGAGAGCTTATATATTTGCGTTATGAAAGCAGCAAGGATTTTTGACTCGGAAAACGAAGATACGAATTAACAAAGCTCGTCCAGTGTAGCGCACATGCAATAATTGTATTAAAACGTAAGCTAGTACCAAAGAGAATGTTGCTCGTGGGTGTTGTCTCGAACAGAAAACATGTATGCGTAAAGCGTTTATGAATAACGCTATTAGGATGATACAAAATGAGGGACGAGCGCTCGGACGGATGTCTCGTCGAATATAATTTATATGGGGGTGAGGAGGGAGGAGGAGAAGAAGAGAGAAAAAGTCGGACAAAGAGAAAGAGAGATGAAGAGTGGGCCGCGCGTATAGATGCGAGTTTCTGTAGAGAGCGCTTGTTGCACTCGACGAGCACGCTTTTACACATCGAAACGAGAGTTGGGACATTCATTTTGCACGCAGCTCCGCGCTCTGTTTGTTCTGGCTCGGCATCGCACTCGCAATCTAATTTTCACCGGCGTTTAATCTTTGTGTGCCGGTTTTCCCGGCGCCCTCTACTCTTCGCCTCTCTCCGCTGCTCGCTGCTGGGCTATATACTCGCTGGAACACTCGTGGGTGGTCTCCTCCTCCCTTTTCTGCCTCTTCCACCCTTCTCGTACCTTTTCCGGCACGCGCTGGGCCTTTTTTAAAGCTCTCGTTCCCTTTGGACTCGTGTGCGCCCGGCGCCTCACACGCCCACGTGTGTCGCGTCCCCTCCAAAACCAGTTTCTCCCTCGGTGAATGCGTGCCTATGTATACGTCACACGTATGCACATTCAAGCCTCTCTCTCTCTCGCTCTGTATAAACCTCGCGTATACAGCATGCACAGGTATGTATACCTTGTCCCGCAGGAGTTGGCTCGGTTCCTTTCTCACGCACGATTCCAAATGCCGCGTGTGGCAGCTCGTTGCAATTATTTCCATCCTGTTTGTCGTTTGTCCCGCGTCCTCGGTCTTTGGTATATATTCCTACGTTTGTAACCCCCTCGTACAAACGCTTGGCCCGTTAATGCCGGCCGGTTGTCTACTGCCGCCTCCATACCTCGATCCTTTTTTGTTCTTTTTCATCTTTTTTTATTTTCGTTTTACAATTTTGTTTTTTCGTCTACCGGCGGCAACTCCTATTCTTTGATTTAGCAGAGACCGCTGTAGAGGCTGCACACACAGTTTTATCAACAATTTGATTTCATCCTACGATCGTCCCATGTCAACTCTCGGATCTAAAGGGCCGCTCGTGACCACACGGGCCCTTCATTTTTTCATCCTGACAAGTAACACTGTAGTGTGCGTACAAACTGCTTTTTTACGGTTTTTTGAACAACTATTCAACATTTTTCGAATTCGTTCGGCATTTTTTTCGTTTTATTTAAAAACTTTTTTCACCTCCGGCTCTTTCAACACATCCCATTGGATCGCATTTTTATTACAGAGACTGGAAAGTTAGCCTGTGTGTTAATTAATGATCTACTTAGAATTCTGACATCGCGTGAGAGGATGTTGTGTTTTTTCAAGTTTCGCTTATTTTGATTATGTAAACACGAGTTTGTTTAACGAATAAGCGGTATCTGGTTAATTTCATATAGTTTGAATATCCCACATGCTCGGTGCTCGGAAAATTTTAAATTGAGGTAATTTTTACTGCTGATTATAACGTTACGGAAATTTCGCTCTAATTCGCTATAACAGCCAGTCTTGACGCGCGTGTTTTTTTTTATGCGCTCCATAATGTGTAAGATAGAGCAGAAATAGACGAAATACCTTAATATCGTATTAAAACAGAGGCAACCACATAATTATCGAATTGCTCTCATTTTTTTTTGGGAACTTTGGAGCCGGCTTTCGTCGAACCGTTGGAAGCTCTTTAATTCGTCGATAAATTATAATGGCGAGAGGGAGAGTGAGAGAGAGTGAGTCGAGGCAGGGAGGAGGGTCGTGGCAGGTGCGGTTGATCCGTCGAACGGCCGTTCCGCGTAAATAAATATTCTATATTCGCTAGTACTTTAGGGGATGAATCACCGGCTGATAATCGCCTGGTATATAATGTAGAACGAGTGCGCGCTTCCAGGCATTCCGCTGGCTCATATGGGACTCTCTCCTACTAGAGAGATGCTAATTTCCCCTCATTTTCGAGCCATGCTTTTCGTTTAATCCGGAAATCCCATTGGAGGTCGCGCGTTACATTTTCCCGCATCAGCGACTTGCCTATATTCATTCTACTACTATACACACATAGTTTCATACCAACCGATTCGCCGAATACTTCGTTTCAGTGTACCGAATTAATAATTCTATCTAGCGGACAGTTTTCAATATAATTAATTACATCTACTCAACTTTTCAAACTTCAATTCCACCGCAATTGTTCCGCATCAATTGCCTCGTCCGACGTTGTTATAAAAACGTTAAAATTTTAAATACAAAAATCATTCCGCGTGTACGATTTTAAGTTATGCGAAAAAAAATGCTTCGATGAGAATTACGATCTCGGCGAACAGGACGTTTCGGTTATGATGGTGAAAATGAAAAAAAAAATGCAACAACATCTTTTTTTTTTTATGATAAATTCAGACTTTTTATTTGAAATTTGTTTGGAACGTTTTGCAGTGGGAAATCCGATCCGATAGCGAGACTAATACGAGTTTGGGCGCGAGTGATTAATTTTCCTTTTTTGTGTTTGTGCCAACAGGTCCACCGAAG
Organism: Diadegma fenestrale; assembly: GCA_037043255.1. Classification (NCBI taxonomy): domain Eukaryota; kingdom Metazoa; phylum Arthropoda; class Insecta; order Hymenoptera; family Ichneumonidae; genus Diadegma; species Diadegma fenestrale. The sequence continues at coordinate 4,982,199 of CM073312.1, forward strand.
ATTCTCGTGAGGCCTCGTTCGCAGCAGGTCAAGGCTGGAAAAATCGCAAGTTTTTATTGCAGTGCTCATGGAACTCCGAACGCTCAAATACATTGGCGTAAGAATGGCAAAAGATTTTCTGGTAAGTTATTGAAAGATGGGAATTGCGATTGGTGATGGTGGGGCGACGAGGTCAAATAGTGGATGTTGAATTTAATTGGGTAACTTTGGTGCTTCATGAAGCGTCGCAGTCACGATACATGACGCAAACGTATCCCGGCGGATCTTTGCTCAGGATCAATCCAGTGAGATCCTTCAGGGACGAAACAAATTGGGACTGCGTGGCTGAGAACGGAGTCGGGGATCCAGTAACGGCAACTGCTCAACTCGTCGTCTACGAAGGTAAGTTTACTTTTTTCTTGTACACTTTGAGAATGTTAGTTGGCGTGTCGCTCTTTTGTGCGTTGACCGTGTTACGTCGCGCGACCACGTGGAGATCTCGGCGACTCGACGGAGTCGACAAATCTTTGAGAAAGAAAAGAGAAAAAAAGAGAACGCAGCACAGCTGGTAGTGTCATCGAGACGCGAGTTCCACGTATCACGTTCTCTTCGCAAATCTCAACAGTGAGTTGCCTTAACTTTTTCAAGTTTCTTTCTCAAGAGTTATCGCGTAAGCCTCCGAGAAGAAGCGATCCTTTTTGCGCTACCCTCGGTGAATATGATCGTGATCGACCATTTTTGCCTTTCGCTTGCTCTCGCGCCCTCGCTATATCTTTCTATAGATAAACTCATCTTGCCAAAGCCCCCCTCACCGTCGCACTCTATTTTAACGGATGGCCGAGCAGGTTAATGGTGCCCAGTCGGGCGACCAAACGGAAAGCAGTTTAATGGAAAAGAAGTAGCCCGGATTCCGTAAGGATTCGTCCGGGGGCTGGCAGCGCCTTTCTATATCTATATATCCATCAGCTACTCTCCGCGTTCCGCGCGGATTCACATTCGCGAGAAATTTTGTGGCGTGGCTTAATTGCTTTCTCCGACTTTTCATTCAAATTAAGGCGATAGGTCATGCTTAAGTGTAAAGAAAGAAAAAAACGCGGCAAGGGGACGCGAAGCGCACAAAGAAATAGGCCAAAGCCCGTTATAATTAATTTTGCCTCCTTGTTGCGCCTCATTCTCGCTTTCTTTCGAGGTTTATGAAACATTCTTCGCTATTTTTTGACTCGAAAACTTGGCGAATCGCTATCACCACCACCGACGGTGTCGAAAATAATTTCATTTTTTTTTTATTACCTCGCAACATTCGTGCGCGGCTTTTAATCAACTGGGAGATTCTCAATGTGTACAGTTTTTGCCATAAAAATCGGATGACGGGGGGATCCGGATGCGAGGACGATACGAATGACAGCTACTGCAGGCTGCTACTGGGGTTCATAGATAATTGCACCAAAAGTGACAGTGGGAAGCTCATGACGTTTAATACGAAACACACAGTATCGTTGGCGAAATTTCGGTTGAAGGAGAGTGGGATATGCTTAATTTTCAAATATATATATCGGTGGGTAGATCGCAGTAGCCACGAGGCCGATTGATTGGAGTTACTGCCGGCTGTTTTGTCTTTCGGTCTGGCGTTTCCCCTTCAGCACCGTTTTCGCATTGGCGTTCGACGATCCACGTTCGCATTCATCGGCATTCGGGCCATTAACCGGACGAAACGTAAATTGAAACTCATGCAGCCGGCGCGCGTTTCCTCCCTTTTCTCCACCTCTGTTCAGTGTAATCTGCCTCGCTGGCGATGTGCCCTGAAAATCGGTCACCCTCCCTCTCTCCTGCTCCCCGCGAGGTTGGTCACGCTGTTGCTGCAACTGGTTTTAATTAATCCAGGAGATCCCGTAATTCGACGTCTATTCCTAATTATTCACCACGCGAATTGCCCAACGGAAATTCTGTACAACCATTCGAAATCTTTCTCATTCCCATACGGAGCGATATGCGCGCGGTTACCTCGACAAATCTACTCTTCGATCCAGACCAAATATCCACTCTATAGAGCCGCCGTTTCGAATCCTCGCCGCGAGAATGCGATTTTTTCATGCCCGCGCGAGTTCCAAAAGGGTCGATTCTCGATGCAGTTTCATTTATTTTTATCCACATGAAATTTTCACGATATCTTGGAATCTCGGTCGCGTAGTACGTTCAACGATCATATTTATGGAAATTGGGTCATTCATGTAGCGAAAAATCATCGTGTAACGTAACCGAAGGACCTACAAACCGGAAATATCTTGTAGTAAAACGCGTCATTGGTTTTGACCGGCTCTGCGGCCGTTCCCCGCGTAAATAATAAATTATTTAGTGATTTTTTCGGAATATGACTCGACGTCAATTACTCAAGCTGGTCTCGGGCTGCCGGTGCAGCTTGTCCCTTTGTGCCCTGACGTTTCTCATCCGCGCGGCATTTGCCACGAGCATTCGCTTTTTTCTTCAGATATTCTGAGACATGCATTAAGGAAAAGCGCGTTGTATATATTGTCAGCGGTGAACATAAAGAAATGTCTCGAATGTACACGAAGGACCGTGCTGGCTGGCAGGCAGGCCGCATTGCACTGGCTGCGCTCACTAATGAGAAACGTAATAATTCGTTGGCGTTGCATTCTGATTAGTCAAACTAATGGCGGAATGATTGAGAAATATCTCGTGGCACGGGCGCCCATTTCTTCTAGAGGCGAGACGAGGGTATAGTCACAGCGAAGGTACTGTAAACGTAGAAGAAGAAAGGTAGGAGAAGAAGGAAGGAAGGAAGGAAGGAAGTTGAGAGCGACGAGGCCAAGGCAAGGTAAGGCGGAGAAAAACAAGTTCGACGAACCGTTAATATTAACAGCGGCGTAGTAATGCGAAAGTAAACCGTTGATGGTGCGAGGGGACAATATTTATCCAGCAGAGTGAAGTTGAGTCGGGCGAGCCAAGCGAGGAAGGGCGGAGAGGAGGGGAAGGGGCATTGAGGGATTTCTGCTTCAAGCTTGAACTCTTTTGTTTCGAGCTAGGGCGCTTTCTTTGGCGAAAGCAGGGCGAATCTCCTTTCGGCTGCCTTTCTCTTCGGCTATAATATAAGTCTGTCTCACCCTTGCTTTCGCATAGTATAGTCTCGGCCATGAGCGCTCCCTTCATCCCCGCTGTTTCAACCCCCGCAGTTGCTTTTCGTTCGCCCTCTTTTCGCTCTCGCCCTCACTCTGCTTGGCTTTGGTGCATGCACGTCAGCGCGCGGGGTCCGTCGCGCGCGTCAGCCGTTGTTTGTTTTCTGCTTTTCCTCTCTCGGACCACTCAACCGACTCGTTGCTTCAGAGCCCCCGTTATTCCTTCGCCCTCCTCCCCCACCTCGCGCTAGTTCGATGCAGCCCGCGTTCTTTGCATTTTGCTATACTCGCCCCTGTATTTGTAGGCACATCGGGCTCGGCTCTGTCTTCTTAACGGCTGGCTTCGTAGCTCAAAATTGCAAGACCATCCGTAACGACGAGACCATCGTTTCTTCACAACCGCAACACTAAAGAGACAAACAAAGAGTAATGTATCATAGAAATTGACGGAAGGTGATAGCCCGACGTTAAAATCCCTAGCGCCTCTGATTTAACAAAAACAAGAGACGAAAAAACAAGCACGTAGTCGTGGATTCTAGCGCCGAGTGAACGAAAAACAAAAAGACTGAAAAAAAAACAAGGAGACGAGAAACGGGGGACGATTAAAGGCAGACCTTGTAGATAGAAAGAAAAGGGAGCAGGCGAAAAGTTTCGAGTCTTGGAAGAAGAAGTAGCGTCGAACGATCCCGTAGAGTCTCCGGGGTTCTGAGATTCTCGCACAAGTTCTGCCAAGTACGAGTGAACGTGTGAGAGTAGAACAGATGAGGGTGGGAGAGGGGGGAGGGGGGCAAAAGCGATACCAAACGAAGACCAAGAGCAGATGACTACACGAAAGAAGGACATTGTGGATGGACCCAAGAGAGAGAAAAAGAAAGAAAAAGGATCAGTACTGAAAGAAAAAGAAAGAAAGGAAAAAAAATACGCAGAAGAAGAGTCAACTTGGGAGAAAAGTTGCTTGTTCGAGAAATGGTGGTAGGGGATGAAAGCAGCGAGCCCGACTCGCTTGGATACGATCCGAGTAGCACACAGAGTATAAGGAGGAAGGGGAATTTAATTTGGCCGAAAAAGCGCCGCCTTAATTAGCAATTAATTGGCACATAAATTAGCCGCGATTTTTCGGCTACCAGACGCGAGAGTTTTTGGCGCAGATACCGCAGAAAGGCGAGATAGTTCCTCCCCGACTTTGAGCCCTCGCTAATTCGTGAATCTTCTTCTCGTTCTTTACCTATACGAGAACCCACCACCGACATGACTAACAGCCGTTCAGCCTCGTCTCACGATAAGAAAGCCACTCTTATGGAGTTGACAACTATTTCACCAATTTAACTTTTACACCGAAACCTCGCGATCCCACTAACGCGTTACTCTTTCGCCTCGTTGTACCATCCAGAACCCTCCAACGTTACCCAACACACCTTCCTTCCTCCCTCCTGCTGCTGACTCACAGCCACGATGACATACGAAAGCTCGTCCCGTCGCGACTATCTTCTCAGACGACGGACAAGTCGAGGTGATAAAGTGGCGGAGCTCGTGGCTTCAACGAATGCTAAGTCCTTCGGCAAACAGTACTTCACCACCGCATCGTCGCAGACTTTCCTTTTCTCTCACTTTTTACTGCCGCCCTCTCACCAACTTGCTTGGGTTTATTTTTTTTATTTTTGCACCTTGCAGTAAGCGTGACATCTAGACAGCCGATCCCTTATTCATCGACCCAATATTGAAATACCCTATCCTCCGGCACTGATTCTCCCGGGCCAACCTGTGGATTCTCAAGTCCCCCGCATCTCTCTTTCACCATCTACTCCGGCTGCTCCCTCTTCGTCATCTCTTTATGTCTGGCAGCCCGAGAGAGCCTGCTCGCGCTCCAAGAATCGATTGCTTTCGTGAAAAACGTCGCTCTCATTTCACTCTCGCCCCCTTCAATCATACGTGACGGTACAGACTAGTGCAAAAATTATTATTATCATTTTGTGAAATGCACTCTCTTCAACAGCTTCTATAGAATTTCTGGTTATAAAATTATTATGCATGAGAGGCAAAAATTCCTCTTTCTTACACCGCGCCGCCCATCCACCTACCGAAAGTTTCTCTGATGTGATGAATTCTCTCATGCACCGAATAGACTCGACCCGCTGCTTCCTTCGTTCATAATCATGCGAGATTTTAATAATGGATGTTCAACCTGCCAGTTGGACAAAGGCTGGAAAGCGTGCTAGTGAAGATGACCGATCTTCAACAATGATTTCGTTCGCCAGAGTCTCTCAAGCTCTGAAATATGATCCGAAAAAAAACACACACACACACTAGCTCGATCCATCGTCGAGAATTCACTGCGATCCCCTTCGCCACACGGTAGTTGCATTTTCTAGAGAGGTTTTCATCTTCGGTGGATCGCTTCTGACACTCTTCATCCCCTCGGCCTCTTGGCCTCGCGAGCTCTTACATTCGGCTCGACGATATTCCGCGTCCCGCTCCCAAGATTCTATATGAAAAGGTGTTTGCACGTTGCTACACTTCGAAGCACAAAATTTCATAGACGTCTTCTCGTTCATTCCTGCCGAATGAGCGAGAAAAACTTTTTTTCCCTCCTTCGCAATAAAATTGTGCTTTGTTGACATAAAGCAAGGATTATCGCAATTGAAACATAATAATAGACGTAATTGGATCTCACGTTTACGAAATTTGCTATACTCTAAAAATGAACATTTCCGGTGCTTCACCATCCACGCGTATCTTTCGCGAGAGTGGTTTTCCCGAGCTTTACATTGTCGCGCCAAAGCAAACATTACTCTATTTTCTCAAATCAGAGAGAACACGAGGATTCCCTTTTCCATTTTCCTAAAACGCTTTCATCCACTTGGACTATCGATCCAACTCGAATATACTCTCGTTTTTTTTTTATTTCATTTTACTCACATCACGACGAGCGACCAAGATCTCTCAATGCTTTTTGCCACCGATTAATTATTCCCTCGTCCCGTCTATACTCGCGCTGGGTCCTATCGAGCCCAATCCCGTCGTCACTGTTCGTCACATCGACATAAGATAGTTTTCGGTTCGATGAAACTTTACGTGCTCCCTCGGTTCACCTCACTGGGCACTCCTGGTGATTTCGTACTTTACTGTGCCATCGCTCTGTTTGCATACGTATAATTATACAGCTCTAGTGGAACACGAGTTCATTATAATCAAGAGCAAATTCACTCGACGGTCCCGTGGCCTCTCGTATAGTCTCCACGAATCTCCGCCGAATCCAGACACGATTCCCTCTTCAACTTAATTTTATATTACGACCTTCGAGTGTTTGTTATTACGAAAAAAAAAATCGCTAATCAGATATTTTTCTCGAATTGCTGCTTTTCAAGTAGTTTGGCATAGAGTTTTTCATCCAGGCGCCAGAAAAAGTATTTTTTTTTTTGTTTTCGGATGAAATCCACGTGGTTTTTCATTTTTTTGAAGACCACCGAACGGGAGATTAGGAAACACAGTAATGTCAAGTATTAGGGATGCTCGATCAGACTTGGTAATCTCAATCAAAGTTGGAACACCGGATGGCAAATAGTTAGCAAGGGTATGAGCGACATGGCTTTGGCACGAGGACACGTAGTAGTAGCCAATACCTGGCGTGACAAGGCGTCAAGAGATCATTGACGCGATTCCAGAGACCACGATATTACGCGTTTCCCTATCATCGATTTATCCCCTGCCTCTGATCCGCTGTCGCCTCTAGGCGTTGTTGCACTTTGAAGCCGTCATGAGGGAGATAAAAATATGATATTAGGTGAAACGAGGTCGTACGGGGACGTGGAGAATTTTTCGATGGATTGAAATAATTCATGAGTAGCGATCGATTTTGAATTATCACGGAATTTCAGAGTCCGGAGCATGTTCGGAAACGTACTCGTCTTTATTTTCTGCTGGAAATCGTCGAAGACTGATTTTTATTCCCATCACGTCAATAATGTGACGGATGGGGAAAGGATGATGGCGATAGATGTGACGGTTACAAAAGAGAATGTCTGATGTAGTCGCGAATGAAGGACCTGGCGAGCAGAAGGGGTTCGGAGCAGCATATGGTCGATGAAGTGGGTGGATAATCATATTCGATTAGGATCATCTTCGTGGTCGGAGCCTTTGTCCCGGACGAATGTTGGGGGTGCTGCGGAAGATCCCAGGGTGGTTAGCTTAACGCTCTCGAGCGTCGTCCTCTCTAGAGGCATTCGAGAGATCCTCTTCTCATCGTCTCTAACTCTCCCACACAGAGGATGTAGATACTATTCTAGTAGGGTTGCCGCTATCACGCTCACACTCTCGGAGCCCATTCTAGTCCGCTTAATCTAAATCACGTTCCCACGTTCCTGTGCCCCTCGATCCTCTTCCATGAGCTCTTGCAATTCATATCCATCTCTCCGTGATGTAAACCCAAGAGCTCGGGACTACGGGACTGTGTCACATCCACTTGAAATCGGCTAATTATAATCCAGCGGGTACAAACGCGTTCGCCCGAACGTTAATTCGCCGCCTGCTCCACGATCTCTCATTAGCCACGCGATTCTTAGAGCTCCAACGATTCATTCTTCCTTTCCAACCCCGTGTCAATATTTTTCGATCGCGAGACACTCTGCTGAACGACGGCGGCATTTCCCACAGAATAATTATCCTCTGGACCGTTAATTACTGAATGTTTTTGCGAAACCGAGAAAAGTTGGTAGATATTTGAAAAAACTCGCAATTCCAGGCTTCAAGCTCGTGTCCTTCGCGTCCACAAAACGAGGAAGAAAAGCCAGACGCGCATCACTTATTTGCCGTTGAACTACGCGCGTGGATTCAATGGGCTCACGGGGCTACCGATACTGTCAGTCTCTTGGAAGCCGTGAATACCAGCTCTGACAAGGAGCCGTCATAATGGCGCGCGATAAATTCGTTCGTGGAAAGTTGTATACGGGAAGCTACTCCCTCGAGAAAATATTTATTCAACGGCACCTCGGACCGTGGGCATACTCGGCCGGTGCACGTGTATATGTCTTATCTCTACACATATAGCTCGCCCTCCCCCTGCCACCTCATGCTTGCAGCTCAACTTACTGCTACGATTCATTAGTATTCCTATAGAAATCGTTGTTGGCATTTCGAAACTTGCGCAGAATTCAAACTGCAGTCTCCGTAGACCTTTTATACATGTATACCGCGAGAGCACATAAAACTATGTGCTTAATGTGCCAGTTTGTAGGTATTTTGAGTCGAAGAAACTCGTGCCACTTTTTTACTGTACGGAGGCATTTCGCAGAGTGTACTTGGCAAAAAGATGAAGAGAGAGACGGAGGAGGAGGAGGAGAAAAAAGGTTGGAATTGGAAACGTTCGATGGGATAGGGACAGATAAGACTGTAAGAGAGGAAACTCGAAATAAGTAGCAATGTAAGAGAGCATCGTACTTTATACGCTTGCTCGTCGAGCCCGCATCTGCCACGACTCTCAAGATACGGGTAGTTCTCCGGCATCAATTATACTAATGGAGATCGGGTGGTCGGAGAAACTTGGTACAGCACAGCGGCGGTAGAAACGAGGCAGGAAGGAACAGCAAGCACCAGAATACCAGCGGAGCCACGAGTTGAAGGTGGCTGCTGGCATCAGAGGTGAAAATAAAGAAAAGGGTGAGCAGCCGAGCGAGCACCAGCCAGAAAACGGCGGGCTTGAAGGGATGAAGGATACAGAAAAACGTACTGAAAGAGAGAAGAGAAAGGAGACGGACGGTAAAGTCCGAGGGTGGATAAGAGGAGGATGCTTTCAGGGTTAGATTTGGAAAAAGGAGAGTGGGCTTGGCACACTGCACCGACTATAGCCCCCGCGAATACGGCTCGAAAGAGCTAGTAGCTTCGGCAGCTCTTTCGAGTGGTTGGCCGTGTCAGTCCGCGGTTCCACGTTCAGTCTTCCAAAAATAAGAAGAGCATTAATGAATGAAGCTGGAAGGGACATCAGACAACTCGGAATAGTAAGAAACCGTATACTCTCCTCCACCGAGGGTTCAAGTGCGCCAATACCATTCAAGAGTTGCCCGCACATTTTTATCCTCCTTCCTGTACGTGTTATTTTCTAATGAAAGAACCTACTCGACCGCGACTTTGATCTTTTGTCCTGAAAAGAGATGTGGATGGAACATCCCTACCAAAATGTTGACTACGTTTTCCTATTCCGCAAGTACCTACGAGTGGATCATTAAATATTTCTATTGTAAATCTGACCTCCGAGACCGCCAATCCATTTTATCCCCATCCTGATGCTTCCCAACCGCGTTGTCGCTTCATTTTCGTTCTTTCCCAATCCCCTTCCGGAGAACATAACAAAAGTATGTAAATCTTCTTACGCGGTACCCATGCGGGCTCAACTCCATGGTATGCACCATACCCACCGCTTTTCGTCCCTGAAAAATCTCTCCTCCTATAAATTCGTCGTCGAGCGAAAAGCCAAGCCAAATCTCCGACAAGTGCAGGATCAAGCATTGAGTAAAAGATGAATTTTCATTCGCTACTTACCCCTTAAGAATTATGGAACGAAACAACCCCAACATGAAACACCCGCATTCAAGAATCGCAATCGAGTTTGTTCGATTCCCGATGTGCATCAATGACGCGAGCTATTCGAGCAGGTCGCATGCCACGTGTAAATCCTTCACGCGTGTATGCACTCGGCCTAATGAGCCGGAACAAGCCGATGTCCCATCGAACCTCGACCGAAGCGTGTTTGCGCATTAAGCCCAGCCCCAATGGGATACCACCTACGACCTGACTTTACCATCCACCACCAGCGACCCCCTAAACCTACTTGCATCCCCCGACTGACTCTCTACTATCTCATGCCCGGTACGACTTGATATATTGCGTACGTGAACATCTGGTACATCCAAAGAATTATTAAAAGTCACTATCCCAATTCTAAATTAACAATTCGAATCTCCGAGATATTCTCGATCCTGGGAAAACGTTCTAGAAATGCTCAAAATAGTATCAAGTTTAATTCTCGATGAAACGAACCTCATCAATAAAAAGTATGTCGCCGTCGCGGCTGTTCGAGTCTCGAAAACGTCTCATTTTGCAATAATTGCAAAAGCTCGTACTGCTAATTTGGCAGTATTTTCAGAAATATTTCAGATGCATGTGCCGTAGCCACGCTCCCGAGTATCTGACCGAACTGAATAATTCACTCGGCATATTTTTACGTTGACCTCGTTTAAATTTATCCTGAAAATGGAGTGTTTTATTTTAGTTGGAAAATCAATGACACACGAGAATGCAGGAGACTCTAACGATTGTAATCTCCGACTTATTCAGTTGGGTTGCAGAGATTGTGTGTTGCTTATCGAGGCAAACATTATCTGATGTGAAAAAGTCTCTTTATCGGAACGTTCAATGTTTCATCAGGGTTCGAGTATCGCGTAAAAATGACAACTTGATTTATACACATGCATTGACCTACAACCGCATGAATGTGAAGCAACATGCATGTGGGACTCGTGTTCACATTTATATTTATATACGAGTACGTAGTGCTTCTTGTACTTCGCACGAACGGGCTTTTATATACTTTATGCCACAGTTTATAGAGACATATATCGGTAGCGGGAGCTCGGCAAGGCGGTATAAGTCAAAACCTACTCTCCCTAATAGCGTACTTACGCCCTATCGTTCGAGGTTTAACCTCTGGAGAATATAGAGAGGAAATGTTGTATTTCCAGCATCAGCTGGCAAAAGTGTCATGGAAAAAACTTTTAGGTATATCGCTCCACGCGTTATCATATGAAATTTGACGTTAAGGCTGCTGTCTCTTTCACTTTACCAACTCATAAGCTTTCCCTTATTCCACCCCGATATCGACGCTTCCAATCGAACCTCCTGAGAAACCATCAAATGCAACGTACAAGGTCACCCCGCGCCTCCGGGCCTGGAATTCTCGTCGCTAAACCATAAATATATACCTGCTGTAATATCAAGTGTTACAAGTAGACAGGAGCGAGCTCCTCCTACATGACTACACAAGCAGCAGCCTGACTCCTCCTACACTCACGTTCACTCACCCTCCTCCCTGCATCAACAGCTGCACCCCTTTGAGCTCGTTCAGCTCGAGGGCCACTTTCCAAGTAACCCTTCTACGCTTATTACTTCAAAACTCTCGATCACGCTCAATAACTCATTCGATTTATGGCGATCTCGTGCATACAACGATATTGGCTGTTACCAGTCAAACAAAATACCGATTCACTTGTCATGAGCACGAATTTAAATTGCTACGGTATGTATTCGAGTTTGTGTGTCGTTTAGTATCAACTGCAACGAAAATACATTGTATTATTCTTGATTTTGGCAAATCTGCTTCCTCCTAGAGCAAACTATTTGACGGTGAACATTTTTGCTGTTCCCATTTCCAATGTCAATGCACTTGAAACGTTCCAAGCTCGTCACTCTCAAAGTTTTGTCGGAATAGCTAAAAAAAAATACGAATTTTACAGCGTTTTGAAATTTTCAACAAAAATCCTGGCAGCGCTCAAACTTCAGCAAATTTAAAGATTTATTACCAATTTTTTTTTCCGAAAACGAAAAGTGAGTTGCTCTTTTTACTGTTTAGAAAAGTTGTCGAAATTATTTTATTATGTGCAACGTTTTTCACATTTGCTCGGTCTTTTTTGGGGTTTTGACAAGAGGCTGATATCGAACTTGTAAGTTAGCTTGAGATCAATACACTGACAATTATCTACGCACCGGATGGACTTGCAAGGATTGTAAGGAACGGTATGTGCGTTGTTGTTATCGTGTTGTATCGAATGCAGCTGTGGAGTAGATCGAGGCGCGGTTCGTTTAGCGATAATAGTCGGGGAGGGACAAAATCGGTATAATCGTTGGAAGGATGTTTAGTCGTAACTGCGATTAGAGAGGAGGGTTGTATAGGTGGTTGAGAGGAGGACTCGCGCGAATGTTTGTTTTCGCTCTTCGTGTTTCGTGCTATACAGTAAATTTAGTCTCCCCTTGGACGAGGGAGAATGCTCGGAGGGCGGCAAGAGCGTGCTAGTGGGTGATAGCGGGTGGAACGCTCCGGAGGGACAAACGAGGGAGAGAAGCGTGCCGTGGCCGCTGCCGCGAGAACCACCACAGAGAGTCAAATACAGTCATCCCCTCGTATACGAGATTCGCACACGTTTTACCCAATTGGGGAGGGAACATAATTGCATAGCCACGATTAATAATTAGACGTGCAATTGGGCGTCAACCGGCGGTACGCGTGATTCGATTTATCGAAACGGGTGTTGCGCGCCGCTTCGCCCTGGAATATCGATTCAAGCGTGCACCACCTTCGTCCTACGAAACGGCAACGTTCGTTCGCGTGTGTAACCACTGAATTCCACTCTCGTACTTGTTATATAGAGTCTCGAATCAACTGACCAGCGAGATTCGTGATGCAACTTGGGGTTGCCTTCACCGCACGAGAAATCTCATTCTTCATAATATTGCCGCATTTTTTAGCCTCGCGTACGGTGTCCCTTGTGTCTTGACCCTATGCGACTGGCTTTATTATTCGTCCCATGATCAAGAATGGCCATAAATATCCATTAAACAATCACAATTCTCTTGTACCAAACGTCAAAATTATTTATTTATATCTCTGCAATCGATCCTTTGGAAATCAATGAGGATTTATCGATTATTAAGTAGTTCAAATCTTGTATGGTCAGGCAAACTGTTTTCGTACAGATCATTGTCCCTGGCATTTCCATTTCGCGATTTTCTGAATATTTTGCACGTGGAAGAACTCGCGAAAGCGTTAAAGAAAAATAAGCCCAATAAATGGAAAAAAACGAGGCGAAAAACATGAAAAAACTTAGTTAAAAAAAGGGAATATGCAGGAAACTACGATGCAGCAAGTAAAACTCGAGTGACTCGATAGTTTGTGTTCTTTTTCGATCAATTTGTTGGGCAAACTTTTAGCTTCAGTCAGCATATCGTTCGTTTGAGGGCGTTTAATCATTGAAAAAGCTAACGCCACATCGGCAACTCATTGATTTGCTGAAAAGCACGATTTTGTGGTGGGCATACACACACGTTGGAGGAAAAGCTGCTCATAAGTTTTGCTCCACAGGTTTGTTTTTCTCTTTCTCTATCGTTCCCACATTTTTATTCATTCGTACTTTTTCAATGGACACTTTTCTTTCAATGGCGCGAGCAAAGAGGGATTTCTCGCGTCTACGGATCGTCGTATATACACACAGTGAACTGTGATGATCGAGCACGAGAGTCGGGCGGGCGGGGGCGGTGAGCTTTTACACGAGAGATGCATAATATAACTTGGGGAAGAGGCTGCGCCATCTCAATCGTCGAGAGTATGCGTGAGATCGAGAGTCGAATAGACTCGGTGATAGTCCGTCGTTCGTATACCGTTTCAGCTAAATCTCATATACGTATATATCCTTTTTATATACATATATATATATAACGAAGGCATATTCTTGGAAGAAAGTTTAAGCCCCAAATACTCGTCGGAGCTCGATCCCGAAGCCGACTGAATATTTGCGACCCTCCCGCGCGAGAATCCTCTGTACGAGAGTCTTCGTGTGCTTATGTATAAGTTTTGCAAGAAGATGATCGTGCGCCCCGGCGCGTTGGGTGCGGTGTCTTTCCACTCGATCGAGTAAGGGTCACCGCGCTCGTGCAAAAACTTTAGTGAAACTTGTTGGGTCAATCTCCCACCGCGGTGACGTCGCCCCACATGGGAAGATACTCTTGGATATAAAGATCGATCGTTCCAGTGTTTTTCGTAACATACAAGCTTTCGAGAAACTCGCTGAGATGTTTTCCAACTATATCATATAGTTGCGAGTATATATATATGTGTCAAGTTTTATACGAAAAGTATATAGATTGGAAAAAGCGTGAATTCTGGTGACCGGATGAGAGGAGTGCTTTCCAACCGAATAGTTTCGATATACAAGCTCCACGCCGAGATTTTTCTTACCTCCTAAATTACCGAAATCTCATTTCACCATAATCTCATATTCTGGTATACGTAGAAATTCGTATATGTGTTGGTACGAGGATTCTAGAATCCAAGTAAGAAAAACCATGACGACGTAGATCGAATTTAGTTTGAGGGAAAGAGAAATGAAGAAAACTCACTTACATTTGGATCGCGAGGTTTTTCTAGAGGTAAAAAGAAGATATTCCAGAGCTAGCCTCTCATACTATCCGGGTTATTTACTTTTTATTGTTCACGATAAACACCATTATCCATTTAGAAGTGGATAATGAATGGATCGGTTGTTGGGTCTTGTCACACCGTCCACTCGCTCGCGGAGACAAGCACTGAAATGGATGTCTTATTGGTTTATCCGCTGCTGGTTTCATTGAGTACAGTAGCCTGATCCAACAGCCTGTAAGCATGGAAAAGCTTCTACCTTTTTCTCTCCCATGGGCGAGGTCTCTTCGACCTGGCAACGCGGGGGCGCTCGCCCTCTACTTGCTTTTATCGATATACAGTTATGAGACGAACCCTTCATCCAGACGATATTATTTTTTTATGTCTCAGTGAGCAGCCAGTCTCTGATTCGATCTCGTTTCTATATCTCCGACGAGTTGCATTTCTTTCGCGGTGTCTTGTACCCTGGAACACTGTAGTAAATGGAAGGAAAGAAAACGAGAGAATCACGATTGACCGTGACACTTTTTGTTTGTGAGTAATTCGATGGATTCGAAGGGACATTGAGAGCCAGACATTTTCTTATGCAATTTATCGGATTGTGCATCAATCCTGAGAATTCATATTGTTTATTCAGAACGAGAGACAAAGTAATGCAAATTAAAAGGCGAGGACTGAATTTTTACAGTCCTTGGTACCGATCTGCTTTCTGTTTTCAATGTATATGCGTAGTACTCGACCTGAAGAGCTTTGTTCGCGCCATGTGCAACCTCTTTCTCCTCTTGTTTACAATGATTGGACTATTGTCGAGAATTGCACTCCCGAGAATTAGCGTAATGTCGTACAGAGTGTGTGCTTGAATTCCGTACAGGTATATATACAGATGAGGGGAAAGTACGAGGAGGCCAGAAGCATAGCAGTGATCGGAGTAAAGGGCGAAAAAGGGAGGAGGAGGAGGAGGCGAGCGCGCGGCTATTCGGCAATAGCAAAATCGTACGATCTCAATTTCTAAGTTGCTGCTCGAAAGTGCACAGAGAGGGGAGGAGAGCGAGCAGAGAGCATTTTGTGAAATAAAATATGAGTTTGGTGGGCCTGTTGGAAATTCTCTCGCTCTTTTCATACCTCTCAATACCTTATCTCGCTTTCCTACCTCTCGACTTTTCGCAACCATCCCACCATGGTCCTCCGTTTCCGCCTCCGCACTATCCCAACCAACTCTTTCCCTTTTACGTCTCTCCTTCGATTCCCCCGCGCTCTCTCCCTCTCTCTCGCTCCTCTTTCCCTTACTATTTTTCTCGTTTTCTCTCATCGCTCTCCTTATTCCCGCACGGCTTCCAACTCGGGCAATAACCTTTATAATCAGGAGTTTTGCTCTCAAGTACGTTGGGCCTGCTCCTACCGACTCTGTACCCTCCATTCGACTTACAGTGCAATTCACTCGAGGCTTCCGACCATTACGAGACGCTACTGGGACCTCTCCCAGCATCGACGGCGATGCTGCTGCAAAGGTTTAACCCTCCCATCGACATCCCCACTACACTCTTTTCCTCTCTCACTCTCGTTAGCCTGCCAAATTACCAAAGCCAGCGATAAAAAGTTTATCGCCCGTTGCAACGATGGAATAGCGAACATCCGGGCGAATCGTTGAGCCGTCGAGAAAGCCAGCGGTGGCCGGTTTCCTCGACTCAACAACGAACAATTATATCCTGTATAAAAATCGTGTACGATTCCTGAATCTTTACCATCATTTTACCCATCGTAGCATACTCTTCCGGCAACGATAAGAGCCTCGATGAAGAATTCTGCAATAACTACGAGTTAGACCGTAGCACTCAACTACCCGAGTTTCTCCAGCTTGATATTATTACTACTTATATAGTCGATACGCAGCAGTTTAATCTGGCCAGAGAAAACTCGAAGGGTCTCTCGCTCCGGCTCTCTCCGCGCGCCAGTACCTTGCACAGTCGTGATAATTATTTCTTTCGAAGATTGAATAAAAAATTCAAATGAGTTCCGAAAGAAAAGTTTTAACATGCTTCTGGACAAGAATTGCGTTGAGCTGTGCGGTAAAAAGCGAAGCTTTTCAAAGCCGACTGAAAGCTCTTCGTCAAGATGACTACCCCAAGTGCTTCCCACCCTCCCCCCTGCCGTAGTACACAAAACTTTGATCTCGCGTTATTGCAATCTGCAGAATCGTGGAGGTCAGGCAAACGTATTATCTTCTTTTTAATCGAATATCTCTCTAGACTCCGGGCAATATCGCCTTGAATCTCAAATAAAATTTACTTCGCAACGCCCGAATTCATATAAAACTTATAGAGCACGAGAATGAAATCGTATTTCATAAATATAACAAAGCAAATAAAGAAAATAAGTGTTAACTTTTTCTGCAAATCCAAGAAAAATTCATTTTCTTTGTAATTTCTTTCTTTTAACTTCTCAGCTTTTGAAATATCTTCCGAAAAACTATTCTTCTTGCCAAACCTTGAATAAAAATCGAAATTGCATCTCAAAGACTCGCTAGATCTTGGTTGTCCGATGAAGGAAATTATTTCCTCTTTTCCACGTCAACTAGCAGTGAGGTAACATCTTCGGTGCTGAGAGGCGAGTGTGCTTTTCACGGATTAATTAAATCGTTCCCGGAATACCCACCGAACAAATAATACCACTCCACCTATTCTCTTTTCTCTCAGCCTCGCTCTCTCTTCCCCTTCAACTATTTGAACAAGACCATGAGCAAAGATGTTGCCGAGACGGCGAGGCCCGTTCCCGCTGGAGCCTTGGCAAGATAAATCTTTGCCTGCATCCGCGTACACGTCGAGATGGTCGAGTCATCCAAAAATCATGGACTCTCAATCAATTCGAGACCATACACTCTCGTAACGACGAAAATTAAACAGTTTTTTTTATTTCTCTCTTTGACTTGTTCGAATTTGTCTTCATCGTTCCTGAAGAAAATTTCCTCGCGAGTTTAATTCGTCGAGCAATTATTGATAAATCTTCCGGACCCTTTGGCAAGTTGGAAACCTGACAACATAAAACCAGGAAAGTTTTTAAATTTGAATCGATATTTCGTTTTTTTTTTTGACTTCACTGCAGAAGCTTCGAACTGTAAGAAACGTCTGGGGAAACAACCAGTGACTTTTCTCCTGGACGTTGGCAATTATTTTCACATTCATCTCTCTCTCTCTTAAGCTCCTTGATCCCTTATATATGTTTTATATATGGAAAAGGAAGACAGAGAGGGAGAAAAAAGAGCTGACAGAGCACAGATGCAAAGAATATGCAAGCTCAACACAGTGGAGGTTGAAATCGACGCTGCTCCGCGAGCTGTGAGCTCGTCCTGTAAATAAAATACGACAGGGCCATAGAGAGGGCAGCGTAGGTGCTAGGAGCCAAAAGAGGGTGGTTCGTAATGGTTCGGGGAACGGGTAATGGCTACTGCACTCTGGCATCACCGGAGATAAATGTAAATGAAGCCGAATGGCTCGCGGAGAATGGCCGCGCGCGTCAAGAGGTATACGCGGCGAGTATGTATATAGGCTATCGGGACGCGTACATTTTTACCGAACAAACCAGCTCCATGAATAACGGAGTGGGGTTCTCTATTTGCGCATTTTGCAGCTGTAATATGAAGGTACACGTCGTCGTCTTCTTTTCAGCCTGAGTTTAACCCTTGGCTCTACTTTTATTTAAGTTTTTCATCATCCCTACGTTCGACGCGTACGTTTTCATCTCCATCAATGCGCAATACACTCGTTAATCGATGAAAAATAAAAATATACTCTCCAAGTAATAAAACTTGCTATTTAATAGGATCTAAATTGCATTTAACAGCGCTTTCATGAACAACGAGCTACTTCTCGCTTTGAGACTCGGGCAGTCTTTGCGAATATTAATATTTAACGTCTGCCCGAGTTGAGCAAACGATTTTTCATTTTAAATCCGTTCTTCGCGTGTTCCCCCATCAGCCCTTATACTTTGATGCATGTTAACGCACATATCAGATTAAATTCGTTATTATTGATGTTATTATTATCGCTCGTGAGCGCCTTTGGGAACATATCCAAGATTTGCCAAAGTGTTTAATCTCATTCGCGCCAGTTTATACGGATGCTCCCTGCTGTACCATTTGACCAGTTCCGTTCCATCGATCCATGCCTTTATTTCGAGCGAATCATTTTTACCGCTCCGGGTACGCGATCGAGATGTAAAAAGTCATTTAAAGTCGATCGTACTTGAGCGTATGCGAGTTTAATTAACGGTGTACTCGTGTACTAGGTTGGAGTTTATATTGGCTGGTGTGTAACGTGTCGGGGCGTTGTATATCGTTCTGATATTATTTTTGTTCAAGCCATTTGTTATCGAAGCCGTAATAATACCCCTACTGTTTTCTATGATAGTGATCATTAGACTCCAGGTAGACTGGTTGCACGATACGGCTAAGAATTCCAATAACAATGATTAACGTTCCGGACGAGGTGGAGGACGCGAAAGGGAAAGAGGGAGAGGGAGGGAGTGAGCGCAGTTTTGAGGGTTGGTGTATGGCGCATCGGTGGTGTTCTTACTGCACGAACGTGTCGTGGCGTGCGGAGAATCGGAGAAGGGTGAGTCAAGGGTACCACAAGAGACCGACAAGACCCTGTACATATACATACTCGGGCGAGGAGCAGGTCTTGCCGTAGCGACTAGGCGTAGAGCGAGTAGTAGCCTCTTGGTGCTGGAAGGTGCACTATGACGACGACGACGATGCCGACGACAACGACGAGAACAACCGGTGTAATATTCGACTAGTACGTATGAGAGAGACCAAGGATTTAGACAGAGCGAATAAGAGCAAGAGAGGGAGAACGAGAGGGTTGGGGGGGGAGGTAAGGGGTCTTGAATCGATCGGCCATTCGTATGGTAATGTAAGCAAGCAACTACCGGACCGAACTGCTTGCGGTCGGATAGCCTCTCTTGCGCTCCCGCCAAGACCCTGGCGTTCATGGGAACCGGGACGAACAACTGTTCGGTTGGCAGTACCGGCTGGGCTCGGAGAACCCGGGCGAACCGGACGAACGGTGCGGTGCAGCCGGGCTGCCTGATGACCGGACAACCAAAACGCCGAGATGCCAACAGGATCAGGAAACCGAATGATATGATCTACCGAGCTGACAGGGCGATAATTTAACCCTAGCTCGGATAAATCAAGCACGAATGAGTGGTGCGCTGACTTCTCGTATGGAAATTCACTCCGAGAGCTTCTAGCAATAACCACATATCATATATGTCTGTATTGATTCTTCCCTCTTCAACCAAATCACCGCGCGAATCTCGTTGGCCTTGACTTCAATAGACTTCTACGAAATAAAATACTTGCCACATTCATTCCGCATCTGTTAATGACTCAATTCAACATTGGAATTCTCCGGCTCGATGAAGCAACATCCGCACGACCGCGATGATACCAAATGAATGAAAGCTCCCCTTAAATCATTCAGGACAACCATCTTAACGTTGTGTTAGGGTGAACCGTTCCATTTAGTCCATCAGCACTCGGGCCCCTCCCCATATAACCTCGTAATCCAACTCAAGTTGGTGTATATATATTCGGATGTAAGCAGCTAACCATATTGGCTGGCTACGTTGGCATTATACTTGAACGAGCGTAGTTCGTCAGCGAGGAGCTTACATCGTATAACCGAAAAGCTAGCTAGATGGCCAGGCGGAAAGACCTGACCGGCAGTGACCTCGACGAGACTCTCTCTCTGGCTGTTGGACAGATCCACGCTTCTGGACGAGCTCGGAGCTACTGCTGCTGCTGCACGAGGAGATTCGAACCCCGCTGGAATAGAGTTATCGTGGCAAAGTGCACGGTAACGCAGTTACCGTTCACAAAGCGACCCACTCCCGCGCCGACGGCCGACCACAACAACGTCCATGGAGTATATACCTCCCACTACCGCTCTCCTCTCGCTTGTTCCACGATCCTACCAGCCGGCTTCTACTTCTCGCCGCTTTTCCCAAATCCCATGGGTCGCCTGATTGCCGACCAACAATACCTTCCTACTATCGTCCCGCCTGCTTCGTTGTCACTTGTTCTCTTATTCTCCAATCTCACCGCCGCACTAGCCATCAATACACTCTGAAAACACTCAACTTGTTGAAACATTAGCAACAAATATTAACTTTCTTCCTCAATGACTATATCCTCCATCCAATCAACTTGTACATCAAACCATTTCGATCTACTTTCCAACTAATTTGGAATAACTCCCCTTTTAGTACTTTATTCCTAATGGAACAAAAACTCGAGAATCTTGTTACTCGGTAAATGAATGTAATTACGGCAAATATGCCGACGTCCATAGGTTTACGAAGCAACCCCCTGACAACTACCACCTCCCCGTACATCGCTCCGGTATCATCAGAGATGTGTAAGACTTCGGAACAATCCCTGCCAATTTTGGTAGGAAATCTGATTACGCGCCACATGCCCGCTTGTAAACTGGATACGTGAAATTAATTATCAGAGCATCGCAACGACGATGCTCAGAGAGGATTTGCAAACGGCTCCAACCTCCCGTCGGTGATGAGGCCTGCTTCTCGTTTTGGGACTACGCCACGTTACTCTGAGGAGGAACCACGTGGAAACGAGACTCCGCGTTTCCTCTCTATTCTCTCCAAATTATACCGTTAGATGGGCTTTCGTCACGTCTCTCTCACTCTCTCTCTCTCTCTTTCACTCTCTTTGGTGCGACAGCTCGACATCTCCAGATTTGAGCTGTGGTTTTGGACTAATGATGCAAATACTCGAGGCAGACGTCACCCTCGAAGATTGCGAAGGGAACCTCCTCCCTTCGCCCGTTCAAATAACTACCTTAGTCCTTCCGTCCTTGTGTCTCGATCTTCTTCCAATCCTCCATCTTGCTCTTTCCCTCTGTGTACCATGTTAGCAGAATTAAACAACTCAGCGTATTACAATGCTCGTATAATATTATTAATTTCTTCGCAACCGCGAGCCGTTTTAATCATTAATCCAAGTCGCGGTGCATTGTTGCGCGATCGAGCGCGATTACCTCCGACCAAATGGACACTTTATTGCCCGTCTAAGCACCTTCGTGGCCGATATAAACGCCCCATTCGTTCCAAAGCGAAAGCTGAAAACAAGATACCGAGGCAATAATAATTGTCACCCTGCTCTGAGCGAAAATAATGAAATAGTGTCGCCGGCAAATACAGTAGGATCTCTGTTGTTATAAATTACCAACCTATCGATCTTACCTCCTATTCTTTTCTTATCTGGCACGAGGAACCACCAGAAACTTTGTCCTTGCGGACGGAAAAAGTTTCTCAACGAAACAAAAACTTGAAGATTTTTTTTCGCCGGTTATCTTACGAGGTAATTAGTTTTCGATTATAATTAGACAAAAAATATTCGGATTCGAGATCCGAACGAGAACGTACGCATCCGAATGTCTCTCAGCATTTGACAGCAAAGTCGGAATTGCTGTTAGCATTGTCAGAGTCTTTTTCATCGATGTCCTTCGGGAAGCCTGTTATTTGGAACCTTTTTTGGGTGGTTTGGAAAAATAGGATTATTCGGATTCCAAATTCGTTTGTAGCTGGCAGTGACACGAGTGGAATACAAAGGGTTTTTATTGTTCGTTGTCCAGAGCGTGCTAACTCCAATATCATTTTGATCCAGTGTCAGAAATTGCGATATATTTTTATTGTTTTGCCGAGCTTAACACTATCGTATCCATTTAAGCGTCTGCGTTATTCGAGCTGAATTCATCGTGGGTAAATGGATTATTTTCAATATGCCCTATTGTGAGGGTGGACTGGTGCAGTGTCAGTGACGACAGGTCTCTAGTGCGTGCCTGAATAGATCGCGGTTTATTCCACTACGGGCCGGCCAGAGAGAACCTCAATGCCTGCGGACAATTCGATATCACGCATCTGCATTAAGTGCTAATCTCCAGCTCCAATCAGCCTTTCTCACGAACAAACACACACACACACACGGACTCTGGCGCACCCGATAAATGACCGAATGAACTGCAAAGTGACGAAACAAACTTGACAAATATCGACCCAGGGTTTGTCTGAAGGAGAGAGAAACAGACAGACTGATTGATTGATGATTCATTTATTCGTTCCCTTTGCCCTGGACAAATTCGTAAGGCCAAGACGACAATTTTCACGTATGATTATGAATTTTTTTCTCAAGCAACGTGACAACCATTATAATTTTAATGATCCATTACTTTTCGTTGATTAGTCGAGCCCATTGGAGGCCACAGAGAGAATTTGTCGTCGGGTTTGAACGACGTGACATTCGAGCGAATAACAAACGATGAATTGAATTGATCAGGTGATTTTTTTTTTTTACCGTCGATGTATTGAGAATCTTTCGCGTTGCTGGGCACGCCAAAGTCTCTTTGGCAGAAACGAGAAATATGGAGATTCTATGAACAATTGATCAAAAGAGATGGTAAATTCGCAGGCAACGGTAGTAAAAAGGATAAAAATGTGAGCTCGGGAGAGCCATCGTCCGAAGGATGGTGCAAGATAGCAGAAAATACCATAGGAAGAGAGCGAAACAGCAATCCGGCAGTTTGAAAGTGAGGAATAAATAAATATTCCTCGTAGCGGATTTTTGCAAGGATGCCCTTATATTAGTACACAGGAGATCAGTCTCGATTCTCCAACTGTGGCCGTGCTCTCTCAAACCTTTCACAAACGTCTCGCCAAGCTCCAGGATCCATATAAAGGCTCGAGAGTCTTTCTCCAACCCTCCTCGATATTAGTTTCACCCTCGTTTCTTTCTTCTTTTACTTTGTTTTATTTTTTTCTTCCTTCCTTTCTTCTTTCACTCTCGGCTTTATTCGCTTCGACCCATCCCTCAGTACATGTCCCTATCACGACGTATCAAGCCCGTACGATTCTAGAGAGCCACGAGTAAGAATATTACGCCGATGTAGACGCGGAAAGCAATTCGAGAACTCGCCCGGCTTTCTCTCGTATTCTCTCTCCGCTACTGGACCCACTATATCATCGCTCCCGCTTTTTCATCTGCTCTTTGCACTCCTTTGATTTACACATTCTTTAACCGTGAAAAAAATATATATATTGGATTTATGGTTTTTATGAATTTCAATTCTGCCATTTTTTATACGTGTCGGCAGCGTCTCTGTAAAACAAGAGGAACAATTTCCCCATAGAACAAACAAAGCGAAACGTTTTTTTTTTCATCGCTACATCGGCTTGGCGAAGAAATGAAATTCTTTCGGGATTTCACGTATAAAATCTCGAGCCAGGATCGAAATTAACGGTGTGTCATTCAGTTGCTGAAAAAAAATATTTGGAATCGATTTTTTTCAGGATTGAGGTTGTTTTTTGTTCATTTTTGATTATCGGTTTTTTCTAATTCTGGTTATTGCTTCGTGAGTGTTTTTGCAGAGATAATTTCAATCGATTAATTCGGAATCGGTCACTCGAACGAATTGCGGCTCGAAAAAAACCGCAGCAGGAGAATTAATGGAACGAAAATGAGAATCGATGGTCGAATGATTGAAAAATGTATCGATAAAATAAATGATGAGTGCGGGAGGACACGGTACGAGAACGTAGTGGGACAAAAGCTTTTTGCGCTTTCATGAATAATAAAGAGGGCAAAGTGCTCGACCGGCCTCTGACGTGCGCCACGATCGTTTTCCCCGGAAGCACCATGTTTTTCATCTCGTCAAAATGTGCTTGCCTCAGGGAGGCGATCCTCCAGCCATCGCGAGGAGCTAGCACACACAATCTCGATGGCTCATCCCTTTTCGCCCGCGGATCATATCGTACACGATCCAGTGTTGAACGAACCGACCGAGCGCCCACCGCACCGACTACCAACTTTCCCGCCCTCGCCCAAATCGACAAGAGTTTCAAAAGCTTCTCACATCATCGGCCTTCGCAAGAAGAACGAGTTGCTTCGAGTTCCTCGACGTTCCCGTACAAATAACCCGCCCAAATCGTACTTTTCTCGACTCTTTTGTTCGACACACAAATTCATGTCCAAAGATGTACAACAAAAAAGGTCCAACGTCACTCAAACTGTCGATCCGTGCCATCAAAAATTAGGAACTTAATACAAAAAACATTTCCTCGAAGAACACAATGTAGACGACGAATTGCAACGAAACGATTACGGATTTTGAAGCGTGTTGAACGGGCTAATTTTAAAAAATATACAAGTATTGATAAGAATTTTTGTCGAATTAGTTAGAATGGCAAGTTCAGTTCGATCGGCAAGATTCGTTGGTGAAGAGGACACACACACAAGCTAGCGTCGAACAATTTTGTATTTTTTGTGCTTTCGTTTGGCGACCGGGATAGCGGTATGTTGGAGACATCCACGGGGTTTCCCTTATCACGAAATTCGCCTCTCACGAGACCATTACAGGTGAATCGAGGGTGAGTCAATTGAGCTGGCGTACTAGTTCGCCTCGTTACCGGACTTGTAAGAGAAAATCTAAGAGACAGGAGGAGGATAGGAAAGCGAAGAGAATGTTCTGGCAAGAAATGAGGACAATTTCAATTTGTACTTGTCCCTGCTTCTGCTCGAAATAAAAGGTTTTCCAAAGAGTGGAGAAACGAGGAGTTTCTGTATGACCTTTGCTCGCTGGTCGTGTGTATGTGAGGTCTGTTTAAACTGGAAGGTGGTTTGATTAATTCGAGTATAAAGTGACTGGGCTGGTCGTTTGGTTGGACGGGGGAGAGAGAGAGAATCGGCAGGGAAAGACGAAGGTTGACGAGGTAGTTCGCTTTTACCGAAGCGACTGCTTTCTCGATTAGAATACTCTTGAAATCTGTTTAACGCCGGGAGGACCATGCCCTCGCGGCTGCTGCTGGGCGACTCTGATGGACAGTGTACTTTAGAATTCTACATATATATATACCGATAGTCTTTTCCTCCTCTCTCACACATTCGCACAGACATTCAAATATACGCAGAGACAGGATTGGTAGATGGGGAACTAGTAGTCCGATAGAATGCCTCTTGCGCGCGTTAAGGGGAAAGAGAAGCTTCGGTCCCGAGGCGGTGGCAGCCAGCTCGATAGAAACTGGAAGGATGAGCTCGAGCCCAGTTTGCACCGGGCCAGTTTGCCTCTGGTACTGTAGAAATGACCAGTGTATGAGAGGTTCAACGAGTGACGCCGCGTTATCAACGAAGCCCGGCGGTTCAGAGTCATGCGGCGACGGCGACGGCGCCGCCTTTCTCTCTGTTACATTCTCACTCGCACGCACACACTCACACATAGACATAGTCAATTGAGCGTTCTCCAGAGACCATGGAAAAGCTACGACCCGCAAATTTCATTAACACCTACACCGCCCGAGATATCGTTGTCCATAACTCGTTGAGCCGCAATTCCGCGAGCACCCATTAAATAGTCTACCAGACCCTCCTGCTCTCTCGACTTATTCTTCGTTTTTTATCCGCTGCCCCCTATTCGCTTGCCAACTTCCGACAAAACAAGAGAAAAGGAGTTTTCTATTCTTGCTCGTTAAATTGATGGAAAATATAAGCCATTACCGGATCGTTGCACTATTCAATTATATTAAGTATGTT
Source organism: Diadegma fenestrale (assembly GCA_037043255.1). Lineage (NCBI taxonomy): Eukaryota > Metazoa > Arthropoda > Insecta > Hymenoptera > Ichneumonidae > Diadegma > Diadegma fenestrale. The sequence goes on from CM073312.1 coordinate 5,008,090, forward strand.
ACAACAACAAACCCGATAGTTTGCATTTATTTTCATGCATGAAAACTCCTCTCGCTATTTTACTCCAAGATTGCAGAATTTTGAGTAAACACCGAACCAGCTCGTCCACCGAGCGTTTAGCCTCCCGCGTACTATGCACAGAGCAAAGGAAACTTTATATAGGTTTCTGGTCGAAAACCCGCTGATGGATTAACGGCAGAGAGACCGAGAGAGAAACGCCCAGGGTTATGAAAAATACAAGAATTCATACGTGGGTAATTTATCATGGAAATAGCCGAAATGCCGGATGTCCATTAATACGTAACACACATAACGTAATGCGAACACAGCCCGCCAGGCTTTCGTAAGCCTCGTGAAAAGCTTTGCCGCCATTGTATAAATGTGCTAGTCCATTCGAGTATCCATGTGCAGGATGAATCCTGCAAGTGAATTCTCTCTGCTTGACCCTCCGGACTCTGGCAACTGTTAATGCATTCTCCCACCAAAACCCAACATGCAAACTCTCTCTCCATCTCATCTCACCTTCAGAGCATTGTATCAGCCCGAACACATTTTCAATCAATTTACTGATGGACTAATGAATTTATGGTCGAGGAGTTACAGTGCTTGGCAGCGATTCTGGCGACCCAATATTTGGCTACGCTATGAATGAATTTTGCCATCAGGCCAAACCGAAAGGAAACGTTTGTGCGTTAAAAGAGAGACAGAAATACAAGAGACGAAAACGAAAAACAGCCCAAATGTCGTTAAATGATCAGGCCAGCTTTTAACGTTCGTGTGCCATTCGGAATCACGAATAACCTCAGCATTAAATAATTATGGGGAAAAAAAAGGAATCCGCATATGCGGAGACTGCTCGCTCACATTGAAATTTGTGAATCTGCAACAGGAAATGTCATTATATAATGGAAAACGTGGTTCGTAAATACTATTGAAAAGTAATCCACTCGATTTTGTGCCACCACCAGCACGAGCGAATCGTGAAAACCCCGTTGCTTCGTTTAATTCGTCGAAAGTATGAACATAAAACCCGGAGGATCGGGATAATCAATAGATCGCGAGGTGGGCACTACAAATGTCAATGACCGTTTGACACGATTCACTCGACAATCTGGAAGCCCAAAGTGTTTTCCATAATCACGATAAATAATGAGTCAACCAGAGCTGCGAGTTGAATTTCCAATCGGGATAGAAAATTTCCGGCATGTCGAGTCGTTCCACGTGCTTTTTCCCCTTTAGAACGTCGAGCAATGCTGTTTTAAAAGCTCGAGAGTAAAACGCTGCAATCGCATGAAACGTTATGTATCCGCGCGGTGAAATACCCCATCGGGCCTTCGTTCCAAGTTTCCTTTTGACGATATTATCGGTCCGAGATTTTCCGATGTAAAGGCAACTAAGGGGCTCTCTTGAGTTTCCATCCATTGACCATGAATCCATTTACGAGCTGCAGCTTCCTCTGACAAACTTTGCACTATGACCAAAGCTCTGGAAAAGTTGACGAACGAAAAGCAAAGACAGAGAGAGAGAGAGGAAACACAGTCTGTAACTCGCTCTTCACGTATCACCAGACATATTTCTGTGACGTCATTAATGATGAAGATTGTGCTGCCCATTGGTTCGCAGTCCCGAACTTCCTGTAATTCTTCGCCTTCAATATCATAGAAATTGAAAAATCGATAAGTCAGTCACGAGCAATTGCAAAAATTATGGAGCGTCGCGAGGCATAATTGCAATTTAGCAGGAAATTTTGTTAGTGTTAATTTTTCAATAAATGTGGCTTCTTACGTAAAATTTGTACATTTGCGATTTGGGACTGAACGTCGTTAATAAAATCGAATTCTGAGTGTACGAAGAAAACGCTTCGTTTCGCACAGCGACGATTTCTAGTGCGATTGTTGGGAATATTATTTTTGCAGTGGATCGTCACAAGGGACGAGCGTGAAGAGTCGACGACGTCGAGGGCAAAGAATGCATTTTCCGGGTAGAAAGAACGAGTCGAGCATAGTTTAGTGTAAATAAAAAATGTGTCTGGAATTCGGGATCGCGAGCGTGTCACTCGTGATTATACGTCTCTCCCGTGATACGACAACCACGAGGGAAAGCGAATAGAAAGGAAAAAGAAACAAATAGTTGCACGAACGCACTCTGGGATGAAGGAGTATATTAAATTACGGGCTTGCCAGCAGTTGCTGGATGCTATAGCGTCCCGAAACCCGCCGCCAGACCTAATTATGTAATTAAGATGAGAAACTTGAATGTGGTCTTTTATTCGAGTTTTATATGAAGGCGCACACACGGAAGAAGACTAGGCAGGATCTTCGTAGTGCATCGCGAATCCATAGAAACTAAGCTCACGACACGAGGGTCGTGGAAATAGAAAAATAGCAAAAAAAAAAAAAAGGAAATGGATAAACAAGCCGCGGGTCCAAGACCATTCCATCTTTTCAAGGATTAACGCGTCGCTTTCATGAATAAAATGGCCAAGTTTTCGCACCCGTTCCAAGCCAGATTTTTGTTTTATTAATAATGAGCTTCCGGTAGAAAAGCACAGTCATGCCTCGCGGAAGAATAGATATCATTTCAAAAGCGGCTCTTGCTCTGACCTTATTCGTTTTGTACCCTTACGGCGTTAATTTCAACTGACTCTCTCCCTCTGCTGGCGCGCGGTCGTTCATATCGACAGATCGCGTCTCGAGATTCACAAGCCGAGCTCTCAACATTATATACCAAGTGTTCATGTGTAAATTGCCGCTAGGATTCTCTCGTCTCCGCACGTATCAAGCCACGACCATCTCATCATTATTATGTATTAGCCCACCATGCGCGAATTATGACGATCCGAGCTTTGGAGAGCGAGTGTATGGAGATTAAGCACGAAGCCCCGCGCTCCCCGCGTTCTATTTTCTCACCCGCGACGTCATTTGGAAAATCAATATTATTTCTCCGTATGCATCCGAGACTCCTCGGATAATCGAGAGCCGGGGACGAATGAGAGAGAGAGAAATGAGAACAGGACAGAATTCTTGGATGTGTTTCAAACCAGTTCCCTTATTCTCAGTCTCCTTTATTCTATCCATTTCGAGCTTTTACGATATTTATTATTTACTCCTTTTTTCGTGCCCGGGCCGAGAGAGATGTTGTATGAAAATGGATGCATCGCTTGAATATGAGAGTAAATGGCAGTGAAATAAAAATGCATCTACCCTTCAGATTCACAGTTTCTCTATCGAACTTTGTTTTCTTGAATAAAATATCGCGAGCCTTATAATTCAGCACAAACGAACTTTGGTATTTGAGACCAACGTGCAAAAACGTTATCCTCGTACATTTTGCGAGAGAAAAACTGGTCAGTCGGCTGTGACGAGACAATCAGCCGAAAATCTATCAGAAAATGTTGAACAAACATTGAACAACTACTGTGGTAAATGAATGAAATGGTTGACCGTTGTTGCGGGGCTGATAACATTGTACAAAGAAGAGTCTTTGTGTCTCTGGCTCTACTATTATGTGGCATATCTATAAACTTTGGGAAAAGTCACAGTTAAAGTGTTTCCTTTAGGTTGTTAAATAATTGTAGGCGTAGGAGTAAATTCCGATATAAGCGAGGATGTATGTGGTGGAGGGTTTGGTGTCTGGCGTGACCATTATTATTGGGAATTTTTGCGCCGTGGATACTCGGTTACTCGGTGGTGCTTCAGTCCGGTCGTACAGTTGACGCTGATAAAGGAGTTGGACCGTGCGGGGTGACGATGAAAGAGCAAAGTGCACAGGGTAACTCGTGCTACCGGGTAGAAGGTAATATGGCTCGTCGTCGGTGTAGCCGAGAAAGCTCGTACGCGGAGTAAACGTGGTAGTACGAGGGTGGTTGTATGTACCAGTTCATAGCTGAAGAGGTAAAGAGACATAGACGCGAGCGGTGTTACAGCTGACGGCAAAAGCTACGTTTATATAGACGAAAGAGAAAAGTGGGGAAAGGCGAGCAAGAGGAGGGGAAAATCCCTTTCGGTCTCTCGTGTACACGTATTCGTACGTACAAGAAATTCCTCGTCGCATGTCCATCTCCTTGTCTCTCTCTCTCTCTTTTTCTCTCTTTCTCTCTTGCAGTCTCCACACTATGGACGCGCTTTTGCTTCATCCCCCGAAAAGTTTAGAGCAAGCTCCCATACATGTGTGTGCTCTCTTTGTACATGTACTTCGGGAGGTACAACGCACCCACGTGGCTTCGCTCTCTTGCTGCGAGGTCGACGAAGGTCAGGAAAAGGTCGGAGCTCCGAGAGTAGTTAGTTACCTCTCTCCCGTATGAAAACTACCCTACAGGTAGTCGCATCAAGTTTTTAAGTATCGTCTAACCGGAGTCAAAAACCGTAGTAACATCGCAGCCACAGTAACGATCACCCTCCGCACTACTTAATCCGACGTAACGCAACTTTTCGAGTGCATTTTGTATTCAGCAAATTGGGTAGAATAGAATTTTCAAAAATGACAAATTTGTTCATGTCGCGAACAAAAGTCTGCGTGGTTTGATTTTTAATTCACGGTGTATAAATACCCCTTTGTTTAATTGAGCTTAAATGAAGAATTGTAACGAGCATGATGCGTTTGTAATTTGAATTTCGAGCAAAACAATGCACATGCTTGCCGCGAAAGCTTACTCTCGTAATTTGATTTCACAGGCACAATTTGTGCTCGGGGCTCGAATTTCTGATGTTATGAAAACTCGCTAAATTTCAATTCAATTCATCACGTTGATATAAAATTAACGAATACGACTAAAAAAGTTAATGAGGCTTCGAATTACTAGTCTCTCGTGTCTACAAATCTTTGTTAAATGCAGCTGTTTGCTTTAATAATGTCAGCATTATCAGGATTGAAATTGTAACCAGCAAACTGTATATATTTTCGCGCTGGTATTTTCGGCAGTTTAGTAGAGACGCGCATCAAGTAACATTAGAAAAGATACATCCTCGCTATACGATCTATCTGACGTTTCATTTTTTAGCGGTGAGCATTTTGCGCAAATCCGAATTCGATTTGGTGGAAAGTATTCGAAGCCTTACCCGTCGCTGTTGGCTTATCCGCATTCTGGTGCGAAAGACGCGATAGAGCCGAGAGACGCGCGCGCGCTACTCGTCGAGATTGGCTCGCGCGGTGAACGCCAACTTATTTCTACCTCCTTCTCCCCTGGAAAACAGCCTTTCACCTCATCTTGTTCGGGGCATACAACATGACTCGCAGGATAAACAACCCCAAGGAACATAACTAGGGATAGAGGCGTTTTTCCGTATACGCCCGCGTACAAATCTGTTTGTTCCGTCTGATACAAACTGATTTATACTACGCGAAAGCTATGATTTCGTTGTTTTTTCCTTCGATGGAAAGAAAATCTTGCTGAGGTCGTTATTATTTCCGTATCACGTCAAAATCCGACAGATGCGAGAGGCCCGAGCAACACCGACCTCCCCCGGCTGCTTTCTTTTAAGAGCCTTTCTCTCTGCCTCACTCTCGCTCTTTTTCTTTCTCTCTCTCGCGCTGGCTACCGGAGAGAGCAAAAGGCTTTACCAACCAGGGGGAAAGCAGAGGGTGGATGGAAAAAGCATAGCTCTTCCTCTACTCTCCCATCTATATATCCTCCCTATATGTAACCCGACCATATTTCAAGGGGTTCCTCCTATTTCTCTACATATAACGTAACCGTTGGCCCTCCCAATTCGCGCGCCGTAGAAGCAACGCCAACGGGCCAGTCAGCCAGCCAGAAACGAAGCCACAGCCGCAGGCTAGCATAGGAAAATACGAGAGTCTGGGATTTGGCCGCTCTCTCGGACCGTTTTTTTAGCTCCCTACATACGGGACGGTGAATCGAGCTCGTATACCACATCAAACCGGCGCTCTGCATCCGAGAATATCGATTTTTCTGCACCGTGGTCCAGCACGAGTGACCGAGGTTCCCCGAGTTGTCCCGAGTCTCAGATAACCCAACAAGACTGATACGAAAAAATAATCACGACGAGATTTGATAAACGTACCAGAGAGACTAGCAAAAAATATGCACGCCATATTCAGCCCTGTCAAAAGTTATCCGTCACTGCCAACTTTATGTCCCATTTTCCTCCGCGGCCCCTCGGATCTTTCTTTACACCGGAGTTTATTCTTTTCAATAAAACTCTGTAATGGACAGAATTTTATTTTATTTTCATTCCGTGTTTATTGAATGGAACGACTCACGTGTTTTTGTCTCTGGAAAGCGTCTCCGAGACGTCAAAACGTCAATTTCCAAGATTACCTGCGATTCTGCTTCGAAATTGTAAAAAGTCAGAATTCCTGCAAGTCTGAAATTCAAAACATATCGAGATTCCGAAGAGATCACGTGCATGGATTCGCAGCGAGTATCGATTCGCTGTCGCGCACACGAATTTGATGCTTATGATGAGAAAATTAAAGATCGAGAGGAACTGGATGGTCGTTGAGAAGAAGAGAAAAACGGATAACCATCTCGTCGGTTTATCCAGATTTTAGTTTCGGTGTGACGAGAGCGGGATATATACAGGTGCGTCATCCGATATACGTACGTTCGGGGTGTACGAAGGATCGTAGCGCGCGCTAGAAAATATCCAGGGAAAATAGATAGAGACACAAGGGGAGTATGCGTCCATGGGGAACGGTTAGTAATTTCAGGAAGCACATATATTTCATGACTGGGCAAACTCGGAAAGTCGACCCTCCACGAATACTAATGGAAAAATGAACGTTGAAAGTTTTTCTCCAACAGACTGCCGAAATCCCTCAGGCATCTCGGTCCCCCGCATCGTCTCTCGCTTCTCGATTCTTTCACCCTCTCTCGCGTTCGTACGCGTATATCAATTTTTTCTTTTCTTTATTTTATTCGAGCGGAGCCTGAGTCGCGGGCGTGATTCTTATTGTCGAACGTGAATTTAACAACTGGACCGAAGCATGAGACTCCTTCCGGGAGTTAATGCGGGGGATCGGATCGTAAAAGTAGAGAGAGAGAGACGAAGAATAGCCTCATAGGGAAATAACGAGTGCGGAGTCTCGTTATTCAAACATCCGGCCGCAACTGCGAAAGCTGCGCGCGTGTGGAGGCCCCGAAAATCGTATTGTCCTCACGGGACGTGTCAATAAAACTAAAATTTCTTTCCATATATTTTGTAATAACTCCGTGACCCTGACGAATTCGATTAAAACAAAGAATCCGCATTTGATCAAGGACTCCTTGTTATTTCGTAACACACACACACGTTACGAAAAGTTACGCGTCAATATTGGACCCAGCACGGAGTGGAATGTGCAATCACACATGGCGATTCACTGATTTCCACCATTCATACGAGATTATTCGTAGAACAATAGACACTCAAACGCGAAGCTCTGTGAGATATACTCATTCTATAAATTCCACAAATTCTCGACTGCCACACAGTGAAATACCTCGGGGTTGTAACCGCGTTAAGTCACTCGGTAGATATGACTTTGTTAAGCTGCATATCCGTTCGGATGAATATCGTAGAGAAAACACGAAATGACGCAGATTTATTTAATTTGGCGAACAACTGGTCGTTCGATGAGACGATTTGTTTGAGTTTCCGTGAGTTCCTAATCTTGTGTCTGATTGGTAAATGTGTGCGCTGTAAATTAATGAGATTGTAATTTGATTCATGTTGCAGAGGAAAATTTGCCAGCGGGCTTTCCAGTAATAACTCAATCGCCAACGACAAAGGTCGTGGAGAAAGGTCACAATGCGTTGCTGCAGTGTACAGCAGTGGGTTCGCCACCACCGATAATATCCTGGATCCGGGATATGATACCCATCAATACCTCGAATCCTCGATATACGGTTCTCGACACCGGTGAGTATTCTTCTCATTCTCGTTGTCATATTCTCCATGCAAATGAAAAGAGTCCTTCCATGGACAGCAGCAGCAGCAGCAGCAGCGGGAGCAAATATATATATATATGTGAATGTGAAGGAGTTCGTAGCAGGATGGATCGAGGATGCAAGTTTTCTCTAGTAATAGTGAAGAGGGTGCATTCCCGTTCACGAGCAGCTCGGGCGCCGTAGAGTCAGCTATGAGAGAGGAATCGAGAGGGGGAATGAGTTAGGCAACGAGCCAGCAGGTGCGCGTAATATCTCTACGAGTAGCAGGGTGGCGGGACGTGCGTAAGTCACTGTCAGCGGCGGCAAGCGTTGATCGAGTGGTCACGCGATATGGCAACGTTCTCCATATCTATCTCGCGCTTATATTCACGTTCTCCCTCGTCATCTCTCGCGTTCGCCTCCCTCTCTCGCTTCTTCTATCCGCTGCCTCGCTCTCTCGTCGCCTCTCCGGCGTTCGATCCCTCGTCTGCTCCGCTGCATCATTCAGAGTCAACTCTTCGCGTCCGTCATTGCGGCTCTCTGAGCGACCGTGTCGCACATGCCGCGAGCTTGCAATGGGCTGATCGGACAATTGTTCAATGACTCTTGCCCGCCTACTGATTTATAATGCGCGCGCTCGATGCCGAATTATTTCCAAGTCTCTATTCTCGCTAACCGCCATAAATTTGCAGCATTTTTCGGACAATCTTTCGCGACGAATATTTCAATTGCACTGACCTTTTTGGTACGTGCACGATTTTACGACACCAAATAAAATTTGATTCATTATTTTTTACACTTTTCGCTGTTACAATTTAAATGTTATTCCTGCAACGTTTATTTAACGGCTTGCGTATACTCAAAATTTCGGTGAATGGGTAATTAGTGCGATTAAAGTGCACGTAAAGATGTTTAATTAATGGATCGACCGAAATCGTGAATTCAAGCTCGTAACGGCACTTATAAACATAATGAAATTTGACAATTAATAATACAATATGATAAGCGTAACAAAATATGGGAATATATGAGGTTTCCCACGGCTCTTTCGAGTCGTACATATATCGAGGATTCGTGAGCATAAATATTCATCGAGGCTATTACTACTCGGTATTTATTTACGATCTTGAAACGCATTCTGATCATAACGTCGATGTTTTGTCGGTTATCCGGGAGTAATAATTGGGCATACGCGTGTATAACGAAATAGAATTGCGTGCGGGTTGAAGATAGGCTTTTGCTTTTATTATTCTAGTCTATATGTGGCGATGCACGAGCAACTCGTTCTGTTTTAACAATCACAATGGTGGAATGCAGCACGGATAGAAATTACGTGAATTCTGTGCCCCTCGCTTCGCCGCTGAAGGTTGCTGGGCAAACGTTGTGTATCATTTCTAACGTTATCGCGCGGGCGGGTTCGGGTCCGTTGGTTGTTGGTCGCATATGCAGCTGCATGGGTAACATGAACGTGTCCTGGTGGAACGCGCGTGTATACGGTTCACGCCTCATCGTGATTAACATGACGCATCGACGACAGTTTCGTTGGCTTCCACCCCAGCCCTGGGCACATTTATTATTATTTTTTATTGTTGGTTTTTCTCCTGTCATGATGCGGCATTTATCGTGTTACAAGTATGTAACGATGATGCCGAGATTCATCAGGATATGAGCAGGTCGCTGGGACACGTGAGCTCGAGAATAGAGCATGCGAAAAGGCACGAAGTTGCTCATCTCCTCGCGCAACGTTTGCGCCACGAGTGCACTAGACTGTTGAACTATTCACGAGGTCCCAGGTATTTATGTATTATTCACGTGCCGGATATGAAGAGCGGGAGATTTGAGAAAAGAAAAAAGGACTCGGGGCCCAGGGAAACGAAGTGAGAGCAAGAAAGTTGGGAAAAATTCGACAAGCAACTCACGCAGCTAGCGGGACGAGGCAGAATCGTGTCGCGTTCGTTTTTCTTTATCGTACATTTCCCTCCTCCCCCCTCCCCCTGCTCTCTTTTTCTTTCTTCGCTACGAACATACTCTTTCCACCGAGCTCTAGACTACCAGGACCTCTGCGTTCTGCACGACGTACTCACTCAGTCATTCTTCCTGTGTGTCAGCATGTGGAGAGACACTCGCGTGTACTCTTCCTAACTTTATTCCCTCGTCTCCCTCGCTGATGTACCGCGAAGCGAGAACCTGCTCTCGCAAAAGCTTTTCTCTCTGTCTTCCCTATATCAGTTACTTTCTCGCTCCCTCGCCCTGCACTTCTCTCGCTGCACATTGGAGAAAACGTCACGGCAACCGTTGAGTCGGTGTAAAAAATAAAAAAGACCGAGTAAAATCCGCTTCCTTTAGTATTGCCGACGTCTAATACGCAGCGGCACATATCCACGACGTGTGCCATAAAGTATATAGAACGTGTAATGTATTACAGAAAGTACATTAGAACGAATTTTTTGGTAGATAGAACGACAAGCCAGCGAACGTAGAGTACGTGTTGAAAACGCCCCAAAACTTGAACTTTTTTCTCTTGTCGTACACCGCGTGTGCCAAAGCTACCTGTACAAGCCAGAGACAAGAATAAGAATAAACTGCGTCTCCAGCCAACGGAGAGAACAATACGAGAGCGTGCTTGCAACAAAGTACGGAGAAGAAAAGAACAAACGAGACTACAACAAAATGTATAACAAAAATAGTGAACGAGCGAATTTGCTCGTGTGCGCGCGCGGGCAAACCTTGTATGTAACTCCTTCGTGTTCCGACAACACGCACGACACGCTAAAACGGAAGTTGCAGAAAAATTCTCAAAAGACTTGGGAATCTCCGCACCAACCCTCCCCAGAGTCATGCGTCCTAGGCGCACGACCTCATCCGTACCGCCACCGCGCCTTCCTTCACTCTCTACTCCTACACTTTTCTTCATTCGCCACTCTTTCGGATAATCTCTCGCGTGGGGCCACTTTCGCTACTCTCGTCAAGATTTTATCTTTGTATATGTATTTATATATTTATCTATGTTTCTTTGTCCAAGTTTTTTCTACTATACAGATATATATCGCAATGACACGTACTCCTAGACTCTCGGGATGCCCAAAGAAAAACCATCTCCATTTTCATTTCATCAGCTCAAACTTTTCATGTACCACATTTGCCGGCACATTAATTCTTTACCGTCATTCGTATAAACGCCAATTTTATATCACTTAAGGACGTTGCATGGCGATCCTCACATCTTAATGTTTGTTTTCAGTTTTTCTTACCCACAAAATCGTTTGCGAGACCAAGTTCATGAAACAACTGCAAATTACATGGCGAACCTTCTCAAAATTGTTGTCCAATAAATATCGCTCAATATTTCAATTTCTTTTTCGTTCTCTTTTCACAATTTTGGCTCCAAGTCGGTGCCTCGTTGAAATTACCATCAGATTTTCGAGACATGAATTTTGGAGGCAATTTAACGGATTTAAGAATGGAATGACGTGTCAGAAGAAATTCAATGTTCATGGGAGTTTTGAGAATGCATGGCCGGCATAAATATACGTCGATATTATTGAGGAAGTGGCATAAATGATGAAAAAGACACTACGGAGGATATCCTTTTGGTGAGAGCCGTAAAATTTCGTCCATTAAGCTTTTGGTGAAAGTTTGAAAGAGCGTAAAGGCGATCCGGAAGAGGGGGGGGGGGGCACGGAGCCCGACACCTGGGGACTCGTAGAGGTATCGGTGAGGGCTCAAATTCTCTGGGTTGCTTCTCGTGGGCTCTATCAGGTTTCCGGCCCGTGTGATTGTGCCGTACACACATATCTTCAATATAAATACAAATATAAGGGTATGTGCGGTTGCATATATGGGAGAGAGACGGTTGGATGTGTAGGTCGCCGGAGGAGGCAAGTGTGTTGGTGTTATAACATATACAACGCGGTGGGTTCCGCTCACCTACCGCCTCTCGGTTTTCCGAGCCAGCTCTCAAGGACCATTAGACCATTCTCTCCCGGGATGTACGCTACGTTGACTCATGGTCCTCGCCCTTCCTCTCTCTCTCTTTCTCGCTCTTGTCTCGGTGTACGAAGGGAGAGTCTGAGTGAGTTACTTTACGGGGCTGAAAGCGAGGACCTTCTTTTGCCTTCTTTGACTCATACTGCTCCGTTACACTCGTTCTTTCTCACTTTCTCATCGGTCCATCTCTTTCTAACGACCCCGTGTCCTCCTTCTTCTTTTCCTCCATCTTTCCTAGGTCTCTCGGTGCTCTTGAGCCCGTTATCCGATATATAGTAGAATCGCGAGGCTCTTCTATACATATATATATATAACAAGACATCGCGTCAAAGCTCCGATCCAACCTCCGCCCTTCTCGTTTAGTCTCTACTTCGGTACGACCGCGCGCTGCGCGCACCACCTTCGCGAAAGCTTTCTTATCTTAAACGCTGTCTCTCCTCGTCCGCACCAACGCGATATATATATCCCGACTATATTGCCATGCTACAAAGCTCGGATAGATTTTTCAAGCCTCCACTCCTTCTCAAGTTCTCTCCTCGACTTTCCAGCTCCTCCCATGTAGTCATCCTTCTGCTGATCCTACACAACCGCGTGAGGTCAACATTCCACATTTGTTTCACCTATACAAACCCTCCGCATACACGCACATAAACCTACGACCAAATGCTTGTATATTTATCTATTTATATACATGTACACGTGCACATGTTTACCCCCATGGTATACCCATGTATATTCGACCTCTCTCCCCCGCCCATCCTTTTCCTCTCATCCCCGCGTTCTACCGTGTACGCGTCGTATCGCAATTTATCATCGTTTTCCAGTGCCTCCCTCGATACGAGATAAATAATCTCGCTTCGTTTTTTTTCTTCATGTATCTATACATATATATTTTTTCCCTTCTTCTTTTTAAAAGCGCTTCTCCCTGTGATTATCGAACAAAGATGCAATTCGTCAGTTTGAAACTAATGGCGAATAAGAGCTGCTTTTGAGCTACCGCGCGACTTTCTACGCGCAACTGATTTTTTCACTCTCTGCGTTTTAATATTCGACACGCGATGAAGATTTATTTTTCATTCGATCGATCGATTCATCACTGGGAAACCGGGAAGCTGAGAATACTTGCAGGACAGTTTGGAGAAAATAATTGCTGTTCGGACTCGGAAATAACGATTCGGAAGATTTTGCTTAGGATTTTAGAAAAATGATATCGATATCGTGGAGGAATAATTCTGATTTTTTGCTGGAAATATGTGGCGTGTGGACGACAAGTAACGTGCAGCCGAAAAGTGTATTATAGTTTATTCAGACGATATACGATATGCGGATATTTGTCGAGTTGTATTTACATATTTCGATCGAGGACGAAGGCGAATCTTGCGCTGCAGCAGAGAGAAACGGACAAAGTACAAACAAGCAAAAAAATTGCATTATTTTTTCGATTCTGTTTCGGTGACCGATGTTGTCATCGGGACCAGAGGGAAATGGACCGGGTTGGGTAAACATATTTTCTATTTGTATTCTATTTGTACGAAAGTCCTCTCGCTCCGTGAGAGCGAAAACGCGCTTCGCGCCGTTCTCTTCCTCGGTAGCAGCATCCTTCGCATCTCTCTCATCCTCCCTCATCCCTGCCTCATCCTCCTTCCCTGCTCCCCTTTGCCTCTTACCGCGCATCATCGCTGTTGCCCATGCGACGAGCTTGCGCGAGAGCATCCGTGCAACCACACCCTCACGAGGTCTCTACATCCAAACGATTTGAAGCGCGTATTCGTGCATATATACAGGATGTCCCAGGCATGATGCTCATTAAGGGAAACTTGAATTGAGCTACGAATTCCAAGTCGAAAAGTCTCGTACCGTTTCTGTATCCGCGACGTTCTCCGCACGCGAGTTATTAATTGTCCAAGTTTGACGAATCCTTGCACTCTACCGAGCATATCTTCGAAACGGCTAAAGATAGGGGGAATGAACATATGACACATTTTATAGAGCATGAAATATCCTACAACAAAGTCCCCGGCAACATTTCTCTATCTTTCGTTGTTTAGATCCGAAAGCGGCTCAAAAACGACATTTTTTTCGGTTGCCGCTCGCGCGGAATTTCAAGATCCTGCTTTTCAAACGAAGCTCAGGACTAAACTTCGAGAAATACAAAAACACGTGCGGGAACTTTTTTGTAGAAAATTTTCTCCTCTACAGAATTGGTCCTATACATTTTTACCCCATCTCCAACCATTCGGCCGTTATTTTGCAATGAAGCTGTACGAGTTCGACGGAAATACCGAAAGGCTCATCGGAAGTCGATCAGATTGATAAAAACAGCATCAGACTCTGCCACGCCAACTTAGGCCTGGACTTCCGTCCGCATTATTCACTTTCGACCCGAGGGACATCCGGTATACGTCCTCGAGTTGGTAAGCATGAAGAGTGTATAGGCGAAGAGGCAAGAGATAGGAAAGAAAAGGGGATTGTATCGATGGTTGACGCCGCAAGGGACGAAACTCGACTTGCAGTGTTGGCGTTGGTCCTACAGTTCGATATCTATATGTATCATCGACGAACCAATAAGCATTTATTATTATTAGTACGAGTCTGACTGAATATCTCCGAGACATGCCGATACGCTTAAGATCGAAAATGCCAAGAGCGAGCGAGAAAAAGAACACGAATGAAAAAAAAAGAATGACCTCTGTCGCGAGTGTTTTGCATGCAAGCCATTGCGCTCTGGATGCGATATTAAATATGAGAGATGGCATGTATATTTCAATATAGAATCGGTTCGCGACGTTGCTTAACCCGCGTATTTATATAGCTACATGCGTATACGTGTACGAACTTTATATAGACCTTTTGCTATCATTATATATATGCTTTGCCATATTACGTGTATAGGTAGATAGAAGAGCTTGAGATCTCGTGTTTGCGAGAGTGCTCTTTCCCTTCTCCTCTCTCCCTCCTTCGCCCTTGCTCACAGTTACCGACATCTTTGCATTATACTCGGGCGTCATCCTCCAGAGATACGGAGATACGGGTCTTGGCATGCTGGCACACTGAGTATTTCGAGAGCGTGTCTATAGATATATGAATATGCAGATAAATATAAGTGAGAGCGAGGCAGAGAGAAGATCGGTACTCGAGAGAAGAGAAACATGTTTGTCAATCTTCCTCTCCGCTGCTTGGATGATTACATCCCCTCATATCGGAATTTATAGCTACCGCGTTGACAATCCCCCCCCGCCCTTCTCATACCTTCTTCTTCTTTGTGATAAATCCATTTGTCTTAAAACTTGACATTTGCACTCGACATGAATATCAAAGGATTGCAAACCCTCGATCCACAAAGAATAACCCATTATCTCCGATCTTCGTATGCATCTCAGATATCGAAACATATTTTCACCGTTTCATCAATCATACACCGCGTGTTCCCGGAGCTTCGATCGAGGCCGTCGCTTCCAACGTTTCTTCGGTTCTTTCGACCATTTTATTTTCAATTTTTAACTTTTTGTTCGTGGGTTTTTTTCATTGCCGATTTTGTTGTTATTGCGACTTTTTTTTACTCCCTTATTTTGACTTTGAATCGAAGTGCGTCGAATTGCGAATCTCGGATCACCCTGTAAATGCATCTTCACGAATATCCGTTTGCTTATACAAGCACGGGACAATGTGTGTATAGCGATTGGTGTCTATAGTATGACCTCTTTTTGGAAAATTATTGGGACGTAGGGGTGAGGATTCACTCGATCGTTGCAGTTCATCCGAACGTGAAATATATTATGTATGAGGGAACCCGGTTATACCGAACAGTGGACCATTGCACGCTACCAAATCTTCCCACGTATAACCTCCTAATATCAACAGATTTATTGATTAATGGGTTATGCAGCACTCCCCATCTCGACGAATCGCCAAGTATCGAGATAAATTTGATCTTTTACTCATCTCATCATTTTCAACGACTCTTCACATTCTTGACATCGATGTCTACCGAAAAAAAAAGTTTTATTCTGCACTGAAAAGAAAATTTTGTTGAAAAAGATCGATATTTTGTTGGATACGTTCAACTAAACTTTTTTCCGAAAAATCGCGAGAACTTTGTCATTTCAGCAAAAAACATTCTAGAAAATCTTTTCAAAAAGTGAATTTTCGTCCTTCCAATCGTAAGTTTTGCTGACAGTTCCGTTACAAATGAAAAATATTGTCGAAATAACGAAATATTTGAAATTATCCCAAAATATTTAGTTCGCTGTATTCAACAAAATATCGACGTTTTTTGACAAAATTAAATTTTCAGTGTGTCGAATGAAATTTTATCAAATTATTTGTACCCTCAAGTGCATTTTCGGAACTCGACTTTTTATTTTTTTTATTTTATAATAACAACATTTTTATTTTTTTTTTTGCCTTAAAGGGGCTCTCCAAATCGAAGCTTCCGATGTCGAGGATCAAGGACAGTACGAATGCGTCGCAAACAACACTGTTGGCACCGAATACTCAAAATCGACTCAACTTTATGTGAGAGGTAAGAATTATTTATAATATTTATAATTTATTATGATTTAGGAGGCGATTTTTTCGATACAAGTGAAATTTGCAATGAATTTTTGTTTCGTTTTGATACTACGACGGATTTTTGCAATTTTCATGATTTTTTTTAAGCGAGCCAATCGAAGGGTTATAGAAAAAGCTCGAATTTTCAAGAGTTTCTGATACATAAATATTCCAGTGCGACGAGTCCCGCCAACCTTCTCGATTCTACCGCCGGCAGTGAGCCAAGTGACTCTTGGCGATTCGTTGAACCTGACGTGCGTTGCTGTGGGTTCACCGATGCCCTATGTCAAATGGCGAAAGGATCCTGCCACGGATTTGACTCCCGAAGTTAATCTACCGGTTGGCAAAAATATACTCATGCTCACCGATATCCAAGAATCAGCGAATTACACGTGCATTGCAGCCAGTGAGCTCCGAGTTATCGAGACGGTCTCAATGGTCAAAGTTCAATGTGAGTCACGCTCTTCGAAGCCAATTTCAATTTTCACTAAATTCGTACGACATGGAAATACCCTTCGTAATTTTCATCCATCGACACAAAACACTCAATTTTACACGTTTTTTAACTTTTTCTTTCTTTTCTTTCTATTCCCAATGTCAATATTAACGTTTTCAGAATATTTATTTAAAAATTGGTTATATTTTTTAAGCTCTTCCACTGGCACCCGAAAATATAGAGGTTTTGGAAATAACGGCTGAAACGGTGAAGCTCAATTGGTCTTACAAGGGCTCCGATGAGATCCAGTACTACGTGATCCACCACAAACCAAAGCAAGCGAATCAGGCGCTCACTGAAATATCTGGAATAACGACCATGTTTTACTACGTCAGAAATCTGAGCCCTTACACCGAGTACGAAATGTACGTGACCGCGGTCAACGCTATTGGTCGTGGCCCTCCGAGTCTCCCAGTCATCGTCACTACCGGCGAAACCAGTCAGTATTACAATTATTTCCTCAAATTTAAAATTAGTAATGAAAGGAAAAACGAACGGATGAAAGCGAGTGTCAAAGTGTGTGTTGAGGATTTATTAGAAACGAATTTCACTGAGTGCGTCGTTAATTAGCAAATGACGTTGACGTTTGCATCGTTGCAATATTTCTCAAGTTCAAATTCATTTTTTTCACCAATTAATTTCTCCAGGTGCTTCTTTTTTTCGCCTGGAATTAAATGAATATTCGAATGCATAAATGTTGGAAAATTCGAAGGATGCAAATTTCAAAATCATGCAAATCAAGCTCAACGCTAAAATACGATGTGACGCGAAATGGGATTCGATTTTACACTTCCTACCGATCCTGGAATGGCACAAACGAGTAACTTTCATGGAAATTCACTTAATTTGAATCTGTCAATTCACCGAATCTGTGAAAAGACTTGAAAATGTCGTATGATTATTTTTTTTATTCAGATTTTCGATACTTCTCGTTGTTTGTCAATTTTGGGACTTTGACACAATTAATAGAAAAATAAAATGTGCCATTCCAGGCTGGAAATATGATACAATTTCATTCATAGTTCGTTGTATTTTTTTTTTCCGTATTCGTCGTTATTTATTTTATTGTCTATAAATAATTGATCGACATCGTCATATCGTTTCATCGACGTATGGATCGAGGCAGAGGGTTTATTACAGTTTTATGTACGATATATTCTTTATGCACGGTGTATAACGCCGTGCTGGGTGGAATCGCGATAATCTTCGATCACTAACGATCGTTCAGGCGAAATACGCGCTCGGAAAGACAAGCTGCAAAGATTTTTTGTCCGCAACGTAGATTTTTTGACACCCCTGCAAATGGGGTCTCATTTTTTCGCCACGTTTTTTGAGGAAAATTTTCTACTTGTTTTTTTTTCATGCTGTCCGTCTTGGACACGTTTGTCACATGTAAGTGGAAAAAGATAACAAAAAAATCAACATGGAAAACCATATTTTTACACAGATTATGTCGTCCTCCCTCGCTCCACTTTTCTCTTCCTCAATTTAATCATTTTTCTTTGAATTCTCTATAAACTCAGAAAAAAATGCCAACTTTTCATTTTTTTAAATTCTCAAAATATTACAAGCCGAAAAAAATGAATTTTTATTCGATTTTCGATCTTAATTATCGTCTCCAATAAAAAAAATATCCAGAAAACATCAAAATCGTCAAGAAATTCGATTTTCAAGTAAACGATACAATTTTTTATTTTTTCTCACTCAAATTGAAAAATCAAAATGGTGACTCGCCAATTCTCCCGTTCCTTTTTTTCGTTATTTTCAATTTTTTCCATTCGTACGTCCCATTTCCGCTCCCCGTGTGTTGCACTCGATGACTATTGTTTTTTTGTGCCCCTATGACTCGCTACGATTTTTCGCATAGATTTTTTTAGTCCCCCCTCTAAAATGTATGCATACGTAAATGTTGACGTGCGTGTATGTATCTCTCGTACAGGAGCACTGGAGCATATCGCGATTTCGTATTGTATCACCGATGGCACCTTTTTTCCTCCATTTGCAGCCGCACACAGAACACACAAATATTCACAGACATAGTTCTCTGTCAAAAAACCTTAAAATTGATATTTATGTGTTTAATATATTTGAGAAATATATCGTCGGATATATAAATATATTTGATACATAAATACACGAAATACGAGTCCATGAAAAAGCACTTTTTTTTCTTCACCAGTAGATTACGTGTATATGAATCTTTAAGCAGAAAAATTTCATTGAAAAACCGATAATAATTCAACCATATTTTCCCATAGCGGAATCAACAAATGGAGGTTCCAGTAAGTCGATTAACTACATATTAAAAGATTGATGCATTATTAGGTAGTGCGTAGCCTCGTAGACACTTTTTCATGTTTTGTCAACATTTTTTTTGTTCCCTACATTGAGCACTTGATTGATTTTTTCATTTATTTTGCGTCGTGTGGATTTTCAGGATTCTGTACAGTTTGCCCACTTCGAAGCTCAACTCGTAGTCGTTATTGTCTCGTAATTATCGTCCTGGTCTACATTTGTAGTTGAACGTAGTGTGTAGATCGTCGAATTGCCATTTTTTCTCGTCTTATTTTCACGATCATCGGTCGCACGTGTGTTTTACCTTGAAAAAAAAGCTCCAGAGATTTTTTGATCAAATTTTCCCGCTGAGAAGGCAGAGAGTTGAATATTTAGCAACGTAAAATCATCGTATGATTCGGTCCGAAACGCGTAACGATATCCTGTTACGGACTCGACCAAAGCAGCAGGAAAAAATGACTTTATCGCATTTTTAAAAAATGTATATTTAACATGCTTTCGACCGATCTATCACACGTTAAATCGAACGATTTTTCCTCACCGTTGAAGTTTTTATTTCGTATCGTCAAGATGATAAAAGCGCAGCATAAAAACCAAGTTATGGACATGGCATAAAAATGCATACAGAAAACCTTTTCGGTAAATGGACTAGAGAGAGAGTTGCGTGGAACGTGAAATAATATAGATAACTGTATTAAAGGCTCCATCACATGTGCAATGTTACCAAGCAGAATTGACTTCGTGCCAACTTTATTTCGTCCTTTTTTTTTTACAATTTTTTTATGAAACAAAAATTGCTGAAAAATCGATAAAAAAAGTTATTCGATTAATTACAAATGTTTCTTTGACGCGAGAGAAAATTCATTTTGCAGCAAATTTCGTAAATTCAACGATTTCATTGCAAATTTTGTGGAAGCCAAGATTCGAGAATCAACAGGGAACTGTTTAAATTGCAATTGAGATTTATTTCGTACGTAGGGCATGAAATTTTCAAAATTTCAGCCTGTTCACTTTTGCTTTCACATGTACGAACAACATTATGCACTTAAACGGATGCACTTATATGCGGCGCGTAAATTTGTCCTGTGGCAATGATTGAAGCTGGGTCGACTGTGCATTAGCTTTGTTATCGAAAAGCATATATGTACAAGGGCGGTGTAAAATACACGTACACGTAAAATCTCGTTGTCGAATAACGAGCGTAGATGTATTATTAGTCGTGAGCACCATGTCGGTAGCACGTACATGCGGTACAACACAATAGAAAGAAAAAATGCAGTTTCATCACATTGGCACGGAATACATATTGGAAGTGCATTCGAATATTTATTCCGACCGAAGGTCAAAGTGTTATAAAATTCCGAAGGTTTGCACGAGTGATAAATTTAAAAAATCAAATCATTCGAAAAATTGCTTATCGAACTGCCGACCAATTTTGCCAACGACTTTTGCTGTTATTTTTTTTCCATGTGTGCACCGTTCTGGTATCGAATTTTGTGTCATTGAAACGAAAGACAAAATGGCTTTGGATCGTGACGAATTTTTTTCCATGATTAATTCGAAATTTGATTTTTAAAAAACGTAGAAATTTCGTGGCCTTTCAATGACTCAGGACTCGGCATCGTTGAGTAACGCGTTATTGATTTTTTTTTAAATTTTCATTGAAAAATTGATTTCGTGAGACAAGGAAAAAATTTTATGCATCCGTTTGATTATAGAACCCGGTTCCGCGCCTCGCAAGGTCCAGGTACGGCCGCTGAGTTCGAGCACGATGGTGATACAGTGGGACGAGCCTGAAACACCGAATGGTCAAGTTACGGTAAGATTGATCGTCCCTTCGCTCTTGATTATCCTCGGCCAACGGTAATGGACAAAAAAACCGAGAATTTTTCATTCATTGGATTTTCCAACTGATTGGATGTATCAAAACTTTCGACTCGATATCGACAAAGTTTCCCAATCACGTGGCATACGATTGACGTGGAAAAAAACAAATTATTGATGAAATTGTTTGTTTTTTTTTTGTGCCCAGGGTTACAAGGTTTATTATACGACTGATCCTAATCAACAAATGCAATCGTGGCAATCACAAATGGTCGATAATAACAAACTCACGACAATCATGGATCTGACACCCCATACGATTTATACGATCCGGGTCCAGGCACTAACGAGCGTTGGGCCAGGACCTCTCAGTCCACCGATCCAAGTTAAAACCCAACAAGGCGTACCCAGTCAACCGGAAAATCTTTCGGCTCTTGATATCGGGGAGACCGAGGTGACGCTCCAATGGAGCAAGCCTGCTCATAGCGCTGAAAATATTCTCAGCTACGAGCTCTACTGGAACGATACTTATGCTCGGGTATGTACAATTCATTCAAACACCAATATCTCTTCCTTGTTCCAACCATCTCCGTCCGTCACTATTCACAAAATTAAGCTCCAAAAATTTTCCCGAAGTAGCTGCTTAAAGTAGGACTGCTGGTCTCAGAATTGCCGTTTAGTAAGAAATAAAATCAGGGACAGTCGTAGATTATGATAAGAAAAAAAATACAGTCGCATTTCCAAGAGACGGAGAATCAGGAAAAAAATATTCGCATTGGGAATTTCATGAATTTAAAATCGATTTCATACAATTCATTGTGCTTCACGATGAAAACTGTGACTTTCCCAAAAAAATTGATACGAATTTATTGCAAAATACAATAAAAACTGAAATTAATTATGAAACTCAATGGAATTTTTCTGGTTCTCTGGATCTCTTGAAAACTTGACTGGATTTTTTTTTTATCATGACTGTAGACAAACGGGGTTAAGTTTTTGCAGTTCCGAGTTCGTGCCGTGGCTTTGTTAAATTGTAAAAATGTATCAGCTAACGATGCGAAATTTAACGATATCATATTGTCAAAAAAAATCAAAATTTAGACACGTGATAATTGGATTTTGGGTATAAAACCGTGGCGACTTACAAAATGCATTAAATTTCTGGAACTCAATTGCTCGGAGTAATTTGTCAAACCCAGTAATTGGAAGTCCAAAATCTGACAAATGGAACTTTAACTGACCCAAATTTTCTTCACGCTTTAAAATGAAATAACGAATTCGTTAATTTTCCGACACTCTTTGAATCTGCATATTTTATGAGGTTCAAAATATCATTTTATCTCGTTGAAACGTTTTTTTCAATCAGTTTTATCGTCAGGTGATTTGAATCTACTGAATAAAAAATCGATCACGCCATCGATTAATATAATCTCCGCAATTTTCATTATTCAACGTCCAGAAATAAATGAATTCTCTAGCTGTGATAATTAAATGAGAAAGCAGCGGTTTAATAACGAGACCCCGGGTGCTAAACGTCACGAGCAAATTAACAAGCAATATTATTATTCAACATACGGCGATGGAAAAAAAAAAATATTTCAATGATTCAAAGCGCGTGTGAACTTTTGAAGGGTTGTGTATTCGCACAAAAAGTAACGTACGTACCCATTGTGTAAGCGTATAGACAGATTTCCGATAGCGCACAGTCGATCAATCAAATATCGTAGGAAGGAAAAGTCGTTAATGCCTCTCGGTGGCTCTTGCCAAACTTATTCGTTGTTTTCGTCTCGTTTGCTTCCCGGTGGACGTCAAAAAAAAAACCAAAAAATCAACAACCCAACGAAAAAAAAAAACATGCACAACGTGGTATGAAAACTGGAAAATGCAACATCAGGAGAAGCATCATCGCAGGATACCGGTAACGGAGAATTACACGTTAACGGCGCTATACCCGAACACACTGTACTACGTGTGGTTGGCAGCGAGGAGTCAGAGAGGCGAAGGAGCGACGACGATACCTTATCCGGTTCGGACGAAGCAGTACGGTAAGCGAAAAGTACACGAGACACTAAGAGAGAAAAAAAATGGGATAGAAAAAATGCCCAGCTAAAAAGCAGCGAGGAGTGCCAAAGAGTAAAAACAAAAAAAAGTGAAAATAAAAAAAAAAACAGAAAAAAGAGTAAAAACACGTACACAAATACACAAGCGTCGAGAGGGTTTCGATGGGAATAATTCTCGTTGGGCACTCGTGTGCGAACGTTGAATATTTGATCGACGCAAAGCCTAGAATTGCAAGTAATTACAAAAATAAACAAACTTAACAAATGGCACGGCAGGTAAGGACTGTACAATGAAGGACGTGGAGGGATTTTTTTTTTTTATACATAACATACGTTTTTTTTGTTATAAACAAAAGAAAAAGTGCCCGCGTAGCGCTAGACACTCCCGCAAAGTAGATTAAGCTGAAATAAAGTGCCCTTTGCACCCGAGTACAGTAAAAGGGAGAGGAAAACAATGAAATATTCGCGATAAGAATCCCAATATAAAATGGGATTATTTGTCAACTTTTTCTTAGTCGATTTGGGGAGTTAAATCTATACAAATCGAACGAAAGAGTATCGTTCAATGCGTATCAAAACGTTACCAAGTGTGGGAGAGTGAGAATGGCTGCATGCGTTGAGACAAACAACCGTTTTTGGATGCCAATATATATATCTATATATAAATTCATATATTTATATATATATCAACAAATATATATATTTATCGAAATGTATATTCAATACATATATATATAAATATTGATTTATCTATATATATGTATACAAGTACATATAATACATATAAATTGCACTAAGCACTGCATCATCGATATATGTGTGCATTTTGAGCACCTCTCTTTTATAATTCTCGATAATCTATATCATTATAGTCCGTTTATTATTATTATCTTATTTTTAAATCCATTTTGGTTTTTATTTCTCTTTGATTTCTCGATCTTTATATTCTTGAGGGAAATACTCTTTTTGTAATATACTCAATATGCTCGAAAGT
Source organism: Diadegma fenestrale (assembly GCA_037043255.1). Lineage (NCBI taxonomy): Eukaryota > Metazoa > Arthropoda > Insecta > Hymenoptera > Ichneumonidae > Diadegma > Diadegma fenestrale. The sequence goes on from CM073312.1 coordinate 5,032,167, forward strand.
CTATTCGAGCTCCAGGTACTATTTGAGACTACGTATCCAAGGACGTATCGCTATATCTAACGTGTTACTATCTATTTTCATGTCTCACGAGCGTCTCCACCGAAAGCTCGTATTATTCAACGATAGAAAATACGAGCTGTGTATACATGTTTCTTTTTTTTTTCGTTCTTTTTACTTTTCAACCTTTTACACGCGCGCAATGACGGTCCTTCGCATGCCACGTTCTGCGATAACTAAATTTTCATCTTTATCTCGTTTTTTTTTGCTCGTTTCGTCGATTTTTATACTCGTTCTTGTCGAGCTCTCATTTGTTCATCGTTAACGCCTTTTGAAATTGGGGATTTTCGTGAATTTGATGAGAGACAGAAAAATTATGAAAAGTTTGGTTTTTTTTTCGAGGAGGAGATTTTAGGGACCGTCATTGGGCGCTTTTTCGAAATTTATCTGATTCCTCTTCAGGACCTCGTTTTTGTTTTTCGTTTTTTGTTTTGTTTTGTTTTGTTTTTTCCTCGTCAATAATTGAGTGTTATACAGTACCCGGGGCTCCGCCTCGAAACATAACTGCCCGAGCCATCAGCCCTACCTCGATTGAGGTTACCTGGGAACCTCCACCGACCGAAAGCTCCAACGGCAAGATCATTTACTACAAACTACATGTCGTCGAGAAAGGACGCTCCGACTCTGAGGCAACGACCGTCAAACTTAACGACACGAGATTCGTGTTGGACGAGCTCAAAAAGTGGGTGACTTATCGGATTTGGATGGAGGCAGGGACCAGCGTAGGTGACGGCCCACCGAGTTATCCTGTCTCTGTCACTACTTACGAGGACGGTATGTATCCACTCAACACGGCCTGACATTTTTTCTGTGTGTTCGAATTGTCCAAATATCGCCCTGTGACCCCGAGCCCGAGCCACTTTTAAAAACCCCTTCATAGCATTTTTAGTACGAGAGCATCACACCAAAATGTTGCGCGACAATTATTGCATTTTCGAAATCACACGTTTCGTGTACAAAACTCGACAATCGCAACTGGAACGTTCAAAATCTAGAAATCGCGTGAGCAAATTAAATTGGAATAGAAAAAAAATGAATAAAAAGTGTTAAAAACGTATTAAACACTCAAATTTGATGGGGAAACGATAAACGGTGTGTTGAGTGAATAAACTAGCGAAAACGAAGGCTTGAAATATCGATTGATTACATTCCAATTGCGTTTTGATCGAATCGATTGGAAATTTTACTCCAAAACCGAATTTCCGGATGACATTTCGTTTCGTAATCAAAAAATTAATTAAACGTCCGAAGAAAAGAAATTCTTCGTATTTCTTTCAAGGCATTTGAGTGTTTTTGCCCTCGTACAAAAAAAAACTAAAATCACTCGTAAGACGACAAAATGTCTGAACAAAATAAATGTATCTGTAAAAGTATTGTGAAACGAAGGCGTCGACGTGCAATAATAACGCTTCCGAGCAAAGAGCCCAAAAATATAAAAGCCCGCCAAGCAAACATCTTGGACTACGCACCGTAGCCGAATGAAATTAAGCGCGTAAGGTGATGGTAAAAATTCCGATTATTCCTGTTCAGCAACGCGGGACTTTGCCAGAAAATAAGAATTAAATAAGCGGCCACAATTAGTTACTGCGATAGACAAAAAAACTGTAAAATTAACAGCTGCGTAATAAAATTTCCATTTCAGACTCGACATTCAATGAAAACGAGTCCGTTTTAATTCAGTGTCAACCCCTCAAAGTGAGAACGTCATAAAATCCACAAAAATAACGAAAAAAAACCGAAAATCAAAACAGAAAAAAAAATCTGACCCACTGTCACTTTTTTCCTCTTCTCATTAGATTTCCATTCGTCTCAAACAATATTTCGATCCTTGCTCCGATATGATTCCTCAAAGTATTTTTCCTACGATACGTTTGTTAGTCAAAGACACTTGAACAGTCGAAAAAATACACACAAACATATTTTTAAAATGCAGGCAAACAGATCGTCGAATTTGTAAAACGAACGAGCCAAAAAAAAAAAACATTTTACTCCAAAAATTCCAACCCACAATTTCCACCCGATGGAACCCCGTCCGTAATCATTATATTTTCTCCACGATTCGCGATCGTCATTTTTTCGAATAAAAAATCATCGAAAAAGGCAAAATAAATTTGCAAGATTTTTGAAAACGATAATCAACGGCCGCACGTTTGCCCGATAGTTTTTTTCCACAATTTTTGAACAATAAAATCCTCGAATAAAATCGCGCGTCGAATTGTCGATCGTTTTTGGCTGGCGAGATTTTATATTTTTGGAATTTTTGTCATCCGGCATGACCGAGGACGAACGCCTCGAAAAAAGGCCAACGAAAAAAAAAAAACGATTAACATTTTCTTTCATGCAACTCATTTCCCGCACCATATCGGGTGTGTGCGTCTGTGTGTTGTGTGTGTTCGTGCGCGCGACACGTGCAACGTTTTTTTTCAGGTGCAATCGCAGCCACGGATTTTTCGGACGCTGATAACTATTTTTGAAGTCAGCTGTTGTATTTTTCCTGTCAACATATTTTTTTTCTTCTCTCGTCCATTTTTTAGGCTTGTTTTGTTTTCGTCTAACCGGGAGAGAGAACGACATTGTCCAACACATGATTTTTCACAGTGATTTTTTGTCTTTTTCTACTGTGTTTATTATCTTTCGCAGAATACAAACTTTTCTATCCCATAGGCTTTTGTTTGGTCGTTACTCTCTCGTTGACAGCAATCTGTTAATCGACGTTTCTCCATTCATTTCACTTCTTTATTGTTCATCGTCATCTTTTACATCATTCTTGTTATTATTATTATTATTATCATTGTTATTGTTATCATTATTTTCATAGCTCGGAAACTAATTTCGTATTACACGCAATTAATTCATACCTGATACTCACTCAAGTGTTTTTTATCTTTCCTTGAAGCATTTGCAGGAGGATGTGTCCAGGTTTTCAAACAGCTATTAGTACTTAAGATTTTAATTAACGCTACGTTAACTGTATTATTAACAAGCCGTAATCATATGTATATCCCATATATAATAATCAATGTTATATTTGATGGTGGTTAACGTGGTTCAGTAAAACATCAACGTCTTCAATTCTTATTCTTATTAGTTTCATTTCGATTTTATTATCGGCACTTTAACTCGATTATTCTTATGATACAAATACATTTATCCACTATTTCAATCTATATTTCTATACATTTGAAAAAAAAAAGGAAAAACTACACTTGTCACGACACGGCCCTGTACATTCGGAAAATAATCGACAGCAAGATCGTGGCCGATCCCTATCGAGAAAGAGCGACGATTTTTCAACGCCACGATGCGTTAACAACATTGAAAGCTCCCTTAATCCGAGCCGCAATGGCAACTCGAAGCGATCGGAAAAATCTGCACACTCGAATCTGTAAATGTTTGAAATTCTGGTAAAAGTTGCTATAGTGACACGATAAAATTGTCTCTCTGAAAAATTGAAAGGAAAAAGCTCGAATGGAATCGGCAACGACGCGCTTCGCAAACGTAACATTTTTTTCTACTAATTGGCCAATTATTATTCCATCATACATCCGGAACCACGCCCACACACTCTCAAATAAACATTTTCAACGCGAACTCACACACACAACGAGACACATAATATGAAAACAATATTAACACTGATACAAATTTTCAAATGACACCAATGTTATTAAAGCACTTGACTCTTTTTTATTATTCGAACTATATTACATCTATACTATATATTTCTATATCTCTGATATATAAGGCTCTATACTGTCTTTAGTTGAGATTTAGTTTTATCGTTTGCACATGTTAGAGCATGCACTCAGTTTGTTTAAAATTCTCTCCTTAAAAAGCCTCGCCAACGAACCACTCGTCCGTATCGTCATCGTCATCATCATCATCATCCTCAATCTCCTTCCCTGCCAATTCCCTGATTTCGATATATAAATATTGAGCAAGAAAAATCCAGGAAAAATGGGTCATTTAAAAAAAAAATTGAGATCTCAGTTTTTTTATGATTATTAATCACTCGAGATTGAAATATCAATCGTGCCTTGATTATCTTGATTGAAATAATGCCTGAAAGTTGAAATCGGAGTAATTAACCAAAGGGATCGGGTCAAGCTGCGGTTTTTACGTGTAGCCTCGTGCTCCAGTGGCCCTTTTGCCCCAATTTTCTCTATATACATTGCAAAATATATATATATGTCGAATCCCTCGAGGAAACTCGGGAGTTTGCCGGAGTAACCGCACCTCCGAAAGCCCTAATAGCCTCGCCTCGCCGATCACCCATTGTACTACTAATACGCGACACGCTTGCCACCGGCCGCACCGCACCGCACATACACTGCATATCTATATTGTTATATATATGTGGTGTATATCTTCGATCACGAGCCCCGGCCGAGCGCGAGTGCAAACTCGCGTAGCCGAGTCTGCAGAAACAAAGTCATCCGTCGCTCCGTTTCCAACCCATCGAACTTGTTCGTCCCTCGTCCGCGATATTACACAACATTAATAAAGCCTTTTCTCTGTCTCTCTCCCCCTCTCTCTTTCTCTTTTCCCCATTATCCGAAGCGAATGATCGATCCATCGATCCCTCGTCCAAATAATTCACACGTCCCATTATATTTTCTTCGTCTGATCCGATGAATGGCATGCCGATGCATGGGACGATTCAGCCCTCAATATCATTTCGTTCTTTTTCGTTTCCTTACAGCTTTTTTTCTCTCTTTATTCGTTTTCAAAACCTTTTCCTCCTGAATAGACTCCGAGCAGATGATTCTGGCAAATTCCAAACATTTCTTTCCTCATTTTTGGAAATTCCCGTCGCCCCGACCCCCGGCTACCCGAACCTCCTGCCCCGGAACACTCGTACACGCGCCGAGCTTTCTCAACGTTCAATATTTCACTCGCAAACCAAATGAGAGTAAATATTAAATGAAAAAAAAAAAAAACGTTGGCTCGTCCGGCCCGAAACGCCGGCAATTAAAAAATATCCGCAATTTATCAAATCCCCACACGTATGTTTCCGAAGCAGACTCGGCGATAAACCAGGACGTGTTTTATTGTCATCACTCATTGATAGATTTCCATTGATATATAAAGAGCACCGTATTTATAAGGCAATACCTGAATAAAGGGCGCACACAATTATCACTGTCTTTCGCTCTCACATCTTAAAGCTCCGCACCTCGTTGTTTGTTGAAGCATCTGTAGGTATATTTGCAAAAGGCCAAATAAAATATGTGCAAACGCACAGCATAGAACGAAGGTTATTGTCCCGCAGTGCGACATTTGTTGTATCACCTTCGTGCACCTCCGTCACTAATATCTCGTTAGCACCGCACATTATTATTATACATCGCTCTCTTTTTCTCTCTCTCTCTCTCGCTCTCGCTATATATTTATATAAACGCACATAACACTCGAATTTAACGTCACTTTCCGCATGTATATAAAGTTGAACGCGCCCACCACCACCGCCGCGCGATTACGATGGAGCCTCTAATTTCCCTCGAGTCAAACGGGGATTCACGAGTAAGAGATTAACGCTCGAAGAATGAAACGTTCTCTTAAAACCTATACGTATTACTTTTATACATATATTACAGACTTTGTTGTTTCTTTTGTGCGTTAAATACGTTATGCCGAGGGCTCCATCTTTGTTTACGACTCTGCACCGTTATGCATTGAAAGCACATTTTAATCAAGTGCCAGAAGCACCGCGCGAGCACACCATAAGCACCCTATATAAAGCACCCTCACGGCCACCCACTTAAAGCCTGTTTCGCAATCGCGTGTGTGTAAATATATAAATATTTATTCACATATATACATATATGTATATATATATAGAATATTGTGCACATAATATATGTTTGTAAATTATTTATATATAAATCAAACTCGCCATCACCTGACGTATCGCCGACAAACATTGATTCTGGACGATTGAAATTTTCAATCAGTAGACAAACAATACGCTCTCCGAATATCCACCGGATATTCTTTTTTGTTATTAACAGAATTTCATTTCATTTGCAATCGAGCATTGTTCGGCAGAGTACAAATGTTTGAACGGCTCCAAGATAATTCGTCAGGTGATACGAGCCAGGTATGAATGTGTGCGACTCCGAATCATTGCGATTTCAAAGACGTAGGTATTGTTGTTTTTCGGGGGAAAATAAATTAACGCGGCAGCTTTTACGGCAGAGCTGGAGAGGGGGGGAGAAAACACACACGGGGATAATCATCCTCGATATCGAAGAAGAAAGAGATTATCTGCGCGGTATCGCGTAATCGCCCTACAGAAATTGGCTCATCGTTTCATTGGTAACTAAAGAAACACGCGCATTGTACAGGGAATGTTACAAAATGAAAAAAAAAAATAGGTAATTGAGCGAGGCAAGGAAATTACGAAAGTACGAAAAATCAACGATTTAAACGGGAAGAAATGCGCTCAGCGCTGCTCTGTAGAAAAAGCAGGTTTATTTACATACATTTGAATACCAATACAATCTATTTATTCGCATTAATTTCATTTTTTATTATATCTACCGACGTATTTACGTCTGTATATTTAAGTTGAGCTCTGTGCGTCTGTATACATACACATTCACTCGTGCACTCTGAAAATTATCATGTTTCACACGTTCTATATGTAACCTATGCACCAATGAAGATTTTACGCGTACCACGAGAAAATAATCGACTTTCTCCCAGCGAAGAGACGATCCAAAAGGGAGAAACCTCTGACCTCATTCGCCGAATAAATTTAAATATCCATCGGTTTTCCCCGACCAGACTTTATCTACGGAAATCGTTATTGACCGACGTCCAATATTTTTTTATAAATCAAATCTGCTGCAGACCTTAACGAAAAAAAAAAATCAAATTTCGACGCGAAAATCGTAGAGGAAAAAGAACTGCCAGGAGGATTTATTGCAATTTCTATTATTCTCATTGATCAGAATTTTATATTTAACAAAAATAACCCCAGAGTCCTGCTTTATTATTTAAAAACGTCCGAGCTCGCTGCTCAATTTTAATGTCAAATTAAATTCACGAAATTACACGATTGACATTATTTCACGTGCTCCGTTTTGACAACAATGGAAATTAAGTTGCACTTTGAAATGAAAAAAAATTGCACGACAAAATTGCATTTACCAATCAATCGAAGAAAAATTAAGTTTTTGAAATTTCTTCCAAATCTGACGTCGAATTTTTCTCTTATCGAGAGGCTTTTGTTTCAATATATGTAGAAAAAAAAATGCAAGATCGATACCGAGAACCTATGGATGCGAAAAAGTTGAAGTCTCGGGTTTCTCCCATGGGTGAAAAAAGAAAAGCAGAGAAAGGAAACAGCAAGTTTTGCACTATCGTCAATAATCGAGGAAATCTTACGAAGCTATGAGTGCGGAAGAAAAATTTACCGTTTGGCCCTGCCGTTTTATTGAGGCGTACGTGCAGCGTGTCATATATATAAATATATGATTGGAAAGATATTGTTATATATATCCATACGTTGCAGTTCGCTCTCTGCATGCGACTCCGACTTCTTTTCAACTTTCGTACGTAAGTCTTGTCACATTTATACACACACACGTATATATATACATATATATAAATATACAAACTGTATAACTACGTAGGTTTGAAAAATTTCGTGAGTATCCTTACAGCATTGCTATACGAAGTAAATATGTGCAAGGCCCTTTTAAAAGTTGTTGGTACCAATTTTTTATTTATTTTCTCGTCAATCCATGTAAATAAATATTTGCAAAAAATACTAAATAAGTCTCGCCTATGAGGCAGATTTAAATATACGATATTTTGCAGTATTAACGCTCATTCGACTTGACATTTTTCCGCGTTGGTTTGATAATTAACGGAAAAATCTGTGACATTCCGATCGTTATTCCAAGTCGGATAATTCACCGCTCGGACTTCCTCTTTTTAGGTCGAATTACATTCGCCCACTCATGCAGCTTGACAATATCTTGAATATTTAAAATTGAAAGTTTATTGAATTAACCGATGACAAATATACGAAAATTTCATCGTGACATTTAGTGCGGCTGAAAAAATACGATCGATGACGAAATATTTAGTGAATTTATTTAGTCAAATTCTTTTTTTATCTTCTCGCAATGTACGCCCTTGTACGGGGATGGTAATTTTGACATTGCGAGTGCTAAATTACTCTTTGTAGAGTTTTGTCTGAGTAGAAAAATCGCGAAACTTTATCGAGGAACTTAACGACGAGAAGTTACAAATGTGCATAAATATATATGAATGCAACGATAATTAGCTCGATTTGTGACGTGAATGGATGAGACCGCGCGATCGAATGACAGGCTCGACAAAACAGGCTGCTTCGAGCCCCCGTTACTTTGCAACAAGGCACAAAAAGCCCCAGAAAAATCCAGTCGTACACGAGACTCACGTTAAATTAGGATTTCAACGGGAAAACAGAATTTTTGACTTCCCCAAGTGATTTTTGCGGTGTCGCTCTTTTTCGGGTCGTCATTACCGGGCAATATTTCTCCTCCCAAAATCCTTGGCACGTCCCCACGAGCGTACACGAAGCGATTTTTTTTCGAGTACACAGTGCGGCGACACGAGAACGAAAAAAAAGGAATCCTATTTTTGGGATTACTCGTTACGTACAGTATTTCAAGCACACACATGTCCCCCCCTTCGAATCCGTAAAACGAGATCTTTGTAGCTTTACAACCTTTCGACCCCATCACTTTTTTTTTAATCCTCTTTGATAATTTATTATTTATTATTTACTTTTTCTTCCATTTCGTAAGCATATATTACATAGGTCTTTCTTTTCTGGTCGTCAAGGATTTTGGGTCAGTCGAATTTAGTGAAAATTTCATCGAAAATTCGAAAAAAATTCGAAATAATAATAAATTCATTAAAAATTATTAATCCAACCGCTGTTGAGTCTCAATTCGTTTCCCAGAATCCGTGACGCTTGGACATGAGCCTTTAGTTATTTTATATTTGGAGTAGTGATTGAGCATGCAAAAAGAAAAAAAAGAATATTCTCACGTCTCCCGCCTCTCTGCGATAATTAAGCGCATCCGAGAGAACCATGCGAATAACCGATCAACTAGAAAAAATATAATCAATCAGAAATAATTTAATGCCTCGGCAAGGATCGTCGCAATGGTGGCACACAAATGATTGTCCGTATGAATGCTTGCGAATTTGTTTGATTAAGAGAGCATGATCATTGTGGAAAAACAAGAGAAAAGCAAAAAAAATAATTAATCAATTAAGAATGGCTGAATTGGAATAAAAGTACAAAAAAAACCGCGACAAAAAGCGGAGTCAGATGAAATGGTCCGAGAGTATTGAAGGGGATGATGCTCTATGATGAAAAAATCGGAAAACCTAGTCGCTTTTTTACTCGTTAGAATAATGAGGCGAGAATTCTCTCAATAATTCGATTCTTGCAGGAAAATTCTAATATTTTTGAGAAATACCGACAGCTCGGAAAAAAAACGTTTTTTGATAAATTTATCGACAAATTATTGCCATGGATCTCTCCCCTTTCGAGTGAGCAAGAATAAAATAAATGTGTGAATGCGTGTGAATGAATTTTCAAATGTGATGAATGGCCACTGAAACGTATCGATTGATACGTCGACGAATACATTAATAATCATTTTGAAAAATGCCTTTTTTTTAAACAATGAAATAAACGAAGAAAAATAAGTGAAAAAGAGAGAAAAAATGAGAGAGTAAAGCAAAATAAACAAACAAAACACGTCACTCTGTATTTTTAATTCAATGTACGGGTGAAGATGACACGAATTTTTACGAGACTGTTTTTTCCCACTTTTTTGGCGACTTTTGGGGCGCAGCTGAAATAAGTGAGTATTAAATTTTAGCTCGAGGAATCGAGCTCTGAAGCAATTTTTTCACAACTCCCATTTCATTTTGTTTTTTGTCTCGACAACGAAACGAACAAGCTCTGTTTTTTTCATTATATTCATTTTTTTCTCTCGTTTCACCGCGGTCTCGAGAGTCGTGGAACAACTTTTTGATTTTGTTTTTTCTTCAAATTGGCCAAACCGTTGACGCAGGCTCCCGAATACACTCTTTCGAATCATCCCCCTCGATCTGTCTGTACAAAGTATTTAAATTTGTATTGATATTACGAAAGTAGCTAAGCAGTGTTTCGTTTTTCCTTTCGTTTGGTTCTTCTCGTTACGTTGTTTTTATCGTCGATTTAATCTACGATTAAAATAAAGTTGATTAGAATTTTTATTTCCCATGAAAATACCTCAAGTCTTGTATTTTAATTGTTTGAAATTTTCCTCTCTACCTTATTTTTTCTTTCCTACTGTTTGCTATTCAAAAATCACAGAAAACACCTACAACTTTTCCCCTAGTAGAACTTTTTATTATTCTAAGAGGAATAAAAGCAAAAACAACAAAATGAAATATAAAAACGTTGTTCTCGTGAGAAGTAGGTAGGCAGAGTTGATTTTTCAATCGCTTCCTCGATCCGGAAAAATAAATATATATGTATATATTTATGAATGTATTTTCAAGTGAATCATATGTCGTTTTGAGTTGCTCACCGATCGCACGTCGGTCCGTCCATGGCGATGAGAAAGTTCTTTTTGATAGAAAAAACAAAAAAATAATCTGCGTGTTTCTGCTGCTGTAAAAAGAAAAAGCAGCAAATCCTTCGAGTGTACTAATCTTCTTATTTTTTTTGTTTTCATCGCCATCGACTGGCCTACAGCTATGGTCCGATCAAAATAATAGTAAACCGTGCACCCGGATTTGTCAATACACGCATAGTATACAATCGATAACGCCTAAAGAGAAAAGCAATGCAACTAATGAATTATTGGTATTCAAATGGAGGATATATAATTATAGTACAAATAATGTATAGCGACAAGGGAAAATCATTTAGTTTACTAATTGGGTACGACACGACGTATACACGCCCCCGGGAATTGTCTAAACGTCGTTTCGTTTGAGTGTGAATGTGTGTTTTATTTTATTTTTCTTCTTTTCCTTTCTAAATCGAAATATATTTCAAAAATTCTCATTTATTTTCGATCGTAAGAAAATGCAAAAATTACTTTTTATCTTGTTTTACTCATTTTATTTTATTTTCCAGCGATTTAGATTCTCGATCCAGTAGCGGCTAAACATTTATTTATTGTTTTATAATTTATTGTTATTTTTTGTTGTTGATATTGTTGTTATTTTATTGTTTTGTTTCGTTATTATTAACGGTACGAATGTTGGCGAATCTGTGAGTGTGATTAAGATGACCAAAGGGTTCGTGGATTAATACGAGCTTGCGTTACAGTGCCGGGAAATCCACAAAACGTGAATGTCACGGCCATCAATTCAACGACTATTCATGTGGAGTGGGAACCGCCTGGAGCGAATGAACAGAACGGCGTTATTCGAGGTTATCACGTTCACGTCCAGGAAGTTAGAGAAGAGGTTCGTATGTTAATTATCAACGACAATATTGACAACAGAGAGCTTTGGGATATAAAATATATGTTTGGAGACCAAGTTGTTGAGTATTCGCGAGACGCTCGTTTATTTTTAATAGCGTTCGTCTGCCAGGACCGTTGAATTATGCAATTTACAGATCCAAATTGGAAACTGATAAAAATTGGAGTTTTTTTTTTAGTCCGTTTGATTGATACGAAAATAAAAACATTTTCCAATGTTCGATTTTGATGGGAGATGGAAATTTTTTAAGTCTTTGGTTTTCAAATTTTTTTCCCTTCATGAGACAATTCAATTTCAAGCGGACGATCAGTGCGCATAGAATTCACAACGAATTCCGATGACTCCTCTAGGCTGGAAAGACTCACCAAACGGTCAATGAAAACCGAGTATTTTCATTATTCACAGCTGTTAATCAAGTTAGAGTAGAATTGAAGCGAACTGGGTCGGCGACCTTTGTCCACCTTGTGCTCGGTCGGCGTGCGAATGATTTTTTAATCCCATGAAAATTTGTCTAATTTAAACACGGAAGTTGTAATTCGATTCGCACGACGTTCATCAGTGGAAACGTCAAAATTGTCTGGGTCTCTTAATAATCATCGAAATTATCATCCCAGTCGTAAAAAAATCATCGAATCACATTGACCTCCATAGAGGTCCACAATCTTTAGGCTAAAAAATAAATTCTTCGTCAATGAACAATGAACAATTATTTATTTACTCAACCGCTCGAGCACAAAATTGAGCAATAACCAAGTTCTATTAACCAGGGCAAGGAGTTATTGAACGAACCAATCCGACGAGATGCCCTGGAGGGAGTTTTGTCACTGAACGTAACGGGCTTGCAGCCAGACACGAAATATGCGGTACAAGTTGCAGCTCTGACACGAAAAGGTGATGGGGATCGTTCGCCTCCTGTTCACATTAGAACTCCGGGGGGTGTGCCTAATCGGCCCCAGGTTAACGTCAAGTAAGTTCCTTTCCTTGCCACAACATTTCGAATAAACGAGCAAACTAGTTTGTCATGCAAACACTTGGTTCAAATTGTTATTGAAACAATTTTTCCACAGGGTCATCAGTCAAGATCCTATTGTCTTGGAACTCGAGTGGGTCAAACCGAGTCTCACACTTGGACAACTGACTGGCTATAGAATAAAATATGGCATAAGAAATCAGACTCTTCTCGAAGAATTTATCGCTGACACGAGTCAAATAACGTACAAAATCCAGAATGTCGGTACGTGAATTTTAAAAACCATTTTTATCTTCATAACAAGATTTACCATATGAAGCCACAATTTTCTGGAGCTCCGGGGCTTCAAAAAATATTTTCAAACTCATTAGATTCATGGAAATAAGATCAAAAAAAAAAAATTATCCATATTTTATGACTGTAAATTCATTTTTTGACGAAAACGATAATTAAATGCCAAAACACTCGTTGCCATTAAATTATTGAGGTCGACACGACCGGGCATGGACTCGAAGGATTTTTCAGCAAGAATAGCAATTTGATTACAAAGTAACCAAGACGATCGTACGTTTTAATGAAATTAAGATGAAAGATTGCCAAGTTTTTAGTAAATAATTATATTTTCTGTTAATCCTGGACGAGTGTTATCGTATATGGAATGACAATTTTCCTAATTAATGCCAATGAGGCTAATTCATCTGTTTTCTTTTTCTGGCTCGGTTTATACCCGGGGAAAAAATAGAACGTGGTGTACATTACGAATTCAGAGTAGCCGGCGAGAATGAGAACGGTGTGGGTCAAGAATCAGTGCATTATTGGGAGAGTCCGGAGAGCGAGCCAACGGGGCCACCGACCAATCTATCCTATCACTTCCAAACGCCTGATACAGTTTGTGTCACGTGGGACAAGCCGTTAAAGCACCACAGGAACGGTAAGATAATCCGTTACGACGTTCAGTTCCACAAAAAGAACGACCACAGCAGCTCCGAGGACAGAAATACGACGGTGACGAGAGCGGTTTTTACTAATTTGGAAGAACACACGGAGTACGTGTTCCACGTGAGAGCACATACCTCGCGAGGAAGTGGCCCGTACTCGGAGAAAATAACGATAATAACGGAGAAGGATGTCGGACGTGCACCGATGTCAGTCAAGGCGGTTGCGACCTCGGAATCCAGCGTCGAAGTCTGGTGGGAGGCTGTACCGAATCGGGACAAAATAATCGGTTATCAAATTTTTTATACAAAGACAGCTGTCGAAGATCTCGACGAATGGAGACAGAAAACCGTTGGACTTACGGAATCTGCCGATCTGACTAATTTGGAAAGAGACACCGCGTACGCGATTGCAGTCGCTGCGAGATACAAAACGACGCTTGGTCGATTGAGCCAAAAAGTAACTGTCAAAGTTAAGCCCGAAGACGTCCCGCTGAATCTGAGAGCAACGGATTTATCCACCCACTCAATGATTCTCACGTGGGACGCGCCGCTTCGCCTGAATCCAACGAATTATCGCGTTTCATTCGATGCGATTAAAGAATTCGTCGATTCTCAAGGAATCACGCAGATTCAAATCGTCCCCCGGAGGACGTTGCTCCTCGATCCTCAAACCAGCTCGACCACCATTCACGAACTTCAACCTTTCACTTCCTACAATGTAAACGTCAGCGCTGTACCTCCCGATGGCCAGTACAGACCGCCAGCCAAAATAAAAGTCACCACTCAAATGGCCGCCCCAAAACCCATGGTCAAACCTGATTTTTATGGCGTCGTCAAAGGCGAAGAGATTCACGTCATCCTGCCACAAGCCTCCGAGGAATATGGACCCATCGCTTATTACTATTTAATCGTTGTGCCCGAAGATAAATCCACCGCGAATAAACAACCTGACGAACTCACCGAGGACATGATCACCGGAAAAGGCGGAAAACAGGAAAGAGAAAATGCTCCTTATATCGCTGCCAAATTTTCTCATCGCAATATTCCGTACACGTTTCATCTCGGCAGTGGCGATACTTACGAGGGCTACGAAAATCGCAAGCTCGAAGACAACAAACGCTACAGAATTTTCGTCAGGGCTGTCGTTGACACGCCAAAAAAGGTAAAGTATTTTTTCTTATTCTTTTTCTTTATCGCATTGTTTCCGATTCATTCGGACAGCTCGACAAACTGTCAAAAGAAGAAGAAAAAAAATCCCTTACCAACTCGAATCAATTTTTCTCACTCAGCATCTCTACACATCGTCACCGTTCTCGGAATATTTGTCGCTCGATATGAGAGAAGTGCCACCGGGTGATCCGCCAAGTCGACCAAATCCAAACAATCCTGTTGACGGAAATCCCGAAGTCTCGGTTACAAACAGCGGCCAAGAGCCTGGAATGGTTTGGGTCGTTGGTCCAATAATCGCCGTCTTGATGGTCTGCGTTTGTCTCGTTCTCTTATCCGTTATAAAGAAGTAAGTATACGCGAGACGTACTTGCATTGTGAAATGTTTTCGAGCTTCGTAGCGGATATAAAATTGTTGCAATGATCCGGGATGGCTTGGAATTTTAATATGAAAACGCAGGCTGTAGTTCGCGAGCGAAAGGAGCTTCAGGGGGCGATGCGATTGTACATTATCGTCCAAAAGTTTAAAAATCACTTGACGTTCCGTGACAACGAGATTTTAATCGAATATAATTCGGTCAGGGGAAAAGCTGATGATTAATGTTTCAAGAGGACATTTTTAATCACCCGAAATTATTCATTTATCAGCTTTTTCATGTTTCATTCAACATCCGTGTTTGTGAACTTTTGGGGGCTAGTGTATGTGGGTGTTTGAGGGAGAATACGAATGAGCTGTGACCGCGAAAAGTAGAGAAATGCCGGGAAGGATGAAAGAATGGGGAGGAGACGGGTGTGGGTTGAAAAATCTATTATTCATGATGGTTGTTCACAATGTTGGTAAAAGTCAGTTTTATATACAGGGTGATTCAGAAAGAGTTGCTGTCCGGGTAACCTCGGTTCCGGAACGGTATCAGGAGCAATCCTACTTAACGGTTTTTTAAAATTCACAATAATTTTTAAATGGCAAGCAATAGAATTTTTGATTTTTAAGCCAATGAGAAGGTCGCTGGCGGCCATGATGTGCGACGCCTCACTGCCGTCTGACATAGGGGCCAAGACGGGGCTCTCGCTCAGATTCACAGCAGAAACGTTTGTCGATTCTTCCGGCGGCAATGTCACACGACTCGACTTTTGCGCGAGAAACATGTAACTGTCGAGTGATGTTAGCAATGTGTCACGACGAATGTTTTGACTGTTCTGACAGATTGAAAGCGGTTGGAAATGCGAACATCAGATCAGCTGACATATCGCACAATGATGATTTTTTTTACCGACAAAGTCGTTTGTTTGATGAAACCGAAGCGAAAATTCTTGCAGTCATCTTAATCTTAATAAAATCGATAACTCCCATATTTCGTACTAATGACATTCTTAACGATGTTTTTCTTCATGCAATTCGGAGATAAAAATCCTGAAAATTCATCTTTTTTTTTGAAAAAAGTTTCCCTCGGCGAAGCCGTTTATTTCATAAAAACGGAGCGAAAATTATTGCAGTTGTCTTAATCCCTCGCCGGGATAAGATTTTTGGCATATCACTGCGCATTGCATGGAAAACAACGCTTTTCCGTGCAACGTGAGACGATAATTCGTCGTCACGGATTGACCAAGTTCTCTTCTGTTTCCTGAAATCATGAAAATTCGATCAACATTGGATCTCAAACTCGTTGCATTTTTTTAGTCGCCCACCCAGGCGCGATTATTGGTTAATTGCAACGATTTTGGGCGAAAAAAGACCTTTTTTCCCATTTTGTAACAAATATTAATCGTCTTCGATCCACCACACGAAAATGATGACTTTTTTTCGACAACGTGTCGTGTTTAGCCAAAACGAAGCAAAAAATCTTACCATCGTCCCAAAGTCCTGAAAGTCGTCGGTATCGATGGAACGCTACGCGATTACAGATTACCACTCATTTCCAATAGACACGAACGAGAAGCACTTTTCCTGCTCATCCAGATGAATCCAGGATGGATTATGGTATCCCGCAGCTACTTGGGCTGTTCTCTTTCGGAAATTATTTCACGAATTGATGGAATCACCTGGCTCAGGTCATCGTGAATAATGTAATTGCTCCAAAGCTCGTAGAACGGTTCAATCGATTGAACGAATGAACTTCGACCAAAAAACTCATGAATCCAACCTTGGGGTTGATGGTATCTACGGAGCAACCATGTTTCGAACCTGGTCCACCAGCTTCTACGATTGGATTCATCTGGATATCGATGGAACGCTACTCGATAACAGATTAGCACTCATTTCCAATACAAAAGAACGAGAAAGCACTTTTCCTGCTTATCCAGATGAATCCAGGATGGATGATGGTATCCCGCAGCTACTTGAGCCGTTCCCTTTCGAAAATGACTTCAGCAATTGATGAAATCACCTGGCCAAGGTCATTGCGAATAATGTCATTGCTCCAAAGCTCGTACATCGGTTCAATCGATGAAACGAGTGAACTTTGACCAAAAAACTCATGAATCCCATCTTGGGGTTGATGGTTTCTACGAAGCGACCATGTTTCGAACCTGGTCCACCAGCTTCTACGATTGGATTCATCTGGATATCGATGGAACCCTACTCGATAACAGATTAGCACTCATTTCCAATAGAAACGAATGAGAAAGCACTTTTCCTGCTTATCCAGATGAATCCAGAATGGATGATGGTATCTCGCAGCTACTTGGACCGTTTTCTTTCGAAAATGACTTCAGCAATTGATGGAATCACCTGGCCAAGGTCATCGCGAATAATATCATTGCTCCAAAGCTCGTACACCGGTTCAATCGATGAAACGAGTGAACTTTGACCAAAAACTCATCAATCCCACCTTGGGGTTGATGATTTCTACGAAGTAACCACGTTTCGAACCTGGTCCACCAGCTTTTACGATTGGATTCATCTGGATATTGATGGAACGCGACTCGATAACAGATTAGCACTCATTTCCAATAGAAACGAATGAGAAAGCACTTTTCCTGCTTATCCAGATGAATCCAAGATGGATGATGGTATCTCGCAGCTACTTGGACCGTTTTCTTTCGAAAATGACTTCAGCAATTGATGGAATCACCTGGCCAAGGTCATCGCGAATAATATCATTGCTCCAAAGCTCGTACACCGGTTCAATCGATGAAACGAATGAACTTTGACCAAAAAACTCATGAATCCCATCTTGGGGTAGATCGTTTCTACGAAGTAACCACGTTTCGAACCTGGTCCACCAGCTTCTACGGTTGGATTCATCTGGATATCGAAAGAATGCCACTCGATAACAGATTAGCACTCATTTCCAATAGACACGAACGACAAAGCACTTTTCTTGCAGATCCAGATGAATCCAGGATGGATGATGGTATCCCGCAGCTACTTAGACCGTTTTCTTTCGAAAATGACTTCAGCAATTGATGGAATCACCTGGCCAAGGTCATCGCGAATAATATCATTGCTCCAAAGCTCGTACACCGGTTCAATCGATGAAACGAGTGAACTTTGACCAAAAACTCATCAATCCCACCTTGGGGTTGATGATTTCTACGAAGTAACCACGTTTCGAACCTGGTCCACCAGCTTTTACGATTGGATTCATCTGGATATTGATGGAACGCGACTCGATAACAGATTAGCACTCATTTCCAATAGAAACGAATGAGAAAGCACTTTTCCTGCTTATCCAGATGAATCCAAGATGGATGATGGTATCTCGCAGCTACTTGGACCGTTTTCTTTCGAAAATGACTTCAGCAATTGATGGAATCACCTGGCCAAGGTCATCGCGAATAATATCATTGCTCCAAAGCTCGTACACCGGTTCAATCGATGAAACGAATGAACTTTGACCAAAAAACTCATGAATCCCATCTTAGGGTTGATGGTTTCTACGAAGTGACCATGTTTCGAACCTGGTCCACCAGCTTCTACGATTGGATTCATCTGGATATCGATGGAACGCGACTCGATAACAGATTAGCACTCATTTCCAATAGTAACGAACGAGAAAGCACTTTTCCTGCTTATCCAGATGAATCCAGGATGGATGATGGTATCCCGCAGCTACTTAGACCGTTCTCTTTCGAAAATGACTTCAGCAATTGATGGAATCACCTGGCCGAGGTCATTGCGAATAATGTCATTGCTCCAAAGCTCGTAGACCGGTTCAATCGATGAAACGAGTGAACTTTGACCAAAAAAACTCATGAATCCCATCTTAGGGTTGATGGTTTCTACGAAGTGACCATGTTTCGAACCTGGTCCACCAGCTTCTACGATTGGATTCATCTGGATATCGATGCAACGCTACTCGATAACAGATTAGCACTCATTTCCAATTCAAAAGAATGAGAAAGCACTTTTCCTGCTTATCCAGATGAATCCAGGATGTATGATGGTATCCCGCAGCTACTTGAGCCGTTCTCTTTCGAAAATGACTTCAGCAATTGATGGAATCACCTGGCCAAGGTCATTGCGAATCATGTCATTGCTCCAAAACTCGTAGACCGGTTCAATCGATGAAACGAGTGAACTTTGACCAAAAAACTCATGAATCCAACCTTGGGGTTGATGGTATCTACGGAGCAACCATGTTTCGAACCTGGTCCACCAGCTTCTACGATTGGATTCATCTGGATATCGATGGAACGCTACTCGATAACAGATTAGCACATATTTCCAATACAAAAGAACGAGAAAGCACTTTTCCTGCTTATCCAGATGAATCCAGGATGGATGATGGTATCCCGCAGCTACTTGAGCCGTTCCCTTTCGAAAATGACTTCAGCAATTGATGAAATCACCTGGCCAAGGTCATCGCGAATAATATCACTGCTCCAAAGCTCGTACACCGGTTCAATCGATGAAACGAATGAACTTTGACCAAAAAACTCATGAATCCCATCTTGGGGTAGATCGTTTCTACGAAGTAACCACGTTTCGAACCTGGTCCACCAGCTTCTACGGTTGGATTCATCTGGATATCGAAAGAATGCCACTCGATAACAGATTAGCACTCATTTCCAATAGACACGAACGACAAAGCACTTTTCTTGCACATCCAGATGAATCCAGGATGGATGATGGTATCCCGCAGCTACTTAGACCGTTCTCTTTCGAAAATGACTTCAGCAATTGATGGAATCACCTGGCCGAGGTCATTGCGAATAATGTCATTGCTCCAAAGCTCGTAGACCGGTTCAATCGATGAAACGAGTGAACTTTGACCAAAAAAACTCATGAATCCCATCTTAGGGTTGATGGTTTCTACGAAGTGACCATGTTTCGAACCTGGTCCACCAGCTTCTACGATTGGATTCATCTGGATATCGATGCAACGCTACTCGATAACAGATTAGCACTCATTTCCAATTCAAAAGAATGAGAAAGCACTTTTCCTGCTTATCCAGATGAATCCAGGATGTATGATGGTATCCCGCAGCTACTTGAGCCGTTCTCTTTCGAAAATGACTTCAGCAATTGATGCAATCACCTGGCCAAGGTCATTGCGAATCATGTCATTGCTCCAAAACTCGTAGACCGGTTCAATCGATGAAACGAGTGAACTTTGACCAAAAAACTCATGAATCCAACCTTGGGGTTGATGGTATCTACGGAGCAACCATGTTTCGAACCTGGTCCACCAGCTTCTACGATTGGATTCATCTGGATATCGATGGAACGCTGCTCGATAACATATTAGCACTCATTTCCAATAGAAACGAATGAGAAAGCACTTTTCTCGCTTATCCAGATGAATCCAGGATGGATGATGGTATCCCGCAGCTACTTGGACCGTTCCCTTTCGAAAATGACTTCAGCAATTGATGGAATCACCTGGCCAAGGTCATTGCGAATAATGTCATTGCTCCAAAGCTCGTAGACCGGTTCAATCGATGAAACGAGTGAACTTTGACCAAAAAACTCATGAATCCCATCTTGGGGTTGATGGCTTCTACGAAGCGACCACGTTTCGAACCTGGTCCACCAGCTTCTACGATTGGATTCATCTGGATATCGATAGAACGCTACTCGATAACAGATTAGCATTCATTTCCAATAGAAACGAATGAGAAAGCACTTTTCCTGCTTATCCAGATGAATCCAGGATGGATGATGGTATCCCGCAGCTACTTGGGCCGTTTTATTTCGAAAATGACTTCAGCAATTGATGGAATCACCTGGCCAAGATCATTGCGAATAATGTCATTGCTCCAAAGCTCGTACACCGGTTCAATCGATTAAACGAGTGAACTTTGACCAAAAACTCATCAATCCCACCTTGGGGTTGATGGTATCTACGGAGCAACCATGTTTCGAACCTGGTCCACCAGCTTCTACGATTGAATTCATCTGGATATCGATGGAACGCGACTCGATAACAGATTAGCACTCATTTCCAATAGTAACGAACGAGAAAGCACTTTTCCTGCTTATCCAGATGAATCCAGGATGGATGATGGTATCCCGCAGCTACTTGGGCCGTTCTCTTTCGAAAATGACTTCAGCAATGGATGGAATCACCTGGCCAAGGTCATTGCGAATAATGTCATTGCTCCAAAGCTCGTACACTGGTTCAATCGATGAAACGAGTGAACTTTGACCAAAAACTCATCAATCCCACCTTGGGGTTGATGGTTTCTACGAAATAACCACGTTTCGAACCTGGTCCACCAGCTTCTACGATCCGATTCATCTGGAGATCGAAAGAATGCCACTCGATAACAGATTAGCACTCATTCCCAATAGACACGAACAAGAAAGCACTTTTCCTGCTCATCCAGATGAATCCAGGATGGATGATGGTATCCCGCAGCTACTTGTACCGTTCTCTTCCGAAAATGACTTCAGCAATTGATGGAATCACCTGGCCAAGGTCATTGCGAATAATGTCATTGCTCCAAAGCTCGTAGACCGGTTCAATTGATGAAACGAGTGAACTTTGACCAAAAACTCATCAATCCCACCTTCGGGTTGACGATTTCTACGAAGTAACCACGTTTCGAACCTGGTCCACCAGCTTCTACGATTGGATTCATCTGGATATCGATGGAACGCTACTCGATAACAGATTAGCACTCATTTCCAATACAAAAGAATGAGAAAGCACTGTTTCTGCTTATCCAGATGAATCCAGGATGTATGATGGTATCCCGCAGCTACTTGGACCGTTCTCTTTCGAAAATGACTTCAGCAATTGATGGAATCACCTGGCCAAGGTCATTGCGAATTATGTCATTGCTCCAAAACTCGTAAACCGGTTCAATCGATGAAACGAGTGAACTTTGACCAAAAAACTCATGAATCCAACCTTGGGGTTGATGGTATCTACGGAGCAACCATGTTTCGAACCTGGTCCACCAGCTTCTACGATTGGATTCATCTGGATATCGATGGAACGCTACTCGATAACAGATTAGCACTCATTTCCAATACAAAAGAATGAGAAAGCACTTCTCCTGCTTATCCAGATGAATCCAGGATGTATGATGTTATCTCGCAGCTACTTGGACCGTTCTGTTTCGAAAATGACTTCAGCAATTGATGGAATCACCTAGCCAAGTTCATCGCGAATAATATCGTTGCTCCAAAGCTCGTAGACCGGTTCACTCGATGAAACGAGTGAACTTTGACCAAAAAACTCATGAATCCAATCTTGGGGTTGATCGTTTCTACGAAGTAACCACGTTTTGAACCTGGTCCACCAGCTTTTGTAATGGGATTCATCTGGAGATCGAAAGAATGCCACTTGATAATAGTTAAGCACTCATTTTCAATAGACACGAACGAGAAAGCACTTTTCCTGCTCATCCAGATGAATCCAGGATGGATAATCGTATCCCGCAGCTACTTGGGCCGTTCTCTTTCAAAAATGACTCCAGGAATTGATGGAATCACCTGGCCAAGGTTCGATTTTTTTTATCGAAAACGATAAAAAAAAAACCTTTTTTTCCCGTCAGAAATCTTGCAACGATCCAACAATAATATCTTGCCAAAAAATCTTATCGCGGCGAGAGATCGAGACGATGGCACAATTTCCCGCTTCCTTTTGGCTAAAAACGACATGTTGTCGAAAAAAAAGTAATCATTTTTTTTGGTGGATCGAAGAACCTCAATTTTTGTTTCAAAATTGGAAAAAAAAGGTCTGTTCTCGCTCAAAATCGTGGCAATTAACCGATAATCGCACCTCGGTGAGCGATTAAATGAATGCAACTTGTTTGAGATCCAACGTAGATAGAATTTTCATGATTTCAGGAAACAGGGCACAATTTCCCCTTTCATTATGGCTAAACACGACACGTTGTCGAAAAAAAAGTAATCATTTTCATGTGGTGGATCGAAGAACCTCAATTTTTGTTTCAAAATTGGAAAAAAGGTCTTTTTTCGCTCAAAATCGTGGCAATTAACCATCAATCGCGCCTGGGTGGGCGATTAAAAGAATGCAACGAATTTGAGAT
The DNA here is from genome assembly GCA_037043255.1 of Diadegma fenestrale. Classification (NCBI taxonomy): domain Eukaryota; kingdom Metazoa; phylum Arthropoda; class Insecta; order Hymenoptera; family Ichneumonidae; genus Diadegma; species Diadegma fenestrale. The sequence goes on from CM073312.1 coordinate 5,055,243, forward strand.
CCAATGTTAATCGAATTTTCAAGATTTCAGGAAACAGAAGAGAACTTGGTCAATCCGTGACGACGAATTATCGTCTCACGTTGCACGGAAAAGCGTTGTTTTCCATGCAATGCGCAGTGATATGCCAAAAATCTTATCCCGGCCGAGGGGAACTTTTTTCAAAAAAAAGATGAATTTTCAGGATTTTTATCTCCGAATTGCATGAAGAAAAACATCGTTAAGAATGTCATTAGTACGAAATATGGGAGTTATCGATTTTATTAAGATTAAGATGACTGCAAGAATTTTCGCTTCGATTTCATCAAACAAACGACTTTGTCGGTAAAAAAAATCATCATTGTGCGATACGTCAGCTGATCTGATGTTCGCATTTCCAATCGCTTTCAATCTGTCAGAACAGTCAAAACATTCGTCGTGACACATTGCTAACGTCACTCGACAGTTACATGTTTCTCGCGCAAAAGTCGAGTCGTGTGACATTGCCGCCGAAAGAATCGACAAACGTTTCTGCTGTGAATCTGAGCGAGAGCCCCGTCTTGGCCCCTATGTCAGACGGCAGTGAGGCGTCGCACATCATGGCCGCCAGCGACCTTCTCATTGGCTTAAAAATCAAAAATTCTATTGCTTGCCATTTAAAAATTATTGTGAATTTTAAAAAACCGTTAAGTAGGATTGCTCCTGATACCGTTCCGGAACCGTGGTTACCCGGACAGCAACTCTTTCTGAATCACCCTGTATATATATCTCCGTTCTCTTGTGCAGACGCAGACAACCGTGCAAAGCACCGGATCAGGCAGCCGTGACAAGGCCTCTGATGGCAGCCGACATAAGTTCGAACCATGCACCATTGGATCCGGTTGAGATGCGACGTATGAACTTCCAGACGCCAGGAATGATATCGCACCCGCCAATACCGATAAGCGAGCTGGGCAATCACATTGAGCGTCTCAAAGCGAATGACAATTTAAAGTTCAGTCAGGAATACGAATCGATTGAGCCTGGACAACAATTCACGTGGGATCATTCCAACATGGAAGTCAACACGTCAAAAAATCGTTACGCAAACGTAATAGCGTACGATCATTCCCGAGTAATTTTACAAACGATTGACGGCATTCCAGGCTCGGACTATATAAACGCGAATTATTGCGACGGTTACAGAAAGCAAAATGCTTACGTTGCGACCCAGGGACCTTTGCAAGAAACATTCGCCGACTTTTGGCGAATGTGCTGGGAATTGAGAACGAGCACTATCGTAATGATGACGAAATTGGAAGAAAGAACTCGAATAAAATGCGATCAATACTGGCCGACTCGCGGAGCCGAAACTTATGGTCAAATGACCGTAACGATAAGCGACGTACAAGAATTAGCAACTTACTGCATTCGCACTTTCCAAGTTTGTCGCAACGGTTATTCCGATCGACGAGAAATCAAACAATTGCAATTTACCGCTTGGCCCGATCACGGAGTTCCCGAACACCCAGCTCCCTTCTTGCAATTTTTACGACGCGTCAGGACCCTCAACTTGCCAGACTGCGGACCATTGGTTGTTCATTGTAGCGCCGGCGTCGGTAGAACCGGTTGTTTTATCGTCATTGACTCGATGCTCGAACGAATTAAACACGAGAAAATGATCGATATTTACGGCCACGTAACTTGTCTCAGAGCACAAAGAAATTACATGGTACAGACCGAGGATCAATACATATTTATTCACGATGCACTTTTCGAGGCAGTTTTATGCGGCAACACCGAAGTACCAGCGAGAAATTTACATTCTCATATACAAAAACTAATGCAACCAGAATTGGATAATATCACGGGTATGGAACTCGAGTTTAAAAAATTATCCAACATCAAGGCCGATTCTACGAGATTTATATCGGCGAATCTGCCCTGCAACAAACACAAGAATCGTCTCGTTCATATATTGCCTTACGAGTGCACCAGAGTCTGTCTACAGCCTCAACGTAACATCGAAGGCTCCGATTACATAAACGCCAGCCTCATCGACGGTTATCGTTACAGAGCTGCTTACATCGCGACCCAAGGTCCGCTCAACGATACCACCGACGATTTTTGGCGCATGCTCTGGGAGCATAATTCCACGATAGTCGTTATGCTCACCAAACTCAAAGAGATGGGCCGTGAAAAGTGCCATCAATATTGGCCTTCCGATCGCTCGATACGCTATCAGTGCTTCGTCGTTGATCCAATCGCCGAATATAATATGCCGCAATATATACTTCGAGAATTCAAAGTTACCGATGCCCGCGACGGGGCCAGTCGCACCGTCAGACAATTCCAATTTATCGATTGGCCCGAACAAGGTGTTCCCAAATCCGGCGATGGCTTTATCGACTTTATCGGTCAAGTACATAAAACCAAGGAACAGTTCGGGCAAGATGGTCCGATCACTGTCCACTGCAGCGCTGGCGTTGGACGCACCGGCGTCTTTATTACCCTCAGCATCGTTCTCGAGAGAATGCAGTACGAGGGCGTCGTTGATATTTTCCAAACTGTTCGGATTCTTCGGACTCAACGTCCTGCAATGGTTCAAACCGAGGTAACGCGCAATTCCTCATTCGCAACTCAAATTTATCGAGTTATTTCCATTTCCCCGAGCCCCAGCGACACGACATGAGTTTTTTCATGACTCTGAAGTTTGCAACGCAGAGATTCAACGAAAAACATTTTTACTATTGATTATTTATAGAATTTTGAAAATCGTGGCAATTTTTTGAGTCGATTGAGTTTTTTGGTCGCGAGAGAGAATCGTTTTATTGGCCGGACCAAATATTCAATAATAATTATTGGCTTTGCTGAAGAAATAACAGAATTTCGTTGCATTCCAACAATGCAAACTTCAGGATCATCAAATTAGATGACTCTGAAGTTTGCAACGTTGAGATTCAACGAAAAACATTTTTTCTATTGATTATTTATTCAATTTTGAAAACCGTGCCAATTTTTTGAGTCGATTGAGTTTTTCGGTCGCGAGAGAGAATCGTTTTATTGGCCGGACCAAATATTCAATAATAATTAGTGGCTTTGCTGAAGAAATAACAGAATTTCGTTGCATTCCAACGATGCAAACTTCAGGATCATCAAATTAGATGACTCTGAAGTTTGCAACGCTGAGATTCAACGAAAAACATTTTTTCTATTGATTATTTATAGAATTTAGAAAATCGTGGCAATTTTTTGAGTCGATTGAGTTTTTTGCTCGCGAGAGAGAATCGTTTTATTGGCCGGACCAAATATTCAATAATTATTATTGGCTCTGCTGAAGAAATAACAGAATTTCGTTGCATTCCAACGATACAAACTTCAGGATCATGTTTTTTCTACTTTTTCTTCGTTTCGCAACGTCGTGTCGTTAAAAATTCCGGATATTCTTGCCGGATGCGATTTTTAATGTTTTTTTAATTTCACAGGATCAATATCAATTCTGTTACCGAGCAAGTTTGGAATACTTGGGCTCATTTGATCATTACGCCAACTGACAAGCGGAAACTCGCGAGCCGAGAGAACAACAGCAACCTTCGACGAGGGACCGAGGAGATCGACAGCACAGCAGCAGCACAAGGATCAGAGACAGTGGTGAGCGAGCCAAAGTCCGACGAGTTTAACGAGATTAAAACGAAATTGAAGGTTTCGGTAACGATTTCTCTGCAAATAAGAATCTCGAGACCATTAGCGAGTATTTGAGGGAAATTATCTTGTTTCTGGATAAAAAAGGCCGCGCGTTTTCGTTGTGTCTGTGGGTCACGAGCTCGCAACGACAATACTAAATTCACACACTCTTGCCCGCGATATATATGTTTTAATAAACATATATAAAAATCATTTATAAAAAATAGAGAAACGAGGAAACAGATACAAGAAAATAAGGACATGGAATCTAGGAGCGTTTTAGATTCGTCATTTCACCATAAGACATACGAGCGTCTATCGTTAATTAATTAGCTTTTACCGCGATGATTAATCAAGGAATCTAACGGTGTAGATTTTGACTTAGCATATACGGTGTTGTTATATAAAAAAATAATAATTCTAATGATAATTATAGATGAAAAATCCATGATCGATATGTTCGATCTTCAATGACGGAGCAAGACTGCCATACGTATTAGGCAACGTATCCTCCTTCTCCTTATTCTCATCCTCATTCCATTCCACAAAGTCCAAAAGTTTGTTTCGTTGCAATTCAACGAAATTTCTTATCATTTTTAAAAATATTGTTTTTTTAACGAATTGCCAATAGTTTTGGTGAATATGAAACTATGAAAATTGGACGAAACTTCCGAGTTTTCTCTCTGAAGATGAAGAATCTTCGTTGCGTTCCAACGAATGCAAATCACAGTGTCATCCCATTCCCCACATCGTCGCGTCAAGTTTCTTGCGAAACGAAGCCTTATAATAATCATTGTTAGACGCGAATGATGCGACGAAATTATGAGAGAATTTTTTGCACATGTGTTTTCCAGTCAATCGACAGAGGTTTGAGTGTTTTTTAGAATTTTTTTCTATTCCAATTGAAATTCATCGCTGAGACCACAAGTGCAAAAGATTCTCCAGCCACGATCTCATCCATTGACCATTACAATTTTATTGAGACTTTATCCATCCAGGATCATCTCTCGATTTTTCCAAAACGTTGCATCGTTCCAGATCGTATTCGCTGAACAAAAGGACAGAAAAAAAAACGAACAATGTCTCGGACGCACTCGTGACTCATTGAATCGAAAAACATATCTATGAGTGCGACGAGACGTTCGATCTCGAGCCTCGTTTTGAGACGCGAAAAACAACTTTTTGAAGTACTTTTTAAAACACACACGTACACACAAACATGCATACACGTTAACCAAACGTCGAAACGTTTTTTCCAACACCGTTGTCTATTCATTTTTATTATTATTATTTCTTTCAATCTCGCTAGCCTAACTCTAAGATAGACTGACGTTGATATTACGTATATACATAAACTGTTACCATGACCTCAGCTTTTTTATTATCTCTATTCCAATGAGAAAGAAAATCCTTGACGTTGCCTCTCGTCTCGCTCTCTCTCTCTCTGTCTCTGCCTTTCTCTCTCCCAAACTCTCGGGCGTACATTCCTCAGACACTCAAGAGCTAATTAACTATTAAATCTAACATTTTTACAGCTTCCTTAGAACTTTACTGAGATAATGCTCGATTAATCATCTGTCGCAAAATTTTCAAACGAGTTTCATCCTCAAACACCACACTCGTCAGTCTTTGATAAAATCATATGAAAATATCGTGTTTTTTTCTTTCCAATCGAGTAATTGTAAAAATTTTAGAAAACTGACGAATACAGTTGAATTTAAATTTCTCAAAATAAGGAAAAATTATTTACCGAAAAAATAGCCAATCATTCAAAAATTTTATTATCTTAGATCGAAAATTTGTAATTTAATATTTTCTTCTTTCCTTGTCCGATTTATCGGGTTTCATAAAACCGATAAAATAGCTGAATTATAGAAAATAATATCAAAGAACGAGAGTATGGCTAAAATAGTGTGGTGTTCCGAGGTTAAGAATGCTTCACAAATACATTGTCGAGCGAGCCTCAATTTAGTATAAATTTTCGTAATTTGCTGAATAGCAAAAATCCAAAAAAAGAAACACAAACAAAACAATTATGCTTAATTAAAAAGAAGTCTATTGATTTCCAACGATACTGCCAAAACGTGTAAAATAGATTCATTTAAAAGAAACAAGCATTAGAATTAATTTCATTACTTTTCAAACGAATCATCAGGCAATTCATCCCCATCGTTGAAAACTTATTCACCAACCTATACATATGAATTTTTATAAGAAACATCAATTTTCTACATGTTTACAAGTTCCACATAAAGTTACAAAGTTGCTTGATGGCGATAGTGAAAAAAAAGGACCCGCGAAAAATCATTTGCATTTAAAATTATTAAAGAGACTCACGAATATCATTTTTCCTCTCATTCTTGCAACTAAATCCAAAAGTACCTCCCCACAAACCCCCAGGGAAACCGTATACGCGAGGCATTCTGAAAAACGAAGCGAGCGAGCAAACCCAGAGTCTGAGAGAAATCGAGTAAAGGGAAAGAGTAAAGTAGAGAAGTTTGAAGGAAATAAAAAGGAAAAAAAATGAAAATAAAAAGCAGAAAATGATTCAGCTCACTGACAAGAAAATTGCCATACTGCCAAAATCGACAATTATCAATGCTGTGTACCAATAACGCACGACTGGGGAGGGATCTTGAAATAATATCCTACCGTGAATTTATTTAGCTCTTAAGCTCGAAGAAAAAACAGTAATATCGTAAATTTAGTGATTAAGAAAGCCCTTAGGTGAAGAAAAAACAAAAAATGGAAAAAATATCGAAGAAAATGTGAAGAAAAGCTGAAGTTTCCAAGGACACAGGTCTGAAACTTGTATACATAGATGCGTGTGCGTGTGTATGTGTGAGTGAGCTCAAGTACGCTCACAACTAATTGTTGTAAAGGCTCGAAAAACCGTGTAAACTTCGAGCGTATGAGCGAACGAGAGAGAAACTGAATTATTATTATTATTATTATTATGTAATAAATAGAAATGCACTGTACGTTGAAATTCACGCAATGATATATCTCGCGCCCTCGAGCTTGAATATTCTCATCTCATTTGTAATTGCGCATATGTACAAAGTTTTCGATCCAACAAATCCTATTCTATCCGCGCGATAAACCCAAACGTACAAACTTACACTTTATTTATCAATTTTATCAATGATTATCGAAAAATCTCCGTTATACCCTCTTGCCCCTTTGACCCTCTCAACCCTCTCGCCGACACGAGTGACTGACGAAAATAAACTTACGGAAATTAGTGGTTTGGAGGCTTTTAAATACAATACCGATCGCGATTGGTTGTACAAACTTTTTAATCGACTTGTTCAACGATATCGTTGTCGTCGCGTTGTGTTCGAAAATTAGGGTCAATTTTTCATCAGTATTATTTTAACATTTTTTACTAATTAGCATAAATTTCTAGCCCGCCGTCGTTACACGAACGCTAGGATGGATAGAAAGATTTCTTCCTTTTTTTTTATTAGTCCGGCTGCATTCAGCCTGAATTTCATTTCCGGAGAGAGTGAAAAGTGCGGAGGCAGCTTATAATTTGTAACAATGCCGATAGCGTTTTTCGAATATTTAGCAGTCGCCAGTAGTTTTTAATTGTTATCAAATATGCAGGGTAAATGCAAAATAGTCAGAATAAAATTGTTGTCAGAATATAATTGATAAAAGTTGGAAACTACGAAAAGTTATTCTAAAAAATTGCAAACAAGCAGGGTTTTTATTTTATAAATTAGTTTAACATTTTTTTGGCACATATAATTAATGGCACGATTGAAAAAAAACTTTGGATACGTGAAAAAGTTGTTAAATCGTATTAATTATCGTAAACATTTCCTCGTACTTTCGAGCATGACATTGTGACGAACGAATCGTTGATCAACTGAACGTCGACTGAATTAATATTAAAAACAAAACAAAATCTCATAGCGACTGTGTAAATGACAATAAGCGAGCGATTATTTACAGCGTCTCTCCTTTCGTACGTCAGAATCGTACAAATAAAGTCACTCGTGTACGGATTCCTCACTCCGTGCGAAAAAGCCCAGTAAAAGTGTAGAAAACGTAGCAAAGAAACGTTGAAATGTTCACTTGGTCGTATAGAAAATCTTGTACATTTAATTTTCTTCTCTCGTTGATTTAATTCTCACCGAAATAAATGTCTATTGCCGTCCATATGCGTTTATTATACACAATTTGCTAGCGACCCATTTGTTCGACCATTTAAAAACCTTTTTCCAAACTCTACTCGTACATGATCCGTTTTGCATTTTTACTTACGAAACTTGACTCGCGCGTATATCTGACAATATGTAAACAAACAATGCCTTCGTACAATGTCCATGTTAATATTTTATTTATAGTTATAAACCCATTTTTAGACACTGTGTGTCTCCGATTATACAAAGCGTAAGGCAAAATGAAGAGGGCCGAGAATATTCACGACTATGTGTACATAAATGCACCGTCTGTCATCGATAGCATTATAATATTATAAATATACATACTTTATACATAAGAACTTGAAAAATAAATATAATATATATATAAATAATAAATAAATGAATAAATAAATACATAATGCTAAGAATAATTCTAAAGAGAACAAAAGAGGGGTGAATGTACGAACAATTAAAACGTTTATGCACTCGCCCACATTATCCAGGATAATAAGCGTTGCAATACGAGAAAAAACAAACAAAAAAACTTACAAGATGATAAAAAGTGGCTGATGGTAACGATCGTAAGCGCAACCTGAATCAATTTGTACATTTCATTATATTTCAATGCGATTTATCATTATTCTTTTTTCGTTTGCGTTGCGATTCGTTTTTTTTTACACATTTTCAAGAACTGACTTAAGTGTATGTTTTTTAAGGATATTATTTAGGTTTAATGTGCCGGTAATCAGACGCGTTTTGTATGTGATAATGATTTTAGGTCACTCTCCAAAAACGTTTGATCCTTTTCGATGTAAAGTTGGCTACTCGCAGCAGCAGACTAAATATCTCTTAGATTTATTACGTAGGATTGTAAAATTTGTATTGTAACGAAAATGAAACATTTCAGTATCTGTAATGACAACTAATTCATCCAACTCACAATGTCACTTATTTGTCAAGAATTTAGAACGTTTTGTTTTCAAAGTGAACACACGATGCTCCAACTTGTTGTAGAAATATTGAAAAATAATAACAACAGGGCCACAGCCTACTTAAAATCGTGCGGATTACTTATAATTATTATACGTTTTTCACATTCCGAGAATCCATCGTTTATTCGTATTATATATAACACACGTACGCGCAATTGCCGCATTTATCATCTCTATTGTTAAGCAGCTATACTTTTACCCAAATACCCTTGATATGAGACAAACACTATCAAGTTGACACACCAATCACGATATGTTTAACGACTTTCGCAAATTTCTGGCTGCTCCATTTCTCAACGGACCTGTCTGACAACCAACAACTTATTATATTTCAACATACTCTAAAATATACTTACCCACTACCACATTCAGGGACACTCGTCACTCTTTCGATTCACACTTTTTTTTCTACTTGAAATTTATCAAATTTACGACTAAATTTTCCTCATTGGATTCAACTAAATGTACACCATTTTTTCGTCGTCTATTTCATATTATTACGTGCTTGTCACTGCGTACGAACGATTTGAAAATCGAAATCTGGGATGGAATTAAGGGATTGAGAAATTTTGATTGTGGCACTCGAAGAAAAAAATCTTTTACAGAGTCGAGAGTAAAAAAAATGCAGCAACGAACGTCGTTGGTAACGAAATAATATGAAATTCATCGTCGAATATATTTAGAGATTGTTCTCAAGATCTGAATTTCCGTTTCACAAGTGACAAGTTTATAAATAATGTGGGATCTTAATCGAAAACTTTTGTCTTCTAAAAAAAAAATGGCAAAAAAATAAAACAGAATTTGACTGGGCTTGAAATTGTAACGAAATAATAAAAGAAAAAAAATAATAATCTCGCGTATAAAAGTCAATAACCGAGATATTTGTGAAGCAGGATTGGAAAACTGTAAAGTTGGTATTGATCTTGACTCGGTCGAAGGGATAGAGTTCAAATTGTACACATTTATACACAGATACAAAAAAAAACCAATAAATACAAGCAAACAAAACAGACACAGAGTGCGAGGTGGCGATGAGGAAGCAGGGGAAAAAGGGGCGGAGTCAAATACTAAATAACGTTGAGATAATGGTAAATTATTTTGTGATACTTTCTTGCCAGAAAGAATACAACAGGCTGAGGCGAAAATAATAGTAAATACGATGTTACTAATTATAATAAAAAATGATTGAATAAAACAACAACAACAACAAACAACAAAATATACATAAATTAATTATTGTGTAATAGGACGAATATGTGAACAAGGAGAAATACCATGTACATTATGTATTGCCCAGTGGCATCAAATATAGTAGCGACTGACAGTGTATAAAAAAACTCGTTTTCATTATTTCCCTCGCCTTTCCAAACCAACTTTTTTTTTCTTGATAATTCATCGTAAATACGCGTTTAATTAATTAAATAATAATTCAATGTTGCGATGATAGTTGAAGCGTTTAATAAATAAATAGTGCCCAGTTTTTTCGACGTTTTTCTGCTTTAATCGACAGAGATTGGTTTTCGATTTACATCAAATTGGGTGAAAAGACCTTTCGATCATTTATCATTTCCCCGAAACGGGACCAGATACGTTTTGGCTCTCCATGCCCCAAAAACTCGCTGTCCTCGTAACTTTCGAATGAATTAGAATTTATCAACATATTTCATTGCTAAACAATAGAAAAAATCCTGACTTGGCTAATGGCATTTAAATCAGTGTCCGGCGATGATTTGTTCGATCGTAATCGGAGCTTGAACGTTTTTGCATGAGAATTCAGCCTCGTAAAGATTTTTAAACGGGGCCAAGATCGTCGAGTCCTGAATCAAAACGGAATAAAAAACACACAATTTTAATGGATTTTGAGGAAAATACGCGTTTAATTAATTAATTCATAATTCAATGTTGGGATGATGGTTGAAGCGTTTAATAAATAAATAGTGCCCAGTTTTTTCGACGTTTTTGTGCTTTAATCGACAGAGATTGGTTTTCGATTTACATCAAATTGGTTACAGATATTTGTACTCACGTATAGCAAGATTAGGAATGACGTAATGGCTTTGGAAGGATTATATTACATTTACAAAAAAAATATGCTCGGAATTTAAATAATATTTGCTTGCTGGCTCGGTGTCGTCGTTGGTGGACTCTTTGTCATCATCGACGCCATGACCTGCGAATGCATCAACGAAAAACATGTGAAAATTTGTCTCCATTACCGATCGATTATTCGGACAAGTTTTACTCACGTTTTGCATCACTTGTTTACGCAAGAAATCTCTCGTCGCGGTTGAGATGTTTTGATCGTTGCCCATTTTGCATTTAACGTATCCATACAGATTGGCGCCGCTCAGAAGATTCGCAATGCATACGAGAAGCAGCCATTTGAACTTGAAGCCAAAAAGCGCGACGACGAAAAAGAGCGACCAGACTAACGGGCAGAGAATCAGAGCCAGCCAAAAAATTCGTGATTCCGAAGGGTTTATTCGATTCTGTTGAGAACCCTGAAACAAGGGGCACATAGCAGCTCCCACTTAAACGGACGAAATGTTTTCCTCCACGTGTCAAACTCGTCAACACCATCGTTATCTTCCTTGCAACTCGTTTCCTCATTGTTTTAATAACTAAATCAATCTAACCTTTCTCGACTCAAAGACCCAGTGACTTTTTCCATTGTCGTCTACGTAATTCCACCATCGCAGGCCCACCATTAATCGCCCAGTTATATTTTTCACCGTCCAAAAGTCCATGGACAGCAATAAAACAACCGTGACAAAACTCGCTATAAAACTATTGGAAAACCAGCCACACAGCATGTAAACGAATATCGCCGAAACTCTGAATAGCAAATGAAACAGCGTGACGTACGGATGCCTGAAAAAAAATTATTACTCCGTAAATATAAAGAAAATAATTTCAAAAACGTAATCAACAGAATCCAGTGACCGGGAAAATGAAAGTTTGATCAGCCAAAATCAAAATGCAAAGTATTGCGGGACTTGGAAATTAAATTGAATTCAATTAAAAATTAAAAACGATAACAAACAAATTATAATAAACAATAGTACGTAGAAATAAACAATAATGGGGATAAAATTATACTTGAGTTTGCCAGGCTGATTATGAACTTCATCTTCCTCGCCGAAAGCAATCGTATCGTCATCCATCAGTAGAGGAACCTGTAAATAGAGCAACCATCATCTCGAAGAGAAAATTTAGGCGCGTGGTACGAAGAAGTCAATTTTTAAATCCAAGTTTATGAAACACAGTGAGTTTTTAAAGAACGAGAAATTTGGATAAACATTTTATAATTGTGTCTCGGACGTGCGTTTTTTTAGGTTATGTCCATGTTTTTCGATCGTCTGCGATTTTATAGACGTTTAAGAAATCATTCGGGAGTTTTGAAAATATTATCGTGACACTCACAAAGTTCGAGGAAATGTCATCGAAAAAGTAGAAGAATCAAAATTTATCAATTCATTCAAGCCCCGAAAAACAAACAGAACTTCCGTCTTCTCGAATGCGCGTCAAACGCGCTTCGAGACACGAAGTACAATTAACAAATATATTATTCGATTGACAAATAAAACTACGAATCCTCGTAAACGCAAAACGCTATCGATAAAACAAATATAAAGTATAAAAAAGGGTTTTTAAACTTGTCAAAAACTTACCGAAGCCGAGGCCATTTTTGACACTTGGCTGATAAACACGTACACAAGGGAGTGCTGCCAGCGCCGCACAGCTGTTGACTACACAAGCGCCACGAGCGGGCGAAACAGGAACCGCGGCTGTAATCGTTTTCACGTAGGCCGCGTTATCATCCCTTTTTGATTACACGACGTACAAGACTCTGTAAACTTTGCTAATTAAATGATTCAGTATTAAACTCAACGATTGTATGATTTAAAGTCTATTCCCATAATTTGCAAATTAAAGTGCGTCGTATTATTTCAATTGTTCGTGATAATTGCTTCGTAAACGAAAACGTCGCGCGTTCGGTATAAATTTCCCATCGTTTGTCTGACGTGAATGAAAATTTGAGAGAACCGGTGAATCCCCATAAATAATCACGTGAGGCAGATTTATACGAAAAATCGCATATTTTAGGTTATACACGCGTATATTGGCATTTGAACATTCGTCAGGTAGGTGTTGCGTGGCATTTATCGAGTGTATCGATATCTCTGTGTGGGCGCTTTGTGCGAACGCGTTTACGTCAATGACCAATCACGGTTGGCCGTGTGTTTCGACGAGTATACATATATATAACATAAACAAAAAGTGATAGAACCGAATGAAATAAATTTAAGTGCGTGCAGTGGGGTGTGTGCTAGTGCAAAGTGGAAATGGAAGTTGCTTGAGATAAGCGCGGGGAACTGAAGCCAGCGGAAGACCGGCGTGACTTTTTGGTCGTTTATATATCTATACACCGAAACGTCAAATCAGACTCAGTCCGTTCAAAGACTTGGTGCAAGTTGGCTACATTTTTATACACGCATGTCGCTCTTCTACTATTCTCCGGACACTTTTTCATTTATTTCTCCGCTATTCTTACAATAAAAATCCTCCAAAATGATCAAAGATTATTCTCCGATTGCGCAAACGCTTCTCGGCACTTTACTCACATGGGCCTTGACAGCCGCCGGTGCCGCTCTCGTCATTGTCATCCGAGGAAAACAAGTAAGTATAAATTCTTTTTTTTACTTTAGCCCTTTCCTTTTAGCATATGTTGTCGATGTTTATTTTGGCGGCAAATTTTTCCGTTCTATATCGCTCGTAAATTCTTTTTTTATACGATTAAAACATCGCGCGGGAGAATTTTATTCGAAAAATCGTGTGTCACTCGTGTGACGAATGGACGAACGAAAATGACGTTTCGCGAGCTGTCAGAGCTAAAAATTTAACAGGCAAATTTCGTATTTTCGTCGTTGCTTCCAACTGAAATTTTATTTTTCTTCGTGATCTCTCATTCTCGTTCTGTTCACTGTTCATCCTGCCGGTTCAGAAAAACCTGAAATTCGAGTTAAAAACTCGCGATCGAAAAAAAGAAAAAAATCGGCCTCGTCAGCGCATTTCAATGTTTCCCAAATAAACAAAAATGTTTGTCATTCCTCCGAGCTGTTTTTCGACTTTTTCAAATACTTTATACATTTTTGTATCTTTTAATTGAAAATAAATGAGCAAGAAGTGTGGAAATACTTAAACGGGCCTTGAACATTTTGTTTCAGAGAAAATTACTGGATGTGAGCCTCGGATTTGCAGGAGGCGTGATGATCGCGGCCAGTTATTGGTCGCTGTTGGCACCGGCGATAGAAATGGCATCGGAGAGCAAATCTTATGGGGAAAATGGAGAATACGCGTTCTTGCCGGTGGCAATGGGATTTCTGGTAGGAGCGGCATTTGTTTATGGAACGGACGTGTTGATAACATCGCTGGGAATTCAGTCCCCCAATGTGCTGTTAGCTATGCAGTCAGTCGGTACGAAAAACAGACGAAGAATCCATGAAAAATTAAAAAGTGACGAGGATTTAGACAATAAAGACGAAATTAGTGGTGTTAAAATAGCCGGTGGAAAGATGCATACTAATATCGAGTCAACTACCATCGACGGTACATTGGCTTTACCTTTTTACATTCATTTTTATTCTCATTTCATATTCCCATAGAAAAATCCTGATAAAACCAAGAAAACTTGTTTGAAATTGATATTTTTGTCACTTGAAAGCAATCCCGCGATTTTTACGACTGGAGTAACAAGCTCGAAATTCCGTTGATTATGATTGAGGCAAGAAAGTCGAGAAAAAACTCGCTAAGACAAGGACAACAGAAAAATAAAATGACAAAAAGTTCACGTGACAAAAATCTCATTTCACGGCCCAGTGTCAGAGGAGCGAAGAATTTTAATTGTTAAATAGGATCAGTGAATTATTTCCGTATTGAGAGCAAAAAGTAACGGCAACTCTTTAGTTGGAAAGTAAATATTTGTGTAAAAATTCTTTAACGATTCGAGGTCTTTCCCCGTCGTTTTTTTTCTTTTCAATAATATACGCACACACACACAGACACTATGAAATATTATAATTAATATATTAGTAGCCGGAGTGACGTAACAACGTTTGTTCTTTGGCTCCAGCCTGGCATTGCTGTAACATTGGCTCCCGTAATCAGCAGCAATTAACCAATAGTTAATAACTCTGATGATTTTCATCGTTCTCCTTCTTTCTGTCTCGTTTTCGCCTCCAACGGAATTGACCATTACAATTGCAGCAATGTCACGAGCACGCGAACGTATTGACATTCGTCGTGCTCGTGGCGGCTGCGTGAATGTCTGTGAGAGTAAATAACTCGAACGTTTGTGCTAGACTCGAATGCTCGTACTTGGACTCGGTTAAAAGAAAACTCGACGATTGTTTAAACCGCGAGACGATAAAAAAACGTTGCGTTTCAACGAATTGGTGCCTCGAACTAATGACTCGAAACTCGACTGGAAAACGTCTTTATCCTTTCCGCTCGCCGTATCATAATGAACCTTGGAAAAACCGGCGAAACTCACTCGCTATAATTATTACGGCGTCGTCCGCGTAAACACCGACCGCGTAATATTTTCAAATGAAAAAATTTAAAAATCTCCAACTAAAATAAATGGTGCGCGATAATCTTTATACACAATAAACCGGTAACGAGTACCAAGTATTTGCAGCAAGTCAAACACCTTTGCACGTTCCGAATGCCACGACCAATGTCGTTCTCAATTTTTTGTCATCAAAATATTCTTTCCTCAAGTTTCCCTTGCGAGAATATTTTTTTTTCGAACCTCCGCGGACCATACGGATTTGTATGGCACCCCAGATGGGTCTTTTTCCACCAGGCACGTATGTCTCACGTATTTTTGTCAAAATCTGAAAAAAATCTGGAATACTCTGCACTTCACTTCAATTTTTCATATTTTCGAAAAAAACGTTGTCACTTGGGTCGAAAAAGGCCCAAATTATCCGCAGAGGGTTAAACAAATTTGTCGATTCACAAACATTTAAATAATTTCAGTATCTCGTTATTAATTTTTTGGATTTTAGAGCTTCCTTGAAAAAATGATTTTCGTTCTTAGAGCCTGAGTGCGTCTGGTGATAGTTTTGAAAAAAACAATTGACCACGCAGCCTGGAAAATCTTGCATGCTTTTGAGGCAATTAATAACAGAAATAATTGGATTCGTGTAATTTGGAATTTTCCTTTCTCGCAAAATCAGTGAAAAATGCTTTTTTTTTTAATGAATAAGGAAATGACCGAGGAAGGTCGAATTTCGCTATCGATTAATGCACATAGTAATTAGCATTGTCTAATAAAAACAGTAGGAGGAGAAAAAGGAAACATAATTCACGCCTGGATTGAGATTGGAACACGAGAAAAGGGAAAGCTGCGTTTTTGAATAACTGTGTGACCCTCGTGGGGACACTTGGCCTTTAATTTATTTGTTACAGGTTTTTACGAACAAAACGCTCGACGAAGACAAGGTGGTGTTGGTATGGTGAGATCGACTGAGATCGATGATGCTGGAACGATGTACGAGGACCCGGCTAACGAGGAGAAAAATAATCAGTGGAGGCGAATCTTGCTCCTCGTTGTTGCAATCACCGTAAGTGTGGGCTTGAATTTATTCACATTGTATTATAATTTCGATCCTCCAAATGGGTGAAAAGAACTTTCGATCATTTATCATTTCCCCGAAACGGGACCAGATACGTTTTGGGTCTCCATGCCCCAAAAACTCGCTGGCCTCGTAACTTTCGAATGAATTAGAATTTATCAACATATTTCATTGCTAAACAATAGAAAAAATCCTGACTTAGCTAATGGCATTTAAATCAGTGTCCGGCGATGATTCGTTCGATCGTAATCGGAGCTTGAACGTTTTTGCATGAGAATTCAGCCTCGTAAAGATTTTTAAACGCGGCCGAGATCGTCGAGTCCTGAATCAAAACGAAATAAAAAAACACACAATTTTAATGGATTTTGAGGACGAATAAAAAATTAGCTAAAGTTGCATTTAATCAAAACGATGGCATCGTTCGTGCTGATTAGTTAGATGATATCGCACTCTCTGTAATAAATCTTTCTTTATCTTCTCGCGTATCTTCCGTTTTTACTTCAACTGCCTATCGATTGATACGATCATCATTTCTCTTCCTATTTCGTGGAAACAAAAACAACAACCACACGCACTCAAACAGGTGCACAACATTCCCGAAGGTCTTGCTGTCGGTGTGGGCTTTGCTGCTGTAGGAAGCAGCTCGTCAGCAACGTTCGAAAACGCGAGGTAAATCAGTTTTTATTTACAACATTCCACACACCACGCTTTTAGAATCCTTCGTATGGAAATTAATGGGAAAGCTCGTCGCAACGAACAAGCACAACGTTTTTTTCCTTTTCTCGAGATTTTGACCGAATAATTTCATAATCTGTAGCAAATTTCGTGAGGCTTAGTTTTGGGAACAAACTTTTTCTTGCTACTATGTCGGAAGACGACACCGAAATTTAAAAGTCATAACAGGCTGATAATAAAATTAGATAACAATCGCATTTCTTGTGTGTGGACGCATGACCGACGTGTGTCTTTCTTGTAGAACAAATTAACGTACTAATCGTTGCGAAAGCAAAGCCATAAAATTCTTGCACGCAAAACTCTTTCGCTATTTTAATTTTTTGCTCATTATTTCCCTCAAATCAGCAGCATCGACTGAACGAGACTGTTTCGGTTAACGCTGCAGAAATTTATTCACTGATAATTTGCTGAAAAAACGAGGCAACTGATTTTCGTTGAAATTGGCAAAATAGTGCGAAAGTTAAGTCACTAAAAATTCGCCACAAAAATCTTATGATTTCCCAGCGTATTTTAATTATTTTGACGTGCTCATTGCAAATTTTACTTTTCACGCACGCACTCGAGCGTCTCGTTTCGATCTATAATTTCTTCACTCTGGACCAAGATTTTTTTACAGTTCCAACGATAACTTATAAATGTTTTATAGAATCAAAAAAGTCTAGAAATTTACGAGAAACGTCGGGGTCACAGTTTCTAGAATTTTTTTAGTGTTTTTTACAAAAATCGTTCGCGAATTTTCGGGGATATTTTTTCGAGTACGGGGACGAGACCGAATTTCTTCATTATCGATGGAATTCTGTGGAGCCCGCTGCGCGAAAGCCTGAAAAATTGAGTCGCTAGCCGCGAGATGGCATCGGCTGAGTTGCGAGTATTTTAGGGATTTGCCGGTGGGAGTTGAGAAGCGCGTTATCACCGCAGAGTCTGATTGGCGAGGGACAGGCTCGGGGGAAATGGGGGAGAGAACGCGCGGCTCGTATGAATGAGTTTCACGGTGGTCGCATGCGGTAACCGACCGAAGGCAAAGTTTATTGGCGCGACTGGCCCGAGGATAGCCGACGTTGCTTTATACACGTTGGGTGAAGATTCGGCGGGACGGGGGGCGCGAAGAGAAGAGAGCTCGAGAAGCGGGCACGTGTGGCCCTGGAATCCAACGAACCCTAGGCGCCTCGCATTCCATCCCTACCCACTTGCTCCTCGCCGCTACTTCTCTTTCCAAAGACTATAGATCTCTTCCAATTTCAAAGCTTCTCTTTTCGTTCCGCGCCGCATTTTCTTAACCCGTTTCTACAACCGTATCACGTCGTTACCAATTTTTTTTCCTTATCCGCTAAACACGATTATTTGCGCATTCGCGAATACCATTTAGCGCAAAAAAAAAAAAACTATGGTTTGTTTTTTTTTTTGCCAATTCGGCAGTTTCGAGACGGCTTTTCGCGGCTCAATAAAATTTATTAAGATCTCTCTAAAGTCCGTAATCAGGAGCTCGAGTCGCGGTTGAAATTGCAAGAAAAAAAAAACCAAATTAGAGTTTAAAACTCCAAAATTTTGCCAGTTCCAGTTTGGAATGAAAATTATGTTTGTTTTTCAACAGATTCGAAAATTCTTCGTCTTGAATAATCGGAGGAGAATTTGGAAACTCGAATTTCGTAATTGAAGGAAAATTCTTGACGCGTTTCTTTTATTGATCGAGTATAATATTTATTGAAGCTGCTGTCGCTCCGACTGGCGGTTGGCATTGAAACTATTTATTGTAATCTGTTCTCTCTCGTATATCGAATTGTCGGTCGATTTGTTTGAGTGTAAGCGTTAGTGCGTATTTGCGAGAAACTAATACTAGTAGAAAAAGTGATAATTCCAGGCACACCACGTGATCCGCGCGCTATTACAGATTGCCGTGAGTTTATAATACGTCGAAGGGGGACCTACATATTTTTCAATGAGTGAGGAGCCCCGAACGCGCTTAGAAAACGTCGTTCCGAGGCTCACACTGGCGCCACATTTCTCGATCCGACCCATATCCCATCGCCGGATTCTACGAATCCCTCGTATCTCGTTCCACGACCTCGTAAAGGTATCTCCGCTTAATTTTTGCGTCACTAACCTCGTTTCCATCCATTTTTAAATACGAAAATTCAAAATTTTCGGTCGGATCGTTATCTCGGACAAAATTTGGAAAATCATTCGAGCAAATACCGTTTTTTTTGTACAAACTTTATGTTCTCGACTCGTTCCAAATATTTTGAGGTCGATGTTGAGCAGTGACGATATTTCGTTACCGAAAGCACGAAAGATTGAAATTTTCATCACGAATTTCGTTCTGGGCGGGTTTGTTAAGTAAAAAGCGTAAATAACGTTAATTTCCTTGAGATGGTGAGGTCGATGGGTTTTTGAACGACTGTGTTCGGCGTTTTCGGAGGCTTGTTTGAAAAGTAAAAAAATTTGATGATTTCGTTGGTTTTTGCGTGCATAATTCCGTTCGCTCCGATTCTCGTACGTGATTGTATGTCGGGCCAAAGCTTGGAGAAACGCTCTCGAACGTATTTGCTGGGGTTTGGTGAGCAAGAGAGCTCTGAGCTCTTTTGCCTGTTCGGCTGGTCGCTTCGGGTCCGGCGTAGCGGCATTCCAGCGTAGATACTACCACATTGAAAAGACGAGCGTTCTTGGCTCTCTCGTATCGTTCGGCTCGAGCAATGTCGGTGGCCCATTAAGAATCTTTGGAATGAATGGACCGCGCGATCTCTCTTTCTCTCTTCCTCTCTTTCTATTTATCTATGTATCCAGCCCATCGCTATAATTAAGAAATTGTGTAGAAAGTATACACACACACACATGCACACTGATATCCTCGTTTCCTCGCGTTGCCGTCAGCATCACTTGTCCAAACTGTACGAGGTCGCGGTGGGCTGCTGCGTCATTGCTGCTTTTCGTGCTTGTTACAAAAGAGGGCGAGATAGCAACTCGGAAAAAAAAAACAACAACCACCACAAACTTTGCTCTCGTTGCTCGGTTTGGCAACATTGGCTACTGATACGTCCTCCTATCACGGCCCAATCATCGTCTTTTCACCCACCAGTTGGACATCATTTTTGACCATTTCCCCCTTCAAATTTCTCGACGTTCATTCATTTTTTTTCACTCGTCACACTATCTCACGATTCTACACTCCAGCAGGAATCTTTGACCTTTGCATGCAGGAATTTGTGTTCACGCAACGAAAAAAAACTCGCTTCTCTCTTCATTTATATTCGAATTTCGATCTTCGTCTCGTGTTACTCCAATTTTAATATTTTTCGGACATTCATTTTGGAGTCAATCGGAATTTCTTCTGTTTGCTCCGTTAAGGGATTCGCGTTTCGTCGAAACGCCTCGCAATGAGGATGCTCTAAAGAATTCGAACCAACGCCCATCAACGTAACGTCATTCAAGCCGATTCATCGATGCGTCACGTTGCAACAATCATGACAAACGTGCGTCATCTCAGTACAAGAATTTTCCTGGTGCAGGTCACGTTTTCGTGACCGCATCTTCGTCCAGGATCTGTGACATGCTCGTCGACAAATATTTCCCCAGAAAATCGCGTCCCGAAAGCTCGAGTGAATGAAATTGCCCGTCAAGTTCCTGGAGAAATTTGTCCTAATGTTTTAATTCGTTTCTCGCTGACGTACTCCGATCGATCGACATTCGCGCTTGGCGTTTTCGATGAAAACTGTACTCCGGAATTTTTATCGTCGTACCACCCAGTACCACGCTTCGAATTGCATGCCATTCTCTGCGCGCGTATCACCTCCATGACATTTGCGTATATATATTTGTATAATTCTTATGCCCCGACGAACCACGAGACACCCGATGCACTTTTATTTTTCTTATGCATCTCGGAATGCACAATCTTAAAAAAAAAATCCGAAAATGTCAAAAAGGCCAGAGTCTGTCACTTCATTTGCAAATGACAAGTTTTTCTGCTGGAAAATCGAGTTTGTCCGATCGATTATGAAGGCCTAAGGTCGCGGAGAAGTTGATGAGAAAAGAGAACTTGGAAATTCATGACTGTGAAGTTCGCGACGTTGAGATTCGACGAAAAATGTTGTTTCGATTGATTATTCATTGAATTTTCAAAATTATGACAATTTTTCAGTGCTGATTAAATATTGAACAATAATTGCGAGTTCTGCTGAAGCAAAAAGAGAATTTCGTTGCATTTGAGCGATGCAAACTTGGACGTAATGGAATGAATGATAATCGTGAATGATATTTGGTGATGAAAAGAGGGCAACGATCGTGAGATCGTGAGGGCACGGATTTCCCTGTCACGTAACTTGATTTCGTACGCGTTTTCGAGAGTTCCGGTCGCGAGCTCTTGGTACAAAGTCCAAAAGAATTATCAATGAATAGGTTTTGCATTCTCCAGCAATTGGAGCGTGCTGCGGCAAGAGACGAAGAGCGAGAGAGAGAGAGAGAGAGAATGAAGGACGAGAAGGCAGTATGCACCGAGAGTTGTCCATCTTTATTGCGCCCGCGCGTTCTCCTGTCGAGTAAAAGCCCAAGGAGATCGAGTAGTGAGTCAGCGTTAGCGTTATGCCATTTTTTCCCTTCAAATCTTAAACCATTTTTTAGTCTCATTATTATTATTTGCCCAGAGTGTGTCTCCGAGCAGCGTGGCTGTGAGATCACTTTTCCGCCCAGTTGCAGAGATGGTTCCGAGCGCGCGTGCGTATGTATAAAATCCCGAGACTGAAATCTCGATATATTATATACGCGAGCGAGTACTTGTACGATGATCGTAAACGAGTATAGCGTGAGAATCCAATTGAACAAAACAGCCGGTATCGAAGCGCCCCAGGTCGTCGGGTGTAAAGGTTGGCTGAAAAATAAAAAAAATAAAACGAGAAAATTCAAGAGAACGAGGACCGCTCGCATCCTCTTTGTATTATAAAAGCGGAGGAAAGAAAGGACGAAAAAGAGGCAGCAAGAGAGAGAGAGAGAGAGAGAGAGAGCCGAGTATATATCCGAACACCGGTTTTGTTGGGCGACGTAGATGAGGTAGTGGCCGTGTTAAACACGTTGTGGCATCACGGACAAAGCTTCCGATAAAACCATCTCATTTTCAGCCCTTTCCTCACCTCCTTTTTCTTTTCGCTCATTCAACCAAGTGTCGACTATGCGCAGCTACTTTTATATTTTTCTTCCTACGTCCGTGTGAATTCGTACGAATGTGTGACAAGCTCTGCTGCCGGTCCGGCTTCGCCCATTTAGGTCTCGTTCTTGCACGGACCTCGCGAACCAGAAGCTCCACCGCCTGATAATCTCAGCCTGCAAGGCCGTCTGTGTACACGCACGCGCATCCACACTCGTAAACTTTGCCAATCGAGCGTTCACCAAGGCGTTGAACGTACAAAAAATGTCGCACGGGTTTGTGGGCCGATGCGTGCGAATCTAGGACGAAACTTTCAGCCTAAAAGTCTCTTGCCCATTGATAAGGACTCGAGGATCAAACTTAGAGCGCTAGAATTCGGTAGTGAACTTTTCACAGCATCCATTGACCCGAGACATTGACTACTCTCGTTGCGGAGTCTGTACATCCTTAGCGAGTGTTAGCGAATCGTCTTCGCGCTGGGCGAACGCCTAGATACAGTTTGCGAGAGAGAGGGAGAGCGAGATACACGTGAAGGAATGCGAAAGCCGTAGGAGGTACAGCAGCGAGCAAAGAAACGAAAGATGGTGCTGTGGGCATCACCGGGCGCGAGTATAAGCGAAAGAAGGAGCGCGAGAGAGCGACAGAAGGCTTATTCTCGCAACATGTTGCCATCCTGGCGAGAGATGGAGAGAAGATGCCAAGCTCGCGGGTTCTCTCCGCGCGCTGAGTAGTATTACCTAGAAGGCCAAGTCGCCTCGCGATCTACCTCGTCGGAGCTGTGCTGGATGTAGCCGCATGTATACAGCAGCATCCGCACTATCGTCTTCCAAGTCCTGCGCTCTCTCGCGCCAGCACACCAACCACCGCAGCACCGAGAGTCCCGATCGCGGACAAGGCCGAGAATAACGAGCCAACCAAAACGAGACAGAGCGAGAAAGAGAGAGAGTTGTATGTGCTGCTTGAACATGTTGCCTCCCAGAGAGGCAAGGAAACGCGAAGGGGGTTATCGGGAGATGAGAACCAACAAGAGAGAAACAAATAGCGTGCGGAATGCGACCTCGAGCAACTACCGACCAAACAATAATCCGTGCAAGCGAATTTGACTCAGCGTGCTTCCAATTGCTTATTCAACCAAGATCCCTTGCTCTTTATCCAAGAAAACGCACCCTCTGCTGCGTTTGCTCTTCTCCCAAGCGCCATGGGCTCATTTTCACCGAACGACCGGAGCGAGCATACGTTTCTGACCAATTTCCAATCATTTTTTTATAATGCCCATCCTCGTGTCATTGCGCAATTGTCCGGGCATCCAAATCCACGGGAACGACGACCTTTTTAGATTAAAATAGTAAAGCAGCTCCGTCTCTCGCTGCAACGTTCTCCAACGCAGCCATTTCGGTGCATTCTCGCGTCTCTGCTCCAGCCTCGAGTCGCGGACTCGCTCGCTTCCGTAGCAACGATCGACGCGTCAACATTGTTCGTCGCACGTAAAACACATCGCCGCGCGACTGTTTGCGAATACGTTGAAATAGACTCTCTCGCCAATGCATCAACGATTGGCCGCGTGTGTGTTTCACGGCAATGCGCGGTGGAGCAGCGATCTGCGTATCGCACTTACTGTGTATACAAGACGGTGCGCGGTGCGAAAGTACCAGACCGCGGACTTTATAATCATTGAGGCGAAG
The DNA here is from genome assembly GCA_037043255.1 of Diadegma fenestrale. Lineage (NCBI taxonomy): Eukaryota > Metazoa > Arthropoda > Insecta > Hymenoptera > Ichneumonidae > Diadegma > Diadegma fenestrale. The sequence continues at coordinate 5,079,222 of CM073312.1, forward strand.
CGCGCGCCCAAGAGAACGTCGAGTTCTCAGAACTCGACCCTTGAGACGCGCGCGCGCGCGTTCTCCAAGCGCTAGTGACATTCCATACCGATATGTGCATGCACATATGTATTTTCTCATCTCATATTACTGGCTGGCTCACGCGACGCTATTGACGTCGCGAGAGAGCTTGCCAGCGCTTTTTATTGCAAGTTAAACCCAATCATTGGATCGCGCGTTCGCCATTTTGGTACGATTATTTCTATGATTTTTCCATTCGCTCAAATTCGTTATCACCAAAGACTCCCAACGGCGTCACAGCGATAGATGCGAAAATGAGCGATTCGTAAAAGCAAAAAGAGAGAGAAAGAAAAAGAATGAAGCTTCGCGGCACAGATGCTGTCCGCGTTGGAATGTTGCGGACATTACGCATGCGTCGTACGTATCTTACTCGGAAGAGATTGGTCGAGCTCCGTTATATGTCCTAACGCGACACGAGCAAGCTTGCCCGATCGCGCTCTCGCTACACGCGAGTTCTCTTCACTCGTCTGCCGCCACACTTGTGAAAATGTATTCCACATACCATGTGTCCTATGAAATCATTATTTCATGCGCGTCTAATACAAATACAAAGCGGCAAAGACTGACGTATATAACCGTTGGTTGGTAGCGTCGCAGCGATTGAAATGAAAAAATGAGAGAATAAAGCACACGCAAGAATCGTGCTGGGCTGTTTGCTCGCGCGCGAGCGAATACCAAATAATGTGCTTGGTTAATAGCGGCGCGCGGTACCTCTCGCCGATTCTTCGTCCCCGTAATCCCGAGAAAGCCAACTCTATACATGTATAAAGAAATAGAGAAAGAGAGAGAGAGAGAGAGAAAAGAGTTGCTATCTAGCTCGTCGCCATTTGTAGATGCGCTAGTGTTGCCGGCCAGTGCAAGTCGATGACCTCATCTCTTCTCTCTTGTTGCGGCACCGCGCGAGTCTCGACGCGAGGCGCTTTCTCGGTTCTCGATCGCGCGCTGCTTTTGCGCGAGATGCCATCGTCGTCGCAGCGGTGCTTCTGGCTCGCGGGCGAGAAGACTCTTCGAATGCGCGCGAGATCTCGAGAGCGCCGCGGGTTCTGACCGCCTCTTTCGGATCTAGGGCCGATCCGCGACGATTCGCGCGCCCGTCGTCGCCCGGCCGCTCGCTGTATATGAAAGAATTCGCGGGAGGAGTCCTTGCCGAGCGTATCGGACAAACGCGGAATTGTCGCGAACCGCACACGCTCGGACTGCAGACAGAACGACCATTACTTTTCTTCATGTGTTCGTGTGTGTTTGTTCGTGTCTCAGTGTGCGTGAGTGCATTTTATCCACACACATATTCATCCATAAGAATGTACACGTGTACACACGTATAAATCACAGCGAAAGAGACGAAGGTAGCCACGCGCGCGCAGTCTCGTTGCAGCTCTAGCGCATAGCTTCATTCCGGCTTGATGGCAAGGTCGGATGGTGACCCCGAAGACGCGGCGGCGGCGTTCGCCGTTTCGCCTTTCTCGCGCTCCTCCTCGCGGCCTGTCTCTTTCACCTTCGCGCCATATTATCCACGCAGACCTGATCGTTCTCTTCCTTCGCAGACATTTCCACGTATATACTCGCCCGCGAGATTCTCGTCTGTATCCTTTTTTTCCATGATCTTCCCTTCCCTTATAGGTAATTCCGATTTATCATCGATCCTCGACAATCACTCGATCATGCTCGATTCACAGCCAGCATGGAAATTCATCATCAGAATTTCTACGTTTGCGAGTCTTCGAGCCAATATCTGGGTCAGAAAAATGCTCTAATGGGCTGCGATGCACTTTGTGCGATTCCAGAAATCGCGGAAACATTTACAGCATCGATCGAGCTCATTTTCTTTTTGTATGAACTTTTAATCAAGTTGGCAGGAATAATTCGAGGTGGTTAGCGATAGCGCCGAGGATATTTGGCGCAGGGTGTTTGCTGAAAAATTCTGGTGGACGGCGGGCATAGGGCGAGAATGGAGGACGGCAGGGGGGCGCCTATATCTCGAGGCGGTCCGCGCCAAGAGTGCGAGAGTTCTCTGGAGAATACACGGCGGTGGCGATGTGGCACGACGAGAAGCACGGCAATGAGGAGATAGAAAAGAAAGGAGGAGGCAAGCGAAGACGTCGGTCCGGTAGAGAGAGGTTCTTAAGGTGGTGAGGAGGAAAGAGAGGTGCGGGGGCGAAACGGCAAAAGAGACGTGGCGATGTTAACCGGTGGGGGTAAGGAATGCATGGGAACGAGGCACAAGCGGTCCGACCGCGATTTGCCCGTCCCGCATTCCACTACAACGCCGTGCGCGCACCACTGGAGCCTCGATCTTTGCCGAGAGTTCTCTCTCCCCCTCTCTCTCTCTCGCTCTCTCCCTGGGGCCACCGACCACCGCTGTATAATATAACGCCATGGAAATCACCCGAGAAACCCACCAGAGAAAAGAACATCCTTGTCGTCGTTTGGTCCCCTATCGTTCTTCTCGATATACGTACATGTGTCTATTTGCATAATGCTATACTCCCATTTAACCTCCTCCACCTCCTCCTCCTCCTTCGTTTATACTCCTTCAGATTTCTTCCACTTTCCGCGCTGACACATATATCAAATGGATTTTTTCTTCATAACCACTATCCAGGCCCGCAACTTTATTCAATCAAAAACGTCTCGATCTTCAGACACCACCACACCGTTCTTTTCCTTTCCAAATAATATTGATGTGTATAATAAACACGTCATTGACCAAACCCCCCGAGGACTCGTTTCCGCTCACTTTTTAACTGTCTCTTTCTCTCTTTTATTCTTTTTTCTCTCCCGCAACCGAGACAGAAATCTCTCACCAAGTTTTCGAACTTGTGAGACTGCTCGACGCCGCTCTCGCGCGCCTTTTCCCTCCTCCCACCCATCGCCACTTGTTCGACAACGTCACTCTCACCGGATTTCTGTCAATTTGCCATCTTTGCCTATGCTGACCTCTCCTCCACAAACATCTACTAATCTTTAGGCCTCCTTTTGGCCAACTCTTTGGCTTTTACCTCCGGCGATCAACTAACTGTACATCCGCTTATGTACTCCCAGTCTCTCTCTCTCTTTTTCTCCCTCACTCTCGGAGTCTCTAGTGGAATGCGCAAACTACTCGAGCTACCGATTCAACGAATCGGCTGTGCATCAAACGGTATGTCCGGAGCTTTGCCACCGATTATTTTATCACTCCATAAAACCCACAGGTCGTTTTCCCGACTTATCAAATTCCTGCGTTATTTCTTTTGATAAAGAAACGATCGCAGACTTGCCGCATTTCTAATGATAAATCAAAGAGCTCGAACTCGTTATAGCACAAATTTGTGATAACTCCTCAATTTTATCGCAGATTATAAAACTTTTTGATCGAATTTTTTTTTTTTAATAATCTGCGACTTACAGAAACTTGGCTATTGGCATCGGGATCCAAAACTTTCCGGAGGGTCTGGCCGTTTCGCTGCCTCTTCAGGCAGCAGGTTTCAGCACCCTCAAGAGCTTTTGGTACGGCCAATTATCGGGAATGGTCGAACCAATCGCTGGCGTATTGGGAGCTGCCGGTGTGAGTCTCGCCGCTCCGGCTCTCCCTTACGCGCTGGCCTTCGCCGCTGGAGCAATGATCTACGTCGTAATCGATGACATTATCCCGGAAGCTCATCAAAGGTTCGTACCGGCCAGTTAATTTCGATATTACTGCAAACTCTCTAAATTTTCATTAAACTAAAAAATTACGCGCGACTATAAAAAATCGCGAAATCCAAATTTGTCTCTGGTATAACGAAATAAATTTTTCTCGGAATTCATTCACTTACGAGGATGAAAAAACTACGCTGCATTTTTGTCGAGGCAAAAAACTCGTTCGCATACTATTTTTCTTTCAATGGGAGCTTGAGAACTTTTTATTTCTCAAACGCAGCCGTTTTTTTTTTCATCCACGTTACTTTCTCAAGTATGTAGCGCAGACCCAGAGTAGACGAAGTCGTGAATTTATTTGTTCCCAGAGTTTGCCTCTAGCGCTAACAAGCATTGTCATTATAATTGGCTCCTTCTGTGTATTTCGCGCGCGATTCATACCATGCAGCAACGATACGAGTCCACCGGCTCCCTTCTCGCTCTCGCGTTTCACTTCCCTTCCGTTTTTTTTTCTTTCATCTGAATTGAATAACGATAATTTTGCAAGAAATCGATTCTTTCCATTCTCTTTTTTCTTCATAGTCGATTTTGCATTTAGTCTGTGAAATGGTCGGTTAGCTGGAAATTTTGAAAGCGAAACTTTCTCACAGAATCGTAATTAGCGCAAAAAATTCAACTTTGCCATGCCCTTGAAGTTGCAGAAGATTTTTGAGGTTCCTTCGTCAAAAAAGACAAAAAGAATGGAAAAATTTGATTAATTAGTCATGAAATTATCGACGTTTTGCCTTTTCGAAATATCCGAAATTGTGTGATGTTTGATTTACAGCGGTAACGGCAAATTAGCCAGCTGGGGGGCGATGTTGGGTTTCCTGATCATGATGTCACTGGACGTTGGTCTAGGATAACGGGGATTAGAGAAAAATAAAACGTCAAACGTGTGCAGAGGACAGAGCGAAGAAAAATTGAGACGCAAAATGGCGCACATCGGATCCGTCGAGACATCGATGGGAATTCCCTCGTAGTTGCCAATTTTAAGATTATTTTTTTATCCACCCGATATGGACGATCGATCCGGACTTGACGATCGGAATGTTGAATAGAAAATCATTTTTTTTAAAGACTTTTCTTCGTCGTTCTATAGCGAATTTTAATTTTTCTGCCTATTTGACGTGCGAATTTGATTTTTTTATTAAATTTTTTATTCGATTTTGATTCGTTATTCATTTTTTGGGATTTGCTCCGTTCGGGAGCAGAGGAATTGGCATAAAAGGAAAAAATTTACTAAAAATTTGGAGCAATTTGGGAATATTTGGGAATTGGTGAACTAAGAAAATATTTTTCGTTCATTTCCAACGATGGAAAGTGCAATATTTTGAACTGTATACGTAAAGTCGTCGATAATCGACGATTAATGACGAATGACGACGGTTTATATTAAACCAAAGTTAACTGACGAAAATAAAAAGAAACTTAATTACTTTTAATATTCAGACCGGTCCGTACTTTTCGATTTAATTCCAGAACTAGGAATGCATTCAGTCTCACAATGAATGAGAAATCTGTACGAGAGAATAACGACAATTTTGGAGCGCAAATAATTAAGTTATCGACGAATTTTCTTATGGGAAATTCTTCGTCCAACATAAAATTTGGCTCACGGTCAAAAATCGCCTTTATAAAAGTGTTTAAAAAAAATAGTAAACTTGTTCATTTCCGAAGCCAATCTCAGAGCCACTGACAGACTAGTTTTGTACATTTTCACCTTTCAATTGTGCAATCGCCATGAAATACATTCCACAAAGTTTTTCTCATAGCGAACCATTGTCGAGGTTAAAACTCAATGTCATTACCATCGCAACAAAGTAAATTTCGCCGCGACAGCAGGAAATTAAAAAATGACAAAAACAAATCAATTGGAATGTTCATGAGCGACTCAACCATGTTTATGTGCCTGAGAACATGCGAAATGAATTCTCTGTAAATAAAAATCATGTGATTTCTTACGCTTGGCTTGAGCTCAACGACGCGAGCCTCTTCGAGGGTGTTTGCGTTTTATTTATTTAACCTTTTCCGCAATCCCGCCAACTTTTTTCAGTAAAATTGTCCACGAGCTTCAAGGAAATCCCAAAAGTCCTTGAAATATTTGTCCCAAAGAAACTTGCGCGAATAATTTGAATTTTTGAAAATGTCGATTCTCGCGAAATTGAATAGAAAAATAATGCAGGCTCGGAACAATAAGCGTGTTTGAAAAAAAAAAAAACAGAGTCCAAGTGTATGTTTCTGTGAATCGACAACGACGACGAGGAATTCAAGGTAACACGCATAACAGAGCCCCAGACAAGCTTGAATGCTGCATCGCGCACTCTCTGTATATTCTCGGGTCTGCATTATCGGTGGGTTCTCCAGGGTCCCGAGTTGCATAAGCGAGAAGTGCCGAGCTTGGCATGAATGGAGCCGAGAGCGCAACGGCGAGACGATGGAATGAGAGAGAGAAAGAAGTAACGAAATAAAAAGAGCGAGGGAGAGAGGGACAATGAGACGAGGAAGGGGCGAAGGGAGGGAGACTTTCCGGCCATGCAACGGACAAAGGCCAAAGCTCGGGGAGCGAGCGAGTGAGAGGGAGAGAAAAATAGAGACGAATAAAGGGGAACGAGGGAGATGAATAGAGGCGCGAGGAGGCTGGTGAATTCCAGCGATCATCACGAGAGACGTAAAACAATCGGAAATAGAAAATAAAAATATAAAACATTCCGAATGGACGTTACGAAAAAACGTATATTGAGACGAAACTCAAGATTTAAAATACTCGACGAGAATAGAGAGAATCGAGGTAAGAAAGTAACGGGGGAAATAGACGAATCGGGGCGCAATAGAAAACGAAGAGGGGGATAGGAGACGATAGACAGTCCATAGAAAAGTCGACGGTACCGGGCCATGACGGTTGCACGACGTCAGAACTCCAGCAGTCATTCGATGCAGTTCGAACCGATCGCTCCGTCACTCGTTTTTATCGTTTCACGCCATCGCTTCATTTTTTTTTAATCCATCAAAAGAATTTCGTCGACAATTGCCATTTTAATTGAGATTCAAATTTATTCAATTTATAAAATTTCATTCCCCCCTACTAATCAATCTCGCGCTCTCTTCTTTTAGTCTGAGAAAAACATTTTTCACAGTTCGCTTGATTCGCGTTCCCCTTCATCGGACTAAATAATCATGGGAAAATCAGCAGCACCTTCTCCAGTTTCCAACATCGTTCAATTCCTTTTTTTCGATCGGTTCGACTTTCGCGCATTTCATCTCGACAATTGGTCCAGTGTGCTGCGCGCTTAATCAACAACGATTCAGTGTCCCGAGTGTTTCAACGTGCTCTTTTCAACTCTAATCCGAACTTTGGAATTCACGTATATCGAGCAATCCAGACGAATTTTCCAAAAACGAACAACGTAGGAGTGAAAAAAAAATTATTGCATCGAGCACACGTGTTGCGTCTCCAATTTCGTGAGTATTTCCCAATTTTATTCTCACAGGATCGGAAAAATATTCAACGCCGGATCCAAAATGTATAAAAATATTAAAAAACCAAATCAACGATTAAAAATTTGGAAACGTCTCGTCTGTGAATGAAAAAAGAAATTAAAAAAAAAAATAAAAATAAAAATTTTGGAATCGCCGAATTTTTGTTGGTTCGGAATGATGAAATGTCGGAAAAAATTGAATGCGATTTCATGAATAATTAGCATGGATCCAAATCGTATTTCTCGGAGTATTCGCGTCAAGTCTGACGGAGATACGAGTTGACGTAACATCATATACTTTGAGCGTAAGACAGAGTGTAATACTCCGGACACAGTGTACTTTGCAGCTCTCGCGAGTCATGAGCAAATGAGGCAAAAGGAGTAGAGAGGGATTCATGGAGGAAGAGCAAGGGGGGGGGGGCAATATTCAAGTTTGTATCTGTACGTAGTGTTCGTACACGTTGATATATTTATACACACATGTACGTTAATGCACGTAACGTAGGCGTACAAAAATAGCCGTGGCGGAACAGCACCGGAAGTAAACGAGTTCCGCCCAGGGCTAGCTCAAGGGTCACCGTCCTCTTGGCTAGGGAAAGAGCCACCGCAAGATTATTTGAGATTCAGTTACCGCCGCGCGTACTTTTAACATTATCTCGGCACGCGAGAGTCCTTGAAAAATAATCTTTCTCTCCATTGATAAGTTTTGTTGATTGAATCGAATCGACGTATCGCCGGAAAAGCCAGAAATTCAAATTCTTCGGGAGTGAATACAATTTTTCTAGATTTTTTCGTCGTCAGTGACGTTTACTTCGATTAGATGAGCTTCCGGCGTGAATGTTCGGAACGAAAATTGTGACACAATGGGCTGGGAGGCTGATCGAATTTTCAGAAGCTTTTAAAATCTCTATCGAACGAAAATATTTTCGTTGATGGATTTAGCGATGGAAATGAAGTTTCCGATCGCGATGCACTTTATGAATGAACTACTACCGGTCATGCGTCGACGGGAAACGTGCATACGTGTTTTCACCAACGCACAGACACATTGCAACGAGGAAAAATGGAAGCTCGTATCGTGTGTAGTATTTTATTGAGTACGTTGGTACGATCAAGCTAGAGGGTTTGCCTCGGTGGTTTGTGCTCGCTTGTACGATCGTTCCAGAGTATAACGTCGAGATAGGAAGGAAGTGACTAGCTCGTTCAAGTATTGTCCCTTGACACGATACTCGTCCGTTGCTTCCGCATTAGTCGTTACTAGTCAACACTTGACCGGCAGGAAGCTTCGTTCGAGGAAGTATAACTCGCATGTTCCTCTTTCTCATTCTCTCTCTCTCTCTCTCTCTCTCCCTCACCAACCCTCTAATCGTAGCGATGCATCCTGCATTATTCATCGTTCAATTAAAACGTAACTTCGATCCCCATTTGGGGCCCCTTTCTGCTCGTTCTAATCGTCAAATTTTCCTATCGCCGTTTTTCATCAAACTCTCGATTTAATTTATTTATTTTCCACTCAATTTATTATTATTCGAGACGGATTATCGATCATATTTTCACACGTGTCTTTATTTTCGCTCTGAGGCTCAACGCCTGAATAAATTTCGCTTATTTTCGAAACGATTTTCGATTCTGTTGTCTTGCTATTTCGGTTATAATTCTATTTTGAAACATTAACTACCTTTCTTCGAAATTGCTGTGGAGCGTTACCTTAAAAACAATTTTTTTCCACCCAAAAGAAATCCAAATCCAGAAAAACAAGAGACTCGTTTCTCGTTCGAATTATTCGACAAGCTTGTCAACACTTGAACTCTCGCCCGAGTTATCTCAGAGCGAAATAACCGACCGAAAGAAAAAAAGAGGCCGCGAGAGAGAGAGGTGTACAGAGTGTACGACATGCTTATCTGAGACACTTGCGAGTATGTTATGTACGCTGTATATTACAGTCTCGAAGTCGTAATAAAGCAAAGTTACAAAGAAATAAGTCGTTGGCAAGAGCAGAATTCAAAATTTCCGTACCGGACGGCCTGTTATGGAAAATCGACGAATTCGTATAGCAACGCGCCAAGCTTTTTTGTTCCAAAATGAGAATCTTGGGCGTTATTTGGTCGCGAGACTCGAACCTTTTATACGCGTTCATTGGTATTTTCTATTTTTATCAAAACTCTCTTTCTCTCTCGTCTGCGTGTCACCGCAATTTTATTCGTCTACGATATTTCGAGACTATGCCACGATCGCAGACGCGTGTTGAAAGAGCTCGTTTAACTCGTGTCAATTCGCACACCGCGAATTAGACAACGCAGCGGCCCGCATTTTGCCTTTTTTACATCATTTTCTTGCTGCGATCGAACTTTATACGAAACTTCCGGTTTGTCCGGTTGTGGCTCGACCAAATTCTCCGAAAGTTTTCCGCAATTTTCCGTACAATTGAGTTAATTAAAAAGCTCGCGGTTTCTGCTCCATAAACGCTCATGATGAAAAAAAATTTCAACTGTCCACGAGGACCTGAAAATCCCTCGTACAAAAACTCGGAGAATCAAAATTTCCACCTCGATTGGCGGCGCTGCAGAGACGCGACAGAAGGGATTCCCCTTCTTCTTCTTCTTCTTCCTCTTCTTCTTCTTCTTCTTTTCCACACGCAAGAAGCGAACAGTGAGCAGAAAGCTGAGTAAGCAAGGAACAACAGCGGCAGCAAAGCCACCAGAGCTCCCTGTCACGAAGTCGCGAGACGAGAAGGTACTTGGGACGTGGCGAGGGGTTTTTCGACCGCTCGGGAGGGATTCGCGCGAGTTTCGTGCCGATCCTCCTCGTCTATTCAGTCCTCGCTCGCCAGCCAACCTCGTTCGAGCTTGTCTAATGTTTCTAAAGATCTCACGTTCTCCAATTCTCCAAACGAAGATAATCAGTGTTGATTTATCCTGATCATTCATTTTATTCCAAATTTTATCACAATTTTTCGTTAAATCTCCAACTTTAGCCCTTTTTTAATTTTTTTTTTGTTTTTCACCAATTTTTCATTTTCTCGCAACAGTGAATATAAAATATCTTCGATTTTATCGGTGATATAATCCAAGTTTCACTCACTCCATTTCCGTCGAGATAAACACAAACGTGCCGGATCATTTGGCTCTTGTACGTAACGATGTATTTGCACATACATCATCGAGTTAAGTGAGTGTGACCAACGCGATATTTTCTTTATTAGACATTGCAAAAAAAAAAAAACAAGTTTTATCGATTCCGTCCGTCCGTTGAAATTTAAGAAGCGTGCTTAATTTTCTTCAAATCATATTTTCGACGGTTCCTGGAGCTCGTGCCAAGTACAAGTTAGTTCGAGCCGTTCGCCAGCTCCGGCTACCGTCTAATTTTTGGTTATTCCACGACCTGGAACATCCCCGAAGAGTTGATTCAGACTGAGAAAATTGGGAATCAAGGTACGTTTCGTTGTCTTTATGATTTTTTTCTCGATCCGACAATTTTGAGACCGTTTGACCGAAATTGGAATTAATTTTCAACAAATTTTCGTAACGCCAGCCCGGAAATTCCTCGAGCCAATTCGCACGATAATGAAATTATGAATTTTTCATAATCGCGCGCGCGCGAAAGAAAAAAACTGCAAACGATTTTAACGAAACACGATAGAGTACACGAAGAAAATAAAATCGAGCCACGCTCTCGTCTCGTGTGCTCGCTTATCAGCTCGTTCGACCGCGCGCCGTTGCCGTTCTTTTTCTAGTTATCAATTCTCCTACGGGCATGATAATAATTATCTTTCGAAAATCGCGTGGTATGCGGGAGGCGTGAGCGAGTGCCTGCCACACAACACACTCTCATGAAAATACCGAACGACGTACAGGCATGGGAAACGAGAGTTCTATATAAAACCAAACCGTTCTCTTACAAGTTTGGTCATATTTTTTTTTCCCCGCTTATTACGTCTTCACATTTTGTCAGTTGCTTCTGTCTCGTTCGAAAGACCTTGAGCATCTCGTTTTTATGTTTTTCCAAGCCAACCATACGCAATTCGATGAGTCTCTCATCGCGCGGCGCGGTCATAACGAAAATAACAGAAAACCATTCAAATTTTTCGAAATTTCGGGAAAATTCATTTTTTCCGGCAAATTTTGCAGATCCAAAACTTTTGTTACAGTTCTCGAAATAACCGAACGAGTTTCATGCAAAATCCAACGACAGACTTACTCCATTTTTTTTTCTTCATTAGGATGACTTTGAAAAAAAAAAATTAATTTTCCGTTGGTTTGAAGTTACACGACGATGCAAGTGGTACAGAGAAGCAGGAGGTATTACGACTGGCCGCGTTCCAACGTGGCTAGCCGGAGAGTCCTCGCGCGAAAGGGGCCGCCGTCTATTTTCGTTAATTATTCGCATCTACGTGAAAGCTTGATCTCTGTGATACTTACAAAGTCTGTTGCACCACTCGTCGTAGCCCTCGAGTAAATTTATTACAATTTATAACGATAAATATAATTAAATGCATTTCGCGTTACCGCGTTCCAAACACTTTCGATGTATCCACTCGCTAAAATCTGCAGATTCATTCGAGACCTGAAATCACAGCACGCGACGGTTCTCGTTCAAATTGAGAAATTAGAAAAAAATTGAAATCTTGAAGACAATAAAAGGGAAAAAAATCGAAATTCTGATTTCAAAATTAAACATTTCTGCAGCAATTAAAAAAATTGAAAAATAATCGTAGCCGCAGGAAGAAAATTGCCTAAACATTCGTAATATTTGACGATAAGAAAGAACGAATTTTGAAAAAAATATCTACAATTCCCGATAATTAATAACGGCGTGGTTGAGATTGCGTTCGAACTAGGTTGCCCCTTGGCGCAGCGTAGCCTTCGTAACTTGTGCCACACGTAACTCCGTTGCTCGTATGCACGATGGAATCCAATCGCCGAGCTCGTTAAGTTATAGAGAAACGAAAACGGAATGAAAAAAATTCGACCAAACTGAAGAAGAGAATCCGCGAAAAAAAAGCACAAGATTAAAGATCGTTGAAAAAAAAAGGCAAAAATGAACTATAAAGTTGAAACGATCGCGAGGAATAAGTCGAGAAAATCTTTGAGCACCAAATTCCCCATTAAAAGATAATCGCTTGTGGAACGGATCGGAAATGAGGAGATTATTTGATTTGAGAACCTCTGAGATGGGAGCCTACACCGACAAAAAGTCGTACACGCGGGCGAACCTCTGCTTCGCGGCTCTTTAAAGTTTAAAAGCCGGACGGAGGCGACAACGATGTTGTATAGAGCTCTCGCGATCTCACATGTATTACCAGACGCCGTAGCCCGGCTTTCTTGAGTGATACTGCCCGTAAAACTATTGACTCTTGAATGATACAAAAGTACACGACACATACATCGATATTAATGTGTATAAATGTATATCCCTTGTTACCGATGTCGTGCTGGAGAATTTCGGTCAGTTTTACGGTAAGGACCTCACGATCGTCCAACAGTGAGGTACATCGACCCGATCTCTGTCTCTCTCTCGATTATGCAAAATAATTATAGCGGAATGCGGCCACCTGACGTCATCGCCGTAAAAGAATTCCCTTGCTCAGCTCGTACATTATTATCAGTAGATACACGAGAATATTACTTTTCACAGACAGCAAAACACACTCCTAATCTTTCTTATCGCGGAATTGTGATCGCGGAGCGCCGGTTTTAACATTTTATTCTTTTTTTTTTTCTACATAAAAAAAGAAGCGAAAGCGTTTAATACCGATCTCTTGTACTCTATAAACGATATTTGAATACCTTTATATATTTATACATCGATACATCAGGAGAGATAGCGACAAGCACGGTGGGAGTGAAAACGCGTTACACGAGACCTTTCAAAAAAAAAAAGACGAAGAAAAATTAGCGAACTCGCTCTGGCGGGCGCGTGGGTTCGTTCAACTTTGACCGTGTCTCTCGCGCAATTCCCTCTCTTTTTCGCCTTTCTTTACCCTACTCCGAGAGAATTTTATATAGTTTCAAAATTACGCTGGTAATCGCATTGGACCCGCGAACTGTGATTCAATATTTATTCAAATTACCTTTTATCTCTTCGTATTTTCCGACCAACTTCACACCCTAACGGCCAACTCTTGACATTCCAAACGTACGAATAAAAAATGAAAATTTCTACTCGTCAACTTTTTTTCCTCCACCGAGTTCGATAATTAGTCGATTGATTCAAGTCTCGTCCCAATGAATTTTAGTATTGAGTTCATTTTTTATTTAATTCTGCCCGACACGCGAATGAATGCTCTCGAAACTTGTGAATCTTTTCTTTGTTTTTTTTTTTTCACTCTCAACAGTACGACATTTGTCGCGTTCGTTCATTAATTATTCTCAATGGTTTATGGGCCTTGGTATGACAAAAATATTTAGTAGCAACGCGATCGCCTCCAAATGATTTATCAGTACGTATCCTCGTGTCCCAGTCCTCCAAGACATGTAAACCCCTGCCCTCAGGACATGTCTGCTTCTCTCCTCCAATGATACACGTCTATATGTATATCACCACGAAAGAACCGCGGCGTGGGAAACGCGTTTCTGATTCAGCGACTCTCAATTCGTTCCTGCTTTCTACTTAAGATCGTACTGTCGGTTTAAAAATCACCCATCAGAATTTAATCAAATTTGGTACACTAATGGACAAGGATTTGAAAAAAATCCGGTCAAATTTTCATACGGTATGAGTTTTTCGCTAAATCTCAGTTTTCATTTAATTTTACAACAAATTACAATGAATAATACAATGAAATGTACGAAATCAAATAATGCTGAACTTGGCAACGTTGGAATGCAACGAAAAATATTTGATTTGTTCAATTTTCAATATCAACCGAATTTTTCCAGCCGATCTGCTTTTTGGCGGGCGAAAATCGATCATTTTATCATCGTAATTACATTCTGCCCTTGAATAGATATTTTTGACAAAAATAAAAATCAATTTCGTTGCATTACAACGATGCAAACTTCAGAGTCATGAAATCAATGTTAAATTCATGAAATTACCAACGCAAATAATCTTTTTCCAGGTTCTCCGTAGCCTCTCGAAAATTTGACTGATTTTTTTCTTATCATAATCGACTGCGGTGCCAAATTTTATGAAAATCTGAACAGTAATTCCGAGCGTTCATTTTTTCAAGGCCATTTTATATCTTTTCGTTGCATAATTCGTATGGGATCGTAATTTTTATTAATCGAACCAAATTGTTGTTAATTTTGATGCGTTTTTCTTAATTCGATCCTTTTGATCGCTAGACACGATCGCCAAGTCGATTTCAACGATGGTTTGTTCTCGAGTGTGTCTTGAATTCGATCGTTATCTTGGCGCCTCGAAAAAATGTTGATTATCTTATACGATTGAATAGAAAAATTCTTTCGTACGATAGGAAGAGCGGCGGATAGATGTCACAGGCAAGATTAGCGTTTTGCACGTTATCGCATACAAACTCTTCTTTTTATATCGGAGTTTTGGGGTCACGAGCTTTTTTACAATGTACAAGGTGTCGAGGAACGAACAATCTGCTTACGTCAGAGCGCCACCTGCGTACCAACGTGTATGTACAATTGACGCGTTACGCAAACATTCATAACACGTCGAGACGAAAATTGGTTAAAATTGTGGGGCCGCACATTCTGTTCGTATTCGTAAAAATGCGAATAAACTTTTTCGTTTGGCGATCAAAATTGTCGATTGTTGCAAGATTTTTCCTTCTGGCGCCTCGGTGTTTTTTCAATTTTATTTTGTCCTCGTCTCAAACAGCCAAGTTGCATTTGAAAGGGACGTTCAGGACGATGATAAAATTACAGCGCGTCTTGGAAGTTTATGCGCCTAGACGCGTCGTCGCGACGCAAAGAGATACGTAATAATGCACACAAAGAACAATAACACGCTCGGTCGATCCGCAAATAACGCGCAAGGAGGGCATAAACCGTGTACGGATCCCGATCCATACAGGCGCATATATGAATAAATAAATTTCGCAGCTTCAACGTGATCGTCGAGCGCATAAATAGACAAGAAATTATTTCATGTTGATGTGTTTCAATTTTTTCATTCACATCGCTCTTTCAAAGCAACGGAAGCAATGACAAAACGTGCGACAAAAGTCGACCGGATATTTGCATTTTTACTTTTTTCGTCCATCATCCAGAGCTGCTCCGCGCTGCAACCGACCTACTGTGCCGTTTTTCCAACTCTGTTTTCGATCCAACACTGCAAACGTGTGCATATAACGCCTTTTGATACTGTGCGCGCTTGCTGAATGAAGGCGTAACAATTATTATCGCGTGACAACGTTCTTACGT
The DNA here is from genome assembly GCA_037043255.1 of Diadegma fenestrale. NCBI lineage: Eukaryota > Metazoa > Arthropoda > Insecta > Hymenoptera > Ichneumonidae > Diadegma > Diadegma fenestrale. Next base: position 5,094,751 of record CM073312.1, read on the forward strand.
CATTTTCTCCTCGCGACGCAAAACTCTTGACCGCGCGTGTACAACGAACCAAACGACAATTGATTTTCCATGAAAACACATCGAGACTATCTGCTTTCATGAATACTGCAAGCCTCGAAATATTGCTGTGGCAACTCGATCGCAAATAATAATGAAATTTGAAATTTGATAGAAACAGAAATTTCTATTTGAAAAAATGATAATTTTCGCGTGGAAATTCGGGAGAACGATAAAACAAAACAAGTTGGGTCGCGCGTATATTAAGGAGGTTGCGAAAATGTATGCAATATCCGGCAAGATGGCGGAAAACGTGGCCGGATTCATTGAGAAGGTTCGGTGTGTGGTAAACGTAGTATACGCGGAATATATGGACGTAGGAGAGTGTAAATGTACGTGTCCAGAGGTCGGAGCGTGGCATCGCCGCGCGCCAACCAGCAGCACCGACCATTCGTACTAATGAATGGATTGAACGAACCTGACGTCACAGCAGGATGGATTATATGAGAGTCTCGCCGGTGCTCCAGGCATGGTGTGTGCGGTGAATCCGCAGCGCGTGACATCGCACTAGGAAGGAAGCTCGTTTCCTTTATTCTTTCATAGATACCTTTACCTACACAAAGTACACTCGTTACCAAAACCAAACTCTAATTACTTGGCCTCGTTACACAAAAAGTCTTGGACACTAAAGTCTTGTCAAAAAAATCAATTCTTTATACCCATCGAATCATTTTTTCCCCAAAATCCAACCATTTTTGCTATTTTTTAATTTCTTATTCTTTGTTAATCAAATTAACGATTATGATCGAAATAACGCGGAGTGTAAAATACTTTTGCACAATGTTGTATGTGCGAGCGTGCATGCGTATCCGCTCGAGCCGCGTGTACGAGTTCACGCTCACGACCCTACTCGCGGTGCTATGTAACTATATTTTTACAATTACATCATGCATACGTCGTTGCTCCGAACTATTCCATCTTCAATTACAATTTTATAATGCTCATTCCTCTCCGAATACGAATAAATATATCCATTGGGCAATTTCGTTTTAATTACGTAACACTTAAACAAACTTTTTCTTCATTCTTTTCCATCATAACAATTTTGCGCTGCAATTCTGCGGGAATTGTGAGATTACACTTTGTTGCTTTTCCATAAAAGAAGAATCTGAAAATTCCCATGTTTTTCCCATACGAAAATAAACAATTTTCGGTAAGAGGAAATTAAAAGTGGGCGAAGCTTCGATGGTTATTAATATTCCAACCAGGAAACGCGCAACATTCGTTACTTTTGGACATTTGGTATAAACGTAGCCTGGGCTATCGAGTATTACTCTTGTAACTCGTGATCTCAACGTAGTCTGGGGCACGTCTGTGGGTCGACGCCCATCCAAAAATAGGGTTTAAAAGATGGTCGAGACGTTCTCGGGCGTCTCATCTATTATCGTAGACTACTTATAGTCGAAACCGTGCACTCCATTCTTGTTTTTTTTTTTTCTTGTTTTTTACAAGGAAAGATTTGAAAGTTGCGAGTATAAAGGAGTTCGGGTCGAAATTGCAAAGATTGGTGCGTTTGATCGAGCTTCTTTGGTGTAAATTTTCTATACTGAACGCAGGAGGCAGGTGTACATCTTGGTAAGGAGGAAACCTCTGTACGGTATATTAGCAGCTGCTAGCGCGAGAGCAACGAGCTGGCAACTTTAGCTCGCGACATGCATAACGATTAAATGTACATACGCACGCGCGTTTATATATCCCGTGGGGAATAGAAAGAGATAGTGAAAATCTGAGAGAAGGTCCGAGGTCTCTTTTGACAGGAGCGAGAAATAGTCGAAAGAAGCGAGAGTCTGTGTTAGCTTGATCCCAAGGTGAACGATATAATGGGAGGGCTTTTGAGAAAGAGAGCAGATGCGTCCGTTGACGGCGGGCACGAGACCCACCGAATGGTTAAGGGCTCTCGCGCCGCAGCGATCAAGATTTTGTGGGAAATGGATAAAGGAACGATATTTATTCGATTCAATCAAATATTTCGATGAAAAAATGAAATTTTTGTTGTTTAAGATTCAATTTTTTAATAATCGATGAAATTTCACGGCGTTTTCGAACTTTTGAGTCGTAGTGTAAATTCACATGCGTATATTCTTGTGGCACGTTTCCTCTCGTAGGGCACACGCAATCATCCTGAGACGCGTACACGTCTCGCGTTGTATCTCCGGTACCAGCATTGCTAAACAGAAATAGCCCAGGGCGACACACATAGAGAATTTATACAGAGCTATATGTATATTAAAACATGTGTACTAAAAGGTACATATGTGTGTGATGTCGGAGGATGTATATAGGGGAAGAGAGGCTGAAGTTTCTCGCTCCCACTTCCGGTTCTTCCGCGACTGGTTCTTTTAGTTTCCTCGCTGGCGCGCACCCTCTCTCTTTCTCGCGGAAACCTTTTCTCCTTCGGGCCACGCGCGTCTATATATTTCCACATTGGAATCGCATCTGCTCTCGTTTCGTACAATCTCTCACATATATACAAGTTTTTAACAATTGGCCGTCACGGGTCCCATTTACGCGATACCCTCTCGCTCCTCGACGTCCTCGAGAAACTCCGCGAATGAAATCGTCCACCGCGACGAGACGAACGATGAATCCGTGCGAGGCAACGTTCAAAAGATTTTCCACCACTAGATTTTTGTTTATTCATCGATTTATATACAAGTGACGAGCGCCACTATGTGATCGCGGATTCAACGATATCGTGCACCAAGCAAAAGTTCCAAGACGATTGAGAACCTCTGCGCGCCGTGCGACTTTTTGAGTTGCTCTGGTCCCACGCTGACTGTGGACGCTGCACGTCGCGTAATATATATATACATGTATTTATATATTTATATACATGTCGACTTGTATGTGCGAGTGTATCTATACGGATACACAATATTGTATAGATTCACCGGTACATACCGCGATTATAGCACCAACACTCGCCTCCTTTCCGAACTCTCGTCGTACATACACAAACGTTGCAATTCACAACGTCTGCATAGCTTCGCGATATCAACGCACACTCTTACGAAACAAAAAGTGCGTTTACCTGCATCGCGCCCCATGAGCGGCTAGTTTTGGCCATATTCGGCGGAAACTTCGTGTCATTCGTGTGAAAACGAAAGAAAGTTTCGTTTTGCAATAAGTTTCTTTAAAATGATCAAATCACATGAAAATTCTACTCCAATTTATAGATTTCGATTCATTTTTCATGCACGAGTCATTGAAATCGAATAATTGTGATCGCGATTTCGTTGATACTGGATCTCGATCGATATTCCGTTTTGATTTACTCGAGATCGATGCGATATCGTTGTCGTTACGTTGATTAAATATCATTTTACGTTCGATTAATTAAATTGGTGTTTGGCGAGATTCGTAGCCGCGATCTTGTTGCTCGAAACATGAAGTGATGAGCCGCCAAATAAAAAAATACAAAGTTGGAATAGGAATAGAGGGAATCGTCATAAAAAACGAGGAAAAAAAAACACTGAGGATGATGAAAAATTCAGGAACAATCGCGCGTATAAACGAGGGTACAGGAATGGAGAACGAGGCCCGAGTCTCGCGCCCCAACCTTTTACATTATTGAACGATTCCCAGGGATTTAAACTGCTTAGATTGACAATGACATAGTGCATACTTGGATCGATTTCTCCATTATTCATCGAGATTAGCGATAAATTATCATATCGTAATGGCGCCATCGATAAGTTTACCTTGAAACTCTGATAAGTCCTATACGATTGTAACAGCGATGGGGAATTTATCGATAGGATTGTAACAATGTAAGACGTCTTGACAAAATATTCGACGCTCAACATTCCATCGTGATATTTATTCAATTGACAATAATAAATAAATATCGATCACCACGCGGCACTGCATTTTGTTCGCCACGTTTAGTCGATTGGAAATTCAGTTTTCAGTGGAAATTAAAGTGACGATTCAAAAAGAACGAACACTGAAAATAAAATTTTGTTGAAAAAGATCGATATTTTGTCATTCCAGCAAAAAACATTCTGGAAAATCTTTCGGAAAGTAAATTTTTGTCATTCCAATCGTAAATTTTGCCGACAGTTCCGTTACAATGAAAAATATTGTCGAAATAAAGAAAATTTTGAAATCATCCGAAAATATTTAGTTCGCTGTACTCAACAAATTGAATTTTCAGTGAAAGAAATGAAAAAAGAAGGAAATATTAGAATCGTATTTAATAATCCGGAGGCTGGGAATAAAGTTGGTCTGTGGGAAAGCACTCAACGCGAGAGCGGATAACGAAGAAGAAGCTCACGTAAAGCTTGTGGTCACGAAAAGCTGAACTGAGAAAGAGAGAGGGAGAGAAAGTAGCAGATGAGACTTGGACTCTGGTACCTGCATTCCGTTCCCACTGACCGTTCAGGTCCTTGTATAGAGACTGGGGGCATCCTCCTCCGCGCTACTCTCGGCGAAAGAGGCTTCGCTGGTCGCGCTTATACTCGCGGGCGCGCGAGAGAGCAGCTCACTTGGTTACTTAGTCGTTTCGTGTGCGATCGCGGCTTCCTTCTGACCGCATGTGTACGTCTGGCTTGGTATAGATGCGCCGGGAGACCGCGAACAAACGAGGAAGAAGGAAGAGATGCTGGAGACTGTGTTGAACGATGAGAAGGATTGAGTATGAGAAGGGCGAGTCGCCCAATGCCTCGTGTGTGCTCTCCGATATGCCAACACGACATCCCCGCAGAACGCTGTTTTACACGTTCGACTCCAGAAAACTCGTTTAACGCTCGTACTAACTAAATTTCGGTCACATTCTTCAAAGCGCCCCAAATTCAGACCTGCTACGGAATAGCGAAATTTCTTTCGATAAGTTAACCAACGAAATTTCGATCTCGCGCTCGCGCATTCCTCTGGAGTTTTTACGATAAACTGTCGATCGATCTTTTTTTCGAATTCTAATGAAATTTCCATTCGATTCGATTCCAGTTGCGATTAACAACGCACTTGCTGATTTTTCGTGAAAAAGGGCATGTCATAGAGGAAATTAAGAAATGGATGAGAAAGCGAGAGTGAGGAGAGATAAAAGGGGAGAGAGGGCGCGAAAGAGATGTACACGATTCGTAATCTAGCCCTCCGGTGTAGATATTCACACTCTTTTTATCGCGGAAGCTACATGTCGCCCAGCAGGGTATCGTATTACGTCGGCGTCTGCGTCGACAATGAGCGAGGGCGGCTTAAAAATAGCGCTCTCGAGAGTTTGCGGAGTGAGAGAGAGGAAGAATGATGGAAGATGAGACGAAAAGGGAGGCTCGCTCGACTAAGCACCGAAACAGATATACACTCGCGGCCGCGGGTAATTCCGAAGCTGCGCGATCTTCTTGATTAGAACAATTAGTCGCTCTAAGAATTAGCTCAGATGACAGAAACTTTACGCGCTTAAATTGTCTATTTTTCTTCCTCATCTCAAAATAACTCGTTGGTATTTGAAGAATCCCATAAAAATTGACTGATTCGTTAAGGGCTTTCATACGGAATTCTAAAATCGTCCATATTTGCATCAATAAACGCTCTTACGTCTTTTTCGCCTTGTGTACAACGCGATCCGGCTCCGCGACCATTCAATGTACACAGCATCCGCTACATCATGGACCGATCGCGTCATACGCGCCAATTTATAGACTCCTCTCGCGCCAGCACTCGCCTTATTCATTCAAACCGACGATAATTCTACGAAAAGTCTACCCTCCATCTGTCACGCATACAAATAGTTGACCTCGTCTTTATATCGATGTTTCATCTCGTCTATGTGTGTGCTCTCGATAAATGATATACAGGGTGTCCCGTTAGTTCCTCAATACCGTAAAATGTGAAATTCAAGTTGTTAAAAATCCAAATCCGGGTCAATGTTTTTCGGGTTTCTTATTCGCCGAATCACGAAGTATCAACATTTTTAGTGAATTACATTTTTTACACACGGAGCTAGTGAAAATGTAAAAAATTCTTTTGTGTTTGAATCGCGACGATTCGTGCGACGAAACTCACGTCACGAATCCAGCAACATTCTCGGCCACGTTTCCCTTCGTCAATCGTTTCATTCGTCGTAAATTGCTACATTTTTCACTCGCGCATATTTGAATCGGAACGCGAGTGCTTTGAGCAAACGCGCCTCAATAGTGGGAGAAGAACGTCAACTCTTCCCGTTACGTGTTAATTGCTTTTTGCCCTAAATATATAGACGTTGTATCTTCCACGAGATTCCTTCGTCCACCTAACGATCGCGTGTGAAGTTGATTCAATTGCCGCGAACGTACGACTTGATGAAGTTTGAATTTATCGGGTAAGGGAGAATTTGAAAATCTTCCTCTCAGCGCGGCAAACGATACGATCGATCCTCCAACTTGAGTTTCAAATTTACAAGCAACTTTCAAGAGCCACGGTCGATAAGGCAGAAAATCTTGCCCACCAAGAGAAAAGTCATTCGTTGAGGTCGGTAAGAACGGAAATCTTGTTTTCAGATCAAAACTCTCGCCATTTCTGAAGCTCCGCATAGTCAACAGTCGGTGACGACGAGATCTGTACGCTCTGCCATTCCGAAATCTGTTGATAAAGTTCGTGGATGTACCAACGAATGGTAAATTTCCATACGGTAAGTGTGACCGACACCGCAGATTTCCAACTAATCATCGGTTTTTTCTTCACTGTGTCGAATCCCTTTTTAATCGACGAGAAAACCCGGCGCGTTTTTTGAACTTTTTTCCCTCCAGCAGCAGCCGTGGCTCTGAGAAAATATTTCGACGAATCCAACTGAAACGGAACGTGACTAATTAATTGCATGTTTTTTTATTCTCACAGATATCCGTTTGATAAATCGATTTGAACGCGACATTCTATTAATCCGTTAATTATTAAATTTAACGATTTTCTTGGGTATAAATTGCGGGTGGACTTATCGGCAGTTCGAACGCTCGCGAGTTATTCGTAAGATAAGAGAATAAATTCTCGATTCCGGGAATATGTGGTCCATCCGAGAGAAGTTTGCATGTTACCGAGATATAGTTCATATCTGCGGTGAAGATATAGACGGAGAACTAAAAAGTCAGTCGCGCAGCCAGAAACGAGATGGATGACAGTGACTGTCATTCAATCGGATGTTTTTTTATGCCTCGTTCATCATCTCGCTCTTTTTATATGTTTGTAGATATTCAAAATTTTATTTGCCCGGAATTAAACGCGTTTGAATATCTTGTTGAACTCTCCAAGTTGCTGGATCGCAACGAAATTCTAACCAACGAGAAACGACGAGAGAAAGAGTTTATGGAAGGAAATGGTGCTTCGAACGAATCACCATGGGGTCATAAGTCACTCCCTATCTTTATCGAGGCCCCCATGTATCGCCGTCAGGCCTTGCCATCGCTCTATCTTCGCCTCATATATACGATAACGCACGTGCAAAATATCGTTTTATACGACCCTCTCTCGGCTCGTCTGGTTCGCCGGGCGTATACCTCATTCAAGGGTCGCACCAATTAATTTATCATTTTTTTTTTTTTACATTCCTTTACATGAAATTTCTGGACTTTTCGGCCAATCACGTAGAAATCACGATTTTCTTCACGTTAATTTCACAATCTTGCTCATTACTTGGTTAATTAAATATTTATGAAATGGAAAATGTCAAAATTGATTGAAATATGGTCGAAAATAGTTTCGAAAAAAATCGAAACGATGCTGTAAATTTTTACCATTTCAGGTGTCGAATCAGCCGACTCTAATCGAGCAACGAGATGATCGCGACGTCCGAGTTTTGCAAATTTGATTTTGCAGCATCATATTCGCCCAAAAGCTCTTGGAGTGACTTCGGGATCAGCTTTAATAGACGAAACTGGTTTTCACAATGATTTGACAGATATATATGATTCTGAGATCATTGTGAAAGCTGATTTTGTTCGGAATTCATCGAGGCGGAATGATGAAAATTGTGGGATCGTAGAGTCGAGGGATTAAAGGAACAAAAACGACGGGAAGCTCGAGGTGAGTACGTGAATTACTCACGACGTGCAAAAAGCTAAATTGTCAGGGTTATAATTAATAATTGATAAATTAATCACGCAGGAATAGAAAAGGATTGCGTTTTTCTTCTTTTTCTTGAAATTCCTCTCGGCGAGTTTCTTGGCCGCGTATGCATACGCGAGCCGGTGTAATTGTTGACAGATAAATAAATAGGCCGAACAAAGACGGCTCTGTGAGCTTCTTCACAGAGAAAGAGGGAGACAGAGAGATGGAGAAGGAGAGGATGAGAAGATTCTTCTCTCTTTCTGTCTCCTCGACGTGCGTATACGCGGACAAGCCGCCAAGGGCAACTCACGCGTGTTTTCACCCCCGCCTGCTCTCGAAAAATTCTCTCCGTCACAATTTTTCACGTTTCGCCTTGAGACTGCAAAACGCACGTTCGTTTTTCCCTCTCTCGCTCGTTGTGCACAATAATGAAACGTACCGTTGGAAATGGACGATCGATCGCGCGATAACGTGAATTCACGTGTTTATACACGAGCAAACAGAAAAGTTTGCCATCATCTGGCTGGAAGGTCCAGCAGCTAAGGGAGCGCAAACGCGGAGAGGCTCATCACCGAGCTCGCGCTAATTAAACATCTAGACCGCGAGCTGGAACGAAAGATGAAGCCTTTTTTGTCGGAATTTCCGGTAGTGATTTATCATACGGGAAAGATCATATCTGGCTTTTCTGCCACCGCAAAAACAAACTGAGGCTCCGAATGCTGCATGACAGTAAGTCGGGCTTAGAATTCAATGAAGTGACTCGGGAACGCTTTTGTTAACATTTTCCTTCCGTTCCACATTTTCCGGAAACATTTACAGGCTTGAAATGTTTTTTTTGTTCGTCCCCATTGGGTCGATTTCGATTTGACTAATTTTGACTGTTAACACGTTTCGTCTTGGACGGATCCGCTCGAATCCATCATGACATTACAATCTCGAGGAGACTGAAAAGAAAGAGGAAAGAAAAAAGAATATGAGAAAAAGTATCGAGCGAACACTATCAAGTGTCAAACGAACCGAACCCGCGCGTATAAGAAGAAACGAAAATGCGCAGCAGTTCCCCCGAGGGCTCTTTTGAAGAAATCCAGCGGCCGAACCGCGAGGGCCAAGAAACTCTAGATGGTGTTCCACGACGTTTAGGCAAGAGCTTTTTAACTCGCCTATCGTTGGCTCGTACCAAGCGTGTGAGAAAGAAAGAGAGAATGCGATGCGTGAGCCATCTCGGTCCCGTCAACTCTCGTGACAGCTCCAAGAGAGCTGGACTCTTCGAAACCCATCGAGCCAACACTTTTTCTCTCCCTCGTATGCGCGATACTCGTTCCTCGGACTGGTAATTCATCCTCGATTTTCTCTCGTCAAAATTTCATGCTATTTCGAATGATTATCACAATAACAATTTCATTCGCGGCCATGGCATAATTAAAATACGAGAAATGGCTAAACGACGAGGCTTGAACCGAGCGTTAACGATGAGGTGAAAAATTAAGTTTCGTAATAAAATAACGTTGGCAAATTGGACTGAAAAATGATTTATGCACGTTCTCGCATTACTACGCTCTAAATTCTTTAGCGACTCAATAAGAAACCCCACGAGCGAGTGTCAACCTCTTTATTTTGACAAGTAAAACGAGCAAATTCATTGGACACGAAACTGAGAAACTCGAGCGCGCGTGGACTCGTGACTATTTCTTTTTAACTTTTTCTCTACCGCAGCGATGTATTTGTTTTTAAAATTGTTCATTTCGTGCATATAACTTGATTTAGTTTCGGCGATATTTAGCTGGCACGAGGGGGTTGTGGGTGAAATGTAAATATTTTGACCTATCAGACGAAACACGGTGGTTGGTGGCCTTGACAAAGGGACGGGCCTGAACGTCGCTCGCCACAGCAGGGTGTAAAATGCTTAATGTCTTACGTGAGGTCTCTGGGTCAAGAAATCCTAAATCATTTTCAAAAGTCCAACGACTTTCAGCTCCAATTTCCTCTGCCCCGAAGAAACATATGCGCAAACATTTCGAATCGAACGATACTCCGCGTTAAGCAACCGCGGAGCAATCGCGTCCGCGCGCAGTGACAAATTTATTCAACACTCAAGCCCTTCGATGGGAACAATATTTTCATTTTTTCTACGAAAATCTTGTCAACTTTCTAAGGAATCTCGACAAGGATCAAGAGAGGCAATTTTTTTACGATCGCGCTTCGATATGACCAGCGAGAATTCTTGCTCGTAGTGGAAGAACCTGCTCGTAAAACTTTCTATGTGAAGCAAAAGAGAGACGGAGAACCTCGTAAATCCTCCGACTCGAGCGTTATATTGGCCACTTGAAACCAAAAAAAACTCGTTAAATTAAAAATTATTATAAACCGTACATTTTTTGGGGAATTTTTTCAAACTCGAAACTACACTTCGCGTTGAGTGAATAAACAGCGCGATTACTCGAGAGTCCATAGAACTTAATCCCTAAATTTGATGCACGCAGTTCGGAGGAGAGACTGAGATTGGAATTTTCTCACGAGCTTCAATTCCAACGCACGAAATGATGAATTTTCCATTATTCCCATAAAAATTCGAATAAATTTTCGAAAATCCATGAAAAAATGAGTTTTTTTCGTAGTTTTTTTACAGTTTTCAGATGAACTTTTGAAATACGAGCGATTCGGCGCATATTCACATGCACGCAGGAAGGTATGTGCGTAAATTCTTATAAGATGGCCGCGCGGTCGAGTATACGGATGTCCGCGCCATCGCACTTTCGATTCGCTCAAGTTGCGGACGAAGCGCGTTTCTCCCTCGCATCCTATGCATCTTGTTCTTCTTCTCGTTATTATCATTATTATTATTCTTCATCTCCGTTGGCCGAGCGCGAATGGCCAGTCTTATCGCTGAAGAATCACGCCGCTGACCGAGCACATGTGCACTTTGCAAAAAGTCCCGGTTGAAAGCATCGAGATTTAAGGGTCTCGAGCATTGCTCTTACGCCTCAGCCAGCAGTACTTTTCTGCGATACTGACTTATACATATACGACCCTTTTACATGGGCAATACGTGCACTTACTAAGTGTAAGAAGTTTGAAATATACTCGCGGGCAACTGCGGGTGGGCTCTTGCTTTTTATATCCGTTTTTATCGTCCGAATAACTTTAACGATTCGTTTTTCAAAATTCGATCAAATGCGCGCGCTTTGAAAGTCAAGTTTATAGCGCGAAACTGGCAAGTGCAGGGAGAAACATGTGAAACGAAAATCTTGCGAGGCTGCATTTGAAAAATTTGTAATTTTCTGAAAAATTCGAAATAGTCTCGATCGCGTTTATTGGATTCTCGACTCGACTCGATTAACAGTCACGAAGAAAACTATTTCCATAGCTCTCTGATTCGTGGCCCTTGGTGTAATTGCTCATTATAAGTTCAAAGTTTACGCAAACTCTTTATCATCAACAAAGTCTCATCGAGCGAGTGCGCAATATCTTATCAGACTTCTATTATTGTAAAGCAATTCTTTACGTCAATTCTCGAGCTGCTACTTCGGACGTGAGTTCTACGTCGTCGTCCGGAAAACCGAGTACAAGGAAAGCAATCGGAGTGACGAATCGACGAAAGAGACTCAAATAATAATGCGAATCAACGTTCGATCGAGGAAAGTTGTCCAATGGATGTCACGGGCTCAATTTTGAAGGACGAAGTTGGAAAAAGTTATGGAAAAACATTGCGCATGGTTAAGACATTTTTGTTCAATTTTGTGAGAGAAATTGTTTTTTATTGACATTTCTTCAATGTAAATGGAAGAAAATGAGGAAAAGCGAGAAGGAGGGATAAAAGTCGACAACAATGGATATCGAGAGTCAATAAATCGCAGTAATAGCCAACCGAGGACGTTGTAATCGAAGCTGCAATTAGTCTCAGTCGGCACCGCGCGCTCGCGCGAACCCACTCGCATTTTTCCACATATCCTCGTCATGCTAAGAGTACTTTAATTAACATAAATATAGATATCCATGTATATTGCCTCGTAGAGTTTCAGCGGGTTATCGCGTGACAATTTTTATACTATATCGGTGCCCTGAAGTTTCAGATAAAACGCTGCATACTCCGAGACGCGAAGCGTCAATGAAACTCGTCAAAGTTCGCATTCGAATCGTTGCAGATCTTTGACGATTCATTTTCTCCTCAAATTTTTATTCGTTTCCGTTTTCCTGATGATTTGTGCGTCGATGTGAGTTTTCACGTCGATCCGTGCACCATGCGATAAATATGCGTTTATGCTAGACGTCACTCAACTGACTCGCGCACTCACGCGGTCCTCTCCATCGGAATTACGAGAGCCTGTGAAAGAATGAGAATAAAACAGGGACGAAGGGGATCAAGAGAAAGAGAAAGAGAGAGCGCGAGGGATGTTGCTTTGAGAATACGCAGAAGGCCCTGCTCTCTCTCTCGTTGGGCTCGAGTCTCTCGATCTCTCGCGAGCACACCCGTTTATACCATATTTTCTCGCTCATATCTCTGTCTCGTTGAATCTCCAATTTTTTCCTATTCTCTGCTTTCCTTTCCCTTCGCAAAATGCGGTTTTTCATGCTTCGTATCGCAAAAGCCGCGACGTGACAAACAGTTTTATCAAACACGTTATTTTGTTCACTGAAAATTCAATTTTGTCAAAAAACGTCGATATTTTGTTGAATACGGCGAACTAAATATTTTGGAATGATTTCAAAATTTTCGTTATTTCGACAATATTTTTCATTGCAACCGAGCTGTCAGCAAAATTTACCATTGGAATGACAAAAATTTACTTCCCGAAAAGATTTGCCAGAATGTTCTTTGCTGGAATGACAAAATATTCATGATTTTCAGAAAAAACGTTTAGTTGAACGTATCCAACAAAATATCCATCTTTTTCAACAAAATTTTCTTTTCAGTGTTGGGCTACCGATAGGATTTTGGGTCTGAGAGACCCGCATTCAGCTTCAAGACTCACCGGGAAGTGGCAGAGGGGTCTGGGGGACCCGGACCAATGCGTGCAATGTTTGCGATTCGTATTTGCCGTCTTTAATCAATCAATTTCTTATGATTGGCTGGATCGTTGATAAAACATTTTCGAAGGAATAAATTTCGACGATTATACAAAGTTTCATGCTTTTTGAACGTTTTTTCGCTCGCCCTTTTGCCTCGTCCTTTTAAGCAGAAACCTGCGCTCCATATATCTCGTCTTATTCCCAACTTTTAACGACCTTAAGCAAGCTGGAGGGTGTGGAAACGAAGAAAGTCTGGAAAAGATAGGCAATCAAGCACGTGGATTTGAAAAGGGATACGCGAGATTAGTTTCTGTATAACCGCATTCGAATATGTTGGCGTATATGCGTCTCGCAGACGGCGTCACGAGAGGCGCGCGCGCGGGTATATCTACGATCGCTGCCGCGAATCTTCGGGAACCAAAAAGCTTAACGTACCACCCAAAACGTACAAACCGAATATATTCCTCTTCCAAGAAACTCTTTTCGCTCCTCTCGGGCTAATTATTTCTCGACAGTCTTGGCCAATTAAATTCTTCCCTTCCAACTTTTCGTTTCCCGCTATATATTGATGACGCTCTTCGTCCTCTCGTTCCTTTCTCTTCTCCAAATCATTTCATTTTTGCGCTATTTTAACAAATTCCTCTTATTCCACGTTATTTATCTCCAAACTCGACCCCAGCGGGGAATCTCACGTAATAAAATTTGTGCGATACGAACAAAAAAAGCAGGAAAAAGTGCGGTGGCAGAAAAAACATGCATTTTTTTTCTATCGTCGTTTAAATACAACGATCTCTGCATATAACTCGCAGGATCTGTCTATATCAAGAATAAATCGAATAAATACTTATTTGCTTTAGGAAACATGCCCAAAAGATAAGAAAGTATCCTCGTAATTACCATGGTAACGCGACGATAAACTCGCTACTTGTATTTGGATTGCTATTGACTGTCGAGGCTCATACGTAACGGGGCTCAGCCCTGGTAGTTTTATTTTTCATTTTTTTAAATCGACATATATCATGCATGGGTATGCGGTCACCCTCAGTTTCACACGTGGTGACCCCCTTACGTATTGCAAGTGAAAAAGCCAGAGAACGAGCGAGAGAGAGGGAATATTGAGATTAGATTGGCTCTGCGATGTCGTCTGCATCGTTACGTACACTGAAAATAGGTGAGACCTCTCCGTTTCCTCTTTTTAAAAAGTACATTTGAAAAATCTCGCAATTCCCCGTTATTTTCAACTTTTGGAATATTTTTTATGAACGTTCTCCAAGGCCACAGAGAAAGAGTACACAAGATTTCTTCTCCACAATAGATCGCGAGGCTTGTTCATGATATAACCCGATTTTATAGTTACGGGGAATTTGGTGACGATACGCGACAATGCGATGGACAGAATCGAAGGGGAACGCCTGAATGGTCGAATTGTCGGAATTTATCGAGGAAATCGGCTCAAATATTGTCATCGAGCAAACGAATAAAAATGCGCGAGTGTGGAATAAAATGCGCGTCGCGCGAAGCACGAGAGAAAGGCTGCATGATAGATAATAGACAATTTTTACCAACAAAGAGTCACGTGGGGCGATCCAACGAGTTCACAGAAAAATTTATTGTCTGTTGAAACGAGCGATCGATTCATAAATTTCGATACAAATATCGTCGCGATAAGAGCATAGAGTTCGGGGGTTTCGAAGGATTTAAACGGACACTTGGTAGGGCAAAGGTTGTTGCAATATAACGATCGCGGGTTAGCGCTTCGATATCATAATCACACGGAAGAAAAATCTTTACGGAGTCAAACAAAATGTGTGGCGTGACTAAAAACGTTCATTTTTCGTCGCTGTATCGAAACGAAGGATCTCGGTGCTGCTGCACCAACGTCACTGACTCTGCTGCAGCATTTTTATGTTTCTCTTTCGTTCGTTGGCGAAGAACGAAAGAAAAAATGCCTTGCGAGGCGAGATCGAATTTTAGACAGCGGACAAATGGACGATATGAATACGCGATTGAGAAATCGCTTTCTTTGCAACGGCGTAATACGCAGCATCCCTTTTCCTCTCCCATATTTCTCACGTCTCGTTGAGCATAAATTCCTCAGCACACATCGTATACGTTTGATGGTTGCGCGCAATTAAACGACACGCTCATTCTCGAGAGACGATTGCTCTGCTCGTCAGGCGCGTTCCTAACGCGTAAAAAAGCTTTTCGTCTAGGCTGCGGTAGATCGTGCCACACGTTTCAACTTTGTACATTCACTTCTGCATGTGTGCGCGTGTGTGTCAATAAATTCGTTGCAATTTGGACCCGTACCGATAATATTTGCACTTTTTCATTATTTCGGAGACGCCCTGACAACTTTGCTAATTATTTCTGACATTTATCCGTAGCGACGTCTCACCAAATTGTTTTCGCATAATCCAGATCGCCGTCTGTCATCAAATTGCTTCGTATCACTTGCTTTTTTAACACGAAATCGATTTTTGCTCGAAATTTGATTTCTGGGTCTACGACGTCAAGAGAATTCAGGAATTTCATAAAAAACCGTTAGCCAATTGATTAATGAATGTTTTTTCATTATCGAAACCGAAATCAGCAAAGTTGCGACGTAAAAAGATAAAAAATTGGACCGAGTTCGTTAGAATCGGATTTTTAGGATAGCAATAAAAAGATGGTCCGTATTGTCACGACTTCTTTGGGATATTAATGTATGCAGCGATTGTAGGGCGCGGTATGACGCGCTGGAGCTTACCAAGCGGGAGCAAGAAGGCACTATATCTTCACCCTTTAATCTCGAGACACGGATAAGTGGCATAAAAGCTGTGACATTCCCACGTTTCGTTTGGTGAAGGCGTTTGGACCGTGCGATAAGTGTGTTGACTCCGGTGATCCTAGAATATGGTCCATTTCGAGGATTCCTTTCCTCTTTTGATTATACGCCCACGATATACGAAGCGATTATATAAAAAGGACAAGACGAAATAATGGGCAAAAGCCACGTACGAAATTTCGTTGTATTTCTTTGTCAGTTTTGAATTTTTTTTTTATTTCTACCAAGAAAAAAGAGGGTAACATATATATAAATACATACATTCGGGTTCATATATACATGTGTTTGTGCATGCGTACATATAAATATATAAACCCACTTGGTGCGACCTCCAAACGTATATATTTTGTATCTCGTTTGTATTTGATCGAAACACACCTTGTACTCAATCGTCGTCTCGCCAGCTAAATAAATATATATCTATAAGTACACAATAGCTCGAGGGCTTCGCAAAAACAATTTTTCGGTCTGTAGCGATACTTTTTCGCGCAGCAAAAAAAATCATGCTCGTTAAATCTTAAAAGGTGAACGCCGTTTTGTACGTTTTAAAATTACTCTTCAACAAGTTTAACTTTTGCTGTCCAAAACGGGGAGAAAGATCCTTCATTGGAATTCGGTTTAGAGATCGATTGGTTGGATTTTCTTGCTGTGCGATCTTTTCACTAATTTTAAAGTAAAGTTAAAATTAAAAAACACTGCAAATTCAACTATTTGGGCGTGTGTGTCTGTCTCTCTCCCGCTCTCTCACTCTCTCTGTTTTCAATTTTCATTTTCGGCTCCGGAATTTTCATTATTGCTCCAAAGTTTACGAAAGCAAAATAAATCGTGGCGGGGAATAAAAATTCTCCGGTTTTGGAGTAAAAAATGAATGGGCTCGTTCGGGCCGTGAAATCTTTGGATTTTCTTAAATTTTCTACGATCCTTGCGCGTTCGGCGATCGGATTTCAACGCGTGTTTATTTGAACATCGAACTGGTTACTCGGAGGCACGTATAATAAACCCCCCGTCGCTCTCTGTACTACTAAACTCGAGTTCTCTTCGACAGTGAACGCGAAGCTTATAGTTGAAGTTTATATTATTAGAACGTTGGTGAGATGAGAGAGAAGGAAAGAGAGAAAATATGTCGAGCGTGCCAGCAGTTTGTTTGGCCTGAAATCGCGTTGCTTTGGAATGGGACTTGGATATCGAAGGAGGAAGGCACACGAGGCTGTCATGGAATGATGTCATGGAGTCTCATGGACTTTTTTTCGCCACTGAACGTCTCAAAAGATCGGGAGCTCGGTGGATAAGAAATTTCGTACGAGTCTCGAGCGTTTTTTCAACAAAAGGTGTCGATCTGGCTATACCTAGAGCGATTAATTCTAAGTATAGAGTTTTTCGATGTAAAATCATTGTCGAAAAAATCGTTGAGCGGTTTGAGGCCCTTGGATGGTTGGGGAAAAGATTTTTCCGGATAAAACTCGTACAAAACGCCGATCGATCGTTCCGATGAGTTCGTGGTTACAAAAGTATCGTAAAAATAACGTTTTTATTTGGCTATCTCGTCGTCGTGTAAACTTATCGTAAAATTATCGTACAACTTTTTATTTAATGTCTATAAAAATTCTCTCGTAATTTTTCTGTGTGTTATTTTTCTTACATGTAATTTGGCCAAGTGTCAATGCCGGTCAAGTATCGATGATGATACGGGGCGTACGAGGAGGAAACGTGCGAATGGCTATTGATCTGAGATCCACCGGGAGATTGATGCTGCGTCGATATGTATTGCACCGGAGGGAGAGGCTGCAAATCGTGATATCTCGCAGCCTCTTGTGGTCTTTCTTCCCACGTTTCTAGCATCGTCGTCGTTCCCGTTTCCGCACAGTGGCGTTTGCTCGGTCTCTCGATCTCTTCGTCGAATCTGCACACAATCGATTTCGCTTTTTTTAAGGGACAATTCGCTTGCAGTTTGCAGCTTGCACAGGGACGAAAATTAGTGTCGAAAAAAGCACGAGGATCGAATTTGAAAACAATTTTTTAGAAAATTAGGAAACGAATCGCTTACCGTGATGCTCCGATCCATTGATGTCCAACCGTTGCACTTCCGGTCCCAACGTGATACTGATGATGGTGCACAGGATGCATAACCTGCGCGGGAAGATACTGATCCAATTCGCTGCTCTCGATCTCAAGATTAAGCCCGATCGAGCTAAGATTGCCTAACGTACTTAATGGTAAACCCTCTTCGACCGGAAGTCCCTCTCCCACTTCGATGTACCGAAGATCTACACCAGAACCCCCATGTTGATGGTGATGAGCACAGTCGACGGAAGCATCATCCGCCGACAGTTCTTGTTGGTGATAGTTTGGCTGGTGGTGATGCTGCGCCTGACGATAAGATCGAGCGCAACATTAGAATTTTCTTTGAATTATTAAAAGTTCAGGAAGAATTTCTAAAAAATATTCACCTGATGCTGCTGACCAACGAAGTGTTGACCTCTGGGTGTCGGGGGTGGCGTTAACGGTGACAAGCCTTGATTCCCCGTTGGGGTACTGGGCGGAGAAGAACTGACTCGACTACTGTGTGGCGAATTAGGCAAAATATTGCCACGTGGACTGTTGGTATCTTCCTGTTTCAAAGATCCGGAAACGCTGAATGAGACGTTGCTCTGATTTCGCGATGGCGAACTTTCCCGAGCTCCCCCCGGCCCATTTTGTTTTCTTCGTCGCGGTTGATACTTGTAATCCGGATGTTCGCGTTTGTGATTTACACGAAGTCTATCAGCCTCGTCGATGAATGGTTTTTTGTCATTTTCCGAAAGAAGTCTGCAAAAAACGGAGCCCACGTTTATACTTTGGATTTAGGCGCATGACGAATCGAGCTCGGAACGCTCATACTTGAAAATACTTAATTCGAGACTTTAAAGAGTCGCAGAAGAGGGTTACGAGCGTCCACGACAAACTAGAAACTTGGCTCCCAATGACGTAGCAATCAGAGACTTCTGGTTAATATTATTTCTTCATTTTTTTTTTTTACTGCCGCGAGAGAAACGACTCGTGAACTCGAGGACTTGGACGCGAGAAATCGGAGCTGCATGGGTCAATATCAACGTCGAGATTTCAAACAACTGATCCAGAAAAATAAAACATTCCACGGAATTACTCGTGCGAGCTTTCTATAGCCACGCACTTGATCGATTCTTCGCAAGCCTCAAATTTATGAATTATTTTTTACTAGTCTAATTCACTCGGGACACGCGAATCCCGCGAAAACCTGGTCTCCGTTGAATAATCTTGGAGGTTTCGAAGCGTTCGAGGTCTCAATTAACCCGTGAGGCTTTAATTAGAGCCAAAATCTTCGTTAAGCCCAAGATACGAACCAAACGGACGGAGGACAAAAATGCCATGTACGGAGAATGCCCATATGGTGCGAAGGAACTTTCGGTCGAGTTTCTTTTTTTTTCTGTCCGACGAGCTCTCTTCCTCGTCGGTTTAAAACGCCGCAACCTAAAAACTCTTCTCTTACCGAACGGCTTAGGCAAAAGGTCTGCAGAGTATTTGGAACTCTCGACCACGAACTTTTTTTCGCACTGAAAATTCAATTTCGTCAAAAAACGTCGATGTTTTGTTGAATACAGCGAACTAAATATTTTGGGATGATTTCAAAATTTTCGTTATTTCGACAATATTTTTCATTGTAACGAAACTGTCAGCAAAATTTACGATTGGAATGACAAAAATTTACTTTCCGAAAAGATTTTCCAGAATGTTTTTTGCTCCAATGACAAAATTTTCGTGATCTTTTTCAACAAATTCCCCCATTAAGCGTTTTTTTAAGTGACTTTTGTTTTAAAAAATTGTAAAGTTTTGTCAACAAAGAGCCCGAATTTGATTTCTCGCACGGCGAACGTATTTTTGCTTGACTTGAAATCTTGGAGATGACGATTTACCTGTTCGTCGCAGTTTTACTTCGATCCCCATCGATACGCGAACTATCGCACGAGGCAGAGACTCACAGGTTCGGAAAAATTCACCTGACGTGGACAAGGAGCTTATTGTGATGATAGTTTCTTGGCTCTGTATTTTTGCTTTTTTAAATTTCTATCTTGGACAGGAACCAGCCACGGCAGCTGCGAGCACGCGTCAAAGACCAAGTCTCGCCGATATCACCTTTTTCATGGCAAACATCATACGCAATATCAACCCCAAAGCGATAAGATGCGATGCCGCTTTCTGGAAGGTGAGAGCAAAGAGCACCTGGTCCTTGTATCTTGTATTTCGTTGGCGCATGTTGGCGCTTCCGGGAAACGAGAAATTATTACGTCGAATAATGTTCCGAAAAAAGTGTCTCGAATGTTTTATTGATTTTAATTCACTCGACGAAACGCTCGAAGGAAACGATCAATATATCGATCTCTATAGATCGTTTCGGCGCAAGGATCATTGATTGAGGATAAAAACAAAGGCGGAGGTGACACACGCGCATGTAGCGCGAGGTCAAAGCTTGAATATGAGAAAACGCTGCGATGCTCTTGCGGGCGAAGGAGATCGAGAACTCGATTGAATGATTCGCTGCGGGATACAAAGTCGGCGAGTTTTATTATGCCCGATGGGGCTTCTCGTTAGACGACGCACGCGGCTTTCGTAACCAACCGAACGAACGAAATCTTGACGAGAGTTCCGAGATCGCGCACTCCAACTTGCATTCCACAACTTGCTCTCCCTCTTTTCTGCTTTTTTATCATCGCCGCGCGCGCGGTCATCGATCGGAGGATAACGCGCCCTCTTTCCACAATGTCTACAGCTCATTCCCCTAATGACTCTCAATATTTCGACGATCGATGACATTTCCGAACCAAAACATTGTTAACGTACCCATAAAAATTCATAAATTTAATTTTACGATTAAATCCATGCAGGAAATGATCGCAAAACGCTTGATCTTCGAAACATAATTGCAGAATGTGTTTTCACAAATTTTTTCGATCATTTTCGAAAATTAAAATTTAACCTGCTCGGTTCCTAAAACGTTGCGACGATTTTTCGAAATAACAAAATTCAAATGTGAACTTTTTGTTGGAAATTCGGCTCCGACCGCTGCAATTAAAGATTTTCTCGAATACGCGATGCATAAATTGAAATACAGAGACATATGTGCGTGTTACGAAACGATGTCGAGATGTACGCATCCCATATATTGGCTGACTGTGCAGTGAGAATCAATCTTATCTGATCGTCTCTCGCGACTCTCTTCTTTCTCGCTCTCTGCGGGGCCTGATCGAAGACACGTGCTCCATATATTTTTAATAGCGGATCTATCGAAACACGCCGACGTTTCTTTTCTGATGGAAAAGATAGAGAGCAGGCGCG
This sequence comes from Diadegma fenestrale, assembly GCA_037043255.1. Lineage (NCBI taxonomy): Eukaryota > Metazoa > Arthropoda > Insecta > Hymenoptera > Ichneumonidae > Diadegma > Diadegma fenestrale. Next base: position 5,116,007 of record CM073312.1, read on the forward strand.
CGCGCGAGTCTGTCCGCATGTTTTTCTCTGGCAGAGTAAAAGAAAAAAAAGATGATAGGGACGGCCGCAGATATCTGTAGATTGGCGAAGGAGTTCTGACGTCTTAATTCTCGAGTGCTCTCAGCGCGAATCATCCGTGGACCACGAAGAGATTTATCAGAAGCGAGAAACGTCGTATTTGCGTTTTCCCACGCCTCGTCGCATTCCCTGAGCATTGCACAATTATTCGTTCGCGTGTTTGCTCTCCCAAAATCAGGAGAACGAGAGCCGCAGCAGTTGGATTTATGATATCGATGGAGAGCGAGTCTGCGAGAGGAAATTCCCACACGCAGTGCCGGATTGGGCGGAAAGAAGCAACAAAAGGGTGGGATCCCATGGGGAAAAAAGAAAATACTTACCGCCACAGTTTTCCTAGAGTTTTGGAGAGCTCCGCGTTGTGGAGCTGAGGATATTGGTCGGCGAGTCTTCTCCTGGCTGCTTGGGCCCAAACCATGAACGCGTTCATGGGCCTTTTCACGTGCGCCGCCCTCTTGTCACCGGAGTTTCTGAAAACGAAGAATCGAATAATTCATTGAGCCTTGAAAATGATTGGAAAAGAGAATTCTAAAAATGTCAAATTAATTCGCGTCTTGGAGTGAAACTGAACGATGTTCCAAGTGGCAAAAGGTACAAGAGCTCTCGTGTCATTCAATCTTGCAACGTTGGAGTTTTTTCAACGTCCACCCAAATATTCGCCAGTGAAAAAGGGCCCAAGCGACAAATATCGAAACAAGACGATCGACGTTTCTTACGTCCATGTGATTGTAAGCAGCAAAAACGATTCAACGTCTCGCCGACAAAACTCACGATGAGAGTGACTCGACAAACGTAATTTATGCCAGACAAGCATCATCGTATCATCGCCAACAACTTTTTAGTCTGTGCAACCCCTCTCGAGTATATTCCTCGGCTGGACAGCAAAAGAAAGAGAGAGAGACCCTTAAAATAACACTCGCCAGATCTCTGATGAGGTAGCTTTCCTTCCAAGAACATGACTCGATCGTACTTTCTTTCTTTCTCTCAAAAGTCTCGCATATATCCACGTTTAGATATAAACGTTACACACGCGTGTCTCTACTTTAACCCCGCATCACGTTGTACCTGGCTAGTCCGTCGCTCCTGCCTCTCGAGAATCTTTTCCCTCCGAGATCATCGGAGCTTTATCCATTCTTTTGAAAGCACGCACTCTGAACAACATTCGAGTGTGGATATCGAACTGTCAGAGCCGCGAGATCCAATGTAAATTATAAATAAAGAAAAATCGGGAATGGTATGCACGAAAGAGATAATGTCTCGTAGAGACGCGGAGAAGGGCGAGTGAAAATGCGGAGGGTGGGTGTTAAGTGAGTGAGCAAGCGTTGCGAGCCACGCGTAATTAGCGTCGAGTCACTAACGAGGTTCTCCCATAGGTGACCAAAGTCTATCGCGTTTTAGCAAACCATATCGTAACGTTTTGGTCATTGTTTTGCAAAGAATCGTCGTACGCTTTTGTAGGTTTGAGTCTCAGGGAATTGGGAGTGTGGGCTGGGAAGCAGGCCAAAGGGAAACATCGTTCGAAGGTCCCTCAAGGGGATTCTCCAGCTTCCGGTTCCGATAGCGTGGATCGCGGTTGATCGAAAATTAGCAGCGATTCGGAGGGATTTACAAATAACGGAGAGAGTCGATACTCGTGCGATTCAGCCGCGTCGACCGGATGGGAATTTTCAGTCGCATACATCATTCGTATCTGGGCAAAACGTTTATACACATGTAATATTTTTATTCGCGGTAATATTCTCAGGGGAGAAGAAACTCTAGCGATAACTCGGTTTATCAGGGAAGGGGCAACAGGGGGCAATACGAGTATGTGTGTTTTCCCTCTTTCGCTTTCAATCATACGTGCCGCTGCTGCGACGTTGAGGGTGTGACAAGTGACGATGTTCCCACGGGTTCAAGAGGCATGCTTTACATATGTAGTATTAACCATAACCGGCGGCAAAACGTTCGTCAACGAAAACTTGCTTCTGAAACGTCTCGGGCTAAAGACGATGGGGTATTAATTATCTAATTGGCGCTAATTGACAACCGAAGGACATTTTTCCACGCGCGTTTCCCAGGCTGAGGAAACAAGTGCGTCATAATTGAGTTAGCGCCAGATTTTTTTCCAACCAAACCGCGTGAATAATGACTTTTGTATGTCACATAGATATTCCGCACACTCCGCGCGCTCTTGCATTTTTTTATTCCTTTTTCCCCTCCCTCAACAAGTTTTCTCGTCCGTTTTTAAACGTCGAATTTTTTACGTCACGTGGACAGTTGCGTTGAGAAATTTTATGTGGAAAAACGAATGCTTGACTTACTTCGTGGCTACGGGGACAAGAGTCCAATCGTATCCCTGAAGAACTTTCGCGACGGCTGCACTGATGCCTTCGCCACCATTTTCACCGAGCCCCGTTGCTCCGGCGGCATTCCCAGCGTCATTTTTGTTATTGTTTATAACCGTGGTATTGTTATTGTTTATATTGTTATCGTTGACACTCGTTGGAATCATTCCCGACGGAATTATTCCCGAAGTGTCGGCCAATGGAATGTCGCTCATCATCGTTTCGCACCGGCACGCAATGAAAACGATTTAACGCAATCGTCCAAATTCCCACACTTTGCGATCATTCGAACTTCATTATCGAAATGAGTCTTTATAATTATTAGCACGAATGGAATCTTAAAACTCGTCTTGAAACCCAAAATCAACTCCAACTCGCTTTTATTTTATCTCGTTTTTATCTTAGTCAATGACACTTCCACGTAAGTCACTGCGACGATCCTTTTCCTTGGTCCCTGTATAATTATCCTCGATTGGTCAAACACAGCGCGTCGATTTTCTCCAAATTGTTTATTCAAGCACTTGTCACTGAAATCGCTCACGAGGCACAGTCGTCGGGGGTTTTTTTATTTTCAATTATAACGGAAATGCGTGTGAATCGGAATCGGAAATCGGTCGCAAAAACGACGAGCGGTAAAAAACGATAAAAAAGTGTTTATTGAAGTTCTCACTTGGTGAGGAAAATGTTAAATAATTGCAACGGATCGAGACGCATCGATTGAAAAGCGAAAATAAATAGAAAAAAAGTTGAATATTGACGACACGAAAAAATTGGAGCAACGAAATGTCAGAGGGAGCAACAGGTTGTCGTGGCAATCTCGACGGAATCGAACCGCGCGATGAAACGTCAAAATTGTTTTGAGCCGGTCTCGAGAGGAATATTTCGGTGGAGTTGGTGCGGGAGCGCGATCGGCGCAGAAGTGAGGTGGTTGCATCGCCCCGGGGCACTTGACACGGAACATCCGCGAGAACAGCGCCGCTCCCGATGCCGCGTACTCTTCCAAGGGGCGGAGCATAATATATACAAGTCTCCCGCACTCCGCCATTCCCGCACCACGACCACTTGTTGCTTCCCTTGCTACTTCTACGTTCTATACGCTCATTCGCTTGTGCCATCAACCGTGTTTAACCGAAAAATCCCGAAATCGCATCAGAAAAACGTTTTTTTTCGTTAATTAATCAATTATCTCATTATCGCAATCAAATACGCGGTGTTCGAGACTCAAGCAAAGATTTTCTTGACATTGCAAAACGACACGGGATAATGTCGGCGATTACGTAAAAAAAAAATCAAAATTTCACACGAATTCGGAGCAAAAGTCAATCGCGATTTATAATCAGAATTCTCGATGGTTTTTTTGGAATAATGTCAAAGTTGCATGGAAAATTTGTGAATTTTGTCAATTTCCATTGCTGAAAATCAAAATTTTGTGTGAGGAAGGAAAATAATTAAAAAAATTCATTGCTGGAGCAACGATCTGACGATTTTAAATGAACGAAAGTCGAAATTCTTGGTTCCTGTATCGGTAAAAGTAGGCGCACGTGGACACTGTGTTGGCGCGTGGTAATAGAAACTCCGATGAGAAAATGTATCTATAAGAGTAAGAGCGCGCGGTTGATGTTTCCATGGATACGATGTTCCTTAGTAAGATGACCAATAAAGATTCTCTTCGCTCCTCCCACCTTTGGTGAGTGAGTCTCCCTCGCACTTGGATTCCTCTTTTCCACGAGCGACCCCATTGGTCGGCACGCGGCCAATAATCCTGACGTCAGGCTCGCGTACCTATAGAGCGAGATACAAACGAGCTACCGTGTCTGAAACGTGTATTTCGGATGCACCGTCGCGTGCACCATAGCAGAATGCAGTTTGCGAGATTCTTTGTCACCGCGACCTCAACGCCGCGCCATATTTTTCTTGCCGCATGTCAAAAACTATTCCAAAATATAATTCAACCGAAGCGCGTTCAAATTTTTTGGTTTGCAAAGTTATGACAACTTTATGCGTCGGCCAGCCGGTCCATTTTGCATGAGGCACAATTTTTAATAGATTTTCGACGTACTCTCGTAAAAAGAGTCTCGGGATCCCCCACCCAAGAATCCGCATGATAGATTCATACGCGTGGTTCGTTCCACGAAGACGAGATATCGCGGTGTTATCTAATCCTAATCCTAATTATGATTAATTACTCCGAGACCCTGGATGACCCGGAAAACGTAAAAATTTCATCGATAGTAAATACGCTATGTGTCTTTTGAAGGGAATTATAAAAATAATATATCTTAACGACCCAGATTAAGGCAACTACGCGGTTGTCTGCTGCATGATGCTGAGGGAACGAAACGACGAAAATGAAATGGCATTACGAGGAAGACGCGTTAAAAACCAACGAGAATCGGGGAAAGATATAGGCGCGCACTCGCGATGATGCATTTTATAACTCGTGTAATGAATACGCGCTCATCGAATGATTTTCATGCTTTTTCAATTCTCTAGACCACTTAAAAATGATTCGTCATTCGTATCAACGATTTTTCATTTTTATTTCAACTCCAGATTGGAATCCTAACACACCGGGTCAATTTGACCCTGTTTCATCGTATTCCAGCAAAATATGTTTGAGAATAAATAAAAAAAACATTATCAGGCATTTTTTTCGAAAAAAATGTCACACAAACAATCGTCTCGATGTTAACTCGAATTCTTGGAGGATTTGACTCGCTGCCCGAGAAAAACTGAAACGGTCCGAGGAATCGTACGCGTGTCCCACAACCTCTGTGGTCATCGATGACTTGGCAGAATGTTCCGAAACTCGTGCTTACTCCGTTGGGGGTCCGAGAGTCACGGGGACCACCGCGAACCCGGGTTACATGTGTCGGCACACTCACCATCGCCCCCGCTGACTATACAGCGCGCAACATCGCGAGCGGGTTTCTCTTTCAAGTACCGCGTGACCCCCGGCCACTAAATTTTGTATTATCGGCCACAATCGCAATAATCATTGCCAATCGCATTGTATTTTCCGAGTCTGCGATCCTTTTGGTCTTTTTCCATTTTCCAGATAAGCCTGAAAAACTTTTTAAACATGTATCGATCGATTGTGGTCGATCGAGAAATGCCTCGATCGGGTTCGTAGTCAAAATAAACCAGAACGAATCGAAATAGAAACGAGGACGAAAAAATAGCGAAAACATATCGATAAAAATGGCACAAAAAACTGAATCGGAGATGGAATCGCGCAAATTCATTTTGGAAACGTTTGGCACATATTGACGCCACGTGGCAACGAGACTCGATGTTTATCAGTCGGGAAGGCAAATTCTCCCCTGACGAAATCAATATTATTGTTCGCGCCGTGAAAGTTATTTCCAGCTATATTTGAAAACATGGTAAATCCTCGTTGGGCGATGATCGAGCGAGATCGAGCCGCAGATCTTGACGAGCGTATCCGTTTCGATGTATTTTTTCAATTTTTATTCCTTCTCCCATGGAACTCGACCATATCGATGTAATTATTGAACGAGGTCGGTTTCAGCTGCTAGTGCGAAAATATAGCCGAAAGAACGGCCGAATAAACGCCACGCACGAGACACTGCAAGGGCAAAAGTCACGAAAACACGAGGAAAAAAGTCATATCGTTAAAATGTCGGTACAGAAAAAAAGGAAAAAAAAAGAGCAAAAGGGGCTCGAAAAGTCTCGTGTGCTCTCGTACTTTCTGGCTTGAGGCGAGAGGAGAGGGGCGCTCTCTCCTTTGATCTATTCTACAAAAGCCGCCACACGGCATTGACCGTGGTTTGATGCGCTTACAACCCTATGTGCCTCACTGTACTTTGCTAAGTTCGCTCATTCATTAAATTTGTTGTATATAATTAGGCGGTACGTGAATCGCGAGAGCGAGACGTCGCGGCGTCGCGTACGCGTGTGCTCCTTCAATAACCCCTTTCGTTCTTTGCCAACGAATCGTAAAGATTCGTCGAGATTCCTGAAATTGCAACGTGATAAATTATTTCTACTTTTCCACCCTCAAAAAGTCTTTTTATCCCCCTTGAAATATCGTCGGCCTCTGGAGCAATAACAACAACGTGAGCACGACGAAGATCCGACGAGCTTGCGCGCGAACACGAAAAACAAAATATTTCGTGAATGAATCCGAGACGTTTTTTATAAATTCAGCACAAAATCCATTTCCATTGAAATATTTTGAGCACATTTGGGATTCAAAAAGAGAAAAAAATGTCAAATTAACGACGTCCAAGTTAATTATTTCCACTCGTTACGTGAATTTTGTTTTTAAGGACAAAATGCACTAATGAAACGAGGCTATAAAACGAGGCACCAGGTCCGTTCGGAAATTGTCTGAAAATGTTGTGTATAAATACAGGATACGAGGAGCGTACGAGACGTTAATGGTGGTGGGATTGAACAAGGTGGCACTGTTTCGAGTGAAATACTGCCATACGTTACCGAGACACGCGTCGCGAGTAAGTTGCTGGCTTTTCTGCATCGATGCAACAGTCGTTGGCTCGCGGTCTATATCTATGCAAAATTGTCGAGTTTATGCGTTGAGGACGTGGACGCACTAAAATTAATTGGTAGGTGTGGGCGCGATGAAAAGTAGTTACGAATTCATCAACTCGCGTGTAGAACGTCAGCGAAAACGAAAAGTCAAATGAAAATTGCATGAATTAAAAAATCGATGCAATTGATAAAAAATTTTGAACGCAATGGGGGAAAAAAGAGAAGAAGAAACCGATAAATTGATTATATATTATAGGCAATGATAATGGGACCGAAAGGCTGAAAAGATGAATAGAGAACGAGTTCTCGAGAGAATGGAGATGAACCCCCACCCGCGCAATAAACCGCGAGTCTAGAGAGGCTAGAGAGAGGTGGTGGTCCACGCCGGGACCGCCTCTCTTCGAAATCCTCTTCCATCTATCTTTGTCATCGCGTGCGGCTCGTGTCGTTTTCAACGAAACCTGTACACTCGATAAATATAGATATAGATATCGAACGCGAGCGACAAGTTACGGAATCCTTCTCGTCCCCCTTTAGCTTTATATTCTCTTCTTGCTTCATCTCACTCTCCCCCTGACTATTTCGACTCGGGGATGTGTCCCTTTCAGTACTCGTTCAGAGTCCATCCCCGCTTGCATTTACAAGCTCTCCCGGTTAGTGTCTTATCTCGCTCATACGTATAGCCAGGCAACTCGCTAATGATCCTCGTGGTTCCTTCGATTTTCGTATTGCCAATCGACTCGGTTCGCGGTCGCGCGATGTATCTGGAAATCGGAGTGCGTCACGTTGTTCAATTGGAAATTAAATCGGCGAGAAAAACCGAGTGACGATCGAATCGATCGCGTCAATCAAATCGATCCAGAGTATTTTAAAAAAGTGCAACTTGTACTAACGATTCGATCGCTCGCGACTACGAAGTGACAGCTGGCGAAAAATCCGTCGCGATCGTACTCAAACTGTGTAAAAATCGACGAGTTAACGATCGAAAATCTCTGAAGCTTAACGCGATGGATTCACATGGAAATTGTAATCTGCCCATTACACCGATCGACGATAAACCTGGACCATCGAATCGACAACCCAACCCACTCGACGATGCTGTTGGAAAACTTCTTCAAGGTGTTTTATTCGTAATTTTCTCAAAGACTTTCGACCTGAATTTCATCGAAATAATGAATTTATTAAGGAATCACCAAACGTGCAATTCTGGGGTCAAAAACGACCCCAGGCGACGTTAAATCCTTCGAAATCCCGTTTTTTATCCTCTTACCGTATTTTTGAGTAAATTTTTGACTTTAATCAAAATTGCACCAGACTCGTGTGAACTTGCATGAAAAAAACGGGAAAAAATGGGCCCAAGTTGAATTTTTTCAAATTTTGATCATTTTTGGGTGTTATTATGAGGGAATTGATAAAATTGAAGATTCCTAATAGGAAAAATCATTGGCTGCTGGAAAACCTTAACAATGTAATCGCTGCACGGCGTGACGTGCCCGAATGTGTCTCTTGAACATCGGGTCGTTTAGCAGGGACGTTTTAATTGGTGTTGAAAGCTCAGAACCCTCCGTCCATCGCTCTTGCTCGTTTCACGGATTCGTACGGGAAGATGAAGTTGCAAATGGTGGAACTTTTCATATATAGCTATAAACATCGAACTCGAGAAGGAGAGCCGAAGCTTTCCATCGTCGAATCCCCTTTCCAAACGGTTTCGTAAAAGCTCGTGAGAAAAATGAAAAGAGAAACGGCAAAGATTTGCTCGCGACAGGTGCTGCGAGCCAAGCGAAACCGCGAGTTCTAGAACACTAATTACGCGCGTACAGAATTAAATCCGACACATCTCCGAGCCGTGAGCGCGCGCGCTCTAACTCTCTCGCGTTTTCTATCTCTGCTCGATGCGATGATCGTCGCGAGCAACGGGCCAAGAGTAATTTATCGCTGACAGTATCGCAACGTCGATACCACGCGAGGAAACCTTCGCGTGCAAATTTTTTTCATTATTTTTAAAGTTCTTATAAAATTCATCAATTTCCATGGCTTATAAAAATTGCTTGCATTTTGCAAACACAAGCTCCAACGTTTTTGAAGACCAGGAACGAGAAACCGATTAACGCGCGCATATGAACGAAGCGCTCTCAGCGTCGATCGAAACATTGTCAAGAAGTTAATTTACCGCAAGATGAAGCGAACGAGAGATAGAAAGAGATCGACGACAGGTCGGCATTGATGAACCGTTATTTGGGTGCACCGGGGGAGTATGTGCAGGAACAAGCAGTTATTGTACAACGGAGAGGACAGATCTCTCGGTTTTCTTCGTTTGTATAGCCCTCGCGGCTAATAAGCGATACATTCATGAGACAGCTCGCGCGCAGACATGCAGCAATAAGACGTGAGGCATTATTTGTTGAAACACGTGGATCCAGCATCAATCAATCAATTAGCTAATTAATTAAATGATGAATCAATGACGCCGAGCTAAAAATAAAGCTCAAATTCGCCAGAACTAAACTAACGCTTGTCATAATCGCGACAAACCCGACGATTTCGCCCTGATGAATAGATCTTCCCAGAGACATATTTAAAATTCATTTTTTTTCTGTATACTCTTTTATTTTTTTGCCTCCGTTCCGACACACCCGATCCGGAGAACACTGAGTTATTCCTGGCTGAATTCTCGCGACCACAACTCTCTCGTGCGATTTCCTGTTTAAGGGCCCTCGTTGGCCGGCTCCGTTTATCGCAAGGATCCAAAGAAGCCAACCGAGAGCCCTCCGATACGGACCTCCTGCATCCCGAGACCCCGTTAAACGGGCAATGTGGCCACGATACACAAGAGCCGCCTATGTGAACCGTGTCACCCTGATAATTAACTCCTCTTACTCTTCACTTCTCACTCAGCATCATTTCCATCCTTTAATATCCATTACGAGACGAAAAAAATCCCAACATTGATCGTAGACGAAAATTGATAAGAAACTTGATAATTAATCGAAAAAAATTAATTAACCATTGATAATCGATTAAAAAAATGAAAATAATCGTAAAAGTTGAAAGTTTCACGCTTCAAGTTCCTCGCTCCTCTCTGCAGAATAGGATACAGGTGGAACGGTTTTATCTTGCGCGTGTGAACATCACCAGGTCGTTTTCTACCTTCGTCGTATAATTTTTTCTGATATTTTTTCGCCGTCCCAAGAGCCGAGCTTCCGGTTATATAAATCCGTATTTACATAATAAATTCTTATCTTAAATGCATTAAAACGTATACGTTGCGTTGGCCAATCGCGGAGTAAACTTCCTCAAAGCGATTTTTTGTCTTTCTCAACCAACAGGATACGACTGGACTCTTTTACCTGTGACTTCGAGGGCCGGAGGTCGGAGAAGCGCTCACGTTAAACGTCCGATGAACGCTTTTATGGTTTGGGCCCAAGCCGCGAGAAGGAAACTCGCCGATCAATATCCACAGCTTCATAATGCTGAGCTATCGAAAACTCTTGGCAAATTGTGGAGAATTCTCAGCGACGGTGAAAAGAGACCATTCGTCGAAGAAGCTGAGAGACTTCGCAATGTTCACAAGAAACAACATCCTCATTACAAGGTGGCCTTTAGCCTTTTTTTCCTGATCACTGCATTTTTCATTTTTAATTAAATTTCCTAAAAATTAACCAACGAAATTCAAAAATCCGATTTTTATAGGATTCTCATAAAAAATTAGCAAATACTTTAGTTCACTCGCAGTACACACTGGGTCTCCAGGACCCGGACCAACTTTTCATCGGTTGGTGCACTGAAAATAAAATTTTGTTGGAAAAGATGGATATTTTGTTGGATACGTTCAACTAAACGTTTTTTCGAAAAATTACGAAAATTTTGTCATTCGAGCAAAAAACATTCTGCAAAATGTTTTTAGAAAGTAAATTGTTGTCATTCCAATCGTAAATTTTGCTGACAGTTCCGTTACAATGAAAAATATTGTCGAAATAACGAAAATTTTGCAATCATCACAAAATATTTAGTTCGCTGTATTCAACAAAATATCGAAGTTTTTTGACAAAATTGAATTTTCAGTGATGCACTCGAAAATATTGAAAAATTGAAAACTGCACGACTGAATTAATAAATATTCGTGCCTCGAGTGTCTAAATTCGATTTTGCCAACCAAAGCTTTGAATTGATGAAAAAATAATTTTCTTTGCAGTACCAGCCACGACGAAGAAAAGCGAAAATGGAAGATCAAGCTTCGGCATCGGGTAACCAAGATCGTGGCTCAGTGCAGTCAACAAGTAGTTCCCTGGACTCGATGGATTCGAACTGCGGCGCGAAGCACTATCAGCAAGAAACGAGTAGATCGTACGACCGCCATTTATCTTACCACGACGAAATCGGAGTGAAAACATTGGAATTGGCTAAATTGCGACAAATCGAATCGAGCAAACGGCAACCGATCGTGGAGAATTACGAGGGACCGAGAAACTCCGAGAGCAATATGACGAAATACAATTTAACTCCGCCCTTGACGCCGTCCTCGAGCCTCGTCGGCAAGGCTTACATCGAGACCAAACCAAATCATCACCCACATCATCATCATCATCATCACCATCATCAAATGACGTCAACACCGAGATACTCACAAATTCATCAACAAACTAATAAACCCTACGAGCAATCCACTTCCCCGAGATATTCCGAAAGTTTCAAATATCCGGAAGTCGTAAACAGCCCCAGCAAATCTTACACTTGCGTTCACGCTCAGTATTATCCGGCACCGGAAGTTTATCCGAGTCTACACGAGGAAAACAACTATCAGACACAGCCGATGTCAACGCACTCCTTTTATCCTTACATCTCAGCGAGCTCGATGCCTCAGTCGCCTTATTACATGGGACCTCGATGAGACAATCGCAATTCCCACCTAGTCCACGCTTTTGTTGCAACGAGAGTTTCAAAACGATTTCTCCGCACCAAAACGGTCAAAATTCACAAAAAATCACGATTTTCTAACACAGGGAAAATTTCGTTTCGTTCGGGAATTAGACAAAATTAAAAAATAACTTTATCAATCGATACGATCGAATTATCATAATTATCATCAAAATGAATTGAAAATTAGATTTTCGGAAAAAAGACTTTCGAAAAATGATCGTCGAATTAATTCTATTAAATAATTGTAATTATTCAACTTATTATTGTTAACACTATCACAATTTACTATCGATAGTTTGCTCTGGTTTTTTTTTTTTCAAGAACTTTATGTAAATCGAGAGTTCAAGGTTTCCGGATATATTATCGACATCCTTAAGGTTTCAGAATTACCGTTCAGAATTTAATGAAATTTGGTACACTCGGTAGATTGTGATGAGCAAAAGATCGAGCCAAATTTTCCAGCGGCTACAGAGAACCAGAAAAAATATATTCGCCTCGGTAATTTAATGAATTTAACGTTGATTTCATACATTTTATTGTATTTTACAATGAACACTGTGACTGCTCTTAAGAATTGATAAGAATTCATTGCAAAATACAATGAAAACTGAGATTTATCATAAAACTCAAAGTTAAACGTGTAAAACTATCAATACAAATATATTTTTTCTGGTTCTCTTTAGCCTCTTGAAAATTCGACCGAATCTTTTTCTTATCATAATCTACTAGCGTACCAAATTTTATTCTACTCTGAACGGTAATTCTAAAACCGGGCTTGGACCTTAAAGGACGATACTCATGGCCGCCATGACTTCGCTGGGCAATCAGATAGTCTTGGCGATTGACAAGCTTGTCGAATGAAAATCCTGCACCTCTGGGAAGTCTCTGTGGATTGGGCCCTTCGTGGTATCGCGATGCGATCAAATTCCCCAGGACTCGAGCTCGAACGACATCCAACCGGAAGCCACGGAGTTTTCATACTAGAAAGGGCGTGAAATTCTGAAATCTAAAAGTTAATGTAAAAGTTTGTTTTTTGCGATCGATTCTAGTTTATTAAACATGTTTATTCAGCGAGCTCATCGCGTATACACAGTACGATATCGGTTTGCATACGAACAATAATATCGATGAACTCAAAGTAACAGTTAAAAAAAAAAACTGTAATACAGTAAAGAAGATTGTGAGAATGGACGAAAGAAGTGAGTATTTTCGTTTTTTTTCTTATCCAAACTCAATTGTCTATATTTTCGCTATAATTCACTACGCAACATGCGATTATTTATGTGTACGTGATGCCTGGGATGTTAAATGTAAAGGAAGAAAAAAAAACATAAAATTGGTCGAGAAAAATGGCAACTTTCTATGTGTAACCCGCCACATACGATCGAGACATCGAAAACATCGAGAATTTTCTAATTTGCTAACGGACTCAAATACTTACATCGACATATTTCCTAAACGACGTTTTTCCAACCTTCTCGTTCGAGTTTTACTGACAAGATAAAAATCACATGAGAAAATGCATTTTTCGAGAGTTTGCAGCTTCGAAAAATGAATTCTCGACAACTAAATCGATCCCGGAATTTCTAGCCTCACGATCACATTGAGAATTACATTTCTTTGACATCGAGATTGTTATTTTTTCAGTATTTTTAATCGAATTGCTATGAGAGACGAAAATCGATCTGGACACTCGCAATTGGCTCGTTCCAGGATTGCAAGGAAACGATATCGTGTGAGAGAATGGAAATAAATGAACGATGAAAATGTAAGAGCCAATGTGTTTCTACCGGATTGCTAATTGCTATCGAATTCGAGTCTAAACTTGCGATTTACTAGCGAATTGCTAAACATGTGCGTTGTATAATTTTTACCGCATAAATAACGAATATTTGTTGCTCGAATTAATCGAGCTGATGGCATTCAATCGGCTATTTCGTAAAGTCTTTGCATGACTGCAGCGAGTTCCTTGACCTGATCGCGATTGGCGTGCATCGATGCTTTCGCGGTCCAGATCATTTCTGCCAAGACTTTATCGTTTTTCTCGTCCATGGCGACTTCCTGCGAGAGCTGGGGATTGAACCTGTAGTAGGGGACGCCGATCATCGAGCACCAGGTTCGGGCGCGATCGACGACTCTGCCGTCGCAGGCTGTGGCTTGATCGACGAGGAGATTGCCAAGGGCGGAAATTCCCATTCCAAGGCGCACAGTGTCCCACACGCTTTCCGGACGAAACACGTCGATGTCCTTGAGCGGAGTGACCGGAATGCGTCCTGTGCCCATGGAGACGACCAAGGACAAAGGCTCGACTTCGGTATCTCGACCCGTGGCCTCCAGGGCAAGATTGTACTCGTGAATCTCGGTCATGGCGTCGAGCGTAGGATTGTTGGCGATCAAACCACCGTCGAGAAAGCGTCCGAACGCCCGGAAATAAGAAGGAGCAGCGCCCGTGGCTCTTGCAGCTTTCCACAGCAATTGTTCCTCCGGGCCGAGGGTTGGCTTGAATTGTGTGCAGGGTGGAATCTTCAGGAGAGTACTGGGAGATTCGTAGTTTCGGAAGAGATGAAGATCCACGGGTTTCCGGTCGGCGAGCACGCCCGTTATCATTATTTTCGGTCTTTTTATACGCGCCATCGTGACGTCAGTGCCGAGAGCATCTTTGAGAATCTTTTCGAGATTCTCGCTGACGTAGGGCCTCGAAGGCACGAAAGCATCTTGCTTTATACGGAAGTAAACGGCTTGGCATTCTCGGAGAGATTTTCCGGCGGCCAGACCAAGAGCCAAAATGCCTCCGGTCGAAGTTCCGGCCACCCAATCGAAACACTCGATAACCGGCATCCCGAGTATCGCTTCGATTTCGATCAGAGTCTGGACCAGCACGAGACCGCGAATGCCTCCTCCATCAAGGCAAAGCAATCTCCCTCCTCGTCGTTTCTTCGACGATTTCTTCGTGATCGATGCCAGTTTTTCCATGCTCGCGACGTAGAGCATCTGGTCGAGAACCGTTCGTGGAACTGCCGAGGGTGGCTCCGGCGGTGCGATGCCACAAAAATCTTCGTCGTGTTTACAGCCGATCGTGCAATCGGTCATTCCCGGTTCACAGCGTTCCGCGCCAACGGCGTGCAGAAAATAAAGAATTTTGTTGCCGTCGCTGCTCTTGGAATCAACCAAATGCCGCGGAGTTTCTAATTTTCGATTTTTACCGTCCACGTCCGCACCGAAGCCGATTAATAATTGAACGATCGATGGAGAACTGTTCAAAACCGCCAAATGCAACGCCGTGTTGCCGTCGTTGTCCGCACCGTTCACCGCCGCCATATGACTCAGCAGCGCCGAAACGCACTCGAGTCTTTTCCTCATTACCATTATATGCAGCGCCGTACGCCCATCGAAATTACGAGCGTCAATGTCACAATTCATTTCTATAAGTGCGTCAATTACTTCTCTACTGCAGGACCAATGCAAAGGCGTTCCGCCGAACTTCATGTCATCGGCGTGAAGCGAATTTGGCTGCGTGTGCAGAAAATCTCCCACGTAACCAGGACTCGTAGGCTCTCCTTCGCTCGCTGGAATATTCACGTCAGCTCCGATCAGCAACAGAGCCTTCACGCACTCCGGCTTGTCGTTCAAACAAGCCACATGCATCGGCGTGTGGCCACTGCCGTTTCGACTATTCAAACTATTCGGGAGACCAGCTCCCAGCGCTAAAACTATCTCTTTCGTCGATGTCGCCGCGTAATGGTAAACCGTGTTCGCATTGAAATCCAAATGCTCCAGAGAGCTCTTCGCCCCTATCAACGTTTGTACCATCCGCAAATTGTTCGTTTGGATCGCCACTTGCAACGGCGATACGCCCGTCTCAGCATCGCTGCTGTTCAGCTGACTTATCACCGTCACGTCGTTGAACGCTTCGTACAGCGACAAATGCGCCGCTAAATGCGCCAGCGTCCAAGTCGGATGATCCGCCAGCGTGTCGCACAGCCTTTGGATCTTGCTCACGTGACACAACTAAACAAAAATGTATTGCTATAATCATATTTCGCAAAGGCAAAATCTTCTCTCCAGCTTCCAGTGATTTTTCAATCAGTTTGGAAAATTTTATCACATTCGGGCGATAATTTATGATGCTGAAGTTTGCAACGTTGGAATGCATCGAAAAATATTGAATTTTATTGAAGATTCGTTCAATTTTCAATGTCCTCCAAATTTTTCGAGTCGATATGCATTTTGAATGGCAAAAATGGATCGTTTTATCATCGTAATTACATTCTGAATTTGAATAATTATTTTTGGCAAAGATAAAAATGAATTTCGTTGCATTCCAACGATGCAAACTCCAGAGTCATGAAATTTTTTATTTTGCAAGCAAGAAACGATAATTCTCTCTGCGAATTGGACAAATTCGTAATTCGCCTCGATCCAAAAGCTCCGTAGACACGTTACAATGGGCGCACCCTGGGACACAATGATGCTGAAGTTTGCAACGTTGGAATGCATCGAAAAATATTGAATTTTATTGACAATTCGTTCAATTTTCATTGCCATCCAAATTTTTCGAGCCGATTTGCTTTTCGAATGGCAAAAATTCATCATTTTATCATCGTAATTACATTTTGCATTTAAATAATTATTTTTGGCAAAGATAAAAATGAATTTCGTTGCATTCCAAAGATGCAAACTTCAGAGTCGTGATCATTTGATAATCAAAACCCCGTAAAACTGAGTTTGTCAAAAATCGAAAAAGTTTCTTTGGGATAAGAATCTTCGGAATTACCTCTTTGCATATCTGCACGAGGATCGGTATTTTGTCCTTGTAAACGAGGAACCGAACAGTCGCTACTTCCAAGTTGTCGGAGCGGAACAAACTGGAAAGCAAAAACCAAGAAACAAGATATTTCCTGATGGATCGGGAAATTCTTATTAGCGTTTTACCTGTAAGCTTGATCGTGAGCTTCCGTACACGGGCGATGGAGAACGATGTCATATTTTTCTCCTTTTTCTGTACCAGGGCAGTAGAGAATCACGCCGTCTTCGCGGCAATGTATACGCCGGTTACTGTACTGTTCGGGCTTGAGGGCGAGAACGACATTTGGCGGAGTGTCGGGAAAAATAATGTTGCGGAAAACATTATTCGCAATCGTGCCGAGCCAGGCCATTTTAAATTTCACCCATTAGTCGATGACTAACGATGACTCAATTTTTTTTTCCCCCAGACACGAACGTTTTTCCTAATTCTGTAATGAAATTGAGCCCAAAAAATTGACATTCGAATTTACGAACGAAAACCCCGAAATTTATATTTTTAAGGGATTCGATGGTCCGGGTTAAAAATTTAAAAACTGTTTGAAAAAATTGAAAATTTTGTTAGACTCTCGTGCAGTGAACAGGAACTAACGATGCCAGGATTTTGAGAAGGATGTGACGAAAAATAAAAAGCTTTTCGTGTGATCTCAATGACACGCACCAAAAACCACGTTGATTGATGATTTAATACAAAAATGTTGAATATTTGACTGAAAAATAGTACGAATTCGAGTTCAATGTCAAATTAACAATGACAAACTTACCTGCATTCTTGTTGGTAAATTCCCAACTGACAGTTCGTCAATCCGCTGCTAAATGAGACGCAATTCGTCAACTCATTTTTTTTTCTTACGCGAATGACGTGAACGTTGTACTTGAATCGGAAATTGACGAATTGTAGAATCACAATATGTCAATACGTCAAATGCCAGGAAAAAAATCTTGATGCCGCGAATCACTTGCACGGTAGTTGCTTCAAAGCAGCGCTTTTTTCAGCGGTTGACTCACAAAGTTGCTGCGGAATGTTTACTCGGCCGAGACTACAGAACGGCTGCAATGACACTTGGTACGATGTCACCAGCTGCAATAGATGCAGCACGATGCACCGATGACTGCCGCCGCGGTGGCGTAACCGATAACCTCTAAATATAATCATTGCCACTGGACGGTTACGCCACCTGGACATTGATTCGAAATCCACGATTCATGCAAAAATCTTAGCACAGCCTGTACTTGTTTGGCAAATATTTTTCTTTATCCTCTTATACATTATCCAAGTGTGCGTGTCTGAGCTCGTGCGTGATAAACGCGTTCGCACGTTCATCACAAAACGTTCGTTTACTTTGTTCGGTCCACGACGAGATAATCTCTTGGAAAAACAGCGAAAATTAGGTCAGAAAAGCTGCGAATATGCAAGAAACTACACAAAGAAAACTTTTACGTATGGAGCGCGCTCGAATACACAGGGCAAAGGGAAACGACACACCACCGTCACAAGGGATGTTCGAAAAAAAAATGAAAAGCACAGCCCGTAATTAATATTCCCCCGTCCATAAAAACAGCATTGAAAACTACGCATTCGCACTTATTCTCGGAAAATCGAATGCAATCATGACAACATAATTCAAGCAGCAGGGCATCGAAGCAAATTCGGATTTTTCGACTATCCGTTTCACAATTTATTGGAAAAAAAGGAGCGCACAATTAAAAAAAACTCATTTCGACAAGAAATCCGTAAAACTATTCAAAAAATCTGATAATTTTCGATATTAGCACAAAATTTCCATAAGACGTTCAAATTTTTCGCGCGAATCGTAAAACGAGTGTCAACTGGTTAGCGGGATAACGAATCAAGCGTAGCCTTGGTGCGAAACAGCCAATGAGAAGCGATTCTATCTCGGAGCTCGGACACTCTTGTACGTTGGATGGCTGGGGCGTCTGGGGGTCGCAACACGCTCTCTGGCCCTCGCGCGTACGATATACACCTAAATAATATCTAAACTGCTCGGATTGTGTCAGTCGGTGGGCAGGAACCGTACCATCATCAAATACCAAATTTCCGAATTCGCGCTTATACCTAACGAGATACACAACACACACCACACACACACACATACACATACACATACACGAAGGAAAAAAAACATACACACATAACACCAAAACAAAATAAGTATTCAGTGCATCAACAACGTTGACCGTATATGTAATAATATATAATAGAGTACATAGGAAAGAGAGAGAGAAAAAGAGACAGAGATCGCCAAACGAAAATATACAAAACACAGCTCACACGCTCATATGCGCACAAGTACAATCGGATCGCGAGACGATAAGTGCATTTTGGGGTGAATAATAAGAAAATAATCGAAGTTGTTTTTATGCAAAGTTTTGCTCAAAACGTGGACATATTGACGCAAGGACTAAAATACGGTTTAACAGGACTCATGAACCTCGCAAATCCGGCTGCCGATCCTCAGAGTGGTGTTTTCTATGTTAACTTCAATCAGGACTGCACGTAAGTGTCTTTATATGTACGAATGAAAAGTGTGAAAAAAAGAAAAAACGTCTGTGCGATCGTATCATATATCCCGTCATGATAGAATTGGACACTAATAATACGCGTATTGGGTAAGAAAAATGGAAATTGAAGGATGATGCATTTTCGTACGAGATCTCGTAATATCGGAATTTGTTACGAAATAAAAGTCTCGTAGGGAACGATGTTTTTTCTTTTCTTCATTTTTCCTTTGTCCGTGAACGCGGATCGCTGCTTCAAGCGGACGAGAAACGTCATTTACACGAGCGTGTTTAGCTCTGTGGTGCGTGGTGCCCCCTCTTTCACCTCCCCCCTCCCTCCTCCTCAATGTCCCGCGTAAAATGGTATGTTTTGCTTCGTTTTGCTACTCCCCTCTTCTATACTTATTGCAAGTGTCACGATATCTGTACATGGGAGACAGGGTGACTCGTCCATCCCCTTGAAATGCGTCTTTCCATGAAATCGCCCAACGTTTTTCTTTCTTTCTCCATCCAATGTTTTTTCGTTGTCGCTTGCGTGTTTTAAAACATCCGATTTTTACCCCCCACCGCGTTCTCCCTTGTCTTGGTCGCGTCCCCACTTAGAATCATTTTTTCTTCCCTTTCGCATCCGTGTTAATTGCGTTTCAACAATATTAGCCATTTGACGATGAATTTCGTAAAGAGTGAGAGAGAGATTATGATTTTTGCGTCTTTGTCTCTTCGTCGTCCCCTCCGCCCCTCCGTTCCGCTTACCTTTTTCTCTCTTTTTTCCTTCGCCATCTCCCTCCGTTGTTTCCTCCATCTCGCTCTTCGCTCCCTCTACGTTTAACCCCACCACTCGCTTCACTCAGAGACTTCGTCATTGCACGCGCGCGCACGCTCGCACAAATATCCAACCGTCACTCTTTCGCCTTCGATTGCCTTTCTAAATATTTTTTTTCTTCGACGTTTTAATTTTTTAAAACTCACGTTTGTTTCATTTGCTATTCCACTCGCATGTCAACATGTTAACTCACGTGCGACCCTCGCACCGATCTTTAATTGCCCAACACATGCCTTTAAATCTTTGACATTTGTTATTATTCTATACTCGAACAAAAAATACACAGCTCTCTAAGC
Source organism: Diadegma fenestrale (assembly GCA_037043255.1). Taxonomy (NCBI): domain Eukaryota; kingdom Metazoa; phylum Arthropoda; class Insecta; order Hymenoptera; family Ichneumonidae; genus Diadegma; species Diadegma fenestrale. The sequence goes on from CM073312.1 coordinate 5,136,283, forward strand.
AATCGCACTCTCTTACATCGCATATATCGCACCATCATAATTGACTGACCTTCTCTCTCTATCTCTTTGCGACGCGCCAAACGCGCCTATCTACTCCGAATCATCGTGTGGGATGGACGGAGAGGGAGAGCAATCGAGATCCAACATCTGATTGCCAACCTTGCTCCTATTACAACATTCGTTTTTATGCATTTCAACAACTCACCTTTTGTCAATCTTTCGCCTTTTTTCCCCCGCCAAACTTGCATCTTCATCTACTTACCAACTTCCGCTGCAATTCCGACGATCGACTCGAGTCTCTGGTCAAAAAAGTCGCTCCGATATAGGAACAGCCTCGCACTGTCGACGCGTAAAAACAGCTGATGGAATTTTTCGTAAATAATCGTAAAACAGAGACGAACTAATTGTCAGACCGTTTTTTGAGCTTGATTCCCTGGGAACGCAGCAGAATCATTCTTGAATTATATTTATTTATTCCAAGGTCAAAGTTTCAGCTCCGAACCAATGCAATTCGTGCAATTCGTAAAAACGTCAAATCTTCGTTTCCTCACCCACGATTTTTGTATTTTATTTATACGATTTTGTAATTAGCTCTGAAAATTTTTGAGACACGAAAATCATGCGATCGCTGGTACATTTTGAATTTTTTCTTTCAGATCCTTGGCTGTGGGCTCTAAGACTGGCTACAAACTCTTCTCTCTCAACTCGGTTGACCACCTAGAAAAGATCTTTGAAAATGGTGAGCTCAAGAGCTCAGAATATTAAAAAAGCTCTGTCATTTCCTGCGAGGCAGAAAAGTTGTTAAATATTTGCAAACAAATTGATTTTCGTGTACAAAGAAAAAGAATCTCTTCAGAGGAAAATGCACCAGGCGTCAATTGCTCAGATACAAAAAAAAAAAACATTTTATTCGTAACTTTCCATGCCAAATTACTGAGCGCTCGAAATTCCACGAAATTTCCCGACTCGAGTGATTTTTCTGCGTCCACGAAGTAAAATGCGCCGGGAACTTTATTTTCCACCAATGAAAGACGCACGTGAAAAACAGCTGTTCCTCGGAACAGCTGATGAAATCGCTCGGTCCGTCAAGTCCAGCCAATCGTGACTCATTCTCGAATAACAATCGTTCAAAAATCCAACGTTAATCCCATAGTTTGTTTAAAGCTTTTCTACAGCGATAAGATAAGCCAATAAATATTATTTGCAGTCTCGTCCTGATACGAAAATCTGAAAATGTAGTTAAAAAAAAAAACCGACCTCGGTAGACACACATGGGTCCGGACTGAATTTCTCGTTTTTCGTATCGATCATAATTGACGAATCATGATAAAAAAGAATTTTTATCCATCACCGAGTGCTGGCGATCTTTCTATAGATCGAAAACTATTACCTTGAATTTTTTCAGATTTTTTAAACGAGTCGAAATACAGTAAAAACCTCAAAATATCCCAGACCCGTGTGTCCCATGACTCTGAAGTTTGCATCGTTGAAATGCAACGAAATTCATTTTTATCTTTGACAAAAATAATTATTCAAATGCAGAATGTAGTTACGATGATAAAATGATCAATTTTTGCCATTCGAAAAGCATATCGGCTCGAAAAATTTGGATGGCAATGAAAATTGAACGAATCGTCAATAAAATTCAATATTTTTCGATGCATTCCAACGTTGCAAACTTCAGCATTATTGCGTCCCAGGGTGCGCCCATTGTAACGTGTCTACGGAGCGTTTGGATCAAGGCGAATTACGAATTTGTTCAATTCGCAGACACGGAAGACATATGTATTGTGGAAAGGTTGTTCAGCAGCAGTCTTGTGGCGGTCGTCAACGTATCATCACCCCGTAAACTCAAAGTGTGTCATTTCCGAAAGGGTACCGAGATATGCAATTACAGCTACTCGAACACGATACTGGCCGTAAAGCTCAACAGAGCGGTAAGTCAAAAAGTTGTGAAATTTTCCATAAGGGACAGAATTTCCAAGATATCAGCTCAATTCGCAATTTTAGCCTCTAGAGAAAACTCTAGCTCAATGAACTCTGATGATTGGAAAATAAAAAAGGCTCAAGCTCCTCGTATCTTTAGAAAAACAACGCGAAATCGTTCGTACTTGACGAATTGAGCGTTCAAATCGAAGCAGCAGCTCAGAATTCACTCCGATACGAAATTTCGACACTAATCGTGACCTCTCTTTTTTTTTACACAGAGATTGGTAGTATGCCTCGAAGAATCTCTTTATATCCACAATATACGGGATATGAAGGTGTTGCACACAATACGAGACACACCACCGAACGTATCTGGTCTCTGCATATTATCGGCTCACAGTATCTCGTACGTCGCATATCCTGGCTCAAATACCATCGGGGAGGTGCAGATATTTGATGCCATCAATTTCGTGAGTATTTTTTCGCCTCTTGTGAAACTTTACACCAAGAAGCAACCAAAATATCGACTGTACTGATCAAAGGACATTTCTCGTCTTTGCAGCAAGCGAAAACCATGATACCGGCGCATGATAGTCCTTTGGCAGCCCTCGCTTTCAACGCACAGGGCACCAAAGTCGCCACAGCTTCGGAAAAAGGCACCGTCATAAGAGTTTTTCAGGTAATTTCCTCCATTTTTCAACCATCGTTTCTGTGCTCGCTTCAAAATTCTCACTGCGGTAAAAAATCGAGAAATTTTCAGTTTTTAGTAAATCTAGTGAGATTGGAAAACTTTTGATTACTAAACGATAAAAATGGTGAATTAAATTCGACGAATTGATCGTCGAAGCAGCAAGATTTTTGGCACTGCAACGGATTAAGAAATTCTGATCGCGATAAAAAATCGAGATATTTTTAGTTTTCAGTCAATGTAAAGAGAATGTAGCGAGATTGGAAAAGCTTCGATAACTAAACGATCAAAATGGTGAATTAAATTTGACGAATGAATCGAGAATTAAGGCATGAAAGTTTAATTACTTGTCGCCGATTTGACTATCGTCTGAAAGATGTACTTGGTCTGCTTTTCTCTATGCGCTTCCTGCAATGCAATATTTAACGTTAATCATTACAACGAATCGAAAGCGATAAAAAATTCGATTTTTTAATAATTTTTAATCAAACAAGTTTAACTCGAATCTTATTTTTGGTTTTTCCGTTACTTGTATGTTTTTATAGATACACGATGGAGCAAAACTCTTTGAATTTCGTAGAGGCGTCAAAAGATACGTCTCGATAAGCAGTCTTGCATTTTGTATGGACTCGATGTTCCTCTGTTGCTCCAGCAATACAGAAACGGTTCACATCTTCAAGCTGGAGGAGCCCAAGGAGGCGTGAGTACAATTTTCGACGATGATCGTTCTCACGATCGGATTGAGCGACGAAATCGACGTCTAAATTTCCAATAAACGTTCATCCGTTTTCTTATCGACATTTTCCCACTTTTCCATGTTCCCAATTGCCATTTATCAGCAATTATCGTTACAATTAACTGAGCAATCGGGTTAAGAGACAAAATGAAACTTTTTAGACCGAAACAAGCGCCGGAGGAGCCACAAAGCTGGATGGGCTTTTTGACCAAAGCGGTTTCAGCGTCAGCGAATTATCTGCCATCACAAGTCACTGATGTTTTCTATCAAGGGCGAGCGTTTGCCAGCGTTCATTTACCGTTTCAAGGATTGAAGAACGTTTGTGTCATAACTGAGTAAGTTGCACGTCCTTCTTCCTTTTTTTTCCGTTCTCGAAAACGTCTTGATGGATGAAAAAGCAATTCCGACCTCGTGAGAAAAATTCCACTCTTGTATAATGAATTTTTCCTCTTCTTCTCGAATAACCAAACGACGTTCGCTGTCTCTAGAATTCAGAAAGTTCTGAGGCTGCTGGTGGCCAGTGCGGACGGATATCTTTATGTCTACAATTTAGATATAACCGAAGGCGGCGATTGCACATTGCTGAAACAACACAGGTTCGTTATTGACGAAAAATTCCAAATTAAACTCCAAATTTCCAAAATCTGTTAAAAAATTCGAAAAAAATGTTGTTGAGAGGAAAAAAATGAGAGAAAGTGGAAAATTTGGTAATGGAAAATTGTTTTTGACGTCGTACAGATTAGACGGTAAGCAGGACGAGGTGGACTGTGCTGGCGTTTCGAGCGCAGGCACAGGATCCGGTGAGCCTGGCGCCTCGGTCACACCCGCCGCTCCGATAGTACAAAATCCAGGTACACTATCCCCGTTTTTTATCATCGAATAATTTTATTTTTCTCTTTTCTTTCGAGATTTTATTATATTTTTTACGAAAAATACGAAAAAGCTTCAAGTTTGCGTGACTCGCGACTGAAAATTGACAATATTTTACAGAAATTATTAAAAAATTGTAGACTCGGAAATTTTCGACATTTTTCGAGAATCTCTCGTTACAAAATTCAAAAAACGTTTTTTTTTTCGGTTCAACAACCTTTTCATATTGTTTCTATAGTTTTCTATCAACAATGCGTTTTTCCTTGTAAAAAAAACCGTTTTGTCTCCAATTAATTCGAAAAGATTTTCAAACGTGCCGGACAGTGCGCGAATTTCGAGAAAAATTAAACACTTTTCTCTCGTGTCGTTTTTGTTTTGGTTCTTGCCACACACGCACACGCCGCGAATAACGAGCGACTGCTCAAACATTCCATCGGTTTTGCGATAAAAAAAATAATAGTTTTCCTTTATATTTTCGTTACTGTCGAGAGTGTGAAGAAAATTTTCATTACGCTCTGATTCCGCGATTGGATTTGTTGGTCTCATCGAGACTCTCGCGTGTACGCGCACCAGAAAACTGACTTTATTTTTCGTAATGATATTTCGTTCTGTTTTTATCGTTTTGTTTTTGCCCGGGAATCGCATGATTCGGTCACGGTAAAAAAATGGATTTTCTATACCTCTTTTTCATATGCTCTTAACATTTTCGTATTTGCGTGTATTTGTATTTATACAAATGGCTCTTTCCAACATAAAAAGAATGCAGTTAATATTTTTTATCTCTGCAAGAGTGTTTTGGTGTCGCTAAACAACATTCTCGATGATTTATGCGTGTAAGTGATGTCACTTTCAAATTATATTTCCCTCGCAAGTTGCTTCCGTGACTTTGTGTTGAAATTCTGTTTGGAAAAGCCGCAAATTCGTTCGTAAACTTGGTTCTCGGTTATTCTATCGATAGCATGACAGAAAAATTGTTTTTATCACTGCGAGACTTTGCTGCATCGTAATTGAATCCCGTGACATCGCCAACAATGATAAATAATCGATAATGACGACGAGGGACATCAAAATACTGCGATACTCCAATTTTCATCTTCTGGCTTTCGAATAATGAATGAAAAGTCCATTCCGTCGAATGACGAACAAGAAATCTGCAGTTTACATCGCGTTGCTCAAGATTACTTGCTCGCCATTGCCATTCAAATACATTTGACACAACCAACCTTCGTTGTAACTCTACTTTGTGAACGATGCGTATGCTGCTCTTTACCGATTCAGTTTATACATTTATATATGCTGCCAGAAATCTCTTTACCAAAATAGATGATCCGTACACGTGCGATTTACCCAGGTGCAAAAATTCATTCTCATAAAACTCAGTTCTCGATTGAATTTCGAGTCGAAATCGAGCTGAATGCAATTCTGTCGGTTTTAGAATTACCGCTCAGAATTTAATAAAACGTGGCACAGCAGTAGATCACGATAAAAAAAGATTTAGTCAAATTTTCAACAGGCTCCAGAGAACCAGAAAAAATATATTTGTATTGGTAGTTTTACACGTTTAATATTGAGTTTTATGATAAATCTCAGTTTTCATCGTATTTTGCAAGGAATTCTTATCAATTCTTGAGAGAAGTCACAGTGTTCATTGTAAAATACAATAAAATGTATAAAATCAACGTTAAATTCATTAAATTACCGATGCGAATATCTTTGTTCTGGTTCTCTGTAGCGGCTGGAAAATTTGACTCGATCTTTTGCTCATCACAATCTACCGAGTGTACCAAATTTCATTAAATTCTGAACGGTAATTCTGAAATCTTGAAGTGATTTTTCGATCAGATTCTCTTGTACCAAATGATTAATTAATTGTCAGCTCTTTTCCCACCTTTTTCAGTTTACGTTTTTCGAAAAGGATCGAATTTGCTTTTCGATCCGCTTTCGATAGTAAACTTTGAAGGATTATAAAGCGCTGACAAGAAAAAAAAACGAGGTAAATGGATTGGAAAGACTTTTTGATCGAGGCAAAGGGAAATGCAAGTTTTTGACGCAAAATTCAGCCCGAGAACTGAATTTACTTTGAAGAATATTTGGCCTGGTACTGCCGTGTATACTTATTCCATATGTAAGAAGTATTTTAGATAATTTATTTGAATGCACACAAAACGACACACACACACACGTACGAATATCGTGAAAAAAAGAGAAAATGACCAAGTTGCAATCTCGTGGATAGCCTGACCCCGGAATTTCTCGGGGCGGAGCTCTTTACGATTAAAAATATGTCAAGACACGAAGCCGTAAATATAAATGTGGAAAAAATGCTGCCAGACACAAACTCTGGAGTCGCGAATAGATTGTTCGATCCATGATTGAATTTTGGTCGGTTTTTTTCTTTTTTTTTTAAACAATTAAGACTGCCACATATATTCTCATTTATTCTCTGCTCTTTCCGTTTTATTTCTCTTTGTATGGGGGTGCGTGCGTGTGTGCGCGCTCGTCGTCCGATCCCGCGCTGGATAAAGAGAAAAAGGAATAGTTACCGGATTAATTTGTCGCGAGGGAGGATACAAAAAAGAGCATCGAACTTTATATACTCGCTTCTCTTCTCGCTTCTTTAACTCTCCGATATAGAAACCTCTCCCAAAAGCCCTGCCTATCCGACACCCGTTCCTAACTCGGACTGCCGAAAAGACAATATCGCTCGTATAGAGAGGGCGAAATAATCGCCCGATTATACTGATTGACCTCACTTGATGTATTTTTTTTCTTTTTAATATCCGCTGAAGCCTGCATAAATAGCTACGCGGGTGCGTTGCGCGGCCGTTCGCCAGACTCCATGTCAGGTACTGGTATGTCCTCTATTCAAGTCCCATCTTTTTTCTTTTTTTTCTTCTCACTTCTCTCTTATGCTCTCATCTCTCTTACTCTCTTTCTCTCTCTCTCTGCCTCTCTCTCTCTTTATTTATTATTTCAATTTTTTTCCAATTATTTTCATTTATAACAAAGATCCGCGCAATTTCCATTAAATCATACACTCGTTCGCTTAATCAGGGATTTACCGTCTCTTACCGACGCCTCTCTCATTATGTAAAATACAAACACTCATTCGCACATTAATTTCGAACAATTAGTCTTCGTGTGAGAAAGAATTGCAATTTTTTTTTCTTTTTTTACTTTCATTGACCATTCAGGAAAATCCACGCAAATGGCTTCCGCAAAAATAGGATTCGAGTTTAACTTGTTTGATTAAAAATTATTAAAAAATCGAATTTTTTATCGCTTTCGATTCGTTGTAATGATTAACGTTAAATATTGCATTGCAGGAAGCGCATAGAGCAAAGCAGACCAAGTACGGTTATCAGACGATAGTCAAATCGGCGACAAGTAATTAAACTTTCATGCCTTAATTCTCGATTCATTCGTCAAATTTAATTCACCATTTTGATCGTTTAGTTATCGAAGCTTTTCCAATCTCACTACATTCTCTTTACATTGACTAAAAACTAAAAATATCTCGACTTTTTATCGCGATCAGAATTTCTTGATCCGTTGCAGTTCCAAAAATCTTTCGACGACTCGATCAATTGAAATAAAAAATGCGAAATAATATCGTGTCCAACACTCTCGCACCAAATTCAAATTATTTCCAAAGTTTACATTCGATAACGATGACTCGTTTCGTTTCGTCCGAGAAATTTTTGCTCCAATTTGCAAACTTTTCACGAGTTTTCCATTTTGGAGCCTAAAAGTTGATACGAAAGTTTACGAGCATTCCAGAATGTCAAAACGATCCGAAATTCTTTCTGAATTAAATTCGTTCTTGACAAACGACCGCGGTTTATTCAAACAAATAGCACACTCTCGATAAACGTGACTTTAGCGTAGACACATCGGAGCTAAATTAACACTGTACAGAAAAAAAACCATCGTCATTAACTACAACGAGATTGTCATACAATCTTGATAACATTTTGTTAAATCGCACACAACCTTGAAAAAAACGTTTCCACGTATCTGAGAGTCGAATTTTTTTACATTATTCAAAAATAGTAGGTCTCAATGTTTCCAACGACGTCCTCAACTTCAGTCTGATCCTCTTCGATCCCTGAATATGACATTACTTTTTGACATTCATTAGTATTCACAATGTCGAATAAAAATGGATTTATTCGATTCGTACGTTACGTTTTATTCCAAAAAACGAAACTTACTTTTCCACATGCGGAAGAGGCTCCAATAATAATGATAAATAATGATATTGAACTTAATCAACCGGTCGTCGAGGATGATCAATCTAAAATGTGATTGAAACGAAGAAACGAATTCTCCTCATTGGCATCCTCGCTGTACCACCGTTCCAAAGATCTCTTGTCCTCCGTGAATCGTCACGATACGTTATATCGCACGAGTGTTTTGTTTCCGTTTTCTGGTGAAGGCTCGACGCACGCATGATCATCATTAATCACTGTCCCATCAGTGTAGTACGCTTTAAACGGTTCCTGTCTCTCCTTTTTCTCATCACACCTTCCTACTGGCATATCGCCTCCAGAGGGACTGCACAGTTTATATACTTCGCCTTCAACTTTCGATAAGAATCATTTTTCCAACGACCCAATTCCACTTACTGCACAAAACACCAAATTTGGAAATAAATTGAAACGAGCAAAATATGGGAAATGTTGCGGTGGTTTTGGAATCCGAGTTTCCCTGGACACTTGCAAGTTTTCGTCACGTTTTCTCATCGTCCGAACGATCGATTAAAACTTGCCACGTCCGACAATACTCCGTGTCCAAAATTACCTCAGTTACCCTCATCGCTTCGTGAGCAATTTGACTGTTAATTGGATTTAGACGAAAAAAAAAAACATTTCGAAATAGATTCATTTTTAGTATCGTGCTCATAACATTATTCGTTTCGATCAACTCGATGATTATTTCATTCCACATTTATAGTCGTAATTGATAATCATGAGCATCATTAACTAAAACGAGATAAGAAGCAAACGTAGTTCATTCATTCTTTAAAAATAATTGATAATTCTCACATACGAGTCAGTCAAAATCAATCACCGGCAATAATTTGATAATTTTGCGACGAAGAAATTTAGTTTTTCATCATTTTTATGTCCAACACTGATTAAGGAATTTCATGGAATTTTTTGGATCTCTGAATCGATTTTATGGTGTTGGCATTGATCGATGAAGAATAAACTCCACGGCTACGAGTTTGATGGTAAAAAACAGCTGATTCCGGGAGTGAGATTTGTTGAAGTAAATTTTAACGTTCGTACAAATTTTTGGCAATGAATTTGATGATGGAATTTTGATGAGAATATATTTACAAGGTGCAATCTTCTTAGATGCGAGGACCGACAGATTTTCACCTCGTGATGATGTTACAGTCGCGGAAATGTAATCGTGAAATGATTAAAAGTCCATATTCCCGACTGTGATGAATTTTAGATGTTTAGATGTCACTTGTCTCGCCTAATACGCTTGAATAAATGGGGATTCGGGTGAAGCATCGATGTAAATATTAATCATTGCTAAAACCCACAAAAATGTTGACTAACACAACTCATTTTGGAATAATTAATTACGTGCGAAAAGGAGGGTTCGAGGGTGGGAAGGAGAGGGTGATTACAAAAATCCAGAGCATTCTCATAATTGCCATCCGAACGGCTCTGTTCCTCCACAGTTTGTATTCCTCCGTGAAACGCATACGTGGAGATGCGAACAACCGTTTAAACGGGACTCGATTAATCATGAAAGAAACAATGTCAAATGCTGTTTTTAGAGTCGGAAAAATATCATGAGATGATTGCGGCAACGGAGAGTCCACCCAAAGGCGGAGGGACCTTTCGACTTAACGATGACACGGAATTTCCACCGGTAACCCAGCGGACCGATTGAGCCATCGACGGAAACCATATCAAAAACAAGATAAATCAACAAATTTTATTCAACAAAGGAACTTTTATATTTCTTTCAACATTTCGGACACAATAATTAAAAGGGTGAAAGAGAGAAGAGACCCAAGAGATTTCAAGTTAACAAGAAGCGCCGATGGGGATGTCGAGTCCAGGAAAAGGACTTTGTGGGGGATTTTGAGGGACCGGATATGGTATCGAAGCTGAAGCGAGAGATTCCCACCGGTAGACGTAAACCAAATCGTCCGCGACGTCCTTCGATCCAAATATATTTATCCCAATTGCAATCATTTTTTTATTCGGAATCAACGCGAATTATGGATTTTTGCACTAAATCGTTTTCGCTTTTTTTCTCCTTACACAACACAAGCATAAAAGCGCCCGTGCACAGAAAACGAAAAGCGCAAAATCCATGCCGCGGTGAGTTATAGCTAAAAAAAAAACAATAATATTTATAAATAAATAAAAAAAAAGAAAGATGAATGGAAAAAAGAAAACAAAGTAACACAAAAACACTCGGAGTGTTTTTTCTTCTTCTCATCATACATCGTTAGCCCAATTTTTCGTTATTCTCACAATTCCGCCAAGTTTCAAAGGAATTGGTGCCACGCAATGATGCGGCCATTTCTCTGTAGCAATTTTTTTCTTTTTCCTTCAATTGCGACGAATTATTTATGATTTGTACAGTGTACGACAATAGATTTACATTAACCTTTCATATTTTTATGATTTCTTATTTTCTGCATTGAAATACGCTCGTGTTGGAAGAAAAAGCAGACCCGCTTAATCTCGCTACGAATGAATTCGATCTTGTCAATTTCCCAAAAGCCCCGAGCCACTCAAGAACACGAAATTTTTCAAGTTACAACAGAGTCAAATAAATCACCGAATTATTTCCATATCATTGAGCTTTTCCTTGAATAAGTAGTGGCAATGAAGTGGTGCATCGCGTTAACGTGCGTTTTTAAAATCAGTCATGAACCGAAGTCACCAACGAGGATTATTTTGGAAATGACAGGTGCTGCTGAGGTTCGAGGATCGATATTGGGAGAAAATTGTATATAAGAGTGACTTTGCAACCACTTCGAGAAAAAAAACAAAAATCTTTCGGCCTTTACGAATTTTCTATAAATCATGCAGTTTTTTTTCTTCTCTAGATCTTAATATCCAGAAATTTAGACCTTTTTCAATCAGAGCTGGTAGAAACCGTGATGGAAAGTTCGTGGACACACGAACGTTTGTATGCTGAGACGTGCAATTGCAATTTTAATTGTTCATAAAAGAAAATACGTTTTAAAACTCGTTTCTTCGGAAAACAATAAAAAAAAACGGATATTAAGTATTTATACATTAACATCCTTGGATTTTTTTGAAATTTCGACTTCCTTGCCATTGCATAATAAATATTGTACATAAGAAACGGTAATGAGCTCGATCCCGCGTGCGTTACTCCTCAACCGGAAACGATGCACCGCGAGGCCAACCTTCGGATGACGAGAAACGCAGTCCATCGATCAATCGCTCATAAATATATATTAGCCATATTACTATTTCCTTAAAGAGATAGCGAGCATAATGATAAAATTTATTGTTCATTGTTAGAAATTATCCTCGGCTCGCATGCTTTGCCCTCACGAATTTCCAACGCCATCGCTCATTTCCACACTTGTTCGCTCCCTAACTCGCTGAATAATTGTTTCCAAAAAGTTCCATTTGTTCGTCGTGGACTACGATTATTTTCGGAAGCTCTTCAATCAAGTTTCCCCAATAAAAACCATTATAAATCCATCGAAATATTTCAAACGCCAGAACCAATAATGTCGCAACGATTGTGAAAGCGAAACACGATTATTTGTAGAGATGGAAGAAAATTAGAAGAAAAATCTTTCGAGTCCCGACCCAAGAACTCTCGGAGCTCGAGTAAATTGTATTCTCGATAACATTTGATGTTTAGAATCAACTGTGTAAAAAAAAGCCATGTTGGGTGTAGCTGAGGAAACGTCAAACTTCCTCGACATGTTTGTCAAATATTGAATTAACGAAACCCCGCCCCCCGAGTGTCATTGTTACGACACTGCAATCAAACTTACACACCTTTGTAGGCGAGTTTTCAAAAAGCAAAAAAAAAACACCTGCCCCCTCTTAAATTTACCAAACGAATGAACAACAAATATATTTCGAAGAAACAGGATTCAAAAACGACAAAAAAAAAACGGCCAGACCCACGACGTGTCCTTCGACAGTTTTATACTAACTCGTCTTGTTTAGTGCATAGTGTTACTTTTATAAAAATGAAGTTGCAGAAAAAAAATGAATGAACAGAGAAAACTCTAATAATAACGATAATGATAATAATAATTGATAATTAAATAAATAAATAATCCACTGTACATATACACGAAATGCTTGTGCGTTGGCGTTATTGCGAATATATACATAAATATTTATCAATATGTATGTATATATCGATAAAAAACGTGCCGATGCATTGAAAGGAAAAAAAAATTAAATAAATTGAAACCCAAAAATCCGTCGGTCGTTTCTTGATTTCGTTTTATTCAAGTTTTACATCTCCGTTGTTTACTTTTATTTAGCCCTCTTAATCTTTCAATACGATGCGCATTCTCCCCGGAATCGACGCTTTATAATGGGCGATTCCTCGGAGGCGATTTAATCCTCGCAGTACTTGCGACGATTATTCACGAAGAGGAAATGATGAAAAATAAATGAAACAATGTGCGCTCGGATGAAAAGTTCTGAGCGAACGAACGCGTGACATCGGTGTGACTGAATGTTGCTTCGAATACAGTTCTTATTAGTCCTGCTCGCGATCGTCGAATGAACGGTCAAGATGAAACACTTTTTGAAGGGAAAATCGAGAATTGTGGGAAACGAAATGACGAAAATCTTTTTTTTCTTCTATCTATAATTGCGAATAATTAAAAGCGCGAGTTGGCGTCTTTTTGCGGTTGGGAATAATAAACTAACGCTTCGAAATCGCGTGTGTTTTCTTTTTTCAAAGAAATCCTCTCGAAGACGAGCAATACGACTGTGTTGGGTGTTTCACATAAGATGACAAGACGAAAATGAATTTCGTAGGCTTTCGAGTTCGATGAGATTATGAAAGAAAGTTTGAAGTCGAGGGAAAACGCAATGTGGAAAATATGGCGATGGGACGTGGTGCGATACGATGGATTGAGGGGAATTTGGCGAGAATCGAGTACGAGTCTCGCGATAGTACAAAACGATTGTGATCAGATACAATTTTTTTCTTTATCCCACGAACATATCAATTCTGCACAACAAAAATTGCATTTCTTCAAATGTATTCAAATTTGTCCTACGGTTTATAATATGCGAGAATGCAAAATGGAGTACATCGTTATATTTTTTTCCCTTTGTTTACGGCTTTAGCGAGCGAGTGGTTTTCGAATGTTGAATCGTCGATTATTTTCCACGACGTTAAAAGAATGACCGAGCTAGCGGTTGATTCTTGAGAGTTTTTGTGCAAATCTCATAAACTCGATATTAAAAAATCCTTTAGATGAATTTGAATGATTTATTATCCTTGGTATCGTGTCCGGCTGGAAACGTTTTTTTATCTTGTTGCTTTTTAATCAATTTTTTTTCCAATCGAAATGTCGAAAGACAAAAAAAACTCGGGGTTTTGTAAAAAATCGTTCGGACGAACGAAGAAAACGTATTTGAAGGCCCTTTGTCGTATGCTCACTGCTGATTGGGCTCTCATAAGGGGAAAACGAAGAAGGCTTAACTGTAAAGATCATCGTCGCCGTCGTCTTGGAACGGTTGATCGCCCTGCGTCGTATCCTGTGGGCCTCCCGCCGCATTCTGAGGAAATCTGCAGGACCGAACGAATTTTCATTCAATGTTCAACTGCCCGTGGCTGCGTGTGAGTCGAGTTTTTGTTTTTTTTTATAAAATGTTGACGTTGCTCACCTGAAGTTTGTTCCGAATCCTCGCGACTGTTGCAGAGTCTGGGCAAACATTTCGTACTTTCTTATATCGTTGTCGGATACGGAGCGACGAGCAAACCTCATTGCCTCTTCGAAGTGAGCGCGCGTGATTTCCGGCACGAGATCGTCCTCGTCCATCTATTTGAAAATTACAAAAATCATTGTGACGAGTTAATTATTCAATTAATTCAATAGGTTTGTTAAGGGCAAATAAATTGAAAACTGAGGCACAAAAAAAAATTACTCACGTCCATCGACACCGAGGGATTGGCCATGCGCTCTTTTTCCCTGCGAATTTCGCTCTCGATACATTGCCTGATGGCAAGCTTACATGCACGCTGACAAATCTCCGTCAAATCGGCACCGGAGAATCCATGAGTGACTTTGGCGATGTAAACCAAATCTACGTCCTGGAAAATAATTTTTAAAGGGAAATTCAAACGGCTCTTGCGACGCGTCGGACTTTCAGGCATGGAAAAAATATTTTTCAAACTCAACAGAATGAGGGAAAAAAATCTAATTGTAAGACAATTAAAAGTTCTGCGTTGTTTCGATAAACAATTTGAATTTATCGGAAGGTTTTTGCTTGGAACTGACCTTTGCGACCGGCGATTTTCGCAGATTTGCCTTAAAGATCGCTTCACGCGATTTTTCGTCCGGCAACGGGATGTAGATCAACTGATCAAGACGACCGGGTCGCAAGATGGCGGGATCGATTATGTCCGGACGATTGGTAGCTCCGATAATGAAAACGTTCTTTTTGGCGCCCATGCCGTCCATTTCCGTCAGAATTTGATTGATGACGCGGTCGGCAGCTCCACCGCCGTCGCCGACGGAGCCACCTCGCGACTTGGCGATCGAATCTAATTCGTCGAAAAACAGCACGCACGGAGCTGCCGATCTAGCCTGTGAAAATTACCAAAAATCAAATTTAACTTTTTCTTTTATTTAAATTTATTTATTATTATTATTAATTTATTATTATTATTATGAAAATTTAATTCAATTTAATTTTAATAAATATGTAAAGTTTAAATTAAAAAAATTTCGTTTCGTTTGTCTATTTTGCAGAATTAAAATTTTTAATTCAATTACCTTGTCGAAAACGTCACGGACGTTGGCTTCGGATTCACCGAACCACATAGTCAAAAGTTCCGGCCCCTTGACAGAGATGAAATTCGCCTGGCACTCGTTGGCGATCGCTTTGGCCAACAGCGTTTTACCGCAACCGGGCGGTCCGTAAAATAGCACACCCCTGGACGGTTGCATTCCAAATTTCAAGAATTTGTCCGGATGCTCGACTGGATACTGAAAAAAAAAACGTGAGCACGACGCGTTTCAATTAAAACGATCGACCTCGGCAACGAAATCTGTAGCTCGACCGTCAAGCTGCGGAAATTTACCTGGACCAATTCCTGAAGTTCTTTCTTGACGTTTTGTAGACCTCCGACGTCTTCCCAAGTAACGGTTGGGACCTCGACGATCGTTTCACGAAGCGCGCTGGGACTGCTCTTGCCCATAGCGTACTGCAAAAAAATTCGACTCAATTATGCGAGGAACCAAAAGAAACGGAAGTTTTTTAGTGAGAAAAAAAAACGAGAAATTACCTTGAAGTTTTCCATCGTAACGGCGAGCGAGGCCAAAACTTCGGCGTCGATTTGATCGTCCTCCAAATCAATGAGATCCATTTTCTCACGAATTTGTTGAAGAGCTGCCTCGGAACACAGAGAAGCTAAATCAGCACCAACGTGACCGTGACTCTCGGCCGCGATCTGTAAAATAAATATTCACTTAGCCAAATAATTCAAAAATCAATGGAATTATTTGTTTTTAGAGAAATTTGAAAAACTCAAAACTCACCGCCTCCAACTCTACGTCGTCAGCGAGTTTCATATTTTTAGTGTGAATACGCAAAATTTCTAAACGACCAGTCGCGTCCGGGATACCAATGTCGATCTCGCGATCGAATCGACCGAAACGACGCAACGCTCCGTCAATGCTGTTGGGCCGATTCGTTGCTGCCATCACAATCACGTGCGAACTTTGCTTCATTCCGTCCATCAGAGTCAACAACTGCGACACTATACGCCTCTCAACTTCACCGTGAGTCTGGAATATTCAAAATTCATTGTAACAAACAAATTTTTCGTTTCCTTAACGTTATTCACGAATTCGTCATTATTATTTCAAAAAGACTATGGAAAACGTACCTTTTCCCTTTTCGGTGCGATGGCGTCGAGCTCGTCAATGAAAATAATGGCCGGAGAATTTTTCTCAGCCTCTTCAAAAGCTTTACGCAAATTACTTTCCGATTCGCCGGCAAGTTTGCTCATGATTTCGGGACCTTTAAAAAAACAAAAATACACGAATAATATTTTGAATATCGTCAAGACAGAGTTTCGTAATATTTGTGAGTATTTCGCGTTAAAATTTATACCGTTGATGAGGAAGAAGAAAGCTCCAGTTTCGTTGGCAACGGCACGTGCAATGAGCGTCTTTCCAGTACCAGGAGGTCCGTACAAGAGAATACCACGGGGTGGCTTCACTCCGATAGCTTTGAACAAGGACGGATGCCGCAAGGGCAGCTCCACCATTTCCTTGATTTGGGCGAGCTGCTTGCGCACGCCGCCGATATCATCGTAACCAACCGCGTTGAGAGCTTCCTCTTCTTCCTAAATATTTACAACAAAAAGGGCACTCTAAAGTTTAAACGTTGAGATTCATGAAAAAATATTTTTTCTACTAATTACTTATTGAATTTTTCGTGTCGGTTTAGTTTTTGGACCGCAAGACACGATCGTTTTATCGTCCGGACGAAATATTCAAGTGAAAACAAAATTTTCTTGCGTGCCAGTGATGCAAACTTCAAAGTTATAGAAAAAAGAGACTCAAAGTTGAAAATGACTCTGAAGTTTGCAACGTTGAGATTGAACGAAAAACACGATTTCTATTGATTATTTATTGAATTTTGAAAAGCATGGAAATTTTTCAAGTCGATTGAGTTTTTTGGTCGCAAGAGACGATCGTTTTATTGGCTGGACGAAATATTAAATAATAATTATGAATTTCGTTGCATTTCAACGATCGAAACTTCAGGATCCTAAGTTGAAAAGTATTTTTTGCTTGAGCTCGTGAATGAATTTACCTCTCGCTTGATGGGATCGCCTTCGCAGTGAATCACAGTATCAGGAGCAACGATGCAATAAGGACCGGGATCTGTCTCCACTACTTTGAATTCAACGGCTCGCATACCTCCGCGCACAATGAAGTTGTCGTCTTTGTGAATGGGACGATAAGCTTCCAGGAAATAGGGCTTGAGATAAACCTCGAAAATGTTGCTGTTTGTATAAATTAAAAAAAAAAAAAGTTAATTCACGACTTTGAGAAACTGGGGAATCGTGTGTGAATATCTGGGAGGAAAAATTGATGAGAAAATATGAAAAATTGACGTTACCCGGTGAGACCCTCCACCGTATCGTCCATCGGCAATACGTGAATACGCTTTCCGTACTTCACGTCCGGGCAAGCCTGTACGGACACTACGTCGCTGAGACGAACGCGTAGATTATTTCTGACGACTCTGTTCATGCGAATTTTCTCGTTGGGGCAAGTTTCGTCGGACAGTACAATGCATACTGTTTCTTTGCGCCTTTTGCCTTTGAGCAATACCGTGTCTCCACGGAAAAGCTGCAGTTCGTCCATTTTTGCTTGAGACAAAGCAACCACCGAGTTGTCATCGTTGATGGCCTCGTCGACCAAAAGCCTGTTTGGCCTGTCCTTTTTGCGCAAAATCGCGGTCGCTAGATCTTCGCTGCAAGCCCAATACAAAAATCCAGCCATAAGCCAAGTTTTGCGAGTGCAAAGTTGCTCGAAAGTTCGAAATTCTCAAAGATTTTTACCAAATTTCATTTTTATGCTATTTTCCTTTGTATTTTCGACTTTTTCGATAAATTCCGTCGCGGAAATTCGTTAATTTCGAATTTCCGAAAAGTCGAAATTTCGAGAAAACGCGATAGACTCAACAGTTTGAATTGCGAAAAACATCGATCAAAACACGGCACAATGACAGGATGCAGAAACGTTCTCGAAAATCGTAAACGTCGTTGCGATTTTTTTTTTTACCGGAAAGAATAATTTGCAATTTCGTATGATTTATAGATTGAGAGAAAAAAAAAAGAGAAACGAGGCGTGAAACGGACGGAAACAGGACGAAAATCGGTGCAGTCGGTATTGAACATGACGTGGCTGAATCGCGCGTATACGCGATGGACGCTTCGTGTGTATCTATCAATCGATTATCAACATTTTCAAAGTAATTTGAGAAAAATGATACGGAGAGTCGAAATGTGCATGATAGGGGAGCGAGGCGAAAAGGGGGGGCGTCATGAGAAACAATTCTCGGCGTTACAGCCATGTTTATATTTGGGGAAAATAAGGAAAATAATGAAATAGACCAAAAATTTCTCGATCAATTAGCGGGCAAGGAGAAAATAATGCCGATGCTGCATCGGCGGAAAAAAGTAAAATGAATCGTCGCTATTTGTTGAATTATTTTCTCCGAATGCTCGATATTTTGCTTGGGGAAAGTTGACTTTTTATTTGCTTGTCCCATAGAAAACAAAGCCGCTGCGGTCGACATGATGACAACGTAAAATTGAGGGGGCTCTGGCGTAGCGTTTTGTTCTGTACAGGATGCGGCTATCTCTGACGGAGCAAAAAAGCTCCCGACGAAAAATCAACGATCGTAAACTGTTGCGATTTCGCGAATAATGATGATCGTAAAGTATCTCGGTAATGAAAAATCTTCTTACCTTTTTCCATCACCCATCTTAGTTCACGAAGAATTGAAATTTGACGCTAGTTTACACAATAGAATATTAAAATTCTACCGATTCCGACTGCTTTCCACTCAAGTCCGCATACGACAGAGAAACTCAGTTTCACAGAATGGGATCGAGCCGTCTAATCACTCTGAATTTAGCTGTTATTCCTTTGTAACCGAACGCCAATCTTGCCAACCTCGCAACTACAAACTTTTTGTGAGTCGACTGTTTTGTATCGCGTTAAGTTAGCTGGCGACGGCTTGAATGACTTTTCGTTACCGACCGAGCTTTCGACTGTGCGACGTTAGGAGAAAATGTTTTCGCGAATATAAGAGACTGAGAACGATCCCCGAAAGAACAATTTCGGAATAAATTGCGGGATAAAATTCACGGTAGCGATCTAAGCTGAACAAGAGCACAATAATGAGTTTTTATTGACAGCTGACATTTCGTTTGAAGGTTTTCCAGCTCGGAATTAAAAGGTGCCGACATCTGGCGGAATTTTTCGGAACTTTGCTGTTAATCGGCCCTTGCGGTAACATTTTGCTTCTGAATTTCGACTCGAATCGTAACGTCAATAATTTTGATGTAGAAATTATGGGATTTTCCGCCCCTAAGGAAAAATAGGCCTAATTGTGTAATCGAGAAGCTTTCTGAAGGATGTTCGTGCAAAAAACTTTTATGACAGCTGTTCGATCAGATTCTTGCTGCGACCTTTAAAAAAAAATCCTCGACCTAGCAACAAGAAGAATGTCCACGACACAATAACACTCGAAATGTCCCGCGCAAATGTTTCCGACGAAATAATGCGGCGGAAAGTGCTGCCCCCTCGTCAACCAAATGTATCAACTAATTTTACGAGTTTGGAAGGAACGAGGAAATAAAAAAAGTGTCGAAACAGAAATATTTGACTGGGCCCAGTGCCCAAGCTGCCGACGACGCTCGCGGCTGTGCGCAGAGTTCGGGTGGCGTCGGCGTCCCCGCAACCCGCGATTTCGACAGGTAGTGCGATTTGGCACATGGCTGCATGTTCTGGCGCGCGCAGTCTCGAGTTGTCCGAGCAGACGACAGTGGTGTAGAGCCACGGTGCTCCGTAACGTGTTTGTACATATATAAAAATAAAATAACCGAATTATAAACCATGTGAATACGCGATATTGTAACTGAAATATTCTATCATAAGCCAAAGAAGCGCCTTAACGCTCATCCGTGAGTTGGAATCATTATAATACCAAAACATTCGATTGTTAAAAATATTGGAAAATATCGACCGCATTGGCGCTTCGTTTCATTCCCTCTCGCAATATCGTATATATTTATCGCTCGACCCTTCCGTACGATAATCTTCAATTCCACCGGCACTTTAATCCCCGAATCTGGTTTGTTTCGCCAATAACTACGAGGTTATCCTTACGGGGACAGTTTCACGTGCAAAATCGCGTCCCAATATTTTGTTTATTCGACACGCTGCGGCTTCGCGTTGCTCTGAAAATCTTTTCGAATGATAAACTTTCGACGTCTATTTTTCAGGGTATTAACGGAAAGAAAACAGGTTTTTTTGTGTTCCGACATAATTCTATATATTTAACGTGCAATGGTGCAGCGTGTCGTCCAGAAATACGCGGTTTATTATTCAGTGTTGGTAAACACGATCGACTACGTACCGATGGATCGAGTTTATCTCATCCAAAAACTAAACTCGCGTTTTTGTAACTCCAGCGTTTCGAAAGATCATCAAATTTGCATATACGGAACGAGAAAGTCGGAATCTCGTTAAACAAACGCGATTTCAAAATGTTTTTTATTTAAAATTTAATCGCGAGTCTTGAAAATCGAACGCAATAATGACGAAAATGTTCGTCACGATTTCTGCTCAAGATTGGACGATATCGTTAGAAACGTTCACAATTTCTAATCACAATTTTCGAAATATGATCCAATGTGATGACCTTGTTCTTCGTTGCCCAATTTCTGCTCCAATATTCCGCGTTTTTCAAAAGTTTCCTCTCTTCGCTAAGATTGCATGAATGGTCAAAAAATCGAGATAAGGAAGTTCGAGGGTTTTTACACTCATGTCCCAACGTACGTCAGGATTTGAATCAAACTCTCGAGGAATTTTCCAATTTACTGATTAACGCCGAAGGGTCAATATTGCCGGGTACCACCACTTTTTAGCCCGAGTTCGAGTGTCTCAAAGAAAGCAGTTCAAACATCCTAGACCTCAGTTCCTCGCAGGCATCCAGTCGTTCGGTGTCCAAATAATTATTCGGGATCCAATCGACCGTACTTTGCACTTCGAATCGATATTTGAGTGAAATCTTCTCTCTAAATTTCTAATTGAACTTCTTCGTCCTTTTTAGTAAGTAATAAAATAATTCTTGCATCTAAAAATTTGTCATTTGATTGGAAAAAAAGTTTTTCGATCGTTTTCATTTATCGATAAGTTTTTTTAAAAAATTCTAGTTTTTCTGTACATTTAATTCGCTGAGAATATGGCGATCGCGCCATGCAGCGCGCATTTTCGAAATGGAAATTTTTCCCGATCGTTCGGTCGACAGGAATGAAAAAAAAAAAATCTTTTTTTAGTTCGGTCGGACCAACGATGTGGAAAATTTGGAGAATTCAAATTTTCCTTTTTCTCGCGTACTCATCGGCGATTTTTACTCAATTATTAATTCATGTTCGTGTCGAATGAAATTTCTCTCCGAATTCGAAAGTTTGATCGTTTGGACGGATTTGGAATCGTTTTTCTCGTGAAAAAACTCTATAGCACGCGAAGTCAATATTTGCCGGCTACATCGCTTGCGGTGTATCGCGTTGCATAGAACGCGGGTATATAATTTCATATCGAAGTGGAATACGAGACGTTTTCATCGGTCCAATGGTGTGAAGTTTCCCGCATAGAGTATGAAAGTTGGATGCGGTAATTACGACGAGGACGCGTCGCGTGTTATGATCTGTGACCGACGAGTGCACTTTTCCCCTGGTTTCTCCGCCAAGGTCACGGGCGTTACAGTAGCACGCTAATTCTTAGTTTATCCCAATCAATTGTCGGCTTCATTTGTTCCGCCAGCTCACACATATACAGTCGCACGTGTCTCGGAGTAATAATAGACGTACGTGATGTCTACTTTGTATAAAACTTTTCGGCAAATCATTTTTTCTCGAAATCTCAATTTTAGAACAAAAAAAGCGTTTAGTTCGCAATTTCAAGATTTTCCAAACTGTCACAATCGATGACGAACTTTCCATCGTTGAGGAAGCAACGAAATCCGTTTTCTTTCTTTGGCAAAGCATAGCATTAAAATTACGATATTAAAACGATCGATTTTTGCGTCCCGAAAAGTATATCGACTCGAAAAATTTGGATGGTTTCCAAAATTTAACAAATCATCAATAAAAGGATCATTTTTCGAATTCCAACGTTGCAAACTTCAGCCTCATCATAATCGAGATCTGTCATTGTTTAAACAAATAAATAAAACTGTTTTTTTCTCGTCCATTAAAATATTTTTCCGTTTCGGAGAGAAACACACGTGTTTCTGGATTTATTCGTCGGAAAAAACATAAACACGAACGTAGACACGAAATATTATTCGAGAAAAACTGCAGCAGATCGAACGGTCGTGTGTAGCCCAAGACTGCAATGAAACAATACCGGATTACGAACCGTGGCAAGAAAGAGCAAGTGCGAGGACGCAGAAATGCTGCGAGTCCCGTTCGTCCAGTTGGAGGAGGTTGGAACGCGCTATAGAGCGATTCAAGCTTCCCGGTTTGTCCGCTAGAGGCAGGGGCTCGAGAATATATAGCGATATAGTTGCAATTGGCGTACACGTTACGCTTGCCATTGGCACAATCTGCGATTTTTTTTGCAAAATATTCACTCGGGTTGCGTGACCTACTGAAAATGCGAAAAATTGTACGAGCGACTGAAGTATTCGTGGCGATTTTTTGTTTCTGCATCCGATCGAGTCTCGAGGCATGGGATAAGATTTTCTGCTTTCTCGCGAACGCTCGGTCTCCCACTCGATTAGTATATAAACTCGCAGATTCAAGGATCTGTCGGGTGGTCCGACGCCTCTCAGGAACCCCTCTCATTGACCGTCACTGGCAATGGGGGTCATCCCAGAAAACCCGGAGATTCCCTGAATCCCCCAAACTTCTCCTGCAGTGGAAGTCCAAGACCACTTTTATGCCATTTTTTTCCAATTGATTTAACGAAACTGAATTTCAGTTGAAAATTCGATTGAAAAATCTTCGATACTCATTGGTTCAGTATTTTCTGTTGGCGCGTTACTTAAACACGAGTGAATCGGCCCGAGACTTTTTGTCATCACTGATACAAGCACGCACGAATGTCAGGGTCAAGGTGACTTGCTCCTCGGTGCAGGATTAACGATAAATTATGCAAAAAAAAACGCAGCTCTGAAATAATGTTGACTTTGCATTTATATGCGAGCAGTTTATTTCGGCGTTTTGCATCACGAAAGAAAATATTTGCTCGACCATTTTTTTTTTCAATATTAATCTACAGTGTTTTATTAATGATAATTTTTTAAAATCGATTTCGTAAGAATCTTGAAACACAGCTGCCGTTCCCGTCCAGAAGTAACGAATATTAAAAAAACGTCTCGCTGCGGCAATGTTTTGGAAGACTGCCGCAGCGAGACGCGCGCGACTGGAATTTTCATCGTCTCGTACACACTGCGTGCTGGAGGTTCGAAATTATTCGCAACAAAAAATGTTGACCGAAATGAAAAAAAAAGATCGCGAGTAGGTTGTATAAAATCGTTTTCGTCGACTATATAATTCATCGAGGAAATGACTAACTTTAGACTTGGCCGTGAAGTCCCCAGGGGAGCCTCGAAAGACTGCCCTCTGCGTATAACCCCGCGTGCCAACTGTTACTTCAGAGTTCCGTTCGTTCGTCTATACATGTGGGAAGTTGAATTGCAGGAAGATGCGCGAGAGGAAATTTGTTTTTTTTCGATATTTCGATATCAACGACAGCAATCTGCTGTCTCGAAACTCGTCAGTAAATCTTTCGTCGTAAAAACATTACGGAGAATTATTTTTCGCGCGTTTTGCCCTTCTTTTTCGTCCTGGGCCGCCGTCAGCTGTCGCGGCCAAACGTATACGATCGTTATTATCATGCAGCGTGTACGAGCGATCTGTTTGACCTTGAAGAATTGCGGAAAGCGAAAGAATCGTTCGGGCATTTTTGTCAGACAATCAATTCGCCCACGTTAATTTCAGACGCGATAACATTTAATCGACTGTCACTGTCTCACACTTTATTATTCATCTTTTTGTATATAGACTGACAAAAAAAAGTGACGTAACTCGTATATCTCGACACTCGCGCCCACAGACTGCATATCCGACCAGCACATGTTCCCTTTCTTTATCTTTTTCACGTGTTTATCATTTCTTTTGTTTCGTACACGTCGAACACACAGCGGTGAAGTAAATCATTAAAAATGAATAACGATCGGGAGGAAAGTGTCGAAGACACGTTTAGCGAGGATATCCCGACAGCGTTGCCCCTCATACCCGAGGAACAAGATATACAGGACATGAAGAGAAAGACTAGTATTTTCAAGCTTTATTCCCAAAGGCCTGGAGGTAAGACTCGTCGCAAGTCTTCGAGGCTTTACGTTCGTCTCTGCTCTAAATGTTTTTTTTTGTTTGTGCATTGTTGGTTTTTATCCAAAGTGAAATTAACGATGCTGCAGTTTGCTGAGTTGGAACGTAATCAAAGTTTTGTTTTTTTATTTACCAAAAATCAAAAAATCTTTTCGAAAATGTGAAAAAAAAACAATTTTGATCTCCAGTGAATTCTCGAACGAAAAATCTTTTTTTTTTTCATTTCCAACGATGCAGACTTCGATGTTTTTTTTTGTTCGATTCGAATAATTACGAAAATCGAAAATAATTTTTACCGCGGATTTTCTTTTTCTGTTCCTTTTGGTGGCTTCGGATTTTCTTTGGTGTTTATTTCGCTCGGCTGTTTAATTGACGTTTTACTTTTTGTTGGTTTTGGTTTCTCCCCTGTCTTTCGATCCTTACACAACATTTGCGTAAGTTCTAATTATTGTTTCCCTTGAATTTGTCTCCTCGACATAAAATAACATTTTTCTTTACATTTCTTCGTTCTTTCCACGAAATTCTTTATCTCTCGCTCTCTCCCTCCTCGCCCCCCACCCGCACGATTGGACTTTCCTTGTATAAATTCTTTCGCGGGAATCACCTTCGAGTTCGACATTGGATGACGTTGGTTTTTTGAATTCGTACAAATGAGCTTAACATCTTAACGAAGTTGTGTAATTCGAGACGGGATCAAAGTCTGTTCGAGATTGATGAAAAAATTTCGTTCGCTCGAGAGCTCTGGCGACTCGATAAGCTCCAAAAGTCGAATCATTTGTCGAGTCTGTAATATATGGCACAAATTCTATAAATACCATACAAATGTGAAAAAAAATTGAGCAACAATCATGAAAATACGAGAAAAAAACTGTGGAAAAGTTTTGCAGAAATGGTCAATGTCAATGTTGTTAATTTCGTGACTTAATTGTTTACTGTATCGATGAAAATTGAGTCAGCTCATCACGAGAGACTGCACGACGGTCAGCGTACCTTGCACTTATTTTAGCTCTCGGAATTCAATTAGAGTCTGAATTCAAGGCTGTAGAAAATAGGACTAGAGTATATTTTGGTAAATGGGCGACGATACCCAAGTCGACGACAAAAGATCACACGACCACCTTAAATCACGTGCCAAACAATCATTTCCTACCTGCTGTTATTATTATTTTTATTCATCGCATGATTTCATTGTTGTTGTTTTTTTTTTTAATTCTCCACGTCATCGTTATAGTGTTTGATTGCAATAATGTTGCAGAAAAGAGTATGCCAAGCCTTTCGAAGAAAGGGGGACCTCTCGTCGGTGTCATAGACGTTGGCACGCGAACCGTACGATTTTCGGTAATTTTTTTACAACTCCTCATTCACCAACTTCTTCAAAACGTTTAAGAACCCATTTTGGCAATTACCGTTCAGAATGTAATCAAATTTCGTACAGTAGTTCATTATGATAAGAAAAAGATCGAGTCAAATTTTCAACAGACTATAAAGAACCGGAAAAAAAATATTCGCATTGGGAATTTTATTAATTTAACATTGATTTTATTCCATTTAATTACCGTTCAGAATTTGATTAAATTTCGTACGGTATTTGATTGTGATTAGAAAAAGATCGAGTCAAATTTTCAACAGGCTACAGAGAACCAAAAAAAAAATATTCGCATTGGGAATTTCATTAATTTAACATTGATTTTATTACATTTAATTACCGTTCAGAATTTAATTAAATTTCGTACAGTAGTTGATTGTGATTAGAAAAAGATCGAGTAAATTTTCGACAGGCTACAGAGAACCAGAAAAAAAATATTCGCATTGGGAATTTAATGAATTTAACATTGATTTTATGCATTTCATTGTATTTTACAATAAAAACTGTGGCTTCTCCCAAGAATTGATAAGAATTCATTGTGAAATACAATGAAAACTGAGATTTATCACAAAACTCAATGTCAAAAGTGTAAAACTACCAATACAAATATTTTTTTTCCTGCTTCTCTGTGGCCTCTTGTCTGGATGTTTTTCTTATGAAATTCCGAGCGGTAATTGTGAAACTGACAGTTTTATACCTTGAAGTAGAAAAAAAATGACTTTTCAAAGATTTTAACGACAAAGACAAGAGCTGGATAAAATTGTTTGTATTTTTTCGCAGGTATTTAACGCTAAACACGTTGCCGAAGTCGCTTCGCATTCGATCGATGTCGAACAGCACACACCGCGAGAAGGATGGGTCGAACAGGATCCCAAAGAAATTTTATTCGCGGCGAAGGCATGCGTCAAGGACGTTGTAAAAAAATTAGAATCTTCCGGTCACAGTGTCAAAGAAATTGTCACTATTGGTATAACGAACCAGCGTGAAACGACAGTCGCCTGGGACGCCGTTACGGGCGAGCCACTCTACAAAGCAATCGGTAAAACAATCTCACAATCCCGAGTCAGAATGATTAATCATCGAAAATCATGAAAATTATTGTTGTTTTTCAGTCTGGTCGGATATACGAACCGTCGAGGTGGTCGATCAAATTATAGCCAAATTTCCCGATCAGAACAAAAACCATTTGAAGCCACTCTGCGGTTTACCAGTCAGCCCATATTTTTCGGCCTTGAAAATTCGATGGATGAGGGACAATGTTTTGGCTGTGCGAAAAGCCATGCGAGAAAAACGATGCAGAGTCGGCACCATGGACACGTGGATGATTTGGGTAAAGCAAAATTCCATAAACAAAAAAGAAATTTAAACGGAATTTTTGAACCGAAACTCGGCGACTTTTTGCTCAGAAATTTTTCGTGTTTTATTTGTCTCTGAAAGAAATGAGAAAGGAATGTTTTTGGAATTGAGTAAAATCGTTAAAAATCATGAATTTTGTATTTTTGGAGTAAAACTGTTGAAATATCAAGTTGATGATTTCCTACAGAACTTGAGCGGCGGCATCGAGGGGGGACTTTACATAACCGATGTGACAAATGCCTCGAGAACGATGCTCATGAATATCGAGACGCTCAACTGGGATCCAACATTATGCAGATATTTTGACATTCCCATGAAACTACTGCCCGACATAAAAAGCAGTTCAGAAATTTATGGAAAGATCAGAGTTGGACCTTTGAACGGCATTCCCATATCTGGCGTGAGTTTTTTCCTTCGTCATTCACTCAACGAACCAGTCAAATTTGCCTTGAATAAGTTTTCTTGGATTTTACGAGATTCCGTTTCTTTATTCACCGATTAGAAAATCTTATAAATTTTTATAAGCTGAACGAACAATTTTTGAAAAGCATGCAACGATCTGTACATTTTCCAATAATTATTGTCATTATTTTTTCTTATCAGCAATACTACGTGCCATTGCGTGTCTTTATTATTCTTGTGACCGAGAATTTCATGTTTTTTTTTGTCTCTAATAGATTCTAGGCAATCAGCAGGCTGCGCTTGTGGGCCAAAATTGTTTGCAACGAGGTCAAGCAAAAAACACGTACAGAAGCGGTTGTTTCTTGCTGTGTAATACAGGAACCACTGTAAGTATGTGTTTCCATAAGAATGAGAAACGTTGAAATGATAAAATTCGAAATTCCATCAAATGTGAACGATTGTACAAAGTTTTTTGTTTACGTCATGAAATTTTGTCTTCTTTTCAGAGAGTGTATTCTTCTCACGGCCTCGTAACAACCGTAGCTTATCAATTAGGTCCGAACAGTCCAGCTGTGTATGCCTTGGAAGGTTCTGTTGCTGTGGCTGGAGCAGCTATCAAATGGCTTCGCGATAACGTTAAACTAATCAAAGACGTTCACGAGAGCGAGGATCTTGCTCAGAGCGTATTCAGCACCGGTGACGTTTATTTCGTCCCAGCGTTCAGTGGACTTTATGCTCCATATTGGAGAAAAGATGCGAGGGGGTGAGTCTGTCCCCAAATACTCTAAAATTTTTCTCCGAAACTTGATAATAAATAAATCGATAAATTAATATGAATAAATCAAAGATTTTGGAACGTTGGTTGAAAATTTTTCAAGACTTTCCATTTTTGTCAGCCTCGCGATAAAATTACGATCGAAATTATTCGCAGGATTATTTGTGGCTTGACTGCCTTCACCACGAAGCAGCATATCATCAGAGCCTGCCTCGAAGCCGTTTGCTTCCAGACTCGAGATATTCTCGAAGCGATGTACATGGATTGCGGTTTTCCACTGACGAAACTCCACACCGATGGCAAAATGTCAATGAATAGTCTTCTCATGCAATTGCAAGCTGATCTCGTCGGCATACCAGTTTGTAAGTTACTCGAACTTGCCACAGATTTCCAAAAAGGAAAATTCACGACACGATCTTTCGGATCATGACGAAAAACTTGCAACTCATTTCTTCCATTCTCTCGTGAATTATCAATGGCCCGGAAATCATGATTATGAAAAGGAAAATAAAAAAAGCGATTCTTTTCCAAAGTTAGGGCAACGATGCCTGACATAACGACCTTGGGAGCGGCTATGGCGGCTGGACACGCTGAGGGAATTGACGTATGGGATCTCGAAGGTGAAGAAGTTGAGACTGTGCCCAATGACACGTTTTTACCAACGACTACACCCGAAGGTAAAAAATCTCTTGACAGATCGATTTTTTATCAAGTTTTCAATTTATTATTTTTTCGACACGTTCTCATCACGTTTCCAACGACTAATTACGCTTCGTTCGTTCACAGGACGCGATGCTAGATACAAAAAATGGAAAATGGCTGTACAAAGGAGCATGGGATGGGCCGAAGTTAAAATGTCCAACCGGATGACAGGTAAAGTTTACATTTCGAATAAAATATTTTCCATTCCCTGCTGCGATCTTGAGTTCCTTAAAAAATTCTCCTTTAACGACGTTGCATGGCGACGGTCAAATTTAAATATTTGTTTTCGGTTTTTCTCACATACAAAATGGTTCGCGAGCCTGAGTTCATCAAAAACGTTGTTACGAATTAACTAAAGGAAAAAACAAAATCTAAATTCAAGTTTAGTCATTAAAAATTCATTGCAAATGAATATTTTGACTTTGACGTGGTAAAATCTCTCAAAATTGTACGAGCTATTTGAATTTTTCGTGTGGTACAGAGCTAAAGAAATTCTATCTATGGAAATTTTTGTGGACAACGTCGGAAACGTTCCAGGCTCGAAATAATCGAATCGAAGTGGAAAATTTTATAAAAATTAACATGATCCTTGTGTTGGGGAATTTGAAAGAGTTAAATATGTTAAATGGTGAATATTTGTGGTTTCAGACGAAAGATACCGCGTGCTGGCGTCGATACCAGCCAGTTGGTTCTTGATGACGAGCTTCATTCTCCTCCGATTGAGCCACCACTTGAAAAACCGGTGACGAACCGACATCGATTATCGCAGCATCGAGAGTATTTATCTAGACAAAAGAGATAGCAAAAATTCGTCGATATTTTCATCATGATATTAGGCACACGAGGTGGGGGAAAAGTCAGCTGAGAACATAAAAAAGTCGAAGCGCACTTTGAGAGCTCTTTTTATTCGAAAAGGGCGAGTAAAATGTTTTCGAGCGATAGGAAAAATTCGACGAGAATATAAAACATCACGAGGGATCGGAAAATCTGAGGAATTCCCTGATTCGGTTATTTTATTTTTACTGATTTGAAATGTACGCACATTCTGTCTTCGTAATTGGACTGGACTTTTTGTCATTCAAATGATTTTATTACATCGGGAGAATCTTTTCAATCTCTCTTGGTCCTTGTCCTTACTGACTGTTATTTATGTTCACCCACGTTTCCGTGTTATTTTCGCGAGAATGATCAATCTATTTTACTTTTAATACAATTTTGAGTTCGTTTGACCCAAGTTTGCTCAAGAAATGGCTCGTAATTGACTATTCGAGATTGCATCCTCCCGATTATCATCAACGATCAGAATGCACCGAGAATGCTGATGATGACGTTCAAATATTCTGGAATCCTTTACGTTTTGTCTTTTTATTTGGTTGTCAAGATCGAACCGACATGTATACGAGGAGCAGATAATGTTGACGAAATTTGTAAATAACCGCGTACGAACTTAAATAAAGCGCTATTACGAGATCAATCGATTCTAGTTTTCGAACGTGGATTTTTTAGCCTTTCCTCTCGTCCTGTTAGTGGATAAAAAATAATGATCTGTATTTAAACATTTTTACACATGGGATGCTAATATTTGATCCAATTTTTTCTCCGTCTTGAAGAATTTTTAAATAACATCGCAATAAATATAGAAATACAAATTTCTATGCCTTCGTTTCGTCCTGTGACGGTGGATCAAAAATTATCATCCGTTTTTAAACATTTTTCGCCCAATTTCGCATATAAAAATTGACTATACATTTTGCTAAAATCTCTCATGATGGGATCCTAATTTTTGATCCAATTTTTTCTCCGTCTTGATGAATTTTTAAATAACATCGCGATAAATATAGAAGAACAAATTTTTATGCTTTATTCGGTTTCGTCCTAAATTACCATCTGTATTTTAACATTTTCCGCCCAATTTTGCATATAAAAATTGACTATACATTTTGCTAAAATCTCTCATGATGGGATCTTAATTTTTGAAACAATTTTTTCTCCGTCTTGACGAATTTTAGAAAAAATATCGGGATAAATATGAAAGAACAAATTTCTGTGGTTGCCTCTCGCACCTCTCGCATAAGCAGGTAACGCCATCTTCAGTCACTTTGCCAAAGCAACTTATTTTGCTGCGCGTGCGTGTCATGTAAAATCGATAATCGCCGCCGCCGTATCGAATCTCGAACGTAAAGTCGAGAGATTCGATCGCGAGCATCGCTCGCGAGCCGACCAGCAGAGAACGGCGTTCGCGGGGTTTGGGGGGGAGGAGAAACACGTGGCAAACTTCAAAGAGGTTGCGAGGGATTGTTGGAGGAAAAATCCCTCTCGCGGAGGAGGATCGCGGTGGTTTGGTGGATTTTATCGGGGATTCGGGGCTACGGGAGTTCAGTTTATGAACAGGATGCGGTAATGCGTGATCTTTTGGCTTGTGTCTGGTCGGGGCAGACGAGAGCCCTCGCGTGAGAGAACGTCAACGTTGATACTTGTGCTCGGTTAAACGAAACGCGTCGTGTGTGTTGCTCTCGTGAGTGCGTGTTAGTGTATATGTTGTTTGTGCCGGAGTCTCGCTTTTGTGCTGTCGTTGTTGGATAGTTATTCGTTTTTTATAATCGTCATTATTTCATGAGATATCGGAGCGTCGATAGGATTAAAAAATGTGTCCGCTCCGAGCAAGTGGCGTTGTGACGCGGTTAAAAACCGAATTGGCGTAAATAATAAATAAACGTGACGCCTGTGGCTTTTTTTGGGTGAAAATTTAGCGCGACCACTCGCGCCGGAGAAGTGTTTCGAGCGTAACAACTATACGATAGCGGGATTTAGAGCGAGAGACTCTGGGAAAGAAGGAGACACGAGTATATCGAGACAACAAGGTTTTTGAAGAGCGCACGAGCGCGAGTGAGAGAGAAGGCGATATCGGCGTTGTTTGGAGCGCGGCTGGAGGGGAGGCCAGAGATCCGGAAATAAAAACCGGAAATAATTCACATGTGTACATATCGGTGTACACAAAGTTCGTATGAAAATAGTACAGAATCGGGGCAATATCGTGCTCGTTTAGTTGAATAGGATTTTGGGCCAAGATGTCGTCGAGCGGTCACAGCAGTCGTACCCGTTCGGTGCACATAAGTTCGATATTTCAAAAGATACAGGGACGTTTCGCGGACGCAATGACACCGCCAAAGCTTTCCACCGACAAGCGTATGCTCGACAAAACGTGGAAACTCATGGACAAAGTTGTCAAACTTTGTCAACATCAACGTATGAATTTAAAAAATTCACCACCCTTCATTCTCGACATATTACCCGATACTTATCAACGCCTCCGTCTCATATACAGCAAATACGAAGATCGCATGCAAATATTGCACAGTAACGAACATTTTTGCGTATTTATTAACAATCTCATGAGAAAGTGCAAACAAGCCATTAAACTTTTCAAAGAAGGCAAAGAAAAAATGTTCGATGAAACCTCACACTATAGGCGCAATCTGACCAAATTGAGCCTCGTTTTTAGTCACATGCTCTCCGAATTAAAAGCAATCTTCCCTAATGGCGAATTCGCCGGCGATCAATTTCGCATCACCAAATCCGACGCCGCCGAATTTTGGAAGGAACGCTTCGGTAACAGGTATTTTTCCTTTTCTTATCATTAATAACTAATTCCGCCACCTCGACGAAAATTCCATTCAGAAACTCTTCGTGTTTGCATAAATTACGTTACCTCGACCTTTCCGCTATACCGTGGGTCCGGGAGACCCTCGACGACGTTCAACTTGCAAAAATCCCAATTGATTCGTTTTTTTTTTCGGTGACCAACCTAAAATTCGAATATGCAAAAAATAACACGAATTTTTGCAAGGACAAAGAAACAAATTGATACGAAACGGTTGACTTGAATGTTTGCGATTCAAGTTCAAAAAAATTTGACTAGCAGACGATTTTTCAATAAACCGTGAATCTTGAGAGGTTATGTTTCGTTTGACAGATTTGATAACATTTCACGAAACGAGGCTCTTTTCAACGATTACGAAACGTCGGGCGTTTTATCAAAATAACTCTCGACTTTGCGAGTGCGTTTACCCACGTTTTACGCTTTTTTTTATATTGGAAAAGAATAATCGCAGTTTTCGATCGCGCCTACATGGAATTTCTGGGCAAAATATTGTACATTTTTCGAACTTTTTTTTCTTTTAGTCGTTGAATTTCGCGAACGAGTTTATCGGGTCGTGCTCGTGCGCCCACAAAGTACGGCCCTTCGTAAAGAAAAAATGTGTACTTGGCAACAGTCCGAACACTCCGGGGTCCCCTGGACCCCGTGTAAAGTTTCCATCCCGTGTATTTTTTCAATTATCTTTGAATGAATATTTTATAAATTGCTGAGGACGAAAAAATGGGCGACAGTCGTAAATGAACGGGTTGGGAAAACAAATTAATGTTGAATGATGTTTCGAGAGAACTTGTCGTTTCCGTCGATCGTCAGGGCTCTCGAAATCCATAATCGCGGTGCTTTCGGGGCTTCCCTCGCCCCGCCATCTTTTTCTTCCTGCCTCTGTTGTCGACGTCGAGAAAATAAAGCAGCAGGCGATGCTTTTTCGCGGGGCGAGCGTACAAAATTGCTTCGTGTTATTGAATTCGAATGCCTTGCTCGTCTCGTTCCCAAGGGTCAGGCCAAGTTCCACGAATAAGCGTGAATAACGCGGTTGAACAAATCCCAGCAAGATTTTCAAGGAAAATGAATAAAGAGATACGGCGCGATCTCTCGGGATGAGATTGAAAACCTAACCTCAATCTCCTCGAGTTTTTGTTGCTTGGCAAAATTTATTTTCACGTTTTCTCAACGTTTCGCCTTGCCAAATGGATTCGAGACCGAAAATCAAAGTTTTTCGACGTGTTTCGTCGCTGGCTCGGCAGAAAAAAATTGGAAAACAGGAGAAAATTCCGATAAACTTTGATAAATCGTTAGAAAATTCGTCCAAATATTGGAAAACAATGAAAATGATCAAAAACTCTTTTACGAATAACTGTGAAGATTGATTATTCATCAAATTTCGAAAATCATGGCAATTTTTCGGGTCGTTTGAGTTTTTGTTCATTTTTCACGAACTTTCTCGACATTTCGACGAAAAGAAAAGTTGCACTTTCTTCTTCGACGCGCAAACGGTTTTATTTATTATTTTTCTCGAAACGCCAAATCTCTCCGAATAAAAAGCGCAGCGAGATTTTTTTTGCGGAGCTTACAACTGGTGGATCGCCTTAAATCTACTTGGCTTGTTGTCCTCGCGAGCTATTCATTCTATATAAGTATGAGCCACGTAGTCACGTTGATTTTGACGAATCGAACGGGTTCTCGATCGACGTGACCGGCAGCGCATTAAATTGCATCAAATAATAAAAAAAACAGCGGGAATGGCAGTGTCGCGGAGAGTTTGAGCGTTCGCGCGAAATTCATTGAACCGAGTTCGTTCAACTCTCCGCGGCCTTGTTTATCGAGTTTCCGGCGTATTTATTTTTTCCTTTTTTTCTTCGCGATTCTCCCTCAAAGTAAAATTTCCAATTGGGACATATTTTCCAGAGAACTTCGTCAAGTTCACAATATTCTTTCAGGTTGTTGACTCTTCTCCGGCTTTTTCTGTTTGGATCCATAAATTATGGAACAGCTTCATTGGGACATGATTTATGAAGAGTCTCGCATGAGAATTGTCGCGCGCCGAACTATAGCGTCGACAAAAACTGAGCGAAAAAATCCTTGAGCGTTGTATTAATAAAACATCGTGACCTCCACTCCACGCGAGCTCGTTTCATGAATGAACTCATAGAGAAAAAAAAAGGAAACGAAATTTAATGCAGCACGTTGGAGCGTGTAACAAATATTCAGAAACGAGCAACGGCACGAGGACAAAATTTATTCTCACAATGGCATCAAAATCCACGTGCTCTTCGAAAACTATTTCTTTTTTTTTTTCGTCAGCCTTTAAAGTAAATTTCCAGTATTGTCGCTTCACACTTGTCACGAGTTTCATTCACAAAATTCCATATGCCGTTCGCATTCGATCATTTTGGCTTCGTAAGTGTCGTTATCGAAAGTGTTACGAGTTTCGTAACGTACGAATCGCGTGCGTTACGCCAACCTCGTGGAGTTTCCATTTCGATATTATTTTCCCGCTGATAATCATAACAAGTTCATTCAGCCCCAACAAAGAGCGATCAGCTGACTCGAGGCAGCGTGACACATTTTTTTTTCTAAGTACGCGTCGTCCTCGTTTCCAGAAGTTGCTCAAGTTCGTACTCTGGAATTTATCGCTTTTCTAGGGCGCTGGAGACTGAGTCGTCCAAGGGCATGAATTCGGTAAAATTGTCCAAATATTTGGTACGAATAAAAATCGCCCGAAGCGAAAAATCCTTCGGGGGCTGGAATTTTATTTTTTTACCACTCGCTGGAACGGCCCGATTAGATTTTTCGCTGGAATACTTTGACGCAGCCTCGGAAAGTGGTTTTCATCGAAGCTCGCGTTAAGGGTTGAGAAAAAAGTGAATTTTTTCAAAGTTTTTCGAGAATTTAGGAAATTCCGTCCATATTTAATCAAAGTTTAACATTTGGTTGAATTTTACGCGAAGTTTAGGCAAAATTGAGTCGAATTTCAGGCGAAATTTGGTGCACGAGTCTAGGCGATAGGAAAACTTCATACATAGCAAAGAGAAATAATTCGATGGATAGGGAATGATATAATGACGACTGCACATGCACATGGTCAACGGTTTTTAAAGATAAGTGTCAACACATGTTTAACGGTGGGATGTGGTAAAAAGGCGAGTGGGCGATTAGCGTGCGCTGTTTTTAACAAGCCAGCAGCATTATTAAGCAAGTATAGCACTTGGTTTCTGCGCATATATACGCCTGCGGCTCAGTTACGATCCTCGATCCTCGGTGAACCTTCAGTTTCCGTCGTTTCCGGTCAAATGATCCGCGGACATCCGTTCCCCTTCCTCTTCGCACTTCCTCTCCTCCTCGATCCACTTTTTATTAATTCACTTTGCATTATGCCTCATGTTTTCCCTCCTATACCTTCCGAGCACTCTTCGTCGAATCAAGCGCTTCAAATGTCTATCAAATCATCGCAATAATTGTCACGTCATCGAAAAAATGAATTTCCCTCATTTTCTCATGTTTTTATCAAAAATTCTTCGCATTTGGTCGATTTCCTCTTCATCACTCAATCGTTCTCCGTGCCAATGAAAATCGACAGATATTTTTCACGCGAATTTTCCTTAAAAACCGAAATTTTCTTGATTCATTTCAAATTTTTCGACAATCCCGTTCGAATCTTTTCTCTTTTTTTTTTCTTTTTCCTCGTTTTCGTGAAAATCGTAATTTCGCGAAATAAAAATCGCCCCCGCACGATTCTGTTGCGGATGAATGAAAAAGTTGTTCGAAATTCGGACACGCCGATTTTCAACGAGTTCGCAAAGAGGAAACGCGATTATCCGGCACTGCCGAGAAGTTTCATTGAATGTTGGGGGGCACGTTGCTTCATTCATGATATGCGGCGAATGAAAATGCAGAGGAATCTAATAATACTATGCCAAAGCTACCTGAGACCTCATGTCGATTTTCTCTGCTGCTGTTGGCTCACGTGGGCGCCGCTCATTCAAATCCATAATCATTTCGAGTCCTTTCCGTCAATTTAATCTTGCGCACCACGGAAGTTGGCGAATCCATACGTCAGCCATGCAGTGGTCTGCTCTGCCTACATAAACACACGCGCTGTATTTATACCAGGAAACTCTCTTACAGATCGTGCACGTGTACGGCCATTAAAACCCGAAATCCCGGACCATCTCCATCAATTTTCTCGTTTATTCAAATCATTTAACGTTTTTTTCCTCAACCTTCAACTCCGACGATCACACGATGTCGTATCGAGTCGAAAAACGACCGATTTCTGTCGAGAGTCAAACGCAGAATGAAAAATTAAGTTTCAAATCTTCATTTCCATTTATATTTTACAATTTTTTCGAGCTTGGATATAAATTTGAAAAAAAAAACGAATTCTCGCGCCGTATTTTTTTTTTTTTTTTTTTTTCAATTCAAATTTTTTAATCTCAATTTCAATTTTTAAAAAAATTTAATATATCAATAATTTATGAATAATATTTTTTATTATATTATTATATATTATTATTAATTAATAATAATTAATTAATTAATATTAATATTAATATAATAATAAATTAAATTCAAATTTAATTTAAATTAAATGAAAATTGAATTAAAATTTGAAAAATTTATTGATTTTTTTAAATTCATGACAATTTTCGTGTCGATTGAGTTTTTCGTTTTATTGTTTAGAGCAAATGTTGAATAATAATGACGAGCTCTGCCGAAGAAAAACAAAATTTCGTTGCATTTCATCGATCCAAACTTGAATGTCCGTAAATCGATAGAAAATGATTTTTTTCGGTAGAATGGTCGTTGCTATAGTGAAATAATATTTCTGTCTGGTTTCGAGGACGTTTTGGGAAGAAAATGACGTTAAGGCCGGTGTAAAACGCGTTCGGGAGAGCTCGAAATATTGATGAGAGTACAAACATTTATTGGATGAAAAAAAAATGACGTTGGTAACGGTCCCAGATATTTTGAGACGGATCTCCGCGGCGGGGTCAGGCACGACGGACGAGCAGTGAGTTAAACTCACATCCGGACGATCGGAGAGCTCTCTCGTCGACTCTTCTCGTAACGGAAGGAAGGGGCCGTGACGTCAGGATTGAAGTGAATTAAAAGCTAGCGAACGGTTCAGCTCGGCTGGCAAGCCGCAGGCCCACGTTCGTTTCATTGCACAGCAGCCTTTAAATTCCATATCGGTTTGTGGAACACGCGCTTTGTCTATTACAACAGGCGGCTGCTCTGAGTCAATGCCACGCGGAAACTTCGTCGTCTCTAATACGCAATTTTGCAACTACAGCCAATTCCCTTATCCACGGGAATTACCCGAACTTTCGACTCGCGATTCGGGACCGTAAAAATCTCCGGAAAAAAAGTTTATTCGAGATTTTCGTGTCGTTTCCCGAATCAAAATATTTTTTTTATTAAAAAAAAGATTCTCTGGACGATTCTTGCTGATGCATCGACAGCGAGGAACTTAATTAGCAAAAACGAGAAAAAACAGCGATCATGACTTTTTTTTTCACCAGCAGATCGAATTGGATGCTGGACCGCTGGCGCTCAATCGACGAGGCATGATTACGGTCGATATTTCCGCTGCAATTCTCTCTAGACACTCAGTGCACTTCGATTACGTCATAGAAATGCCCTTGAGTAATTATAATCCGTGACATAAATATTAATTCATCATGATCTAGAGTTTTATTTCGTTTTTTCCTGTGGAGTTTGCCCAGCTGTGTCGAGCGTGACGTCAAATTCACTAATATTTCGAGAAATATTTCGCCTTCAACGAGTACGCGATCCCATTTCAATGGCGATGAATGAAAAGACTTTTTATTCCATCGTGATAAGAATGTTTGCTCGAGCAAAGATTCGGAATGAATGGAAAAGTTAATTGGATGATAATGAGAACGGAAATTAAAAAAGTTCGTTTTTTGGCAACAATAAATCGGAGAGATCGAAACATCGAACGTGCTTTTGTATCAGCAAAAAAAAACACGAAAAACGTGACATCTGGATTAAATCAGAATGTTTTTTTGCTTGTCGCTGCCTGCCTGGGGCAAGGTATCTCGTGTGAAATTTTTATGCTCGTTTTTCCACTGTGTTAAACACACATCCGGCGTCTCGATCTAGATACACTCTCTTGACGTCATTTCTTCGAAAAACTCGCTCGAAATTCTCGTTATACTCCCGTTCGATTTCATTCGCGATGCGTATGTTTCCTCCATTGTCAACCAACAGTTTTATCCCTGATAAGATAACGCCGAGACTTGAAAAATTGTCCGACAGCAATTTCCTTCTCGATATATTCCAATCGGTGGCTCGAGTCGCTCTCCCCGTTTTTGCGTTTCTCTGAACGCCTTCCAGAGGAATCGATCTTGTCACGATCCATTTCCGATTTTCGTTGAATAATTATTTTAAAAAAACAATCGATTCTATTGAAAATTCGTCGACGACATCGAGCCATGCGTCCAAATCCCTCGAAAATTCACGATCTACGCGAGTAAGAAAAATTTCGTTATCTCTCAAGCAGACTTCGAAAAATCTATTCGTCGTAGTTTCGTATCGTTTCAATCGCGACAAATCTAAAAACTGAGAAATCCGGAATTTCAAAAATTAAAAAATCGTCGAGCATTGGACGAACAAATTTTATTTGAAATTTTGGTTTTTTTTTTGGTTCACAAAGTTTTGCTTTCTCCTGATGTTTCCGGACTCCGTTAAAATGCGTTTTTGTACATTGAAATTATCGAATCGCAACTCCGTTGGGAAAAATTTTGCCATTCTTGCTACTCGATATCGCACTTGACACGATTCCGAGTACAAAGTCACTGAGAGATTGGAGAAATATTAATTGGATGAGAAAAAAATGGATCGATTAATCCTTTGACCTTCGTTACTCGAGCGTGAATCAAGGAGAATAATTGATCGAAATTGCCTCGACATAGCAGCTCGTAATAAAAAGCACCTGAGGTTTTATTCGTATACGTGCAGGTTGTAATAGCCACGAGTCATAACGCGAAATTTTCATTAGAGCCGAAGAGGCGTCGTCGTGGGGGCTCTTACCTTAATGAGAAAAGTGGGCGAGGTCAACGATACGCGTCAGGATGGCCAGAGTGAGAAAAAAAACTAGTTCGTGTGACCCGGGCCGTACCTAAGGGAGCAGAAAGGGGGAGGGGGTGGGAGGGATGCAGCACGTACAAGAAGACAGGCGGGAGAAGAATCTCTGGGGGTGCGTGGTCACCTTTTCGTAGTCTTTGTCGTCCTCG
Organism: Diadegma fenestrale; assembly: GCA_037043255.1. Taxonomy (NCBI): domain Eukaryota; kingdom Metazoa; phylum Arthropoda; class Insecta; order Hymenoptera; family Ichneumonidae; genus Diadegma; species Diadegma fenestrale. The sequence goes on from CM073312.1 coordinate 5,176,397, forward strand.
TAGACAAAGACTTCGGGGGCACTGTTCAAAATTCTCTCTTGCCTTCTCGGGCTCTCGAGAGTTGAAAAAATATCTGGGACACCGCTCGGCTGTGGGTCATATTCGCAAGACATGAAAAAAAAACAAAATCCGCTCCACCTGAATCGTCAGTCCGTTGCGGCGAATTCTGAATTCTCACGAGAGGGAATAAAATGAGGCCCGATGCACCTTTCATTGAAATTCTCCAGCAGTTCCTGCGAATCCAGAACATTTTCTGCCATTTTTTAAATCGCAGTGAACTCAAATATCGATTGTTGACACTTTGTAGCAAGTTCAGAACTCCCGGTGCATCCCAATGAACGTCATCAGTTTGAGAAATTATGGACGAAAGAAGAATCATTGAAATATCAGGAAAGAATATAAAATGAAGCCCAATGCACCTCCCATTGGACGTCTTCAGCAGTTCCTGCCGATCCAGAACTTTTTTTGCCATTTTCAAAATCGCAGTGAACTAAATTATTGATTATTGACACTGAGGAGTACGTTCGGAACTTCCGGTGCATCTCAATGAACGTCATTCCTTTGATAAATTACGAACGAAGGAAAAATCATTGAAATATGAATTAAAAAAACCTGCGAGGATCGTTTGGTGTTGGATTTTGCATGGAATGCTCCATGTGCACTTGTTACTATGTACTTAACGATATGTAGGGGTGTGACATATATACGTACGTGTACAAGTGTTTGAGAGTGTTGGATTGCAAGGCTGTGCGATTGGTGGTACGTCGTTCCGTCGTTCTATGAATGGAGGCGGGTATATAAGTTTGGATGAGCGACGTGCAAGCAAGGACGACTAATTATAGATCGGGCGGGTGGGTATCTTTTACGTGTTCCCGCGCGGCCCACCGACTTTCCTCTGCGTGTGAGCGAGCACTGCCTCGTTTTTCTCATTCCATTTCATTTAGTTTCGTCGTCTCACACCCATTTGTTTATTTATCTCTCGTTCATGAATTATTATTCTCTCTCTCTTTCCTTGTCTTTTCGTGTGCCGAGTTGCCCTGAGCTACTCTCCCAAGGGAAACCCACGCAGACCCCTGGCTACATTTTCTTTATATCTCTCATCCAATAATAAACTCAGTTCAGTTGCATAATGAGAAAATCGTAAACACTTGACGATAACGAACGTCGCTTTACTCCCGCAGTGCACGATTCGTCCCTCCGTACGACGTAACTCAACGAAACAAATGAGAAGACACGAAAATTCTACACGATTATGTCTGTTCGAATCGATTTTTAATAAAAATCAAACAAAAAATGAAAAGGAAAGCGAACGGCCCGAAAAAAACGTAATTTTTCCATAATTATCGTACAATATCAAATTTCTTTAAATTGTACAAAGTTTTATCTCGTTCCTTTTCTCCTAGTCACGTTTTTTGTTCGGAAAATCATTGTACGGGTTAAAAATAACGGTAGCTCGAAATCCTGGTAACTTTTCGTGCCTCCTGGCTCGGCGCCTTACGCAAGTGTACAATAGAGACCACCCAGGAAAAAAAACTACGGGAAAGGTTCAATCACCGATATATATCTTTTGATAAACGTTTTTCGTTCATACGCGCAAGTGTCTCCATGACGACGAGAGCGTTCGTCGGGACTTTCTATACGGATTTCTTCGATACTCGATTTTATCTCCGTCTCTTGTATACACTTCCGTCTCTTCGTTAACAATGTGTGTGTGCGTGTGTCCCCGCGTGCGCCTATATTGCGTGTGTGTTATCGTATGCTTAGTCACCGAGTTATGTAGGCGTTGAACGATCATCCTGTTATTCAAAGAATCTCTTTTAACCAAACCTCCTGCCCGAGCGTCTTGAAAATCACCTGCGAAATTCTGCGGCTGCGCAAATTCCAAGATTGTCCTCGAAACGCACAAATTTCGTCATCTTGTTCTACAAACTCTTGATCATTTGGTCAGGCAGTTGAAATTTTTCTCTCTCGTTTGTTGACATTAAGACGAAAGAGTTTTCTGGACCTGGGTCCGTAATACCGTAAAATCTGTGGCCATAAATTTTCCAGCCTGTTTCCATGCAGTCGCTCTTTCGTTTTTTACAGACTCACTTCAATAAACTCGGTCGCTAGAAAATATTTTTATTGAATACTATTCAAGGAATTACATTGTCCCCTTCAATCGTGTTCACTAATTAATTCGCTCTACAAAACGTTCTTAATGAGCTATAAAATTTGCTTTTGTATTCGATGTGTAATTTGGGCTGGAGAATGGAATTTTTATATTTCAGGAAAAAAATCGATTTTGGTTTGTCGAGAGAAATTTGAGATAAAAGTTTTGTTCGTTCGTTAAGTTGTCATGACGGAATTAATCGTATCGCGAGTGATTTAGTGCTGAATTACTGGACTCAAAAGTACTTTTCCAGATTGGATGTCAGTTTGCTAGGATCTACGTCAGGTCCATGACGTTCGACGACTTTTCCCTCTTTGTTGACGATGAATTTGGTGAAATTCCACTTGATAAAGTCGCCGAGAATGGAACCTTGCTCCTTCTTCAAAAATTTCCATAAGGGATGCGCGCCATCGCCATTTACGTCGATCTTCTCGAAAAGGTCAAATTTGACCTTTTGACGATCGGCGAAACTGCAAATGTCTTCTGGTGTTCCTGGCTCTTGGCCGTTGAATTGATTGCACGGAAAAGCCAAAATTTTCAAACCTGCAAAACGTTCGTCACTTTTTTAATTGCTGCCCTAATAATTAATTAACTTACGAATTAATTATTTAACCTGGAACCAATTTTTTCATCGTTATTCTCAGGATTTTCAAGTTTTTTCAATTAATTTATTTGAACAAGTTGGTTACCTTTGGACTCTGCATATTTGTCATAAAGCTCATTAAGCTCCTTGTAATTAGTGGCTGTGAGACCGCATTTCGATGCCACATTAACGATCAAGCAAACGTGGCCTTTGTAACTACAATTTGACAAAAAATTGCCATTACTTTGATGCTGTTGCTTCATAAAAAATGTTACGCAAGAATAAGTCATATCAATAATGCTCGCAATGACGTGTAAACGTACTTTGACAAAGGTACGACGTCGCCCTTTATCGATGTTGCTTCAAAGTCGTAAATCGACTTGGCCGATTTGTAATCCTGGTTTCCGCTCATAACTGCAAAAGAACCAGTCGATTAAAAGTTGGCGACAGAATGAATGATCGACGTTCACTTTGAATTCGCGTCAGCCACAAGGAAAGGTTGAGGGAACAAAAAGAAAATTAGTTTTTCTGCAATGAGTAATTTTAGAATTTTCGTATTTTATAAAAAACCGTCGATGGAAAATCGATAACCAGCAAAAATGATTAATTATTGTTCGCTCCAATTAATCAGCTGTATGAAAGGCTTGAAGGACGAAAAAACGTTAGTTTTTCTGCATTCAGCTATTTTTGAAATTTTGTATTTGATGAAAATGAGATTTATGAACACAAAACGCACGATCACACCATACAAGACATTGAGGCGCGAATAACTGTCGTCAATAGCAACTTCCACACCAGAAAACTCGAGACTTTCGAATGGGCATGCACCAAAGTTCAGTGATTTATTAAGATCGAAAACACGTGGGAGATGAAAACATCTCCGTGGGAAAGTTAGCGAAATCGTGATGTTTTTCGTGCGTGGTACGTGCCTGAAAAATTGCGAACAACGTGATGAAGCCCCCCCGGAATGAAATATCGCAAAATGCGCATTCTCAATTCTCTTCTGGATTCTCTTCCAAATTCGGCAGTGCAAGTTTTGCTAATCCTGAAATGTACAGCATTTTGCAAGTGGATCGCAATTTTTCCCTCTCTGTTTTGTTATAGAAAAATTAAAAAGACAAAAGAATTTCGATATTGGTCGTTTCGCGTCAAGTTCGTCTGAAAGTTCCTCAGTCGCGAACCGGCCAAGGGCACTCGTCGAATTGTTTATGGCCGCAGCGAGAAAAATTTGTCAAATTTATGAAACGACGAATATTGCGATTTCAACGAATAGGATATTTGATCAAAGGTTGGGGAAGGAAAGAAATCAGAAAATATTGAAATTTGTAGGACACGCCGTCGCTGTTTACGTTTTTATTTCTAACCTCAATCTCCCGAATTTCGGATTTATTTTTATTCGTGATCGTAAGGCAATAATCTGTCGTCGAATCGATTTTTCGTCAACGTGCATCGAAGGGAGATTCGAGTTCGAAGAATTTTGTGAATGGACGAAATAAATTGCGTTTTACTGAGTTCGTCCTCGCAGGAGCCCATTGAAAAACGCGGATCGAGTTATAAAAAGAAAAAAGGTCGAAAAGCATGTTTAGAGATTGAAGTCGAGTCTGTCAGGAGGTCGCGAAGCGTTGGTCGAGACAGGGGAAGAGACTACGAGGAGGAGAGTATGTCGCGCGGTGCGTACTGCGTAGTGTCGAGCGAGCAAGTGCAGCCATCTATTGCCTAGACTATGAACCTGTTGGGTGCGCCATTGGGGCATGGGGCTTCAGGCTGCTGAGGCAATATTGCCGGAAAAAAATGTAAATTCTATTCTAATTGTTTTCGAGTCTTTTCCACTTGTTTTTTGGGTTATCGGGGGGAATGAAATGAGATTTTCTCGTAATATCGAGTTCAGGGTTTTGCGGGAACGTGTAAAAACAGTTTCGCAGTCTCCGGACGAAAAAAACAGTTGAAAACGTCGTCTAAATTGTCTAATTGTCAGCGTGTCCCGATAAAACGTCTCACTTACCGAAAAATTCGATGGAACTTCTCAATCAGTTCCAAAATGATGAAAAACGACGTTTCGCACAATGACTCGGCAAATTTTCGATGAAGGCTGCGGAAATGAGTGACAGCAGCGTGCTCGTTCGCGTTCGGTGATTGCGCCAGTACTGAAGCGGCCAACGAACGGACTCGCCGGTAGACTCGAAGTGTCGAGCCAGACTGGGCGCCCTTGCATTTTTCTTTTCCAATATGAAACGGCGCCTTTTTTCAGTCGTTTCAAAAATTGATTCAATCATCGTGACAAAACATTTTTCGGGATATTTCCCATAAAATTCGTTGCATCGTTCAGAATCTCTCGACAATCGAGGCGTCGGCAAACATTTTTAAAAGCCGCAATTTCCTTTTTCTGCGTATGCTCATTTTTTTTTTACGTGGTACAATAAATTCAACGGACTCGATCGCTGAGACAATATTTTTATTAAATACGTATTTTATCGCGAGAAAGTACATGGTCCCATTAAAACATGTACGCGTGAAATATTACCAATGCCCTCTAGTTGTAGCAAGCTTTACAAAACCTTTTCTTCGAACAATGGAGTTTAGTTTTGTGCACAATGTGTCGTGGCTTCGTAAAAATAAAAAAAAATAAAATAGACAAATCTTGAAAAAGAGAAACGATACGAATTGACGATTGCGTTAAAACGAAAAGAAATTCAATGTAATAAAAAAGTTTCATCTCTTTGCCAAATTGCTACGATTTAAAAAAAGTTGCATCGGTAAAATTTTCAAGCATAAACAAGAAGCGCTACATGTGAATGACTTTGTGGATAATAAAGTGCGTAAAATCGTGTTTTTTTTCTTTCACAATTGCGCTTTTGGGATGATTTGAGATTTGCTGGTCTCAAAAGTACTTCTCGAGATGGGATTCGAGCTGGCTTGGGTCGACGTTAGGCCCATGACGCTCAACTACTTTTCCGTCTTTGTCGACGATGAATTTCGTGAAATTCCACTTGATAAAGTTGCCGAGAATTCCACCTTGCTCCTTTTTCAAATATTTCCATAATGGGTGCGTGTTTTCACCGTTAACGTCGATCTTCTCGAAAAGGTCGAATTTGACCTTTTGACGATCGGCGAAATTGCAAATGTCTTCTGGTGTTCCTGGCTCTTGGCCGTTGAATTGATTGCACGGAAAAGCCAAAATTTTCAAACCTGCAAAACGTTCGTCACTTTTTTAATTGCTGCCCTAATAGTTAATTAACTTACGAAGTAATTATTTAACCTAGAACCAATTTTTTCATCGTTATTCTCAGGATTTTCAAGTTTTTTCAATTAATTTATTTGAACAAGTTGTTTACCTTTGGAGTCTGCATATTTGTCATAAAGCTCATTAAGCTCCTTGTAATTAGTGGCTGTGAGACCACATTTCGATGCCACATTAACGATCAAACAAACGTGGTCTTTGTAACTGGAACAAAAGAAAATAATCAACTTGTTTCGATGCTGTGGCTTGGGGTCAATCCAAGAGAGTACGAAAAGCGTGTAAACATACTTTGACAAAGGCACGACGTCGCCCTTTATCGAGTTCGCTTCAAAGTCGTGAACCGACTTGGCCGATTTGTAATCCAGGTTTCCGCTCATGACTGCCAAACAACCAGTCGATTAATACTCGGCGACAGAATAAATGATTAATGTTTTTTCACTTCGAATCATCAGCCACTGGGAAAGATTAAGGGAACAAAAAACATTCGTTTTTTCTTGCAATCAGCCTTTTTTGAATTTTCGTATTTGATAAAAAGATCGATAACAGGAAAAAATGATTGATCATCCAATTCATCAGCATTGCGGGAAAAAGTTGAGAAAAAAAAACGTTGGTTTCATTGCTATCAGCCATTTTTGAATTTTTCGTATTCGATAAAAGTAAAAAATTTATAAACAAATGAAAATCAAGGCGTTTGCACACCGCGTGTTACTAAAAATATTCGACAATCTTTTTTTCTCTTCATTCCGACCAACGTCCAGAAAATGATGTCGAAATAGAAATAAAAACGTTAGATTGTCACAATCTAATCTCTTTTCGTTATAAAATTCGATTGGGAACGTCGAATCTTTTTGATGGAAAATTTTTTGAGATCTTCGTCATAGTGACGCGTTTATTGGTCTGACTGTACATGAATGGACGTCCATAGGACGAGTTGGAGGAATTATTTCGTGAGGAGGAGAAAAATCTTCAAATTCGCATGCACAAAAATTCAGCCATTTATTTCGTTTGAACTCTGGGAAAGCTGGTGGAATCGTGATTTTTTTTTCGTGTGTGTACGTGCCTGCGAAATTGCGAACAATGTGATGAAGCCCCCCCGGAATTAAATATCCCAAAATGCGCATTCTCGATTGTCTCTTTTTTTTCTCTTCCACAACTTCGAGTGTGCAACTTTTCGTAAATCCTGAAATGTATAGCATTTTGTGTAAATTCATGGGGCGAGTGATTCTGTATTTTTTATTTCTGGCTGATTTTCACCGAAATAAATGTCAGTCGCCACATCAAAGTATCGTCGAGAATAAATTTCGTTCGCCTCTTTTTTTATTTTTACCGACAATTATCAAATTTTGATCGACACGATTTCTAAGTCAATCGAATTCTTCGATCGTGATTGAAGGACATGGCAAATGTGATGAAAAATGGAATTGACTTTGCTCATTTGAAATAAAATTGGATCAAGTTATAAAAAGAAAAAGGATCGTAAGGATATTCGATTATCAAGGCCAAGTCTGTGCAGGAAGTCGTCGAGAACGGCTCGAAACAAGACGAAGGGTTAGGGAGGGGGGATGTCGAAAGCTGCGTAGCATTTTGCGGAGTGAGCACGTGCAGCCATCTGCCGGGCAAACTGTCAATCCGCGAGATGCGCCATTCAGGCTCGTACAACGGACAAGAGAACTTCTGGGCTGAGGCAATATTAACGAAAAAACCTGCAAGTTCTGTCAACATTCGCGTACACTAGGAACTTCCCTTTCCTCCGAACATATTGGCCCGTACGAAATGAAATTCGATCCGAAAAACCCGCCCGATTCCGACTCGCGAAAAAAAAACAGACTCGCAATTGCCCGGCGTGTAAAAACCACGAAAAACTGTCGAACTCGATCGACTAATTGTCAATCGATGCGTGTCGTTGACGTTTCACTTACCCAATGATTCGATAAAACTTTCCAATCAGATAAAATATTATCAACAGAAAAATAGCACACAAGATGAGTCAGTGAGTTTGCGGTACGAAGAGCGCAGACCAGAGCGACAGTGTATTCGTTCTCGTTCGGTGACTGGGCCGGTACTGAAGTATGTGACGGACAGACTCAGCGGCTAGCCGAGCTAGCGGCAAGACTATAGCGCCCAACTGCAAACTCTTGCACTCGGAATATCTATATACAAAAGTTTTTCCTTCCGCGATGTTGTACAAATTTACTCCATCAATCGTTACGCAGCACTTTTAGCATTGTTCATTGTTTGCGGTGATGAAAAATTGACTCGCGAATTTGAGGTTATTTTCCCGGCGTCAGTATCGTCGAGCGACGTGTGAAGCTTTTTTACGCATTACTCCGAAATCCTTAAAAATTGCAGGAAAAAAACAGACATTAAGGACTTAATATCGACTTTTCATAATAAACGCTACGGAGGTTCGACGTGTCGACCTTCCTTTATGCCTGTATCTATATATATTGATGCATATTCAAGTTTGCTTTGTCACCGTTCGCTAAGCAACCACACTTTTTATATTAAAAATGTATTATATTTAAAATCGATTGCTGTACACTTATGACACGTAGGCAATTGTTCAATTGATGTACGCCAATGGGAAGTCGTGCACGATAAGTGCTTGGCGAGGTTAACTGTAATACGATAATAAAGATTTTTATTCACTTTTAAATTATACCAACTCCGTTACACCCTCCCAATTAGCTGTTTAACTTTATACTTTACGTTTACCGCGATCTATAAGTATCTACGCCGGACACGAACTCTTCGCAATCTTTTTTTCCATATTCATACAAATCCTTTGCCAAAATTTCCGTAAGGGGCGTTCGTGACTTGCGAAACTTTTTGTCGTAATAATTTCGACGTTTTCAATGATCCTGAAATTTCCATCGTTGGAATGCAACGAAATTCTGTGATTTCTTCGGCAGAGCCAATAATAATTATTGAATATTTGGTCCGGCCAATAAAACGATTCTTTCTTGCGACCAAAAAACTCAATCGGCTCGAAAAATTGCCGCGATTTTCAAAATTCAATAAATAATCAATAGAAAAAATATTTTTCGTTGAATCTCAACGTTGCAAACTTCAGAGTCATCGTTTTCATCGATCAATTAATCGACAATTCAAAGATTTTTCGCTGTAAAAATCTCCAATAACAATAAATTTATAGAATTCACGTATCAAATGATTCCTGCAAAGTTGCTCGCAGATACCTTATCGTTTGAAAAAACACTTTGATAAGCCACATATGGCGGAGTTGGATTTTTTTTTAAACCTGAATATTTAATTTTTATATCGCTCCCCACCCTCGCCGATTTACTCGCTATAAAAAATAAATAATTCTGCCCTGGTCTTTTTTTGCATATTCCGAAAAAATGTGCGGACCGAAATCGAGAGGAAAATTTTTCTCAACTCTACACAATTGCAATAACATTTTTTTGTTCGCAATTCTAATTCAGGGCATCATTTTTTTTTTGAATAATTTTTATATTTATGAACGAATGCAATTTTGCAATTGTACGATTTTCAATTGGCCATAATCTGCGCGTATAAGAAAAAAAAATATTGATGCGTAAAAATCCTTGAAACTTGATTGTACCGAGATGACGAGGTTCGTCCTTATATTCATTAAAATCAAAATTAACACGACCGTGTGAAACATTTTGCAACGTTCCCTTCTAATTTTGACACTCGATATAATCGACACAGAGGACGCGAGTTTTGCGTTGTATTTTTTTCAAAACGAACGAATGAGTCACTCGACCGAATATTTGTTGAGAATTTCATTTTAGACCTATATATTTGGGATTTAATTGATAATTGCTTAATTAATAGATATTAATACGTTGTTTATTCCGTTTCAGCACCCTCGTTCCATGGAAGATTTTTAGACACGAGCTCAATCAAGTGCATCCAATTAGCTCGGGATTGCAAGCCATGGCGTTAAAATCCACGATAGACCTGACCTGTAACGATTATATTTCCAACTTTGAATTCGACGTATTCACGAGGTAAGAGTCATTCTCGTCAAGAATTCAAAAAACACCGTCGTGTAATTAATTTTTTTTCCTCATTACAGAATTTTCGTTCATTAGCTTTTTCGTTTTTAGTTTTACGATCCAGATCACGATTTCCAATAATGAAAAATTCGCAATTTCTCTTTCCAATCATGCAAAAATCGCAATTTTACGTTGCAGCGATTCTTCGTTCCCGTTTCTCTTCAATAGCAAAAATGTTTAATTCGTGATGTCATTAAATTTCAGGCTGTTTCAACCGTGGTCGACGTTACTCCGAAACTGGAAAATCCTCGCAGTGACGCATCCTGGTTACGTGGCTTTCCTAACGTACGACGAGGTCAAGGCTCGCTTGCAAAAATACTGCATAACTATACCCGGAAGTTATGTCTTTCGGTTGAGCTGCACGAGATTGGGGCAGTGGGCGATCGGTTACGTCACGTCCGACGGTGACATACTCCAGACTATACCGCACAATAAGAGCCTTTGTCAGGCCCTTCTCGATGGATATCGGGAAGGATTGTGAGTATTTTTAAATGATTAAAATCCCCACAAAAAAATCGACTTGGTCTCCTCGAGTTTGTACGTTCGCGATGATCCATTCAACGAGCCTTTTTTTATCATCCAGCTACCTGTATCCCGATGGAAGGAACGTTAATCCGGACCTGACGTGGGCCGTTCAGCCAACACCTGAAGAACACATCAAAGTAACTGCGGAACAGTACGAACTGTATTGCGAGATGGGGAGCACCTTTCAATTGTGCAAAATTTGCGCGGAGCACGACAAGGACGTCAGAATAGAACCTTGCGGTCACCTTCTCTGTACGCCGTGTCTCACGGCTTGGCAGGTAGCAGTGCTTACTTCAATTTTTTCCCCATAACTATGCACTTTATCCATTTGGATGAAAAAAACTCATTTTTATCCAACACGAGCGTCAAAATCCACGTGAAGAGAAAAAAACAGTATTCGTTACGTTGTTAATCATGATTTCGAAGTTTGCAACGTTGAGATTCAGCGAAAAATGTTGTTTCTATTAATTATTCATTGAATTTTGAAAATCGTGACTATTTTTCGTCTCGATTGAGTTTCTTGGACTCGAGAGACCAAATATTACGAGCCCTGCTGAAGAAAAAAAAGAATTTCGTTGCATTCCAACGATGCAAACTTCATCATTGTTAATTACGTAAATTGACTGTAAATTTAACGTTAATTACCAAATTGTACTGAACGCCTGCACGGCTTCGCAGGTAGCAGTGCTTACTTCACTTTTTTCCCCATAACTATCCACTTTATCCATTTGGATGGAAAAAATTCATTTTTATCCAACACGAGCGTCAAAATCCACGTGAAGAGAAAAAAACAGTATTCGTTACGTTGTTAATCATGATTTCGAAGTTTGCAACGTTGAGATTCAGCGAAAAATGTTGTTTCTATTAATTATTCATTGAATTTTGAAAACCGTGACTATTTTTCGTCTCGATTGAGTTTCTTGGACGAGTCCTGCTGAAGAAAGAACAGAATTTCGTTGCATTCCAACGATGCAAACTTCATCATTGTTAATTGCGTAAATTGACTGTAAATTTAACGTTAATTATCAAATTGTCCTGAAAATTCTCCGTTAATTGCGTAATTTTCGGAAAATTTTACGTTGAACACGTTGATTACGTAATTTTACGGGAAATTTCATTGAGGAAGGATTGTGGGCCAAACGCGACGAAATAGGGCAGAGTGATTCGTCACTTACTGGGGCAGTGTCGCGAATATAGGACATGGGAAATCGCACGTCTGAATATGAATAGAAATCTATGTATATACATCGATGCACGGTGGAGGCAAAGGGAGGAGAAGAGTCTCGCGAATAAGGCCAACAATTTTGCGTCACTTGAACCACCTCCGTGAATCTAGGTTGCGTCTAGCGTCATTAAAGTTTGTACAAATAGAGGCACGAGTGCGCGCCGTTATCCCGAACCTACGGATACTCAACATCATTCTCGTCCTTACTTCTCCCTTTCTCGTATTTTCACGGATGATATCGCGCATGCACAGAAATGAAAAATATTTCTGAAAAAACTGGAAAAACAATTAATGAGAGCAAAAATGATGGAAATTTGGAGGAAATTTACATCGCGATGGAATATTAATTTTGAAATATTGTTTTGCAGGATTCGGAAGGACAAGGTTGTCCGTTTTGTCGAGCAGAAATCAAGGGAACGGAACAAATAGTGGTTGATCCATTCGATCCTCAAAGAACTCATCGACCCGGTGCACAATCGGCATCGGCGAGTAACGCTTCGACCCCTACGCGGGACCTCGACCCTGACACCGAGGTATCCGACTAGGAGTAGCATCTACTAGCCTCCTCCATTATTAAAAACAGAATCACGTGCCCTATGTATAGTGTATCTCATAGGTATATGTGCCTCATAAGTTTTTCTATTTCTTTTCCTTTTTTCGTTGATTCTCGATAACGCCTAATTGCAAATTTTTCCACATCATTATTATTATTTTTATTTCATTCTGCTACTTTATTGTCACGGGCCACTAGATCGTCAAGTTTGTCAGCCTCGAATTTCGATCCCGTCGCCAAATCGCACTCGATTCTCTTACGAGATAAATCGCGCAAAGTAAAAATCCAATCCTGACTTTTTCAAGATTCAACGTTCCTCGCGACTTGATCAATTTTCTCACTTTTTTTGCTATCAAAATTCACCTCCCACATTATTTTACGAGATTCTCGGACCCATAATGGAATAAGGTAGGTTTTGCTCTTGTGCATTCCAAGCTATTTCAGCATCGGCTTGTATGAGCTATCGTCCGCAATGGTTTTATTTTCCTCACCTTAACGATTTTCGAGTTGTCTCTCGAGCTCGAGCTCGATTATCATTCAGGATCATAACTCACTCTTCCAAGGACCTATCGACTGATCGATCATGGCGAACACAAGCCTGTCTCTTGAATAATTCGTCCAAGTTTGAAGAAACGTTAACAAGACTTTTTAATTGAGGCTTTTAAAAATCGATACTATTAAACCTGATCGGGAGTTGCTTCGTCCTTAGGAATGCTTTACACCCAAGCGAGCACAGCCAACAATTTAAACAGCGATCTCAATGAACTCGATAATTCTTGAACTGCAGATTGTTGAATCCTTCAAAATGGCTCGTTTTAACGATAGAAAATGTCTCGTAAAATCATTGGAGCGCTTTTTTCCGGTTCACGATGTTTGAAAGTCAACGAAATTTTGATAAGAATGCAAATTTGCTGGCTGTGACGCTCGTGTGTAAAGGGTGATGAAAAACTTTTCCCTTTTGTTCGATGTTTATATATTTAGTTGGTTACTATGATGCACCGAGTAGCCCGGAAATTGGAAAAAGATAAGAAATTATTTGGTTGCCGAAAAGCGAGAGAGAGAGTTCGGATTGCGAGAGACTCCGAAGTTTGCATCGAAGCTTGCGTTACGATAAATGTGTATATGAAAATTTACACATGTATTATTGAACGCCTTTCGCTTTTGCCCGGTAACAAATATGACGTTGTTTTATTTTTGCATATAGAGTGTCATCGATCGAGGGATCGAATAATTCGCCTAACCCAGCATCGGGCCTGCATAATATTATAAATTACGATGAGCGATAGTTGGTTTCGTTGTTCGATAATAACGCATCAATCATTGCGGCAATAAAACTATATAGTTAATTGATTTATTTATTAGATATACTGAAATAAAGTTTTACACAGCATAGGACGGAGGAGAGGAGATAAAAAAAGGAACCAAGCGTTTTTTATCATTAGAGTCTAACTCTACGCTAAAAATGTTATGTTATTTTTTTATGCCAGTATAAAAGCTGTATAAGAAAAAGAGGAGACGATTAATCATTCGTAGAAATAGCCAAAAGCCAACACAACACAAACACTTAAGACCTTACCGAGTGAAGAATATTCTCTAATGTTCAAATGGCAATGGAAAGGATTTATTTCGAGTTTACTTTTTTTTACTTCACATCAATAACGAAGAATTCGCAATGAATCCGTTATTCACGCGTTACGCATTTCGGCTATGAAAAGTTTCCGTTTTATTCATTTTTTACATGCTCTCGTGAGAATGCAACTAAGCAACTGCCCGTCCTCGTTTTTTCTGCCGTTTCCAAAACAACGAATCATCGATGCGTCAAAAATTGAATAAAAAATGAATTTTTGTATTTTGTAGCCGGCCTCTAATTTTCTTTACGGATAAAGAAAAAAAAACACCGGATCCATTAGAAAAATGATCTCAATTTTTGGTTCTTTTTACGCTCTGCCAAAGTTCGATTTTACTCTATCCAAGAATCGAAACTCCGATGGGTCTGAATAAATTCATTTGCACTTTGCAACATTGCCATTGAATGTGACATGTAATTATGAAGATACGAAGGAACGGCGAGAATCTTAGTAGCATTCTCATGTACGTAATAGATTACATATCACTGCGTATTATAGTTAAGAAAATAAGAAGAAAAAACATGAAAAAGCAACCAAGTATTCTTGATTCTATTAGCGTCTATGAGAAGAGTAAGAAATTATAAGTTTTCAAAACGAAAGTGTGATTTAAAACTGTGAAACAATAATTGCATAATATTCTGCGTGCGTCTCGCCATTTATTTTGTTTTTTTTTGTTATTTTTTTTTGTAATTGGAAAAGCAACAGTTATTTCGTGAGAAATTTGTATTAAAAGGGCAAAGACGTGAGCTCTTAGTATTATTTTTTGAAACAAGTCGATCGCCGGATCGAACTTGAAGTGGTGAAGTTGTTCGTCGTATCGAAACTCCGAGATTGGCAAATCTTTTTATCATTGAAGTTCGCGTCGTTCAAATGCAAGGGAAATTGGATAATTTTGTTTTTCTTTCTTTGAAATTTTTTTCTTTTGAATCCACACACGAAAATACAAAAATTTGAACAATTCGATAAAACTGGCACGTTTAGTGGGAACTTCTCATTGCATTTTGACGCTGCAAACTTCAATATTTCTGATTTTATAACCGATGAGATGAATAAGAAAACAGAAACAATCGAATTGCCGTTCAGGTCGTCTCAGGTTCTTCCTTTTGGGTCGCGGCGTATTTAGATAAATTTATTAAACCTTTATTTTTAGTGTACATGATTTTTTTTCCTTTTTTTTTTATTTACTCATTGTAAAATATTAGGTAACGAAGACAATTTTTTGAAATAAAATTATATTATCTTATGATTACATTGAGTTGATTCTGCACTTTCTGTACACGCTCCTGATTAATCGCTGATACGTACTTGGACGTATCCAATTGCGTTTTTCTCGTTTTTTTTTGTATTCGATTATTTGCGATTCGAAAATTGCTGTACGCCCGTTTTTGTAAATGAATCGTCAGTATTTTCTTACTGGCTTACGAAAATTGTACATTTTCGGATGGTGTTTGTCGTACTGCCCGCATGCAACATTTTTCGTGTTTATTTGATAATCGTTTTTGGAAGACCAACAATCAACAAATATCATTTCATAAATATTTGATCATCTGGGTCGTATGCTCTGCCCGTTGCATGATTATTGAGAGACTAATAATAATTCGGTTATGTACATAATGTGAATACTGTCCTTATTTCACTTTTTTTTATGTTTTTTTTTGTTCACTTTTTGAGACGTACTTATTTTCTCGATTAATGGATCGCAGGTAAGTGGATAAAGACTGCATTATGGCTGTTTCGCTTCTGTGTGCTTTTTTTTTGCAGCTTATGCTTTCGACATCAATTATGGGAATTGTTCGTTCAAGCAGAAGGAAAAAAACACTCGTCGAGCACATTTTGTCTTTCATTCAAATCTCTGCATATCGGAGAATCTCCGGAAGCGAAAATTTGGTCACATTTTCATCAGATTAAAAATATGAGCCGAGTTTGGGATCAAACCGGAAATTAACGATTTTCACAAGTTGTCGATTGATGTGACAATGAGTTGGCAAACGACAAACTTTTCTATGGAAGCACATAATATTTCTGAACAATGTCAAATCGTAATGTCACTAAAAAAAAAGAAATGGATACTGACCATCGAAGGAAACGAGATTAATGGAACGTGGTTGTGAATGTTTTATGATGATAATGTTTTAGGACATAATGGAACTTTGCAATGGGAATTGCGGACTGATGTGCGACGATTCCGACGACGAGGACGATTTGAGTCCCATAAGCTCACCCGTTCCTCCGAGGGTGCCGAGAATCCTTCCATCTTTGCCACCGAGACGACCTTCGCCGTCTCCAACTCCACCCAATAGCCACACCAGGAACAGTCGTCATTTGACAGTGCCCAAGGAAAATGCGCCACCCCCACCACCTGCGGTCACTGTAATTTTATCTTCCAGCGAAAATCATCAGAATAACAAAGGTATTTTTTCGATTTTTCAATTTTCTTTGATTAATTTGATGGAATTTTGATAATTTGGTGTCAATTTTTTGAATAAATAAACAGCCAGCACGGAAGCGAGATACGACATGCTGCACAGAGCGTCATCCCCGTCGCCCGTACCCCCAGCAGTCGTCAGACCTCATGTCCGGGCACAGCGGACTCCACCGGCATTGCCAGAAAAATCGAGTCGTCAATTATCGACTCAATCATCAGCAACGCGAGTCCCGCCGGTTCCTCCACCACTTTCAGCTCCGAGGCCTCCAAAAACGATCAAGGAATCTTCCAGGCAGGATCATCACTACGAGAACACGATAATAATCCAAGGCACCAAACAGCACGTCGTGAAAAACATTAATTTGGAAATGAATCGAGCTCGTCTCAGCGCCCTCATGAGAGAAAGAGAAGAGGCCGGTGGTTCTATTCCCAAATCAGAAACAGCCGCGTACGAGAACGTCAACGTCGAACATATTGCTCGATTAACCGCCCTCGGCTTTGAAAGGGATGCCGTTGTCAGAGCCCTTGGAATCACGAGAAACGATCTCGAAATGGCTTGCGATATTCTTCACGAATTTGTCACCAAGTCGTATTGACCAGGTACTGAAATATCACCTCGTTTACTCAATCACGTGCTTACCTTCATCTCAGATCTTGTGATCAAATCCAGTCAATAGTTTCTTGTCATTTTCGCTTTAGTCAGAGTTTCCCATCGATTAAGTTTTCAATGAAACAAAAAAACAAATTTTATCAATTAAATCAAACTATTGACATAAGAAATTCGGCAAAATCAGTTGAGATACAATTTATTTACTAAAATACCGGAAACGAATAGAAACAACGATAGTGTTTCGTGAAATCGTTACACAATGACCCCACGGCCGCGGTTCTCGGAACTCGTTGAAAAAAACAGTAATAATTGGCCAATAAGACGATTAGATTTGGTATTTCTTAGATTTTCTGTTTTCGGGAGCAGCGATAAAGTATATTTGTTTTTGTAAATGTTTGGCAAGTCGTAAGAATGTTTCGTTTTCGAGACTGGGGACGTCGTAAACGCGCCGCGCTCCATCGAGTGAAATATTAATATTTTTTTTTCTAATAATTGAATTTTTGTAGAAATGAGTGAATTTGTTTTTACAGACGAGCACACGGATGGCTTCTGACCACCAATACCACCGAGGCGATATCTATAAGGAAAATAATGAGGCACAAAAGCACGTGCGCAAAAGCAAAAACACTTGAAGATTGCGTACAAAAAAAAAGTTCAGGTCCCAATCTCCCTCTAAACCGCGACCAGACACGCCCGAACCTTATTTAATAATGACAAGGATGGATGTCCGAAATAATAGCTAGAGATCGAGCGATCAAAACGTTACTTGATCAAGCGATTAAAAATGGGCCAAACCTGATGACTCGAGTGGGTAAAACCGAGCGATCAACAAACATGAAAATAAACAAGTGTTTCGATTCCAAGGGCCAACCACATTCTTTCGGGAAACTTTATCAGTCGATTGGCACTGTTGTTTAATTGAAACAAGACCATTAGATTATTCGTGCGATTGCGTAATTAGGGAATGCCGGAAAACATACGTACATTTATCAAATTATCTCGATGAATTTGAAACCAAGTCCACAGATCGTCGTGACTCCTTGACCATTGCCAATTTCGTCATCGGTATTTGTTGCCAATGCTTCAATTTTATTTTTCAAAATTTTCAACAATCTATAAACTAATTATTTCTTCATAAAATGCGTTGGGAACTCGATCATGAATAAATTCAGCAGATCGTGACGTTTTGTTCGTTATTATTGAAAATTGGAGTAAAAGTCTTTGTCAAACTTGCCAAAAGGATGGATGGAACGAAAATGAACGAAAGTTTGGACCTTGAAATAACGATAAGAGGAGGTTGTTGTCCAATCGTTAAAACTTGGAATTCCCAAGGTGTACATACGAGAACAGGAATTTGCTCTAATCATTTAATTATAGACTGTAATCAATACCTGAGTGTTTAATGATCAAGCAACATATTAATTGATTTGCGCAATTCTAAACGGTAGAAAAGCGTGACGGTTGCATCGGGACACGTCGAGTGTTCTTATCCCCCCGTGATATTGATTCCAATTGTTTTTTCAACGACTCGTCTTATCGAAAGGAATAATAACGCTTTATTTATTTTTTTCGTGATCCTATGACCTGCTATACTCTTCACGAGCCCGATGTTGTGGCTTTCGTGATTTCACTGATTAGCTCGACCGAATCGAGCACTTTTGTTTGCCCACTAGTCGAACATAGATACGATATCAAATGCGTTAATGAAACAGATGTGTCTAAAAGAGAGGAAAAAATTCACCCGCACCCCCGGAAAATCGTTACGTCATGTTTATAGTATTTATTTATTTTATTAGCATATTCGTCAAATGTGATATTTATTTTTAACAGACGCGTACGTATGAATTAGCTAATGCTCGTATCCTGTTTCCCTGTAACGTGCTCGATCGTTGCTCGATAAAAATCACACATCAATTGGTGATAAATCTTTTGGGAAAATAAAAAAATAAGGTAGCCCGAACGAATGTTGGTAATTGAAGAAAAGAGATACCATGAAAAAACAAACAAATAAAATAGTCTCCTCACGTTTAACTCTCGTGAACCGTGATTTTTGCACAATTTTTTGAATCTACAATTTTAATGCCGATTTCACTATTATACATACGTACAAAAGTCACTTATATTTGGCGCAAAGAAAACCTCGACGAGCAAAGTCGATTAGTTCTATACTCGACTAATTGTCCATAGAGAACAACAATTTCCATGGATAAACGATTTAACAAATGATAAACAATGGAGATACGAACATTTGAACTGTGTAACACTGTAAATACGAATACAAACACTAATTTATTTCGAATAAAGTTGGTTTTACTTTTTTCGTTTTATCGTAATTTTTAGAATATACAGATTCAATTTACAAAGTAATGTTATAGATTCGAGTTGGTCCGAACGTAAATCCATTCGTTACACAAAATTTTCATCGTGAAACTTTGATTTTTGTCCCAAAATGACGAAATTTCATTTTGTTCTTTGGTTGATAGAAAATTGAACAATTTTTCCATTCTCCATTTCGAAATATAAATTGAATCTAGCGAAGAAGCGTAAAAAGGGAAAAAATATCATAGAAAATCGATCCTTTTTGCCTCTGTAATCCTTTTCGTCTGGTGAGACACGAAAAAGCAAGGAATAAAATTCGTATTCAGGGTCGATAGAAAGTTGCAACGTCTTGGCAACGTGGCACGCTCTACTTGCTCGAATTATGAGCGAATTTGGTCAAATCAGAAGGACGGAAAGTCAATTCGTGTCCGGTGAATTTCACGTTGCAAAGATGTGAAAACTAAAACGAAGGAATCCTCGAATCTTAAATGTTTGATCTGTACACATTTATAATAGCTATCCTATTTTTCTACATTTAATATTCGTATTAGTGTACCCCCCCCCCTTGCGCCTTGTACATGCGTGGTAGTAAACGAAAAAATTTAACAATTCCCAAACGATGGGCCAGCAGCATGAATCATGAGCTGGCATGCGGTTACACAAAGGACGTCACATCGCGTTCATCCCGTGACCAACGGTAGCGTATTACGTTTTAAAAACAAACGGAGAAAAATCACCTATGCCGTGCAATACATAGTTTAAATACCTTCTCATTTATTTCAACGTCCATTCTCTGTAAACATTATTTTCAATAAAATAATGAACATTTATATAGCACGGTGGATTTTTTTCTTATCGTGGCGAAAACCCTTTTTCCTGCTCGTATCTGATTGTTGTCTGATAAACAGAAACCATGAGTTCCATAAATATTCCCATTCGAAATCAATATTTTGGGAAATTTTTCATTATGGTTCTTGCAAAATTTCAATATTTTTCAATCGGGCGTTTTTTGCGGAGATTGAAATTTAATGAGAATAAAGTCAAAGATTGGAAGAGATTGAGAAATTTTTTTTTTTTGTTTATACTTAATGTTTTGATAGACGAAAAGTCCAGGCTCCGGACAAAGTGTATTTTCAATTGATGCTCATCGGGTGTCGAAATGTTTTGTATCTATTGCATCTATTCGTGCTGTTATTCTCCGAGCAGAATTCTGACAAGGAAAGTGATGAAATCTGGTGTCAAAATTCGTCGACGTTAAAAAATCATTATTCAAAAAAGGTGAACTGCGGTTTTCTATATTGTTGGGGCGAGGGAGTCGAGGCCAAAGTTCTCCGGAAGTCTAATTTATCGTATCGCTGTTAATCAATGGTGTTATTTGGTACGAAATGAAATTGAGTGATTAAAGTTTTCAATTAATTTGGTAACGTCAAAAGATCAAGGTTTGCTGTCGGGGCACGTAAAAAATTATTGAAATTGATTAGCCCGATAAATTGCCCGATAAATCATCGATTATCAATAGAATTTGAAGAAAAAAAATATTTTGAAGCTTTCACGATTAGATCCAGTGTAAGTTATTATTATCCAAGATGATTTTTTTTCTCGAATTATTATCTGACATCTCGATCAAGACGCTAGATTCTTGATTGAGGTTCCGAGGGTTCAATAATAAAAAAATTGGACACTTTTATTTATGGTACGATGAGGCATCCAGATGTTATTTAACGTGGAAGAGATTACGCGAAGAAACAACGACCAGACAACTGATAGACACTTGTCGTGGGACTTTGAAGCATTGCTCATCAGCATCGCCGTTGCCACCGCCACCGTCTCCGTTTTCGAGTTGTAAAAGCGTGCGAACTCACGATTAGATTGATGAAAGCTTCGTAAACAAAGGGGGGTAGGGGGTACATATATAACAAACTCGATTTATCCCCGTATGTCAGAAAAGAGAGAAAAAAAGAAGACCAAGAAATAATCTAGATTAGTCTATATAACAGTATACTGTAACAGTTGAAAGAGTTCAGTAGATCGTTTGCGCCACGTTTAATAAGATCGTTTTATTCTACGAATCTTAGGCAAAATCATTTTTACTATCTCACGATGCAATCGGAACTTAATTTGGTACGTGTCTCAAAAAAATTTACAAACAAGCAAAAACACTAAACCCATGGATTTCCATATAATTTTTTTCATAATTAAATCAATTAGTTTGGTAACTGTTGAATTAATTTTCCTTCGAGCAAGAAAAGGCGAAAGTTAGTTTATCTTTTGGACTTGCCAAAGGAAATTTCCGCCATCAAGTTCCCAATTGTTATAACATTTGAAAAAAGACAAGTCTTGAAAAATGTTTGACTTACTTTTGAAAAATTTCGAGTTGCTCTAAATGCGTGATGAATAATGTTCATTTTTGTTCAGTCGAGTCTACGATGGACGATATTCGTGTTGCTTCTTACGTTGCTGGAACTCGAGGGAAAGCCAACGATAGATTCGATCGCGTTGCTGGAGCCGGAAAAATTGATTTGCAGTCTAGAGGTAAACATTTTTCTGAATTTGCCGAAGGAAGACCAAAAACTGCAACTTGATGAATAAATTTAAAAAAAAAAACATGTTGATGATGAGAAATAATGAGAAAAGAAAAACTTTTTTAGACGACAAATCTGTGTCAGCAATGTGCAAAAAATACGAAGAGCGCTGTGGTGTATCCATGGTGCTGCGCTAATCACGAGGGTGTGCGAGAATGGTGCGAGCACTATTTGCACTTTGGGTTGCCATGAACGGGAGGAGAGCCCAAGAGAGCGAGAGATAAAATGATATTTTCATTTAAAACCGACAAATGGACGAATCGCGATACTACCTTGATCCCTACGACCGGAGCAATTGTTCTTTTCCTCAAAGATACATATTTATCAAAATGTTGCTTGTGAACGAGAGCGAGTAAGAGAAAAAAAGGTCCTCCAATCACGATGTGAGAATCCGCAGCGAGTTAAGTGTATCACTGAACTCTGCTAATCTAAATTTGTTGTTCTCCAGCAATTTTGCCAGAGCATAACACTTGGCGAGTCTATAAATAACTCAACACCATTAATAACAATGTTTCTCGACGATTGTAAAACATGATCTCAATTTTTTAATAATAAACTGTACTTATTTATTTTGCAAATATCAAAACCATTCCATTCCCTGTTTTTTTCAGTCATCCCAAAAGATAATGCGAAAGAACAATGTACGAGGACATTTTTCCCCAACATCAACATCAGATTCGTATAAAAACAACAAATTTCTTCAGTATTTACACAAAAACTCATCAACACAAAATTGATTGGTTTTTGGCTCGCTAACCAAACAGTGAAAATTTGACGCTTCGGGTCGATTAATTAGATCGGATCTAAGGAAGATCAAGGTGCACGTATATCGACGAATTTTTGCACGCGAAATTGGGACTTTCCGTTGGGGAGCCCGTATTGACGTTACGACAAATTCACAGGAAGTCACGTTATCGTAGAGATGATTAGAAAATGCTCTTTGATACAAGAAAAAAAAGATCGATTAAGTTGATAACGCTAACGCGTAGAATATTGGCGTTTCGGAACTCGTTAAATTGCCGAGTGATACGAGAACCGCGCTGTTCGTCTACTTTATTTTTATTTTTATTGTGACAAACATATCCGTGTATCGTTGTGAGCGATCACGTGCATAAACGGCAAGAGCTTGTGACATCAAAAATCTAAAGATAGAGTAGGTCCGGCTCATTCGATACTGTAAGATTATTTAAAAAATGTAACAACTTTTATAATCAGTCATTCAAAGTTCACATGGATTGCGGTATCGCGAGGATTCAGCGGCGCGATCATTTCTCGCTCAAATGGAAAATTATCGTTCGCGGAGCGACGCTCAACATGGGAAACGTCGCAGCGAATTCAGCAACTTTTTCCATGCTTATTGCAGTTTGTATTTTACGTCGTTGCAATTTTTATTTGATTTTTAACCCTCCGCGGATCTTACGAGTCTTTTTGATCCGAGCGACAACTTTTTTTCCGAAAATCTTGTTTTTTAAAATGTTGGACCGACTGTAACAACTATGGAACCGTAAAAAATAATCGATGGAGAGTTTTTCAGGGTTTTTTGCGGTTTTTTTCCCTCCAAATACGATACATTTGGTTGCCGTTATCTAGCGGAAGAAAATTCCATCCCGAGTTTTTCGTAGCGCGTCAATTCAGCGGCGCTTAATGATGGAACGAGATTTTTCGCAGCGTGCAAGAAATCATCGAGTCCGACGGTCACACCATTTTTGCAGCTATCCGCAACGAGTCTTGTTCTTTCATCACCATCGATGCTGTCGATATTTGTGAAATATCGACGTACCGCTAAGAGCCACGCGTCGGAACAGACGGCGTAAAGATCCGCACCGGTCAAATTTTTTGGTAAATTATCAAGGACTTGCGTTAATTCGTCTCCTCCATTTTGAAACCGGAAACGACGGGTCACCGCCCTCAATACACTCAGCTGGGAATCCCGATCGTTGTAAACACCGACGTACAGCATTTTGTCGAATCTCCCA
The DNA here is from genome assembly GCA_037043255.1 of Diadegma fenestrale. Lineage (NCBI taxonomy): Eukaryota > Metazoa > Arthropoda > Insecta > Hymenoptera > Ichneumonidae > Diadegma > Diadegma fenestrale. Next base: position 5,200,256 of record CM073312.1, read on the forward strand.
GGCCTCAAGAGCGCCGGGTCGATCAGATCGAGACGATTCGTTGCTCCGATTATAAAAACGCTGCCTGAACTTTCCAGACCGTCCATTTCGGCCAGCAATTGGGACACAACTCGATCCATCACGCCGCCACTGTCGCCGCTCCGGCCACGATTTGGAGCCAGCGAATCCAACTCGTCGAAAAATATCACGCAAGGAGCCGCCGCTCGAGCTCTCTCGAAAACTGTTAACAATGCCCAATTATTATTTTGTCAAATCGAGGCCTTTCCCAACTTTTGACACCAAACAAAATTCCGACGAAACTTTTCATAAATTCTTGTTTCATAAATTCAACAGATCTACGACGTACCTTGGCGGATATTTTTCTCGCTCTGACCGACGTACATATTCAATAGTTCAGGTCCTTTGACAGACATAAAATGAAGTTGACATTCCGTAGCGACAGCTTTGGCCAGGAGAGTTTTCCCCGTTCCCGGAGGCCCGTGCAACAAAATACCCGATCTGCCGAGGCCCAATGTATCGAACATCGGCAATTCGATCCGACGTTTGATCTCGTGTTTCAAATTCGCCAAACCTCCGATATCCTCCCAATAAACTTTCGGTATTCGCGGTGCACCGACTCGATCAGAAAACGCACTTTGCATCAGTTCTGTGGAAAACAAAATTAAACCGCATCTCATATTTTCTGAATCTCGAATTACGAAAAAATTTCAACTCATTTCGCAAACGTACCGCAAGCTTGGAGAAAGTGACTTTTCCGCAAAGTTAAACGATTTTCCCGCTCCTCCGGTGGCACCGATTGAACAGCTATTTCCACACTCTGAAAAACCAGAGCCTCGAGATCCGCGAATTCAAAATCCGATACCGATCCAGCGATCGTAACTAAATCGCCATCGAACGTGAGCCCCTTCGTTTTGAGCAGCCAGGAAAGAGCGTCGGCTCTTTCCATTTTGTCCGGATGTTCTATGCTAATTGTTTCGATGAACAACCTCTCAATGTCAGCCTCAAGGTCATCGTTCTCCAAAGTTGCAACGACAATAACCGGAAATTCTGATTTAGAATCGTTCAACTTTTCTAGCTCTGACGCGAAAGCACTGATGATTCTCTCGTCCTTTTTTCCTTCCGCGTTTTTACCGAAAATCTGAAACAAGCCCCGTTTGCAATGACTTTCCAAATTCTATTGTGCTGGTAATTTCGAAAAAATCATGGATTTACCTGAATATTGCTCAATCTCAAAATACAAGGCGAGCTCGTTCGAGCATTCTGGAAAATGATGCGAAGCTTAGCTTCCGTTTGCGCTGCCGACAGACACTGTATTTCCGAAAAATCTACGTTCACGAGCTTCAAACCTTTCCTTTTCGCGAGACACTCGACAAGCTTGAATTTGCCACTTCCCGGGGCACCCTTCACAAGAAAAACAGGACGGATCTTCATTTTCTTATCTGCAATCACGACAAACTTTCTCTCAGTCAAATTTATTGCCAATAATCGTAATTAAAACCCGTGGATTTTGTTTTATTTCCATAAACGCTCGTTTGTTTTTCAAATCGTTTCATTTTCAATTAAAAACTTCAATTGGCCTCTTTACCTGTTTGCATGAACGGCGATATGCATTCGGAAAGAGCTTGGAGTTTTTTTTCCAAAAACGGTGGACAATTGGCAGTGGAAGAAATTTCCAGGCAAAGATCGGCAAGCAAGCACGAATGAAATTTTGGACATTCGCAGAGCTCGATAGGAAGATACGAGAAAATATTTGGCGATTGTAAAAGATGGCTTTCTCCCTGGACTATGTAAGCGTTGCCGATCCCTGCCGTTGTACGTCCTTTTTTGACCTTGAGAGCATTCACTCTAAAGTGAACTTTGGTCGGATACGTTTTCCCGGAATAAAAATAATCCGGAGCATATTTTCTAGAGTCTACGACAAAGAAATCACCGACGTTGACACATCGTGGCACCGTGAAGTATGTTTTCAGCAGACAATCGATAAAGTCTGTGGAAATGCCGTAGACGTTGGAGACCAGTGAGACTTTTGCCTCTGCTGCGATAGGAATGCGTTCATTTTTGACAGACACTGAAAAGAATTGAGGGAAAAATAAAATTGTGCAATTTTGGACAATTTTGTGTTTAAGCCGTTTACTCACTTACAAAACATGAATTCTCGTCGAGTTTGTGCCCCATTTTTTGTTCCACATTGTATTTCATCGTTTCGCAAATGACAATTTCATCCTCCGAAACATTGTCATGGTAATAGGGAAGAATAAAAATTTTGTACTTTTTTCGTGTGATTTTAGAACAAATCAGGTGCCAACCTTTTGACGTATTATTATCTGAATATTTGCTCAACACACAAGACTCAAGGCCTCGATTTTCATGGTCGTTTTCGTCGATGATTTTTTCGAGAATTTCGTCGGGCACAGAGCTAACGAGGGGTTCATTTTTCAATAATCTGTTGAGTTTTCGCCGCGCGTATCTTATGAAAAGCCATAAGACTTTGTAGTGAGGATTGTTTCGTAATAATGTTTTGGTTAACGAGAGCAAAAAAATGAGGTTATGTGTGGGTCGATTCATTTTCGCAAAGATGCTCATTGACCACTGGCGACAGTTTTCATTTGTTTAATTGTTATCACAATAAATGTAGCCGAGAAGGGACGTGTTGTAATCGTTTTACATCACAAATGCTGCTGAGCTGTCCGTGGCACTGCGAATCTATTCAATTTTGAGTTCTGTCGACTCACAAGGTACGCGAATATAATGGAAGGAATTTTTTACATGAGCAATCCTGACGACGTCGTCGTAGTAATTAATTATTATCTTTTACTGTCATTCGGTTTTTATCTCGCCCAGGGTTTATCATAAAATACATGTAAATAAGTTGAGTGTTGTCATCGACGAATCGCACGCACGAAGAGCAAAACTATAGCAAAACGTTTCTAATTGGCGCATGTATAGCGATTTCATTCACGTGCGTAGTGATGCAACACGAGCTCGAGAACAGGAAACCTAACCTAATTCTGCATTGAGCGGCTCCCATTCATTCCGAACTAAAGGTGCCGAGTTTTTGGAATTATCGTGTAAACACGTGAAAAGGAGATGAATTGAAGAAAAAAAAAGTAAAGTATGACAGTGGTACGAAAGGAAAAGTCGAGCGACGAGGATATCGAGGACCCGGTTGAGCGTATGCTCAAAAAAACTGGTTGCATAGAATTACATTATAAAGTTGCGGTATGAAATGCATTTTTAATTTTGCAAGAAAAAATACTCCAAACACCAAAAATGTCGAATGCGAATAATTTATAATAAAAAAATCCCACGCAGGAGTGCATCGCGGAAACGCAAGATTGGCGAAAGTGTCAGGACGAAGTAACCAAATTTAGAGAATGCATGAACGTGTATCAAGAAAAACAGGAACGAGCGCACAAAAAGTAGCCAAAGACGAATGTAAATAAAACATTTTGAGAACTCAATTGTAATGGGTTCGTTAATGAGAGGATTAAAGTTACTGTTCACGAGTTCGTCGCACGTGGGCGAATGCAAAATGATATTGGTCGTGAGATCCGATCTCCCGATGACGAAAGGAAAAGTAGGAGCTCAGTGCGCGCACGCCGCGCTCGAGTGTTATCGTAGAGCATCATCCAGCAAGAGTGGCAAAGAAATATTGAACGCTTGGTTGTGTTTGGGTCAACCAAAAATCGTTGTGCGAATACCAAATGAAAAAGAACTGCTGACTTTAGCCAAGGATGCGACAAACGCTGGCCTGTTTACGGCGGTCATAAGAGATGCCGGAAAGACTCAATTGCAGGCTGGCACGATATCCGTACTTGGAATAGGCCCTGCGCCAGAAACCGCTCTCAAAAATCTCACTTCGCACCTAAAGTTGTTGTAAGGTCGAGCAAAACGCCGTTTTTTCCACAATGAATAAAGAATTTATTAAATGAAAAACATTTCTTTCCATCCATATGTACATACACAGCGACATTGTAATAATCGTCGCTTGAATTTTCTGTAATTTGAAATAAAACTGAGGAAATAAACGCTCGTAAATGTTTGTTCTCTTTTCCTCTAGGAAAAGAGTTTCCAGTAACTCTACGGCGGGGATTCGTTCCATTGTTTTGTTGGCTAATCGTTGGCTATACATTAGTAAGATTCCGTACAAAGACACGTTACATAATAATAAAACCCATTTGTTATTTCAGGCAGGGATTGACGAATTTGATCTCCAAATTCTCCATGTGTATCGCATCGAATCCTGCATCGAAATTTATCGAGATTTTCACTCATTTATCATACAGCTACGTTAACATAGGATAAACTCTTTATCTCGGTTAATTTACATTCGGTAATATATAAAACTATATCAATAATTATTATTCAAGTTTATCCATAATTCTAGTTAATTGTTCGCCAGGACTATGTCCTCGTTTTATCCGTGCTTGGGAATTCGTGCTATCCTGTCCAAGCACATAATAATTCCTTATTAAAACAGACCCCGTCAGCCCCACGTCACTGCTCTTTTTTAACGCCGTCAACCACTCACACATTTCTTACCAAATCTTTGCTCAATCCTTCAGACACTTTTTACTCATGACTCTGAAGTCTGCAACGTTGAGATTCAACGAAAACCATTTTTTCTATTAATTATTTATTGAATTTTGAAAATCGTGGCAATTTTTCGAATCGATTGAGTGTTTTAGTCGCAAGAGAGAATCGTTTTATTCGCCGGACCAAATATTCAATAATAATTATCGGCTCTGCTGAAGAAATAACAGAATTTCGTTGCATTCCAACGATGGAAACTTCAGAATCATCAAATTAGATGACTGAAGTTTGCAACGTTGAGATTCAACGAAAACCATTTTTTCTATTGATTATTTATTGAATTTTGAAAATCGTGGCAATATTTCAAGTCGATTGAGTGTTTTGGTCGCAAGAGAGAATCGTTTTACTGGCCGGACCAAATATTCAATAATAATTATCAGCTCTGCTGAAGAAATAACAGAATTTCGTTGCATTCCAACGATGCAAACTTCAGGATCATTTTTTACTTTCTGCTTCGGCACACTTTCTCATCTTCAACGTTTCCCGTTCAAAAGTTTCCTCAAACTTCTCAACTCGCTGCTTCCCTTTCAACTCACATGGACAAAAAAGTTTCACCGCTTGTTGCAGCTTGAAGAAAAGCAGAAATAGGAGAATTCGAGTTGCATTTCGATAATGCAAACTTGAACGTAATTGAAACTTGAAATTGCAAATTCTGTACATGTATACATCGTGTATATTAGAATGGTCCGTTTTTTAAGTTTGTTTTTTTTTGTTTCAACGGTATACTCGCGAAAAAGTCTCTTCGAACTGAGAAATTTGATGAACAGAACGAATTGAGACAATTTTTGTTTTTGAATGAAATTACGACCCGACGCGTAATTTCGAAAAAAGGAAACAGACTAAAGAGCCGATTCGACGAATGTTTTTCTGATCTGCTACGAAAGCTGAGTGTACCGTTGGAGACAAAAAAAAAGTGAGAAAGAATGCATCACGCCGGTGTAAATGTGAAATATAAACTCGTGTGGTTAGTTTTGTTGTAATATTAATCTCTAAAACAAGCGATACAAATATGTTTTCGTTAGATCGTTTCTTATTCTGATTTTGGGGCTAAAATCTATTTTGGTAAAAGTTTGAGCAACAGCTTTGTAGGTAAAAGAAGAATAGTTTCGTACAAAGGGGGATTAAAAATACGAATGAGCTCGATTCACAGAGAGAGAGAGAGAGAGAGAGGGATTTTCTTTTTGGCTCGTTTGTTCAACTTTTATTTCGATATTTAGATGCTAAATACGAGTGAAGATGAAAATACGATTGAAAAAGTAGTGAAAGAGAATGGATATTTAGTATCGAACCGAAAACTTATTACATTATTTGGTCAATGACTTGTTTGTGTTTTTTTCTCCTAAGAATATAAAATAATTGCTGGCAAAAAACTGTAATCCTGGGTCAAAATGGCCCAATGAATTTTGTGTTCATTTTACGCCAGGATTGACATTCCAAGTTCAAGAAATCCTGCACATGGCGCTCTGCTCGCTGGATTTCTGCTCTGACAATTCGGTAAAATGAAGTTTAATAGGAACGCACACACACACCGATAAGTTTGTTAAAAAACTGCAGCGTATTGAGAACAGGAAATATTTATCAAAGTGTAGAAATTTTGAGAGTTTTGAGTAACGCGTTTTCTCGTATGTGCGTGTGCATGATGACGATTTTGGTGGAAATAATAAAAATAAAAAAATTGTGATTCACGTCGATACTAATACTTATGGAGCATATGACGGCTTATTCGAGAGTGCGTGTGTACAGGGTGCTTCAGTCTCAAGTAACACATGTCGGAGTATTTTTCGTTAAACGACTTAAACCTTTTGGCAACCGTACATCACATTGTTCCTTTCAATATTTGTTTCTTCTTCTCAATCTTCGCTTCTTGACTTTCGTTTACTTTGCTATCGATCGCATAGTTCGTGTTTATTTCACGATTTCGATAACTAAGCAATGACCTTGTCCTCGGATGGTTCCACGTAATTGTTTAACACGTGAGGCGCCTCGTTAAACTCGTCCAATTCGTCGCCGTTGTCCGCACCTTGTGCTAGAAGGAAATACTGCTCGCTTCGCGTTGGCCACAGCAAATGAGCCATCACGCAATAAGCGTAACAATCCGCCGAATAAGTAATGCCTGCAACATCATCGAGCATTTTAATGTTCGTGTCGATCGACAAGATCGTCCGTGAATTGTTCGCAAATTGCTCGAAAACAAAGAAGTTACGAATGCGCGAAAGAAAAAGAAGAAAATTCGCATGACTTGTCGATGGGGAAATATTGAAAATGTTCTTACCAAGTAAAAGCTTGAACCTCCAGAGAGCACTGACCGGAAGTGCAATGAGGGCTATGATCGGTAAATAAATGAACCACACGAGAGCCGATGCACCGAAATGGAGCAAAAAATTGAGCTTTTGTGTATTGTGTTCGTACGTCATCGTGTTACGAAGCTCGAACAAGAACCAAATCATAATGGCACTGCGAAACAGGAGAATAAACCATCCCGGCCACGTCTGATATTCGTCAATGTCCTCGATTATGTCCACTTCCGTCTAAACATTAAAGACACAAAATTTTACAAGTTTTTCTCGTAAATATACTCAATATTCGGAATAAAATGATTATAAATTGGAGATCGGTGCTCGTACCATATTCCAGACGTATAGAAGAATGTGCACAACCCCGTAACAGAACCATATGAGAAAGACGAGAGGTTTCCATGTGAGTTCCATTCGAGTCACGGCCCAGCCTTTCGCGAGAAGGAGTAACAGCAACATGAACGTTGTCTGAAAAGGAAAAAATGCATTTAAGAACATTGCTTGACCACGACAAAGCATCGTTGCAATGCAACAAAAGTGACTCTGAAGTTTGCAACGTTCAGATCGAACGAAATATATTTTTACCATTGATTATTCATTGAATTAGAAAAATCACGGCCATTTTTCTTGTCGATTGTGTTTTTGGGTCGCAAGGATCGTTTTATTGGCCGGACCAAATATTCTAAAGAAATAACAGAATTCTGTTGCATTTCAAAGGATGGAAACTTCAGAATTATACGAAATTCTGTTTTTTCTCTGGCAGAGCTCACAATTATTGTTAAATATTTGCTCCAGACAATTAAACGATTCTGTATCGCGATCCGAGATCTCAATAGACACGAAAAATTGCCATGATTTCAAAAAATCAATAAACAATCAATAAACAAAATATTTTTCGTTGAAACTCAAAGTTGCAACTTCAGATTCGGTTGAAAACTTTAAAGCAGCCAATTTATTCATTACAGAAAGAGGGAAAAATTGTCTTACGCGTGATAAAATGTCGAAAATGTCTCCGGCGACTTCGAGCTGCGTGTATCCGACACCGTCCAGGGCGAATTTGAGCACGTGAATAAGGATCAAACAAATGGCTACGAATTCGAGCAACAAGCTAGCCGTAAAAAGTCTGGTTACAGGATGTTTTTGCAATCTGACTGCGTACAATTGCAGGGGTACGAGGATAATGTAACAAATGAAAAATAAGAGATAAAGCTCGACGGTGTTTTGGCGGTCGCAAGAGAACTGATAAGTCAGACTGTTCAATCCGCTTGTGTTCGGATTCCCATTCACTAGCCAAATGTCGTAATCCAATTCCAAAGATTCGTTCAAATGTTCCCATTGGCAAGTTGTCTCGTTTCTGTAACAAGCCACCAGGCTCATGTACCAGAAACGCGGTTGCCACAGATCCTGGATGACGTACGTGAACTGGTGTCCCTTTATTACGTTCCATTTGGAATCCTCGTCCTTGCACAATTCTCCCTCGGGACAGGGCACGCGTCTGTAGAAAAATCGTTCCGTTAAGCTCCGACAAAATACGATACATAGTTTTGTTCGTACGCATCGAATGTGTGTGGATTTTTTTGAAAAGTTTGAATGCGGACAATTCGGCGGGATTACCTTAAAAAGTCTTGGCCGTCGTCGTTGCATCGAGCGTCGTACGAGCTCTGGTTAAGCGCGTCGAACATCCTGGCACAAGCCAAGCTGCGATTTTTGACGGTACGATTTCCATAGTACTCGAGAAAGTGTCCTCGATCGAGGACGGCCAAATTTATCGGTTGTGAAAAGTTTTTTTTCGATGTAATGTTACCGAAAATGTAGCCGTAAGATTCGCGTTGACGATGACGATCGGTTTGTTGGAATCCGAATTTCATGAGAAATCGAAAAAACTCGTTGGTGTTGAAAGTGCCGGTAATGTGAGTGGATTCGACGAGCGTGACATCGCCTCCGAGTACGAGAAATACACAGAGTCCGATAAATATTCGAAGGAAATCCAGTCGCAGCGACATTTCACCGAATTTATTTATTGAAGCGTGGATAATTACGAGAGTACGATTCAGAGAGGGAGAGTGAGAGAGCGAGCGATGAATTTGCCGTCGTAATATTGCGACAGTCGAAACACAACTACGATGCGCCGCAAATTCGAGATGCGAACGCGATAAAATGAATAATAATCTCTGACAATCGGAGAAAGTTTAACGACGTGTGACGATCACACACATAATTAATTACAAATGAAAAGCACGTTTTGTCCGACGTATCGTCATTGTTGGGGAGATAATCGGTGGAGGGCAATGGAAATGAAAAAACGAGAGTTTATGGAGAGGAAATTTAATTGATATGCGCGCAAGGTCACGCAGCACCAACACCGAGTTTCATCTCGAACGAGCATATGGTGGACCGATGCATTCTACTAAATGGTACGCAGCGAAAAGGTTGCTCGGTCCTTTCAATTATAAACATTTGTTAAATGTCAAGTTTGGCTTTAATGTTCACCAGAGAGCTTAACGGAACACCGTTTCATATTGATTTTTTCCAGACCCCCGCCGCGCTTTCCTCGTCGTTATCTCCTCTCCGATCGCGACTGTTTGCACACCAATTTTTCCAGTTGCACTACTCACTTTTGTCACTCGCGACACGCACTGCGACACGCCTGCTTCTACTCGATCCAACGGACATTATCCATTATTTTCACTCGCACGCCCGCCGATCCGCACATTCCTCAAAATGTCAAACTCTCAACAATGCCTCTGTGTTTATTCTCGTACATTATGGAAACTCATTTATATATAGATTTCATGTATATACTTTGCGATAACAATGTGTAACGTGTTTCGGAAGAAAAGGAACTCTATCGTCTCGTTTATCATTACATATATGTTTCCGGCGTAACAAGGAACGATCAACTCGTCAAATGACCATCGCAGCTACACTAGCATTACCGGCTCATCGGTCATTTGCGATATTTTCAGCTTTTGGCAATCGAATCGTATTTTCGTCCTCATTTTCTCCATCCAAAATACTCGCTTTCCTCAAAATCTTTTCCTTCATTTATTATAAGAGTACATCGCAACAAATTCGCTGAAAAGCAAAGAATGTCGAATTCACTGTAATATTAGCACGTCGATAAGAAAGTTAAAAAGCTTATCGACTGTCGATCACGTTGAACGCATCTCTGCTGGTAACTCTTCGAGTCAAAATACATTTTTTTTTTAACTGCAAGGTCCACTATACTGGAGGCTAAGCCCCAAGAGATTTGGGAATAAAAAATTTAATATATTTCACTCGAGGGGGCTCAGAGGAGGTTTTTTAACACATCGTAACAATTTTTCACGATGGTACGCGACCAGACGATGCCATAACAAATAATACACACCGTGCACTGATGAACGACCTCCAACATATATTTGTAAAAAAACGAGTGGAAATATTGCGAAACAACTGATCGAGACGAAATTTTGTAATCTCAGGGGCAGCATTAATATATCAAAACAATGGCGACCCAGATTTGATAAAATTAATCAGTCCGCCAAAGAATTTGGAGTAACTGAACAAAAAAAATGTAAAAGGTTCATGATGAGTTTCGTTGCGGCTGTAGGTCAGACAGAAACGCTTTAAAAACTTGGGAGTCGTGAAAAATAAAAGTGGCACACATGTAGAATTGACAGGTCATTCATCATAGAGGACGCAGGTGTCCAGGGGGCAACTTTTTTGAATTTATTCTCATCGATCGGAATGATGAATGTAAATAAAAGTGGGAAATTTCTTCGAAAAGAATACAAATTGCGAAACAAAATTGTCAAAAAGTTCCAAGACACAAAACTGCGTATAGTTTGAGTGAAAAATTCATTTTTTCATTGTATGAGCGTGCTCGAAATTTGAAAATGAAAGAAATTTTAACAGTAAAAAGTGCATGAAATCGTGAATCCTCGACTCTCCGGAGTGATTATTAATACGATATCGGGAAGAATTGCTAAAAAAAGGGGGCAAAAATAACAGTGTAAGCTTTGGAAAACGTGACTGTTATCAAATTACCACATCGCGTGGTCATAACCCTTCGTGCGACGGTATTATATATTGAAATGGTCGATAAATTACTCATCCTTTCCGCGAGTATATACAGAAGGAGGGATTGGGTCTCGAGCAAGAGTAGTTAGTGCACGCTTTCGGCGTACAGATAGCGCTCAACGAGAGGAAAAGATGGAAAGCGCGAGAGAAAGAGGGAGACCAGAGGAGAGAGAAAAAGTAAAATGGGAAGGGAGAAAAAGCGATAAAAGGAGAGAGGTTAAGGGTAACGTGACCCGAATTTAATAGAGGCTGTTGAATCGCTCGGTTGCAGGCTTCTCTATCAGGGGTTATGACGGTAGCAGTACTTTGAAAATACCAACGGAAATGCAGTATCGGTGACACCGAGATACTCGCGTGTAATCGCGATAGATTTATACGTCAAAAAATAAAATAAAAATCTAGAAGTACACGTTTTCAAAAAAAAAATCCATCAACTGGATATGTATGAAGTATTTTTTACTTCCCTCACTCTCGACTCTGCTGTAATGTTCTCGAAAACGTGTACATGCTGATCGAAAACTTTTCCTTCCCTTTTAACCTCAAAACCCACTCGTTAGAGCGAGAGTTCTCAGAATATCGAAATCTGCGGAAATAGCGACGAGAATTCGAGGATACGTTTCCCAAGTTCATTAGATTTCCGTGGTAAATGCTCGGAAGTAGTTCGAGATATGAAAACAATTGCAAACGTAACGTCTTTTTTATTACTTTGCGAAATTCGGCGTCTCCGCGATCTATTGCGCTCGAGATGCGATACGGGGAATAGACATATTGAAGCCGGAGATTTGTCATATACTCGAGAGAAGTTCAAGAGCGGGTCGAGTTTATGTGTTTGTAAAGGAAAGAGTTGAAGCGCTGCCCTACGGAGCACGGAGGGGGAGAAGCTAAGTTTGTTATTTCGACAAAGTTTAGACAGAAGAAGGAAAGATGATCGGAAGTAGCGAGTGAAGTTGTTGGTGTAGTGGTGGCGCATGTGCTCGTGTTATTGTTTATGGAGTGGGGCGGCACGTGAGAGGCAGCCAGGCTGTGATAGGCGTACCACTCGGTGTGCTACGAGTTTTATCGGTTTTGTCGCTTTTGTTTATGCGCTCGCGATCCCGATATTTCATTGTTTTCACTGCGAACCGCTATTACCATTGTTACAGCAAGAGCAGAATGTTGACGCATTCGTTTAATGCTTGATGTAACAGCGAGCAATTATATGCCCTGCTCGGCATATCGTGCAAATTCTTTTTTTTTTACCATTCCGTGTAAAACCCTCACTTTACATGATTTCCCTCGAGAATTCACCGAAGGCGGTTATATTTTTTCGGAAATATCGTTCGCTAAATGCACCAACTGAAATAATACGTTGAAATCAAGGCGAAACTTTTTATACTGTACAAACACGAGGGAATGGCTCTGTAAGCGATTAAAATTCAAAATTTTCGGTTTGCAGACCAGCAGTCTAGCTCATTTTCGATTTTGGAACTCAGCCAAAATCTACTACTTTCCAGTTCCACAGACGCTCCTCGATTACGACTCACGTAGTCCGCGATGCATGTTTCCCAAAAGAAACTCGTCGGAATCTCGTGCACGCTCATCCGTGAGTATTCGCCACATCAATTGAGACAATTAGGAATATCGAAATGCATTTCAATGCCAAGGAAAAAACAGTACAACAAATTTTGTTCTCTCTTTATTTCCGAATCCGCCTTTATCCACTTGAACACACATATATAGCCACGCCGCCTCGACTTTAATCTGCTGCTCGAACGATTCTTCTCGTACGAAGAATGATTTGATTGATTCCCTGAGTAGATGCGCGGCACGCGAGTCTTTTGCCTCGAAAGGCTCCGAACGAAAAGTCAAGAATTCCGAGAATCGGCTTTTCAACTTCGAATCGACGTTTCCACTCACTTTTCATGCATGTTTTGGATCGCAAGCCAAGTGTTTTGCATCGGTTACGCAGATACATATCGTTTTCTGTCTACACCGGCAGTTTCGCGGAACTTTTCGAATACATCGTGCGACGCGAACGTAAGGCATGTCGTTGAGAATGATTTTTATTCCGAAATATGTTCACCTCAAAATACATCGAAAATATAAAACACAAGCTAAAACAGAATGTTTTCATAATAATAAAAAAACGGTGGATTTCGGTGACCTTCGGCGTGAGACGGATGGTTGCCCATCCCTGTTTTTTATGGCGTGGTAACAAAACCCGTGACTGTCGTGACTGTTTTCGCAAAAGTTTAATTTCCAACAATCAGTATTCGCAGCAGAATATTCCCGAGTAAATACGAAAAAATTGTAGAGTGTGAAAATAAAAATGAATAAACGCGTGAGGTATTAAAATTCGGACGTAACGCGGTACGTTATTGCGTTACAAAGGTACTAAGCCTCGAGGTTAAAAGTGCCGAAAATAAAGGTCGAGTTTCCGCGGCGTAAACATTGAAAACGACATGGATAGGGTTGCGTTGAGAAAAGAAAAACAAGTAGTTTTGGAGCGACGTTTACGGGAAGCAGAGGAACTAAAAAAAGGTAAGCGGTATAGAGAGGTTGTTATTTTGAAAAAAGTGGGTGCATGCTCGTGGAGGGAAGGTGGAAGAGTTTTTCTCGTGTGTGATGAGAATCAGCCTGTATCAGAGAGTCCAGCCGGTCTCGTAATATGTTACACAAAGGGATGGTCTGCGCTCGGTCAACGGTCCATCGGAGTTATATACAATCCCCTTTCGCTTCATCTCTTTACTCGCGTATACAAAAGAGGGGTTGTTCGGGATGCTGGGCTCGTGTGCGCGTACTCGGTGGTGCTCGGTTATCCTCGTGTCTCTACGTCGATCTCTGCGGGGGCAGTAGCAGATCCTCGAGGATATAGAATCTCTCCGCGCTGTCCCCCTTCCTCGAGCCTCCTGCATCGCTGCTCACTCATCCTACTCTCCCCCCTCCCGCCCCGCCCCACCAGGCGCTCCGTTGCGCGGCACTTGCCGCAAGGCGCGCGCGCGCCACTACCGCCGCGCCGCGGCCGTACACCGCACACACACACGCTCAACGACTCAACACACACGCACGTCTCCCTCCTTCCCGCTCGCTGGTTGCGCGGCGCGGCGAGCGATACGCTCACCACCCTGTTCATTAGCTCAGCACGCACTCGCGGCGCCACACGCGTTTGCTCCTTCGTCGAACGAGGTTCATCGCGACTAAACCCGCGTTTCTCATTATTATTTTATAAATAATACAAACGACAAGACAGTTTACAGTCTCTTTCGTCTCTTATTAAACTTTAAACACTCACGAGTATCACGGCCTCTAATCTCTCGGTCTATCATCCGTGAAATCATTCAATATTTAATAAAGAATAATACAGTAGCGCGTGGAGCAACATCGCGGAGCGAAAATTGCCAATTCCAAACGGGAGCCAAGTGTTTTCGGTGCTTTTTCTTTGCGTTTTTTCGGTCAAGTGCGTGCGAATTTTAGTGACGATTACCCATGCGGCAGTGTACTATTGATATCTGTCAAAAAAGTGGAATTGAGTGATACAAGGGAGAAATTATAAACGAAAATATACAAAATACGTGTGTACGAGGATTCGTCATCATGCAGTCGAATTCGTTCGGCTTTCAGAGCCACCGAGTCATCACGTTGTAAATTGGAGGATTCGTATTGTTTTTTTCAAAGTGTCGTGATTTTTTTTGTCCCCACGGAACGTTCAGGTACCCGGCGTTTTATTCGTGTTTTTTTTTTCTCTCGTGAAACACTCGTTCGTAGTTGTATCGTGAGTTGGTGACGATTGTTAAAGAATCGAAAGGATAAAAATGAAAAAGTGACAGTTAACGCACACGTGAAGCTTTTCGCCGATCGATCGACCTACGACGTGCGAAACTTGAAACCTTTTCCACCACTCGAGAACATCTTTATCACCACCCTTCGAGTTTTTCACCACTGTCTCTTCTCAGTGGTATTTCCTCTCAATCCTTCTAAATGAATTTGCGATCGAAATCGCATCGTAAAACGTCTGCACTCTTTGTCAGCTCGATCAGCATTTACGCGAGTGCGGTTATCAGTTTTTCGTCCTGAAAACTCAACGCACGATATTTTGCACGTCGAGTGACGATTTCTTTGCTTTTTCGTCTTTTATTATTTATTTCTCTCGTTATTCGGCTGCTTGCCCGTTCGTGGCGCTACTGGACTCTCCCCCCCCTTCCCACTCGCGGTTCGCCGACAATTTTTCCCTCGAAAAAATTTCTATCCACGTGATTATCCCTCGTCGCGGTTGTGTTTTCGTTGCGTCGAGTTGTCCAGCACCAAAAAACGCCGCGTTTTCACGAGTTTTCTTCTTTCGACACGGCCGGGGAATTCATTTCGAAAAATTTGAACAATTCATCGTAAATACGAAAAAAAAGTGACATTGAGAAAAAAACTTTTCTTTTCCATCGCGTATTTTCGTCTTCGAGGCGACAAACGTCAATGCGTGGAAATTACGAGAGTGCTTCAAGCCGGCTGGCAAGTCTTCGAATGTTTTCCTTCACTTTCGATCTTTATTCGAACGATACGTTCGCGTATTATCGGTGGCGTCGAATTGGCCAAACGAAAATGTGCTAATACGCCCCAACCAGGACCATACGTGACGTCGATCGACCGCACTTTTTTCTATCATTTTTCCTTCGCTCCCGCAACAGCCCACGTTCGATTATGTGGAATAAGTGTGTTTGGCCAATTTTCGCGTAGAAATTCGGCCCCGAGGCGAAACTGGACGGTACTGGAAAAAAAAAAGAAAAGCAAAATCTGTACAATCGAGTCAAGTAGAAAAAAAAACTCAGTGTCGCGTGAGTGATTTATTCGTGCGGCGATTTATACATTTCTCATGTTTTTTGTGTTCCATTTCGAGTGCTCGCGTGTGACAGTGAATCTCCGACTAATAAATCGTGGATTTTCGTGCTCGAACCAAGTTTAGATATCGCGAAAAGTGTCCCAACCAACGAAATACTCGAATTTTCGTTTTTTTTCTCTCTCTCTCGTTATTGTGGATTATCGTGTGAAAAATGAGTGCAACGAGGACGATCCACTCCCCCGACCGGTTGTGCCAGCTCGTCAATATGGGAAGGATGCTCATCGTCGCGATCCTGTTCGTCTCCTTCTTAGCTCAAGGTAAGTTTTTCCTCATTAAAAACAATGTCAGCGACGATTAACCAAAAAAGGCAGACGATGAAAAATTCTTTGTTTCCTGCGATTTAGAAACTGAATCAATTTTAAAATATCAAACGTTCGTGACGTTGAAAAAAACTTTTCTCAACGGTCACAATCGGGAGAATCGCCGCTGAGAGAATTTTTCTAGTTTTTTCTTCTGATGTAACGAACGACGAGCTGGCAATGCAAAAGAACGATCTGGACAGAACGTCAAAGGAAATGTTCGCATTGAAAATATCCGCGAATTCGATATTTTCGTGAAAGAGCGATTGCAAATTAAAAACTGCTGGAGGAAATAATTAATGCTTTCAACTAAATGAATTTCTACCTTTCGGATGGAATATTTATTAAATTTACAATTGAATAATTGATTGCCAGGGATTTCGGTAAAACTTTATTTGGAAAACGTGAGCATTTGACAAAAATACTGGATTATTTTTCATGGAAGCTCATCGCGCGTGGTTCGTTCGCTCTCCACAAATATTTCGATTATTTTCGTCCAAATTGGAAAGATAAAATGATACGGCCAGGCTTTTTTTCCGGCTTGTGGGGCTTTTGGCAAAAATGAAAAACTCATTCGGGGCGTAAAACGTTTCTTCGTCCACCGTGTGGTGTGCAGTCTCGTGAGTTATCGCCGGTGTAAAGAAAGTGGAGAGAGTGAAAAAAGAGGCAAGAAAAAAAGGGCGCGAGGAGGAAAGGGCGGCGGGGGGAGGGGGAAATGGTTCGTACCGGTGGTGAAGCGACCAACAAACTTTACGACTCGATCCTATCACCTGTAGTAAAAAAATGAGGGAAAAAGTGAAGAACAAAAACAAGGCGAAAAAGAAAAACAAATTTACGCCACTATGGCGATAAAATATCTTGCCCCGGTGACCCGTCAGCCCTCCCTATTTTTATTATGAGGAATATTTCTCGATGGAATGAAATTTTCTCTCTCTCTCTCTCTCTCTCGTCCAACTTATACGATCGAGTAAACAGACAAATTGCCAAGTAAATTCATTAATTTCGCGTTTTTTTTTCCTTTGAGCTTTTTCATTTAATAATTTTCTTCCTGTAGGCTCAATTTTTTTTTTTTCATTCGCCAAGGTTTTGTTGATTTATGACATTGCAATTTTTAACTTTGAAATTCAACGATTATTCATCAATTTTTTCATTTCCCAGCTTTTCCCAGTAACTTGACGATTTTTTTTCGTCTACAAAGAACGCAAACAAAAATTCAACTCCCATCTATTTCCGTACATTTATTTATTCACTGAAACCCATTTCATCGACGTTGACCGACATTTTTACAGATATTTTTATAACAATCCCGTTCCGCGAAATCTCTAGCATTGATGAGTTTCTTTTTTAATTTGTGTTTTTACAGACGACGTTATTGCCAATGATTCTGTTTGTTTTTCGTTTTTCTTTTATATCGAAAGCCGAACGGGAATCAGGCGGATTTAATATCCGGTGCTGAGATACATTCGAAAAAATATCGCAATATGAAAAACCGCGAGGAATACGAACAGAAATGAAAACGCGGATTGCCAGGGATGGTTGTTAAGGGCGTCGAAATATTTTTGTATGCGAGATTTTTTGAATTTTCGACGAAATACTTCGCGGCTACTGTTTATGAAAGTTTGTTGTTAAGGGTCGAAATCATTCAAACGATTGGACGTTTTGTAGCTCTGCGAGTAATTAATTAACGTTTGCTAGTAATTATCAGAGTTAATTAGTTTTAGTTGGGCGTGATTTATTCTCAATTACTAATTCGAGCTCGAACACAGCGCGCGCTCTCGTTATTTTATTCTAACGCTCTCGCCGTGTGCCAACTCGATCGCAGGCTCCAACCTACTCTCGCCGTCCTTGAATCAGGTGTTTCATTCTGTATCCTGTAGCCTTTTGTTAAACCCGGATCTTTATTGCTAATTTCACTCAATTCTCGCGCCTTCATTGACAAAGAACCGGAGAAAAATATAACGCAATCCATTTTTCCCACGACTCGATCATTTTTTTTTCTTGCAAGGAATTTTCTTTGTTTTTTGTATCGGAAAAGCTCTGAGCTCAATTTTTTCATATTGGTTCAGTTTTTCTCGTCGTTTTGGCCGGAGCATGTGGCTGCACGTCGTCGACCGCGAATGCTGCATCATTTTTATTTTGTTGCACGAAGCTCTCGCTTCGGCAGACGCGCGTTTAAATGTCTGACCAGCAATCAATTTATCGATCCCTCATCGTCGTCGTTGCTCCCATATTCTATTCTACTCCTCACTCCGTATCTGCCTATTTTGACGGGAATGTACGTCGTTGAATACACAAGTGTGTTGCTCCTGCAAGGTGAATGCACTTGTCCATCCTGCACGCCCACACATCAAAGATTCAACGGCTCATATGTCGCGCTATGGAAACGGATATTCGACTCTCAAATCCATAAATCAATGATACATATTTGACGGGGGGCTTCTTTTTTCATCGCTGCAATTCCCTTTTCACGTACGAACCAGAGTTCGTACATCAAAGTTTTTTAATTTGCAGAACTTGCAGGGATTCCCGCGATACGCTTTTCCATATTACACGTGGCCAAAAAATGCCGTATTTTCCGATTTCAACAAATTCATCGAAATAACCGAATGAAAGGTCGAAACACGAAACCGAAATAATTTGTTGGAAAATTCACTAATTTGGATGATTCTGAAGTTTCCATCGTTGGAAAGCAACGAAATTCTGTTATTTCTTCGGCAGAGCCAATAATTATTATTGAATATTTGGTCCGGCCAATAAAACGATTCTCTCTTGCGACCAAAAAACTCAATCGGCTCAAAAAATTGCCACGATTTTCAAAATTCATTAAATAATCAATAGAAAAAATGTTTTTCGTTGAATCTCAACGTCGCAAACTTCAGAGTCATCTAATTTGATGATTCTGAAGTTTTCATCGTTGGAAAGCAACGAAATTCTGTTATTTATGAGGCTGAAGTTTGCAACGTTGAAATGCAACGAAAAATATATATTGTTATTGATAATTTGTTTAATTTCATAAAACATCGAAATCTTTCGAGTTTGTATACTTGCTGGGCCGCAAAAATCGATCGTTTTATCATTGTAATAACATTTTTCATTTTTGTAGAGAGTTTTGTCACAAAATGAATGAATTTCGTTGCATTCCAACGTTGCAAACTTCAACTTCATTGTTATTTCTTCAGCAGAGCCAATAATGATTATTCAATATTTGGTCCGGCCAATAAAACGATTCTCTCTTGCGACCAAAAGACTCAATCGACTCAAAAAATTACCACGATTTTCAAAATTCAATAAATAATCAATAGAAAAAAATGTTTTTCGTTGAATCTCAACGTTGCAAACTTCAGAGTCATCTAATTTGATGATCCTGAAGTTTCCATCGTTGGAAAGCAACGAAATTCTGTGATTTCTTCAGCAGAGCCAATAATTATTATTGAATATTTGGTCCGGCCCATAAAACGATTCTCTCTTGCAACCAAAAAACTCAATCGGCTCAAAAAATTGCCACGATTTTCAAAATTCAATAAATAATCAATAGAAAAAATGTTTTTTCGTTGAATCTCAACGTTGCAAACTTCAGAGTCATCTAATTTGGAGCTTTTGGTGAATCGTTAAAATTGCGAAACGAGGTCGTCTATGGTTTTCTACATTTTAAAACTGCACCAAATAAATCGCGTATATTTATATTGACGCGCTTAAGCGGACGGATATATATGGGGATACACATAACGCATGCATAAATAACAATTCCTCTAATACGCGATCCGCGACGATCGGGCTGAGCTCTCGTAGTAGATGTCTCCGTGTTTTCATATCCTCGTAACAAGAGTACGTGCGCTTTTTGCTTCCGGCAAGGATTTCAACGATTAATTTGGCATCGACGTGTGTATACACATACATATGAATATTACGTATGGACGAACGCGTATGAATGTTTTATGGAAATTCGTTGTGGATGAAAAATGGTAAATTGGTATATTCCCCGTAGAAAAAAATTCATAGAAAATCCTTCGTCAATTTTTTTTATCCCTTTTGTTTTCCCTTGCCAAAGATGCAACGAAATGTCGCGTTGCTCGCGAAGCTTATCCATGAAAAAGCCCCGGATTTTTCCTCTGCATACTTGACGATATTATTCCCATGAAAAATGAGAGAAACACCGTTCCGAGACGTAATTAATTCCTGATTTATTTCTTACGGGAATGCCCAATGAATCGCCCGCCCGTGACACGATCGTTTTTAATTGCTTCGTTCTTTTTCCCTCTTTAATTCTTCAACACGAACGTCATTAATTTACAATGATTTTGTAACAACACTCTATCGAGAGTTTTCCCATTTTTTTCGTTTGGAAAGTCAATTTCATTTGACTTTCGGACACTCCCACTGTTTCGTGTGTGTGTGTTTTTCATGTTGCTCGTATTTCGAGTGCGTCGTAAAACTATAGGGAAAAAATGCAGGAGTTGAATTCGTAATGGGCTTAACCGACCAGTGGATGGTCGCGGATCCGTGTTACGTTAAAAATGGGCGAGCAGGCTCATAAATTGTTGCTCGAAATGTCAATCAATAAATTGGTAGCCAAAAAATATCAACGGGTTTTCGATAGAAACGACTTTTTCATATATAAATTTCGAAATTGTCCCTTATCCATCAACTCTCCAACAATCCCGACTATTTTCCAATCATTCGTTGGTAAAAAAATGAAAAAAATAAAAAATTTGCAAAAATTGGCTCACGATTTTTGCCTCGCGATGCATTTTTTCTCATTCGCCAAAGAATAACGTCGTTCGCTGATCACGCCCATTAAACGCCGCTGGCTTATTTGGTCACCGCTCAAATCTCGATCGGCGCTAACCGGATGGCGACATATTTAAACGCACAAGTGTGTGCGTGTGTTTATATTTGCATATGCATTGGTCGTAAGATTTTCATCCGAGTTGTCACAGACCGGACGGGGTGAAGGTTTACTCGACCGGAAACTCTTGAGAGGTCTTTATAAACGTCACCTGTCTCGTAAATCAGGTGGCCTACGGTAACGACGTGACGTTTTGCCATTTCCTTAGAGTGCAGTGCGTCGAGGGCAATTCAGCCGTTGAGAATCCTCGACGAAAAATCACGTCTGCGTTATTATTTTTTATTTTTTTTCAATCGACGTCATCTTTGCTTCTCGAATTTTCAGGGAACGTTGTTTGTTCGGAATTTTATGGATTATTTATGTTAATAATTGGTCGAATTGAAAAAGGATGAGTGAGCCGAAAAAAAGAGGCGACCAGGTTGCTTAAGCAGCAGGAAAGAGTGAAATATATATAGTTGCAAGGAAAATCGAGTACGATGGAGGAAACGAAGGTTTCGTGTACGTTGCTTCGTGCCCGCAAAACATAAGATTGGAAAAGTAAGAAGTTGCCGGTCGGTCGGCATGGGCCACCGCCTTCGCCGTATACGCGAATTGGCGAGGTAGCGGCGAGACCCGGAGGAAAGTAAGGGGGGGAGGGGGGAGTAAAATCGTGGCTGAGCTTACTGTTGCCGTTGCTCCGATTCGGCAACCGCCTCGAAAACTCCTTTGGAGCCAAGCCAGACGCGATTGTCGAGAAATTCACGGGGGGGTTCGAGAGACCCGGGACCGCACCAAAAGAGGGTTGAAATGCAGGAGGAAAGAGAGGGAGGTTTAACGCAGGGTCGGCCATGCCGCGCTCCGGGCTCGGGGGGTATCGCCAGAGTTGTTCTGGTTCATCTCTTTTACTCTCTTTCTCTCTCTTTGCTTTTTTCTCCTGTTCTCTCTTGTTCTTTTCTCTGCAAAGTTCACTCTGCAACGGCGACGTGGTAGACATAGTAGCCAAGGGAATACACTCGACTCTCTCTCTCTCTCTCTCTTTCTCTCTTTACCTCTTTTCGTGGTCCATAGTTTATACAACGAGCGATGGAGGCTGGAGAAGCATCTCGTTTATTTTCACCGAGAAACCAGCACCCAAACCGAACGAAAGCTTTCGCAAAATAAAAAGCCCATACTTGACTAAATCCCCGATGTTCATAAAGTTTGCAACGTTGGAATGTAACGAAAAATATTTCATTTCATTGATGATTCGTTGAATTTTCAATGTCATCCAAATTTTTCGAGCCGACATGCTTTTCGGCTCACATTCTGCATTCAAATTGTTATTTTTGTCAAAGATAAGAAAATCAAATGACTCTGAAGTTTGCATCGTTGGAATGCAACGAAATTCTTTTGAATCTGTGGCAGAAATAATTATTCACATGCAGAATGTAATCACGATGATAAAAGAATCAAATTTCACCAGCCGAAAAGCATATCGGTTCGAAAAATTTAGTTGAAATTGAAAATTGAACGAATCATCAATAAAATCAAATATTTTTCGTTGCATTCCAACGTTGCAAACTTCAGCATCATAAAAATCATTTCGTTGCATTACTACGATGCAAACTTCAGAGTCATCCGATGCTCGGCCTTTTTTTTGTTTTTAATTCGTGACTGAACGTTGCGTTTTCGTTCTAATTGCATTCCGGAAATTTAGTGCATTGGCATTATTTAAAATTATCACGCTTTTTAGTTGTGAAAAATTCCATTCGCAGGCTGTGTCGTTTTTCGTATGTCCCATCGGCTCTGATAGTTAATTGGTTATGGCGTGTCCTTTGAAATCGATAAATAAATAATTTCGCAAATGCATTTTGCCAGGGTTTTCAAAAGAAAAAAAAAATAGCTCGATTACTCGATGTTTTTTGTGGTTGTTCGCCTTGCACGAGATAAATAAACGAGGGAAAATTTTATTTGGTACATTTGGCTTGATACTCAATTGAATCTCGCGAATTATTTTGATAATGGTATTTGAAATTAATAATTAATGTTATTGCAGCGTGAGCTTCGTGGAAAAATAATCGTCTATAACGACAACGCAGGATCTGTTGATCGAACCGAAAGCTATACAGAGCAAGAGGTTCGCGCGAGAGAGAGAGAGGGAGAGCGGATAGTTGATTTAAGGGGGGAAAATGAGAGAGGAAAATCGGAAAGTGGCGGCGCGGTAGCGCTACGGGTTTTAGGCATAGAACGTTATATACATAGTATAGGCAGAATCGCGAGGTCGTCGGAAAATTTCATTCGCAATTTCACGCTCGCGGACTCGAGCCCGGAATCTCATTAAGTCGGTACAGGGGCGGGTGGTCTCTCCAAAGAGGCTTCCACCACTATTCCGGGCTTCGGAAACCATACCATGGAATTGGGAAATGCCCAATCTGTCTCTTTCTCTTTTCCTCTTAGTTCCTCGTCCACACCAAACGTTTTTGTTGTTTTTTTTTCGTGCTTTATGCAAGCGCCTCCAATTCATCGTTCGTTTCAGCGAGCTCGATGCTTTTTTTTTTCTTTATTAAATTTTTTGCCCCAAATCATTCCGCGGCATTGAAGCTTTCCTCGGACTTGTTTCTGAATCAATGAATTCGATGATTTCTCTGCTTCGAGTTTATGAGAATTCGAACCAACGAAATATTTCATCGTTTTATTGTTTCAACCATCACTTTCCTTATTACGATTTATCTTCTTCGTACGAATCGCGGTTTTCGATGCAATTTTTAGCCGGAAAGAATCCAAAAATTAATTTGTCATCCGAAAGTTTTCTTTTTTTGACGCATTTACTTCCGGCTCGACCAACTCGCGCAAAACTTTGCTCCGAAATGTTTGAGGTGTCGCCCGCCTAATAAATGCTTTTGTTTCGAACCTGTAAATCTCTTTTCTGCTCGAATGAAATTCATTAGAAAACTGTACGGGCGACCCATCATTTAATTGCTCGCATGGAAATTTGCGCGATCTCTCATTCCCGCGCCAGTCCCTTCGCTAAAAGTTTGCCATCATCGCGTCTAGTCTCCAACATTTTCGTGAGTTATTCCGTGAAT
Source organism: Diadegma fenestrale (assembly GCA_037043255.1). Lineage (NCBI taxonomy): Eukaryota > Metazoa > Arthropoda > Insecta > Hymenoptera > Ichneumonidae > Diadegma > Diadegma fenestrale. The sequence continues at coordinate 5,224,261 of CM073312.1, forward strand.
TAAATCCCTCGCATCCTTACACACACGCGCGCGCGCGCATTGGAGACTCTTTCAAATATTACTCTAATAAAATGTCATCGAATAATTACGACTGCAGCGTTCCTCGCGAACCTGCGACTCACAAAAGTTTCATCTACTTCCTGTTTGTTTTTTTTAACAAAAAAATTTGCTTCGCGTTTCAACGATGCGAACTCCGACGTTATTGCTTGCGACGTATCCATTGTACATATTTTAAGACCGACCAAACGGACGCGTTCACGCTTCCATGATTTCTTGAGCGAGGAGACGTGTGAGAAAACCGACAGTCTTGATCGTCGTGTAATCCCCTCGAAAAGACGCGGGGCCTGAGGAAATTATGGCTTTAACAATATGTATATAAAAACACGAGCACCGGGGCGGATAAACAGAGAATTCTCCCTCCCTCCTGTTTTTTCCTTCTCCTTTTTTCAAGAATACGAAATTAGTTATTTTCTAATGCTCGCGAGCTTCGAATGTCTCGAGGAGGTCACGCTTCGCTTTACCTTTGTACGTTTTACGCACACGCTATATCTTGTTCCTTCTTTTCCCACCGACACCTTATTCTTATGCGCTGACGACCCCGTAACAGCCGCACAGGTGCACTCTGTTACTCGACAACAATGCTATGCGATTCTCCACATTACCGCAGAGCTTAATTGTCTTCCATGTTCATATGCGTGTTCATTATAGTTATGGATGCTCCACGCCACTTACTACAAACCTCCGAGGCGTTCCGCGCGCGGCTTTAACGTCCAATGTTTCTTATTTATTTAGCTCTGTTTTCTCTCCTGTGAAAACACCTCGTCACACTTGTCGTTTGTCTAAAACGTTAAATTACAATATCGAATTTCATCTTTCGGCTTGCTCGCGCGTTTGTCCTACGCCCCCTCGCTATTTTCGTTCTCGCGTGTCACACAACAATTGTTCGTGATCGATTCATCCCTCGAGGGTGGTCCAAGAGCTTGCACTTTGTATACAAAGATACACAACTGATACGAGCAGACCTTCTTCGTTGCATGTGTCTCGATGACACTCAACCGAGCTCGTGGCGAACTCGAACGTTTTTTTTTCTTGTTTTTGGCTTTCGTGATACTTTTCCCTTATTTTGCTGCATTTCAATTTAATCGGCCGAAATGCCAATACATTTTGTAATTGGTATTTCCGGAGGGGAAAGGCGCGGGTGGCGATTCCTTATCCCGGCGACGATCTGAAAGAGGAGGAAAAAAACGGAATCGTAATAAAAGTAGAGGCTGGCGCGTTGTTTCTGTTTCATCTTGCTGATGGATACAAACTTTTTTTTCTCTTGTTGTATTCTCGCGTTGCTTTGTCCATACGCACTCTCGATCCATATCTCTCGGTTGTTTCAGTCGCCAGACGACAACGCTGCTTTCTCAATTCCTCAAAAATATACACCAAGAATCTTTCGCTTCCATGCTTTTTAGGCTGAGAGAACGTGGGAAATTTAGGTCGTGAGCAAATCATTCGAAATTGCTATCCTTGTCCCAGTTTTCGTCAACTTTTCCTTCGTCTCGAGTCTTAGTTTTTTTTTCTCCTCTTTTAGGCTCAATGACTTTTCTATTTTCTTTTCTTTTTTCACTGCTGCTTTTATTCTTCTCGTCCACAACCACTCGAAACAAGAAGCAAAATAGAATCGAGCTTTTTGTGCTCCTTCTTTATAACCTTTTTGTAAATATTGGGTAACCGCGTTTGCTCTGTATCTCGTCGTAGTGATTTCTCGTAACGAGCGCAATCCCACTCGTTCCTTCTCTCGTGTCGCTCCTTCGTAAGCTGTTACGTAAATACCACTCGCTGCTGAGCTCCGAGGGAAAAACATATCCATCGATATTTACCATGTGAATCGATAGCTCCGGAGAAATTCGAGGCTAACTAGCCCTTGTCATTTTCGGTGTCTGACTTGGTCACACTGGGTCAGTGGGACCGACAATTTTCAACGTTTCATAACATCCGAACAAATGAGTCTATTTAGGATGATCCTGAAGTTTGCATCGTTGGAATGCAACGAAATTCTGTGATTTCTCCAGCAGAGCCAATAATTATTATTGAATATTTGGTCCGGCCAATAAAATGATTCTCTCTTGCGACCAAAAAACTCAATCGGCTCAAAAAAATTGCCACGATTTTCAAAATTCAATAAATAATCAATAGAAAAAATGTTTTTCGTTGAATCTCAACGTTGCAAACTTCAGTCATCTAATTTGATGATTCTGAAGTTTTCATCATTGGAATGCAACGAAATTCTGTGATTTCTTCAGCAGAGCCAATAATTATTATTGAATATTTGGTCCGGCGAATAAAACGATTCTCTCTTGCGACCAAAAAACTCAATCGACTCAAAAAATTGCGACGATTTTCAAAATTCAATAAATAATCAATAGAAAAAATGATTTTCGTTGAATCTCAACGATGCAAACTTCAGTCATCTATTTAGGTTTGATTGTAGTGAAATCGAAACGCCAAACTCTGAGCAATACGAGGGACACACCAGCAAAAGTGGGAAGTTGATTGATAAAAAGTTGTGACGTGTATAAAAAGATGTTTGGCAGGAAAAGCGAATATTTTGCTCGGGGTCCAGTGGACCCGAGTGTATTTAGGTAGAAATTGTTTAAAAGAAATGATTTTTTTTTGTTTCGTCAATTTTTACGGTGCGGCAATAACGCGAATAGTTCGCGTATCGAGTATTGATGTTGTCGTATAGGAGCTCGCGCACTCACACGTTTATTTGCTCTTGGGTTTGTAGAGAATGAAAAAACGTTGAGTGGAGAAGAACCGAATTGCTGATGGGTCTGGTGCAATATCAGATTAAAAACACGTCCACTTCGCGAACGTTGACGATTAACGGCTTGAGTGAGAAGCCTGTCGGATACGAGGAGAGAGGTTTGTGGGTGAATGGCAGGGTGTGGGTGAGGGACTGCGCGGGGGAGGTATAGAGCGTGACAGAGAAATGACTAAAGTCACGTCGGAGCAAAGGGAACGAAGAAAAGGGTTGAATGACGATCGCGAATAATGGTTTTTTCAAATTATTTTTTCTTTGGTTCTGTTTCCTCGCGTTGGTTTTCGTGTCCTCCAGGATATCGGCGGAATATAACGAATAGGGATCGAAGGAACGGGCTGGAACAGGAACTAGAGAGAATTGGGAAAAGCACGAATATCTATTTCTCGGAGAACCACGTCGGCGAACGTGCCAGAAAAACGCAGATGGATCGGTGGCTTCATCCTGCTTTTTTCCTCTCTCGCTCTTTCTCTTCTTTTCTGCTTTTCTTTCGTTTCGCTTGTACTCTTTGCTCCTCGTGTTCGTTCCGTAACGAACGTAGAATCTGGAACGTTGCCAACCTCAATCTATTACGCTATTAGACACGATGTAAGAGGGTGGGAGACATCCGAGAATGCCTTATTAAGGAAGCCACCGGAACATTTACTAATTGGTTCCCACATAAATATGAAATGCCTCTATCTGACCCTCGCTTGTTTTCATCCTCCCCCTCAACCGCCTCCCTCTCTCTCTCTCGCACTCAATCTTTCTCATTCTTATAACCATGCTCGAGGCAACCTGTTTCTCACCTCACCCCCCATATCCTAGTTTTTTTCGCACGATATTCTCAATCTTCCATTCGCTTCGTAAAAACATCCAAACCAACGATACGCTCTTGTTTTTCTCGCCGGAAAAATGGCGTTTTTTCCGAATGATCCTGAAGTTTGCATCGTTGGAATGCAACGAAATTCTGTTATTTTTTCAGCAGAGTCAATAATTATTATTGAATATTTGGCCCGGCCAATAAAACGATTCTCTCTTGCGACCAAAAAACTCAATCGACTCGAAAAATTGCCACGATTTTCAAAATTCAATAAATAATTGATAGAAAATTTGTTTTTCGTTGAATCTCAACGTTGCAAACTTCAGAGTCATTTTTTCCGACCGGTCCTTCGAAGCAAACACGTGATTCTTTGCATTATTTTCCGTCGACTCGATTATCGGCAAGGAATCGACTAAATTTTTTCGAATCTCATTTTTATCATTATTTTTATGATTTTTTGACGAAATCTTCATGTCCCACGCTAAAAAACTTCAAGTTTCTAGGACTAAAAGAAAAGAAGGCTTTATCGGAGGATACGTGTGTAAAAAACCGCGCGCTGCGTATTAGTTAACGATCCTTCGCACCGTTTCGTTGTTCCCTCGTAAGAACATAATCCCGATGATTCCAATTCTATTCACAAACAGACACGCGATACTCTTGCGAAAGTTCAACGCTGTCTCATCTCTTTATATGTACGCGCGTCTGTGTTACGGCTGTCCAAGTGTGTACGTGCACGTATATACTTTGATGGGCCAGGAGAAATCATAATCGGACTTTATAATGAGTTCGCTAACGAGCGTTACGCTGGCGGAGGGCTTATTTTTCATTGAAAATCGTTTGAATGGAACGGCTCGCAGGGCAAAGTGTATTCCAAATGGTTCGGTTAATAACTTGACGGTTACGAGCGGCGAGAAAATATACACGAGCCAGAAAAGCTCGATTCTTGTTTTTGTGCTTTTCCTCCTTTTTTATCTGTAGCATTCATAAGGGGGATGAGAATCAAGTGGATTGCTCGACAAACACGTAGCACGAGCAGGCTCTCCGGCGAAATTGAGTTAGACTATTTCACCCGGTACCCCAATAACGACAACGCCCGCAGCTTAATCTGATATCGATGATCAAGTTCTCCTGCTTCCTCCACTTCCTGGATTTCCTCAGTGCATCACACTATGGAAACTTGACGCGTGATTTATCATTTCTCCAAAGAAAAAAACAGTTTTTGAACTGTTTTTTCGATCGATTTTGTGCGTTGACAGTCTCGCACAGTTTTTTTTTCGAATAATCGAAAAAACATCGATCGATCGACTTTCGATCTCGATACTCGGACTAATTCCATGATTACTTGTGTATAAGCAAAAGAATATCCTGAGCGAGTGGATCAAGCTGCTGGACAAATCCTCGGGAAGTCGATGCTCAGAGAAATCTCTTAATGAGCTTCGATAAGGACGACGATTTGAACGACGCGGATACATTGCCTCTCGCAAAATCTCACCGATTGTTGAAAACGGAGTGTATTACATTTCGGAAACTAAACGCTCGATACGAATTTTTTTTTTTGTATTTTTTTTTTTATCAACAACTTTTCGATCGACTGGAATGAGTGGCGGATCCGCGCGTTTTAGCCGCACGCGTTCATAAAACTCGGTCGTATGACATGCATTTTGTTTCTCTGGCATGTATATACGTTTGTATATTATATTTGTACAAAGCCACGGAGCATTGACACGAGAGGAGCTTCAGTCGACACATTCGTAGTTCTCGAACTATTGAAACACCCTCTTCCCTCTTGTCAACTTGCCTCCTCCTCCTGCTTTTCCTCTTTTCACACACACACACACACGCCGTTCATACCTCCGAGCAGCAGTGTTTATATTCGCGTGAATTCGTGTCGGTGCTCGGTTACATATCGTATATTTTCCATCCTGCTCGTCAAGTATCTTCTACAGCAGCTCTCCGGCCGCTGTATACACAGTCGTTTCTCGCGCTACAATTCATCCCCGTACCAAACTCTCAACGACATTCGATATTTAAAGGTTTGCGCCGCTCTTACTCTCTCCATACCATACACGTTTTGGATTTTCCTTTTCAATGGCGTGTCCTGCTTCCAGATTCTCTCTTCCTCGCACCTCCCCTGCCTTGAAATTGTCCACGAAATAATATCGCTACTCTATAAACAACAAACAGGCGGATACGAAACCGAATTGTATTTCATCTCGTGTCAAAACTCGAATTTTGCGACAATCTCCATTCGACATTTATTTTGTTTTTTCTCTTCTTACTTTCGACGCGTTTGCGAACACTCAACGCGATCGCTAACGCGCTTCCAAATCACCGCTTTTTTGTTTTTTTTTCAAATATTGTTTTCGGCCATTTTTGCCACGAAATATAACAAATGCAAGCGGCTGTGGCGGAGGATTCAAATCTGGGCGACAATATTCCTTTCGATCCTTTCGTTCGGATCTTTTCAACGTCCCTCACCTGATATTAATTCATTCTGCTCCCTCTGCTGTTTCATCCGTGTGTTGTGTGCGTGTGAGTGTGTTTTTTTTCTTCCTTTATTCGGTTTCTAGAACCGAAGGCAAATTTACTCGGATTCGTTTGAACCGATGTTGCGGAATACGTTGTTGATGCGTTGCCGCTTCAATATGGCTTTTAACTTATTCGCTATACGAAATCGATTCCGCAGGCTTTGCTCTCGCTACTTTCATCAGGCTCACTGACGTTCAATGCGTTCGTCAGTTCACTCTGCCCCTGCATTTTTGCTCCAACCAATCCAAATTCCCTCGTGTTCGCTCGACCAAGATAATAATATTTTTGTTCACTATTTCGTTACGATGTTTTCCCGCCTTTTTTTTTTATCTTTTTGCGCTACACTTTCCTGCCAGGGATTTTGATATCGCGCTGCACGTGCGATAAACTTTTTGGTCAGTTAGAATTGTTCTCAAAGTTACGATCAAATTTTTTGCCGGCGCGAACAATCGGGGAATTAATTCAAAATTATGATTTATAAGAGTTTTTACGATGCTGAAGTTTGCATCGTTGGAATGCAACGAAATTCGGTTTTTTTTTTGAGCTGAGCTCGTGAGGACGCTAAAACGATTTTTTTTAGAATCCAAAAACAAAATGAGCACAAAAATTTGCAGGGTTTTTGTTATTGAAACAAACAATTAATAGAAAAACGTATTTTTATGGGTTTTGATGAATTTTATTCTCGATCGGAATTATTTTCACAATGAATCCCCGAGTAATTGTGTAACACTCGGATGGACACGAGAGCGAACGACTCTGAATCAACGAAACACATTAATCGAGCCCGCAGTTACTTCGTGTCGACTCAGCAAATGTTTGTTTCTCGATGTGTTCTTTGCTGTTTTATGGCGGCGACGCGCAAACACGAGCCGACAGAGCAGGATGAAAAAGATGCTCACGGGATTGGGGACTTTTATGATAAAGTCTCAAATACTGGCGTGTGTTACGGTGAAGGGCAAAGCGTGTGTATAGCTTTGAAGACGCGAGGTCATCGATTTTCGACGCCTCGATGATTTCGAATACTTTTTCGCGTAGCTTTTACGCCGAGGCGTCCGCGCGTGTGCAGCAGCTCGTCTTCTTGCCGCGGTGTCATCATTCTCGTATCTTTTTCCCCTTGGAGATTTCTCCTTCTGCAGGAGAAGCCTCCGGGAAGGCAAAGATAAAAAAAAAGCGTAAAAAAACGAAATGACAAGTTCTCCCATTGACTCGGGCTCGTGTGACCTACATGGCAGCAGCGCAAGGCACGCTTCTCGTCGCCCGCGATTCTCTTCACCTTTTTTTCTATCCTGCTCGTGTAACGCGCGCCCTTTTCTCCATTTGTTGACGTTTTTTTTATTGCGCATTTCTTTTTTCCACCTTTGCAAAGAATCATCTCGATCGCTGCGTGTTCTCGCGGAGAGTTTTATATCCGCGCGTTGGCGTGAACGATCCTCACACTTGACGGGAACAATGAAACTCTGCGAATTCACCAATTGTTATTTATGAGAGAATAACAATTGGAGCCTCGACGATTACGCATTTGGGTGAATAAACTCTCGTGAAATTTAACGTTTGGTCAATTTCCGCTTTGCTAATACAGGCGATCCCGAAATATTTGGAATTATAATAAAATCCATTTATCTTGCGGCGCGCGGTTTATGAATTTTTCATTATTCGAATACACACTCGAAAGTCGATTTTCATTTTATCACCGCGCTCTGCGCGTTGAAGAATCAAGGAAATGGGCTGCTCGCCTGCGTCCCTCGCGGTCGTTAACGCGCGCTGCATCACACTCTGTTACACTTGACTCTCGTCCCTTGGGATTTATCGATCCACAACGATTTATCAAACTCAAAATGAGTAGACCGCGGAGAAACGACGTTGAAACTCGTCTATTATGTACCTGTTACCGCACAGCTCTCCCCGCCATGGTTTAAGCCAAAGTATCTAAAGGACCTGGTGACAGAGACCACACACACAAACCCACATGCATTTCTCTCTTTCCTCGCGAGCTCCGCACTGCTCCATTGCCAATGAATGCGTCTCGTTCGCCCGCTCTCGTTTCCTCTTTCGCCTGCATGCACTCGCTCCCTTTCTTTCTGCTCTCTTCTCAATATTCTCTCGAAACTCCTTCTCGTTCGCTCTGCGAAGGCACTCTGGCAAGTGCGAGGCGCAAACCGTTCAGTACGTTGCTCTTGGCTTTTCGCGAGTACTGCCAGAGACACTGCTGCGCGCGAGGGAAAGCGAACGAGACTCTCGGCGTGCGAGGGAGAAAACACACACACGGACTGTGTGTGCCGTATCGGCCAGAGTGGCGCCGTCACGAGACCGAGTGATTAATCGCCTCTCTTCTCTCTCTATACCACCAGGACAAGAACTCCTCTGGCTTTTAAATATATACCTCGTGTACTCAAGCTCTTATGGCAAAACTATCTCTTATTCCTCCAACTGTCCTCCTGAGTATGTTCGTCTCTGTGTATCTACTCGCAGGTTTTCGATCCCAATGGACTTTAACATTTAAATGCTTATTCGTACAAATTAACGAGTACGTCACCAAATTATGTTTTGCAATTGGTGCATTAACAGTTGAATCGCTGCATTGAAACGTGCGTCAAGCTCTGCAAATGTCGAGCGACCAAAATAAGCTCTGCTGGTTGTCCTTTTGCCATTTTATCATAATGTTGGCTTGCCATGCTATTTCGTTACTTCATTGACGTGTTTTTAATGGCATGTATTACTCGGTACAGAAACCGAAACTGCGGAAAATTACCGGAACGAAACGCGCGTGGAAATTTCAATCATCCACTCACGATTTAATTGCTGTTTTATCGATTCAGGCGATCATTACAATTAAATGAATTATTCATCCAAATACGTTGTTTATCGAGGTCGAAGTAACGCCCCGAGGAATCACAGATCGCAATTACGGGCCACGGTCCTCGACCTTGTTGGCGGGAAACTATTTTCTTTGGTTGATTCGATTTTGTATGGGAATTAATAATGATCACTGAAAATGAATGACTCGAAAGAGTTTTTTGGAGCAACCTGTAAATTTGTATCGCAATTTCTGGCAAAGTGCATTCGTCATCGGGTTATCGTGTCTGCCGACGCTCTCTGTCACTGTTTCCTCTTCCCCTCCCCCCCCCTTCTCTTTATCTTCCGTATGTTTCGCGCATTACGCTTGTATTGCCGTGTGTAATCATATTCTCGACGACCGGGTCAACCAGCAAGTTTCGTTTGTGATGGTTTCGCGTGCGTGTTACGCGCGCATACACCCATAGGAATATGTGTTTGTCGCGGTTGCCGCGCGCGTGTGAGCGCCACGGGGTGCACTGGCGTTGCGTTTCGTGGTGGCACTCCTGCGGGAAACATGAACCACATTAACATTCCATTTCGCTGGGGCGCGAAATTATTTCCGTATCTCGTTTCTCCTGCTCTGTACTTTGCCTTTCTTTGCTCTCTTTCCACCTTCGTTTTTTACTTCTCTCTCGCTCTCTCAACCTGTGTCCTGTACGCGCTAGTAATCGGATTGTGCCACCGACCACCGCTCTCTTGTCAAGATTTTCTTCATGTTTTTCTTCCCCCTTTGAACGTTCCCTGAACTTCTCCCAACCGCCTCTTATTCGCAATATCGTCCGGCACACGTTTGACTAATCAGAAAACCAATCTACAGTTTTTACTCCAATTTTTTTGCAATAACCTTCGAAAAACGTTTTTTTTTACGCTCAGAAATCTTGAGGACAGAAAAAAAATCACGTGGGAAAAATTTCGACGGGTTTTTTGTGCGTGATTACAATGTTTCCACACGCTGAATTACTTGGTTGCTCTTGTTTTGTTATTAGAGTTTGAACGGAGAGCGGGCGAGGCTGAGAACGTGACTATTACATGCGTAAATACACGAAACAGGAAAGAAAACAAAGTTTATAAGTATACGGGCTTGTTCGGGTTCATATACGTTTGAACTCTCGGTGCACGATCTGTTTGCCAGAGAGCAGAACAATTCAACTTGCCAGGAACTTTGAAATTTGCAGTGTCAAGGCAAAAGTGTCTTTTGTATTTGTATGAATATTCACGGAATTATTCGATATCATTCTCTCGAGTTATTATCTTTATACTTGGCTCTCTTATTATGCTCTTTTTCTCTCAATCCCTTTGACTCATCCTGACGTTTCATGTCGTGCTACGACCATAAGTGGCGCGTTCTCGTATAAACGCGCAAAAAAAAACACACACACAAAAGACCGACGAAAGAGTCCCTTTCCCGCCAAAAACAATTCCCCCTTTTCCGCCCTTTCATTATCCGCTGCTTTGTCCCTTTTTCGTCATTCCATCGTAATGGAATGTTTACCACACACCAGACCCAACATTATGCGACGCCAATTCACAGGCTTACCTTCGATCGAAACGCGCTACATTTCGTGTAACAATTACATTCGGCTTTTTTATAAACAAAGTTATGAGGCTGAAGTTTGCAACGTTGGAATGCAACGAAAAATATGTATTTTTATTGATAATTTGTTTAATTATCAATATCATGCCAAAAAATGGCGTATTTTTCGATTTCAACAAATTCATCGAAATAACCGAATGAAAGGTCGAAACACGAAACCGAAAATTTGTTGGAAAATTCACTAATTTGGATGATCCTGAAGTTTCCATCGTTGGAACGCAACGAAATTCTGTTATTTCTTCAGCAGGGCCAATAATTATTATTCAATATTTGGTCCGGCCAATAAAACGATTCTCTCTTGCGACCAAAAAACTCCATCGACTCAAAAAATTGCCACGATTTTCAAAATTCAATAAATAATCAATAGAAAAAATGTTTTTCGTTGAATCTCAACGTTGCAAACTTCAGAGTCATCTAATTTGATGATCCTGAAGTTTCCATCGTTGGAAAGCAACGAAATTCTGTTATTTATGAGGCTGAAGTTTGCAACGTTGAAATGCAACGAAAAATATACATTTTTATTGATAATTTGTTTAATTTCATAAAACATCGAAATCTTTTGAGTTTATATACTTGCTGGGCCGCAAAAATCGATCGTTTTATCATTGTAATGACACATTGTTCATTTTTGTAGAGAGTTTTGTCACAAAATCAATGAATTTCGTTGCACACGCATCGCTAGTATGACGTTGAAGTTTGCATCGTTGCAATGCAACGAAATTCATTCATTTTGTGGCAAAACTCTTGATAAAAATGTACAATGTTATTACAATGATAAAACGATCGATTTTTGCGGCCCAACAAGTATATAAACTCGAAAAATTTCGATGTTTTATAAAATTGAACAATTTATTAATAAAAATGAGTATTTTTCGTTGCATTCCAACGTTGCGAACTTCAGCCTCATTCGTTCGTAGAATTTCAGCTTTTTTCCGCCCTCCTGTCAAGCTCTTTTCCGTCAATCTTTACTTCGTATAATTGGGAAATTCATTCCAATGTTTGGAAATTTTTATAAACGTGGTCTTGACAACGAAAACCCGAACATTACATCAAAATCGCCAACGGTCTTATTATTTCCATATTTTCCACGATTTTCAACCGAGAATTCTCGGAACGCATGTCTGCTTTTTGTTGCATATTAAAACCGGAAGTTTATGCATTATATTCATTATAATTCAGTGCGTTATGTCGAGTGCAGCTGAGTTTGATTTTTACATGTTCATTTCACAATTGAAAGAGAAATAAACGTAATAAAACAGGATTCCCGTTTCCATGGAAACGTTCTCTCTCGATCGATGCTCGCGCAGCCATAAGTTTACGATTTTTGTTAAATGATAAGTTTATTCTCGCCACTTGCAAGTTTCTCAGGCTGTAGATCTCGTGCTCCTGCGATAATGAAAATACACACACAGAAAGAGGGACAAAGAGACTAAGAGAGAAAGGCCAAGAGCTTTGTAGACGGAAGAAGGTTTTTCCCTTAATGGGAAATGAAGAAAAGTCGACCCCAATGTCCAGATGCTGTATATAGATTCGTTTCTAGAAAGCAATTTAACAGCAACGACCCCCGAGAAAAGGAGAAAAACTGCGCCAGGAGAACCCGATTTTGCTGTGTGCGTGTGCGCTCTCTCAACAAAGAAGTACGCGGCTAAACTTTTCATCGATTAAAACAACGATTTAATGAAAGTAAAGGAAAATCTTTTTAGACTCCCTCAGAGTCTGAATCGATAGCTCACCGGAACACACACACACACACGCAATTGATGATTTAATCGGACAAACACGGCACGTTGGAAAAAATAAATTTATTAAATCGATGAAATTTTGATCGAACGAACGGAATTTTAGTTGGATTTACAAAACGATCGTTTTTTCAAAAAATTTCATTTATTTTGCTACGTTTTTTTGACTCGTAGAGACAAAAGCTCGCACGAGGGCTGGATTCGGATATGTTTATGGACCAGGGCGTTTTTTGCACATTAAAGTATTCATGCAACCCGCGCGATAGAGTCTTGCGATATCTCCGGAGTTTCTTGTGTAACGGAAGAGTAGCAAAATGAGAGAGTGCCGGGAAATATTAGTTCCTTCAGGAATACGAAACGAGAAGGTTGAGAAAAAAAATGGGCAAGTTGTCGCGCGAGCTTGCGGATATGACGGAATGAGGTAGAGTCGGAGAAACACCAGCAGCGTAGAGCAGACGACGAGAAGAAAAAGGGTGACGTCCTGAGTGTATAACGCAAGGAAAGGACAGAGTCAGGGAAAACGAGACAGCGTCTCTCTTACCGCTGTTACCATTTCGTACGTCATAACGTAATGGAAGAGGAGCCTTGGGGGTTGCTTTCTGCTTGCCGTACACGCTGCTAAATTCTTCACCCTGGAAACACGAGCAGCAGCAGCAGCAGCAGCAGCAGCAGAGAATAAGAGGCAGTCCGCGCACATGACATGCGAGCGTATAAAGTCAAGAACCCCGATGCCTCACAGCGTTACACATTTTCCATGTTCCCATATGTATACCACCGCATATTCGCTCCTCGCAAGAGTCTTTTTTTTCCTTTTACTTCCTGCTTCCCAGCAACCTCCTTCTCCTCTCGTTCCGCGCTTTACACTACGACCTCGATTTACGAAATTTCCAATTGAGCGACAATCCCTACGGCCTGCCACCACACACCCTCCCAGTATCGATCTACTCCCTCACCTGTTCTCATGCTCTCTCTCCACCATGGAGGGAGACCAATTTTCACAGTGGGAGAAACAATCCGCCTATCCTCGCTTCTCGACGTCACGAGCTTACTTGCGTAATCCAAAGTGCGCAGCCTCTCTCATTCACCCTCAGGTGAAATGCCGCCCAGAGACCGTGCGACCGTATTTCCATTAACCGGGACAAAACTGTACCTTTTGCTACTCTGAACTACATGGAATTTTACGTATACACCACCAACATTCCCTACGCCATATGGAATAACTCTCTTTAAACATTTAAATACTATACCCTCTGGGATTATAATGTTTCTTTGCCATTTTTTGAATATCGTTCAACCATCATCGAATATTCCAACTTGAGGCTTTTAAATTATTGAAATTTCAATGAAATATACGGCTTGAAATTGCAACTCTCGCTTCGTGGTCCATTTTCCGTTTTGGAAATTGTAAATTATTACTCGAACTCCACAAAACGTACTTCGCAAGCCCACAGCAAGGATTGATTTAACGGAAAATAACGTGATAATTTAATTTGTTAATTATTATGTAATTATAAATCGTGGCCACGGGCAGAGCGATTCAATTAATCTCCATGGTTTCACGTCAGAATTTCGAAACTCCGTAAAAAATGGAGCGGAAAATGTTTTGGAATTCGTCACTAATTTGATCGAGCAAGAGATCGCGCGGTATTCGCAAGGCAAACAGGCAATTAAAGTCGATATAGCAAAGTTCTTTTGAGCGTGTGCTGGAATTAAATGATTATATGGCGTTTGATGATTCTCCTCGATCGTGCACTGGATCGTTAAGTCACGAAGAATGTTGCTTTCCTGCTTCCTGGCGGAATTGATTTGTGCAGGCTAAAAAGCTCTCTCTTTCTTTCTTTGTCGTTTGATCAAACTTTGTGAATATGTTGAGGAAACAAAAAGTACTAAACAAATTGGAAAGTACGGCGAAAAGTTGGCCGGTAAAGGACAGAGAGAGTGAGAGAGAGTGAGTGAGACGGAAGGAAAGAGCGTCAGAGCGTCAGAGCTTTTGGAGGAAGCAAGAGGAAGAGTGGCTCGTGTATAGTGACGTCCCGGCCCCGCGAGAGATCGATCCGGCATCCGAGAGGTCTGGAAGCTGGGGCTGGGTGTTGCTGGCACTGGTGAGGTTCAAGCACACACTATATACCTCACTCTCCCTCCCTTCTTCGCTCTCTCTTTCTCTCTCGATCGTCCGTTTCCTTGTATCGCACACTCTCCGGTAGCCGCGTCGTCATACCTATGTATTTATACACACACACGAACCAACACACTCGATCATTCGTATATATGTATAACGGATGTTATACGTTCATTATTACGTTATACGTGGTTATGGCTTTGCTATAGATGGACACGAAGAATAAAAGGCGATATAACGCGCTGCAAGAGAGATTTTTACACCCTCGGTGATTTAAAGTGTGCCATTCATATATATTTGCAAGATTTTTTTTCCTTCTTTCACATCGATTATCGACGCGGACACATTGGCTTCGAATGAATCTATTTCTTCAGCGATTCGCCCTCGTCGCTCTTACCGATCCTCACGCGATGACGTCAAACTCGCTTTTACATTTTTCGGAATTTATTCTTTTGTTTTTTTATTTTCTGGTTTTCGTAGGTTGACGAAATTACGAAAACGATTTGGACGCATTGAATTATTTACTTTTACTAACGTTGCACACATACGCGGAATATCGTCGTGTGGTTTCGCAATATGAATATGGTTCAGGGCTCGGGGCGAGGTCACTCGGAAAGTATTCAAATTTGTATATTCAGCACGAAATTGTTTACGGTTGACGATATTGTTCTCTATTACGCTCTCTTGCCTATTCGGAATAACCTCCGACGTGTGTGTAGCCGAGTTACTAAATTTTGTCGTGCTATATGTCCCGTAAATATCGGAATAAAGCTCTCGATTCTTATCGTCGAATATCCACGGAGGGGGCGAAAAACTAGGGAAACACGATCGAAAGTTGGCTCGTACGGGGGTGAGCGAAACTGCGTGTACAGAGTGTGTGGTGGGAAAGTTGAGATCAACACAAAGTCATGACGTTTGAGGTTTACATCGTTGCAATTCAATGAAATTTTAGTTTTTTCACTGCAGAATCCAATTACGATGGATTTTCGAGATTTAAAAAGTATTTCCGCTCGAAAATTAAGCAAATTGAGAATGAAAATAAAAAATGTTGGGTCGATTCCAATTTTGGGAACTTCAGCCTCATCGGAAACGTTTTGCGCATCAGGTTTAGCAACACTCATTGGGCCTCAGTCCCTCAAAGGATTCTGTTCTGTAGTCCGAGCCACCGTGTATATTCGCATCGATTTCCCCTGCTCACGTTAAAAGCTTTTACAGCGAATTTATCAGTTGCGTCAGCGTTGCAGGTTTCACCGTGTGCCGATGGATCGCGAGGCTTCGAAGAACCCGAACCGAAACATTAGCGATTGAGAGGAATGATGATTGGAGGTTCGCCACACTGCAGCAAATGACTGCAGCTCGGTGATTTTCGTTGGAGCGCGAGCACGACCAACGGGACAGCAGCAGCAGCACCAGCAGAAGCTACAGGCTCGGGGATGTTCAAAAGCAGGGCTTTGAATAGTTCGGTATATCCGGTTTAGGTATTCTGTCACATGCAAGAAAAAACGACATTCCAACGTAATCTCTGCCTGACACGCCGACGATATTTCACTCTCGGTTTATGTTTTTTATTGCTCTTTTCAACCTTTTTCGTTCTCCTTTTTTCTTCCTGTCATTATTGGGCTCGATATTGTTTTCTCTTGCAGTTTCCTCTTAATTCTTTTCCCACCTCGACTGTCATTTTAATTACCGCACTAATGCAATTCATTTGGCTTCGCATTAAACAAGTCGGTCAACTAATTGACGATATTTTGTTCCCCTGTACAAATTTTTTCAATTGTCGTCCATTAATTGCAATGGCAGATTTTTATTTCGTTAGATTTTCAATCGTGCACCTTTTTTTTTCATGATCTTGAAGTTTGCATCGTTGGAATGCAACGAAATTCCATTTTTCATTCACCAGAGCTCATAATTATTATCAAATATTCGCTCTGGACGATAAAGCGATCCTCTTTCGCGATCCAAAGCTTGAATCAATACGAAAAATTGCCGAATGAATAAATAATTGATGAAATGAATATTTTTCGTTGAATCTCAACGTTGCAAACTTCAGAGTCATTTTTTTCTCTTCCGAAGGTCATGGAGACTCAATATTTTTTTTATACCTGTGCGTAGTTTACGTTTGGGCTGCGATCCATGCAAAAGCTTTCCGAATCATTAATGCTCGCGAAACTTCAAGAGCCGGTAATTGAGATTCTGCCTTTTGTGTCGTTGTTACTGTCTCCTCTTGGTTGAGGATAATTTTTGCGGTAGTTTTACGTTTTGGGAAAGGCTCAAAATCTACGTGCTCTCAAGGACAATTCACTCTTTGCAAATTATAAGTTGCGCTCGTTATGGTATCCGCATGATCTCACGCGAATGGTGCAAAGTTTAAGAAAAGGCTGAGCAAGTTAGTCAAAGATTTTCGCGTGGACTTGAGCTCTTTGGGGAAAGTTGTAATTCGAGTAAAATCCATCGGATATGAGGGCAATGTCGTTGTCGTTACGCGAAAACTCCTGCGATCCCGACACGGCGTGTGCATATTATGAAAAAAAAAAAAAACATTGATCTTGCTGCGGAGCAAAAATTTTTGATCGGAATTGTTTAGCCGTTTGGTCTTTGAGTTTCATTCAGTTTTGCCAATTAATTCCAAAGCCCATCACAGTTTTCTCATCCTCCGCGAGCAAGAGCGAATGGGGGCCAGCATCAGGCTACCGAACGAGCGACAGAGAGACCATCTCGTCCGCTTGCCAATCGCGTAGCTCTGGCACATGGGATTAGAGCGTGCTGCAACAGCTTTCAGAACTATGGAACGATATTTTCTGTGTGCCCTCTCGCGCACTCACTCTCTCACACTCTCGTTATATTATCTCTTCTCGACCTCTCCACCGCATCATACTACCGATTCGCGGACCCATCATCCTCTAGTTATACCGCATACTGTGTATCTATAACCTAACCTACAACAACTTCGATTAAAGCAGAATCTGCAGTCGGAAATAGCACTTGGGAAAACTTTGATGGCCAAAGTTACAAAGGGGCGTTTTCGGTCTCGCACTCTCTCTCTCTCTCTTTCTCTCTCCCTCTCCCGATTTATTCCTGTTCCTTCTATACATCTATAGCTTTACATTTGAATCTTGTCAAAAGGATTAAGCTGATGGTAGCGCACGTAGGAGCTCTCAAATTTTAAATGTAGGTCAGATCGTTATAAATAATACATTTTTTCGATAGAATCTCAAAGTTTGCCCATTCGCGAAGCTCGATCGACGATTCCACCCTTTCGAAACAATAAGCGTGTAAAATCAATCTCTTTCCTTTTCCTACGTGTCAACATCGCCGCTCGATTCTTTTTTGTTCTAGGCTTTTTGTCTTTTTTCCCCTTATAGTGTTTCTCCGTTTTCTAATTATCGTTTGGTATTCGCGCGGTGAATATTGCTCCCCGGACAACGCACATTTACCGCGCACCGCGGTGAATTATTGGTTTTACGATAATGAGTTTCGGGCTCGCTTTGAAAAATGGCCCTGTATCGTCACCCACGTATTTCTTGGTGTAGCCGCACCTTCCTCCTCCTCCTCCTTCCGATGGGAACGAGCGAAAAAAATGTCTACGAGGTCACGCTTCGTATTTTATATATATATACATCGACGTCGTGTGTTGCGAGACGACTACGAGCCACAGCCGAGAGGTTATGGCGACAGGTGCACCAGATGGGCTTACTCCAGTCACGTTCGCCTCTGAGAACAGCCCCGGAATACCTCAAATTAAGAATGCCACGTCTTTGTATGCAAGTACACGCGGAATATTGTTCCGATCCGACGAAAGGGTGACTCGCACACCCCACAGGAAATCATCCAAGCAAATAACCTTGCCATGTTTTTATATCATTCTTAATTAATTACCATCTTCGGTCCAACTTTCTTGCACAACTCGCTGCACATTTACTACACGCATATGCTCCAGTTTTTTCTCTACTTTTCCTTCCGGAATACTTTGCTCTCTTACCATCTGCTCTTATCGATGTCCACCCTCCGCAGCTATCTCGTTTATAATTGCTCTCGCAATCTTTTGTTTCCTTCTCTGCTGTTCTCCTTGTGGCGAGTTTTATTCTCGCAGCAGGCTTATATAGGGCTAATTGTCGTTGAACGGAAATGCGGAAAAAAACGTTAGGTCTTGGCTGGCAACGACTTTTCCTTCATGATCATCGCGATCTCGGGAGCGAGGATGTCGAAAATTTGTATGGAACGATTCTGGCACAGAAATGATCCGCTGGGAATTTATGGGAATGAGCAGAGTTTCCGTTGCAATATTCGGAGTTGAGATCGGGAATTTGGGGAAAAAGTTCACGCGGACGGTCGTCCGGTTGACAACTCGTGTGAGTTGAGCTGACGCGCTCGATCAGCACGAGAGTTGCATGCGGCCTCGTAAAATTTTAATATTTGAGAAGCTTCCGGAATTCCAGGCTTGAAAATCATGCAGGAAACCTTTTTTCTCCCCCCAGGGACGTTAAGACGCTTAATATATAATTACGAGTATTCCCAAAAGCTTGTTCCTTCCTGTCCTTCTGCGTCTGCTGTTTGTCCCCGCGCTACATTCGAATTTCGATTAGAGGACTGGAGCGAACGCGCGGGGAGCGAAAAGCAGACAAGACAGAGGGGTTGGATCTGCCGAAAAAGAGGACACAAGGAAGAAAAGACAGGGCAAAAGGAAAATAGCGAGCGAGAGGAACGCCAGAGTAAATGGCGATTGGCCCGAGGGTTTAAGAGGTTGGGGGAGCAATTTGTCGTTCCCGTGAGAGGGAAGTCTCTTGCCTCGGTGGAAAATCCTTCTCCCTCGTACACGGAGACAACGCGCGTTGGAGAGAGCAAGCACGCCGAGCCCATTGCCCTTGTAACGCATGACGAAAAAACGAACGACTCAAAAAGTGAGGATAAAAACGAAAAGAAAAGAAAAAAACAAGAGGGATAGAAAATAGGCCTCGTACACGAGAGAGTTTTCCCTCTCGAGACGACGGCGTGGGATGTTATTTATCGAAACTCGTTTTTAGATAGATATATACGAACATAAGCAGGATGTGGGTCCAACGTTTGAGACAAAAAACTCGAAGGAAAATGAAGTTTTTTCTTTTTGCCTTTTTTTTTCTTCTTCTTATTCCTCTGTCCTTGGACTGTCCGGAATGTTTGCGACTCAAATAAAGGGAAAATAAGCTGAAACGAGGGAAAATATACGTCGCAGTCTATATACCGCTTTTTGTATCTCTTTTTCTTATTCAACCCCTCGCCGCTACCCTTTTCCCCATCACGCACTCTCTGGAAATGCCGAATGAGTTTTACCCAAGAAGTATGAGATACTCGCTCCATATCTATTTCGTGTGTTGAATATATTATGAACACGCTGAAAGGCCGACACTCGTACAAGTTTTGAATCAGTGTGAAACCCAGACTGTCGCTGAATGATAAAAATCGTCAGACATTTGTTCGCTTTTTTGCCAGCCCTGCCCAAAGTTCTCCACTGAGATTTCGCGGCCAGCCGTACTTTTCACGAGGATTTTGTTTATCAATTCTTTCGATCCCCCCGCCGTGCTTATAGAAAAATTGGTCTGCTGAGTTTTCAGTCCGCGCAGCCGAAATCGGTTCTCGAAGGATTCCCTTTTATTTGTCCATCGTATTGATGGTCGTCGCGTTTATCATTCTTTTGCTTTTCAAACCTTCAGCATCGACATGTTTCACGAGGAAATGTTTCGTTTCCTGTTTCCGCACGGAAATCAAGATTTGGTCTTGAAATAAAGTAGAAATTTCTTGCTCGAACGATGATTGGAAAATCCACAACTTGGCAATCCTCGCGTCTCGTTCCATCAAAATTAATGCGATTCCATTTGCATGAATTCCACTCCGATGAAGAGGATACCGCGGTTGCCAGACGTGGCAAAACGCGCTTTTGAGCCGCTGCTCCAACTTATTCAATACTTCCTCCATTTGCATTTTTCTTTCGTTTTTTTTTTACAGATCTCTCTGCTCCGTTCCTCCCTCGCGCTCTCCTCCTCGCCCCGCAGTTTCTTTTTCTATTTATTTGTTATTTCTATCGCTCCGTACCACTTTATTCCGTTTCTCTTTCCTCGTTTACATGTCTCGGATCGTCCTCATTTCCATATCGTCTCGAGTCGAAATGAGAGTTAACAAGTAACCGTTGCAAATTTTCCCGCAAACTTAGCACCAAACGATCCAGACACTTGCCAGATCCCTCGCGAACGTCTTCTCGTGATTCTCTCTCAGATATTTTTTCCAAAATGGCTGCTCACGATAAAACGTCTGTGCATTCGTCGCATGAGAGAACTAACGATTTATACTAATTACGTACAATTGGCGTGATTAATTATTACTTTGTCGATTCCATTTATTCAGCGATTCTTCGTAATTCGTCTTTACGCAGTAATCATGAGTACCACGATAAAAAAATTCAATCCGTTGCGTCACTAAATTGTTTTCTGTTTGTTAAAAAACAAGAAAATTCGACGTCTTATCCCTTTAACTTGCTGGCTGATAAAATGTTATCGTTGAATTGATAAATTTCGTTTCTCACTGGATTTTAGTGGTCGCTGATTCGAGGCCATCGAAATTGATTTATAAAGAGAGTTATTTTTGGAGAGTTGAAAACTTTTGGGTCAATCGATATTATATGCAAGTCGATTACGTTTCAGAGGACGTTTGAAGGTTATTGACAAATTTCATAATACAAACGAAAGATGTCAGGTTCATCGATCGGATAAGTCGTTAATTATTAGATCGTTGGACACACCTCGGTTGTGCATGTTATATAACTTGTTCGAAGCGCGAGAGGCTCGAACAGTTGGCGTTCGCGAAAGTAGATTATTAATGATGGACGTTGATGCACTACAGGGGAAAATCGTTTGCTCTCGCGAATATACACTCGAGATCGAAACCGCGACGAGAGCGATTTCGCCAAACGTTAACGAGGCTTTTGTATTAGCGAGCAGTCGTCAAGTTATTGACGCACGTTCCAAATGAAATACAATTAAAACAATCTTCACGTAACCGCCGATATTTATATGAATATTCGTCGGCATGAATTTCAACATTCGCGATACACACGTACTCGCGACAACGTTGTTCGCAACTTTTCTTCCCCTTTAATCGGAGGAACCGTTACGAAAAAATTGATTCGATACTTTTGTTTTTCGGATGCGACGCAAAGTTTTTTTTTTTTGCGCGCCATCGCAATTATTTACAACTCTCTCGTGATGCGAAACGAGAAGAATTGCATGAGTGAAATTTGGAAATCCTTCCCGGGTCGCAGAGCCGCGGGAACTCGTTCGAGGTGAAGCGACAGAAAAAAAAAAATTTATACAAAAGCGAAAGAAAAAAACGCTCCAACCCCGTGCGTGATCTGCTCGTTTCGAACTTGTTTGAGCTCTCTCTTTTGTTTTACACGTGTTTTTCGTTGCACCTCGACGTGGCGAAAAAACGGGGGGGCGAGGGAGGGAGGAGGAGGAAAAAAAACTTGGTCAATTTCGTGAGAACGATCGTCACTCAGAGTGCACGACAACAGAGCATATTGTCAATGGCGTCACTAACAGCATCACCAGAGACATCACAAGCAAAATGCCCGCGCGCGCGCGCTCGGCATGCTTTCGCGAGGGGGATGGAAACCCCCGGCGTATTCACGGCGCGCGGGTTCCCTTGCCCCAGAACCTGCTCGCATCCCCGCGAGTTAACGAGTTTGTCGAACAAGCGCCATCCGTCCTCACAGATGCGTTCATATACACTCGCGCCTGTATCTCCTATTTCACTCCTGGCTTTCCCCCCCGCTCTGCCCTCCTTCGCCTATTCCGTCATCACGTTCTTCTCCGCGTCTCACTCCGCGAGGGTACTCCATGTTTTACACGCGCAATAGTCGCGCGCGGGTGAGAAAAGCTTTGATCCCACGCGACTATCACAGCTTTTTATGTAATACCTTCACAAGCCCCATCCCATTATTATCTTCTCGTCTCTTTTTCGTCTCTTTGCCATTTTCAACAGACACCACCGTGGCATATTGTCGTTTCGTCGTTTATTCCCTAATTCCGAATATTTTCAAACTCCCCTTGGCCTATACGCATGAGAAATTACTGCAAAAATAATTCACAACGCGAATAAAAATTTCTCAAACTCGCCTTTTTCTAACTGCGTTGCTAAAAGTGTTACGCACGCTGACACGCCTCGCGATGCGTGCAGTCCATGCAATGTTTTCTGCCAAGTCGCGAGCTGTGCGGTTACACGCGAGAACAAAATACAAAGACTCGTGGAAAACAAAGCCACAAAACCGTTCAACTTTTGTCATAATATAAACCCTCGGTCACGACAGCTCTCTTGTCCCATTTTCCAACACTTTTTTTTTCTTTGCCTTTTTTCTACTTTTTTAAACTCGATTCCCCGTTATTCTTTTCGAGGCGTTCGCCAGGCCGTTACTGCCAATGACAGCCTTACACGCGATTTGCAAATAATAAATCGCGTTTTTACCGTTTATTCCTGACTCTTGTGCTCCGATTTCTTGATTTTTAAATAAATTCTAATTATTATCATGGACTCGATGCTTCGTTCGCAAATGGAGCAAATTTTGAATTGGAATTTTGAAATGGTTCAATGAGGATGAAACGCGTTACTTATTGAGCGGTTTTTTAAACATTTTTTTGGATCGCTGGTCGGGGCTGGGTTCAGGGGTTAAAGGGTCTGACGAAAAAACGAGTCTGGTGCAAAGCAAAGTGCGGTGAGGGAAAAGCACTGTATAGTTATCGTTCCTTCTCTCTCGTTCCATCTCATCTTTTCCCTTGGCTGGGCGGGTTCGCTGCTTCTCGTCTCAGGGACCTCATGAAAATTCAGTTGCAGACTGTGAGTCGGTTTTCCTCTATCTCTTCGCTTCCATTCACTTCTCTTTTTCTCCGTTTTTTTTTTTATTTGTCTTTCCTTTCGGTTGTTCGTCTTATGCCTTTTTTTCGTATTTTCATCCTTTTCCCTTTCGTCCTATTCGTACTTCCTCTTTCCCCATCTGTTCTTCCGCCCTCTCGAACTTGCCGTGCAGCTCCGTCTTGCAACCGTTGAGTTTTCCACTGTGACTCGAATCTTTGACGATTCTCGCTCTCGCCGCACGATTCCTCTGGTTATGCCAGACAAGCTCGTAAGATGCACCAATTTCGTTATATTGGTGCGAATAGAGCGCACACCCTGGCATGTGGTAATCTGAATATTGATCTAGGCGAAAGTCTCTCTTCGTGACACCAATCTGCTCCCAAACTCCAACACCCTCCGCCTCTTCTTTCGTCATTGAAACGCTAACGCTATCCTGCTCCTCCGCCCATAGCAGGATTCATAATGTCACGAACCAATATTCCTCGTTATATTTTCGCTACTAACTCCGCCGCACGATGAAAACTCGTTCTCGTCGCCTTTTCCCGCAGTCTAGTCGCCGATGCTTATTTCTTCGCGTCGGTTCGATGCCAATTCCCCCCTCGAGTTTGCGATCATTCGCTCCCTTACCGAGTAAATTTTCTTTTAATATTTTTCTCAATCCAGCGAGTCCACTTTTACTCGATTGCCAAATAGATATTACGCTTCGCTGCTTCCTCTCCATTCGCATTTATATGCGTACGTTATATCTTGCCGTTTGTAACTTTTCACTCTCGATTCTCTCCAACTGATTCTTTGGGTCCCCGAGAGACACTCCGAAAGCTTTGCTCAACTTTGCAAAGCTGCGCATTTGCTCGAGGCTATACAAACGCAGGAAACCCTCTGTTTCTCAACGGTGTTTAGATTTTGCTCAGTTTACAATTGCTCTTGATTCACTATCAGCAACTCCGAAAGCTATCTCACGCTCGGTAATCAATCCACGAGCGTGACTAAATAGTTACTCCGTTCGAATGCACCAGCCATGCAGTGACCCGCTCTGAACTTGAAGCAAATCCACCAACCGATTCTCTTGCATTATCTTCTAAACAAATCGTCCTTCTTCTCGATGATGTTGAAGCTTGCATCGTTCATAATAATTATTGAATATTTGCTTTAGACGATAAAACGATCGGCTCTCGGGACCCAAAAATAAAATCGATACGAAAATTGCCATGATTTTCGTAATTTAATAAATCATTTCGTTGAATTTCAACGTTGCAAACTTCAGAGTCATTGTTTTCGTCCTTTCGGACTATAAATTTGCATTAATACGTCGAGGGATAAATTGTGCACGTTGCAAATTGATCGGAAACGATTTTTTTGGGCATCGCGTAAAATGGTTGGAGGGCAGGATTTTGTATAAATAAAAGTGAAATTTCAATGCTCTCTGACATTTTATTCATATTATACTGACAAATTACGCGGGAACATGTGTTCACATCCGGTTTTTCCGACATTACTCGCTGGAAATTGTCGAGCTCTTGTCTCCATTCAATATGTTGTATACCAATTAGTGATGGTCAACAGGGATAGAAGGTCTTCCAATCGATATATTGAATTGTCGATGGTACAAGAGAACAAGTATTTCTCCTCCCCCTCCGCCCAGCCTCCTTCTCTGTCCCAGGACAATTAGCTTTGCATCAACATTCTCTCGCACTGCTGTTTTATATACTTTGTCTGCATGTATTACAAATTGAAACCATTTTTTTGCTGCTTTTATTCTCAACACTCTCTCGCGTCGAATAAATGACAAGTTGGTGCGGTGGGATGAAAATATTTTTCAATCGTTTCCTCTGATGTTTTGCTCTCCGCTTGGATGTTGTTGAATCTTCATTGGCTGGAGTTTGCGTCGAGGGAAAATTGATTAATTAATCGAATTGATTAGGGCGAATATTGCGACTTTCGATACTTTTGCCTTTGACTGGATTTTTACAAGAAACTAGCGCGTCGTCGCTGCGCGCATTCTCTTTTAACGAGCTGCTGTACCAATTGCACGCGCCTGCTGGGAACGTCGATAAAAATTAATCCCGAAATGAGGCTCCGATTTTGTGACCCGCTGAAAATTTCAGTCACGATATATCGACGCTGTTACAGGGTTTCAATCAATCATTCGACGTGCGAGACTACCCGATTGCCAATCCAGAGGATACAAAGTCTTGCACACGCTCTATATATATGTGTCTGTTGGCGGAGAGGGCATGGAACGAGGCATGCGGACGACGAGGAGGTTGTACAAATTATACAGATTCGACGTATCTCGCTCGATGCTCCCAAGTACTCGCGGGTGTCAATTAGCGTTTGCGGTTCGTGCATGGATGCAATCAGTACGCAGTATATCTTGGCCTTCATCCTCTTCCAACCTCTTTCCCTCTCCCTCTCGCTCTGTGTGTATACCGACAACTTGCGCACGGACAACTCCAAGAGAACTAAATCATCGGGCACAACGAGTCTGCTTCGACGATCGATAAGCCCGATATCGCTCGATTCACACCCTCTTTCCTTCCTCCTATCCTTCCATTTCCGCTATTTCTATTTCAAGCTTGCCTAAATTCCTGCAATCACGAGACACTCATTTATTCGCTTCTCATCTTTTTCCTTTTTCTCCATTCCCACATGCATTCTCATGGTTTTCGCCCGTACAATTTATTTCCATACTTTCCTTTGACTATTAACGAATCATGCTCCAGCAGCAACAAAAATCAGTCTTATTCGATCTATCGATCTGTTTCTCGGTCTAATCGCTCGGATCATGCGCTTTTTCTCTCTTTCTCAATCTCTCGGCCCTGCTCTCTGTCTTTATTATCGCTCCTCAACCCTCCGGCACTTGAATATTCTCTGTGTGACGTACAGAGCCTCATCAGATATGCGGAGCCTCCGAATCCCTTGCTTACCTTAGCCAGCTCGCACCGTCGTCGTGTGTGTTGGCATGGAAATCGATAGAGGACCAACCACTGTCATTGCTATGCCCTCATTATAAATTGCTAATGAAGAATCCAAACTCCAGCTAAAAAGGGCTTCCCGCTTTGGAGAAAATATACGAGGCTTTTCACGCGTTAGCTCTTTGAGAAAAAGTATCCAAGCAAATCATAGTTTCAGCATTTTCATCGAGATTTATAAGACGATATCGAAAAATTGTGAAAAGCGAATTCCTCTCTCGAACTTTCGTCCCTGATCAAGCGTCAATGAGACTCATTAATTTATTAGTTACAACCAATCCGATGAGTCGTTCTACTGTGCAAGTTTGGAGCGAGTATTTCAGCAGTTCTCTTAAAAAGTTGAAGACTTTTTATCATTTCCGCACCGGAATGGCTAATTGTATTGAATTTTTAATATCTCGCGAATGTTTCAAGTTTTCTTTTGAGAATCTTGCCTGCAATCTTTCCGTTGTTTCTCAGTCTCGAGCGTGTCATTTTCATCTGCTGGATCTTTTACGCTTATGCGAGAATAGAAAATGGTCGGTGCGTGAAGAAAAAACGGGGACGACAGGGATAAATATTCGGAAATACGAGACGAACAACAGAAGCATAAGGTTCCAAAAGATTCGATGGCAACTGGGCGAAAAAGTCTGCCTCCGACTCAACAACTCGTAGGGCGGTTACCATGCCAGCATTGTAATATATAGCTCCGTTAATGGGGAGGGAGAAAGAGCTCTTTGCTCGTTTGCCAGGCTCGCCTCGACCGCGTTCGTATAGCGAACTTGTCGCGACGACGACGTCGTCCCACCAGTAGTTGTCGCTGGCATATGAGCAGCCAGAAAAGCTTTGTGTTCTCCGCACTCTATGTCGCGCTGGTCGTCGACTTTTCCACTGGCTACATATACACAGCCACACCATCAAATGACCATCCAAAGTGCCTCGTCCACATCCAGCGCGACTTGCCTCTCGCATTCCAGCCCCTCAACGTACAGTTGCACTAAATATACGGACCAACGTCTCTATTGGCAACTACAGAAGACTCTTCTCTTTGCATAAACACCGAGAACGTCGGCGTTCTGGCTTTTCCAAATATTTTTCCCACTATTATTCCTGCGAGTTGGTTCTTTTTACGTCTCCATGAAGGAATATCGACACATCGCGCCCATCCAAGCACATGAAATTTCGACGGAAACCAAATTTGTGTCACGCACGTGAATGAAAATGATGTGACAGACTCTTTATTCGAAAATTATCTCGTAATATTCCGGACGTGAACATTTTCAGATTTATTCCGTATCGATTTGCCGCGTTACGTCACGGAAACTGCCTGTTTTTTTTTCCTTTTTTTCACATTCGTTAATTACCTGCGAAATTTGAATTCTCGTTTTTTTGTTTTTGTTTTATCAGAATAATTGCTCGTCGTTTACAACAACAGTTGGCACATTTTATTTTTAATAATGTAATCTCCAGCCTCTTTAACTGCATTTTGCAGGGGAGACTCTAGTTTATGCATATGCAGGCTTTCATTATATAGTAAATTTCGTATGGGAGGAAAAGAGGGAAATTGGACGCCTGCGGAGAAGAAAAGTCAGCGTGCGAACGGGTTGCGGTAGTTTTAGTCGTTCGGTAACTTATTCGCCGCACTCGCGTTCCATAACAAGGGTGAGAAGTTAATTTATAAAGCCACGAGAATATAGCGCCGCATAGTTTAGCCCGCAGTAACATTAGCGTCGCTCGGAGTGAGCGTATCTCTTGAAACCCACTCGTCTGCTTCATAAACTTTTGCTTTGCCATATTTCTGTTTTTTTTTTTTGTTTTCTGGTAACGTTTACTTCGAGACCAAGTTCTCGAAGCATTGGATAAAAACTTGAATAAACACGCTTCACTTGCCGCATTTAATCCGCGCTTCAGCACTCTCCGTCTTACTTGCGCGGTGTCTATTTATTTGTGAAACAGAATCACAGAAAATACTCGCTCATTCGTTTCTCCTCTTTCTCGCTCGCTCCCCCTGATTTTCTATCGACTTATATCGAACGGAAGTAAATGAAGAATAATAGCGAGAGGATCAAGAAAATGGGGATGAATCGAATTAGGTTGTCGGATCCGAGACACACCGATAATCTCGAATAAATACGTTAAATACTCTCGCAATCGTAAACACACATTTCAACCACTTTTTTCCCTTGTTTTCCAACTTTTTTTTGTACAAACGTCTGGGTGTGTGTGTGCGTTTTTTTCTACGCTCCGCGCACCCTAGCGGTAGCGAGTGATTGGGTATCCACGGGGCTCGAGTGCGGCAATTTTTTTTATTTTTTTTTACCTTCTATACTGAATTACGCACGCACATTATGACGGTGAATAAATCTCTGTTATTAAAATAGAACGAGATGAAAAAAAAACTCATTATTCGAGCCTCTCATGGGAGAAATTATAAATATCACGAATACAATATTCGCATCGAATCACGTGGCTAATTGAACGGAGAGAAATAGAAGGCTGTAAATTTCAATATGTCAATCGTTCGAGCTCTGCGGGGAAATTGTGGAAAAATGGTGAATATCAATTTTCTGGAAATCACAATAATGAATGATTTGCGATCATCATTTTTAATAATGAAATAAAAACATGATGCGGGCGATCGTCCACGTGAGTAAAAAACGTTAAACGCTCTCTCGTCTCCATTTGTCGAAAACTCACGTTGATCGCGACTCGGGAATACGCGATTTACGAATCCTTTATCATTCCGTGGGTTGGGACCAAAGTGCGAACCGAAAATCCCCGACTCCGCTCCGTCTCTTTATCCCAATCCAGATGGTCAATTTAGCACGGGCCTAGAATAAAAACAACAGACGAGAAGAAAGGCCCGAGAAGAGCGGATAAATGCGGAGAGGAAAAGATACGAACGACGTTTCGCGCTGTCTCGGGGGCAGCTTGCAGGCAGGTGAATCTTCACCTGTCTCGCACCTGGCACTGCTACGCGCGCCCACAGTTTAGCTCGCGTCTCTCGTTCATCATTATCCTTCTGGTTTCGAACTTTAAGCGGTGTTTTTATTGGGATCCAGAATTGAAAAAAAAAACGGAGAAACTCGTGCCACGAGCCTTTTTTTTTTCCTCAATTCTCTAATAATTATTATTGATGATTTTCCTGTGCATTTGTCTAACGTTTTTGTTCAATCTTTTA
This sequence comes from Diadegma fenestrale, assembly GCA_037043255.1. Lineage (NCBI taxonomy): Eukaryota > Metazoa > Arthropoda > Insecta > Hymenoptera > Ichneumonidae > Diadegma > Diadegma fenestrale. The sequence goes on from CM073312.1 coordinate 5,253,697, forward strand.
TTTTTCAGGTAAGTCGATTTTGACATCCCAGGAAATTTCGAGGCTCGAGCCATTCGTACAAAACTCGTAAGTCGAAAATTTCATGTTATTGCTCGTTACGCGATGATTATTAGAAAATTGTTAATTGAGAGAACGAAAATGCGATGAAAAATGAATTTGAAACAAACGGGCGGATAATTGACTGGAATAAAATTCGTTAGCTCGAATTATACAACTTATGAGAGCTTAACACTCGAATAATAGATAACCGATCGCTTGTGAATGAGCATATTGGTATGTTTGAGTGCTCGGGGCAAATAAAATCTTGTTTTATTCGCGAGACGACGCGCACTAGTTCGAGGCAACAGGGATTCGGAGCTGGTCTTTTTGTTGATGGGTTTATGACTGCATGATTTTCGCATTACGCGGATTATCGCTCGCATTGTCACGCACAAGCGTGTCCGAGTACAATGACGGACACGCGAATTTGTCGAATGCGGTATCGCTCATCTAATTATACATGCAGCCCGAGATTTCGCTACGGAGAGTGGTCGCAATAACTCGGCGAAATAGAGATAGAGAAAGAGAGAGAGAGCGAGTTAAAGGGAACGTGTAAATTGATTGATTTCAATTATAGCAAGGTACAGCAATTAGTACGGAACCAATTAACGAACCCTCTGGGCTTGTTAATATCGCCCTCCCTCCCTCCACCCCCCGGGCCTTTTAGTCTCGATTGAATGTGACGAAAATCCATCAGCATGAACGACGGAATAACAAAAAATGTAGATTACATAATTATTTGGCAAGATTCGTCATTTCGAGATACTGGAAAAGCTTTTTCAGGACTCGACGCACATTAATATATATTTTTAAATAAAATTCATATACATAAATTTAAAAGAGCACAAATTATCACGCAGATTTCAACTCGCGTTGGATCTCGAAAATTTGTGTTCACACCGGAAAGACGACAATTTCGTATTCAAAGAAATTTCCAAGTCTCCGCTACACTTTTTCCCTCCGTTTCTTTTCCATTATTCGTCATATAGCTTCGCCCTTTTTTTACTCTCATTTTATTTTCGCTTCACAGAATTGCATAATTCCATTCTACAGCTTTCTTTGCTACGAGATTGTCGTTCCTTTCTTCTTACTTGCCTCCCGAGCATTATTCGCAGGCCCGACAAGACACTTTCCTTGCGCCCTTCCTTCGCCTTACACATTTTACACCCTTAATATACATATATATATAGCCACAGTTTATCTATATAGAAACTCAAACTATAATACTATGAGCTTTGCAGTCGCGCCAAGACTTTCCAAGACCTCTGGAACAAACTTTCTCGTCGAAAGTCTCCGGCAACAGGATATAGGTGTAGACAGTCGTCGGAGTTGCCTCGCTCGTTTGCTCGCATTTCACGCCGACGATTACTCTTATGTCTGTACACCTATTTGTAACTCTGTTGTACGAGCTCCTCACTCACACACACACACAGACACACACTTTCCTATATTTATATAAATTAATGTAAACACGCAAAATCAGATTTTCTCTAGAAACTCATCGTCGATATTGACAAATTGCTCCAATTTTCGTTAAACTAAATTAATCGTTCTAGAAATCGTGAATAAATGAAAATAATCTAACCGCCTGACCTTTGGACAAATAATTGATGATGCTGAAGTTTGCAACGTTGGAATGCATCGAAAAATATTGAATTTTATTGAAGATTCGTTCAATTTTCTATGTCCTCCAAATTTTTCGAGCCGATATGCTTTTTGAATGGCAAAAATTGATCATTTTATCATCGTAATTATATTTTGCATTTGAATAATTATTTTTGTCAAAGATAAAAATGAATTTCGTTGCATTCCAACGATGCAAACTTCAGAGTCATGAAATTTTTTATTTTGCAAGCAAGAAACGATAATTCTGTCTGCGAATTGGACAAATTCGTAATTCGCCTTGATCCAAAGGCTCCGTAGACACGTTACAATGGGCGCACCCTGGGACGCAATGATGCTGAAGTTTGCAACGTTGAAATGCATCGAAAAATATTGAATTTTATTGAAGATTCGTTCAATTTTCTATTTCATCCAAATTTTTCGAGCCGATATGCTTTTTGAATGGCAAAAATTGATCATTTTATCATCGTAATTATATTTTGCATTTGAATAATTATTTTTGTCAAAGATAAAAACGAATTTCGTTGCATTCCAACGATGCAAACTTCAGAGTAATAAATATAATCGTATTTTTAGGAATTTCAAATTCTCAGTAGAATTTGAGAATGATTTTAAAAAGATTCGAATGAAAAAGAATGGAGCGGTTTTACGAATATTTTTCTTCTAATTATGAACATGATAATTGAGTGTGGAAATGCGATGGTCGCGAGGATATGAATTTAAACATTTCGCCGCGTTTCGTGAGACTTTTGATCGGAGAATGAATTTTCGAGGTAATTTAAAAATTTGCAATTCAACCATCTTCGCTGATTAATTCTCGTTGCTTTTGATTCGCATATTTTTCGCGGAGATATTGTCCGCAAATGGAACCCTAGTATCATTATTTTCTCCGAGTCATTTGCGTAGTGCGGAAGAAGGAGAGAAAGAGAAGAAAAGGGGAAGGGAAAACTCGACGGACTTGTGCGGATGCATCGAGGCAGAAGTTATTGAAATCCTCGCGTATTTTCTTGTCCTTCTTTTCCCTATCCCTGTGCTTTGTACAAGGCATGTCTTCCAAGGGCCTCTGGTTTAGTTAATGCATGCACGATCCATAATTAATCTGTGCAACCAGTGAGCCTATTAATATTCTATAATTGATTATTTTCACTTAACGAGCGACAGTCCTCGACACGCTGGAATAATTCACAGCGTGATTGCATGTTCTGGAGAAAAAAAAGGAATAATCGAAAATATACGTTTGTATGATTTTCCTTTGGAAAATAAATCGCATTTTTCTTGGCATTCGGTAATAAGATTTTCTCGTCGGTAATTATTTTGTTTTTCATCGTACAAGCCTCGCGACTGCGAGCATTTGTTATGCATTCGATATTTTCATCGGTTAAATTTGAATTATCCTTGCAATATTCGTAGAATTGAAACTAAATGAATATATTTTCGATTCGCTTCAATGATTTTTATCGTGTTTGCTCCCTCAGTCATATTTTCAATGAGAATCTATTTACTTGGATCCGATCACATCCGCGGCACGCGGACAAATTTCATCCAATCGACTTGGTCCGTTTTTATGTTGATCTCCGTGTTGTGTACGTGTTTTTGTTTTATTTTATTCATTTCCCTCGGTAAAATGTGTCGCTCGAGTTGCCCGCGCGTCGACCGTTCCCTCTTGCTCTCGTGCGCGCGTGTGTGCGACCCTCGGAGCTATATTTGCTCACGAGTACACTTGCACACTCAAACTGCTAAGGACGTATAATCCCTTTCAGGTTGTACACTCGCAAAGCAACGTTGTTATGGGCGACTTTTGCCCCCGTGCGTTGCTAGCAATGCCATTCTCATCCGAGTTAAGCTCACTCCGCCATATTGCAAAAACGACCCTCTCGCGTTGGCATCCGCGCCCTTTAGCCGCAATGACCAACGCGTCACACATTTAACGATTTTTCTCCGAGAAAATTGCGAGAGCCGCGCGGCATACTTTCCAAAATTTCGCCACCTCTCGTCCGCAACGCGCGTTTTGCATTTTCTCATGAAAATCCCAACTTTATCGCCAAATGAAATCGCTGCACGAACATTTACTTCAGCACCAGCTCCAGGATCCGAAACACACCCTGTATGCATCCGAGACGAACGCGTGCATGAAAATTTTCGATATCAATATCACTAGTGGACCTTTCCACCAGCAGATTCTCCCAAAGGCAAATCTCTCTCTCTCTCTCACACACACACACACACACTGACATTATGAATAAAATAGTGATGTTGGCAATTTCGCTCGGGTGTTAAGTAAACGTTGAGTTTTGCTCGTAACACGTGGGCGGTGTAAATGGGTGCTGGCTGTGTATACCGAGCAGGATAAACGCAGCCATGAGAATCTACCTCCTTTAGCCACATTCAAGAGCTCCTAGCACCGAGAGCCAGATACGAGTTTTCGAATACGGACAGAGATATATGTGTGTATATGATCCAACCATTTTATATATATATATATATAGCTATCGAGATCGAGCTGTGCGCGAAAGTTCCTTGCAATTGCAAGTTTAAGCAACGCTGATGTTCTTCGGGTTGGTGCGAGAGTGTCGGTGTTGAAGGAGAAGAAATATATACCACGAAGAACGGGCGGTAACCCCCGCAACTCTACCGAACTCTCGACTGCATTCGGACTCCGTCATGGGAGCGGCACATCGACACCGTTTCCTTTTTAGTGATGTATTGGTGTATGCGCTTGCGTGTGTGTGTGTGCAACGATGAACCAGTTGAAATCTGCTAGCTGAACGGACAAGCTTCCGCTCAGTTTCCTTGGGACGTACCAAAACTGAAATAAAGTCCGTTACACATACACGAGCCATTCCATGCGCAATCTATCGGGCGATTTCGAAATGAGCGAAATACAATTAGGACGTTTGACTTGGAGCCGCGGTTAACGCAGTTTCAAGTTCATTCGGAGATTCTCAATGTTTGCATCGACTTTCTCAACGAGCACGAATCTCGAGCAAATAAAAATGATTTTTTAAAACTTCTTTTCGAAAGCTTCTGAGAGGGTTTATAAAACTTGATAAATTTGGGTGGTTTTTTTTTCACTAATTCGAACATGTGATCAAAGGCCGGGGAGACTGAAAAATGAAGTTGTTGCGGATGAAACTGGAATATAATGAGATTTTAAAGAAATTACGAAATTCGCTGAAGCTCGCCGCAGTTGTTAAGGAAGGCGCCTCGTATTGGATGGCTAGCTCCAAGAGCTTTTCTCTTCTTCTTCGTGTTTCACGAATCCTTCCTTCCTAGCCATCAAGGTGGAAAGAAGGCGGGATGGTTAGCCCCGAAGCGACGTTGTCCTATATTTATATCCTCACTTGTTCCTTCTTGGGTGATTCAAACACCGAGCCCGCTGGCGACGAATCTCTCTCTCTCCCCTCATTCGTTTTTTTCTCGCTTTCTTATTTTCCAACAGAGTTTCCTCTTTTTAGTCCCATGGCACGCTGCGTACATCTCCCGGAGTACGAAACACAGGCTGCCCAACTCTTAGAACAGTTTTCACTGTGAATTTGCTTTTTCCCTCGTGCACACGTACACGCACCGCCGCGCGCGTACAAATCCATACGCGTCCGGTCAAATCCAACCCCCGCATCCAACGAAAGCTCTTTTTGCGCGTGCACGAGCGCTCGCGGGCCTCGCCGAGAAACCAGCTAAATACGGACCGACAAATGACGTTTCGCTATTAAATTAAAAAAGTTACTCTTTGCTGTCGCGGCTGGCCTTTTTTTTTATTATTCACCCAGATATAGGAAACCCGCGCATGGAATAAAGAGCAGGGTCGTGGTGAGAAACAGCAGCCGCGAGTAAAAGCAGGAAAACGGCGGAGGAAGGGCAACGAGAGGGCCGAACGACAAGAAGAACAGAGAACTCGACTTGTTCGGCTGTAACTTATCGCGTCCTGGGCATTAAAATCCTCCTCGCACGAGCGTATATAGTTTGCTCCCTTTTTTCCACCCCCTTGTTCCAGAGCAAATTGACAATGATTTATACATTACTACGCGGAATCCTTCTCTCCTCGCCCCCTTCTCTCTTCTTGCTCCTATGCCAGCTTTCGTTTTCTTTCTCCTGGAGCATTTTTCCCGCTCATCCTCGAGCAACCAAATGGCAAAGGAGAGCCATGTATACAAAGAGACGGGACGACATGAAAAACCGCGCGACCAGCCGACCCGTAAATTCTTATCAAATTCTCGCGCCTCTTTGTTTTTTCATTCTTGCCGGTTTAATGGGTTCAATCATTCAAAGTCCTAATTGGATTAATTCGCAAATGAAAATATGTGGTTATGGCTTTTCGGGATTTTTGCGGGACTAAAAAACTTTTTGGCACTGTGGCAATTGAACAAATTCATTTTCTTTGCTTCTGCAGTCAAAACACGGAACATCGTGAGCTCAGTCGCGTCATTAACAAATGCCCGTTATGATTGTTGGTTCGATCGAGCGTTTTATCCCGAAAGATTTATACCGAAGCGCGCGCGATGTGCATCCGGATCGAGTCTCTTTCCTCATGACTTTAGTATGTCATTATTGTCGTTTTGATCCCTTATTTTGCCTTCGCGGCGCTGCGAATATAACGTTAGTCTTTTTCTTTTCGCACACATGTTCATCATTCCAGTTTTCCCCGGCTGAGTCTTGGTAAATACAGAGTGTGCTGGATATAGCATCGGGGGCAAAATTATCGAGAGATATTGCGGTTTTCTTGGGCTACTCGCGCGAGGAAACCGTACAGCCGAGATTTAAACGCAATGAAAATAAAAAAATTAATTGAAAGGAAAAAAAAACGAATGTCGCAGAAAATTGAAGCAACGGCTGCACGTACGCGCGCCATTTTTCCCTCGCGGACGATCAACCGGTTCACGGTTAATTAGGCTTCAAGGGTGGATGAGTTTTCTTTGCTCGTTATATAAAATAGCACATACGAGAGTCTACGATTTCCAGTGTCACCGGTACTTAGTCAACCAACCTGTCTTGTTCGCTGTATAAATATTCCTCTCTCTAGAAATATGTCTTTCCTCGCATCCGTGTGCCAATGTCTAAGTCTCGGCTGTCTCTCGTCGTCAGCATTCTTTTATATACGCACGTCTCCTCGCGACACAAACCAGCAACTTTTGCTGCTTCTGCTGCATCTCACAACCGTTACATTATAATTTAACGATCCGAGAAGTTGATGCAGCACGTGACAAGATCTATTCAACGAGAGTCTATCGTTTCTCTGTACTGGCCAGATAAAAAACAATCGCGGAAAATAAATGAAAAGATTTACTGGGCTAAGATTGATGGAGATCTTGATACCTCTTAATCTTTCAGGGGAAGGCACGCGATTATTCGGATTCAATTATCTCTTCGGCCGGCTCAGCCAAAATGGGAATTCAAAGCCTTGTCCATGGTCCGCGTCGCTTGGAAATCCTTGCGCGCAACTCCTGTCAAAGAATTTTATTCCCACAGGAGCCAATTCGCGATTTTTTCGGTTTTGGTAAAAATGCAAATTACGGAATCTTGATTGAAATCGACTTGACAATTACTCTCGCATCGTGGAAATAATAGTTCGATAATTGTCCTCGCGGCTAGTCAATCGAGAGAAAAAAAAAACTCAAATCATCGGGGAATTTGTGCATAACGTAGCCAATTGTACGAAACCCTCCCAATTGAGTTTTACTCTCAGTTCAACTAGTCAAAGGGAAGCTGGTTACGAAACGATGAGGGTGAATAACCCGCGGTCGGCTACCTGGTGAGGTCGTGCATCGGGAAAACGATCGATCAAGGTCGCTTCGCACTATTTCCAACCAGTCATAAAGCTTGACCTACAATTTATTATTCGCGGATAAGCCTCTGAGCTTTGGCCCCGCTGGGTCAGCCAAGTCGCGTGAAACATTTACGGACATTGTTGTTTTTCCACTCGATTCGCTTTCATCAATTTTGCCAAATTTAAACAATTTTTTTATCGGCGCACACAAATTTGTATAATTAAAAACTCAAAAAAAGATTTTTTTTTCATTCGCGATTGATAAGATTCGGTAAATTTCAATTCGGGATTAAAATGAACGAATGTCGCGTGATCATTTTTATTTTACCCATAAAAACGGAAACTAAAATGAATCTTAGACAATTGAGCGATAATTAATGCGTTGAGACGTATTTATGCGTATCGTTGAAAGATCGTAGGGAATAACGAGGAAAAAAGCGCGGTAGGCCATAGTTATATATTACTTGAAAGCAGAAGCTTATATTTGCCGTGTAACGTACGTGAGTAACGTAAAACGCCCGTCCAGGCCACTTTCACAATATACACATATCGGTAAACGCCCTCGTTTTACGCCCCCCATGCAAGTTCGTAAAATCAGCCGAGAAACAGGAGCTGTGCTTTGCATCACAGTGAGTCTATCCATCGGCATTTCCAGGCCGAATCGTTGCGAATAAATTCTTTTTTAAATAATAAAAAAAAATGAAAAGTCAATTTTTCAGGCCAACGTCAATTATTTATTGGGCCTCCACACCAAAAATTCGGTCGAGTCATTTCAAAAAACTTTAAAAAACCGATACAATTATTTATTTTTATAAAAAATCCAAGTACAAAACGCGAAATCATAAAAATGGAGTATTTTGGAATTCCATGAGAGATTTTTTGTTTGTTTTAATTGCTATTCAATTTTTATTACGACTGTGGCAATTGGTGGAGCCGACGTTGACAGAGTCTTGTCAAATTTGTCTTTTTTTTCGAGCATACACAATTGAGTCGAAAAATTTGATAAGCAAAAAGTTTCTTTACGTGATTTTTGGTTATTCGAAGTGAAATTTCCCATATGGAGTCTATACACGTACGGCATGCGAGGCAAAGGGAAGCGCGTAACACGCGCGGCAATATTGTACCGCGCACGAACTCTGATAAACCGTATAGCAGTCTCTTGATCTATGCGTGTGTACAGACGCGCGCGTGCATTCGTGTATTATGCTCTCGTGTGTGTTCTGGACACTCAACTTTGCTGCTACGATATTGCGTGCATGCTGCGCTTAGGGCAAATTTTGCTCTCGGTTCTATATCCTTCCTGCTTTTCCCACCATTGCACCCTTTACAATAGATCCTGGAAAAGCCTGCACGGAGAACCGTGAGGAAAAACTGAAGGGGCTGCCGGAACAGCTCCATTTTCTCTTCATCTTTTAGTTTCTCTTCCCCATTCCGCTATTTCCAGCTTTCACTCGTCTCTCAATTTCATACACACTTTCCTGCTGGAATGTACATTCATATATAAACCTGTATTTTATGCCAGACAATCGTGATATAATTCAGGGATCTCGGACGTACATAAATATACGGATGCGGCTAAATCCGTTGAGAAAAAATTTCAACAATCACGCGAGCATGTATCGACGAAATGGCGATAAACCGTTCGATCTTTTTTCTTTTTTGATTCGCGTCATTTTTTTAATGAAATCGATATTTTTTCCGAATAATAAAATATTCCAGCCGCGAAAATTTAAGAGTAACAATTTGCATAGGAATCGATGGGAAAAAAAACATGCTCCGGGTTTTTTTTTTGCATTCAAGACACGCAGATTGCATCACGCACTGCTGCTCGTGCCGCACGACTTTTTCCACGCAATATGCAGCGGTGCAGCAAAGTGGTTAATGAACGAATATGGCTAATGGAACGATAACAACGAACTTAATTAATTATTTGGGCCACTCGATTCGACTTTGACTTTTCCCGAAAAGCACACTCTGCTCTGGAATCGATTGATATTTTTTTCTCCCTCGTGCAAACCTCGAGCCGCCTTTGTTGAGAGAATTCCTTGATACGGCGAGCAACTTTCGCTCGGACTGGAGATCACACGGAGCATTTGCTTTGCAGCATCTCTCATTCTGCCCGACAATGCTCGTGTCCCTTTTTCTTTTGATCTTTGGGATCGAAACCCTTTGAAATCGGCTTTTTGGCTGCAGAGCTCGATACGGAAATTCTTGATCGCCTTTCCAAGCGGCACTTGCGTTTATCGGTAACGCCCTTCGTCTCTGACCTCACCAGCTTTGTCGCTGGTGTCGAATCGGAATTGGGAATCAATTTGGGCATCCGTCATTCGGTTTGTCAGTTAAAACCTAATTCATGCCTTCCGGTTCCATTATTTTTCAACCATTTTGCAAAATATAATTATCAAATTGGTGGACACATTATTTTCTGTTTTTTTTTGCGTCCTATCAAATATAATTTGTGATCGAGCTTTCCGGGGACTTTTGAACGCGAACAAAGTTTCGGGATTCAATCCTTCCTCCTCCGAGCTCCATGACAAATAGAATCGCTTTTGTCGATTCGTGGGAATTCATAAAAACGTGGGAAATTGACGTGTGAACATGAAATGAATTTTTTATTATGAGCATTCGACGATTTCAGACTCTTCGAGTCACGGCGTTACGCAAGAAAGATAAAAAAGTATTTACGAATTAATTTTTCTTTGTTTCGAGATTCGTTAGAATTTAACGGCACGGAATTTTTCAATTATAAACGTTTAAGGGGCCTCGCGTCCCGTAGCGAACTTTCCAAAGTGATTTTTTCCAACTCCGTTTGACCGATCGTATAATGAAAAAGTTTGAGCCCGCGCTCTTGGTTCTCGCGTACTTTTCGTTCATATCGTTAGATCCGTAGCCTCAAAACGCACAACTCAATGTTGTACCAACCCGCGTTGTCCGGATCATGGACTGCTGACACGAGCCGTCAAAAAAGGGCAGCAAAGTTATGGGATTATAATTCCACGAGCAGCATGCAGCGAGTGTGACGCGTTGATAGTCGCGTCGCCGACACGAAATATAAACAACGTGTCCGGACGTTACACTTGCTGCTCGAATTAATTTCATCGTATATTTCATTAAATCCCGTGTGCTCTCCGGCCAGAATTTTGCTGGATTTTCCACAGTTGTTTTTTTCCGCTACCTCCGGGGATATATCTCCGTTTTCCTCGTTCCCCCGTGCAGGCATGCACAATAGATACCCGCGGAGCATTGCATCGCGATGTTTTGGCTCGTCCCAGAAAAAGTCTGTATCACGTTTTGTTATTGCATATCCGTACATCGATCCGAAAATCGAATTACAAGAAAAAGAGATGAATCAACTTCAATTGGCAACGAAAAAACGTCCGGAAGAGTGCCGAATCACGTCGATCGGGTTTGAAATACAGTTTCGCAACTGTGATTTCTATTTATATTTTATTGGTTCAATTAAAGAACTAGAAAACCGTTGGCATACATGCTATTGTTTCGGTATCCGCGAAGAATGAAACTTTTTATTAGTTTTGCCTCTGGATTCCGTGATCGAATAAAGATTTCATTGAAACGAGAACAATGTATCAATCAAAATGGCCCTCCGCGATCCAAGTCCCACTCGTAATCGTGGATGAATATATTTTCATGAATTCAGATTGTCAGTTTGTTTCCGAGATACTAATTAATTGCATCGGTCGCACAAGGCTCTGAAAAATGACTCGAATTGAGTGTGTTTGTACCACTCGTGAAACGATTTTTTCAAATTTGAACACTTGTTTGCGAAATTCCGATGGAATCGACGTTGAATTCTCGTTGTAGAATCAAATTCGCAGGAGTTTGTACAGAGATTTTTTGCATCGGTCGGAGAATCGGAGTTTTGTGAATGCGGAGCAGCGACTTTTTGCTTTTCTTTGAGATACAACGTAATATAATTCTGACGTGACCGCAGAAGACCAACAGTTTGCATGCGAGTTGGCCGATGCTTCGCTGGCTGGAGCAACTACCGCGAGAGCTAATCGTGGTCATATTCGCGTTACCACCATCAGTGAAAACTGGGTTGTTCGTCTCTGTGGGCTCCGGTACTATGCAACGAGGAGTAAGGAACGCTGCTCATTACGAGAGGAGTTGTGGCACCGCCGGGCGCTACATAGAGACAAAGAGAGAGCGAGAGAGTGAGAGCGAGGGAAAGAAAGGGCGTTGTTAGCCATGGAAGCTGCTGTGCATTGCATGCAGCAAAATAGAGGCTCCAGCGCTGTTGCATCGCAGCTGCAGCAGCAGGTAGCAGGCAGCAGAGCGAGAGAGCGAGAGTGAGAGAGTCAGAGCTTAGAAGAGTAGCAGGTCTAAAGAGACGAGAAAGATTGAGAGATAGAGAGAGAGAGAGAGAGGACAGAGATGAAAAGTGTATTGCGCGCGACCAGTTTGGAACAGGTCTGACTGGTTCCCTCCGGTGCGGAAGGGACACTAAAGACGCGAGGAGGAAAGAGACGAGATATTTATAAAAAAGAGGTAAAAGAGTATTTGAGAATGGGAAGAAAATGTGGAGGAGAGAGTGAGAAAGACGATACCAAGCGCGCCAGGTCGTTGAAGCTTCTGCGCCACGTTCACTTGCTCTCTTTCGCTCGAGGAAGTTGGAGAAGAGAAAATAAGATTAAATAGGTGGTGGGACAAGGGGAAGAAGTAAGAGTTGTGCCGGCGGTGCCGCGCGCTATGTTGTTGCTGCCGCTGGGTGCTCCTGCTCCCCGGGAGATTGCGAAAGAACAGAGTAGCCAGGCCGGAGAGCAACAGAGCCCGACGAACAGATAGACAGATCGAGCTAAAGGAAGAGCGCGAATATAAGAGCAAACGGTCAACAAAGAGAGATAAGAGAGGAGGGGGGAGCAGGAGGGTATATTGCGGCTGTGGAGCGTCGAGCGTGAGGATGGGAGGTAAGAGAGGAAAGGATGAGCAAAAGGAGAAAGAGACCGGCGAGGATTCCTACCAAGGAGCGAGCGACGCATGGTGGGGTTAGAAACGTACGCGCTCTTTTCTGTATACGTTCTCGACTCTTGTTCCCCTCTTGGTCCCTTTCTCACCCGCGGACTCCATCCAGCCATCTCCTGGTACACCGGTGGCCGTCCGGCGCTGCCGAGTTTCCGGTGAATGGCGAACGCCGGCCACGAGCCGCCGTCCAATCAGGGCAGGAAACGACTAAGAAGCCACGCGTGATGCCTCGAGCGTGCGCGCACTCGCGCTCTCTTTCTTTCTCTCCCGCTTCCCCTCATTCGCCCCTCTCCCTCTTTCCCTCTGGCTTGTCCAAGAGAACTGTCGGCTACCAACAACATCACCGAGCAGGTACACTTGGCTACACCGTTCGCGAGCAGCAGGCAACTTCTCTCCTGCTGTATCTTTGCTCCCTGCTCAACTCCATTTTTTTGCCTCTTCCTCCTCGCAGACCTTCGCGAGCAACAGAGACAGAATTATCCAGACAGGTCTTTTGCTTTTTTTTCTTTTCTTCCACTTCTCTTTATTGGTGCAGAAGAGACAACGGACGAAGAGAGAGAGAGAGAAGGAACGTGGTTAGTTTCTCCACACGTGAGAGTCTCTACGGTCCTTTGTGTCTTTCCAACAGGAAGCCAACCAGCCCATGTTACATTAATGTCTTCTAGTTTCTTTCTCTCTCTTCCTCTTTTACGTGTCGCGTACTTGATTATGCGCCATGTCTTATTACCTTCCGTTCTCAAGTCCTCTCAGTCCTGGATTAATAATGTCGAAACGAGGAACCAACGATAGTAAAAACGTTCGACGATAAATCCAGCTTGAGAAGCCCTGGGAACGAGCGTACGATCCTCACAAATATATAGTTCAGTTCGATGACGTAATCATTTGACGTCGTAGAGATTTCCCATCATTGTCAGAGCTTCCCTCCACACTGAAAACGTTGGATCCGACTCGTTCCTTCGATCCTGCTTAAGCCCTCACAGTCCTGATCCTTGTAAAGCCACTCTCTCCTGGACATTCCCTGCTCCGTCGTCGAGTGTCAGCAGGTGAATGGCATCGCTGTCGGGCCTGTAACGTGCGTATGCCAAACAGCTCCCCAATTAGCTCTGCTTGGAGCGTATACAGCGTGTATGACCCTTAATTGATTGGTGAAGATGATTGACACCTCGATGAGATTCTTCTCTTTCAGGAATCCGAACTTCCAAATCACGTCCAACTTTGTCAGGCTTTTCGGAAAAAAAGTTTTTTCTTTCTCGTCTCCTTTTATCGCCTGATTCTTGTTGCTTCTCGGCATAAAGAAAAACAGCAGGGTCCCCGTAATCCGACAAACTAGCACGAGTCCACTCTCGCACACTCAAGTTGACAAAGCGGGGAGACCCTCCGCTAGTTTGTCCCTCTTTTACCACGATTAGATTAGTGGCAATAAGTAAGAAGCCAAGTCTCGTCGGCTCACTTCAAGAGAAGTTGGAAATTTGTATTATCGCCATGTTTTGTTATACACTTCGCGGACGATGGAAGAAAAGCCAAGTTTCTCCTTTATCCACTGAATTTGGGGAGCCGTATACGATATACATTCATTACGTCAGTGCATAAGTGAGTTGGTGTGCGCGTAACAGCTTCCGGAGATTGCCAAGTGAGCTCAGAAAAGAGAGATGAAATAGCCAGTGACCTAATCTCCTCTTCACGACCCTTCAAAATGTATATCCAACGTCGTCTGGGGACGTTGGACTTACACATGGGGCGTCAAACACACAGAGAGAGACAGAGAATTCGTGCCACGGAATGATGAAGCGAGAAGAGGGACGAAAATATATGCTGGAAACGCGTTAGCAGGTGCCGAGATATTCAACTGTATACTTTTCTACTCGGCCGCATAATGTAACCCGAATTGGTAAACTTCCCACTCCCTTTACTCATATCTAACAGCTGTCGACCGCTCGATTCTTATGTACAAATCGTCGTTTCCACCACCTCATTGTTACAGGTGTGTAATGCAGGTTGGACGGATAAAATGCATAAACCACAATCGTTGAGGCTTTTTCGTAGACAATGCTCAAGCAGTATTGAACAATTCTCGATTCTGAAAAAAACTCGAACGATTTTGGAGTTTTTTTGGACAAACAGACATGGAACAGTTGGACAAATCGTGTTGCATTAATTATCAAAATAATTAATAAGTATGGAAAACTTGGCAGTATCTTAAAACTCGACTCCAAGGCACTCGGTGTGAGTGAATCGTGCGATTGAATTTTACAGGATATTTGCCGTATTCAATATGCATTTGTAATCTTTTTTCCTCAAGCTTTTTCTATCTCTCGCCCTTTCTCGCTTTGGTCTCTATGGGACAGAGTTTCCCAGCTCCGTGTGTTTCTTGCAATTCGAGAATAGAAACTCTGCTACTACAGGATCTTCGTTTGCTCGTATCTGCGGTTGTGTTGCTGGCCCAGAGTAGACGTTCATGTTGCAACAGCCAATATATTATGCCACCCCTTGTGTATATCCGGCACTGGTATTCCTCTTGCTTTGTTACTAGTTTGATACCAACGGCTTTCGTACATGATTCCAATACTGCAATGATATGCTCCGTTACTACTCATAACCCCCGAGCATTGCATGCTCTCGCACCTTCCACCCTCGCAATTCCCTCTGTCTCTCACATCCCTCAAGACTTAACATAACCACGAGAGGACTCCGATAGGATTCACACCGACGGACGAAACTATTCCGAGGAACCCCATCATTCCTTTCCACCACAAAGTTTATCTTTTGGCTCAGCTCTCCCGTACATGTGTATCGCGCTGTAGAGTTATGTTACGGCCGCTGGACCATCGTACATTTTTTTTCACACTTTTCCTCCGTTGGTTCACCATCCCGTTGTGTCTCTTTTCTCTGTTTATTCAAATCTCTCTCAGCCCATTTCATTAGGAGCTTTCTCGCTCTGTCAACAGCGAACTCTCCCTTGGTTTTCATGGTGTATTTTTCTTTCGACCACTCCATATCGCTCGTTCCGTCTTTTCTGAATTTGTATCCTTTTAATTGGAATCTTCGTCGAAGGTGAAATTCGAATAAGAAGATTGTTGTCGTCATTTTCATGGCTATGATCCAATTTGTGTTGAAAAACGATGCGAAAAGCCACTTAATTAGTCCGTAGCACACAGCGGCTGCTGCGGTAATGTGTAAAAAGAAGTTGATGCTGATGAGTTAGCCGAGCTGACCTAAGGTTCGCGCGACTTGGCAATTAAGTGTGGAGGATGTACATACAAGTCGAGGAAGGGAGAGCACAGCATTAGAGAGCAGGACGATGAGGATGCGAAGGATGTGTAAGCGGCGCGGTGACGCGGGGTGGGGGGCAAGCATAGCTCTTGCTCGAGCCTATATCGCAAGCCATGGGTGTAAGGTGTGCTCTCAGGTACCATCCGTTTTCCTAATTAAGCTTTCACTCCGGCCCAATTTATCTTTACGCTTGTTCTCCTTTATCAGGCGCTTGACCGTGACTTGTTATCTCGAGGGTTGTTGTACGCTGGCAGAACCTTTTGAAGATAAGGTTTCGCAAGGATCCAGTAAATTACGAGCGGCTCGCCGCGTGTGAGATGTTTTTACAGGAATCGTCAAAAATTTGCAAAGACATTCCTTCTGGTAGAGGAAAATGAGCGTCAAAAGAATCAAAGTGGAAAAAAATCATTTGCCGGAATTCGTTTGTCCCATCGTGATGAGAAACTCCTCTCGCTTTATTCCTCTTTGTTTTATGGCCGCAGTAATGTTGTTTAATGCTGACCGTTGTTGGCCATCTCTGACCAAAGATAAATGAGTAATGGCCTAATTGTGAACTGCACTATGGATGATAGGTCGCGACGCCGCTTGTGTCAAGGCGAGCATCAGGAGCGTTTGTTTCCTCTGTGTGTCAAAGGGCAAATGTGAACGGCACTATAATCGTGTAAATACATATATACATCCTTATGTAATTGTATATAGAGGGTATTATTTATACATGTATATGCTGCATAGAGAATGTGCCGGGTTGTGAACCGAGGGCCACCACATGGATGGCGGTCACGACACATATCGGCACGAGAAGCTCTCGTCCAAGCATTATAATACCACGCAATGTCTCTCCGCGTCTGCTGTGTTGGTGTGTGTATATAGTTGTGCCATCAGTGGAGCTTCTCGTCGCGCCGCGTGTCCAAACAGCATCGGTCAGAGAGAGAGAGAGCGAGAGAGAGAGAGTAACGGGTTGTACCGAAGTACAAAGCGAGGTCAACTCTCCGTGTCAATTGCTGACTCCGTCCTGATGCTGGGAAGCCCCAACACGCCCAGAGAATATTAGTATTTCGCCCAATTTACGTTTGTGCCGATCCCTCTTGCCTCCCGCTCCCCCTTTCTCTCTTCTTTGTTCTCCTGCCTCTTATGCGCCGCGTATGCGAGGTATTAACTGTGACACGCACAGGACCCAGAGATGAATTATAATGTGATTATTAGAATGACGAGATAGCGCTGCTCTCCTCAAGACAAATTCAATTTCTCGCTGTTTTTTTGTTTCATCACCACTCGGTTTCCTCTCTTTCGTTATCATGCCGAATGAACAAACTGGTCGACGTTCTTCGAGGGTCCAAAGTGGATTTGCTCAAGTTTGACCATGATGAGCCTCACTTTCTTGTCTCAAGATTCCTCGCATCCTCCTTCGATCATTTTCATTCCAGTTTTTTTACTCCAAGATTTGAGCTCGTTATTAATTACTCGCGCGCATCAACTGCACGTCATTGCCTATCCGCGCCATATGTGGCTATTAAATTATTGAAGTTTCACGCGTTAAGCAACGTCTCCTGCAAGACCGTGGAATTCAGCCTGATACGCACATGGTTCTCGACTCTTAATGAATTATGCGTTGCATTATCATCGCGAATACACAGTCCAGCCATCAAGCAGCTGCAAATCTGGAATTTTGCGAGTTGCATTTTTTTCTTTTCGGAATCTCAGTCATTTCTTTTTTCGTCACAATGAACAAAGCGGTGAAAAAAATAATTGAATTCGATACACACGACAATTTTTCGTCGATTTTGCTGCGCGATCAATTGATCCGGATAAATTAAGGAATAAATCAAAAGAAACAAAATGGAATTAAGAATCCTGTTACAATTGTAACAAGTTCAAATGGGGGTTACATTTTGCACTGATAGTGGTCGTAGCCGACCCGATAGATAATTGGTATACACGTGCTAATTCGATTCCCTTCTCGTGTTCCCAATCGTCCCCAATTGACTCATTTAAAACGTCCGAAAGAACGATCGAGATTCCCTCGTGTTCACAGACACATACATATGGAGCGTGTTTCCCAGTAGACATTGAGAGCGTAGGAGTCGGTGGACCGCGAGAAAGTGGCGATAAGAAGAAGACAATGAGAAGATGAAAAAAAAAAAAACTGAAGAGACTGTACGAATTCAATAGTCTTTAGCATTGGCGCCGGCTTGCACGATTCGTTAAAAGTGGCAAAATCAATCACATTGTTCGTCCTTTTCGAAGCCTCGACGAAACGAGGCCAAAAAACATCTTGTCGATATAGAAAATTCGTCGGCAATGGGTGAACGCGGCCATTCACTCACAAAAACGCAGCCACTCGACGAAATGGCTTCTCATTATTCAACACCTTGTTGTACCACGAAATTCTCTTTTTTTCGCTGATCAGGATTCGATTCCTTTTCCACACGATACGAACGTAATTGCTGCGAGATTCACACTGGTTTTGTTTCCTTGAAATCGCCCCTTTGTCATTTCCGCAATCTCATCCATTTAATTGATTAATTTTTTCATTCACTCTTGCGTGTTTGTCTTCGTCAAGACTTTTTCCTTCCTTTCAATTGGGTTTTTTCCTATTTTTATCCCGCACTCGATTCATTACGAGAGAAAAATATAGTTCGCGTAGGGAAAAATAAATTTTGTGGGTCTTGGGCAAAATATTCAAATTCAAAGTTGGGCTAGAAAAATAATTGTTTTTTATGCGAATTCTCAAAATAACGATTCGGTTATTCGGTTGCTGGGATAACGGTGAATATAATATTCTCTTCGAGTGGGAAGCGCCTCATCAACGGAACGGTAACTCAGTCAGTAATGAATAACGAGCAGAAATTCTCTTTGTGACGGACACATAATTTTATCTTCTCTCTATATGAAAATTTGTACATACAAATTTATGTTGATGGCTTTCCGAATCGAAGCAGAAGCTCGTGTTTCCGGAAATTATTTTCGAGACGTATTCGCGAATATAATGCAAATGAATATAAATGAAATATGCGTGCGAGAGAGGAGAAAAAATGACAAAATGGGATTAAACTGAATTAATTGGGTAATTGATCGTAAACGAATGTTGTCGTAGTGGTAAATACAATTTTGGTTTCAGTTTCAATATCATACAAGTATAGATATAAATTTCAATATAATCCTGAGAGAGTGAAATATACATATAAATGTGTGTGTTTCTCTCTTGCTCCCACTTGGACAGAGTCTCGCGTTCGCTTATCTCGTTGTCCAGGCGTTTGTAACCACAGATGTTTTACTCTGCGGGAGCGGGTTAGCTTACGAGCCCCCGGCGGTGCTCCGTATTTTCGTTCCCCACATGATCATCCCCCCTCCACCATTCTCTGCCCCTCGTCTCTCTCTCTTGGCTGCGAGAGAGTGTCGTCGAGATGTAGCTGACGCGCGTTGAGGCTGTCCGGGCTCCTGAACTGTTAGCCACACTGCTGGACCATCTTGAGCAGACTCGCGGAGAGAAACCCTACGGTGCGGAGATGAGCGAGGCACACTGTGACCACATGTGTGTCATTTACTCTCACTGGCTCGCTCTATCCCTCGCTCTCGGACCGTCTAAAAGCCTCGTAATCATAGGTCCAGAGAGTTATCGTAACGACGACGAACGCGGCCACACGAGACAGAAAACATTAAGAAATCCCTCCTCATAGTTTTACGAGGAAACACACATCGCCCTGTTTCGTGCCCCCTGGAGCGCTCCTTTCTAATAAAATATATTCTTCAACGTCAATCGAGCTGCGCGAATATTATATTGACGACGCAGCAACGAAAGAATCGAATTTGCAACGCTCTGACAATATTGCTCGGTCGTTAAAGTGAAATTCAATTCAACGCAAACATCTTCGAGAAAAAAAATGCAGAAAATTCCCGATAATTTGTTGACACAACATTTTTTTCGTAATCGCGTGATTGCATGCATTTTTTCTTGCATGCTCTCATTTTTTTGTGATTGATCGAGATACTTTTCACGTTCGAGCGAATTGGCGGTATTTTCGCGAATAAAAAGCTGGACAGAAACACTGATTCATGCTGACTCGCTGATAATCACATTATCCGGGGCCTATTCCAGCCGATTGAATATCGCTTGGATTTAATGTTCAATTAAATGTACGGCGAGGCAGCATAAATAATCAGCAATCAGATTGCGCCCGACGAAGCCGCGTTAAAGGCTAAAAAATAACAAAAGGTCCATTTCTCCCTTGAATTGTGAAATTTACCGTATCGACAACAATGTATCGGATCCCGATGACGATAATTCGCGCTCATGCTTGTCCAGACTAATTTTCAATCGATATGCTGACACAAAGACAAATCGTATCTGTGTTTTTCGCGGTAATTGATACAAAACCTGCTTTTAGACGAGCGTTACATTTTTTTTCTCATAATACGTAAATAAGCTCGGTTGGGGCAAAGTCTTTCGTTGCCCGAGCTCCGCAAGTTCGTTGTCATTGTTTTGGCTTGTGATTAAGTATTAAAAGCTGCTTTCAGGAGCCTCAGAAAGTTTGCGGGGAGCCACAAATGGTCATGGGGAGTATGTATACGTGCGGAAAGTGCAGCTATCGCGTTATTATTTCGGTCGTTGGTAGGACGACGCGAAATTTAAACCAGAGCAGCTCCGCTCGTATGATTATTGTATACGCGCACTTGGATCTCGGTTACGGCGAGGCTCTCAACTCCCTGCGCGTTTCTCGTCGAATTTATGCCGGTAAAACTCGTTTTACGAGTGGTATGGCGCGCCTGGACCCATGCAAGTACAAGTGTACTGGGAGGGAGACACGCGGACGCGACCATCTTGCTCTATGGTCGCGTTAATCCCACCAGCGTCAGGGATACAATGAATCTGTATGTTTGCGTGCCTCCCTTCTTCGTCGTGCGTGCTCTCCTCTATATGTTGAAAAACAACAACAAAAAACTCACCAGTGTAGCGTATCGTACAGAAAATCCCATCATTCCCGGACACTTCATGGCCGCCTACCATACAAGTACTTGCGCGCGTTCAAGTAACAACCTTTCCCAACCCCCGGTAGCACTCCAGAATCGAATGTCATTCTCTCGTGTCATCAAATGTCACAGCTGCTACATAAAAGATTTACGTGCTGAGTTTACATCGATGCAATCCACCAATTGAAACAAAAAAAGCAGGAAAACAACAAAACGTTGTTACACTAATTTCCGCCATTCTCAGTTAACGCTCTTTCTGGTCAAATTTTCTAAATAGCCAACGCACAACGTTCTCCCGTTTTTCTCATTTTTTTTCGGTCTTTTCTTTCACACACGAATTCGTCTCGTCTCGTTAAATATTCGTAGCGTGCGTTGGACCTTTGCCGCGGATGTCAATCATTGGTTAGTGAGCTTGTTTGAAAAAATCATGAAATTCTTCAGTTTAAGAGGGCGAAGCACTCGATACTTTGTGACAAACAGATCGAAAGCCTTGCG
The DNA here is from genome assembly GCA_037043255.1 of Diadegma fenestrale. Taxonomy (NCBI): domain Eukaryota; kingdom Metazoa; phylum Arthropoda; class Insecta; order Hymenoptera; family Ichneumonidae; genus Diadegma; species Diadegma fenestrale. The sequence continues at coordinate 5,274,836 of CM073312.1, forward strand.
ATCGGTTTCACGATGATAAAAGTCAATCTTATCGATGGTGAACCGAGACCGTTTAACTTGATTTTTTGAGAGACATTCTCTGACGATTGTTCCTTCGACTTGGCAAGTGACTGTGCGAGTTTCTTCGTGGAAGAAAATTGTTAAAATTGCTCGCGAGAATTCAGCGCGACGCAAGGGCCTGAACGCAGAAAATGCGGGAGAAGAGATTAGCAGGAGCGAGAGAGAGATAAGGAGACGGGAGAAAATCTCATGCACTTTTTTTCCCTCACAACATCCTCACGAAAGACTGCCTCGTGTGTTACGCGCCCGACGACGCGGTGATGCTTCGTATTTTATGCCTTTTTTTGTTAACGTATAATATACCGACGAGTGGCTGGCTCATGCGCCTCTGGCACCCATATGCTTGGCATTTTCGCTGGATTAATTTTGAGAAAATTAAAAACGGCTCCTCCGACGAGAGCTTTTTCGGAGGAAAAAAATGCGTGTATGGCGTGAGACGCATGAAAACAAACGTCGAGCATATAACAACGTTATTTTTACTCGCGTTTATCTAATTACGATTTTAGTGTTTTTGCTGCGTTTCAGTTTTTTTTTTTTTTATTACACGTCGTACGAAAAGCTGGAAATTTTCATCACCGTTTCGGCATTCGTGTCACGAAGTTCCGAAACCTTTTAATTGATCGTATAACAAGCGATGAAATTATTTGTCGACACAGGATAGAAAAATATTGTCGCTCCTTTATCGTCACACACCAAACACAGCCTCGCTCCATATTTACTGAAAAAAAAGATGGCAAAAAGCATGTTTTCTCGTATATACGCGTACGAAGGGGCAACCACATGTGTGCATCGGGTGTGCGATCCGTAGGGGCTCCTTCCCCTCGCGTCGATTTGTCGCATGTCGTCGCGACCTCTAGACCTCGAGGGATATCGTGTCTCTGACTCCGTGCTCTCCCGCAGTCTAGATTCCCTTTCACAGTCAGACCTCCCACACACTTACACTTGTACGGGCACTCATTAAATACGTTTTGATAAAGTCATACAAAAATATTAAATTATATGGCTGAGAATTTTCATGGGGAGGCTCCAAATTTTTCTCGTTTTTCAGTTCAATTGTTCATCAGCATAGAAATTTATAATCACATGCAATTCCAATTAATTTCTCATAGAAACCTCATTCATAAATTATTCTCACCCAATTATTGAGGAATCGTGTGTGTGTTTTTTCTTTTTTAAACTTAATTATCTCATGACGTCGCATTTGGAGAGACGCGAATGGCGAAATAGTGGAATTTTTCATATTCCGGAAAAATCAAACAATAATATTACTCCGTGAAATCATTCGTACCGGCAATTCAGTTTCAAGGCTTCTGGCTTCGATCTCATTGACATTCATTGAGGATAAGTGATGTTTGCAGCCATCGCGGCATAGGGGAGAACGGAATGGGAGGAAAGTAAAGGAGAATTTAATTCAACAATGGCAAATGCTCGTAAAAAGCAATGGTAATGAGAATATATCTCACTTGGATGATCAAGCTAAAATATTATTTCATCTCTCCTGCAATTTCATTTTTATCACAGAGCTGAGAGAGGGAAATGTGAAAAAATGGCGAGTAATTTGGCGCGATATTATAAAATAATATTTCTTATTCATGCGTCGCTGGCACTTGGTATCGGTGAGCAAAGTCAACGAATTTTCATAAAACATCATCCCGATTAATCCTGCACACGTTTTTTTGGCACAATTATTTATTCCGTGCCCATTGAGCGACCGTTTGAAATATTATAAAAACAGAGAGAAACCCGAAAACGAGTTTTCCCGATTAAATCCGTTGACAATCCGTTGCATTTTTTCGTACGCCCCCGAAAATTGTTCGTCAACAGAGACTTTTCAATGACGCTCGATATTTCGTGTACTCTCTGCTGTGGTTTTCGGCCGGACCGCGTCCATCGCCGTCTCGAATCACCTGATGAGATAGAAATCTCAGTGAGTGTGCGTGCTTTCACGTATGCGTATTAATTCATATGTGTGTATTAATTTGAGAGCCGTGGGAATCGAAGGAAGGAGTTTAAGCACCCGTCCGGGAACAACCTGTGGTTTGTTCATGGCTGGCTGATGTTGGCTTGACTACCAGAAGCGTTAATTATCCCCCGAGGAAGCTACGACTTCGACGACGACAACAACGATGAAGGCTAAAACGATGCAAGGGGAGAAACTCGATTCGTTATCTTAAAACGTATACATAGACAGGCTTATACATTTAAAGTAGCACAACGATGAAGTTTTTAGAGAAACTACCACGCGGGGGGTTTCTTCTCGCTATGGCGCAGACTTCTTTAATTTTCTTTCGAGTCTCGAGCCAAATGACAGGGCACAATAGGGACCGTCGAGATTTTATCTTTGCAATCCTCAAATATATATACACGTCTCACAATACACACAAATATCTTTATATACATATATATCCATGTTAGTTATTGGCCTTTTCATGAATCTCATTTTCTCCTGTCTTCTTCCTTATCTAACGTTATTCATGCGTCCCCGGAAGCTCTAGTCCAGGACCACTGAGGTGCTTCCGACACAATAGGAAATCTTTATTGCGAAATTGGAAATTGAATACAATAGCGCACCAGGCTCTTCCGTGTGTATATCCATCTTTTTTTATTGTGTTTATCTTTCCGTAAATGCATTCGGCGCGACTCTGAAATGAAAATCTGCGAGGGAACCGGCCAGCAGTATTTTTGACGGTGCCTTTTAGCTCGCACGAAACCTTTGATGATTACGTTTTCAAATTGACATTGCTGGAGTCGTAAGAGACTCGAAAATGCCTGCATTTTGCATTTTTTGCAAAAGCACAAGTGCATTTCGTGCGAATCAGTTCGTACAAATTCTTGCACCCGAAAAATCAATCAATCGCAACCAACGATTGTTCGATTTCGCTGTCTCGCACGCTCGACATTTTGCCGTGTCATTTTAACACGCGTTTGCCTTTTCTTGAGGAGTTTATATCTGTAGGATGGGATCGGGCTCTATTTTATCAGATGGTGAGAAACTTTATCGGTGCATTGTATATCCAAAGGCTCTGGGATTCGAGAAAAGCAGAAGGAAGCGCCGGGAAAACGGAGCAGTGAAAGAAAAGTGGGGGCGGCGGAGGGGCGAGTGGGAAAGACAGCAGAGAATATACTATTACGAGCGAAAACTTGATTACGGTTCGTGAAACGTTCAGCATTGCAATGTGGAGATTCGAGGAAGATGCTGCTCCGGTGCACACTTGCCGAGTGTCCCATTCTTCCTGTAGTTATACACACGAATGTCAATCCCTAGTAAAACTTTACCTAAAACTTCTCCTCTGTCCCGTTCTTACTCCCGGGGCGTCATCCCTTTCGTTTCAACCCCGTCCTCTCACTTTTGTCTTTTCGTCTTCGAGCTCAGGTTTCTCAACACTTGTAAACGTTTTGCCAGAGCTTCGTCCTTTCGACTTGCATGATCTAATCGTTCTGATTCATCGAACTCGCGCGCTTCTCTCCTTACAATGATCAATCAAGCGCACGATTACAGCGTCACGAATCGCAGAAACTGTCTAAAACGACTTTACCAACTGTCGTCGAATGTTGACGAAATCGATGCCAATTTCGACGACCGTTTCTTATTTTACTTTTATACTATATTTCTTGGTCTAATTGCATCAAAATCACGATTTCCCATTGATAGATTGCGCAATGCATTCAGCTGCAAGATTTAAAAGCATCGAGGGAGGTCGCTTTTGGAAAAAAAATGAAAATTCCATTTAACGTTCCGGAGAAAGAAGATTTTCTTTGAAAACATTACGCGGGAAAGCGGTAAAACTCGTATGTATGTCATTCCAGACATGACGGCTGGTCTGGCGAGTAGTAAAAGAAACGTAATTGTCTCTTCCCTCTTAGCACTTGGTAAATACACAGGAAAATGCAGCTTGATTTGTACATGCCACTCTATGCAGGTTTCCAATAAATAGTAGCATGTATGTTGATGACGACGATGATGATGATGATGGTGATGATGATGATGAAGGATCGAGCGTCGTACGTGACCTTGGCACCAGAAGGAATCGCCATGATCGTCGCGGTGAGTTAATTGGCGCGCGATAGAGTACTGCATGGTCGTGTCTTCGCAACTCGCCGATAATCGACTCAACCCGTTCTCCACTCTCACGAGTATTTATACCCATATGAACGCGAAGCAGGTACAAACATGCAATTGCATTATTCCGAGGCTCGTATATAGTTCGATCGTCCAACAGTCACGTGGTCGTGGGTACGAACTCTAAGAGCGATAAAACCATTGAGGAACCCATTAAAAAGATGCATCTCGAGACTGTAACAGTGACGATGAGGCAAACAGATCGAGCCTTAGAAATAGCTGCTTAACGTTCGTACAAAAAATTGCGATTGGAACGCTGGTGCATTATCTACTTTGCGACTATTAAACACCGGACGATTCTTAGTATCGGTTTTTTTTTTTTTCATTACACAAGTGCAACGTCGTAGACCGAATTGGTCGAATTATAGCAACGTTTATGCTAGCTCCCTCGCACAGAGGCCTAGATTCAGCTCACCAACAGTTTTGACGTATGGAACTTGATGCGAGCAGCGATTATGAACGCCCAATTTACTCGAATCTTTGATCGGATGTCTTGGGCACGATTCAAAAGATTCTTCATCATTCTGTGGGAGATTGTAAAAACTAAAAAACTTGTCACTATGGAGAATCGACTGAGTTGCTCGGTGGACCGGAACCAATGTGAAAAGTACGAGTATCACAGGGATTGGGTAGCCGTGGCTCTCGCCGATCTCGTCGAGAACGGGATCATTCTCTCGAATATTCTCACAACGATCAATCTCCAACTTCACACGGTATTACCAACACTCCGCAAAGCTCGTATATGCATGACATGCTCAACATTTCTATATATATGCCTATAAATATATATACAGCTAAGTAGGCATGTATAATTCGAGTCTCGGGATGGTTATACGAGTTGCCAACATTGACCATCTTCTCTCGTGTACCTGGTAACCGGACAAGCGTGATGAAGCGAGAGGGTGAATTGTTCGCATACGATGAGACCAAGTTGACCGCATCCTGCGGCTACTCTCTTCTCAAAGAGCAAAAGACAGAGTATAAGCGAGAGTTGTTCACAGGCTCTTTGATATTAAACCACAAGAGAAGCGTGAGTCAAACGGCGTTGCCTCAATTCGATGCCGCAGACTTCTCATATGTGTCCCCGCATATCGTGTGGCTATCACTTGCGTGCGTGACCAGACAAAAATGTGTGCGTATACACTTTGCGTGGTACGAGTGAAAATTATACCAAGATTATGCTATTCGCGCCATTGTTTCCACCAGAAAGTCATTCTTTTTACTCGAACCGAATGAAAAATATCCGATGGAGCTGGATAACGTTTGAATGGACTTGAAACGCCGAATCAAATGGTCCATTGATGAAGCTGAAAGAGAGCAGCAAACCTGAACCCAAAAAGACGATCGCGTTGATGGGTGTCAAATTTTCTACTGCATACAGAAACTTTGCACACTCCGATCCATGGTGAAATATATATTTTTAACATTTCCGGAACGCAGTTATCCTGCACCTCGTGATTTATTTGTACTGTGAATCGTTATCGAGTTGGTTTCATTCGAGAACGAGTTGTACGCCCTGACCTTAACTACACTTGGAACAGCTCCGAAGAGATTCTCTCTCGTCTTGCCACGATGGAATCCCGTTTCGAGGAGGGAAAGAGAGCATTAAATCGAACCGATTCGTTCACGAGCGAACCCAAGCGAAACTACAGCATCAAACTCGCGTCTTTAGTTTCTTCTCTCTCTCTCTCTCTTTCTCGTCTTTCGCAGTTTTCGTTGTCTCTCATTTTTGGCTGTAGCTCTCGAGTCCTTAATTATCCGAATTTCAGCAGCGACCGCCTCTTCATCGTGTCGTGCTGCTCGGTCTATACATCGTAAAATTTCAGTACCCGCATGTTAAAAATAAAAACTGAGCAAAAAAATAGCAGACTGACGACGTGAGATTGTATCTCAAAATTTTTATTAACCATACGAAACATGAGATCGCTTTTTAATTTTCCTCATAAACGCCTTCGTTCGTAGAAACTCTTATTGATTTTCATTGAAACGCGTAATATAATTCTTGTAGCAGTGTTGAAAAGATTTACCTGCGCAACTTTGCTCTTCTAGAGTACAAATTGTTGGGTGTAGGCAAGCGAATATTGATATTGGATGATATTGGCCTCGGCGTTCGATCCTGCAGCACAAAATGCTCGATGTTTCAGTCAGCATCACTATTTGCAAATCTCGATTCGCAGGAGGCCGGACGTTGTAGCAAAACGAAATATAAAATAAGGCAGAACAAAAAATCCTGGTGAAATAATGATGCTGAATATATGTATATAATCAGGAGGAGCGCGATGCTGAGGAAGAGCAGAGAAGAGATGAAAGCAGCGTGTGTGAGAGAGTGACCGATAGCCGGCTGAAAACCGGTTATTCCCAGTTTTCTCCGTCTTTGTTACAAGCGAGGTCATTGGTACGTTTTCGTCCTTGTTCAGCGCCACGCGAACGACGAGTGACCGCGGAGCGATGCGCGCTCCTTCAGAGGGGCCTCTCTCCTCTGCACCTGCAGTTTGCGCACAGCCACACACCGTACACTCCACCGTTACACAACCACAGGGAGGGCAAGCTCTTTCCCTCTCTCTCTTTCTCTCTTTTTACACCCTTCTGCTCTCTTAGTGTACTCAGTCCACTTTCTGTCCCTCTTCGTTCACATTAAACCGTTTGTTTTTCTTCCTCTTCCTTCTTACATTCGACACGAATCAGCCAAAGTTTTCTCCTCTCTCTCTCTCTTTCAACTCGTCTCCGCGTTCATCTCCGGTCTTGCTTGTGTTGCCGCGATCGCCAGAGACCCATTCCACGAGTGTGGAACTTGTTCATAACGCTCGGGGGGCTATCATCCGCTCGGAAGCCAATCTTACACAGCGTCACAATGTTGCCGCTGCCACGCGTATACTAAAGGCTCCACCTAACAGACAAAAGGTTGTACCGAAACGCGCTGCCCCTCAGAAATACTCTAAGGTCATGCCTTTCTGGCTGCCACATGCTCAATTCTCTGCTTTATCAGCGTCTTCGCTGCGATCTAATCCTTTCAATTGCACGCTATATGCTCCTCGGAAAGGACGAATTATATTTTCGTTCCGTGCACGAGCTACGAGTCCAAGGTACAAAACTCACAGGGTCACCGCGATATCTCTATTAACTAACTTGCAAAGTTTAACTTGGCAAAACTCGCCATTTATCCAGGATATTCAATTTCCCATATTTTTCTCGACGCTGGACGTGCTCGGAACTGTTTATTTTGAGCTCGAGGCACATAAAGCTTCATTGCTTTCTGTCCGATGATTTGATTCACTTTTTATTCATTCTGTTACATCAATCGCGACGTTACATATTTCGTCTACGTCGAAAATGTTGCGAGATTAACTTTCTTGCTTATCTGTCGTTGGCCAATGTGCGATTTTATATCAGGACACAGGTATACATCGCGAGATGTAGCGTATCTGTGGATGGATCTTGCCCACCTCCTCCAGCATCATTAAATCCCCATTTGAGATTCTCCATCTGGCCTGCAGCCTCTCCCAAGGAAACCGACATTTTACCAACACATTTGTACAGAGTTATGAGCGGTGGGGGAAAGCTCCCATGCTCGCTTTTCGATATCGGTGAGAACGAGCAAAAGAGAATGAAAGAATGAAAGAGACAGCGAGAGCCCGGGATGTGAATGAAAACCTTACGCCAAGCGAAGGTTCAATTCAGACGTTCATGTAGTAGCGCGAATCACGTGCACCCAAGAAATACCAAGCCACCAAAAGTAGGCAGTTTCGTGCTGTAATAAGGGTGAATGAGAATCTCTCGTACGAGTAAAGATCCGGACTGTTATGACTCCCTTAAAATATATAGATTGCCAATGAACCTTACGATCAATCGATCGAAACCGATGACGCATTTCATTTCTCAATTATCTGCAAACTTTTCGACACGATTGCACGAATTATTTGAAGAGCTTGTTGCTGTAAATATGGAATTAAGGTTCGATTTTTATTCAACCACATCTGAATATTAATGTAAATACAAATACAATTTGCAACCCACCGCAAAAACCGGTGCTTCCATTTTTCAATAATCCTCAAACACGAACAATAAAATTTCCAATATTTGCGATGAATATTTATGACGTAAGAGCGATTTATAAAGAGCAATATGTAACTTGGGGCCCAGCCATGAATATTCATAACGCGTGTGACGGAGATACGTGTATGTACATAAGTTTTCGCATCAACTGTAACTGATATGTTTTCTTATAACACGCTTTGGATTTTTCATCCTTCTTTTATGAAATAATACGCTAGACTTTCAAACTTGGGCATAAAGTTTGACGCGGAGTTACTAAATCTTTCCTTACCATAGCCAACGATCAATTCGTCAGTGCAGTTGGCTCCAGATTCCAGTTATTTGATGATGGTCAACACATTATTATCAAACGGTGTGGATTCATACCGGAAAATGAAGATTCACGCTTTGTAAATGGAGAAGTGAATGGACCAAGACTTTGAATGAGCTCCGTTGAGAGATTTTAATATTAAAAAAAAATAGTTGAAGTACCAAGAGGCCAGACCGAAAGTACGAAAGCGTCTTTGTCGATACGTAAAACCGGTTTGACCGGATTAAGTTGTGTTTTAGAGTCGAATCTTATGAGTCTATCCAAAAATAAATATCCGCATATACATAAATGTATCTGGACAAAGTAACAGTATAAATAATCTGAAATAGCAGCAGCAGGAGCAGAGTACCTAGTGTGATGTTGAAACATATTAGCCATAACTATGACCATTTGGCACGATAATCCTCATATCCCCGATTCGTACACGACGTCATAAACTGATCCGAGTCTTTTAGATCGGTTATGGACCTCGGCTCTTTCATCATAAACTTGCAAGCTCTTTGGGAGTAACGTTCTCTCTGAAATCCACGTAATCTGCCAGATTCGATATGAGTCTTTGGTTCGACCCTCCGCTCCTTCGGTTCGCATCGATCCGAGGTGGAAAAGCGTAGCATCTTTGCAGACCAGTTGATCCAGAGTCTTTGGTAGACCGCGCGACCCTCGTCTTCGATGAACCGAAGCGCTGATAGATTGCGACTGAAGGGAACAAAGAGAGGGAGTAGAAAAACAAACGATTGAATTCTGATTCATCATCTCTTGGTGGTGAGAAAAAATTATCCACACTTTTGTCGTTGCCTTCTCGTGCTGAAACACATTCAGTGTGGAAAGCAACGTCTGGACCGGATCATGACTTGCGGATCGAGCGAGTTGTTAACCTTCTTCGAGAATACCAGAGCTCCCGGTCTCTCGGTCTTGTTGCGCGACGCCAACGACTTTTTTTTACACAAATTTTGTTTGAAAGTTGAAAAACGTTCACCGCGCACGATTGTGTGTACTGGCTGAGCTTACTGCACACCATCGCAGTTACTGATATACTTTTAACTAGTTTTACTTGCCACCACGTGGCTCGAGGACTCGGCTATGGTCACGCCGAGTTAATCCGGTTCCTGAGAAACATCGTGGAACGCTTCGTAAAACCTATACGACATTTTCAATGCGCGCGGTATAGCAGAGCTTCTTCGTTCCCTCAGATTCATCTGATTATAAACGACTGTGTATGCCAGACCGGAATAAAAGAACGGAGTCGACGGAGCGAGTAAGATAGATCGACCAACACAACGTGGGAAGAAGCCGCTGACACGTTCTTTCTCCTGCTTCGCAATCAACCTGTTTCCATATCTAGAAATGTGAAAAATGTTCGAATCCTTCTTTAATAACCATTTCGTCAAATCGACGTATCAAAGCTCGGCTTTAACTGATCATCCTGGATTATCAGGTCACGAAGAGAATGGTACAGGCTACGGAGACTGGACGTTTGATGATGACGAATTGTTTCTCGGGTCATTGGAGTCGAAGGTTGCGTCGTCGGGTTTGATGTGTTTTGGAAGCTCCAACGTCCGAAGATGCGGCTGCACACTAGAGCAATTATAGATAATGAAGAAGAAAATCCATTGGTAGATTTAAGGATTTGCAAGAGCAAAGCTCTAGCAATGACTGATTCGATCCAATGATTTGATTCGATTACTGATTCGATCAAATGACCATCCAAATTGATGCGCTGATGACATATTGGGCGGAATTCGTCGTGAGCTATTTGCAGGACAGATTCCGTTTAGAGGCCAATCGTGTGATCAACGAAGGTCAGGAAGATTCTATGCATTCTGCGAATACCGCAAGTAGGGAGACTTGGCTTGAATGCATCGTCATCGACTGGCGTAAGTTCACCCTCCGGAGTTGCCCTCTCTTTCTCATGGACAAAGTGGATGTAACCCAGCTGGATTTTCAGGTTTTATGTGGATCATAACGCTCTGGTAAACTATAAATTCTATCGGATCGTTTCCAATGATTGGTCATCCTTTATCATTGGCACATCGCAGATTTGGACATAACCTTATTTTACGTCTTCTCGCAAGTAGTCGCAACTCATAATCTAGAGCATAAATCAGGAACACGATGAGGAAGAAGAGAGACAGCGCGATATAAAGCAGGGTGTGGTTCCTCGATGCTTATTCCTTACAAACATAAATGAAGGCACGAGTTGTAATTGAACTTGTACGATGTATAGGACATTGACGGGGCTTCGTATACACGCCCGTACACGTATTAATACTAGTCGACTCTCTCTGTTCATTGGATTCGACTGAACATCCAACTCCAAGATTTCCAATTAGGCGCGATGAATAATTAGGACGTGGTAAACCTGTTCCCGTTTGCCTTGAATTCAGATTTCGATGGATCTTTACCGAAGATGGCACCGGATGAATTACGCCATTTTTCTCAAGCTCTCATAAGCAACCCCGGCAGTTAATTAAGCACCACGGTGATCAAATATACATTTGTAGCCAACGGCATTCGGATACTTTGATGATAGGTGATACGAATCGACTTGATGTACGAACGAGCTAAATGAGTTTTATGAGTGAGCGGTTGCCCTCTCACGCGTGTAACGATCGTTGGAAGCAATGATTCCTATCTTATCGGAAGACTCGTTCTAGTTTATCTGTATCAGGTACATGCCAATTCACAGCTTCCTCTCATGTTTCGATGCTCCGGGACCTGCATTATGGATGACACGACCTAATGCCAAGTTATCAATTTTTCATTAAAGTAAATTCTGTTGCTTTTTTTTTTCTTTTGACATTGTAAAACGGATAGAAAATGTTGACACAATCCACAGCGTTCCTTTCGCCGGTGGCCAGTCCAATATTTGTCAGGTGGATTGATACAAAGTACACCAAGATTCTCTACAATATGTTTGAAGATCGATGAGCTGGAACGAGACTGTCTTGGAAGAATTTTTCTCCCATCCCCATGTGGGTGGACGCGTCGTTCCCAAGTTTCTTACTGCTACTTTACGCTTCGTGCTACTTTACGTTTCCAGCTCCTCGTTGCCTGCACACTTCTCTCACTCCCTTCTCTTCTCCCCGGCATAAGCGTGGCTCATACCCCCACTTCCAAGTCGGCAGCTTCCACGCTTTGGACCTGGAATGCGCGCAGACAGAGCGAACAACGTTTTTTGCTCTATCAGTGTGATGACCATCAGCATTCGAGTTTTCGCTTTCTTTCTTCATTTCTTTTTCTTTTCTCTCATTCTCGCTCTATGTCGCCCTCCCACTCCACTTTCCTTCGTTATTTTTTCTAGTGTTTTGCACAAATCGTTCTTTTATTCCGCCGTTCGATTGCTTTCTTTTTGTAACACAATTGCTTGCTCGTTATTTCCGTCTCTCAAATTCCGCTCGCTGGTACTCTAACAACGGAAGAGACCGGACCTTGTTCCGAGGCAAAGAGGACTCCTTTTTTTCTCTACTTTCGCCCGCCAATCGCTCAACGAATTCCCCATTTTCGATCGTTCTCCAAAGAGCCGTCTCGATGCGACGTAACATACAAACTGCTGGTGAACTCTGCGTCACGAGAGCTTGTGGTTATTCCGAGTACACTTTATCCGAATGTTTTCCAATCAATTCACTGTAATCACTCAATTCACTTCTTCTCTCGGTCACAAACTCTCGACCGGGATTCCTTCATTACGAAACACAATGAGTTCATCCTAGTCCGATGAATGACACTTCAGAATCGAACCATCTGATTGTGAGACTCGCAGCAATGCGAGAATGTCTTGTTAAAAGCGTGAGACAGAGATGAACAAAAAAATCCTCTCCATCAAGCAAAGAAAGACGGTTGAGTGCCGATTGATCTAATTCTCATTCCAGGTGGCGATTACGCGCCAATGGAAACAACCGTTTAGTCTGAAAGAACGACATGAACACGAGATAATATGCAGAGTCCCAACTTTCGTTTGTTTTGCTTCGTTATCGCTCCAGTAAACGCGCACTTTGCTGCATATGGTCCTTTCCTGCTGTCGTTATGCATCCTTTCGAGTGTTTCTGTAGTGTGTTTTCTGTTTTGTGATGCGACGAGATTTTTTGTCGTCTTCCTTTTTATTTGGTTGCGCAATGCTGATAAAAGTGGCTTCGTGCTCGTCCGGATGGCTGCCAATGCGGGAGCCCGTTTCGCGAACGCAATTTCCGCGGTAAACGAGAAAATGTGTGCTGCGGGGAAAAAGAAGAAAAGACAAGTCATCACGGCAGACAAAGAGCGCACTGTATTAACGTTTTCGCGTCAACTAACCACGTGTGCATCTCGTTGATAAACGGAAGTGGTTATGGCTGCAAAAAACAATCTTCCTGAACTGAATGCAGGGAAAATGAAAGATCGACAGTTTGCTGTCATTTTCTATCTGGAACACACAAAATCATTTGCCCTTGCTTCATATTTTTCTTTAGAAAGAAATATCTGCCACACGAGAGTGAAAATTGTCTAATGATTACGATCTCGTGTAGTCCATTTTTATGCAACACAGTTGCAACGATGCACAAAATGACTCGCTGAAAAGAACTCGTGGGGGAAAGACTGCTGTCAGTTCTTTCTCGCAGCATCCCTCGTTCTATCAACCCTACATCGTCCACCCTCATGATTCATCCTCTCTTGCCTGCTCAACGACCTTTGCGATCCAGTCTCCCCGTGTAATAGCAACGGCTATATAGCCTCTGGCTCACACCATAAAACGTCTACCACGCTGTAATATTTTCTCGATTAGCCAGATATACTCCGGCGGCAGTGTCGTGGCCAAAGCATCTCCGATCTGGCATCAGAGCGGAGCTATCTAAAGGGCGGCAAAGAAACCAGAAAACCTTTATTCTCGACGTCACTTGAACGAGATTGAGAAAAAGCTGTATGAGGGGGGGCAAGGAGAAGGCGAGATCGTCTCTACGAGCCACTCAACTTTTAATAACTTTAACGTTACGCCTCGAGATCCTTGTTCTGGCTCTACGCGATCGTGAAAGCTCTCATTTTTCTTCGCAGCTCTCCAGTCTCCAATATCCTTCATCCTCTTGACCGAGCCTTCATTTATACCCGCGAAAAAGCTCATCGATGGAAACGATCGCCTTTAACGACTCGTTTTCGCATTAATAACTTTTTTTACATCCCTCTTCGCCCACTTCCGACGAAGCTTCCCAGGTGTCGCTCCTATCTTCAGAATAATTCGAAACCCCACACTTTTTTTATCGCTCCTCATTCGCAGTTGACGAGCAAACAAAAACAGAGAAGAAAAAAAAACCCCCAGAGCAGTTTACAGACATTTCTTTTTGTCAGACGAGCATCACATGCGGCGAATTGGTTGATCGTTAATGAACTTGCTACGCCCGACTCTATGCGCCTGCCAGTAATGCCTTCCCGCAGTCTGTGCGGAAAGAGACACTTCTTAAAGCGGCTTCAAGGTGCACAAACATTATTGCTATACCGAAGCACATAGCGAGTCGCTGAAATTCAACGTATATAATATAAATTTGTACGTATAGAACATCGTGCGATCCCATATATATGAGAAGTAACTTATAAACCATAGCCAAGTACGTTTCGATGCAATTTAATGAGGAGGAAATGACCACATTGCCCACCACAAGAGGATGTTCCAATAAGATTTAAACTCCGTCATTCCCACGAGTTCTACACTCTTGCTCTCATATATATATTTACGCGTATGTAAGAGGCTTAATAGCAGTCTCAACTTGATCCTCCAACGAGTTATTATCCAAGTCTGGCCTGCTGTTTCGCTTCTTTTGCTCCCCCCAACCCTTCACCTTCACTTGGGATTGCAAGACCTTGCTACACGCATACGCCTTGAATCAGCAAACTTTTGTGAAAGGGTCGGCGAAAACTGGATATTAACGCCATTTTCACCAATAAATATAGTGACTATCTCGTGTCGGAACTCCAAGGTTGAGTGAAAGTTATCTACTGCCTAAAAAGTTGTATGTTTTTTCAAGGCGTGACGATGATTCACGGCGTTGCTGGCCCGACAATAAAGCGTCCGGGCTGGAAGGAGAGATTGGCTCCGTCCAATCGCGTGTCAAATCAGAAGAGCATGAAACGCGAAGAATTCATTCTTGAGAGAACTTGCAAAGTCTGGATTATCTTACGACTTGATAAATTCACGTTACATTCGAAGAGCGTGTGTGCGCGCGTGTGATGTATTAGTCTCGGAAGCTTTGTACACTATCAGGTGTATTATTCGAAAGGGAAAGGTGTGCGAGGTGCAGGTCCAGGTCGGGGTCAAAGAAAACGGGCAATACCTGGGGGGCAGAATACAAAGGAAAAGCGTGTTTACCGTTCGGCTACAGAGTACGGTTGTATATGCAGTGACTATATCCCGACCGGGTGGTGCAATCTACATCTTAAACAGCGTGGCCCGGAGGTGGAAGAACGTAGCTTGAGAAGCTCCCGGTGAGCTTTGCCTCGCTCCCATTTTGTTTAGAGCGCCTAAAGAGCTGTTCCTTTGCTTCCGGCTCTCACATCGCGTGCTAAACTCCCGCTCACCCTTTTATCTTTGCCAGCTTCTGCTAGCACTCTCTTACTCCTTTCCACCGGTGCACTGTATATATACCATCAGCAAGCGCGTAGGTGTTTTCCTACGTCTTCTCTATAGTTTTCTCATTCGCATGGACGAATATCTTGGAGCTCTTGGCATATATGTGCCGAGTTCGAAAGGAGAGTAGGAGAGACGCGGAGGGTTCGAGAATACCAAGCGCAGTCTTCGCTGTTATCGTTCTCTTGCCGCTCCACGAAATTAAACCCTGAATTGTTTAACGACGAGAAAATTGAGTCTCCGGGCCATGCATATCGTATGCACATGATGGCTGTGCACCCATGTGTCCGTGTGTCGTCGTCTGTATTCGTATACGTGTCCTGGCTAGGCTGTAGTATATAGAACGAGAACAATATCGGCACGTCGTCAAGTCGTCAAGTCGGTGCATACTCTGTACTCTGTACACTCTCTCGTATATAGTAGTCAAGTTCAGGTGTGTTCTCCCTTTTCACTTTGCAAAGTCATTCCTTGGTTTAGCCCCAAGGATAATCCAACGCGATGCTTCCAACTCTTACTCTATCCCTCTCTCCCGCGCTCTGCTGTCCCTTTTCCTGCTCTGACGAACACACGTGAACTGTTGATGCAACTTCGATGTTACATCGTATGTTCCAATGTCTATATGCATTACAATAGAAGCACCTATGCCATGTGTGGAGTGAAGCGCACCGTGTATTTAATGCACCATGACGTAAGTTACGAAGTAACAAATTTTCATGAGCTTCGCTTCGATGTTCGAAACTTGCTTTTACCATATAATACAGCGCTTTCTCTGCGGGACATAACTGAACAAACATCGTCGGGATTAAAACTTTTACGGAGCTACCCAGGCAATGAAAGCTTTTCCATATTACGCAATTTTCAGTGACTCCCCATCTCTGCTCGGTGTGCAACGAGTATATTTACTCTTTTAATTAGTCTACGACTATCTCCACATTTTCCTGCTTTGTCGACGCGGAAAACAACCGATTACGATCATTCTTACACCGATTTGTAGAGACCGATTAAAAATGTACTCTTTCGATCGATATTTATCATTGTTTTTCGTCCCTGCTTCAGGAGCCGAGAGGCTCTCTGATCAAGTATGCCTGGAAGAAAACTCGAGGAGAGACTCAGAGAAAGAGCTGAAAGCAAACATGTCGAAACCTTGGCCCGTCTCGTATTTCGCACTTGACGGAGGCGCCGTTGGTAAACAATATCAATTCGCAATACCCCTTAGAGTGGAAAGCGCGCTAGCAGGTTCGAGGGGTTACGAGAGGATTGATTGGAGCCCTTCTGCTTGTAACTGATACTTCTGAGGAATTTTCTTTCACTTTCTTCTGTGCGTGCATTTCACGGGCACGGTTCGTTGAATCCAACTCGAACTCCAGGATCTTCTTTCTTTGAGACGCTCTTTCACGAAAACCCACGCGCGCACACCCACATCCATATCGATAGTCTTGTTTCCATTAACGCCGTCTAGTTTCTCTGCTGCGAGGGCAACCAGCGATCTTTCGCGAGACAAATGCGAATAGCGAAACCCTCGACGTGGGCTCGCCCTTAGAACTATTGATCTTTGCTCCAAAAAACGTTCTCACTGCGGGACTTTCTCTCGCGATGAGCAATTGGCCCCGGATGAAAAATCTTGCGCAATTCGTGATCAACTCGTCAGCATCCCGCCGGCCTCTCGAATATCGTCGACTCGTTACGAAATTGCCACGCGATACAAAATGAACGACAAGTGGATCGCGACACGTCTTCGCGAAACTCTTGCAGGTTTTTCCATTATCGTTGATGGTGAAGCGGAGGCGGAATATTTTGAAACTTATTCACATACAATAAGCTCCGATCGATAGTGCTTTCTGAGCTAAAAGTTTCACGTTGACAAAGGAGCTTGTACTCTGCCGCGTATACAGACAAGTTGCGCTTGTCTCTCTGTCGAAATCAAGCCCCCAAGTATACTTGCGCATCACGTATACGCTATTTCATCTCGCTTATCCCAGCAATATTCATTCCTATTTCGAGATTCTACGAGAATGACGATGCCGTTTTGTGTGCTTCTCTCTTTTAATTTTTTTCCTCGGAAAATATATAGTCGCGAGTCTGGACTAGATCAAACGATAAAATTCTGCAATGGTACAACATTCTTCCCCTCTTATGCTCCGTCCCTTGTTCTCCTCTTTCATTTTCTATCGGTGCGTCTACCTCTAAAGAAAAAGTACAAACGTCGTCGTCGTCGCCATCTCCGTTTGCTACTCGCTGGTTTGCTAAAACTCAGCCCAGCCATCCACTTTTGACGAATCCCCGTCGCTCTGCTGTCTCTCTCACTCACTCTCTATTTTTTTTTCTATGTGCGAATGTCGAAGATAAAGCTTGCTGCTTTTCCCTCCAGTCCCACACTCCTCTCGCACTAACATTCTCGCTCTCTCCTTTTCTCTTCATCTTTTTATCTTTTTCACTCTGGCACGTTTTTCCCTTTTCGCGTTCTGCTACTCTTCGCTGACTCTTTGGTCTCCTCGACGATGATAATGCAGGCGTACCTCTTTATTATCAGCGAGCACGAATCCTCTCCTCTCTTTGCGAGTTCTCCCAAGTACGCTGCTGCTGCTGCTGCTGCGTACGTCTGTTACATTTTTTCTTCTTTCTTGTAACCGATGCGCAAAGTCTCGTTCGCCTCATTTCAGTCCAGTCAGAGATTTATTTTCTTACTACGTCGACTTTTCTCGCATCGATCTTCGTATAATGATGATTGGTCTTCCAATTCCTTTGATCCGTTTTCTCGGCTCGCAATTCTTTCGTATCAATTCGTTTCCTCGCGGACAGTTTTCCTCAGGACGTAAAGCAGGTGTCAATATTGAGTAACGCGGCATCGCAGCGTGCAATCAACGTTTACATGGGAATACAAAATTCACTTGTCCCGCAATGCACTCTTGCAATACAAACTCCAGGATTTCTGGGAGAAATAGACTTGGGAGAAACGTTCACGTTCCCAAAATTCCTCATCGCGTTTTCCACTGTATATATATATATATATATCATTCGTGTGATGCGACTGTTAATTTGCCGGTGAAATCTGACGCAATATTGCGGAATCAAAGCCTCATCCCCAGAGCCGGGACGAGTGTGCACACGAGAATTTACACATTCTGCCGAGAACACACTCACCAGGCTCGTTTCTCGAGGTGTGGCTGCTGCTGCTGCTGCTACTGTCAGGAGATTGAATAAACACACGACCGTACGAAGATTCCTTAAGAGAATGAGAATCCTCATTTGTGGAGTTGCGGTACTGAGGCTGTTAAGATATACGTATGACGTTGAAACGCGCGAGGTGACACATGGCCGTGTCTAATCGGTAAATCTCTGTTCTCTTTCGCGCTCCTCTCCCTTAACCCTCATTCTATGGAGTATCAGCCTCGCATACCAACGACCGAAGAGACAATGCGCAATATCTTTCAATTATACACAATTCAACGCCCATGCGTGCTCCTCTGATCCAGTTCTCTATCTCGCGGAGAATGACTCAACGCCCTCCAAAGAGAAATTGTTGTTCTCAAGTAGGACAGTTATTCTTGCCCATAAATAACGGAAGCTCCTGAGCCTTGAGTAATTAAAAAAACGCTGTGAATATTGAGATTTATCGTTACTTTCGCAGGCTCAGAGTTGGACACATTCAATTGAGTTTGCCGGCACGATCTCATCGCGAAACAAATTGTTTAATTGTTTTTTGAATTATAATTTGTTGAATTGTTGAATCGGTGGCTTGTGGTTAAAAAGATAATTTGCTCGTTGATGGAAAATTCGAATCGCTCTGGTAGAATTCGAAAGTTCAACAGAATTGCAGCAGAGCAGCGAGAAAATTCGTGGGTACACATCGACGGGCCATACATATTTAGACAAACACACATAGACAGAGCCTTTGCCGCAGGATCGTGCATGATAAAATGAAGAGCGAACGTTTACATTCTGTGACGGTTGAACGCGAAAGCGTTATTGAGTAGCAACCGTGACTCCGCGCGCTTAATGTTGACGCAGACGAATAGAAAAATAGGCACGTCCACACTCGGGAAAACTCGGTGAGATGAAGCTGCAGTGCACACACATCGGTCGTATGTTAATAAGGGATGAAAGAGCAAACTTATGCAAGCAAATATCACTAAAAGCAAATGAAGAGAGGAAGCGATGTGTACCGTGAAGCTCGCGTTCACAATACGAAGCATTCGCCGATGTCGTTTAAGGGATCCTGCAAAAAAAAAAATGAGAAACGTCTCGATTCTGCGATCGTTATTGCGCTTCAATTTGAATCAACATATTTGTCGCTCCCTATTCGTTCTTCGTCATCTTTCGCGTACCGAGCTTTTCGATTTAATTAGGTTCGCGTTTCGGGCATAACGGAGTCAAGGAACGTTGCTTTTTTCTTCTCGTCAGCTTTGCCTCATTAATATATCTTTCTGTGTGTAATGCTCGCTCTCTGTAAACAGCATTCTGAAGCCTCTGATAGATCTATGTGTGACTCTGTACGGGTCTGCCCACATTCGGCAAATCATTCCCAATGAAGCTCGTGCGTTCAACTAGCAGCATACCAGGGCTCCAGTCAAAGTTGCTCTTACCCCAGCATTCTCTTTGATACTCGCCAAGCAACATCACCAGGAAAAGCAAGATGGAAACTCGATACGTATATATGTATACAACATACGCCTTATTACCTTCCTCGCACTGTTTACCCTGTGAGAATGTTCGTGGTCAGAATATTCAATGGTTCACAAGCTATTTCTCATCAGACTCTGCTGAGCACACTCACGGGAATGCTCGACGAAGCTAGACTGTCTGTGTGGTGTCAGACGATATCGCATGCTTGGTTGAATGGTACTGTTTAATTCCTGTAGAAGCAGCACCAGCCAGGTACGAGCTGCTTTCTCTGTTTCGAGGATTACACCGTATGTAACAAATATTTCACACTTTTATTTGCTTGGAACGAAAATATCTCCAATTCCAGTGCGCGCGATACGCGGAGTCGATTAGCAAGGCAATATATTACGTTCGGCATTCCTGCTCGAGCAACAGCCGAACGCTCGGGACCTCTAAACTCGCTGAATTCCAAGCTAATTCGTTCTTATTCGCTGGCACTTTGTTTTAATCTCGTGCAATACTCCCTAGCGACATTTTCTTGTCCAATAAGCTTGGGCTCCGATGATAGAACCGTTCGAAAGTATTCAAGTTAGTTTGGAAACGGAGATTTCTCAGAGTCTACGGGAGGAGAGCAGACGAAGAGGGAGAAGAGAACAAAGTGGTGTAACTAACTACCTTCTGCACTGTCTGCTAGTTAAAATGTTCTCGGTGGTTTTGCAGGTCTGAAAAGTTTTAAAACAATTCATCTAAAACTGACTAGATTCAACAAAGTTTCTGACGAATCAAAACTAGTCAAGCCAATACGTAGTTTACGTGAATCGTTGGGATTTGCCAAGTTTATTCGAAAAATACGAGTAGTATCCACTATTACAGAGCACACCGCGGTGAATCTTAAATTGCCAAGTATATTTGGTGGAAAAGCTTGGGTTGAAATCGGCTCCGGGGAACAGAGGAATAAGAAAATTGTAACGAGACGTCTGCTGGCACGAAACTTTGCAAACTACATTCGTTCGACTGCTGTGACAAAAGATGGCAGCAGTGTTGTTGATTCTTCATTTCCCGCTAACCTCGTTTCCAACTTTGAATATATTTCTTGCGTAGACTCAGGCCACGGCCAAGTATAATTTTCCATTTCTACCGAGTTTTGAGTTTCCTAATAAACCGGATGATACCACGTGCCATAACCTTGTAAATAGGCTCAAGAGCTACCGCCTCAAATATAGTGAGCAGCGACGACCTACATTTAGCAGAGAATTCGAGAGCATGGAATGTAAACTCGATGGGGGAGAAGCAAAGGAAGGAAAACGATTATCCCTTGGGTTCTGCCGAAGAAACAAGCCCGAGGCGTTGTCCCAAACCCGTTATTGTGTGTTTCAAATTTGCATGAAACTTAAAAGCAGCTTCGAGACGTTGCTGGTTATCTCATTTTGGTATTGATTGTAGTTTGAATTTTCGGGTGATCAATCTTCTTTGAGAGATGTTTCTTATCGAGGCGAGCCCATTGAATAGCGGCCAGAGTTTGCTGTGACCCAAGCTTTCTTATGAGCTTTTTTGTTCGTATTTTTTGGTCGTTAGCTTCGTCTATCAGAGGAACAGGGTCGAGTGGCTATTCCCATTATTATCGAACGTGAGCATCCCCGCTTCTCGCGCTGCGGTCCATCTAATTCAACGCCTTTTTTCATTGTCTCCTCGTGCAGGCTAGAGGATCAGGCTGCTGAGCTTCGTTGATTGCATATTTCACTAACCAAAGTGCATTTCAATTTACGCATCGGTAAACGGCTCACCGTGCAACATTTTTACCGTGACGTATACATTTCATTATTCAAAGTGGATGCTCACGGTTATGAGCATCGTTCGTCACCTGGTTTACACAACGATCCCGCACTTTATGATGTCCCCATTGCGAGAACGAAAGGGAGGAAGGACTCGTTGTGTTTGTCAACGTAACATCAACATGAAAAACAAACTGCACTCGGATCCATGCTCATAACTACGCAACATTATATGGCAAATGTAAATAAAAACATGCCGCGAATACGTATTTTCGCAATGTAAATGTTGTTTCTTTGGCTCGTAACTAATTCTTCTGTTCTCCGCGCACAGCACAAGTGTTCTAATAGGGATAACCAACGCGTGCGAATATTCGGGTCATGTGGACCCTTCGGCCTTGGTTGGTTAGCGATCATCTGGCACATTGGTTAAACATACAAAGAAAGAGCAGCGAATAATTCGCTGCTTCTGGAAAGCTTTCCAAGCCCAAAGCTCCCCTCGTAAGTTGCTGCAAAGTTACAAACGAGCACACGGGCTCAATGATCTGTGGCGCGTGTCTCAGGTTTCTTATTTTTATCGCCCGATGTAACGTGCTCCTAGCGATAATCAATGCATGCATGTGCACATGTTTCAAATGAATGAGAGGCAAAAGGTATGGACGTTGATGATGCGAGCTACTCACACTTGCAATATCCGGGGCGTGCACGAGTCCGCGAGTACTTTGACATCATGTTTTATAAGCACACATTTACACGCGTTTTCTATATAGCTCGGAGATATATTTAGAACGTGGAATGTATAGTTCGATAAAATGTTGTGGAGAATACTGGTGCAGAACGGTAATGCACGCAGGCGACGCGCACGGTAACGTTATACCGTGTGGAAAGTTTAGTAGTGTATTCCTGGATTGAGCGAGATTTGTTCGCTCGCTTCGTTAATTCCCATGCAGCGAGCCAAGCGACCTATCGAACGATGGTCCTGGTCAGCCAACCAGCGGAACGAGACGAGACTCATCGAAAATTGATCTTGCAGTGCATAATGTGTGTACGAAATCCAGAGCCACCGGGTGAATTGTGGGCTTGCTATGACGGGGGCAAACCACTCTTGTGTACCTGAACAACTCGTTTTACAACTATCAATAGTATTGAAACATGACATTTGCATGGGATATTTGAAAATGGTTTTGATGTGGTTGATGCAGGCTCGAGGGCGAATTACAGACTTGACGCGAGTGTGGAATACGGGGAGCATATTAATTACGAACTGCATTTTCGACGGTGAAGATTGAGCTTCAAAGGGCTGCTCTCTAAGCCAGCGATTATCTCGAGGCTGATTTTCTTTTACCACACGATTTCATGGCCTCATTTATTTTGGTACGAGAAAACGCACTGCTTGGGAACGAAGCAGGCGCCACACGGTTAGCCTCCGTTCAAGTCTCCTGTGGAATTCGTTTATTCTCAGTCGTCGCTCTGTATGTACAAGCCCTGCTGCTTCGTTTGTTTAGTCTCAAGGGTTTCCGGAGGACGCAGAGGTTATCCAATCGAAATTGCGTTGGCTAGACACAGAACGTGCCATCACCGTCACTGTTACCGCGCTGTTTCCAATATGATACCGCATTCTGGGTATACAGACCGCGTTTCGCCAGAGTACATCATGGCAAGAGAGGAAACCGTCGACGTACCAACTCGATGCTACTGGCGATCAATACGACCCCACTTTCCACCGCTTTTCCTCCTCCCTTCCTCTCGGCCGCTGCTCTCCCCTTCCCAAGCCTGCTGTTTCTCTCGATTCCCGCCCTTCTTTCTTCCTCGTTTTCTCACTTGTCCATTCTGTTGTCTTCTCTCATTTCGTGGACCCACAACACGCTCTCCCCAGTAGTACGGGTCAATGTGTCGTCCGACCGTCTCTTTCTCGCTGCCAGCGGCATAACCTCCCCATCCTCCTGCTGCTTTGACGTCGCCAGAGACCTCGCTCCACACTGCTAAGCGAGTTTGTGCCTCGTAGTGCCATACGTACTGCGAATTCTCTTGACCGCTGATTCAACGAGGAATAAACCCATTGTTTTTATCCCGAATAAGCCGACGTCTCCCTCGACGCGGACACTGCACGTTACCGCACGATCCAACGCTTTTTACCGCTTCAGGCGATCGTTAAATGTCCTATACAGACGTTTGTAATGACATCGAACTGTCATGAGAAAAGCTGTCGTCCGACATTATCTCATCACCAAAGACCCTTAAGGGCCATCGACCTGCTTTTCGTATTTCAACGACGACCCCTGCGTCATTCATGACCTTGACAGTTTTGCACTGAGACTTGCTTTTGAACTCTCTTCTCGTCAATGATGTGGCGAACCTCAAGAAAAAAAAGAGCATCGGATTTTCACACTAGGAGTCGAGGTAGAATTTCGTCAATGTGACGCCTACCGTAGAATTTGCCACTTGGAACGTCCATGAGAAGTGATTGCCGAGATATTTCACCTCGAAGCATCAACGATCCGCTATTCAACGCTATAACCCATTCAGTTCCTCTGCAGTTCTGGATTATTCCGCGCTCACCATGCGACGACGGTACACTTGAATACGCTCGTACGCATCGACAGAGGATCGAAATCGGTCAGTGAACAAAACTCGACGTTGCCTCCACGCTGCGGTTTCAATGCTAGTAATTACGCGCGTACCCTAAGTGGGTTGCTGCGTATGTCGTGCCATGAGCCCTGACACTCGCAAAGATCGTCGCTGACGCTCGTCCAAGTCTCTTAATTACCGGCTGGTGGTATCCTGCTGCTGTGTTATCAAATTAAAGGTTATTTGCTTTCTGCCATTTGTCCAAGTGAAAGGCACCCCGGAAGCAGGCGTGCTGCGTCTCAAATCCATTCCCCTTTGACTTTACGAGTTTGTTTATTTTTCAAAAGTTCTACACATGCTGTCGGCTAAACTTGAAAGATGCCAGCGACATTCTGGACCTCCTTTTAGTGCACGAGAGCAACTCAAAAAAGATCTACATATTTCAGAAGTTTAAGGGTTCCTTTAATTTTGTGCCATTACCGAGGACAATTGCAGTTGCTTCACATTTCTTGGTTGCTGCTTCGCCAAGATGGATACCTCGGGTTTCTCTCGTCTCGGAGCAGTTGAAGAAAAGCCTCTTGTCGAAGCCTTTTGTCCTCGCTTCGTTTTAGATCTCTCAACTTGCCCTATATACGTTTTATACCGCACATAGAACACAGCAGCGTGTACGGAGTACTATCGTCATGGGCGTGACTCGACTCACTGGCCTGCGTTGCATCAATCTGTAGGTTAGTGCTCCACGCCTTTGTCCTTTGACTGTTCCAGCCAGTAGCCAATTAGAGGCGATGGACAAATTGGTCTGTGCCTGAATTACCCCTTTCGTATTGCGCGCACATAATGTAACGGAGCAATAAGTGTGTCCTGGAGAATCGCGACAGTGAAAGGCTGCGGTGGGCCACTGAGTTTTCGTCCATTCAATTCCCGTTTGCCTGATGCTCGTTCGACATTGTCTCGCCTCACTTTTCTCGATTTATAGCATCAAAATTTCTAGTCCATGAGACCGTCGCGCTGCGTGCTCGTCGTTGGTGCCGACGAATCCTCAGGATTTGTATATCCATCATTAGTTTGTGCGAATTGTGGGCGGTTTGCACGTTCGCTGCGCTACCGCATCGCAATGTTGCAATTTTATTATTATTATTCCTATTTTTCATTCCATATTCGTGATTTTAAACATACACGCCGTGCGAATACTCGCGTCAAACTTTTTAATGCCACTCCAACATATTTTTCTCGCTTCCTGAAAGTGTCTCTTTAAATATGTTTTTCGCGACGGTATTCATACGACTCGCATGTGCAGCTGCATACACGCGGTCGTTCGTGTCGTATGTGCAGCTTGAAACAGCGAGCTTGACCCTTTATTCCAGGGGAGGAGATCAAGCGGGATGAGTGCATGCGCTCATGAATCCTCTCGAACTGAGTTGCCTGGATGCAGGCCGCGAGCCGATTTTCGTGTTTGAAAAGGGAGCGAGCGCGGGGAGATGCGTTAAAACGTACGTTCAAGTTGCACACTATTTGACAATTACAGCTCGGTGTTATTACCTCCGAACGTTTTCCTCGCCGCGCACCACCATCGCCAACCACTGTTATCCGATTCGCTTGGTAACTATAAATCGGACTGATGCTCTGTGGCCAGGTGAATGGTGCGAGAGAATTTTACCCTTTGGATAATCGTGCAAGGGCATTTGTATATTCGTACCCGCGTGTTCGCCACCCATCGACGATTTGCGACGATGGATAGCGCTCGGCTCAGTTGCGAAACTATTCACTCCATTTTCTATGGAAATCGAAACACCGTCCGAGCTCATTCGAAAACCGATACAAATGTTGAAATAGAATGAAACTTTTTTTTTTATTCTCCCGCCGTTAAATGATTTGAATCCTCAATAAAGTTTAGACTTCGATACACTTTATTTTTCACTATTGTTCACGAAATCTCCATGTTCGATTCTCCAGCTTTTTAAACCTCAGCCTCACAATCTTTATTTCATTCGACCAACCGTACGAATACGCGAATAGAATTACAAAGCTCAATGTCATTCCCTGCACAATTAATCGTCTTCTATCTGCTGGCTCGTAAACGAATTATTAGACTCAGTCTAGAATATTCGTCCAGGATATTCGAGCTGAAAACTCTACCATGAGATTCCGCAGATCCTTGTAATTATATCAAGTTAATTTATACCCAAGCGATAATTTCTCTTTTCTGACTTTGTGGTATGTGTGCGTGTGAGTCTCTAGTCTTCTTGTCGCGTCCTTGTTGCCGAGATCCTATTGACGGAAAGGCGGTCGAGACGCTAACGATTAAATACGCTACGTGACATTAAATCTTGGATAATTATTTGGTACGTTAAACTGATTTTTCTTTAAAGAGAAAATCAATGGAAAGAAATTCGAAAAAACATTCATGTCGATTCGCTAATGAATTCTCATCGTCTCACAAATTTCTTATTGCTTTGTTGGAAAAAGTTGAGTTTGCTTCGGGCGTTCATGATCGTATTCGCTGAGGCTCGATCGTTCTTTATGGGCCGTTCCAACTGGCCTCGGTTATCGCTCATTTCCGCCACGTAACTGTGAAAAGAGAGGCTTTTCCGGTTTCCTAAAAGTGCAAAATCAAGTGGAAGATGGATAGCCGAAATGCGCGGCGCTGCTCGGGTCTTTGGTGTGCCGAGGTGAAAAGTAGCCTCGTCCGGGGATGTGCACTCAATATCGTGCTCTTGAAGCGAATGATTTGACAAAGGAAATGGGAAGATGATAATGACGGAGGCCGGATGATCTACTTTCTTCCTGTAGATTCTCCGGCTCATTCTTTTTTCACTTTTTCCACAAACTTCCCTTCTGCGCGAATCCCCCAATAGTTTTTTGCCGGGAAATCTCTCCATTATTCTTCGAACGATCAGCCAGCGTTCAAGGATTGTTTTTCGATCGGATGTAAATATCAAATGGTGGATGAAATTCGAGATCCAAAACGCTGTGCAATATCCTGTAGGCATTGAATTTTGTACAAAAACGTGCGCGGCTAGACGTTCGCGAGGAAAAATCGCTGCCGGCGAACAGGAGCTGTCACGGAGCTTTGAAATTTCGCGTAAAACTTTTCGGAATATACGCGATTTCGGTATCGCACCTGCTCCGGTGATTATCCAATCTGACAAACTCAATCTGTACACTATGATTTTTTTTTAGCTTAAGGCATTCGTGTCACGTCCTCGGACGTCAATTAACACGTTCAATCGAGCGAATTTCACAGTCCGATGACTTTTGAACCGTGACAATCTCCGAGCGACGTACATTTCGGTTGGGATTCTTGAAAAAATTCATTTTTATTCGAAATTGTTAAAACCAGGGTGGGCAACGACGAGGACAATGAAACTCTGCGCAGCACCGTAATCTGCAAAATGTTTTGCTGTCGATAAATTCGATCAATTTGGAAATACAGTTTTAGTGGCTCATGATTCTTCGATTGAATCGATGTGTCAATTTCTCTAGTTTTTACAGACATTTCCCATCGAAATGGAATGTATGTCCCTGTATGCCATCATCAGGGTTGAAGAACGAAAAAGGTCCTAAGGTGGAGGGTTAAACTCATCGTTTGATGTTACGAAGATCGTTGGAAGAAAAGTGAGAACTTCTAAAGTCAATATAAGAACGATCTTACACAGTTATATATAAAAGCTCGCGCCGTATTTCTATAGTTATATACGACAGAGAAAGAAACGGGAAACGGCGTTCAGAGAAAAAAGCTTGCGAGCGTATCCCAGCTTTTTTCCGCGACGACGTTGATTGGACATTGATAAACGACGCGGACTAGTCACACCGGCCTGTCTCTTGTCGCGTATAAAACAAACGTTATCGACCCATTTGCTATGAGGTTCGAACGAAAAAAAAAATCTTCTTTTCTCCCGTCTCTCTCTTTCTTCCAAAGTTTACCTCCAGTTTCTCGTTTGTCTCTTAACCCAAAGGAAACTCGTCCACGTCCTCAGCAACCCTCAACAACCTTCTTCAACTTTGGAAAACACAACCAACCTTTTCTTTCATGAACTCCTCAGCCGTTATTTTCCCTCCGGGATATCTCTCATCGTTTTTACACTCACTTGTCTCTCATTCCTTTTTGACGCAAATTTATTTTCCCACGATAAAGAACCGACCGCACGACGTTCTTATTTGCAGCCTCGTTTCTTCGGATCGTCCCTATCATCGTGCTGTTTTCATTGTCGTGTTAATGAGCCGAAATAATCTCAAATCGTCGTTTATTTTTTTCCCAGTGGAAACGAGTCCGCTTGATTCTAATACACACATTTTTTCTGTTCCAGGTACGTGTGACAATGTCTGATAAACCGTGAGGCGCCCTAACGAAGGTAACCGATGAAATTTTGAGCTAAAAAGTATTCGTAGATCGTAACGTTGTTCGGAGGAAATTTCGTTTCCAATCCCGTTTGATTTCGCAAGTTTTCATAGTTTTTGCAATCATTTTTGTACATGGCCCATCAGATAAGGCAATTTAATTAACTCGCTCGTCCCTTTGCGAGGAAAGTTTTTATGAAAAGCAAGAGCAATATGATTTCGAGCATATTACTTTCCAGAATTTATTGAATTTAACGATCTTGATGTATATTGAGGATTTTTCACTCGAAAATTTCGAGTTATCTGTATAAGCAAGTTTAACAGAAGGATCGAACGAAGCTTCACAAATGAATGCAGTGAAAATAGTCGGGCAAAATGCTTTGCCAACTTTCTGTCAAGTCTTTGACGAACTAGCTCGTAGCACATTGAGTCCAAGAGATGCATAATCGTCGAAAAGGAGGTACGAGAGCGCCGTAAAGTCTCTCTCGGGGTGAAAAAAGAAGGAGGAAAAACGAAATTACGATCGGTACTAAAGAGAGAAGCGAGGCGTGGGTGAGTGCTCGAGGAAAAGGGCTGAGACGGCGCTGCTACTTCTGGACTCTGTGAATTTGCACCAGGCAAATCGTCAGAGTCATAAAAGCAGCTTCCAGCCTTTCTCTTCGTAGCTGAATCCATTTGCGGCTCAAAGCGTAGTAACGGATAGAGGAGAGAAAGAAAGAGAGAGAGCAAGTGAGTGAGGCGGAGAAGCGAAGTGGAAAAAGGGAGTATCTCATCGAAAGAGGTAACTATACAGGAAATTTCCATCCCTCTATGCGAACGAAAACTATATAACCTCCTCCTATTTTGTCGCTCATAGCCCTGTGCACTCTCGACCGTCCTTGAATAGCTAATCTAAGAAGAGGAGGCGGATGAGCGTGAGGCAAGGGTACGAAGCGGAAAAGTGGAGCGAGCGATGGAAAAAAAAGAGCGATGACGGATTAGCCGCCACGTAACTCTTCTAATCGGATTATTCAAATTCACCCCCGAAGCCCGCGCGGAAACGAGACGGCTCTCACTCGAGTACGTGCAGTCAGGAGGTCGGACAACTGGTTAATTTAACTTCTGGCCTGCGTTTGGCCTTGCACTCGCCTCCTCCCTCCCCCGCCCTTATTCGACCATCCGTTCTAAATGCTAGAGACTGACGCAGGTTTTGTCAATTTAAAAAATAAATATAAAACGTTGAAAGACGTTTTATAGGGCGGGGATCGCCTCAGAGAGAACGAGACGACGACAATTCTAGTGATGGTGAATTTTTCTTATCTCTGGCTCATCTGCCTCGTTTCAATCTTCCTGTGTCTGTTTATTTCTTTATGCCGCGCGAACACTTTTTATTTCGTTCATACTGCGCGGCAACGTGCGCTCGAAACAGGACAAACGGAAACGGGAAATGAGATGAGGAAAGCATCGAAAGATGGAGAGAGGGAAAAAGACCGAGACGTACTTCCTGATTACTCAATTTCTCTGAGATCGAACTGCTACGAATGATTCAGGTGGAATAACATTGAGCTCCGGTGCGCACACAGGGCGAGCTTTGGAAACGACCGGAAACCATCGAGGTTGTCGTTCTTGTAACTATACGTAACGATAAAAAAAAAGGAAAGCAATGAAAAATAAACGGTAAAGGGGACAAGATGGAGAAACACGTTTATCGATGAGAAAAAAATGATGTCTCTGGGAATCGAATTTTCCTTCAGTTCTTGAAACCGAGCGCTTGAGATCGACCACACGAGCATCGACTCTCGAACAGGATAAATATCGATGTTGCCATTTTTTTTTCTGTTTTTTTTTTTTTTAAGAGAAATGCATTGAATCAAGATTTTTCCTTCAACGGTGCAAAAGGTTTGAACTTTGAAGCTCAAACCTTTGAGCTCCGAACAAGATAATAACTTTGGATTTATTTTTTTCCCATAAATTTATCCTCAAACGAATCGATTGCGATTCAATATTCATACACGATTCCATTCGTTCTTGCTTTGCGAGTTCCAAACTCTCTCAGCACCTTTCGCACAATGCCCTTGGGATGAGGCACGATCTTGAAAGATTTGCTCGAATATACAACGGTTTTGTGCGAATCGAATAGACCGAAACTCGGGGATGTCGCGTATTGAGCGACCGAACAGCAATGAGAAATGCAAACGGGAATAAAGGAATGGAAGGGGTTTTGGGTAAAAGCTGTACAGAATTAAGCAACTTTGCTAATCTTGCAACTAATTTTGAGTTTAAGTTTTCGTTCTCCTCTCGTGCACTGTCTCACTGCGGCAAGTATGTGCTTTCCACTTGCCAGGAGCATAATAATCGTACTTTGAGGCGCGGTTGCACATGAGCGCGATGAATATGGAAAACGTACACGTTCTTTTGCTAATTCATTTTAAACCTTGTGAGACTCGCGGTGCGCATTAAAATAATCGCATAATTTTCCATATTTCTCTTCTCATTTTGTATCTTCGCGCCCATGCAGCCCTTGCGGCTCTGCTATGCCCGTGATGTCCACCGAGCTCGACTCGTCCGGACCTCGATTCCATGATTTTGGTGGACAATGACGTGTGTAGTGAAAGCACGCGATGCAGTTTGGCGGGATAATAATAGAAACGAAATCAGGAAACCGCGACCGCTATAGTGGCTAAACGATAAATGTTTTTGAAGCAAGCTCTCGGTGCATGTATGCACCAGCAAATATGCTGTACCTCTGTTGAATGTATAGTTTAACGAGCCGTCGAACCCGCGGCAGATCGACCACCGAGGCACAAAATCCCTTGCGTACATCTACGTGTTGGCTGCACCAACTCACGTACACGAGAATCTATATAATTATATGCTCCCAACCGCATGCAGCATTTGCATTTATCCAAATAACATTTTTGGGAGTATATCGAAAATTCGAGCATCCGCGGTCTCAATATAGAGCCTGGAGAATTCATTTTACTTTTCGTATCTACACTGCCCAATAAAACCGCGAATTCACGGTCTATGGGATACTAACTCATGGTTGATTTTCATAGTGTCCTCAAAGTATCGGAACCAAAGCGAGCCAAGTCCGTTGCCTGATATTCTCGTAGCAGCAAAACATGCACGAGCCTCCCGGAGTTTTATGCGAACATCAGGATGGAAATTAGCGCGAAAAGCAAAGCGTTGTGCAATCGGATTGTTTAGTAGAATTTTGGAATCGTATGCGATTCTCGTGTTTATAGTTTTCAGTGGCTGGGCAGAATACTTAACGTTGATACTCACTTGCAACAATTACAAATCCGCGGTTGTGGCGCTACTTGCTCGTACATTGTCGGAGTTTGTACTGCGTGCAACTTTGCTCGGCGTTATAACTCTGGCTTCATTATATTTAGCAAATTGGCTGTTGCAATCTTCTTCCGTATCGATAGACGTCGGGGACCAAAGAAATGGTGCGGCCCACCGCGTAAAAGCCACTGAACGTTATCTCGCTCGTGCCTCCAACGCGGATTTGATCAGAATGTGTACGCCGCCGCCCGTCCTCGAAATTGACTCGATCCGTATTCCGTACAAGTTAAATATGGTTGTCGTAGGTACGAAGAGACAACCCGCTGGAAAGATGAGGGAAGCACACGCTGGATTAGCGCGTGACGATGCCACGGGGGATTTTGCAATTATCGATTAAACGCTTCTGCCCGCTTAATTACTAATCCGAAATCCCGCAGTAACCCGTACCATTACCGCGCATACACATATTACCGTAAACGTTGTATCAGGATTTACTAGTGGGAATATTAGTGGTAATATGGCTTGATCCGGCAGAGTACTGTCGATTGTTGGATCAATGCCAGGCCTGTTATGCCCCAGACTCCATCGAGTACAGACTATAACAATGAATGTGGAAAGGCATACATTGTATAACTGATGCGTGTAAGCGTGTACAGTCGTTAGTTGACGAATACCCCGCAGGCGACTTCCGGGCGACCCTCAATCATGATGATGTCTACATGCCTCAATATTCGGCTATTCGGACCATTATGGTACTTGCCTTCTCATACGTTATGACGTAATCCGCAATCCTCTAGACTTGTGGAGCTTAATGATCACGCCTCACGATCACCGGATGCTCTAGAGAGCGACTGAATTTCGTGCCTCCTAGATGCGAGCACATCGGCCAACCTTTCGCTCCAAATATCTCCAAATCATTATCACTCGGAGGTTGGAAACCTTCAAGATAATTAATGCAAAGTGTGGTCGATGGTAAGTCTGTTCCTCTGGAACTGCTTTACCGACTTACCATCCGCCACTTGATAAATGGTTTTTCGGTTTTGCTTCATGGATTTTTGAGTGTGCTACAAACTTTTGTTTTGCTTGCCATTCACCTTGACGACGTGAGCCACCTACTTCCGGAAAATTTCTTCTGCATCAGTCGTACCAACTACGTCAGATAAATTCATTTTAAATAAAAACATTTTCCATTAAGCCTGGCTGGTTTTAATTTTATGTAAAAATGCCATTTCGCCCGTGTCAATAACATAGTGAGTGCATACTTGTATAGAACGTTATGTACCCTCCAGCATAATGGTTCGTGAGCACACGCCCGGGAGCTCGTTCCGTTTTAATTATTAACTCTGCATTAACATTAAGTCGTTCTGTGTTCCGTACAATTTCCACACAGCAAAGCTTTCTCTCGCAACGTAATAATTCAACGTTTTGAAAAATTATTGGAAATCCGTTTGCAATCGTTACAAAGATAATTATTTAACGAATTCCATAGACGAGCGGTCAGGACTTGACCCACGTGGTTTGCGTTAAATATTAATCACGGTTAGATAATAATACGCAATATAATTTATCGTTACGAGTCAAATCGTCTCATTCGTTTACGGCATCGTGCACTGGAAGGAAATATTTTCAAAATTATCTAAAAATATTTAAGTTTACCGTATTCAAGAAAATATCGACGTTTTGTGACAAGATTTAATTTTGCCAAGCGACGAAGTAGGTTGAGTTATTAATAATCAAGAAGAAGGCGAACATGGGATTTGTTTGATAGGGAATTTTGCGTTAACTATTCAAATCTAGCGCGTTCGTCGAAGCGTAAAGACTCGTTGAGAGCTTCTGCGCTGAGGGTGGTAGCGAGGGCAGCGAGGGAGAAGGAGGAGGCAATGCCGATGACTCTGGGTTTGCTCTAACTGCGCATACGAAGCAGCGGATTAGCGCCACTGTAGAGAGTGGCATGTGGTATGTGTCCATCAACGCCGCAGAATATACATGCCGTTGCGAGGAGGGGCTTGTTTCCCACACTAGCCCCAAGCGCGTTTCATCCTCCTCGCTATCGAAATAGCACAGATACCTCGTTCAGTTAGTGTTATTTGGCCCACTATATATAGTTCCGTGTACGTGTATGTGAATACCTTTTGTCTAATGAGTTTCATTCGCAAATCCCGTGTGTCTTGTACTCAAGCCCGTTCCTATCTAAAACCAATTACGTTGCCGCGCTCTCGTATTACTAACCGAATTATCAACCTTTTCTCATTATAATCATTATCATTAACATTCTTATTAATATCATCATCATCGTGGTCACGATATCCATGATACCGATTATAATGCCATAACCGCGTGGTCGAAAGGTATGGAAATCAATATTCCCGGACATTGATGTATTCGAGGAAAGCGGTTCACGCGTTAATGAACTAATAAACGCGGATATCGATAGAAAAGAGAGGAAATATTGTTGAATATTGGCAATTTCGTCCGAGTACAAAGATTCGTAAAAAAACCAGCTGTTCCTCGATAGAAACAAAAATTTGCACGGATGAAAATCGAATCCCTACAGTAGCACGTTGGAGCTTTGACTCCAACGCTTCCTGCTCCTACTGGTGTGAAGTTCTTGTACTATTTGTACACTCGCATACCGGATGACGCAAATTTCCGAACGCGATTCGCTCGCGGGCATTACCCTCATCGCTCATGGAAAAAAGAACGACAGAGAGCGCCGTTGATCGAAAGCCCGTTATTACGATGATACATTCATCAGGATAACATGCTCCGTTAATGGTTGCGACGTTAGGATGATGTACACTCATAATACTCAATGAAAAATAGGTGTAAATTAAATATTACCCATTATAAATTCGCGTCATCGTTCAGGAATGCTCGCGACTTTGTGGTCGTTGAAAAAAAATTACTTTTGCGATCAAAAGTTGCGACAGTAAAGTTTACGGGTCGCAGGAATTGTTGAGCAAAAGTCTTAGCACAATGTTCACTCTCTTTTGATAGACTTATGAATATCTATTACCTCCTCAAAAATATATTGTCACTATAACATCAATCTGATATCTATTCGCAAAGACACTCAATATACTAAATTGAATGGCAAGTTTGTGCCGGTGGAATAAACAAAAGGGTAGGGAGGGCCTAACCTTGCGTGGAACATAAAAAGGCGTCGGCTAGCTGTTCATATACATCATCAGAGTCTACGAGAAGTATACGCCGCATGGATAAGGAGGCTTTTAAATTTTATGACAAAGTGCACGGGTTCCTACAAGGTGTACGTACACAGATATGCATCCTGGCAAACTTTAGTGCAGCTTGTGAGCAGCTTATAACGGGGAGCGAGCTGCGTTGCTGTGCTGGTGAATTTCATAATTCTTTACGAGCTCCCAACATCAATGCTCGAAATACTCATCGCCGGAGCTTTCATAATATCACACGAACGTTTAGCACTCAAGTAGTTCCTGTTTCTCGCCGCTGGTTTACGCTTGAAAAAATGCAGCGTTTATCACGCCATCCTGAAAAACGGTCCACGCCTACCGATACTACCGTATAACGTAAGATCGAACGAATCTCTCGTGCACACACTCGCCTTTCCAACGGTTACACGCGAATCGACCTTTCCGTGTAATACTGTGTGTATCATTTACCATCAGGTGTACTTACGTAACTACAGAGGCATGCACGTCGTCCGGAGCGGAGCTCTTTCCAATCTCGTATCGGGACTCTCATTCAACCTGGCGATTCCTGTCGATTCCAATTTATATTCAGACACTTTTATATCGCATATTAAGAGGTCGCTTCCCATTGGAGGAAGCCGATGTATTTAGAAAATACGCTGCTACGAGCTCCTCGGTACATCCTTTTATTTGGATTGCGGTTCTGCTTGCGGTTGATACGACTACGTACTCGCCACTACGATTGTTTGCAGAATAACATGAAGATATTCGAGCCGGTTGTAGCGAAAGTCGACCGTTAATCAGAATGATGCATTTGGACTTTTCTGTAGCTCGAGGGTGCAGCTGGAATTGGAAAAATGTTGGAAATGACCATAAGCTTGAGCAGCCTGTGCGAAATTTTTATTCCCAGCAAATGAACGATCTGTCGCTCTGATTTTACGCTCAATCGAAAGCAGCTTTTTTGTAATTAAACTGAAATACTTGCAATGTTAAAAATAATTTCCCAGCAACAGTGCGAATACGTAATTTTTACGAAATGTTTTTCAATCGATCGAAAACTCGTAGCTCATTCCCGATTGGCCTGAACTCCGTTTCGGAATGTATTTCTTTGCCCACTGCGTGCTGATCGGTTTTTTGGTTTTATCGCTGAAATTTTAGCGTAACGTTGCATCGATGAGTTTACTTAATCATCGTTTTTATTCAGATTTTGAGAGGCGATGGGGAAAAAACGAATCTCTTGATTCTCTTTACCCGATCCAACCTCAACTTGAAGCTCATCCCCGTATCGATCCGAGAGACTCCGAAAGTTTGTTCCTCGTTTTTCGAACTAATTCGCGCGCACGCCTGCGAGTCATCTGTTTTTTTTTTCATCGCTTTGTATCGGTAATATGAATCGCTCTCAGGCAACGAAAACCGGATTCGTTTTCACGCAACACGGAATTTCAGCAACGTCGCAAGCGACACTGGTTAATTTAATATTGAAATGATCGATTTTAACGCACGTCTTTTTTTTTTCGTTTATTCAGTCCGCCATGAATTTTTTAGGAAATTGAATATTTTTTCATGTCCGGAGGTAGTTGATTCCGGCGTAGTTGTGTATATAAGGTAGTTTGCTGATCCACGGTACATTCAGGACCAGCGGGATGCGACGAGCGGAGGTTTTGCACAAATATAACCGATTTTATGGGGGCGAATAATCTCTGCAATTTTTCGTCCCGGATGAGTAAAACCAGTCGCGCGATTCGTCGATTTTTTTAACGTTGACAAAGTGACATGAATTCGGTGCCCTTTAATTCTTAGACGCGAGATCGTACGAACAAAGCTCGACTCGATTGGGAGTGAAATTAGGGAAAACACGTGGACTACGCAGTTGTATAAAGTCTGGAAGGACCAAGCGAGCAGGATTCATGAAAATAATTGTTGGTGAATAGAGAAACGAGATGCAAGATGCACCGTCGTCGTAGATTCGCTTCTACACTTTAATAATGGAAAGAATAAGAAGAAGAAGAAAATAATAAAGTGCTAGTAGGAAGCCTCGCTCGTTACAGAGATGTCCCATTAATTAATTAAAAAATATACTCATTACTGTGTGTACTGGAAAAGAAATATATACAAGTCTGTATGCAGTCGCTGTCAAAAGCGTACTGTATTATACATATTTGCCTGGTAAATACATACGGATATATGGGCTTTTCGAGTACCACGAGGAAAAAATTGTATGTGTGTGCATCCGCATGCATTTTGTATGCGTGCGCTCTTGCATGTGTGTGTGTGTCTGCGTTGGGGTTTGTGTGCAAGGGAGAGAGAGAAAGAGGACGGGGATGGAACCAAGCGAGTTTCCCGCTTCGTTGCCACGACCGCAATTTCGTTGAACTCGTGGCTGACTGGGTTGCTGGCTTGCTGGTCTGAAACGGGTCAAGCCGGGACACACACGGCTAAAGCTCGTTCCTTCCGAGCTTCCCTGCTGCATGCTGCATCTCCTATATAGAACAGCCTGTATCCGGTTGCCGTGCAACCGAATGTCCTGCTGTGCTCTGCTTATCCTCCTGGATTGTCGATTTTCCATTGAGTGCAACGAACACCTCGATGTGCTCTCCCCTAAATCCCCTTTTTTCCTATCCCATATCCTGCTCCGATACTCCTCGCACACTACTCGAGCAAGGCCCGGCTTCTTTCTCTGTAAAGTCATCCACCTCGCGATCGAACCCCTCGATCTCCGAATCGATCAGGGCCCCAAACTACGAATTTATATTAAAACGTAGCCAGAGCTCCACTCGCGCTTTTATTTATTTACAAGTATATCTATATATATTTTATGTAACCGCCAAGACGAAGAACGGAATTCGCTCGAAATTCTTACGGAAAAGCCAGACCAATACTTACGAGACACTCGCTCGTCCTGCAACACACGTACACGTTAACACACACCACATATACACGTTTCCCAAGTCATGAAGGAGCAAAGGCAGAGCGAGAGAAAACGAGGAAAGAAGATACGAAATTGAGGCAATAAATTTTACTCCCGGCAGAGAGACCGGGAGCCACCAAATTTGGAGAAAAAGGTGAAAATCCTCTGATACGTTAACAAGAGAAGTCTCTCGCCTTTGGAAGTATTACTGACTTTACCCAAAAGGTGTTCGATAGAAAAAAAACACCCCTGAAAAGAATCGCCTAGCAATGCCTCTGATAAGAAATTCTCACTGAATTCGTTTTGGCCAAGAGCGTTGCATTACCGATGCAATTCCCGATGGCTTATCGAAATTTTCTCCTCATCCAGACGTCCTTTTCTCCGGCGGGCTTTCATTCTCTCCAACTCTTGACTGCCTCCACGTGAAAAATAATTCAATGCCGCCGCGTATCCATAGTCGCAGAGGAATATCGAAATCACAATAAAAAATTTAACCTGTTGCATTAATGTCGAAATCAACGATAAAAAACGAGGTGATAACCACGTTCTCGCTACGTATGTGTGCGGCGACATTCCGCACGGTTTCCCGTCTCTTTAATTGCATTGGTTTTCATTAATTGCAAGCTTGAATGCTTGAAACTTTGAAATAATCATGAATCTTTGAGACAAATTAATCGATTTTCATCCTCACGAACATTTAATGCATTTCCAGGAGTTGTGGGCGAAAATCTTTCAGTTTTTTCTTCCTCATAGAGATTTTCTCTGTTTAATTATTTTTCCATTCGTATTTGTTTGTTCCTTTGTGACATTTCACAAGTTGTTTAATATTTCCAAGCGATTTTATTGGTTTTTCCACATTTTATCAAAGTTTTCGCTCGCCCAAGTTTTATTTATTTATTATTGGAAGTAAATAAGATGGCGAAACACAAAACACGAAAGTATGAGAGAGTGGCGTCTATCGCAAATGTATATATAAGAGAGCAAGGGTGTAAGGCATTGATTTTCGTTCTGCTGAGAAAACGCGCGACATGAAAAAGACGAAGAAAGTTTTAGGTGGAATTGCAAAACTTGGAAGATCTTTGCGATAGCTCTTCACTCTGACATATCGATAGACACACAGAGATAAAAAAAGTGTATATCTATATACAACTAGTCATACATAAAATACCATACCGTCGAATGACGGAAACTATTCGTGGATTCCTGGTACGACGATCTATTGAAGTGATCTGATGAAGTCTTCTCCAGAATTTTTCTCTTTGCGCGCGGATCAATGTCGGGCACGGCGTATTCTTGAAAAAGTTTTTCTCTCTGCTCTTGCTGCTCGCCCCCGCGCACGATCGATCTAACGGCGATGTCGTATTTCAAACTCTTTCGGAATCCATGATATATTCCACTATTCTTTTGCTTCTGGTTTTTTTTCTACGTTTTTTTTTTTGAAGCATTATTGACGTACGCGGGGACGAGTTGCTTTTGGGCGAAAGATTGGATCGAAGCATAAGGCTCTTTATCGAACGAGGTCCGACGTGCGCATATGGAATTTCAGGTTTTCCTGTCGGATGTCCACAGGATTCAAAGTGGCTCTCTCATTGTCCTTGTTCGTCTACTTATATTCAGGCAGTTTTATCGAAGCCAGAACGGAGGCCCGAGGCGAGCGAATATTCAGCCGTACTTCCGGGCATTTCGGGGTGAGGTTTATATGCGATGGATATACGAGCGAGAATTTGAAACGGTGACTCGAGAGGCCTCTCTCGCCCCGCACCATCGCGATACGGAAGATGGAAAGAGGCGAAGGAGCTTCATAGGATTGAGAGAGCATGCAGCTCGAGAGACTGCGGGAGCAGGGTGTTAGTATAAGAATGAGAGAGAGAGAGAGAGAGAGAAAGCTCGGAAAGTGGGTGAGAGCTGAGAATAATGCACATGCGGTTGGCGACGGCCCGGAGGGCAACCGGATTCTCTTTCCTCCTGGTCTCTCACATGTGCTCCCTCCTATATCTATAGATATAGACCTTGAACTCGCTTTTGCAGGGTTTCGTTGCTTCCCCATACCATTTTCACCAGGTGCAGGATACGAGGAATCTCAAGCGAGGTTTCGGCGGATTAGAAGTGTGGTCGAGTAAACTTTAGGCCTACTCGGTGTCTAAAGACTTGTTGATCTTGCGCGAAACCCGGAAGACGTTACATCCGATGAGCCGCAAGAGCACATGCTCTCCATTTATTATCCTTCATAAATATTTTCCGATCAAATAAAAAGAACAGTGAACGCGCAAGAACCACAAAAGATCGCGCGTACAAAACGAACCTTTCGACGAGAATTAATTCAACTAAAATTAGATGCAAATCCGGTTCTCATTAAGAGGATCGCGGTAAAAAAACTCGAAATAAAACGAGAGTTCATCGAGGACAAATGTTACCAATCAATTTGCGATTTCGCTCTCTCCAAATGGGAATTAATCCTGCACTGTTTTGCCTTTTGTCACTGACTCAGCTCAATCTTCGTCAAGAGGTGTAAACAGTTTCGGTCAAACAACTTAACGAGCTGGCATTCGAAATTCCGCGCTTAAAGTCCATGCCTCGAAGGATCTGGCTGGTCACGTTAACGAGACGCGGCTATACACGTTCAAGAGCTCAGAACGAGAGAGAAAGAGAGGCAACTGGAGAACGAGAATGCAGGAGAGAAAGAGAGAAACGCGGAGCGCATGTTTGATTATCATTGTTGGGATCGAGGAGCTCGCTACTCCGGAGGGTGGTAAGTAGTTTCGATGGGGTTGCGATTACGGTCTTCCTATACCCAGTTAGTTCGGTCGGGTGCGAGCTAATAATCCTTCCATGCTATTTAAAGCGCGGATATGTACCATTGAATTTGTACTCGGAGAATTCGACATCTGCTCCAGCAGAAAAATACTATATATACATGCTCGTACGAATCACTTAGTATTAGTCAGTGCTCGCGTGTGTATTTAGTAACTTGTAGTTAGAGCCAATAGCGAGTTTAATTTATCAAAATATAGTTCTCTAACGAAGTCTCCAGTCCTCATTCTGAAAATTCAATTTTGTCAAAAAACGTCGATATTTTGTTGAATACAGCGAACTAAATATTCTTGGGATAATTTCAAAATTTTCGTTATTTCGACAATATTTTTCATTTGTAACGGAACTGTCAGCAAAATTTACGATTGGGAGGATAAAATGCACTTTTCGAAAAGATTTTCTGGAATGTTTTTTTACTGAAATGACAAAGTTTTTGTGATTTTTCGAAAAAACGTTTAGTTGAACTTATCCAACAAAATATCGATCTTTTTCAACAAAATTTTCGAGCCGATAAACTTTTCGGGTGGCAAAAATTGATCATTTTTATCATCGTAATTAAATTCTCCATTTAAATAATTATTTTTACCAAATAGAAAAAAGAATTTCGTTGCACCGATGCAAACTTTAGAATCATTCAATTTTTCTAAACTGAAAATGATTGTTTTTTTTAGAAAAACTTTTACTTAGTACTGAAAAACAAATTTCAACACAAGTTTAGGAATTTTCGTGTAAAATGTGAATTATGGTGCATTGCTCGCTTAATTGGCTGTGACCTTTTGATATTTTCACAGTTGTGCAACAAAGCTAATCATTCAATTATTTAGTCTCGATCCATCATTCGCACTCGCATCGAAAAATGAGCTAATTGTAAAGTATAGCCTGGAAAAATTGGGCTGCGGAGCCTTTTCTGCTTTGGTATCGGTGGCAGACTGCTGTAAAAACTTTGAAAATGAATTCGCTATTCTATTGCTGGCGGGGTGTATTTTCGCAGGGTACGCGTCCGGCGCTGATGCTCTGGGCAACTTTGAGGACTCGAGTATTGCGTAGTTGGCAAAGTTTCGTGGGTTTGGTTAGCTAAAAAATAACATTAGCCCATGAGAAACTGGAATTCCACAGAAAAAACACCTCGAACTCGTGATTTTTCACGACTGAAGGTACAAGGCGCATATTTTTTTTTTACGAGCCTAATTTAAATTTAATTACCGACTTTTTCCGCTCTTTAGCATTTTAGCGAAAGGCTGCGTGGGGGTTTGTT
This sequence comes from Diadegma fenestrale, assembly GCA_037043255.1. Lineage (NCBI taxonomy): Eukaryota > Metazoa > Arthropoda > Insecta > Hymenoptera > Ichneumonidae > Diadegma > Diadegma fenestrale. The sequence goes on from CM073312.1 coordinate 5,316,656, forward strand.
CGTTTTTTTTTCGTAGAAACTCGCGCACGCGGTGTGTGATTCTCTTTCCCCGAGTTGTTGTTCGCTCGCGCGTACTACTCGTGGGTTTTTCGAGGACTAATGTTGCAAAAATATGAGTCTATATGGAAATTTGGCCTGCCTGCTTGCGTCTTCCCTCGTCCGGGCGGAATCAACTTGTGCGGAGAAAAATTCTTAAGGGCTCCCAACGAAATATTGCCGTCGAAAGGTGCACAGAAGCGCATGGAAAACAGAGTATATAACCCCATAAGGAAACACAGCTTGAACGAACATCTTTCCAGCTCAATTTATTTCCTCGTGTTCTACTGAGAACCGACGCAAAAAGGTTTTGCCTCCGGCAAATGTCGCCTTAACGGAAAAAGACAGGAAAAAGGTCTCGTCAAAATGCATCATGTATGATTCTCGGATAAGGGAATAGAGACCGGAGAGAGCAAAAGAGAGAGAAAGAGAGAGAAAGGCGACACAGAGTGTTTCACTGGCTTTCTCCCTCGGTGGTAATCCGACCCTCATGTACAATTTATGCTCTCTTGCCACGTATAACTTCCGATACATAACGATATCGATGATTCATAGGGAGTAAAAAATCGATGCAGCACCGATACGCGACAGTGTGTGATTCAATAATCCATGACCGTGTCGCAGCCGCACAAAAACCGACTTTACTCGCTTGCCTCAAGAACATTAATTTCGCAAAGATTTATCAAACCCCAATATTTTCGATAGAACTTTTCGGGATGGTTTTTTTTTCATAAAACTGAAATTCCTAATCGTTGATTTCAATGAATCCTCATTATTAATAATTGTTAGTGAAAAAAATGAAAAAGGCAGGAAAGATTGATAATGAAAAATCTCTCACGAATTTGATTGCATCGAATTAATTCGGTTATGAGTTCGTGGCATGAAAAGCATTAATGTAAAAAAAGCGAATTACCATTAGAGATCGTTCTCGTGATCGTGAACAATTCCCACATGATGGAGCATTTAAATTTATGCGTTGGATCAATTAAACACGAATCAAGCCGTATCGCAATTTTGAAATCGTCTGAAAAACTTGAACATTTGATCAAACATGTATTTTGTGATTGCACGCACGCGAACGTGGGTGTGAGAGCTTTTGATCCGTTGGACGCTCCAAGACTCGTCATCAAGATGTCGGGGTACGAGGAATCGCAAGGAGTCCCAAGCCTCGTGGCTGCTAGAGACAAGTGCAAAGCAGCAGCAGGTTTGAACCGAGAAGGGCAAGGCTCGGTAGCAGGCGGTGCTGGAATAGGGTGAAGCAACCTTTATGATTACAATAATTAATGCAGAAAGGAAAAAGCGCATGTAGAGAGTTGAAATCGCGCGACCTTTATTGTACGTTGCTTGGGTCTTCGTGTCGTTGAGTACTGGGCGAAGGTACGCGTCACTTGTAAAGTCCACATCATCATTCGCCGAATATAATGAATGAAATTGCGTACATGCACGTGATAAATGTAGACCGAGGGTTATATTTTGTCGCAGCGCGACGTAGTAGTTGGTCGTGTAAAAGTATAGAGTCCGCGCCCTTTCGACTTTGAGGAATGATTTATTCGTGGCATATCGTCGAGCGAGTACAGTTTGTTCCCCCCGACGGTCATGGCAATTAAATCGCGTTCTAAGGGTAGCCGAGAGAGGTGCCTGAGACTTTTCTTCTCCCTCTCATTTTCTTGCCGTCTCTTTCTTTTGGGCCGGCGCTGCTATGCCAGGCGTTTGAGGGCAAAAAACTTGGTTGAATAGCAGGATGTGAACGTAAGAGCCCCGTGAGTCTTCAGACTCGCGCGCGGTTGCTAGAATATAAGCAGTTGAATGAGGGATCGCGCGCCAAGAACCGCGCGAGACCGTGGGATTATTAGAATACACCTTGCCACGTTGGATACCGTATCTATTCGCCTGCTCGCTCTTATACACACACACATATACGTATCTATTTATTCCGCGTTAAAAAACGTTGGAGGAGGTTTCGTACCGTGTACCATAACGATTTCAAAGCTACAAATACCTCCAACATATGACGTACCTCCTTTTTTGCTCTTTGCAACTTTCGTGCGCGGTGATAACTCCCTCGCACGCCCTATATACACATGCCATCGTCAATCCCACGGGAGTTTCTCATCTGCATTTATACATGCACGCGAATGCTCGAGCTTGAAAACTCTGGCAAAAACCGCCGCTGCGCTGCGCGCGATCTCCTGTTAACGCGCCTATAATTTTATGCAAGCTCGTACAACCGCCTTCTCAATTCCCATTCCCCATTCTTCTCCGTTTTCTGACTACGCGGATAGCGCAATGGAAAAAAAATGAGACAAAACTCAACTTATTTGCTGTATGATGTTGGCTGCTCGGAGATCGACATGATAATTTTTTGACTCAAACCTCTCCTGTTGGCGAATTCAACAAAGTGTTAGATCTTGAGAAACCTCGTAATTGCTCCCTCGAGACAATTAACATTGCGTTTACTTCCGGTTCATTAGTTTCCCAATATTGTTAACGACCAAAGTATACAAAGTGTCGAATGAACTTTCCATTGATCCCTTTGTTAGGAAAATCTGCATTATTTTGTTAATTTCACAGAGTCGACGCGCGTATCTGTTGAATATATTCCGCGATCGCTCTCGGTTATAAATACGCGAGTGAGAAAACAGGACGAGAGACACATTGGTCGCTGTTATTGATTAAACATTGAAAGAAAAACACGGAAAAATAATTTGTTGTCGAACAAGCCAGATGGGCAAACAGGGCTTGGTACTATTTATGCGCGTTACTGTATAATTAATTGAACAAATTTAAGCAACGCCCGCGTGGATAAATTGCAGCACGACCCCCCACCGAATAACTATAATTGCTATACGTTTTACAAACATTCTGCCTTCGTTGAACGAGTAAATACATTGTTGTATTAATCGCTGAACAAACCCTATTTCTTCGAGTTGGCAAAATTAAATGAATATTTTTCAGCCTACATGCGATGTGGGTTACGCGTTTATTTACCTGAGAAATACACAATTATCCAAAATCAATCAATTTTCATGAATAAATTGTAACACTGTGCTAGGGAATTTGCCGATTATTGTTGGAAATCTCAAGTAAAAGAATTTCTTGCCCTCGCACGCGTAAAAAAGTGTATCGGTGAATTTGAAAAATAAAAGGTCACGTGCCGAGGCAATTAAAATTTATGCATCGATCCCTGAGAAAGTTCAAGTCATGTGGCAACTTCACGTGTGTGGCGTGACTCGATCCTCAGTTTCCTCACTCGTTGCATAAAACACCCCCATTAGATCGGATTTTATTTATGATGATGAATTTGTTGAAAATATAAATTTTGATTTTGCGTCGATCGCAGCAGCTAATGGCAAGTTTTGGTCGTTGGGTAATAGCGAAGATTGGATACAGCTTTCCTCATTATAATCCGACAAATCACATAACGAGAGACGCGGCAGCGTCTGGACGCCGCGTATTTTATTTATACACATGATAATCGAAAAAAGTTGTTTCTCTGACAAAGTTTGCCTTTATGGGTCTTTCATTTTGCTGTTACGGCATTGCGGAAAGCGTGTATATAGCGAAAATATCCCGACCCTCATTATAAGTGCGTGAAGGATAAAGAACCCTCATCATTGTCCCGTGAATTATTCCATCACGTTTTCACGTAACACGCACACAATATACGACACAAACTCTTGGAAAAGAACAAAGGCGTGAGAGTACCAACGTCGTAAAGTTCATCCATTAAGGGGAATTACATACTAATAAAGTTATAGTTACTTGGGTGGTGTGAGATGTGGGTAAATAAAGATCTAATGACTCTTGGTCAATTAGGAACTTCTCACTCTCGACGTATACACACATACACACGAGACGATAACACGAAGCAACTTTTATTGGGGATTGTTTGATGACACGAGGTTTTTGGCTCTGAGAATTCACCTCCTGTTGGACAAGGGCTTTTGCTATTATCACACTTTTACTATATACGAGCAAGAAATTACCGAATTTGCGTTACTCATTTTGACAAATTCTCCTTCAGCTCCATTTTCTCTCATCAAATATCTAAAACTTTTTCATCCTCTTATCAACCGGAGGACCAATGATTCCTGGTGCAAAAGTAAAAAGCGCGGTAGTTTCGTGCGGCTATGAAATTAATCAGGTAATTACTCGTGACACTCTGGCATTATAACGAGAGTTACCGTACTTTGAGAGTTGTCACACGCGCTTGGAGGTGAGATCGTGAGACACGAGATTACAAAAATGACAGAACCGGGACTAAAAAGACTCCGTTCAGTTTTTCCTTTTTTTTTCATTCGGCGGTTTTGTTGTTTTTTGTGCTGCAGCCAGTTCTTCGGCCTCTGACAGTTATTTTTGGCAAGTAGCTATTGGCTCAAAGGCGGAAATATGCTACGCGGGTCATTCACGAGGGACCAGGAAGTGGTGATGGTTGCGGAGTGAATCGTCCGAATCCATCAATCCTGTTAACCGTTGGAAACTAGAGATATGAGAACGCGAACAGTATAACGATAATCGAGTATCCGATCACGCGCCACTCCATCGAAAAAGAAATATGTATAGGCGTTTGCTCGTATGTGCGCGTATCTGAGCCCGATGCACATGAAAAGTTGTCGCAACTGGATGATAGAATCGCCGGTGATATAGTTGATAAAAATACCCGATGTTTCGGCAATTACGAGGGACGTAGATGACCTCGGCAATACGTAACACATTGGCTATCCCCGAAAAAAAATTGATAAAACCATTTCGCCCTTTTTCGTGACTCCGCGAGCATCGATATTCGATGAATCAAAAAGAAACGTATGAATCCGAGCAATCAATACCTTTGCAATTTCGATCAAAAGTCCATGTTGTTTGGTTTTCAACGATTTTGAGCAAAAAAAAATGTCGTCAGCCTCAAATTTATGCACAATCAACCTGCGAAAATGGAATTTTAATTAATTATCCGCTTGTCTAAGATCTTTTAATATCGATTTTTAGAACGTTGCGATCGCGACGTCTCGTTTCGACATTTCAATAAAAATGTTGTAATTGTTCAAAGGGTTGAGTCACGACCGCACAATGGCGATCGCACCGAGTGCTAACCGGATTAACTCGTCGGTAGACGATCATTGGTGCTTTTCCAATTTAGTCACATTGTGTGCATAACGTCAGGAAATTGGCAGTGCGCTGCGGTGAAGGGGACTCAAGGTAGAAAGAGGAGAAGGAGGGGGAGCGAGAGAGAGAGAAAGAGGGAGAGCTCAACCGGCTGTGACTGTTTGCACTCGAATTACTTGCTGTTACGTAACAACCAATACACATTTTTATTGCCATTGTGCCATGTCGTAGGGGCTCCTTTGTCAGACTCCCCTTCTGCTCTCTGCTGCTGCCTCACACTGGCAAGACTCGCGCATGAAATATGCACCGTTCGACCAATAAAAAACACATTTTCAATGTGTATTTCTATATACATGCGAATACACATATATTAAAGTGCGTGTGTCTATACAATGATACATAAAGTGCAGTGATCGCGTTGTTGCAGACGACGTCTCTATACAAGGTAAACAAAATGTGCTTACTCGATCCTCTGCTCTCACGATACTGCTACTCGAAAGAGTTGCCTATACAGCCTGAGATCGAGCCAAACAGGAGTACACAGCTCTTCCTTCCAGAGTACGCGACGAGAGAGCACTCCAAGGAAAGAAAAAAAATGTCGAAAGGAAGGGTGGCGATATAGCAAACTCTGAAGGGTTTCAGCCAGTCACTATATTGCACGAGATCATATACCGAGATCATGTACAAGTGCATGAATCTCCTTAACATTTGCGTATCTCCTTTAATTTTTCGTATAGGATATTGAAATAAACTTCGATCCTAACAGATTGACGATTAAGTGGAATGATATTATTTCTCGGTTTCCAATATATGGATCGGCAGTTTCTTTGCTGCGCGTCATACAGATCGAATTTCATACACAGGCTCGCAATTCCTATTGGAATTCATGAGCTTCCTTGCTATGAGAAATCCATTGAAATCGGTTCAGTGGCTCCGAGGTATAGGGAGTTGGAGAGAGATGTCAAAGTTTTGGCTTAAAGTGCAACTCGCGATGAATATTTTGCAAATTATTCCATTTGCGGAGCGCAGGATTCCCGAGTATCGCGTGAGTGCTGAAATTACGCTTCCTTGCACAGCAGCAACTCTTGATGACTCGTTTGCGAAAAGAGTTTCGAGTCTCTCTCTCTCTCCGCCACGCAGCCAAGCCCTTTGCTTCTGGATCGTGGCTCGATTTTGTTGGATACTCAAAGTTTATGGAGTTTATGAAAAAGGGAATTTGAAAAAATTGTCAAAATGCCTGAAAGGATTAATGGGAGGAAAAACAACGAATTGTGACTGAGAGAAAGCTGGAGGCGCAGGTTGAGAGAGAGAGAGAGAGAAGGGAAAAGGGATGCGGGGCGGAAGCAAAACTCCATCTCCCGGTGTGCTCAGCGAAGCGCATGAACGAGCGAAAGGAACGAGGGATTCATGTTATACTGCAGTTGTACAGGTCGGATCAGCTTGAATCTTACGAGCAGGTTAGCTTTTCGTCAATAATGGGAATGAAAAAAGACAGACAGATCATTAAAATATAATTGTTGTTAATTTTCGATACAAGATCAAGGCAAAATGGTTCTGTTCTCTTTTATGATTCGTGAAGAGCGTGTTTCTCTCGGTGCTTCAATCGCTTGACGGTATAAAAATTAGACTCGTGGGAAATTATGATATTCTGGCTGTTCTTGCTTCTCGACCCAGGGGGCTCGTTTTTTCAACTAATTAATTAGCAAAAACATAAATTTTCGATCGTTATAAGCTGTAATTCAGATTTTTCCTAGTGTCTCTCTCGCGTTGACGTTCTGCACTGCGATAGCGAGGCGAATGAGAGAAACCGAAAAAGGAAGAAAGCGACGAACAGGAAAGGGAGGAGGGTTGCTGAATAGAGGGAGGGACCGCGAATCCCGGTGGATTCTCGAGGGGCAACGTCGACCCGTCGTTGCGCATCGCCGGTTAAATCCCGGCGTCTGTTGGTTTAATCTTCGCACGGCAGAAGCTGGCACGAAGCCAATGCAGCGGCAAGAGTGCAAGAGTTCGCTGGACCGAGCTCGGAGAGACAGAAAAGCCAAGAGGCAGAGAGAGAGAGAGCGACACGGAGGAAGCGCGAGGGTGGCGGAAGAAAATTGAAAATCATTTTTCATTTCTTACTTTTTGTTTTTGTCTCGCAGTATAAGAGCAGCGAAGTAAAACGACAGATCTTGTTTCTTTTTTTTTTTCCTCTATTTCGCTAAGCTCGTATCTGTCATCGTATTTCGTTTAGCCCGGCGAGAGGACAACGTCGAGTCAGATAGCGGAGCTCAATTTCGAATCAGGCTCTAATAGAACGTGAATCGTTTCGAAATAAAATCGCGCCAGTGACAAATGACGCAACCGAGTTCATTCACAGACGAGAAAACTTTGCGAGGTACCAGAAAATATTACGAATTTCATCATGAGCAATTATGAACTTGCGGAAATAATAACGAAATGGCGAATTTTTGAGAAAAAAGAAACGATTTTTCCAAAATTTTCATTTTATATACTTGTAAGGAACGTGATGGAAAAAAATGAGTTGAAAATTCGATACGATGGAAAGGGACGAAAACAATTAACATTCATAATTTGATAAAACTCATTATCAGCCCTGAAATATCGATAAATTATACACGAGCTTCCATTTATTCAAATAGTCGAGATCTCTGTGACGAGGGGATGAAAGATAAGAAGTTATAACAACAGAGAGGACGCGCGAGAATAATTTCCTCCGACGCACTGATAATTGTTGAGTTTCGTGCTCGACAATTTAGCGAGGATAATGAAATAAATAAATTTGCAGGGATATTAATGAATTCATAGAAGTAAACGCGATTTAAATTATGTTATGCATAAATAATGATAAATTAGCCCAACAGAGAGGCACGCAGTGGCGTTGGATTATTATCAGAGGGAATTCCTTTGCAGGTGGTATCGTCCTGGTGAAGCCTCGGTGTTTATTAACCCTCGAGAGTATCGAGACTATAAAATAAACCAAATTGGTCTCATTATTTTTTTGAAAGGCAAAATGAAGGATTAATGGTTGGAAATAAATGTGGTAGAGAAAAGTAACACCAGAGGAGGCGTTCTCTGCGAAGCAGGAGTTGGCTAACGTTAAGGTAACGTAAGGCAATGCTGCTCTTGGTTATTATCGAACAAAAGCATCCCCCTCTCGCTCTTTTATTCTTTCGTTCTATAATCTCTCTTGGCTCGTCCTGTCCTCTCTAATGGCGTGCTGAAAAATGTAGATAATGAAAAGGTAAATATAAACGACGACGACGACGAGGTCGCGAAAAAAGAGAGGTTTGCCTAGTTTTCCGGGACGAAAAGGGGGGAGTATTTTTTTATCTTTGTTTTTCAACTGCACCAGGCACCGTCCGACAAAGCACCGAGATCAGAGGGCAGGGGTGTGTAAAGGCCATGTTGTTGGTTTTTTTTGTTTTCTTCATTTTTTCCCCCTTTGTCTACGAGCCGTTGCCTCTCTGTCTCTTTCTCTACGTTTTTTTCATTTTTTACTCCAACCGTTTCTCCTGACCAGATCAATTTTTTTGGCTACACTGCACGCAAAGCGCTTTTTTTAGTGTTGCGAAACACGAGACGTGCGAGCAGCAAACGAGCGCTATCGTCCTCGCAGAATGATCGGGCCGGCAGCTCGAGAGGTACAAAACGATTTCACCAATTATCAATGAAATAGTAAAAAAAAAAAAGAACGTTTTTTCATCAGCAAAAACGCCTTGGTCTTTTGAGCTCTGGATAAATAAACAAATTAGCAGAGACGAAAGAAAAATTCGATTCTCTACTGTACAAAAGAGTTTGTAATTGATGGGAGAAGAAATTCACACGCGGTTCGGAGTGTGGGAAATGGAAACTGAAAACCCAAACACCTTGAGCGTTCTAAACGGATGAGGAAAAGTCGAAAATAGATGGTTTAGTATGATAATAAATTTATGTATTCATTGGGAGTACGCTCGTCGAAATTAAAAGGTTGACAAAGCGGAGTAGAAATGTTTTTGTTGTTTAGAGGATTAATAAAGAGTCGGAAGAAAAAGCTCGCAAGGAGGGATCAAAGAGACGGTACGAAGCGCGTATATTCCGGTGCAAATGGCGCTACTGCTTTTCCCTCCTGGTACCCATGGCCACTGCTCTGGCTATTCTCCGCATTTAGTATATTAAGTAGATGAGTCGACAGATAAGACGGGGGCGAAACCAACGAGGGCCCACGAGAATAAGAATCGCTCCCGTGGGAGAGTCCCACACGGGGCACGCACCGGAACACTCGTTGCCCTCCTTTATCTTTCTATCATTCTCCTTTAGCCGTCATCCTCGCTCTTAAAACTCGCATAAGAAACCCCGCACGGAAACGTCGTACGCGCCTAGTGTTATTCAGGAAGGTCGCCATTTTCTTCCTCGTTTTTTTTTCTTTATCGCTTTATGTTTTCTCTCCTCAACTCGCCTGTTCCACTCTCTCACAGTCCTATATAATGCTGCGCTCCAATTTCACGCATTGGCTCATTCTTTTTCACTTTTTTGCCATCAAATCCGATTACGACGTCGTGATTAATATCGGAAAGTCTTTATTCCGAGGAAGAGTAGTATGGAAATTATACTAATTAACTTCGTTTCCGATATTTTTTATCTTCGAGAATTACGTTATTTTTAAGAGCGTCAATTCGAGTTGGACGTTTCCTCCGCCGGTGAAAAAATTTGGCAAACTTTCGGTACATTTAAAATAGAATTTACGCCCTTGAATTCAAAATGCAACGAAAAATATTTGATTTTATTCATGATTCGTTCAATTTCCAATGTCATCCAAATTTTTCGTGCCGACAAACTTTTCGGGTGGCAAAAATCGATCATTTTATCATCCTAATTACATTCTGCATTTGAATTATTATTATTCTTGATAGAAAAGAATTTCGTTGCGTTCCAACGATGCAAACTTCAGTGTCATGTGAAAAATGTTGTGGGCAAAAGAAAAAGTGGTAAAAATCCTAACGACGAAACAGTCAGCAATAATAATCTTTCTGTTTGCGCACATAGGAAGAAGAAACAACGAAGGGCTTCTCGAAAATTCAGCAGCACGCTTTGAGAGTCGTTGTTTCGTTATATTGCTCTCTCCTGTTTTATTTCCTCACTCAAGGGCTACGGAGCTATAAAAAAGAAGCTTAAAAAAATCGTATTTCGATCGTTTTATATGTCTGCAGTGTGTGCAGGATATACAGGCGAAGATAAACAATTTGGAATTCTCCTGGCGCGTCCGAGCTCTCAGACGAGTGTACAAACGTATACCACCGCCAAGAGTAAAGCTCCGCTCGCGCGAGATCTCTCCGACACCCTTTGCGTTTATTGCTAAAGGAAAAAAAACGTCTGGGTTGAGGAAAGGAGATGTTTGTGGCACTCGAAAGGATTGTCACCTTCTCTGTGAGCAGAGAGTAAAACGCGCCTTTGGGGGCGCTAAGACGAGACAGAAAAAAATGCATATATATCCCTTAAATCGAGGATATACAGCCGTTTCTATTTCTCTCTTGAATCCCCGAGTTTTCTGACGGATGTATATACAAACCTACAAAGCTAGCAATATCAAAGACTTATATTCCTTCTCGGAGCTCAGACGTACCGTCCGCTGTATGCTTCTTCAAGATTTTTGCCTATTTTCATCGATACTCGATACACACAGCTCGCTTGCTTGAATATTTATCGTCGTTCTTTTGTGCGAGGATACTCGTCTCGAAACAAAGTTCCATTGTTACCAAAGCCTTCTTAGTAAATTACAATCTGCTGTTGTTTCTTGGAAGAAAAATTGCGAATTGTTGGACGAGATGAATTTTAATAGCACACCGCGAGTCCTTTTTCAATTGGTCGTCACCTTGCGCGATTATCGTCCAAACTCTTTTCTCTCCACTCTCTTTATCCCCCGCATTCGAAAGTGTTGTCGCGCACGCGACGAATAGACGATGAATATGCAACGAAGGAATTTCCTTTGTCACTTTCTTTTCCCGCGCAAGACGTTTGTCTCCGATTTCCAATCCCTTTTTCCCACTTTTTCAATACCCGTCTCTTATCTCACAAATGTTCCTCATTGTCTAACCGGCCAACGACCGTGACGAATTGGGCTTAGCTCGAGCGATTAAAACTGGACGAAATTCTCGATTAATGCGCAAAATTCGTGATTGGATTGTCGTGTGTTTGTGACACGTCGTATGAGAAATCTGTTGAACGGGAAATTCACGTTTTATCAACAATCATTGTGTGTTACACGCACTTATTACACATTCCGATAATGCCCATTTATCTCGCTCGGTAATATTATCTGCAAGCCCCTTCTCTCTGCCCGAATATAAATGCAACAAAACACAACGTACTCGATCATCGGAATATTAACGCGTTAGCGGAACGACTGTTCGGTAATTATCGTTGCGTATTGCGGGATAAACTATAAATTTGTATATAATTATATATATCCTGGTGTGGTGTGTTTCCATATATATTTATGTAAAATGGAGATAGAGGAAGGAAACGCGAACGGTGTCGTTTAATCCAATTGACAACAGCAGCAACGCGCGCGGTAGACACAAGCACAGTCAGCATGCTCTCGCGAATCTCCTAGTTTATAATTCTTGCTAACGATTGCACCATCTCGTTTTCCTCTTTATCTATACAATATATAACATTTCGTATTATGTATAAAACACATAATGTATGTAGGCGGACATAACCAAAGCGATTTACCTCGAAAATTGTACGTACTCCAGATCCAAATGAATATCACCAATATGATTAGCGCTACGATAAAAACTCTTTATTGAATCTGCAATGTTAACCACGAGCCTGATTGTTCGAGATTATTATACTAAGCCCAATAGCTTTATCGTTTCAACGCGTAATGTCGCCCTAGATTGCTTGATTCAGACTTTCCGAATACGAGGCACACGGATGAGGGTATGAAAACTTCGCTAAATGGAAAATTAACCTTAGTGTATGAAAAGTCGTGATTTGCTGTAGCACCAGCTCACCAAAACGGATTCAATTTGGAAAAGGCCAAGAACGAATACGCCAGATAAAAAATATGATTCGGGCTCGGGTCAATTTGAAAATCATGACGAAAATCACGATTTTAAGTAGGAATTAAGAATCGCGTTTTCCTACGAACAAATTCTTCTTGATCGAGCGTTGATTACTTTATATTGTTGAGATACTTGACTCATTATCGGCTCAAGATTCGTTCAGGGCTCCATGTCTGCATGGTCTCGCTGCCAGAGGTTATTATATGAACATTTGAAGAAAGAGGAGAAACAGCCTTTTCAGTCTTACGAGAGTTTCATATTGTAAAACGTTTCTTGGCTTTCTATGGCGGGCGAAGAGGGCGTTCTGGTGCACTCGAGCTGGCGTCGTTGGCAACTTTTAATTTGGCGCGATAATGCACGACGCACGTTGACGAAGAAGAAGAGAGGAAAAGAAAGTGAAAAAAGAAGGTACTTGAGAGAAGAAAAATAGGAAGCGAGTTTAACGAGAGGAAAAGAAGGAGGGATATGGAAGCAGAGAGACAGAAAGAACGTGGCGTTGGAGGATATTCTTTATTACTCCATTCTGGCTCGTATAAAGTTTCCGAAAGCTAGACTGCCCTCAAGCTCGCTCTCGCTTCCTCTCTACTCTGGACGAATATCCTTCTATAGATATGGAGAGGCCCAGCTTGCTAAGTGTGCGACAGAAATAGCAAAGAACAAAGGTAAATGATGAAGAAAGAAGAACGTAGGGTTTCTCTTTTATTTCGCCTCCTTTTCTCTCTCTCTCTCTCTTTCTGTATTTTTCTCTCTCCGCCCTTATGCCACTGTGGTGTGGATAGTATTTGCCCATTCTCGAGGTTTCCGCGAGGGAAAGTCGAGTTTTGCTGCTGGCACGAGGAGTAAAAGAGGCAAAACGAGATAGAAGGGAAGAAAGCAGCGCCGCCACCACCATCCCCTACAAATGTACCACCACCATCACGAGGAGAAACGGAGTCTAAGCGAGAAGAGAATTCGTGGTTCTCTCGCGAACCAAGCCCGGGGTTAATCACGCCTTTGCCCGAAGTGCTTGCCACCGACAGCGTCGAGCTGTGTGCCGCACTTTTTTCCTCTTTCTTCATCTCTCTCTTTCTCTCTTTCACTCCCTTTTTGCTCTTTTTATTTTTTACCAATGCGCCACAGCCGTCCTCGACTCTCTGGCCGGTTTCATTTGCAATCGGCCAAGTTTTCCTGGCCTTCGACGCTTCCACTTTTCCATTACTCCTTGCTCTCTTTTACTCGTTGTTCCTCCCCCCCCCTCCCCTTGCCTCGCTCTCGCACCCGTCCTTTTGTTCGCCGATCGGTAAACTCGAGAATTGTCGCGTCTCGTGCACAAGAGTAAAAGCACAAAAAAAGGATGACCCACAGGCCAAACTCGCTGCTCGACCCGATAAAATGTTCGTTAACGAATTTTTCGTTTTCACCTTACAAAAAAGCCAACAAACAAAAAGACCAAAAACCATTGAAACTTTTTCAACTTTAACTCGTCATTGAGAACCACCCTAAACGTGCTTTTTTAATTAAACATCCAATATTAAACTATCAACTTTCCAAACTTTTTCAAATGCTCGAGCTCGACACCACAAAAATTTATCTATAATTGCCGTGATTCGATTAAATATGGAGAAAACTTTTGCATCCCTCGAATACGAAGCTGACAATTTTCGCACGCTCTTTTAACTGTAATTACCAATCTCTATATATTTTAATCGCGCACCGATGAAAAACGCGACAAAAATACATTTTTCAAAATAAAAAAAAAAAATAAAAAACTCCACATTTTCGAATTCTCCATTCTTTTCGACAATGTACGAGGAAAATTCTAAATTTTCATTAGCACACCATTTGCGAAGGCGTGAAAGAGCTAAAAATTTGTAGGAAACTTTTTATAAAAAACACGTTTGAAAAAAAAAACGACTGGGAAAAAAATTAGATTGATACTGTCGACAACTTATTTTGACATAAATCGTAGATTAATTTAATAGATGCAGCGAGGTTCGTTCCGCTTTTCAAATTCCAATACTCGAGCCCCCATCAACTATTTGTACAGTAGCAGAATATTCGCGACCTATTAAAAGCCATGAATCATCAGGTGGAGTGCGCGGAGTATCGTGTGGCTTTGCTGCCGGTATCGCACCGCATCGTATCATATTTCTATGCATACATCAACAAGACCATATAAACATACATGTAAAGGGGATCGCACACGTTCGTTGCATTTATATAGAGAATGGAGAGTCGGACGCGATTATCGGGATTGCGGTTTCGCACATGAATTATATCGAGAGCGCCTTTACTCTCGCAAGAAGTTTGTTTCGATACAAACAAAGCTTTCTCGGTGAATTGCCTGCAAGAATCTGTGACTCGTAATCTCGTACAGCGACTGTCGCACGTTCCTCGCGATCGAACATGTTGCAGCATAAAGGGTCGCGAACTTATTCACGTGAAAAACTGGGATCTTGTTCTATTAACAAAAGCTGCGGGCACTGAATTCATGCCTAGAGCAAGATTCGATTGTGCCATTCACTCAATTCACGAGCTGAAATGAATATCGCGTTCACTGCGATAACACGATCGTTGAATTATCAAATTTCATCTCGTTCGACCACAACGAGATGAAATTTGTTGACTCTGAGAATTCAGAGTTTCTCCGCGCGACTGCGCAAGTCTCTGGAAGGTGGCGCTCGTCTCTACTACCGCCGCCGTTCCTCTTATTCGCTACGAGAGTATAATTGACAGCGTTGTAATTCAGTCGCGATGATATGTATCTGAATTCCCCAAGGATTCTGCGGCACACTTGGTAACGTCGTTAAGATATTTACGACACGCTCGTACACTCGATACACAGATCGTTATCCTGCAATTGGAATCTACATTATGACAACAGACATTCATTGCTTTTGTGCAGGTGTGACTGCAAAAAATGGTCTTGTCATATATCGTTGCGGATGATATATTTGGCACATCTTTTCTTCTAATAAACAGACGACACGAGCGTCTGACACGTGTGTGTGTGTGGATCGAAGTGATACTTTTAGTTTGAGACAAAGTTACATTCGTCTGGACTTTATCGTCACATTTTTTTGCTTCATTTTTCTTTCATTTCACTGGGCGAGTTATGAATCGCCTGGTGAAATGGCACAGACACGGAGGATCTGGTGAAAAAGGAAATAATTCTATACTTTTCTAATAATGCGATAGCTGACCGTATCAAAATTTCCTCGGGGAAGGTATATTGCAAACGAGGCAGAATTGTTTTTTCTTTATTTCACCGGTGCTATGTAAGAGGTCGCCTGGTGTACATGGCTATTCGTATGTACTCTCTGCTACGAATCGGGGAGAATATATGTGAAGAAAAGACACAAGCCAGTGTGTTCCATTAAATTTTTTGCAAACTCGACATTTTTATACACAACTTTTGCCTCGATCTTTGTCCCAACATCGAGACCACGAGTGTCCTCCTCCGCATAATTCGCTCTAGAGTATCAAGAAGAATTGAGGGGTTTGCTGGATCCTCGAGTGGCAGGGGAGAGCATTGAGGGATTACAGAACGCGCTAATCGAATTAACATTATTTAATTAAATTTGTATGCACTGCGCTTTGGAACGATAAACAAAATTAACGTTTCGAACTGTCGGTTGGAAATTTTCACGATAAAAACGAGCCATCGCATTTTCATTATAATTATTCATAATTAAATTGTCACGGAAACATATGTAGCCCAGCCAGCGAGACTCTGAAAAGCCATCACGCCTCGTTTGTCAAACATGACAGCACTTTGTTTACATTTGGCGAAAGATTACGCTGTGCATCAGATATTATTACAGCCGAGAGCGTGACGAGAACCATCGTTTTCACTCTGTGTATTACGACCACCCCTTTTTACTTCTCGTACACATATTGCTTCCATATATTTTACGTCCGTATACAATCTCGCTCGCTCCCTCTTCGTACGCGTATATTTATATACGCATGTAAAGCAATGTGGTGCACATAAGTAAGGAAGAAGTTTCAAGGAAGGAGCAAGTCTTTTCATGCTATTTACCTGCCCAGCGGGCCTGAAATCTCGCGTGCACATCATTCTGCGTAGCACACGTGTGGTGCAATTGCCATTTTCTTCAAAGTATACAAAATAGGTCCCTCCGGTGATGTATAGACGTTCAAAGAACTAGAAAAAAAGTTGCTCTTTAAAGTTTAATCCAGGGAAAGTAATGATTGTATGAATTTTCATTTAATTACGAATCGTTGGAGTCTCGAGATGAAAAAATGAGGGAGATAAATAATGGGGATGAGAATTTGAGCGTGACCCTTGGAAAATGAGAATATCATAGTTGGCAAGACGCCGGAAATTAGCAGGTAGGAGGAACAATCGTTGGCATGTTTTGTCCTCCGAGTCTCGCGTCTCTCAGCAGATATTCCATTGAAAACGATCGCGTCGTTGGGGTTCTCCTTCTTCTTGCATTGAACCTGCTCCCGGTTCTTCTGTGTGCCTATATCCATTGTACCGTTTCCACTTGCGGCCCTCTCTCACAGCTTCCGAGAAAGCCTCGGGCCCGCGACAAGACACGGAAATTTCGAACTGCATCGTCGGTGGTAGATCCGTGGCGCAGTAGGGAAAGCTTGAAGGTATTTCTAGTAGTCGCGTCGTAACGGAGATGTCGAGGAAAGGAAGCGAGGGAGGGTTATGGTAAACTTGCTCGCTAACGACCGCTCTGGCACAATGAGTATTATGACCCTAAACTTTGGCGAATCGGTGAGCCAGAGAAAGGCTAAGAGCCAAAGCGTGATAAAGACGAAGGCAAGAAAACGGAGAGACGAAGATAGTTTGTTCTGCGAGAATGTTTGGAGCTCCCTGCGTCACCTCGTACAGAGAGCTAGAGAGACTTCGACTTTCTCGTCGTCTCGAAGCAAAAGCATATCAAGAGGCTTCGCGCGCGGAGCTTTCCTGGCGCTATTCAAACTCGGAGGCAGTTCCCTCCGTGAGCAGGTACGTGTAAACCGCCTTTCCTGCTGCTACGTAGGCGTCTTTACTCCCAAATCTGAGCTATATGCGGAGCAAGGCTGAACGTGAGAGAACTAGTGACGTTGCCAACACAGCCAAGAGCTTAATGACCCCTGCCACTTGGAGAATACACTAATTGCCGAGGCAGCTACAAGATCCTCGCCCTCCAAAAGTCATACCACCAGTTACGCACCCGCCTCCACCGCCGCTCACCATATTCATTCAACTCTCTCGCCTCGTTTGATATTATCACCGCGACGAAAACAATTGATCCTCCAATTCCTTTATATTCGCCTCCGCAGCATCCGCCACTTTTTTCGACCTCTTATTCCTTCGCGGCCATTCCAAAATCTGGCTAAACCTGGCGAACAAGCAACATTATGGATTTTTTACGTGCAAATCTAATTCCCAGTCACTTTTCTGCTTGAACTAAGATCGTCATTCACGAAGAAATTTCCCGTTTAATGTCTGCTCTGCCAGAAACATGTGCAAGCTCCGCTGCATGGCCAGCAGTCAATGATAAATAGATTCGTAGGTTAAAGTTCTAATTCCAAGGCTCTCGAGTCCACGGAGCATGCACACTTCAGCCTCACAAATAGCCATCACAAGTAATGCGAGGAAAATTTCAGTTGAATCGTACAAGCGAAGCCTCCAAACTCCTATGAATGAGGCAAAGAAGTCGTGTCGGTAGAAATCTCGTTAAAAGCAGCGGACAAGTCCGAAAAAACGCACATTCGAGCGTGTTCGAGTGACGAAAAATAAGAGACGAAAAATGCATGAATATAGTCCTGGTCAGATTCCAGTACCACGCGCGATTCTTCAAACGCTTTCATCCGCGTTCCTGTCTCTCCATTCAACCGTACTAAAGATATCTCCGGCCAAAATTTGAGAAAAAAAAGAGGCAAATGGGAGATGAGTACTGCTGGACCGGAGAACATATAGGAAAAGGACGAGGAGACTATCGTCGTCCAACTCGACCTCTGACCTCGCATGACTTGCCTTTATCCTATTTCTATGAGGGTACCTGGAATATCTGTTCACTCAAGGCCCTTGAAAAGCTTTCGTACTCCTTCTGTATCATATATAACATGCTGCACGCTTGAGTGTCAGTACGTACTTTTTAGCCTTTAATCGTACGGGCTGTCCCAAAAGTCACGTCCGACCTTCGTCCGGACCAAAGAAAAAATAGCTTCGCAAAACGCATTCTAAGCAATTGAATCCCTATAATTTCCCATGAATTTTCGATCAAACAGACTGAACGTCATCCTAAGAACACGAAGATGAAAATAGCGAAGAGCTCGACTCTTTGGTATAGAGAATTTTTGAAAGACTTTGTACTCCGCGCACATGTGCACGTAGCGAGCGCATGAATGTGGATCCCGGTTTGAGGGCTTTGGTGCTCGTCATCCTCAGGCCTTTGACGCAACCTTTTTTCCCATCAAGCTTCTGAAAAATCTTCCGGTGAAGCTGTCCGGTCCAGGCGATCCAAAAAATGTATTCGCATACATGAAAAGGGAAACACGAGCTCCGAAAAAGAAAAAAATGAAAAAAATGTGCGGCATCCGGTTCACTAAATGAAATCGCGATCTAACGTCCAGTTTCTTCGGTTTTCCGCTGAGTTTCCTCTGTTCAAATCCCACAGAATTTTTCTCCATTCTCGGATGACTTACATTTTCATCACTTTTTCCTCAATATGGTTGAGAATTTTCTACTCATTTATTCCGCATGTTCTGGGCTTTGCAGCAAGAGATTACCGTTTGTACGCTTCTTACATACATGTAAATACATATATATTGCATTCTCCATGCTCCACCGCTGTATGCGGCGGAAAAATTGGAAAAATGCTTGCCGGGATATATCTGCGTAGCCCATGGGGCGCAATGCTTTTTCCCACGGTACTCGAGTGCCTCCTCGCCACTGTAAATATTTGAAGTAGACAGAGAAGTAGAAAGAAGAAAGCTTTTTCCGGCTTCATTAGATGATCAAGTGCATATACAGATATATATGCGAACACACACACAGACACGCGAGGGCGCGTGGAGTTTCACGGGTCCAAAAAGTAGAAAGATTGCGAAGAAAAAATACAGTTATCTCGCGGTACTTAATAATGACCTCATTAAAATGTGTCCAAAGTTTAAACATAAGAAAAAGATTCTAATGAATAGTTCATCCGTCTAAAAAAGTATTTTTTTTTTATATATATTCTTTTATTCGGCAAATATCAACAAATATTCGCTGAATATCCTGGAAAAGTCTGTTTCGTGGAGGTCGGAAATAATTATTAATTCTGCCCCGAAAAGTTGAATGTTGGAAATGAAAATAAGGAATAACTGCTGAGAAAGTTATTTCAAAGTTATAACTTTGGTATTCAACTAATGCGTGCTTATTCTTTACTTAATCATGAGAAAAATCGCTGCCACTCGTAAACTCGATATTAAATAAGTTTTCAACGACCATTGTTCTCCTGATGCTGCCGCGCCGCAACTTCGACACGGTGTGATGACCAATCCAAGCCAATGTAATACAAATACCTTCAAAGACTTTATCACATTGTGGAAAAAAAAACTTTGTATGGAGGACAAGAAACAAACGGTACTGTAGTACAAAGTACAGTAAAAAATCGCTCTGTCTAAACCCCAAAGAACGAGAGAAAGGACAATGGAATTAGAGAAAATCCTGTGGAAAAAGGATGGCAGAGTAAAACGTTTCTTATTGGAAGCAACTCGGACGTCCAACAATAAGAATGACGGGAAAAAAGTGAAGAAGAAAGAGTCGGTTACCACAAAGTTTGTATATTTCATACACGCCGGTGCATCCTCCGAGCGGAACGAAAGCAGAGACAACTTATTTTCGATTTAGCTTTATCTCACTTATATATTTCTTTCCTATTTCTTCACAGGAAAATCAATTTCTCAAATCTGAGATGCCAAGAGAAAAAATGAGGGAAGGAGAATTCCAGTTCGACAGATAATAAAATGTATAGATTTATATACAAAATGGAGAGACAGCGAGTGGCTAAGGTCGTTTATGCACTTTTTGTTTTTTCTTCAGCGCCGCGACACCTTCAGGCCATGTGCATCAACTTTTCTACCTGGCACCTCTCACCTTTGTTCCTTCTTTTTCCGCATTCTCTCGCTCTCTCCAAGCTCCTTTGTGCACTTTCCGCCAAAACGCCCGTCTTCGAGTCAGGCCAAAAAGAGCATACGGTAGAGAGAGCACAAAATTGCGTCTTTTGTGAGTCCGATACGGCAAAAGACGTCCACAGCAGCAGAAGAGTTTCACTCTGCTGACATTGACAATGAGTCGCTGTTTCCTTGTCGCCCAAGTCCGTCGGATTTCTTGTGAAATTCGGGGCTTTCACACGGGATGAGTAAAAGAGCAGCAGGGCAAGGAAAGAAAGCTCAGCTCGTTCGATAAGTTCTCGACACGGTGATAATGAAGCCGAAGATATTGAAATTTCATGAATGTCCTCATCCTGTCCGAGCCATAAATTCTCACGATACATTTTCCTTTCAACTTTTGTGATCCTTTCGGCGCGATGCAACAACGATTAATCTTTTCTTCACCGGCAATTCATACACGCGCTATTTCGTCGAGACGATCCGCATGAAAAACGGTCAATAGATTCGATGATATTGAATCGCGGTCACCTCCTAGAACGCTGTCATTTTTGCAATTCCAAAGCATTACTCAAGTCCTTCGGAAGTGACGTTACAGTTGCGCATTGTTTTTTTAACTTGTATGTATTCCGGTTCATTGAATTCAAGCGGCAATTTTGTGTTCGGGAAATATCCACGTAGCAAAACTGTTTTCTTATTGCGAGTATCGCTTCTTCCCAATCTTTCTAAGGTTGCCAAAATTGGGGTTTCGTAATGTCCGAGATATTATGTAAATATATGAAATAAATCGTACAATGTGTTTTATTCGTAAATTTGGGAATTGTGTTGGAGAATTGTCGGCTGCATCGTCGTCGTCGTGTGCCAGAAATTCAATTCTCCCGAAGCGAAACATTGTACTGTAATAAAAGTAGATACGAACATCTAACTTTGTGCATCCTCACTGTGATAACCATTATTTGTTTCTGTCTTTCTTTCTCTGGCTTTGTTTTTTGTCTCGCTGGCATTCTCGTATTTCCTCGTTCACGGCCTGACTGGCGGTTCACTAAGAAAAACATTTTACAAACTTTAAAGGACTTTTCTCTCTCCAACCCTCTCGCTCTCTCTCTCTCTCACCCCCTTTCTCACAAGAATCTACCGCAGTTCGTCTGCGAGTAAATTTCCGACCAACTTGACGCGCCCGTAACTTGTCCCTTTTCCCTACTGTCGAACAAAAACCAAGCAATTTCACTGACGCCAATGCTTTCTTCGGCAACATTAAATTTGCTTCGTTTACTTGGAATATATATTGCACGGAAGTTAACGAGAGTCATTAATATTCACTGGATCGAGGAGCAGCAGTGCGAGTTTCTTGTGGTACTTGTTTTTCCTCAATCGTCTATAAACGCGAATGGCAAATTTGCGTTCGAAGCTTGACCGTTTGCACGTTGTTTCTGTTGGAGACAAAAAACTCGAGACCGAAAATCTTGATGGCTCGGAATTGGATTTTCAAAGACTTTGATACGCGTTGCCTGGAATTCGACGCGGAATTTTTCGCGAGCGCTCTCCATCGAGGCTGCGGAACAAGTTTTTTCTTCCATTTTATAAATTTGGATCAAACGGAAGCAGCAGCAGTCTCTCTTTTGTAAAAGTAGGTGGAATCTCTCGAAGGGTGAAGTGCGGCAAAACTCTTTTCCTCTTTTGACTTTTTCATCGAGCGAGCAGGTTGGCCAAGAGGGAAAAGGCTCGCACACGCGTCAACGAGTAAAATTCGACAGAGACGAGCTCGATGCACCGAGAGGAAATCTGCACACAGGCACCGCTGAAGCATCGCTTTACCTTGAATATGGCTGATTTGCCGATGTGTTGGCTGTGTGTGCATCGAATTACTCGCGCCAATTCACCAGGAAATGGAGAAACTTGCAACTGTAGAATTTCTTTCTCGTCTCTTTCCTTCTTAACCGCTTTTCCCATTTTACCAAGGTTATTGATCTCATTCTCTCTTCTTCTCGACGTCGTGTATTTCCCGCTCTCGTCACTCTTTCCGCTCTCCGAGATTGTACCATTTCATATTAAATGGTAAATGTGCCTTCAATTTTGAAAATTGCTCTCAACGATCCTCGAATCTCTAGTTTCCTCGGAGTGTCCATCACGTTTAAATGGTTTATCCTCGTTAGACAACATGCTCCAAACTATTTATCTCGGAATAGAGCTGCGATTGACGTTGATGATGGAATGTCAATGCGTTGCAATCTCAGTACTCGAACGGAATTGCTCGTTTCTCCAACGATCTCTCCTTTGAACGGATTATCGAAAAACCATTTTGCCTCAGGGGAATTTTCGTATTAGAAGCATTGAATCAATACGAGACTCGTACAACGACGCAACCTGTTCTAATTCGATTAGCATCAGCACCTTCACAACTTTTCATCCAGTTTAATTCAACATTTGACATTGATAACGGACATTCAGCTCGTCATAATTCATAATCCGACGACTTGGACTATTTTATAACAAACACATTTTCACCAATTCAAACTCAACCGTTGGTTATTTCAAAACTGGTTCTATTTTAGGGAATGAATTTTCCCAGTTTCCCTTGATCCTCGGGCCAGAGTAATCCAGGATAGTGCGTGCACTCTCTGGGTGAAAGGGTGGCCGTGACCAACACTCCGGGGAGTCCCACAGGAACGGAGAAAGAGAGGAATAGTAGAGCAGGGCGGGAAAAGTTGGCTTCGAGTGATTTGATGGATTTGTAAAAAGCCCCAAGAGCACATCCGTGGCCAGGATATAATAATTGAATGAAAACGATTCGAAAACGCGACGTTTGATATTATCGTTGGTAATGCAAAAAATTCTCAACTCTGATAAGATTTGATGGAGAATTGAGAATCCGCAGCTTCGGATCCAAGAAAAGTAATTTGCAGCGAGTCCAAGTACGAAAAAGAAATTATAGAATTTTTTTAAATCCTGCATCGCGGACGGAAAGACCTTACGATGAGGCTAAGATGTATATTCTTAAGACGCAGCACATCGACGCCAGCACAAAAGCTCTATTCTCCGAATCACGCGCTGTATAAGGCATTAAACACAATAGAGAAATTTCAAGTGGCTCGCGGAGAACGTGTACGTCGAAAATGGGGCTTTGAAAAGTACAACACATCCGAGAAGTTTACCGACGAGGCTATAGACACTGCTGAAAGAACGAGCGATGCTTATAAACGGAAGATAGAATGAATAACGTCGGATAAATCCTCATCCCTTTCATATATAAATATATAGAACTCCGAGGACGAATATAAACGAAAAGGAAATGGGCTCATGTAGTACGAACGAGAATCGAATGAAATTTCGTATTTGCCTGCTTCAATATTATAGACTTTGTACGTTTCTACCTGAGAAAAGTAAATAAAAAAGATAATTGATGAGCTTGGCGAAATGGAAGCGAGAAATTTGGCTGAATAAGAATGATTGAGAAATTAAAAATTAAAGAACGAATTTTAGGTTACGAGCTAGCGTCTCATTTCTTTGATCGTTTGTTGGTTCATCGATAAGAAAATCAGAATTTTATAATCGAGTTGAAACCGATACGAGCGACTGGCATAACCAGAGACGCCAGCTTTCCCCCCCTCGTTCAAGTTGATCGAGCCAAGAGGCTTTCGCCTTTGATACACGCCACATATAAACGAGACGATATCCCAAACCCCTATCGTTGTCTTTGATACACTCTACACGGCTCTACGTGCTGCTCTATCCAATCTCAAGAAGGTCCGTTTCGATCTCCTCGCGCACGATCCCCATAACCCCCGTCAACTTATATATTCATACAAACCATTTCAGCCCGAATTTACTCCGCATTATCACCACTTTTTTCCTTTCCTCAAAACTCATCTCATCTTCAAACATAAAACGTACCTCGTAACCAATAAAATAACTCCAATGTTAATGAACCATCAAATATTCATTTCTGCTCGAGGAAAAACATTGTAAATCGAATGACGTTTCACTGCAGGAAAAAAAAACAACGTCGCACTTAATTTTCGAAAATAGTACGAAAGACAGGAGAAAATAAACTCGCAATTTTCACGAGGGAATTGGCGGATTCTCGAGCTCTCAAGAGAGTCACTTCGAGGTACTAACCGGATCGTTTTACGTTTTGTGTTGCAGGAGAAACAATGCAGTACTTCAAAGTACGGCCTGTTAACAGTTCGGTGCAAGAGGGCGATGACGTAATGATTCCCTGCGTAGTTGGGAATCGCGCTGGCATCGTTCAATGGGTCAAAGACGGTTTCGCCTACGTAGTTCAAAACGGTGAGTCTCTAAGATTCGTTTAAAAAAGTTGCTAAACGCCTGACAATCCTCGCTGACTATTTGAGAATAAAAATGTTTCCCTGCGCCCATAATTATTCGAGAGAAAAAATAACAAAAAAACGAGAATGTTGCATTGTTTCGTAAAGCGCGTCGTCGACGTGCAGGAAAAATTACACGGTTGGAATATTTTCGGAATCATTCGGGCGATTTTTTAATTTTCATTGTTTTGTTTTTTCGAAGCCGTTCGTACGCGTTTCTACGGTCGAACATCTCACTGCGCATATTTAATGTTTAATCCCACGCTTATTATCGCTATCGACTCGGCACGTCACTCATTCATTTCCACGCTCGTATTTATATTTCTCTCAAACAAATAGTCAGCGAGTATGTTTGAAAATAAATAGCTGGCTGAACATTCACGCAGCAGATATCATCGAGAGCGGTGAAGCAAACTTTGGAATTTTATGGAAAATGGTATTGTCAGCTACAAATATGCTGATTGTGTGTTTGGAGACGAACATGTGGACTCGACTTTAATTGCTGCTCGATAGTTACATAACGAATAAACCTCCTAGTGTTTGCGACGAGTTCCAAAAATGTTAAAAATCTGTATACAATATAATTATCTGCGAGCTTTCATTTTCTGACTCACAACTCATCCCGCCAAATATTCGAAAATGAGATTGAAGGTAATCGTTCAATGAATACGTAATTAAGCCTTCTAATTGCCTTTGTAAAGTTCACGAGTTTCAGGACTCTGCTCAGATGAGCGATAAGCTTCAACATCCAATTTATTGCTCTAATTCCCTTGACTAAATAAATCAACAATTAACTCCGGCACAAACGTTTCATTAACTTGTATGACTTGGAACTTGTAACTGTAAAACAAATGACTTGTAAACGGATACGATTAACTGCTCGGTCTCGTCAAGCCTCGAAACTTTCCTATGACCGCGTGCCATTTGTCGTTGAAATTCAATGTCAAAATAATTGCTGCAGCTCCGCGATGCACCTCACGTAATTTTGCCATACTCTTTGAAACTTTCAGTTTTTTTTCTTCTCGTTTTGATCGATTTGTTTCCCGCTCTCGTTATAGATGGCACGATCGCGGGTCACCAAAGACTGAGACTGGTGGGCGATCAAAATTCAGGTGTTTACAATCTGACGATATCGAACGCTTCGTTAACCGACGACGGTGAATATCAGTGTCAAGTCGGACCGCTGTTGCGGATCAAAGCAATCCGAGCCAATGCCCATCTCGTCGTGATATGTGAGTAAAAATTAAAATTCATCATCAACATTATTCGTAACATTTATTCATTCGCAAAAACTTTCATCGCACGAATAACCGAATCGAATGATAAATTGAAGGCTCGCGCCAAACAGGCCGAACGTGACCTTTGCGATCGAAAAACCTTTCGCCCGCTCGACCACTTTTTCACACTCCATATGACAAAGTAGAAAAAAATTGGATAAACTTCCGCGGAAAAGGTTAACCGCTGATTGATCGAGCCCTCGCTTTCCTTCCTCTTGTCAAGAATAACGTGACGCACTACAGATACGCGCGTACGAACTTCATCGCGATACTTTGTCAAAGTTTTGATGCAGCGAATTCTGCATATATGGAGAAAAAACGACACGGGAAACTTGAGGGCCCGCAAATTTTCAAAAGCCATTGGGAGGTTTTGATTATGGGTCGAATATAATTCATGCATGATTTCTAGGCAAGGATATGAATGCGCACGAGCCTGATAAGGTAAATAGAAAGTGGCAGGGGGGTGAGTTCGAGGCTGGCGAAAATCATATCGAAACGGAGAAGTTTTGAAAGCTCGACCGGATAGCCCTGAATGAAATTTCATTCAAAGAACATATAGTCCGATCCTTTTAATTGCTGGTCTCGTTTTATAGAGTCCGCGCGGCCTGACAACGAGGCTGCTGGGAATAAACATATTTTTCGTTGTTTTTTATATTGGGATTGAGGATTGAGAGAGAGTCTGAGTATAAAAACTCGCTGAAGCGGAAAAAAAGGCGAGGACGAGCGTGTATAACGAGATAGACACAGGGTTAGGGCTGAGCGAGTAACTTTGGAAATTATAGCACTCGGTGTTTTTTGCCGCAGAGCGCGTTGCGGCACTTTTCTTCGATAATTCAACTCGAAAAATGTTTTTTGTACCTTGGCGTGCATAAGTGAAAAAACACGTGGACGAAATTTTTTTCTCTAATTAAATGGAGTCGATTCCGATGACATTCAGCGATTGAATGTCATCGGAATCGTCTGAAAAAAACTTCAAACTCGAATGGCGAAACAATTTTTTTTTTCGATCCGTAAAATATTTTTTCCGCGAACAGCATTCGAATGGAAAATCGGAATGGAAATCGTACGCTGCTTTTTGTTTTTGCCCATGAAACATAAAATTTGCGAGCAGCCAAGCACACTCGAGTATAAGTTGGAGAAAAAAAGAATTTAATTTGTGGGAAAGCACGTCCGTTTCGAGCTCCTGTACGCTCCGGCTATTTTCATGGGGTACGTTCTGTATCTTGCCATTCTGCGCGCATCTACACTCTTCCATGCGGTGTTTTTCTTGCGAAAAACGGCGTGAGCCATTGAGAGGACAGGTTTACGGAAAAGAAAACCGTACTGCGTGCTCTCCGTGTATACGATCCTGTACAAATATGTATGGGGCAGCCGACGTGAGAACAATAATTTTTTATACATCATTTCACGAGTCATCGAGCCCCTTGATTTCAATGTTTAGCCTAAAGAAATTGAATTTATTGTTGTCCTTCAATCCATGGAACTTTTCTTGTCGTTTTGTTGGAGATTCGATAGAATTAATTATTTTCATCAACTAATTATCGTCGACGGTTTCTCGATTGAATTTCGATAAAAAAATTAGCTGATCGGCTTGAAAATTTCTGTTTACCGTATTTTTTTTTTTTTTTTCTAAGTTGAAAGAAAAATGTTGAGCTGACGAAAACTTTGCCTTTCGAATAAAGGTCAATTTGACGTCGAATGTGTCATGGAAAAATGTATATACGCGCGTGGTGCTCGCACGACGACGACGACGTCTTATTATTCCCAGCAGCTCTCTTTCGAAAGTGAGTATACGCTTCTGTGCAGCGTAAAGCAGTCTGGCTGTACGAAGAGGAGGATCGGTATGGTCCTCTTTTGCATGCTCGCTCGCGTTGCCTCAATATTTTAAGGAAAACGACGAGAAGGTATAGGTCTCTTGGGCATAATTTGAGATCCCAAAACGGCCGAGAGTCTCTCTGCTATAGGGTTGGTGCGAACCGAGTGCCGTCTGTTCCCGGTGTCCTCTTGTGCTGTAAGGATCTTTTTTTTCCTCCCTCAATCTCCATCTTTACTCACCATCTCAACGCGAGTGACTTTTTCGACTTGAATGTCGACGACGCCCATCGTGTACGTCCCTTAACACGTGTAATAAATATACAAGAGTTGATTCGCGTTATTTGCATACGGCAATTGGAACCTCTGGACAAATATCGTTTCGCCATTTTATTATTCTCCCGAGTATTTCCACCGGAACTGAAATTCGTCCTTGAAAAACTTGAAACTTGCCACCGTGTTACTGTCCCAATATCGATTTTCACTGTCCTTCCCAACTACTTTATTCACTCTCTTATTCCAACTAAAATTGACCTACTCTATAAACTCTCACCCGAGCTCGCACCTCTCGATCCAAAGTTGAGTACGAAACACTATAAATATTTGCACAGATCGCAAATCCCTCCAAACCCACGTGCTTTTTCATGCGACATCGTCCTCAACGTCGAGCTTTCCCTATACGATCCGATCCAATCTTCTCTTATTTCTCGCTCCCTCACGCTCCTCCGTCAACAATTTTCTTCTTCCAAACACACTATTTCTTATTCATTCGGTCAACGTCGTTCGCCTCTGCATTCGTTGCACAAGCCAAACTTTTCAACTTCCTCGGCCGATCGCGTCGAATTTTCTTGCTAACAAAAATAATTACGAAGAGAATAAATTATTCTCAATCCTCACGCCATTTTGTTCCGTGATTTTTGTTGTTTTTTTTCGACCACGTATTGCAATTTCTTCTAAATTACCTCGTCAAGGTAAATATCGTGCCAACATGTATGTATACGAGTGCAAGAATAAAGAGGGCGTACATGGGGCGTCTGAAGCAGTTCCGCAAGTCTTGACTAACGTGTAAAACGACCTACCTTCGCTCTTCCGGAAGTTGAATGCTCCTTTCCTGAGTTTCCCTCGTCGCATCCTGTGCTTCATGCCTATAACCTCTCGAGCCACTTTCCGCCAAGCTTATGCCGTCTGCAAACTGCATCCGAGTACTTTTAGCCGGATGAAAAGCGAAAGAAAAAAAAAAAATCATCTCATCACAATTTAGAACTCAAGTTCGCTCTACGCGTAGCAAATTATAAACCTTTTACGCTTGATCGTTGCGAAATGAAAGAAATGGATTGGCAGCTGAGTCCGCGCGCCAACGAGTTCGGAATCGATTCGCTGAATTCTCATGATTGCGTTATAAAAATAAGAATTTATAGAGGGGACCGAGGAAACATCGAGTATCCGTGAAATCAGCGCGTGCGGACGCAATAAAATCAAGTTGCGATTGGAAATGTGAGAAAAATCTTTAAACACGATGGATTTTTGGCAGTAAACACTGAAAATATGGAAATGCAAATATTCACATGAAATTTCGTCCTCGCCTGTCTCGCGACATCATTCCGAAAGATTTCACAATTACGAAAAGCCAGTTCGGAGGTTAATGAATCGCTTTCCGTTTTTGCCTGGTACACGCGAATGTTTTAGGACGAAGTAAAAAACGAGACACGCGTCTCGTTTATTCGAGAATTAAACTAAAACGTTTCGCGTACAGAGGCCAAGCAAACATTGAAAAAAAAGGAAAATAAATGAACAAAAAAACATAATTCTTCTCCTGCTGGCATTATACATGTGTCGTTGGACGCGCAGAGTTCGTTGCTCCGGCGAATAATCGTCTGTAAACGTATATGCGTCTTCCTGTGTATTTTATTTTTTCACAACCCTCGCAGCACAGAGTTTGCCTCCCAGCGGGAGTAAATTCTGCCGGGAATTCGCTTTCATTCTGCGGTCGTGAAAAATACAAAAAATTAAATGCTGCACGTCCTTGCGTGAATTCTCCGTTTTCCGCGGTCTAGCCAAACCCAGCCTGCATGGGCTTGCCATGGTTTCTCATCCCTTCGAAATGTGTACGCGCCGCCCTCTTGCACATACGCGCGAGCAGTGCAACGATTCTGCTATTGCAGACTTTAATTTGCACCTTACGGATGCATGTAGAAAAAAAAACGTAATAACTTTCTATAAACCCTCGCTTATTATACGGCAACACTTTTTTTTAGCCTCAACTTGCCGAGCACCCGTTAGTATACTGCAGGAAGCTCGAATCTTCTTCACCCATGCAGTCCTCCCCCATTTGCTTTCATCCAAATCCACGCGCTCTTGAAACTTGATGTTATAAAAAACATATTTTTTGAACGTTCCAACACACGCGCTTTGTTTGCAATATTTTTTCGATATATCGCAGCGAAGCCTCGCTGAATCACAAATATTTCTATGCGCCGGAACGTATTTTATTTCAAAGAGGACACGCGCGATGTAATTTAAATGTACCACACCACGAATACATAACCTCGACGCGCGCGTCGCTTTAAAGCCAAATGGTTGTGACATTATATCTTCACTGTTCCGAATGCCATTTCTTTTTTTTTTCTGTCTGCAGCGGCGATTCGGCAATATGCTTCGTACTTTTTGAAACCCCGTATTTTGCCCACTTTCTCGTATCATTTTCCGCAATATGCATTCATCGCTTATGGTTTTTGCAACGCTCCGCCACATTATTCTTGACCAAAAACGCAACCGCGATGATTTTGCCGTTTCATTTAGGAAATTCATACGCAAACACTCAGTTTCGTTGAGGAATAAATGGAGTTTGTAATTAAAGGAATAATTATTGATTCAACAGTTTGGAAAAGGCTAGGAAAATACCGTCATCGGTCATATAATTAAAAACCTGCTCCAATATTATTCAGGCGATATTTCTAGATATATAATTTCACTGGCTCGTCGGCCGGAGCTCTTGCATAGATCCTCGTTATTAATTAAATATCGATCTATTCACTTTGACCGATGCATCGCTCGAAATATCTTTCCAGCGTTACAGAGAACGAGTTGAAAGGAAAAGAAATGTTTTACATTTAATTACTCGAACTCCGGAGGACCGAGAACGCGGTATCGCGATGGAAGAGAATAAAAATAAAAGAGTTATAATTCTCGGTTAATGCAGTAAGTAGATCTGCACGTGAGAGGATTCGAAGCAGCTCGTCAGAAAGTCCAAGTTTTTTTCCATCATTCATTGCCGATGGATCAAGTGCCGTGCAAAATATATAGACATCATCGCACGAAGGGAAAAGACAAATGACCCGGCTCTGTAAAGTCGCGGAATGGTCGAGAATTAAAAAAAAAAACGCTGATTAATTATTATCGAGCTCCGAGTGCAAAAAAATCGTCCAAAGTGTCTGATGCAGTTTTTTTTTACCGTGGCACTCGATACAGTCGATTAAGATCGTGCGGTCCGAATAAAATTCGAGCATTAGCAACGGAATGTTGATTCGAGAGGAATGCGAAGGAAAGTCGAAATAATTGTTGCAACATTATTATTACGCTGGGCTCGAATGCGATATATATTTGACACGTCGAACAATGTACGAAACAATCGCGTACGAAGGCGAAAGATAGTGAGAGGAATGGAGAGCAACGAGAAAGGTTGATATGTCACATACGATAGTTTTGCATTGGATTCGAAGTCGCAGGTGGAATCAGAGCGAGCACGAATGGCATAAAGGATCGATGTTCAGAGTTCTATGTACAGCCAAAAGAGAGAAGGGACACACATTGAGCATATATAGAGACAGAATAGCAAGCGCGACGGTATTACGTGACGCGCATTTTTAAAGCTTGCCGATCGCTTTGTCGGGGTTGGATAGGATAGCTGATGGGGTGCCCAATGGTCGTGTACACGTCTACGAATGAATGACAAACTGATACGCGAGCGTATACTCGCGAGAAAAGAGAGAGAGAGAGACCGAGGCGAAATGAAGAGAGAAAAAAACAGCGGAGGAACGATGGGGCAGGGGGAGAGAGAGACAGAGAATGTGAGGTATCCTGTGGACGGTAGAATTCGCTATGACACGCGTTATTTATGACCAGCCGAACGACTCGGTGCCATCCAGAGGGTAGAATTTACCTTTCCCAATAGAGGAATCGTGACAGTTCGATCCGAATATCGGACTCTTCCGATAGTCACGTGCGTACGTGAACTCGACGATCGAGCTCCACAAAAAAAAAACACACACAACGACAATGAACAAAACAAGTACGAGTTTTTTAATTTATCTTACGATTTATCTTATATCAATAACTTGACCAAAACGACTGCACGTATCGACGCCCCTGGCGTTTTACGACGATATTCCATAAAAATATACATCACGCTGCAGAAACGAGAGAAAAAATATCCCACAAATCGTTTCCCGATCATTTTGCATTGTCGGAAAATACTGAACGCTCCTCGCGAGCTCTCAGTATTTTTCGAAATTTTTTATTACTGTCAATTTGGTCGCTTGGATTTCGTTTTTTCTCATTTTGCCTCATTTTCTGGTTATTTTCATGTTCGAGCACTGAATAAGCGAACGCAACAGCTGAGCTCAATGATTTTTTCGCTTTTATTACTTAGTGACGTGATTCCCGTTACTTTCGTACGCGGTAGCATGAACACAGGCTGCTGGCGTAGAGATATTCTGTAAATCCACAAAAAGAAGAGAATTCAGGATGTGATGGACGTAAATTAAAATTGATTGAAATTTCCCCGTCGAGTCTAATAAAGACAATCCGCTCTGGCGAATTCAGTGGCCACATACTCTCGACTGCGTGTGAATAATTCATTACACGCAAAGTGGATATTGTACTCTCGTGTAAGGCATGGCTACTACGTCTATATGTATCCGTATGCACGTTTGTGGGTATCCAGAACTCGGAGGGCATTATACCCGAGTCGATATAAGGAGGAGAGCCATAGTTCTCAGCGCACGTAGTTACGTTGTTCATATCTAGACTATAGAGCAATCTTGAATGCGATATGCCAACTGTACGACGAGCTTTCCGGTTCCGGATCAATCGATAAAGATATTTCCGTGTGACCAGCTTTTGCCCTGTGCGTCATTTCTTGTCTCGTGTGTGTCGTGGAGTCAGCCCCGACGATTTTCTCCTTTTTGCGGTTGGCTTTTGTATTCTTCCCTTCTCAAGGATCCTGCACGCACGTTTTTCAAGCTTCCTCGATCTATCGAACTGCCCCTCGAATTTATAGTGCATTCAATTCGAGGCTTCCTGGATCCTCGCGAAATCCTCGTGCGGCTGTTACTCTCGATGAACTTGTCCAAGTGCGAGTGTGCTTTAAATTCAACAACGGAGTGTCTTCTGCCTACGCACGGCTTCGCCAATATTTGCGCGTCGAAGAGCGTATCGATCACTCATGGAATGAAGAGAACGCAGAGGGAGAGAGATAGAGGAGAAAGAGAAATTGCGAGGGTGATAGACAGCGAGGAAAAGAGAGAGCGGAATGTTGAGGGTGGCTCGCGTGATCTGGATATAGAAAGGGGCGGAATAGAGTGAGTGAGCTTTCCGCATTCGTGACGATGGAACGAGGAGACAGAAGCTTGAGAGAGTGTATATAAGAGAGAGCGAGAGGTATGCGTGACTTTGCCGAGCGGGAGAGAATCAACTCGAAACTTGGAGTGAAACGTCGGAGCACTCGACGCGATCATCCACGACGCTAAACAGCATCGATTAACGGTTCCGAACCAACTTCCAATGCACGCGCGTGTCAAAGTTAGCCGTACAAATTCTGATTGCCCACCTGATTTAATTCCAGATATCAAATTTATCGTGGAATATCGTTGAAACGAGATGCACACAAAACTGCAACGATTATTTCAAACAATAATCCGCGATGTCCATTGTAGCGTGCCAAATATAAAATGAATTCCAAAATCCTACCAAAAACCATTTTCCAACGGAATTGTCTGCGTTTCAACGACGAAAACGAAGAATAATCGAACGATTGGCTGTTTTAATCATAAAAATGTTGCCAATAAACGATGCTTTGGGTTCGTTAACAAAATGAATGCACTCTGAAGAACAAGTTCGAATTAATGCGCCAATGCTGAAATTTTTCGAACGATGTGACGTATTTCGAAAGATGGAAAAATATAATATGGCCAGGAGCAAATGTTGAAAACATTTCGTAACGGAATGACGCGCATCTCTCGCGTGATTTTGTCGAATAGAGAGACAGCCATTGGAATATAGCTCATCATTTCTATTTCCTGTCCACGGTGTAGTGTATATGGTTGAACATTCCAGCGAGAGGATTGAGGGTGAGGGTTCCGATATAACCCCTTCCCTCGTGCATCTCCAACCCCCTTAACCACCCTCAAACGGTACTGTAGAGCACAGCATATTCCCAGGGCGTGTATATAGTAACTCTCGGGTATCGTCCCCACCGGAATGATAAATAATTCTCGATTGTACGCTTGCCAACGAACTCGCTTCGTCTCGTTCTCGCATATTCACTCCCGGTTGTGCCCTCCATATATAAATCGGTATATACTCGCCGGAGACAAGGGGACAAGAGAGGAGGGTGATGGCAGGAGAGAAGTACCGGTACGTACAGTTAGACAGAGCTAAGAGCAAAGAGAGTGCCGCGGGTGAATCTTGCGCCAGACGTTATCGCCCTCGTGCGAAACGAGAACCAGCAGAGAAGACAGCGCATAGAATATATATATCTAGTGTATATAAAGCCGGAAGCGAAGGCTATATCGTTAAATCCACATGTATATGTAGCGTCCCGAAAATCGACCTCAGAATTCCCATTGTAAATCGATCCGCCATAAAGAAAAATCATTGTGTATCTCTTTTTATTCCATGTATCGATTTATTATTAATTGATAGGCGAGAGATTCACCCGGCGAATTGGATCAGCCCTGGCATCGTCCTGAATGCTCAATGGCGTATGAAGACAGAGGTTAAGGGTATCCAAGGGAACAATGTAGCAGAGAGCACCTCGTTTGTTGCAAATTTGACGATATAATTTCAAATTTCAGAGCCAATGCAGCGTCAAAGTGTCGATAGCATTGTTCTCTATGGGAATGAAACGGAAAAAGGACGAGCAGACAAAAAATAGAGTCGGAATCCTAGCACTTTAGGTCTGGGAGAGAACGAGATAGGGATCGAGACTAGTGAGCTTGCATTTTGCAACTGAAGAAGTAGCAGAAGTGGAAGAAGGAGACAATAGAGAAGGGAGGGAAAAAAAGGAAATCACCCCGAAATTCGAACCTCTCGAGCGATATTCTTCCAATGGTATTGCCATCGCGACACCCCATACCCATGAAACATCTTTTCTCCTTATTCTATTCCTCCGCCGCTGCTCCCATTCCATCTGCTTCGTTTCTTTCCTCGTCTGACTCGCTTTCTGGTACGAGGCAACCGTCAAGGATTGCTACACAGTGGTAGTCGTGATAACAGTAGCCGAGGCAGCAAAGAAGCTGCCGGCTTGCGAATAGAGCAAGTACGATGAATAATGGCAAGTTGGGTGTAGTAGCCGGGGTTGAGGCTGCAAGCAGAAAGGAGAAATTACGGAGAAATTATGGGTGGGATTGTCACAACGACCTCTGCTACCATCAGACACCCACGCGTAGCATCCTCGCCTCGATTTTCGCGTCGGTACGCCACTGTTATCCCTATTATTGTACATCATACTTCGTGTTAGTTTATATAACCTCCCCACCAAATTTTCTATGTATGTGTTTGCATTGAATCACACCTGCGAATAGCAAACTATATACCCGCGTATAAACGAGAGTGTAGGTGACAGGATATCCTTTCCTCGCACCTTGTTTCATGAGTTTTCTCTGCGTATATACATGTCTTTACATTCGCATATATATTTACGATGCATATACATTTGCATATTTATATTCATATTTACACACACTGCGAATAACCAGCTCAGGAAATCACAGCCACGCATTACGGAATGTAAATTGTTACATAGTATCTTGTTATATTTGAATTTCGTTCCAAATGTCATTATGAAAGCTAACACATATGGGGCTAACATATAGATCCTACCAATTCCAGCAACCGCGCGCGTCGAGCATGAATTTAAAAACACAGTCCTGATCAAAGCTCTGCCTTCAAATTGCTCACATTCTCAATCAATTCAACATCAAGTCGTCCCTTTCCATTGGTTATTCGCTCCATTTTTGCTGGCCATGGCAATGCAGCGTTTTAATAATGGACGGCATGATTATATGCTGCCGGTTGGAATTAATCTGATGAATGTACGCAGAATTTCGGTGGATTCTCAACGTTGCCACAAATTCCTACTGACCTGCATCCATACCCGCGTGGCTCGTATATACTATGCAGACTATATGTGTTCCAAACCTCCGCGATCACCATTTCGGTTATATGGACTTTTTGAACATGGCAAACCAAAGAATTCCGAGCTCGTGGTATGCTGCATTTCACGCCAAAAACCATCTTGATAAGAATCGGAGAATGGCTCCTATATATAGAATCAAATTCTGCCGCGACCCTGTGCAAATTCTCTTATTCCTTCTCGTATAAAATCGGCTGGAGCGCATTCACGATCACAGAACGAAATGAAGGAGGTCGTGGAGAATACGAGGTTTAGAAGTGTGATGCCGAATCAACTATATATTCCATATATACAGGGTGTTTCTGCACGGATGGTCAAATCAGTGAGCATCATAGATTCCGGGCTTCATTTCCACTCGGAGAGAAAAGGAGTCTACCGCGGTTCGACCGATTTTTGATTAGATTTCAATTGCAGCCAAGCTAACGAAGCCGCGAGCTTTCACCGCAAATTCCATCAAAACGGTTGGAGATAGAGCAAAAATGCAGAGGACCAATCTTGTAGAGAATAAAATTCCCTGCAAAAAAGATCTCGACGAAATTTTTCTATTTTGCATAGTTGCTTCAGGAAAGCGGATTGAAATAAACGTTCTGAAACCGGAAGATCTTTGGAGACGCTTTCGAACTTGAACTAATAGAGCGACATCATGAGGGCCTTTTTTTTTTTAGAGAAGTGGACTGGAAGTTTACACGTGCAGCTTTTAGATTTGAGATTCCCCCGTCAACTGCAGCTTTTTCAAGTGACCGTCATCTGCAGTACACCCTGTATACAGGAGAAACATCTATTAAAAAAAAAATATATATATATAGCTACAGAGTTATATAAATTTCAGACGAAAATAGGAATCCGCGTGATTCCTCTCCGCTTGGGCTTTGAGGCTATAAAGTGATGGGAGGGTGAGTGGAATGAGGATGGATAAAAATAAACACAGAACGTCCATATAGATTTTTCGATTTTGGCGTGAACTCGAGCTGCGTTAAAAAAAAAAGCCAACAGTTAAATCGAAAACTTTTAAAAGCGATACTACACATTTATGGACTTGCCAGAGATTTTATCGATGCCTTCACACCGACGAGGTACTTTTTTACATTGTCAATATAAAATCTGGTCTCTGGTGGATTGAATAACAGCCTTTCGAGTAATTCTGTCTCGTGTGTAAACAAATGCTCCAAAAAAACAAGCTGTCGGACATCGTCGAGTTGTCAAAAAACGATTGACCCAAAGTCATTCGACAGAAAATAATCAAACTGATTATCGTTCATGTCGACCACAAAATCTCTTTGAATTTCCATGTTTACGAGGCTGAAATTTGTCATGTTTTCCTTAAGCTACTCTCAACGAGGATTCAATAGAATTTTCGGGAGTTGACGCAACGATTACACACTAAATTTTCATCCCTTTTGTCTGATCCGAAATTGCACGGTTGTAGCGGTTCTTTAAAGCGTACCTTTCGCTGCCTTTTCTCATCAATTTTCATGTTTATCTCTCTCCTTCTCTCCTTTTTCTTCTTCTTCTTTTATGTTTCTCTCTCTCCTCTTGTGTCATCCCTGCTCTGTCGTTTATCTCCTTCTCTATCTCTCTCGCTCTCTCTTGATTCTTGGTGGAGCAAACATCGAGATAGAATACAGGACTGCTCCTTATACCTACCATTCAGCCTTTGCCTACTACTGTACCATTGTATACCTCGAGTAAACGCTGCTTAGCTACCCTAGGATTAACGATTACGCGCGCCTCGTAAAGTTTGCCGGTTCGAAGGATTAAGTCGAGGCACAAGCGACATCCAGTTGAGAGAAACTCGGTTGCTCTATCAATTCCTACTACATTGTCGGATTCGTCGCCCCTTCTTCCGTTTTCCTCCTTTTATAATGTAAACCATCCTTATGGAACTTTCGTATTTTTCCATGTTTTTCGTGCCATACTTTTTGTGGCTAAAGATTCGACCCTAAATTTCATTCGTCGCAATGCGGATCTTTCGAATTCGAACTATTCAATTCCGCAAATGATTCGTTTGCCTATATTTGCGAATTGTTTTTTCCAAATCCCAACAGACGAAGCCGCGTCGATCCAGGTAAATTGTTGATTTTTTTTTGTCATTCAATTATTTCGAAAGAATTGTAGAATTGAATGGAAACGCCATTTCCATTCGCCGAATCGAAACTGATAACGGTAACTGTTTATAAAAGATATTTATGATTCCAATTGGATGAGCATTCCAATGGAAATATCTCGGAAAACAAATGGGCCTTGGACGGCGCAGAAGAATCGTTTGTGTCGAGAGAACCCTATCGAACGAAGGTTTTGAATGCGAAATAGAAAAAAAGCGAGGGAATGACAGAGACGAGGGTCTTTGAGAACCGAGAGAATTTAGCTCGAGGACGAGGGTAACCAGGAGCAAGTAACACAAGCCGATTGGCTCGTTGAGCCTTATTCGTCGCAAGCTCTCATATATAGAACTCCGGTCCAGAGAAAAGAGGAAAAGGAGAGAAACAGGGCGAGTTTGC
Source organism: Diadegma fenestrale (assembly GCA_037043255.1). Lineage (NCBI taxonomy): Eukaryota > Metazoa > Arthropoda > Insecta > Hymenoptera > Ichneumonidae > Diadegma > Diadegma fenestrale. The sequence goes on from CM073312.1 coordinate 5,355,263, forward strand.
ATTCCACACGAAGCTCATGAAAATTCACCGGAATCGTCACGACAGGGCGTATAGGTAGTTTGTCTCGTCGGTGTGGCACAAGAGGAAAGCATGCTATAATCTACGGAATTCATAGCAAAACGACGCCAAAGGGGGATGAAGGGAAGGTTACAAGGCAGCTACGTGCACAATGTTTCTATTACGCTCGTTTATCCAGTTGTATTTACTTCACAGAATGCATTTTGTTTTCGTTCCGTTGTTCTTCTTCGCCTGCGTTTATTCCTACAGGTCCCTTGAACCCTCGAATCGTGCACGTTCACGTATAAGGCTTGTACACCTTTTCTCTGGTGGCCGTTCTCTCTCGCTCTCTTTCATTCGATGTCGCACGTGTGTCGTGGCATCGAAAAGTTTCTACGTGCTTCTTGTTCGTGTTTCCTACGTATTTTCCCCATTGCCATTTGAGCCTCTCTCTTGGTTTCCATTCGAACCTCTTTCGAACTACCCTTTATACGGTTATTAGGCATCCACTTGCTCCCCCGTTTATCCGGAAGCGTTTATTCCTTTAATTCGTTCACTTGCTTCATCGGCGTTGTAAAGCTTCCGTAACGAATGCAATAATCGTGCAAAATCCGCCTGATGATCGAATAGAACAAGTTACCAACGAGAATCAATCAAACTTTATCAAACGCACAAGATTGTTGAAAAGTTTTCTCGAGAAATGTCGAGGGAGAATGAAGAAAATTTTTATCAGCCAACGAAATATTTCATGATGAAGGAGAATTTTAATTTTCAACTTTTAATCCAAGAAAAGATAAAGCAACTTTATTCTTGCGGACTTATCGTTGAGCCACTTTAACCGGGTTGTGAAGTATGACGTCGAAATTACAACAGGAAGTGAGCAACCGGAGAAAATCACACTCTAGTCTCGTATTTCCAAACAGCACGCAGAGTCTCGTGTTATAGGACTTGGCTACGTGAGTTAGTCGTTTCCGAGTGCTGTTGCATACAACTTTAGCTCGCCCTCTCCCTCTCTCGCTGCTGCTCTTGAGAGACACGTTTTATTAATCTTACCGCTAACTTCCTATGGCCGAGACACACGCCACGGTACAGAACTAAGGCAACGAGTGTAACAACCTTCCCACAAAATGCCTGACGTACAATCTTAACTATTCCGCGGTTTACCCCAGCGTCGCGCAGTCCGGCTGCTCATACGTTTACTTGCACTACTTGCTTCATTTTATTCTCAACGCCACGTTCGATCGAGTGTGAATCTGACACTTTCCTCGTAATACAATAAAAATGCTCGTCGCAATTTATATTTTTATACAATTGTGTCAACACAACAGAAAAAAAAATGTTCCAAGTGATTCGTTAGACAGACGCAGAAAAGGTTTTCGAATATCATGGACATGAAAACTCACAGTTCATCTTCCTCGACTGTCAGATTTTTCAGCAAGTTTCGAAACAAATGGGATTCGAAAATGTTTATCAAAATGATAACGTCTGTGTACCAACAGTTTATAGCAAGCGAAGGTTAGGTATATATTTGTCGGAAGATGAGTCTGGGTTTGATCCCGATGTTGGGATAGTCAAAATATGGTCCACAGAGAAGGGGGAGGAAGATGAGACGAAAGGGGAAAGGGTAAACTATTTAGGCGTCGTGGAGCGCGTCCTTCAAACTCTCGGGGCGTGGCTGTACGTGACGTGTAATGTAAGCCGGAGGCGCGCGCATAATACATATAGAAAAGCTCTGTGGTTTTCTTATAAAGCTTTGCTCCCATATCTCGTGGTGTAGCATCGAACCTGGAGCTCACCGGGCATACTCGCGCGGCTTATGATATTTTCCAAATACAAGCTTCACTACGTACCCCCTTATATTTCCTCTTTTACGCGTAATATAGCGTAATAATATAGTCCAATATAGCAACATGCCGTCTCTACATATACACGTGTTTATTTGTATACATATATATATATATTTAACACGAAGAAACTATTCTCGCTTTTACGTGATCCTATAAAATGGGACAAGATCAGGGAGGAAGAAGAATACAGAAGCAACGAAACCATTAACGAAACGTCGTTTCCCTTTCGTGGGAAAAAAGCTCCTGAGAAAAGAATATGGGCGGAAAGTAGAGAGAGAGAAAGCAAGCAAGCAAGCGAGAAAAAAAACTTGGACAGATTTCTGTCTTTTACTCTTGGCAAAAAGACGTCGATAACTCACACGAAGAGTTTTCCCGAAGAGCCCGAACCCCCAGGCGCACCGTTCAGTCCCAATTACAATTTAGTCTCCCCTGCTGCAGAGAAAGAAGAATAATTGCTGGAACAAAAAACGTTGCCGAGCGCCATAAATTCTTGCCAAACACCATGACAAAATTGCTCGTTAATATTGGAATTCTCATGTGCAGTGTTCGTCTTGTCGAAACGTCATATTCGCAACTATTCGCTTTTTTTCTTTCGTTTCTTTGAAGGATGGGCTTTAAAATTCCGTAATCAAATGAAATGGCTGCGTTTCGGTCCAACAACATTAATACGATAACACCCAATGTTTGACGCAAACGAATATCTTCTATCACAACCGACGTTACTCATCGCCGAAACCCAACTTTTTTTTCAATTCGGATAAAGCCATTGTTTTCGATGGTAAATACGCTCGAATAACGGGGATAGAGATAATTTTTTATTCTTTCTATTTCAGCTCAATGAATACGAGGAAAAAGCTTGCAGATTTTTTTTCATATGATGTTGGCAACATTTCAACAATATCTCGAGGCCATAGTTTCCGGCTTGTATATGGTGTTGGTTATGCGATGATACATTGTCTCTGCTTTTTAGATAGCTCCTCTATTGAATTTATTATCTCTTGTCGCTAAATTGATGAAATTTCGGTGAAATATACTCTCCACTTCGGCTCTCTCGACGCAACTGTTTTTCATATTTCCTTCAGTCACAATCACATTGATTTTAACAAATCTTTCTACGGCTTTAATTATTTATCAAGCAAATTCACGAAATTATCTTGCTAATTGCGAGGGAACGTTCGTTTCGCGTAATTGAGAACCGAAATCCCTTTTTCAATCATTTTTATTGAACCCTTACTGTTTATTATGATTATAAACATCGGACACCACGAGGCTGGGTAGCGGTTTTGCCGATCGTGGCAACGGCTTGAACCGAAAACGTTATCAAGTTTCCAAGGACCTTGGAGAATTTGCAAACTATCTAGACTACTTAATAAATGCTTCTCGAATTTCTTGGTCAAAATACTCGTCGAGCGTTTGAAAAGTTTCGACAATGTTTATAAGAGAAATTTTCATATTTGATTTTCTTTAGTTCCTCCCTGATTAACTTCGTCGCATCGACGCATCGAGAGTTTTAATTCGTCAATTAGTAAATTCTGGAGAAAATTCAAGTTTGTTATCAACAATTTCGTCTATACTGTAAAATTTTATTTATAATTTTATTCTCATTAACTGGGTGCGTTTCGTTGTTGATTAATTATGCGCTAATTGCATTTTCCCGAAGAATCTTCTCGGTTCGCTCTGCGTTGAGTCGCTGCAAAAACATTTTTCGATTCTATTCCGACTGAGCTCGCGCGTAATTATTTTTAATGCAGATTCAAGAGTTGCACAGAGAATATTCTTGCACATCGCGGAATTCTGCGATAGAATTATCTTCTGCATATTGGGGTAGTTTAATAATTCGCAGAGAGTGAACATAAGTTTGGTTGTCGGTTAGTTAAGAGCGTGATGAAGCGGGTTTTGAGATGCCATGCGAAGATCCAGGGAGATGCTTCTCCGAAGGATTTGTGGCTTAAGCAACGGTCTCACTACAGTCAACGATCCTCGACCCGGGACGAGGTTAACTGATGCCGCGCACGTATCGATCGTTGTTAGGTTAGGTCTCGCCAACCGCGTCTCGTCAAAATCGTCCGTTCATGCATACACATTGCAAAAGGGTCATGGATGTCTTAGGCTCCAATAAGGGCGTCGTAAATGGACCGAAAAAGGGCTTAAAAATGCATATGCGAAAAATAATTCAAAACGCTGCTTCTTCCAAGTTTTCACTTCATTCTACGGGATCCGTGCATTAAACTAAGTCGAAGCTTCAGCAAATGTTCGATCGAAGCTTTACTGACATTGGAAATTTGATCGTTTTTCTTTTCGAAATGCAGCAGTCTGGAAAAAATTCAAGTCTCGTTTCATACATTATAAAGTTTTCTCGAGTGATTAAAATTGATTGGAATCAAGTTACGAATGCGCGAAGGGATTCCATCATTAAAATTGCAAAGGGTCGAGCAGCTCCGCGGCTGAACCAATGAGGAGAGTTTAAACTCAACCGCGATGGAAAACGAACACCATAATATTACCGTGTCTTTGCTCACGTAATCTAGTCAATGGAATCGAATGATAATGAGACCATTAGCCCAATTTGTGAATCGTCAATCACCGGATTCCGAAAAACCGGAGAGTCCACATTTCTTGGGTTAGGGATTGATTGAATTCGTGCAATTAACAAATTGGGATGAAAATTCCAAGTGCCGGAACATCGGGAACGCTCTGATGCTTTTATCACAATTTGTCAAGCGGTATCCGCCGAATTCTGAGCCAAATATGAAGATGGAAAAAGTAAGTTATATGTAAGATTGCCACTTGCCGCTTCTCGGCAGTAAATTCGAGTTGTTCAATATTTTGCGATCCCATCAATGGGCATAACTTTCGTAGTATCGTCTTCCTGTAATCGTGGAACATATTCGAGGCGAAGTGCAGACGCTAAAATTTGTTGGCCGCGCGTCAGGCAAGCAGGTGCTGGGACGCTAAATTTTCATGTCATTCGCCATGACAATTCGGTTTGATGCTTTTTGTTATTACGATTTGACACATAAACTGCACAAATATGACGCATTTTTCATCGTGACAATAACGTTCTTTTCCTTTCGCAAACAACTGCATCCAATACGTGAATATACGGACTCAGGAATCGTCGTGTAAACGCGTCGATACAGTAACAAACAGTTTATTTATTTTTATATTGTAATTGAATCATAAACATGAATATTTTCATAAATATTTCGTGGTCGTCGGTCAAAATACATTCGTGATATTTTTCCTGCACTCCGGAATGTTTTTTCTCTGATGGGGAGTTTCTTGCGAAATTGGTTTTCATAGGGAAAATAAATATTTTAGCACTTTTGGAAGGAAATATCGAAGGTTCTGGCTCGAGAGCGAAATGCTGTCCGGATTTTTGGATCTTGAGTCGAAATGGAAGTTTAATTACAGGTGTTTAGGAAGGATTCGACAGTGAATCTGAATAGGGAAATTCCCGAGGCGATTTCGGTATCGCGGTAGTTTCTGACGCTTGTGGAATCGATGATGTTATCACTGACAGAGATTGTTGGGACTGTTTCCTCTACTTTGGGCTGTCGAATGGTCCAGAGGGTGTACGATTAAGGTTGAACGCGCGAAAACGAGCCCGAAATATCCTCTCAAGTATCTCCTGTCGCGAGCAACATCCCTCAATCTGTCTATCACTGTGTCGTGCCCGAAGCTCCATGTCTGAGTCGCTAAAGTACTCGGACCAATGGGAATATAGGCGTTTAACGTCGGAAACTTGTCTCCGACAACCCTACGTGACCCCGTTGGGCTTGCCACATTCCCAGAGGAAAAAGAGAGCAAACGTGAGAGGCCGCGAGGCGGAGCAGAAGAGAAAAGGAAGACACGATGAAAGTGGAATGGGAATTCTGGCAAAAAAACGGCAGTCGACAATCTTGGCCAAATTCAAGAAAACCAGAGCTGTGTGTCTCTTCGTCTTTCGGGCTCTCCGTCTCTCTTCGATGTACAGGGTGTACGAAAATTCAAGTTTTCATAAACTTACACGACATTGCACGATATTCCAAAAGATTTTCGTATCTATATGTCGTCTAATCTCCGAATCTAGGATTTCAACTTTTGGGAGAACGTGTACGTCAGTATTTTTGCTCAAATTTCCTGCAAAGTCTGGCAAATCTCTTCCTTATTTCGTCCCTGGTTTCAACACTTTTTTCCTTCCCTCATTTTTCTATTTTCTTCTTATTCGTTCGTATAGCAGTGCCGAGAGGAAAACAAGACCAACGCGGAGGGTTTGGCGCAAAAAATAAACCTATTCGGGTCGTGTATTTTTCTTTCTTTCGCTCCTTGCACAATGGATGATGAAGTTCCGTAGACGTTCGAACATCTTCGCATCTACTGGGCGCTGCTGCTTATATATATAAGAAAAGTATATCGTGGACTTGTGCGAGATTCTGGCTCGCAGAGGAGCCATTTCCGTTGCCCGATGTACAGAGCGTGTATGCATAACGTGCGCCCGTAAAATACACACATATTCAACTTTTCTGGCGTCCATATTTTCGTAAATTACGATTTTTAGCTATTACGTTGAAAGCTCATTCTCAAATCACGTGACGTCAAGTTTCTTCAATCATATGAGAGTTTATCTCTGTTTGAAAAGCGCGCGCTCTTTCAGGAGTGAAAAACGAATTTTTGGCTTACGTATTTGCACGAAAAAGTATTTGCATAAAATGCATTCAGCCTGCTCTTGCAATCTCGGACGTCCCAACGTCATTGAATGCACATCAGATACGACAGAATGCCGCACGATTGTGCAAAGCAAAAGATATTGGACGAGATAGAAAGAAGAACGTCCAAGAGGCGCACTGCGACTGCCATTGTACAGAAGAATCAAACCGAAGGTGCGAGAAAAAGAAATAAGAGAAAGTAATAGGAAGCGAGAAAAAAAACTACTTTCGAGGACTATTTGATTCTTTAAACTCGCCTCTGCACATCGTCCAGAAGGTTCGACAATAAATAGCGTTATTCCTACCGCGCTTTGGTTTCCTTCTCACCCTAAATTCCATCGTTTCCAATATATAAACTCTCGGGTCCCTCGAGCATCGATAAATTTATTATGATTATTTGATTTATTTTTCTTTTTGTCTGGGAGGAAAACTCGATTTACCTGGTTTCCAATTGCATCGTCTATACGTTTATGACTCGCGTCGAGATCAATTTATTTTATGAGCAGGGCACAGAAGCTTCGGGCTCCGACAGCGTCGATGCGAATTTTCCTTCTCCTCATAGACGAATAAATATGTTGAATATAAACTTGCTCCGAGAGACTCGTTCGATCTTTGATACCACATTGTGTTTTCTCGCACCATAAACAAATATGACAACTCGACGATTCCCGTCCCATATTTACGCGAATTTTCAAAAGCTTCGAGAGCATCAATGGCAAAATATAACCATTTCGACAGTTACCTCATCTCGACTTTATCGTTTTTCATATAATAAACTCGTCGGATTTACTTTTGATACAAAATTCGAAAAAAAATTATTGTTGTCGTCAGCGAAGAGTTTATCTTCATTTCGTAAACTAGCCCAAAGAGCTCAGGCAGTCTCTTGACGTCACGGGAACATGTGACGCACGAAACAAGAGCAAGGAATATCATGCAAGAGCTCGACAACAGCAGAGACAAGTTGACCTGACATACACATCCGTAGGTCGGTATATTTATATGATCCGAGTTGATTTAACGAGCAGAATGGATAAGAGAAGACAAAGTGACTGGCGGAATTGTCCAACGTTTAGTATAATTGGAGATCTCAAGCCGAAAAGCCTCTTCACCCCTGTTTACGCGAGGATCTCACACAGGACCTTGTAATATCAGAGCCAAGTCCCTGATGCTTCCACAGCCCTGGATGCGTGTATTTTGCTCATTATCCGACTGCCAGCAACAGCTACAAGAGGCAGAGTTTATCCTCCGCAAACCACGACGATTCAACTCAATTAGAAGAATCGATTCTAATGAACGGGATTAATGAAAGGCTTTGCCCGATATGTGCATCGCGATAAGTCAATTAATTTTCCAGCCCTCTTTTACTCCCCCGTTATAGCCATACGCACACGCAAACAGACTCTCGGCCCCCCCAGGAGCATCGACCAATCAACTATCAATGTTGGCACCGCCGGGCACAAATACACCGAGGCCACTTCGATTTTAACCCACTCAACATAATACGCTTCGGTCCAAATGAAAACACAAGTACAATCCAATGTATTTATCGCCCAAATTACCGGAGGCAGGTTTAAAGTCATTAAGGACTATCGATCTATTGGAAAAACTCGCTCCCTCCATAATCCCCCTCGCTTTCCAATTTTCATTTCAACTTTATCGTTCAACATGGAGTTTCGATGCTTGTTCGAATGAGCAACTTTTTTTTCAGAAAACACCAATTCTAAATTTCCTATCGAATGCAATTAGCTCGAGAAAAAATCGCCGTTTTTGGGGCTTTTGCCGGAAAAATCGAAATCATTGAATTCGCATAGCCGGGATCGCGAGCAATGGCCGTAAAAACAAGAGGATTCCAAAAGAAAATTGAAAAAGCTTAAAGAAACAAAAATCCTCTTTGAAAGTTACGTCCGCCGTGCTCGAACACCGTAAAAAGTTAGTCCAATGGGGTAGAAGTGAGGTTTAAAGTATTGGAATAGTATCGTAAAACCCGGAAATGGTAAACGTAAGGACATTTGATGAAAAGGCGGCAAGGAAAGAGGAAAAAATAAAAAATAATGTGCACGTTTGGTGCTGGTACGAGTAAAAATGTAAAGATCCAGCAGGGTGAGAGTTTAGAAGTGAATCTGCGAATCGAAGGAGGAAAATATGGCGTATAATAAAGCACTGGCTTATTGACATATTGGTCGAATCGGTGACAAGGGCGAAATACCGCATTCATGCCGTGGCAGGCCCCAAAAATTTCGGCAGGGTTTCCTCGTCCCTCCCTCGTCTCTTCGTGGGGTGGAATAATTCTACGCGACCAATGGACCGTGCGTGTTGGCTCGCGTATTTATGTACGTCCTGCTTTCTATATATACGTGTAGATAATTTATATACTTGCCTGTATACGTATGTACCAAGTATATAGGTTTGTAGGTGTATATACGTGGGCGTAAACCAGTCCGCAGTCTCTCACGATCGCGCGAAGGGTTGCGAGGGAGGAATTCTCGTTGCCGAACAACCGATATGTATGTCGAGGTCGAAGGTTTAGAGGGTCGCGAGCTATCGCCTCGAAACGGTCCACTAATTTCGCAATTGACAAATTAACAGAGCGTTAACAGCAGTTCTGTGTCTCTCCAATAAACGAGAAGCAGTTATTACACGCCCGATTCTCATTACACCGGTAAAAACATATTTTTTTTCCTTCCTCCCACGCGAAACGTCCGTTCGCGAGTTAAAAAACAACAACTTTTTACATCCTTCCACTCTCTCATTTTTGTTCTCTCGTTTCAACTCTCTGTAAGTTCCTGCTGTGTCTGTTTCCGCCTGTCCTGGTGTTTGTGTAGCATTTTATATTTTTTCCATCATGTTATCCTCCACATTCCTGCTCGTTTCATCACCAACTTTTGTCAAACTATTTTTCACGTACTTTTAACCTGCTGCACTTGTAGTACAAGTTACTCTCCGCGCGATGTACTTTTTCGCGTAATTTACGCTCGGGGATAAAGCTCCTCGAGGTTTAAGGACGACAAATCGGTTTTGTAGCGCTAAGCTCAGCACGTGGAAAAACAAAAATAACGAGATTGCGATTATGCGAGTGCACGAAATGCCGAGTCACGAGAAATGATCTCTAAACACTGCCTCCCCCTCCCCGCCGCGGCAAACGGAGATCCGAATCTCCGCGAGCAACAGAAAAAGAGAGAGCGAGACAGAAAGGCCGCGCGCGCGACTCTCAACCTCACTTATTTTTACTTTTACTACTATAATAAATAACCCCAGTCTGCTGATTAATGCCTATATATACACTATTCCGAGAGAAGCGAATCTCCCAGCGTTTGCTGTTGCTGCATTGTTTTAGCAAATGCTAAATAGTGCATTAGCATTGTTCAAGCTTACTCGCGACACATGAACACGCTCCGTTACGATATATATTTTGTCCACAATTATTCACATTCGCATATACAAGCCAAATTTCTGCATACAAAGCTCGTTGGATTCTCGGAATCATTTGAAAACGAAGGTTTTTGAGAAAATGAAATGAAATCATGATTTTACATTCTTGTAAATCGTTTATATTTAAATAAACGTGTAATACGAGTAAAAATCACTTCATTTTGTTGTTTTTTATATTCACGTTGACGTGTCGTCGTGTGAGCATTTCCGAAGGATGAGGAAATGGAATGATGGAAGGACAAATTGAACGAAGTGTAAAATACGTGTAAGCGTGTATGTGTAAACTGCTGTACGTCACCGCAAAGTTTGACAAAGGACGAGCATCGGGATTATACAAAACCATATGATGCTCCTGTCTCGAGGGAGGATTAAATTCTGTAAATGTCGATCCCGCGACGACACATATCTTTAATGCAACTCCAAGGCATCGTAGACGGAATGATTTATTCAAATGAGAAGGAAAATGGCAGCTTCGTATGCCATAGCAGAAAAAAAGGCCGCCCCGTAATAGGAAGTTATATTTGTGAGGTTTTTCGCAGGTCGCGCGCGGGAAGAGCTGACTGGCACAGACACGAGCCCCAGATGTGTCAACTCTGTTAAAAATTGCGTCGATACGTCAAAGTTATTGGCTTTCACGCTATCGGCTAAAGAAAAGGCGGGGCCGGAGTGAAGCGTCTTGAAAAACTGCGACAGCTTCCAGAGTCCCCCTCGGATGTATCTGTCGCACGGAAGGAAATATATTTTGTCTTCTTTCTCTAGGGGAAATCGCACCCCCTTTTCCAGCTCGTAGTCTCGCAATTTTGTCTTACGGACATTATCATTAGTACGGGGGAGGACAAGAAGGCTCTCGTCGCGCGTTGCTCGTAGAAGTTTAAATTACTTTGGGAATCCGGCATTTGACTATTATTAAACTCGCAAGAAATTGTAAAGTAAATTTGAGCATAAAATTTACGATTTAAATTACCGTGCCGCACGACTCAAACGTGACAACACGAATAAACATTCTATTTATTACGAGCTCTTTACTTTTTTCTTCAATAAACATAAACATTCCAATGTAATACAACATTTTTATCGGACTTTTAACCACAATTCTTCGTTTGCTATATTCCCATGGTTTTTTTCTCTCTTTATAACTTTGTGAAATTGGAAAAGTATTTGACGACAGGGCGACTCAACCGACACACGATTTCAAGCTTAAAACTCATTTCAAAAGCCTCATCGGCCCCTGTATAATTGAAATCAAATTAATAAATCAAGCACGACGGTGCACTGAAAAGAAAATTTTGTTGAAAAAGATGGATATTTTGTTGGATTCGTTCAACTAAACGTTTTTTCGAAAAATCACGAAAACTTTGTAATTTCAGCAAAAAACATTCTAGAAAATCTTTTCGAAAAGTGAATTTTTGTTCTTCCAATCGTAAATTTAGCTGACAGTTCCGTTACAAATGAAAAATGTTGTCGAAATAACGAAAATTTTGAAATTATCCCAAAATATTTATTTGGCTGTATTCAACAAAAAATCAACGTTTTTTGACAAAATTGAATTTTCAGTGTGCTTAAAAGCAACCCCAAGTGAAAAAATTACATAGAAATTCTATAGAGTTGTTCTATAGAAACTCTATAAATATTATCCAGAATTGTTCTATAGAATTTCTGTAGAGACCACATAGAACACATAGAAATTTGGGCATATGGAATTATATTTTTTTAATAGAAATTCTATAAATTCCAGAGAAAATCTGTAGAAATTCTATGGAATATTTTCAGAAAGTCTTTAGAAGCTACAATTATATAGAATAAAGTTTTTTCCCAATTTTCCGTTTCCCATTGCAGCAAATAGAGCAAATATCTACAAATTCACATGAATATTTCGTATAATCATCACCGCGGATAATTTTCTTGCGTTACGCACTCACAGTCAGGAACTTTTATAAGAGGATTGAAGGACCATTAGTTCTGCTCTCACAGGTTAGACTAAATAATTAGTCAAGTAAGCCCATTGATCTTGCCAAAGGAATAATTCATGGAAAGCTTCGATTATTGCTGTAGATCCAGAGCAGGAATAATTTTATAAAACGAACCTATTGAGCTTTTTGATCCTCTCTTTTACTCTTATCAACTTTTTTTTCATATGGGAGCTCGAGGTAACGAAGCAAACTGCGTTTTTAGTTATACCTCCTGGTCTCGATCAAAGAACGTTATAATACTCTTCATTTTTCTGCTTCTTTTCACGTACGTGTTAAGCCACAAAGCAGATTTACAAAGGGATCGTCTGACTTTTGTTCTTCTAACCTCGTAAACTTACCTCACCTTTTTCTTTCTTCCGTTTCACATTGTTACATCGTTGAATACAAAACGTCCTGGTAAATTGTCGAGTGTAACACGCTCGCGTTATGTACTCACGCGTGTGAGGATTTTTATGTATGTAAATATATGAATGTTCTACGATCTTCTTGGACCGTAAATATGCAAAGTACTCTCGGATCATCTTCGCAAACTCAATTCAAAGTCCCGCACTCCTGGCCGTCAGGATTGCCGAGGATATGAAGAAAATGGACGAAAATCCACTGACGTTTGGAATTTACGTCATTTGTCTCACGCCCCGATATAACGGCTCCCTGGGCTTGGGAAATATGAAGCATTTCATCATTTTCGAGGGGGCTCAGTCAATTCCCTCGCACGCAAAAAGTATAAGAGTGCGTCAGCGTTTGGCCAATCTTGCTATTTTTCCTCTTTGACATTCGGCGGCGTCGACCCGCGGTCGGATCTCCAGATAAAAAAAAAACACACGAAATGCAGGGATTGAGAAATTTATCAGAAAAAAAAACTTGGGGATCTTTTCTTGCGCGTTCAGCTTCGACGATTTTTCCTCGGAAAGCCGCAATGACTGATTTCCCTCTGTCCGAAAGTTCGTGAAGAGGCTCCAACGAAAATGATGACGCTAAAATAAAAAGCAAAGAAAATGCCAACAGGGAAATGGAAAATGAGAAAGAATTCAGCAACGTCGCATGGCCCTCGCACTGCACAACGTAAGGCATAAATAGCTCGCAGCGCGGAGCGTAGGACGAGATCGCAAAAGACACGAGGATGACGTGCTATAAAATCGTGGGTTTTCGGAGCCGCAGCAAATATGAGTGAAAATCCTTCGTACCTTTTATTTCGGAGTTACTCTGAACGCACGTACAGGTGGACACGTTTTCACAGACATTTAGGCATCCGCACACAGACGTACTAGACATATATCATATTTACATGTTTGGCTAGTGATAGCGGCAAGCCCACAGGGCAAAAGGGAGAGTTGCCAGGGGCGAAAGGGAAGAGTACAGATTTACGAGCGTTCTTGAACGACCTGTAAATTTTCCGCGGCAGCCGAACAAACGGGAGGGCGCGCGCCCTGAAACCATTTTTATTTTCGATTCGTGGGTCGTTGTTGTTTTTTTTTCCATCATTATTTCGCCTCTGTGCGCGCAGTCCACGTTTTTGCCATCGCGCTCAAACTTTGGCGTGCTAAAACTTTACTTTCCCTCCTCGTCTCGCTCTCGCTGTTTTATGCGTTTTTCTCGACGGCCTTTCCCCCGCGCCACATCTCTATGGATCTCGCTCGGCTTGTCTCGCATTTTCTATTAAACTTTGCAATGTGAGCCACGATCAGAGCAGCTGATGCCAACGCTTCACTAGCCACGAAGCAAAAGAAGAGGAGCAAAATAATATTGTTTTCCCGCGCGCGCGGTTACGATCGACAATGAGCCGGGTTTCCGGTGATGCCGAGATTTCTCTCATACTCTGCTGCTCCGATGTTCCATCACACTTTTTTTTCCTCTCTCGTTATGCGCGTACACGAGGCTTCCTCGCACACTCTCTGCTATACCCATCTGTATGAGTTTCGTATTTTTTCAAAGGCTTTACGTAGATTCTATGATGTATATGTATAAATGGGTGTGTTTGAGCCCACTCGCTCAACCTTATCCGAGGAACAGTTTTCTCAGACTATGCTTTAACTTTATCTCGCCACCAGTCTCGCGCTCTTCTGTCTTTTTTCCCCTCCATTTTTCCACGTCTTCTAAATCATTCTGGCTATTGAATCGATTTCCTGAGATGCTACTGGCTCGATAAGGGGAGCGCGAGCAGGTCACGAGAGCGTAATTGATAAGCCCGATGATATTTTTTAATTCCACAATAATTTTCGTATTCCAATAGTCGCATGAATTCTCGATTCGAATATCCACGAGCTAAATGAATTTCATGGGAGTTGGCCGCGAGGAAAAAATGGAGAAGAAAGTTGCGAAACGTTGTTTTCGCGTGTGTTTCAGTCCGTCGACACAAAAGACCGCGTCGAAAGGGACAAAAGCCTTTTTTTTACACATATGTATGTCTTTCGATTCACGTAAATTGGCTACTTCCGCGTCACGCCCTCTCGCGGACGTCGTCTGCATTAATTATTAATCTCCTGTTCTTTGCCTTTTCTTTCTTGATGATTTTTTTTCGTCTCACACGTTCGCACTCCGAAACGAGACAAAAGCCGCGTCTCGCTGACCCAAGATGGTTCTGATGCCAGCAACATTTGTTGGCTGATTCATATTAAACGTCGAATTATAATACTTCGATGTATTTGAATTCGTAACTGCGTCCTCGAAGCAACCGCCATCTTTTTCTTAATTAGTTTCATTCCAAGTTCTTTTTCTTCTCGAGTATCCGTTGGTTCGCTCATAAAAATATGAGCTTATAATATAATTAACGACGCAACGCGACGATCCATGTGGCTGCGTGACTTGTGGAATTAAGGAATCTGAATTTTTGGTGTCGCCGCCGAGAGAATGGAACGTTACGAGGGTGTGGGCGTTGATGGCGTCGGTCACGGCCATCCTCTTCAACTCTTCGTCTCCTTTTCTCGTGGGCGAACTTTTCGTCTTTGATTAAATCTCCGCACTATACGGTTCCAAGCAAAGGTCAATGTATCAACAAACCCAAACAAACATTTAGACAGAATTTTGAACATTTAGTGAAAAAACGTTAAATCAGTCAAACAAGTGACGAATTACCGATTTATTCCGCGTCAATGCCGGAGCATCCGCGAGAAACAAACTTGACGTTTGTTAATTAATGGACAAAGTAAGTAGGAAAAATGAAGCTATTAAAGTAAAAGATGTCGGACGAGTTGTGATGGAAGGAGGCAAAGTGGCGAGATACAAAGAGATCGTAATAATGATCTGGCAGTGTGCCGTGAACTACGAGAAATATATAAAACGGAAAAACGTGAAGGAGTATAAAGTTTGCAGTGAAGCTAGTAAATTGCAAAAAAAGAAGGAGCAAGCTAGAGATCTGGCGAGGATGAAGAAGAGGTGGAAAAAAAACGATAATGACGTTATCACGGACAGATGGAAAATACTGGCGTCCATTATTTGCTAAATACCTTTCGGTGTGCGGAGGAGCGAGCAGAGCAGAGCCTGAAGGTCCTTGGCTGCTTACTCTTCTTGATCTCGTTGCACACTACTTGTTGGTTACCGCCCTCTTTTATTCTCAATCTTTTTTCCCTGCTCAGACTATTTTCTCTTCTTAACCTTTATTTTATACAAGAAAGAACGTGCCACTCCATTTCCGGTGTTTATTTCGTAAGTAATCTTGGCGAGAAACGTTTAATGTAATCGCGATACGAGTCTACAGCCAACATCCCAGATAATTAACGAAGAATGGAGCCCGAGGTCCGAGGGTATCGTTCTCGAACGTATATTTTGTCAACTCGTTCTTATGCCTTGACAAAGAGAGAAGGAGCAAAACAACCTTATAATACGTCTTTGTGCTGCCCTCTTTCGAGCACCTCCAACTATTCAGCCTGCTTCCGAGACTCGAATATTTATAGGAGACTCCTTGTTCCACCGCACTCGCTCATGCACCCACCCAACTCCCCCCGAGCTCGTGTTTTTAATATACTATGCAGCTTCAATATCCGAGACACCCCGTGAATGCATTTTATTTTAATAAACCTCCGATCCTAGGCGTTCTTATAATATATTAACTTCACTGAGCGAAACTCTGCTCACGTTGCCTGATACTCTTGAATAGTGGCAAGATTAATACTCCACAGGAACAAATTAAAAATGTATACACCGAGAAGAAAAATGAAATCACTCGAAATTTTCTCACTTCCTGCTTCGAGCTCATTAATTAATCGTCGAAATAAACGTCAAATCTATGACGATATGACGAGAGCCTTACTTTATTCTTATCGATTTCTTCTCATACAAAGTTCCGTTTCCGCAGCAGTTGAAATTCTTTCTTAGACATGGGTCTTAGTTTTTTTCTTTATTTTCTTCGTATCCTGCTCGTAACGCGACTTTTAATGTTGCAGCGGAGCAGAATAACTGTATTTTTCGGGTCCTCGAACCATTATAACGACGGTTCGCGCGATATTTTTGGGAGAATCATAAAAGCAAAGAATTTCAAGTGAGACGAAATTTGATAAAAACGACAAACTATGATTCTTATGAAAGAAAAAAGTCAAATACGACGGCGAAGAACAATGCCAGCAGGTTAACACGATCGAGAGAGTCAAGATTTTGGATTCTCGCCGAATGATGAGAAAAGGATAAGGCGGCAGGGTTGATCGTAAGGGAGGGAGGAAGACAACGACAGAGAGGGATGAAGAAAGATTGCTAGTGCAGCTGTGTAGCTGACGGCAAAAGTACCAGCATCACACGAGACTTACTGCGCTATCGTGCAGTAAAACTTAACGATCGTTCTCGTTTTCCTCGTCTATGTCGTCGTATCTTGATAAAGGATAGACGTGCAAGGAAGGGGAAAGAAAGTCATTCACAACGCGAGCCCCAAAACTTGTACAGAGTGTTCTGAAAGTCGAAAAGTTTACGCGGCGGGCCACGTATGAATCGTTGTCAAATTTTGACAAGATATTAATTACTCATGCACCGATAGCCAATCGAATGGAGCGTCGCGAGGCCTTCGAGGGTTGCAAGCTTGTAAACGGTTCACCGGGCGGATTGGCCAACGCCAAACCTGCCATCGAAATCCACATTTCCTCGAGGGTGCATCGAGAAAAATGGTCGAAAGAGTTTTCTCGCCTCGAGCAGAAATTCTCCATAGAATTTATTTATTGCTCTATTTAGACTCGACTTTAAGGACATCCCGTATATATAAATTTATCGGCACAACCGTCATTCGTTCAATAGCGTTGCCGAATCCAGTTTCCGGCCGAGTTCTCGTGACGTGAACGAACCCCTTCTTGTTCTCTCCTCGCGTCGGATAAGAGAGAGCGCGCGAGAGTGCGAGAGAAGCGACTTTGACGGTGAACGAGTGTCACTCTGTCCCACAGGATAGGACGCTGATAGAGATCTTCACAGCAAGCATGAAAGCCATAACAGACGGAGAAGAGTTTTGGAAAAATACGTATATACATTGAAAGGATGTCGAGAAATACCGAACTTGATGAGAAAATACCTTGTCAAGTGCTAGTTTTTTCATCGACGATATATCAGCCACGAGGGAGGGGGAATCAACATTCGAGAAATATTGCCAGCCTGTTTACGACACTTTTTTTTTCTCACGATGACAAGTAATTTAGATTTTTTGTTCAAACTACGACATGGGGTTGACGAAAAATGAAAAATAATTCATATTTGTCAATCTTTGAGACTGTGGCTCGACGATTATTCAGCGCTGTACGTTCGGAATGATTTTTTTTTGCTCTTTTTTCATCCAGTATTCGCGAAAAAGGTCTTTGAAGGGATTCGGAAAGTTAATCGTCAAAAAATACGTTTCTGATGGAATTTCAAGCGTACTGTTTTCATTTACATTCTTTATTGTAACATGTTGCCGAATGCATTTGCTTTTTTGCCTTTGTCACGCTTACACCCATATGTATGCGCATATTTAGGCAAAAACTTTGCTCTAGTCACCGTTTGCTCTTTTCCAAGGTCGCGATGAAGGGCGGTATAAATGAAGGGTTTGTCGCGGGGAACGCTCGTAATATGCCGCAGGGCAAAGAGCCCACAGGCTGGATATCTCGGATAAAAACGAAAATATCAAGAGACTCGGTATCGCGAAGCACAGACGACAAAAGTATACCAACCCGTGAGATATCGTTCTGAATTTTTCATCTCTTTGTGAGAAAGACGGAAGATGGAAAAACGACGCGACAACTTCTTGAACAAGGTGGTCAGAGAGGGGGGAGGAGTTACGAGAATCTTTGCTCTGAGTTTACAAAGAAAATCCATATGTGTTGTCGAAAACATTCTCGTGTTTCAAAGTCTTTGCCGTTAGCTCTTTTCTTCGAGAACACCAGAGGATGGAATTTTGTAGCGCTGGGACTTTTCTTGTTCTTCACATACAGTTTCATTTTTTTCTGGCTTTTGTGAAAACCGAGCCAAACTGTGGGAAAGGACACAGTTTTTTATAACTCGATTTTACGCGCTCCTAATTATCATTCGTCTCGATATTATTCGCGTACGACCATGTGACGAATTAAATCATCAATATAAAATTTCGCACGGTTAATTGCTTCGACCTTGCTCAAAGCAAATGAGCATAATGACACGCGATATTGGGCTATTTAAATTTTTGCCTCGTATTCGCGCTTTAAATTAACCGAAACCAATAATCTCTCTCGTTGCTAAATTTTCTCTTATACAAAATAGAAATCCTCATAATTATGAAGCTATAAATTCGATACGAATATACCTCGAAAGCTTGAATAAGCTTTGACTGTTTATTATTCCTGAACTATAACGTACGTCCATTAATTATTTTCCCAATGTTTCCACCGGCGTCTCCCTCTCTCTTTCTCACTCTCTCCATGTTTTATTTTTTGTTTTTCAGTCCTAGTTTCGATGACTCTTCATGCTCGCAGTATTTTCTCTCGAATTTATTGTCACAACCATTCGACCCACGATCGTACAGAATTTAACAGCAATAATAATCAAATCGAATCTCGTCAGTTATTGTAAAATGCTTTGAAAATGTTTATATTTGTACGAATATTTGTGCGGTTCTGTTCTGACATGAATAACGTGTCAACAGAGCTTGCATATTATGCAGACAGAATTAAAATCAGTTTCAGTGGTCGTGCGGAATGCCAAATATCGAAAAATCTTTGAAATTTGGAGCAATTTCGAATTCTGGAAAACTGTGCGGAATATATTCGTTCGAGGTTGCAGAACATTTCGAATTGTTGCTCCGATTTATTCAAATTTACTTTCATTCGCGCGTCATTCTTTGAAAAACAAAAAAATGTTTCATTTCCCTCAAATCTTTCCCCGAAATGATTGCAAAGTGGCGTATTAAAACTGGCGAATATCTTTTCATGCACGACGGTTCGGCGTATTCGAGAGTAAGCCCATTTTCATCCTAATTATTTCATTCATTCCTAAACAAAAAAGCACTTAGTAGCTAAATTGGTACGTGGACAAAAAGACAGAGCCGACGGAACATAATAATTATTTTAACTGGCCAACGAATGGCCCGTGTGCCATATTACTTGAATTATTTCGGAGGGTAAAAAACGGGGAGGAACGCGCAGAATCAAAAAAACGTCTATCCAGGAATTTCCTTTCGCGTTTATATGAAAAAAATGACTGCAGGAATCTCCGGATTCGCGACGATTCTTTAATTGCACGATTTAATTGTCTCTTTTTTACACTAATTCGATCAACCGTAAAATTGGAAAAAATATTCGCATAAATGATGGAAAAAACAAGTTTTTTGATTGCGTGAGGCAAAAACGTCGCATGTCTGAAAATGGATAGAAATATGGAAGAAAAACAACGGCAAAAGGTACGCGACGTTATTCGATCTCTTATGGATGTGTTTTTTGTTGACAGCGCCTCCTCAAAAGGTCGAGATCAGCAGCCATCCGAACGAGGCAAAAATCAAGGTTAACGTGGACGTGCCGCTACGTCTCGACTGTGCAGTGAGATATGCCAAACCCGCAGCCACGATAGTATGGTATCGTGGAAACGTGCAGATCAAAGGCGGCGACACAAGCGTAACGCCAATTTCCATTGAAGATGGTGAGTATTTGCAGCTCTCTATATGTATATGGGACATTTGATGTCAACTGAGAGGAACTGCGATCAAGGTGGTTTCGACAATTCACTCATTTCCACATTTTTATTGACCTCTCTTGTATTTTTTATATTTTTTCATTCTGCTGCACATTTTTCTGAACGTCAGAGAAAAGCTCGATCTATGGAATTTTGGCAGGCAGTTTATTTCCGCGCCCAATGCACCCTTGTCCGAAATATTAAAAAAAAAGACAAAATTTTCGTTGTAAAAACTTGGAGCAAAACGTCGATCGCAGATCTCTTTCCATTTTTTTTTCCTTCACAATTCCAAACAAACTTCCATCAGAATAACCGTTCAGAGGGAAAAAATCCATCGACAAACATAATCCACGTTTATTTTTGCCTTCGGATATTCCTGTGATAAACAAGTCATTTTTCCTTCAACTTTACCTGCTACTACGGTCACGTTTATCCCATTCGAATCCGCTTCTTTCGTCCGAGCTGCTGTACAGCTTGCACGAAAATATTGACGCTAATGGATGTGAAACCAAGTACCGCTACACTTTGTTTGTAAAACCCAACAAAATGGCACTGCTCCCTTTCCATTCGAACGCATGCACGGAGTATGTACACAGGGATACGCGCGTCTGACCAATACCAGCAGTTTCTACTTGCGCCAGCACGCTCGGATCAGCTACCCCTATTTTCTCTTATTCACTGCTGGCCAGTCTCGCTCAGCGGTGTGCTTTTCAAATTCTCGTTCGTGTCATGGAAACACCGTCGGTCTATGCATTTCCGAGTTTCTTTTTTTCGTTTTTATCGTTAGAAAATTTAACATACGTCGATACTGAATAGCAAATACAAAAAATGGCTGTTCGGTCAACCAATTTGATAGCTGCGGGCCAGCATTTTATCGTCTTTTTTGCTTTAATGTTACGTGATAATTATGAGGATCGTGAATACGTAAAAAAAAAAAAAAACTATAAATTCAAAATGAAATTCGGAATCACGTGAACGAATAGTTGGAATGCAAAGAAAAGCTGAACATTTTTTATCTATTTTTCACGTAAATTTGGCGAGCTTTTGGATATGAAAATAAAGATTCAAGTTTTTATGAATCTGGAAACGGAGGACTCGGCCAAACGGGACCGGAAGCTTTCTGCAAATGATATTCCGACTATCTTGGAAAGTTGGTCGTTGCTCAAAAATCCGTGTATAAAAAGAAGGGAAAAAATATTCTTTACAAAGTCAAAGCTGCTTTCTCTCTGGGGAAGTAAAAAAGGAAAATCGATAACCAATACCGAGGATATTTCAACTCGAGATATATTGGCCTCGCTGCTGGAGTAACACTCAAAGAAAATTTGCAATCCTTACCCCGCACCCGACTCCTCTCTTGATCCCTTTGTCTCTTTCTCTCTTTTTTGCCTCATCGTCTTTCGCGTCCGTTTGCACCGGTAATAATCCGAGGAATCCTTCTCCATCGCCGCAAAGATATCGAGGAGCGATGGCACAGAGAGAAGGGTTCGCGGGCGCGTTTTTCGCGGGTTTAGTTCAACAGAGAGAGACGAAGAACGATAGAGAAACGTTAAACCGTATAGAAAATTCTGTAGCACGAGCATTGCCCGGCTAAATTTTCGTCACGATTACGAAACTGCCAAGGGATTTCTACCCGCTGAATTCGCTACAAATAAATAAAACGCCGGCGTATATCTTTGAAAATTTCGATCGCAAAGTAGCTCCGATCGGATTCTTTCGATTTAGCGGCACGGGACTAAATTTTCGCGATTGATACATTCACGAAAAGGCGCTTCGATCCTAATACGAGATAAACTTGACGCCCTTTATGCATGGACACCGAAATATATATATGTTATGCGAAATTGCGGAAGCTCAACTTTTGTCGAGAACGAAAATGAGCGAGGGAATGAGAGAAAAACTACGAGAGTATATTTATCAGCCAAAGAGTAGGAGGCCGATGAAAAGGGAGATAAAAAAAAAGAGAAGATATAGAATAAGAGAGAAGGAAGTAGTAAGCCCGGCGATCCGAGAACGCGAAGCGCTTTCGACGACGAAGCTTCTGGCTCGTCGCTGAGAGTGATTTTCCCGCGCTCGGTATATATCCTGGACTATCGATTCGCAACCCTCCCACAGGCTCTCGTAGCATCGTCAAGCGGAGCGGGGCAAAAGCTGAACCGCGCCCCTGCCACGTCCAGCATCCTTCCGTCCAAAAGGAAAAAGGATAACTCTCGCTGTTCCCAAACTTTCTCTTTCTCACTCTCATTGTGTCTGATTTCGTCTCATGTTGCTCTCAATACATCATGATATTTCTGAAAAAGTCATTTTCCGGATTTCCTCAAGCTGCTTGCCCGCAACGGCTCTTCTTTATTTATTTTATCCTGCTTTCTTTTTATTCAATTTTTTCTCCCTTTTTTTCTCGTCTTTATCCCTCGTGTTCCGTTTGTTCAAAGTATTATACGGATATCCATGCCGTGTCATGTGAACGCACAACTCTGTGAGTATTACGAAGGCGTATGATACAAATTTGAGAAAAGAAGGACGTATTTGCGATACGACTTTTTCATTTTCAACCATAAATCCTGCACATACCATCTCGCCCACCAGCCCAACGTTCTATATGTGCCTTGGTGTATGTACGTAAACATGTATACGAGAGCAAGTATATCAAGGAACAATGGCAGGCTTGAGTTGTTAGGGGACTCGGAGAAACAATGAAAACGAATAAAAAGCAAGCTTTATTTTTGTTTTTCATCTTTACGTTGGCCAACCTCTTCCCCTTACTTTTAACCCTCAACCCCAAACAGATTTCTCTCATCTTGCGCCCTTCGCCTTTTGTTTCATCTCACTTATTTATCCTTGCGGCCTTATCTCCTTCGCGTCCATTGGGCGACGATACATAACTCTGGCTACGCTCCAACTTGAAAAATCAAGCGCTCTCTCTCTCTCTCTCTCTCTTTTCATGCTCGTGGATTTTCTCCGCGAACCCAGACTCCTCCAACACACAACCTGTTTCTCTTATCGCGTATTTTCCTTTTGCCTCAATCTTACAGTGAGTAAATCGTTTTTTGCTGCCCTTCAACGTGGACCTTCCTCTTCCGGATGCTGGGTCTGGAGAAGTTGCTCTTCATTTTCTTTCCTCGCTTTTCCTTCCTCTCGTCCGCCCTCGCGTTTCTTTTTTAACCCCACTCCCAAGTGCGTGTACTTTTCGGATTACCGAAACTCCACGAAAGTGTAAATCTCTCGCGTCAGCTGAGGCAGAGAGGCTTTACGTGATGAGGGAAAATGCTCCGCGCGAGTGAAGGCGCTGAGAGAAGGAGGAAAAATCTTGGCCCCGGATGCCGTCATCCAATCCCGCTCTCTCTTCATCTCTTCCTCCTGCGCTCCCGCGGCTAGCAAGACTCGCGCAGAGAAAACCGCGGAGAACGCCTGTCTTGCTCATCGTTCTTATGTTTGAAAAATAAAACATCAAGATACACTCATACATGCATGTTACATACACGTAAATATAAAAGATCAGGGCGAGGATGCTGCCAGTGCTTGTCCACTTTCTTTCCCCTTCGCTCTTGTTTCTCTTTTGTTATTTATCCGAATTCTTGGTCCTTCAAGTCTCTCCGTATGCTCCCGAATCCTCGGAGCTTTCAGCTTAAAATTTTACCCAAACTCAGCAGCGAATGTTTCCTCTGCAACAACTCGAACGATTCCTGTACAGTGTGTCTTCGCTGTAGCGACGAGACAATAGAAGCAACAAAAAATACGCGATCCTACCGCGCTCTCGCTATTGTGCCATCGAAAAACATGGAGCATCGCCAATAAGAGAATGCCACAAATTGTTTTCCCGATTTTTATATCCATGCGCAACGTCCTTTTTCCATAACGACAAATTTCATAAATTATTTATTCTCTCTGAATATTCCTGCCGTTCCCTCTAGTTTTATTTATGAACTGATCAATCCTCCAGACATTATATGCCAATCGAGACTTTATCTTCATGACCGCAGCACTGCGAGTCTTCCTTTCGGTCGAGAAATCATGAAAATGACGACAAACAATATAAAAAAACAAAGAAAAAAAAACCTCTTTTATTTTATTTTATGAAGTCGTTAAAAAAGAAAAAATTTAAGCATGTCGTGGCTTTATGCAAAATTTAATGCGCCATTCCGTGTAACGATTTTTGAGTCATAGCGTTTGATGTTTATTATGGTGAAGCACATGAATAAGCTCGAAAACCATCAAGTTCAAATGGCTCTATCGATCGTCACTAAAGCGCATATGGTATATTCGTAAAATCTGGATAATTTGGGCTGAAAATTCGAGCGACCTGTACGGCTCAAGCCTTCGCGGCTGGTTATAAAGAGCTCGCGGACGTTCTATATAAAATCTGTCAAATCCCATAACATCGTAAATCATGAATCGATGAAATACTACATTTTGACAAAAATCATTCGTTCGAAACGTGGATAGAGAAAAACATCGATGACGGCACGTCGCGTAGCGAAAAATTATTATTAAAAATGCGTCGATTTTTTTTCTCTTTTTTAAGGAAAAAAATAATAAAAATGACAAACGAGTGAATATTTGTGCGGCATTTTTCCAACGATATTTCAGAAAATTTGAGTACCATAAATCAGCAAGTAAAATACCAAAACCACAGATATAGTTCCAACTGAAATTACCTCGCGAGGGCTTAATTTTTTTTATTTCATTTTTGTTGTTTTCTTTTCCTTCTTTTACCCCTTTTTTAATGCCTCGTGGGCTCGTGTAATCCACGGCGAAGCACCGCGCACGCGGTTCACCAATCTCACAGGGACTAAAAAAGCCCTCGACCTCTACTATGTCGGAGCTTTTAATCCGTTGAGGGATAGGCGTTCCCCATTCATCCCGAGATTTCCGACAACGTTGAGAACCGAGCACGTTACGGTCATTAGCCTCGTTGCCAAAACTCTCGTCGCTAACGAAGACCAAAAATCTGCTCCTTCGGGTGCATCCGATTAAATACAACAAAAAAACAACAACAACGATGAGCGTTAACGTCTGCCAAACTTTCTATAGACACTCGAGACAGAATCAAGAGATAATTGCAAAAACAAACTGAATCCGATGCTTCAACAAAATTTTTCAGACTTGTGACAATAATAAAAACAGAATTCCTCATTACGAGAAATCATTTTACGAATTAATTATCGTCTTACGATCGTAAATTTCGTCGATTTTTATCCATTCTCTTTTCTTTCAATGTTTGCAGAGAAAGAAGTTGTGAAACCAGGAGAATTACGAAAAACATTGCTCAAGTACGACACCCACGGATCGATAACGATTACTCCAACGCAGGATGACGATGAAACCGATTATACCTGCGAGGCTAGACATCCTGCCATTAAAGTTGGAAGACCCATGAGAGCGACTGTCAAACTCTCCGTTTTCTGTGAGTCCAATTTCCGTTTTATCTAATCGACTCTGTTTCTCTCAATTTTGCACATGAATATCAATTTAAAATTTATCTCAAGGTTCCCTAAAGATGGAGTAAGAAATTTTCGTCTCCCGAGAATATTTTCTTCTGTTTTTAAAGAATTTTTGTACTTTTTCCAATTTTTGAATGGAACGTTTTCGACGTTATTCAATTTCGCAGATCCCCCAGGAGCTCCCTATATCGAGGGATACACGGAGGGCGAAGTTATTCAGCGTGGACATCAGGTTGAATTGGTTTGCCGGTCGAGGGGCGGAAATCCACCGGCTCAGATTGTCTGGTTCCGTAACGACGAGAGCCTCAGCACCGTTTATCGTACAGAGGGCAGACTATCTGAAAGTACGTTGTCTTTTACGGCACGTGCCGAGGACGATAAATCCAGATACAGATGCGAAGTATCAAATGTCATGACCGTGTCGCCCATGAACGTGCACGTGGATCTCACAGTTCTCTGTAAGTTTTAGAAAAAATGTTATTCTTACTCCTCTTGTTGGCATTTTTTTCAATATTTTTATGAAATCGCCACTTTTTGTTCCGACACAAAAATTTTAACATCATTTCCTAGGTTATCGTTGATATTTTCGAAAAAGCTGTAATTTACAATATTAAAACAAAGTTCAAGCTCGAAATCGATACAAATTTATGATTGGAATGAAATTTTTCATTATTCAATGGAATTTTCATTGTATGAATTCGCGTTTATTTTTATTTTCCGTACGTGCCGTTAATTTCGATATTACACACGAACGTCAGTATTCCATTTGCGTTTTCCACTTAGACGTCAATTTCCATTTTTCTCGTTCGTGCACGCTTCAATTTTTATTTTTCTCACGCACATTTATTTTTATGTTGTATTGAAATGTGAATTTTCCATTTGCAGTCTCACCGGTCGATGTTAAAATAACGGGAGCATCAGAAGCGAAAGCGGAGCAAGAAGTAACGACTGTTTGCACCACCGCCAAGTCGAATCCACCTGCGGACATCAAGTGGACCGTCGGTGGCGTTAATTTCAATAATGGCACGCAGAGGACAATGCCAGCATCCAACGGCGGCTGGATCACAACGTCCAACGTCACTTTCACGATAAACAAAGAAGTACGACGTGTCGTCGTTATTTGCCACGCAATGAATGCGAGAATCGGCACGACCGTTACCGGCACCCACATCGTTAACGTCATTTGTACGTAAAAGAAAATCTTGTTTTCGCTCTATCGATTTTCCCTCGTGAAATATTCACCGAACACGACTCTAGCGTCCATCATTCTCTTCGTCATAAAAAAACTAAGAGAATAGTGTATAATTGAGTCTCATTATCGCACACGAGGGCCATTTTATGCTGGAAAAAATATCGGACTCGTTTTTACTACAAAACGACAAAAAAAAACTCTGAGTTAATTTTCATTATTTCTTCCTCGTAGATCCGCCAACTGATCTGGACATAATTGGATTTGATCGCAACACAAACATCGATGCTGGTGCCATATTACGGTTAACGTGCACCGCCATTGCTGGAAATCCTCCTGCGTCACTCACTTGGTACAAAAACGACAGAAACGTAAGAATTTTCCCCATTTATATCAGTCTGACACTCCATTTAGGCCAAGATTTCAACAGGCTTAATTTCCTCATTCAGAGCTCGTCCAAGTGACAGTTTTCCCTGAGCCTGGCATTCGAGATTAAATAATCTCAATTATACTTTTCCTTATAAATTATTCGCTGGTCCAATTGATTGATCAAGCCCAAATTATCTCATTTTTCTCATGTATATCTTGATTTTATTTCATTTACAAAGTTTTTTTCATTTTAATCAAAATTTTCGATCAAGCCGTTAAAAACATTTCATTCCACAAGTTCGTTAACTTAAAACTTGCATTTTTGTTTTGGGAAATTGATTTTCACGATTTTTAACGAGTACTGCATGTTTTTATGAGACGCAATCATCGCCGACGAGGCAAACGTAATTAATAGTAACGCAGGAAAGTACAGAAGAGCGGAAAAAATAATGGAATGGATAAGCACATTGTGGAACGTAGAAAAAATATATTAAGGCAAATGGACAGAGTATAATAAAGTGAACAGTACCGAGTAAACGGTGGGAATGAGAATAAAACGTGAAATAGAATGAAACGTGGCAAAAATACGAATGGCTTTAAAACAAAAATGTACATTTACACACAGAACGTTGATATTATGCGGTTGCGGCTGAAAAATTTAAACGTTACGGTGAACCGAGTACCGAGCAGAGTACGAAAAAAATACAAGACCAAGAACAAAGAAAATATGCACGTATTTGAGCGAAGAATTATGAGCAAAGAATATCGAGTCAAGATTTGAAAAGCACACGATTCATGGACGACAGGAGCTTCAGATGAAACATTAAAAACGGGGAAATTGAGGGAAAAGGCAGAAAATCATGTTACGAGAGGAATTCAAGTGTCCAGAATAAACAACAATTTGCATAGACGAAACGCTGTCGATTAGAAATCCGTACATGAATATTTTTTTTCAATAATCATTACAGATTTCTGGACTGACAAAATATCGGGACGAAGTAGCCTCGAACGAAGTGGAGATTCTGGTAAACGCATCGGACAACAATGCGAAAGTTCGATGCGAAGCTGTAAATTCAGCGACGGTTGTTCCGATGAGCCGAGAACTCGTGCTACGTGTGAATTGTAAGTGAAATCCATGCGTCCTGCATGGATGGACTCCCGGTCGTTACAGCCACGGGTCGTCCAGACCCATGAGACGTTAATTGATTCTTCTTAATTGATAAAATTGCTTCACAGTTCCACCAGCAAAAGTAAAAATCACTCACGAGCCGAAGGAATTTCGGGCTGGCCACGTCGGTCGAATTATTTGCGAATCAAGCAGCAGCAATCCACCAGCTCACATGGTGTGGTTTAACCATGGACAAGCTCTCGAGAGCACGAGAAATAGCACGAAAATCGCGGAACATGGCGGTGCAATTTCGAGGGTTGAACTGAGTCTGGACTTGACGGAAAGTATGAACGGTGACATTTACACGTGTGAAGCAAGAAATATTCCGATGCAGAGAGCGAGTCTCGACGCTACGACGCTCAATGTTCTTTGTAAGTAAATTTTTTTTCCCCTCAATTCTTCGAGCCAATGTCCAATTTCCTCCCCCCTCAAAGCAGATGAATTTTCAAATCATCATAAATTACGAATGAAAATCTATTCGATTAATTGATGAATTTTTTCATTCCTCGATGTTCTCACAGACAAGCCAAAGTTCGAGGCGTTGGAGGCGAACGAGTTGATGGGCATGGAAGGCGAACCGTACGTAATATCGGTCTCGGCACAGGCGAATCCATCGGAAATCAATTACACGTGGACGAGAGATGGTTTGCCATTGAGCACCGATAACAACAAACGAATAACAGCGCGAAGTTCGACTCTCAACATAACGAGATTGATTCGCACCGATGCTGGAACTTATATATGCGAAGCAACCAACAAAGAGGGCACGACGTTTTACCAACTAAACTTGACCGTGCAATGTGAGTTTCTACACGTCAAATCGTTTTTTTTTTTTTATAATTCAACTTTCCAACGACCCAATTAGAATTTAAATTGAATTACTAATTTTTTTTTCATCTTTTCGATGTTACAGACGCCGCCGAAATAAAAAGAACGTCGAAAACCGATTTGGTGTATCCGCCGGACAAAGAAGCCAAATTGTTCTGCGAAATAGACGGAAGCCCAATCGGCGACGAATACGTTACTTGGTACAAAGATGGCACAAACTCGGAACTCGCTGTTCGCTATTCCACGTCATTCGCCAATAAAACATCATTCCTTCATATTGAGAATCCTGGCCAAGAGGACGTCGGTCAATATCGTTGCAATGTCAACAACGGAATTGGGAACGTCACCTCCGATCCTATTCTCTTCATAACTAATTGTACGTATCGATCCCACGAGTAACTAATTAATCGAGACAAAAACGTCAAAATTGATGAGTTCAAGCAATTTCATTAATTTCAACGTTTTTTTTTAATACATTCAATATGGAAAATGGATTGAATAATGAACGAACCAATTACTCGAGTGACGTAAATAAATTTCCACGATCTGTACTAAATTTAAATTAATCGAAATTAGTTTTTTATATTCCCCTGGAATGATTAAACGTTTCTTAATAAATTTAGGGCCATGTAAAAATCGCATCATTATTCATAATTACAATTTTGTCATCTACACTTTCTCTACTTCATAATATGGAGAAGAGAAAAATCATAAACGCCCTTGACTCTCCAAGAGTTTCCTAGCGCTCAACCATAAAAAAGTGCCATAACATTTTTTATGGGGAAAGTATAAAGGACGAAAAGGTTCCCGATAATCGAACAAACACACTTGGAAGTTGTTTGTTTAAGGGTTTTTATGCGCGACTTAGCCGTTCGGAAATGTGATTGGTTATCGGAAAAAGGCCAACGGTATTATTAATTTTCTTTTTAGTAAACTTCAATCTGCCGGTTCATCATTTTTACGTATTCTGGTAATCTCGGGAATTTTGCGGAAGTTCATATCTCCGGGAAACTTCAACGAAAAGAGTTCAACTTGAGAACTTTTGAGACTTGATTTGCGACAACTTTTTGACGACGAGTTTTCTGGGGTTAAGATCATTTTTTTTTTGTTGTTTACAGTTCAGCCCGTAATGATGAATACAGCACTGACGAAAAAAGCTGCAGCCAACAAAGGGGATAGTGTGAAACTTTTTTGTAAAGCACGAGGATCTCCAATGCCAAAGTTTACTTGGATGTTTGGCTCGAAAACATTGTCCAATGTAGCGACTCAAAAATACGAGATTGTTTACAACAACGTGAGTGCTGATGCAATTTTTTTTTTACTATCAATTTAGCAAGTCGATATGTGTGAAAAATCCATGGAAAAAATACATCAAAGATTTGAAAGAAACAAATGAAGGAAATTGTTGACGATTAACAGATTTCCAAGCTCGAGGCTCAATCGACCATGACGGTGCATCACGTGAATTCGAAAGATTATGGAAAATACGTTTGTCAAGCTCAAAACAAAATGGGTCAATCGAGCGACGAAATACATTTGGACGTAACGTCGCCGCCGGATCAACCGAGCGATCTCGAGGTTGTCAACGTGACTCATGATTCGGTGAGCCTCATATGGAAACGTGGGTTTGACGGTGGCTTGAATACTTCCCACCAAATTCGATGGCGACAGGCACTCGACAACGAAGATCGTTACTACTACATGGACATAAGTCCTGGAAATTATACGGCTCTCGTTTCCGGCCTAAAACTCGGGACGTACTATGTTTTTAGCATAAAAGCAATTAACGCCAAGGGCGAAAGTCATTTTCTACCGGATTTGGTCAAGGTTCAAACGTTACGTAAGTATCAACGATTTTTTCAAATGCTTTAAAAGGAAAGTGGCCGTAAAAATACTCCGAGTTGGCATAATTCGAATGCAATTAAATCATTTTTATTCTTCTCTAAATTTTTCAAATTTTCAATCATTAACTTTTCGTCAATTTTCATCCAAACGCTTCACTTTGCGTTTCCTTTCATTCATCGGAGATAAAAATGGCGTTTCATTCCAACGATGCAAACTTTGATGGTTCGACGTTATTTGAAAAAGCAGAAATTATCAAATTTTTTATGCCATTGATGATCATTGCAGCGATCGCTCATTTCATAGTCATTCATCGTCAGTAATTAGTATCTCGATTTTTTCAAGGTCGAGGAACGAAAATTATGGGGAATTTTGAAAAAATTCAATGCTAATAATTAGGTACATTGTCGGAACTAATCCCAAACGTGTAACGATGAATTCATAGTCTAATTAATCGGAAATGTAATCCTATTAACTTTGTGCTTGGAAAGCGATAGATTTTCGTGCTCAATTCGGTCCTGAATGGGTAAATTACTTGTCGGTTCATCCGGGAAACAAACACAACTCGCAGCATATGTGAAGATGGAAAAAACTGCTTAGTGCAGATAGTTTGGATGCATGGGCTTAATTAATGCGAATAATTGGCGGAAAATCGTACAGCGCTTAATAATCAAACGTTCGGCTTTGTTCTGCGTCGAGTTTCCAAGTTTTCGTAGAAAATATTCAAGTAAATCCAAATCCTCTCGATAGTAACTTGATGGGAAATCGCCGTATTTCGATTATTTGAAAGCCTCGTTAAGTATAGTGAACGGAGCTTAAGTTCGTTTGATGGTAAAGGTGCGTTTGGATTAGTAAAAACTCGGGCGATCGTAAAATTGCGTAATTAAAAAAAAACCGTGATCGTTGCAACGTTTTCGAAACGGAATTACAACGTGCATGTGCGAAAAGTTCTAAGCAATCATTAGGAGAGAATTATCGTGGATTTTTGAGTCTGTTCGTTCGAAAAAATTCGGTTGACGTTTGGGAAAAAAAACTGAATACTAACCTAGTTGGCTGCATGTTTAACGGTCCGGGGTGACGGGGTATTGGCTTGGGTTACAGGCGAGGCGCCACCAACACAGTTACCGACGAGCGAGATTAACTCATCATACATCATCGTCATAATCATCGCTGTATCTGCCTGCGCTTGTCTTCTCATTGCTACGCCCATTGTCTATGCCACATTAAAGTCGATAAAGAAGGCCCAGCGCTCTGGTAAATATCGTTCACTACTAAGATATCCGTTTTCTCTTTTTTCTGTTATTTTGGACCCCTTCCCCCACCCCCAACAACATAACCAGGACCGAATAACGAGATGAATCTGCCGGACGTGCTCTCGGAAAAAGGCGACTCACCGATGAATTATGTCTATACGGTCATTGCCACTTCCGTCGTCTTTTTTATCGTTAATCTCTTCATCTTGTTGTGGTACATTGTGAGAAAGAGAAATAAGGCCCGTAAGTGTCGAACCCTCAAATCTCATTTCATTTTTCTTATGGTATAACGATTTTTCGTTCCCTCAATTTTATTAATAACCAATATTTCGTGTTCTCATCAGAATTATACGAATCAGCCCGTTGTGTCAATTTTTTACCCGGCCCCGGGTTTTTTACCTTCCACATCGTGTCTCAAAGTGATTTCGAACATGGTTCTTTAAAAAAAACAAATCCAGCAATTTATCGGTTGCAATTTTTTCCAATTTTATCAATTTCGACTCCACTTTTAATTATAAATCGAGAATCCCGGCTGAATTGATTCATAATAAATTTACGATAATTATTCGTCCTGATTGACCTTCAGAAACAAGTTTTTCTAACGCTCCGCATGTTCATTTGATCCTGGCAGGTATAAATAAATCACAGACTGCTGATATGTATGCGCCGTCGACCGTCAACGGGGACACAATGACCGGTGAATTAAGTTCAGTCTCGGACGAGAAGAGCGACGTTAACTTCGATGCAAACGATTACGTGGTCAGTGCGATCAGTCAATATGTTCTTAGTAACAAGTAATGTCGGAGGGTAGGTTTGAGTTCTGTTAACACATTTTCTTTGCCCCGTTTTTCGACTTAGTTTCGTCCTCACCTGAGATCCCACCATTTAATTCCCTCCTTTCGTTTTTTTCGTCAAACTCTTACGTTCATCAATATCTTTTTCTCCCCGTTCTTCGACTTACTGAAACTTGAATTACCCGACACTCTCTGACACTACATTGATATTAATATTTTAATTTTTTTTCGTAATTACACTTACAGTTATTTCGGGGTCTTTGCTTATCAGGGATTTTTTATCTTCTGCCATAACCATCGATACGAAAACAACTTTTTCATCACAATGACTCGTCGTTTTCTTTACTTAGCGAATTGATTTGATGAATAATTAAAACACTTATTAAAAATGGAAGAAAAAACCCATAGAACATTCAATTATTCAGCATTTAATTCTCGACGTAGTCAATTTTGATTTAAAAATCGTATGAATAGTTGAATTGACGAAATATTGGGAGGAAATATTGAAAAAATAATCGTTTGTATGGTGAAATAGGACGAGGGACGGAAGACAGCGGCCAGTACATATTTAATAGATCAGAGTATACAAGACTTTGGTAAGAGTAGCCTCGAGATGCAGGTCCATCATCAAGGTACACTTGGCCGACGGAGTAATCACGTTCCTGGTGTTATGAACATGGATTCGCCACCCCAAAGGACCACTGCCAGTGGGACACTCTCTGGTGCGTCACCCACAACTGCTACTCGCCTCGAGACTCTGCCTAGGTGCCAAACCTCTCAAGTTTATCGCTCTTGGTGTCTTCTCGTAACGCTGGTCAGACTCCTCATGAACCAGTCCTCAATTCATACGATCGATCATTTCCAAAACAACCTCAAACCTCGATCATTACTGATGCAGTGCCAAAATGTCTCTTTCCCCCTCAAACGACGTGCATTCTTTTACTATTTTTGCTCAACAAAAGCGATCGTAGATGAAGAATCTTTGGAAAATATTTCAACGCAATCCCTCAAATTTTCGTACAGTCTTTGCTCATTTTTCGGTCCACCAAAGTAAAAAAAGAATTTCGGAAAAAAAAAATACGATTAATCATTTTTTCTGCATTCCTCCACATTGATTTTTTAATTCAGAGAAATTTCTGTCTGACTGAAACGTCAGAGCGATGGCGAAACCTCGACATACGCGACTTCTCCACCAAAATATTTATTACGTTTCGTTTCTCATATCGAAACGATTTTGAGGAATAAACAAATAATTGCATTGAGCTTTGATCAAAAAATGCTATTGTGTCCATTCAATGATTTCTGGATTCGGTCCATTCATTACGAAACAATTGTTCCAAATGCCTCTTAATCATTTAACGTTCGATTTCGCCATCGAATACAATAAATAATTGTTCTGTTATAATTTTGATAAATTTTAAATGCCATAGAAACATATTTCGTTCCATAAATATGGGGAAAAGAGTTTTGTGAACTTATTAATACAAGTTTTCATCGATGCAATATTTTCTGTTTGCTGCAACGAAATAATTTCCAGTTTCTGTGATCGCACTATTTTTTTGACAAACATTCGAGTTTTCTATGAAAATTGGACTTTGATCTACGAATCAGTAGTTTCTGTCGCACACTCTCCTTTGAAAATCTTTTTGCACGTCATGACCTTAAAGTATTTGGCAATTTAAGAGACTTTTTCCACTGAAGCACAGTCTGGCCAGTGTGTCCATCGACCTTGCCCATACAAATGTAACGTCCTTCATGAGAACAGAAAAAAAAGTCAAAGTTGGCGAAAACCATTGACAGGAAAAAACTTCGAATCGATCATTTCTCGAGCGATCTCACTCATTCTCATATAATATTAGCATGAGACTATAGACTCATCAGCTTGCTTGATACAGAGATTCGCGTGTTTCACAGGCTCTGTTTATACGATCGTTTGAATCGTATATTCCAGTGTAAAAATTAAGGATAACGAAAGATTAATAAACCCAAACGAATAATAATGAAAGAAACGAGGAGGAAGAGGAGGCACGCGAGCTGATAATACACTTGTGAGGTTTTCGTATATACATGCATGAATCGTCTGTGTCACACGCATTCATTGTGCATTGTTCATTCGTTCGGCACTCATCGAATTTGTGAATTGTCGATACTAACGCTATTCGTACTCGAAGCACGAAATGAGCTACGAGCAAGAAGAAAAAAATATCTTCATTCGAATGTTTTTTAAAATTTGTTTAAAAATTATTTATTTATTAATGATAATTAATAATAAAATGAATAGATAATATTAATATAAAATAAAAATTATTAATTTGTTCATAATTTTATTATTATTATTATTATTATTAATTTATTAATAATTAATCATTAATAAATTAAAATTTATTTATTTATTTATTAAAAATTGAAAATTATTTGAAAATTATTCGTATCGGATGGACGATTCACAAAGTACGATGGTAAAATTGATTCGTTTTATGTTTTTTTGTTGAAATTGTTATAAATTTGATAACGAAGGGAAATATTTGAAGGTGAAAAATGTTTTTTTTTGGTTTGGATTTGTTGAAACAGTTTCGAAATCGAGTTACATCGGGAATCCCAGTCCGGCCCCACCGACAGACGTAAACTTTTACAGTGTGGAGATGGACAGTGGTCGTTATATGGGATATGAGGGAAACCCAAGCCCGGCACCGGTGATGATGGATCCCGGTCCGGGCGCGTATTATCCATCGTTGGTGGTGGGTCATCAGGGGGGAGTGGTTCAACAGCACCACGTTGGCCAGCAGCATCAGGGGATTACGGGAGGCGGAACATTGACGAGAAATCGAACATTACCGCGTCCTGTGCCCCCCCCAGACGTCACTGTTATGACTGCCGGGACAAAGTCACCGATACCACCATCGGTACCCCCCCCGCCAGTTACATTTGCACGTGCGGGCCCCATCCCCGTACATTCCCACGGGCATCCATTGTCAACTTTCACCTCGACACCGACGTACTCCGACATTGACGGCCATCTCGTTTGAGCCGGGCCCACACTTTGCATCGTCGAATCACCGCTCAAACGTGACCTCATCGACCG
Organism: Diadegma fenestrale; assembly: GCA_037043255.1. Taxonomy (NCBI): domain Eukaryota; kingdom Metazoa; phylum Arthropoda; class Insecta; order Hymenoptera; family Ichneumonidae; genus Diadegma; species Diadegma fenestrale. Next base: position 5,391,239 of record CM073312.1, read on the forward strand.
TCCCAAAATTAACGATCCTACGAGAATCGAGAAAACTACGCGTTTATAAATTATCGCTCAATCCAATTGTCAACGTCATCGAGTTTATCAAAAAAAAAAAGAAGAGAACGGTAGCGAACCGAGGGTCGTCAAGGTCATGGGCGAAATGTCCAGAAAATTGTGAATTCGCAAAGTTTTCGGAGTGGCAAGTGATTCCCGAAAAGACAATCCACCGATTTGTCGGTCAATCACCAAGCCCGGAGAATCCAGAGCCCGGAAACGAGAGAAAAGAACAAGGTGCGCGGGTCGAGAGCATTTGATATGCCTCTATTTTGTTTTCGTCCTTTTTCTTTATCTTTTTTTCGTTTTTATGCAACGGTGATACGTGAAAACTCCTACGATACTCAGTCCCAAGGGGAAAATAACGTTTTAATTGTACATATTAATTATAATAGACGTCAATAATATGTATATATAACTAACACACACCCAAGTACACGTACAATGTATTTCAATGGTGTGCGCGATCAAACTATTCTCGTCTGCGTAATAATCGTTCGAACGAACCGATTCCGAAAAAGAGCGAGAAATGCTCCAACCGGTTGCACGACGGCGCCCCACTGAGACCCCGAAAAACGAGACAATCACTATTCTTCGTGGACGTCTCAGTGCTATGGACAAAGTGACTTGTGCTTTTTTTCCATGGTGACGATAAAAGGCCGTTCGGAACAAAAAAAAACAAACGTGGAGGCAGCAAATGCATAATCAGCAGTCCGTAAATGGCTCACGAATAAAACTAAAGAAATACGATGCAATCGTGGCAAGTACAAAAATGGTACTCCTGCAGCGTGACCCCAACGAAAAAGACATAGAGACAAATTTTAGAATATAACGTGATATATTTGCGCGAACGATAAATCGAAGATATTTATTGAATTTAAGTTTACGTCGTTGAAATGCAACGAAAGCACGATTTTTAGAATTTTTTTTTCACACGATTTTCAACTGCGAAAACGAATAAGAAACGAATCGGAGACGAAAAAACTGAGAAGAATTTTCAAGTGACATTGAAATTTCGATTTGGAACGTTGCATCTCAATGACGGAAACTTGTACGTCATAGATATTTGCGTTTCTCTTCGTTATAGTGCTTGTATTATAATTATTCTTCTCTTTGACTTTTTTCTTGTTGACTCTTCGCTATCGATTTATTGTCATTGCGATTGATATGATTTTTTACGATCGTGCAAGGAGAATATATATATTGAATATTTATACGTCTCGTATGTACTGTATATTCTTCTCGACACTCCAAAAGTAAATTCATATGGATCATATGAGGGTCTCACTATTATGTACGAATAGGATTAAAATGGATAAAGGGAGACGAATAGACAGAGGGAGGGAGAACGGGATAAAGGGAAAGAAAGAAGAATAAGAAAAACGCGATAAATATGATAGGGCATCTAAAAATACCACTACAATGTACATGTACATTCGAGAATTATTGGCGTTATTGGAATGAGACGTGTTTCCGTTTTGTCGAAAGCCTAAGTAGTTGAACGTATATTTTTGCAACTAAATGCAACCAGAAGAGTAACGAAATGACTAAAAAAAAGCGAGACGAAACGAAAACGAGAAAGAGACACACACAAATCCGTTATCCAATCAATATACACCTTCGGACACACACCCACACGCACACGCTTACACGTACATGTTTCGTCTATTGTATGCATACTCTCGAGGCTTGGAAATATAAATGAGAATCATTTAAAAATCGCAAATCGGTTATCGCTCGATGGGAAATCCGAGTTTTTAATTTTCACCTTTTTTTTCTCTCGATCGTAGCCCCAAAAATACGAGGAACAGGCCCAAATTGTGCTTTTCGCCATGGCAGAAAATTTTTTTCGCCAAAATTGTCAACAATTTTCTGCATTTTTGCCAGAAAAAAAAAAGTAACTGCCGCAACGACGGGAGGCAAATAACGATAATTTCTTTGATATTCATTGGCCGTGTAAATAAACAATATAATTTTGCAAAGACGGGAAGAAGATTAAAATAATGGATAAAAATCTGAGAATCCGAAGCTCGAGAGTATTGTTGGAAAGTTTAAATGGATATAATGTTTACGTAGCGTATGCCATTGTTATTTGATTATTGCGATGATTTGTTAAATTAGAAAGAAAGAAAAAAAAATCTACAAGCTTATGAACGCCGTATATTGTTAAAAAGAAGAAAAAAAAACAAATGGAATAAATAAAAATAAAAATGCTGTTGTGTGTGGAGCCGCACAGATCGGCTTAGACTGATATGATGATAAAATAAATTCACGTATGCTCAATTAGAGAACATGTTCGCGCATAATTAAGAATTCTATTTACATATACATGTTTTATATTTGTAATTAAAGAATTACCTATAACTATCGAAATAACGCATGTGTATATATAAATATACACATTAAAGTTGAGGGCGAGATTAAAAAGCATAGGATTTAAATAAGACGAATGAGAGGAACTCGATAAGAATGAACACAAACAAGATAAACAAAATAACAAACAAAACATTATTAGATTATGTAATCTCCAAAGTATTTGCTCATCAAAGTGGTAGACATGTTAAGACGGACATGTTAATTCGTCCGAAAAATAAATGGTACCTTGGAGATGGACATACCATCTGAATGGCACGATATTTGATATTTTACAATGATAAAGATATAAACGAATCGACAAAATAAGCAGCAGCACCAGCTGCTGCCGCAGCAACAACAACAACTCATAATTCCGTTGATTATTCTAAGGCATAGTCAATCCTAATTATACAATCATTAAAAATATGGGAAATAATTAAATATAAAAAGATAATCGTTTCAAATGTATATAGTGTAAATATACATTTAGATAGATATGGAAATTGAATTTAACGAAAAAGAGGGATATAAGAGTGAAAATAAATGACAGACAAAAAGAAATCACGATAAAACAACAACTAAATACAGACAAACGTGGATTTAATCGAGAGGGAAAGAGAATCATTGAGAGAAATATTAACACACCCGACACAGACACAAATAACGAATTATATCAAGCTAACGAGAGGATATATTAATTAACGAGAGCTTTTTGTAAAACGAGTGAATGTTCGTATCACGTTCGTTGGTGTCGTTGTTATTCATTGTACCACTTGTTTTTCTCATTCTTTCCTTTCTTCACCATTCTCGCTCTGACATTCTACTTCTTCTTTACTACATCGAGAGTGCTGTGGTTAATATGTGAAATTATATAATTGAGATCATGCGTCCGATAGCCGCAATGAATGAATGAATGACGAAAATGTTGATGCTCAGTGTAAAAAAAGAAAACAATATGTAAATTCGTTGCAAATTTCTCATTTGTTAACCATTCGTTGGTATCTTTTCGTTCGATGACAATTTACGAATCGACGTTTTTTTAACCTTTGCTAATATTGCGTGTGTGTGTGTGCGTGTGTGAGCAAACGAGCGAGAGAAAAAATACGGCGGAAAGGACACGGCGACTTGCGTTTTCGAAATTCTACACAGTCTAAAAAAAAAAGGGCGACGACAGGTTTACCTTTTTTTTAACGACATACCGCTTCCATATCGTGTGCCAATTCACGCTCGTGTTTTTTTCAGTAACGATTTTTAAAATATTCCGGTAATGAGACTTTAATTATCTGAATCGAGGAAAAAAATCATTTTACCAACAAAGTTAAACTTCCAGTGAATCTTATTAAAAAAATCGCTCTACCCTGGGAAAAGTTGATTCTTGCTATAAAATGAACTCCACCACAGAATTCCAAAGACTTGATTCAGAATTTTGAACAAAAATCATAGAAAAACCAAAAATTTAGCACCGATTTACTTTTCCACTTGAAAATTACTCCGAAACTAAATTCGACACAAAATTCAAGAAAGCAGTGACCGAAACTTTGCACCAAAAACAATTGAAACCCAATCAATCGGAAATTTATTCGAAAACTACGAGAAACAGTTTTGCAAGCAATTTCCTTTGAGGGAATGAATTTCATGGCAAGAATCAACGTTTTCTTGCCAGATTATCCGGAACCTTTTTTTTCAAGAGACTTTTGAAAATTTCTGTCCAACGATTGAAAAATCTCGAGGACGAATAAAAACCGCAGGTTACCGAAGAGCAATCATAACGATTCTTTTTTTTCTCGAAGGGTATATAAAAAATAAAAAGAGGAAGAAGCAGAAAACTATGAGAAAGAGAGGAAAAGAAAAAGTCTTGGTGACAAAGCTCTCCGAACGAACCGATGTTACGTAATTGAATAATACACCATCGGGTATAATTAATTATTGTAAATATATATAGTATTTTTACATTCTAATTCTAAATTCCATTTTCCGATTCTAAATGGTACCATTATTCTGTGTGCTTCGCCTCTGTCATCTCTTTCATCACTCGTAAATCAACTTGAGTGTTCGCGTTTCGATATAACTGTATGCATGTTTACTTAAAAAAAAAGTGAAAGATCCAAGGTCAAGAAAAACGTGGGGAAAAAAATGAAAAAAAAAACGGAAAAAATAAAATAAAAACAAAGAAGAAGAAATATCTCGAAAAGGGAAAATACGACAAACACCAACACACAGACACACGCACATACACACGAGCGTAGTCTCGAGCAACACAGAACGAAATAGAGACGAGACTTTTGTGTTGTTTATTCTGTACGTTGATAGTTCGATCAATTAATATACGAACCGGAGGGCACTCGCGTGACAATTTCACCGAGTGTCGCATCAATCGAGAGGTCCATTTTTTTAACAACTAACAAAACAAAACGAGAATACAAAAAATAAGGATAAACAAACAAACACAGCCTGAGAATTAAAATGTTTTTTCTAAACGTTATATACTTTGAAACTGCCAATTAATTCCTGCCTCGTTTATCTTTTTGTAAAATTTCGAATCGTTAATAATACGGGATACGAATAAATGTGAGGCGCGCGCCATCGTTTTTCGCCGCAATCGCGATTAATGTTTCGTCTAATGATTTCCTGCCTGTGTAAAAATCCGCACGGACTTAATATCTTTCGGGCGAAACGTCGAGGTGAAAGAGCATAAAAGCAAAAAAAAACACACAAAAAACCAAGAAAAGACGTAAAAATAATGTGGAAAAACGTCGAATAGATTTTGAAACGTCGAACTTGAATGAAAATATGTGAAAAAGAGTCTTTTTCGTGACTCTTTACGAACGCCTGGAGACAGAGTGAAGCTCAGCACACTAGTCCTTAATAATATTAAAAAAGAAAAAAAACACAAAAAAAAGCAACAAAAAAAGAAATAATTAATTATGGAAGAAAGATTGCGAAGAAAAAAACCAAAGGGAGACGAGAAAATGACGTAGCGTTTAAGGGATCTCCATCACATGTACACACACGATTGCGTGTCTATAAAGACATTAAAAACGTACATTAATGATTCAATCATTGTAAATTAGGTAAAACAAAGATGAAAAAAAAAACGAATAAGCATTAAGCAGATAGGTAAAAAATAAGGACACTCATCACATTACATGTATTATTTTTATCATCCTTCGATTATATTAAAATTTCTTCATTTATTATTTTTCTCCATTTATTTTCCTTTAACAGCCATAATATTAATCATAGAGACATTTTGTCTGTTAGCGAACATGCAATTCTGTATATGTATATTATTTACGTTTTGCAACTATTAAACGTGATTGTAAACTTAAATCGCATATTGTTTATTTATATTTCGCGATTTCTAGATTTTCATACGATTCCCGCACCGATTTCAAAATCCTCCCGCCCACGCAAGTCGATCCTCATCCCGATACACTTTTTTTCCTTTATTCGAGAATAAAACTTTCCTTCAACCACAGAAAATTCATTCGCATTCACCGAGAGTATGCTACACACGCGCGCCCGTCCTTTTGTTCCATGTGTTCGGACGAAAAAACATAATGAGCTGAGAAAATACGCTCAGCACGCGATATTTTATACTCTCCGATCGCCTACGCTGTCCATAACGTTCCACTATCTCAAATCATCGTGAATATCATACATACTACAATTGCTATTCCGAACAGCAGCTGAGAAAGAAAAAAAACCAATTGACAATCGCCACGAAATGTTCCTCGAACACGTGGGATCCGAGCCAATTTTTTTCGGAAACTAGCGCTATACCGAATTACTTGCGTCTTCATTCATCGATCGCCTCACAAATTAATTCAGTGACCTACATATATCGCATTGAATTTCGTGCAATATGGCAATGAACAATGACAATTAAACTGACAGTTTTTGACACGAGAACGCTCGAAATGACGTTTCATTGTGAATAAAATCGAATAATCTATAATTGGAAATAAATGAGTCAATGCAATTGATTGAACTTTGTGGAATCGATCGAAAACTGCATGAGGAATTTTTGAACAAAGTTTTTCCAGACTCGAAAAATTGCGAAAATTTTACTTTTTTCTTGCACAACTCAACTTTAACGAGGAATGCGGATTAGGGGGAAAAAAACTTTCAATTTTAATGAATTGCGTGCTCGGATTTGATCGAAATTCGTATGCTTTTCAAAATGCTGTACTTTAGAAAGAAATTAACGTGATTTTTTGTCCCGATAGAACTTTTGGCCACGGCTGTATGTAGTTTTGTGCGAGCGAATCGAATAATTCGATCCAATCGCAATAATTCAACGAAAGGAGTGAATTTTATTGAGTGCCTGCGATTAAATTGCAGTGGAAGTGAAATAAATTCTTCGTGTGTAATTAATATATAAAAGAATGCGTAGAATTGATGGGTCTTCATTGAATTTTGCTTTTTTATAGAGAAAGTGTGTATACGAAACAAGTGAAACGAAAGTATAAATGAATTTAATTGAATCTTATGAGGAGCACGTGTGTGTTGAATTTCGTGCGAGTTTTGTGTCCGGATCACAAAGCAATCTCATTATTCGGATTCAACAACAAATTGTAACCAACACTGCTCCCTTTCACTAAAATTTGGAGTTCACGACGACGAACCCGTAGAAGAGGTTTTTCAAGTCCCTGAAAAAAAAAACAAATTCACAGTCTTTCCGGGTCCGCTGCTCATTCGCCACTGAAAAAGAGGACTCGGTCGGGACTCATCTCGTTAAATAAAAACGAGGTGTCTGGGATATTCATTCTAAAGAAAAAGAAAACATAAGCGAGCAGAAAAAAAAGTTGCTCGTTAAAAATTTTCATTCAATTCGTAATTACGATGTGTCACGTGTTTCCGAGCTTCGCTGCACTCGCGCTCTTTTATAAATCTTGATATGCACAAATATTTGGCATTTATTTTCTCCGCTCCTCGAAGAGACTCCAAGAAACCATCAAAATTCACGCTACCCTTGTGTGCATTTGTGCAGTTCGCTCTTATTCGATTCTCGTAAGCAACGAAAGTTTCCTTTCGCTCTGCGAGTCACACGCGCATGAATCCTGGCCATGGGCCATGACTAAGAAAAATAAACAAACATCCGCAGCGAGAATACCAAACTTTTACTCTCATTGAACGTTCGATCTTAGAAAAATTCATTGACTAACAATTTTTTGGTTCAATTCGGCATTTCTAGTCGCGCGACCACTATCGCGTTTTTACTTTCCCATTCATGAGAGAAATAAGACACGACTTTTTTTTATCGAATTGGAAAAATCAACTTTAAACGATTTTGCGGAAAAAAAATATAATTGGAACTGTTGAAAAAATGCTGCGAGTCACTTGACCATTTCGTATCAACAATATTGATGGAAATATCAGATCAATTGAAAAAAAAAACATGATGGGGAACGAATGAAGAGCTCCGATTGCTTTCCCCGGCACGAAGTGAATAAAAGACTACGAAATCCGGTCTTTCCCTCTTGGTCGCGCTTGGCTATGGTCAAATGTCAGCCAATGTCCTGCGAGCGGCCTCTCCGTCGATTTTATGAACGAGAAGGGATTTCTACGGGAGTATAAAACCGTAAGGGGAACAGACTCGGTGATCAGTTCGCGGCTAAATCTCGAGCTGCGATCGAAAATCGACACAACTTAGAAATTCACTAAGAAAAACAGTGAAATTCTCGTGACTTATTGAAACAAACAAAAAACAATAAACTCAAACGATATTAAAAAATGTTGAGTGTAAGTATTTTGATATTTTCTACAGCGCAGAAAAAAAAACTCAAAACTAAAAAATTCTTCAGATTCGTCAAAATTAAACTTTCCGTTGAAATTTCAGGTTTTCATAATCGTCAGCTGCGTTCTTTTGATATGTACGGGGCCTCTGGTAAATGGTAAGTCGTTTTCCGCATTATTTACAAATTTCGAATAAGAACTGATGCGAAAAATCAATTAAATTTGTTGAATTTCAATGATCGAAACTTTGTTCATTCGTACGATCGAATTTTTGATTTTTTTCTCATCACGAGTTGTTATTCCTGATTTTTTTAAAATATCGAGTGCATGCGTTTTCGAATGAGCAATTTTTCGACAAATTGAAGATAAAAAAACATATTTCAAGCATCAAGTATTTTTTTTTGTCTCTTAATCTCCACAAAGATTTGCTTCGCTAATATCGATCGTTTCTTATTATTTATCGTATGTCAATTCCTTGCCAATAATTATTGAATATCTCCGTCGTTTTTGGTAATGAAAACGGTTGAATTTTGGATTCTTCGAAAAAACCTGCAAAATTTTCCTGCTGATTGCGAACTATGAGCGAAATAGAGTCTACAAAATATCGATTTTAGTTTAAACAAACGGTGATTCGTGTTTTTCGGTCGAGGAGAAGAAGAATGCGGGTGACGATAGGGCAAAGATAGTTAAAATAGTACCGTAAGCATTTGATAAACGTTATAGCCCAGTTAATGGTTAAGATGTAACTGGTAGAACAAGTGTTCTACTTTCTTCGAAGAATATGCAGTTATGCATGACATACATGTTCAATAGCCCGTGTACGAAGCGTTTTGTGGGCAGTAAAAAAATAAATACTCATATAAATGATAGTTGATAAAATTATTAGTGTGTGTGTGTGTGTTAAGAGGCTGTTGATGGGGTAAAAAGTGGATTGGAGGATGCGCGAGGCGAGGACAACAATAACCAAAGCAGGATCATTGCCAAGACTGCAATGTACTTTCTCCCGCAACACTCTATCGACTATCGCGCGCTTCGTAACGCGTACTTTTCTTTAAAGTGGAAACTCGCTTGACCTAGAGTCAGTTTTTCATGGTCAGTGATGCTTATATGCACTTGGGATGCTCATACACGCTCGCACACATGCCCATCGACTTTCATATGTACAAACAACGTAGTCATTAACTTTCTTATCGAACAACACAACTCTTGGAGAGCTTGACGATTAACTTTTCTACTTTATTTCTTACGCACTCGGTATAACCAACTCATCTACATCCTGGAGTCAATAAACTCATCGGCTCAGTTCGAAAAATATGCGGGGAAATCGAAAAAAATTGGAGCAATTTTTCCGACGTTGTGAAATTTTTTTTTTTTAACTCTCGATATAAGAAACGGAAATCTAGTTAATTAAGTGCCGATGGAGAAAATTGGAGATGCGATGTTGATGAGCAAAGTTTTCGGTGACATGGGAATATCGTCGGGGTCTTTAAGACCCGTAGCAGTAACGACGGCCGATAAAAACTTGTAGCAGCTCCAGATTGATGACGAATTAATTTAATTGCTGTTGCATGAATTTAACGGGTTAATACGACGTTGAAGTTTGCATTTTCTCTTGAGCAGCGATCAAGATTCTTATGAAATATTTGCTAAGAATGATAAAACGATATTTTATGAGGATCCATCCGCGAAATCAGTGTGAAAATTGTCACGGTTTTTTGGAAATTGAACAAACAATGAAAAAGTATTTTTTGATGTACCCCAACGTTGCGAACTTTAGTCTCGTCGAGTTAATTCGGTGGAAGCGAGTCAACGATCTGACGATAGTGAACGAAATGCATTTTTGCTGCAGGCTACACCGTGGCAGCGCTGAGCGGGAGTCGAGGACAAGACTACAGCGGAGGTTACAGAACGACGGGAGGTTTTGTTGGAATGAAAGATCTTCAGGGCGACTACAGTGAGAATCCGAGTGCGCAGCGTTACTCGTCGATAGGCTCGGGAGGAGGAGGAGGAGGAGGAGGTGGGGGCGGAGGTTTCTCGTCAACAACTGGAAGTAGTTACGGGAGCGATCCGGGTGGCTACGGGGATTCTGCGATAGTTGGTAGCCATTTGAGCGGGTACAGGAGTGCCAATTCCGGAGGGAATCAAGTCTCGAGTTCGTCGTATGGGTCGGAGATCGGTGCTCAGGGTGGAGGCGCTGCGGAGTTGGTTGGAGCGAGTTATTCGACGGGAGGTTCGGGGAGTGCTGCGAGCCAGAACGAGGGCTCGAGTTTATCGGAATATTCGGAATCATCGCTGGGAGGACACGGATCCGGAGGATATTCCTTGGGATTAGAACGAGGTGAATATTCTTCTGGAGCATCCCCGCGTCCCGGAAGTTCCTACGCGTCGTACAGCCTGGGCGGACCAAAAGCAGCAGCGTATACGTCTTCCGGGCCGTCTCACGGAGGCCAAGGTCAAAGTCAAGGTCACGGAATAAGTTCTTACGCGTCAAGTCCCGGGATAAGTTTCTCTGCTGGCGGTTATCGCCCGGTTTCTTCCTCGGGATCGTCCCCGTCGTCTTATCCTTCGGAGATCAGCCAGCACTCCGGATCGCCGAGCTACGCGACGGCACAATCCCTCAAAGGATTCCTCGCGAGCATGCACGGCCCCAGCAACTATATTCCTCATGGACCACATCGCGGATCCTCCAATCATCATCCCTTCGCTTCCGCTTCCAATCATCTTCCGGGATACTCTCCTCGCGGACCTAGCGCCGGTTACAACTTTCCTGCCAACGGCCCTTTCCCCCGAGGCGGCGGATCACCTAATGGAAAAATTATCATCGTTAAAGAAAGCAGCGGTGGACATCATCCCCCGACCCACATCTACCCTAAAGACCATCACAGCTACTCCAGCGCCATGTTTGGCTCTCCTAACTCTGGCTACAAAATCAGAAACCTCGCAGCCTCCGCCACCAGCCACGGTCCACCGAGTTTCTCCAACTACGGTCCCTCTTCCAATAATTACAACAGTCCTTCGTCCTCTTCTTCATCACATTCCAACAGTCTCGCTTCTTCTTTGTTCAGTTTTCTATAAACCATCATCATTCAACTCCATCGCTGTGTGATTCCCCCATTCGCTAATTACCCTATTTATTTATTTGGTTCATCTCCGTTTTACTCTGTAGCCGTTGTATGATTTTTCTACGTGTACTTTCAAATAAATATATTGTTGTTAATACGATGGAGTTTTTTAATTTTTTTCGGCAGCCCTCAACAAGAAAACTCGAAATAAAAGTCGACTTTTTCTTTATTCCGGCAAATTTTCATAGTTTTGAAACATTCGCCTCAAAATTCCATGACGTCATAATTAATTAAATTCTGCTCCTTGGTGCTAAGGAGAAAAAAACAGTTTGTGAAGTACGACGAAGAAAAAAACCGTGATTTGTCGTGCGTATGATTTTCTAGTCGATTGAAAGGCACTCGTTTTTCCACTGACGACGCTGCTCCGGTCAATTTGTTTTTCTAAACATCACTTTCGTTCGCTGTTTCATGAGAGGCCGGGAAAATCCTCAGCACAGCCGAATGCGGTGGAGTTCTTGTGATTCGAGGCTTCGAAACGAAAGCGTCGTCATCCACATTCTGATCAACTTTTTCTCTTGATTTAGAATCTTCTTTCTTTCCACCCGATCCACAGTTGTCGACATAACTGCAAATAAAATGAGACCATTTTTCTTTTACGATGATTATGATATTGGAAAAAAAAATTTGCCACACAACAATAACGCCGAAAACGCAATTTTGATGAAAATGTTCGATATTTTGGTGAATCCTCTCAACTAAATTGTTTTTTAATAACAGCAACATTTTTCTCGTCGCTGTTGCTTCTCGTAATTACAAAAATCTTGGTACAATCGGAAAAAAATTGACTTGATCGTATTCATAAAAATATCGAGACTCTTTTCATCAAAATAGAATTTTCATCGAGAACTCACGATAAAACTAAACTTACAAAACAACGATAGAAATTTCAAACGAATAGCGGTGTCGATAGCATTTCGCAAATCCATGCGGCAACAGAACGAAAAGCAAAGGCTACTGCAGTAAAAAGTTGCGAAACTCACAGCGAAGCGATACTGCTCGTCTTATCGTCAACTGAAATAAATTCAAGAAAACAAATTAAATTTTTCCATCTCCAAATTAATAAAAGGCACTGGATTAACGCCAGGATCTTACGCTTGGGTCATTTTGACCCCGGAGTAGTATTTTCTTTAAAAAAATAAACGTTTTGCCAATTTTTTCATTTAGGCACGATTTTTTTGTGTCTGAAACATACCTGCCGGGCCATTTTCGTTCGCGGAAATCCACGTCGTCTCCGATTTTACGGCAGCCACTTGGCCGTCCCTGCGAGGAAAATCGTAAATTCGATTAATCGAAAAAATCTGTCACGTCAGTTTTATCGCCGGGACGAATTAATGGGGAACAATGACTTTACGAACTTGAAACTTTCATTGGTATAAACGCGAAGGGAACTAGCACGAGTGCTGCGAGAAAATTGTGAATCTTCGGTAACAATGTCGAGTTCGGATTCCGAAGAATTTTCATACTCGTCAATCGTTCCTACACTTTTCTCCATCGTCATTCCCGATTGGTCTCTCATATTCACAGGTTTTTCAGGGAACTCGATGAGTTTCAAGGGCTTTGGGTTCTTGCGCGTTAGATTACGACTCGCAGGAGTCATTCTCGGTAAATTCATGCTAAATTATCACGTCATTTTTAATTAAAACAATGTTTTTGTTGCTGTCTCTAAAATTTAGGAATTACTAATGAATTTTTGTTTAAATTTGACGATTCCAAAAGCAACATTGAATCCTCAGCTACGAATTTCCTTGTCCAGCCAAGTTAAAAATATTTTTGATAAAATACTCGATCCCATTTTGCAAAAATCGAATTTTTGAAGATTTTCAAAAATCCTGAAAACTCCAGATTCGTTCTACGAATTTCGTTGGTATTTTGCATGTGAAATCCCTGACGTGAGTCTTTCAAAAAAATGCAAAAAATCTTGAAATCGCATGAAACGTTTTGCTCGTACCTCGGCGAAATGATTTTCTCTTGGGAAGAAGACTCGGAAGATGCATTGGAAACTTTTTCGGCCTGTCGATCGTGGGATTCTGGAAGATCGACTTTGGACAAATTTGATAAAGTCTCGGAATGGCGACTCTCGTAGGTCGATGGTGGATTCGCCGGATTGGGAGAAGACGAGTAACAAGTCGCCAGTAAAGCTTCACCGAATAATTCTCCCGCGTGTACTTTTACCGGGTCCAAGTCGTCCAATTCGTTTTCCAATACGTCCAGTTGTTCCTGTACACGAATCAACATTTTTTCATTGTTATTCGATCCAGTTGAAAACATCGAGAATCGCGTTGGAAAATGTGAATAAAAAATCAGCGCGTTTAGACGAAAAAAATAATTAAAAAGGCTGGTTTTCACGAAACAGAGAAATGGATCGATTGAGAAGTTGGTTGCGAAGAATTTGACTAACTCTGTCGTCATCCTCCATGACGTGATTATCCTCGATGAAATCACTGTAACGACGTCTCAGTTTATTCAAAATATAGTCCAAATGTCGTCGGATTTCACCAGAATTTCGTTTTCTGTGGTATTCGAGAACTTCATCGAGACCCATTTTTTTGGCTTCCTCGTTGATGGTGCGATTCCCGAGAAAATTGTTCAAAGTCCCATTGATGTATGGCAGAGCCTGAATTAAATTTGTGGAAAAATTGAATTTTCTCCTTTAATGTACGAGATTGCACACGGATGTTGTACTCACAGGCAAGTGCGATGAGGACAAAAGTTCCGTCAATGTCGAAAGGAGCAAGCTCGTCATGGTCGATGCTCGCACTTGGGCTTCTCGGTGTAAAGATAAATTCATCAAAAGTGCGGTCGTGTATTCGAGTCGATAAGTTCCAATATTTTTGCTCTCGGCTTTCAAATGATAAATTAGCCATTCGACGAGGCCCATGGAGATCATGTAAAGTCTTTGTTGTCGACGGAGGGACATTTTTTGTAACATCGCTAGGATCATGTCGCACGTGAACGCGTCAACGGTCTCGGCTTTTGCGGTGTCAAGGCACTGGATCACCTGAAACAGCAAATTCGACGTTTATTTCATTGGTTTTTACAAATTCGTCTCGCGAAATGCTAAAATTTCCAATTTCCACGATTCTCGGAGGAAATTTGTGACAGAGAAATCGATTTTTGAATAATTTCATTGGCGATGAGTTTGACCAAGAATTTTCAACTGAATTACTGCGTTGCGAGTATTTTTTCATTTACCACATTCAACACCGCTGGCCCAACGGACAAATAATCGCGGCCACAACGAAGCGAAGCCAACGTATTGAGCAGCCGCGCAGCGGATTGTTGCAAAGGATGAGGCAAAACGACGTCGAGAGGAATAAGCAAATAAGGCAAAATAGATTTGCCACTGTCGTTGGCAATCTGGCCGTGAATCCCCAACAAATCACTGCTCGTGTACTCGTGAACCGCTTCGTCCCTCTCGCCCGGTTGGCTCAGCGTGATTTTCTGCAGGTAAATTCGAAAAATGTTAATCGCTCGATAAAATCATTGATAAAAACATTTACCAAGTAAATTTCAAGTTTCTGATCAGCAACGAATCATTTTACCCATCGCAGGGCCTGCAACAGCAATAATTTCGTTTTGACATTTGCATTAATGAGATGAATCTTTATTTTCTTGAAATCCAATTGCTTCGGCGAGACTGGAGCTATTCCAAGGATCGGTTGCTTCGAGCTCGTTAGATCGTGCTGTTGTAATTCGATCTCTGATTTAATGGATTTTATCTGAAATTCAACAAATTCCTCTCAATTTTCGTCGCCCAATAAATTCCATAAATTCATAAATTTAGTGAAAAACAAACTTGCTCGTCAGTTTTATAAAAAACAAACCTCGGCATTGTCTTCCCGGACATTATTGTGAAACAAATCCGGATAAATGTTCATGCAAGACTTGAGTGTACTGGGAAGATCGACGTGATGACCGCGTGCCGAATTGTCCAACGCCATAGTCAATTCCCCCGTAACTCTCAACAATTTGTAATAATCCTCGTGCAACTTGTGAAAACGTGATTTCAATTTTTCGTAATTGCAATGCACGTTGTACAAATGAGATCGCGTCAAAACCAATTCTGAACCGTAGCTCATGCAGGAAGACGGATCTCGCGGACTGGGAGATGAATTCATCACCGTCACCGCGTGTCCAAAATCATTTGGGTTAAAAATGTTGGAAATTGTTCGAACTCCGCTGATCCGAGTTTGAACACCTCTGGAAACGATAATTAAAAGTTCAAATGTCAATTAATCATAATATCAACAATTGTAAAACTGAAAAACCCAAAAAAAGCCCGCAAATAAGTTTTTGAAGACCGTGTCGAGCGGAAATGACGAAAATGACTCACTTGGAATGGAAACTGGAAAGTTTTTCCGAGTGGGCAATACCCAGAACTTCTTCCAGATCATCTTGAAGAAATCTTGGAATGTCACGGTCCGTGGTTGATGGATCGATCGGGTCTTTTGTCAGCCTGTTCTGCTGCCTTGGGAATTCGACAGAAACCCTGTCACGAATGGACGGATCCTGAAATTCGTTGCCACTGATAAGAACGTTTTGAGATCTTGGAAAAAAATTTCCATCACGAGGCAGGAAACGATTTGCTCTTGTGTCTTTGTCACCGAAAGAAATTAATAATGTCGTAATAAGAATAAAACATTTTTGATAAAATACCTGCACGGGATCCATGAAGACGCGTTTTCGAATTTATTTATTTGGTTAATTCATTACGAAAAGTGGCTTTTGGTAGGGAAACTTTGCATCGAAAATTCTTGTACGATCGAACTTGAATTAATTATCTCCCTCGAAGTATTCCCGAAACACGGTGACATCGTCGTCGCAGTCAATCAATAAAATTTCGTTGGACGGATAAACCATCTCTCGCTGTACACGGTAATTCTAATGAATGAGCAAAACGGTGGATTCATGTGCTGATTTTGTTGGTTATTTTGTCATCATGACAGGCGTTTGAATTATTGAATTTTTGACAACGCGATTCGTGAAATAAATAACATGCATGAACAGGTGATTGACGTTTGTCCGGTCTGATCGGTGATAGATACTATACTGAATAGTCAACAAAGCTTGGGATTGGCTGGCACAGAATGGAGGGGGGATGCCCCTCTTTCGTCCACTCCATCCACGCGGCTATATACAGGGTAGACTATAGGGTAGACCGGAACAGAGCCGGGAACTCACAAACGATGTTTTTCCATTGCTACTAATAATCGTTTTGACTATTTTATTGTTTTCGAAATCCAAAAATGGCACGTTTTGAGATTTTCTAATGAAAATATTTCTCCAAAAATATGAGAATCGTCTGAAATCGGAAGAAACATGATGAGAACTTGGCGAGAAATTGAAGTCAATCGAAACTCCATCGGCGTTTTCAAGGTTTTTCCAATGTCACTCAAATTGTAGGAGTGAAAATAATTCCTTATCACAATACTATAGCAGGATAAAATGATTTTAATCCGCAGCCCGGAAAACCTTTTCTTCGGTACAACGTTCACCTTATTTTTAATAATTTAATTTAATTTTCAATATACCCCAATGAAAAAAAAATAAAAATAAAAAAACGTTCTCGCCAGAGTCCACTCGTAGTCTCTGTCCCTAATTAAACAAAAAATATTCAATTCAACCATTTCCAACATAATTCTTTAATAATTGAAAAAATCATGATTTTTCAGGAAAATCCATCTCGCAAAGTCTTTCTTTGCTTTCTCTTAATCTCTCGGAAAAAAATACGAACACACGTAGTAAAATATAAATTTCATTGCATCGGAATAATTGACCAAGGATCGAGTGTCTCGTGGTCGACAAGTTTTTTTTATTTCATTCTACAATTAACATTCGTAGCAAAAGTTTTGCGCGTACAATTATGCTATAAATTGTGTAAAAAGTGATGAAGCCTTTATTTTATAAAACACATCTCAGGGATATTGTCGCTTCCGGTATTAATAAGCGAAGTAACTCATAGTATGGCGCAATGTCATGCAGTCCACTTCGTCAATTTTCAGACTATTGACTTTGATGTTTATGTCCTCTTCTAATTGTATTTGATTTTTCAGCAAATAACGGAGCGATGCCTGAGCCTATGAGAAAAATGAGGCTTATGAAAACTGTATCGAGAAAAGATTTACATTTTGTTCTGGAATTGTCGGATAAATTGAAATCAATTCGAACTACCTCTAACAAAGTTTGCTGGAGTTTCGCCACGATATCCTGTAACTCGTAGACCTCTCGAATGAGACTAATCTCTACGAAATCATGCGTGAGTTCCAGACCAGGTCGTTGACACCGATTTCCCAAACGTGTGTGGGCCAGGGCCAAGTACGATTCCTTTTCGGCAATCGATTTCTCAACTTGGGTTATGTTGATCTTCAATTCATTCACTTGTCTCATTATCTGGAAAAATTACATCGAATGGAAATAATTACATTCAACGTCGAGTTCTTGAAATATAAAAATAGGGACGTGAATAATTAATTCTTCGGCGTCAATAATTCCGTGAAAAACAGTTCGTGGGAGAAACAATCAATAGAAATTATGACGTGCGTCTGTAACGCAATACGTACCTCGGAATGCTGGAGTTCCAATTTAGTTTTTGCCTCTCTGATTTCCTCGACTCTGGCTCGAAACGCATTGTCAGTTGCATCCTTTTGCCCGTTCAAATCGTCAACTATTTGCTGAAGAATTTTGTCGATGTAACAACGCAAAGGTCTCGCCCCATTCAATTCTCTGGCAGCGGACAAAATGTTTTTCTGGCTCTGCATTTCCCATTCGTCCATTGTGACATTCCTGCAAATGCCATTTTTAGTGAGAAGAGGAAAAGTTTCCAAAAATCGAAAATAAAAATGCTTCAGTAAAATCTTTTTTAAAACCTTGCAAACGTCTCTGCAAACTCATTTTTGTGTGGCCCTAATTTCAGCGAGTCAACATTCTGTGATAATTTTTCGATAGGAGAAAGGGAAACTTACGAAGGTTGAAGAGATTCAGTTCCATGATACACGCTCAAATTCAAACTGGTTTCTTTGAGAGAAAGATTGTGCTTGTCTATTTTCAAATTGCTGTCCTTATCCTCGAGATCGTGATCCATGGAATAAAGAAGAGCTTTCATGCGTCGGATTTGTTCGTGAGTTTGTTCCAACGCTCTGACCAACGAATTCTCCGATCTGCTAATAACTTCACATTCTTTTCGCAATTCTACCTCTACGTCGTCGTATACCAGGTCGATTCCGAGTCGATGCTCTCTATAAAACGGAAAGCAGAAAAAATAAACGTTTTTACGTATGCAGGCCGTTCCCTCTTGACCCTTCGAGTGTCTGCAAGTGCATCTTGGGCAATTCTGAGCCAAGGCGTTTTTAAAATCGTTGTATTCTGGTGAATAACCCTTTTTTGTTTTTCTTAGAGAATTTTCTTGTAGTAAATTAAGTATGTTGAAGTTTGGATCGTTGGAATGCAACGAAATTCTATTTTTTCTGGGGCAGAGCTCAAGGTTCCCATCAAAAATTCATCCAAACACAAAATCGATACGAAAATTATCGTGGTTTTTGAAATTGAACGAATAATTGATCAAAAAACTGTTTTTTGCTGGACCCAAACGCTGTCATGTAATTTTTCCGTATTTTATACCCTTCAAATCAAATTTTTGATGCAAACGAAGATAAACTGCCAAATGGCCCAGTTTCCACTCGAATTATTCGAGTATTTCGAGAAAATTGAAGAATTCAGGGCAAAGTTTTCCAGTCACCTGAAAATGAGGCACTTCTGACAAATGACTAGTGCATTTTTCCTGACGGAAGATATTGCATCCATAATACGTTCCTTAGCAGTGGAGAGGGCATCGATCTCGAGTAGAATTTCTTTACGAATTCTCAACAATTCTTGCTTGAGAATCTCTATGTCTCCCAGTTTCTCTTTGATACGATGATCCGTTTCCTCTTTGTTTATCTTCACAGCTTCTGCCGCAGAATCGCAGACACGAGTACATTCGCTTGAGAGTCGTTCTGCCAATTCTTGCTGGGCTTCTGAGCAGCGATATCTAAAATTATTTCATCAAAACTTGCATTACGTTCTCCGAGGTAGTCAAAACATTGAGCTGCGTCATCTTCTTATCATTTCTTCCATCAATGATCATGAGTTTTTCAAAATTGGGCGTTGAACTTTCGGAAATTACACAATCTGCGTTCAAACCTAGCACTAGAGACAGCGAACTTCGAAATTTTTTCCTAAGTCAGTTTTTCAGCAGTTCAAGTTATTTAAATCAATTTTTCCCCGAGTAAACGGTGAAGAAATTGGTTTGCTCATGACCATTTTCTTCGGCATGAAAACACGAAGAGATTCATGTACTTATAAGTCAGATTACAGCTTTCGGAACGATTTTACGAGCAAGGAACCTGCGGGCTAAATGTTTACTCTGGTTATCTATGTATATATAACAGTTGCGTGACTGACTGACAGACAACGCACACCCTAGAATCATATATAGACCCCAATGAAAAAATCATAAATAGTCCCCAATGAAAAGATCATAAATAGACCCCAATGAAGAAATCATATAGACCCCAATGAAGAAATCATATAGACCCCAATGAAAAAATCATATAGACCCCACTGAAAAAATCATAAATAGACCCCAATGAAAAAATCATAAATAGACCCCAATGAAAAGATCATAAATAGACCCCAATGAAAAAATCATATAGACCCCAATGAAAAAATCATATAGACCCCAATGAAAATATCATAAATAGACCCCAATGAAGAAATCGTAATATAGACCCCAATGAAAAAATCATAAATAGACCCGAATGAAGAAATCATAGCGATAGCCTGGCTAGTTGTAGAATATATATAAAGGAAGAAAAATTGGGTTCACAGTTCTAGAGTTATCTAAAGAGATTTTCAAAGTTGAACTTCTTCAAGCGCCTCACACATATGCTTGAAACGAAAATCCTTGTTTATGGGGAATGGGAAGAACATGCGACGTAACTATAGAGTGATATTCTCTTCGTATTGTATGGAAGAAATGATGAAGAACTGGAAATGGCACGATACCTGTGTCGGTTGTTGAGATGCCATTCGTCGAGCGTAAATCTTTCCGGGGGAGGTGGCAGTAACGATATCGCAAGATTCTGCTCCATGATGACAATATTCAAAATCCGTTTCCCTTTTTAGAAGCGAAAACTTATTTCACTTCGCTCTGGACGGAGACGCTGTGTCCTCTGCGTTTTCACGCGATTTGGTATTGACTCGTTATAATATTGCTTGATCGATATATTCCGGGAGGATTCTGCTGCGATGCAACGAGTTTCTCACGAATCGAACAAACTTCGTGGCCAATCAGCGGACGACAGTTTCAGAGGACACTTCACTTTTACACTTGTGAATGATGTTATGAGCTGGTGATGTATGATTTGAAAAATTATTAAATAGAGAAAGAAAATCGTGAAAAAATAATTTTCTACTTTTATGGTACCGCCTGTTGATAAAAAAGAATTCGTACGGTCCGGCTGGTCTTTCGAAATAGTACGCGCGCGAGCGAATGGCGCAACGATCGTATAATCCCAAGCTCTTTAATTTCACTGGTGCACCATCGCGTATGCCAACGAACGAGATTTCTCCGTGTTTCTTAATGGCGTCCGCTTCGTCCCGAGTTCACCATTATCCACGAAATCGACATTCACATTAGTAAAACAAAATTCATTTAAAATGTTGCAACTCGCACGCTGATGATTCGAATCGAGTCACTCGGCAAATTTTGACGAGATTATTTCGCATCATGAGGTGAACAATTTCGTGGCTACGCGGCGCAAGGCGAGGAGAGAAGCAGCGAGGAAGTTGCGTTTTCGTGCGCGACACGTACGAGGCTTTTTCTTAATATTTTTCTCTCCTTTATTAACTCAAATCTATTCCAATCCGCGACAATAAAGTTCTCCGATTTAATTTCACACAAAACACACGGTAAACACGAATCCACGATTAATATCAAGCTCTGTTGACGGGCGGGAAGGGGGGGTTGTCGCGATTGATTATCTTCTGTTAAAAATCCAATAAAAAAACGTTAACACCTGATGTTTTCTTTTTTCATACTCGTTTTTTTTCTTCAGCGTTAACAAAAGAAACATCGATTCTTACAAACTTGGCAAAATGTCGAAACGATCAGCAGCGGATGGCGGAGATTCGGCCTCTCAGCCACCCATCAAAAAGGTCCAATTCGAGCCTATTCTCATCGGGCCCATATCAACCCTCGAAGAAATGGACATGAAGGTCCTACAATTCCAAAACAAAAAACTCCAACAGGTAAATCTCGTTAACGAGACTTTTTTAATAATTTTTCGGCATTATTTGCTTGTTGAGGTATCGCTATCACAAAACGACTTAATTTAGGGTTCTTTCGAAATTTTGTACGAACGTTCTTGGCACTAAAACCCAAAATTTTCGCCCATGAAGAAAATTTTCTCGATGTTAAGAATCTGAGATATTTAATTTCCAATTTCCAACTTTCCGGATCTGAACGCGCGTGAATTGACGTCACGTTTTGTTGAAAAGTTGAAAAAAAACGATGTTGAGGATTTTTTTTTTGCCGATGGCCAGAAAGGCTATGACGCATTTTTCTGTGACTCATAAACAAAACGCGATTTCAATTTATGCGCGTTTGGATGGAAAAAGTTAAAAATTGGAAATTAAATGTCTCAAATTCTTAATGTAGGAAAATTTTTCTTCGTAGGAGAAAATTGTTGGTTTTGGTGTCAAGAATGTTCATAGGAAATTATTGGAAAATCCTAAATGGAGTGATTTTGTGATGGAAATACGTTAATTAGTAAGGCTTTTCAGGTTTGATCGGTTAATAACGATGAAATTGCTATACATTTGCGTGAACGTTTTCAGAGACTGGAACAACGCGTTCGGATGGAAGCGGAGCTTCGCCAGCGTATAGAACAATTGGAGAAAAGACAGACCCAGGACGACGCCGTTTTGAACGTCGTAAATCGTTACTGGAACCAATTGAACGAGGATATTCGAGTTTTGCTCCAGAGATTTGACGCAGAGACCGCCGATGAATCGGAAAATAAAAGTATGTACTGGACAATATACAATTTTTTTCAGCCACCTACGATGATCGAACAGCTTTTAATATTTTTGATTATTTGCTTTACAGATGAATCGGAGGCCACCACGTCTTTTCTCATGCAACTTTCCTCCTGGGACAAAGAAGAACTCGACGACAAACTCGCCAATCGTGTACAAGTTTCCAAAAGAGCAGTGTCCAAAGTTGTTCAGGCTTTTGATCGACTTTCTCAGAGGAATGAGAAAATTACTCTTGCGCTCAAGGGCGAGTTTGAGGGAGGTGAGTTTCGATCTGCATTTCCAACGCGATCAGCGACCCTACAAAAGAAAAAGCAAAAAAAAATGCACATGTACAGAAATATGACGATTAGAAAAATTAATTTACGATCTGTCGGACTCACTGACGCGTCAAGCTGCTCACGCAATAAATTTTACGCGTGGTCGTCGTTTCCGTTGGGATAATTCGAGAATAACAAGAAAACGTAATTATTTTCCAGACGAAGCTCCGCAAATAGACGACGTAGTGAGAAAAGCGAACTCCGAGATCCAGATGGAGAATCGCAACCTCCAAGCGATAAATATCCAACTGCACGAAAAGTATCACACAATATCGTTAAAGATGTCGGAGCTGCAAGACACGATAACAGGGAAAGACACTTTGGCTGCAGAACTGAGAAACCAAGTGGACGATTTGCAGTACGAGTTGAACAAAGTGCGAGCGAGGAACGACAAGCTGGAGCATCATCTCGGAGAGGCGATTGAGAAATTAAAAGCATTCCAACAGATTCACGGGACCGACGAGAAAGGCTCGAACAAGCCGAGTGCGCTCGTGGCCTCGAGCGTGTCGCAGACGAAACTCGATGACTTGCAAAGGGAATTGGAGGAAACTCGAGAACTGGCAAACAACCGATTGCAAGAATTGGACAAGCTTCATCAGCAGCATCGCGATGCTCTGAAAGAGGTCGAGAAACTGAAAATGGATATTCGCCAACTTCCGGAATCGGTGATTGTTGAGACAACGGAGTACAAATGTTTGCAATCTCAATTTTCCGTCCTGTACAACGAATCGATGCAATTGAAGACGCAATTGGACGATGCGCGGCAACAATTACAATCGAGCAAAAACGCCCATTTGCGTCATATCGAAATGATGGAGAGCGAGGAACTGATGGCACAAAAAAAGCTTCGCGGCGAGTGTATTCAACTGGAAGACGTCCTGGCGCAATTGCGAAAAGAGTACGAAATGCTGAGGATCGAGTTTGAGCAAAATCTTGCAGCAAACGAGCAAACGGGCCCGATAAATCGTGAAATGAGGCACCTCATAACGTCTCTGCAGAATCACAATCAGCAGTTGAAAGGAGAAGTGCATCGTTACAAACGAAAGTACAAAGAAGCATCGGCGGAAATACCAAAATTAAAAAAAGAAGTTGAAGAGTTGACGACCAAGCTCGGACAACAGAATTCGCAAGAGAGCAAAGAAGGCAGTAACTCGGACGGCAGTGGAAAGGAAGAAGACGCTTCGAACTCGCTTCCAGGCTCGACGCAGATCAAGGAGGAGAGCGGGATCGCGATAAAACGCGAGGCTGGAGCCGACGAGGACGTCGAGACGATCGAAGTCGGCGAAGGTGGCGAAGGCAGCAAAGGAACTCCCGATTCGTTGGCACTGCAATCGCCGACGTTGAAAAAAGAAAAAGATATTAAGCGAGAGAAGGACGTGAAGAAGGAGCCGATCAAGACGGAACACAGGGATCCGGCCCATAGGAGCAAAGACACGAAGGCCGTGGAATCCGAACTAGTGCGTGATCTTAAGGCTCAATTGAAGTAAGCTCAGCGAAATAATAACAAAATATCTCGTCGGCTTTAAATTTGGCGAGTTCAATAATTAATAACGTAATTAAAACTTAAAGGAAAGCCGTTAACGAGATGAAGGAAATGAAGTTACTGCTTGACATGTACAAAGGGGTTGGTAAGGAGCAAAGAGACAAAGTCCAATTGATGGCAGCGGAGAGAAAAACCCGTGCGGAGGTGGAGGAACTTCGTCAGCAAATAAAAAAAATACAGGTAAATTTATAACCGTCAATCTAGAAAACCCAATCCCGCGTTCCCCTCGTCAATTAACGGAGACAAATATAGCGATCGTGAAAAGATGTTTGACTTCCAGGAAAGCAAGCGCGAGGAGCGCAAAAAGCTCGCTGACGAAGATGCGCAGATTAAAATCAAGAAACTGGAGGAACAGGCTTACACCCTGCAGCGACAAGTTGCTTCTCAGAAACAGGTATCATCGAATATATCAATTATTTCCTGTCCCTTGTCCATCAGCCCCCGGCCCGCCTGCTCAACGAGTTTGTCTCGAGAATTTGGAGAAAATATTGGACCTTTTTCGATTTTTATTTTTTGTTCTTTATTATCATTTATTTAAATTATCAAGAGCCTTCTGCACGCATTGCCACTGATACACACCGTTGCCCAACTAATAAATTAGCCGTTACAAATATTTCGTGTGTGTGTGTTTATATAAACTAACGTTGCCTCGTCGAATCGTCTCAATGATGGTGTTGCCACTTGCTTTGCCTCGGAAAGGAGGTACGAGGTAACAGCGGATTCGACAGAAAGGTATCGTGACCATAGTTGACAGAAAAAGACAAAAATAATGGTTGCTTGTTCCGATTGATTAATAAATGCGAATAATCCTCCCGGCCCCGCCCCGACGCCGTTTCACCCGTTTGAGAGAAAACGCGTGTGATCGCGTGTTGACACGGCGCACTGCCTAGTATTTTGAAAACATTTAACCATTTCTGTGTGTGTCATCGAACGGTGGTGTAACCCTGAACAGAATTGTGTCTGGCTGCAGGAGGAGGAGGCTCTCCTGAACGAGATGGAAGTGACTGGACAAGCTTTTGAGGATATGCAGGAACAAAATTCTCGTCTTATCCAACAGTTGCGAGAAAAAGATGACGCCAATTTCAAGCTCATGACCGAGCGCATAAAAAGCAATCAATTGCACAAGTTAGCCAGAGAGGAAAAGGACGTTCTCAAGGAGCAGGTCACCACGCTCACGACCCAAGTCGAAGCTGCCAATGTCGTTGTACGCAAACTCGAGGAAAAAGAACGTTTGCTACAAAACTCGTTAGCCACCGTCGAGAAGGAACTTGCTCTTCGACAACAAGCCATGGAAATGCACAAACGAAAGGCTATCGAGAGTGCACAGTCCGCTGCGGATCTCAAACTTCATTTAGGTGATTATGGTCTTTCAATTTATCCCTTTTACGCTGGTTTTTCGGGGTTTCTTGACCCTAGAAACGCCAATCTGGAGTCAAAAACGATCCCGAACGACTTTAAATCCCACGCCCTTTCTCCCTTCAATTTTTTTACTCCAAACCAAATTGCCTCAGGCTCTCGTGATGCTGCATCTAAAGTAGAAAGATTGAGACCAATTTACCGCTCTAAAGTTAATGTCGTAGCGAAATATCCAAAAGATTAATCAAAAAATATAAAATTTTACGTATTCAGCTATTAATTTTTCGATTTATCGATTTAATCGAAAGTCCCATCTTCTCGGAATATCTTGATGTTTAAAATTGTGTAAATTTGTCTCGCAGAAAAGTATCATTCGCAAATGAAGGAGGCTCAACAAGTTGTAGCCGAGAAAACGAGTTCGCTGGAAGCCGAAGCGTACAAAACAAAAAGACTCCAAGAAGAGATTGCGCAGTTGCGGCGTAAAGTCGAGAGGATGAAAAAGATCGAGCTGGCGGAGACGCTGGACGAGGTGATGGCGGAAGAATTACGAGAATACAAAGAGACGTTAACGTGTGCATCGTGCAAAGTAAAACGAAAAGATGCAGTTTTGACCAAGTGTTTCCACGTTTTTTGCTGGGACTGTTTGCGTACACGGTACGAGACGCGGCAAAGAAAATGTCCAAAGTGTAATTGTGCATTCGGTGCGAACGATTATCATCGTCTTTATCTTTCTACGTGAGAAAAGAAAAAAACAATGAGTCGTAATTTAACGTGGTCTCCGATTATCGTAATACTATTTTATGTGCGTTTAGACATAATTTGACGACGGCAGTACGTATTTCGTTTTTTTTGTTTGTTTTTTTTTTTCACCGATATACAATTTTATAATTCTTCGAGTAGAAGTTCAATGGAGAAAGCCGCGGATGAAATTTCTTGCGGATGTAAAATTAGCAGATTTTTGCCTCAATCAATGTTTTATAAATTTCCATACAGCGCGTGTTGATAATTCTCTCGTATTTATATATATCCATGAAGTTTTTGAGAATTCAATAATGATAGACGCGAAATACACTTTTCCAAAGTTCGCCCGAGTGCGGCAAAGCCCGCGAGCGCTCCGGGGCTGGAAACTCCGTGTCGAAGCACAGCTGAAAACTCCAAGTCAAACTTGAACGTACAACTTCGCGGACCGAATGAGGTATTTTATTCGACACGCATTCCGTCGCGTATTTATGTAAATTATAGATTTGAGAAATAGTTGCACGTGTGATAGTTCAAGGCTGAGAGAGTACAGGAAAAAAAGCTGGCAAATGATTAGGAATGAAAGTGTTGATATGTTTTTTTTGTGTCTTGATTACGAGAACGAGTGCCGATCGTTGAACGAAGCGCGGTTTACTCGACTTGGATCTCTACGAACAGATCTCACCTTCGGCAAAAAACGAGAATTGTATTTTCCGAATGTCCACCAACAGAATAAAACTGAAATCAGGCGAATGATATTTAATATGAGACGAAAAAGGTGTCAATGAGTTTAAAATCGACGAAATCGAGCTGTAAACAGTATTACGCAAGAAAATCCATAGAAAAATCACGCAATTTCATTTAACATCCATTTATTAATTACAGATCTGTTTTCTGTACATTCCTCCAGTTTTTTACTCCATCGTGCACTCGTCGGGGCCGCTGTCGGACATTCTCGAATGTAAACATGGCTCGTAAGTCCACTTGGGGAAAACTCTCTTGAAAAGATTCAATAGTATCGTATCTTGCGACTTGAGCTGACCGTCAAAGACGCACTTCATGTGTCCATGAGTACCTGGTTAGAGAAATTTTTTTTTTTTTGTTATTTCGACATTCATTTTTGCACATAATTTTTGCGACGCTTTTATTTGTTCGTTACTAACCGAGAGGCTCTTTGATGTGGCCGCGCCGACCGTATTTAGTCCTCAGCTGGACTGGTTTGAACCAGAGAATGTCTTCGCGGTTGAAAAACATAAAACGTACAACGGCCGATCGCTTGTGAACCTTGAACGGATGTCCACTGAGAACGGCGCGTTTGACGACAATTCTGTCCGGGTTGACAGACAAAACACTGCCGGTTGCGATCAATTCCTGAAAATTAGTTATAAAGATGGAAAATGAGTTGATGTATCGATGGAAAATCGGGCAGGAAGAAAATAATAAATTTGGGAAAATTGTTCAATTACCAAAAAGCCATTTTTGTTTTCGATGTAACACATGACCGGACAAGGTGGGAAAGTAATCGGTGCGTACAAGCTCGCGACGACCGTAGAGTTTGGCTGGAAATATCGCTCGTATTTGTGCTTCGAGCCGTTGGTGTGTTGACTGAAAATCGGACAAGCGCTAAACCTCCGGAAACCGCATTGAAAAACTAATCGTTCTTTAGATTTGATCGGCTCGTTGTTGTTTCCGGTACGTTTTAGTGTAATATTCAGGAGAGACATTTTTTGCTCGTTCGGCAAAAGCCCGAAAACCGTGATCGGAAAGTCGCCCGATTGTCGATACGCGTCAAAGAGTTCTTGACTGACGTTTTTTATGTGGAGTGTGACGTAAGAGCCGGGCTGAGCGGCGGCGACTAAAGCCACTTGCAAATCCTCAATTTCTCGATAAATGCGACGGCGAGTACGATCGAAATTCTCGAATTGAAATATCCTGGCGTAGTCCAATGGCAAATTTTCTTTTGGATCCCAGGGACTCGTTCTGAAAGATTCGAGACCGCGATACTTTTGGAAACGAGTTTTAGCCAGCATGTCGTGCGGTGTGTCGACTTCGTCGGGAAATTGAGCGTCCAGCTTCGCCTCTGAAGTTAAAAAAACGATTTTTCAATTTATTTCACTTGAAAATCAAAGACGAGAGAAAACTGAGAAGAAAATTCGATTATTACTTTTGATGTTTTCCATCGCTTCTCGTTCTTCGTAATGATCCATTTGCTGGTCGTATCTTTGCTCGTCCGGCGCTGCTTCCGATACCGTAACTGTATCGTATTCCTCATCGTCGCTGCCGTTTTCGTTGCCCTCGTCGCTGTCAGGCTCGGATTGAGCGTCCTCGATACCATCCATACGACAATCTTCGTCTTCCTCAGATTCGTAATCATCGGGTGCGGCTGTAATCGACGCATTGTTTTTAAAATTAACTCCTCGAGTGCACATTGGGTCAATTTGACCCGAGGCGTTTTTCAAATGATTGTATTCCGGTAAAAATGCATTTTCGTTTTCTTTCAGGCGTTTCTTGCAGTAAATGATCCATACTTTAGGGTCCTGACATGATTTTTTGACGAAAACGAAAATCAAATGCGAAAAAATGGGCGACTGAAAATTGTTAGGGTCAAAACGACCCAGTGTGTACTGGAAGAGTAAAATTTTTTGAATTATCGTAGAAACGTTGCATTAATTTTTTTTACTAACTTGCATCTTCATCGGGAATCCAAGCGGCTTGATATTCCGAAGTTCCTTTCGGCACCAATTTCACGATTTTGCTTGCTTTTCGTTGAGACTGCGCTTCCGCGATTTCCTCGTCGGTCGGCCACGTTTGTTCGGCATCCATAGGATCCGGCACATTCTCACTCTGCAGGCTTTCTTGCTTGCTCGGATCAGCAACGGAAATGGTTCGCACACTTTCGTTCATGGAATCGTCCTCGGTAGCGGAGTTTCTGGAGCGACTTGGATCGAGAGGATAAGGATCGGTGACTTCGTCGATATGCGACATTTGAAATTCTCCGAAACCGGGAACGTGCACGAGGCTGTTGGCGGTCAGTGGTTGTCCTCGTAAAAAGCCCGTCACCTCGAGAACCCCGAGGTTGTCGTTGCCCTGGAACACGGAACAAAAAATCAGCAAACAAGAATCAAACGCGTCGCGAATTATAATCAGCGTCGAAATTGAAACTTACGCTCGTATATTTCAAACTGTCGGCCAACAAATGTGGCCTCCTGTTCCTGTAATCGACCATTTTCTGTTTCTGAGTCGCCGCTCGACGAAGTAAATTTGCCACAGAATCCGTAGAATTGTTAAGCAGCAAAATCTTTTCTTCCGGCAACCATTTGCTTATGGAGTCTTGAACACGGACTTTGACGTCTTGGCGTTTCTGTAAATTCCCCTTTCAGTTATTTCGGCCTAATAGCGATTTTTATTTTCATGCTAAAGGTCAAGATCGATCGTACCTTTATGGGGATGTTGTCTAGATTTATGAGAGCCACCAAACTGGTTGGTAAACCTTGAGCGAGACATTGGCTCATAATATCTTCGCCGTGTTCGTCGATAACGCAACTTCTCGGAGTTGAATCCGATCCTTCAGTGGCAGAAGCCACGAAAAGTACGGTCGTCGAAACTTTTGCGGCATCTAAAGTCGCCAAAACGTTTCCGACTGGCGGAACTATGAGGGAAAATCGTTGCTTCAGCCTCGGCACGCTGAGGAGGAAGGTCGAGCACGATTGCGTTACATTTTGTTGGAGAATTCACGGATGAAATCAATTCAAAATATTTACCACATGTGAGTGACGCCGCAGGGACTGACGGCCAGGCTGACACTCTCGTCGGCCTTTGTTATGATGGAGAGAACCGAATTGATATCGAGACTCTCCTGTAGAGGGATAATCGTGATAAGTATAGGAGCGACGTGAGAACCAAGTTTTCGCTTCGTCGTGAGTAAGTCGTCACGTTTTTTCTGCCTGAGCTGTACAGACTGCAGACGTCTCGCATCTTTACCAAGTTCCTTACGTGCTTTTTTTGTAAATGTTTTAACGTTCACTTTGCCTGGGACGAAAAAGAGATCGAGATGCTCAGAAAAATGCACGAGAGACTAAAGTTTTTTGGTTATGTCGAAAAACAGAGACCGGAATAAGGAATTAAAAAATTGCAAATGTTTTTTATGCTATGTTTCATTGTGTTTTATGAATATTCGTGGAGTACCTTTGGCGAGAGCATTGATGGAACCTTTACTGCGATGACGTCCAGTTTTGTGAGTTTTGTTTGTCTGTTTCAAAGCTCCGGGACGATGAGTCTCTTGCCCCGTAGTACCCATGTTGAATCCTTTTCGAAATTGTTATTCATAAACACAATTGACAGATTAAACGCGATTATGAACCTCGGAGTAAGTTTCAACGGAATCGTTTAACCAAAAACACATTTCGATGTGATATTTTCAATCAACAAGCACATGTGCTTCGGATGCGGTTCGACAATGAGCAAGCAGGTAACATAGAGCGGCACTCGATCACTTCCGACGTAAATGCGCGATGAACGATGAGCGGTAGCCAATGAAAATTCTGCTCGTTTCAATCGCATTCTCCTCTTCAATTCGTGGAACAATTTTTGCCCAAGTTTGTTTGGATTCAAAAGTGATGCATTTTACCAGAAATGACGACCGAATAAATCTGTCAAATCAAAAACTCCAAACAATCCGGAGAGACCGGCACTTTCCGCTTTTTCCAGTCGCGGACACATAACCTAAAAATTTAAATGTCTTTGCACCTTTCTAGTTTAATTTACAAGTTAAACGAATAAAAAACTGTTCGAAATGTGTTCAAACGAGTTGACCCGCTACCCGAAATCTCCTTTCAAATTTCACGCAGCAATCGTAAAATGGTTGGAGGAAGATTTCGAGAGAATTGATGATTTTTACGAGTCGTCGGAATCGATTGTTCTACAAGTGAGTGAATTTATGAGTTTTATTATTCGTTTCAGCACTTGCTCATTGTCTCTTAACTTTTCTCTGTTGCAGAGTAAAATTCAAGAACTCTGTGCCTGGATGTGCAAAACGCCAAAGTGCATAACGTACAGAGTCAATACGAACATGACAACTAGCCAAGAAGTGTATAATTCGATAAATCGGCAATTCGAAAAATTACCCTCTGTCCAAATGTTTGAAATCCCAGAAATCATAGTCGTCAGGAGTTGGGACGACTGTGTAAAATTGGATTTAGAAATTTCTGAAAAGCAGATTACCGTAGACGCTGCTTGCGGAGCTGCCGTACTGAGAGGCTCTCACGTGTTCGCACCCGGAGTCATGAGTATGCCACATGGTCAGTTTCCGCAATTTTTATTTTTCTTTAACTCAAAAACCTGAATCTTGAAATTACCAATAATTAGAAAAGCCTGCGCGACTCGTCGAATCCGTTACATTCGAGACGAGCGTGTCAAATTCAAAAAAATTGCTGCAGCTGAAATTCCATCTTGATAAAATTCAACAGAAACGTTAAAATAAATTTAAAAATGGAAAAATAATCACAATGGATTGTAAATCTAGTTTTATCAGAAAAACGTCGAGTTTTTTGGGTCGTCACGTTTGTCAGAAAATATTCACACGAATCCAATTGATACTCATGGCCATTATAGGTCTCTGCTTGGGAGAAAAAGTCAGTGTATTTGCCGATCTGTCCGGCAAGTGCAAAAAAGGAGCAATAACGTACCAGGACATTGAGAAATCATTTGTAGGGAATGGTGTTGTTCAACAAAATAGAAGGGACCTGTTTGACAAAGGTGCGTGCCCGAGGTAAAGTATATTTATTGCAATAGTCGTCTCTACATGGCTCGGCCGTGGTAAGAATTGTTGTTGAAGCATTTGTAAAACTGAGAAAAATTTCTGTTGGAAAGCCTGTACCAATTTCACTGGTGGATCCGTTTCTATTGGTGATTATACGTTTGAGGAGTAATTACTCATTTTTACTTGTGAAAGCACTTGATGAGGCTTGTAAACTCGAGACCAATACTTATCACTAAATATTAGTAATTAATAGTGCTCATGAAGATTTTTCTGAAAGGCAATGGGAATGCAGAATGTGAAAATTCAATATGGTCGAGGTTGAGAGCCTTTTACATGACTCTTTGGGGTAAATTTGCACAAAAATTCGGCGTTTCATACCAAAACTGGAATATTTTGGGATCCCACGAGCTTTGAAAAATGAAGTTCCACGTTTTCGGTGGAAAAATCTGTGGCGTTGTCAAGTTTTGAAAAAGCGTGAACCGTCACGATATTTTTATGCTCTATAACAATTTCTGAAAAGCTGAAATTAAGAGATTAAGCCACAAAAGGTTTCAAAGAAAAAAAATGCAGTAATTCACAGGAGCGAAATGTTTTTTGTCTGATTCTGCAGTGGAATCGCGATTGAAATAACAGCGACGCGATCCAGATTGCCTCAGCTGGGGAATTCTGCCATAGCAGCAGGACATGTGATTTTACAAAATCTCCCATCGATTATCTGCTCGTTAATACTAGACCCGCGACCGGGCGAGCGCGTTTTGGACATGTGCGCTGCACCGGGTAATAAAACGACTCATTTGTCGGCGCTTATGAAGAACGAGGGAACGCTAATCGCCCTGGAGAAAATTCAATCGAAGATACCACGACTCCGAAGCAATTGCGAACTTTGCTGCTGCAAAAACGTGAGCATCTTTTGTTACGACTCGACAAAAGCTGTTCGCGACGATGAGCATAGAAACGAGGAGGATGGAAAATCGCTGCACGAACCACCATACGATCAGGAAAGTTTCGATCGGATTCTACTCGATAGTCCGTGCAGCGCACTGGGCCAGAGACCTCAACTCTTGAATAAAATCTCGCCGAAGGAATTGAGATCTTACGTTCCTCTGCAGAGGAAACTCTTCACCACGGTAATTATTCATTTTAGCGGATTGCCTGACGAAAAATAAATATTTTTAGTTATTAATTTATTTATTTACTCATTTCTGAATATATTTTACATTTTTTGCCTTCTGGCAAGATTTCTGAGCAATTTGAAAAAGGCTGCGAATATCTTATTCCGGCCATTTGGCTGCCAGGCTGTTTGTTATCTTTCCTTATTATTGTGCACATTGAATAATCGATAATGGCAAATATTGCAGGCAGCCAAGTTACTCAAGGTCGGCGGAGTATTGGTTTACTCGACCTGCACGGTGACGATTGCAGAGAACGAAGGAATCGTGGCGTGGGCATTGAAAAACTTTTCCGAATTGGAATTATCTCCAACGCGGAATTTCTTGGATAGTTTCCACATTGATGACGAGTTCTGCGGGAAAGCGGGTTATCCGATTAATGGACTGGCGCAGTCTTACGCTAACAATGTTCTTAGATTCGGCCCGGAATCAGAAACTGTCGGTTTCTTTGTAGCTCGTTTTATAAAAAAAAGAGTAGCGATGTGATCGCTGTTGAAAATTTTTTGTCTTCAACTTAACTAACGTATTCAACGAACTCCGTTATTATTCGCTGATGGCAGGAAAAACATAATCACCGACGAAACGATTTTATTAGCTCGATCGGTGATATTTTTCGTTTTTTCATCATTTCTATGCCACGAACCTCGCGACATGGAGTATTCGCTGTTTTCGTTCGATTCTAGCGATTACGGAATTCTCTTCGTAGCGCGTACGCAACGTCACCGCTTGAATGCCTATCAGCATTGTGTAGTATTGTAACGAAGAACGTATAGCGGAGCTTCGCTCAAACGAACTTCAAATCTATGTCGCTACACGGCGTCCCAGCATCTGCCTGCGTCGGGAAACTAGATTTTCCTGCAAACTTTCAAGAGTACCCTTTTGTGGTTCTACGTCCAGAAAGACTATTTTATTGAGAACGCTGTCATCACAACTACTGAAACGATTCGATCAGCGCCATAGATCATCGAACACGACTGAACTTTCTGAGCAGTTCAAAGTCTCTGTCTCTCCTGTAGAGCGTGCTCGTCAAAAGAGACTTTTCATAATCGTCGGGGTTCCGGAAACACACGGCCAACTTGGAAACGTTCTCTAGCTCATTCTTGATAGCACCTCACTCTGTGTACAGTATTCAACTCAGTGACAAAGCTTCAAAGACCATCAGCAGCACCTTTACCATGGTCCAGCATACAATGTCAGGAGCCGCCAGCAGATCATGACAGCGAAGCTTGAGACTGAAGACTGGCTAAGCGCGACAAAATATTAGCTCGGAATACACAACATCACACCAGGTGGCCGAGGTTAATTGATTACCAACAGTCACAACGGGGCACGGTGCCGTAAAACCGGAATCCAAAATCCAATCATGAAATTCGGCACTATGCCTATCGATAGTTAGCACCCACGACAACAAGGAGCGGTGTTATAAAAACACTATTTACACTTGACATAGACGTAGTATTTCTTCCGTTAACTACCGATAGGCACGACCATGTAAATTTATGTTGAAGCGATCCGCTGCAAACCTGATGACTCAATATAAAAGAGTCCTACCATAACACGAACTCACGTGGACCATTGTTGTCTGGTACTTACACTCAGCACTCAAACGATACCTGGAAAAATCGTAAAAGAGCTCCAGCTAAGGTACGTGGCTTAATTGAAAACAATAGAGTCGTCGGACTTGGTAAAACGGTGCAGTGCTCCGTACGTGACTTAATTGAAAACAATAGAGTGCTCGGACTTGGTAAAACAATGCAATGTGAGCCCATTGTTCATTATCTCATTTATGGTAATCAGTTGAAAGATAACGAGAAAAATAAAAAAAAGTTATGGAACCCAGCGAAAATATATGATACAACTCCAAACGGGAAAGACAGAGCCTTGTGGCTACCATCAGATAACCATAGGACGGCAGCCTTATGGCTATCAGCCAGAAAGATTGACAGACGTTATTGTGTTTAGTGAAGTTGTATAATGCCATAGAAACAAGTTAGCATTTGCCCAACCCACCACCTCTTAAAGTAATAACATTATCTTTATCGGATTTCATGTGCCCTTGTTTACCAGACTGGTCGCCGTAGGCGTCCGAACAAATAAATGTCGTATTCCAGTTGTTTACGGCTCACTGAACGGACGTATTCGGCGTGGGTGCGTTTTGCCACCTGAGTGAGTTTGCTCTAGAAACAACATGATTTGAGTGAAAACCCCGATACAGGACGAGTCAGTATTTAAGGGCCTTTCGCCATGAATACACGCCAAGAGCTCGGTGCCTCCGCACCATTCCCGGTTTTGACTCTGAAACGAATCAAATTACCGGTAGAAGTCATTCTGAAGCTGGGTAAGCTCCTACCTTTTGAAGACTTCCACAATTTCGTTCGGGCACTCTGGCCTAACATGAACGAAGGCAACGCAATTCGTGCAGCATTATGGAGTTCGTCGGCACATTACTTTACAACGACTTTCATCAACGGGAAGCAACTGAATATCCGATATAATTTCAATCCCTACAGAAACATGGAAAATCGCCTCTTGGTGGATCGCAACTCTTTGCTACCAATCTTCGGTGGGATCGTGCTTCCAACAATAAACGAATTTGCCAGCATGACAGAACTACACAACTTGGTAAAAGTGCATGTGCATTTGAATAAGTGTTCCGATTATCGATACGCTTCTTGCCCCTGTCACTTGTCATACTGTAACAAACGTCGACGTAACTTGACGTCGTATCACTTCACTGCCGCAAACAATAACTGCCCGTATGGACACTTCCATCATTATTGCTCTGAGCACGTTTCATACTGGTTGCACTTTTATCTAGAAACAACGATTGGCCTCCGAGCAACGGGAGCAGACACACGATACTCAGAAGAGGCCGAACTATTCTTGATTTTTCTGGATGACATAATGTATTTTCAAGGAGGGCGCCCGCTACTTCGGAATGTAACACATTGAAGACTTCTCTGCTATATACTTAATAAATTGCATTGTATGTGACACTATATAAGTCATTGTATAACTATATATAATAATCTACAACTATATAATAAACAGATGTTTGCAATCCTTGTGACTTTCATTTTCCTTTCTACGAATCGTTTACTGTTGCATGTCAGGAAACATGCAACCAGCAGCGGGACCCTCTAACTAGTTATGCCGTCGCTATGCGCTCGTAGCGATCGCTTTATCGTTACACATGCGATAGAAGTCCCTATCCTTACGATATAACGTTCCGATTTGTTATAGACCTAACACGAGTTAGAGAATCCCGGCTGGGTAGGTGAACGAGCCTTCGACAAATACTTGCAGTTCGAACTTGTTGGTCCTTCTATGTCAAAAAGGAGACACGATGGCAGACAGTGTATCGATCCCGTAAAGAAAACGGCATAGCACGGTAAACTCGTGTAGTAACACGTGTCCCTGTGATCTAGTGTCAATGTATCGACAACGTTCTGTAAATTTACATATCCAACCTCACCGACATCTTTCAAGGCAGGGCAGTTTAAAAAATCATCAGAACTACAATCTTAGTTGAAATAAATTTGCGTGGCTAATGTTTGTACGCTGAGGGTCAACTTTTTAGTGTTTGTCCCAAGGTCATTGAGAATTTCTGGTTCTAGGAATAATAATAGCATAATGGAAACTTTTTTTTTTTTATTCTATTGCACTCAACACTACTCTTGGAGACATTTAAAATGTTATATCGATTCGATTTATAAAAAACGTCAGTGTAGACGTTCCCATGTTACTTGCAAATCGTGTCATCAACGTATGCGAAATAGAATGCAGTGGCAAGCAAACGGCTTCCGTTTGCAGTTCGGTCTGCTACAGACAGTTTGTTATCTGACGCGTTTGTCGTTCGCGTATGTATCGTTCATCGACAACTGCATCGCGTAAAAGACGAAAGGAACTGACTGCAGCAGATACCTTTCCGCGAAGGCAACGTCGCCGCTTGGATGCCTATCAGCATTGTGTAGCATTGTGACGAATAACGTATAGCGGAGCGACGCTCAAACCAACTTCAAATCTATGTCGCTACACGGCATCCCAGCATCTACCTGCGTCGGGAAACTAGATTTTCTTGCAAACTTTCAAGAGTACACTTTTGTGGTTCTACGTGCAGAAAGACTATTTTATTGAGAACGCTGTCACCACAACTACTGAAACGATTCGATTAGCGCCATAGATCATCGAACACACGACTGAACTTTCTGAGCAGTTCAAAGTCTCTGTCTCTTTTGCAGAGCGTGCTCATCAAAAAAGACTTTTCATAATCGTCGTGGTTCCGGAAACACACGGCCAACTCGGAAATGTTCTCTAGCTAATTCTTGAGATCGCACCGTGTATGTTTAGTACTAATAATCATTCAATTCAACAACACACGATGAAGGACATTCTCTAGTGACTGAGAAATACATTTCGGTCGATAAAGTTGTGGGTGACGCTAACGGCAGTCGGTGGTCTCGGCCATGCTGAAAACATTCCCGAGTTTTCACTAGGATACAGCGCCATAGCGGCGAATCTACGAAAAACGCTCGCACCGGTAATTTTCTTTTCCTACACGTTTGTATTGTAATCATTCGGCAATGGATTGAGTAGTTGAGATTTGGGAACGAACTTTTTCACTCGAAATATTTACATCCGAATCATCCGAATGAGTGACCAAGTCGGGAGTTTCGTGTAGGAAACATAACCTCTCTCGAAAGTTAGCAAAAATGCTCGTTCCAAAACTGTTAACCGGTGTCAATATCCCGCCGATCATAACTGGAAAATTACGAGTGCCATGGTCAGCAGTTACAAAACAAATTACAGGGTATCCAGTGCCAGAAGGTGAAACAAGACCGGAAAGAAAGCTGAAAGAATGGCGCGATAAACCAACAGAAACAACATCGGCTGAAGCATCTTGGTTGCAACTTTTCAACAACCCTTCGAAAAAAAAAAAAAAATATGTCTTATTAGGAACGAAACTCCAAACAGGACCAATCCACCTCGGAAGATGGTGGAAAAAGCACAAAATTAATTTCATCAAACACGAACAACAATTCATGCCAGAGAGGCACGGAATTCTTGGTTGTGACTTGGCCGTGGCTCATTTTGTGATTCATCGCGGTGGAAAAGTGAAATTTCTCGGCAACGAATCCTGGACCAAACGAGACAAGGAACAGCAATATGAATTGCCAGAAAAATACGATCCTTCCTACCAATTAACGCATTTGGATGTCAGCGGCATAACTTTTTACTACGAAGGCATAGAAAACTTCCAGAATCTCTTTAAAGTCACCTGGGCAAACTTCAGCGACAATCCCGTTCTCGACGACTGGTGCATCGACAAAATCGTCGCCAATTTCCCTAATGTCGAGTATTTGGATATTTCAAACTGTCCAAATGTTACCGTACGTGGTTTAGAAGCCATTTATAAATTGGAACATCTCAAAACTATGATCGTCACCGACTTTACCAAGAAACCATCGTTCGAACTTATCTGCGCCTTGCTGGAAGAGTGCATGCCAAATTTGTTCATCGAAATACGAGAACCACCCAAAAATGTCGCTAAAGATGGAAAGTCTCTGTGACAACTCGATGTATCCGCTTAGAAAATGCATCGATTCTAATTAAATTATTTCTCGTTAGGAAAAATACTTTGACCATAATTTCACATTCGTTTATTCTTTTCCCTGACCTTCCTCGTAAAGTACAATTTCATTTTGTTGCTTATACCATAATTCGTTATGTTTTCTGTGTCGGTGAGGAGAACGCCGTTGTCCGACGATAATCGATATTTTTTCCATACGTGTTTCCAACTTATTTTTGTTTTTACTCGTTCTCTCTTTAACGCCAAATCGGTGTAGCGTCTTATGGCTTTTTTCAAATCGAAAACTGTTGTCGTGTGGGGAGAGACCTGTGCAAATAAAATTCGTTGATAAACGAACTGGGTCGAGTCAA
Organism: Diadegma fenestrale; assembly: GCA_037043255.1. Classification (NCBI taxonomy): domain Eukaryota; kingdom Metazoa; phylum Arthropoda; class Insecta; order Hymenoptera; family Ichneumonidae; genus Diadegma; species Diadegma fenestrale. The sequence continues at coordinate 5,430,391 of CM073312.1, forward strand.
TTGTTTGGTCAGTTTGTTGGAACACACAGTTGCTGATTTTTTGTTTGGCGGTGAAAAAAATTGTCGTGGTTCGTTTTGAGGTTAGGAATTTACGCGTGATCGATTGAAATTGACTGATTTTGATACGAGGGCTTGAATGTGGTAAATTTTGTTTACAAAAAGTCATTTTTGATAAGCCACAATGCTCTAGTCCGAGAAATTTCTAATTTTGTCCGATCATGTCGATCATTTTTGTGCCTCGCGGTAAGCAGAAAAAAAAGTAACGAAAAGACGCGAATTTTTTAATTGATTGAAAAAGATTCGGAATCAGGAAAATAATTAACAAATACATACCACGATCGGAAGTACGGGAAGCTCGCCACGATTCAAATATAGCGTGATGGCCTGACCTTGAGCGACTGCGGTTTGCGAGCGAATTTCTTCGGCGGTAGCATCCGGGGGTAAGCCATTCATTAGCGGATCACTTTCAATGACTTTATCAATAGCCTCCTTGGTTAATTTAACAAGTTCTTCGTGACTGAATTGGACTCTGCCAAATTTATCTACGACATTGTCATTTCTCGTTTCACCCGCGTGTTCACTCATGTTTACAAGCGAGCGCGATTGTTGTTTTTATTCGACACTCGACAGATGGCGCGCTGACAAACAAACAAAAAATCAACGAGTTGGAGCAGGTATCGATTATCGAAAAATTGCGATCGATGTTTTTATCGTTTTTTCTTTCTCTTTCGTCGCGCTGCGTTGTTGTCAATTTGTTATTATTTTGTACAATCATAATAATATCGCTCTCATATTCTCCCGCCAATGATTCTAGACCTATAGCGTATACATATACGAGCCGTAAAGATTTCTACGAGTGATTCATCGCGCGGGGAAGAGTTTTGCAGAATGAGATAACAATCTACTGTGGATTATCTAAATTTGGCGCACGCTCAAGTACTTATTTACTCATAAGCCCCCGCGCCTCTTTGGCTGCTTGTTTTTTTTATTTTGGTGGATTGTCATGGGTGAAGGCTTTTCAGTCTGAACCGAACTTTTACCCACACCCATCGTCCTTGCAAAAGTGGCCCGAAGGACTGCGCGGGACCTTCATTCTCGGACCTCTTTCGCGAAGAAAACCGGGCCGCTGGCGAAAGAATGACACGGGGCCCGTCGTGTTTCATCGGTCGATCGCTTGCCCCCCGTGTTTTGTGTGCGCAAGAATGTGCGCACTACCCGGTGCTATTACACCAGGAGCGGATTACCTTTTGTGCGCGTTTTAAGGGACCGCAATTTTTCGCTAATTTCACTCAAAAATTGATCTTCGCAGCTTGACGATATTTATTGTGATTTTTTTCAACGTCACTTATAATTTTGACACATCGTAATAAAAAGTTCCTCCCCCTGTTTATGCTCGATCTACAAAAAGCGTCATTTTTTAAAATCGCATTTTTCACCAAAATAATTTATACAATTTGTTCGGTAGATCGAACAATTAATCAACACAAATTTCTGAATTTTTGTGTTCTATTCACGCATTGATAACAATTGCACAAAGTTGTGAAATCGCCGTCGAAGGTCGAAGGTTACGGAATACCGAAAAATGGGGAAGTCGCTGATTGGTTAGGGCAGGGAACGCGACATCTGATTGATTGGAAACACCTCCAACGAGAGGGGGGGGGGGAGTTACTCGCACCAATCGCCTACAATTTCGCATTTTTTTGAGTTTTTCCACCAGTGTTGAAAAACTCGCCGGTCCGATTGTAGCCGTGCCTGATATACGCGAAATCTTAATAATTACTAATCGATTTACTTTTACGAATAAATAAAACGTCAACAAATATTTATGCGGCTCTTTTTATTTATATTTAATTTTCTAATCGTTGATTGCTGCAAAAGTATTCGCTATGAAATGAACGAGGAAAATAATTTCCAAATTTTTGTAAACAAACAATGTTATTAATGATTATAAACAATGTTGCTAACAAGATAATTGTGCGATGAAAGATTGATAATTTGCACGGCGTGTTTGGTGGAACGCGGTCTATCCGTACCTGGAGTATATCACGAACGCGAGGGAAAGTGGTAAAGTACGCGTGAATATAGGTATAGGTATAAGTACTTGTAAGAAAAAATAAAACAAATAAGACAAAAGTTGTGAGGGAATAAACTGTAGCTCATTATCTCATCATGATGGCGGCGTCCAGAGAGTATCGATGGCCTCGTACTTGGTGTACTCTCTCTTGCTCTCTCTCGTTTCAATAGCGCACATAATAAAGTCTTGCGTGGTGACGGTGAAAAAGAATTAAGTATCGAAAGGAGAGATTGACTGGTTGGAAAGGAGTGTTTGACAAGTAAATAAAGTTGGAATAAAAGATTTGAGTGTGTTTTCGATTGAATATACGTCGTAAAGTTGTTTGGAGGGTTTTTTTGACAGAACGCGCGTATTTCGCGGTCTCGGGAGATCGGAACGAGCCGGGTACGAACGGAATTGACCGAACATTGTTGGGTTATATACCGCGCAGCACTTTTCGTTCGTGAGAAAGTCTATCATTGGTGTTGGTGTGAAATTGTTGGTTAGTGTTATATATATCGCGGCATTATAGTGTGTGCAGGATTTCGGAGTGTAAGAAAAAAAAAGTGCGAGAGAGGAGAAAAATTGGCCGTAAAATGGAAACGAAATTAGGTTTTGTGGTGGAAGTCGATCGTTGAGTAAACCATCTGAACATGGGAAGGTCCAAGTTTCCCGGCAAACCGCCGAAGACGGTAACGAGAAAACGTATCAAGGTTCTCGGACGGCCTGAGGCGAATCAAAGCGATTCCGTAACCGTCGCCGAGAATATTTATTACGGACTTTCCCTGTTCAACGAAACATTCGGTGACAACGAGAAGGTATACTTTTCGCATATCCTTCAAAAATTCCTCCTTTCCGACGAGATCCCTTCGTCCCGTTTCTTTCCATCTCACATCGTTCCCAATCTATCCCTCTCTCTCCCTCTCCTTCGTTTCTCCGTGCTGTTCAGGCTGTGTTGTGATTGTCGTATGTGACGCTTATAGCGCGCCGAATTTTTTCACCAAACTTTTTTCTCCTCAATTGTTCATCAAACTCGTAAAATTTCCTCCCATCAAAACAGCCGAATCAGAAAATCTGTATATTTGCCATTAAAAAAATTCCCTCAATTACGATTTCGACAATTTCACACCCAATATTACTATCGACGTTATTTTCGTTTCTCAATTATTGTTATTATCGTCGAAACTGCATACAAATCCCATCAACTCCGAACCAAATGTTTTCTTTTTCCCTATTTCTAGCAATATTCACGAGCTCGTCACTTAACCTCACTGCACGATCCTTCAAACCTTCAAATTCTACATTTTACTGAGACTATCAAACTGTGTCTTTTATTTTATGAAAAATCCAAAATGGCCAATGAAACAAAAACGATTACGAACAATTTGCATGTAAAAATGGACCAAATTGCACAATGCAAATTTATTTTAGACGCCGAGACTTTTGGAGGGCTTTTTACCCGCAAAATTGAGATTCTAGACGGTAGTTTTGACGAGAATAAATTTCATCTCCTCAGGAACATCCGCCGTTCCATGGATTTAGCAGCAACGAGGCAAAGCTGTCTGTGTCTTATGTCAAGACGCAGCAGCGAGACACGGCGAGTACGCAGACCTGCTCGGTGGAAAAAGTCGCGAAAGAAGGAAAGAAAGAAGGAGAGAAAGCGTGTTGCGAGAATGGAAAGATTGTCGGGGAAGAGGTCAAGAAGGACGAGAATTTAGAGACGAAGCCGCTGGTGGAGAGGGTGACGATTGTAGAGGAGGAAAGTGCGGAGATAGGAGAGGCTTCCGGAAAGGAGAAATGTTTGAAGGAAGTAAAGTTTGACAATACGGTAAAGACGCCGGTGTTGAAGTCTGTGAACAATATATTGGATCGCCATCAGCGGACGAGGCAATTACGCAACAGTACGGCGAAGCGATTGTTGCAAAGAGCAAAAACCAACAACGGGGTTGGTGGAGGGAGAGCAATGACTATTCAGTGCGGGGACAAAGCGAATTCTGTGAGGAAATTTGTTTTGCCTGTCCGCAGTGTACATTCGTCCAGGGTAATCAAGCCCAACAAGAGATTTATCGAGGAATTGGAAGACACGCTTAGCAGCGACCATTGCGAGAACGATACAGGTAAAAATTCGAAAAAAGCTAAAATTGTTCAGGGAAAAAATAAAGTTGCGAGCGAAACGACTGTGAAAGAGAGTCCTGCGAGAACGGATGATAAGGAAGCGAGAAGCAAATCGAAGAGAGCAAATTATAGTGAGAGCTGCGATAAAAAAACAGAGAACGAAGTTTCCAGGCTTTCGCAAGTCGCGCCAACGTCGAAAGACTCTCAGAACGACGTTAAGAAGAGTCAGGTCAAAGCGACGAGCAAAACTTGGTGCAATACGACGAGTTTTGTCCAAGATTCGTCCCACAGGACGCTCGATTTGGTTGGCAAAGTCGACGAGCCAGCAAAACTGCTGGACAAACAAATATCTGTTCCTAGCAAAGTTCTTCCGGATTGCAATGTTCCAAACGTCGAGTCTTCCAGAGTTCAGACGAGATCTGGAGCGCTAACCGAGACCTCCAACGATTCCCATCCGAAGCCGGAAACTCCGTGCGAATCGAACGGAGAACGATCGAAAGAGCAGGTCGCAAGTTCTACGCGTACGAGCGAGAAAAATGTGGCCACCGGAAACGAGGGAAACGCGAGCGACGTCGAAGATCTTGCCCGTAAAAGCAAATCTTCCGACGACTCCGAGTCCGAGAGCGAACTTTCCGAAAGCGGTAGCGAACACGACGATCACAGCGAGGACGAACAGTCAGAATGGACCGGTATGAAAATGAATGGAGGCAAAGTCATTCTCCGAAAAGCGAGATTGAAACTCGACAACAAAACTTCGAGCGGAACCGAGGGACCTTTTTCCACGACCAACAACGTCAATGCAACTGGAAACTCGAACCAAGGTATTCCAATCGCTCTTTAAATTTTTTACTACAAAAATTGCGAGATAACCATCGAACAGATACAGAAAAAATTGAATTTCCCATTCGATTAGCCACTGAGAAAATTTATTGATCACTAAAAAGAATGAGCGTTGGCTAGTTTGTCGATTTTCAATACAAAAAAAAGTTAAAACGATTCGAGTGAATGTTTTCTTTTTGTTCTTTAAATTCATTGAAAATGACGAATTTATCGAATTGCAGGTCCAACAGCAACGGTAAAATGTGGAGTGTGTGGGGCCGTCCGTTTTTATCGATTCGTGAAGCAAGCCCGAAAATTTGGTATCCACAGTTGCGAGTCGTGTAGGAAGTTTATCAGCAAAATGATAAAGCGTCAAGCTTGTGCAAAATCGTCGAACAATACGCTTCCTGTACTCCAATGTCACAAAGGTGACGGGCTGTGTCTCGTACCTCCGGTCGTCAGGAGTCAACAGTGGAATCTCATGAGATGCGTTTACAAAGCTCGTTGTCCGGCCTGTTGGTTAAAAATGTGCTTAAAGTGTTACAACATTCCGTCCTCGTTGCGGACGGGTTTGTACAGTCTTCTTCCACCTCTGATGAGGGATCCAGTGATTTCTCTTTCCCTTGGCCAAGACGATTGCGAGCTTCTTGCCAACAACAAGTCAATCGGTGGAAAAATCAGTTGGCCAGCGGAGGATTGTCTGGAAAAGAATCTTTTCAAATCGGCAATGAGTTGGAGCAAAATCGAAATTGGCAGGAAATCGTCGTATCACGATGGAAACGTTGGTGGATTGTTGGCGAAGAAATCTGACAAATGTGAGTTATCGAGAACGGCCAAAAACATATTTTTACGTGGCTGAGAAAATTTTTGGACATTTAATCATTTTTATTTGTCGTTTATTTTCAGTTGATTATCCAGCATCGATATCACCGACGAGGAAAAGAAAAAATGACAACAGAATAAAGGTTCGAAAGAAAATGAAAAATCCTTTGTTGCCTCCAATAGCGACGAACCAGAGCCCGCAATCGCCTCGGCAGAGGATCGATTTGAAAGGACCGAGAGTAAAGCACGTCTGTAGAAGCGCAAGTGTCGCTTTGGGCCAACCGCTCGCGACGTTTCCTTCGGCAGATGGAAAAGAAACGGAGAGTGAAGCTTCCGGGAAAGTTGTGGCAAAAGCATCCAAGGACGAGGATAAATCAGAGAAAAAAAGCGACGAAGCACCGAAAGAAAAGGAGAATAATTGCCAGAAAAGCAATCAGGAAAACGTTTGTGCAATCAGTACGAACGCCAACGTACCAACGACTTTCGGAAAGAGAACAAAATCTCATCACAATGTTTTGGCAACGAATCATCAAGTTGTAAGCGAAAAAACTTTTCCAACAACGATTTCAAAGACTTTTCTTGTGACTCATCCATATTTTTAACTTTTAAAAGGTTCGCTCTTTACCAAAGCCGAGGATAGACGCGGTCCACACGATTTCTATCGATTTCTGGGAACAATACGATCCCGTCGAAGTTGGAAGCAAAGGTTTCGCTCTCATTGCTTCTGAATTATTCCACATTCCTGCTGTTTGCTTTCTTTGCGGAAGCAGCGGAAGGGAGCCCGTAAGTTTCAACCTTATAAAAAAAAACCACCTCAAAATAACTCGATCGCAAAGTAACGATTTTCTTGAAGCAAAACAAATTGATTCGTGCACGTTAAAAAATCTTTTTCGAAGTCCAAAACGATTCTGGGCTTCTCGGTCTGCATAAAATCTCCAGGCGCAAGATCTCGATGAGATTAAAACTGCGTGACAAGTTTTAACGTCAATCGACGTCGTATCGATAAAACTTAATTTCGATTTCTTTGATTTTTTCGCTCGAGTGTCGTTTTGTCACGTGAAAATTTTATGTGATGTTGCTTGCACGCGTCAGCGTAACGTATTTCGATAGTGTCCGGGAATTGAACTTCCGGGAAGGCAGAATTCAGATAAAATTTCGATTGAGAAGATAATTTTAACGTATTCGAGTTGCCAATTTGTCAATTTTGATCAAGTCCTGTAAGAAGTAACGGAATATGATAATTACCGCGGAATTCAGATGAAATTTCGTTTGAGAAGATAATTTTAACGTATTCGAGTTGCCAATTTGTCAATTTTTATCAAGCCGTGTAAGAAGTAACGGAATATGATAATTACCGCGGATTTCAGATGAAATTTCGTTTGAGAAGATAATTTTAACGTATTCGAGTCGCCAATTTGTCAATTTTGATCAAGCCGTGTAAGAAGTTTAACGAAATATGATAATTAGCGCACCGGCTCGCCGTTCCTCATTTTTCGTTGAATCCCTTTTTTTATTCTCATAGTGGAGGAACGAGCATGAATAAAACATGTTGATTTAATAAAAATTTGGACGCATTTGCATTGCCAACAGCTTATTCATTGCCAGTGCTGTTGCGAACCGTATCACGCCTTCTGTCTCGAACCCAGCGAGTGGAACGCCTGCGCTCAACCCAGCTGGTGTTGTCCCCGTTGCACCATATGTCAGAACTGCAGGCTAAGATCCGGTCCAAAGTTATCGTGCATACGTTGCCGTCAATCTTTTCATCACTCGTGCTTGTCAAAATCTGGGGTCAGCGCGAGATTACTTTATAGTCCTGACCGCCCTTATGTGTGTCAAAGTTGCATACGGTGCAAAAGCTGTGGCAGCGAGGGAGTCAACGTCCATGTAGGAAATTTACCTCTTTGCTCCATGTGCTTCAAACTCAGGCAACGGGGAAATTATTGTCCACTCTGTCAACGATGCTACAACGAAAACGATTTCGATACCAAGGTCAGTCCCTTGAATTATCATTCGTAAAAATTAACAAATTTCGGGGAACAGAGAAGTTTTTACAGGAATGCCGGATCCCAAGTAAATTTTCAGGTCCATGCAAAATTGAATTGCAATTTTTATCGTTTATTGTTGATTTTGAAGTTTGCCGCGTTGGAATGCAACGAAATTCTCTTTTTTCTTGATCAGAGCTCACGATTTTCATTCAATATTCAATCGAGACAACGAGACGCTAATTTTTTAGGATTTCCACACAAAATGATACACAAAATGAGGAGAAAAATTATTTATCGTTGGTCCCCAACGTGAACTTTTATCATGTTTGTTGTGGAAAGAGTCCAAAGGCAGGGATCAAAGATTTTTTGGAATTTTCCAGATGATGGAGTGCAACGAGTGTTCGTGCTGGGTGCATGCGCGTTGCGAGGGTTTGTCCGACGAGTCTTACCAGATTTTAAGTTACTTGCCAGATTCGATAGAGTTTACGTGCAGTCAATGTTCGCCGCAGCCAAATTCGGTGTGGCGTACGGCGATAGAGAGCGAGTTGAAAGCTGGTTTGAACGCGGTGATAAAAGCGTTGAGTAGGAATCGTAAGGCGTGTGCAGCATTGAAGTGGAGTCCGAGGAAAGAGTGTCCTTGTCGGCCGATGGGGAGCGTGAGAAAGTTGGAATTCAGTGAATCGGAGCGTTATCAAAATCAGGAAGAATCGGAAGATTGCAGCAGCGACAAATCGACGGAGACGAGCGCGGGGGGAACGGAATCAAAATCGGAAGGAACTTCGAGGTCGCGATACGAGAATTGCGAGGGGGAGGAACAAACGAATGAAGCGCCGCGTCGAGGTTTACGAAGATTGAGACAAAAATTTCATTCGAAAGACTGTTCAGCGAGAACGAGCAAAAGCAGCAATTCGCGGGACGCTCAAGACACCGGAAGTCAGGATTCGAGCGACAGCAGAGAGTGTCAATGTTCGGAGCATCAAATCGTGACGCGGCCTTCGCCGAGCCTCATGTCGATCAAGCGGAAAGTAAACAGCAACGAGTACACTTCGCTGGTGCAATTTTACTGCGACATGGAGCACGTGGTGAGTCGAGTCGGAGGCCAAGAGCTTGTGGACGCTTTGCACAAATCTTTGCACGAGATTTTTCCGTGGTTTGATCCAAAGTCCATCGAGTTTGGTTCGCCGACGAGCGGCGAAGGAGCGAAAAATGGGGCGAACAAGCTCTCGGATCTTTCCCCGACGAAGCTCGACGATTCGATCCTCGAAACTTGGAGGGAAGAAGTTCTGAAAGCCCCTAAAGCTATAGCCGCGAAAACGGGCAATTTGTACGGAAATCTTCACTCCGAGGACAGCAGATCTTGTTGTCTCTGCAAAGGCTTGTCCGATGGACAAGAAACGAGGGAAGGTCGTTTGCTCTACTGCGGACAAAACGAATGGGTTCACGCCAACTGCGCTCTTTGGTCGAACGAAGTTTTCGAGGAGATTGACGGCTCGTTGCAAAATGTCCACAGCGCCATTTCTCGCGGGCGTTTGATACGCTGCACCGAGTGCGGCAAAAAAGGAGCGAGCATAGGATGTTGCTCGAAAAATTGTAACAACACGTTTCACTTTCCCTGCGCGAGGAACATCGGACTCGCTTTTAACGACGACAAAACTGTCTTTTGTATTTTGCACCTGGCGAATTGTACGGAAAAAACGACTCAGAACGAAGCGGACTTTGATTTACGAAGAAACGTTTACGTCGAGCTCGATCGCAAGAAGAAAAAATACGCAGAGCCCGACAAAGTCAAAGTTATGATTGGCTCGTTGACCGTCGATTGTTTGGGAAGCATCGTTCCGCAATTTTCAGACACTTGCGACAAAATTCTGCCGACGAATTATCGATGCTCGAGACTCTATTGGTCGACGGTGAACCCCATGAAAATCGTGCGTTATTACATAAGAACTTACGTGCAAATGTACGTGCCGGACACGTGCGTCGAGGCCGAGAACAACGTGACGATCGATCATTCGCAAGAGCGTGAAAAAGAGGAAGAGCGTGCGATGGTGGACAAGGAAAAGCGTGAAAAGTTGGCGGTAAAGCAAAGTCTCGAGGCGCTTATCGACGCGGTTTGCAATCGCGAGGTCGACGAGAATCTTGCCGAGCAAAACAACACTGACCTTTTACCGCCCGAGATAAAAGACGCAATTTTTGAAGATTTGCCGCACGATCTCCTCGACGGAATTTCCATGCAAGATATTTTTCCGAAAATGACTTACGAGGATTTTTTGGCGATGGATTTGAAAAGCGATGGCGTGTTTGGTCAGGATTTGCTGAAGGACGAGATTTTGCAGGCTGAGGTCGAGGACATAATGAAGCCGCCGGAGAGTAAAATCTCCAAAGTCGATGTGCCCATTTCAGAATCCGTCGCTCAAAACGATTTCTGGTTACATCTCGAGACGAAAGGCTCCGTGCAAGATTTCATGGACGATTTAGCGAATGGAAAAAGTCAAAAAATCGGCGGTCGTGAATTGAAAAGATCAAAGTCCGAGGTGATGACGAATAATCCGCTGGTCGTCGGTGGCCAGAGACATCATCAGCGTTCCTGTAGCTTGACCTGGAGCTGCAAGCTCGACGGGACTTACGGCCCCACGATGAAACGGAGAAAATTGCCCAGGCCGACAGCGACAACGAGATCCGGCGAGGCGAACGTCATGCTCGTCGATTCGGCGAACGTCGAGAGAGCTTCGTTGTTTCACGAGCTGAGAATCCCCGAAAGCATAATGGTGACCGTCGGCCGAGCCAGCACGCCGAGTATTATTTCAGAAAGTTATCGAGTGCCATCGCCGCGTGACGAGAGCAAAGACCACAAAAGACTTTTGTGGCAACACGCGAGACAACAGCCAAGAATACTCCAGGTGGACGGTCCAGCGGACCCGAGTAGCGCGAGCGAGTGCAGTTCTCCGGAGTACAACATCGAGGAGAGGATTGGAACGGAATTGATCCCTCAAGTGGACGGGACGAACGACGAGTCTTCGTGCGACAACAGCGATTGGTATTCGTACAAAGAACGTCTGCGCTCTCTGAGCACCGACAGCGCGAGCAGTTACGAAGAATCCTCGCCGAGAAGTTGCAAGACTGAAAAATGCCGGAATTTAGATAAAACTTATCTCGGAGACGAGGATTCTGAGGATGGCATGCGAATACCTCAGCTGGACGGTGCCGACGACATTTCCAGCGACGAAGAGAGCAGCATGTCGCCCCGAACCATCGAGAACGAAACGTCCTTGCCGACTTCTGTGCCTATTTCCGACCCCATAGACCGTCCCGTCACTTGCAAACGCTGCAAATGTACATACAGAACTCGCGACAGTTACGACCGACACTTGTCAAACTGCGATATCGTGACGACGAGTGACAGCGACTCGGAAACGATGGACAACAAAGGGACGTCGCCTGATTCGCGATTTTCACCGAGCATCGGAGCAATGTCGCCGCAGTTTGTAATCATGTCGCCTTCCGAAGGTCACACCATGTCGTCCGAATATCCTGATACACAAGTCACTTCGCCTCTCGAAGCCTCCGTAGCGTCGCCCCATCCGACGATCCACCAGATCGAGCCGATAGCTCAAGCGATAATAACTCCTCAGATTCACACTCATGCGACCGTGGAAACTCTTCATCAAACAGTATTAACGTCCAACGATATGATCGTCCAGACACAGTATACAAGGACAACGACCACATTGCCCAATCCAGCTGCAGTATTACCCCAGGAAAGTACAGTGCAAATAACCGAGATTCCGGATTCGCCGCCGCCTCCCAGTGAAACAAGCAGCAGCGGTTCTCCGGATCTGATTCAAACCTCGCTGGAGCGTTGTGCGCCGCAACTGAGTAAAAACTCGCGTGCAATCGGTCAGAATTACTCGTCGGCGATAATGCAATCGAACGAGCCTGTGGCCCAGGTGAATATGGTTCCAGCGGGGAGAACGACAAAGCCGAAATCTCCGCGAGTCACGAGACCCAGGGCCAAAGTAATAAAACCCAACGTGAGAAATTCCTTGCCTCCGCAACAACACACGAATCAACAGGTTCGTTATCAACCGATGCAAACCTCGTCACCGGTGCTGCAACTTCAACAGCAAAGACCCAGCGGACCGACGGTGATTCTTCAGCAAGTTCCCGGGTCTGGCATGATGTCCGCTTACGTGGAAACGCTCCAGCAACAATCCGGACAAAATCTACAGTACATTACGACTTTGGGCGGCCAACAAGAAACTTCTTACAAACCACAATTCATAGCCACGAATCAACTGGTTCCCGGCGCTTATATTCAAACTGCATCGGACAATTTGCTCGCCTTGCAAAACGGTGGGATTTCCGTTTTGCCGGGTGTTCAAATCGCGCCCCAGCAACAGCCCACGGTCTTGGGAACGATAATACAACAGCAACCGAACGCCATACAATGCGGCGTGATTTCTTCGGAACAACTCGTTCTCAGCTCGACTCCGACGCTCGAAATGTTTTCCGACTCCACCGGCAGCATGTTCGTGTCCAGTCAGCCGATGTATTACGGCCTGGAAACAATTGTCAGCAACACTGTCATGTCATCGAGTCAATTTATGACCGGCGCAGTGCCCCAAGTACTTGCGAGCAGTTATCAAACCACGACGCAAGTTTTTCAAGCTTCCAAGCTCATGGAACCGATGGTCGATGTACAAACGTTGCAGAACAGTGTCCCAGCCGTTCAGGCTGTCCAAGGAGTGCCTCACGGGAGCTACGTCGTAATGAATCAAAGTGCACCAGCTCCAGAACCGATGCCACGTCCACCTCCACCGAATCCCCAACCTCCTCCGCCTCCTCCGCCTCTTCCAACTTCAAGAATAAACCTTCCGTCACCGGCTGTTCCCGACAGCACGAGCTTCGTGATTCCTTCCTGCGAACCCATTCCCCTGAATCCTTCTCACCCTGGAGTCGAGTCAACGCGATCTCCGATAATCGATATTCGACCGATTCAACAATTGCCCTACGTCGAGCCCACTCCGAGCATCGTAACTTCGTCAAAACCAATGCAACAAACGAATATTCCTCGTGTTGCGGTCAAACCGAGCCCTGCTTCTCATACAGTCACTCAGATGAATCACGCTCAGTGGAAAGTCAACGAACCTCTGTACGGCGCTGAACAAACGATCGACAAAACCACCAGGCCTTATTTCGACTCTAAACACGTTTCCGAAAATACCAACATGATCAAGTCGAGCGTTAATCCAAAAATCCCTCATCTGCAAAATATGATGCAGAGAAATGCAATTGTAAATAGTAAAATCAACTGCGATACGGATAATATTTGCAATAATTACAACAACGTTGTTTCCAACGTTTGCAACAACGTTTCCATCAGTTCTAACGTCAATAATGTCAACACCGTTGTACCGAGTGTACTGAACAAATTGACCATACCACCAACAAGCGTTGCACCTCTGTGTCGACCTATGAATCGTGTTTTGCCCATGCAAGCCGTCTTGCCTAAACCTGAGCCGGTTAAGCCAGTGGAAAAGCACGAAATCGTTATCGAAGAGCCCACGAAACCAGTGATCAAGTTTCCGACACCAGAGCCCGAGGAATCTGTCAAATTGATCGTCAAACCCGATGAACCTGTGGAGAGTGTCGAGCCGATTAAGGAGAAGAAAGAAATCGAGAAACCAAAAGTCTTGGAACCGCTTAAATCGCCAGAACCGATTAAAAAGCCCGTGCCCGTTGAAACGCCCGTGGAAAATGTTAAAGTCGATTCTCCGGAGGAGAAAGAGCCTGAGAAGATCGAAAGCACACCTTTGAAAATGGTTTTACAAAAACAATTGGAAGATGGTTCGTACAAAATCGCTCAGAACATGAAACCGCCTGGTTGTCAAAATAAAAATCCACCGAAAATCACGTCAGTTGAAATATTGACGGCGAAACAAGCTCCGCAAATAGCTTCGCTGCAATTGCTGCCGATCAAAACGTTCACTCTCAAGGCAAATAAAGCCGAGGACGCAAATATTCCATTGCCGAAGGCCAGGGCACCTCCGATCGCCGTGAAAAAGCCTCGTTTCGTAGCGAAAAGTGTGGCGACAGCGACACCAGCGAAAAAAGATCCTCCGGTTGAAAAAACAGCGAAAAAAACTTTGACGGGCCCGAGTCTCATGTACGAAATAAAATCTCAAGATGGTTTCACACACACCGCTTCGTCGATGGCCGAAGTTTGGGAAACTGTTTTTCAAGCTGTACAAAATGCACGCAAAGCTCACAACTTACCACCTCTCGCTCATAACCCTCTCACCGAGGGCCTCGGACTCGATAACAACGCGACCATTTATCTCGTTGAACAATTGGCCGGAGTGAATCGTTGCACCAAGTACAAACCAAAGTTTCACGACCTCAAACCACCCAACAAAATTCGAGATCTTGACAATGAAACCTTCGCGGAATGCGACAGCGGGGCTGCTCGAGCTGAACCTTTCAAGGGAAGGAAAGTTCACGATGTTTTCAGTTGGCTGGCTTCCCGTCATCGGCAACAGCCCAAAATGATTGCCATCTCCGAGACTGAAATGAGGTGAGACTCGTCTCACTCAATACTGACAGAAAAAAATCAAAATTTCCGTCAATTTCGATAAAAACAAATAAAAACTCGTATTTTTTGTTTACAAAATTCACTTTTCCACTTTTTCAGGAGAGCCGCGAGTACAAATCTTCCGATGGCAATGAGGTTCAGGGTACTTAAAGAAACATCAAAGGAATCGGTTGGCGTTTATCATTCCCACATTCATGGTCGTGGGTTGTTTTGTCTGCGAGATATCGAAGCTGGGGAAATGGTTATCGAGTATGCCGGAGAGGTAAAACAGAAACTTTCATGACTCCGTAACTTTTACTCCAAAACAGCGAAAATTTTGCTCGACAATGAAATTACAATTCCACGAAAAATAACAAAAATGAATCAATCGTTAACTCTTGCTTGATATTCTCAGGTTATTCGTGCGTCGCTTACTGACAAAAGGGAAAAATATTACGACAGCAAAAACATCGGATGTTACATGTTCAAAATCGACGATCATCTCGTTGTTGATGCCACGATGAAAGGGAATGCCGCCAGGTTCATCAATCATTCCTGCGAGGTAATAATACAATTTCATTCTCACAATACAACCAGCACGAAGAATTTTGCACAGTCCGCACCCCAAAATAATTACAAATGGACCTGAAATGGTTCGTAACCATTTCATGACAATTTCAGGCGTAAAATCAATTTTTCGTCATATTAAATTTTCTATAAATATGCATCGAAATCCTAAAAAGTTGGCCACAAGTTCCGAAGAATTTCGCACAGCCCGCCCAGCCCAAAATAATTGCAAATAGACCTGAAATGGTTCGCAACCATTTCACGACAATTTCAGGCGTAAAATCAATTTTTCGTCATATTGAATTTTCTATGAATATGCATTGGAATCCCAAAAAGTTGGCCACAAGTTCCGAAGATTTTCGCACAGCCCGAGGCCCAAAATAATTGCCAAAAGACCTGAAATGGTTTGCAGTCATTTTTTCATGTTAAATTTTCCATGAATATGCGTTTGAATCCCCCAATAAGTTGGCCACGAGTTCCAGGGCTGAACTTTTTGCCTGGGGGAGAGAAACAGATTTAAGAATATTCAAAGCCCAAAGACACACTCTCGAAGATTAAGAAAATGTTGTTTCGTTCCTCAGCCAAATTGTTATTCGAGAGTGGTTGACATCTTGGGTAAGAAGCACATCCTAATATTCGCACTGCGACGAATCGTCCAAGGGGAGGAGCTGACTTACGACTACAAATTTCCGTTCGAGGACATAAAGATTCCGTGTACCTGCGGTTCGCGTAGGTGTCGCAAATACCTCAACTGAGACTGTGTTAATAATAATCGTAATGGTCGACAAGGTTTTTTTTCCGATAAGAGAAAAGAGAGGAAAAAAATGAGAGAAAACAAACACAAAGCATAGACAAATATGCTATAGTCACGCGTGCTTTAGTGCTGGACTCATATTATTGAATGTTATTGATTTCCATTATCAGTCTATTTTCAGATATCGTAGATTCTCTTCCCGCTAACATATAGTTACAGAAAAGCGAATAGTCGGGCTGCGCTACGTAGCCTGAGTATCGCGAAAGGTCAAACGGATTTAGTGCAGTCTTTCGCATCCGATTATCAGTTTTTCAAAAATTCATTTCAACAAAGAAACTCCGTTAGCGTAAACCCAGTCAACGTCACACTTGACGCTCTCCGGAGCGAATTTCGCCATGACACGCGACTAAAATCACGTAATAGATTAAGAAATTTTGATTGTACGATTATCGTCAATCACTTTTTCACGCGGAAACCGGAAGAGTCTCGGTCTATGCTTTACACTAAATGTGGATTGTCCCTCGAGCCTTACCCCGCGAGTTTGCAAAACTCATTCAGAATTGCAGTGTTTATTTGATTCTCGTTAATTACCATTCCAAAAGCTTGTCAACAAGTTGTGTCGTCATTAATATTCAAAGAGTCGAAACTCGCAACAATTTCGAGTTGCTTTTCCTTAAAAAAAAAAAAGTAATTCGTTGGCGTTGGATTTTTCTGCCAACTGGGACGATTTGTTGGCATTTTTGTCGCTTTTAGTCAAATTCAAAAACACCAAAGTTCCGATTGAATGGAATTTTCAATTTGCAAGTACGTGCAGAACGTTTTTTTGAGACAAATCGTAGAAATAATTGTACCAATCTCGTAGTATCGCGAGGATAATTGCAAATTCATGACAACCGATTCAATAATCGGCAATTCTCACACACAAGAATCCACACACACACGCGCTAATACACTTTCCAAGAAAATGGATAAGCACCATACGATAACACTGTAGATAGCATTTAATTGTATATTTCCCAATATTTTCTGTTTTTAATTTGCTTCGTTTGTCCGAAGCATCGTATAATCCAGATTTAGTGTACAGTGTAAAAATTAACATTGTGTATTATATTATTACCTCTGCTTTTTGAGTATAGCAAGAAAAGAGAAAAATCTCTTGTAAAATATTCGAGATTCATTGATATTGGAAGGAGAGCGAGGGAGAGAGAGAAGTAGAAAAGAGATCGATGGTCGATGAGGAAAAGAGAGAAGAGTCTTCGATGTAAGAAAACAAAAATTTAATCAGTTTTGCTGTAAGATAAAATATAAAAATAGGCATTAAGAGGGGGGGAGAGAGAGAGAGAGATAAATAATGGCAGGAACAGACAGAAGTTTTTCATGAGAAAAAACTGTCAGGAGGAATAGCTACTTTGGCAGAAATTGACGAAAATGTATGCTATTGAATTTGGCATTATTGAAAAGCAACGAAAAATCGTATTTTTTGCTTGCCAAGAATATTGGTGACTCGAGATGTCAATAAATGGTGAAATTTTTGTTGGCTCTGTTTTGCGAGCTTGCAATAAAACTAAAGAAGCAAAAATTGTGTCAATTGGGGAAGAAATTCGATGGGAGAAAGTGAGAGAAAGACTTTTCGTTGTTTTTCGACGATACGAACTTCAATATCGTTGAAATTTTCGGGTCTGAATGATATATTTGTAAATACACTCATAATTAACGAATATCCTAAAGCTTGCAATATGAACGAATGGATAAAAAGATAAAAAAATGACTAAAAAACACAAAAAAAATACAAAAAAGAGAAAGAGAGAAGGAAAGACGATAGACTCGGGCATAGAAACCGGTGATGTAAGATTTTGTGTTGCGGTGTGCTTCACCTTGGTGCAAATTACGACTGGGCATTCTCAACACTTAATTAATGAATTTTATTAAGCTCGTTTCATCATTCAATAACTTTTCGTGTATTGTCGTGCTTCCAATTAAACGAACGAGACAAAATACGGGATACTTGGCCCGTAACGGTGTTTGTTCAATCCGCGATTTATATTTCCAATATTTATATCATGAATACATATATATATGTCTATTATATATAAAAACCCTTGTGAATAGTCTTCGAACGGGGCACAACTCGTAACAATGCCGTAGAATTCTCAACTTTCTTACCGTATCATTTTACCACAATAGAAGAAAAAAAACGCTCGGGTTGCTATGCAGTTTGATTGATTCGATATTCATATTTCTTGTTTG
This sequence comes from Diadegma fenestrale, assembly GCA_037043255.1. NCBI lineage: Eukaryota > Metazoa > Arthropoda > Insecta > Hymenoptera > Ichneumonidae > Diadegma > Diadegma fenestrale. Next base: position 5,448,321 of record CM073312.1, read on the forward strand.
TTTTTCTTCGTTTTTTTCGTTCACTTGCGAACGTGTAGTGGGGGGTGGCTAGGATTCAGTCTTCGGGGAGGGCAATTTGCCTCGGATTTTTCGCAAATAGTCTTTTATCCGTAGACGCTAACTCGAGTGAATTGAATGCGACGTCGAGTGGAAAAGAAATAAAGATGGAGAAAATACAAAAAAAACGGAATACCGAAAAATAAGTCGAGACAGAGAAAAGAAAAAATGAGGAAGGGGCGAAAACGAGAGTATTTTGATGAGGTGGGGTTGATCGATCAATATCTGCCGAGGTAGACATCCCTTAAATTTGGTGCTCCACGGACACCGTCAAGTGCACTTTTAATGAAAAAAAAAAACGAAAGAATGAAAGGAAAATAAATAAGAAAGAAAAAATCTTAAAAACAAAAAAAATAGTGTGTGAGAGAGAGAGAGAGACAAAAGATAAGAAATGGCCTAGAGATAAGAAAACTGTAGGAAGGAGCAAGTCTGCGATTGGAATAATGATGAAAAGTAAGAAACAAACAAAAGAAAAAAGTATGATTTAAAAGAAGCGAAAGAAAAGGTGGAGAAGGAGACGAATAAGCATTATAAACGAAGATTATTGATTGCGAATTATTTAACGAAGTAATATAAAGGACAAATGATGGCAGGAACATTATTTTCAGCGAGGCAATTTAAATGTCTCGAAGCGCGCTGCTAACGTTTTAATCGGCCTGGTTTGGTACAAAATATGTATGACGAGTTGTAAAAAGTTGGCGTGAAAACGAGAGGCAGATAGAAAGAAAGCGAGAGAGCAAGGAGGAGAAGAAAAGAAAAAAAAAATGGAAACTTGTTCTGGTCACGAGAAATTGCCATTTTTTTAGCTACATTATAATTCATATTTTTTTCTCCTTTTTATCCTTCATAGCGTTGTAACTATTTGATAATTAATATTAATTCTAAACGGAGGAGAATATTGTTAATATAATGATAATTTTTAATTGTAAAAAAAAACAAAATTACGAAGAAATTTAAATGAATTCGGTAATCAATTTGGAAAATCATGTGTGGATTGATTTTAAAACAACAAAAAATACTATAAATAGCAATGTTAGATATTTTATTGATATTTATTGATTATAAATGACGATTTTTTTGATCGAACGAGCAAAGTAATAATTTAATTAATTTTATAATTAATCTTATGCATACACACATATATATTGTTTTTTTTCGACCAAGCAGTCGAGCTTGACGGAGAAAAAACACGATTTATATATAAAAACACATAAATATCGACTAACAACGTTTTTTTTTGCTTCACCGAGCCAGAACATGTGCGAGAATTTTTGGTGGGATTCACCAAACGACGAGATAAGTTGATAAATTATATATAGATATATATATGTGTTATATATATTATACATACGATAAACGCGATATATTTTCAAATTATTGTGGAACAACGTATACATATATATATCTCAAAGCAACAACACATAAAAAAGTAGATCGAAAACAACAACAACAACAAGAAAAACAAACTTTGCATAAGACCATAATTGCTTCAGCTGTTCCGAATTAACGGAGAATCATAATAATGTATGTTTGCTGATCCATAGGAAGGAAAAAAACATTTAATATCATTTTATTCCCATTATTTCTTCAATTTTTCTCATTTTTAATACTTTTTTGTGCCTTTGCCCGGTGAACAAATTAAATAAACAGTTCAACAACGTTTACTCGTGCGAAGAAAAAAAAGCGAACAAATGAAAGGAAATAGAATTAAAACGGCAGAAAAGAAACATTTCTTGCTCCACACAGTCCCTTGCCACCGAGTAGAGTGGATTTATAACTCCGTAGTAGTATTACGAATATGGAAAAAAAAAATACATATTGCAATTATAATTCGTTGTATTTGCGCTCTCTCGCACGTACACCGCCGACAACAATATACACCGATAAAACAACAAATACAACACACTCAGAGTCTCGTAATAAGTACGAAACTCGCGCAGTCACTCGTGTAACTTGGTCACTTTTCTATAGCAGCACCGCTTGTGTGTTTCGATTTTTCGGTTGTTTTATTTTATTCGTTTTCGCGTCAGGTTTTGATATTTGCGAAATTTTCACTCCGTCTCTCTTCGCGGAGATCGGAGCAAATTGATCGCGTTTAAGCATAATTTTCGTGTCGAAATATTTACGGCGAGGCTATTATAACAATATGCTATATAATTTATATTTATATAGTGCAAAAAGAAGGAAAAACGATAAAAAAAAAAAACGACACGCGCAAAAAAAATGCAAAATTTACGAGGAAAGAAATGTAATGGTGAGAAAATAATGAAAAGGATAAAAATTGTCTGTGATTATCAGTCATAATAATCTCTAGGTCGACATATTTTTTAGACAATATTTTTTAGAAAAATTACAAAATTTACGATATACCCCTATTATTGATATAGACTATTGGATCAAACGATATGCTACTGAGTACGCATTACAAAAATAATAAGTAAAAAACAACAACAAAGAAGAAGAAAAAAAAGTAAATGAAAGAAAGAAATAATAATGATAAGTTTTATTAAAATAACAAAAAAGAAAACGAATGCGAAACGGAAATGTGAGACGAAAAAAAATGCAAAATATGTAAAGTTACGAGAAAGAAAAAAAAATCAACAACAACAACGACAACGAATAAGTTGTCGACTGTGTTTTGATAAAGGATATTGGAGGGTTGGGATCGATGGCTGTTGTAAAATATTCAGTGTTTGGACAAATAATTATCAAAATGAAGAAAAAAAGTAAAATGAAACGAGAGAAAGATTTAAAAATTCTAATAATTATTGAGGTTAATGATAAGAGTGCGAAATTTGAGCATGTGTCGGTAGCATTTTCTAACCTCTTTGCGATTGCGTAATAAATGAGAAAACAAAAAGTAACAAACGTAGAAATTATCATCGAATTAAAAGAAAAACAAAAAAATGAAAGAAAATTTATTAAAATAATGGAGAGTGTAATTCCCGTCTTTGCATAAACCCCGATGTGTATTGTACAGTGTGACACGGAAATCAAGAACGAGAGGCATTTACTAAAGAAAAACGAAGAAATAAAGACAAAAAATCACATCGCAAACTCAAACAATAAAGAAAAATTACGCGTATTTTGCGCGTAAAACTGTCGTTATAAATCCATCTACTAAACCGTAGAGAATTATTGAATAATCGTATTACATACATTAGCCAGAAGATATTATGCGTAATGCATTAGCAACAAAAATAAATAAACAAAACACGTAGTCGCTTTTCATCACACCGAATAAACAAATAATAATAATTAAAAACGAATTAAACAAAAAAAAACAAACATGTCGTCTATACACCACTCACAAACATATACCGATGTTTTTTCTAATTAAATGTTTTGTTAGTATTATACTATGAGCAAAAGAATTAACACAATAAAACACACGAATAGAAAATACAACGAGCTGCCTCTATTTATTTGTCCTAATCGCAAATTCCATAATTCCGAACATTTCCATCATTTACCCTTTGATTCAAGGTCAATCGGTGAAATTTCCGTCAAGTACAAAAAATCCACGCGCGATTTATCGAACGAGAGCAGGATTTTTAAAACTGACGAGTCATTTTTACGATTTGGAGGGAAAAGAAAAGTAAAACTGTCAAAATCGAAAGTTTCATTCGAGGAAACATTTTTATTCGCGAGATAAAACGAGCGTCCGAAATTTGGAACGCTAATTTGTTGTTGTTTACAATGAGAGTAAAATCAGTGAAGTTGATTATCAAAAGCCATATATTTAGCAATAATGAACGTGGCGTATTTAATAAGGCGCGAATTTCCTTGCGCTCGCCTCCTCGATTCCTCCAGAGAACATTAGAAATATCGCCACTTCGCAATTAGTTTTCAGTACAAAGCAATATCTTATCTCTCTTTGTCCGTTCCCACACTCGTATAGCGCAAGCAGTGTGTGTTGTAATTAGTTGTTACTACTCTTACTCCGCGCACATATTGTGGGAGAGACGAAAAAAAGAGTAGCAGCGAGAAAAAGAGAAAAATAAAAGCGGCATGCGTCCAGCATGTGTGCGCGAATTTGCGCGTATTCGATGGAATAGAACAGTGGAAGAGACTCTTCGGAGAGCCCGTTGACTCATCGCGGCTTGTTAGTTTATGCCTTACCCTTCCGTCATGCCACGCGATGATGCTCGTTTTATTTCGCGAAACGAAAAAAAAAACACGCACACAAACAAAATTTCGAGAACAAATGACTAATTGTCAAATTGCTAATTAAAAAACGTCCGAAAAGACGAGCAAGAGATGACACTTGGCACTCGGTCAAACGATATTTGACAGATATCCAAAATTCTATTTCAATGTTAGATTTTTGAAGGAGAGACGAGAGCCTGCGAAAAAGAAACATTCGATATTGCGCAAACAATAATAATGACGTACTTTCGTACTTGCATTGGATTCAAAACAAATATGCGAGGGAGAAACAACAATATACAACGGAGAGCAAATAATTGCACGACTTTTTGAACGTGAATTATTTTTAGGTCATTCAGAAAGAGGCACGTTGGAATAATAAAAAAGTGTAGAGTGTGAATCGCACGCGATTTATTGTGGATTTAATGAAAATGCGCCTTTTTAGAGTGCGCGGTGAAGAAAGCAACAGCGTTGCAGAACTCACCGCGTACGCATTTACTGTCAATACGCTTCCATAATATTTCGCAGGGATATAGTATAACTATGTATTGTGTATAAATACAATACACGAAACGTGTGCAAAGGGACGCACCAACAGCCGCGCAAAGGAACGCGAAAAGAGAGTGTGGAGGGGGGAGGGAGCGGGAAAGAACGCGTCGTGGGCGAGCTCTTGGGTCTTATCGGTGAACTTTCTAAACGCTCGGATCTCGCGTGTGTATTACGATTATCGTTCGCACCTTGCTACTCTTTATTCCTTCATTATTGAAGTATCAGTGTGCATCGTGTGTATTTTATTACGAATACAATTTTTTCCATCGCAACTGTGCCAGACTTGAAGCAATTCGAGTTAAAAGTACGGAATTTGAAAAAATCGATCTGTGAATCACGAACAACGTGTGAAATCATCGAACGTAAGTTTTTCTCAAGTATCTGTAATAGAAAAGAAAAGTAAAAAAACACAGATCCGTAATGGCGGGCTGTTTCGATATTGCTCGGTAGTTCCCTGCGCCACCGCTTCGTCTCATTCGAATATTTGCTGCCAGTGCGAATCGGAGAATTAAAAAAAAATCGACGATGAAGTAATTATTGTAAAATGAATTTGTTCGATTCAATTTCTCATCGGAATGTTTTCATTTTTTGTTCGGAATCGTAATTCAATTCACTTTATTTAGTTTTTTGCTCCTCGCACTGGAGTAGAACGTTTTCAAGTCGTTCTAAAAGTTGAGGCGAGCGGGTTTTCTCATATTTCGATGGCAAATCAATGCGACGAGGAGTATGAAAGAGAAAAATCGGTCAAATTTGTGGCACATGATAAAGACAGACGTGTTCAGGAATTATTTGTGATTGAAAGTTTCTTCTGCACATATCCTTTGCGCGTTCGTGGTAGCATTTTTGAGGAGATAAAACAACACGGCAACTTTGAGCGCCGCCATCGGCAATTTTTTTCCCCAGCTTACATACTCCCCCTCCTGCCTGGCGCCCCTCCATCAGAGAAAGAGAGAGAATGCATCCCTCTCGCGTCTGTTTTGCACAGTCGAACGTTGGTTAGTCACCTCAAGGACGTTGGTGGCTGTGTAATTGGGATAGGTCGTACCGGGGAGTAGAGATGAAACGACGTGCGCTTGCCAGTTTCGCCGGTATACGTGTGCGCGAACGACTTTAGCTTTTTTAGTCTTGTAAATGGCGCCTGAGTGAGATAGAGAGGGAGCGCGACGCGAGACTCATCGCGTACATTTAACACTTTGAGTTGTGTCAAAAGACTTTGACCGAAAAGCTTAGAGTTTAATGAAGAAGGGGTGGGGGGCGGCGAAGTGAAGAAAGAGACAAAAAAAACAAACGGTTGGTTAACATCTCGCGCAGAGGGCAAGCGTGCTATATACACCCCGGTTCGCGTGATAGTTCTCGTACGTGGCGGCTGCCACAGAGTTACAATTTTTTTAATTCAACTCGCGTGTTTTTCATAGCCCGTTGATATCGAAATCCCATCGATTCAATTCGCGATTTCGTCGGTACAGTGATACAGTGTTTAGTGTGATGTAGTGATGAGAAATAAAAAAAGTTATCAATTGTCCAACTATTTCGTGTACGCCATCGCAAATGTTGGGTTAGGACACACGCGGTTTTTCAACCAATCGCGAATCTTTGGCTCACACCAAGATAACTCCCGCATCTTACGAAGCAATTGACGCCTCGGATTTCTGCGAGAAATCAACTTTTCAGCTTTCCCGGTAAGCCACTCACAACATGCTTTTTTGTTTATATATTTCGACCATTTCCCCGAAAGATTCTTCGTCCACCGGCTACAGGTTATTATCAGGCCTGTATCTAACCGCGAATCGGGCCCCGTAGTTTCGCGAACCCTTTCCGTATATCGTAAACTCAATCTATATTTATGAAATACATTACTGATTGCGGCGCTGCAGTCGCTCAGGCTTTCGAGCTCGACATTTTGAATTTCGAAGTTGCGCCCAACGAAATTCGCAAACTTTGTTCGTTTTTTATTTTTTTTTTTAAACTTTGCGAGCATCAAAATTTTCAGAAAAATAAAAATCTTCGTCAAATTCCACGTTCAGAAATATTCAAATTTAAATATTTTGTCGATGTTTTAGTCTCGAATTGTTGAAAATTCGAATAAAAAGTTTCGGGACCACGAAAAAAATGTCATTCGCGTTAGGCAGAAAAATTCGTACTCGCATTTCGATGGAATTAAGCAAAGTGTAAAAAGACTGACTCAGAGACATAATTGAACGATAAACTCCCACGACTGACATCAATCCGATTAAGGTCCAAATGCCTTCGCCTGGTGTAAACGGATGCCCAGCGTATTTACGTTAATTTATAAAGAAAAACTAGTTGGCAAACACGTAGTTGGTAAATAAGCACGCGGTTGAGTTTCGTCATGAAAATGCGCGCGGCGGCAAGTGCAACACGGGCGCGCTATTCTCGTAGGATTTGTGAAAAAATGCAATTAGTAACTCGGTCTCGGATGCGTGCGTATTCGTGGATGTGTAACGCACGTGTGTGCGTACGTCTCGGTTGGCTGACGCGACAACAAAACCTCGGGCGTTCGCTTACGATACCACGTAACGTAAATATTGCTGCGAGTAACAAAGATGCGTAATAAATACGATTGCAGATGCATTTCAGAAGAGCGAGGCTCACATTTTCTTTACAAATCTATTTATGACTTTTAATCGACGCCTCAATTTTACGTAAGCTCCGGTATTTCGATCGTAACATTCCCAATCGTGAATAATATCGAAATATTTATGTTACAATCGCAAGAAACCAAAAAAATTCTCAATCACTGCAAAATTGCACATTTTTCGATGAAGATCCAACAAAACTTTTGGATTTCTCAATTTTTCCAAAACGACCAGTAGAAATTGTGTGGAAATCAAAATTTCGTCGAATCCAATTCGAAAATTTCGATTAATCGAGTTTTTTTTTTTTGAAAAACGATTGAAATTTCGAAAAAAAATCAAAATTGCACTTTTCGGAAGAAACGAATTGAGATAATATTTTTCTAGATTAATAGGAGATGCCGAAAAGATACAAATCGATCGTCCATTCACGCGATCGTTGTATTTTTTTGTGTCGATTCGATCAAAAACGCAATCGACACAAAAATTTGCCACGATTTTCGAAATCCACTAAAAAATGAATAGAAAAAACATTTTTCGTTGAATTCCAAAGTTGGAAAGTCCTTCATAGTCATTAATTCAGATTGTATGAACAATAAATAAAAAGTTGACTCTGCTATTCGCGTTGGAGTGTTCGAAGGTAATTTCTGTGACGAATTCCAGTCCGATGATGGGTGAACTATCGTATTGTGATAATTTGAGAATGGAATGATCGAGGTGATGCGAAAACGTGGTGATATCCATCGAATATGAAATGTAGCATAAAAATCAACGTGAAATCCATTATTTGAGGACGTCACGAGCGTATGATCGTTAATCGTCCATATATAAATAGAGAGAGATATTAATTTGATTACTGACAGTGTGTACGACCTTAGCTGGTGGCCTTGCGTACAACGGTAGTTACACTCGTGTGGTGTCCTATCAGCCACCGGGCGTTGAGAGCTTGTCGTTATCTCGACAGTGCCAGACTCTACGGGGCCTCGCGACGATCGCTCGACAACTCTTCTTTTCTTTTTTTCCTCCATTCTTTGGTTGCCAAGGAATATTTTCTTATCTAAATGTGCATGCGTGTGTGTTTTTATATTTCGGTAAAAGAAAAGTCTCTGAAAGCTTTTTAAGAGTCGTTGGACAGGGATTATTGGGATAGTTAAATATTCGACAATGTATATCGAGTGGGGGCGTCCGTTAAAACCGGAAGTCGCGGTAGATCGTCGAGCCGCGGCGAACCTGAAGGTCGAGTATCGTGGACGATCTCGCTGTGGGTGTCGTTGACACTGCATCGGCCTCTCGGCTCTCGCATACAACTTTACCATGCTGCTCAACACACACTCGCGGAAACGTATACAGGGTGTCCCAGGCCGAGTAATTACAGCCGCACGAATTTTGATCCAACGCGAGTTTCCTCAATGAGTCATTAGCGCTCGAACGTGTCGACGCAGACGAATGCAGGTATAGACTTTTTTGTGGGAAATTTCCTGCTCTACAAAAAAGGTCCTCAGCAATTTCGCTCTATTTCCAAGCGTTTCGTCGGTATCCGCGATTTCAGTAAACTCCATCGATTTTTACGAGTAAAAAACTCATCGCGAGGAATTCCGGTGGTAGGAAGACGTTGAGGCAAATCGTCTCGTCACAGTAAATCGAATATAATTTCTGCGGAATCATCCAATAACGCTGCTGTATCTTACGGAAATGTAAAAACGTATAAACCTTCGGAATCAATATTTAACGGAAGTTCAAAGGTTGAGAGACGCCGGCGTTTCCCTAGGCAGAGCCGCAAATCCGGAAGTAAATAGTCTGAAAAAAAAATTTCCGAGTTATATCATAAAATATCAATTTCTCGTTCGCCTCCCATCAAAAGAGCCTGAAAAAATGTGCGAAACCGTATGACTCTGAAGTTTGCAACGTTGAGATTCGACGAAGAATTTTATTTCTATTAATTATTTATTGAATTTTAAAGATCATGGCAATTTCTCGTCTCGATTGACTTTTTGGGACTCAAGAGACGATCGTTTTTTTGTCCAGAGCAAAAATTGAATAATAATTATGAGCCTCGGTGAAGAAAAAACAAAATTTCGTTGCATTCCAACGATGCAAACTTCAACATCATGAAACCGTAGTTTCCCGATAATGGAAAACGTCACGTCGAGATTAGCAGCTTAAAAGATTTCAAATTCGAGCTTCGTAGGTACTGCACGTAACGACTGCACGTGGTGAAACACCCTGTAGACGTATATAGATGCAGAGGGAGAGGGTTTCACGCTAGTGAATATGTGTATAAAGATATTTGTGTATAGTGGTTGGTGGTATATCTGTTGAACGTAAAAACCTGTTCGTCGGAGCTCTCGCGCCACAAGCCATTCCGCGATTGGGCCGAAGCTGTGCGCTCGCATTCTTTTATTTTCTTTTCATTCCCCGCTCGGTCTTTCTCTTTCCATCCAAAGGCCGAAGCCTCATTCCGCGGGGGCTGTGAATGACGAATTTTCTTTGTTGCATTGATCCCCCTCCCGTGAAAGCGCGCGCGATTTTCCAATTGAGAAATGTTTGCGGCGAAATACTTTCGTCACACACATTCAAATCCGCGCATGACACGCTGGTTTTCCTCGAACGAGAGTCTTCGATCCTCCGAAACTTTGCCCGGTCGTTCTCGCATTCTTTTTTCTCCTGAACAGCTCGAACACATTTTTCCATCAAATCTTCGTTCACGTAGTTTTTCACGTCTCTCTCGCGTGGCTCTCGAAAAGTCTCTGTTTTTCCAAGAGCAATAAAAATCCATATTTTCGTTTCATTTTTCCCCCTTTTTTTACTCCAATATTATTTCGTGCTACAATTGTCAATAGAGACGCAGAAACTTCTCCACGTGAAATAACACCCCGACCAAACACACGCTACTCGCAGGTTTGATGAACTCTCTCCCGCGCTACTGAGCGCGCGCGCGCGCGCGTTATGCCTTGAACAATAATTAGCAGAGTTTGCTGCGATTAAATTAGCATGAAAAAGAATCTCGAGGAACGAGGGATCTTCGCTTATTACAGAGTGTTCGTGTACGCGAAATAGTACGCGCGATTTCGTAAGACACTCGTACGAATGTTACACACACATAGGGACGTGTTATAATAAAAGCAGCAGCGGCAAACGTACGTGAAGAAACGTTTATTCGAGACACGCGTATGTGAGTCTCGTTCGAGTGCATATAGACTCGAATCTTGATTCCGCCGCAGATGGAAACAAAAGAAACTTTCGCCGCATGGGTCAACAGAGGACGCGTGGTTTGTGAGTAAGCGAATGGTGTATATAGCGCGCCAGAATATAACCGAGAAGAGAACGCGAGCGAGCGAGATCGACGCCACGTTCGCCTTCTCCTCTGTAAATATGTATTTGTCTCTCTAACTTATATCCACACCGATATACACCTGCAGAGAGGAAAGAGCCACGCTCGCGGTGTGTTCGTTGCTAGCGTAGAATAATAATAATAACAAAAATATATATTACTCTCGCTTGAACTATATTAATTCTGCGTCGAGAAGAAAAAGCTGCGCGCGTGTAGAAAAACTTTGCACCGGAGCCTTTGAATCGGGAAATATTCGGCGAATTCGTTTTGTTAATTACGATGATTGAAAAAACGCGCACCGAAAACTCTACGTAAAGCCGCGCAACAAAAAAGCTGCCGAATTTCAATGAAAAAAACGAAATTGTTACGAGCTTCGTGACGAGAGTTTCGGTATTGATAATAATTCGAAAAGGACAAAGGTCTGAAATAGTGCACGAGCGATGAATTTTTTAACGTCGAATTTGCCTTGCAAGTTCCATAGTAAAAGCGTAATTGAATGTGAATTATTGAATCTTTGAGGGCTGTAAATATTTCATAGGAAATTTCACATGCGAGTTTCGTAATGAGAGAATAATTGAATCGTAATAATTGAAGATGAAAGGACGAAGGAATTTGTGAGAAAATAGGGAATTATTAAAATCCGAATATTCCATGCAAGGATTGGAATGAAAGAAAAAAACAATGAAACGTTGATAATTAAGGAGAAAAGGAAAGAATTGATGAAAATTTTATGTCGAATCCGGCGATGCGTGTCAAATGCTAAGTACGACGAGAGTGTTGGACGGTGGCTCCCCCGTAGTCCGCACCTTCCACACGTGCCAGTTGGTCCGATCCTGATCAAATCTGTTGCTAACCGCCGCTGCGCTGCGCGTTCGAGAGACGACGACGACGACGACGACGACAACGACTACGAGGCGAGTCGGAACTCGGAACCCGCGCGCCTGCTTATCCTATATACGAAACAACACACGTTCATATTCCACACTGTCTTTCCATTGTGTATGTGCCTGTATAGTTGTCGGCAGTTGTATATCACAAGCATGCAGCTCCTTATTTCCCCCCCTTCTCTCCCTCTGCCGCCTCCTACGAGCGCCACTGTTGCTAGTCGTCTCCCTCGCTCGCTGCATCAACCGCTCGCTTGCATTTTCCATCCAACCCATTTAATAGATCAGGACGAAGAGAGATAAATGTTCAGCGAAACAAAAGACAACAAAAAAACTACCGCCTTCATATATAGACGAGAGCCAGACGTCTCTGTCGCGTCCAGCGGTCAGTGCTTGCTGCGAGAGTGTTGCAATTATTCTTTCCGTGACCACCAGACTTCTCAGATGAATGAAACACTTTTTTATCATCCTCCATCCATTTTTAACATCTTTTTATTCCATGCTGTCCATCAAACAACTTTTTCGAGTTTTTTTTCTTTTTTCTCCTTTTTCCTCGTTCGTTTTGCATTTTTGATGGCAAATTCGGATTTGCCATCGGGATTAGAATCTTCGAAGGGATGAATAATGTAGCAAATTCATTTATTCGTATCTACTCGAAAAAAACGAATGCAAAATTGTCTGGAGCTGCGACTTTTGCAAATTTCTGTGAGTTCTGATAATTTGATAATAAAAAGCCGGAGACTTTTGATAATTTCGATTTGATTTTTCGATTTAACCGCATCGTTACGTGCATGCGTGAACCAAATATTTATTAATCAATTTATTTCGAAATTCATTGGTAACATTAAACTATAGTTTTTTATTCAGTTTGGTTTATCATTCAGATCCACAAAAATGCTGATGTTGAAGTTTGCATCGTTCGAATGCAACGAAATTCTGTTTTTCCCGTCCCGGACAATAAAACGATCGTCTCGAGTCCCAAAAGCTCAATCGAGACGAAAAATTGGCATTATTGTCAAAATTCAATAAATAATTAATAGAAACAATATTTTTCGTTGAATCTTGACGTTGCAAACTTCCGAGTCATCAAAAATGGCGAGTTTTAGTAGGATTTGGAAAAAAAAGAATTTTGAAATTTTTGATTTTATTTTCAGTCGATTTTTAATGATTGAATCGTCGATGGCTCGGAAAATTTTTGGCAATTCATAGTGCAGGAATGAAATATTGAAATAAAAGGGATTTTGGAGACGAAATTGTTTAATTAATTTGCTTGTATGGAGGAGAAAAAAGCGTTCCATTCTGGCGGCCATTACCGGAATGAAACAAATCCATTTTCTTCGCTTCAGCCTTGGGCGAGATTTCTTTCTTGTCTTTTTTTTTTGTTGTTGTTTCGTTCTCAAGCATTCCATCGAGAGGCTTGGGATGGGAGAAAAGAAGAGATTTGGAAAAGTCGCGCGGTCACGTTATTTACTGCTGGGTCAGTGCTCTCGCTCTCTCTCGCTGTCTCATTTTCTTTCTCATTCTCCATCTCCGTCTCGACTCTCCTCCTTTTTTCGTCAAGAGCAGCACAGTTGCAAAAGGCCCTGGCAACCCCGTAGAGCTTATTACCTGCAACTCCGTTTTCTCTCTGTTCTAGCGAAAATTCACATTCCTAAACTGGAAAAACCAATTTCTTCAGTTTCTTCTTCAACATTCTCTCGCAATTGAATGAGCCTTCTGTGAATAATCGCGTAAGCACGTCGTTCATCTTCGCGCACTGTACTCTCCCCTCCCTTTCTCTCTTTCTCTCGTCATTCCGAACAACTGGTTTTGCTACCGTATAGTGATTACTCATTCAAACAAAGAGAACTAAAGACTCCGATCTCTTGTCTCTCTTCTCGAATCCCCGCGATTACGTGTACGGTATTTTCCTAAAAGGAATTTTTTCGGAGCTCTGACGATTGACGATAATGACGAATTTTTTTTTGTTTTCTCTCAATTTGAAAATTCAACTTTGTCCATCAAACCCATGGCTCCCTGATCAAACGTCGTATGGAGACTCGGAAATGATCGTTCGACAATTTTTCATTAGCGCAGAGCAATTCGTCGCTGTGCGCGAACCAAAGGAGCATCAAAATTCACTCCTCGCGAGTGGAAAAATTACGTGTGAGAGTTAACCAGCGCCGCATTGATTATTCGGAATCCCTTGCGGGTAATATCGAACATAAAAGTTTCATAAAAATATTAAACGTCGATAAGAAAAAGATACAAAGAAAATGTATTTTTGTACAATTCCGTAATTCGTCGAGATTTATTATTGGGCAATGATCGAAGGAACCAAAATATTTTGACATTTTGCTTATTTATCGAGTTTTTAAAATCGTGGCAATTTTTCGTCTCGATTGAGTTTTCAGGTCGTTCGTTTTATTGTCCAGAGTAAACATTGAATAATAATTATGAGCTCTGCTGAATAAAAAACAGAATTTCGTTGCATTCGCACGATTCAAACTTCAACACAATTAATTGATCAATTATTACGGTAGATCAGCGAGAACAAGATCGAAAAATGGAATCTTTTTGAAAAATAAACTTTTGCTCTTCCCCATTCTATTGCTAACGAATTATTATGCATAATTTTGGTAATTCGTCAATCGAGCCTCAAATTTTACATTTTTCGGAAGTGAACCTCACAGTGGATGTAAAACGTGTTTTACATGGCAATTGGTAAAGTGAAATTATGGAAAAAGCGATAATTAAGAAAATTTGATAGTGTCTTGGAATTATTTGGGTCATTTTTGATTCCAGCGAATTTTCTCTCTCCCGAAAGGATTTTTCACTTCACGAAATTATTTGAGAGTCAAAAAATAATGAAATGAAACGATTTTGAGGTTTCCATCGTTCCAATGCAACGAAATTCAGTTTTTTCTTGAGCAGAACTCAGGATTCTTATTAAATATTTGGTCAGAACGAAAAAACGATTTTTTTCTAAGAATCCAAACGCGAAATCGGTACGAAAATTGTCATCGTATTGGGATTTTAACAATCAATAGAAAAAATTCAAACTCCAGTGCGTCTTGAAACGAATAGACAAACAATTGGAATAATAACGAAAAAACAACAATCAGATGGTCATGAAATATTCACAACTTGTCGATCGAGATGAATTGATCAACAATGACGAAGTGAATGGTCGATTTGATGTATAATTGAATAAAATTTTCGTCCAGTTAAATGCTGTCAACAAACATGTGAGCTTGGTAACACGTGACGTCCATTCCGCACTCGATATTTCATTAACGAGTAACGTATTGATTGACCCAAAGCCCAGGAATCAATGACTCTGTGTTGGTCTCTTTCTATTGTTTTCCCTTGCGGGCGATATGTTGACGATCCGAGCAATATTCGGTATATATGCCGAGGTGTGGGAGCGCAGGCGGAATAAACGAGCAACTACATCGAAATAATGATTGTAAAGGCTAGAGGAATAAAAATTATGCGAGTAGTCGTAAAAGCAGTCTTCTGGCAATGACGTATACGTTTGTACAGTCAGCATAACTTAGGATCGCGTAGTACGTCAGTTACTGTACACTTTTGCCACGACCCACGTGTATAGCACGAGCTATACATACGTGCATCGTAAACGTCTGTAATAAAATACAAAAGGCCTGTCGGGCTTCTCGCGTCCCTGCTGGACTTGGGTTGACTCCCAAAGATGGAAACTATCTCGTGCGAACTCGTGCGAGCTAAATTTTACGAATCTCTAGAGATTTTTATCAGGCAAACAAAAATGTATTCGCAAAAAAAGCTCGTGACGCAAATAACGTGCCTGGTTACGAGATGCCGTGACGTTTCGCCCACTTCGGAAACGCGATGTAAAGTTGATCGAAAGACTCAAAAGAATTTTCGACAAAAACCGCGTTCGCATTGTCTCGTCGAACGGGCAAACTAAATATTCAATCTTTTCAAACAAGCGGAAAAATCCATTCGCATGGTTTGCTTTTTCTCTGTGAGAGAGAAAATTAAATTCTCCGTTCGTTTCGTCGTTTCTCTCACTTTCGTATTGAAGCCAATGGCTGAAAGTGAAAAGGAGATTCGAAAAAAATGAAAAGTCCAAAAGTCAAATACATTTTTCGTCCTCACGCAAATTTTCTCGTTACACGAAGTGGACGCAGATAGAGACGATTTGAATCAAGATTCTGAACGTCTTATTCCACTCGCTCGAGATGATCGCAATGTTGTGTGAATTATCCGCGTTTATTCGGGAGAATCCGCATGCGCTGGTATCGCCAACATTTAGCAGACATTGAGAACTTTGCTGGCTAATGCATGAAATAATTCATAGTTAAATGCATCACCGTTTATAACTTGTCTACCGGGAGCGAACTAGATTCGCTGGTGCGATCCTCTGCTGTGCGATATCCTGCACAGGCCGCGAGAGTCTCATGCATCTCTGCTGATTCCGTAGCCGAGAGAGGGACGGCCTGAAAAAGCGATAAAGAGCAAGAGGGAAAGAGGGAGAAGAATGTAGAGGAAAATGAAACTATTCTTGAGCGAGGCAGATCGGATCGATCTGCCTGGCGGATTTCAAACGTCACAAATGTTATTTTAGACGAAGGGTGTGTAAAAAGAGAAAGAGAAAGAAAAAGGATTGGGGAAGGGGAAAAATGGTTGGGGTTGAAAAAAGGAGAGCATGGATCTCCATACTTGATCCTAGTACGTGAGCCAGTGGCATGCGTCATTCGATACACAACTAATGGGCTCGTACTACGCCACATATCCCCGCCACACACTCGTCTATCTATGTTTTCCATATACGTACGTACGAATGCATCTAGATACCTCGATATACAGATATACGTCGAGCTAAAACGCCATGGGCTCGGCCTCTGGCGTATTTATGCATCCACGCTATTACTGAGTCAATATCAAACAGAGGGGGTCGCTTTTACTCACATACACACACATGTACACACTATAAACTTGACTGTTATTTGTAGGATGCATCGTTGATGGCAAATCCACTGCAGATCTTCCTCCCCCCTCCGGTAATATCTAATGAGATAATCTAGAATTTCAAACTACTCTATTATATTCTCATAATTAATACCAAAGAGACGAGTATCGATCGACGAGCTTTATTCATCGTCTCTTCAGATTCGTTAATCAACATTATGAGCTCAATCATCGATATTTCTCTCTATTGATACTGCGGCTTTGTATATGACGTTTTGGCATTTTGATGAACATTCCGAATCGGATCGAGTTCCACGCGCAAAGATCCTTCAGCAACAATGACTTTTAATTGCTTTTTTTTCACACGTTTCTGCTGAAACTTTTTTCAAATCGTACGGACTCGGTCGGTGTCCAATCTCTCGGTTTAACGTGATTAAAATTCGTTTTTTTTTTTGCAATTCTCGGAACATGGGAACTTATTTCAAGAATTTCATTTTTTTCAGTGCGGATCAAATTCTTGCTTGCTTGTTGGAAATTCATACGCAACTTGTTCAGCACGATTTTTCATACTCAGCCGCTATAACACACTCTATACCTTTTTTTAACTCGAATGACGGTCACTCGGGCTTTGCAGACACTGCACCTTCCTGATAAAAATCAATCATGACTCGCATCTACAGGGTGTCCCGTTTTTTTTCCGGAAAATCTGATAATTCTCTGCCTGATATTGAATCGAGATTTCTCGTTCATTTTAAATTGTTTTCGGGTGAATTTTCTGGGAAACTTTTATTATGAGTCAATTTTTTAAATCACAGAATTTGGGAAAATTGAGGAAAAAAAACGATAAGAAATTTCAGTGAGCACGAAATCTCAAAATTTTGCCAATGACATCGAAATTTTTCTCGTAATTTTCGAGAAATTTTCCAGGATCGTTTGGAAAAAGAAACTCGGCTCGGAATTATACGTTCGCGAGGGAAACTATTGTCAGTAATGTCGTACATTTGGCGAAGCACATTGCAAGTTAGCGAGGTTGAAAAACGTTCGATGATTGGTCGTCGGTGCGCGGGAACGAGAGTCCGAAACGCATCTTCCCGTGGCGTTCCGCGAAAGCGAGACAAAAAAACAGTTTTTTTAGAGGCTTCGCCTCCGCAGGCTTCACAGAGTCGTATTTGTTGGCCATTGTTTGAATTGCCCTCGTGACTGCGGGTCGGCCAGTTGCAGCACGTGTTGTTCGTTTCTTCCGAGAGACCTCCGAGCCCCCCCGCGTCTCCGGCTTCTTCCTTGCTCTAGCGCGACTGTAGCGATGTACATATTGCAGAACATTAGAGACTCCTTAACCATAATTCCAACCACTAACTCTTGACCATTTTCGAATTATTTATAAATTCATTTTCCACTTGAATTACAAACGCCAACACTTTGTCTTTTTCTCTTATTTCTTTTAGCGATCGATTCTCTCTCGTCGAATTTCAATAACCTTCAATTATTCAATTATCGATTCAGACGAGCTCGCTCAATTCAAGGTTCGAATTATTAATTCAGCATTTTTGTCTCGTACGGTTTATTGACTTTTTTTCCATCATTCATTCTTATTTTTAAACACATTAATGCAAATCAAAAATATCAATTTTCAAAGGCTCGCGCACACGTGGACGTGCGGAATAAAATTTTTATGCACCGAAAAAATGTTTCTGTCGAAAAAACTTTATCGTGGGAATTTTTTTAGGAATCTCATGAAAATAGTCACGTCGTGGACTTTTTTGCTGCGTATAATTTGTCAAATTCATCCATAAGTTTTACGAGAGACTGGCGAGACGCGTCGGTGCAAAAATAATCGTTAGAGAACGCAAAATTTTGTTTGCGTTGTCCGATTTTCCATGACCTTCAGAAATTAAGAGGCTTCTTGTTTTTTGATGCACGAGCCGACAGAATTTTATTTCGATCCAACCGTTTGGAATGGCAAACCGAATCCCTCGATCTGTCATATTTTCAGGCTTCCTCTACAAAAACAGTATCCATGACGAATAGTATACAAACTCGAGTTGTGTAAACACAAGCGTTTCGACGTTTGCCACATTTTGTCAACTTTTTACTCTGCTATCATTATTTCTATCGATATTACGTTTGTGTACCCTGAAATTGCGAAATAAAAATAAGTTATTCGTTTAGCCTTATTCGAAATATTTTCTAATTGATTTTCAAGTCTGCTCGATTCCCAGAACGATTAATTTACGAGGGTTTTAAATTGTGAGGTCGTTTCACGGCCAAATTCGTATCACGAATTGCGCTCATGACTGGAACGTGGAAAAAAATGGAAACAAAAAGGAAAAATTTGATGTTTGAGCAGAAAAATGCGAATTTTGATAATTTAACGTGGAAATATTGAAAAAAAAATGAATTTTTATTTATCAATGAACGATTAAATCATTTTCGGTGGAGAAGAAAAAAGTTACAACAATTACGTATCGTCGTTTGGCGTTGCTACGATTTCGTACGATTGCGTTTGGAATGAAAAATAGTTGGAGCGTGAGCAGCACAGGGTGCTTTGGTCGTAACGCGTGTACATGTGTGTAGCTGCTGACGAGCTGCTATATCGAGCGCGTTTTGTGAGTTGTGCGGCTGGTTACGAGGATCCGTATGAGCGAGCTATCTCGCAAGCTATAGAGCTCACGGTTAGGATTGTAAAATTTTTATTCACCGGTGAGTCGTCGTCGTGGTCGTCGTCATCGTCGAGAGCACGGGGAGTGTGGTCAAAGCAAAGCGTGGCAACGAGTAACGCGAGTGATTGCCGAGAGCGCGAGCGCGCGCCACCGCCGCACCGCGTGTGCCCGAGCGCGACTGCATCTTGTGTGCGTTTGAAAAATCAGGCCCGTACCACCCAAGATTTGCGCCCGCGTCTCCCAGAACGAAAAACAACAAAAATTTCATTCTAGAGCCAAATTTTCCAATTATAAAAAAAAAATACAATGAGAATCGTGTGAATTTCCAAATTTTATTGTCCCTGTGCGACGTCACGATTGACGTTGATCAAATCGAGCGAAAAAATCGATGAATTTTTTCGAAATTCTTGACATTTCAACGAAATTGACGACGTTTAATTTGGCTGAGCGCAATGTTGGAAAAAAAACAAAAGTTGGAAAAATTTCTGAAGATTTCAAGCAAATCCGAGCTGAACGAGCATTCGTTTTCCATTCAGAGTTCCGGCACTTTGTCTCTAGATAAATCGCCTTAGCAGTAATTGTTAAACAGCTTGATGAACAAAGTTTTCGAAGTTCCCGCTAGAGAGTATAGAGGTTGCCCCTCGTTTCGCGTTGGTTGTCCGTCCCTCTCTGGCAGTGAGAGAGACGCAAGAGCCAAACACATTGACACTGGCGGTAGTGCTCGACGTGAGAGGGCTAGTATGAATGGCGCTAGCGGCAGCGCCTCCACCGCGCGAGTACCGAGCCCCTCTCTTCAATCCGTACTCATTCATCCTTTGTTCTGCACGAGTCCGCGGATGCATCAGAAGCGAATTTCCGCGGTAAAGGAGAAAAATAAATATCAGAGTTTCGATTCTGCAGGCTTTGTAGAAGAATTTGAAAGAGGGGAAAGGAGGGAAGAAGAGAAATTGTGCGAAGAAACGCCCACAGGTACGAAATCAATCGGAACGTTGATCATTAGCCCGTTGGAAAAGTCAGGAACTGTGAAAAAGAGGAAAAATGAACAAGTGAATTTGTGTGTGTGTGTTTTTAAAAGGCTCGGAGATTCGGGAGGGGGAGTTGAGTGAGTGAAAAATGAAACGCCAGAGTCGCGTACGGTCCTGAGCAGGCGACGAGCTCTCGCAAACACCGGTGCGTTCTCGTGTATGTGCACACACGTTGGCACCGTTTTTTCTGTACTCGTTCATACTCCTCGCGGTACACTTTTATTTTCGCTGTGTAACAAGGAGCGTGCATGTGAGGCGGTAGCGTAGGCGCCCCGGATACCCGGTGTATCAACACCGACTCAGCTGATCCACGTAGCTGTGTGTACGCACACGCGGGCGGCTACAGCGGGGTTGGGTGTTACGTTTGTACAGGAGGGAGAGGGAGCGAGAATCCGGCGTTCTGTCAGTGTTGCTTGGTTTACGGGCAGGGCGCGCAAGTCCGAATAAAGAGAGACGGAAACAGAAGGACAGGGAGCGGAATGAAAAGAGAAGGAGCGAGGACATCGCGTAGAGCACGAGTACAATTTTCTCTCTCGTTTCTTCGCCGACTCCCACTGGGTTTCCCTCTCTCGAAAAAGGTGTGCTGCGCGAACTAGAGAAAGAGAAGCTCTCGCGCGCCTTCGGAGGCTCATACATACTTGAAGAAGAGTCTCTAGGAGGGGGGAGTGCGAGCGGTGGCAGCAGCGTCGGCTGCGAGAGGCGAGAGCACTGACAAATACCACGACCGCCAACACGAGAGCAACAGAGATGGAGAAAAATGCACGCGTGTGATTTTCTCTTGAGCGTACGTGAGTGAATACGAGTTAGCGGTGGTGGAAGCCAACAGAGAGAGAGAGGGACAGAGAGAGTGAGAAAGAGAATGAGAGAGGAGCAGCGCAGAGCGCGTTTCGAGGCGGTGAGCCCCGCAGAGTCTCGCCAGTAAACTTCGCAGTCGAGGATGTCAATAATTCCGAGTGCCGGTGGTGGCGTTTTTCATCGCTCTTGAGCACCTCAATAAATAAACCGTTTTTTTTTTTCGTCATCACTCACCACCGGGGACTGTAACGTCAAAAGTACGAAATACAAAAAGAAATCAAGTCGAAAAAACAAAACGAAATATCGGCCAAGACAGAAAAGTGATACTTATGTATTTATATCTATATACATATATTTATATTCTGAGCAATTCTCCCCGCTGCCGTTGTAACGCGTCGCGCTCTCTGTCGTACGTACGTAGTATTTCGTTTGGCAACATCTATATTTATAAGTGTGTTTAGTGTTGTATTATCGTGAAAGGTTTTTATGCATGTATAGAAATCTCTGTGAACTCCGAATGTGAAAATGTGTGTAGAAAATTCATAAAAACATAGAAAAACGAGTGCGCAAGCTGAGCCACGTACGTCGAGACGAAAGTGTTGGACTCGCCACGAGTAAAAACGTAGAGAAGAAGCATATACAGAGGAAGAGAAAAAAGAGAGAGAGAGGATTGGTGGCGGGCGAGAGAACAACGTCGTCGTCGACGACGACGAGTCTTGACGAGAGCTCGCACTCGCCGCACACAATATAACAATAATAATGATAATATAAAAATGTCCGCTCTCGCGCGTCTCCGTACGAGTGTGTGTTTGTCTAATATGTATTTTTTTTATCCTGTTTTATTCGTTTTATTTTTATTTTTTATCTCGAACGAAACGAGCTTGCTCGCGACTCGCTAATAGTTTGTGCTCGACTACCTCGTCGACGTCGTCGTCGTTTGTCGCAGTATTTGAGTGTGTGGCGATTCCTCTCTCTCTCTCTCATTCAGTCACTCGCTCGGGCCTTTTAGCCGGAAAGGTGTAACGCCACCGCAGGCGAGAGCGATCCTGCTCTCACAAGAATTCCGAACGGTTCATCTCTCCGATCGAGATTGGTATTTTCACTTTGGATACGAACAAAGTGGAACTGAGAGAGGGGGCGCGAGAGAGAAAAGTAAATAAAAAATGCGGATATGAGCTCGCGGCTACTGGCTGGTTGAATCCCGGACGGATCCAAAGTGAAAGACCACGAGTTCAACACGCTCGCGCGCGCGTTTGTCTTGGCTCGTTCGGCTTTTGTCTCCCGCGATAAAAGCAGCGCAGCAGCATCGTTTTGATATATGAGTGAATTAAAAACAAAACAGAGCGAGCAGCAGGGAATTGAATAAATTGGAGAAAAAAACAAACAAACGCGAGGGTAAAGAACGGTGTGAAAATTGGAGGAAAGAAAATTAAACGTCAGGTGTGTTGGAGAGTGTGGTGGTGTGTACGGTGTTTTAAAAATAAGTGTGCGAGAGCTGTGGGTGTTTTGCGGTTGTATACCGCGCGCGCGGTGTTTATTTACTCGTTGCCCTCTGTTGCGGAGGGCAAAACACCCTGTGTTGGTGAGTTGTTTCCCTTCGCTCTTCGCCCCTCCTCGGAACCGAGACGTCCTCCTTCTCCTGGCTCCTTGGCCCCTCGCTATGGTGAGCAAGACCGCAAGCGCATGGAGTACGCGACCGGAGTATTTATCTCTCTCTTCTTCGTCTTTTTCTCCTCCTTCTTCTCGTTCCTCTCGCCCCTCTACGTCGTTCGTGCATATCGTTTCGTCGAGTGATTTCTCTCTACGTTCCGTCGGATTGCCGGGGAACGAGCGCGAGCAGCAACAGCTCGACTCGTTTCAATGTACGTATAAACACGCACACCAACAACGACCCGGACACATACGGACGTACACATGTTTCATTATCAAGCGCGAAACGAGGGAGCGAGAGAGGCTGCTCCTTCCTCTCGCTTCTCTCGCTCGCTCTTTCTTTCACGCTTTTTCATTCTATTGCTACGAGTAGTGGGGACTCGAAGGAAAAAAGGAAGGGGCGAATTCACACAGACGACTAAATACACCCACTCGCGTTTGTAACATTTATATACCTTTTATTTACACGCTTTTATGGAGGTCTGTGTTTGTGTGTGTGAGGCTCGCGGTCGTACATGTGTCTGACGGAAAAGAGGAGTTTAAAGGGGTACGACGGGGCCGCGCGGGGAAGATGGATCGTGTAGTTTCGTTGCTTGCGCGACTTCGTCCACTGGCTGGGACCGAGCGGCGGGAGAGCTTCGCTACACTTTGCTGTACACACACACACACACACAAAGTTTTGCCTCTCTCTCTTCCTCTATCGTCTCTCGTCTATTTATACGCCGGCCATACGCGACTCGTATTTTTCTCGTCTCTGTCTCACTTCTCCCTCGATCCTCCTCTCGCTCAGTCCATTTCTTCTCTCTCTCGCTCGTGTTTCTTCCCCACTCTCTGGCCACTCTATATATGGGTGATTCCACCGATTCCCCAACACGAGCCGAGGCTTCCCCATTTGAATCTAATTTTTCGTCTATCGCTCCGCACCAAACATTCGTCAAAAAATAATCCTCGCACAAATATCTCGTTGCGCGGCTTTCTTTTCGTTTCTCGCAGTCAAATCGACGTTTTCATCAATGAAAATCTTTTTTTTTTCTCTCTCCGTACGTTCCTCTTTGAAAATCTCGATTTTTCGCACCGGGAAGTCACGAAACTCACATTTTTTCGAGCTTTTCTTCGCCCTTGATTGAGGAAGATGAAAATCACAAAATGTCATAGTTTTTCGGGTTAAATTTCGTCTCGAAAGGTTGCGCAGGTAATTTAGGAATCTTGGAGTTCAGATTCGTGTCAAGATGCAATATAATCAGCCGTAGAAATTCCCATACACACCAAAAGCCCTTCATCCATCTTTGTCTCGTCCATTTTCGTGCTCACAGCCTTCCATGCAAGCATCTTCCGTTTTCTCTTCTCGCCTTTTTGTATCGATGTCTCGCTCTCTCAGGCTGAAGCTACTACGAGATCGTATTGTACAAATGCTACGAGAGCAACTCTTATGCTATAATAGTATTTCTCACTTGCCTCCCCCCCCCTGTCGTTCTTTCTCGCTCACTCTGTTTTTATCGTCGTCTCGCTTTTATCTCTCTTTTTGCTCTTCCCCTGCTGTTGGCCTCTCGCGCGGTACAGCGCGTGTTTGATGCTTTCCTCCTCCACTCGGTCATCCTCCGCGTACGCTGAAGCATTTCGATCTCTCTTGCACCGGGTCTGTACGCCGCGTGACGACATCAGCGAGAGCGAAACGAAACCAGTCTTCCCCCCAAGAGCGCTCGTCTATGCGTGTGCTCGGGCGCTCGTTGTGTTGGAACGACACGAGCTCTAGCCGCGCGCGGTTACTCTCGTTCTCTCTGTCCCTCGGTCTCGCCGAGCATCGAAGAGTGACGGAGAAGCCGCGACTATAAAAGACTCACTATAAAGAGAGACGGGAAATCGGGAGAGAATCTTGCGATCGAGAGAGAGACGGACGAAAGTACAGAGAATGAGAGAACTGCAGAGAAAAAGAGCGAGCACGATATCCTCGTAGAAATACACTCGCGTACGCTTTACACAAAACCACCCACCATTCCTAACCTCTCCTCCTTTGCACCCTCCGCACGAGCGTAGCTCCGCCGCGCAGCCAACGCTCAGCTGTGTGTCTTACTAGTTTGTATATATTTATACGTCTCTTCTGTCCTCTCTCGCTCTCTCCGCTCGCCGGGCTCTCCTCCGGCTTCTAATACTCTTCGCGGACATCCTATATTCACGTTTATATACTTTTACCCGTTTATATACACACAGACATATTTATATTGGTATTTATTGTATATAGAGATAAAAGTAAGTGCAGGCGAGGAATTTTCTCACAATGGATTGATCGTGTTGGTGCGAAAGTGCCGTCTAGCGATTGCCAGAATCCTTTCCTCCTCCTACTGCTCCGTCTTCGAGAGACGCCTCGCGCCAAATATTTAGCTCTCTCGCCAACTTGCTTCAACGCTTCTCACTTATTTCTATACCTCTCGCACATTTAACTAAATGAAGAAAAACCTAAATATATTATCGGCGACCCTCGCGTCTAGAGCATTTCTCGATTCACGCCGCAACGCCACCGCAGAACACTCGACAAAGTGAATATGCTTTTTTTTTTTCTATTTCCTATAAAAACCGTCCGCATGCTCGGCGGCTTTTGAATGTTGAAAAAATCGGTACGCATCGGAATTTTGTTAATTTGAAACAAATTTGGCATAAATTATTAATTGCGCATCTCTCATTTCCATCCCGGAGAGCCATGCGCACGATGCGTGTCGAGGATAGAAAACTCGAGTACGCGAAACTATCATTGATAAAAATTCAACGAATTTGTGGAATCAGCTTGAACGTGTAGTTTGAACAGGTGGACGAGAATTTGCGTCATAATTGAGTTTCTAGTACTTGAGAATTAAAATGAATTGTTTGGCTGTGGCTTTCCACCGTCTCATTAATTCTCATGCAGAACGATGCGAAAATAACGATATTACCGACAGCATTCTGAATACATTAAGAAAATAGTTTGTTTTTTTTTTTTTTATCGCTCGGCCATTCGTATATATAGATATATGGGGGCGGGAATCGCGCGTGTACGAGGGAGCCAAGTAGTAGCCCAGCAACACCGTCCTGCATTCCACGTCAGCTGCGCCCCAACCCTCTCTTCTCCCCTTTTTCCCGATACTCTCTCTCTCAGTGACGTCCGAACGACTCCTAACCCTCATTTTTTCCTCCAACCCATTTATGGAAAACTGTTTTACAACTTTTAACCAATTTCTTCACACAAATTCAATCTTAAATTTCCTCAAGACAAAAACTGTGGAAAAACGTTCGGTCAGGGTCAACATCTCGAGAGTTTGTGCACAAAAGTGACGTGACTTTGTTCCTTTAACATAAAATCAAAATTTTTCACACTTTTTGGAGTTTTTTTTCCTCCGAAAATTCCGTCGTCCAAGTTGTTCGGTTCGTGACACTTTTTTACAAATTTATTTCGTGGAAAATGACGCTAAATAATTAATTTATATAAAGTCTGAATAATCGTCTCGTTTTATTTCGATTCTCACAATTTTCCATTAAGCAAATTCTTCCGATACTTTGCGAGTAAAAAAAAATCCACCGTCCTTGCCGTTGTCGTGAAATAATTTCGAATCGTTTTCATATATGCTCGATCGACGTTCAATCTGTCAAAATGTCAGGCGGTATCGAGACTTTGGGAAGGAATAAAAAAAAAAAAAAGCGATGATGCATAGGAAACGTATCAGACGTCTCAGCGTGAAGAATAGATTCGCTTCATTGACTATTCATGAATGACATTCTCAGTGAACGATGCACGTTACTCAATCCTACTGATGCTCGGTTAGTCTCGCAAGTTCGAGCCTCCCTCCTCCACTGCCCTCCCGTGCCTTACCTGCGCCGACTTTCGATAACGGTTAAACAAAAAGAGATAACAAAAAAAAAACTCGCAGAGTCACGTTCTCAAAAATGAGAAAATCTCTTGACGGTTTTACAACACACAGGCCTGTAGCCACGTTCATGCTCGCATATTATGTTAATGAATCGAGGTTCGTGTGATTTAAAGATGTCGGAAAAAAAAACGCACGTGCTTTTTGTAGTCTTGATTGCTAGTGAGTCTCCGCAGTTAACGTTCGAAAAATTGCTCTGAATATTCCGACGATTATTTATTCACAACAAATTGGCGTGTAGAGAGGAAAAAAATTTACTTGAAACGATTCTTCAAGAAAACTCGAAATTTTCTGCACATTTTTTTTTCATTTTGTATTTTTTTATGAGGTTTGGACATTGGAAAATTGAATGATATTGGTTAGGGAGCGGGTATCAATTAATCTGCAAAATTAGAATGGTCTGCGAGGCTCGCAGCAGCGCATTTTGCTTTTGGAATAAGCCATTTTGCTTCGGTTGCTATCTACGCTATTCCGGTTTTACTATTATACCACCTCGCATTTCCATTTACTACGTAAGAGCAGGAGGGAGGGAGGGAGAGTGCGAGAAGGAGCGAGAGAGAGAGAGAGAGCGAGCCTCCCAGACCTCGTATCTGTCGTATACGTTGGTCAGACGGGTCTCGTACACAGTGCATATCGGAAAGCATACCAGAAGTTAACGCGTTTGCCGGAGATATATAATTGTGACGCTGAGTCAAGTGCGTAAATCCATTGCAGGCCGCGTGCGTGTGAGACAGCGGTTTCAACGTCTGCTGCCGCGCGACTAACCTCGTACGACCGTCCCCGCACGTTCTCCAAGTTGATCATCACATTTCGTAGTATCAAAAAATCTCTATTAAAACGTTAATTTCGCATTCGAATTCTTCTCGATCGTTTAAATCCTCAATTTTTTCTTCTTTTTTTTCTCGTTTCGTTTTTTTTCACAATTTTCCATCGATCCCTCCGATATTTTTTATTTATTGAATAAAAAACATTTGGAAATTCGCGAGATTTTGGAGGAATTCATTTTTTTGCCATTTTTTTAAACGGTCGGATTCAATGTTTAAATCCTGTTAAATGTTTAAATCTCGATCGTTTAAATCCTCAATTTTTTCTTCTTTTTTTTTCTCATTCCGTTTTTTTTCACAATTTTCCATCGATTCCCTCGATATTTTTTATTTATTGAATAAAAAACATTTTGAATTTTGCGAAATTTTGGAGGAATTCATTTTTTTGCCATTTTTTTAAACAGTCGGATTCAATGTTTAAATCCTGTTAAATGTTAAAATCTCGATCGTTTAAATCTTCACTTTTTTCTTCTTTTTTTTCTCATTCCGTTTTTTTTTCACAATTTTCCATCGATCCCCTCGATATTTTTAATTTATTGAATAAAAAACGTTTAGAAATTTGCGAGATTTTCGAGGAATTCATTTTTCTTGCCATTTTTTAAACGGTCGGATTCAATGTAATTATGTATTTAGACGTTAATTACTCGCATTAATACTTATACATCAATTAGTTTGAATTGTTTACATGGGTTGAATTTATGCATACTCCATTATTGTCGGCGCATATGAGGTTAATGTTCAATTTAGTACGGAGCCGCGACTGTTTCCCTCGTCGTGCGCGTACGCCACGCATTATATCATGTCTGTATGGTTATTATACTGTAGACGGGAAGTTTCCTCATGCTCTCGTTGATGCAGTCCAGTCGCGAGAGGCGCGGCTCCTCTCATTCTCTGTCGGAAACGAAAAGAGGGAGAAACTCACTCTGCTGCGATAGAGAGAAGATGGAGAGGGCGAGAGAGGCAAAGAGAGCGATTCAAAGTACATGCGACTGTACGTAGGAGGAGGCTCTTTGTGCACTTTGGGGAGCCTCGATGTGTAATTCGATAAAATGGGGACTCGTCGACGCTTTCCTCTCGGTGTGTCTTTCCGCCGACTCCTTTTTTTTGTATTTCAGAGACCAAAATAATTACATTTTCCTTTAAACTCATCAATTCGCCGCGCGGAATTCAATTTTTATGCTATTTTCTGCCTCCCCTGAAAATTGAGAGGTTAATAATCCGGTTGGAGATTTTTTCATCGATATTTGTTGCGAAACAATGCGGAACGGAGACTCCGGTGGCCGAAAATTTCATTCGATAACGTTGCAATCATAAATAATTAAGAAAAATCCTTTGACTTGGTGCAGACTCTAATTTTAGAAGGAACTTGAATTTAATTGCGCGATTTGAAATTGAAAAATTTAATCGTTTGACATTTTTGTCGGTCACGAGAGCCTCGTCGAGGATTTTATCAGTAATGACATTTTTTCGTTCACATGTGTCCATTGATAGAGTGAAAGTTTCTGAAAAAAAAGCTTATCGCCAGTAAAAGTTGTAGAATTGTGTTTAATCGCACGGGTCATGGCGTTCGCGATAGTCTCTCTTGGCTC
This sequence comes from Diadegma fenestrale, assembly GCA_037043255.1. Taxonomy (NCBI): domain Eukaryota; kingdom Metazoa; phylum Arthropoda; class Insecta; order Hymenoptera; family Ichneumonidae; genus Diadegma; species Diadegma fenestrale. The sequence goes on from CM073312.1 coordinate 5,477,253, forward strand.
TCCCTCCTGCCTCCCTTTTTCTCTTTTCGTCTCTTGTTCCTTCGCTGCAGCAGCTCGACACTTTTTGTCCCAGGCTTCTCGCAATATGCAAATTTTTTAACTCATCCTCAGGCTTTATGGCGTTTCGATCGTCATGCTGATGGGAAAAAATTCTTTGACGACCTAAACTCATCTCGTTCTCGAGAGCATTGAACTTTTTGGCTCGATGGCAAATGATCCTGTTTGGGATCCTTTTGCATTTTCTCTGAAACATTTTTTCGCACGTATCGAACTCCACATGAAATTTTTTTCTTCCTGGATTGATCCGAGTTGGTTTTTTTTATAGGGAAGAAAATTTTGGTTATGAATAGCGTCTACAATCGTCGGAAAATGCAATTCCTATGAATTCGCCTTTGCTATCGATTCTTGCATTCGCTTTTATGAGCACTCTAGTTTCTAATTCACTCCGATTCCTAGCGTAGCTCGAAATGTCTATTATTGTTCTTGTCCCATTAAGATTAATTATTCAGGCAATCAATTGGGTCTTCTCGTCTTTCTCTCTTTCTGGTTCGCTGCTCCAAGACTCGATTCATCTCAATTTCTCAACCTAAAATATCGATGAAACGACGCTTCCCACGTAACGATTTTTAGACACAATGAATCGGTGTACAAAAAAAAAAATAATTTTCCAGTTACTGCTAGATTTTCACTTCTTTTTTCTTTGCGTTTTTTGATCTCCGAATGAACCGAAAATTCTCTCTTACGACCTGATGATCGGAGACCGCAATATCCTACGGTTAATCGCTCGTGGTCACATTTCTGACCTTATCACACGTGTGGGCCATTTCGTACGAAGATTTTTGAAAACTTATTACATGATTTTAACGAGGCCAACGGGAGCTTTTTTATTCTTCCAAATTATAGTTGCGAATTTGATCTTCTAATTTTCACTCGTTTTTTCTCGCTGTTAAAAAAACGGAATTCGGGAGAAAGTTCATCGAAAAATTCGGATAATTGGAGAAATTTTGCTTTATAACGATTTTGAAGCTTCGGCGTAAAAATTTTCTTCAATTTCTGTGCAACTTGCAAAAATACCTGCTGATGGATTCTTCCAATTTCCTCAATTACGAAAACGTTCCAATTCGTTAAAAATACGATTTTAACACTCAATCTCACGTTGCAATGCACCGCGATAATTTTTTCACTGCATAATCTCATTTTAAAATAGTTTCCATGTGGCACTTGGTGTTCGGGAGTACAAAGTTGTGTCAGGATCTCATCCAGGGTTCGCGGTGACACGGTCGGATGAAAATAAACGTGTGTTTCTCCACGTCAATCTGTTTATGAATTAGAGACCTCGGCGGGATAACTCAATCACGTCTCGTCATCCTCGATCTCCAACAACTCCTGAATTTCCTGACTCCTATGTATAGCTTTTTCGGTTTATCCAATTGTCCCAGTCCACCCACATCGGAGCTTCATTAAAAGAGAGATAATTTGATGAAACCCCAAACGTTGCTGTTATTTCGTTAATGTTTATTATCGATTTATTAGCCGAGTTGTTTTTAAACGTTTCAACCAATGTTCGGACTTGCGTTGCAAACTATTCTGGATTTGCTCGATCGAAGCTGCATTAATAAACGTTACAAGCTTCGAGGATTAATGACGAGGACGCTAAACTCGCATATTCATTTGGAAAATCCATTATCTACGTTGGCCCACGATTTTTGAGCTCGTGCTAGAGAAAAAAAATAAAAATAATCTCATTTTCTAATTATACTTTTTATTTAATTATCCGCACGATGTAATCTTTCGTAATCCTGTTTCGAAACAATTCATTTTTCATATTATCTGAACGTTGTTATCGTATTGTCGTCACAGACAATTTCAAGTCCGCAACAACGTAATTACATCGTAATATTTTACTCCAATTATTTTTATTCCGTCTCGACTCGGACTAACAATATTTTTTTCATGAAAATAGAAAAACCTGCAAGAAATCTTGTTAGTCTTGTGAAAAAAGTTGATTAGCTCGAATCCAATTAGTCAGAAGTTGATCCATTTTTTTTTTAAATTACATTCCTGCATCCTCGGAGACTTGAACAATTTCAAATCGCGTTCATGTGTCGTCATGGGAGAAAATTTTTCAAAATGACTTTTCTGCATCTTTGGATCGGAGGATAATTGAGATTTTCGTAATTATGATGAATAGAGCTGTGTGATCGAAACTTTCCAAAGCTGCGATGGTATTCTCGGTTGGGACAGGATCGGAAAAGCAGGAGAAAAAAAAAGTCCAAGAGAATTTCCTCCGGCTCATTCCCTCGCGCGGTTGACTCAATTTCCTACAACTTTTATCGAATCCTCAAGTTCATGGTGCGAGAGCACTGTTGATTCTATAGAGCTGCAACTTTTCCTGTGCACCGCATCCGAGCGAGCGCACCCGAGTCTAAGGACAGGGGATTATTTTTACTGGGGAGAAAAAAATGCGGACGAAATGTTCATTTTCCTGGAAAATCCCATTGCACAAATTTGCATACGGGATTTCAAAGGAGATAAAAAGCTTCTGACATTATCTCGAGCTAACGATAAGAACGAGCTTCTTTTTCGTAATCTGGAAACAAAAATCTTGTCGATTCAAATTAGCTCCGAGCATTTATTTCGATGACAAAAAAAATAACTGTTATCTCATTTCCATGTGTATGGCGAACGATTACACGTGAGGCGAAAAAAAAACACCAATACCGTTATTTTTGTTATTCTTTGTATACGTGTGCACATGGATCTGTGTGTCTGTGTGCAGGCACTTTAATTCATTGATCATTTCCATCCACGTGGCTCACTCGAGCTGAAGAATCGCCGATTTACGAGTTGCGTAATCGCCTATGGATCATATCTCTCCCAATACAGATCCATCACTTTGCTTTTCAGCTGCTCCTCCTCCTCCTCCTCCTCCGTCTTTTCTCGTCTTCGTTTTTGTACTCGCTTTCTTCCGTTTCTTTTCACTTGAATTTTGTTTACTCTTCGAAGGCTTACATTTTCGTGATATTATCAACGATATTTATCTCCTGGATCTTGATTGTCACCAGACTCTTATAAACCGACACGTTTTTCGTTCACTAATTAGACGTTCAAGTCATTAATGGAGAGAAATTAGGCTTTGCGCTGTACGTGCAAAGAAATTAATTGCCTGCTCGGTATTCATTGATCGCATTGTTTCAGCAAATCTAAACTTTACTCTTCCGAATGAAAATTCTTCGGTTTCGGTGGAAAATTCATGAAAAAACTTTTTTTAAACGCGAGAAATTGAAATTTTCATGAAATATCTGAAAATTTCGATGTTTACGAACTTCATCGAGACATTGGAGTCGTTTCTCACCGATTTGGTCCAAAACCAAACTCCGACAGTGAATAAGAATTTTCCAGATCCCGAATTCTCTTAGATTTTGGAAACCTCGATAAAAAAGTCAACGAGACGTAATCGATGGAATATTTACGATTAGATAAACTTTCAGCATGGCCGTTGAATACGCGAAAACGGAAAAAAACGGGGCTTTTGTGATGCTGGAAATCGCGCGAGCTGTACGAAAGTGAAATCATAGTTTTGTTTTCATTTTTCAAGCTCACGTCACTGGAATCTGTCAGACTCGACTCGTTCGTATGGAAAATGAAAAATAAACAATTTTAATCCATCGTCATCGTGCGCGAAGGAAAAGTTGTTTGTTTCTCGTGAAGCTGCAGGCATTGTGAATTTTTTGCTCGCTCCGGGAGAAGGGAAAAAATGTGTCGTATTTTTATTTGAATAGGTTTCAACTCGAAACTCCGCCTCTCTAATTTATGTAATGAGAAATTGCATACTGTTTCGTTGGCTCTACCCTTTTCTCGTCGTTTCCTTCTCCGCGCATTGTTTTCGTCCCTTGACGATGGATATATAGACAGAGATGTATACAAGTGACTATTTTTGTATAGAAGAGCCAGTGTAGGTTAGTACACCCTCTCAGGGTTTCGAACTCGAGGGAGGTTGTTCCTCTTGGGTTCTTTGAACGAGAGCGAGAGAGAGAGAGAGCTGTGAGGGTCGATTGACGTTTCGCGTAACCGAGCCCTTTCATTGATTCGCTCCGAAGACCTTCGTGGGTGTATATAGCGGAGAACGAATGAGAGAAGAAAGCGACACAGGGTGAGAGAATGAGAGAGGGAGCGAGAGAGACTGGAAGGACAAAGCCTTGGAGCGCCCCGTAGTAAAAGAATCGTCGTCGCCGTACGAAATGCGAAACCATATAGACTGTAAACGGTATTGGTAACGTTGGTAAAAGAGACGATGCGAGGCAGGTGCATCTCCATTGTATATTTACTATGGCAGGGGTTGCTTACAACCCCCAGGTATAGCCAAGAAGGAGAAGAAGAAGAAGGAAAGAAAGAGAAAAACTACATTCCCCTCCTCTCTTTGCGTCTTCCGTCCGCACTATGTACCGCGATCTGTTTCGTCTCTTGAGTTTAACCAAAGAAAACTTACGATCCGCCTTACCTGACGACGAATATTCCTAAAACCCTCGAAATATTCGCTCCATCCCAGCTCCTGTCCTTTTTCCCATTCCGCAACCCTAGATTTCTGATTTACAACTGCGGATCGTCGATCCTACACGGAAAAACTCGTCTCAATGCTTCGCGCTCCTTCAGCACCAATACAGAAACAACCACGTCCGACTGAGCTCTTTTCTCTTTTCTCTCTTTTTCTCTTTCCAGTTCTCGCTCACTCTTTCCCTCTCGCTCTTTTGCTCCATCGACCAAAAGTCTCTATGACCCCCTGCCTCGAAATTCTATACAATATATTCGCGCGACTATTTCTACTCCACCACTCCCCTCTTCAGACACTCTATTCAGTCGGTTTATATGCACCGAAAGTGCCTCAGGCGCAGGTATCGGTTACAAGTTGTTAACGGCACGTTAAGCGAATACACCGACGACGATCCGCGCAGGTGCCTTTTCGCGACGCTACAACAACGACAACTCCACAACCGAATGGATATAAACTCCAAAAATCTATATATATATATGTATACACTCGAATCTTCCGAGTCGTTCTATGGGGTATCAATTTTCTTCTCGTCACAGGGGTCTCGAGGGCGTATGATTTCTTACAGCTCGATACGTACCCTCTCGAGAGACAATAAACTGCATTTTCGCACCCCTCATCGCGGCTCATCTCGTCGAACAACGTCTTTTTGCTACTTCAACTTTGACCCGAGAGTTTTGGCCCTCGGATTTGATGAATTTCTTGAAAAACAACGATCGGTGCACGAAACTTGAAAATTAACAAAATCGTTTCTTTTCAACAGTGACTTCAACTCTTGAAATTTCTGTTTGTCCAACGAAATATTTGAAGATCCCGAGAATAAATTAATTCGAACGATGTTTCATTAAAATGACCGCGATTTATTTGGCTGCGTTGCCGTTTCGCTCGTTGGATCAGAAATTCACAAATTATTTTGTCTCTGCTCGAAAATATTTTCATGCACTCATCGGACTAGAAAATTCCGGTGCAAGAAACAAAATATTTTCACTGTCGACTCGTCTTCTGATCAAATCTTTCTAAAGCATGGAAAATTGAATTATGGGCATCAATAAAATGTTCAACTTGCTTGTCGTTTATTTCTGACATGGATCATTTGTTGCTCGACCTCAAGCGATCGCTCGGGTTCAGTCGACGCGAGTGTGTCTCTATGAGGCGACTGTTTACGACTCGTGGATACTTTTCAGAGCATCGTCGTCCATATTGAGAAGTAATTCATAAATGATTGGACAGGTTATTCCTGAGGCTCGAGGTATTTTTTGTTTTCGTGCAATTTACAGGATTCTCGTCCGAAATAGACATCGCGCGAGAGATTGTCAAAAAAAAAATAGGAAAATTTGACGAAAGCTCGCGGTCAAGCCGCAAATTCTTCGACGAAGAGATAAAAACCATGCAAACATCGGTTTTTCCATTCCGATTCAATTCGTTTCTAGGAAAACATTTCGGAGTACGAATGCGTAAAAAATCCAATGGCAATGATTTAAAAAATAGCGTTTGTGGTTAAATCACGAAATTCAAAGATTCAGAGATAAAAATCGCCGGATAAATGAAAAGTTTCTCGCAAATATATTATTCCGAAAGCAATGGGATTGAATTCTCGTTAAAAAAGTTGTTTCGTAGTATTTAGAGCCGGGTGGGTGTGAGCCTAATAGAAAATGTTCCCGTACAACGGGAAAGGCTATTCATAGGGATCGCGTCGCACTACAGGCGCAGGTATCGGTTACAGGTTGTTCAGGCTCCCTGCTGTTAGGAGATGAGGGATATCGTAGGAGCAAGAGAGACGAGCAGAGATGTCGACAGAGCAATAGGACTATGAACGGATCCGCAGGTGCGTTGGCAGTATAAGTATCACTGCGCGTCTTACCATAGAACCGTGACACTCGAGAATAAGCGAACTAGGGTCTCTCTTTACACATTATTACAATATCGATATATATCCAAATACTTATACCGCGTTTATGGTCCTTCTCGAACCCTCGTTGCTTCTCCAAAGTCCGGCCAGTCCGTCCACCAATAGCAGTACGAGCCGAAAATAATATTACGCGTTAATCTGCCTAAATAATGATTTTTATTTGTTTACTTTGCTCTCAAGTCACGGGCATTTTTCTATGACACTGAAAAATTCTTTTTGCATGCATTGTTTATCAAATTTCAAGAACCATGACAATTTTCGTGTCGATTTTATGTTTGGGTGCTCGAGAAAGATCGTTTTACGGTCCGGACCAAATATTCAATAAGAATCTTCAGATTTCCTCGAGAAAAAACGAAATTTCGTTGCATTCCTGCGATGCAAACTTCAAAATCGTATTTTTCTGCAGTCTTTGCACTTTTTTTCTTCCTCCTTGAGCTTCTTCCCTTTTCCTGGCCAGGACGACCAGAATGCTCTCCAAATTCGGTGGTTTTTTTGTACGAGAGCGCAAAAATTCCGAGTTGATCGAACGTGTCGAAAAATGTATCGCTGGATGAGAAAATAAGTCAAAAACTTTTGTGAAAATGTTCGGAAAATTTTTTTATGCAAATAAAATTTTTGAGGAGTCCCAAATTTTTTGGATCCGTTCGTTTCGACATTTTTCAACGTTGACAAAGTTTTCGCCATTTCCCACAGCCCATTTGAGCGCCGAAGGGATGACAAAAGTTTTGTTGTTATCGAAAAATCGTTAGCTCGAACGTATTAAAGGAAATTGGGTTTTCGGTCCAGCCGAGAGATTCGGTGATCGAAGAGTTAAAATTCAATATTCGCAGAGCCGATAAAATCCTTTGCGATGTTTTTTTACCGCTCGCGATATCGTCCTTTTTCTAATCTTTGCTGCGGAATCGTTCGTTTTAATCACGTACCGCGAGTGTTTACTCCGTACATAAATAAATATTTGTGCGTTTGGTTGTACGAGCGATTGTACGTTTTTTATATATTTCTGTTAACTCGAGATAAAATGGTCTATATTAATTAATATTGTAGGGTGAGGATGTGTATGGGTAAATACGATGTGAATGCGAGAGTGAGATGATGAAGAGAGCGAGTGCAAACTGGCACAATGGCGAAAAGGAGGAGTCGCGGTGGCGCGTCTCTGGACGGGCGAGAGAGCACACAGAGCCGATCGCTCCCGAGGCCGTCCGTGACTCACGGACGACGTCCTCGTCGTCGGTGGTGAAGTGGTGCCGCCGAGAGAAAGAAGGAGAAAGAACAAATTCCCCGAGAGAAAGAGAGAGAGAGAGTTTGCTTCTCGTACTCTCACTATACTCGATCATTCCCGTGCCCTCTCTTGCTCTTCTCTCTCCCTCTTGCTCTTTCTCACTCTATAAAGCCTCACCCGCGCCCCCGGTCCTTGTTTTCCTCAGGGCCCGGGCCACGGGACAACGCTCAGTGTCAGTGCAGCGTTCGTGCCGAAAGTGCCGGAGCAGTAGTTTTCCAACTTTACACGAATGTTTAACCCTCGCGCGAGCATATTATTTCGTTGGTCCTTTTCCTTGATTGAAAATAAATTCATTATCTTCATTGTTGCTCGTTGGACGTTACGATTCATTCGCTTCATTAAACATTCGTGTTACGTACTTTGAGGCTCATTTATTTATTCAGCTCTTGAGAAATAATAATTTTACAAGTGGCGTGTGTGTGTGTCTCATCTGTTTAACCTGTGGAAAACGTTACGTGAGAATTTACGCCTGACTTACCGACGCAATAGAAACGATCATCAAAATGAAAATAATCATCAATTTTCATTATTTTGTTATTACTTTTTCGCTCTCGAGCTCTGTCGCGCATCCTCGTTAATTCGCTTTCATTTTTCATCAATGAGTGTACAAGTGTGCCGTTCCATTTTATCATTTCGCAAAGTGAGCAACCTGATTATTAACAAGAGACGGAAACATCTCAACTCGTTTTTTCTTGTGTTTTACACACACGAAAACATCGCGAGTGCTTATTCACTTCGCTAGCATCTCCTTCTCGACACGAGTTGAATGTACGACTTTTTTTTCGTTCCGTGTGCGTGAGTGCTTTTTTTTTTTATTCTCTCGTTCGCCACCGAGGATCGAGGCTCCGATCACGGCCGACCAAAGCCGAGCTCTCGAGATCCAGGATCCACGAGATCGAGAACCTCCTCCGAATGAGATAGACTGTGTGTGCCAGTCGCGCTCTTTCTGTCTCTGACTTTCTGTGAATATCTCTCTGTGTGTGTTCATGTGCACGATGAACTCGGTAAGATTTCTTCTCGAATACTTTTCAGCATCGATCATCCGACGTTCATGATAGATCGAAGAATATTCGACCCTCCATTCCACTATCCTCGTGTGATTAACCTTCACAACGTCTTTTCACTTTTTCTCGTCAACTCTTGCCCATTCCGAGATCCAAATTTACGTCACACTGAAAAATTCCATTTTTTTGATCACGGACGTTTTTGTTGGATCCAAAAAATTTGCTGCCGTCATCGAATCATTATTTTCCTTTTTTCGGCCCAGATTCGCTCGATTTGTCGTTCAGTACGATAAAATTATTGTCGAACTAACAAATTCTTGGCATCCTGAATGGAATTTTCCATAAAACTATGTGAGACTGAAAAATTGTTCAAATAATTGCAGAATTTCGGAAAAATCGTTCGTAGAATTAATTTTTTTACAACGATTTCACGAAAAAAATTGTCAAAACTTTCGACAAGGAGACTGCAACGCGTTCTTGCAGTTGCAAGTTTATCTTGAAGAATTTTTCATTCCATTCTACAGGTGCACGCACCTGTGTGCGCGTGAGTTTGTTTAATTATCGGATGCCAGATGAAAAATGACACTCTTTGAATTTACTTGAATCATTGGCCCGGCATTGCGCCGATCAATATGCACTCGATCGATTAATAAAATCGGCACGATTTTGTTTACTATTTCGCACGTTGACATACTAAATTTCAACGTAAAACACAGTACGAGGAAATGAATCATTCACAATGATTACCGGATGCGCAACTCCGTATTCTTTTCAACGTGATTTCGCATCCGTTATTTATTACTATTATTCTTGTTATTATTATAGATTACGAGCAACGCAAAATTCTGCGCGATTCGTAATCGAACGTCACGTTGTCTCTTTATTTTATTCAAGTTTCGTCCATGTAACTTGAAGTTTAATGTGCACTGAAAGTGAATTTTGTTGAAAAAGATCGATATTTTGTTTGATACGTTAAACTAAAAGTTTTTTCGAAAAATGATGCAAATTTTGTCATTTCAACAAAAAGCATTCTGGAAAATCTTTTCGGAAAGTAATTTTTGTCATTCCAATCGTAAATTTTGCTGAAAGTTCCGTTACAAATGAAAATGTGGTCGAAATAACGAAAATTTTGAAATTATCCCAAAATATTTAGTTCGACGTTTTTTGACAAAAATGAATTTTCAGTGTGAATGAGCGGAAAATCTGTGGATTTTGATTTTGAAGAGATTTTAATAGAATTTTGACTCTTTCGTTTGTTACAGAAAAATAGCAAAAGTGAAAAAAAAACTGAAAAAGTGGAAGAGATAAAGAGGAGTGAGGTGTCGCACTAAGAGTGGACACGGTCGGAGGAGAATGCTCGACAGTTCGACTTGTGAAGAAGAATTGGAGTTGGGCGAGGGTAGTAGTGAGACGCCAAAGTCGAAAACGTATCTGTGGTCAAATAACGAGAGAAGAGAACATCTTGCAGGCTCGAGTCATCCGTTTGGAGAGAGCCGGGTGCTGAGGTATGCACCCAGCCGTTGTCGTCACTCTTTCTCCTTCGAGTCGCCACACTCCGGCCATCAGCAGCCTCCTCTCGTCTTTATGGATTGTAAGTTAATTAACTCGACTTCAGACCGCATCGTACAGCAGTACACGAAAGAAAGAAGCTTCGATGAAAACGCTAATGTCACGCAGTAATTAGGGGACTAATTAATTGGTAGAGAATAATCGAATCGCGCTGATTAACGAAAAAAAAAGTATTCACTCGATTTACACGGGGGAACGATGAAAAAAAATTGTAAAAATGAACGCGTTATTATTTTAAAGATACAATTATTCGCTGAGGGAGAATTCTTACAAAAAATCCAGCCCTAGAACGGCCGAGACGTCGTTGAGTTTTATTGGGAACTTAAATATTACAACGTTGATGCGAGCAAGAATTACGCGAAGTTACTTTCGCGTAATTTATACAATTTGTCGGAGATTTTTAAAACGGACTGAAAAATATACTGTAATTTGCAATGGGAAATATTTGAAAAATGCAACTCTGCGACAAGTAAAAACCGGTTCAGTTAAATCGGTGGAAAAAAGAGACAATTTTGCAGCGTTCGTCGATGAAACGAAGGAGAATTATTTTTACAACGATAATAATACGTTGTTCTTGTTTTTTGTTTTTTTTTTACAGAGCAGCGTGAACGAGGCGAGATGCTGACGGCACATCCGGAGATGCACGAGAAACGGGAAAGCCTCGGTGGCGGCGGTACGTACGGGAGCGGCGGGGGTGGCGGTGCGGCTACGATGGATGATAAATCGGAGCAACAACCACCCCCGCCACCTCCGCCACAGCGCGATCCCACAGATCCCAGCATAAGCGCTAAAAAACTTCCAAAGAAACGAAAGTTCGATCCGTCGGAACTCGAGGATATGGACATTACGAGTAACGTTGTTAGCAACGTTTCCAATATCGTTGGTAATGTTGTTGGCATCAGGAACAATCCTCCTCCGCCTCCTCCGCCCCCCGTACAAACGGTCAATCAGTCTCCTCTCGTTCAGCACTCTGCCATGACGATCCTCCAACCGCAAACTTCGCCTCATCACCAACAACAAACCGAATGTTATCAAGTACGTATCTCCTTCCGTTTCTCTCATGACAAAACCAGCTAAATTCCATCACTCGTGCAAAACGTTTCGCATCAAATCAACAAAAACCAATAACAAATCTTCGCGAATATCGAATGAAATAAAAATTTCCCTGACGATCGGACCCGGACCGTTTGATTACTCGTTGAATTACGTTTCCTATAAATTGAACAGAACCAATAATGCATCTCGACGTTTGTAGCACAACCGTTTTTTATCGAAGGGAGCAGAAAAATTTCTCTGCTCGTTGAGACAATATATTTCCAATATTTTCACTGAGACAAACGACTCAGATGAAAAAATTGAATCTATGTCGCTTGGAATTGGAAATTGTCGATTGGTTATCACTTCTTTGTCAAAATCCATTCTCACCGTGGATCGGAATGGAAAATTTCAACGTAGAAATAAAATTGCAACACTTTTGTATTAAAAACACAGAAAAATGACATTTTTTAATTCGATTCGATTATTCGACCATATAATACAAACGACCGAGATGAAAAAATTGAATCTGTCGCTTGAAATTGGAAATTGTCGATTGGTTATCGTTTCTTTGTCAAAATCAATTCTCACCGTGGATGGAAATGGAAAATTTCAACGTGGAAATGAAATTGCAACACTTTGCAGTGATTTTTTTAGATTTTCTGAAAAGATTTTGTATTGAAAACACAGAAAAACGACCATTTTTCAATTCAATTCGATTATTTGAAGATATAATACGAAATACTGAGATGAAAAAATTGAATCTGTCGCTTGGAATTGAAAATTGTCGATTGGTTATCATTTCTTTATCAAAATCGATTCTCACCGTGTGTCGACATGGAAAATCTCAACGTAGAAATGAAATTGGATTTTTTTGGATTTCCTGAAAAGATTTTGTATTAAAAACACAGAACAACGACATTTTTTAATTCGATTCGATAATTTGACGATATAATACAAACGACCGAGATGAAAAAATTGAAATTGTCGACTGGTTATCATTTCTTTGTCAAAATCGATTCTCACCGTGGGTCGAAATGAAAAATTTCAACGTAGAAATGAAATTGCAACACTTTGCAGTGATTTTTTTGGATTTTCTGAAACGATTTTGTATTAAAACCATAGAAAAACGACATTTTTCGATTCGATTTGATTATTTGAGAATATTAATGGAGTGTTTTTGTTTGGCAGCAGGCGTCTCCAGTGCAATCGGTAGTGGTTCTTCCGCCGCAGAGTACCGCGGTGGATTATTCGTTACGAGAAGAGCCACAACGTTTGCGAGCGCGTCAATCAACATTAGCGATGGTTGATCTCGGGGAGTGGTGCGGTACGCGAGTTTTGGCACTCAGGGATTCTCGTTATTATCCAGGTGTAATAAGAAATGCCTCGCACGGTGAAGTTTTTATTGAGTTCGACGGCGAGGGTAAATTAGCTAAGTATACGGATGTGTTTGGTGCGGGTAAATACGACGTGATAGGCGACGCTATACCGTCCCTGGAACAAGTGACTCTGGACGCGAAGGTATGTTTCAAGTGTCCGACACCCAATGGTCACATCGATGCAATGACGAACGTTTTCGTTCGTGGGACTGTGTGCAAAATATTCGCCCCGACTAAACGGTTCTCGGTTAAAATACCGACGGACGGTGATCAAAGTGATAGTTATGTCGTTAAACGAGCCGATCTAAGACTCTTACAACCACCCTGGGTCGACGAGTTGGAAGATGTGCTCAAAGAATCGGACCCGATGAGGCCCGAATCCGTTGGTAAGATCAAATCGTCTCGTGACCCTCCTAAACTCCAATAAACTCCCGTAAACCTGACCTTGAAGTAAAATTCCAACAAAAAATGGCATGGAACCAAAAAAAAAACTGTCCAGGACGAGCCAAAGAATTCCCACAAGCCTCCGCACATCATTTGGGTCGTTTCTATCCCAGGCGACAACCTTTTGTCTCGAAAATCTTATTTTCCAAAACGTTTCACCCAAAAAACGTGCGATATAAGTCACAGAACGAAAAAGACCCATACGATCCGAAATCCCATCAAAATCACACGATCCGCGAAGATTTAACGAAAAATTAATCGATTTTTTTCTTATTTTAAGATCACGGATATAGAAATACTCTCGAAGGTCCGGTACCGGGGCCAATATTGCAGCAACACCATCATCCGCCCCACATGTCGTCTCACGAGACGAGTGCGTATTACAGAACTACCGGGACGAGTCCTTTAATGACGCTCGGAACAACAGCGCACTCGGCGAACACGACACCGTGCAACGGTAACCGGCCTTACGACGATTTGGATAGCGACGATGATTTAGGGAGGGAAGACATCACGTTTCCCTCGGACGCAGGTTCGTCAATGATTTTTTAACGCAATTGAGTCGTTGATGCGGAGCGTAGACGAGAGGAAAAAACCATTAATGGGTCAATCACGATTTTTGTGCAATTTTAACTCAATGAGACGAATTTTTCAGGGAGCAGTAAGAGAAGTAGTATGCAGAGTCGAGGAAGTACCAGTAGCTTAGTCGAGCAGCGTAGCATAACTCCTCGTTCTCAGGCAGCCACACCCAGGTAAAGATTTTTCAATTTTTATTGAAATTTCGTGCCCACACGAGAAACGAATTTCTTTATTTCCCTTCGTCTCCAACGTGGACGAACGAAAAATACTTTTTTCATTAATCTTTTGTTCAATTTCCAAAATCTGAACGATTTTCGTAACGATTTTGCGCTTGGATCCTCAAAAAAGATGATTTTATCGTCCTGACCAAATATTTAATAAAAATCTTGAGATCTGCTCAGGAAAAAATAGAATTTCGTTCGATTCCAACGATGCAAACTTCATTTTTTACGGCGTTTTCTCTTGGCTTGGCTAAATTCTCAAATTTCTTTCTTCTACTCTAGATCTCAGGCGGCAACGCCACACAAATATAACAAGGGTGACGTAGTGACAGCCGCGAGTGGTATTAGGAAGAAATTTAATGGGAAACAATGGCGTAGATTGTGTAGCAAGGAAGGTTGTTCGAAAGAGAGTCAACGGCGTGGCTATTGCTCTCGGCATCTCAGTTCCAAAGGATCGGGATTTCGTGGTCCCACCGGCAATTTTCAAAGGTCAGTAAATTTCTGCTCATTCCAAAAACAAAAAAACCTTCAAATCCATTGCTTTGTCGACGTTTCTAATATTTTTATTTCGCTTCGCTTTCTGCAGTGGAAAAGTCGACGGCGAAGAAACCTCGAGGGATTCGGACACTTCGCCCAATTACGGGGATCGAAGAATAGCCGGAAGATTCGATCAGGACGAGACCGAAGCTGCCAACATGTTAGGTAAAGCGTCGAATTACGAGTCACTAAAATCGATCAATCATTTTTCTCATCCACACACGACAAGCGCTACAAAAAGGGATTTAAATTCAAGATTTTCCCGATCTCGCTGCAACGAATCTTTTCAAACTCTATAAAAATTATCATTTAAATAAATTAATTCACACATTCACGAGCACATTCATTAACCGTACGAAAATCTTTTCGTTCCGGTGACTTCGACAGAAGCAATAGTTCCGCCGAATGTTTCAGTGTCGCTGGGTAGTTCGAGATCGGCAACGCCGGCATTTTCATCTCCGACGGCTCACTCCTCGATATCCCCGTGTATAAATCAATCGCCAGTTCCGCCTCTGGGTCTCAACCAGAACAACGTTTTCATGCCAATCTCGAGTCCGGCGCACCATACGACGTCGTTGATACCGCCAGGCGCCAAGTGGACTCAACCGACCCAGCCAAATTTTCTCCCTCAGTATCAACAGCAAGTGATAAAACCCGAGCCGAATCGTATGATAAGACCGGCTAGGCCAGCGCCAACGGCTCCAACGACTCCGGCGAGTATCGGCACGAGTGTCATACGAATTTCTCCCGTTGGCCGAGGAATGCCGGCTCATTCCACTGTCTCGATTCCTTGGTCCGAGCAGAGTCCGCCACCGAGACATCCTTCCGTTGTCACTTCTATGGCGCAACAACAACAGCAACAACAACAGCAACAACAACAGCAGCAGCAGCAACAACAGCAACAACAACAACAACAACAGCAACAACAACAACAACAGCAACAACAACAACAACAACAGCAACTTCAACAACAAGGGATAATTTTACAACATGCCCTGACATCGAACAACGGCTTTCCCAATCCCACCGAATTGCAAGAACAAAATTCGCAACTTTTGAAACCTCCTCACTCACCTCACGTTCCACTTGCCGCTCCACCGGCTCAGAATTTAACTCATCTACACAAAACGCAGGAACAACCGGTCGATTACGCTCAACCGCAACAAAGCCAGCCGATTTATTTGATGCATCATTCACATCAGACAGAAAAAAAGTACTTGGTGATAAAAAATAGCATAGACGTTTCCCCGTCGTCGCATGTAAGCAGTCCCGATGACAAGTACAGACAGGGATTGAACAATCATCTCGGACAAATGCCACAGTTACATCCGAGTCAGTGTCAGCCTCCTCAATCACCCGTTGTTGTTCCGTCCGCGCATGTTGACAACAAGATGTCCGTTGTTCCACAAGTAAGAAACCCTCAATGCTCGCTTGTACGATGTTGCCTCGAATCACTACACTCGGACACTTTTTTTCTCATTTTCTTACCAAAATTTCGT
The DNA here is from genome assembly GCA_037043255.1 of Diadegma fenestrale. Classification (NCBI taxonomy): domain Eukaryota; kingdom Metazoa; phylum Arthropoda; class Insecta; order Hymenoptera; family Ichneumonidae; genus Diadegma; species Diadegma fenestrale. The sequence continues at coordinate 5,493,257 of CM073312.1, forward strand.
CAATCTTTGCAGCCAAGAGACAACACGATTTTTGCTTTCAATTGTTATTTAACTATTTTCACGATTTTATTCAAGTGCAATTTTGTTTTTCCTCAATTTTTCTATAAAATTTTCATGTCCTTTCAAATATTCCAAAAATTAATCCCATAAGGCTGAATTATTTGTTTTATTTGTTATCGACAGAAACAAATACTTTATGCAGAATTTTTTCTTTTCTTAGTGTGATTTTCAAAACACCAAAATTGGTCTAAACGTCTCGACACATGCTGATCTGCAAAGGAATCAAATTCAACAACAACAACAGCAGCAACAACAACAACAATTGCAACAACCTCCACCGCCCCCGTTACCTTTGCCGCCACCTGCTTCAACGAGCGTCGTTATATCTGCAACGACGACCGTCACGAGCACCGCTCCGACTAGTGTCTTCCAACATGTTATTGTTCAACCAAGTCACATGGTTCAAATACCAAAACCCGTGCCACCGAGAGAAGACATCGTCAAGAGCAATGGCGTACTTTGTAAGTTGAAAATCATTTAATCTTCACTCGCCTTCGCTTGCTCGTAAATGTTTAAATTTCGTATAGAATCTACCAGGAGAATCGGAATTCAGCGACGAATTTCTGCTCGTCGTGGCAAAAGTCGACTCTGTATTTTTATTTCATTCGTTCATTTTTTCTGGATTGATTTTATTTTTCGTTATTTCGCGAACGAGGATTCTCAACAGACTTTGGAAATGTCGTGGATCATTTTTGTGAAATATTCATTTCGAATTGAGAGCTTTTTTTGGTGATTTTCAAAAGGAAGGAAAATTTAATGTTGTTCAGCAGCTCATTTGTGATTGGATCTAAATGTTTTGGAACTTTGTTCGAAACTCAAATTGTGCTTGTCATCAAACGCTAATAACAAACATTTTAGTAGCCATTAATTGTTAAAAAATTTATAACTAAATGGTAAGGACTTCACAGATGGGAGCCACGATGTATCTCCTGCATACCAGCCCCACCCCCCGTCATTACTCAGCAGTACAGTTCGCAACTGGAAAAAAGGTTTGAAAGACCACTGACCTTTCTCTCTCTATCTTTCTCTCTACGATCGACAAATTGCATCAGTTTAATGGGATCCTTGCTTATCCCTCCTCTCCTCCCCTGAGATACTCAATCACACGAGTTACCAGTTCTAGGCATTTTGTGCTCGGGTTATTATGACAGGGGGAAGGTGTTGACGTACTAACCTGCATTGTTCGGTCATGCTAATCGAAATGATCCTCGTAGCATTCGACGAAATGACCACACGACTGTTATTTATTCTGTAAATATTATTGTTGATGGTCGACGAGATTCGCGATCGAACGACAAAATCGTGCCAAAGTTTCTGTCTTTGAAAAGCAACGGAATTGTTTGCCAAATGATTAAAAAATAGAAAAAAAAAATTTCGGGCTTCCCTGAAGATTGAAACTTTGGCAAAAATGGCAATAATTTTCATCGGGCATTCGCACTAACTCAATGTATTCTCTAGGGGCAGTAGCAGCGTTTCCTCATCTACAAAAATTCACTCGCAAAAAACAATTCTTACTCACAATTTTTGTCTGAAATTGTATTTATTGGAAAAATTCTTTTCTTATTCACCCCCATGCTCTTAATTTTCTATTCATCTTTTTCGATGGCTGACTTTCCCATGCTTCTCTACTAACCACATTCATCGCCACTAACCCAAGCATTTCATTGCAGCTTTTTCCTGGCAGCCGACAGTCCTGGAACAACCGGATGTGAGTCCACCACCCTCGGCATTGAGTCCTCCCTTGAGCGCACCCCCGATACCTCTGAGCATGGGAAACATTGGTGACGATACGCCCGGGCCTGGTCCTGATCCTATTACCCCAGCTGAAGAGGAAGACGACGATGTTTTTGAATCCGAACCAACTACACCCGCCGAAATTGAAGCCAGCTCTAACAAGAGGCGCAGCCAATCACTCAGCGCTTTACACACCAAAGATCCTCAGAGTCCCTTGAAGGTAATCAATTATATACATTTACACACTCAAAGAATTATATACGACCGGCCGGCTCGCACGCTACGCTTTTCATTTAAACTTGGCGTCGAGCCGCGCCGCGTCTCTTGATAAATCGCCATCGATTTCACTCTCAACTCAAAAAAACTTGTTTTTATCGAACTTTTACACGATTTCATTCATTATAATTCTTTCTGTGTTCATCCCCTCGACTGAGATTGCTTCTCCCCCTTTTTATCGTAATTCCCGTGGTCATTACTATTGCTCCGACGTAAAAACTACTTTGGGACTTGAATAACATAGTGACATTGGTACAAGGTTTATGTTGCTGTTTATAAATTAACAATATTTACTAGACGCTCAAATGGGACACTCCTGGGGTAAAAAAGCTTGAAAATATGTGAAAATAGATGGAAAATGCTTTATTCGTTTGTAGCAAAAGTTCGGTTAACTTGGGGCCATAAAAATACATCGAGGATTATTTTTTCAATCAGTGTTGTAGAATTTGACTAAAAACATTATTTTGATCGATCCTGAATTTTTAAAACGACAGTTTGTTCTCTTGCCACCCCTCCTCACGTAGCAAACTGTGAAAAGAAGTGCGATGTTGCAGACCAAGGACCCCCGAATAAGACGACCGATGAATGCATTTATGATATTTTCGAAACGTCATCGCGCGGTTGTCCATCAACGACATCCCAATCAAGACAATCGGACCGTCTCGAAGATTCTCGGTGAATGGTGGTACGCTCTTGGGCCCGATGAGAAAAAAAAGTATCACAATCTTGCCTCGGAAGTGAAGGAAGCACATTTCAAGGCTCATCCTGACTGGAAATGGTGTAGCAAAGATCGGAGAAAATCATCCACCACCAGCTTCAAGGGAGGCGAACCCAGAGGCAAACTCAACAGTGCTGGCGAAGAGATGGACATGGGCCCCCCTATGGACGACGTACCTCTCACCCCTAGAACAACCGAAGAAATTTATGTACCTGCCACCGCCGTCTACAACGACGCTCCTGCACCGGAGGTAAATCTTTTTTTTCTCTCATCAATTTATGAATTTTCACAAAAAAGAAACAAAAATCTTTAACCCCCATCGATCGATTCGGGTTTCTCGTTGCATTTTTTTCTAGTTTTATGGATTGCCGAGCACTTTTTGCTCGCGTTGAAAACCTCGAACGAAGCGAGCGTGCAAATTTTATTGTGTCAATTTTGAAACGAGTCTTTTACGGTTTTCAGCAAACTGTGAACCAAATTTCTCATCCTCCTCATCGCGTTCCCGAGACGTCGTCGCAGAGCGAGCCTCCGGATTCCATGGTGAAGCAGGAGGACGACGCAGCGGCATCGGACGACGACCAAATGGTCATTTGCGAAGATCCCCAACCGGAAATTGATCTCAAATGCAAGGATAAAATGGCAGATAGCGACAACGACGTTCCACAGGAGGATGACGGAGAGAAGAAAAATTATACGCAAGGAAGGTTTTCACCGACCAACGGTCAAAGCGTAAAAACCGATTTGACTTGCCGTCCAAAACCGATTAAAGGTAAAAAAAAGAATTTGAAAAAAACGTAAAATGAGTGAAAAATTAAGGAAAACATCAAAGATGCCGTGAATTTTCTATAAATTACTATTTTTTCATTCTTGTCTCTTAGCATTACTTCCATCGACGGGAATAGAAACAACGACCAAGTATCACCACGCTTCCATGGACAAGGGGGGTACGGTTTCTGTCCTTTCAACAACTTATCCCTATCACAGTCCAGTCAACCCAACGGGAGTTTCCGGTTTCCAGCCGAAAGGAGGAGCCTTCATAACGATGCCAATATCCCCGAAAGTTATGAAACCAGAGCCTGTTAAAAGTGAACAACAACAATACAGTACTCAGTACAGCGTGAATAATTTAGTATCGAGCGTGCACACGGAAAACGGACGAAATATTCCAAAGTTCACATCGGCTCCGGTTCTCCACACGGTAAATACTTTCTGAAGTTTCGATCGTTATTTTTTTTTTGCGTATTATCACCCCGACGAGACTCTCTCATCGCTCGATCCGTTGACCTTGGAAATTTCCGGAAATATCCAGAGACCAATTTCGCAGCGAAATTTATCTCCCGTTTTGGTCGGTCCACCTGGGACACGAAAAAAAACAGAATAAACTTTCAGGGCTGAGTAACAAATATTGTAACGATACTAACAGATTGGATCAAAACCGATGATGGCTCTTTTGAAACAGCAGCAACCCTTGCAGACTTTGAGCACTGTACATCGTACCCCAACTTCAGCCGTTCCTTACCAACCCCCGCTCACTTTTACGTTGCTCGATACTGATTTGGTGGCTATTCCCAAGCAACAGCAGCAGGCCTCGCCGTATCTTGGACCGAACACTCAGCACCCGAGGATGTACTGTGGCTTTCACATACCCATTTCCGGTGAGACGATAATTTTCACGAAAATTCAATGATTTCAACCCTTCGTGGTCACATTTCCGTCACCCCCATTGTGACCAATCTATCGGCCCAAAAATTCTCAAAAAATGACTGAGCAACCCTTGGACATTCCAGTTTAGATACGAAAAACTTTCCTGAAAGGAATCCAAGGCTAAAATATTTTTTTAAATGCAAAATGAAGAAAAAAAACGGGAAAAAAAGTTTTTTCACTAAAATAATCGTCACTTGGTGAATTTTCAATATTTTTGCCTAAAATTTGGACCTGATATTCATCGGATCTGGTTCTTTTGTGAAAAAAATAGTTGGATAGCGCGCGTTTGAAAAAACGTATCAATTCCGTTATTGGAAGTGGACGGAATGGACACTCCAAACTGTCATTAAATGACGATTACATCCCCGTTGTTTACCGGGAAATACGAGACATTTACGTCACAAGTTGGTCACTGGGTGGATTCTAGCCACAGTGACCACGAAGGGTTAATTGACCAAACATTTCCAAACGAGCTGGAGCAATCACGGTTGAAAAATATTCGTTACAGAGACCGGGAATCGCAATATATCGATGCAGAACTTAGTTGCTGGCAACAAAGCTGAAACGCCGAGTGTGATAGTTGCAAAATCGTACCCCGTGACGACCTCGAATCCCAGTACACCGAGTCATCGAGGAATCGGCCATTCGATAGCGCGTCTCGCGGAAACGGACAAGAAAGAGAGTCCCATAACGAATCACGTCCAATTCTACGGTAAGAATAATACTCTGGTTTATCGTTAATCATTAGAATTTCAATATCATCTCAAAAAATTGATCGTATCGTCATAATTCTCAGCAAATCATTCAAAAGTCGAGCAAGAGAGAAAAGATACGATGTTGTCGACGACATTAGATAAACACAAACAACCGTCGACACCTCATACGCCTCATAACAACCAGGTCAACAATGATCCTTCTTCGAATATGACTTATTGTGTAGAAGAGCAATCGATCGGGAGAAATAATGAATCCGGGCCGAACAAAGGTACGTTTATGCTCGCACCAACCCCGGCACAACTCGGTCGGGCACCTTTGCAGAGGAGACAATCATTGGGTAAGTCATTATTATCACTTTCCTACAAAAAAAAAAAAAAAATGCTGTCAACGATTTTTGTTTCATTTTTTTCGTTGAAATTCTTTTGCTAATTCAATTTTTCAACAGCAATGCCTCCCACATCAAGTGCAGGAGATCATGGGTCTATGATGTGTCAACATTTCGACAATCGAGCACAATCGAATCAGTCGCAAAACTCTGATCAATCGTCTCAACAGCAGCAGCAACAACAGCAACAACAACAACAACAGCAGCAGCAACAGCAGCAGCAGCAGCAACAACAACAGCAACAACAACAGCAACAACAACAACAACAACAACAAACTCCTTGTCACCCTGAACCCATGGCTTCACCTTCGCCATCCACGAAAAAAGGCTCGTTCTTTAAGAAAAACGTGGAGGACGGAATGGATAGAGTTCTCGAGCAGGTCAACTTCCAAGAGAAATTCTCTTCGCTGCCTGAATTCAAACCCGAAGACATACAAAGTCCAAGCGCTATAAGTTTGAACACACCGGCTGCTGCGTCGGTTCATACACCCGGAGCTCCTATTCATCATACGTCGAATTTGCACGGTTACCGTAAAAAATCGACTTCCGGTCCTCATAGATCTACAAGTAAGAAAAATTTGTTCTCATACTTTTTTATTATTTTTGCTTTCTTGTTGCAATTACGACGGCTTGAAATTCTTCAGAATGACGCGAATCCGAGAAAGAGTCTTTGAGTCGCGAGTTGATTGGGAAAATCCTTGCTGATTCGGACAATGAGGTTGTTTTGATCTTATCTGACTGGAGAATTTGTTGTATAAGTTGCAGAGATTTTACGTGAAGAACGATCGACCTAAGAAAATTTCGAAAATTTGACATATTTGATCGGAATAATGAGGTTTTTTTATTGTTTTGTCAACCAACAGTGAATGAGGAGGATGTGGAGTCGGAAATGTCAGCGTCCGCAACGCCAAAGTCAACAGCGAGTGTGAAATTGACGGGAAACACATTTTTCGGTCCGGATTTCAACGTGGACGCTTTCAGATTGAATGCAGAGACGAGTGTGGATGCTGAGACGAATTCGCCCCGAACGCCAAAGACGCCGGGTGGCGGGGTAGTGAGTTCGGCCGGTATCGCGCGTGGCGACAACGAGCGAGGGCCGAGAAAAGTATTGGAACAACGGAGGCAACTAGTGATGCAACTATTTCAGGACCACGGTTATTTTCCATCGACGCAGGCGACTTCGACGTTCCAGGCCAAGCATTCGGACATATTCCCGAACAAGACAAGCCTGCAGTTGAAGATCCGGGAAGTGCGCCAGAAACTTAAGGCAAACTCGACACCGATGAGCGCCAGCAGCCTTGTTAGTCCTCTGCCTGCCTCGGAACCGTCTCCAAACGTTGCTGGTAAAATCCCATTTCCAGTCTATCCGTTTCAAGGGGGAGGAGTAGTGGGGGGTGTCGCTCAATACGTGGATCATCATTCTATATCGTATGATATTGATTCCAGGACCCTTGACCGCTCCTCCTACGTCAATGGGAGCTCCGCTTTCACTGCCCGTAAGCAGTAGTGGCAGCTAGCGCCCATGTGCCAACTGTGATACTTTGCATCCCCTTACTCCGCAACACGAGTACATCGTAATCCTTTGAAGAGGATATACATACATAAATATATATAAATACATATATATGTATATATCTACATACGCGTATGGATATATATAGATATATAGATCTATATATATATATAAAATAGTGCTTATTCGGTTTACATTTTAAAAAGACATTTCTCTTTCTTTTTTTTTGTTTTTTTTTTTTTTTTTAATTAACGTTGGTGTACAGTTTCCTTGCAAGGCGTAAGCGTTATAATGTTTTGTGAGGCATCAGTGCAATTCGGAATCTTGGTACATAAGCCTCTCATAAGGGCATAGGCAATTTAAGTCGGCGACTCCAAGGCGTATGCGATATACAATTTAATCGGTTTATCTTGTTCAACTGAAGAATCCGCCTCTTTGTAATATTATCGTTTAACTCTTTTACGTTTTTTTTCTTCTCTCTCCTCGTACTTGTTATTATTAGCAGTTTATTTTGGTTCTTTTAAAATCTCTTATCGAGAAAGGTCTCGCGGGAAAACGATAGTAAATGCCAAGTTGCGAAGACGACGTGTGTTCAAGACGATGTGTTCCATGCGGAGGTGCATTACGAGGAATGTTGCGCGCGCCGTACATTTTGCAACGCTTTCTCGTTGAAAATGCGGCGCGGGAACGGGAATTATTGCGATGCTGAGGTTCGAGTTTGCGAGCTTGATATGCTACGAAGAGTTTTTTGTTTTTATCTCATCGTTCGTTTTTGTTGCTGATAATCGAATGGCTCGGAATGAAATAATGGAGAGGAGAAAACTTGTTTGGGAAATACAGCCAAAAATATACATAAAAATGTTGAATTTATCGGCGCATCTCAATTTCGCAAATTTCAACAACACGATCGATCCATCGTATTGTCATTTTTTGTCCATATGATCTGTATGTCTGCCTGCGTGTGTGTATGTGCGTGTATGATTGTGATTATCACGCGCGCCTCTGTACGTGCAATCAACGAGTAACAAAGCGCTGTTTATACTCCAGAATATATTTTTCGAAACATGTGAGCCTTCTCTCTCGTCGCGACTGCTAAAGTTATTATATATTCCCGTTAAGCGAATATCCAACGGAAAATCATACAGGGCACGCACCGACGAAATTCTCCGCGAGTCTCTGAGACTTTATTGCAGCTGTAAATAGTTTAAAGAAACAAAAGAAAAACAAACGATTTCAAATCATTCGTTGTATCGCGCTGTGTAGCTCACAATGAATCCGTTTTTTCCAATTCCCGATCAATCGGTGTAACTGATGTTTGTAAATTGATGCACCAGGGCGCCCCGAGCAACAAACGAGAAGGGTAGATGAATGCTGATGGAAAAAAGAAAGGCCTATGCTATTGTTACATATTGTTGAAAAAATACTATGAGATTGGCGGTGTAGAGAGAAAGAAATGGTAATTAGAGAATATTAGGATTAATGAGAAAACTATAAAATTTAAATCAGAGTTTATATGCTTTAGTTATACTTGCATATACATACATAATTATTCATACCAACGAGATGACATATTTATGTATGTATATGAAAAAAGATACGAAAAACGGAGAGAAATGAGTTGAGAGATGCGTCTGTTGGGTCGAGGAGAAAAAAAAGATGAAGTAGAAATTGAAAAAAAAATAAACGAATTTGTAATAATCAGGACCGACGTATTTCGCGAACCGTGCGAGATTCGTGGGTATCGGTCAAATTCAAGAGATATCCGTACAATTAAAACGACCACTCCAGATTTTTCTGGACTCGCGCGATTCCTTCTTTTTTTTCCCCGAGACAGAGGAAAATACACGCGGCGATGAATCGTGAATAATCCATTAATGCGAGAGAGACGACGAGAATAAGAAGAGAAAAAAAGTAAACGTGCCATCGTGCAGCGCCGAGCGAGGGAAGGCATGCGTTATTATTCCCTAGTTAGTAATTAATTATCCGTTAGGAGAAACATGATATAGATGAAAAGAAAATATCACGTAACACGTTTCCAATATTCTCGAAAGTACTTATCGACTGTTTTTTAGAGCTTTGCTAAAATTCAACCCATTTACAGCGCGCACTCACGTCGCACACAGCTCAAACGCGCTGGTCCGTTTGTTTTACCGTTTTTTTTTTTTCGTTTTTTTCTGGCCTTACGGTATTGACGGTTTTATCAGCAGGTCCCATTTTTTTTCGTTTTTTTTTCGGCCCCGCAACGACTAATTTTACTCCGCCACTTTCGTGGCACGTCGGAGCTCCCACTCGGATCAAAATCCCGCTGTTTTATTCGATATTATTATTATTATTATTATTATTGCTATTATTATTATTATCGCCGCTCTTATTATATACGTACGAGAACGAATCTCGATTCTTCGTGTTATCCGTTTAAACGGCATATCACTCTAAACGGAAGTTGATGGAGGAAGAAAAAATCAATAAAGCGTACGTCTAGGTACGATATGTGCAATAGATTAGAATTTTGTGAAAAAAAATTAATAAAAACGTTGACGTTTGAAATGAGAGTCGAGGAATTCGCGAGACTTTTTGCTCGTCCTCTGAAAATTGCATGCAAAACCTCCGTACAAATATTCCGACGGAATCCTGAACCATCGGATCGGCAAAAAGAAACCCAGAATTTTTAATTCCGTTCGTCTTTTAGCGTATTTTTTTTTTCTTTTTTTTCCCTCCAACCACCGCAGAGTCGTTTTAGTTGGCGAATTATGAAAGCTGCGAAATGTGAAATGAGTTGAATTTTAGCGAGGATTGTTGAATTTGGCTGTAAAGTAGATAATATTAATTAGTCGAATGCTCACACCCACTGAGGAGCAAAAATAAAATCGTTCGGAGATTTTTAATCCAAGTCTCTCGCGCTACGGCACGCAAAGATAAAAAACTGTAGTTAGGATAGAAACAATGTTTATTCGACACATTTTTGTAAATAGTTTATCGTATAATAAACTCACTAAACACGGTAGTTACTACAGTGAATATAAACAACAACAAAAAGAAGATAAAAATACGAAGAAATAAACGCATATGAATATATATATACATATATATATATATATACATCGACACGTACATAGAATATCTGTATATATGCATATACATACACGAGAGAAAGAGAGGGAGAAAGAGAGGTAAAAAAACGGCATGTGTGTCGCTGCAATTGTTTGAATGATCGATCTCCGGATTCGCGTTAAAGACAACAAGAAAAAACTGGCAGGATTTGGAGCAATTTATTGTAGATGGTGGGCCTTTATACGTCGTGGACTCTTCGTGCTCGGGATCGTAGTTTATCCCACAATACACACACACACATATATATGTATATATATACATATATATTATATATTTACATCCAAAGTAAAAGAAAAACCCCTCCAAAAGTGTTGTTCCACTTTTATTTGTATATATATAATATACGTATTATATTATTGCCTCAACACTCAAGTTATTATTTTTTATGCAATATGTAAACGATGTTACGAGCGTATAGCCAAGCTGGAAGGAGGATCCTTCTCTTTGCCGGCTATCAAATTATTCTATTAATTACTGATGCACATTATTAAAAGGATGAAAAGTTTATAACTGAAAATTCTACGATTATGTTGATTTTTGTTTGCTTTATTTGCCTGTTTTCTTCTCACGGACTTGTCACGGTCTATAGGGAACCTGATTCTAAGCTTTTTCCGTATCATTCGACGAGGAACTTGGTGTTTCCTGTTAGCAATTAAATGCAACGGAGAGACGTTGAGATTTCTGCTTTTTATTTTTTGTTTTATTCGGTTTTACATGTAAAATACATTCCTGCATCGATTTTCAATCGAATTTTGGACTTTTCAACGACGCTGGATCACGATCCTCCTTCCTGCGTTTCACAGACTTCTGCCTGGAATAAAAAACGCCTCTCGTACTTGCCATGCTCAAAAGGAAAATTTAGATCGAACTTTGCAACGTTGCCATGCAATGAAAATTCTTTCTTGCAGCGTTACCGTTTTTTTTGCTCATTTCTCGCCATGAAAATCTGAGGAAAATTAATTAAGCAATCGAGAGATTTTTGGCTGCATTCCAACGATGCAAACTTGAACGCGTTGTAAGAAAATCGAATACCAGACATATTTTGTACTTGTGCAAACTTCTAGGCTATACTTTTTCCAGTACTTTAAGAATTTTCGCATATGGTTGTTTTTCTTATCTCCCTCGTCTCTCTCTCTCTCTCTTTCTCTCTCTCTCCGTTTCCTTTCTTTAAACAATTCCTCTGTCATGCAATCGCAACGGTGACGAAATTTGTTTCTCTTAATTAAGCAGCCATACGAATGACTGTGATCTAGACAAAAAAAAGAAGAAGATAAATGAACAATGGCGGCTATTTCTGATGGCAATTTCTTCACCAAACATTTCAACCATTTTCTCCATTGTGTTTAGCCGAAGGACGAAAAAAAAACACGAAGAAAAGCCTCCAACGCAATCTTAACGTTTTATAATGAATTATCGTTATTTTAATTTGCGTTATTGTATCTTTATTATGCTATTAGTTTTATTATTATTGTAATTATTATTTTATCACCTCATGTTTAATTTTGAAATATTTTTAAAACTGTTATATAATTAAGTTAATCGAAGTATAATGTTACAGAAACAATTGCGATAAATAATAGCAAACTATAGAAAAAGACGACGAAAAAACAAAACAACAGATAATTGAGTGTCTATATTAATCACGCAGCAAAAAATTTTTGTGTATTATGAGAGAGCGAGAGAAAAGAAACACACAAAGTAACAGAACAACGGAATCGATATTATCCAGTGAATGAATACGCATACGTACATGTATATCAGTGAACCAGTTTAAAGGACCAAATTGCCGTATCGGCATTTATAACGTACACGTGTTGTGGTAGGTTTTATAAAGTTACTGGAAACGCGAAGAAAATACGATGGGGTCTCGGAGAGAAAGAAGAAAACACACATTTTATCTTCGCAAATGATTTCTTAGGCAAGCCTTTTTCGGATGAACGCACGACGATCTTTATTATTATTCTATAGAGCAACAAAAAATCAACAATGTTATTTACATTTCCTACCAAAGGTACGCTGATGATTATTTCGATCTTTCAGCTTGAACAGTCTTTTTTCCTACTTCGCAATAAAACTTAACAATTAAAATCATCGTAGACAATCGTTCGCTAAAAGAAATACAAATCGAAGCTACACGTTCTCGTCTCATCTTGTTTTATCAGAGCGCATTCAAATTTACCGAGCAATTCGATCGACAAGATTGAATGATGAATAAAAACTTAGTGGAAAATGGAAAAAAACTCATTAGTTTCGAGTAGAATAAAAATAAGACGATGATTTATTTAAAAAAAGAAAAAACATTGCGCGACATATTAAAGCGGAATCAGTTCGAACTATGTAGTTGGAACACACTTTCGATATGTTGACATTGACAACAATTTCATGCCTTATTAAACACGATAATAAGGATTGCACATTTTTTCGAATAAAACTACACAAGGTGGTTTTACTCCAACAATACTTTTTAATCGCCCAAGCGAACGTTATTTCTAAGAGAAAAACAAAAACAATGAAAAAGAGAGAGTTTTCGAAATTTAATCATGTTGCAAAAGAATACTGTATTTTCGATATACCTGAAATTGATAATGATACAAATTTATAACTCGAGCGAAGAAAAAAAATAAGAGAATTACTAGCAATGCACACATTGCGTATAAAAATGATAGGATTAAACTTTCGGCAAAGTACTCCTTCCCCTCCGTTTGGTATTTATGAACAAACTCGTTCTCGGAGAAACGTTTGTTAAGGGCCTCTGTACACACCTAGAATTATCATCACAGTTAATACAGGTGTAAAAAATGATGAAAATAAAACGAATAACAAGAAATTCTAACATTTCAAATATTGAGTTTAATACGAGAGACCGATTGGATATATACACGAGATGAGCTAACGAAAAATAATAAATGAAGAAGAAATATACTTGATCAGATGTATATTGAGAAAGCATATATATTATATACCGATGTCTAATTATTAAGTATTGAACAAGTGTTACTGAATAAAAAACAAAAAAACTAAATGAAAACGAAAAAAAAACGTTGTAATCTGTGTTGACAATCGCTGATGTTCTGATCTCCGTATAATCGCGACGTTGGACAGACACACATTCACAAACACACACACACTCACCATCATATGCCTTCATGGGTGTGAAATCAGTTTTTTTTTGTTTGCCATACGAATATTGTGAATTTATAATAATTATATACATGTAGGCAAAATGCGAGATGCTGACATTGCTTTTATGGAGAATTACGGACTAATCCACTTGACAAGGATTTATCAAAATTATTCGTCTACAGGAAATGAGCGTTTCAATCAGGCACTTGCGTTCAGGCTCGAATATTTATCGCTTCAAAGATCCAGCCACTTCACCCACCGCGTTCCTCTCCTCTTTTTCGCTCTCCTTTCTATTTCTATTCTCTTCCAGCGACGTCAGCTGAATTGTCAATATAAAGTCTTGTCGCCACAGATTTTCATCGACCACTAATCTTTGCTCTATTAGAACACGTGAATGTCCTGGTTCAATGGTTCATTCGATAAGTAACGATGGTATTTATATTTCCAGCAGGTTTCCACGACTCGTCCATAAAAATGAATACTATGGGCTGCAACGAAACTTCCTTTTTTCTATATTTTCTCCAACTCTCTTGGCCCATCGGGACAATGAAAATTGCTCAAACCTTTCTTGTGTAATTCTCTGCTGGAAAAATCGCAAAAAAATACTCCACGGCTGAGTTCGTTTTAACGCCGCCAAATTCATTCGAAAAATTGCACTTTTTGACTGATTTCTTCTTTTTTTTTTGGTTTCTTTTCCTTTTTTATGATTTTTGGCCCTGTTACTCAAAAGTAGCAAAACTATCAATTTTGTAAATAGGACACTGGCAATAGTGATCGAGTTATTACTCTGTAATACAGATAAACTTTTGAGTTTATTGTAGATCGTTTAATTATTCATAAGAATAGAGGAACTCGACGTACTGGTATATATATATTAATAAATATGTATATCCAGAGTGCACGCAAAAGTAGCATCATGTATAGTCCACGAGATTGTTGCTTGAGAATATTTTTTCAATGCCAAACAACATAATTATCCAAAATGTAAAGATATTGATGTAATAAATTCGAAATGCACAATTATTCATATCTCGTGTATTTTTGCCTGTGATTTCAACGATTTATTGTCGATCGAATTTCACTGGTTTTTATTTTTTCGATTTTTTCTTTTTTTGGACAAACCAATTAGCGTTATTTTTCTTTGTCTAAAATACTTGGACTAGCAAGAACTAGCATTTCGTTTCGTATTAATTATACGTCGTTTATGTACAAAGCTTAATATCCTCGGAGGAGCTTTTGTGAGGCAGTCAGTCACGATCGCACGCTCCCAAATCAGAACTGAGGTCAGCACATTCCGTACAATTCCGTATCGGAACCCCCAGTCGTAGTTGCGATTATTTCTGCTTGTTTTTTTGTCTTGAAAAAACTTTGTATGAATTTGACTCTAAAAATTGATAGCAATATAAATCGATTACAAATTACAGCCATTTATTTGTAAAGCAATATCTAAAGCGTGGAACTCCACGCGGTTATATAATTAAGCTTGCAGGTTTGGAATGCAACGAAATTATTCTTTGGAGATCAACCACCGTTTGTTGCACTGCAACGGTACAAAAACGACCCGAGCTTTTTTCTTTTGGATCTTTCGACAGAATCCAACGAATAAATTCCAATGGAATATGCGCAATCAACAACGTTGTGAAATTGGAATTGATTCGTCGCATTCGAAGGTTGTAAACTTCAGTACCATACGTATCGAGATTGTCAAAGCGGAAGCGACATTGCAAAATGTTCGGTGGGAAAAAAATAATCATCATAAATTTACTTTTTTACGTCCTATTCGCATCCTTAACGTCACTTGGCTCTCTGGATTTTGTCCATTTCCTCGGGGGTGAATCGAAGGACTGTGGAAATTGCGTTCAACATGTGTCGCTTGCTTGCGGAATCGGTGTTTGTTAGGAAATTGACAAATACGTTTTTTAGATACTCCAGATTTGCTCCTTCGCGGGATTTGCAAGCTTCCAATCTGCAAAAAACAAGCCAGTCAAATTCAAGGAATTTTTTTCACGGTTTTGAGTAAAGTGGGAGAATTTTTTTTATTAAATTCGCAACTGACCGCGTGATTTTTGCTTGTAGAACGGCGATCTCGTCCTTGTGTTTTTCGGCAGCGTGCAATTGTTCTCTGTGAATTTCTCTAACGGAAGTTTCCAGTTCGCTATTCTTTTTCCTCAGTCCCGAGACTTGTTTCTCTCGTCGCGCCAATTCTTGGGAATAATGGAGCATCGGAGAGCTGTCTACGGATAATAAAGCGGTGACGTAATCGGCACTCGGTTCGACCGTTTGATCCGAGACTGACAATTTCCGTCCGACTTCCGAGGACCCAATCGGAGCTTTTTTCGTTATTATCGTGTGGAAAGATGCTTTTAGCGTGGAAATCTCTTGGTCTTTTTCTTCAACAAGGGCTAGAGAACGTTCACGTTGCCGCAAAAGTTGATGCTCCAGGGCGGCAACTTTTCCTCGATACTCGTTATCTTTCTGGGCCAACATCCGTTCGTACTTCAAACGCTCTTCCTGAAACAGCGCCTGTTGCTGCTCCAATTTCACTTTCAACTCTTTCTCTTTGCTTATCGCCTCCCGGTTCAAACTTCGTATTCTTTCTTCCAAATTTCTGCTGTACGTTTTGGCGAGATTCAATTCCGTCGTGTCGGACTTTGATTTATGCGATTCTATCAGACTCGTTCGATTCAACTGATTCGATTGATTGTTGTTTGCCGAAAGACTTTCCAGCTTCAGCGTCATTTGCTGCTTGTAAGTCTCGAATTCTTGCTCCAACGATTCGTACTTTTCCTTGTACTCGAGATCGCGATTCGCATCGCACAGATTCAAGCTGCTTAACAATGCTGGAAAAACGATCAAATTAGAATCGGAATCGGCCGAAACAACTTCAACGTAAACTCGATTTAAAAAACACCAAATTTTTCTAAAATCTCGCCCGATTTCTCACCTTGCACATTTTCCGAACTGCTAGACTTTTTATTATCCATGTCCAACAATTGTGCATACAACTCTCGTATTTTAGTCGCAAGCCTCGTCGCGTCGTGAACCGAATCAGAATTCCCAAAGTCTTTTCGTCCCGAGTCCTCCAAACCGACCAATTGATCTTTCAACTTTTGTATCGCCTGCTGATCCTGCTGACGCAGTCGGTCGTAACCACCGACCGTCTCAGAAAGTTCCGCCAGTCGAGCTTCCAATCCTGCTACTCGAGTTTCGTGAGCCATTTCCAAAGCTTTTGCTTGTTGCTCTGCCGCAGCGACTCGTTTTCGTTCCTGGATTATGAAAAATTCTACATCGTGAACGAAATTCGGAACGAAACGATATAAAATTCAGAAAATCATTCAATTAGATTCTCCTCAATCGTCCAAGAGCAAAGTTGCACGTTTTCGTCAAATACGAACCTCGTGAATAGCGTGTCGATGCTGTTTCTTCAAAGACGATATTTCAGATTGCAGAGACAACAACACCGGCGGAGTTTCTTTAACCGCAGCCTCCGCTTGTTTCAATTTGTTATTCGCCACTTCCAGCTCCGCCTCCAGTATCTTGTTTTGTGTTTTGTTGGCAGATTGAGTTTTCAACTCTTTAACTTGTTGCTCGAAATGTTCCTTTGCCCGCCGTTCGTCGGTGATCAACCTCTGCAGCTCCCTGATGATAATTCAATGTCAAAAATAACGATAAAGAAAATGACTCTGAAGTTTGCATCGTTGGAATGCAACGAAATTCTTTGTTATCTTCAGCAAAAATAATTATTCAAGCGCAGAATGTAATCACGATGATAAAACGGTCGATTTTTGCCACCCGAAAAGCACATTGGCTTGAAAATTTCGGACGACATTGAAAATTGAACGAATTATCAATAAATTCAAATACTTCAGCATCATATAAAGCAATATTCAGAGTTTGAGTCAAATAACTGCGTTAAATGTACTTGATCATCGCCGAATTGTCCGCTTGTTCCTTTTCTCTCTCATGACGTTCCATAATCAGCCTATACTTGATATGTTCTACTTCCGAGAGTGTGTGATTCTGCGAACGCTTCAATTTGTCCTTCAATTCTTTGACCTGCTTTTCGCACTGCAACACGATTGATATTTTTTATGTTTTGTGCATGAAAATACCTGAATTGTGCAGATCGTGTCAAAACTTTATGTCGAGAGTTTTACCTCTTCCCTTTCGGTTCTCATTTGTTTCTTATCAGCCAGAAAACTGGCCTCCATTCTCGATTTCTCCGCCGATAAGGTTGCCAAGGAGTTCATCAATACATTGAGCTGCGCTTTCAATTCTTCGGCGGTTTCCGCTCTCCTGGATCCCTCGGCTCTCTACAGAAATGTTGCAAAATGATTTTTCTAATTGCATGTGAATGGGAATAAATTAAATAATGGGCGAATTGAATCGTGCTGCATATTTACATTTTTTCCTTTCCCTTCGACGTGATTTTTGTTCACAGCGGAGATTTCTTTGATGGGAGTTTTCTCTGACGGAAAAAATCGTGAATTTTGCATAATTACGTTTTTTTTTACAATCGGGAAATTTATTGAAATCTCCCGCGGAAAATTATAACGTCAAATTGTGTACCTGGACTGTCATTAACCGAAGAATCATTACGTTGAGTCGATTGAATCTTTTCTTTCTGCTTGTCCGCAGCTTCTTTCCTCGTCATTTTTTCCATGGTGATTGAGCGCGATTACGACGGAAATTAATAGAGAATTATCCACGTGCGTGGACACGAATTTTTTTCACGAACGTTCAGTCTAAATGTCACATCTGTCGTTACGGACTTGACACTTTTTTATCACAGTCAGCTGTTACGACACGATCATTAAATAAAATGAGTCAATCAATTCTCTACGATTGATCGAACTTTTTTTCAACCGAACAATCCATTTCTTCCGATTCACACTTTCCTTAATAAACAACATTAAATGTTAGAAAATTAGTTACACCGAACGCCTGACAGTGAAACGAAAACCATCATGTGTTTCTCATCAACTCTATCGTCGTCTGTCACGTATGCGCTCATAAAACACCGCAGTCCTACACGCTTCTTGCACCTGGATCGTGGCTCCGCCTCACGGGGAACCGCGAACATTCAATAATAATGCATTCCGTCAAGTAAAACTCAAAAAAAAATTGTTCTCAGAAATTATTAGCTCTTTATTTTTCATCGTTTTGTATCGTCGCGAAGTTTTTTTTTGTTTTCGCGCACGGGATCGCTCGAAAATTAATGGATACACGATTTTTGCATTTAGAAAGGTACAAAGTAATGAAAAGGCATTTTATGCGTCTCAGTTCAAAGCTTTTTTATTATTATCTCATTATTTCGTATCGCAGCTAACATCGGTTTCAGTCTTCGTTGGCGATTCTATTTCCAATGTTACGGGACCGTCGTTTTCTATGTGAACTTTCATCATGGCTCCGAATTTCCCATCTGAAAATTCCCATAATGACAAGAAGTTCGAAAAAAATGGCATTTTTGATGCTGGCAATTGTTATGAATCTTGCCTTTTATACATTCTGGCTTGTATTTTTGTTTGAGATCAGCGAGAATATTATTGTAAAATGGTTCGGCCTCTTGGGCAGGCATGGATCTATGGAAATCCAGTTTATTCCCTTTCATCACATGATAAAGAGTGAATTGACTAATGCACAAGATTTCGTATTTTTTGTCCATCACACTGGCTGACCATCGTTTACCATTTTCTCCATCGAATATTTTTGTGTTCAGGATTTTGCGAACTCTATAGAGAAATTACAGTTGAATAAAGTTTTTCGGGATTCCGATGTTTTAATTGATAAACGGCTGTGTTGTTTTTACATGTATTCAGCATCCTTCGGAGTATCATCTCTTTTGATCCCTATCAATACACATAAACCATTGCCAATGCTGCTGACGATTTTTCCATCAACTGAAAATCGTCGTTATATGATAAAAAATAAGATTCTCGTAACAGGATGTTGCGCTAGTTGCATTTTTATAATATATTTCGGATTATTGTCTACACGTGTTCCCAAGATAATAATCAAATCTGTTCGTTAGAATTTACTCACGCTCTCTCTCTCTATAAAGTACGCAGTACAAATATTCGTATTCTCGAGCGTGTGTGTGCGCGTCAATTCGAGCGAGAGTTGTGTTAAAAGATAAATGGCGCATGCGCACGAGTGAGCGTTGTTCTAAAGAACTTGCAATGAATAATAAATAAACTATAGAAAGTTGAAGGGAATATTTATCTGAAAAATATTTAGAAAGAGTCAATGAAATAAAAAAACAAGTGTACAGCGAAGATTAATGAAAATGATTGCCTGGGTAGCGAAAGTGTAATAAATGAATTTCGAAGAACGACGCGATCAAAGCAATAATCATAATAGTCAAAAGAGCATCCGTATAACCTCAACCGATAACAAAACCTGAAACAGATGCCTCGGTGACTCTTTGTATAACGGCTCTCATGATTGCGGGAATCGATCGAAAAGCTTGACGAAATAATTACAGAGATAATTTTCTACTCGTTTTAAAAATCACTCTTGTGGATATATAGTGGAAAGTGTTTTGTGTTTATGAACGACTATTTAGAATTTAATGGTGGTTTACTGACACAATCGCAATCGCGCGACTAGAGCCAATAAGAATTCGAGGGATATCCCGGAAAACTCCGACTTCCCGCGTGTGACCACTTCCTCATGATGCTTGTTTGACTTTTCAAAGATTGTTTACAAGCAATTTTCGGAGTGCGTAGTTGTGACCATTCGAGATCTCTAAGACTACAAGCGTCGCGGATTCTAGCGTCAATGTTTGAATTATCATCAAGTGCAAGTTTTTCGATATTCGTTTTTACTACATTTGCCAGATGAAACGAACTTTCGATGACCCACTTGTTGCTTCGAGGTTATGGCGTTATAAACAAAGATATGTTGTGCGTTATATTATACTTTGAGTGAGGATCCTTTTATTCGTCCGAGATCCTGAAGGAGCTATGGAGGCTCCTGGATTGAGCCTCTTTCAGGGCTCCGACAGTATTCAGTTAAATTCGAATACTCAACGACAGCAGGAGGAAGAGGAACAAGAAGATATCAAGCGACGAAACGAAGAGGTAAAAATTCGATCTTTTCTACATTTTTCTTCGAAAATTCTTTCATCCTCGGCTATAGCACGAATTTCCTTTCTAAATTCCGTTTTCGCGTCCATCCAGCATTAAAAACGAGTTTTCCCCACAAATCCGAGCCCAAAGCCCCAAACACAGAATGCTACGGATTTTTCTCACCCAAAAAAATTCCAAACACGGTTGTTTCCATCGATTTTCACTCCCAATTGAATATTATCGACTAACGCACAAATTCGTTGAAACGGGAAAATCGTTGGAAGCTCAAAATTGCATGTTTTTTGCCCTTCAGATCAAAGATCTACTGGCAAACGCGTTTGACGATTTGGAAGACGAAGATGACGCGAGTTCGGTGAACAGTAGTCATTTGCAAGATGTGACGAGAGACGTGGAGAGTTTGAGTATCGTAGAGAATTCTTCGGGTCATTTGATACTGCACGACAAAGGGCCGACGATTTCTCACTATCAGAATGAGTTTGGAATATACGGTCAGAATGAGAGTAACAGTTACAATCAAAATTCTCTGTTGAACGAACCGGAGACCGGGAAAGGGTTGACCATATCGGAGATTCAGAGGGAATATGGATTGTACCAGAGCGACGAAACGCCTTGCAGTAACAACAACAAAGGCGGAGTTACGACGGAGCACAGCGTGGACAGTCCTTACGAATTGCCGAGGCCGCCGAATTCCAACTTTGCTAACGAGCAAGGCGGCCAAGCGAATGAATTCTACGCAAGCCATGACAGTTATCCCTTCAATTATCAAACACCGTCCAATCATTACGACGCCAAGGGCAAAACTTGCAGGAACAACGGCTACATCTCGCCCTACGAAAACAATATTCAGGGCAAAGAGTACGGCGGAAGTGGTGACAATGACGCTAATTCTGAACACTTTAATCATTGCTATAAAACCAGTCCAAACGGACAACCACTCAACGATAATAACGCTTACAAAGCAGCCGAGTATAACAGCAAAGAACAACTCGAAGTTTTGTACTCTGTGAGAATGAGAGAAATTCAACAACTCACAGAGGAATTGCAACAACTTTATACCGCGAAAGAGAATGAGAAAGATCAAATGAGCAGGAATTTGGCACTGGCACAGGCTGAAATTGCGAGATCTAATATGTCCAGGGACCAGGCACAAAATGCCCTTGGTAAGAGATTGTCCAGCAACAATCCTCCCCAATAATTTGTATAAAATACCAAAATATTCGAGGTTCATTGTAACTTTTCATTTCAGTTGATGCAAAGGCTGAAATTGTTGACCTTCAGACTCAAGTAACGTCGTTAAAGGAAAACGTTGCTGTCCTCGAAAAAACCAATCAAAACGTAAGTTTTTTTTGCCACAATTCCTAGCACTACAAAGTTGACTGATCTTGACACAAAAAAATTTCATTATTTGTTTAGCTCTCCCACGAATTGACGGTCGCGAGGGATTCCGTCATAGATCTCCAGCAGAAAATCGCAGTTCTGGAAAGAGTACAAACGCTCCATGCGAGTGACAAAACTCAAGAGAAGTTTTTGAAACAGGCTCAAGAGAAACATGGAATGGAGATAAGAAATATGCAAACGCAAATTGATCTGCTAACCGAGAAATTGAACGTTAAGGTACGTAAAAAAACTTGCGAAAGCGCTTTTAACTGTTCAGAAAATAAATGACAAAACTTTCCATCAAATTCAATGCAGCATCCAATCGTGGATATCAACAACCAATGCATTTGGGCAAGTTATCAATCCATATTGCGTGTATAATTCACTTTTTTCCTCTTATTTTATCGTTTTTTTAAATTGTGAGCAACTTTCGAAGGAATAAAGTTGCTCGTTTTTCGTCGCACGATATTGAGACGATGAAATCAACTGCAATTACGATTTATGTCAATTTTGCAGGAATCTTCGTACGTGTCGTTGGAGCAAAAACTGGCGGACTTGAGGAGAGCTCACGAGTCGCTTATGGTCGAGAAAGCGGACACGGTGAATCGTTTGTCAAAAGCTCTGGACGACAGCCAAGCGCAGTGTCAAAGTCTCATGGCGAGTAATCACGCTCAAGAGACGATGCAGCTGCAAGCTCGAGTGAAGATATTATCGAAGGAAAAAGAAGATTTACAGAGCAGCGTGCAGGATTTGCAGCAGAAATTAGAAGCGGCGAAAAACGATGCTATGCAGTACGATTCGTTGCTAGCGACGAGTTTGGAGGACGAATCGGATTCGATAAGGCAAATGAAACTGGGAGATCCGCAAAGCCGATCTCGGGGCAAAGGATCCGACGACGTTGCGAACAAGCTCAGAGGAGAATTGCAAAGGTGTTTGGCTGGTCAAGCTGTGAAGAGAAAAGAAATTCATCGGCTGGAAAACACTCTGTCCCAAAAGGACAAGGAGCTGGGAAAAGCGATGGAAATGGCAGCCACTTGTCAACAAGAAGCCGCCCGATACGCCAAACGCGTAAACGAACTCGAACACGAGCTCAAAGTCGTTCTCACCGAACACACCGTCAACGCCAACGCACAAATACAAAAGCTCTCCGATCACTTGACCGAAGTTAAAACTCACTATGGAGAACTGAGGGAAGAGAAACTCGTGCTTGAAAAAAAATTAGAAGAAACTTTGAACAACCAACATGAAACTCTCCGGAAACTTCATCAGGAAACCATGGCCGAACAACAGAAAGAAATTATCGACGAGTACAACAAAGAGTATCTGGATATTCACGAGAAAGCTGTCGAGAGAGTTCGGCAGGAAGCTCAGCAAGAAATAGTGCAATTGACGTGAGTATTTTATCGAAAATCCAAATTTTTCATTTTTCTTCATTTTTTACTTAATTCTGCCTGAATTACAGAGTGCAATTGGATCAGACGCAAAAAGAATTGGACCGTGTTAAAGAGTTGTATATAGAAGTGTGCGGTACAAAGGAACAGCTGATAAGTGAGCACAGGGACGAGATAAGACTGTTGAAAGAGGAATATGCGAATTTAGAGTCTCAGAAAGAATACATGGACAAAATGAAGAACGATCTGGAGATACAAGTGAAGATAGTATCGAGGCTTACGAAAGAGGCCGAATCGAACAAAGCCCGAATAATGGAGCTGGAAAAAGATTTGAGTAACGAACGAAAGAAAAAAGAGGAGTATACGAAAAAGATTCACGAAGAGATTGAAAAAGGTGAGTAAATTTATATTTTTGAGATTCAAACGTTTTTTCTTAAATGTTTTTATTACTAATGGATCTGAATTTTCTGTAACAGCGAAAGAAGAAGCACTGGCGGAGCTCAGGAACGCTCATCCGGACCATCAAATAAGTGTCATGTTGCCTGATCACTGTTCCGAACATTTGGACAAAATAGCGTGTCTCGAGGAGGACTGCAAACGTCTGGAGGATAAATTATCGTTCGCGGTTGAGGAGCAGCGAAAAATGTCGGATTTACAAACGGAACTCGACGACACGAGATTAAAGGTCGCCCAAATGGAGATTGGCCAAGAGAGTTTACGAAAAAAATACGAAAAGGTTGTCAGCGAGAGAAACGAATTGCTTTCGCGCGTTTCGAGCCTGGAATTGAAATTGTCCGAGACGAAAAACGGCGAGCAACTAGATTCGGAGGATATAAAATCGCAGATTTCTCGAATTCAATTGGACAACGACACGTTGCGAGAAAAATGCGAGAGTCTGTTGAAAGAGAAAATCGAATACAAGGAAAAAATTTCCAAGTTGCGGCTCGAGATTGCCGAGAAGAAAAAAATGATTGGAAACTTGGAGAGCATCTTGAATAGATCTGGGGAAAGGCGATCGTCGGATCAGTTGGAAAACACGAGGAAAGAATTGAGCAGGTACAAAGAGCTCGTTGAGCAACTGTCGACCAAGACGAACGAGGGAAAAGACAAGAGAACTTCGAGTTTGTTCCTGGAAGAGCGTGTGAAACAGTTGGAAATGGATCTCGCAGCGAAAGAGGAAAAGCTGCAAAAATTGAAAGACATGGAAAAGATCAAGGAGGAGAGAAATCAGTTGGTAATAAAATTGAAAACCCAGGCTAAGCAGTTCGAGCAATATGTTAAAAGTCAGAAACGAATGTCGGCGGAACTGAATTTATCACCGCGAAGTTCTGGCGACGGAGCGGAAATGCAGAGACTGCGAGAAATCGCGACGCGAGAAGTGCGCGAAGAAATGGAACAAAAAGTCGCTAAAGAATTGCGTCTCATCGAGGACCAGCACCGGGAGAAACAAAAGAGTTTGGAGGACAAGTACAAAAGTGCCTTGATCGAATTGCACACGCGGTGCAACGAGAAAACGAAGGAAATCGAGAGTCTCAGAGAAGCCGTGCACACGGACAAAGTGAAGCTGCACACGTCGCTCAAAGCACAAGAAAAAATCGTGGCACAAATGATCGACGCGAAACTGGAAAGTTTCAATCGCGAATTAACTGCAAGAAAATTAAAAATCGAAGAGCTTCAGGAAAAATTACAACAAAAAGAAAACGAGACTGAGGAAGAGCGCAATGTGTGGGCCCAACAAATGTCCGAATGGCTCGTAGAAATTCGTGACAGCAAAGCAAACGAGGAAAAAATGAACGAAGAAATAAAAACGTTGAAAGAAGTGGAAAAATGCTTGACCCAAAAAATCAAAACTATGATGGAAAAGGAAGTCACTCTGAACAGCAGGTTAAAATCCGCCAAAAAAACTGCTCTTAATTGGAAAGTATGTAAATTTTACGTTCACTCATCAATTTTTCTCTGCCAAGTTTTCACTTATTGATTTTCCCCAATAATTTGTTCTCCGTTCTTACAGGAACGCGCGGAAAAGACTGACAAATTCTTGTCCATCGAGAGAAAGCGCATAGAGGAAAATTACGAGAGAGCAATGAAGCTCGCACAAGAAAAAATCGAGGCGATCATAAGCGCAGCGGAAGAGCACGTTGCAGTTAAATTAAAAGAGGTCGAAGTTCAGTACGAACAACAGTTGGAACAAATGCGACTTAAAATGAAGTACAAAAACAAATGTTGAAGTATGTATTAACACAAACAAACAAAAACACGATTTAGTATGCAATATAGCTTCGGTAGTGAATAGGATAAATTGTAGTTAGAAGAGGCTAGTTATTTTTTAAATTCAAAGCACTTTATTGTACAACACTTCGCGTTAGGAAAAGTAAACATGAGAAACCATCGAGTTTCAAGATTAGAATAGAATTTTTCATCCGTTCGGTTACATTTTCCTCGAAAGGGCACTCGCTCAATTTGCCAATTAGTGAAAAATTCCTCAAAGCAAAGATCGTAACGTAACTTTTTAAACTTTCGGATTTACAAATCTTTTAAACTGTAGACATATTTTTCTAAATCGAAAAAAGCACACGATTGTGCATTGATCTGAATATTTTCGTACGCAGATGAAAAATTTACATAATCGCTCTCTCGACATTTCGGATTAAATAATTATCGCCAAATTGATAAATCAGAAATTATATATTAACGTTAAAGTCTTGATGGCGAAATTGATGTTCGATCGAATCAATTTCGCGATGAAATTGCGTGAGCAGTGTCAATCAAATTTGCAATCTCGGGACCCAATTCCAAATTGTACACAATTTATTTGCCAAAGCGAGTGGATTTATCGCTCGTTGCAAGCTGACATAATATCTTTAAATAATAATAGACATAATTTGCGCCTCGATCACGAGGGGATAAACAAATGTATAGGTCCAATTAAATCCTCGAATATTAACGAAGATGCTTGCGTCGTGAATGGTGACACAGCCGCAAGACGTTCGAAACGTTTTACAAAAAGATAAATGAACCCCTAGAAGCTTGCCAAATTCATCACACAATTACCGCACTTGACTGGATTATTTGCCAGTGTCGGCAACCAGAGTATTAATTTAAAGAACAAAAGTTTGATTTTCTTAGCAATGGAAAAAACAGCGAAAGTTAAATGTACAGTATTCAGTTTTAATTATAGTGAGAGAGGTTCAAGAGCTCCACAAAAAACGTTGCTTTTTGTACCTCCAAAGAAAGCATTTTTATTGACATGACAAAAAATGATAAACTCTCTAACGCAAAAACATTTTGACTAAATAAAATTACACTTAAGAATTTATTATTAAATTTGTATAAAGGATATATATATATATATATGTTATATTATAATAATTACATGTACTTTCTATTCTTTGTATAGAGTTTTATAGTACAATGTGCAAGTTTGACCAGCCATAATGTAACAAATACGTCATAACATAATATATTAGACGCAGAACTGATAAAGTATATTTGAACTTAGTCTTGTTAAAATAAGAGTGTGCTACTGTTTAACGTGGTCCATGTGGTCGAATGGTACCAATTTCAAGAGACAAGATATTTCATTTCGAAAAATTATACTCGGCATTGTCCCCTCTCAAGGATAACAATGCTGAGCTACAATTTTATCGTATTCTGCCATTATTGTCTTGGTTTTCTTGACATGTACTTTCAATACATTGAAGAAAAAAGAAAAGAAGAAGAAACAAATAAACTCATCTCGTGCTTGACTAATAATGATTCTGGATACCATAACAATAGTTATTAAAGAATTGAAAAAAATCATCACTGAATAGAGAGTATTATTAATATTAATTAATTCTGTATTTTTGTATGTAGAGCGAATTAATTTATTTTTTGTAATAAAGATTTTATGTCACCTTCGTAAAATCTTTCATCTTTCAATCTGCTGTACGTTACTAATTGTCCTCTCATCCGATCCAACGAGCCTTCGATTTTATAGTGTGCCTTTGACATTGAAAAAACCAAAAATATTTCGTCTTGTACTGTTTCTTCTTGTTTTATCAATAAATAAATATTTTCCTGCATAATATTACACCACGAAATTCTTCATTTTTTACCATAACAACGATTCCTGAAACTTTTCAGCATTTGACACCGAACGTTGATCCACCGCACTCGAAAATCCATAACAATTTGGCTTTTATAAAAAATTTCTTCGGGATTTCGTAGCGAATGGAAAAATTCGCTCTCGTTTCATACAATTTCGTTATAGTTTCGGGCACATCCTGGAAAATGTTTAAATTTCAAAAATTTTCGTGGAACGCTCACGCATTTTGAGAAACATTCTGTTTTGCCCTCTGTTGGAAAAATCAGGGAAGAACTTTTGAAAGCTTATGAAAATTCCCGCCGCGTAAAAAGCGCCGTTTGAAAAACCGAGTGAAAATGTGATCACAAAGAATTTTTGTATTCATCTCCAACAACAGCAGCGTCGACCGGAAGTTAGCCGTATGTGACAAACCAAAATGGAAGACATAAGTGATATAAAACCGCACGAAATGACAGAGAATAATGTTTCGATTCGTTGTAAAAATCAGTGGGTTAGACTTAATGTAGGTGGAACGTACTTTTTGACAGCCAAGACAACATTGGCGAGAGATCCAAACTCGTTTCTCTATCGGCTCTGTCAAGAGGATTCGGATTTAATATCGGACAGGGTTAGTCGATGTCTGTATTATTACCGCGTAGTTTGAATTTTTTCGATTTCAATGCAATGATTTTCAAGATATTTCCATGTCAATTAACAATCAAAAGTATGATAATGCGTGTCAAAACCCAAGTAAACGAAATGCATGACAAATTCGATTATTTTTGCGATGTAAACAATTGTCTAATCGCGACTTGACTGACGTTATAAATGGAACATTCTCAGGACGACACAGGCGCTTATCTCATAGATCGAGACCCCAAATACTTCAGTCCCATCCTCAATTACCTGCGCCATGGAAAGCTCGTTATCAATAAAGACCTTGCCGAAGAGGGTGTTCTCGAAGAAGCTGAATTCTACAACATAACTGAACTCATTCGTCTCGTCAACGAGAGAATCATGTTGAGGGACACTCGGCCACAGCGAGATTCCAAAAAACACGTTTACCGAGTAATTCAGTGTCACGAGGACGAAATTACTCAAATGGTCTCGACAATGTCAGACGGATGGAAATTCGAACAGGTTTGCATTTTGCTTACGTTTTCTTTCATTCCCGTGTCGCAAAAACGCATAATTTTAGTTTATGAAGAATTTCGGCGATTCGACACCAAAATTTATGGCTTTTGGGTGTTTTTTCATTGCAGCTCATTAATATCGGATCTCAATACAATTACGGCAATGACGATCATGCAGAATTTTTGTGCGTCGTCAGCAGGGAGTACGGAGCGAGTCAATTAAGCTGTAAGGAGCAGGAATCAACGGATCGAGTCAAGGTACCCATATCCCATTCGCATCATTCGCACTCCCACCCCAGCCAAAGTAGTCGTGATTAAGGATTTTCTTTGTTTTATTTGTAACAAACAATTAGTAAGGACTTGGGTGATCGCTGATATAATATTGACAACGTGCCTTTTTATCACATAATATATTAATCGCCGGTGACTGGTTTTTTTGTGTGTGTATCTGTGCTGCGTTTTTCGAGGGCATTATAATTTTGTCTTTAAAGCAAATCATTGTCGCTGGGTTATTCGTTTAAAACGGTGTTCTAATCCCTGGCCCTTGCGCAACAATGCGTTGAGTTTGTTGTCAAAGAACTCGCTCACGTTGATATTAATAGAAATTTGATTTTAAGTCAGAGCTTACATAGTCGTTGAAGCGAACAAAGAATAGAATTAATTAGGTCGGAGTTAGTGTCGTTGGAGCGTAAGCAAATTCCTGAAATTTTTACAATTTTGTTCCAAGTTTGATGGAAGAAGCAAATTTCGGAAATAATTTGATGATTTTCTAAGAAAAAAAAACAAAATACTCGTGATTTATGAAAATTGGAGTTTTTATGTTAAAAACTTGCGCTGCTTTCCAAAGATGCGAACTTTGATGCTAAATCATTGATATTTGTAATTGAAATGATGGTTTAATTTGTAAAAGTTTAAGAATCTCTCGCGTACTCGTGCTGTACCATCTTTTATTACTGTGGACTAATCCATCGATGAAAATGCATGAGCATGTGTTTTGAATAATGGAAATTCGTGGGTCGATCATTGTATTCCCAATGATAAATATTGTGAAGCATGCTACGTTTCTTTCTGTTTCTTTATTTGGAAATAAAGATAATTATCGTTTGAATTTGGATTTGGTTCATTTTGTCCTGCACGCTTGGGTGTTTTTTTTTGCCTGTCTGCCATTTTCCACCGATGGCGTATTTCGTTGTCGATTTAAGCCTCTACAGAAATAAGGTGATGGTTTTTAGACGCTAAATAGTATAAGTATATTTTCTAGGACCTTGAATTATGATCCTTAGGATTAAGGAGCTGGGGTGTATTTATTAGACGATGCAAAAACATTCACGTTGCACAAATACTAAGCTGGAGTCGTTGGGTTGTATTTTAGGTCCTGCAGCAGAAGGGTTCGCGCATGTAATGTCTTTTCCTGCCCAATCCCTTCCTCTACCTCTCCTGAAAAACCAGACCGACTACGCAGCAACAAGATGAAGACTGTTTTACCTAATCCTTTCTTTCTCTCTTATTTTCGTCATATTTTTTTTTATTATTTTTTATCTCTATTGAAAAGTTATATCGAGTTATTATTGTTCGCCCAAGTGAAAAGAAGAATCCGCGCGCAACCGGAGTTGCCGAGAACAAATGCGTAACGTACAAATCCGGAAGCGTAAAAGGTCAGTGCGATTTGTAAAGCTGAACGTTCGGATGAGCCATTAAGAGTGTTTATTTGTTTGTCAAACATTATATAGTATTGACTATACACTTTACATTGTATAACGAAGGCTATGAAAAACAAAAACCATTTAATACGGTTGTACTCTTGCGAGTTCACTGCGTTTTGTGATCTCTTTATCTTTCTCTCTTTCTCCGTCTCTCTTTCTCTTTCTCACCATCAACCTATTTATAAATTCACGAAAATAAAAAAGACCACGGTGTCGAATAAATTAATTGACAATTCTGCCTTAACACTATTTATAATCAATCAAAAGGAGCATATTTTGTCCAACGACCAATACTCATCCGAAACATCTTAGGAATTTGCATCTTCACGAAATAATTTCAAAACGACAATAGCATTTACGAAGATGTAAAGGAAAAAACGAGAAAAGTCTTTAATACGAATGTCTAAACAATAATACGATTAATATTTTTTTCCGGTGTGAATAGACCGTTTGTACGAAATTATGTGTACAAGATTAATTGTTTTATTTTTCTTCATTTTTCTTTGATTTTCAATTCACGTCGATTTATTTCTCAATTCGCATTCTTCATGTAAGAGGAGATCTAAATTACTTACCTTCGCACTGCCGCATACGAAAGAGGGATATAAAATATTGTAATATTTGTAATATTTAGAGACCAATATCTTGCGTCGTCAGGGTTCTTCGTATTTCGTTATTTTCCTTTTATTGTTATAAAAGAAGAAAAACAACGGGAGATGAGAGCCGTGATCGTCGATTATATATTACATGTAATATACATTATATATGAATATATATGTAATGTTCACCCAACAATGACACTATATAGAAAAAAAATATATAAACTTAATCGTTAGCCCAACGAGGATCAATAAAAAAAACGAAAAGAAAACAAAAAAAAGAATTACCACGTAGAAGAGATTAAATGTTATTTGTAATGATTGAAAATGCTCTCACGAAAAAAGGTCATCATTCAATTTTGTTAATTGTTATTGATCGAATGAGCAACATCGAGAGTGGAAAAACGAATAATGTTGATGGTGTTGCAGAGCGTTTGCATCGTTCGAACGTGACGACAATTGTCTCTCTCTCTGATTTAATTAATATTCTAATTTTTCCAAACTGCCATTTTTATGCTGATTTAGTTAATGCCCAGTGGGTCTTGAATGTCAAAATTCGCATCGAAATTTTGAGAATGGAACAGAGCGATTTCGTTGCGTTTCAACGTTGCAGACTCAATGAACATACGCTGTGTAATGGAACGTTGCAAAAGTAATTTAGTCTTCGAGGGTCATCGTATTGCCGATAAATCTTGTTCCAGTTACGGGGGGATCGGTTTTTTGTGATACGGAAAAATATTAGCACGTTCGAACGATTGGATGAAAATCTGTGACAAGATTTTTGGTCAATTGTCATAGGCCTACGGTAATGAGCCCAGGACAATATACGTCAAATAATAGATGAATCAATATTATAGTTTGTACTTTAAACAAAAAAATGGCACACACACAAAAACACACAAGCGTATCTGGACGTACGAAACAAAAACGAATAAATGTAAACCAAGTGCCGGAACGATGCGTCCGAAGAGCTACGATTTTCTGCAGAGTACAACGTCATCGATCAAAGCCCATCGTGAAAAACATCAATAATAATATATTAATATTAATAATAATAGTTCGCAATCATACGTTTCGAAGTTTCGAAAAGAACGGGCGAGAAGAAAAGAAGAACATTTTTTACACGCGGCTGTAATAATATGTAACAATATTTTGAAAATTGTTCATAGAACTGCGAATTTTGTATCTCACTATCTGTGCAACGATCTTGCACGTTCCCTTCCTTAAGAAAACAAAATCCCTTCCACCCAAAAAACATATTTTTATCGATTCACTCTCATTAGGTTGAAATTAGTGTGAATTAATCAATAACGATAGATTGATATTCACTCACTTTATTAACGAAATATATAAAACGATATTCGGGCCATTATTATTTTCGGTTTTTTCGTTTCTCCTTCATAAAACACGTTTGTACTTTCATAGAATTTCTAAACATCTTTGGCTACTTGATGTTTTTCGCTAGTCGTAAAGCGATTTGTATACCTTTTGAAAAACCTTTTAATACGATGAAGAAAAAACATGCAAATAACTTATCATAAGATGCTTTAGAAACAGTTGACTTCATTTTTACCAATTTACCATCTTTTGGATCAGGCTACAACAAAAAAGTCGAGTCTCATTTGGTGGAGGAGAGGATCCGTCCTCTTGTCTTCTTCAACAAAAATAAAACTGCATGTAGCGATGTAATGTTCAAGAAATCTACAAAATACAATGGATAACCGTCTGTGGCTCTCTGGAATGGAGCAAGTAATCCCAACTCTTACAAAACGTACACGTATAATAAACACAACCCACAAAATAACCATAGCAAAAGGATTTTTCAACTAATGAATCAACTTACAGTGGAATGTTTGGTGTTGAATAATGCGCTTACATGACGACGAAACACACGGATATTATATTATTAAGCATGAGTTATAAAAGTTTAAAAACGAGATAAAAACTCGCGAGGTTCGCCGTATTTGATTAAGTGCAATTTTCATTTTTTTTTTGTTTTTCATTTACACTATTAATATTTACCACTTATTTACTCTATCATTAGAATAATTGGTCCACCGTTTTATGGGAAACTCTTGCGAGAATAAAACAATGTTTCCATCAGTTGTAACTTAAACTAAATAAAGACTTTATTGTACAACTTTGATAGCCTCACGTTCTGCCAATCAATCAATCACAATTCTCCAATTTGCTTAATTCGTAAGTATATTTTATATACAATCTTCGTAAAAATGATTTATTACAACAATGCAAAGAGTTTTTCTCGCTACGTTGTTTCAGGGCATACTGGCTATTGTTTTCAACGGCTGATCCAAATATTTCGCCAATGCTTGAGCCTTTTCTTTCAGCAAACCAAATCCAACGTTTTCTCTCGCGTATAAGCAGAGCAGGAGATTCGCAACTTCCGTTATCACGACTTTTCCCTCCTAAAGACAAAAAAATCACAGCAAATTTTTACTCGCGGCTCCATTATTCATTCATTTCTTCAACCATCAAAATATTTTGATGCATTGCAAATTTTGTTTTGAAAAATTGTGAGGAGCTTGCTAGATTTTGTTTACTTTACGAAAAATTATTTTTGTGGAGACTTACCAGGCAATCCATCAGGACAAATTGGAGCTCGTCCTCCTTGAAGGCGTTTCTACCATTTTTTTCATACGCAGACCAAATATTACTTGTGATTGCAGCTGTGACTCTGGCATCCTTGTCTCCGTAGCCGCTGTACGCTAACAAGCCACCGTCTCTGCTCAATAATCTGTTGAGATGACATCAGGAACAAATGAGTACGAGTTTTCTTTGTAGTATCGGATTACGAGAGCATTGTTTTTAAGGGCGTAATAGATTGGGTTGCAAATGTCAGATGAGGCATTTTGACTGTCAAAAACAAAGGATTTTGTTGGTTATTCGAATGACACTTGATCTTACAGCGTGTTTTCTACTCCGCCAGTATTGGCTTGGCTCAAAACTTGAGTAAGCGCTTTTGGTTTCAACATTTTTCTGGATCGAGTGTGTAATTACGAGTTTACGAGATGTATTTACGAAACTTTGACATTAGATATTGGTTTGGTTGATATTGAGAAAATTTCCGATTTCTACTTGGCGGATGTCATGATGACGAACGCTTCCGGAAACGGCAGCATCCTAACCTTATACGACGTTATGATTGGCCCTGAGATTTTCGAATTTCGCAACGGGCCAATGGAAACGTTGGACAAAAATTTGCAAGCTGCCTATTGGCCATGTCACATACGCCGCACCGAACGGAGTTTCACGCCATAAGCAGATGCGACGCACAGACACAAATAAATCATGCCAATGACAATGAATACGCGGCTTGCGGCTTCGACAGCATTATCCCTCGTCCCTTGTTTGTACTTTGTGTATTGTGTGCGTGCTGCACGTTCTTTTTAGCATTGACAAAAAGTTACGATCGTTGCAAAAATAAAGATTCGAGCAACGTTTAATTCGAGCTTTGCACACGAGATGCAAATACTCATTTCGCAACTGTGTAATCACTCATGGATCATGGAAACTCCGTTGTTCGCGCTCAAAATTCCAAAATGATATTTCCAGTCGAACAACAATCTGTAATGGGTCGAATCCCCAGGTAAATACACATTTTTTCATGTTTTTATCTCATTTCAACGAAAATTCGTTCTCCGGCATTTTCTCCAGTGTTTCCACGTAGAAAATTACTCCGAACTGTTCGTTATCTGTTCAATATCTATTCGTTGCTCTTTGATAACAAAGTAACAATCGAGAGATTTCGCGATGATATTTCCACCTTGCACGAAAGATAAAAAAATCGAATGCCCCAGTATGACGTTTCTGAGTTCGAAAAAAAACCGAAATAACCTCAAAAACCGTCGTAAATTCATCATAAAAACAACCTGGTCGTCGCCAAAACGTTAATTGCTCTCCGTGACGAATCTCCAGCCCAGTTCCTGGATCGGTGCAAGAAATGTACGAAATGGATAGCGAATTCCAGCCTGCCAGGCCTGCGTCGGAAAGCGACGAGGGAAACAAACACGGCGAAACGTTCAGCCCGATTCCCGGGTTCTCGACATCGACCCACGATTCGGACAACTGTTTAGATTCTTCGGAGCTCTTGCACAAAGACGAAATCGAAGGACTCAATCATAAACTATTGGAATTACTCTCCTCGTACAATGTTTCCACTCCGCCAAAGTCGATTCTCTGTCAACGAACCAGAACTCTGTCCGGAACACTTTCCGACAGCAACACTAGAAATCCCAGCGAAGCGCACGGCCCGAGACAAAACTCTATGACTCACTATTCTTACGACTATGCTTTTCTCCATCACGGCAGTCCCATGAACTCTAAAAATCCGAGCAACTGGCTCCCTCCCATCGGAGTCTTCTGGGATATTGAAAATTGCCAGGTAAACCCGATTTTTTTCCCCCAGCTCGACTGTATAAAAATTCTGCTCCCCACGCTCAGGAAAAACGTGTCGAAAGAGACGTTATCAATTTTGGAGCAAAGATCGTGAGAGCGACGTTTTTATGGAGCAAAGTCTTGAGAAGTGAATTGCACGAACTTCGTAAAAGTAAATGTCAAAAGTTGAAATTGAACGGAAACTGCAGTTTTTCACGTTTTTACTCCAATATTCAACACGAGCAGGGGAGCAGACTTTTTAAAAAGTAGAAATTCAATGCGCTTTAGATTGTCGAAAGTCAAATTGAAATGCTGAAATTTTGGGTTTCATTATTGAAATAGGTTCCTAAAGGTCGATCAGCAGCGGCAATCGCCCAAGTGATACGGGACACATTTTTCCATGGCTACAGAGAAGCCGAATTCATCGTGGTTTGCGATGTTCAAAAAGAGAATAAGCAGGTTATGCAAGAGCTCAATAACGCTCAAGTAAGTAAATCGTCGCGACGGAAAAAGAGCATAAAAAAATATTGAATTAAACCTAGAACGGTAATCTGGAATCAAGAACGACCTCGGGCGACGTTAAATCCCGCACCCCTTCGTTTT
The DNA here is from genome assembly GCA_037043255.1 of Diadegma fenestrale. NCBI lineage: Eukaryota > Metazoa > Arthropoda > Insecta > Hymenoptera > Ichneumonidae > Diadegma > Diadegma fenestrale. Next base: position 5,528,956 of record CM073312.1, read on the forward strand.
TCCATTTTTTAATCATTTTTACCGCATTTTTTTACTAATTTTCCGACTTCAAGCGAAATTGCCCCAGGCTCACGTGATCCTGCATCGAAAAACGAAAAGAACAAGCCCAAGTAGAAAATTTTTCGTTTAATTTTACTGGAGACACGAATTTTCCAGAATTGCGGTCATTCATGACTCCAGGTTACCGGAATCGATGAAAAAAAATCAAAAATTATCGTTCTAGGGTTAAAACAAATAAAATACGATTGAATTATGTTGAATATAATGAAATAACAAATTTTACTAACAGGTAAACTTGATACATGTAGCAGCAACGTATAAAAACGCAGCTGACGAGAAGCTGAAACAATCGATAAGAAGATTCGCCGATATACACGGAAGTCCAGCGTGCATAATATTGATATCGAGCGACGTAAACTTCGCGGCTGATTTGAGTGATATTCGTCATAGAAAGAAAATCCACGTTATATTGTTACACAATGAGAATTCTTCGGAAGCTCTGATACTGTGTGCGAACGAGCACTTTAACTTTACAGAACTCATGGAGAGTTTACCAGTCAGGACGCCTTTGAAGGTAAACAAAAAAAATGAAATAAACATTCCGAATGTGTATAAAATGAGAGAGATTTATATTTTTATATTACAAGAAAAAAAAAGGAGAAATTTTGAAAAATCATATTCATTTGTCAAAATGATGAGTTGTTTTGTTTTTCTTTCAAATTTGTGTTCGTTTTTGTCAATTCAGTCGTGCCCAATTTCACGTAGCTTCTGTAATATTGGCTGTCAATTTGTATCGTCAATCCTTACCGATTTACCGATAATATAAATCCGAGTGTTTTAACTAACGAACCTCAGGTGTCGGTATCCGTTGAATTGTATTTGTAAAATCCCGTAAAAAACCTTTCAGGTTCCCGAGTATTGTGATCTTCTAGTTAGTAATCTTCCCAAGGATAAGGATCTTAACTCTATAAAACGTCGTCTGAAACGTCTTTCGGACAATTGTGGAGGTCGGGTGATAGGGATCAATTCAAATGTGGCGACAATTCGTTTCCGTTCACAGGACACTGCGGACAGGTAATTATTTGATTCGTAATAACAACGTCCCTGTCGATTTTCAAAATTCCTGTCTCCTTCACTCGCTCCAATTCGTACCACCTTCCAGCTACGAAAAATCCATGCTCCCACTAGAACTAATTCTCCGTATCTCACGAGCGACCGATTGGAACGGAATCGTGGTGGGGACGAAGCTAATAAATAAGAGCGAGTTTCAAGCATCACCACCAATGTTACGAATTTAACTCGGCCAAGCGATCATCATTATTCTGTACGAATTATCATTATCATTATTAAAAGTAATTAGTAAGAGTTGGATTAAAGAAAAGGAAAACGAGAGGGAAAAAATCGTTCCGGGTCCAGTGTCGTGAACAAAGTCGGCATTTTATTTGTGTATTTATTTATTTATTTATTTATTCATAAAGTGTCGTAGTTTTATTATTTTTCTGGATAACGAATGATATCGCGTCGGTATATTCTCATTGCCCGAGCCCCCTTTATTACATTGTTCGGTGAGTAACGAAAAATCTTTGGCAAAAAAAAAATATTACGCCGATATCGGTTTAGAATAAATTGTGAAAAATTCGTGATATTTTTGTTATGGGAGAAATAGTCGTTGAAACTCTTCAGAGGTCACACACGAGCCGACGCTCTTGAAGGACAATCCCACCGTCAACAGCTGAACATGTTTATAAAAACAGATTTTTTTTCGCAGGGCTCAGAAGCGTATGGATGGCGAGAACGTTTTCGATTACAATATTGTCGTGAAATTTCTCAAGGAAAAGGAAACTCGTTTGGGCAAAAGTCAAGGTGTGTGTGTGTTTGTACTCGTGCTCGTCTATCGATATATTTAAAATTCTTCTACCGTTGGAAAATCGCTCAGTAAATGGCGTTTCTGGGTAGCGAACTCGTCGTCTCAGCTTTTAATTTGCTCGATCGTTTTAATCTTCAGAAAACACGTTGCCGGCTGAGCTTGTGAGTGATTCTGGAACGACTGTGAGTTCACCGATACAAATGTATAGTGCAAATGCGACGATAACCGGCGCCAGGAGCCTGCCCGGAACACCGCATTATAATTCGTCATCCCCGGTTATTGGCAATTACGCCGCTTGGAATGGAGTCCATTGCGGACCGATGAACCCTCCGCCCGGGTAAGATTTCCACCGATTTTTCCATTACTCAACCAAAATCTAATTATTTCAAATTTCTCAACCTTTGACCTTGAAATACACATTTGCAAGAAAGTTCTTTAGGATGACGCGAATCCGAGAGAGAGTCTTAGAGTCGCGAGTCGATTGAAAAAGTCCTCGCAGAATTCGGACAATGAGATTTATTTGATCTTATCTGACTAAAGAAACTTTTCCCAACACGAATTTCCCGTACCGTTGCAATTTTCCTTGTAATTTTTCACCAGCAGTAAGAGTTTTTATTCGTATAACTTTTTCAGTCTTTCACAAAAAAATTTTTACGTTGATTACATACTTTTTTTTTCGCATTGAAATTCTTCATTGAATATTTTCCGTTGCCACTGTTTTTCCTTTCCTGCATATTTCTAGTTTACTGCCAACTTCTCCCTTGAGTGTTTTTATCAATTTTTCCCTTTTATCCCCATTATCTGAAGTTTCTTTTCCCCAATTTTCAATGTAGTTTTGAGTTTCGTCTCTTAATAATTTTCTACGTTTTTTTTCGAAATTGCATATTCCGCATGACCATTCTTCCCCGCCTTTCTTCCCGTCCCTCCGTATATTTCTTATTTTCGATTATTTTCCTAGTAATTGTGAATAAAAATACAATTTTTATAGAATGATTCCACCGCCGCCAATGTTCGTGGGACGATCGTTCAGCAGCAACGGCGACGTCATGTACAACAACAGAACTTACGGCGAAATACCACGAGTCAATTCTCCGGTAGTTTGGCCGACGGGTGGTTCGCAACAATATGCTCGGTGGGAGGAACAACAACAGTACAAGGTCGAAAGAGGAAAACCGTTTGGAAAACGCGTTCCAATTCCGCAGGTTCGGGATAACGGCGCAATGAATGGTGGCGGGTGTCGAACACCCGACGGCATGAGGCGTATTCGAGGGTCTCACGCGCTTATGAATCATCACCACCAAGAGTGGAACATGCAAAGACCTCCGTACTGTCCGTTACCGATTCCCGCCGGAGGATTCAATGGCAACGGTAATAAAAAGGAAAAACCACGAAAAATGAACAAAACAAACTGGAAAAAATCGAATACATAAAAATTTATGCAATTTTCTTTCAGGCTATGGACAGCCGAACAATTTCAAGAGACGCAGTCCCTCGCCCATGTACCCAGGGCAAATGAGGGATCACCAATGGAATGGACATCCCATGCAACTTCGCAATACCCGGACACCGTCTCCGTACGAAAGTTGCGCGGTCCAAACTCTTAATCAACCAACTAATCGCAATTCACCTTATCCACATAGCGAACCCGATAACGAAGAAGTCGAGGTAATTGATTGAAATCAAGTTTTCTTTTTCACCTGAACAAATATTCGAAAGTTTCGAAAAATTTATTTTTTTCAATAAATCTCGTAAAAAAATTCAAGCCTGGAACAACAAAATGGGATCAAAAACGTTTTTTCATCGTTGTACCGCGTTTTTTTTCGGAAATAACGAAAAGAATGCGACCAAGTTTAACTCTTTTCGTTAAAACTCACTCGAGATACAAGAATTTTTCAAGGTCAACGGAATGGGCGAAAAAAATTACGTTACCGTTCTGTAGGACGAATATTAACATTTTTTTGAAAGGATATCGGACGTGAAATTATGATTTGATGTTTTTGCAGCATTTCTTCAACCCTATAAACAATCGTAGCTGTTCGGGAAGGGACAATAACTCGTACACGCCGGTTGAACTTCAAGTCACTAATCTCGATCAAAACATTGAGCCCAAAGAAATGAAACGTATACTCTCGTCGATTTTTATGGAGCACGTGATGGTAAGAATGCCTGGAAATTAACGATCCGCTTGAGTGAACGCATTTCGTGCACGATTCACTCTATTTTATTATTTTCTCGCTTTCAGGTACTGCACGTATCGGTTTTTATGCAATCGGATGGCAATTTCGCAGCGAACGTCAAAGTACCTTCGCTGCCGGATGCTCAGTACGCGATTTCTCAGCTGCACCGCCGCAAAGTCGGTTACAAGAGAATACTCATAGCGTATGCGCACTCCGGAGGCTCGAATCCGCAGCTCATTCGATCCCAAATTGTCATTTTGCTTCAAGAAGTGCCAGGACACAAATTGCCGCTTTTCAAATTTCGCGAAATGTACGAAAGTCGATTCCTCATCTCCGTCAGCGTCTCGGACTTGTACAAAATGAAAGACGTTTGCATCATCACCGAAGATCCTGGTGGTCGCATGGTTTCTTTGAATCCCGACCACAGAAATACTCCGTCTCCATGCCTGAGCAACATGTCACAAGTAATTTCCGTTTTTTCATTCATTCTTTTCAAAAAAATTGAAAAAAATTAATTTCCTGTTTGATTTTGCCGGAAATGATAAAAAGAACTCAAAATTCTCAAAATGATGAATAACATAAAGCCGAGTCTGAGTGTTCGCGGCAAGGGTCGAGCTTCGGTTCCCTTTGTTGTTTGAATAACGTTGATCATTCGTCGGAGCGATAATTCTATGTGCTGAAAACGATTTCTCAAGAAAAAAATCAAAAAAATTGAAATTCTACATTTTTCTTATCCAATAAATGTTGAAAATTCCAGGAGGGCCATCTCGACTTGCCGTATTGCACGATTCATACGCCAAAACCTTGGCCCGACAAAGGTTGGGCCGAGCAAGAAATGGCCGAGTTGCCGAACGTCAGAATTCCGCTGAAAGTTCTTAGCTCGCGAATCCATCAATTACTGACCACGCATCACGGTGGTTTACCGTTGCCGAGGTAATGAATTTTCTCTACCAGCAAAAAACAGCGAAGAAAAATCGTTAAATTCAAAAATTATTCGATTTTCTTTTGGTTCTTGAATTTTCTTACGTTTCCGTTTGTTTTTCCAGTCTCCCGACTTGCTACGAGGCGGAATTCAAGCAACCGTTGGAAGTCGACGAGAGCGGAGTGCCCTTCGAACATCTGATCGCATGTTTGCCGTCAGTGGATTTGAAGCAGGGCGTGGGCAGCGTGAAATACATCGTTTGGACTGGCACGAAAGTTCACGACGACAGTCACGAAGGTAAAAAAACAATAAATTCCCTCAACAAAATTCTTTTGTTTAAAAATTCATATCGACACGAGGAAAATTCGATTATTTTGGATTTTAATTCGATCCACAGACAACAAATGCGTGAGCCCGGCTTTAGCGAATCAATTAGCTCTGTTCAGCAGAGAATTAGTGGATTTACTAAAAACTGCTCCTCACTGCCAATTGTCGTTCAATCGATTTATTCCCGCCTATCATCATCACTTCGGAAGACAATGTCGAGTGGCCGATTACGGTTTTACAAAGTTGATCGATCTCCTCGAAGCGCTGACGCACACTGTGCAAGTGATGGGCGAAGGAAACAAGCGCACCGTGACGCTTTCGCATCGCGCACAGATACGACGTTTTACTTCCGATTTGTTGCGCGTGCTGAAGGCTCAGGCCAGCAAGCAAATCACGCTTTCGGAGCTTCCGAACGTTTACGCCAGAGTCATAGGTAAAAATTGATTCATAATTTTCCTCGAAATTCGCTGCCATTCAATTTTTCCTTTTCGTTACAAAATCATTCGAAATTCGCAGGAAAACCTTGGGACGTCGTGGACTACGGAGTCTGTGAGATCGGCGACATCCTGAGCGAAGTCTCTGAAAACACGGTCGTAGTGACGACATACAACGGCGACGATAAATTGATCGCGATACCAAAACGCGAGCAAACGGCCGATGAGATCGAAAGAACGAAGCAATTCGCGGTCGAAGTTATAGAATTGTTGGGTCACGCGCCCCAATGCAGTATGCTTTTCAACAAATTTGTTCCATCCTATCATCACCATTTCGGTCATCAATGTCGTGTTTCGGACTACGGGTTTACGAAGTTGATAGAATTGTTCGAGTCGATCCCTCACATCGTAAAGATCGAAGACGCGGCTGGTGGTGAGAGGAAAATCACTCTCACGGAGAAAGAAGCTCTGCGGGTGCTTGGAGAACAAATTGGAAAGTTGGTGGCTCGTTCGCGGGGTGGATTGAGCGTTTCGAGCGTCACGGAGGCATTTTTACGTCAATTCGGTTACGTTTTACGTCCGGAATTCTTTCAGTGCAATTCGATCGTCGAGCTGTTGGGAAAGCTCACAAACAGCGTGAAATTGGTACCGACGCAAAACGGGCCGATGGTCACTCTCGTCGACAAGTCTCACTTGCAGCAACTCGGTCTCCAGTGCCGTAGAATTCTCATGGACGAGCCGAACAATCGGATGCTTGTTAAAAAATTCGAAACCTCGTACGAGCATTATTACGGCAGTCCTTGCGACGTCAATGAGATTCAACTGGAACTCTCGCATGTTGTGAAAATCGTTGGATGCGGTGTCGAGCAATCGATCGAGCTCACACCGTTGCAACGGCTCGCTTGCAATGTTTATCGCGTGATGATGAATCATGGCGGGAAAATGAATGTGTCGCAGTTCGAATCGGCTTATTTAAAAGTTATGGGCGTTGCTTTGAAAGTCGCTGAGTATGGATTCCCAACGCTTCAAGCGCTTTTGCAAGCTCTTCCTTGCACAATAATTCTCCAGGATGCTCGTCCGAAGAAAAAGCAGCTGATGTTTCTTAACAAGAAACTCGCTGCTGCTGGTATTCCGTTGCCTTCGACTCTGGCGTCGCCGTATCGCGGCAGAGACTCGAGCAACGATTCGCTGCAGAGCGACAAATCGTCTCGTGTCAGCGCAGCCAATAAATCCGGCACGCAGACAGAGCGCGAGGAATGGAAAAGCGGGGAAAATACTTGGAGCCAAACGACGGAGAAAGTTTCGTGGCAAACGAAAAACAACGATCATTGGTCGACCGGGCCAACCGCAACGGACGCGGAAGCTCTTGATTGGCCGTCGGAAACTGGTCGCGACAGCTTCCTCAAGAGTTTGAAACGAGTTCCAGTCGTTCCTAAATCGTTTCCGCCGCCCAAGCCCGATTCTCCGCCCGAAGAAACTCCCAACAGCGAAGGAACCTGGAAATCTTCGGTCTGGGCGACTCCTCCAAAGTACAATTATCAACCGAATTCACAAACGAATGTCGACGTTCCTCCGCTCACTTTGCCTCCGTGGAATCCAATGGCTCTTCCCGATGGCTCGTCCAGCTTGCTCTCGCCAGCCAAAAACCTTTTACCAGCTGCAGCGAATCCTCTTAATCCCAGGACTTCTCCCTATTTCTCGGTTAAACGCAACATCGTCATTGCACCACATCCTTCCGCACTTCCACTGCCATCCATGAACCTCGCACCCAGACGCTGCACGCTCTCCAGCGACAACGAATCACCCAGCGGATCCAAAGAACTTGAATCAATTAAATTCGCCAATTCCTTGGAAGACACCAGTCGCACCGACTCCGAGACCGGAAGCACTTCCGGCAACGAGACTCTCGATCAAGTCAGCTCGACGCCCAGTAAACGATGTACGTATAAAAAAATCTCTTCCGTGTCCCTAGACACGCACGGTCTGGGGCGTTAAAAAAATCGTTTAAAAAATCTGAAAAAATTCAGGAGAGTCGTTTTGGATCTAGAAAAATGAGAGAAAAATGAGAAATTCACGCCATTTGCTAAATTGGCTCGACACCCCAGACCACGTGTGTCTAGCGAGGATCAAATCGAATATTTTGTTGTTGAATTAATTGGAAAAATCTTGTTGTTTAATTTTTACAGTATTCCGAGGCAAGCGACGCTTGGCTGCCCAATTCAATCAACCACTAGATCAATGAACGTCCAAGTCTGTTTGAAGAGAAAGAGAGAATGGAAATCGCGGATGGTATCTCGATCATGAATCACTTTTTACCGAGGATTCATGAAATCCGAACGAGTACCGAAGAAATCCACAATAAAATAGTCTCGGTAGGCCACTGGGTCGATTATTTACTGCAAGATGCATCGTGCAGTAGATAAATCCCATTTCAATCATATCAAAAAACAAAAACAAAGCATAATTTCAAGTTCTATGCCCGCAAATGCTCAAGAACTTGACAATTTTAGGATTTTCCTTTCTCCACGATTGCTCGTTATTTATTTTGAAAAGCGCGTTAATACGATACATTAAAACATGATGCATATGGTTTGAGCCATAAATTGTACCATAAGCTTTCTCGGTTTTGAAAAATATCGAGGAAAGAGCCAATCTCTACGAACCAAACACAATTCTAATGGAGAGACAACGTTACATTTTCCAAGACTGTGATAATAAGAAAGAACAATAGGTACAAAGAGTCCAATCACTTTTTAGCATTCGTAGGTATTGCTTATACCGAATTTCGGGCCGTTTGTTAGTCCCAATAGTTGCTTTGAAACTTGACTTTAATCTCAAGTTGATGTAAAAATGAAAGGGTAACCGAGGAAAATACTAATACGGCCCGAAAAGTATGCTCGCGCTATTCGTAGTCGGGATTCATTCGTTTTCTTTTTACATACAGTTCTCATGTATAATTAATGTAAGTGTTATACGTACGCGCATTTGTTTTTCTTTATAGCAACGTTCAAAATGCACATGAACAATATCGTCAACGGTTTGTGCATTTTTTTTCGCCCATTTTTAATTCTACTCCATTCCCGAACGTCTGAAAATATACTCCTGATAGATCAATTCATCATTGACTGTATTCTTTCGTTTCTCAGCATATACCTCATTTTTTCTCTTATATTTTTATATGAATATTTCGTAGAGAGAATTTCCTAGTCTTGCCTTGAAATGGACGTGGCATATCGAGAACTGTCTCTCCCTCTCGCGACGGAAAGATCTTTGAAAAAGAAAAACTAAGAAAAAAAAATTCGAGAGTGATCGAAGAATGAGATTTTTTTAATACTGCAGAAATAAAAACCATTCGAAATATTTACAGCATGAGTTCTCAAAAGAAATGAAAAATCTAGAAGGTTTTCTTTTTTCTGAGACTCCGGAACAACGCGAATCGTGTAACCGCTTCCTTTTTCAATGGTTTCAATTTGTTGCTGCATTTTATTGAAAAAAAAGACAAACGAACGTGTAAGTAAATGTAAATCATGTCTCGTGGGATGTTTGTTTCATTCTGGTACAGAGAACGAAAGGTAAAGGCGATATTAAATAATGAGAACAACGTAGAAATAAGGATCTATGCTCTGTCCGATATCGTGTCTATACATATATTTATATATGATCTCAAAATTTTATTTTAATACTTGCGAATGGTATTTTACTAGATAATAAGTACGTTTAAGTTGATCGCGAGTGATGAATGTTGTGAGAAAAAGAAAAGAGTCGCTGTGATGCGCAAATGAGTTATAAATTGTAAGTGAGTCGTACGGATAGTCGAAGGAAAGTCCACTCAGTATTTTCCACTTTATACTCGTAATGCACTGCTCATTATCCAATTATCGTCTGTATATTTGAAGGGAAAAAATGGAATTAAAGCCCGATAAATACGTACGCGAGATAGAGTTTGTCGTCGCTTTAAGTTGTCGGGAATTTTCTCCCCATTATTGCAATCAACGATTAAGTTTGATTTATTTATTTTTATGCTTATTTATCATATGAATCACAACTTGTATATTTATTACCGTACCCAGTGTATTTCGGGCGTCGCGAACGAGGAGCCAAAATGAAAATTACTCCCACATTCCATTAGAGCAAACTTTTATACATTAATTTCCGGAGGATTTCTCGCGATTGAGCGCAATGCGATAAGATATCTCGCGAATGGGCAAGTTTGGTTAAAATTACACGCTCCCCGACAGATTGGTGTCTTATTGTAATTCGGGACAGAGCAAAAGTTCAAGTTTTATTGTCATAACGAGCAATAAAATTTTGTAGATGTGGAGTATGAAAAATGGATTATCGGAAAAAAAATATTTAATAAACATAATTTTGTATACGTATAAATTAGAATAGAATTCTCGTCGTTTTTTGTCTGTACATAGTTTATTGAAAATATCATCCTTACCTCGTCCAATGACGTGAAATTTCTTGTCAAGGCGAACGCGACGTGCAACGAATTGTTCACGATAAAACGAAATAAATCGTGAAGTTTGAAAAATAAATTTGTTTAGTTTTTCCTACATACAACAGTAACGGAAATTTATATTTTTTGTTCCATTTTTTTATTGAATCCAACCTTTTCATGATCAATCTCCATCAACACAAACAACGCGATTTTTTTTTTCTTTTCTGTTTGGCGATCCACGTTTATATTTATCTACAGAATTATGTTTACGATATTTCTACGTATCTGTACAATCTCAATCCTCGGTCTTCATGCCGGAACCAATCGGACCGTGTCTTCGCTCCCAAACCATTCGGTGCTTTTGCCTCATATAAACGTCTCTCGCTTTTGGCTGCACACTCTGATCACCATCTGTTCGAAAAAATCATGACCTGTTAACTTTTTTTTTCTATTTTCGATATTCAATGCGACAAAAATTTTCCGAATTTGCAAAGGCATCGCGCGTTGAGTTTTGCAACCAAGTCTAATTTTCGATTTTTTTGGCGTTTTATTTTGAAAATATTGAACAAATCCGAAAAAATATTCGTTTCTGCCTATGATGTCGAGTAATTTCATAAAAAATCAATTTTTCAGTCACTCAACGATTTTACAAATTGCGTAAATGGAATTTAGAAAAAAAAGATTTGAAGTTGCTGATTGATTTACAGGAATTCAGTATGAAAAACATTTTTTGCTAATTCCATTTTGAATTTCAAAGCCAAAGAATCGAGGGGATAATTCTGGGCCTGCTTTGTAAAGACTTTCTGAATACTCATGGATACGATATAATTTTTGAAGCGCCTACGTTTAGAGAACCAATTGGCAGCTGCGTTCTCGTAAGCTTCGTGAAGAGGTAAGCACATTTCTCTGTCAGGATCGTTGTACATTAGACACATCTCGGCACGGGATCTCATAATGGAGATAATCTCGTTGTCGACCATCCTGGACAAGAGATTAACGAAAGATTTCAACAAGGAGAATAAAATGTACGATAATTGAGACGAAAAATCATGAGGGACGATACTAAAATGGGAAATTTCCACCAGCGAGCGATTTGCGGTTCTTCGGTTTTCGTGGAGCAGATTCGGAGCAATTCTCAGGAAAAACTGGAAGAATGGAACGTGGGAACGAGGAAAATCAGCGAATCGGTTCGGGACACCGGAAAGATTGGAAATTGGGCACTTTGGAGGCGAATGATAGTGTAAAAAATAATCACCTGTCTCTGTAGTACTGCTGATCAGCTTCGAAAGCACATACATAATCGTCGCTATAGCATTCATCTATGGTGGGAACACGGCGGAATTTCTGGTGATACCATGGGTAGTGTTGTCGATTGGGTTCAACGATCTTTTCTGCGATGAAATAGATAAACAACAAAAAAACAAACAACAGACAGATCTGTCGTGACTGAGACTTGGGAGCCGAGATACATAACCTCAAAGAAAAAAAGGTCTACGATTAGATAATACCTCGGAAAAGCGTGACAGGTTTGTCTATCAAGTTGTACATGGCAACGAGAAAACCTTCGATGAAATTTTTCGAGGGATCCATTTTACGAAATGATTCTTTCTGCCGGTGGTTTCGATGGAATAATCTATTTGGAAGTGAGAAATATGAGAAAAAATGGCAGTGCTACGCAAGTTTCGCAACTTGCGAAAGGTCGATAATGGTTGGCAACACTTGAAACAACCGAGAGATTTAATTATTTTGTATTGGCAAGAGTGCGTCGGCCATGTTGCCGGTATAAAAGGAAGCGGACCCCCAGTTTGGCTTCCATTTTCACCGACGAGCGCAACATGGTAAGTACCTTCGTCGCTTCGCTCTTACAAATCCGTTCTTCGCGCCAACATCCCTTAATATTTCAACAACATTTTCAACTCAAAATAACGAACAAATCTTGCAATTTCTCAAAATCATATTATTTTTTTGATGGTTCTACAAATTTTTCGCTCATTTCGATCTTGTAATACGGTCATTATGGTTCGAGTCACGACACGAAAAAAACATGGCCGTCGGCCACGCGGTCCCCGAGCATAATGATGATTTAGATATTAATGTTTATGGTTTAAACTGATTAACCATGAAGATATCATTCTAGGGCGGTCTGAAAATAATTCCGATTGATTCAAATAAATTGTTCGAATTTTGTTGCACTTTCTCACGATGCAATCTCTGCTTGATTTCAGTCTCACAGAAAGTTCAGTGCGCCCCGTCACGGGTCTATGGGATTCTATCCCAAGAAAAGATCCCAACGGCATCGTGGTAAAGTAAAGGCTTTCCCCAAGGATGATCCCAACAAACCTGTACATTTGACCGCGTTCATCGGCTACAAGGCTGGTATGACCCACGTCGTTCGTGAAGCCGATCGTCCTGGTTCAAGTAAGTTTCATATTCCACATTCCACCAAATGTAACTCCAAGAATTGTGCTCAACCACGATAAATTTCATAGTCACAGCTTTCCCGAATAAAAGTGACGCGTTTCTCGACGTTCTGTCGTGAAAATTCATTTCTAACGACTTTCTGATCCATTCCGCTCATTATCGCGATCTCTCTCGCGATTAACCGCCCAAAAGAAAAACAGCGACACGTTTTCGAACTTTACATTCGTAAAACACGTTTTCCTTGTAATATTTCGCATTCCGCGCCTGCTCTCGTAATCGAGTAGCCAAATTTTTCAAGGTTATGTTCTCAAACACGTTGTTTTTTCGTATCCTCATTCTACTAATCGGTATTCGCCAAAAAAACATCCAATTAGCGGTGTCGCACGTTTTTTTTTTCGAGGTTATGTCGACTGAGCGAAACTTTTCACGTAAACTCGATTCTCGGTCAAGAAACCGCTGTTTATTTAATGGATTTCTCGGGGAGCGCAATTCTATGGATAGTGGCTCGTAGTTTTAAGTTTTACCGACGCTTTTACTGTCACAGGATAGGCGTAGCAATATGCTAGTCCGGTGGCAGTAGTGGTTAGCGAGCTGCTTGATTTTGTGCAGTATATTCCAAACCACAGCGTCGAAAAAAAACTCTGTCCCCTACTTAGTAGGAGTGTACGGAGGCACGGCATATTCCATAAACTCTTTGTAGTCCATTGGGCATTGACCATTGAGATAAACCATGCTTGGCACAGTTCAAAATCCAAAAACCACTAAAATGTAGAAGAGAATCTCGATATTTCAAGAATCCCGAGATTAATAATTTTTTCTGATTTACAGAGGTGAACAAGAAGGAAATCGTCGAAGCTGTGACGATTTTGGAAACTCCACCGATGATCGTCGTCGGTGTTGTTGGCTACATCGAGACTCCCCACGGTCTCCGTGCCTTGACAACCGTATGGGCGGAGCATCTGTCGGAAGATTGCCGTCGTCGTTTCTACAAGAACTGGTAAGACGAAAAAAATGAAGTAAAATCACGTAGAAACGATAGTTTGAATTTTGTAAAAAATATTCAATGGATAATTAAACGAAAAAATGAAACGTCAGCTCTCCGCTCGCAAGATGAGAGAATTAACTTGGAATTAGCCTATGAGGCTTGCAATCGTTAAGCACCCATTATGGCTGATCTGAGAATGTGTCCGATCTCCGCTCGTTACGATGAGCTCGGCACGTTACAGACGCAGATTTAAAACGACGGGCGTAGCTACACACAGAACGGAATTTTCCAATCATTCTGTATAGGTTCAAGAGTAAGAAGAAGGCTTTCACGAAGGCATCCAAGAAATGGCAAGACGATCTCGGTCGTAAATCCATCGAGAAGGACTTGAAGAAAATCGTCAAGTACTGCAAAGTCGTTCGCGTCATTGCTCACACTCAGGTTATTATTAAAAAATCACACCATAAAAAAAAAAACGTCTGAAATTTATCAAAACAACGATCAACCATTTACTCATCGCTTGAATGATCTTTTTTACAGATGAAGCTCTTGAGGCAACGCCAGAAGAAAGCCAACATCATGGAAATCCAACTCAACGGCGGAACCATCGAACAAAAAGTTCAATGGGCCAGAGAACATCTCGAAAAACCAGTCCCCGTTTCCAACGTGTTCGGGCCTGATGAGATGATCGACGTTATCGGTGTTACCAAGGGAAAGGGATACAAAGGTAAATGGAAAACTGAAATTTGCGTGTTTTTCAAGCGAAAAATTCCTCGTAAGAGTCAATAACGCGATTCCAAAAAATTTTGTATCTGAATTTCGTATTTTTCCAAATGATGAAAGCATGAATGTGCCTTAACGGATTTAGCTGACGATACAACCATGCTGCCTTCCTACTGAATAATTTATCGATACAAAAACATTATCGCAACATTAATAAACGAAAACAACTAATAAATTGATGAATTATTCAATCAGGTGTGACGTCGCGTTGGCACACGAAGAAACTTCCTCGCAAGACGCACAAGGGTCTAAGGAAAGTCGCCTGTATCGGAGCGTGGCATCCAAGTCGAGTTTCCTTCACCGTTGCTCGTGCCGGTCAGAAAGGTTATCACCACAGAACCGAGATGAACAAGAAGATCTACAGAATTGGTCAGGGAATCCACACCAAGGACGGAAAGGTAATTTGTTTCCTGCCAAAAACGCATTGTCGCTCTTTCCCGAAGCCTCTTGCTTAATTAAACTTTCGAACAAATGGAAGGATTAATTTTTTTCTTAATGAGAGGCCAGATAAAAATGGCTTGCTCATAGTGCCCAGTGTAAAAATCATTTTCCTATTGGGTTCTCCCAAGCAAGCAACATTTCGCGATCACCATTAAAATCCTTCGATTTCCCTCAATTTTGTTCCGCCGTTTCTAACCATTCAATTTTTTTTCAAGGTCGTCAAAAACAACGCATCCACGGAGTACGATCTTACTGAGAAGACCATCACCCCCATGGGAGGTTTCCCCCATTACGGTGAAGTCAATAACGACTACGTTATGCTCAAGGGATGTTGCATGGGACCCAAGAAACGTGTCATCACTCTCCGCAAGGTAATTAACTCGAAAATCGCAATTTCAGTCTCCGTTTCCCATTCGACAAAGTTTACAGCGACGGAATGAGAGAAAATTCAAAAATTAACGCAGAAATCAAGAAAATTTGGAACAAAATATTTATAACCAAGTTCCGACGTTGCAAATTTGGCGAAATTTTGCCATTTCACGATTCTATGATGAACAATGAATAGAGCCAAAAAATATTCACTATGATAACCACGTGATATTGAATGATAGGACTGAGAAATCAATTTTTTCAAAAATTTCTTTCGACATCTGAGGAAATTAGTTTTTTAACTGATTTTTTTTGTTTTACAGTCACTTTTGGTACACACGAAACGCGCCGCTCTCGAGAAGATCAACTTGAAGTTCATCGACACGAGCTCCAAGTTCGGTCATGGTCGCTTCCAAACCGCTGCGGACAAGGCGTCCTTCATGGGACAACTCAAGAAGGACCGCATTCGCGAAGAACAAGCACAGAGTGCTGCTGCATCAGCTGCACCCGCGGCTGCAGCGGCTCCGGCAACGGCTGCTGCTCAGTAAAATTCTATTTTTTACTGTGTATGACCGAAACAAATAAACAAAAATATTAAAGACACAAGATTTTGTCTTGGTACGTTATTTTCCCAAAAATCCCATCATTCATTTAGTTTTGATGAAGAAAAATGATGAGGAACTGCGATTTGAGAAAATTTACTGTAAATTTTCAATTCCGTTTTTACCTCTGAAAGAATTTGGTTGTTTCACTTTATTTACTATGCGTCGGTACACGATTTCGCGTGCGAGGAGAGTCGACAACAGGATTTTTACCGTCGGAGCGTTATTCATATATTTATCAATTCTTTTGATTACTTGTTTTTCATACAACGAGAGAATCGGACCGAGTGACGTTTTCATCAAGCAAAACAAACGTGTTTGTTGAAAATTCTTTGATAAAAAGCAAACTGAGTGAATTTCATTCCGGATCCAGTTGAGTTGGGTGGGAAAAAATTCCAGGATGACTAATAATAACGGAATTGACTGAAAAACTATTAAAAAAATTCACAGCCTAGAAACAAGCATCGTGGCAGGCACACAATGAAGAAAACGATTAATAATTTTTGTAATTTGACTCTAATTGAACACATTTTCAATAAAAATGTTGACGAGCTTTCACGTTGTTAGTTAATAAAAAAAAAAAAATTATGCATCAAGGTGAGGTTTGATCACTCGACCCCGCGCGTTTGTAGCTCAAGCGTGTTTTTGGCGTACAATGAATAAGAGAGAGACGAATGCCAACGCATCTTCGCTCGTCCCGCGCCCCCGCGCGACTGTCACGCCGCCAAGCGGCAGTTTGAGTCGGAGAACGCAGAAAGTTTGTCTTCGGAGCGGCCATGAGAACTGTGCTTCTGTTCTACGTCTGAATTCGTTAGTGAGACGGCCGAGTGATTATCATTTCGCAACGGACAGTGAAAAAATTTTAATTCCCCCCCGGTAGCCCCTCGATGTTTGACACTCTCTGTACACGGAAATGAAAGTTTATTTCTAAATGCGATTATGAAATTTGACTGAGCCAACGGATTTAATCCCATACCGAAAGCCTCAACAAAAGCTTCTGGCCTCGACTATAAACCACCAAATTGTCGAACCAGCTTCAAAGTTATGGAGATCGAGGTTCCAGAATTCAAATCCAAGGATGACGAGATCCAATACTGGATGAATCTCGCCGAGGAAATGTATCAACGGTACGAATCCCAAAAATATAATTTTTCTCAATTTACTCACGACCAAGCACAACATTCTGCAGCTTTCATAATAAAACAAAAATCGTCAATAAAATAACGGTGACACATTCGATATGGCATCGGCAAATCCAATCAGTTTCTCGCAATTCACACCAGACAACTCTTTGCAGGAAAGACGATGTCGAAAATGAATTGCAAGAATTTCAAGAGAATTCACAGATGCTGGAAAAAGAGTTGGAGAATTCTTTGGAACAAGCGGAGAAACTCAACAGAGACCTCAGGCAGAGAAACTCCAGATTATCTGCCGAAGTTGACCAGTTGCGATCCAGACTGGAACAACAAACGTCAGATTGCTCCTTATTTCAGAACAGGGCACAGGAACTAGAAGCCCAGCACGAAACGTTCCTGAAGTACATCAGAGAGATAGAGCAGAAAAATGACGATTTGGAACGCGCTCAAAGGTACAGGAAATTCCAATTTAAACTAAAACGGCAAATCGCAAAGTCTAACGAAAACATTTCTGCAATAAAAATGGATTACGGACGATTGGACCATTACGAGCTTCAGAAATTTCTGTATCGCTGCGATTTTTTGAAGAATTTGCGTCTCAAATGTTAATTTTTGTATCGACAGAATAAATATGGCGACGGAGGAGGAAATAGAAGCAAAATTCAATTCTGCGATTGAAAAAAATGCTCTATTGGAATCCGAACTCGATGAAAAAGAGAGCTTGAAGATCATAGTCCAAAGATTAATGGACGAAAACAGAGGTGAGTCGATGTTCGATCGCTTTTACAAAATTGAGGAATGCGAGAAATTTCTTGAGAGCAGCGATTGAGAAAAGGAAAATGGATGAAATTTTGCAGATTTGAAACAAGAAATCAACGTTCTGAAACGACCTCATCCTGACAACGACAAGTCAGCGGCAGAGCGAGTACAGGGTCTCATAGACAGCAACAAGCTTCAGGTCGAGTTGGAAACACATGCTGCGCCGGCAATCAGCCCGTTGTCGCAAAGCATACCTCCCCTGGTGCACAATCCTTCTCAACCACTGAAAAGTAAGATGCAGCGTGCATTCCATAAGTCGAGATGTCTGTTTTGGTTCAGAAAGTGAAATTATTCGTTGATTCAGCATTTCTCGTGATACGGCTGTGCCTTTACTCACAAAGACTCGCTGCGAGCTAGTGAAATCAACTTGACGCTGTTTTATGTTGTTTCTCTCTCAACCTGCGTCATAAACGTCATTTTTTTAGCTCGTAAAACTCGCTTAACCTTTTCTTAACATCTTTAGCAACCGCTCGAGTATTATCGTTTGAGACTTTTCATGAGAAAATGGCTAGAGAAAAAAACTCGACGAAAAATTCGCATTGGCGAACAAAATGAAAAACGTGAATTTTGTTGTTGATTTTTTAATTGATTCACGCGAAACACTGACCGAACGTAACTCGCTTTTTAATATTTTATTATTTATAGTTAATCGTATAACACTTGTAATCAAAATTCAGTATTTTTTTATAAAGATAATAAATTTACATGAGATTCATTTTTTTTTTTACAAATTCCTCAACGTCGAATGATTTTTCGTAAAAAAGCATGTGTGTCTTCCTTAGCGCGTAAAGATCCGTAGAAACTCGTTTGTTATGTGATCGTAATGAGCGTCTTATTCCTGATTGTCAGTTGGGAACGGTGTTGTGGGGAGTGTGATCGGCAACAACAATAACAACAACAACATGAACGTGCCACTTACTCCATCGACAAGGATACTCGCCATGAATATGATCGGAGACCTCATGCGAAAAGTCGGCGTGAGTAGAGAAAAACTGCATGGAGAAGATCAAGAGTTTATACATTCAATGTACAGAATTCCAAGCTTTTATTTGCACGAGTAGTTATTGTACATTTTTGTCCACCAAACGTACCATTTTTCCAATACTTTGCATCACTCTTTGTTACCTTTTCGTTCCTCCCTTCGGATAAGCTTTTTCCCCAGAACTTTTATGCCTCACGTCAATTCTTTTTTCACCTTTTCACCCCTGATTCCCTTTCCCGTTCAAAACTGCAGATTTCTAGGGTGAATTCGTTAATTTATCATTACGTCGTGACTCAATTTTCTCTTTATTCAAATTCAAACTTGGATAGAATGGAAAATCAAAAATTACTGCTATGGAATAGAAACGCCGAATGTTTGGCGATTTTTACCGTGCAAAATGTAAATTTTCATCAAAATATCATTATATTTTACTTTTAAAGCAGAAATTTCAATTTATTCTCATGAGAATTTACATTCTGCTCAGTAAAAATTGGCAAATGTTCAAGGTCGACCCACGTTTCTATTTTTTAACGGCAATTTTCAAGTTTTCATTCCCCCAGCGTTGGGATTATGACGTGAAATTAAAATTTCTCAAAGTTTGCGGTTCATTTTTCGTTGATTCCAAAATTACGTGATTTCGACTGAGAAATAAAAAGATGGAGCGTCCGAATTTGAATTATTCAATAAAATTCAATTATTCTGTTCTCGAATTGATTTTAGTTTTCGAAAAATGAGATCGTGGTTGAAATGAATCGAAAAAAAAGAAAACTTCGCGAAGGGAAGGCAAGAAAAATGGGAAATGATATTATTTGTGAAATATTGAGATGAATTGACGAGTTACACTCTAGCACCGCAGATTAGTGTGACGTAGTCGGTGTTTTGGTAGCTTGACAGGTGGGTCTGCATGGACTGTAGGAGAGTCAAGTGTTCGTGTCCGGGTGGGCGAAAACCCGCTGACAGCGGATCTCACATTCCGGTATCAGCTCCGGTTCACTGTATTAGCCAGCAACCCAAGTCAACCAAGTGCTGACACAGAGACTCTGAACCCTCGACAAATGAATCCTCGTTGTTCCCGCTCGTCTCTTTTTAAAAAATCAGGTCTTTGGTTTTTTTTTTTTAAGTTTTATTTCCGCATTTGCTTGCACGCCTTCACTGAGCTTTTTTTTATCCTCGCAGACGAGAGTCTTCGTCGACGAAATTGCCTATCGGCCGAAAACGAAATCCTAACAATGCTTCCTCGCCGATTTTTGTGCAATAACCTGGATCACCTGCAATGAAAGAATCAAATGAGAGTAAAAAGCGCGAGAAGGAAGGAATTTAAGGAATTTCTTGTAATTTGTGACCTTGATTGAATTTTTATTGAAAAGTAAAACGACTCGTGAATCCCGAGGAATTTTTGGTAACTTCCCGATGAATTTTAGCTCGGAATCGTCTCAATGATTCTTTCGTTTTACTGTAAAGTTCAATTCGCCGTGCGATTCTAATCTCGGATTCGTTTAATCAAATGCCTTTTAATTTTTTGACTACACAGGCTTTGGAGAATAAACTGAACGCAAGACGCAACGCGTCACGAGAGGAACAAGCTGTACGGGACTTGTACAGGTAACGGAATTTAAATGAATGCGTAGGCCGTGCACACATTGTCTCGTTCGTCACATTTTTTTCGTCGTACCGTGCGTTTCGCACCATTTTTTTTTTTATTTGTCTTCACGAAGATATCATGTACCTGCGATTCTCGAGGTTTTTATCAATTGACTTCGAAAACGCAGCGCCGTTGACGTAAACGATCGATCATCGATCGTAATATCGAGATTGGCACGGTACACGCTATCGTCTCCTCGATGTTCACTTCGTACTTAGAAAACGCCCTGGTTGTGCTTCCACCTTCGTGATAAGTTCATTTTATGTTGTCCACCTTTAAACGATACCAGTTTCGTTATCCCGACTTAGTAATTCCTCCATTTCTGTCATTAGCTATTTTCGTGTACTCGCGAACAAAAAATTGCCCCGTTTTTTAAAATTAATAAGAATAAAGCTTCATGCTATTGAAATTTGCTTCGAAATGCAATTAAAAAAATCGATAACGATCGTATTTTGGTACGAACTTGAGCCAAAATTCGTCAACTGCCGTTTTTTGTAACAAATATCTGATGAAATCAGAAAAAATCGTAAGAATTCTCGGTGAATTTTAAGGCTGCAAACTTCAATACCATGGGAATTGACGATTCATGCTCAGCAGTCGTTCCCATGACATAAAAATTGGAAGAAACTCGTTCCTTCGTTCAGGCATTATTTAAACAAAACGTCGCAAACCATAGAAATTAAGACGAACTTCATTAAACAGAATTTCTAATTTATTGTAACTCCTGGAAATTTCATTTTCTCGTTTTTCTTCATTTGATTTGTAAGACTCAATATTGATTTAAATTATGTTAGTCGAGTTAATCGATTGATCAATCACTTTCAATGAATTCCCTCACGTAGCGTAGTGTGTACACTGACCAATTCATGGACCAACTAATCATTGTTTTATTCTTTTGTACATACTT
Organism: Diadegma fenestrale; assembly: GCA_037043255.1. Taxonomy (NCBI): domain Eukaryota; kingdom Metazoa; phylum Arthropoda; class Insecta; order Hymenoptera; family Ichneumonidae; genus Diadegma; species Diadegma fenestrale. Next base: position 5,550,214 of record CM073312.1, read on the forward strand.
TACGCCGCGCTCAGGCTTAGAACAAAATAATTATTAATTTTAGTTCTTAGATTCGTTATTGTTTAAGATTTGTAAACCGAAAATTGGCCAAGTGTTCGAAAAGAAAAAAAAACAGTACAAAACCCGTTGATATTAAAGGTCGAATTATTAGCAAGCAAAATATGTCTACGAGCATGCAAAGCTTTGGTTATTCATGTGCCGTAAATATAATTTCTGTTTTTCGCGAGGCTGAGCTCTCCAAAAATTGTTCAAAGCCAAAATCTGCAAGATGCTAAAGAAAAATTGAACTTTTTTTTATCTCGTTTGATTAATTCGTCGCGAAGGCTTTTGGCAATCGATAAAACCGCGTGGGAAATTTTTATTTTCAAAAATTACAGCTCAATATGAAAAAATCGTCTTGAAATACAAAATTTTCTTTCGACAATTGTTGGAAGAGCGAAGCCTCCGTTAAATGTGTAGCAGAAACATTAGATCGTTTCTACTTTTTTGTACTAAACTTGAATGACGAATTCTCGATGGAGATATTCTCGTAACAAGATATTGTTGGATTTGTTGGACTTAGGACTAGAAGGCAGGTGAGAGGTCTCGCCACCGGCAACAACAATCACAATCGATTGTAAATTGACCCAGAATTCCGGCTTGAAAAAAAGAATTGAAAAGAAATAATATCAGCTTTGTTTCGCAATAAGTTTTATGAATTATATAAGAGATCGAACAAAACGTTTCATTGTATAATTTGTAGCACTGGCAACAAAAATAATTAAAAGAAGAAAAAACAAGAATATGGAAAGTCGTGGAAACCCGTTCGAGATTGTAAACACAGCAAGACTTTTGTAAATATATTTAATTTGTCAATTGACATATTAATCTATGATATTTAACGAATGAAATTGTCTTTGCAATATTTTAGTAGCAGCTTCGTAGATAAGAGTTTCTAACTGTCGTGGCAATCAACAAAATGTAGAGACTCTGAGACTTGTCCCGAGTAGTCCGTATTTTCCTTCGATACAGACGAGATATTTTGTTACTGCAGTTAAATTTAATAAATAATCAACGTCGACACCTGATGAAAAAAAAAAACAATGACAAAAGAAGAAACGACAGAAAGGTCTAACAAAATACCATGATATTTAGTAAGATTCCGCATCATAACTGTGCTATTTAAATCAATTTTCGATCGAGGTAATTCTCATTCCAATACGATCGAATTGTAATCGATTAACGATTGTATTGTCATTAATATTTATAATCATCGTATTTTTAATCTCATTTGTATACCCGGCTAGACAATTCATTTGTTCAACATTGGCAACAGGATACCAATTGGTTTTTCGCTCATTCCTGAAATAAAACACGTGGCACACGATTTCGTCTTTATTAAAATTATTTTTATTACTCATCAACCCCTCCCCCTTTTTGCTCTTTCTTCGCTGACGTCATCGCCGCTTAAAAGTGCGCAATTTGGTAAGTTTGATGTCATTCATTCTGCGTTTCGCGCCACCTGCAGTTGCATAAATTTCAGCTTGTTATCAAAGTGATAAGTCACGACTCTTGGAACCAATTTGTTCCCCATTTTGCGTAATTAACGTCTCGAATTGGAACAAATTCTACGAACCGTTCCACTTTAATTTTTTTTTCATATAACAAACGCCATTCGCGGGCTTTACGGAATTCCCAAACGAAGGCGATGGAGTTTTTGACTTTGAATGTTTTTCGTCGAGTTTTCATGATTGAATTCTCTTCGTTATCAGAAGAAAAGATCGAGGTTTATGGGGATTGGAAAAATTAAACACGAAGTGTCGATATCCTGAGAATTTATCAGTTTTTTTATTTACGAAACGTTCTCCACACAGAAGATACTGAATACTTGCGATCCGATTACGTTTATGTCAGTACAACCAAAAAAGCCAGTCTGCTGCACAGACCATCCTTACATGGATCACTATAGAAAAAGAGTCGCTTATTTTTCTAATGCACGTAATTCTACGGTGCGTAAGATAATACATATATGTATTACATAATTGATGATGATTTATTGATGATGATGATGACGACGAGCGTCCAAAAGTTTGACGAGGTCATTGAAAATGATTCTAAAGAGAAAGACGATTGGTTGGGTTATGGACAAATTTGTTTTTTTCTCGCCACGAGGCGATTGAGATTAAAGTTGCCGAAAATTGACAAAAGTGTCTTTTTTAATTTATGAATCAGAGTTTTTTTTTGCCTTGACGAATGTTATTGCACGATCGTTCTGAAATGTTGTTGAAACTTTGAATTATTCTTGGAATTTTATAACAAATTTGAACTTCAATGCAGCAACGTTTAGACGTTGCAACAATTTGACATAATCGAACCCATCGGGAGTAAAATTAAAATGCAGCTGCCATCTAAGTAATAGTTGAACAAAACAAGGAAAGAAGATGATCGCAACTTTCCGCGTGGTTTGCGTTGTAACGTGAAAGATGTGAAAACATCTTCGACAATGGAAAAACAATAATCGTCTTGTGATTGACGTCAACGGCGAGTTATTCTCGTGTCTTTGATGTTTTTGGACAGAGAAATTTAGGGACATATAGAGAAAAGGAGAAGGAAAAGAACGGAATGAAAGTTATTCATTCGTACAATGAGTTAATTGTTATCATTTTTATGGATAACTATACTTAGAAGTAATAATAGTAAATGGTATGTATGTAGGGAAAGGAAATAGAGGAAATTATGTGTTAGTTGCTTAAGCGCGTTCTCCACGGATTCGTCGAGCCAATTGGATATCCTTGGGCATAATTGTTACGCGCTTAGCGTGGATAGCGCACAAGTTTGTGTCCTCGAAAAGACCGACCAAGTAAGCTTCAGAAGCTTCCTGGAGAGCTCCGATCGCCGCGCTCTGGAAACGCAAGTCGGTTTTGAAATCCTGTGCGATTTCACGAACCAGTCGCTGGAACGGCAATTTTCGGATCAACAATTCCGTACTCTTCTGGTATCTTCGGATTTCACGAAGAGCTACGGTTCCGGGCCTGAAAATATTGAATCAAATATTTAGTCCAGTCGTCTTCCACTCAAATTTGAAAATTTCATTTCAAAGGCGTTCTCAATTACGATTTTTTGTAAATCAACCAATTTTTATGGCAAATTAATGCCCGGAAGTCATTTTTTATCAAAACATATTCCAAAAACGATAAATTTCAAGAATTCCAAGAGCTTTTCGTGAGAATCTGAACAATAGAAAAATTTTCACTTGCAAACTCTTGCTCGATCTAAATTTTCTTTTTTATTTCCTGTTTTCTATCCAAATGTGCGAATTCTATTCCGAATGATTTCCAAATTGCCGTCTTTTGTAAATTACTCGATTTTTCATGGCAAAATGAATGCCCGAAATTCATTTTTATCAAAAATTCAGTATTTCAAGGACTCGAAGAGTTATTTCTGTTTTTCTTAATTGGGATTCATTAGGAGATACTTGCCTGTAACGATGAGGTTTCTTAACTCCTCCCGTGGAAGGCGCGCTCTTACGCGCTGCCTTGGTAGCGAGTTGTTTTCTCGGAGCCTTTCCTCCTGTGGACTTACGGGCCGTCTGCTTGGTACGTGCCATTTTTCAAACTGGCACACAGAAAAAAACGAAATTTTAGACCAATGACCAACGAAAACGAAGAGGAAAATTAATTTCAAGGAATTTTCACACGAGCCATAGAAATAAAACGATGACGTCATTTTGCGATGATTCATTAAACGAGTCATGGAAAATTAAATTACACAATGGAATGGAATTCGAAAAACTTTGACAAAAACGAAGGAAAAAACGAGGAATTCATACGGAATTATTGAAATACGATTAATAACGGACGAAATAATTGAATTTATCGATCGGAGATCGATCGTTCGATCCAAATAATTGTGAATCGATCTTTGTTTTTTTTTTTTTACGAAACGATAAATTTTGGGTAAGTAACACGTACGAAATTTTTTATCAGCTTTTAAATGTGACATTTGATTAAATTTTCAGTGATAGGAAACGAAAAAATGATCGAAATGTGAAAAATTGTTTTGAATTCGTGAAATTAAAAAAACAAAACGTTGGAGATTACTATGAAGAAGTTTCCCTCCGCGTATATGTGGCTCAATCTACAGCGCAAGTTATAATCGAAATGAGCGATGGGGAGGGAGAAAAAACATGTATGTAAGTGAAGGGATAAAAAGTGGGGAGATTGATAAGGCGATTGGCCAGAAGAGTGCAGCGAAACCGCACACAAAGAGACAGGAACGAAACACAGATACGGGAAAACTTGGAGTTGCGCAATGGACAAAGTCGCGTTCACGTCCTGGCCATACAGGCGAAAGACACGGAGAGGAGCAAACAAAATTGTCTCGCGAACTATCCCCCGTTGCCTTGAGTGAGAGAGTCGCGATAATCGAGATGTTGTATAAACGATAAAATTCATTGAGATGTACGAGAACGAGTCGCGGCAAGGTTTAGACGTATTGAAATGTGGTTTTATCAGAGAAAAAGAGCAAACGGAAATGATAGAGGTATAAATAGAGGAAGAGAGAGCGCGGTAAGCGGTGGAAACGGCGTATAGACATCTCGACGATTCCCTCCAAACGACAATTACAAAATGGTGGACAAGCAAGCAGCACAACACAACGGCCCCCGCGAAAGCGACCCAAATTTTCCGCACGTTTTTCCGGCGATCGTAACATGTCCCGATACAGTTAAATACGATTAAACTCATAATAACCACGTCGCAAACAACTTGGCGCAAGTTTTAATGACAAAAACTCACCTTTAACGCGCGGTAGAAAACGTTTTTTTTCACGAGAATAAACAGAGCTCTAGGTACTACGGGACTCCTTGTACTTTCGATGGCAGTGGACGCTCTTCTGAGAGCAGCCTGTGGTGTGTACGAGACTCCCTTGTCCCTACCCCCTGACACAACTCTCCTCTATACGAATTCAATCGCGAGGAGCACCGTGTAAGCCCGCGGGAGCTTTCGACCAATCGTACTTCGACTATCTTTCTCTATTCTTGAAACGAAAGATATCATTGGTCCTTTATGTACAAACCCGCTAAGTACAATATCTAGAGAACCTCGTACACTAACTCATACATTCGAAATATTCTTCCAAGTATAATCGTTTTACATCTCCTAGCTGGCTGTGTGTCTGTGTCAACATTTCCACACGCACGCCACACCAAAGCAATTCGATCGCGCAGCTACGCCAAGATTTACGTGCACTTGTCGTTTTGTGTCAACTTTGCGCAAAACCCAATATGGTACCCCTCAAGAAGCCAACAAAAACCAAATAGCCCAAACCCAAACCAACGAGACTTTTCTATAATCTCGATCCTTATCGTTGATTTTTCATCAATAAACAAAAAAAAGTCGCGGCTACTCACCAACCGTTAGAATAGGTAAAAGTAGGTGCCGCGATTATTTCTCCACGGTTGACTCGTGGAGCGACTCTGGAACGAAAAAAAAGAAATAACCGACGCGTACACACCTACATTGTTCGTTATTGTTATTATTGTTACTCCGGACGAATTCGTGGGATTGCAAATGGCGGAAATGATATCGACACGAATATTTCACCAACTTTTGATACACGAGATCATTTTTATGAATCACGTTTCGATTTTCATCTCTGCTTATCTTTTCACTCATTTTATTCAACGTATTTGTACTGCTCGATGACAGAGAGGTTAGAATTTATCGTCATCGAACGAGCACGCATTTTTCTAGAGCGGATATGCAGTTTGATATATATACGTTCCGTATACCTGCTTTCTCACAGCCCGAAGACGCGATCTGTTGATACACAAATCGGGCTTATTTATATTTTTCAAATAAAATTCAAACCCCGTTATTTACATTTCAAAAATCTTGTTTATTTTGCTTTAAATTTATATTTATAGACGGAGAGGGTTTGTATTCGTTTTCTTTTGAGTTTCTCTATGCATGAATGGAATATTGCTCGTTTGTTCTATCGACATAAGACGCTCGTATATATAGATATATTCTCAGCCCCAAGATCTTCGTTTCGGCTCGAGAGAAAATTAAAGATTCAATTGTGTGTCAACGGTAGCTCGAGACTGAATTTTTTATCCCGAAAATCGTGAAGATTGCATCTGTACGAAGCGACTGGACTTAACGGATAAGATTCGATCAAATATTAACCCTCGAAATGTCATTTATTGTACCATGGGGTCGCGACCACCCCAGCGTTTTACGACGCTGTTGCTAGGCCAAAAGTCATGAATATTTCAAGGCCTTGAAAAAATGATGTGTCCCTTTCAAGTATGCCCCATCAATGCGAACTCATTTGTTGGTTAAATAAAATATCTTGGGGGAGTTGAAAAAATTACGATTTTTCGAAAATCCAAAAAGTTCGGATTTTCACAAATGCCCTTTGCAGTCCTAAGTGTTTTTATTCGGTTCGATCAAAGAGAGAGAAATCTTTTGAAAAAATATTCATCCACGAGGTCGAAGGAATCGAACCGGAAATTTTTTGGCGAACTTTTTCAAAAAATTGATTCAGAATTTCGTTTTTACTCAAATTCTCGTCGCCGCTGATTGCAGTTGATTTCTTTTAAGATTTCGATTCTGAATGCACTGAAGAAACGATAAAAATCGATATCCCGTTGAATCGATCGAGTCCAAAATGCATCAGTGACTTTTTGGATTCGGACGTGACAAAAATGCAGAAAAACTCAGATTCCGTAAGAATTGACGACTCTGTCAAAATTGAGAATTCCAGCTGTTTTAATTGAGGCGAAAACGATGTCTGGGGAATTCCTGACTCGTGGAGCGCGTTTCGGGGCCTGAAGGAATGAAAATGCAAAGAAAATATGTTTTCATAATCATGTTTCTGTTCCTTCTGTCTACAGAGTATACAATGTATATTGCTGTTACATTATTTACGTCTAAGTGAATTTTGTACGGGAAAGACAGTCATTAAGATTCGCATCTACTGAACATTGACGGAAATGTTGATATTGTTATTAACACAATGTTATTCGGTACGCGACATAGAAAAACCAAAGTATTGAAAAACGGACTGCAAGGGACAATTAAGTCTCGATACAAATAATTCGCAGAATTACTCCAATGCAGAAAAACTGAATCGACACGTTGTGTTCTTGAGAATTTGTTCGAGGGAGCTCACACGTGTTGAATTATCAATTTTGATAATTGGAATGAATGAGATTACGAGTTGCAAAGTTCTAAGAAATCTAGCAACACATTGCGTTTTTCTAGTCAAGTAAAAATGTGAGTCGAAGGTAAAGGAACAAAAAAAATAGAATTTTCAGGGTGATTTTCATCAATTCGAAATATATAATTATAAGTTACGTTCTTAAGCTAGTTTAATGTCTATAAAAATTACATAATATTAAGTATACTCCTATATTTGTACATGAGAATTTTTTCTCGAATGGGAACCAGAGAAATTTGGATTCTGGTTCCCGTTCCAAAATCGATTCTTCATTGCCAAATAGACGTGAACTTGAATACAAGAGTTGAAGGTTCAAATTCGTGAATAAAGTCAAGTTGGTCATTGAAATTTCGTCAGAATCGTGACTTTGTTGTTATTATGGACAACGAAATTTCGCTCATTTGGCTTGATTCGCGAATCATTTCGACAAGAATTTTCGTGTCAACGTGAGAAACGATGAAGAAATAAGAGAAAAAAATAAACAACGAAAAATAAGATTCTCGTAATTCCAGGTGTGAGAGATTTACTCGGATGTGCCGGTTAAGTGCATGGCAGTGATAACTATTTCCTTTTTTTCGTTTGTTTTTTATGTTACGAATTCTTTTGGTGATCTTGCATATGAAGAGCGCAACGAAATCGCTGCAAGATTCGAAACAATAGTGATCGAAAAACGATACAAGATTTGATAAATGAATATAACGGTGTGGCTTGTCGCCCGAAAATGAAGGAGAGATTGCTTAAGCTCGTTCGCCACGAATTCGTCGCGCCAACTGGATATCTTTTGGCATAATGGTCACGCGCTTCGCGTGGATCGCGCACAAGTTCGTGTCTTCGAAGAGGCCGACCAAGTACGCTTCGGACGCTTCCTGGAGAGCTCCGATCGCTGCGCTTTGAAAACGCAAGTCAGTCTTGAAATCCTGTGCGATTTCACGAACCAGTCGCTGGAACGGCAATTTTCGGATCAACAATTCCGTACTCTTCTGGTATCTTCTGATTTCACGAAGAGCTACAGTTCCGGGCCTGAAAATATTGAATCAAATATTTAGTCCAGTCGTCTTCCACTCAAATTTGAAAATTCCATTTCAAAAGCGTTGTCAATTACGATTTTTCGTAAATCAACCAATTTTTATGGCAAAATTAATGCCTGAAATTCGTTTTTTCTCAAAACGTGCTCCAAAAATGATAAACTCCGAAAATTCCTCGAGGTTTTTGTAAAAATCTAAAGAATGCAAAAATTCCCACTTGTCGACTTTTGTCTGAGCGAATTTATGAATTTGAAACGTTTATTTTTTTTTTTTGGACCTTTAATGTCGAATAAAATTCATTTTTCAGCTCTTGTTCATCGCCAAATTTGAATTTCCACGTCACAAAATAGAAAAACTCGATTTTTAACAAAAACTCGAACAATTTGGCTGCACAGATTTGAAGCTTTCGAAAATTTCAATTTTTTTAATGAAATATTTAATTTTGCAATGAAGACAATGAATTTGTAATTAATGGACAAAGAAATGGTCAACGTTACCTGTAACGATGAGGCTTCTTAACACCTCCCGTTGACGGGGCGCTCTTACGAGCAGCTTTGGTGGCCAACTGCTTCCTCGGAGCCTTTCCTCCGGTGGATTTACGGGCTGTCTGCTTAGTACGTGCCATTTCTGCGAATAAATTAATCAATTAATTGGCCGTCTAACGTTTTCACAGTGAAAAATCAACGAAAACGAAAACTTCCTGTGACACGTGTGATTTTATGCAACTAACGCGAGAGCGGTAAAGAATGTTCGAGAATTGATAAATATTTTTCGTGGAAATGTGGGAGAAAAATATTTAATCACGAGAAAGAAAAAAAACACGAAAAAAAAGTTAATAAACGTGAAATTTCACATTTGAGAAGGAGAATTTATGGGAAAGAACAATAAATTATGATGGGAGAAGAATTTTGCAAGAGAATATTGACGAAAAAGTGTGCCGCGTCTCGCGAACAATTTCCCTCCAAAAGCAAGTAAACGCATAAAATGGCGGCCGTGATACAACATGTATTTTCCGTTGCGTGGGAGAGACGCTGCCGGAAAGTTTATTCATTTTCCGATCGAGAAATAAAGATAAAAGTAAAATTTTGGGATAAAATGAAGCGCGGAAGTCTGAAGAATGCGTATTTGATATTTTTATTTGGAAAATGGCAAGAATTTCGTTACCTTATGATCGAACGCTGAGACGTGATTTTCCACTGACACAAGTCACTTATGAGGAACGACGTTCAACTGATGTATACGAAAGCGGGAGAGGACCGGGGACGACGAGCGTGAACGTGAATGGCGTCTTGTTCGTGACGTCGATGCACCTTGGTGGGGAATGTTCGGAAGGAGAGAGGGGAAGGTTGCCCCTACAACGTGTCTAAACGTGCTAGAGGTATCGCGGTGGTAAACAGAAAGAGAAACAGACGGCACGTTACTCTAATAAAAGGGCTCTTTGGATTGGTCGATCGTAAATCATCCTCTTCTGAGACGTCCTTTTCGATTGGTCGATCGATCGGTCAAACTTTTTTTTCACCGTTTTTCATCATCTCGCGTAATGTTTTCGTCCTCTCCTTGTTAAACTCGGTGATTCTCTCCCTTTCCCCCACCCCCATAATTCCCTAAATGTTCCACGAAGCGAACAAAGGTGATAAATGAAAAGATTCGAGTTTCTCAGGAACGATGCTCGCAACGGTCACAAACTTGTGTTCGATTCGGTAATATGTAACAAAAACTGCTGTGACAAGGACGAGTGCGCATGCGTGGATAACTGTAATGACGCAGATGTGAAAAATCGTATTCAATTTGGCCGTGATTAGAATTCGAGCGCGGATCAAAAAGAAAACAAAAATCAGTGTGCATTTTGAAATTTGTTTTTCAATTTATTGATTGACAATATCTATATTATAATACATTTCCTAATTAATTAATTATAGCGGTAAGAAGCAATAATGAAAATTCGTTCTACGAATTACGTATTTCGTACAAGATAATTATTATCATTATTAATTTGTTTAAACTTTCAGTCGTCGAGAAAATGATAAAAATAAACGAAAAATAAACAAATGCATTATTATATTGATGACCCAACATCGTTCACGTCAACTATTCATTAGTTTATCGCGTACTATACGAGTTTATCTTTTCTGTATTGCCAAAAATACGGGTTTGTCAATTTTCCTCGCCACTCCCTCTCACTTTTTTCTCTCCCCTCTCTCCTCCCTGCAATCCAATAGATTAGCTCTCTCATCGGTTTCTTTTTTTTATTATTCAATTTGTACTGACATTCATTAGAATTTACTACAGTCGTTTTTGTCGATTATTTAAAAAAAAAACAAACATTTCCTGCGACTCCTTCCACAGTCCTTATCCACATGCCACGTAAATACATATGTTTTTTAAATGTTTTTATATAAATCTCAAATATAAGAGTAAAAGTCAAGAAGCAATGCTCACTTTTGTGTAACATTTTGTTGTTTTTTTTTACGATAAAATATGTTTAGACAAAATAAAAGCTCCGAAATGCAAACTTTGTTACGATTCGAGGAATTTTCGAATGAGAAATTACTCGAGCCACGAAATGCACAAGAATTTTGGAAATTTTTTTTTCTCTCGTTCGTTCGAGGACGATTTCGTGTAATTTTTCATTCGACTCAGGCTGCTCAATTTTTAATTCAACGAAATCGAAATTCGTATCGGGCAATTGCAACGAAAAATTCATTTTTTCGAGTCTCATCCCCTGATCCGAAGACCCTTCTCAATATTTCCGGTAAACTGAACGAATTCCAGAAGAATAGACAATGTTGATAAATGAAAAAATGATCGTTCGGTGAATTGCAACGATGCCAGCCTCGGAATCGTTCGAATCAGCGAATCGTCTGTGATTTTTTTTTGTATTGTTACCCAGTTTATTCCACCGTTAAAAAATTGTTTTCAAACGTACTCCAAAATACGAAAATCGTGATATGAGTTTGAAGAATTGATTAAAGGTGTAAAAACGGCAAGGGTGTTTTCAGATAAACCACAACCAGAAGGACGAACCACCTTGGAATTCTAAAACAAATTTGTTACAGACTTTAATCATTAATATTGCATAATAGCTAGACTATCTCGTACGTAATTTATTGTATCGTGTTGTCTTCCAGGGTGGTTGACGAACAGTGGATTCGTAAATACATGTATTTTTATATATATATATATTATAAAGTGAAATTTGCGAAAAAAAATACAGACACAAGTAAAAAATGAGATATTCCTGTTCAAAGGGAATATAATTAAATCGTTGCAGTAAATCTCCATCAATAAGAAAACGTGAAAATGAATAATCACCCACTGTCGTGACAACCGACCCGTACGGATTTTCTTGTTTCTTTTTCACTTATTCAGGACTTTGTCGTGCGAGCAAGATTTTGTATCGTGCGATTTTTAGTCATTTTCTCTTTGCTTGTTTTTAGAAACGATAATTACACATTGTTTTATTGTTTCTGGGTAATTTTTAATAGAAAAAATGGTCAAATATCGCGTTACTCGTTCGCACCACAAAGTCTACAATATTATATATCCTTTTACAATATATAGCACATTGCTTTCAACACCGCAAGCTAAATGGTTTAACGGATATAGTATCTTTGTTGTTCTTCGTGTTTTATTTTGCCTCTTGATCAATCTCCGTGCGAAATAAGTTTGTAAACTTAATCTCGTTTGCTCGGTCAATGGGCAAACAGCTATTCTTATGTTTTTTGTTTCTTTCGTGTGTGTTCTAGTATTTTATCATTTCTTTCACAAGCTTACCAATTACGTTTATAAATATTAAATCTTGTCTTTTACTTTGTGTGTTTTATCATGAAAATTTGTTCTCTACGCTGCGCTTTTTAGGCTACACAGACAATCTTCATCGTATAATTCATCATCATTATCCTCATCATAATTATTGTTCCGGAAGACGGTTTTGTCGATAATATCGTAAAAATAGTTGTCATGAGTTGTTCTATTGAGTCCTGCAATCTCGTTATTTTATTATTTGTCTTTGTGTCTTCGTTTCGAAAAAATCTCTACGATTAAGGTATTGGTTTGTTGTCAAGACCGAACAGAGGCTTTCCTCAGAGGTTTTCGCATTGAAAAACGGATTTCTTGGTACAAAGAGAATGCAGACTCCCAATAGATATCGAAAAAACATCCGACAGAACTTTGTCATTCTTCTCATTCGGGCTCGCTCGTACGCAAAATCCTATTACTTTCGATATGCGTTTTGTAACTGGAAAAATTGAGGAATTAGAAACAAATTTTCAACCTCCGGGGCACCGTTGCGCGATACTATATTTGCTCTCCTCTCTCTCCAGCGTCTCGCAAAATTCTTCAGGTCCAATAATCGTATATAGCCAAATTCTCAATTGTCTCAATTACATCCACAGAGAAACGACGGTATAAAAGGTATTGTTGGTTTTTGCAGCGCTTTCAACTCACAAAATTCTCTCATTCCTTAAACTTTTGGCTCTCTAATTACACTCGTCAAAACTACCATAACAATTTATATTTATTAATACACAAAAAAGAGAGATTCGTAAAACATTGAGATTTTAGTAATTTTTCGTCGTTTTTTTTCTTTCTCGGAAATTCAGATTGGCGCTCTTCGACTCTCTTTGTCACATCGGATTAATTAAGGTAGCTAATGTTCCTCGACCCTAATTCCCCCGAGAGATTAATTATAATTGCAAATTGCAATTTCGTCCATTCGAGTAAATATTTGTAAATTGTACTTATGATTTCAATTACGTCATTCATTTAGACTCGAGATTTGAGGAGAAAACTGAAAATCATAGCAAAAAATATTTATCGATAAAAATGCGCTGAATCGTACGCAAAGATCGTGACAAAAGTGTTGAAACACTTTGGACAATGCACCAGAGGCAGTAGCTACCTTAATGGAAAAAAAAATCCCGTCAAAAGAGATGAAAAGTGTTTGAAAAATGGTTTTGCCCTGTTTTTGGCACAAACGACAGTTTACCGATGGCCCAAATTCGCTCAACTCTTAGTAATTGTGTTGACAATGATCGGGACAATATTTGATGAAACTGGATTTTGTATTTGAGAGCTTTATTGCGGTGTTGTTTAACAATACTATTATCGACAACACCGATTCCCTGTCGATCAGGTACAAGCAAAAAGCCCCTATTTTATAATACCACTGGAAAAATGTTCTTACAGTAGAATTCTCTGTGAACGTACGTATATTGTCACTCGTGGTAACAACTTTTATCTGTTTCTTATCATCCAAATATCAAAACTTCGATTGATTAATAATAACATTGGTTTCTCTTGTGTGTGTTTTTTTCCTTATGGGTGTGATCCATTAAATCGTCATACAAATGTTCTTGTGTTATTATTCTCCATTATCCAATAGTGGTTTTTATAATACTATACCTTCTTCACATAATTCATTCATTGTACATAATAGCCTAATGATTATGTGTAAATCTTTTGCTCGAAACGTGAGAAAAATTGTTTACTCAAAATCCTCGCAATTTTCTCAATCTTTCGTCTCCAAATCGCCACAATTTTTCTCTGTCTCAATAAATCCTCAGGAATTTGTGATTTATAAAAAAAGTTTTCACTTTTGCCTGTTTGCAGACGTCGAAATGAGTGAACGATTATTCGCACGAGTCGAGCAATTCGACATTTTGTATATTTTTGTTCTCCTTATTAATTTTTTCGTTTGTTTTGTCGTATGCGTGTAATTTGTCAAAAATATAGTATATTGTTTGTTTGTAATTTGGCCTGCCCTATTGTTGGTTAACTTTGTGCAACCCTTAATAAAACGACATCAACAGGTAATCGCGTAGTATCGAAAAATTGTCCTAAAGTCTCTAGAGAAGTTGGTCGTTAGCGTGATGTGCATTTAAACCTTTTTTTTGTGTTCTTTCTCTGTCAAATTTTTTTTTTCGTCGTCATTTTCTCCCATTTCCATTTACAATAGATATTTAGTTAGGCTATCGAGTAGAAAAGTGTGTGTGGGTGTTTGAAGGATCAAACGTACGTTTATGGCGAAGAGAAATGTTGTGCAGCACTCTGAAGGGTTTTTTTTCCATCGACAGGTTTGGATCAGTTCGTTTCGTAACGGTAGAAAAAAATGCGCAAGAATCGTGTTTGATAATGAAAGAATGAAATAGAGCCAGAAAAAGCAAAATTTCTTTCCTAAGCTTGCAATGAATTAAGAAAGAAATGATAAAAATAATGAAAACCAACAATTTGGGCAGTTAGTATAGAAATATTTTCGGGTAAGTGTTTATATTTCGTAGCGTATATGCCACATAATAATCCGCCACTTTCGTTACTCTCTCCTATTACCCTATTCGTATCTAAATTTGTTGCTTTTACAATAATTTAATTTCATATTATCATTAATTATTATTAATATTCATTATTATTGTATTTACCAGTACAAGTAAAATAACAGTATAAGTTTTGTTTGTTTATTTGTTATTATTTTCTTCTTTTATTGTTATATTTATTAATAATATACTAGAGGAGTATCTCTCTCGACCCTACATCCTGTTACTTCCTTTTTATTTATCGTGCTCGACGTAATTTTTTCATTTCGTGTCATTTCTTCGTTCTAGTAGGCCAATGCTCGTGAATTTATCATTTTTTCATTCATTCCTCACTCGACGAATTCTCCATTGATTTACGAGAGAAAAAATGCGTCGAAATAGTGACGTTAATCCTTTTCGCGTTCCATAGTTATCGAACACACTAGACACTTGCAAAAAATGGTTCGCAAGGTCAAATCTTATCGAAATTTTACGAAATCGATAACTTCTCTTTTGTTCTCATTCAAGATTCGCAGGGAACGAACTTGCTTGCTTTTTTTTGTTTAGACGATAGACAAAAATTGACGCATTTGACCTAATGCATTTTAGTTGTTTTTGTTACAGCATTAAATTGATTAAATCCTAGATAGTCCTTTGTAGATACTTTATTATACCATGGAACTCGCGGCGTTGGCAATTTGCTAATAAATTCTTTATTTTTCTTGTCATTTCGTTCGTTTTTTATTGAGTAAATCGATCGAGTCGCGACCTGTGCTGCAGTAGAAAAATCCGTGAAATGATATAAAAGTTATCATATTTATTAACTCGTTCTCTTCGTCACTGATGCTAATTAGCAAATTGCTCAACGACCGATCGTACCATAGAGCAGGATAATTATTATTTTTATTATCAATATACTTCAATATTTATTTCGTAATAAAAACTGACCTAATAAAACCTTTCGTATGATTTTTTCTGCTTTTTTGGCCTCATTCTTTTGATACTGAATGAAAATGACGATCATAAGGTCGGCCTGAGAGGCGAACAACAATGTAAATTCTGTTGGCACGAACGTACATCGTGTCGAGAAAAAAAAAAAAGAAACAAAGCGGGGGTAATATAAAAAATGGGAATTTTCAAAAATACTAAGGAAAATCAATGACTGGAAATTGAATGACATTTTTAAAAAATTTCTATACAACGATCCTATCCTTATGCTGAGGAGTTACTAACTAAAAACACCTTAGTTTAGAGTAGTCGTGAATTTTTGCAGTAAGATTTAACCGTTTTCGTTTGTTTGTTAAAAAAAGGAAAATATATTGGGTTTTCGTAAAACTCTACAAGTCTAGAAGGAAAAAATTTCATAACGTTGTCCTATCTATCCTAGTCTTGCTTTTTTTTCCATTTTTCTTTCTTTTTTCTTCATTTTCTTATTCAATTCTTATACACGCGCGTCCACTTTATCATGAACTTGATCATTTTTTTTCTTACATCAATAATGTCGTTATTAACAACTCTAGCTTTTAAAATCAGGGGTAATAGGTTTGTAGAGCCGATTACTTAGTACGATTATATTCTTACAGACCCGAGAGTCCGCAATTCAATATTTTCTTTAAATGCTTCACTTTCTGAGCAATGAATATCTCCTCGGCCTTGGTGAATAAATAAGTCAGCTTTCGTCCTTTTTTTTCTCTTCCCGTTCTCCACGTTTTGATTGAAAAATCCGAATTTCAAAATTCACCAACTTCGCTGCTTCTCGCGATAAATCTTTTCGTTCAAAGTTTCACATCTCTGCGAGCTCAAGTCGCTCAAAAATGCTAATTTTTTTTAGATATTTTGATGCAATTCATTCAAAATTCGTCATCAACAATGAAGTAATTGCGACTATTGCTTTTCTACTGCATTGAAATCAGTCTCTGACTGAAAAATTGGGGCCTGCACAATTTTTATACAATTTACGAGTCTTTTTCGGTGTTTTTAATTCTTTTTCGGTCTTTTTGACCTTGAAGCCAAAATTTGCTTCGAATGCAAAAAATTGACGGACACAATTTGTGAATTTCAGTCAGAAATTGATTCCACGAGAAAGAAATAATCGCAGCTCTTCGATTCGCGAGTAATTTTTATCCTCAGCCCACTGAATAGGAAAATTTCAGTGTGAAAAAAATGTTGTTTTGTTTGTCGAGTCGAATATTTCGAGGAAGAGATTCATTGCGCAGAGTGTGACGACCTAAATTTCAAAAAACGATCCACTAATCATAGACACGTGGAATAAATTTGTTGCGTTTACCTAAAAACTGTATCTCGTCAAGTTTTCTGTTTTTTTTTCTCCCTCAAAACCCCATGCGTCGATTCAAACATCGTTTCAACATTTTGCGCACAAACTACCCTACAATATTTCACTTGGAACGAGGAATTTGTGTGACTCGAGGCGACCTCGAGGGCCTCAAATACAAAAAGAAAAAAAAATAGAAAGATTAGTATAAAAATGTGTTTTCTCTCTTTCGTCGTATCATTCTCGGACGATAATGGTGACGATGTTGATACTTTTTCGAGGAAGATTGAAATTACGAGTTTGTTGTGTTTAGACGGCGATGGAAATATTAGACAGAATAAAAACATTGCAAACGATTCGCTAATGTTTTCGTTTGCTTCGCGTTAATCGTCGCAGACTCTCCAAACCCAACAATAACGCCGTAGCTCGTTGATGTTCAGCTCGAAGACAACACACCTCGTATTCCTCTCTTGATGACATTTCCAACGGTGTGGTGGTTGTTGAGTAGCGAATAATAATCGGTGAGTGACATAGCACGCGTGAAATGTCATTGAGACCTAACTGGTTGAGGCAACCGGAGTCTGGCAGTACGGACATTCGCGTTGATTGGGCGCACACGTCGGGCATACCACGTAATGATTGCACGGTGACAGAGTCACTGCGCGGTTTTGTTCCTCGCACGACATGCACTTTGCTGCAGTTTCCCTGTACAGCACCTAGAATCCCAACAACTCAGCTAGGCTACAGTGTTATCCTAACTCACAGCTCATTCGCTGTGTCTTCAGCTGTATTCTTTTTTCTTCCCTCCCCTCCCGCCAGCACTCGCGCACGTTTTTATCATTTTCTATTTGTTTAATCTGTTTTTTCTTCAATTATTTCATCTCGCAACGGAGAACGTGTTAGAAGTAGTTTGAAAATCGTTGTATGTACCAGCTGTTCAAACCCGAGTGAGAACTTTGCTTTACCTTTTCAACCTCTTCGAGATCGAGACGAAGCTGCGACTGAATTGACTTGAGGGTCGCTATCGACAACGATCTCAGCTCGCTCGTTCTTCGGAGCGTATGAAGATACGGACCGCCGCTCGATGCCTCGTTTTCTACTCGCAATGCCTTCACCTGAAGTAGCGCCTGCAATTTTACGAAACAAGTTCAATTTCTTCCCCTGACTGCTCGAGAATTTCATCGGGATATTTCCGAATCGGGGAGAACATGAGCCGGTGGAGTTGAAAGAATTTTTCAATCTCGACGAGCAATAAAATTCGACTCACCTCATCTCGTTGTTGCTCGGCGATCGATGCCTTGCGCTTCGCTTCTTCGCTCTCCAAATGCCAAGCCGCACAAGCTGCTCGAGCCTGATTTATTCGCTCGTCCCAAGTCGCCAGTTGAGCTCGGCTCGACGTCAACTCTTCACGCAACTTTTGCACCTGTAACTTATCATCAAACAAGCGTTTATGTTTGGAGAATTCGACGCCGCGGAGTGAGGCAAAGAAAACGATGAAATTTTCGATTTTCTATTAAAAAAAAATTCTTCCTCAATATTTTTTAACCGTTTTCTGGATCTCGAAGCGAAGAAACAATGAATTTGAAATTTTTGATTGCGCAAAAACGGAAAAAAATCGTTCATTGCATTTAAATGATCGAAACCGCCTGCAATTTGATTTTTCCATCAGGAAAAATCTATTTTTGCGATAAATTTAAATGATAATAAAGTCCAACCTCCGAGAGAGATCCGGAATTGCTGGGACTAAGGGAGAAGGCATTGACGAGGGGCGAGGCCGGAAGAGGCTGCGTCCGGGACGGAGACATTCCTTGGCTCGCGAAATCGAATAAGCTACTGTTGAATCCGCTCAATTTTGAAGCGGAGCTACTCAGTTGAGAGATGTGATTGCTAAACGGATCAGATACTTGGTTCATGAATGACATTGTCTGAAAAAAAAAGATGACAAAAGAAAAAGGAATTATTTGCACGAGTCTTTGCATCGAGGGTTTTTTTTTTTTTTGTGAATTCTGTGATGGCAAAATTTCTTACTGATTCGATGGGGTCTTGATGAGAGAATCTCGATCCGGTTAGAAAGCCGGCGGATTGTAAATGCTGGAGTGGGCTGGAAGTGGATGGTGAAAAATTCGACAATACCGAACGCTCCGCGATCCCTGGGATGTTCACGGGCGCTGAACTTCCAAGTAATCCTGAACTCGCCAGACCGGCCGATATCGAATTGCTTATGGGCGAATTTGTTTCCCTATGAATTGAATCTACTAAGCTAAGAGGATCGTCCAGATGCAAATCGTCCAGAGCATTTCCTGCGAAAAAACAATTTTTTCATTCAATTCCAATTTTCCATAAATTTCTAATTAAAAAAATCCATTTTTCCTCAATTTATCGATCGCTAAATCAATTTTTTTTCAAGTCGTACTCACCGACGACAGATTCGACCGTATCGTTGGGATAAAAAGAGTTGGAAAGAGGCGAAACGGCCGTGCCCAATGAATGTCCACTCAGAGAACCATTTAAATTGTAAGCTATGTAAAGACTTTGCTTCCTTTGCGATTTCTCTGATTTTGTCAAGAGAGGATCGTTCTCTATCGCCAGCATTTGTTTACGTATATCACTCTGTAAAAAAAAACGTGCAAGCCCGTCAAATTCTCTCATTCAAACCTCTAAAACTATAATGAACCCTTCGAGTGCATTTGGTCAATCAAGAATATGAATTTTTCAAGTAAATTATCCATGTTTTATGGCCTGGATTTATTTTTTGTACGCACTGAAAATTCAATTATGTCAAAAAACGTCGATATTTCGTTGAATACAGCGAACTGAATATTTTGGGATGATTTCAAAATTTTTTTTATTCCGACAATATTTTTCATTGTAACGGAACTGTCAGCAAAATTTACGATTGGAAAGACAAGAATTTACTTTCCGAAAAGATTTTCCAGAATGTTTTTGGCTGGAATGACAAAATTTTCGTGTTTTTTCGAAAAAAAACGTTTAGATGAACGGATCCAAAAAAATTTTCTTTTCAGTGTGGAAACGAAAATTGAATACTGATTGAGTGGTGACAGAAAATTTTTGGGGCGACCCGGTAAAGACTCGAAGGGTTGAACGAGGAAAAAGAATGGTGAGAGTGAAAAAATGGCGAAAACTTACAACATGCATCATGGAACCGGTATTGTAAAGCATACTGTTGAGTTTTTGTTGAGCATTTGAGCTCGAGTTGGAATTTGAATTGTGTAGTTGAGCGCCAGGTGCTTTGCTGTGGGAGCTGTTGCTTCCCAAGCTGCTCGTGCTCGCTGATTCCGAAACTTCGCCACTTCCGTTCTGTAACGCGGTAAACTAATGACTTGAATCATTACGATTGTTTCTCAAGCTTTTCAAGGTGTAAATTTGTTCGGTTGTGAAATGAGGATAAATGTTGATAAAGAAAAATTGAGACTCACACTGCTGTCGCTGAGCGGCTTGTCCTTATCGTGAGCACGCTTGTCAGGCGGCAAAGCGTTGCTCAGAAGATCCGCCAAATTTGTACCACAATCTATGGGAACCGCCATATCCCTCGCCAGGTTCATTTCTTCTGTTGGCAAGACTGCTCCATCAGCACACCATACCCGAGAGGGTTCGAACATATTTATCAATTTTTTGCCACAGTGTAAAAACTAATTAATATTATTTAATTCCATTTCTTAATTTTCTTAACGTTGGGCAATGAACGACGCAAGTTCTCACGTGGAAAACAATTGAGGGATACGAAAAATACTTTTTTGTTGTTAAAAAGAAAAAATGAATAAAAAACTTGAAAACAACGAGAATTTTCATTTCTTCGTAAAAATTTTCGTCGCACTGGGACTTGCGTCGTTGGCCACGCTCGTTTCTTTGTCTCTGCGGGAACGATTTTACGACCGACGAAATCATCGGGTCGATATCGAGCTGGGTTCATGCATTAAAAGGACAAAAATGGGTCACTAGTTGTGGGATAATTTCTTGGGATTGCAGTCACGACTGAGCAAACTTAACGAACGATTTTTGGTTCTTCAAAAATTGGTGAAAATGGTTGAATGGCAAGGGAATACTAAATTTAATTCTTAACACAATAACGAACGTATAAAGAGTGTTTTTACGTACGATTGATGAGGGTAAACTCACGGTCAACATGCGCAAACGCGCAGAAGACTCCGCGGGGACAATAACCGGCCTGTTGCACGTCGTTACATTTCGTTGATTTATAAATTTCAGGGTGAAATTGTTGTTCGGTACGCGTGTGACAATAGGTGCACGCGTCACCTTGCTCACAGTTGCCTGGCTCGCCCCATTCTTCGCCATGCTTTACATTTGGGCATGGTGTTGAGCTAAAATTCGAATCCAAATTTTCAGATGCATTCGCATTGTCCATAAAAATTTTCCACGTTGTTTTTTTCCACAATTCAATAAAATTATCACGTTTTTTATGATAAAAATCCATGCGCTAGTGAAAATTTACTAAAAATTGAATAAACCGATTTTTTTTATTCGAATTTAAAAGATAAACGGAATTTTTCGATTGAAAATATATTCGTAGTCGAAACTCTGAATTGATGATCATAATTGGACAAAAATCTTCGTAGTAGTGAAATTTCAATTGAAATCAAATCGTCGAGAGTAAATCCCACGATGAAAAATAAATTCGTAGCATGGATCTTGAGATGAAATAGTAAAAACTGTGACTGAACGGTTTGTATTTAACGAAAAATATAAATATCACTCACCGGTATTTGTATTTGCGGGGACTGCGTCGTTTATCTTTGCTGTTGTGATACTGAGGACAAGCATAGCCTTGTCGGCACAATCTCGGGGGTCGTTTGCACGGTTCGGTTTTATAATTGCTGAGAACATAATTAGTGTCCTGCCACTTTGGATCTTCGTTCATGAGGTTTCTCTCTTTGTCAAGGATGTTTGGTCCGTTGGACGAAGAGTTGGGATCAGAATCCGGGTTTTCGAGGGCCTGAATTTCTTTGATGTCGTAGACGGGCGGTCGTAGATCGTGATTACCGTGGGCGAATGCACAATGGGGACCATTCTTAACGCAAAATCCACGTGTGTCAGTGTCGTGAACGCACATACAGGTTTTGTAGTATCGTAAATGATAACGTCGCTCAGTGTCACCGGCTGTTCGATGCAGATAAGCACACCTGAAATAAACCGTTTAAATAAGCTCGTTATTCAAACTCTATGAATCCTGATTTTCAACAAAGGAAACGCCATTTTTCCACCACAAAAAAAGAATCAACGTTATTGATTAATAAAAAAAAAACATGATGAATCATTCAATAAATGTAATGAAAAGAAAAAAGTTCTTTTGACCAGCTTTCAGAGATGAAATTATGTCAATATATTGGAAGCTGCAGCATTTCCTCGACGTAAAAACCGAGAGAAATTCATTTGCAATACAAACGACTCTGTTTCTTTCTCCCTTACAGATACTTTCATCGTTGCGCCAAATATGCATTATTCATAACTTAATCTCTAATAATACAACTACGTGCCTCGCTACGTAAAAATTTATATGCAGAAATAAACGTACTTCCGTGTTGGTTGTTTTAATTGATGAATAATTACGATATGGAGCTTTGCTCCGATCGAGACGTACGGGACGTGATTATTTTGTTTATCGTCAATTTTGCAAGGAGATGAATTATCAAGAAATTTTTTACGTTTAACGTTCAAAAATTGCGAAGACACGTTGTTTTGTAGATTTTTCAATTCAGTTGCAAAAACATTTGACGAAAGTGGGTGAGATTTCAATAGCAATAACAGAAATATTTTAGAAAAAGTAGAAGCGAATGGAAAGGGAAAGAGATGCAAAAGTGCGAGGTTAAAAAGTGCATAATTCTGCGCTACGGTAGTACGATTCGGCAATACGTAAAGAGAGAAGCTCATGATTCTTTGTTGCCAGCGTGCCAAGAGAAAATCAATAACAGCAGGGTTCTTTGTTTGGCTCTAGCCCTCGTTGTGCCGGCAGCTACGAGTATTTTGGAGGGAAAACAGATGCTCGAAACTGGTTGTCGTTCTTTTTCTCTCTTCTTTCTCTACATGCATGTGTTGTATACATATTTATATTCCTTTTTTCTCGCAGCATCGGGGACCTTTTTTCTCCTCGACTACGTTTACTACGGTTCGAGCATGATTCTCATCGGATTGAAAACGGTTTGTTTATCCGCTTCGTTGAACGGACTGAAAATTCACAAACCAAACGTTGTTCACCGCAATAAATGTTTTTCTTCTGCTCACAGCAATAAAAAAAAAACAAAAATCGTGTTCATTTTCGATGTAACCAGAATTTTTCATTTTTCCCGAACGATTTTGATTAAATTTGAAAATAACACCAGCGGCAAAATGTGACATGGCGAAAAAAGAAACAAAGTCATCCGAGAGTTCCGGGGCCTCGACCGAACGCTAGCGAGCTCGGCCAAATAAATAGGTCGATCGAGAGGAAAATTATATTCGTGACATGTTGACGCACACAAAGGGAAAGCCCCAAAAGTGGGGAGAACCTCGACAACAGGTAAGAATTTCTCAAACGTAAATACACATTCCCCTTTTATTGATGCCATGGGCGCTTCACGGTTTCTTTTGCCATTCAAATATTATACGGTAGACTTCAGACCGAATGTAGAGTTCGATGAATTTCATCGGAATTTTCGATACAAATTTATTTTCGATTTTTCCTCCGCTCAATGAAATGAAAAAACGTGAATTGAATTCTTGGAATCTGAAACTCGTAAAATTGTCTTCATTCTCGAAAACTGACGCAATTACCGATGGATGAATACAAAATTTCGAAAAGCACATTCGAACCGAGATTTTTCCTGTTTTTTTCTGAATTTCGACAAATTGCTGGCGGAAACGATGCAACTTCGAAAAATGCACATCGTTATTAGGATTTTTCGACGTCAACGAGACACGCAACAATATTTTACATTTTGCTGTGTCGAATACGATTGACGTGGAGAAATAAAATGAGTTTTGATTGGAAAAAAAAAACTTGGATGGATTTCAATGGGCCAGAGCTCGCGGGATGATAAAAAAAAATGGAATTTCGTCTAAACGCGCTACAACGAAACTGTGCGAATGGTTGGAACGGAGCTTAATAAATGAAAGGAGAATTTAATTCGTGTAACGCTTCGAAACGGTGGTTTTGAAAGGAGAGATTTGCGAAGTGTTGAGCATTCCAAAAATATATAAAGTGGGCTTAATCCGTATTTGAAAGAGATGGGCAATGGAATAGCAATTTAATTAATAGGGGAGAAAGCACGAGGCGCAATTTGTGAAGAGTCGAGAAGGAAAGAATAAAGGAGCGCTAGGCTCTCGTTAATTGACGTCTCTCGGAGTAGAACATTCGTCAAGAGCGAATCTCTATCTCATTTCTCGGAGAGTTTCTCTCGCTCTGGGGTCTCTATCGGCCCTTGAATCCTTCCATGTGCAACGTCGAGTCATAAAGTAGTAGTCGAAAGAGAGCGAGATAGAAAAAAGTGACTCGGCCGAGTTAATCCGTTTCACGACCACTTTGCGACACAAGCCGATTATCTCGTAACAAACTAACGACTAGCTGAGAGAAATGTGCTTGCATTTTTAAACGGCCGAGATAAATAAGATCAACGTGAAATAGTCACAGCGAGGAAAAAGTTGAATAAGTTGGAAAAAGCTGCACGAGGATGCTGGCTCGAGTTAAAAATTAACGAAAATCTTCTTGTTCCCAAACTCATTCCATTAATAGCTGAAAAAAATCCTTCTGTACCATTTATTTTTTGCTTTTCAATCACCGCTACCGATTCTCCGACTCCAGTTTTTTTTTTCACCGACTATTTTGCTCGTGAAGCCCGGCAAAACTTTTTTGCCATTTTTACTCCTTTTTTTCGACGTTCGTATGAAATATCGATTTTCCTCTCGTGTTTCCTGTTTGGCAGGTATTGCCGGGACGAGCGTTTCGCGTAAACGAGTAATGCAACTTTGAACGAGGAAAGAGTGACAGAGAAAAGCCCTCGCACCGACTGGGATCGAGCGAGCAACAGAGGAGACGACAGGGCATTGGCACTCTGTGGGTTTATCAACGTTTACTGCACAGAAAGACCGAGGCCAATTTTGTTCACTGAATTTTTCAAGCTCTCCTTATCCTCCTCCCGCAATCTTTTCGCTTCTTGAATAATTGTTGTTCATGTTTCACCCACGCAAATCAAAGGATTTCGTTATCAAGATCAAAGAGCAACAAAAATTTGCCTCGGCCAATGTTCATGCGTTCGTAAAATCTCTTGCTTTTCCTTTCTCTTTGACTTTGTTAACTTTGAGATTCCATGAGCGGAAAAAAAAACCGATTTTCCGCCGTTTCGAAGTTCTTTTTACTTTTTTTTTTTTGCATGACTTTTCAGAATTTTTTAAAGGAACTTCTTCTACTGCAGAACGAAGCCTCTGCCAATTATTTCTCTTAATGAATGTTGTCCGAACGAAAACCCGGAAAACGAGTCTCTAAAATCGAAAAACGAAAAAAAACCCATTGAATGGTTAATTTGCCAAATATACACTCGAAAAACGAGAATAATCCTGGACCAGAAAGCCGAGAGCTGCTGGAAAGAGGAAAATCCCTCGTCTCTTATTCAAATATCTGTGAAAACAAATTTCAATGGAAAATTCCACTCGGACGATGACCGAATGTGCTCGGACAATCGATCGTCCAAATATGTCGATTCCATTGCCGGAAAATTTATCAGTTTGGATTGAAAACATGGCGAAAAACTATGGAGTCAAAAAAAAGGGTTAGAGCGGAAGGGCGTGGAAAAAAATGGTCGAAATCGTTAGCCAATTGAATTTTCGTATGATTTAACGAAATTGGGAGGAAACTCGATGGAACGAAAGTGAGGAAATTGGTTGACCGGAAAAAAACGACGTGATGAAATTTCTGGCTAATCCGGAAAACGAAAAGTGTGGAAGGGAGGAGAGAAGCAGAAAAATAAAAGGATAAACGTGGAAGTAACTGGAAGAAATTGATGGAACACGCGAGAGCAATGTATCGGCGAGTTGTACCGAGGTTTAAGACAAATGGTGGTGTGGATCATAAGGGAATAAAGAGACAACACGTATGCGCAACAGTGGGCGCAGATATAGAATTTCCACTGTGGCGTCGTGGTCGTCGTAGTGACTATTTCGTATGGTGGTTCACCGAAACGACGCGCCTTTCTTTTTGCTCCCCTTGTCTGTGGCATTCGAGCTCTATGTGCCCGTGAACGTGTCGAGTCTCTTGAGCACAAAGAAAAAAGGCCGAACACGAGAGAGCTTTTCCCCCTGGGGGCGCGAAACAAGGCTCGTGCATCTCGTGAGTTTCCGTCACTCGCGCACCGACTCAGAAGCCACCGCCAACGTTTTTTTTTATTTCCTTGCTTCTTTTTCTCCATGTTTCCTCGATTTTTAGTTGCCATCTCTTTTTGTTTCAGGGCCGAGAGAGTTTCGCACGAAATTCACAAAACCTCTCACGATGGATGGCAGAACCGGGAGCAAGCGAAGTACGAGTAGCTTGTAAACACGTGTACTCTCTCGTATCGCTCCAAGCCACTTCTTCAACAAAGAATAAAAATTTGCGAGTGCTCTCCCCCCCCCTCCTCTCCTCTCCTCTCCCTTCCTCCCTCTCGCACTCTTGTTTAAAGGACACTTCACGTAGTTTCATATTCCACGCCACATTCTCGCACTCGTCCACGTCAATAACACCCTGCCACCTGAGAAATGTAGAATAGAATATCATTTTTTTTATCTCAACGCCAAAACACAAGAAAAATACGACATTGAAGTTTACATCGTTGAAATCCAACGAAATTTTCTTGTTTCTTGAGCAAATTTCAAGATTCCCATTCAATGTTTGCTGAGGACAATCAAACGATTCTTTTTGAGGACCCAAACGCAGAAAAAGGTTTTGGAAATTGATCAAACAATGAATAACGAAAGGATTTTTCGTCGTAAAGATTTTCTGACCTTGAATTTCACTACGAGGAATGTGAGATGAATAATCGCTCGTTACTCGGATAAGAGACAAATCGTGCTCAATCGAGAACTTATTGGATATTCTCAAATCCTGGGAAAAAAAATGACGAAACTCAAAAAAAGTTCCAACGTCACGTTCCATGTTTTATTTTTTCTCGCGACTCTTCCACGAGTCATGGAAAGTGATAGTGCGGATAGTTGGATATCTCGTTTTATGTTTCGTACGGCTCTGACTCGCAAACACCCCCTTCGATGCGAGGCTCACCAAAATGCGTGTCCAATCGATATGCCAACCGGACCTTAACGAGGAAACGACGCAAAAGCTTCCAGCGTCAATGTGTTACAGGACACACGACCTTTTATCGGAATTTAATGTCCCACAAAGTGCAGTTGTACTTTGACTAATCCGGGACACGAAGTTACAATTGCAATTTGAACGTGATTGCTTGTTAAATAATAAAACGGCGTAATTCGCGAATTCATAGAGTTTTTGACGTCATTACGTTCAATTTTGTGAATAAAGAACGAAACCTCGCGACAACTCGATGGAAAGCAACTCTGCACAAAAAGCTTCTATCTAAAAAGGCTCTCAATCGATCGTAACGTCTTATCTGCAAACATCAACATCATAAAATACACCGAAAAAAAAACCAACTTTATCTTCGATGTTGTAGAAGGCTCTGTTTACATTTTATGAATGGACGGCTCGACTTATCTGCGTTGTTGTTTCTTCGTGGAGGTGCAGTCGTTTTAACATGCAGCCTTTGTTTTATGGCTCACGCGAGCAAGTTAATAGTGAAATATGCGGAATATGCTAGTAAAATAATTGAATTCGAGATCGCATTGTTGGAGGGCGTGAAAAAATATTCGGAATTCGGAATCTTCGGAATTTTCTACGTTGAGAATTAAGTGTGCTAGAAAAACCACAATAAAAAGTAGAAATTGGAGAAAAAAAAGATCGTTGTGTCGTTCTCTGCGAACCGGAAACGATTACCGATTCAGCTGAGTCTGTTGTGCAAATAACATCGAAGCAAAATCTTCCTCAATCTCCACGATCGTTCTAAGTCCCACGGTTAATCTAATTCTCCCTGAAATGGGCAGCAGAGGTAAAAGAACGTGCAGAGACGATAATAAACGATAATAAGACTCCATCAAAGGACACAAACCCAATTCGTAAGGATTTAGACCAAGTCTCGAGATAAGGAGGGAGCGAGTGTGTTTTCTATACATCTTACGGGATCAGAAACCGTTTGGCCATCGTTAAAGACCCAAGTCCCTTCCTATACATTCTTTAAGTGATTACACAAGAAATTTGACAAGTTTATGCCAAGTGTGAAAACCGAAAAATATCGTTGCGTGAAATTCCTGCTTCACGCTAGTCCAGTGCGTGATAAAAATTTCTACAGAAGTTCTATGTCCAGTTTAAACCCTGCCAAATACATACTGGGTCATTTTGACCCCCAACAATTTTCTATTAGCGACGTTTTGCCATTCATTTTTCGTTTTCATTACAAAATAAAATTAAGACCGTAAAATACTAATAAAAAAATGTTTAAAAAAAAAAAAAAGCCTTTTTACCGAAATACATCGATTCGAAAAATGTCTTGGGTCAGATTGACCCAATATGCACTTATAGGGTTAAAAATAATAGTTTACTTCGAATATTTAAATGTTCGAAAATTCGAAAAATACGATTACGAAAAAATCGACTAGGAACTGCAAAATTTGACGGTCTCGTATTTTAACGAACATTTTCCAAAGTTTTATTTTCAAATTTCAACCGATTTCAGGATTATCGTTGATTCTGTCAATCGAGTGATTTTTGAAAAGTTGAAAACATCGATCGTCGTCAAGATTTCGTAAGATCAACAAGCCAAGGCGTGAAATGGACCCGCTTTTGGAATTTTTCTATCAAAATCGACGAGGCGATTTTAAAAATTGTTATTAAATGAAAAAATCGACCAATTGATGAATTTTTCGATTTATTTCAACAAATTAATGGATTCCTGTAAATATGAAAACGATTTGGATGGAACGAAGAAATGTTGAGTTTTATATCGCGTGGTTTCGATCTGAAGGACGTGGGGAGATGGGAAAATAGGAAGTAAAAATATAGCGATACTCACTCGTCACCGTCGGGACAAATGCCGGTAGTCTCATCGTATTTGGTGCAATAATTATCGGCGCTATAGTTGAAGGTGCGGTCCCTTTTTCGAACGGGTCTTCTTCTCCTTTGATTCATAAAGTGCCAATTGAAACATGTGAATGGGCGATGCTGGGTGCATTTTCGCTGTATAAATAAGGGACATTGTTCGACCCGAAATTCCTTCAAATATCTGGAATTTGAATCCACAGAACGAGACATTATAGCATCGGTTATTTTTCATGTGCGGTTGGATCACGCGCGTTGTGTCTTTGGGAGTACACACAGTTGCGCGCTTTTTCTTTCTTTCTCTCTCTTTCTCTCGCTCTTTTCCTCCCCCACTCGGGCAATGAGAATGTACGAAACTATAGGAATATATAGTTATAACAGCATATTCAATTTTTTTCGTCTCTGTTCGGCCGGTATGCTCTCGACTCTTTCTCTTTCTCTCTCGCTCTCTGGTCGCCTCGAGCATCCGCGGACAAGTTGGTTATTCTCGGGATTTCACACACGTACGTATTTCGATCTATTTGGTATTATTTTAGCGCGATAACCGAATAAGTCGGGTGGAAATAGATGGGGAACGCGAGAAAAAACAGGGCAAAGAATAAAAACGTGTATCCAAGAATATTTCGTCGGGGCCGAAAACACGTTTGTCTATTTATTCTTTTTGATTGTTCTATCTTTCTCTTTAGACTTATTTTTCCTCTATGTTGGTTTCTTTTCTGTGTCCCGCTCCGCGCGCGATTGAGCGAGGGACTTGATTTCCCGTGAACGAGTGAGAGAGAAAGAGTGGAAGATCGTGAAGTAGGTAGGGAGGGAGGGAGAGAGCGAAACGGCCACTTGGATAAAGGTTGCGAACAAGGATTTATTATTGTTGGTGTACACCCGGTATGAGAATATCGCGGGAGAAATACCGGTAAACCACACGGCTTAACTTACGTGTAATGATTCGCCTTTTCCGCCTGAGCTGTCAACAAAGGTTTCGAGTCGGACTTCATCTTGGACAACACCGCGTTGAAAAACACATATACGTACGCGCGACACGAGCGCTCAGCGCTACCAAAGCTCGCGTGTCTATGTGTGAGAATTTTACACGAGCGGCGAATGAGGCGACGCGAGCGCCGACAGCGGTGCTTCTGGAAAACTGACTGCTCGAGCCTGTTGTTCCAGTTTTTTGATACAGTACAATATTTCGACTTTAAACAATCACCGATTAGGGATCGGCGTTTAAAAATCAAGTTTATTATCGCCAGCGACCGAATAATTTACCGTAAACTCCCGAACAACGATTATTTATCACTATCGAGGCAAACACACACACGCACACTTACAACATCGCGACACTAACGCTCTCTGGCGAATGAATACGACGAAAAGAAACGTTGAAAAATATATGTATGTATATGATTGTCACGGCGCAGTTTGCCAGTGTCCCACGACTCTGGTACACACCAATCCGATGGGCTTTGCGCGGTCACGTGACCGCTGTGCTTTCAAGGTCATCGATGTTATGGTCGACGGACGTAAACACGCGGACGCCCCTCCGCTACGAAAAAGAAAAGAAATGCCGCACGCTATCCCTCCCGGCTATCGCGCACTCTCTCCCACACACTTTGTCTCTTTCTTCTGGCAGGTTCTCGCCGGTTATGTTCTCAATCTGATTTTACGATCGAAACGCAGCACAACATTGTTGCTCAAAGAATTTCAAACACGCTAGCCACGGGTCAAAAAACTCGACAACAATTTTAGATCAAGATTTTCCGACGAAATATTAGAATCGAAACGAAAAAAACACCAAAAACCGTTTATTCCTTTGTTTTGTTTTTCATTTTCGAGCGAATAGTCAGCGGCGAGTCTTCGATAGATTAGGGCGGCGACTGTCGTCGTTTTCCAGCTGTGAGGATTTAGTGAGGGTCGTCGAAATTGGGATAAAAATAGGCCTTCGAGAATCAAACAATTTTGTTGTTGTTTTGATGTTAACGCACGTATTTATTTAACGAATTTCGCGCACACGAGGAATAACTGTATTTTTCAGAATGAAATTGCATCAGTCTTCTCGAACTTACGATACCGCGAGGTTATGTACCGGCATTGCGTCTACATGGATTTCTTTTGTTTCATTTTATCAGTGATATTATTTCGCGGTAACGTCTGCACAACGTATTCACATTGTTCCACACACGTTTTCACTGTTGGGGCGTAGCACAGCAATATTTCAATTATTCTACGAAAAGATTCATTGTTTTTGCACTATTTGTTACTTTTCGATACTTCGACTCGCGCTCGGCGACTTGAGATCGCGATGATATTCGCATAATCGCGAAAATCGTCTTTTCAAAACTCTCACTACGGAATTACAATATTCCTCAAAAATCATTAACTCGTTTCCATTTATTTCAAAACCACTACGTTTTTGTTTATTTTCACACCACCGCACGCGGCACTCGTAATCAATGCATTCCTTTTTGGATTGTTTACAATAATGACGCGAACGTTAACGTAACGTTATTCATCCCTACGGCGTTGAAGCGACACTGAATCCACTGAACTTGCTTTACCCACTCCGTGAATGAACGCATGAGTCAACGCAGCGTCTATTGGTTCTCAGTTTTCAGCCTGCGTCGCACTTCTCTTTCTTCTGCTTTTTCTCTATATACGATATACGATTCCTAGATGCGCTCGAAGTAATGATTTTGTAAAAGGGGCGCTCGGTCGTGCGCAGCTTCGGTTACAGACAAAGAAAGAAACAAGCTCGAAGTATTTGCCCACATTTTTGACTCGTGACGCGACATACCGCGACAATTTTCGTTTTATCCCAAGAAATAACATTCGTAGAAATTATTTAATGCATGATAAATTGTTGACAATTCGTAAACAAAGTGCATAAAGAAGTGCCAAAATTTCCCTTTTTTTTTAGTGGTCCCGTCGGTAAAGTCATTCTCAATATTATCGACGCTCGGTTACTACGATAATTACATACGAGTTTCGACTTCGGTGGTAAACAGGAAATGAGCCTTTGTTTTGGCTGTCGAAAAATGTAAACAAATGATCAGAATTCATGAGCTTGAACGTTTTTTTTTATATGCAGGCCGAATTTACGATTTTTAACATCGAAAAGTGCTTTCGTGATTCTTTAAACTACGAGCTCAGGTCCCGAGCATGCAGTGGTTGTCGTTTTGGATCTTTTTATGCATGAAACTGTTCGAACAACTACCGGAGACGACATCGTATGTGGAACGTTGCGTTTCGGGGGCACGCAACTGCGTCGCACTTTCCGACAACGCGCAGGGTCGCCTCGTCGCATTGTAATGTTTTTTTTATACCTTCCGGAAATTTCGTGTTCTCAGACGAGCTGAGACGAGGGTTTGAGTAATTTCCAAATCGATTTGATACGAAAAAAAGTTTGTTTCCCCCTCCCCCGCAGCGGCCGTGCGACTACTGACTTTCCGGTGAATTTTATGACTCAAATATGCAGCCTAATCGAATAAAATGTATCGAAACACGCGACCCCCAAAAAAAAAAACATTATAAGTAATCGTTTTACCAATAATCGGCCACATGCCAGCGTATCCTGCTAAGGTTGGCCGACTTACGAGTCGCGTAGTCGACCGTACCAGGACGTATCCAAATAACGGGAACAAACGGCGACTATTATTGGGTTTCCGATGCGACCGACTATAGCCGGAACGCCATTATATTGACATTTTGTGTTGAATTGAAATAAAATAAATATTTAGTTGCGTCTCGTTGTCGTTCATTATCTCTTCCTTCTTGATAATAAAATCGTGCGATGTCCAAAGGTTTCGGAAAACGAATTTTTCCCACATTTGATACAGAAATGTTGAGTATTTTGAAGATTGGACGAGAGAAATGTTTTTCATTGACAGAAATGATTGCAATAAACAATGTATATCATCACATTCACATTTAATGCGTACAAAAACGTAAGTATAATTGAGATACAATGATTTTGTTTGTTTTTTTCTTTTCGTAATCAGCGGTACATCGTTTATCAAGTCGTACATTGGCGAATTCCGATTCAGCAATGCGAACATGTTGAAAATTCGAAGTGATTATTGTATTTCCCGTATTATCCACTTGTCTGTAAATAATATTTGTATTGCGTTGAACCGAACGAGAGAACTGATGGTGACTACGATCAAATGCTAAATGTATATTTAAATACGAATTCCAATGGTGGAATTTTAAAAACACGTGTTAATAATTCTTGTCTTTTATTTTTTCCTCGTTTTCCCATTGCGGTCTCGTAACCCCTACAATATATCGTTCGCGTAATTTCGAATAGACAATGATCATAGAAGACGCGTTATTTTTTAGCGGATAGACTGTATACACTTTTATTTTTTAGTTTTCTTTTAAACTCTTGGCAGCGGTAATTATGTTTAATGTTTAAACTTATAGCGAACATTTGGACGATCGTATTAATCGCAACGAAAAACAACGGTTAATTTTTTTTTCGTACTTAGAGAGCTTGCATCGTTTTTAAAAAAATTGCCAGGATGCATTTGAATTTCTTGACTTTTCTTACGAAAACCATTTAATGTAAATAAGCTTGATCGTCAATGAAAAATAAAGTAAATTAATAATATTCGTTTTCAACCTTCTGACTCTTTCTTCGAACATATACACTGGATATATATTCTTGCCCTATCATAATTATATATAGTCTATAACATCTAATACATTTGATATAAATGGCCTCTTTTCAATGTATTTTTGATTCTCGCCTATCGCTTTCATCCTTTCTTCCCTCTCGCTCTCTGCTTTTCTCTGATTTGCTTAAATAATCTTTCACTTTGCTTGCAACGTTCCAAATATTCCAATTATTTTCATCAACATACTTAATCGTCATTTATATTGGATGGAGACAGCGTTTTCGTTTGCTTGTTTCTTGACGTGTAACGATTTTATTAAATTCTTTCTCTCGGGTGACTCGGCTCTGAGCTTGGATGGATTGAATATTCGGCAATCGAACTATAAAAATGGAGGAGGGCAAAATGAAGAAAAAAAGTAAATGAGGGCCACATGGAAAAAGCATTTTTCGTGGTCGATACTATAAATACCATCTTCTCATATCTCTCGCGCACATAAACAACCGGTGGCAAAATTCAATAATTCCTCGTTGTTAATATTCTTTTACATTTATAAAATACTTCATCTCGAAACTGTACACAGCCGATTTGTTTTTTGTTATTTAATTAAAATTGATTTGCGGGTATTGTGAACGAAGATTCGTCGTCGCGAGACTCGGAATCGTTTCGAGGAGAATTGAAAATCTATCCTGTCTATAATATAACAGTCGCGGTTGCTAATTATATTTCTTTCCTGTTGAAAATTTCTAAGGACCAAACGAACGCGACTCTGATATTACAGAGTTGGACAACGTGCAGTCCACTCTTGGCGAAAACTACTAATTTTACATCGTACCAAGCGTAAATCCTTAGATCATTTATAATATGCGTTCTTGTTGTTGTTTCGTAGAATCGTATTATGTAAAACACGAATTTTATAAATGCAAACGTCGTCGTGAGTTATTTTCATCGCATTATCTAAATTAAATTCACGGGGTCGTTTAATCGCTTTCGTTTTGTACTCTATCTACAATATTCTTAAAACTCTACCGATATTATAACGCCTCGTCGATCCAGATACTACGTATCTCGTCTGTCTCCGAATGAAAACGCGATTCGTTATTTTTCTCTTACGATCCAGAGAGTTATCGACAGAGTCGTATTAGCATTACGGTTTCATAAATTAAATTCACGATTTGAGGAAGAAGAGAGAGCATTTTCTTGAAATCATTACTTCGTTTTGAGTTTCTTCTTTTTTGGTATAATATTTTTTGCAACGTATTTACGCAATGTCACTGGATTTTGCATCTTCGGACATTAGCGACTTAACTATATACACTATTGTCAGAGAACAGTGAAAATGTGAAACACTGGATAATGTTCTCCGCGACGTTGAATCGTTTCAATTATTGTAATAATAATAATAATAATAATAATCATATTATTGTTAATATTAAAAATCGATGGTGCGCATTATGTATTTTGATTTCGTTATTCCGTAAATAATAATTTCCACACCAGAATGGTGTGATTCTGAATAAAAGGGAAAATTCTCACGAAACGGTGTCGAATTTCGTGTAAAATTTGCAAAGGCCGAATTCTTGAAACTGCGTTTTCGTTTTGTTTTCTCGTTCCGGCGTTTTTAAAATCGTGTAAATTTAATTGATCTCCGCGCTTCCCCTAATTAACA
This sequence comes from Diadegma fenestrale, assembly GCA_037043255.1. Lineage (NCBI taxonomy): Eukaryota > Metazoa > Arthropoda > Insecta > Hymenoptera > Ichneumonidae > Diadegma > Diadegma fenestrale. The sequence goes on from CM073312.1 coordinate 5,585,425, forward strand.
TACGGAAATACGTTTTGTTCACTTTGTTTTTCTTCTCTTATATTTGTATCGCGCTGTGATTGCGTTTCGTTGATACGATTTCTCGGAGATTCTCTCAGTCTCTGACGATAATAAAATAAGGAAACCCGTTACCATCTCTCGCTTTCTCTCTTTTTTGAGTCACGCGTCTGTCTCTCTGCTCGTCAAACTTCGCGGCCTTCCATGGCTCTTACGAATACGATTGTCACGAGAGAGATTTTTCTTTTATTTCTAAAATAGAAAAAGGATTATCCTCGAAGAGTATGTTCGGAGGTACTGATCTCATATTTACGTCCTGTCCGAAGACTCGTGGACCTGGCGGAGTCAGATTATCGACACCATCTCGTTGAAACTCAAATTTGATGAATTTTTCGTTTGAAATGATTTAGACGTTCGTATTTTTTCTCCAGAATTCTCCAGACACGGAAGAAAATTGTTTTTTTGAGAAAACTACGAAGTCAAAATGATTTTTCGACGTTCAGATCCGATAAAAATCTTGAGACTTCTTCGCAACTCAAGCTGCAAAGATTTTAAATCAAAATTGAGCCGAAAAAATGAAATTTTTCGAATTCCAACGGTCAAGTTTCGTTTTCATCGATTTTCCGATTCCGCCAGGCTCACAACACTTTGGACGATTCGTATAAAAAGGTTTGTTCGTCGAATACACATGAAATATCGTAATATTTGAGTTTTTTCGAAATTCGCGGAAAGGAAGAGTCAGACTTTGACTTAGACGGTGGTACCGTAAGTGCTGAACATTACCCTGGTAGTGTCTGTGTCCAGTGTAACGTCCTCGGGCGATGCAAGATCGACTTTGATCGATCCTGAATTGTTTCTTCTTCTTGCCATACCACCGCCCCAATTAGACAAGGTCCAGTGATAAGTTTCGCCCTCTTTTTCCTCAACGGTATCCTCGGTGTCGTCCTTGTCCAAACCAGTTTCGATTGAAACGGAGGACTGTGACGCGACCGAATCGAAACTTGAATCACCTCCTCCTCCTCCGCCGCGATAACGAGTGACGCTTTCTATAGCCATTTCACCCGGCGATTCCTCGATAGCTCGCAATATATTCTGACATATCTCCGAGTCGAGTGGTATCGGATCTTCCGAGTCACGATTATGAATCGTTACTGCTATATGAGCCGGATGCGGTATCGGCAATGGTATCAATAACTTTTCTGCACTGTATGGACGCATTTGACGTTTCCAAGGTTGCCAGCGTCCTTCGCCTGTCCCATTACCCGATATCGTGCGTCTTCGAGTTCGCGTCGAAGTCAGCAGTCCGCCGGTGTCGCTATAAATCAAAAAATTTCCATTTTATTCTCCAGCAATTCTCGGAACTATTATTTCGTAGAAGAAAAATCAATAAATCAAGTTTTTTCGCTATAAATTCGTTCAGCCACGATATAAAGAAGAAAAAATGTGGAATTTTTAGTTTTTCTCAATCGTACCATCGTTTTTCGGACTTTCTGCTATTGCAGGGTTGCTTGGCTCGGGGATTGAAAGCAGAAACTTCAAGATACGGACTGTGCACTTGAATGTTTCCTCTGGGAGCATAAATCGCGCCGAGGAGATCGGGACCATTTATTCCACCGAGTTCGGTGCTGTGAACCATTTCCGAGTATCGAGAAAGGTCGACGCCGGGGTGAGGCTCGAGTTTGAATTTGGTGTCGGCTTCGTCGAGGGGCTGCAGGAAATCGAGGCTGAATATGTCGGCGTACATCAGTCCGGCGAGGCCGGCCCAGTCGCCCACGCCGAGGCCTTTGTTCTCCCAAAAATCGTCCTCGCTTCCGGAGAAACGAGCGAACACGTGGGAGGGATAAAAACGTTCGAGCATGAGGGCTGCTTGTTGAATTACGACCTGGAATTGATAAAAAAAATACGTCAGAATCATCGAAATTACGATTTTCGCAGTTTGTCTCTTCGATAAAAATCGAAAATTTCGATTAATCGAAAATACTCGCCTTGAGATCGAAAGTCGTGAGTTTTATTTTACTCCTGACAGCAACTCCAAGACCCGTCTGTAAATCTTTCCTACGACGATCGAGTTTTTCGTGAAGAACAGCCACAAGGTCACGAGCCTCTTTCTCAAGTGATTTGTAAGGATCACGAGTCTTGGCAAGGCTCGTGGCGAACGGACTGAAACAGGCCTCGACGAATTGGGCAAAGTCACGCTGCGGTTGGGTGATTAATCGTTCGGTCTCTTGTTGAAAAGCGAGCAGCTCGTCGAGCTCCAGTTTCGCCTCGAACGCTGCCAACGCTTGTTCCGGTCTTATCTGTAAATTATTCAAGGACATCAAGATTAAGGACTCCCACAAGAAACTCCCATTCATTACATTGCAAAAAAACTGCAAATTTCTGACTCTCGAGGAAGCTTTACCTGATAATAATAATCTGAAGCCAAACCCGGTCCAGCTATTCGTTTCACTACGAAACTGTCGCTGGCAGGAATCCTCCCACGATTTTTTATCACCAGATGAAACATTGCCGTGTCCCATACGACTCGGACCCAGTAACGAATCACGGAGACTGAAAAAAACCCAAATTTTTGACTCCCGAATAAAAAAACAACGCGGAAAAATTGATTTTTCGACTCGAACTCAATTTTTTGCGTTTTTTCGTTCGAGTCCAAAGTTCTTACCGGTCACGATCAGGAATGCGATGATGGGACAAAATAAAACAGCAACCACAATCGCTGCTATGGGCTGCAAACAACCCTGAACGCCGATATTCCAAACGAGAGCTTCCATGACAACCAAATAACGATTTTGACTCGGTTCTGGACTATCCAGGTCCATCACCAAAGCCATAAAAGCATGAAGCATCAACGTCACAACTGGCATCCTGAAAAATTCACAATCAAAATCATTTTTCCGCCTCCAATGCCAATTCTCATCTGATTTCTAAGGGAAAAACTTTCCTTTCATTTGCACCTTCGAGTTTTCGCATTTAATTTTCGTCTTTGACAAGAAATGAATTAAACCCCATAAAATATGAAAAATTTACTGTAAAAAAAAAAGCGAGACACGCACATTTACCAGGAAACAACGCCTCGGGTCAAATTGACCCAGAATCCACTCATAGCATGTGCGCACTCGAAGAGTTAAGATCGTACTTAGTTGTTGTATCTGGAGAACATAAATTTTGACTTACCAGACGAAGGCGAAGAGAGCAATGATCAGGGACCCAAAACTGGCGATAAGACAGACAATCGGGAAAATGAATAAGATCGCGAGAGTTCCTAAGAGACCTTTGAATCCGTAATTCCACAGTCTGTTAATATGCCTTGTCATTCCTTTCCCAATAAATCCTGAAATCGTGACAATTTTGCATTGAAAAAACGTCTCGTTAGGAATTAATTCAGAAAAATTCTCGTTTACGAACGATAAGGACGAGAAAACACACAAATTTGTGTAAAATTCACCTGTGTCTGGTTCAGTCTCAAAATGCGTTCGACTTTTGCTAATATGTCGCCATAACGATGTTAACCTTGAGCACAAGGTCGGAGTTTGTGTCGACTTTCGTGGGAACAACGTTCCATTGAGTTGACTCAGTTCCAAGTCCGGGGTGAAAGGTTGAACGAGGAGCAAAGCGCGAAGGGAGACTCTGCTGCACCAGGGAACCGCGACGCCGAGAAGAAACATCGCGTTCCAGGTCCAACACCATGTCCTCGCGACATAATTGATCCAGCGCCACATGGGCCATCTGTATTTCCAAAAATGCAACACGAAATTATAGAAAACGGCAATTTTCAATGTTTTTGTAACGAAAAAAATAGAGACCTTGTCGTTGTCGTGTGCAAAATTTCTCTTTCCACGAGAAATACCGGCTGACTCGGATCAGCTCGAGGAGTCGTTATCGAAGTTGGCGTGTTACTCAATACCGTAGGAATAACTTCCGACATTCCCTGAAAACTTCGCTTCACTATCCAATTTCTCGGCAGCCAGATCTGCGTCGGCCACTGAAAGTTTCTCGTCGGTGTTTTCACTTTACGTAATTCCTTGAGGAGCACGGGTTCTCGCTGCAAAAGTCGAACAAGTTTTTTTTCTTATTCCCATGAATAGTTATGACGAAGCCCTATAAATATTGAAATTCATAATAAACCGATAATTATTCATGAAAATTCATTCTTTCGCGTATAAAAAAATTATTTTCAATGTTTCTTGAAAAAAAAAAAACAGTCATTCAATCAAGGGATTCGAATTTTCTTTGAAGAAAATTGGGAAATGACAACTGAATGACGAGAAAACGTTTTTTTAGACATTTCGAGGATAAAAAATCGACAAAAATTCGGGAAAAATGGAAATTTTTTACTCAAACATTAAAACTGTATTTGTAAAAAAATTATTTTCAATGTTTCTTGAAAAAAAAAACAGCCATTCAATCAAATAATTCGAATTTTCTTTGCAGATGAAATTGGGAAATGAAATCTGAATGACGAGAAAACGTTTTCTAAACATTTTGAGGATAAAAATCGACAAAAATTCGGGAAAATGGAAATTTTTTACTCAAACATTAAAACTGTATTTGTAAAAAAATTATTTTCAATGTTTCTTGAAAAAAAAACAGCCATTCAATCAAATAATTCGATTTTTCTTTGCACATGAAATTGGGAAATGAAATCTGAATGACGAAAAACCGTTTTTTAAAGATTTTGAGGATAAAAATCGACAAAAATTCGGGAAAATGGAAATTTTTTACTCAAACATTAAAACTGTATTTGTCACGTTCCTCTAAAATTAGAATACGCTGTAATTTTGGTTCTATGCGCGATATTTTGAAGGATAAACCTCTCGAAAGGTTCGTCGAGTATAAAAATGATAAAAATAATGATTTTTGTACCTCTCTCATGAAGGTGAGGTCGCGGTTGAGGAAATAAACTGTCTGTTGTAAATTTTGCAGGCTGCATAAGGAAAGAGCTTCTTCGTGAGCGCTCCATTCGCATTCGTCAATAAAATTAGCTTCGGCTTCGCGCATACGATCCCGCATCCAGGGTCCGATACGTGACAAGACGGGATGTTCGTTTTCCATGCGAATTCTGAGAGATTCTTTAGTTTGGGACAATTTTCTTTGAACGTTTTCGACAGCGCGATGCATGAGAACGACGGATTGTGCTTGTTGAACCAAAAGTTGTGCGATGCCTTCGCCGAGGCTGAGAATATCCGGATGTGAGAGTATGCTCGAGTAAACTCTTTGGAGATATTCTCGCATGACTGCCTCGTTAACTTGTTGCTCGATCTCGTCGTCCGGTTTCTTTTGGGCTCGCAATTCCGAGATCAATCTCTCGCGGAAGTGAAGAAACCATCCTCTGGTTTCGCGCTCGAGTATCGAGACTAATATTGGCAAAGCTTTTCTGATTATGTCTCGACTAAAGAGACGTAGATCGACCGCACCTCCGCTCGGTGTCCCAAATACAAATGGAACTGGCACCGGCAACAATTGCGACGATTCGCGCTCGACCTCGAATTTCTCCATAGTCGCTCGACGCAGTTGTTTCCGCACGAAGCCGCACAGCAATTCCAGTGAGTCCTCGTACTCTGGCTGTTTTTCGTTTTTTTTTTAATAAAAAAATGAATTTTGTATAATTTTTTAATTGAATCGAAAAAAAATCGATAAACGCCGGCAAAGCGAGTTTTGTGAATTTGATGATTGAAAAAATATTTGGAAAAACTCACCCTGCACACGAGTTCGGCGACGAGATGACGACATCGTTCTTCCCGAATTTTCCCATCGAGATTTTGGGCCTGTAACGACGGTACGCCGATCACAATGTCTGAAAAAATGAATAAAAGGGTAAAGAAAAATTCTAACGACTCGTTCCCATTCACAGGTTGAAATTAACGAGCATGACATTGAAATAATAATCCGACAGGTGTTAATTAAATAGTCCATTTGATAAGGCTCATTATTTATGCAAACTAAAATCGGCAGAATGAATAAAATCTTTGCAATTATGATGATTGTGTTCTTAATTACCGAGCAGTCTTAATAGACCGGTTAGCAACGCTTTGAGCGATTGCGAGACGCTGAAACAGTGCGAGACGAGTCTCGCTCGAGCTGTAACAACAAGAAATCTCGTCGCAAGAGCTAAATCTCTTAATAGCGCTTCTCTTCTTCTGTCTCGACCGCGTTGCAAAAGTGCACTCAATCGCCAACGATGGGTCTGGCCAGCAAAATTGATCGAGTCCACTTCAAATTCCCTGAAAAATTACAGTTTACATGAAAACTCAAAGAATTATCAAAAAATGGACAAACTCGAATGAAAAATCATAAAGACAGTTTCTTTTTTTCAAGCAACAAAGGCGAAAAGTTTTCGATCCAAAGGAACGTCAAATTTTCGAAATTCAGACTTCAAATGATTTTCATGATTTTCCATTCCAATGCTGTCCACCTTGAAGCAGAAAAGCATTTTGTCGAGGATTTTCAGAGAATCGAGAGTGCTTGGCGAAATTTATCTTACAAAAGTATTTCACGACGGTGAGCATCACTAGAATTCCAATGTAAGAAAAAGAGAAGAAAAATATGTACAAGACACATAAAAATTCGAAAATTTATACCACGATAAAAAAAATTGAACAATCTAGACGCCAAAAGCATTTCCGAATAAAAATAGCCAACTGCACATAATTGTAGATCTAATTGCAATAAAAAAATCTATATGCTGAACATTTTTTCCAATGACACAATAAAAAATTTCTATAAAAAAAGTTAAAAACGTTGAAATTTCGATGTTTTGAGCATTCGATCAATTTTTACTCCAATAAGGATCGAAAAATATAAATGTTTGGTCTAAAGTTTCGAAGGAAGCTCTCCTACTTGAGACTAAATACGAATTAAAAGCCATAAAAAAATACCATGGCTCATTTTCGTACTAAACCCTTGGAAGAAATATTTACAGCGAAAATGCTATAAAAAAGTTTATTATTAAATGATGAAAGGGTAATGATTAGCTGGAGATTAAATAATACGAGTATTTTGTGAATCCCACACCACAAATCCTCTCCCTTAATGAACAACATAAAAAGAACACCATGCCGAGAGTTTGCCGATTAATGAAACAAAAACATTTGGACATTTAGTCGTTTTATTTGTTTATACTTATTCGTGATGGAACATTATTCGAGGGAAATTGAAATGATAATAAAAAAAACATATATACATATTGATGGAGTGTCGGGATTGTGTGTGACGTACCCGCATCTCCGAATGCTCTCCAACTGAGTGGCATTCAGCTTCTTCGGCTTTCCATACTTATCCTTGTGCAAGCTTTACAAAAATCGTTACAAAATCAGATCTATGATTACAAAAACGATTGGCACGTTCTTTCATTATATTTCCATCTAAACTATGAACCAAAATCGATTCGAATTTGTGGCTCAAATATTTATTTTCAAGTATTTCGTTGTTGTGAGTGTCGACAAATATACGAGAGTGTTTTCTCCTGGCTGGCCTACATTTTATTTTTTCTAACAACGTTTCTCAGTTATAAATGTGAAGCACTATTCGAGCCAAAATTTTAAATACTTATTCGTCGATAATTATCAACTGCGAAATTTCTGTTTCATTATTTTTTGAATTCTTACTTTTTTTTTCATGTCCTAGTTCTCGAACGCGGTTGAGCAATGTCTATCAAAGAATCTATATCTATGAAATGCGATAATGCACGTGTCTACGAATTCGAGGTAAAACAGCTGCTTCACACAAATCAGGCGATTCTGTAATTCTTACAATATTTATGTAAAAGTTCAATACGAAACAAAATTCGATGTAAAACTGCTTTTGCAAGTATCAATGACGACAGTTTTTGGCTGTCGTCAGACAAATTTTCTCAGACGTTTTCAAAAGTGCGATCCCTAATTCTCAAGCAAATTTGAAATGAATTTATGAAAATAAAGAATGAAAAAATTGAAAAGTATCGATTAGGCACTTTGACGTTTGAAAAAACTATAAAAATTTTCATTTCAACACACGAAACACTTCATTTTGGCACAGTAACAAATTCATTTCCGGAAATGAGGCTGAAGTTTGCAACGTTGGAATGCAACGAAAAATATGAATTTTTATTGATAATTTGTTTAGTTTTATAAAACATCGAAATCTTTCGAGTTTATTTACTTGCTGGGCCGGAAAAATCGATCGTTTTATCATTGTAATAACATTGAACATTTTTGTAAAGAGTTTTGTCACAAAATCAATGAATTTCGTTGCATTTCAACGATGCAAACTTCAACGTCATTTTCCGGAACGGTCACTCAGTCATTTTCGCTTTACTGAGGTGTTTATTTCGTTGCTTGAAAGATTTTTGCCGAAATCATCACACGGTCGGTTCTTTTTTATTTGTTAATTCTGAATTTATCGCCGATTTATTTAATTGCTGTATCATTTTTGGCAGGTAACTATAGTAGAAATGTTACACTCATGAGACTATGAAGCAGCGACTTTACCCGACGATGAAAAGCTTGACGAATGACCAGAAAAAAATCAATCCGTAGCTAAACGTAGCGAGCTACGATCGATGGAAAAAAAACTACGATGTGAAATATGAAGATTGACAAAAATGTCTAAATCGGGATTTTGAAGTTTTCATTTTTGAAACGGACCCAAAAGTCTCTCTAAAAAGTTTATTATTCAGCAAAAAATTGTCCTCTTTTGGGTTTTTACAAAATGGGAACTTCAAAGTCCCCTAAAATTTTTTCGGACGATTGAAAATTGTAATTGTTCGTAAATTGCAGGCAAACTCACCCCCGCTCTCTGATACTCTCCAACTGTTTATTCGTCAGTCTCCTCGGCTCGCCTTTGCTGTCGACAGCGACGGCGTCCAACTCGTCAAAGCTCGGGGCGACGAAGAGGTCACGCAAATGATGTTTCTTTCGGACAAGCGTGTCCTCGCCGTCGGTGCAGGTGGAAAGCGGCGGTGGCAAAACGATTGGGAACGTTCGCCAGTGATACAAAAATTGTTGAGCAACATCTTTGATGTTGTGGACGAGGGACTCAACCTCGGCGGGAGCTCCTCGCAAATGCGATACGTCAAACTCCACCGGTTCTTTCTAAAAATGGAACAAACACAAAAAATTGTCGAAAAATTCGTTTTTTTTTCTGGATTCTTGGTAAAGAGACATCGGAGGCGATATTGATATTGAAAAAGTCAAACGCACCTCCGGCTGAAACGCATCTCCGTTGATGTGATGATAGGGTTGCGGCGGAGGATAGGCCTGATGATTTGGCCCCGTATTTGCGGAGTTTGCGGAGGTTGAATTTAAATTGTGGGGCATTTCGCGCGTAAATAAAGTGCGCGGGGGCTGGGGTCAGCTGCCCCGAACACCGACGATTTCTTCATACACCATGCTGCTTGTTGCAACCATTTGCCATTCCTCGCTGCAAATAATAAAATAGAATGGACGCATCAATAATAATGTACAAATGGCCCGATCGATATTCGGAGAACGCACGTCGTAGGACGGCGTTGGGCATCGTAATATTTCGTTTGTGCGGCGGAAAAAACGCATTGAACATTTTTTCACGTTAAAATCTTCAAAAATTCAGCGGAAAACGGATTTGGCGATGAAAAATTACGAACTGGAAAGGTATAAAAAAAAATCGTTGCACAGAACGATAAAAAGTGCTCGGCACGGCGTTGGGACTCCGTCAGAGCCGAATGCATATAATTTTTTTATCGCAACCCTACGAATCGTGATCGTCCACACATAATGCAGTAAAAATTCTCGATTTTGAATAGTTTATGAACAAAGCGAATGCGCGCGCGAGGTGAATGACGAATAAAGTGTGGCAATTTGTAGAGAAAAGACTCGCATCAGTCTATTTTTCTTTTATCGACGCGAGGTCACCAAAAAACTACATGCATGAAGATCGCGTGACTGATTGCAATCGAGTAAATTCCCACCGACGCCTTTTTACACTTATACGAGTTTTTAATTGAATTCTTTTCACTCAAGCTTCATAGGCTCGTCAGACTAGAAATGTTTTTTCGAGGCTTCCTGAAACTCTTTAACATCTGTTTCAATTATATTCGGGACTACGATGGGAATTATAATCAACGAGATTCTCGTACATTTCAACCAGAACGAAACACGCTAGTTCAAAAGCCAATGAATTCTCGTCTCGCTGCTGCTGCCGCTGCTGCTTCGGAGCTTCGAGTGCGACTTCCATTAGAAGATTATGTCCCATTAAACGATTAACGCAACTCGACATTCCACAACTATTTCTCTTTTGTGGTCTAGGCCAGGAAATTACCAACGAGAATGCGAGCAACGTACTGCCTATGATTTCATTTATTTGTTTCATGGCATCCAGTCGTCTGAGGGATTGGGAAACTCGGCCACACGAGAAAATGAGAAACCTCGTGGAATTTTATCACGAAAACTGTTCAATTAATCAACATTCCGTGTGATGAACGACGATAAATATTTTTGCGCGCTGATCTTTTGAAAAATTGCGAATTTACAACAAATTCTCGGCGTTACTTTGCCTTTGACAACGGAAAACCGAGCTGATTCAATTTCCAATCTCGAGTGAGAAAAAAAAACGTTTTTTCGATTCTGTGGAATGAAATTCTCGGTGCCTGGACCCTGACCGGTGTCTGGTTTTCGTTTCCGCTCGCCCGGGAAAAAGTGTCGCCGGGAAAAACGCTGGGAAGCTGGAAATTTTTTGTTTTTCCATCGAATATTGTGAAAAAATTAATTTTCTCTGCAGGTTTTCAGTGAATGGCAAAAAGTTTTGAATGAATTTGCAAAGAGACAATGAGAAACGATTTTCGAGTGGTTGAAACGATTTTTCGGAATTTTCGGAATGATTTTTCGACGTATTCGACAACAATTGGGTGAATGTTGGAATAATTAATTGAATTTATTTGTTTGTGGGATGCATTGACAGAAGAAACGTGTCTGACACAAAGTAATGAGTTGGAGAGATCGCGGTGTAAGCCGGAATCGTGCTTTCTCGTTCTTTCTGTATAGGAAGCATTGTCCTCGTAGCGCGAGCGTGCAAGAAATGCGAGAGCGGCATTTAATTCCACTTCCTGAGGGGAGAAAATTCAAGCAGACCAGAAAGTACGCGAGAAAAGAGAGAAAGAGAGACAGAAATGGTCGATGTGCAGTTTGAATTACATTTTTTTCAATGGATTTTCCGAGACACGTTTTTTCTTTCGACATTCTCGCTGGATTTCACCAGGCAATCGCGTCGAAAACAACGCGAGATTTTCACGTTTATCAGTATTTTTTTTTCAATATATATTTTTACCTGAAAACAATTTCACGAAAGTTATAAATAGATTCTCAAAAGAGAACTAACGAACGAGAGCGAGAGAGAAACAAAGAGAGAGCTCTCTAGAGATGAACGACCCGCAGCTCGAGAGCTAAACAAATTTTCGTAAATAGGTCAGTTCGGTTTACTAATAGCGCAAATAGAACCTGAGAAAACTTCAGAGCAAGTAACAAAAGCTTTTAGATGCCGGCGAATCGAACCAACTTGTATTCGAGCGCGGGGAAAATAATAAAACATAACAATGCTCGTAAAAAAGTAAAATAATTTCTATTAACAATTAAAAGTTATAATCACCGACTGTTGTTTTATAAACAACGACGACAAATAATTTCCATCGAAAACTGTAAAACCCGATAAAACGGATCTGAAAACTGCCATTCAGGAAGTTGTAAATTCTTGATCGTCTCTTCTCCGGAATATGCAAAATTTGTTGATCTTAAAAATTTACTATCATCCAGATTCAGTCTCCAATGTTGACGAGCGATATAAAATTTTTATGGCGTTGACAGTTCACGGGAGAAACTTAAATGTCAACCATGAATGGTAACCGAGCGAGAATTCCTTTGCAAAAAATCGCAATGAACCGTCAATTTTTTTATTTATTCTGTAAATTTCGATCTCCAGCATCCCTGAAATTTCCCATAACCTGATGCTAGCGAACCAGACGCAGCAGAAACAGTTTGCATCATCGCCGTCCATCAAAAACCGATTGTTTGAAACTTCCGCGAGTCTATTTTCGTGTCGGATAAAAATAATATGCAAAATTATTCTGGTGGATGAAATAATTCGTGCGAGTGAGAGAGCAAGCGAGAGGCGTTGGTGAGTCTGGGATAGTGGCGGGTTTGCGAAGCAGAGACCTCGAGTTGACACACAGTCAATTAGTATTGAAGAGAAAATTGGATAATGATGAGCCGCAGTGAGTTTTGCTTTATTCGTATTGTTGTGACTTGAGTCTCTCGGAAATAATTCATTCGAACGTTCGAGGATGGAGTTGCTGATGAAAATGAATGGCAAATGTTATTAATTGGTCGTTTGTTTATTTATAGCGAAATTAATCACATGAATCGTGAGTAACAGGGTCGAGAAGCTTTCTCGTGGATTGAGAATTTGTTTGCCAAGGTTTGTGACCTCCATGACGACGCTGATCAGCGAGAGATCAATCGCTGTTTGGTCAACGTTTTCTCAAACTATAACCACACAAGGATAAACAGTGTACCAACGTTTCCCCGATAAGCCAAGGAAAACAAGAGAGAGTGAGTAAGAGAACGGAATAATTGGAGAGAGTATGGGTGACAGCCGGCGGTTATACAGACGAGAAAATCGATCGAGGTTTTACTCCCCAACGGACGTGGCATAAAATTCGTCTCTCGCGTCATAGACGTTAGACACCCAGGGACGCTCAACTATACCCGTGAAATTTTTATCCAGGTGGATCTTCCAGAGACACGTACCATTTTCTATCGCACAAACATTCTTACTAAAGCCATGAAAATTGTCTCATCGTCATTATTAAGCCTCCGAGGGTTTTATTCCGGTGAATATGAATTTTTTCCTTTTTGTCGTAAATTCTCCAAATTTTATGTCCCTGAATTGAGTTTTTGACAAAAACGGAATTTAACGCCAAAACTTCTGCCATTAAATGCTGAATAATCAGAGACGGAAAAATTTTGGGGTCAAAACGACCCAGTATGTACTCGAAGGTTTAAAATACCGTTAAACCGGAAATGCCAATGTTTCTGAACGTCGTTTCGTCGATTCAGGAAAATTTCCATAGTTATGGAAAGAAAACGATTGTATCTCTTAAATTCTCACCGAAAATTCAATTTTTCCAAAAAACTGAACTAAAAAAAGAAAACAGAACTAAATATTTTGGGATAATTTCGAAATTTTCGTTATTTCGACAATATTTTTCATTTGGAACGGAACTGTCAGCAAAAATTCGGATTGGGATGACAAAAATTTACTTTTCTAAAAGATTTTCTAGAACGTTTTTTGCTGAAATGACAAAATTTTCGTGATTTTTCGAAATTTTCTTTTCAGTGTGCGATTTCTTTGGTGGTAATTTGACGGAAAAAGTTTCTTTCCAGTCATCGCTAAAGTTCACCGTCGCCGACTGTTTCACAACAAGGAAAAAATGGGAAAAACGTTGCCATCTGAAAGTTGTGTGTTCCATATGAAACGCGCGTTGCACTAGAGGCGAAGATACGAGCGCGGTATGTTTGCTCGAGACGAAGAAAAATATCGCGGAGAGTATAAAAGCCGGAGGTCTAGGAAGACGACGGGACAACGGAGTCATATATATCGCGAGTTGTGACTATTTTTCTTCGATTCAACACATTTGACGTAAAAGGCGAGGCCGGGCGCGCGATGGTTTAACTCGCTTCCTTCCTTCCTCCGAGTACGTTATCAGGAGCCATTTCCCGCTGGTTTTTCAATCGATTCTCAATAATCGTGGAGATCCGTTGGTTCTGAAGGAGAGAACTGAAATAATCTCCATCGCGGCGTGATGAAAAGGAGGAAATTCATCAAGAAAAGCGAGACTTTCTTTTCGTAAAATGTTGCAGAGTCTTACGTTTTCTTTTTTATCAGAAAAATTCGTAGACTTTGCGGGCAGATAACGAATTTTCTTTTCGCTTCGCGACACATTTATAAAAGGATGGAACGCATGGAAGCAGCCAGACTGGATAAACGTTTTTCATAACTTTATTCACCGTTTGATCTTTCGAGAGCATCGGAACGAACGGACAAGTAAACCCCATCATCCCCGATCATAGATTTTCTATTGCGTAAGCTTTTTCTCATCTTTGAGGTTTAGGGAGGGGAAAAAGGGGCTGAAAAGATTTTCCTCTTTCTTACATCAAAGATATATCAGCGGCGTTGTGCTCGTATAGAGCCAACGAGGTTTGACCCACTTGGAAAAGCTCGGGCAAGCTCTGGCTCGTGGCCTTAAAACCTCCCTCGATTCCAGGTCGCGGGCAGGTCGTACGTTAATACGTTTAAAAATATGTACATTCAAACTATTCCATTGAAAACGTGCAGCAAAAATCGTAGAGAGCGAGAAAGCCGCAGGATTAACGAGAAAATTTTCAAACAAAATGAAAATCTCAATGAAAATCAAAAAAGATTTTCGCCTGCAGTTCACGCCAACGAAACTGCGCAGGAATTTTCCAATGAAAATTAATATTTATGCATTGCCAACGATATCAGAGAGTCAAAAGAGGCAAAACATCGTAACACAATGTGCTCTCCGGACATCGTTAAATACCAAGTAGCTCGTCCGAGTAATTTAGCTCCGCTTCCATAAAGTTCACCATCATTCATTAACTAAACGCGGGTGTACAATGAGAATTCCTTGCAGAGTTTCGAGAGCACCGCGCAATCTGTGCGAGATGAAACTTTTTCGCTATCGCAAGAGGAAGAAAGACTGCGCGAGCATTCCTTGATGCTTTACCCATTTCCCATAAGCAGTAAATACATGGAACAGTAGGTCGAAGACCCAACGAGGCACGCGGAATGGCTTTCGCGAACGTAGGTCGAAAATAATTCGAGACATGGACGTGTGCCTGGGACTTGATGGTCTATTTTTCAGTTGCATAATTTTAACGACTGCAACGCGTGTCGCTTTTTTGCCTGTTGGCGCAAGGTTATGGGGTCGTTGACGACACCATAGTTTTAACTTTAACGTCATCTCGGCGAGAATTACGTGAGCAGATTTGATTGAAAAATAAAAAGATTGAAAATAGTAAATAAATTGGATGAATTTGATTAATGCGGATGATTTTCCGGCCGATCAATTTCTCGCAGGCCATCAGAGCGTACGATGAAAAAAGGGTGGAGACTTATTGCGATGCTCTGTAATTCAGATGGCGCGCGCAGGTCAAATCAATCGAGATATTCAACGGGGACGATTTTTTTCAATTCACAAATTAGTCAATCGCGCCCACGAGGTTGCGGTCATGTGATTGGCACAGTGGCCTTTAGCACACACAAGGAGAATCGTGTTAATGATAAATATAAACGAGAATAAGACTCGACGATTGCGATCGAGTGATGAGGAACGAGAGAGAGAAGGTTTATTTGAGAGGCGGGTCATCGATCTCACGGAAGTTTCTTGGCTTGTAGAGCGAGGTCAGTGATTCTGCAGCTTGATCATCATCGCTCTCTCCCTCCTCTCGCCTCTCTCTCTGTCATCGCGAAGAGACCGAGAGAGACACAGAGGGGAAGAGAGCGTCGCGACTCGGAGTGATTAGTGCAGACTACAGATCGAGTGGATCAGTGGCTTGCGCTTGAACCGTCTCATGATCAGGTAGTTCGTCCGAGCGAACTGGTGTTCCGACTTTATGAATGCGAGGCATTCAACTAAGCTGCTCGACGACAACGATCCCGGCGGCGCTCGTTCAAAACACGTGTACAACGATCACAAGATCGATCCCAGAACAGACGATAATCCCGTTTCGTCTTTCTCTTTTTTCCACTACGTCTCGTCATTAAATTCCGAGCGAAACCTTTTCGAGTGCACTTTTGACACAAATTATTGCAAAACCAAGATCTCCGTTGAGTCTCGTTCGTTTCATATTCAAAAATACTACGTAATCAACCCTGCAGCAGGTTCAAATTGACCCAGAGCGAATTCGTCTTCAAGCTGGCGTTTTCGATCTCGTTAAAATGTGGCTGAAGCTTGCAACGTTGGAATGCGACGAAAAATATTTGATTTTATTGATAATTCGTTCAATTTTCAATGGCATCCAAATTTTTCGAGCTGACATGCTTTTTGGGTGGCAAAAATCGATCATTTCATCTTATTTAGAGAATTTCGTCGCATTCCAACGATGCAAATTTCAGAGTCATCTCGTTAATTTATTCCTGACGGTTTGGTCGATTCGAAAATCACGCGCGTTGCGACGACTCCAAAAAATGTCTCAATCGCTTCGATTTCGATGTTTTCATCAACGTTTCATTGAAATGTGGAAAATCGTAGAGCTTCGCGAAAGCGGGAGAAACTTAAACTGCAACTACGAATTGCAATCGATTGGGACGAGTGAAGGATCCAGTCAATTTCGTTGAACACGGATTAATTAGTGTGTCGTATGACGCACGAGTTTCGATGCGTCGACTCGACTTGAGGAGAGTTGCAACGGGAGTTACTAAAATAGGTTGTTCCGGACAAAGTTTGTCATTGAAATGGTGGAAATACTATTACGAAACGGAGTTACTTCGATGAGTAATCGCGTCTCTATTTGTACAAGGGAAGTTTTATCGAACCACGTAATTACGAGAAGAAGAATGCGAGAGAGCGAGCGTCAAAGATGGAAACATTATTCTCTGGGAAACTCAATAAAGCTCAGGGACCTTGAGTCTTGGATAAACTTGGCGTGAACCGAACGGCTCGTCACTCTCGCGGCGGTAAGTTTGCGTCGTTAAATTCTGTGGCTATTCGAGCAGCTGCTCCTTGATTCACAGAGCGCTCGCGCGTAGTGTACGCGACGGTCTCTTCACTTTTCACCTGGTCCCTATCCAAGTGCCACGAATTTACGGTTCAATCGGGCCAATTTCCGATCCAAGGATGAGAAATGATGGTGCCCTGTATATATGTATGCGATTTTCAAGGATTAAGTTGTGACAAACTTTGCCCGAGTTTCATAGAAAGAGAGAGGGGGAAATAGGACTCGAGCGCGAGAAGGAAATCGTCGCATGAAATGAGAAAACTGGAGGACAAAGTTTCCAGGACAGTCGCGAGAGAGTTGACTGTTTTTCCATTATAAGTTTATTCCGTGACGACAATCGTTTTTTCCCTCGATTTTTAACGGGCCGAAAACACCAGGAAAGCCCATCGAGGCCGAATTTTTTCACAAATATTTTCGTACGTAACGTCGAAATGATCTGGACCGCGAGGAATAAAATGGAAACATGTTTGTGTCAAGAATAAAGATCAACATGGATTCGCGACGATCAAACATCGACGTCGCGCAAGGAGCGCAGGAAATTGAACGTTTTGATGAAACAATCGAGGCTGTTTCATATGGCGACGGAAAAATGTGTGAAAAGGTGTACAAACTTGCGACAAGTTTATGCCCCACGAATCGCGCGTGATTGTTGATAAACGCAACAGCGAAGGGGCCTAGAAAACAATGTTTCGAAAGGAAGAAAAGGAAACAGTCGGTGGCAGGGATCGAACGAGACGTGTCGAGGGAATTTAATCACTCGTACGGAGCTCGATTTAACGAGGCCATTAATTCTCCAGCCGTAGTTCGACTCGATCGTTTCTCTGTTATATACGACTAATTCAGCTTCGAGACGCTTTTACGAGTATAAGTCGAGAAGACTCGTTTTAACGGTGTGTGCACACAGAAGGGAAGGAGCAAATGATAAAAAAAGAAATTCTAAGATGAGCTTCTGTATTCCGGGACTCGTATTCTTCAATAAAATATTCAAAGCCACCGGATCGAGCGACAAGACAAAAGGAGCAAAGCCAAAAATGGGACAAACCCAAGAAAAAAAATACACAATCAAAAAATCGAGTGAGTTCCGATGGAAAATGAAAAGAAAATAATGAAAAACAATAAGAAACGATGAATATAAACGAATGAAACAAAAACAACGATGAAGCTTGTGTAACGACAAGAAATAATAAAAAGCAAGAAAAAAAACATTCGATAAGCTCGACCCGCTCGTATCGAACTCCACGAGCGTGCATTTTCTTTCTGAAAGAATCCTCGACCGAACGAGGATTCTACATTTTATATCAAAGGCGTTCGCGAAAGGCTTTGCGAGTGGAAAACTACCAGCCAGTAAAATTTCATCCCCTTTATGTACTGGCAATACCTCTGGGCATTTATCCGAACGTTTTCTAATATATTGAGTATGTATATTTATAAATCCCTAAGGGGATAAAGTTCGTCTGTGTATCTGTCTGTTTGAGTATTTATAACACGAGAACGACCGATCGAATTTCAATACATTTTCGTCAGACTTGACAGTCCATAATCCACGAAATTATGTACGAAATTATGCGATTAATGTCAACAATCTGTTATCACGGAGTCATCAAAAGTTCGTAGATTTTCGAAAAACGTTTATCAGCTCAAAAATGCATAAAAAATCCAACAATCGAGATAAATAAATAAAACCAGAGCTCTTTAAAAAGGATTTTAAATTCCCATGGACGAAGCAGACGAGAGTGATTTAAATTTCAAATTAAAACAACGCTACAGCTGTTTTTATCGAGTGACGACGATGACGCGAACTTTTTAATTGCTTTTTTCTTTGTTTTTTTTTCTTTTAATTGTCGAATGCGCGATTGGAGGTTTAATTTCGATAAATTGTTTAGAAAAATCGATGAGCCAAGGTCCTGGATATTTGCGGCCGGAACGAGCAATCGGGTCGTTAAACCGTTCATTGAAAATTAGTGATTGATTGCTCGCGGGCTATGGGAGAAGGACTGGTGACGTTCAGCAGCCTCGAGAGCTCGCGTAAAAGGGTCAAAGGCTTCGTAATCCTGTGTGAAATAGATGGAGGTCGTACACACAGCTCTCGGAATGACGTCATTGGACCCCGGGTGTGACCTGTATATTTACGTGACGAGTTTGAGGGTAGCTGGGGGTTGCTCGATCCTGGGCGAGGTATCTAACGAGAAAGAAAGAGAGAAAGGGAGGAAGCGCGGTATGCACAGAGTTTGCATATACTTGGGGCTGCTGATTCCGCGCACAACCAATTTGAATTCCCGCAGTAAATTCTCTTGCCCAAGAATGGCAATATACACATGTTTATCATTAAGAAAATAATTGATTCGTCGCTCGCTCAACGCAGAAATCAATAATCATGTGAAAAAAATGTTCAATAAAGCCGAGCAACGTAAATTTTTTTCGTTTGGGAGAAAAAATCATTTGAAACAAATTAAAGAAACGGGGTCAGTGAGATTTCCAAGACGAGAGATATCTCGTGAAGCGCGAGCCTTGTGGTCCATTGTCCTCTTTAGGTTTTTGCCCGAATCGTACGAAATTGTGTGGTAGGAAAGTACCGAAAATGAGGTCGTACGATGAGGAATGAGGATCGGGAGTTTGCCAGGGAAGAAAAAAGGAAGAGAAGTAAAAAAGATGGAAAAAGGTTGCTTTTTCAATGACTCGAGTCGCGGCTGTACGAGCATCCTCGAAAGCTGGAGCTGACGCTACAGGGCTATTCGTCACAGTCACAGGTTTTATATTTTCCTTCAGTCTCTTTGCCTCTGTCATCGTTCACAGAGAGAAAGAAGCTTTGGGGGTACGATAACACGAGGCAAATATCTCGAGGGTCATAATATCGACGTACATTTGCCCCAGCGGTACGTATCAGTCATATCGGAAAACTACGCCGAGAGTTCTCTTGCACCTTTTTATAATAAAGAGGTCTGAACCGTTTTTTTCATCTTTTATCGAAGATACGAGACTAATCAAGCTCGAAGATAACGGGAGAGTGGAAAAAAGGAAACAAAAAGATGGAAGAACATTGGAGAAAAGGAAAACAGTCGTAACTGGGTCACGGTGGGGGTTGC
Source organism: Diadegma fenestrale (assembly GCA_037043255.1). Classification (NCBI taxonomy): domain Eukaryota; kingdom Metazoa; phylum Arthropoda; class Insecta; order Hymenoptera; family Ichneumonidae; genus Diadegma; species Diadegma fenestrale. The sequence continues at coordinate 5,605,250 of CM073312.1, forward strand.
TGGGAGTGGAGGTTGGTAGAAAAATGAAACTCTCTAGAAAAATGTCGGATTGGCAGGAACATTATTCGGGTTCAGTTTTGGAAAAGCACTCGAGCATTATTCTTCTCTAAGAACACTCAGTAAAAATTTACCTATGAGAAATGTAACTAATGAACGAAAGGGCAAGTTGTGCGAAAATATAATGGGAAAATAAGCCCTGGCAAAGTTGGTCTAGCTTTCGTGTGTACATGGATATGCCAAGCACATGGATCCAAGTGGTAGTGGAACGATCTGGGTCAGCCACAAGCAGCTTCGGTCCCTCTGCGAGCTTTCTGGCTCGCATACTCGCTTTTTTATGCATATATGTATCCATATAATAATAATAGCTGGGGCTGGCATTTGAAAGAGCAAAAGCTCTCCCTTTCCTCGACTTCATAACTCTGCACATGTGCAATTGGAAAGTTTCGGCCGAAATGGGATCTGCTGCGAGCTTTTTTCATCGTTTTGCATTAACGACGTTCATTTATTGAATTTCAATGGCTTTCCCGAGTACAAAGTTTATTCGTGTTGTCCTGGGGATCGAAAAACTAATCAAAATCGACGAATTAATTAATTTTAAAAGCCTGCGTAAAAAAATTCAGCTCTCCCATAAAATCATGGCTCATTTTACCTCCCAACTCTCGCAGCATCCACAGATGCACGTATCGCTCGGAGCCAGAGCCCAGCACGACGTATATCTCTCGAAAGCCTAAAATTAAAAAAGCTATCGGTCGACCACTCGCACTTCCCGTCTACTTCGCTCTCGACGCGATCACCGAATCTCGATTACACTCTTTTTTGATAATAGAACGACACAAACATCCGGATGTGCTTACAGGAATGAAGAAAAATTGAATAAAAGTGCAACGCTCGACGTTCTGTGATAAAAAAAGATAAAATGAAGAGTAGATCGTCTGCTTTTTTCCACGATGGAATGTTCGCTTTTACCTCGTTTTATTTCGTGCCTTTTCACTCTTATTTCCATGCATGCACTTGAACCTATCTCGATCGTATTTTCTGGAAATATTTTTTCACTTTCGAACTGCAGTTCATTATCGATTTTATTTTCTTTGCCTAGGAAAATTCTACGAGACGAATTTCTTATCGTCTTTTCATTTCTTTTGTTCCAAGTTGCTTGAATTTTCGCTCTAAATTTTAGGCAGTGGTTGAAAATTGGGAAAAAAATTCTTAGGCTTGGAGAACTCTGCAGGAAAAAATTGAGCAACATTTGGAGGAACAAAGGCGAACGAGGATGGAATTTTTCTTTGTGCGTGGCTCGAGTCAAAATTCTATTGTCTGGGACGTAACTTTTGGTCGACAGTGTATGAGGTCGTTTTGGGCATTGAATTTTGAACTCTGATGAATGCCTGCATGACCCCAGTCTGAGTAAAAAAAGCTGGTAGGTTCGAGTTGGCATTCACAAGCCCGTGAAATCCCTTCTGTTGTAGCCCTTTATCACCGCGAGGAGGGAATCAACCCTTCGTGACATTCGTCACCCTTTTTTTTCCACGTTGTTTTTTTTCTTTCTATTTTCACAGGATCGTCACGAAGGAATCTGCGACTGTTTTTATTCATTTGGAACGAGCGTTATGTAACGTGGCTTTTCAATGCCTGATGAATTCTACGAGCGGGAAATTCGTCGGTACTTATAACGTAGAAGCCTTCAAACGAGCCAGTTTGCATTTAATTCGACGTGCGGAATTTATTTCTCGTAATAAAAAAGTTGACCGGTCGGTAGAAACTCCACGAAATACGCTAAACATTCCAGAATTTTCATTCGGTATTTTCAATTAATTCAGACGTGAATTTTTTTCATACTTTTTTACATTTCGTGATTATTCGCATGTTTACTTATTAAAATTCAACAAAAAAACTTTTATTCGTTATGAGAACGAGTTTCCGAGCGAGTTTTTTTCACATGGTCCCTTTTCAAGTTTTTCTCGTACTCGAGATCGCTCTGTATCATCGGAGCACTTAGGAAGGGAAAGAAAAACTATAATCCGTAAGATTACACTTGATTTTCGATTGGACGACCTCGTTTCCGGTTCCCGCCCTCGTGGTTCAGTTCGAACAAGTGCGAGAACGTGTTTGAGTGTGCGGATCGCAAGTTGCTCGGGTAGAACACTCTCATTCCGTGCTCAGCTTGGATATCATGCCTCGATTCAATAGGGAACATGACGAGGCACGTGCTATGGGATTTCGAGGTTTGCCCGATGATTTTTCATATTGGTCTCGATGAAATTACAAAATGAAAATGAAAATGATGATTTTCCGATGAAAAGTGGCGACAAAAAAATGCAGCTGGTATATTTTTACCAAGCAATAGAAGAAACTTATCAGAAATCTTGAAATCATTCCATTCGGCTCTTCATCACCCCAGCGAAATTTCCAGAAATTATTTACAAGATGAAAAGCCGGAGGGGATAAAAATTCCCTCCTTTTTACCCCAGAGGGGTTGAAAAGTTTTCGAGAGGTCGGAACGTCGCCGAGATATGACGTCAAACCAAGAGCCTCTGCGTATGGGGATAAAAAAGAAGGTATAGTCGGCGTATCAGGTTGATATCAGTGACGAAAGAAGCTACAAGGACACTTATCCAGTCTGCTCTCTTCTTCACATTGCACTCGACACGTCGTTATTCTTCTCCTTTCCTCGGAAGCGAATCCTAAAATCTACGAGGGCTCGCAGCCTGTTTTAAAACTGCAAACAAAAACTCGTAATACCCGAAACAATTTCATCGTTTTTCAGGAGCTCAGCCACGAAGGCAAGTTTTCATCTCGTAGATCGAAAAATGTGACGAAAAATTTATCGGAATTGTTATTTTCATACGAGAGGGAAATAAATCGACAACGAAAAACGAATCTTTTTGTTTTGAAGGGTCCTGGAGTTATTGCGGAAAGTCCTTGAGGGTTAAAAGGAAAACGAATTCCAGTAGAAATCCCTTTGAACGATAGTTCGAATACGTTTTCTCGTGTACTCGAATGAGTTTGAGGCTCGTGTGAAGTCGGCGAGGAAGCAATGAATGTTGCATTAAGCAACATCGTGAAGTGGAAGAGGAAAATGGAATAATTTCGTACGCGACTGATGCAACTTGACGGAGAGTTTAAAGTCTGAGAAAGAGAGATTCAGGCAAGAGTTTTGTTTGCCTACAAAATTGTAGTACAGCGTGATTCGCGTGTTGTAGGAGATCAAGAGGCGAAACTTGCAGCAAATACGGAATCCAATGATAATTAATCCTTGGGTGAACACGGCGAAGGGAGAGAAGAGCGGAGGCACAGAGAGAGAAGGAGAGCAAAGAGAAATATTTCTTGGATCACTTTATTGCTCCTAGGCACGAAAAGGAGACGCGAATCATCTTCTCGCACTCATCTGCGGAGAGGTCTCGAATTCTCAATGTTGAAAATCTCCTCTGATGATATACGTGAGGTTCAAGGTTCTTCTCCTTCGTACGAGCCAAGATATTGGAGACTCCGGCAAATGGACTCGCTCCGAATATCAAATAATCTGTGAGCATTGAAGAATTTCATAGCAGCAGGCGTTCGGCCAGAAAACGGGGACAAACTCGTTGCCCCACATTGCTAGTAATTTTGTCTAATGAAGAATTACATACGTCATTACGTTTCAGCAAGAATTCTCTAAGAAATTCTCTGCAAATCACTGAACGAAAATAAAGTACTGATTTTCGGAATCTCATTTTTTTTCTCTACGTTTTCAAACGACAGATTTTCCAGAATTCGACAGAACAAATGCTGCACTGAAAAGAAAATTTTGTTGAAAAATATCGATATTTTGTTGGATACGTTAAACTAAACGTTTTTTTCGAAAAATCACGAAAATTTTGTCATTCCAGCAAAAAACATTCTGGAAAATCTTTTCGGAAAGTAAATTTTTGTCATTCCAATCGTAAATTTTGCTGACAGTTCCGTTACAATGAAAAATATTGTCGAAATAACGAAAATTTTGAAATCATCCCAAAATATTTAGTTCGCCGTGTTCAACAAAATATCGAAGTTTTTTTGACAAAATTGAATTTTCAGTGTGCACACATTAAAATTGAGCTAATTTCCAATTAATTGAATTTCAATCCTTAATCACCACACTGGGTCATTCGGACCCGGATTAATTTTTCAGGTTCCTGTCACTAGTTAAATTTTTGTAGCGTTCATTTGATTTTTTTCTCATTAAAACCGAACCGTGAGACCAGCCACGACAGAATGACGTGCCATGGGTCAAATTGACCCAGTGTATCATTCGCGTGGCTAAAACTCATGTTTTTCAAATTATCAAGACATTGACAATTGAAAGAAAATCATATTTCAACATTCGACGAGAAAATCGACGAACGAGAATTTAATTATATCCGCGACGTTTCGTGCGGTGCTGAATGGGTAGTAAAACTCTGAAGTGTATTTTTTTTGCTCTTGGAGTATGGGGGCGCGTCAGAAAGTAAGAAAAGATGAATGAAAGGAACAGGATTGTCGAGCTCAACATGTTTTTGTTTCGTTTTCTCTCTTTTTTCCTCTTTCTCTCTGTCACTCTCGCCCTGCGTTGCCTCGTTCCGGTTATGCACCGCGTCATTATGCAGTTAGACTCTAATCCGTCTTCATTTCACGAGGATCCAAGCCGCCACGACTGACACACAACACTTGCATACAAAATGCAATAATACTCGCGTTCGAAGTCCACACAAACCGCAAAACTTTGCAGCATGTACATTTTAATGTAAACACATATATTTAGAATGCACTCGGATTCGTACGAGACTTCGGAGGCTTCGTAATTTATGATGTTGAAGTTTGCGAAGTTGGAATGCAAAAAAGTCTCTTGTAACTTTCGTTGTCCTGAATTTTTTCCCTACATCGATTTTACTTCTCAATTTCTTTCCAAAAAAACTCGTTTTTTGGGTTCAAAAGCCAAAAGCCATTTTGGCTTTTTTTGCCAGATATTTTTGCGGAAAAATTCGTATCCATTCGTTCGTCATGGTTGGTTTTGGACAAATTTTCGAATTTTCTTTGGGGAATATTTTTATATCGTTGTTCAGGACGAAATTCATTGCCCTGGATTTTTTTCATACGCGTCAATTTTTTTTTTTTTATAATTTTGTTCCCAAAAAATCGGTTTTTGGATTCAAAAGCCAAAATCCATTCATTTTCAAGATATTTTTGCGAGAAAATTCACATCCATTCGTTCCTCATGGTTGGTCTTGGACAAATTTTGGAATTTTACGTTGGCGAATATTTTTCTATCGTTGTTCAGGGCAAAATTCATTGCCCTCGATTTTTTTCATACGCGTCAATTTTTTTTTGATAATTTTGTTCCTAAAAAATCGGTTTTTGGGTTCAAAAACCAAAATCCATTCATTTTCAAGATATTTTTGCGAGAAAATTCATATCCAGTCGTTCGTCATGGTTGGTTTTGGACAAATTTTGCAATTTTACTTTGGGGAATATTTTTCTACCGTTGTTCAGGCCAAAATTCATTGTCCTGGATTTTTTTCGATACGCGTCAATTTTTCTTAATAATTTCGTTCAAAAAATAAATCGGTTTTTGGGTTCAAGAGCTGAGCCATTTATTTTGAAGATGTTTCCAAGGAAAATTTCGTATCCATTCGTTTGTCATGCTTGCTTTTGGACAAATTGTGAAATTGTATTTTGGCTGATATTTCTCTGCCGTTGTTCAAATATCACGAAGGCGACTGAGAAATATGCACGAGTTTGGGAAAGCTCGACAAAGCTGCTATAACGTGTACAGCGAGTATAACGGAGCACCGTGCAAGACCCTAGTAAAATTCTCATAAAGCATTTGTCGCGAAACGCACAAAAGCTTCGCTCGTACGAGCGAGTCTCTTTTAGCGAAACGAACAAATAAATGGACGAGTCAACAGAAATATGTAGACGTGGATGCAGTGCTGTAAAAATATAGTCTACGCGTTTTGCATTTGCTTTTTCATGCTCGAAACACCGTTCCGGTATCCTAACAACGAGGTTCATCAACAAACATATATATTTTCAATGCAAACAGCCACGTGTTTCGTTCAATTTATTGAGGATTTCTTTGCTGATATTAATCAAAGGCCAAACGATCCTGAACTCCATCAATTAACAACTGTCCGTGAAAAGACTCGAAAGAAAACAATTAAAACTGTGAATAAATGTGTATCGAAGGGAAATCGAAATTCTGACGTTTCACAACTTCAAAATCGTCCAAAATATCGCGTTTTTATGGTGCATCGATTCCACAAGAGGAATTTCTACTTGCGAAAATCGAGCAGTTCGAAAATGAATATTTTTAAACATTTTCTAGTTTGAAATTTTCAAAATTTTGGCTAAAATTCCTCGTTTTCGGTTTTTTCTTGAGCAAAACTTATGAATTTTGTTCGATTTCTAATCCTGACGACAAAACGATCGTTTTTCAGGATTTAAACACAAAATTGATACGAAAATTGGCTTTTTTTTCTTTAATTTAACGAAAAATTAAGGGGAAAAGTATTTTTCGTTGGATCCCAACGTTGCGAACTTCAGTGTCACATGAATAAGAAGCTCAATTTTTTTTTTTACACATTTGCTCAGATCGCGGATTGTTTGATGCTTTTTTTTTTGGAAATTCCCATGACATGCCGACAATGCGAATGTGAAGATGATTGGGAGAGGAAATTTGAATAATGTGGAATCCGGGTACGAGGTTCGAAAATGGAAACAATGGGAAGGAAAACGGAGGAGGTGTCTCGATTATAACAGTGAATAATACTCTGGTTCTCACTGTTAAATATGTGTACATTTATGCAGACATAAACCCCCCGGAGTATAATAACGGAATCCGATAATTCGTACAGCCACAGGGTTCAATTGCCGTTACGCGTAATTAGTCCAAGTAATAACAATGTCGAAAGATATACAATAAGAGAGATGAGAGAAAACTGATGCGATTACAATGGGGCTGTTCTCAGAGCCGAAGCTGTCATGGTTTCCGTATAATTTCGCTTCGATGAGTTTATTTTTCCCTCGTGAATTCCGACTCTTTTATTTTTCACCGCAAATATCATTTTTTCTCTATACAAACGATTGCCAAAACAGCATCCGGCTCTCGCGGGCTTTGGATCGTTGGACCGAAATTGAAAAAGGTTCGTTACGCCGTGAAATTCAATAACGAACTAAAAAAGCCCACCACGTGGTCCCTGGAGCAATTTACTTCGGAGTGTATCGCAAAAAAATTGTTCTACCAAAGTTGCACAGAGAAAAATGCAATTTTGAAGCTTGTCAACGTCAGTTTCATTGATACTAAAAAAAATATCCACCAAATTATCGTGTTTTTATATTTTCCTGACCATGTCACGCGTCTCGTCGAACTCAACGATGTAACGTGTCGTGATAATTTCAAATTTTCGCGTTTAATACAATTTACGCGGCGTATTACCTTCCGGCGGTTTCTCCTGCCGACCATAAATGCGGAAACTTGGACGAAAATGATTAAAAACGGTTCTCGGGTGCGGCAACAAATTGAGCGGCTGGTGGAAATTCTGTTTATCGGAATTTTAGTTCGTTTAATTGAGTTTTCACGACAAAATATGAATAAAGTTGTTTGTTTTTATTTTTTCGTAATTTTGAAACAACGACCACGAATTTTCGCAGATAATTGTTTCGTTGACGATTTATTATCGCACACGAGACCATTTCATGATAAAGAGGACCTGCGGGGATCCCTTTGACCCAGTTATTTGAGGGTTGGCCTTCGAAAATTGATCGCATGAACCCGGAGACTTCGAAAAATGGCCAAAACCTCAATAATCTCGATTTATCAGTTTGACATCGTCCCCTAAAAGTAAAATCTTCGGGGAGAAAAACCAACAAAGATTTATCGAATAAACTTATTCATTTTTCGAAAGAATCTAGAAAAAAATGATAAAATTTTGTATGAAACGACGTTCGAAGTTTGTTGCAGAAGTGATTTTGATTTGATCGGAAAACTGGTTTGGAAGAAATTTGTATGAGAAGAATCTTCGGGTACGTGAGGCGAGTGTGAAGACACGCGAGAGAAAAGAAAAGTCGCTAAAATGCGCAAGCGTTTCGCAGACTATAAGTTTGCGAAAAGTTTGAGACGAGTCTCTAATCGTGATGGCGGCTCGGAGGGTTTTTTGATGAGAGAAAAAAAACGAGTTTACAAAGACTGTTACGTCGTGTGATGGAGTAAAGAGCAGTAAAAAAAAAAGCGTAAGTAGTAAACAGTTTTCTCGATCAAAGACGTGACGTGAATTCTTCTCTCTCTCGCTCTTTCGGCCATACATTATTATTTGTCAGGCTAGATGGACGCACGTGTGAAAAAGCTGGCCAGCCAGACTTTTGCCACACGCGTGGTTCGTACGCTACTGTACGGAATAATAAAGTGAACGACCAGCGAGAAGCCTATCGAGGAGGTAAAGTTAAAAAAAAATCAGAAAGAGAACGAGAAAAAGAGAAGGGGGGGGGGGAGCTCCGAGTGCAGCAGATGACATCGCGAGTGCACCAGGATCTACAAATTTTCTCATCGTCCACTCTCCAGAGTCCGTGCAGATGGTGATAATTTCTCGAGAGAATAAAAAACGAAACTTTCTCCATTAAATCCCAACTTTTGTAACGATGTTGAAGTTTGCATCGTTAGAATGCAACGAAATTCGCTTTTTTCTTGAGCAAAACTCATGATTTTAATTCGATATTCAATCAGGACGATAAAACGATCGTTTTTCAGGATTCAAACACAACATTTATACGAAAATTGGCATTTGTTTAGAAATTTAACAAAAAATTTAGGGAAAAAGTATTTTTACGAGCCCATAATGAAGTGAATCAAAGAATAAATGACCATGAAGGGCGAATTTATGGAAAATAATCAAATTCAACTTAATTTTAACTCCAGCAGAATATTTTTTTGCTACATTTGCAATTTCAATAGAAAAATTTCCACAAATGGGAAAAAATGTGGTTTTTATCGAGAAAATATTTGTTTGCCCTCGTTCGTCAAGATATGGACGTTTTTATGACAGAAAAAAAGGCAAATGGCGTTTTGTTTGGTATTTCAACGCGAGACGTGACCCTTCACCGCAGAAATAGTTGAGATCGAACAAAGAAAATTAGTGATTTCGGACACGCTCCGATTGTGTGCACTTGTTTAGTCACGGTCACCGAATTATCGTTCGTGTGGAAGAAGAACGCCCAAATGTCAGGTTGTAAGTGATGCACCGAGTGTCCCAGTTGCATTGCATTATATTGGAGACTCCGCGCGCGGGATCGGTACAGATTCCGCATAGAGAGTTATATATCCGCATGTAATGGCAAGACGAATATATATACAAAAGTGTGTAAGCGTTTAATATATAAATAGACGATGAAAAAGGAGCGTCGAGCAGGGATGGTCGTGCCGATGGCGTCTCGTATAATCGAGTAAATTTCGTATTATCGGAAAATCGCTAACTTTGATAAACTCGAATTTAACGTTTCCCGTTTATTTTAACGAAGTCACGTCTCGTGGTGCATCCAGAAAATTGAAATAAAAGATAAAAATATTCTTTAAAAAACGAAAGTAGAAACGTGAAGCAGCGAAAAAACGGAGAGAACGATATTAAACGATGAGAACGAAAGATAAAAATGCAGGAGGATAAAAATTACATTTGTATCGAGATGCAAACGCGATAGCAATCGATTGCGAAGCGATACATTCGGATAAAGTCGAGTAAAGTGTTTTAAGCGGCACGAACTATTTCTGCATTTATTTATCGACATTTATTTTTCCTCGTGATGAACGGAGTGAAAAAAAAAGTTTTAGATTCGTTAAAATCGATTTTTACTCTTTTTTATGCAATTTTATTGCATTTTTGTACGAATAAATGAATTTTTCCTACACTTTGATTATCTGGCGACCTGAGTGACGATAATTGCCGACGAATTTAAATAGATACATCGATTCTGAGGGCACGAGTCAATATAGCTTTAAAGAGTCGATTAAAGAGGCACTCGAGAACCGAGCAACTTATATACATACTCAGATCTTCGCTGATTGCAAATGACCCAGAATGTTGGAGAGAAAGAAAATATTAGCGAGAGTAGTTTAATCGATTTTGCCTGGAATAAAAGCTCCGTGTCCGATCGATCTCCTCAGGTCAAGCCTCCATAAACACGTTTACAAAACAGCAACGATATAGCCATCTGTGCAAAACTTCATTCTCTTTTATTTTACTCAACGAATAACGACATTGGTTTCTCACACGTTTTTCACGACAAATGCGTCTCGCGGCAACAACACGATGACGATTAAATTCCTCAACTCAGCAAATTTACTCGAATGCATCTTCTCTCGCGCAGATTCAACATTACGAAGAAAAAGCTTTTCTCAGCTGAGATCACGACCATAAAAAACGCCATTTCCATATCAATTTTTTTTTCACGATTAAAAAAGATTTTTCGCCATTTTTTATCGAATAATTAATTATTTATTCAAATTTGTGACGTCATGTTCAATTTTTCTTCAAAAAATTTCAATAAAGAGATGAAAAAATTGAATGGCGACAAGAAAAGTCTCGAGGATCGCGATCCGAAGAAATTTGAGCGGAAATTTCAGCCGAAAAAATTATTCAAAGAACATAAATGACCGGATGTCGCAAAAAAACAAGGAACTGACAAACTTGATGATATTAATTACAACGGAATAATGAGGGCTGTCCTGGAAGAACGGAAAATGATGGTTTTAACGATGTCGAGGAATTTGAGGAGTTAACAACGATTTCATTTGAGTTTATAGTTTGAAAACGTGAGAGACTGGAGGGTTCGCGAGGGAAACACGATATGAAACGACACACAAAACAAGTGATGCTCGTGTAACGAGATATCAGCAGAGAAACGTAAACGACAGAAAAAAATGCCCTCGCGAACTGGTGGCTTCGACATTTTCGGGTCGAATTATAATGGTCACGGGTCAAAAAAGTTGCGATACCGAAGAGCAGATTTCTCGAGACCACATTCCTCGTTCTTTGCCAAAAGACAGTAAAAAAAACGACAACAATAAAATTTGCATTGAGGCAAAACGTAATTGTGTGTTACGGAATCTCAAAAGTTCGATTTTTTAATGACAATCGCTGGGTCTGATGAATTTTAAAGTTTTTTTCATTCGATCCGTGCCCAAATATTTCCCCAATGCCATTTTAGGTCCCTAGTGGTTACGGGAAAGGTCATACCGTGACGCTCGATGATTGACTCCAATAGCGATAAATATAACAACGTACGAGAGAGCAGAGTGAGTGAAAAAAAAGAGGAAAAGAAACGCGAGTCCAATGCCACGAGGGGCGATTGCACTCAAACTCAATTAGACTAAATGTTCACGTTCGTTCGAACGTCGGTGTGTCTCTGCGAAAAATTACCCGCGAGAATACTCGTGAAGCTTTTTTGTTCGTTGACAAGGCCCACTCCAACATTAACGAACCGTTCGGCTTATAAATTCGCTGGAGAGTCAAATTTGTGTGCTTTCTGATGAATCGACGAGGATGCAGAACAAACTATTCTCCTCAAAACTCAATTAACCCTCTGGGTTGCACGCAAATGGACTTCTCGAATCCTCCTGACAATAATAAATGTCAAAATGTCGCGGGCGACGTGATTCTATCGGGATCTGACTTTATTCGACCAACAATCGATTTGTTTTGGATGCGAATCACTTTTATTCGATAAACAAAAATTTACGTGAACGCTGTCAAAATGATGGATGGAGGAGAAAAAATTACGAGTGAAATTATTACTCGATGATTTGGCTTCACGTAAATATTCAACGGACTCGTTCGATCTCGTAATGAGACAAAATCTTGAATTCCCGTCACAAATATTGGCATGTCATTTTAAAAAATAAAAATATTCTCGGGTTAAAGAATGATTATCGCTACCTTAACGTCGATGTCCCGCCCTAAACGTTGGGAGGCTCAAAGTGTGGATTCGTAGGGAAACGAGGCGTCGAATCGAAGTTTTATCCGCAGGCTATAACCTTGGCCTTCGCCAAAGACGATCGGAGGTATCAATTCCTTTTTTTGATTTGTTTTAACTTGTCGGAAAATGTGGACGTGATAAACAGTTTGCAGAGCTTACGTTATTTCGTTATTCCAAAGCTGAAAAAGCGCCAAAGCTTTTTTGCTTTTCTGGGTCATAACGAGAAGCTGCCAGGATTACAACCGTCACACAGCTGATCCTGCAACCTCACGTCAAGTCTTTTCCCACATTCCAATTACCCTTCGACGTGCACTTTTTTCGGAGACATTTACCGACTTTTTCGTCTTGTAAATCACTATCAATGTACACTAAACATATCCAATGCAGTTTGAAATTACTTACCGCGATTGATCACCGAAATTCACCCTGTATTCGACACTCGCGATTACACGATGCGCGTTCGACTCACGACCGGAGCGACTGAGGAGCAGCAGCAACGAACGAACCGAGCAGAGTGGGGAGGCCGAGAGTTCCCCCACTGGCCGCGCACGCTCCGTGGCGCTTCAGTACACCGCGATGCCGCGGACCGTGTGCCTCTCGCGGTCGTGTTATCAAGCGTCGCGTTTTCAAGCCCGGAGCCGGTCGGTGCGATCTTTTATTTGTAACGTATTTTTTTTACTATACACGAAATTATCTTTCTGGCTTCTAAAGAAAAATTATAAATACATTTTTTGTTGAAAACTGTTGATCTTGTTGCCAGAAACGTTTATCGCGTAAATGCAGGATAAAGGACAGGATTTTTGTTTGCTTGCGATGACGATGATGCTTGAACAATAGGAAACAAAATCTTTGTAATAATATTTATTAAACAAACAGTTAATATAAAAAAAATGTTTTTCCACCGCGAAAATCATGAGTTTTCGAGCTTCAAACTCGATATTTTCAACGTATGATCATAAAACGAACAAGTCGCTATTAAAGCAACATTGCTGGTCGCGGATTCGCCAAGAATGTTAGAGCTCAGGAAACTTTGGTTTAAAAACGACCAGTCACAACCGTAAGCGATGCTTTGGTGCTCGTTATATTCGGCGAGGATTCGCGGAGCGGATTCATCGGAGCAATCGATTCCGCGAAATCCCCCGTACATACAAGCTGCCAATAGATATTTGTGATCGTAAGGGTCCCATTTTAGTCGCCAAATTCCACCGTGAAGATTCGTCTCTGAAATCGGAGCACGAAAGTTGCGCTTGTCCCAGAGTCTCAATATTTCATCGTAACTGTAAAAATAGAAAATTTCCCTAAAATTCAGAATTCGTCTTCGACGAAAACATCGAAAACTCACCTCCCAGTTGCCAGCGAAAATTCGCTCACAGCGTTTGAATGTATGCTCGTCACTCCTGCCCCGTGTTTTTTATTCGACGCCGTTGATTTGAGACCCACTCGCGAATCGAGGCGATGAAATTTGCAATCGTCCCCTCCTGAAATAATCACGAAGACATTTTTCCCTTTCCCACAACGAAAAACTCGTTTTCCCTTCCAATTTATCGAAAAATTGAAAAAAAAAACGAAACTCTGAGAAAATGTGCGAATTTTTTATCAGATTCGTTGAACGATCGAATGAGACCGTAAAAATACCTGAATAAATGACGTTCGTGGACCAATAATCAAACGCAGTAATCCACGCTTCGAATTCATGCAATTTACAAACAGCACGAACTTCGAGATTCTCTCCATCGAAGGAATACAAAGAAATGGCGCCTTTCGAATCGCTCACAGCAATTTCGATTCTTTCCGTCGAGTTTTCGGTCCATCGCGCGGTATTCCAGTCCAAGGAAAGAGCCAAAATTTCCTCCTCAGTCTCGCGAATTCGAATCTTCGTAGTTAACTCGATTCTTGAACTGTTTTCTGTACTCAAAAGATATATTTGTAAAAATCCTATAGAATTAACAACTCCGAGCAAAATTTTCCCGTGGAAAGTCTTGTGTGCCCATTTCATGTCGAGCACAGCTGCGGTCTCTAAAGTTTGTTCCAAGCTCAAAGCTCCTCCGTGGATCACACGGAACAAAAAAATCCTGCCCAGCCGCGTTTGCACGTTGCGGGTGCTCCCGTTTTCTGAATTTTCTCCTGGGACCAGTTGATAAGTTCCACACACGAATAAATCTTTGAATCCTTCTGCCGGACACCATTCGACCGAATCAGCTGAATATTTCGTGTCGAATGTATCGAGCGTCGTAAACATTTTCTGCAACAGGAAAAAATAGTAAATACATTGCACGGAGATTTGGAAACATTCGACGATTATGATGAATCGTGAACTTTGACTTTTTTCAGGAAGGCAAAAATGTTTAATTAAAATTCCGGCGGAATGAATCGACTTTAATTATTTTTAAATTCACATTCTATTGAAAATTGCGAAAGTTTTGACATTTCTTGCCAGATTTTAGATGAAAAATTGCTACGTTTTTGCTGAAATCGCTCCGAGGACGATTTGATATAATTTTCTCGTCATTTTTGGCTGCTCGTTTAGTCTTTGCTCGGCCTCTCGTCTGTGATGCAAAAAACCAGCTGATGGATTGTTCGGACGGCCCAGGGACGAGGGACACGAATTTATGAAGATCCAGTGAAATTTGATGTTTGATTCGCTGGACCGACCGAACTGGTGACGAAATTGAATCGATGTTAGAAATGAAATGAAAAAGACGAGAATTTTTGATTAAATTAGCGAATGAACGTTTTTATTACACGCATTAAGATTACAATAAATAAACGGCACATCCGTAAACGCAGCAGTTTGATGAACATTGTTTGGTACTCTGAAAATACTTTGGTCCAGTCTTGTAAAATGGTAATTTAACTATTTGTTTATTTAATGAGTTATTTTGTTCTTACTATTATAAAAGTTTTCTTAAAAATTAGATACGCTCGATATCTATTTACAAAATCGGCGAAGTAAAGTCTCTCTGGCACACTAGACAATAGTTATATCAATAATGCTAGTAATAATAAAAAGTAGATAGGAACATACGAACGCCTTGATCCATTAGTCTAGTTTTTCGTTAAATGATTATTCATCGTTAATCAGTTCGAACAGGAATGCTGGCTAAATTCTTTAAATTCTTCTCACAGTCTCAATCTATTGACATTATCAATTGTCTCCACAGATTTGCAATATTTGTACTTGTTTCTTCAAAGTTTCACACCCGGTTAATAAAGAGTTTGTGGTAAGGCGTTTTTTTTCTTAAAATCTACGTTAAGACGAATCTTACCATTTTCTATCATTCTTCGATTCAACAATAAGTTACTCGCACACTTTACAAACTTTGATTCACATTCTAGCTTACAAATATCATGGCGCTTCGAAATTGAGCCTTAATTTTTCTACCTCATTAACCCTCCCTAGCCACACACGGGTCTGGCGTGTCTTCCCAATTTTAACTGTACTCGGAGTCGTTTAAAAATCTGAAAAAATGCAGGGAAATTGTTCTGGATTTATAAAAAGAGAGTCTGCACTGAGCGATGGATAAAGAATTTTTTTCTTCTTGTTATTTAATGGTAAATGATACGGAAATCGAGAAATTCACGTTTTTTTACTGAATCCTCTTCGGACCCATGTGTGACTAACGGGGCTTAATTATTAACGACTCTCGAGTGTCGTCCTTGGGCATTTCAGGTATTTTTAATGGCACGCGTAATTGAAATATGTTTTTTGTACTCTGTTCCCACAGCATTTGATCGTTTAGCGAATCGGCAAAAAGCGATTCGCTAATTTTTGTTCATTTGAAGCAGCGGACGCTAAAAATATTGGTCGTTTTGTTGAATAAGCAAAAAAAGAGTATCGGCAATTCTGAAGAATAGAATTCAGGTCAAAATATTTTTCGTGTTTTCGATAGTTCGTTAATCTTCGGTTGAGCAATGTTTTGTTGTAAAAATTAGGAATTTTGTGCTCGTTGACGACAAAAATTATGACGCAGGCCTTAAGATATGTTTTTTCTATTAATTCGTCCCCGAAGCAAAGTTTGGCTCGTAGTTCAATGAAAGTTTGAATTTCTACGAGTCGTAGAAACGGTTTCGTTTATAAAATTGGTGAATTCTTGGGGCGAAATCCGTTGCGGATTATTGACGAGCACTTCTTTCAGTCTCGACCAAACATTCTCTGACTAGAATTCTGGCGTGGACGATGCCACGCTTGATTCTCTCCGCGGAGCTTTTGCTTCCCGCGTAACTCGGTCGAATGTCGCGACCGAGTTCTTCGATGACGTTGAGCAGTTGAACGTATTTGGATTGACCGGGCACAGTTGTAACGGTCACTTGAGCGATTGCGTTGGACTGATAGGCTTTTGGATTCGGAACCGTAATGAGTGGCTCGTTGATTTTCGTCGCGACGTCGGTGTTTCCTCGTTCGTTCTCCATTTTTTGTGTTATTTATTTTTCAATGTGCCCTGACAAATGAAGCAACGTGAATCCTTTTGTTTTTCAACGCATTTTCTTCGCTCCCTACGAGCCACTCGTCGAATTTCGTTGCTTGTTCGCAGGCGAAACGCATTCATTATTTGGAATTTAAGAAATAAAAACTTACCAGGTCTTTTGGTTATTGAGAATTGTTGTTACTGGTCGAGGGACGAGCGTCCAAGCCACGTCCAAACCCTCCGTTTTGAACGCAATCTTTGGTTATGTTTGTTACGCGCGTACTGTTGTTTTTTAAAAGTGCTGCTGGCGGCAGCGGCCGTACGATGAACTAAAAGCTAATTATTCGCGGTGCGCTGTACTTGCCGCCAGGTGCGCGGTTGTTTTGACGTGCGAAGGGTTTTCTGCACTTCCGGCTGCACTTCCGGTTCGTGTGAACAAAAACTAGAGGGAGCTTTAAAATTGATCGATCTTTCGGCAATTGCAAAGTTTGAAAAGTGAGGCCGAGCCATTCTTTTTTTTTTGCTGGCAATTATAGTTCGTAACGCATCCAAAATAAATCAAGAATCAACGATCCAATATACTTTGCTCGATTCAACTGGACTTTAGGCCATTTATAAATTCATTGCAAGGATCTGCAGCAGTTGAAACGAGATGAGAATAGGCTCTGGCTGTATGGGTCTCCGATACGAGAATCGAGAAAGAGTTTCATGCATTTTTTTTGTAGATCGTGATTCTACGAAAATGTGTTTCTTTATAGTTCATTTTTTTTCAGTACTTTACGAGAAAAACTGAAATTCGTTCCACATTTGGAGCTGCAGCTTTTTTTAAGAAAATTTTTAGTACGATGACGTCGTCACGTGACAAAAAATTCTTGGGAAACTATGAGCAGGCGTTATCGATAAGAAACACACAAAAACAACGACTGCGAGACGTATCGCGAAAAAAATGGAGGCGCGTGCGAATACTTTTTTTTACTTCAGACCTAAAGCAAATTTCATCCATCTCTGGGTCTTCATCTCGGAGTTTCGCTCACACGATATTCGACCGCGACAGGTTACAGTCAGGATTTCAACTCAACATCCAAAATGCACTTACGTGAGTAAAATTTGAACTTTTTGGAACTCCACACCCGAACGTCAACCTTGTTTATAATCCTTTCAAAATTCAAACTCATTTTTTCGTTTTATAGTTTCTTTCCTGGGCATTTTGAGTCTGCATCTCATAGCGATCGCCGCTAAACCGTCACCCGATGATGCTGAACCGGTCGACCCGATTTTACACGATAAATATACAGTGTCAGAAAGTGACAAGAAAAATAATTACCAATTAGTACTGGATGTCGTTCCTTATTGCACGGCGCGATATTTGCCGGTACAATAATGATGATAATAAAAATAATTGGACAACGGATTTTTTTTTTTTTTTTTAATTGAATTTCTATCGAAAATTTTATAATTATTGTTTTTTACGTAGTGGTTGGCGAAAAAGAACTCGCTAAATTTCGCTATTTCCCCACTTGGTAATTTCCTGAATTTTTATATTGCGTACTATGGAGCACAAGGAGGAACTAAAGAATATTTTGAAAAGGATCTTCTACTCAAAAAGGATGATTCCATGAAAAATCAACTAGAGGCGCTGTTCGATGACTTGGCTGTAAGTTTGGATCCTCAAATCAGTCCAAAAATCGCTTTTAAATTC
Source organism: Diadegma fenestrale (assembly GCA_037043255.1). Taxonomy (NCBI): domain Eukaryota; kingdom Metazoa; phylum Arthropoda; class Insecta; order Hymenoptera; family Ichneumonidae; genus Diadegma; species Diadegma fenestrale. The sequence continues at coordinate 5,623,310 of CM073312.1, forward strand.
ATGATCAATTTTTAATTATTCCTTGATAGCAGGAATCGACTTTTTGTTTTTTTTTTTTTCAATTGATTTTTTTCTGGTCACGAAAAAATTGTCGATTCGATAAAAAACGATAATTATCCAAGTTTTTTGCAATGGAAAATTTCATCAGTACGAAAATGATTCGAAATGGCTGAAAAACTTGTTGCAGGCTTACAAATACGATGGACTGAGCGTAACAAACGTTTTATTCCGTTCACCAGAACTTGAATTGCTCAAGACATATGTCAAAGTCTTTCAGCGGATTTTCCGTTCCCCGATACTAGAAGTCGATTTTACAGATGCCCGAGGAACGCACGATATGATAAACTCGTGGTGCGAAGAGAATACGAACAACCGTATGAAATATGTTGTCGAATCAGGTAAATTTCTTTGTCACTTTTTACCCCGAAAAAAAAAATCGAAATGAGGCACTTGAAACGTATTTATGTGTGTGTGTGTTTTCTGTGACAGAGGATGCTCTCAGGGCTATTGCTTTACAAGTGACGAACACTGTCCACTTCAAGGGCGAATGGTCGCAGAAATTCCAATCTGAAAATACAAAAAATCGTCCCTTTTTCACTGATATCTCTTCGAGTAAGCTGGTACCTATGATGGCGATAGAAGGAACGTTCCTACATGGGCAAAGCTCCAGGATCAATGCCACGTTCGTTAAACTTCCATTCAAAGTAAATGATCTTCTCATTTTGAAATATTTTTTTCGTTATTATGCAAATTAATGATCAAATTTTTTAAAATTATTAATTAATTAATTACGACAATTAATTACACCAATTACACCAATTAATTAATTGCACGAATCAGTTAATTAATCAATAACGTACACTAATAAATTAATTACATTGATTACCCATGAATTATTAATTAATTAAAATTTTAATTAATAGTTAATGTAAATTAATTTGTATAATAATTAGTGTAATCAGTGTAAATGGGGAATGAACGTAATTAATTAACTAGTTTAAGTTATTAATGAACTTAGCTGGTTGGTGCAAATTATTAATTAATTAATTAGTGTAAAGTATTAATTAGTGTGAATTGCCTAATTAGTCCAACTATTTTTTGCCAGAAAACTATGCGAACAAAAATTTCGTAAATATCTCGAATCGAGGCTCCACTTAAACTTTCCGCGACTCGTATGTGAGTCCTTTTCGTGCTGCCACTCATTTTTCACTTACACTTGGAGACGAAAATGTAAAAAAAATCTGAAATCCGCTCGATCGATTCTACTTTTTAATGTTTCATGGTTTTTATCTTTTGTTTGTCAAATTTCTAACTTAAACGTTGGGAAAAACAAGATTTTCGAAAAAAATTTGTGGCTCGGGTTGAAAAAGACCCAAAAGAACTGCGGAGGGGGAATTCAAAAGAAAATCCTGATTTCAACGATTTCCATTGACATTATAATCGGCTGGCAGCGTCAAAAAAAAAAAATCATGAATTATTATTCTGTCTCAGATGAGCGATGCCTCTCGCGAAATTAACATGTATGTCGTACTTCCGGAATCGGTAAACGGTCTGGCTCGTTTCGAAGAATATTACCCCGACGACTTTTCTATCGACGAGCTGACTAAAGGTGCAAAACTCGAAAAAGTCTACGTCCAGCTGCCGAAATTCACATTTTCAAGCAAAATTGACTTAAAAGAAGGCCTCGTACGAGTAAGTTGACTGCGATCCGGAAAACCGAATGTTACTATTTTTTATCGTTGTTTTTGGAGTATTTTTATTTTTACGTGATACGAGAGAATAATTGTAACGATAATGCTGGCTGCTTATTTCGCAACAGCCTGCAGGATCGGGCCAGAGAAGCTTGTTCCAAGAGAAAAAGGCAAACTTCCGCGGAATGTCGGAAAATCTTCGACTTCATTTTAAGGAAGTCGTACAAGACAGTTTTTTCAAAATCGATGAAGAAGGCAGCGAAACTGCAGCTGCGATCGGTAAGAATCTCGCGTGTTTTTTTTCTTTTTTCATTTTTTCTCAATTTTATCCCTTGCGATATCGCCGAAGCTGGTCTCGTCATTTTTGCTCCAGTTCACTAATTTCCATGACCTTGTAGACCCCACGAGGGTATTTCCCACAGACACCCTTTCGTAATATCGTGAGACCGAACCCATCGTAGTTTTGATGACACTTTTTTGGCATTTAATGTATAATTTTGTTTTTTTCACTCGCAATCTGTCGCAAAGCATGCAACGGAGCGGAAGAATTCGAGCCTACAGCAGCAGCTGGTAAGAATTTTCAACGACTATTTCCGAACATTTGGCTTTATTCAATTCCGTTTTCAGCGGAATAGACACGGCTAGAAATTTTTATAAAAAAATAAAATTCTGGTATATCGAACTTTTTGCCAAATTTGGCCATTTTTGGCTGAATTCCAAATTCCAAATTCTTATGCATTTGCTCAAGACTCTCCGAGGGACAATATCGTATCAGGGAACTGTCCCAGTAATTATTTATATAATTTTTTGTCCGGGTACCTGAGCGCATGAAAATAAATTCAGCATTTTCAGCAGCTTTTCTCAAAATACTGTGTTTGTTACTTTCGTGTAGCTTCTGATGACTCCGAGTCCTCAGTGCCTGTTGGAGTGGATTCTTTCATTGCGAATCATCCCTTCTACATTTTTCTTGCTGTGGGGAAGGAATCCAGTCCTCTGTACATTTCCATCGCTCGTTTCAGTGGCTGAGGAAAAAGAAATGGTCCCCGAGGCAGCAAAACGTCATCTGCCGAAAAATGATTTAATTGATGAAATAATTTATTGAAATTTTGATGTAATGTAGAAAAAAATAATGACAAACACATTTGTGGAAACTCAGAGGAATAATTAACGAATATTGTTATTGGACGAGCCCCTTTTGTTTTTTGGTAAGCCTGCAAGATCAATTTTTTTTGCGCGGGGTATTAATCGAAAAAAATTCACTCACCTGCGATTATCGAACAAGTTATCGTAACGTGTTCGTTCACACATGTTCGTGTTCCACACTTACAGCGACTCCGAATATTTCCTTTCCATGTTTGACGAGTTTATCACTTTTGAAGTTAAAGCCGCATTTATTTGACGGTCCACGTAAGGGAGAGCGGTGGCCGAACAGTCAGTCCGGGTTCGATTCCCGCCGCCAACAAAAATTTGGGAGTACCGAGACTTCCAGAAAAATGTTTAATTTTCATTTATGAAGAATATGTAATACGTAAAGTTTGCGGGCGTGTTCTCATTATCATTCCTGATAACGGACTACCGCGCGTTTGATCCACCGACAACCGCGGTCGCCGCTCGGCTCACGGAAATGTCCGAGGGATTGCCGAGCGCTCGTCTCGAGTCTCTTTATTCGCTAGGACCGCGCGTCTGCACACGCGCACATAATAAAAACACGCAGAACTCACTTTTGCTCCGATTCTATTGAATTCGTATGCCGAGAAACATTAACGCTGTTGACTTCGTTGACAATAAAAACAACTAATAATAGCGACAAAGCAAGAAAGGAATTAGCAACGCGGCGAAGTATTCCGAGCTGTCCATGTCGCGGAAAGCGTTAATGATCTCGGTACCAAAATAAACATAAAAACTCGCGAGCATCGAGTGTTCGCGTGTAATTCGATTCTAACGAAGAAAATCTTGTAATCCAGAGTCTGAGAATTGTCCCTAAACCTAATGAGGTCTGAAAAATGATTGCAGAAGATTTAAGCGATTTAGAGAAAAATTACAAACAATTTTTATAACAATTCACGATTAATCAAAAGATTCAGAATATTTCAACAGTTTGCTGTTGGAATATATTTCGAGTATAACGACGGCATTGGATAACGCGAAATTCTTGAAAACAATTAGAAGGGAAATCTTCGATAAGAAACTAAAAAAATAAACGTCCACGATACGTGCCATAACGAGAAGGATTGCCTGACGTCATTGGTACATTACGCGATACCACATTATGACTCTTGAAGTCAAGTTGTCCAGTCGTTTGTGTCGTTTGTTCTGCTTCATTATCATTTTTGGGCCCGTCTCCATTAAGTTACAAAGTTCATTTTCATTCATTCCCCAAATACGTTAGTTTCAAGGTCAACTCAGGAAACTTCCGGCTGTTAAAAAAAGATCCAAAATGCGTCTACGTAAGTGAGCATAAAAGCTCGTTGCAATTTTTTCCATTGACATCGTTTCTTCGGAAGCGAGTTTGTTTAATTTCTGAAATTTCATAAAAATTTCTTCCGCAGTTTCCTTATTAGGCATTTTTACACTCCACGTCGCAACGACTGTCGCTCAATTACGAATCAATGGCGATAGAACGATTTCGAGGGTTCCTCACAATGTGGACGATGAATGGCTCGAACACAATTTTTACAGGTCAACGGTCACTCAAGCAAATTTCGTGTCGCAGACCTCGCTCTCGGTACGGTTGTAATAACAGTGAGAAAACGAATATTATTGCCAACCCTCGAATGCATAGATGCGAATTTTACGAAAATATTATTCCCTCGTAGAAAATGGCCGGAATCGTGTCCTCCGATATCGTAATTTCTTCATTGGGCGTGAGTCTGAGTCTGTTTATGGTGTCACTTGGAGCAGAAAATACGACTGGTCAAGAATTTGACGCTGCTCTAGGATTTTCGACTAAATTTACGATACCATCTCGAATCCAGGCGATTTTACTTCACTTGAAAGTGAGTTCCGATCTATGCAGATAGTATTTTATGGCAACAAGTGCAGAAAATTGCATTTTTGGTGGATTGGCAAATATTCGAATGAAAATTGATTGCAGAAGTACAAAGAATTCCCGCTTCGTGTGGCCAACGTTTTATTCGTTTCGCCACACCTCCAAATTGAGCCCGAATTCAGTGAAGTCCTTGAACAATTACGATTGACAGCAGAGACCGTAAATTTTAAGAATGCGAACGAAATCGTAAGCGGATGGTGCAAAACTCACACAAACCAACGCATCACGAACGTCTTATCGTCAGGTAAGATTTTTTCTTCATTTTCTTCTCTAGAAAAACTCTAAAAAACAATTCTTCGTTTTTTTTTTCATTGCAGGCGACAGCGATACCGCTTTGCGAATAATGAACACTGTGTATTTCAAGGGCACGTGGTTGCAAAAATTCGTCGTTTCAGCCACGGAGTTACGAACGTTTTACTTGCATGATGGAACAGAAAAACAAGTGCCTACCATGGCAGTGACTGGAACGTTTCTTCATGGCGATTTGCCGGAAATGGAAGCGACATTCGTTAAACTTCCATTCAGAGTAAATAAATTATTCATTTTGGAAAAAAGCGAAATAGACGAATAGAAAAATTTCAAAACACAACAATTTCGGCACTTTCAAAAGCTCAAAAACGAAAAATGAAGAGAGTTGCTGGGTTTTCTTCACATAGCCGGATGCCAGCGATGTCACAATGAACATGTTCATCATACTTCCGAAAAAAACAAAGGGTTATAGCAGTTTTCGAGTGGAATTCATTTACATCGACAGTTCAAATTTCACTTCGAACGGAACTGTCGAAAAGATTTACGTGGAATTGCCGAAATTCAAAATTGCGAGCAAAATTGACTTCAAAGAAGTCGTGATTGAAGTGAGTGACCTGAAAACCAGGATTTTTTTCTGTATTTAAATTTTTCTCGTATTTTGAGTTTTCTGTTATGACGAAGAATATTCAGTGGCGATAATTTTTCGCTATGTTCATTCAGCCGAGTGCAGGGCACAACTTCAGCCGTTTGGTCGATCCGCGCGAAGCAGACTTTAGCGGTTTCGCTACGTTTCCTCGATTATTTCTGAAGGAAATCGTACAAGCCAGTGTTATCGAAATCAACGAAGAAGGCTGTGAAGCTGTATCGGCGATGGGTATGAATTTTCACTATTTTTTCTCATCTTTAATCGTGCTTTTCCCCACTGTCTGACGAAACGTTGTCGAATTTCCACGAGAGCGAAGGAAAACCAGGAAAAACCTGATTAATGCGGGTTCCTGAGTTTTTATTGAGTTTCCGGTGGTCTCGGCAGAATTGCTTGTAACTTGTGGCGATTAATACGCGCAGTCATCACGTTTCTTGAATTTATTTTATTTTTTCTTTTCAATTTTATTCCACACTCTCGGCATATTCCCCAGGATGCAACAACATCGAAGGATTCGAGGCTGCACCGGCAGAGAGTGAGAATTTTCACAATTGTTTACCTACGAAATGCTTTATTCCTTCAATTCTTATTTTTTAATGCTTTAAACTTTCGAATTTAACAAATTGCATAAATTTTTGGGCATTGATGAAGAAGAAGTATTAATAATTATTTATTCATTTTTGTTTTTAATTTTTCAGGTGATAGTACCGATGCCTCGAAAGACGGAGTCACTGACTTTCTCGCGGACCATCCTTTCTATGCACTTATCGCTACAGGAAGCGATCCACCTCTGTTCGTTTTCGGCGCTTGGATCAACGGTCAAGACGAAAAAACCTTCGCATAGTTTTCGTGAATTTTAACTTTTTTTCCGATTTTTTCTCTCTCCAAATGTGTGAGATACAAGTCGCAGGACGAAAAGGACGAAAAGTTTGCATCGTTTGATCGAAATCCATTGTTTTATTGTATTTTTTAAAACTGGAGCAAAACATTCGCATTTGATGTCCGTCCATGACAAAATCATTGCCAAATGAAAAACTGAAAGTCGAAGAATTGAGGCACGTCCGAAAATCTAAAAAAAAAAATGGTGAACGGATGAAAAAAAAATTTTATCGGACTCCAACGATGCGAAGTTGAAAATCGTCTGAAAAAAGCTACACGATTTTTTTTTCTTCAGTTTTCGATTATCAAAATAGCTCGAAGACTATAAAAATTTCTTCGGCTCTCGTAAAGTCTCAGTGAAAATTATATTTTGGTTTCTGGAACATTATTTCGAGGATGGGAATGAGAATGCGAATAAAAATCGATATTTATTACAAAACCGGAATTTTATTTAACTATGCATCTATTTTTTGTTTAGTCAATTTGTTTTCTTTTCCGTAGCAATATAATTATCTAGATACACTGGTAAATAACTAAATACAGTGTGCCTTGCTGAGGCATCGAATGATCTACAAACCCGACGAAACGCCTGAATTATTTTTGTTTTCGAATTGACATTAATAAGAAACCGAAAGCCACGTATCGAGAAAGTCGTAGAAAAAGATCACGATCTACATCCTTTTGAAAATAAATGTGTGTCTTGCATTTCGTATGAAAATCTTCAACTTTATCTTCGTATATTCTTAAAAAATAATGTCAACGCTAGTTGATTCGTAAAATCCAAATATCCCAATCGAAATAATAAAAAAATCAAATTATAACTGACCCATTCCGAACAGTCTTTGTTTCGAAAATCACAATTTGTCGCGAAACTGAATCGCAGGAAATTCGCAACCTGCAAAGTTGAATCTGCATTTTTTTATTTGAAAATATTTAGAGCATGAATATCTCGCGATTTCAACAATAATTGATCTCCACTTGTACGTAAAAACGATCAAAGAAAAAAAAACAAAATCCTCCATTTATTCGCAGGGAGAGAAAAACTGAAAATTTTCAGTCACTACCAAAACTCTGCGTTCAGAAAATAAAGCGCCCTCGAATAATTTCGTAGTGATATTGAAAATTGCGTCGTTGGAATCGAAGAAATTGAATCGTTACGAATTTCTACATTTTTTTAATCGTCCGGAATAGCTTTTTGCAGAGTTTTTCGCTTTCGTTTGAAACAGGAACGATGCAAAATTCAATACTGCGCTTCAGTTTTGCTTCGGTGTACCCTGGATCGTTTTATTTCGTGAAAAATGATGAACTACGAATTATTTATAATTGTAGAAATAATAATAATAATAATAATAATCTATATAGCTGAATAGTTTCACCAGATCATTGTCGAGCGTTGTGCTCGGTTTCGAGAAGACATTCCCGAACGAGAATTCTCGCGTGTTGAATTCCCATTTTGAGACGTTCGGCGGCGCTGCGACTGCCGGCGTATGAAAGACGAATATCACGTCCAAGTTCCTCGATGATGACGAGTAACTGAGCGTATTTACCTTGTCCAGGCACAGAAGGAAAGTTGATGGTATTGGATGGGCTGGCTTGAGCAGCTTGAACGGTTTGTACGTTTTGTAAATTTCTGGGATTTGGCACGGTGATGACGGGTTCGGGGATTCGCTGAATTTCTTGTTGTTGTTTGGGTGCGGGTGGCGGGGGAGGTGGTGGCGGTGGGTCGTTGAGTTTGGTGATGGTAATTTCATTGAGTTTAGCGAGTTCGGTGAGTTTAGCCATTTCCGCCATTTTCGAATATTCCGGCATCTTCGTAATGTCGTTTTGCATGTTGGCCATTTTGATCATTTCGTTCATTTTAGTTTTTTCATTCATTTTCGCAATTTCTTTAGCCATTTCGTTGATTTGGGCAATGTCGCTATTGTATTTAGCCATTTCAGTCATTTTAACCATTTCGTTGAGCTTGGCAATCTCATTCATTCGCTGAACTTCGTTCATTTTAACCATTTGTGACATTTTCATCATTTCATTCATTTTCGCAATTTCGTTCATTTTATTCATGTCATTGTATTTCGCCATTTCCGACAGTTTCACCATCTCGTTCATCTTCGCTATCTCTGACATTTTTGCTATTTCTTGCATCTTCATGTACTCCGTTGTTTTTGCATACTCTGCCATTTTTTCCATCTCGTATCTCTTCGCCATGTCCTGATTCATTTTGTTGAATTCCGTCATTTTACTGAACTCCGCCAGCTGCGCCATTTGTACAATGTGCTCCGGCACTTTGCCACGCTCCATCATTTGCTTCAACTCTGCCGAGATCTTGTTCATGTTCATCTCGCTCATTTGAGCCAACGTCGCAGCGTCCGGCATCTTAGAGAGCTCCGCTATCTTGGATATCTCGCGGGCCAAATTCTCGTCCAAGCAACGCTTCTTCTTCGCTCTGTGCCTCGCCATTCTCTGCGCTTCTTGCATTCTCCTCAGGGCTGCTTGCTCTTCGCTCTCCTTCGCCCTCACGTTCTTCATTCTCTCCGCAGACGTGTACAGTCTCAGCGCACGCTCTTCCGCCGTTTCAGACATTAGTTTTTGTCTTCTGTAATCTCGCATTTCCTTCACCTTCTGCTCGTATGATTTCTTCTTGACCTTTGGCATAACACAACGCAAAACCCGCTTCCTTCCGAGACGCTCATTTTAATTCTTTTGTGATTTAGCCTCGGTCACAAATTCTTTTCGCCCTCCGAAGACTTTTTTTTGCCTCGGCTGTTCCCTCAGGACGCTGCGTTGGTTTCTGTGGAAAAAATCATGGTTAGGAATTGTCATGTTACGGCGCCAGGAAATTTTGTGGGTTTGGAGTTTTTTATGAATTTTTTTCTCTTCAGTAACGTTTTTAGGATATATTTTCACTTTCGAGAAACTAAAATTTGATGGTTTTTCGAATTTTGCGTTATTCGAAGTTCGTTGAATTTCGGACGTGGGAAAATTCGATGGCAAATACTTTTTGCATGCAAATCTATGGGGAGGGACGCAAATTGATGACAATTCGAATTTTTCAATAATGTGTGGGCGATTTTTTTATTTTTACCAAAGTCTATCGTTAATTTTCACGCGATAATGATTCTTGGGAGGTTTTTAGTTATTGTAAAAAAATGAATGACAGTAAACGTTCGGGCGCTCTCGAGTCTGTGGTATTTACGATAACAAAATGATTCACGAGCAGAGTTTTTTTTTTTCTCGAAGAATTCGAGACATTTGGAGTCGCAGTCGGATTTCGACTTGATTCGCACGAATGAGGGAAGATCAAAAGAGTAAAACTCACTGGTTAAATGTAGATTTGTTAAAGAATCACAACAACACGGTTTTTTCTTAAAATTTTGAACGAAGAATGAATTTTAGCCGATAGGCGCATGCGCGAGCGACATAAGAACGCCGTCTTCACCAAACGCTGGTGTCTATCGCCAATCACAACAATGGCCGACGAAATTTGGTCAATTTACCGAAAATAGAAATAAATGAAGATAACGAGTGAATAAAAATGGGAATCGGAACCGATTTACATACGTGGGATCCTTGTTGTACGGAGTTATCAGGATGATCAGCTGTTCTACGTGCGACACGTTATTTCTCGAGTTATTCGGCAGACAAACGCACAACGCTTTTCATATCGGCCGACATGTAAGATTTTCGTTCGCTGAAGCAAGTTTAAGGGGTAAAGTAGGGGGTATCCGATAGGCTGGTTGTTCGTGTGACGTGGTCGCGTTTATTGACCATAACCCCTTCCTTGGAACGCCTTTGCGCGGACCTAGACTGCAACTTCACGTCTAACGACGGACAGGTGCAGACACAGACAAAAACCTTCTCTCCGCACCGACTAACGTCTCCTTTCCTCTTTCTTTTCTTATCCCTTTCCTTCGCCCCTTTCCTATATCTCTCTCGGATTTCGTTCGACTTGAAATAATTGTCGTTTCGATCTATCCCCTCCGATACAACACTTTCTTGCCCGTTCATTCGCTCTTCCATATTTTCTTATCGAACCTGCAGGAACGTGAAATATCCAAGACGTTCTTTCGCAAAAAAAGACGCAATTTTTTTTTAAATCTTCATCAATATCGTCAGGATTAATTAATCATTAATAATTACTAACAAAATCCACCATTTTCCGAATTATTAATCATTGTCCACACATCCAAAAAATTCTCATTTTTACATCGATGAACAAATGACAGTTTTTTTTTTCAAAAACAAATCAATAAAAAATGTTAATTGAATTAAACAAAATGGTTTATTTTAAAATCGAGGAAAAATCGGGAAATTGGATGAATTCATAAAACTCATTGTTTTTTTTTACAATTTCTATCGCATTTTATTCCAAATACAATAATAATATTAGTCTTCTTAAAAATTAGACTCGAAGACTCTAAAATAACTCGTCTTTTACGTATTTACTGGCACATAAACTATTGCACAAAGTAAATCTTAGATTGAGCATGTTGTTTATTCGAAAGCTCCTGTAATAACGATTACGGAAACTTTTTTTTTCGTTACATTCGTAATTTGTACTTGGACTAATATACATTTCGATGGATTTACAAGATTACACACATTAGTTTGAGGAAGTCTTGTACTTTGGGTGGGGGAAGGTCACTTATGTTCGTTTGCCAGAATTGGGCTTTTGTTTACGAATTAACGCACATATTTTCGTGTCGATTCTGGGGCGAGTGGAGAAAAAATCGAATTTATATTATTATTCTTACATTATTTTCTATAGCTAAGGAAAAAAATATATTTATATCTTTTGTTTACGTTCGGTATATAGTACGTTGTTGGTAATGGTCTACATTTTTTTGGTCGTCGAGGTAGAAAGTTTTATTTCCAAAAGACACACAAATTGAGCTTCGAACCTGAGAATCATTATTGAAAGAAATTTCTGTGATAATGGAAACGTTTCTTTGGTGGAGTGTGTTTGTACTTTGATTTCCCATTTTCACGATTTTTGTGGGTCTGGGAAAACCTTTTGGAGTATGGCTCGATTTTCAGGTTGGCTTGACACTAGGAAAGCAGAAAATCACGTACTGCTGTGGTTGAAATAGTGGAAGTACTGGCTCGCAGGAAATTGTTAATTATTCTATACGAAAAAAAAATGAAAAAAAAAATTATTGTCTCGAATTGACTTCTGTTTCCATAAGGCAATCTCTGACTAGGGTTCTTGCTTGTACGATGCCCATTTTCAATTTTTCAGCAGAACTCCTACTGCCAGCATAAGATAATTTGATGTCTCTTCCGAGTTCTTCGATGACTGACAAAAGTTGTGAATATTTGCTTTTCCCATTGACCAGGGAAATGGTGGCGAGTGAAGTTTCTTTTTTTATGGGTTCTTGAGTTTTTGGTTTGATTTGATGGGGAGTGGGAACGGGTGATCTGGTTATTTGAAAAGCGACGTTTCGTCTCTTCAGTTCGGAGATTAGAGCGATTTCTGATAATTTCGAGGCGTCCATTGCTTTCGCCTCTTCCACAGCTTTCTTTTTTTTAGCTCGAAATCTTGCCATCCTTTGGGCATCGTGGAATCTTCTGATTATTGCTTCTTCCTCAGTCTCGTGGGGTCTCGTCGATCCTCTTCTTCCTCTTTTTCGATTGTCCACAGGATAAACGTTGCTCGTACCTTCTTGGGAATCTGTGCTCCTCGTCCACCTCGTCGTGTCGTTCATTCTTCTTTGTCCTCTTCGCAGAGAGCACTCTGCAAACACACTTATCGAGGTTTCCGCGCCCAGGGAATTGGTTCTTTGTCAATTTCTTCATTCAATCGATCGTTCCGTCATCCACCATGAATTAAATCCACTGAATTCAACGAAGAAATTCCAATTCCTCGTGAATAACATCATTTCGAGCTCGCGGCGATGAAATCCTTTTCAAATTTCCCGCCTTTCGAGTCGCCACCGCGCATGCGCCGCTCCCTCGTGTCTTGTTTTTTATTTCACTCTCAGCACCAATCACAACAATGGCCGACAACTTTATCGTGATGTAGAAAGCGAGGAATCACGTGTGGATGAGAAAAAAAAAGGCGCACACACGTCTCGCCGAGTTTATTGATAACGTCCAGTCCGTAACGATATTTTCAAACGTTTATTATCACTCCCACGCTCGAAATAAAAATTTACAGAGTTTTGGTACAACGAGAAATCTGGCTCGTTACTTCAAGATTCACGCTCAGACACACGCACCGACGTAAGACTTTTGGCTCGTGGCACTTTTTTTAACACTGGCACAGTTTAGTGGAAAAAACTCTAAGGTCTTGCTTTATTGGAGATTAGAGGGAGAGGGAGCCGCCACGCTTAAGAGCGAGAGAGACGGGAATAGAGATTGTCGCTTCTTCCGTAAGTGTCAACTTATACGCATCTCTGACTCAAGGTGATTCACTTCCGAAATAGAAATTCGGGATTAATTGACCATGTACTCTCGCAAACGAATAATCACTTTCCATTCGTTCGACGTTCATGACCAAAAAATAAACCTCCAATCGCACGTTATCAATTCTGCGCTCGAGAAAAAAACATTATACGAAATCAAATCAAAATTCTTCACGTAAAATTTGTTTACACAGTTTTTCATGAAATTGACCGAATTATTTTATCAATGACACTAATACGAAGGAAAAACTTGAGTGAATTCTGTATCAAAAAATTTTGGAGATTCCTCAACTCACTTAACCCCTAAATTACACATTTTTTGGTTATGGCAATTCGTAAATCTTTTCCATAAACTCCTGCAGGCCACACTGGGTCCCAATGACCCGAGAATTTTTAAACTTAAAAATTTTACATCGTTTTCAATGAATCTTTTTCAAAATTGGGCCAAATTTGTGCATCACAATCTGGACTTTAACCCTTCGAGTGCATACCGGGTCGTTTTGACCCAAACAATTCCCCGTCATCGATTGTTTGCCATTGAAATTCGTTTTCGTTGAAAAATAAATTCTGCGCCATCAATTATCGATAATTTATGAGACGGAACAAAAATGCATGTTTTCCGGAATTTAACGATATGAAAAACTTCTTGGGTCAGATTGACCCGACGCACTCACAAAACGTTTAGCGAACGATTTGGAATCAAAATAGCGTAGAAGAATCCAGAAATTATTGAGACACCGAAATGAGAGAAAAATCTTGAGCCATGTTTTCAAAATTTCAGATTTTATGCTCAAGAACAAACAAAATATGATCAACAAAAGGGAATGAAATGATTGCTTGGGACATTTCGGCGGAGGGTGAAAAAAACTTGGACGATGTATATTTCCAACTACGAATATTATTTTCTTCTCTCAATGGTAATAATTCCAGTCTACTTGTTTTTCCGACTGTGGTCCTGGCTGGGTTGGGAATTATTTGTAAATAATTAAGCCGAGAATGCATAAAATAATATTTTATTGATGATAATAAAAAATCCTTTGGAAGAGATTGCAATTTTTATGACAAAACGAGAATGAAAAATGCAAATTTGATATAAGAACGAAAATTATCGATCGAGGAGGCAGTTGATGTGTGGATGAAATTGTACATTTAAAAAATGTAAAACTTTGGAATATTTTTACATATAAATATTGTCTTAACAAACACTAGAAACGAGCTTTTTATAAAATATTGAAATTTAACTTATATATATTTTGTACAGTTGGAATTAAATCTTAATGTTGGTAATTTGAGACTAAACGTTTGTTCATACTTTGTTGGTCGTCAGCAATTCGTCGAGCCCCATTTTTCCACAGTGTCTCCAAATTCTGTATCTCGCTACGTCTTTACGAGTTATCATTCCGATTACCTGAAATTCACAATTTTTTTTGGTCGTCAATCGAGGTTTTGGTCGAAAAACAAAATTATAAACACTTTTAGAGGCAAATCGAAAATTATTGGCAGTCTCACCTCGTTAATATCGTTAACCACTGGCAAATGACGCAGACCCAAAGCTCGGAAAAGTCGGAAAGCACGTGGGAGCGTCGCAGACTAGCAAAAAAGCGAGAAATCATGAATAATTTCCAGCTGAAACGGTGAAGACGGTTTTCTAATCACGAATTTTTTGGTACTCACATGCTGCAAGGTGTAGGGGGAAGAATTCATCAAAGGACGTAACTCAACCGTGAATGTTTTTTCCTCATCCGTAACGTGAATTTCATCAATAGTTGGATAACGTGGATATTCGTTCCTGAAAGTTTCTATACTCAAAGGCGTTTCCCTGGTATCGTCGCTCTCGTTGAATATTTTGTTTTTTATGAGAACGATCAGTTGTGATCGTAAAATGAGGCCTCGCAAACGTCCATACGATTTTATTTCGTCCTGAATGAATGGTCACGAGTTAGGTCGGTGAAAATTAGTTATTTCTAGGAATTAACGACTCAATTTGAAATTTTTTTGGTACCCCGTCTCCACTGGGTGGATCGACGACCGGAAATCCGTTGAATGTAACACATTTCAAGAGCTCGACAATGTGGCCAACGTTTTCCGTCGTTTTGAGCGTCACCACCGGGTGGCTCATTATTTCACTCGCATATATATTGTTCGCTAAAGGAGGCGCTTCCCACGGAAGCAGCGGAACTCCAGCCATTTGCGTGTGAATGTCGTAAATTCCCTGAAAATCGATAAATTGCATTTTAGCAAAAATTCGAAAAATTTCATGAAAATTTCGATAAATTCTCGTGAAGTTTTGCAACTTTTTTTGATTCAGGATTGGAATGTTTTTAGTTTGAGTAACGACGTTGACAAACCTCGTTGAAAAAGTCTGCGACCCATTTTGCCATTATCAGGACAATTATGAGAGGAAGACCGAAAGAAATTCCTTGGGTAGCCTCAATAAGGATCGCAGTCAGACTTATCGTCATCCTGACGACTCCACCGAGTTGTGCAGCTGCTCCGAGCAGAGCATATTTTCCTGGATCGAAAAATGGCTGCAAGAATGGAAAATTCCGTTGAGTCTTGTGAAATAATTGTTTTTATACATCAAATTTAGATTTTCTTACACAAGTGGGTATCAGTCTCGATATTCCAGACCCGAAAAGCCTTCCCCAGGCAGAACCGATCAAGAGCGTGGGAATGAAGAGCCCACTGGACATTGATAGCCCAAAAGTTGACGTGGCGAGGAAGAAATAAAGAATGACGAACACCACGAGCGTTACATCGTTGTGGGAACCTGGAAATTTAAGTTTTCGATCATTTAAAACATTTTTCGTCTCAGTCTCATCCAAATTATTTGAATTTTCCACAAAAAAAAATCTCAGATCGATCGATCCAATTCTCTTAGAAAATCCTCCGTCAAATTTGAAGGGAAAATGTTTCGGTAATTGAAAATTCACCTTTTGGATCGTGGAAAAGCGACCTCACGGTGCTCTCGGGCGTCTGGAACCACAAAGCAGCCGCCGCGCTGTATTCTCCTTCCTTGCAATACAATCTGATGGGAAACTTTGTGGGATCCTTGCCGAGAGGTTGACAGTCGTTGGAAAAGTACATCATCACAAAACCCATCGTAGCTGATACGACAGCGATCACGATAACATCGATGATTTTCAACCATCTGGGTTTTATGTATTTCATTCGAAAACACGTGATTTTGTAGTTGAGATGATTCCACAACGCCCCCAACAAACCACCGATTATCCCGACCAGCATAAACAACGGTATCTCGTACACTTGGTACGGAATCGTTTCGAATTTACCCAAATTCAAGAGTCCCGGGTAAGAGAGATCGCCCAGATGCCCATGATAAGCGCTCAGCACTATATTGAGCGTGAACGTCGATATCATGCTCGCGCAAAACGTTCTCCACGTTAGAGACTGGTTAAAAAAACTTGTGCCCTCCTCAATGCTAAAAAGGACTCCGCCTGTGGAGAGAAAATAAATCAAACATTTTCCCAGTCATTAAAAATTTGAAGGACCTCAAAATCCTGCAAAGGGAACAAATTTCCACTAAAAACGAGTTTCCACAATTAACAAAGTGAATAAATTACCTATGGGAGCTCCGAAAGCAGCAGAAACACCTGCGGCTGCTCCGCCAGAAACGAAATCTCGTTTTTCATGATCTTCCCTGAAATATTTGAATATGTGCAGATCCCAATTATTAAAAGTTGTGCTTTTTCCTTGAGAAATTCCTGCCGCCACTACAGCTCCGGCATGGATCATGGGCCCTTCCTTAAAAACGAAAAATGACCTTCAGTTTCTAAGTTTTTTTGATTCTCTACCATTCTTGTGGGTTTTTCGGGCTCGAGTCTCTCACCTTTCCACCTGCCAGTCCTCCCACGACCGTACTGATAACTCCCAGAATTTTAACAACCAGAGTTTTTATCCTGACGACTCTTGGCACTTTAATACCATTCAGGTAAGCTTTCACCTGCGGAATTCCACTTCCTGCTGCGACGGGCTCGACGTAAGTGACCAGCACAGCTCCCACGAGCGACAGCCCGACATTCAACAACATCCACATGATGTACGGCAGCCAAAGACAATTTTCGTCCACGCAGCGATCAACCACTGCATCGATAATGTAAGAAAAACACAATTTCCAAGTTTTTTGGTTTCCCTACGAATGAAAACGAGTTCTGACTCTTGTAAAAAAAAGGATACGCGTCTTCAGGTAGCCGTACTTTACGTCGGACAGCTCTTCTATCGATATGTCTATGAAACACGCTATCAGGGCCGTGAAGATCCCAATTAGGACGAAAATAAACCATCGTGCAAAATTTTTCCTAACTATGTATTTGTAGCCTTTTTTCCGTTCCTCGTCCTGGACGAGATTGTTCTCGCAAGGATCGTAGTCCAGACTCTGCGAGGAGAAAAAGTTTCGTTTACTTTTCGGACGTGATACATTTACAGCGCATCAAAGTTGACCAACCGCGCTGGAGATAATTTTTTATCTCGAATGGCGCAGCCGGGAACTCTCGTTTATTATGACTAATTTGTCAGACGTAATAATTGACTGATACCAGTCGATATTTCGAGTCGTGCTACATTTCATAAATAATTAGGGATTTATCGGAAATTACCTCGTATTTTGTGGACAAATAATTAGTCGATCCAGGCTCGATCTCTTGGGACGATAACCTATTTGATTGCCTGTGCGACACACTCTCGATGAGATTGCTAAAGGTCGTGGGGGCATAGCTGATTCTCTAGAAATTCGTAGTTCTGCATTATTCGTTTTATTTGTCGAAATATTTATTAGAGCGATTGGCTGGAATTTATCAACAGCGATACGAGAAACGATAATGATTGTTATTTCGTTTTGTGTTGATTAAAAAAGGAGAGAGAGTGGGAAATGTGGCCAAGCTGATTTTGACAGCTGACAGTGTGAGGTTAATATGGAATTTCATTGATGGAAATGAGCCACACGAAAAGATTTTGACACTGACGTAATTATAGAGTGAAAAATTCTTACTCTAAATCTAACGCTGACATCCTCGTTCGAATACGATGGAAAATTGTTTCTCGGTTTGTAGGGTTTTCTCAAAAGTCTCTCATCGTCTGTCGTAACTTCGGATTCTCGTTCGTCATCAGCGGCGATAGACGCATTAATCAAAACGTTTATATGACCCTCCGGTTCAGTCATTTTTTGACACGAACTTTTTATTTACACTTTTCACATACTCAATTATTTTTATTTCACGAATATTCACGAAAGCCAAACTCTTTGTTTGGGAATTGGTTCATTCCCTTTTCCGTAATATAACGGACGGAAGGGAGAGGGTAAACTTGTCGCTACGATGCTAGAATATAGACTGACATGCCCATGAGGATGTGGTATTCGAACGCACCACGTGATACTCGACGCTGCGCTGCTGATTCATCAACAAAGACAACAACGAAGCTCTCTTTCGATGAACTGGGAAGTAAACGATTGTTTCCGTAATACGCGCTTAATCTTAACTCGATATATATTGAACGATTCGCTGGCAACTTTCGTACGAAATTATCGCAGATAATAACTGTAGACTCGAATAAATAAAGCCAGGAATTTTCTTGAGGCAGCTTTTCGTTATCTCTGCTGTTCGCGCGGTCGCAATTTCCAGCGCATTATTTCCTGCTACGTCTAAATCGTATGAGCGTTGTCAGCAATTCTCTGTCTTTGCGAATTCGACATATATAAATACGAACAGGTGGTTCCGTTTGCGTTCGCGAAATTTTGCTGCAGTAAGCAATAAACCTTACGATTTTTCTTTGTTGCTTGAAAAAAAGTGACGACAGAAACAAAATGGATAAAAATAATGAATATTCGTGTAAGCTAAACTGTCACTGAACTCTCGGAGGTTGAGTCAACTTCTCTTTTAGACATTTATTCCTGTCATTATTCACTTATCGTCCTAACCTCGTTGAGCCACATCCTGTTTTGCTATACAACTAAAAATGATTTATTTTTGGTTCTTATTCGTCTGGATTTTTACGTCATTGAAAAGGAACGAGGCATTTGGTAAAAAGAAATCGCAAATTTCGTAACATTATTTATTAATCTCAATAATTATTCTGATATTTACAAAAACTTACAATAGGGGAAAACAAAAATTCTTCGGAGGAATGGCAGGGTCGTTTTTCACAAAAAAAAATGTTGAAACTAAGAGGAATCGAAGAGTTTGATCGTGAATGGAAAGAATACTTGACAGAATTGAAGAGACTAAAATTGCACGAGTGAGTTTTGGAGAAAAACGTGAAAATAATTAGAATTTTCGATCTTTCATTTCACGAATTTCGAGGTAAAGTGTAAAGAGTGTGTGAAGGGACTCGATTCGAGAATCTTCGTGAACTGGAATGTCCACGAGATTGCAAACGATGTCGATGAGTTGAGACAAAGTGCAGTCGAGTTTTGACAAATCGAGTTGCGATTCGTTCAGTTTTTCTTCTATTTCCGGTGGCCATTCTTGCATCAAACCGTCGATGTCAGGCATCGGTTTAGTCAGATTAACGGTCGGCAAATTTTTGCTTCTGTGCAATTGACTCATGTCTTCGATCCATTTGTCAATCGCCTTCGGATTCTTCTCCGCGTTCTCGACTCGCTTTATCAACGTTTGCTTTCGAGGATCCGCACTCTTGCTCTGACTTCTCAACTGCAGATGCAACACCGCAGGATCCGACTGATTCGCGCATGGCTCGTCCAATACTGCGAGCCCAATTTTATCGGCCACGCCATCTGGCCGCGGCACTTTTATAAATGCATCGATATCTCCGACTGCTGGTATGAAATCCGGTATGAAAGGGATCAACTTGTAGGTCGGCTCGATCTTTTGAGGCGTATATCTAAAAATTCGAAAAAAAATTAAATAATTCAAGAGCTTGAGTCGTCGCGAGGATTCTCATTGTCCAAAAGTCGCATCACAAATCGTAGATCGAGTGAAAAAATTGGTGAGAGAAATTTTAGTGTGACGAGGTGATAAAAATGATAAAATATTGAATTTCTGTTGAGAACAAAAAAATTGAAAGCGAATAAGAACAAATTTAGAGTCGAAATGAAATAAATCGTGAAACGAGAGGAAAAACTGACCTCGTAATATTTTGAAAGAGTTCCTTAACCTCAACGGAAACTTCCAAGTCGTCGAATTTCGTATGATCGTAAAGTTCGATGCTAGTTTTGGCGGCAGTGCCTTGAATATCATCATCGTCGGTTTCCTCACTGTCGCTGGGATCACTACCGATGGCCATGACTTTTTCGAAAGAGTTGTCATTGCCGGAATATCTGTCAAATTCGCGTTTACCACGTGGCGAATTAATTTCCAATTGCTCGTTTTTTTCATGGTCGAAATGTTTGACTGTTCGTTTTTGCATGGTGGTCGGTCGACTGTTGACGGGACTTTTGATTTCTTCGGCGTTTTTGACGTCGATACTTTCGTCGAATTTACTAAAAGCCGAAATATTTCGAGTCTCCTCTTCCTCGCTGCTGTCCATTGCCCAAATCCGAAGAAAACGAGCCCTCGATTCACTTTTCGATCACGTCCAAATAAATTCACGTCCAACAATCGATCTCAAGCCTTTTCTCTGACGTCATCGCAAACCAAACTATCCAACAATACGAAAGTGATGAAAATCGAGCCATCGTACCAAAGCAATCATTGTTCTGCGATGAAACCCCAATCGCAGCACAATTATCACTTTACAATGAGCTTCGCGTTTTGTTTGCCCCATGACTCGGACTCGTTTCTATGGTCACCTCGTCGATCGATATATATATAAGAGCGTCAGCTGTTCTTCCACTTTTTGCCGCCTCATTCAAACGTTTCTCCTCCCCTCGCTCCATTCCGATTCCGAACTTTATCTCTTAAGGTATTAGAATCACGAAACGACTTCATTCAAAGTTGTCACCAAAACTAACAGTTTTCCCCCATGAAGGAGAATTTACTGACGTTCAGAATTTGAGATTTTTAATTTTCAATTTTTAATTTTTCCCTAAGAAATGTATTGAGGATTTTTTTTCCAGATCGCCAGAAAGGCTATGAGCCGAAATTTTTCAAAAAAAATCTTATACACATTTTTTCGCAACTCGTAAACGAAACGCGACTCCAATTTAGACGCATTTGGATGGAAAAAGTTTAAGTTGGAAATTAAAAATCTTGAATTCTTATCGTCAGAAAATTTCATGCGAAGAATGTTAATACAAAATTATCAAAGAATCCTAATTAACGTTAATCTTAATTTAATTATGCGAATATCTTAGTCAATAATAAATTATAAATATTTTCCGTTTCTCGTTAGGATGAAAAAAGAAATAAGATCGAAGGTCCTCAATGACATCGTTTATCCTTACTTCTCGCTCAACGAAGTAATTAATTTCTTATCCTGTCCAATTAAAATTAAACTTTGGGAAGAAAACGTCGATGAATGAATTGATGAACTTTGAAGATTCGTAGACGGTTGGAATTGTTGAAAATGTACGATTCCGATAATTTGGAAGTTGGATACGTGAAAAACTCGATAGAAGGCAACAAGACTTACAGAACTGTTTCCGGTCAAGGCATTCTTTATATCAAGATAAGTGGAACTGACGAGGGTGATAAAGATCGAGAGAAGAAAGACGCGAAATCCGCGAGGCCTATCATTGTGCTCGTGGCAGGTACGATTGTACACACACGGATCAATCATCCCAAAATCGTATAATGCACTTTAAGATATTGAATTGTAATTGATCTTATCCTTTGATTTACGATTAGAGTCTCGGGTATCCAGCAGAATAGACGTTTCCTCAGAATTTCTTTTCATTCTTCCATATTATTCCCTTGCAGTGTTAATCCTGAAGGAAAAAACGACACGGATTTGTTTAAAATAAATAAAAACAATGCCAACCAACCAGAACCAAAAATTAATGAAAAATTCTAATTAATTAGCGTTTTTATTCCTTTTTTCGAGAATTACGATGATGGAATTTCAGGAATAGGAGGAAGCGACTGGATTGCTGTTCAAATAATAATGCACATCGTAACAAAATTGGTCACGAGTTACGACGACGAAAAGTTAATGGGTTACGATTGGTGGATCATTCCTGTCCTGAATCCGGACGGATATATCAATTCGATGGTTAATAAAATCTCCAATAAAATGATAGTTGCATCAAGTTGCCGATGAAGAGTGCACTTTCCTGTGAAAACACTCGAAATCTCGTTGATACGTGAATTCACGTTATCGTAAAAATAGAATTAATCAATTTTTCCTGTGACAGGCACTGAGAAATTACAAAACGAATATCAATCCAGGGGCTGGATGCCGGGGCGTAAATTTGGATAGAAATTTCCTCTTACAGAGAGACTCTTGTAAGAACTCGGCGGTTTATTTTATTCTTATATAGTCGACAAAAGCCGCGGGAATGAATTATTTATATATTTGATCGAATCCGAGGTGAGTGTGCCAAAAAAAGAATCAATTGTGCGGAGTATCCTGGCGAACATCCGTTTTCCGAAATAGAAAGTTCCGCATTGCGAGATTTCATTAACCCTCGAGTCGATAATTGCGCAATATTCGTCGCACTCAAGGAAGGAGCAAAAGTATTTACAGTTTCGCAACAATTCTAATTTTATCGGAATCACAAAAATTTACGAAGCCATGAAAACATAAGAAATTAAAAAAAAATAATATCGAGGAATTAGGGAATAAAAATGGACGTAAAAATGAATTTTTTGATAGGCTCTCGTTTACCCTTTTGCCTCGGCACGCTCTTCGTCTCCGGGTGCGCAAACGGTGCTCCAAAATCTCCTCTGCGTTGAAGCTCTCGAAGTATTCGATGAAATGCACATTGGGGAGAAAGAAATTTTCAAGTTTGGAACCAGCGGCAACGTTTTTGGTAAAAAATATTTAACGAGAATGAAAATGAAATTACAAATTCATAATTATTCGGTATAATTAGGCCCGAGCGGTGGTTACGTCGAAGATTGGGCGAAGAAACACATGGGAATTCCACGATCCTTTGCTTTTTATGTTGCTGATGAAAACGATCGATTTTTGTCGCCACTGAAAATTGAAGATTATGGGGAAGGCACGTTGAAGGTGATTGAGGTTCTCGCGACTTCGAGACGAGTCGAACTTTACGCCGAGAGCTTTGACGAAATGATCACGAGCCAGAGGATAGTTTATCGTTCTTTAAAACAACGTAAACCTCGACCCGTTCCTTGGGGCAGGGAAATGATCGATGAAAATTTACTCAACAAAATAAAACGAGGCGCGAGGCTCGAAATGCCCATCGAATTTAGCAGGAACGTGGGAAATACGAAATACAATAATTTCGAATATTTCGGTACAGAATAATTCAAATTATTGTGAAATTTACTTTTCCTTCTTTTCCAATAGGGAAAAAGAAACTTTTTTGAAATTTTCTATGCGTTCGGGTAATTGTTGCTGGAAATAAAAAAATCTGCCAGCTTCGTGGCGTTGAAACGCGCGATTCGTCCAAAGTGACGTGCCATTTTTTTAACCTTTCCGATTTCTGCATCGGCTGTGAAATGTCAACGAATACAAATGTTTATAAATTTTATTTTTCATTCATTTTATTATGTCTCTGCTGGAGCCTTGTCCTTAGCTTTATGTGTCCAAACACCAACGAATCGTATCACAAAGACAAGACCAAATTCTCGTCGTTTAACCCGCAAACGCTCTATACCGTGGGTTCCAAATTTCAACCTTTCGAAAGCCATTTCAGGCACAAAAGTTGGTCGGTTGACGAGGGAGTTTCGGGAGAGTCGAAAAAGTTGCCCATTCGTCGTCAAGGAATTTCTTCGAGCAATCGGACTTTGCAGGCTCCAGGAGACTCTGAAAAAATAGTAAATCTTGTCCTCAACTCTTACCAGAATGATTTCGAGCTAATGTATCCGCGAGGATCAAATTACTCGGAAATATTTCAAGACACAGCCCCAAATAATCAATTTCCGGTTCTTCCGTCTCGTACTGCAAAAAATTACGAATATTCCTCATTCCCAAGTCTTTACGAGGTGAAAAAAACGTCGTTAGCATTTTAACAATGATCGATTTGACGAAAAATTGAGAAAATTAATTAAATTCGATGAAATATTTTATTATTTCGTCATTAACAGATTTACGAGCATCTCGAACGGTTGAGAAAATTATCCAAAGGTCGAGCAAACGTTGTTCCATTAAAATTTCACAATGGTAGTTGGAACCTCGTCCGCACGAATTTTGAGAACGAAATTTTATCGATTCGTATTTCGCAGAGAAATCCTGACGAAGCTCAAGTGGAAAATCCGATAATTGTCGTCGTCGCAGGTCGCCTTTTCCAACGATCAGTTATTCATTTTTAAACGCATTAGTCTCTGACGTGCTCGAATGAAATTACATAATTTCCTGCTTAAGGTATTCATGGCAAAGATTGGTACGCCATACAGTCTGCAATTTTCTTGGCGACCGAATTAATAAATGATCGGAATCGAACCAGCGAAGGAGATTTTGATTGGTGGATCATTCCGGTCCTTAACCCCGATGGTTACGAAATTAGCCAAACGCACGAGAGAGTAATTTCCCATAATTAATTCAAAAGTGTCCAAAAATCATTTTTCCCACACTCGAAAATCAATTTTTACAAATTTTTAGTGGCGCAATTGGGAGAAAAATCTTTATGGGACTCAAGACCCCGAAAGTACCGAGTGTTTTGGACTGGATTTGGATTTGAGTTTCGAATATCAATGCCTTGATTGTTAGTCATTTTATTATGAGCATAAATTACGACAAAAACGTTTTTCGAGTTTACTGCAGTTTTTTCTATCAGGTTCAACGAATCCTTGTGATTTTAATTATCCCGGAGACGTTCCTTTCCTTGCTCCGGAGGCTAAAGGTTTGCGAGACACCCTGGAAGCATTCAGCGATTGTATAGAGACGTTCATCGCCCTGAAAGAGGGAAAGCAAATGCTGGTGTATCCGTTCGCTGACACTTTTCAAAGTCCTCGAAACGTGGACAGTTTCGTAAGATTTTTCAATGAATAATAAAGCAAAAATTCCATATTTTCACTCGGTTCAAACGAACGAGAATCTTGACAGGAAAAAATATCGAAAGAAGCTGTGCAAGCTTTCCAAAAAAATGTCGAGGGATCGTACGAATATGGCCAGAGCAGTTGCCTGCTTAATATCAGTTCAGGATTCATCGAGGACTGGGCAAAAGTTCATTTGGGTGTGGACAAAAGTTTCGCTTTTTATCTCGGACCTACGAGCAAAGATCGACGTGAACTCAAATCCCAGCATCTCATGGCTCACATGAATGGTACTCTGGACCTAATAAATGTTTTAGCTCGAGGACAAATTGGCAAAGTCCAAAGTTCTGCTTCAAGACTCGATTTTTCATTATTTGTTGTCGCCGCAATTTTAATCGTGCAATAAAATGAAACGAGACGATAATTTCCGTATTTTTTCGATCGATATATTTATCAATAAAAAAATACACTCCAATAAAAAACAATCAACAGATTAGGACGTAACAAAATGGCAAAAGCGACGTACAAAAAAAGGGCCTTTGCCCAAAAAATCCGAGTCTCAAAAAAAAAGGTTTGTAGGAAATGAAATAATCGAGAAATTATGGGATGAACGAAGTTAAAGTGGGTCGTGAAGATTCTTGAGTTCGAAAATAATCGACACTCGTCGATTAAATTGGGAGGGTAAGTGAGGAGAAGAAATGAACGATTATCAGAGAGTTCTTGGCTGCTCGTTGTGACCTCGCAATCGTGGGGTCAGTGACGACGTGTATAGAGAGCAACGTTTTTTCGTCTTGAGTATAAATTCGGTTGGAGACGTCGCAGTGATCGTTTCTCGACGTAGCAGTAACTTTGTGAATTTCTTTGGAGAGAACCTCCAAGAACTATGGTTTTTTAATCACTTGCCACAGTTGGAGGCTGAAGTTGAAAACCTTGCGATTATCCGGCCTCACCAAGAAAAACTACATTGGATATTTTCCATAAACGTGACCACTTCTCGTTCTTCTGATCAACCAATCGCGTTTACTCGTTACACGCTGAATCAATCTCTCGTTCGTTTGTGTACTTTGCGAATGCTGCGAGTGCGTTCCACGCAATTCGATTATCGATGGCTTCCCTTTACGTTTTCTCGATAAAAATGGCAATCTGCTACGTCCACCAAACTTTTGACTCGATAATCGCGACTCCACGTTCAATTCGTTCAACGTTGTGTCACCCCATGCGTTCTGATGCGACGTCTCCAACGGTGTGTTGCATATCGTGTACTCGTCCTCCTCCAACAATTCCAAAGGTTCACTGTCGTGCGATAAATCGTTCAAGGATTTTACGTCAATTAAAAAAAAAACGAAGATTTCCACGTTCGAGGAGATTTTATTTAATAAAAAAGCGAAAACTGAAGATTTTTCGTCAACTTTGTGGAAAAAATTCTACGTTTCAGAATTGACTGATAATCAGGTGTGAAGAAAATTCAAAAATTCATTTAACTGAACTAACCCTTCGCTCTCCGGGCTCACAGGTCTCGGCGGCGGAGGATTGTAAGTCTGTTCGTCGTCCTTGGTGAATTTGGTCGAGTAGATAAAAAAGCTACTGAAGACAGCACAAATGGTGAAAAAAGCGACGAAATCAGCGATGGCTCTCCTGGTGAAGGGATGAGCTCGTGCCTTGGCTCCCGAGGCGTCGAGGTCGTCATTTTCGTCAGGGAACCAAGATAATTCATGAAGAATTATATCCTGTTGAAAATCCTGACGAATAACATTTAAATGCCAAATCGATTATCTCGGGTTTCGAAACGAAAGAAAACTCACTCGTAAGTAAACGAAAATACGTCGAACTATCAATCGTATCAGATAATACATATCGCTGAGGTTCTCCATTTAGAGTTTCTTTTTTCTCCACACTCTCTGATAAGCGTTTCAAAACTTTTGTTTAAAAAGTCGGAAAATAAATAATAAAATGGGATTAAAATCGTTGATTAGTTATTGACCAACGGTGAAACGGGAGTTTTCGAAATTTTATCTCATATCGAGCCGAAAAAAACTCGCGTCTTATTCTGATCGATGCCCTGAATTTGACAGGGAATCCACGCTGACAGTCGCGAGATATTGACTGAATTCAACCACAGTCGCTTGTTTTTTTGTCTTCGATTTTTTATTTTTCACTTCGATAATTTTCATCAGCAAGCTTCTTTGTCACATTCTGTTATATACGGCTGTATGCAGGGATTGTGCTTCACGCCAATACTGAAAAATGCCCCCTTGTTCGGATTTTCTGGATAATACGCAGGACCAGGACTCCTTTCTTCCACTTCTGACGTCTCTGCCTCCGGCTTTTGACGCCAACCTATCGTGAAAGCTGGTGCTCGAGGCTTCACCGCGTCCACGCTGAACGGCGGCGAAGGTCCTGGTCCTCCCTCTTTACATTCTATTGGGTCTTGTCTCGGTATTCTAAGAAAATGTAAAAAAATTCTTTACTCGATTGAAAAATGGGAAAATTCGATGGGCCCAGAGTGGGAAACTGTTCAGTTTGGTTCTCGAAAATTGTCCCAACTGTGCGAATTGAAAATCAACGAATTCAACTCCGACTCCACAAAAATGCTCGCAAAATCAATAAAATAAAAGTCACGAAAGAGGAAAAATGGTTCTATTGATTATGGATCGAATCAGGAGAATTTTGAGGTGGAGAAATTTGGAGTTTTGATAAAATAGAGAAAATCTTACATTGAAAAGGATGGTCCGTTCAATCCTCCCGGTAAATTGTAAGGACCCGCGCTGGTGACGACTTTTCTCAAAGGAGTTCTCCAGCTCATGGAAAACGCTGGATTTCGCATTGGATCGGGAAGCTTGTACGGTCCGGGTGAACATTCCAGTTCGGCTGAAGTTACGAAATTGATATTGATTCGTTAACTCATTCACTGATCGCAGAATTTGATGAGAAAAATAGTTTCCTCAGGAATCTCAGACAAAATTCGGTGAAAATTTGAATAAAGCGAAGAATGTAGTAAAGAATTCGAATAAAAATATGAGACTCACGTTCTCCTCGTTGGGCGAAGCGAATGGAAAATCCTCCTTCCGTTTTCGGTGGTCGAGGATAATAAATGGGCCCAGGACTATCGCTGTGGACACCCAATCCAGGCTGTTTGAAAGCGACTGAGTAAGCAGGTCCCCGAAACTTCGAGGGACAATGATCGACGTAACCGATCACAGGTTTGAGTTTGTATTTTGGTCCGACACCTGAAATCATAGAAAATCATCGATTGAGTGGCATGAAACGAAAAAAATGTACTAATTAACCTGGAAATTTCGTAACGAACCCCAATCGTGGCAGAGAATGGCATCTTTCTGAAAAGCTGGTGGTTTATTTTTGTCTTCTCCCTGTTGGTCCTTCTTTTTTTTACCTTTTTTCGGAGCCATACTTGAAAATTTTGATAAATATTCGACCTTCTAATTTTGACAACCAAACGAGACTAAAATTATTTCTTTTTCTTTGCAGTGATTTGTTTTCTTGCGCAACAAACTTCACGATTCTCGAGAAAAATGAATCGAGTCAAATTGAAATGGAATTTCTATCGAATTAAGAAAAAAAATTATAGTTTTCTCTTCACGAATCGGAATTATGAAAATTTCGATATTAATTCAACAGATGAAACGAAAATCATAGAATTTTCATGTTTATTTTAACGACGGCACTTTTTTTTATTGGACAATGGACAATTATACTAAGAAAAATGATTTTCGCAAGGGATTATCCGTCTAGTTCGGTAATTGCTGGGGCAGCGCACTCGCTGTGACGCATTCCAAAAGAATACATGGGCGGTCGTTTTCCAGAATTAAAATCTGGATAATAAACTGGTCCGGGACCTTCCGGTACCCCAAAAATTCTTGTTCGCGATTTCAAACTGTAAGCTGGATATCTTTTTTTTATCGCATCTAAATTTCCACTCCCATAGTCCGCTGGGCCTGGTAATGTTGATTTTTCTGTCGTATCGTGACGTCCGTTGCTGGGAAAAAGAGAAAAGAAATCGTAACCGAAACCAGCCACCACGTAAACTTTGTCCTTGGACTTAACATTTTTTTTTTGACGAATTATAAAAAATTCTAGAAAAGCTACAGAACCGAAAATGGAATTTGGAGATTGAACGTCAAACATTTTTCCGGGTGGGAGGAGGAAATTCGTGAAAATTTGTCAACTTTTGAGAGTTTTTCGTTAGACAATTTTAACTTGGAAATCTTTACATCGTGAAGGCTCCTTTGGAGGTTTTATGGGGAATATTCGGACCCAGACAAGGAGGAAGGATATAAGCATTTGGTCCTGGTCCATCGCCCGTCAACTTTATCATCGATCTCGATTTAATCGTGAATGCTGGAGGTCTTGGGTAATGATTCATCGGTGGCACATTTTCTGGATGATAAGCGCCGGGTCCGGGACCATAACCGATAGCTAAAGGAATTTTTCAAAGGGATTATCCGTCTAGTTCGTTAATTTCTGCCGCAGTGCACTCGCTTTGAAGAAAAACATTGGCGGTCGTTTTTTGTAATGAAATTCTGGATGAAAAATGATTTTAGAACATAAAATCGTTGCAGAAACATAAAAATTAGGGCAAATGGCAAAGAACTGCCGATTTAAAATCCATTTTTTTTGAAAATATTTGCTTTTTTTGTCAATGCAAACTTATTGTACGCTTTTTGTATAAATTTTGATTGAACTCGGGCAGAAAATAAACGGAATGAGAATTGGGAACCTTGGAATTTTTCTCGTCCTTTAAGGGTGTAGGCCGGTGGATTGTCGGTGCCACTTTTCGTTAATTTCGCAACGTTATAGGCAGGTCCAGGGCTGGGAGTTTCAGCATCATGGAGTCCTTGACGTCCAGGAATCGAGTACGCAGGATTTCTATATCGCGAAGGATCGTGACCGATATAACCTGTGAGACCCGGCAATTTATAAGCGGGTCCGGGTCCTTTGGACATGCAGGAAGTCTTTGGATGATTTTCTTTGTTGTCCATAGTGATTTTTCAAGTGTAAAACTTTTCAAAAAGACGTAAAAATTGTTTAAAAAATTCGAAATACTGCTAAAAGTTTGACGCTCGGAAAAAAACTCTACACAAAATTGAGGGTTAAATAAAAAAATATCTGAACACTGTTAACAGTGTTCAGATCATAGAAAAAATCTCCCCATCGATTATTTACATTCCTGGGTTTATTAATTTTAATATTTACAGAACTAATCATCGTCATCCTCATCTTCGTCATCGGTGAAGTTTAAATCGTCGAAATCGCTGCCGAATTCGTCATCATCCTCTTTACTCCTTTTGCTGATCATTAATGCATTCAGCTTTGCCAACAAATCGTCCCTGGTCAGAGGTTGTTTCGGAGCCAGAGATTCATCCTCGCTGCCTGATGAACTTTCGTCATCCTCCGGCTTTTCGGCCTTTGTGGATGGTTCAGCAGTGCTCGAAGTTTCTTTGCCAGCAGCTGTAACGAAAATTCGTATAAATCTCGCCGTTCGCGGAGCCACGAAAACAAATTTTTGCTCCAATTCGGTAATGGAGTGAAAATTTAATGGAAATTGAAAAGTTTGATGAAATTTTCACTGTCGAACATTCCAGTGGATTTTTATTCATAAAAATCCAAAGAAAATATTCTAATTTTGTATCCTTTGTCAAACTTCAACATAAACAACAAAAATTGCTAGTTTTATTATTGTTCCAACCCTTGGAGTGCATACTGGGTCGTTTTGACCCTAAAAATTTTGTAATTCAAATTTTTCCGTAAAAAGATAAATTTAGGCCCATTAAATGTGAATAATTTACAAGAACAAACGTTTCGACAAAAAAGACAAAACAAAAAATGCTTATTCACCAGAATCCAACGATGTGACAAGCACCTCGGGTCAGATTGACCCAATATGCACTCGGAGGGTTAAAAAAACACGAAAAAGTCAAAGTTCGAATTGCCAATGAAAAAATGGTCACAGTGATTTTCGTAAAAGGATAAAAACAGTGAAAATTTCTTATTTTTCGATATTTTGGCGATTTGACTTCTCCTGCAGTATTTTGGCAGGAAATTTTCAAATTGTATCCTCGCACGATACGTATAATCATGCAGATGGCTAGTGATTTCCTAGGAATGGAGAAATTTTTGGAAAACGAACCTTTTCTGTTCATGTAACGCATGAAAGTTCTTCGTTTTCGCTCCGGCAATTTTTTCAGCATCAATCTAAGTTCTCGGTCCAATTTCAAAGTTTCTTCCTTGGGTGGCTCCGGCACGATTTCTCCCTTTTCTCCGCATTTGGGGCAAACATTATTGTGAAGAGCGCACGGTCCGCACATGATGTGATAAGCGTGTTTGATGACTTTTTGCTCGCATTTTGTACATTTGGCGGGAGCTTTGAGTGGCTTGTACTTTTTGTACTTGATTTTCCATTCTATGATTTTTTTGCATCTCTCGCACACATTGACCACTTGGATGTTGTTGACGCGCTTAGTTTGGACCGATTTGTCGTGCAAATCGTTTTTGAATGCGTGACTGTTTTGGTATTTCTGGGGCCTCACCCGTTTCGCGTTTCCTTTTTGAGAACTCATTGTTACACGAGAATTTTTCGAATCTCGTGGATAACCTAAAAAAATCACAAGGATTTTCGATTATTCGATCGTTTTTTTTCATTATTCGATACATTTTTGACTGCGCGCTGTCATTTTGTTTACCCGAACTCGTTTCACTACCTCGTTTCTGGAATGATTCATGCAAAATTTGAGAAATTTGTGTTTTTTATGCACACACGTGTTGTTGACAGAAATTTTTAGCCGCAGTGGCAACTGAATTCGCTGCCAGTGGCGTTCAATCTCGATTTCGCGTGGTCTCTCAATTTCTCAACGTGCTTCAACAAAACTCGGGTCCTTCGAGGCATCAGTGGCGCCATCTTTGAGCGCCGGAAACTAGGAATACGTGTCGAATGGTGGAATCTCAGGGTAAAGAGGCTTCAAGTCCCCGAAACGAAACATTATTCGTTTCAGTTCGAACGAGCATCGATGTAGATCGGGCTAAAAGATTTCAGGAGACTGAGGAAAAACTGCAGCTCAAGGTAGGCTTCGTTTCAACAAAACCAACTAATTTGTATGGGCAACAACATTTTTATAATAAAAGTCTTGAAAGATGCCTCTTGGGAGCGTGACCGAACAGAATTTCTGCGAATTGATGCGCGCGAACGACGAAATCGCCATGCAAGAGCATACGAGAGCGAATAAATACGTCGCGTTGCTGATATTTAGTCAAGGAACAATAAGATCTGATAAAAATACAAAATTCTGGCAATCGCAAACCCGAACATGGCAAAAAATACCGTATCGTGAGGATTTTATTCCATTTTTCGATCGTGCCCTCCCCCAACTTGTTACCATAGCGGAAATCCTGAATTAAACAGAGAAAAATTAATCGTCAATACATCAGGCGAAAAATCGAATGGGCCCCTAATTAATTACGCTCGGATTCATTGAAATGTGGAGTTCGTTTTCATGGTTGTTCACACAATCAAGGCTGTAGTGGGCGTTACTCGATGACGCAGTTTGAAAAATTAATTCGAACTCTAATTAAACGACGATTACGACAAAATCAAATTAACAACAAATTGGCAAAAAATGAGGTGAAAAATATTAATCAAGTAATTATAATTTACGGATTCCATTAAGCTTTACATTTTACAATTGAAATTCAAAATCGAATGTAATAACTCAAAGGAGATCAAACTCGCGAATACATTTATAGCTGGAAACTCATTTTATTTCGAATCCTTTCACTGTGATTGAAAATTTCATCCAATAACGTGCAATGTGCAGATTTTTCTTAATGGTAATGAGACTTGAGGGCAAAGCTCTAAAAGTAGCAGAGATGTGAACTCATGAATACGAAATGAATCAGTTAACGATTTTTAGTGGAGACATGTAAGGAAAAGAAATAAAATGTACGCCCGAGTATGGAAGAGTCTGAGGCAAAAAGGGTTCCCTCTTCTTGGTCCAGACCTAATATTGTAACTTAGAAAAATCGTTTCACCAGATTTCATCGTTTTTACTGAATAATTTTATCTCGGACAAGTTCTCAATCAAAATTACGACTCACAAAATTTCTTTCTCTCAAAAAACCACGAAAGCCGATCAATTTTTAAATGTACCCGGAAAATAAACGAGAAAAAGGTCGAAATTGATCTGACTACTCGCCTCTCTCTCGGTTACGATATAGTAACGAATTACCATGTCGTCATGAATGGGCAGAATAACGAGAGGACGCTCGGTCACAATTTTAGGGTCTGGTAATTTCTGAAGAAACTTGTTCTGCGCTGTGAAGAAGTTCGAAAAAAAGGGAATTCCGGTTTTTGTGCAATGCTCGTATTTCGAGTGGTCCATAATGCCTCGTGGTCTCGTTTTGTCTGGTCTCCCCTTGGCACGATGTATACATATGCATGTATATAATGAAATTATTTATTCCGGTGACCTCGCGCGGGGATAAATCGACGACGAGAGTTTTACGTCTTGAATGCGGAGAGTTGACACACGGATATACCGATATTACGAGAAACTACCCCAGCCCTATGCGACTGCAAGGAAACTAAAATTAAACGCAGCTCGGACCGATCGAATTTGCCAGGGATGAAAACGTTTGGCCGGAGTCGTAAAGATATGAGAGATCGGATGCTGCAGCGAGTATGTAATGCGTCTTGCCACGAGTGTAAAAACAGTTGAGACAAAGAAAGAGAGAGATTGGGAGAGAGAGAGAGGGAGGAAGAACAAGCCCGGGGTCATTTCAGGTCGAAAGTTCGCCAGGGCAAACTATACATAGAGTCTCGCCTCTCCTGACAGGGCTTGAAACGAGCTAAAATATTCATTCGGGTTTCGGGCGACCGGCTGTCAATCTGTCAACTATAAAGCAACGCGATCTCACTGTCTACCGATCCTTGTTTCAGTCTCCTTTTTCCATCGATCCCCCTTCGTTCTCCTCTCGCTCTCTCTCTTTCTTGCTCCTCGCTCTCTCGTTCCTTGGCAGTTTCACGCTTTCCGAGACACCTCGCGATCTCCATCTGTCTGTAC
The DNA here is from genome assembly GCA_037043255.1 of Diadegma fenestrale. Lineage (NCBI taxonomy): Eukaryota > Metazoa > Arthropoda > Insecta > Hymenoptera > Ichneumonidae > Diadegma > Diadegma fenestrale. The sequence continues at coordinate 5,657,310 of CM073312.1, forward strand.
TGATATCCTCATCGTCCTCGACGCTTTTTCCGGTCCAAACCACCCCCCAAATCCCCCCACAATGCTGCGTATGGTATTCCGCAAACTAAACGAACAAATTAACGAAACTTTGAAACGCTTTTAAAATTTTAATATTCCATGTCTGACCCACATCCACCCCATCCTTCTATTTTCGTGAAAACCACCATCGGAAAGTGCCGCCAGTATTCGAATCTCCAGTCCTGTCCGCCATTCACGTCACAGGTAACGCCGCATGTTTCTCCCCAGCCTGCCACTTGTGCCTGTCCAGATATTCTTTTCAGAGATTTCAACGATTTCCCTAACAGCCATTTTTGGATATTTTCGACCTCCGCACCACAAGGGCGCAAGTTCTGCTGCAAAGTCGTTCTCGCTTTGCCTAAAAGTCTATCATTGTTTATAAAACGATCCAGCGTCATTCTGCACCAACCAAACTCTGTCAGCTTCCCGCGTGTCTATATTTACGTCCGAATATCGTAAAATGCCTATTCGCGTGAATTGCAAACTGGATGTCGTGCCTGAGTGCACTCTTCCGGCACAGCGATACATTTTTCAAACTGTCAATTTGCCATTTAAGGTGTCTGAATATATTAACTGGAAAATCAACCACTAATCAGCCATGTCAGTCTAATTCTGCTCAATTAACTATTTCGTGAACTCGATGCATTCACTGTCTCCCACATCTCTACGAATATTTCAGTATTAATAAACGACTAGCCCACCGGTTCGATGAACTCCATTATTTTATCATTAAAAATAGTTTTTAACGCAGCTCGTTCGTAATTTCGTCTCGCCTGTTTAAAATTTCGTATATCTATAGCAACGCAGCGAATCTCCAACGTGCTGACTTCCTATTAAATTCTCGGGTATGTCCCTCGATCATGTATTTCGTTTTCCTCTGGGACACTCTCGCCCGCAAGAGGAGCCTGAACCAGGAATTTGCGGACGTCAACAAGTGACTCGTTTCCTAACAGTGCTAACAGTTCTCACCGTAATCCTACCTCGAGCTTTTCAAGCCGTTTCAACCACCGTTATTACTATTCGAATTGTATTATAGCTCTGGATATGATTTTCATATAATTCTGGACTCGTTACAGGAAAGATTGAAAATCAACGTTTCTGCATTTATTTTGTATCAAAGTTTTGCAAATTTTTCTAACAATTTTCAGCTCTTAAGGATAATTTGAAATCAACGCAAACGTTTTGTCGTCTTTATTTTGAAATTCTGTATATTTTCGTAGACTTTTCAAACTCGTTTCCATCCATTAAATTCCAAGTTTCTGAATCGTTCTCGCTCGTTCCTGGATCTGAAACTCGCGGGAGCGAAAGTTTGAGACTCTCAAAGTTTCTGGTTTATTTTACTTCAGTTTTCGGAGCGATTTAACGGGAGGCAACAACTTTGAAAACCATTAGATCGAGCCATCGGAATCGTTGGGAGAAATTTTGTTGTTGTTGTTTAAAGTTGTGAGAAAAAATTTGGCAAGTCGTGGGAAACGATTGTGAGTTGTTCAAACTGTTCGAGGGCAATTCGGAGAATTTATTTTTGCATTTTTGGGATCGATTTTATTCGAGGTTCAGGAATAATTGCCGGTTTGGCTGTTGCAGGGGATTTCGGAGAGAAATCGGTGCATTGGGTTTGTTGAATATTCATGAAAGAGGATTAGATTGTTATGAATTTTTATTGAGCACACACACGAGCGATACACGAAATAGTTTGGAAATGCACAAGGTTCTTGTGTCTACAAAGCGTGGAAATCTGTTGAGAATCATTTGGATCACTGAATCGATATTGGGAGGTTGAATCTCTGCTGGAGCGAATTAGAATCACACACAGAATTTGAAATTTTCATTCAGAGCTGACACGAGTCTTTGTTGTTTGTGGGTGGAAACGTAATTTAGTGGCTTCCAATTCGATGAGTTAGTACTCTTCCGTGATTATGATTATTGCCCGAAAGCCAGTATCGAATCGAGGCTTTCTGAGCAACAATCAAAAGCATAAAGAGTATCGGTTGTCATGGCGATTCGATGTCGGATGCGGAGCTCGAAGTTGGCATTGCATTGTGTTCACTGGCATCTGCAAAAAACAGAAAGAAACTTTCAGTTTTCGAGGCTAAACACTCAAAGCCCTGGAAGGCAAAGTGTCGATGGAAAAAAATGATTCCGTATTTACTTGGAGGATGAAACTCGAGAAGAGAAATTCTCGATCGTTGAAAAGCGTCGAGTTGGTAAAAGATGCGGCAGCAGGAAATTTCAAAGTCCGAACGCGGTAGAACGAGTTGAAAATAAGAAGGAAATAGTTCAAGTCCCGAAGTGTTTATCGGCGATAAAGTTGATAGAGGCGAGCGAAGAGAGCAACCGGAAGCTGTTCGCTGCAAGGGATGATCCCTCGAGCGGGACGCGAACGCGAATGATATCCGAGTGGAATTGCATCTAGCGAGAAGCATCCCTCGGTTATATATTGCGAGAGGACCGGAGGGGTTGATACGCGCGCGCGCGGCGCTATCAGTAGTGGGGGAAAATTGGAGTTTTGATAAGAGGAGGGTTGCACATAGCTCGCGAGGTTGCATCTGCGAGGATTTATGGTGGGGCGAGTTTTCATTGGTTGAATGCATTCGTTTATGGATAAATGTTGATCGCGGTGAGACAGAAGGGCAGTAAAGGGAGCTAATGACGAGATGAAAGGCTGGGAAATACGTCGTTACGATTGTGAGGCGAGTTTATAGGAGCGTGGAAGGAAATTTGGGATGTTGGATTGATTCTGCGCAGAGGACCAAGGGCAGGTACATTATCGTCTTGGAAACGCATCGTCTCCGAGCAAATGTTGCACTTCTGCACTTAGTTAGGTGGGAATTAGTGACAGAGGGGGCGTCAGCATTGGAGAAAGGGTAAAAATGGAGAGGAAGGGGAAAGGACATGCATTGTGCAATCCCCCCGAAGCGCAAGGACATGCTTCGCAGCCATGAGAGAATTCTATTCTGTCCATGTGAGGACGCCTGTACCTTTCTATACTGTCTCCTATCCGTCTGTCCATTAGTCTCCTCTAATCTCTGTAATTTGACAATTAGTTCGTCCGTGTATACTGTTTGGGGATCGAGCGAACGAGGGGAGAGCATTTACCCTCCAATCGTGAGAGGTTCAACTCTCTCTTGACGATTTGGTTAACGGAATCGTGTCAATCACACCTGCATTTTATCCACCTGCATTCTCTATTTCTCTCTCTCTCGCTCACTCTCTTGTTCTGTCTGTGTGGACGGAGAAAATCTCATGAAAAAATCCTCTGAAATAATTGCATGAAAAACATGCTCAATATGATGAAAATGGACGCTGTGAAATTCTTCAAACTCTCAATTAACTGAATTCTAGTGTCAATTTCAATTAAATTTCTTCATCGTGATGGAAGAAGAAATTGAAGCATTTCCTTCATTTTTTTTTTAACGAAGAGGACTTGATAATTAATAATGGATAAAAATATTCTCACGTTTTTTCGATTCAACGTCAATCTCCAGGTCAAATTTATCATTGAAATGAACTTTACGCTTTTTTTTTATTTACATCAAAGTCAAACCCTCGACTATGGAAGTTCATGTCGCGAAATCTCTGTCTCTCAATGTTTTTTTTTAGATCTCGCATTTGCCACCCGATCTATTATGCCAAGTCCAACGACAACCAGCCGCAACGACGCGACACGATCTCACCCGCCGTTTTCTCTTTCTCGTCGCGCTCTCACCCTCTCTTCGTAGATTTCTCTGATTAATTAATTTTATCAGTCTCGACTCTCGCGGCATCCCTGGCAGGTGAAAATTCCTTCATTCGATATGCGATCGCTTTGCTATTTAATGTCTCCCGCACGTTTCTCTGTATGTCCTTCGATCTGCTTTGGCTTCAACTGACAATGATCCGCGTGCAAGATTCATTTTATCTAATTGTCAATTAGACGCTTCGATATTAACGAAATTTAAGAAAAAAGGCCAAAATGTTGCTTGGAAAGTTCGAATCGATTGAAATATCGAGAAATTCACGTTTCGAGGTAACGAAATTAATATTACGAGGTAATTGTGGGAGATAAAAAATGACAAAAATTGCTATTATTCTTCGATCGGGAAACATTTTCCTTGAGCATCGCCCGAAGGATTGTGCGTCAGACAATTCCCGAGAAAGTGTGGAAAAAGCAAGAAGGACGAAGAGAAATTTCTTTCGGTATTGTTCGGTCCCTGTTGTTGCTAGCAACAACAGCAGAGCCCGGGGCTCCCGGGTCCCGGGTGCTTTTCTCCCTGATCTCAGGCTCCCTCTTCGAAACATTTCCAGGCTCTGAGCTGATCGTTCCTCTCGCTCTACCGGTTAACGTTCCCGTTGCCTCAGCCCGTTTGACGGTTTTTCATTTATTTTTGTATCTATCTCCACGAGCATATGCATCGGAGATATGTGTCACGCATTCGCGATAATTCAAAGGCGTGTGTGGGTGAAGCTTCTCGAGTAATCGAGAGCTCAGTGCCAGAGCTTCCCAGGGGCTGCTGCTTCGTAAGTGCGTGGGTAATTGAGCCCCTCGCTCTCTCTCTCTCTCCTTCTCTCCCTCCCTCATTCGATCATGCTTGCGGAACCCAGAAACTTTGAAGCCCTGAACCCTGGTCTCAGTTTCCGTTGCTACTTGCTCCATCCCGCCCGGGCATCTGTCCACAACATCGTTTTTCCGTCAAGGACTTTATTCCCCATGCAGTTAACCCCATAATTCACTTATTGGTGCATCGAAATCTGCATTCAATTAGGCAAGTCTGAGCCAGAACGTGCGAGCAATTAGTGGTCAATATTTCCGACTATTTTCAGGTTCGCTTAACGAAATTCTGAAGAATTTTCTTTAAATCCCACAAAAGCTCGATGTCCTGAAAATTTCGCTCATTTTTTACTTCATACTGGGTCAATTTCCGGTACAGAAACTTGGAATAGATTCGGACGAAAAACTCTTTGCCCCAAATACGAAATACGCGGAGAGAAATTTCCTAGATCATTGATTCGAGCCATTGTTTCGCCAAAATGATTTGCCTCGTGTAATCTCGTTGGCTGATCGCACAAGGCACACCACGGATCTCTCGATCGAGCGTACCTTGACCTCTCAGAATCCTCATTTCTCGTTCAATGACTTTTAAATCGTGGATAAAAAAAGAAGCGAAAAGCAACGATCGAATGCAAAGTATCGCTTCGTGATCTTCGTGTTTCGATTCAAATGTCAGCGTTATGTAGTACCAGACGACGGAGTAATACAAATATCGAGAGATAGAGACTCGTGGATAGATAAATAGGCGAAAAAACATGGTGCAAAAAGATCGATACCGTGTGTGCTCACGAGACTCTTTTCAAGATCGTCTCCAAAGCCACATTAAAGCGATTCCCAGTGTGCTAGTGATAAATCGTATCTGGTAAATATAAACCAATACGTACAAACTGGTTAACAGGAAATCGATGAACGATAAAGAAAAAAATTGTCACGATGGAACAAAAAGAATCGATTAAGAGCTTGAAAGCGGATTCGCTATTGCCAAATCGCAACGAACCTCTCAAAACTAATCCTAATGTTCTTTTTTCTCGGCTCCCAAACTCCTGGCAGGGTCCGATACAATAAAAGACTTTTTTTTGCTAGTTTTAGGCCTCGCCAGGATCTTCAATGACCTGAGAACCAAACATGTGTTTTAACATCACACGAAAATCGACTATTCGGTTCGGGATGACTGGAGCATAAAAAAAAGTGCAAAAAACAGCGAATCTCGACGTTTCATGTCGCTGATTCGGGGGCTGAACGATTCTGTTGCATTTCTCGGGGCAGACGTTCAGAAATTGGCATTTCCGCGATCTTCAAATTGGTCGAAATGATTTCATTATTATTTTTCTAATTATAAAAAAATGTGTCGATGAAAAATGTTCATCGAAAATCTTTTTTTTAACCTGAATAAGCGCCGTGACCAAAAAAGTGGATAAAGGAGAAAAGATCGGAAAAGATTGCGATATATTAAGTGGAGCGATTTTGTTTAATTTTCAATTTTACTGCAGCTCGCAGAAATTTCTTGGCCAAATGATCGGTGCCTTGCAATTACAGTCAATAATACAAATTTGCAAGACGAGCATACTCGGGGCGTAAAAAAATAACCGTGACGAGTGAAAGTAAATCCGGCGATTCTTCGGGAAGGAATAAAAAGTTGGGAAGCAGCGAGAGCGACAGAGAGCTGAGCATGAAATAAATTCGCCGAGGTAAGAAGGACAATGAATCCTGCGAAGCGAGAGATGATTTTTCTTCAGCAGTGCAACGAGAGCAGTTTCGAGACAGGTTCTTAGTCTCTCTTCTCAACGTTTTTTTCTCTTTCTCTCAAAGACTGGTTCGAGTCGCTCAAACTCACCGAGAGCAAAGCACATATTGCTCGAGGGAACTTTCATCGAGATCAGGATTCTGTCGATTCTTCTCTTCCCCTCTCTGTATCTTTTTTGTGCTTGTTGTTTTTTTCTCGTTGTTTTCATCATCTCGAACGAGAGAAGGTGTTTGTCACTATTGTCCGTCGGTTCGGGGTGGTCGAGGCGTTTCATTGGATTTTCTGCATGGCTTTTCGTCCCCGGACACGCTCGATCGATCGGCGGCGATCGATCGATCCCGATAGGGAGCATCAAAGGAGTGTGAAATCTTTGCGATTTGCGGAGAAAAAAAGAGTTTTGCCGAAACCGCGAGCACGAGTTTTTCTCGCATAATTTCTTAATCGCAACTCTTTGGAATCCGTTGATTGGGGATGATAAAATTTCTCAATGACTCACTGCCCGTTACGGGAAGCATTAGAGAAATAATGTACGAGAATGAAAAAAAGGGAGCACGTTTATGGAGCAAAAAAGAAGGAGTTTTCTCGAACAGTAGTCGCGGTGGGAGCAGGAGGAACGCGTTTAAAAAGCAAAGAGCATGTGTATCGAGCCACATGTACACGAGATCCAACCGGTTTTCACCAACGAGAGAGTGTCTAAGCTACTGAAAGTGACGCATAAATACCGAAGACTACCGCAGGGGCAGAAAAAAGGCTGGGAGCAAGAAAAAGGGAGAAGCAAAAAGAAAAATGGAGTAGAATGAAGAAGAAAAAAATGACACGTGTTCCCGAGATATTCCACCTGTGTATATCTCGTTCGTTCGTCTCTCGTCGATTATATCTCTTGTACGTATATGCGTGTACTTATAAAACATAACGCTCTTGCTGTCGTCGTTTAATCTTATCGCAGGAAGTTGGGTGTCCCTCTCCTCCTCCCTCATATATACAGAAGATATACCTGTTGAGGCGTTTAATACGAATTTAAACTCGAGCTGTACAGGGTCAGCAATTCGATTACATTCGTTCGAGCATGTTCAAGATTCTACGTTTCTTTTAATATTCCAGTTTATTATTCTTGCATTATATTAAACCGATGTTAAATCATCTGTAATTATTATCGAGTACTGCATAATTAAATTCACTTGCAAACAGCTTGTTAGTTTAGACGTTCGGGGCTCCAGATATTCAATTATCTGTGTTGGATCATTTTCCCGTTTATTTGCTTTAACTATTTATTCATTTAATGCCAAGATTACATCGACCCGAGCATCATAAATCCCATATAATTATGAATAATTCTTCCCACTATTTCAACTTGTTCGTATAATCTCCTTATTCATTTCGACACTGTACCAACAACACCACCGCGTATTAAATTACATTTCTTGTTTAATTTTGTTCAAACTTATTTATTTGCTGTTTTAATGATCAGTGGTTTCTTCGGTTTTAATAATTGGGCTTGTGCCAAGTCGATTTATCGTGCGGAAATGAATGCCTCGATTATTCTAATTGTTTATGATATTCTCGTCGATTTTGCGAATGTGCTTCCGCAGCTGCGACGAGCGTCGATACGAGGGAAAATTGAATTTGACGATGTTGAAAGGTAATTTAATGTTTTCCCATGGTTTTTGGGCGAGATTCCCATAAAAACTGTCGCAACAACCTCGAGGCTCTGTTTTTTCAATGTAGGTCACGATTTATCGATTGAAAATTGAATTGAGGGGAAAATTTAGTTGAAATTACTAAATTGACGATACGGCCGGTATCGTGAGACTTTACAATGGGGAGGGAAATAAAGAGGGCGAGAGGGAGGAGGATTCGGAGCGCAGGGTTGGAATATCGAGTTACTGTTTCCTGTGGTGCACTTGTCTCTCTCGGACTGGAGATCCGAGCTGTTGAACGTCAAGCAAACTTGGAGGGAATTGATGGATGACAGGCATTCTTCCGGTCGGTAGGCAGAGAGGAGGTTTTCCACAACGAGAAAGATGCGGAGCCAGGGGGGCGCGAAAAAAACGAGTTTTCTTTGCAACGAGGATAAGAAATTCGGAGAGAGGGAAAAGATGCAGGAAGCGAGCAAGTCGCGAGGTAACGCAGAGACGAGATGAACAAGTCTGACGTCCGAAGAGCAGGCTGATGTGGAGCACCATCTCTCTTTCTTTTCCTCAACAGACTTTTCAAGCTTTTGCCTTGTTCCCGTAGCTGCATCATCGACACGATGGAGTCTCGCTTTTCTCTCCCTCTCTCTTTTCCTCTTTTTTCTCTCTCACGGTTTTATTCTCGGTGATGCGGCAGAAATCAGAGTCGGCTTCCATTATCTTTGAGAAATAATCGTTCGAGCACGTACACAACACCACGACCACACTCCACACACGCCCGAAAGAGAGAAAGAGACCAAGAGGGCGTTTCGAACACGATTTTCTCGCGGAAAAATGTTACTCGAGGAAAAATTCTATCAGTCGAATCAAGCCATTCCCATAAACTCAAGGGGTTCTGCCTTATGAAAAACCAAAAAAAAAAAAAACAGGTTCATTCCCATTTTCTTCATTCAGGTAGTCAGTAAAGAAACTATTGATGGTTCGGGCACATTGTGAAGATATTTTCGACCGAAATTAACCCATCGGTCGGCCTCGCAAACGAAAAATTCGAGACGACCTACGAAAGAAACTGGAAAACGAAATTCCTTGCCCTCAATTTTGTCTGCGGCTCGTTTCGATTCAAATTCATCGAAAATTTAATGTTTTTGGATTTTTAACTCGCGCACGAGCGAGCAGTGGAAACTTTTTCAAAAATATGTTCGAGACGACCTACGAAAAAAACTGGAAAACGAAATTCCTTGGCTTCAATTTTGTCTGTCGCTCGTTTCAATTCAAATTCATCGAAAATTCAATGTTTTTGGTTTTTGAATTCACGCACGGGCGAGCAGTGGAGACTTTTTCAAAAATATATTCCGGACGACCTACGAAAAAAACTGGAAAATGAAATTTCTTGCCTTCAATTTTGTCTGTCGCTCGTTTCAATTCAAATTCATCGAAAATTCAATGTTTTCGGATTTTTAATTCACGCACGAGCGAGCAGTGAAGACTTTTTTAAAAATATATTTCATTTTTGGAAATCAGTTTGGAAATATTCGAGAGAAATGGCAATCTTGGGACTGCCCTGACCTGATTAGTATCAGCGGAATGTAGAGAATTAATGGAAAAAAGCTTCGTGCGTATTGGAAATTGTCGATGAGCAGCAATTTAATAGCCGTTGCCGGGAGTTCGATGAGAAGTAATCCCCAGGTATTAGACATTATTACGGAATCTCGAGGAATCGTGGATGATGTAAAGTTCATTGATGATTGAAAGGAAAGAAGAAACGTCGATTAAAAAGCGAAGATTTATATACGTGATTTGTGAGATTCGTGTAGCGATAATTGCAGCTTTAGGACGAAAGATAATCGATGACGAAAGAATCAAGTGGAAAGCGATGTTTCTTATTGCCACACGTTAGAATTCCGGAAATTATATTTATCGGGAAAAATATTTCTATCGTTTCTTATTTGCACTCAAATATTTAGCACGTATTTGCGGATTTTTAACGAACTTTTTTCTTCCACGAAAAAAAAAGAACAAGGAGAAGTGAAACGGGGCGCATGTGCAATGAAGCAAATTCCAACTGTATTTTTAGACCACGAAACGAGTTGTTGGTACAAGTGCCTCCCAGAGACGACTAATCGTCAGGCAAAAATGCTCGTGACGCTCTTTCTATATTTTTCGATGATCCTTTTTTAGAAAAAAAAAAAAACCCTTTCACCAAGAGTCTCTATACGTCCGATCAACCGGAAGTTCTTCAAGGACAATAACGAGAAATCAATAGCTCATCGATTGTTCCGGTTACACAAAGCTCCTGCATCCAGAAAACGTCCAATCGGATTTTCCAGTGACCAAATTCGCGATTCACGATAAAAAAATTGATAAAAACGTAAAAATAAAATGAGCTCGATTGTTTTTATCAATATAGTCGTTTCGATCATTTCGCTATTTCAAAATAGCGAGAAAAGTGATCGACGAGACTGATTTATCGTTTCTCACCTTTTCTCTCCTTTTTTTCGTAGACACAACGAATGAAATCATCGATTAAATATTTGTAAAACATCATCAGATCGTCTGGAAAAAAAAATTGTTTATATCGACATCTGGCACGGAGTGTATGTCAGAGGCAATTACGAAATTCGATCAGACGTACATTTGACTTTGCCACGTCGATCATCCTTGGCCCAGTTTCGTTCTCCTTTTTATTAGTTTTTTTTTTTAACACGAAAATTCAAGGAAAAACGATCGAAGCAGGAAATTAAAGGCACTGACCGGAATCTCTTGTGTCGAGGTGGAGAAATACAAAAAGTTTCGGAGCAGGCTCGAAAAAATGATTGAGCCGAGTCACGCTTTTTAATCGATTCGACTGACTCGAAAATCTGGCCATCTTTTCAACATTAATTTCTCTCCCTTCCTCGCCTTTTTTCACTCTCTTTCATGCATTTATACTTCGAGTCTATATATTTCCCGGTTCGATTATGCATTCGTTCGAAAAGTTTATTCAAAAGTACACAGCGACGTGTCCAAGATCTTGAATCATCTCTTTTGATTGAATCGAATCTACCGCACACACACACTCGCTAAACAAATATTGAAACCCACGAATAAATCGCTTGATTCCGCGAGAGATATTTAATATTACTCCACAGACGTCCTCGAGCTCGTCCCCTGAACTGCGGACCTCGATGTTCAACGCTCTAGAAACTCGTGTCATCAAATCATCGAGTTGTGAAATAAAATTTACGCGATTTTTACTTCGCGAGGGTCTGAATAATTTTATTTTACGTCATTCACATTCTGGTGTTCGGAAATTCATTAATTTGCACCAAGGGAATCGCGAAATCACTCGAAAAAGTTCGATTTTTCGAAAATCCTGGCATGAAATTCCACTTTTGACAATTTTTGAAATACTCGAGCCCTCATTAGTTGAAAATCAACATTTCTCGAATATTTTTGTTGAGAAAATGTCCGAGTGTTCATTTTTGAGATAAGTTATTCAACCCGAAGGTCAAGGGGCGAAAAGCCGGAGTAATTATGCGGAAGAACGGATTGTGCAACTTTTTTCTTTCCCGTAAGGTCGATTAGATATTTTTTTTTGGTAGTAATTACTTTTCTCATTGAAATTTAAGAAGAAAGGGTTGGGGTAGGAGTGAATATTTTTAGGGGTCTTTCATGGAGGAGCGGAGATAGCGGAACGCGAACGCGTGTGTAGGAAAACGAGGAAAGAGAGAAGTGGAGTATTCCATGGATGAACAGAGAGCTCTGCGGGCAAAGCAGTGAAGAGCAAGTTGCAAATCCGAGCGAGATTCTCTCACAGAGAGAAAATGCAACGGGCAACGGAGAGCAAAGGAGAAAGAGCAAGATTGGTGCACGGATAGGGGAAGAGATCAAGAGAGAAGGAAAGAGAGGGAAGGAGGGGGGGAGTGAACGAGAAAGAGTTATAGAAACACGAGGAAAGCAGCGAGGAACCTGCACTTCGCAGTAATAAACGCTCTTTCTCCTTGTACGCGAGTAATATCTCGACGAATGGATTGCGAACACGAATCTCAAGGATTTACGATCGTTGGACCACGAGAGAGGAGTAGTTTACGGAGACTCCTGTTGGAGCCATTTCCGCTTGAGAGATGCGGATTCACGTCGAGTATAATATGCAGATATCAACAATTTTACACCAGCAGGAGAGATGTGTCGTTGAGGCGGAAAGATAATCATTGTATACCTTTCAAAATGACATTTCAATTAGTACGAAACGATACACGAGGGAATGAAACTTTATCATTTGTTGCAAGAACCAAATTCAAGTATTTTTCGATTGCGATTTTCCAGGTGGAAAGACACGCGAGTTTAATTTCGTATAAAATCAACAAGTTCGGGTCGCGAGTCGTAATTAAGGCTTCGTACGAAATGGCAACTTCTGGGCGAGCTGCTGCTACCACAGGTGTTTCGTGCCAGTTACGAATTGCTCTCATTTGGCAAGCCAGATTGTCATAAAAATTTCTAAACCTAGAACAGTCTCTTACTTAGTTCCATCGCCCTAGAATTTTCATCTCTGCTGACTTTTCTAATTAACGCTTTGCTAATTAATTCAAATGGTCGTTACTTTCTCGCACGATGATCCAAAATGGCAAACTAAGTGTCTTAGAGGCTTAAAATGAGCTCAGCCTTGCGGATAAATGCGCCTTGCGAAGCTGTCGCTAAGAGAAGAGTTTTGTTTCGAGCTCTACGAAACGAAAACGTAAACGAAATATATCTTGCTTGCTTGCTTTCTGTCCGGCAACTCGACATTCTATCTGGTCTTGTTGCCTAAGGCCCCACAGCGAACATTAGGACCTTCTCTCTTTCTCTCTTTCTCTATCTTTATGCTGGCCAATGCAACAAGACTTGGTGCCTCGAGTTAAACTCACGTACATATACAGGGTGTCCTCGTACACGAAGCCAAAGCGATTCATGAATTATTTATTACCAAAATTGTCAAACTTGCGCCTTTCAACGTAAATATCTCCAAAACCGTTGGGAATAGAGCAAAAATGGTAGAGACCGATTTTGTAGAGCACGAAATTTCCTAGAAAAAAGTATTCTTCATATTTTCCTCTATTCCCAATATTTTAGCTCCGAGGCGCCTTCGAAAAACAAACATTTTTGCCAACCTTTTCTACTTGGAGCTGAATCCTAAATAAATATTTCGCACAAGTAGAATCTATGCCACCCTGTATGTAGAAAGATGTGGTTGGTGTACTCGTGTAGCAAACTCCTCGGGGCATGAACGTCGTTCCAGAGAGGACTTTAGCCACCGCATGTATCGAGGCTACGCGAACTGGACTTATATTGCTTCGAAGATACCGCCATTATAGCTACGAGAGTTTCTCCGCAGATCTGCACAATTTGGCCCTTGCAATTTTTTATTCTCCTCTTCTTTTAATAGCTCACAGCAAAAATATAAAACCACAAATCCCTGTAAGGATTTGTGGCAGGATGTAAAAGTTAATCCTCGAGGAATGTTCCTGACATTACGATGAACGGAGTCGAGTAAACGCGATTCGAATAGTTTTTATAAAAGGCAGAAAAAATGCCACGAAAATGATGGAAATGGACTGTCAAAGTTGCATTTTTTTTCGAGGCTTTTCTCTGGTACTGACGAAAATCTACGCAAATGGCTGGTGCATGGTGAAATTCAAAGGCTTAGAAGAACTCGCATGTACTGCAACTTGCACGAGAGGGAATCTCCTTGCGATGGAGAAACGATGCAAAGGAGAAACCACACGGACGAGAGAGAGCGAGAGAGAAAGGATATCGTAGTAGTAAGCCAGTAAATACGAGTCATGCTCGAAGCGTGCATTCTTCCTCGCAGAGGTTCTCCAAGCGAGATTTAAACCTGCAGGTCCTTTATATTTGTGCCTACAGCCCGCAAAGGGATTTCGATCTTACGATACTGATAACACACATACATTGAGATGAGCTCTTTTCATCAGGAGATTTTACAGCTGTGCTGAGAGAATGATTCCTGAATAATTACGCGATTCATTTTCGTGCTCATTACAAAAATCCATCATCGCAATTACATTTTTATGTTTGGGAGAGCGAAAAAATCATAATAATTAGTTGTAAGTTGAATTTTTACACTTGACTCGATGATTCAGTGTTTCGCGATTATTTCCACCGTGAAATTTGACGTTAAATATATTTTATAATGCTTTCCCGACGAGACTCTTTCACCAAAGTAATTATTGTCTCCGTTTTTCTCTCTCGCTCGTTCTCCTTTGCTCTTTCTTTCTATTTGTCCTCGCTTTTCACGTTTCGCAACGTTTTTTCGAGCAATTGGAATTGAGAATAATTCGAGTGAAATTTACTTAGAGACAAGTTGGAGATTCAGTTTACGGATACGAAAGCTGCGAGTGAAAAGAGAATAGATATTCCGCATATAATAGGCGAATGAATAATTCATAATCGTTGTTATAGGGAAACGTTGGGAAGGCAAGCTTTTACGCTTTTCCTCTGTGTCTCGGTTTACAAGGACAAAAAATTGTTTTCTCTCTTGTTGAGAGGACGAAATCTCGTCTCGAATCTCAAAGCTAAATCTCGAGCAAGGACCTCTCAAACCCGCTTTTCTCTCTTCTGACTGACCCATTTATACTCTTCTGTGGGCTTCGCCACCAACCCACCGAGATTTATTATTTCTGTAACCGAGAGCTCGACACGACGCGAAAAACTCCTCGACATCACGTTCTTCGTTTTAAGCTTTTCAAGGGAAATAAGATTTTTCACGATCTCACTCAACCAAGTACCAAAATCGATCGACGCAACTTTTTTTTTTGATTTTGTCTCCTAGCTCAAACGTCAATTAAAAAAAAAAAATTTTAACTCTAATTCAGGCTGAGCAATTTGGAGTTTCCTTAGATTTTTATCATAGGCGAAAATAAATTATTGTCGAGTCAAAAGATTCGAAACGCACGATAAAGATTTGTCAAATTTTTAATATCAAAAGCTTGATCTGAAAAAGAGACAGACAAAAAAGAGAGTGCGAGTTAAACGTTGAAATTCGCATTGAAGCTCTAATCAAGAATTTGAAGCGTGTGTGTGTGTTTTTTTCCTCTTCTGGCCTTTCTCGGTCGTTCACTCGTTTATCTACGTTTTTCACGTGAATGACTCGAAACGGTACACACAGAGAGTGGTGCCTGTCGATATAAAATATTGGCACGTCTCTGGGAGTCTCGAGCGAGTTTTCGGAGAGCAAAAGGAGAAACAGACGACATACACGATATTTCGTGAAATTTCACAAACGTGCAAACCATTTTTATATGTTAGTGAACGTTTCGTGTATAACGATATTGAGGTCTCGTTATTAGCTGGCGAGTGTGTATTTCATGTTTGAGCAGATGCTGGCACAGAAAAAAAATGAAAGAAAAAAGAAATCGCACGGCAAACATCGAAAAATTTCGGCGAAAACTGCGCTCCATCGGCCAGCAAATTAATCCAAGAGAGTATGTGAGTTCATACGATCGAATAAAAACTGAAAACTTCAAAGCTCGATACGCGTTTCTGACAGCAACAGAAACATTTGTATTTTTTCGTTTGTTTGACTCGCGTTTCCTTTGGCTACGATTTTTTTTTCAATTTTCAAAGAATTTCATTCGATTTGCGAATAAAAAATCGAGACACGATCTGCCAAGGCAGATTTTTCCGAACTTTATCCGATAAAATAATCCAGTTCCCCATTATAAAAATTTCTTTGTCAAAAATCGAAGAATCAACATTGCAGAATAAAATTTAAGGACGGCCTCGAATTCCGAGCAATTTTTCTTGCCTGGAATGTAAAATTTCGTAAAAATAGATCAAATTTTTTATACGTTCGAAATTTTATTTTATCATCATGAAAATTTATATTTTGTGCAGTAAAAATTGCACAAAATTTGAGCTCGATTTCCGGTTCTTTTTTGTGACGACAATTTCGCGATTTTCGATCTCGCCGTGTAATGGTTTCGTAATTAAGGATTCGAGACCCTTTTTTTAGGGTCTCTGTGTAAAAATGGAAGATAAAAGCGAATTCTAAAAAAGTTTATTAGTTCTTGACGCGCGTGGGGTATAGAAGAGTTGGAGAATCTGGAATGTGAGGGTCATAATAACTCAAAAGATATCGTGTGTACATAGGATTGAGGGAGTTTAAAATTCAATTATATCCCGTAGGATGGTTATAATCCGATATCCTCGTCGCAGTGCCCCCATCATGCTCTCGATCCAGCAGCAGCATTCACTCCCTATTTTAATCCCGCACTCGTCTCTTCCTCCGCACGGTTCTCGGTCTCTTTCGTGATATTTCCCTTTCTCTCGATCACAACCCTCATCACTCCAGCATCCAGGAGAAGAGAGAGCAAGGCCGGCTGGTTTCCGCTCGCGCATCCCTTATCCCTTTTTCTTTTGCCTGCTCTGGCTCGCAGCCCTTGATCCATCGCGATACAATCGATCTCGCGGTTTTCCTTTTTTTATCTACTTCACTCAACTATATTCGTTTCTTTTCTTCGTCCCGGACGAGAGCCTGCCAGACGGTGGCAACTACGAGAGATCGAGGAGATTGTAAACGACACTCGACAACCTCAAAATTTTCATTGTCTTCGGAACATTTTCCGAGTGCAATAAATTTATTTTACTCGATCAGAAATTCCGTTTCATTTATATCGCGAAAAATCCCTTTCTAGTTCGTTCACGTTGATACTCTGGGTCAGTTGTAACTTTTGCCTCATTCCTGAGAAGAAAATTAATCGATTTTCGTACAACGGGTCGAATTGCAAAAATCGCAATCACACGCTCGACACTTTTTCGTTCCTCGCTCGCGGTTTTCATAATGTCAGCCAATTTTTCACTTTTAAAGTTGTGCGGTGTTACCTCAGAGCCCCGTTTCATAAACCATCCGCAATAGGTTGCAACGTCGCGGGGAAGAAACGTTCCGAGAGTACCTTTGACCCCAGCCAAGTGCGGTACGAAACTTGGTGATAGTTGAACCCAAAAAGCCACAGGGAGAAAGACAGAGAGGGGAGGGAGAGAAGGAAAATAGTTTGAAACGCATGGTACAGTGCCTGCGGACATTAATGTATAAGTCTCCAAGTTTCTTGATAGTGGAACAGGTCGCTTTGTCGTATAATATGTGTCTGCGGTTCGAGGTCACCAAGTACTTTGATTTCAGTTGCACGCGCGAGCAACCAGAAACCAAGAAAGAGTGAGAGAGGCATAATTTTCTATGTATATTCTCGGTTACATTAAATTTTCGAGCTCACAGCCAGGGTGAGGGAGAGAGAGGGACAGATTTTGCTATATTTTCTTGGCCATATGAATTTTTAGAGCCAGCTGTGGGACTCGTAGACTTCCGGGACGAGTCCAGAGTAACGCGAGAAGCGTGAGCATTTTTTTCACTCAAGACTTTGCTCTTCTCGCGTATCATACTTCAAGAGAGAACGTGAAGTTTTCAAAAACTTCAGAGTCATCAAGAAATTTGCTGCGTTCTCCAACTCGTTGCAACTGCAAATTCGAGCTCGTTTTTTTGTCATTTTTTCTTGCAGCGTTTAATACTGCGACAATTTTGATTGGCCTCTCGCTTACGTGGCCCAATTTTTTTTTTTATACGTGGAATCGAATTTTATTCGAAAGCTTTCGGGCCGATGGCTCGCCCCACTCTCTCTCTTTCTATTTTTCAACCCCATGGACGAGCGAAACGAGGGTCAGGGTTCGTCCCAGCCCCGTCGTCATAGCAACGATACGGATTTTGGGGAACTCGGCCTCGCGCAAGAGAGAGAGAGAAGCTGCCAAAAGCAAATCGTCCTTTCTTTCCTTTTCTCTCTGCCTCTCCCTCTTTTTTGCGCCTTTTCTCCAGCAGATAAAACGAGATGTATAAGAAGCCATGCGCGGAAAAGCATCAGAAACCATCTTGAGAAAGCTCCACACGTAATGACGATAAAGCTATCGACGTGACTTCTCTGAAAAAATATTTTTCCATACTTCTCGATAAACTTCCATCCTGCAACGTAATAAGCAACCCGCTGTTTTCCTACTTGAGCCAATAAGAAAAGCGTTTACAAACGTTTGTAACGCAATCATCAAAAATAACGAAGATTTTCCCAACCATTTCCATCAATCCAATCAAAATGGTGTCGAATTCACAAATTCCAGGGAAAAGCTCAAGAACTTGCGAGACTCTTTTGACAATGTGAATCGTAATTGAAAATCAATCGGTCTCATTCACTTTGTAAACGAGAATCGACACATTCACTATTCCATAGCACGATCTGATAAATTGAAAGGCTGAGATAACACCTTAAAGTTTCGTAAAAAAAAAAAGTATCGATAAGATCAGGGAAACGAGTGTTGTCAGGCAACTTTTCCTTCGGCAAGTTTCCTCAGTCGAAAACTTCAAGGTTCAATATCGTTCGGACGAGAGTGCAAAGGCTCCAGGAACGATGATCCGAAATCCTGTTCACGTTCGCCAATATTTGTAACTTTATACACATTCAGGATTTCAAAGCACGGAAAGTTTTTAAAATCGATTTTTATTCAGGATATTTGAGTTTTTCTTTCATTTTATACGAGCGAACAATTCATTTTTCCTATCGAATCAGAATCGCGTGTTTATGCTCAGCTTCGTCATGGGAAATCCCATGAGAATGACTTTTCATTTCATCGTCCAAAGGACCAATAGAAAATAGATCGTGAATCGGAGTCTGGAGCCAATTACGAATCAGGTGGGTCGTTTTTTGACGTGACGTGAGAAGCAAACGTCTGGGTCTTTGGAGAACGAGATTTTGCGGGCTTTTGGAAAGGATATTCGAAAGGATCAGGCTGATGGCAGAACAAGGCTCTATTACAGGAGACTTTAGACTCGTTGTAATGTACAAGCTGAAAGAATGTTGGTGGTGGCGCGTAAAAAAGCGATGAGGATAGCAATAAGTAGATTTTTTGTTGTGCTGCGTTGTTGGTTGGGTTTTTTAGTGGTATATATATATTGTTTTTCAGCGATCTGGGATGGAGAGACCGCACGCCGGAGATAAAAAGAGGTTCCGTTACCGGAGCCTCGCCTTGGCCACTCTCGCGGTACGTGCAAACGCGAACGTGATGCAACCGAAGCATAACGCTGCAAAAGTCGTCGTCGAGGGGGTTGAGACCTCGAGATCTTTTTCTCTTTCTCTCTCTCTCTCTCTCGCTTGCTCTCTCCTTCGTTGGCCTTCCCGCGCGGTCTCTATCTTGAGAAACTCTTGGAAGAGACGCAGGTGAGAACTTTTCAAGCTCCTCTCTACTGGTCTCAATGGACGATACATAGCTCACTTGAACAACGTGGACAGTCTCTCTCTTGTGAACACAAAACACTTCTCTGTACCTTTATTTTCGAGGTAAATTACATGGCTTTGCTCCTTCGTTCCGTGAAAATCAAGCAATATAAACCCCAGCCAATGAACGAGAGAAACGAGAGAGGGAGAAAAAAAAAGGTTTCAATGTTGGCGGAGGAGGATTTCGGTACATCCTCTCATTACGTGAGAATAAGAGAGAAGAATTTTGTAGGGAGGAGAAGATTGTCCGAATGTTTCCAGGAAGGCTTCCTGGCCACAGAGATAAGACTTTCGATTCGCCTCAATTGATCTTTGGCCTTTTCTTCACTGCACGATATAATGAATCATCTTCATCGTGCTTAATAATATCTGGGCCTGGACCAGCGAGGAATTTCATAATATATTCCAAGAAAATCTTCCAGCCAGTAATGCGAATAAGAGAGGGTGACAAATTTTTCCATGTTTTCATTCTTCCCAGACAAGATTACAAAGACCTTGGCTCTTACTTTGTGTAGGCGAGGATCAACTTCCTCTTCCTCCTCTCACTTTTTGCTCCAACCGGGCGTTATGACACCGAGACTCATCGAGGCGTATCGAAGCTTTTCTCCAGACGTTACCAGCACGCCAATGAATAATCTCGCAAGGAAACTGTGTCCAATTATTTCTTCGAAAAGTGCAGTCGAAACGAACGAGCCTGCTTATCGTTTAATTTTTCATTGATAAAACGCGTTTTCAGCCTTTTTTCATCTCCGTTTTTGTCGCTTTTTCTCGAGCAGAGCGAGTGAAAAAACTGGAGCTTTGAGCCAGGCGAAAATTATTTATGTTTATCTTCTCGTTGGAGAGTGAAAGAAAATTGAAATATTTATAGGCGCTTGTCCGCCAGGGCGAAAGGAAAAGGATGTGGAAATTTGTCCCGTGTGCCAAAACTGAATGATTCATGCGATTCTCCAACGGTATACGTTATATTAGTTGGGTCGACGCCGCGGAGAGGTCACTCACCCCAAACGTTTTAACCTTGCGTACTTCATTAATTATACATTGCTCTCAATTAGTCTACGAGGCATAATGAACGATAGACATGTCTCGTTTCTCTAAAAAAAACAATACGCTGCTTCTATTTTTTCCCCCAATCCTCATCAACGAAATTCAGCCAAATTATTTCGATTTTTCGGGGCTTTTGGAACGTTCGAACGAAAATAAAAGCGGCAACGACATTGACCCTTCGTTGCCGTTAGAAAAAACAAGCGAAATCGTCGATAATATCGATGAATTCCTGAATTTTGGGCCTTGCGATTTTCACAAAGTGAATAAAAACATGAGAATCTTGCGAGACTCTCCAGAGAAGGCTCGACTCGCAATTTCAAAGGGAAATGAATAAATTCATAATTGCCTGGCAGTCCGGTAGAAATTAAATTGCTGGAATTAATCAGAGACTCACGACAAGTGAATGACAAGTGATTTCGATTTATTTTAGAAAATCTTAATGAGTAGATTTTTGATATTCTCGTGAGGTTGCCCTTAACGATGGGTTTGTTGAGAGAGTGAGACTTGTAAATAGGTTTTGTAGAGTCGAGTTAAATGGTCATTAACCATTGGATTACGAAGGATCGAGCGAAGAGAGAGAAACATGTTGGGTTCGCGGGTACTGGTGGCCTTGAAAATAAATACTCACTAATGACGTAACGTCTGGTTGTCTCTGTCAGCGTCTGTGGTCCTCTTTGGCCCCTGGTGGTGAGGCGAAGCTTGTGAAAAGCTTGTCTATCTCGGTCTCTCGCCGAGCAGTAACGTCCGTACAAATATAAACGAGACTATTCAGTGAGTTGGACGGATGAGAGACGCGAGATGAAAGATGAGTGTAACGGTGCCTCGTGCGCCGTGTGGTCTCACGACTTTCTTCTCGCTGTAAAAAAAAAGCGAAACAAAGCAACAAATTACAAACCTGAGATGCTGACTCGCATCGAGTGAATTAATCTCCGAATTATCACTAGAAATCGTAGCGCAAAAGAAGACACAAAAACTAGCAGGCGAAGGACTTGGCGAAATTATACGAGCAGGACGCGAACGAAAGAGCCGAAAGCGCACAAAAGATTCTGTGGCTATAATTACGATTTTCGCTTATAAAACAAACTGGCGAGGACATTGACGGCTCGGGGGACTGCTGTCAGGAACATCCGCCACCTAGACGAGTCCAGATTTATTTTATCTCGGGCCAAGGGCCATTGGCGACTTCTTCGATCGTTTTTTAATTCAATTATTTTGATCGCTCCAGATCAGGCTGAAAATATTTCTACGCAGGTGAATATTCTTAGCTCGTAAACGACAAGAGGACGGTCCGCAGTAAATCTGGATCAAAGGAATCCTCGAGCTTGCTGTGGATTCTCTTAATTCAAAACGATGCATTAAAAGTTGATTTCTCGGATTTTTTAAAATCATTGAACAATAGTCTCGAAATAGCTCGAGTCCCTAATTCTGGGCTTAAATGAGACGAGAGGAAGAAAAAAAAAGAAGCGTTTGCGTTCATCAACGTTAGGATATAAATAAAAGGAGCGTAACGGAGTTCCAAGTTAAATTCATTTGTCTCCATTCTCCGGGCATTTCATTGCCCATATATATTTACGCGTACATAGAGGATTTGTATGTGTGGAATGAAGTACATAGGGGTTTGTTTGGAAGGAGACATGGAAAGCGTCGGTGGTCGCGCGGGAGCCAACAATGAGGAATAGCGAGTTATCTCGAGCGTTTGTATTCGGAAATGATCTTCGTGGCGTGACCGTCGAAGAGAGAATTTAGCACAGATTCCTCCTCACCGAGAGTGGGCGATCCATGGAGCTTCGAGACTCTCCGCGTCTTAACGGGCACATCCCACCTATATACGCGATCCATGTCCTCTCTCTGCTCCTCTGTGTGGCCTTACACTCTATAGAGGAATCTCGAAACGCGTCCAATCGCGCTCTCCACATTACTATATCGTCCCTATGACTCGCTTCTCTGCATCTCCGCGTTGACATTGCTATACGTATCAATTCATCTATCCACATATGCGTTTCAACGTACCGGAGAGCGAATCGAGCAAAGGGAAACCAGAGCGCTGAGGAGAGCACTGCACGTTGCTAGGAAATGGTTATGGACAGCCAACAATTCTCTGCGCTACCATCTCGAGACTCGCTCGGTCAACCAATCATCAGTCAAGAGATTCGGGCTATTCCAACTTCACGAAAAATATACATTTTCACCCAGACTTTTTTCCTAATTGGAACAAAATCGACCAGCCGATTCTCGGGCTTAATTGAACGTTGATTAAAACTTGTGACTCCTTCTCAATTCGCGTCTCCCTTCTCGATTCTATTTTTGGACTTTTATTATCAGCTATTTTCAAACTTTTAACGAATACGGAAAATTTTTGTTTTTTCTCAAAATTGCTTGCGATTTTCGAAATTTTTGAAATCCGAACTGATCCGAGGAAATTACCGAACGAAAATTTTGATTTACTGATTACTGATTACTGATTACTGAACGAATTTTTGGAAATTATCGCTATTTTTAAACTGTTAATGAAGATCGAAAATTTCAGTTTTTTCTCAAAATTGCTTGCGATTTTCGAAATTTTTGAATTCCGAATCGATCCGAGGGAATTACCGAACGAAAATGTTTAAATTTTTTTTCAAAATCCTCCGAAATGTATTGAGTTTGTAAAAAAAATTAACGTTTCGATTCTCATTTAATAATTCAAATGCGAAATGAATTTTTTCATGGAAAAGTTCGAAACTCGACGATTTATTTCCATCCGCAATTCATGCGATTGACGAATAAAGTTTCTTCAGATTTTCAAATATGTCTAAAATCACGTAAAACAAAAAACTCTCATTTGTTGTTAAAGTTCAGTGGAAAAAAAATAAAAATAAGTGCGACAAGGCTCGCCATGGCTAATAAGTCGGCTGTCACGATTCTTCGTGTAAAATTGATGAAGGTAAAAGAAAGCTGTGATATAATGAACATTGTAATGGAAAAATGGTTTTTTAAATTTCCAAGATTCTTACTCAACGTGTGTGGAATGTTTTCCGCGAATTATTCATGAGCTAAAGCAAGCTTTCTCATTTCTTGTCTGTCTAATAATTGAGTGGAGAAATAATGGTAAATATTCACAAGCACGGTTGCCCCAGACACGAGTTTCAATAATTTTTTTTTTTTATTCGGGATTCAGCTCGATTATTTATCGAAAAATAATAAATAACTGAGAAGTTGTCATGAATATCGAACGACGACAGATCGGCGACGGTTTGAAACTTGGAGAAGCGTTTACGACTAATTAATGAATAAATAATTAGCTAATTGACACTAATTTGACATGCATAATTAAGAGAAGTAAAATTTACCTGTTCGGAGTGGCAGGAAGCGGCGTTTCCAGTCATCGATGCGCGGAAAACGAGATTTCGGATTCCCTCGTTGTTAATCACTTCGACATTAAAATGATTTATTTTTTTTTTTTAGAAAAAACGCGGGATTCGCGAACAAAAAGTTGCGGGTGTTTCCCGTGAGTGTCGACGATCCCCGGGCTCGGGTTCAATGAGCCCGGGACTGTTTTTCGGTCTGCGAGTGATGAGAAATTAAGGATTTTTCTTTTCTTTCGATTTTGAGGATGAAGATGTTTAACGAATGAAAAATAATTGGAAGGAATGAGAACTCGCGTCCACCGTCTTCGAGTTTCCGTGACGGAGTGCTGCTGATCGTATGACTCGTGCGAGCTTCGAAACGTTTCTCTCTACGGCGCCTGTTTATTCCGTCTCGCTTTCTCCAACGCTTTTCCAACACTCGCGAGAGAGCTCTGCCTCTGCGCCGCTCAAATCCTCCTCCCACTCTCTTTTACTCCACTCTTTCTCTCTTCTATCACATTTTCTCCCTTCCCACAATGCCCCCCTCCTCCTTTTTATTTCTTCGACTGTTCCTTCATTTTTTCCTTATCTTTTCCCTCGATTGCAGCGATGGACCAAATCTCTATGAACTCGTAATTAGAACCCGCTGCGAGGCTTCAATTTGAATTGGTCGAGGATTATTTTTTCGAAGGTAAACTCAACGACGAACTTGGAAACGATACCAATTTCCTCTTTAGCATAAAATGACGCTCGCATAAACACCAGGGAGACTTTATTATTCACGCGGTCTTTTCGGTTTTCTTTCGTTTGTGGAAATTAATCGTTGCCATCAGCCCGCTGGACCCTGTCGCGAGTAGTTACGGTTGAGTTTTATAATTATCAAAACGAAAAAACAGTTCGTATGAATATAATGAGATTGGATTATTCGGGCAAAATGTTTTTGTTGCATAAACGTTAATGAGTTTGGCTTCGCTACAGTTTTGTTCGTTCGACCATTAACTGGCCGCGGTGCTCGCGACCGGAAGTCTCGAATATCACGCCAAATGGAAGTTTAATTACGGAAAATTGTGAAGAAATTAAATTTTTTATGACGCGAATTTTCTCTGTGTCGATGAATTACGGGGAAAAGCGAGTCAGCCATTTTTACTCTTTCGGAAAAATAATGAATCAAGTTTTTCTATCGATAAATGACGAAACGCTCGAGTGGGGATGGAAAAAAAGAAAAGAGGGTGGGAAAGAACGTGGACGGTTCACCCTCGCAAGGTTTTTCGTGCGTGTGTGTGTGTTTTCTATCTCCAAAAAATAAATCCTCCCTTCTCACGTCCACATCTCTCTCCCTGGCCTCGTGGACCAGTCAGCGAGACGAGGCTCGAATAGTTGCGTCACAGAAAACATGAAACAACCAATAGGATCTGAGAAAAGCGGTTCTCGCTTTCCAGAATCCTCGAAACCCACCGCGCGCACTAAACTTTTCCCTTTTTCGTGAACCGCGTGACACGCGGCCATTCACATGTGTCAGGGAAACTCACACAATGCGGCTAAATGTACGTGTTTATCGAACTAGGAAAACAGAAGGTCGCGCTGGCAAAAACTCATAAATTTGTGTCGGAAAAAGCAAAATGGCGAACTGTTTACTTGAACGATAATTATTATTTTTTCTCACGCTACGTTAATTTTTATTTCCACTCGAAAAAATTAAGAATCGAGTTGGAATTTTTTCAAAAGATTTTCATATTTTTCGTGTTTAAGAAAATTGCAACTTTATTGCGATTTTCTTGGAAAATATTCACGTTTTCTCGCACAGGATTCGAGCAAATATTTAGGTTTTAGCTCGGACCATTTTTTTTTTGCATTTAAAATCCAAAGCATTCGTTTAATGTGAAAAGTTGAATAAAGTAATGAAAATGTTGAATATTTCGTATGGAAAAATGTCAGATTTTCCATCGTTGAGAAAGGCGAGCGGAAACCGAATTTAAAATGAGAAAAGCTGGGCAGGAAAAGGGGTGACTTGACATTGAAAGAGGAAAAAGCGCGAGTAACCAAGAGTTATGGGGATTTATATAAATTGTGAAGAGAAATAGAGAAAAAAGGATGGGACGATGGGAAGTGAGCGGAGCGGAGAGTTTTCATTGAGGAAGAGCTTTATTGTCTTTCGTTTCTAGTGACAGTAGCAATCTGTACACAATTCTACAAGTTTCTCTTTAAAGGTTAATTTTTTTGTACCCTTATAAATGTCCATCCCTTATGGAGAAGGACTTGGGCGATGATTCTTCTGAAATGAGCCCGTCACACGCATGTTTGTGAGTTAACTAAAAAATGCAACGAGTTTACAACTCGATTGGGTTTCATTGCTACGACGCCACAAAGTGCTCCCTTCACCAACGCGAATGAGAAATATGCGTAAACGCGTTTGTTGACGTTCAAAGCTTTGAACCAAGAGCCGAAGGGCGACAGAGACAGAAAGAAAATTGTGGTACTGTGGTGATGAGTTTGCTGAGGATTGATGGCTTCTCATCCCAATAACAATCCCTCTCACCCTTTTCCTCTCCTCTCTCTCTCTCTCTCCTCTTCGTCCTCTCCTGTTATATTCCACATATACGATATTGGTTTCAACTCCAAGTAAAGGGCACAGTTTGATGGTTTTCAGTTTATCGAGTTCTCCCTTCAATTATTCCGATCACAACTTTCCGCCTATGCTTTTTGACATATTGATACAACCATTCCCATATTTTCAAACAATTCTACTCTCCTACTGTCAAAATATACCAACTTTTACTTTTTCACTCTTCCCAGACTATAAAGACTCAACGTGATGGAATTTAATTTTATTACCGTCAAGTTTTTTTTACATCTCGTTCGTACTCTGTTCGCCCTTCAATAAGATTTTTCTTAATTACTCGACGAACAACGAAAAAAATGATTCTGACACTTTTTTATATGAAAAATTTATTTTTGTTCGTTAAGAATTCAAAATTTCGAGCGTCAATCAATTAAAAATTGGGTTTAATTAATCCGAAAAGGAAAAAAAATGAATTTTGCAAAAAATTACGATAATTTTAGTCGGCGATTGAAAATTCAGGCAAAGAGAAAGCAATTTTTGGATCGATCGAAGAATTTGGAGGTGAGTGAATTATTTTTGGAGCAAATGTCTTAATTAGTCGACCATGGAGATTAGGATTATGGGAGGAACTCTGAAAATACAGTCGGACGATGGTTAGGACACACCTCCTCGAGTACGAGCGAAAAAAATTGGTAAAACCCTAAGTTTGGTGTATACAAACTGACCATTTGTGCTGACAATGTGTGACAGAGAACTGGCTTATTATTGTGGGGCAGGAATAGACGACAAATAATCGATAGCTACGCGTGAGAGTTGCTCGCATTTCCACCAATGAGCTGACATTTGGGTAAGGACGAAGGGGCGGTGACCCCTTCGCACCCCCTCACTACCGTGAAAAGCATTTCGAGCGTAGGACCAAACGAACGAATCAACAGAAAAATGCCTTGTCCCTTTTTGGCTTCTACACCCCTGGCTACTTTCCCCTTCCCTCGACCAAGGGCTACTGTTCACGAAACATACGGGATGCTTCACAAAATGGCGCCTATATATATCTCCACTAAATCTAGACAATCGCAACTCCATTTTTATAATTTTTCAGTAAAACCAAAAAATTTTCTGCTTAACTCTCGAGATTTTGCTTAAAAAACAAAAAAATTCTTGGATCTTGTACGAAAATACGAAAATAAAATTTATTCCTTCAAAAATTCGTCCAATTAGCAATAAAAATGAATATTTCAGACTTAATCGCAAGAAATTCTGTTCCCGATAATTTAATCAAGATTTTCGTCGTCCAAAAATCTCACATTTGACATTATTCAAATATTTACGAAGAAAAACAGATTTTCTTGGATAAAAACTTGGTGGGTTTATTTTTCCTGACATTTGAGGTTTAAATCTGGAAGAATTTAATCCGTTTATCGTAACATTATTGACGATGAATTATTGCTGGTTCATTTGCAACAGTGACAACGACACTTTTCTATCTATTTTCGTCCAATTCGAAGGAATAATCTGGCAGAGAGGTACGCGGACACGAATAATTGAGACGCGAGTGAGTTCTGTGTGTGAGCATTTATCTTTAACATCGAGATGAAGATGAATATTTGATGATTCTTCTCCGTGCATGAGCAAAGATAGAAAATTCTATCGATTGGAAATTCTGTGGGAACTTTGAGTTTTCGCGTAACGAACACAATTTTTCGGGCAAAAAATATTATTTCGGGATCGGCTTTGAAAAATTGAACCAAAAGGAGTGAAAAATCTTGAATTTTGAATAGAATTGACAGAAAATTGAAGAAAAATTCTGTTTTTATGGTTTTTTTACCCAGAAATTGACAAAAATCCTTAAAAATCGTCGATTTCTGTATTTTTGTGACTGGACCATAAAGATCGTTAGGCAACAAATTAATTTTAGAGGTTCATCAGTGGCTGAGGGGACAAAAATATTTTTTCAGAGTTCATTCACAATTTTTGAGCAATTTTGATCTCGCCACAGAATTTCGAAGATTGAGCCGAGCTTCTGCTCGTATTTATTTTGGAAAATGGTGTAATTTTACTCTTTAATTTTGAATAGAATTGACAGAAAATCGAAGAAAAATTCTGTTTTTATCGGTTTTTTACCCAGAAATTGATAAGAATTCCTGAAAATCGTCGATTTCTGTATTTTTGTGACTGGACCATAAAGATCGTCAGGCAACAAATTAATGGCAGATACGCGGACACGAATAATTGAGACGCGAGTGGGTTCTGTGTGTGAGCGTTTATCTTGAACATCGAGATGAAGATGAATATTTCATGATTCTTCTCCGTGCATGAGCGCAAAGATAGAAAATTCTATCGATTGGAAATTATAGCTCGCATTGTCTCTTCGAATCGACGAGGTAAAATATCTTGGTGGTTCGCGTGGAGAAACCAACTAATGACGATAATAACTCGAGGCCTCTGATAGAGTGTGTCATAAACTTGGAGCTCGAAGGAAACAACCGGTAATTCACGATGTGCACCTTTATTTCAGGAGAGTATTGTCGAGGATACTAAGACACGAGAATCGACGACGAACAAGGATCGACAAACACCAGTTGGGCACAGAAAAAAAACGAAAAATAAAATGTACTCAAGTTTTGCGCAGATAAATACTCTCGACCTCACTCATTCGGAGAAACCGAGTTAATGCTCATTGCTCTAGCAAGTGCACGCTGCTGCTTCTTGCCTACTCCATATTTTTCTCTTCCTCATTTTTATTGCCAAAGTACACGAGTCATTTTTAACGTACTTTTAAAAACCCTCGTTTAAGTGCGTACAGGATCGCATTTTTACAATATTGTTTTATCGACGATACTTTCGAACCCTCTAAGACAGCCACTGTATTGACATACTGGGTCAAATTGACCCGCTGGTTTTATTCGCCGATTTCCGGTCAGTTTTCGTTGCAAAAAATCAGGAGCGAATCTTGAACAATTCTCAACGCGACGAAATCACAAAAATTCAGAAAATGACGAATAAAATTGGAGAAAAAAATTATTAAAAAGTTTACTTTTTAAAAAAATGAACGTTTTGGTTAAAAATTCTGTTCGTTTTCATTTTTGACAACAATGTCCGAGAGCTGGCTCGTTCAAAAATCTATTTTTCCAAAAAAAATCGTGCACCGGCGAGATTTTCCAAAAATTCTTTCAGTCCGGGTCAAATTGACCCAGTGTGTCGACGAGGGTAAAAAATTCACAAAACTTGGCGTAAAAATAATTTGGAACCGAGTTAGTTGGATGAAATTTGAAAAAATATGTGAATCTTTAAAAAAAAACGTCATTTTTGTTGAATTTCCGATCTTCGAGAAACTCCGAATCGCCTACGAGTCAATAACACAGTGAAACAGTTTTACAAACAAAAAGTCTCATATAGTTTTTGTGAAACTGTACGCGATAGTTTTCCTGGCCCGTACTTGTGGGCGTTGCATCGATAAAAAAAGTATTTACGCGGTTGAGTCGGTGGCAGGAGCAGAAAACTAAACAAAAACGGAGTAAAAGGAAAAATAAGGAAAGAAAGATAAAGCTTTGTCTTCCTGGTTACGAATCCGCGGAGTACTTCGGTTTGTTGCATTTTGCTCTGTTTGTAATTACTTGTTCACGGCTGCCTGGAAGCTTATGAGATCCGTGTTCGATGGATCGTGATAAAATCCAACGCACTCAAAGCCACACGAATCAGTTACGTTTTCCTTGTTTTTATACGCTCGCGAGTTTGCGCCACTTTTTAGGCATTCACTTCCGGTTCGGTCATTCAACCGCCTCGAGTTTTTAGTCTAGTCTCTATTTTTAAAAACCAACGTCTCGAAATCGATTTCCATTGAATTTCCGAGTCAAAATATTCGATGAACGAAAAAAAAACTTCACAGATTGATTTTTTTGAAACTCCCAGCCGATTCTTTAAGAATGGAACGGAAAAGAGTGAGAGATCAAGAAGAAAAAAAACTGCCCTCGCCTTTCGAGGCTCCTGCTGAAAAAACGCAGGTACGAGAGGCAAGAGCAGGAATGATTAGCGATAATTGGCCAGGCACGGTTTAACGCGGGTGTGAAAACCGGAGACGATACTCCAATAATCGCGGGCGTCCACAAAAGAGAGCAAGAGCAAGGCGATACAGTTTAAGTAGGAGATAAACTTTTTTTGTATCTTTCTGCCAGAGAGACTGGAAGCGAAGAGCAGGAGGAAACAGACGGTAAGCCGAGAAAAGTAAAAGAGCCTTACGATCGGATTTTTACCGTTACTTTTTTAATTTTCGCCCTTTTTCGTAAACTCACGCTCGCGCAATTTAGGGGAGAAGAGAAAGGGGGAAAGAGAGCGAGAGAAAGGCTGGCATTACGTTTCTGGCGTCGTGGCGAGCGCGATGACACGGTGCAGAGCGTTATATATATGTTGTTCTTGGTATAAGGGCAACCCCTGACAACCTGGCGATCTCCCCCTTTCTTTTTTAACTCTCCCCAGCAGCCGCTTCACCCGGTTACCCCGCTGAGTTTTTTTTTTGGCACACGTTTTTTTCTCTGTACGACTGGCTCTCTGCCGGTGCGACCAAAAAACTCACGCGTTTGTACACATTGTGTGTCGCATGTGCAAGAGTTGATGCTGCGTTTCAACTACGAGGGTTGTATTGAAGTCGCTCCGCGGGGTAATGAGTCGAGAAAAATTTGCCACTTTTCAACTCACCAAATGTACGCGCGGCCGTTCGAGTTTATGAAGCGCAGTATATATATAGGGAATTCTCGAGCCCATGACTCGGTGAAAATTCGCTCGAATGTCTAACGTAAAAAAATGTAACGCAACGATTGATCGATTAGTGACCTAATAGGGGAAGTTTTTTCTCCATTAAAGAAAAGGCGAATCGTCTGCGTTCGATGGTTTTTAAAGTTACTGTTGGAACTTACGAAATTAGGTTCGTTTTTTTCTTTTTAACTTTAAAAAGCTTTGAGAACTTTGGAAATTTCGAATGTTTTTCAAGTTTTTGGGGCTTGAGGTCGTTTTCTTTAAGGAATTCCAAATTTTTTGGATTCGTGCTCCAAGTTTTTGCCATTTTTGTTACTCCGGATTGATCGCGATTCTAAATTGTCGTTTAATTAGTTTGAGCAGTGAGAAAATATTGTTATAATTCGTTTCAAGTAACAATTCGATCGAAAAATTTCTAATTTTGAAAACACGTTGCATAACTCGAACTGGAAGGAACAATAATTCGAAATTCTGTGGGAAATTTGAGTTTTCACGTAACGAACAAAATTTTTCGGGCAAAAAACTTTATTTCGGGACCGAATTTGAAAAATTGAACCAAACGGAGTGAAAAATTCTTCAATTTTAAATAGAATTGACAGAAGATCGAAGAAAATTTCTATTTTTATCGTTTTTTACACAGAAATCGACAAAAATCTCTAAAAATCGTCGATTTCTGCATTTTTGTGACTGGACCATAAAGATCGTTAGGCAACAAATGAATTTTAGAGGTTCAGCAGTGGCTGAGGGGACAAAAATATTTTTTCAAAGTTTATTCAGAATTTTTGAGCAATTTCGATCTCGCCACGGAATTTCGAAGATTGAGCCGAGCTTTTGCTTGTGTTTATTTAGGAAAATGGTGTAAAACCGACGAAATTGAGTTGAATTTAGAATTGCCATGGTTGGCTCGATAATTCGAGGTTTCCGAAAACAGGAAGCCAAATTTGAGGGTCTCGGTGAGGCCAAAGAACAGAGTTCTCGGGTTAATAGATGGAGGAAGGAAAGGCAAAGTGAGATCACGAATTCACGGCAGCGTGGATGATCGATTTTGTTGTGAAATGGTTGACTGGGCAGAGCGTTGTCGATGGGCACTTATCGATGCGGCAAAGCCGGTCGCGATGGGCCTATTTATCTGCTATTCGTTCCTGATGACGAGAGAAACGAAGGAAATTACAGGAGAATCGAACCCGCGGAGAATTCCAAGTTTCCATCTGAGTCGCTCGTCACAAATACGAAGCGAGCAAGATAAAACCGCAACTTTGGTCATCGTGTGATCGTCAAACCGAATCGGAGTGTTTTAGAGAAGAATTTCCCGTTATATCCAAGAGAAAATATCGTAATTGGAGTGAGGAAAAATAACGAGAATTACGAGAGCAAAGAAAGTCGCGCGAGGGATCGATTCGTCGAACACGAAAAACTGTTTCGTTTTTTTTCCTTATTTTTCTGTTTCTTTTCTCGCACTGAAAAAAAACCGTCACTGTGGAATTCGCGACACTCTGATCGCACTTTGGTCCATTGCACTTGGGAGTTAATGAACTCGGAGATTAATTAAGATTCATGGAGGCGGAATTAGGTGAAAAATTAATTACACTCACTTCGGTTTTACGGCGTATCCTCGTTTTTTTCGTTTGTATGCACGTGAATTATTGAGGGAAGGATTAAAAAAAAGAGTTATGAGTTTATTTCGACGCACAGAGAGAAATGCCACGTGCCCTTGCCAGTAACCTACTGCGATGTGTGTCTGGAGCGAGAAAACCGAGAGAGTTCTCTCATTCAGTTTCTCTCTCTCGCTCTTAGTTTCGTTTTTTTCTCTCTCGCGCTCGCTCCTTGACGATCAGGGACTCGCGTGTATTATTATTTAAAACAACCCTTCGAGGGATCGCGAGCAGGGGGTAAAAGCCTCGGGGATCTGAGGGTCCCGTACACATACGTCGTTTTTTAGTACCCAGTCGATTGGGGGAAGGTTTAAAAGTTGGGGTAAAGCATTGCGCGTCGCTAGAGGAAGGGTGAACTTACTCGCGCGCCTCGCTCCGAGGTCCAGGTGCCCCCTCGCACAGCCTCCGGCGGTCTTGTTAAGGGGGTACGTCGAAAATCTCGCAGTGGGGAATGAAATAACTAAAAATATTCCGATAGTTTCAGTTCTTCAATGAATTGCTATAGAAATGTTCGCTCAAAATTCCCTCCACAATATTATTCGAAGTTTGGCAATATTTCCCAATTTTATTTCGTTGATTAATTTATAAAAATTACGACAATGAGAAAGTATATGTAATTTGGACGTAACGACTTTAATTTATCAAAACACAATGCAGCATCGAAACGATTCTTTCAAAATCGAAAAATTATTTTGCCTGGTTAAAAAGAAATTGTTTTAATTCAATATTTGCATGAAAATCACGCTTTGCATTGATTTAATTTCTCGGCCGGCAATTGGGTTTCGTAAATATTGAAGTTTTTAATTTTTTTGGTAGAAAAATGAGGCTTGTTCACTTATATGGGAATATAGAGTGTTTAAACGTTTTACCAATTTAACGAGGGAAATATTTATTGAGATTAACTACGCGCGAGGTCCTGGGACTCCTGGACCTCGCTCGCATCGTCGGACAGCGTCGATTATTAACACATTTAAGCGTAATATCGATCAAGAGTCTAGTTATGTTTTTAAAAATTGTTTGGGGGCCGATCAAACGATCCATCCGCACAAAAATTGTATAATATGGATATGTTACACTGAGTATTGCATGCCGAGGGTCGCGCAGACCCAGGTACATATATTCTCCATGGCGCGCGACCAAATACGAGAACCGAGTGTCCCAGGTTCCACCTATCGGTGAGATCGGTAACAAAAAGTGCCTGAGCGAAGATCTACGAGCCCGAGACCGCGGATGGCTGGATCGAATTCCAAAAACGTAAAAAGAGTCTGCCGATGGAAAGAGACTCGATCACCGAGCAGGATTCCGTCGACTGGACAACGGCTAATTGTCACGAAGATGAATACGACGAAACAGAATGCACGGTCAAAAGTTCGAAGTCGAATTTCAAAGAACGTGTCGCTGCGCAGAGCGCAAACGCGTGCGGCGATCTCCGCGATCAACGACGATTCGTCGGCGTCGCGTGTGAATCGCAAAGTCTCGTGAACGATTTACCGACGATAAATAATCGAAATTTTTCGTTCGTTTCTACGCGAATTTTCCGCCCAGTTTCCTGCTCGAACTCTCGCCCGAAAATCCGAAGCGCAACGAGCAAATTTCCTGGTTCGAATTTCCGAACAAACGTCCGAGTTCGCCACGGACTCGCTCGCCTCCGTGCAACTTTTTTCACATACAAATTCTCTCTGCAAAATTCCCCCAAAATAAACAAAATCCCGACATCGACTGCTCGCAACTTCTCCTGCCGAGACTCTCGGCCTCCCTCGATCTCGTACTTTCTTCCAAAATTTCGTTCACACCAGCCGATCCCGATCTCCACTAACTCGAGCCCCCGTCGACGCAACTACGTCGCTGAGTCTCCCCCGCTAAAAACTCGGACTCGTTGCCTCCCTCACTGCACATTATTCCTCGTCGAAGAAATTTTCGATCAAAAATTCAAACTCCATTCCCTTTTTTTCTACTTACTCGGTACCTCGATCTTTAGATACGAAAATTTGGGTCTTTGATCATTGAATCTTGATCGAATCGCTCGAGATGCGACTGGAATTTTAAAATAGAGCTTTCGAGGGTTTGAGAATTTTGATCGTGACTCGATTTCAACGAATTTGGATCTTGATCGATCATTTTGGGGACGCGAGTTCGTTTCGCGGGATGCAGAATTCCAAATGACGTGGAAATTGCAGATTAACATTTCGAGATATTTTACGTTTCTCAATAATTGTGGCGCACCCGCTCGGTGACTAACAGAGGCGTCCAAAAATTGTATAATATGGATATATTACACTGAGTATTGCATGCGAAATTGCGACAGACCCAGAGACTTATATTCTCCAGTCGGCGAGACCATAAACGAGAACCGAGTGTCGCAGGATCGCCCTAGCGGCGCGTTCGGTAACTAAAAGTTCCGTCGCAAAGTTCTACAAGCCGGAGACCCGGCGTCGTTCGATCGAATCCCAAAGAATTAAAAACAGTCTGCCGATTGAAAGAGACTCGATCACCGGATCTCCACTAACTCGAGGGTCCCGTCGAAACAACCATGTCGCTGAGTCTCCCCCGTTAAAAACTCGCGCTCGTTGCCTCTCTCACTGTACATTACTCGTCCTCGAAGAAATTTGCTTTCGGGAATTCTAACTCGATGTGCTCCTTTTTCTTGGACTCGGGACGTCGGTTTTTGGCACGAAATTTCGAGGCTTCGGGGCTGGGTCGGATCGAATTATTCCATATGCGAATGCAATCTTGAATTAGAGTTTTTACTGAGCTAAGAATTTTGCTCTAGATGAGGCGAATTCCGGAAATCGACTCCATCATCAATAATTCTGAACTCAGCGTTTACGATTATTTTGACTATTTGACAGATTTGAATACCCAGAGAATTCGTAGACAGGCTCGGCCTTGTGGCCGAATAATTTATGTTTGAATTCTCTTAGCGCTTTGTTAAACAGCATTAAAAAAATTGAATAATATGGATATATTACACTGAGTATTGCATGCCTGAGATCGATGAGACGTTTCTTAAGTATTCTGCAGGTAGTCGAAGAGGAAACGAGAAAGCTACTTGGCCGGGTGTCCATCTACCGGCGAGCGGTTGAACAGTTTTCAGGGGGAGAGTTGAAGTGACCGGGTAGGAAATGTTTGCAGTGGGGGTGCATATTGCATGCGAGAATACTTGAGCGCGAGTCATTAATGGGAAACTGGAGTTTCCGAAAGATTGTAGATTCCAAAATCCACTTACCTCGCTCTCTAGGACAGAGTGCCGAGTCGAGGGTTTGGATACCTGGCTTCGGTGCCGGGGAGTTTAGACTTGTTTCCTGTGCCGTTGTCGCTTGCTCGGGAATGCGAGCTGCGTACGGAAAAGTGATATCCTTGGACCTGGTTTGGGAAAAATTGGGCGATGAGTACGAGATTCTGGGGGAGAACGGTGGATTTTTTTTTTAGGATGCGGAGGAATGTTGCAGTGCTGCGAACTTTCATGAGGAATCGATTACTAGAAGGAAATCCGTGTAGACGTTCGTTCAGACACTGCACCCTCAAGAAATGCGATTCATTCTTTCTGTTTTTTTACTATGCGTCGCGAAATTGGGGTCTCCGCGTCCGGACGTTGAAAAAGTTTATTATAGTCAAATTTCATATTTAAATTCTCTTGCGTGTATAGAAAGCTTATTAGCTTATTCGACTAATTATTCCGACTTAATTGGTCCTCATTTATGTTTCAAAATTTATAAGAAAAGCCAATGACTTTGTGAGCTTTCGTCCAAAAATTGTATAATATGGATATATTACACTGAGTATTGCATACCCGCCCGTATCGCCGTCGACTTTATATGCATGCGCGGCGCGCTTTCGCTTACGAGAAAAATTCCGGTCGCTACGCCATCTGTGGCAAGTCGCGGGAACTAAGATCCCGTACTCAGGTCGACAGAGAGGCTTTTTCGAGTAAAATTTACTCAAAATCCATTTCACTAAATAGTCAAAACACTCATTCATACGAAGCAACAAAAATCCCTCACATTTTCAAATTCTCAACATTCAAAAAAACAATTTC
The DNA here is from genome assembly GCA_037043255.1 of Diadegma fenestrale. NCBI lineage: Eukaryota > Metazoa > Arthropoda > Insecta > Hymenoptera > Ichneumonidae > Diadegma > Diadegma fenestrale. The sequence goes on from CM073312.1 coordinate 5,693,904, forward strand.
GATCATACCAAAATTTTGATCTGAATCATCGCATCGAATTTCAAATTGCCAGTCAAGAATACGAATCGCCCGTAAAAATGGAACTTTTGCTAATAAATAAAAACGGATATTGAGAATTATTCGGAGGAACGAAAAATCACATCGATAAGAATTGAGAGCAATTTTGAAATTCGAGAATTTGCGTCTTTTTCAACGGACTCTGAACTCCGGGAACGAGTTTCTTCGTGAAATGCCCGGTCGCATGACTACCTTAACGTATTATTGCGTAACATACTCGATTCTTCCCTTAACCCGATTTTAGGGAAAGGGGATCTCGAAATTTCCAGTTCTTTATAAAAATCGAGCACATGCGTCTGCGGGCGCGTGAAGGGGGGTAAGGGGTAACCGGCTGAACTTGAACAGGGGTTGAGCGTACGTAGCGTGTGGTCTTGGCGCAAGAAGTAAAGTTAAAAAAGAGAAAAAAAGAGAGGGCAACAGGCTGCACCGGTCTCTCGGCCCCTAAAAAATCCTGAAAATCCCATTCACTGTATCAGCTCACCCTATCGAGGAAATATGTGTGGAAGGATTTTCTTTCCTCCCCCCTCTCTCTCGCGCCTGCCGTGACAAAAGTGTTCTACCCATTTTTACCCCTAAAATCGCGCGTGCACACGCTCGATCCCGGCTAATACAGAGAAACGAGCGCGGATGAGGGAGAATAAAAAAAAGCGAGGCTTTAAAGGGGGGAAATAAGAGAAAAATTTCATTGTATTTCGCAGCCTCGAAAAAATCCTTGGGGTTAAAAATTATCGTTACGTTTCACATGTTTCTATCACAATTTTTTCATCTTTTTACCTTTTTTCTCTCATTCTGTAACTGGCCCTCGGATCCCTGTGTATTGAGTATCATTTCCTCCTTTTTTTCGATTCATCTAGTGGCTGGATTATTCTCGATCCCTTCCGAAGCGCTGCCTCTTATTTCATGTCGCGCCTCCACGAGCTCGCTGCTTGTTATGGTTGAAAAAAACCGTTAAAGATGCCACCGGAATACGCCAGTCAAAAAGCCTTCAATTTTCACGTCTATTTTTATTAAAATTTCATCCGCAAATTGAAAAAACGTAAAAATAAATTTCTTCAACATTTTTAACATTTTTTTACCTTAATAAAACGTGCCGCGCGGTACGAAATTATTTACATGACGTTTTGCATAAAACTGTCAACAACGCTCGTTTGACTAGCGTCACAGTTGACTCGAACGATATACAGATAAACAATAAAGGCTGGAGTGGGGGGAGAGACTGGAGATTGACAACTAGTCACTGAATAACTATTCACATTGGATTATTTTCAGTTTTATTTCTAACGATTCAAAAATCAAATTCCACGATCAAAAAACTTCGTCCAGTCAATCAGTTTCGTATAAAAATCTTGCGCGAATAAAAACGACGCGATTTTGCATCGCACGTTTGACTCTCGCGGAGCAAATTTTTCCCGCAATTGTCTTTGGATGTTTCAAATGAATGTTAATTTGATGCAATGCCTAGCGTAATACGTCCATAAGATACTATTTGCAGTATACTGTTTATTCCGAGACCGGAGACTAGAAAATGTTCGTTAAAAACAAAACATCGCTCTTTCTGTCTTTCGACCGATAGAAAAATCTACTTTTCTCGGATTCACTGTATCCTGCCAAATAGTACAATATGGATGGATTACACTGAGGATTGCTGGCCAATTATTTCCCGCTTCGAGATTATATCATCGCTAAACGCGCTCTTGTTCGCGCGACAATTTCGTCAGCTCACGCCATTAGTCGCATGACGAGTGAACTACCTTCATGGTCACGTTCACATTGTACTCAACTGAATAAAAATAATAACAATAATAATGTAAACACACTTACCTTTTCGTGATAGTGAAAATTCTCTGAATTCTCGAATATTTTCGTATCTTGAATGAGGAGAATAAATAAAATGTTGCAAAATCAGCGGGGATTTTTTGTTGTTCGTTCAAGGAAAATTGCAGTTCAGATTTAATGATTGCGGATAATTAAAAATTCTTTTTTAGAGATTGAAATTTAAAAAACTTCAAATTTCTAAAAATTGGCCTTGCTTCAATTAAGAGAATAAATAAAATATTGGAAAATAAGCAGAAACGTTTTGTTTTTGGTTGATGGAAAGATAAAATCCAGATTTAATAATTGCGTATAATTAAACATTCGTTTTTAAAGATTTCAACGGAAAAGACTTCAAAATTCTCAACATTGGATTCGCCTGAATTAAGAGAATAAATGCAATGTTGAAAAATAAGCAGAAACGTTTCGTTTTTGGTTGATGGAAAATTGAAGTCCAGATTTAACAATTGCGAATAATTAATCATTCGTTTTTGAGGATTTCAATACGGAAAACTTCAAAATTCTCAACATTGGATTCGCTCGAATTAAGAGAATCGATAAAATGTTGAAAAATGAGGAGAAACGTTTTTTTTTCGATTGATGGGCGTCTAGATTTAATAATAACGTATAATTAAATTTGCATTTTCAGCGATTTATATTAAAAAACCTTAAAATCCTCAAAACTGACGTTGCTTGAGTTACGAGAATAAATTCCCGGAAAATAATAGCAGCGACTTTTGGTTTTTGGATCTTGGAAAGTTGCAGTTCAGATTTAATAATTGCGTATAATTAAAAATTCGTTCTTAACGTTTTAAATAGAAAAAACGTCGAAATCAGATTCTTTCGAACTAAGAGGATGAATAAAATATTGGGAAATGAGCAGAAACGTTTCGTTTTCGATTGATGGAAAGTTGCAGTTCAGATTTAATCATTGCGTACAACATTCGTTTCCAGAGATTTAATTTCAAAAATCTCGAAAACTGGCGTTACTTTGCGTGATGTTTTGTTATTGGTTGATGGAAATTTGCAGCCCAGATGAAAAAGATTGCGTATAATTAAACATTCATTCCCAGAGATAAAAACAAAAAAAGTCTCATAATCGTGACGTCACTGCGTTCGTAAATAATTTACATATTTTACATTGGAATTGTCTATAGAGAAACTGTATTAGGAATCTCTCGATTGTGAGTCTTATTTGGTAATCGAAATTTATACAAAAATGTAAAAGATCAAAGCGAGAGATTCCGTTTGCTCTATCGTTGTAAACACGTTACTGGAATGCGCTAACATGCACAGAAAATCATGTGTTTGCTCAATCAAGTGATTGTATTTTATTCTATCTATTCTGCCGGCCCCAAAATATCCATGTTGGGCGTTGCACTCTGGACGTTCGTGTTTGCGATCATGTATTCCGAAGCGGATATGTAAACACCGACCAGGATTCCGATCGCACTCGCAGCGTAAATATTCCGCTGACATATCAAAATCCCTGTCGCTACCAGGAGACCAAAATACGTCATGTAACGAGCCCAATTCTCCGTTGTTTTTCGACCGAGAATGTCGGGATCTGAAAAAAAGAAAAACAAAAAATATCCATGAAACGTTTTTCCTGTTTGCCATGCATAACGTGGATTTGGAGGATTGAAATTTCGACACGGAAATCACAGAATAAAAACGGAGAGCGACTTTTAACGTCAGTCAATGTTTATCCAGCAGAATGTAAATTTCTATCAAATATTTTGCATGAATATGCAGTCGCTACAAAAAGTATTCGTGCACTTCATAGAGAAAATGGAATTTAAAGTGTTTGAATGACTTTTTAGCCAGTGTAGGATTTTATATGAAAATTTACGTTCTGCCGAGTAAAAATCTCCAAAAATTCGTGATTATCCCGTAATTTCAAAGTTTTTTTTGCCTCCTAAAGGATTTTTTTTTCTCTGAATACTCTTTACTACAAATTTTTCTGGAATTTCGTTTTTCCAAGAGCAGTTTTTTGGAGTTTTGACTTTTCAAGGACTTACTGATGCAAATGTTGTCCTTGAGCTCATATCCTTCAGCGCATTTGATGCACATGTCAGGGCCATCGCCGCTGCAGCCGTCGCAGGCTCTGTCGCATCCCAGACAGGAATAATTTCCTTCTTTATTGACGCAGAACTGATTTCCAGGGCAATATTTTTTGCTTTGCAGGCATTCGTTGATGTCGTGGCAGCCTCGTTCTCCCATCATTTGCCAGCCTTCCTTGCAGCTTTCCAGACAATCTGCAGGCCCGGCTCCTTTGCAGGCTCCTGCGCAGGCTGCGTGGCAAGTCGAGCAGAGTAATTTGTTCTCGTCTCTGTACGACTCATAATGGCCAAACGCGCACTTCTCGCAGTTTGTGCTCGTGTAGCCTCGGTCGCAGGCGCATTGCCCGTTTCCTTTCCTCGTCCCTGCACCCTTGCATTTTCCGTTGTTGCTGCAAACCTTGTCGGGAAATCCTTGGCAAGGCGTACACGCCGCACCAAAATGATCTTTCGGGCAACAAGTTTTCGTGTGCTCTATACACATGAACACGTAAATGTCGGGATTTTCCGTCTGATGATGGAACCACCAATCCTCTATCGTCTGCTCCAACTCTCCTGCCAGTGTGTGACATTGGTCTTCCCCTCTTTCCACATCCTTGCAAAGATTTTCTTGAATCTCCGTCAATCGGACTTCGCTCTTCGAGTAAGACTTTAGCTTGTCCTCTTCCCAAGCACTGTCGCCTCCTTCGAATTTTCCTCTTTTTGTCTTTTCGATTCCCTGGCAAATGGAAAAATGAGTCATATACAAGATTTTTGGGATTTTTCGTCTTTTTTTTCTAGAGAATTATTCGTAATTTTGCGAGGTTTTGAATATTGAATTTTTTTGAGAATTTGCACTTCATTTTTCGAAATAATGACGATTTTCAGGGGGTTGGGGCAGGAAACCGAAAATATGGCGAATGGAAAAATTAGTCATAACCAGATTTTTGGCATTTTTCGTCGTTTTTTTCTTAGAAATTATTTGCAATTTTGTTAGTTTTCGAATACTGCATTTTTTTTGGGATTTTTACTCAATTTTTCGAAATAATGATGATTTTCGGGGGGTTGGGGAAGGAAACCGGAAATAATAGTTTATGGAGATCGAATTTTTTGTGGGGATGGGAATCTACGAAGTCTTTTCGATTTATGGAGTATTTTTTTTGGTTTTGCACTCTATGGTTCGAAAAAATCATCATTTTTTGGAATTCTGGGTCGGGGGATGGAACTGCAAAGAGTAGCACGGAATAGAATTGTTGATTAAAATCGCATTTTTGGTGAGGATGGGAGTCCACGAAGTGTTTTCCACGATATGGAGTTTGATTGTGTTGAACTTACCTTTTTGAAACTTTCTGTGAGAGCTCTGCACGCTGCACAAGGGGGTAGTTTTTCTGATTTCAATTGTTCTTTAGTGGGTGGCGAGTATTTTTTACTTTCGACACAACCGAAAGAGCAGAAGATGAGAAGCAGAGTGGAGTGGAGAATAATAATACTGGCAACGTTTAACATATTCCTAAGAGTCTTTGGCAAGTTGTCACGTAAACTATGATTATTTTCGTAAGTACAATCCCACGCAGACTAGAGATTCGTGGCAAAAAACACGTAAAAACATGGCGACTAGTCCGCAATGAAGCTGAGCATTTTGAATGTTGAGCACTGTCGAACGATATCGATAGTCGATTGTCGTATTTCCTTTTTCTTTGTGGAAAGCAGCGCCACATGCGGCGGCGTTGTTTATCGGGGCCGGCGTAACGGCGTTTGTTTACCCTTTTTTGTTCCGTTCAATTGTGACAAGTAATCGCGACTTCGAAAGTTTCGTAGATTTTGTGGATCCGCGTCAAATTCCCAATATTCGCAATAGAATTAAGTTCGCAAAGTCCATAACCTGATATAAAAATACACGCCCATATGCTCGTACGACCGCGGAGTGTGAGGTTAATCTACCCTGCCCAAGGTTATGTTGCCACGAATGTTATTTTCGTTTGAATCTTGACAAGTGTTGTTCGAAAAATCGTGAAACAATGTCGAAAGCTTTCGAAAAGTGTTTAAATTCGTCGAAAAGCTGGATCTACCGACCAGCAATCGTCTCCGCATCTTTACTGACGACCACGATTCTCTTTGTTTATCTCAACAATGTCCAAACCCATTTTTACATCGACGAGGAATTCCACATCGGACAAACTTTGCGATATTGTCGTGGCAAGTTTTTCGAGGTCAGTCATTTTTGTTTTTTCGACCAGAGTCACAATGGATAATCAATCCGATTCATTTCATTTACGAGATCAAATTTACAACGTTCGTGCTGGTTTTATTCGGCCTGTGATCAAAAATCTTAAAAAATCCACATTTTCTCGATTTTTTAAAACTTTACCCAAATTTCACTGACGAAAAACGTTCTGCACACGTTCGTCCCGTTATTCCCCTCAAAACAATTGGCGTGTCCGAGAAATCGCGATAATGACGTTTTTCCTATAAAACGAGCAATCGCTTTTCAATCTTTTTCCGAAAATTACTTTTTTTTGAGACGAATCGTCTATCCAAGAATTAAAAAATCTGGAATAATCGAAACCAAAGCTGTGTTGAAGTTTGGATCATTCCGTTGCACCGAAACAAGACATTTTTGTCGATCGAATTGAAAATTTTTCGCTGTGTCAAAAAATCTGGATCTGTGAGAAAAATTAATGGATTCAAGAATGTCAAGAAATCGATGGACGGCTCAAATGTTATTGGCTGCTTTTGCAATGATAAAAACTTCAATATCACGGGAAAAATACAACGGTAGGTGGCGGAAAATTAAGCAATTACCGTTTACAGTGGGATCCGAAAATTACGACATTGCCAGGATTATACGTCATCGCCGCGCTGCTTCTGGCTCCTGCGCGATTTTGCAACATGTTTAGGATGCGGGCCATAAATTTGCTGGGAACCTTTGCAAATTTTTATCTACTTTATAGCATTATCGACAAACAACGACAAAAAAACAAAAAAGACAACGAACCAATGCCCTGGAACTTGTTCGGCACTGTTCTCAGTTTAGCATATTTCCCGCCTCTGTACTTTTGGTTTTTTCTCTACTACACGGACGTCCTGTCTCTGAACTTTGTTCTCTTGACCTGGCTCATGCATCTCCACGGGCGGTACCGAACGGCGGCTCTTGCCGGTAATTATATTCATCGATAATCAAATTAAATTGAATCTAAAATTCTTTTCCATCGTTCATAATTGTTTTTGAGCATTTTCAAAGTTTTTCTGCAGAGTTATCAATGCATTTTTACTGTCAGGTTTCGTGGCGATTCTCATGCGGCAAACAAACGTGATTTGGGTCGCGACCTTCGCTGCTGAAAGGATCGTGGATCTGCTGGAAGCTCAAACTCCCAAGAGCATCGATACTCTCGTCTCCAGGAATATTCACACCACGTGGATGCACGCTAAAGTGAGTAAAAAATTCGAAAAAGCGTTTGTTCTGCGATTTTCTTTGTACAAGGTAAAAATCGATTCTTCATCTTGACTTTTTTGTTTATTTCGCAAGAAAAAATTCATTGTACGTGAGGACGGGCGATTGCGTTTTCACGAAAGCGTTAAATTTCGTGTTTTTTGAAATCTTGACTTAGAAATTAATGAGAATTTTGAATTTTTTGGGAGAAACGTTCAAAAAGTTGCTAAAAAACGTGTTCGTTTCAGCTCATCTGGAAAAACCTCTATTATCACGTGGCGCGAGGACCAAAAGCTCTGGGAAGATTTATCCTGGAGCTCTTGAAGGAAGTTCGAGCTTACGTCTTTGTGGGCGTGGCTTTCGTGTTGTTTGTGGCAATCAACGGTGGAATTGTTGTGGGAGATCGAAGAGCCCACATCGCGACGATCCACGTACCGCAGATATTTTATTATTCAGTATTTTCGATGCTGTTCGCTTGGCCCTACATGTTGCCGCACGTTAGAGAATTTCTGCAGTGGGTTCGGAGGAAATGGGTAGCGACGAGCGTTCTTTTGGCCATCGCAACGATAATCGTTCACATCAACACGTTGGTCCATCCTTACGTGCTCGCGGACAATCGACATTACGTTTTTTACGTATGGAACAGATTCATGGGACGTTATTACGTGCTGCGATATCTCCTGATCCCGATTTACGGTTTCGCGATCTACGCGCATTACGCGTGTCTAAGGAACTTGAGATTTCTCTCGCAAATGATTTACATCGCGGCTGTTTCCGTCGTTCTCGTGCCGCAATTGCTACTCGAGCCCCGTTACTTTATCGTCCCGTACATTTTCCTTCGCTCGAGGATGGCGCCGCCCCAAAAATGGCAAATAATCAGCGAACTTGTCACAATCGCGATCATTAACTTTGTCCAGTTTTTCATATTCGTCAATAAGACTTTTTACTGGACCGATGGCGAATATCTCCAGAGGATATCGTGGTGAAGTCTCTCACGAGCAACGCGCGATGACAAAAACGTTACGATAAACACAAAATAGTCTTAAGAAGATTCCCAAAGCTAGAGCGATCTTAAAAATATATTTTTCTTGTAGATTTCGTAAAATTTTCTTTGCTATTTAACTTTTTTGACGAAATTGCCAAATCACGCTGTTCCAACACATGCCAAAAGCTCGAAAATGATTTTATGTCCAGTCTCATGCACAAATTGAACGTTTTGACGATAAAATCGTGTCGCGGCGTGTTTCTTTGACGTGGAAAATTATTAATTGGGGTTCAGTCGAAAATTTTCATTCTTTTGTCGATTTTTTCGTAATCCATCGTTATGAATGATTTTTTTCGTTGATGAGCCAAGCTGCGTACACAATTTTTCTTCCCCACGTTCAGTTTGGGCCTGAAACTCATAAAACAGCTAAAAAAAATGAGCTCTCGTTGGACCAGCCTTTTTGAATGATTACAAACGATAAATGTCGAGCGGTTCGTTTTCGAAAACCCGGTGAATTATTCGCGACGGATCAATTCTAATGTCAAGAAAGTTCGCATCGCTGAAACGCTCGAAAAAACATGAAATTCTGCGGATTTTTGCGTGTCTGAGTCTCGGCAGAGAGTCTAATTTTTTTAGTCCGTTCGTCCCGTTCGTCCTGACGTTGCGTTGCGTGGCAGCGATGCAAACTTTCGCATCGCAGTGTATAAAAGTTTTTTGTAACTCTGAATGGCAAAGTTTTGATGTGCGACGTAAAAATTGATGAGAAAAAACTTAATATATATTGTATTATATATTTTGGGAGGGAGATGAGCGAGTAAAGACTTTTTTGTATCTCTATAACGTGTAGTTTATTTAATATCACTAAGCGAGATCTTACGTTGCTAATATCATGTTTTTTCTTCTGTTTTTCACATCTTAAAAAGGGAGAAAAGTCTTCGGTTTCACAATCACTCTGTTGAATTTCTATTATTATTATTATTTGATATTATTATCGAGTAATTTTATAAGAATAAGTAGCGCGTTTCATCACTCGTTTTTCATTTCTACGTATTATACAAATATAATACACGTTTTTCTCTCCGTTTCTCACCACGACCTCGTGTTTCACTTAAATCTATTAATTCTGGGTGTTTTTTTTTTAAACATTAGTCGTCAATACATTTTCTCGTTAATCTATAAGCGATTCATGGTCACAAGAATGCAGGAAAATTTGCAGAACTCTTGCGACCCTCCCACGAGCCTGCACTCTTTGCTCACAGAGCTCCATTCAATCTCCCTTCATTTTTGCAAGCGTACCTTGTGTCCCAACCTCAAAATCACAATATTTACATGGGAAAAGATTCAAGTCTTGGCTTTCCCGTTGAAAAACGCTTCAAAAATGCGCCACATTGTCAAGTCGCGATCTTTTGTAAATTCGATTCTACAATTTACTAATCTTCGCTCGTAACTCCGATGCATTCGTTTTCTATCTATATTTTAAATAATTAGGTGCTGATTTCACGAATTCAAAAGTCAAGCGTTTTTTTTGGAAATTAGGAAAACTATATTTACAAATTCCAACTATGAGCACCGTCCAATATTTTTTTCCAACCTTTTGCATTCGTTCTTGTCGTTTCATTCGATTCGTGAGTTCGTTTCGGAACAAAAAACTGACTCGGATGATTTTTGCATCTGCATCGTTGAATTTTCGTGGCATAAACAGAAAAAACGTTTTTTTTGTGGACAAAAATTGAATTTCAACGAAATTAAGTTTCTCAAATCGCCTGGGAAATTCGTTACAGCAAAAATTAATAGAAATGGCGGAGAAAGGACAAAAACGTGGGTTTGTGGTCGATTTTTTTTTGGAGGAAAAATTATTAAATTTCTAACAACGGTTGAAAAATCTTTTCGAGTATTTTGACAATTCTCACGTCCCATGAAATATTTTTTTTCGCTTTCTGATGATATTTATAGTAATCTTAATATTGCTTTACACTCTTATCGCACAACGTTGAGTATTTGACCTATTTTGACGTGCCATTCAGACGCAACAATTAATAGGATGCAGTTTTCATAGCGCGAAGCGTATTTATTAAACTTTTGGAGTTGGAGCCGCGAAAGTACTTGGACGTGCCGTGTATTTTTTAAAAATTCGTATAACATGCAATATTGTGTGTTTTTTTTACAATCACTTTTCAAAACACGCATTTGTGGTCGCCTTCGCAACGTTCCCTCGGAAGAAAAGACTTTGGAACTTTGAGAAACGAAACTTCTAGTTTGTCGTTGCAAATGATTGGTAAAAGTTTAAAAAAAGCGATCGATCGAAATAATTGATAAAAATGGCAAACAAAAAGTTCAATTAAAGTTCGTACCGATTGAAAATGAACAGATTGTCCTTGTCAGAAAACTTACGAATGAAAATAAAACGATTCGTCGCTTCATAAAAAACTTACAAAGAAAACCAAAAAGTTTGGGTCCAGTTGGTTCAACTTTTTTGGCAAAGAAACGAGAGGGAATCTCACGTGCATTAAAACTTGAATTACAAAGCTGGAAGTCTAAAGTTCTGCGTTATCACGCGTTCGTCACTTATCGCAAGTTTGCATAGCAAAAAAAAAATAGGACACGTTGTAGTTGTATGAAAATGGGGTGATTAGACGTGGCCATTGTCATTCGAAGATTAGATCGAGGCCAGATAGTATTACGAGATGAAATGCACTCGCATTACTGACTTACGAGATTCCTATCAGTGTGGATTTTACAGTCTCCTGGCGTAGGCTCTATTTTTTTAAATAATTCATCCAAGTACGTGGAAAAATCTTGATAAATTCTCGTATCTCTCGGAAAAACCTGCATACACCCTGGGAGCTCGAAGAATTCGATTTTTTTCACAATTCTTTATGATTCGACAGTGTCGTGTTGAGCATCGTTTGAAAAGTCAGTTTTTTATCGTCACAACTTCGGGGTGTACGTTGGCCCATGAAACGAGGGTCGAGATTCTCATTTTTTTACTGCTTTTTTTTATGTGCCAGAAGAGCTGGAAAAATCCCTTGAATTTACGAACCAGAGAGAGAGGGAGAGAGAGTAAAGGGAAAATATTTAAAGAGATAGAGATTGTTTCCGTAATAGGCACTGAATCACATAGTTCGTTGCAGAATAAAAATGGTCTTATCTCCAACGAAACTAAACATCGTAAACCACGCGCATATAAAATATCATCGCGCTGACTTCGACCCTAATAAACGTTTCTCGCACTTTTTGTTGTCTCTCGCTCGTTGGCTGCATCTCGTTACGAGTCCTCAATGAGCTCCTATTTTATTTATACCATTTGTTGCTTGAGGAGAATCAAATTTGTCGAATGATGCAATTTCATGTCGAGAGGCGCGCTTGGCTCGTTCTTCTTCGTTTGCGTATGCCAAGCCAGTATTCTCGTACAATTGTCAGCCAATAATTCGATCTCGCTGGGCTCAAGGGGCGCCAGACTCTTGAGAAAACCATCCTCCTCGAAACCAGCTCGATAAGGCATTGTCGCGTTTCGTCTCTTCAGCAGGAATTCAACGTTCACTGCAAAACCCGCCATGTCCACAGGAAATTTTCTTCCTGCTATCCAACCGTCGTAAAAACCTGTTAGTTTTCCGTTTTTTACGATCGGCGAACTTACTCCAAATTTTGTGCACAGACCGACCGGAAACATCGAGACTTTTTTCGTTTTTCTTATCTGAAATATAAATTCCATTTTTATTCAAAACTCCACTCAATTTCCTTCCAATTTTTATGTGCAAGGTGATGAGTTTTCGTTCTCATTTTGACGTAGAAAAATAATTGAGAAACTGCTCGATGGAGCGTAAGAAAATTTCGCCTCAAAATCTTCGAAATTCTGCCCGAATTTTCGATTTTTTTTCTTTAACCGCAGGATTTGAATTTAAAAAATTTAGAAATATATTTTTTGCCCTCCCTTGGGAGAGACTCATGGAATTTTGTATTCGAACCTCTTTGAAAAGATCGATGTCGTACGTGTTGTCGTCGTCAGCGAAGTAAAGAACGCCGTTCGTGGCATTTGCTCTGATCCATTCGAGGCCACGATTTCTGTTGGAAACTCCACGTGGTTTAGCTCCTTTTTTCTGTTTATATTTTTCGGGCATGGGTGCTGAAAGAAAAAGCAAACAAAAATCAATTAGTATACAAAATATCGATGCAAAATCGAGAATGAAAAATTACTCTTGAAGTGGCAAATTATTTTCCACTGCCCGACGAATTTATTTCGAAATCTTCAATTTTGTTTCTTTCTGAAAATCATTTTTCTTACCAACGAGATGTTCGAAAACGAGGCCCGTCCGATTCAAGAGTTGAGTAACTTGGGGAGTCGAAATTTTAGCGTCTTCGATAACGAGCCAGTGAACATTTTCGACGAGCATGAGCGTGTGAGCCATTCTCGTCAATTCGGGTATTTGTTCGGGTCTGCGAAACGTCGGTGTTATAACATACAAAGGTACCGGAGTCTTGGCATCCTTGACTTGAGTGTTCGATAGAATACAACTCGATTTTGGCGTCGAGGTATGCTGATTTTTCGTTTCTTCGTTCGAAACTCCACTTTTTAGAGAACCGTTCAAAATTTTATTGAACTGATAAACGAGTTCTTGAATCACACGATTACCCACTTCGGGGCTCAGGCCATTTGCTTTTTGGACGGTCGTCACGGCTATTTTGATCTGGCGACGAAAAATCAATTAAAAAATTTCGCTTCGGCTACATTTTCCGAAAAAAAAATTTAAAAAATCGTTCAATTCAAAATTTCCCAATTAAATTCATTAATAATTGTCAATTCAGAGTTCGAAACGTCGAGAATTGAATCGAAAGAGAAAATCAAAAGTTTTGCAGTCCCCAAATAACGTTGCAATTTTTTGTTTATTTTTTCGATCAAATTTATTTGCAGCTCTTGAATTTTTTTCTCCATGAAAAAAAATAAAAAAGGCACGTGTTATTTTTACTCACGGTATCTTCGGTGATTTTTGGAGCGATGTAATATTCGAGGCGATCGTTTGATTGTAAGCTGCTCGGTCCATAGGCGACCTGAGTGTCGGCGGTATTAAGGTCTGCCACTTGATCGAACCTTACGCCGCTCGAAAGATGATATTGATAAAAAATGAGGCAAATTCCTATCAGCCCAATTAGCCCCATTTTCATGGACGGCCTCATCATACTGGCGCCTGAAAATCCATTAAAATTGATCGAATTAAAAAAAAAATCTCGTAATGAACATCCTGGAGCATTAGAGAATATTAAAATGTCAAATTAAGAATTTGAAAATGTCAATAAAGCAAAATGACTGGTTTACAGGATGACATTCACTTTTTACTGAGCGATCGAGCAGCTTTGTCGCTGTAAAGTCACGACAATTGTACACGGAGAAAACGGATTCGTTTTGTTTAGTAAGAAATGAAATGTTTTAGGAAAATGTCCTATACGAAGGTTAAGAAGCAAAAGAATCGTAGCACCAATTACAAAACAGCATAGTATTTTTTAACACTTACAATTTTTCTTAGCATTAATTATAAACAATTCTATATGAATAAGAAACAGTAATACGCGCGATTATGAATTTCAGGTTGGTTTTCATGCACAATTTACTATGTCAGATAAGAATTTAGTATTGAGTGAGAATATTTCAAATTTTAAACGTCGACATAGTAAAATTCTCTATCCCAATATGAATATATATCGAACATGTGTGAAATTTTATCACACGTATAGTTTCGTTTACCATGGCCATTGCGATTTTCTTTAATTGCTATGCTATAAATTGTAAAATCGGTTTTAATCTGATGATGACGTTTTACTATGCTGTTTAGAACGATTTGTCGCACTGACATTCGAGATATTGCTTCCATTTCCGAACTGTCCTCAAATTACTATAATTTTCAGCAATAAGTAGCTGGATTCCTAGTATATTCCTTAATAATTTTCGACTTCGTTTTCTCCGTGTACGGAAATTAGTTCCAAGTTGCGATTTATCAAATTATACACTTGAAACTTTACATAGATGTGTGGAAATCTTTTGTCGCGCGAGCAGCGTTTAGGCTGTAATTACCGGGACTGCTGACAATTTAATAACAATTTAAATAGCATGGTATTTCACGTAATTATACTTCGATGAACTTCTTTCCTCAACTCTGAGAGCTATACTTTTCCAGGAGCCAAGAAAATCTTTTAAACTGACAGAACGTCTGTTCGGAACAGGAAAAACGTAGGGAAAATATGACAAAAATAAAAATGCTCGAGAGCAATCGCCAGGATAATTCCTCGCGTTGAAACGTTGTGGATTTTCTCGAGCGTTATTTACTATTTTTCTGACATATCCGCACGATGCCATGTCCCAAGGACGGCTTATAGAAAAATCGCTGCGCCGGTGGTTGCAATTAAAAATTGAAAGCCAGTTCGTGTGATCGACGCATGCTATAACGGAAAGTATCGACCGATCATACAATTTTAACATTGAGTTATACAGGTGCACAATGCTCTCGTAAACCGAACGACGTTGCTATAAAAAAAAGTCGTTTGCAATAAAATCGTTGCAAAACACCATTCCCGAAGTTTAATCAACTGGAAACATAAGTTTTCTTAACAATTCACGATCGTAATGAGCGAAATGGTCCCTGGATTATCGACGATTCTTACAAGAGACGAGAATTGTCTTATTGAATTATTTCGAGGTCGAAAAATTCTCGAAACCACCGAAAATCGAGTGTGAATTTTTCGAGGATTTCACAAATTCCATAACATCTAATTACGTCCGATTTTTTTAACTTATTTGGGCGGCAACTTACCGAAAATCGAGTCCATTGCGAGATTTTGCTTGCGATCTTTTTCGAGAGTCATTATCAAGGCTGATCGCGTATACGTGGGTGACATGCACTCGTTTTAGAGCGATATTTACCAGGTTTAGAATTCGCTTGATGAACGTGCGCGAGTACAGAGCTCTCGTCGAGGCTCAAAGAGTGCTGAGACGAGTACAATGTCGCATACGCGATGACTTATCAGCGCATTTCAAACGATGCTTTTCCGGGCGATCAATTTTTCGTAATAAATTGTGCAAACGTTTGCAAAGTCGTTTAAAATTCCCCACCGTTTTTTTTCCTCCCTTTTACGAAATCTTGAAGCTGCTACGACGATCAGTCCTCAACTTTGCGATCCGGAGCTCCCAAAGTTCTCGACTTTATTATTAATTGCGAATTTCTCTGAAGCACTTTTAATAACGAAATATAATTTCGTTTTTTTTTGTGCTCGAGAGATCAGAGGAGAAAAAAAGAGAAATGGAAATTTCTCGAGAACGTATTTCAAAGAGCATCCGTGCGTATACGCCAAGGAGGACTCTCAGGTCATTGCATCCCTCCGTACGGAGCAGAACACTAAGAGATTCTTACGGCTCTTGCCAGTCTTGGCTTTTACCCTTTACTCTCTGGCATACCACCCCATTGCTATTCCATCTCAGGTATGCGTCTTATTTGAGATATGCATTCAACTTGCACCAGCAGAAGAAAAAAAATAGCGTTCGAGTTATTTCGTAGGAATTAAAAAGCTGATGAAAGTTGCTGATGGAAATTTTCACGAATAAATATAAAATGATGAAAAGTTACGAGTGAACTTTCATTTCCCAGATTCCAAGAGAATTCTTCATGAGGAACGAGCCTCGCAATTAATCGTCATTTTGGCTTGTTTATTTATTAATTCGAAACAATTATTCACCTCGCAGGATTCGTCGAACGTTAAAAACTTATTCGATCAACGATATACTAAACTTAAAATCCACTGATTGAATCTGCTAAACTGTTGCTCTTATCGATCGTACAATTAATTGCGTTATTCTTAATTACACTTTCGACACGATCGTTTGCAATACTTTCCTTTTGTTTCCAACGATTTTATCAACAAACGTTCAGGTTTATGGTAAAATTGCAACGTAATTCGAATTCGATCGACGATCTGTATTAAAATCAACGCGATCTCGTTTCTCTCATCGCCACGAACGACGACACTCGCGTACACTCGGAAATAATTTGAAGAGAAACTTCCGACTCGTTTTGAAAATAAACGCCGGAGTAAAACCGACGAATATTTCTTTTCCAAACTGCCCGGAAAGTTATGGGAGAGTCCGTGAGGAAATCTCATGCGAGCTCAACTTTATTGTAATGTTTACAAACATTGTTATGTCGTCCAAGTCTTGCCGGACAATCTCGCGCTCGGGGGCTAAAAAAAATGTTGTTAACTTTTTCCAGAGCACTAATTGGGATCGGGGACACTGCGAATTTTCCACGCGGGAGAATCCAATCGCACTCGCTATTCGTCATTTTAATTCCCTGTGTACTTTTCGTTCCCACGTGTTCTCTGTTTCACGGTCTCGTCGAGACTATCGAGCACTGCGTACGCGTTCAGGCGGCCGTATCGACCACGTTGATTTATAAAACTCGAACATATACGCGTTCACGAACGCGCTTCATAATATTTGACCGCGTTTGCGGTTACAAATGATTCTACGCGTTCCATTCGTTCTCCACGCAGTGGGAACGAAATTCTTTTTCAAACGATGTGATTTTTGAGGTTTCTGCGAGTTTTTCGATGATTTTTTTCTTTTTTATAGTTGGGAAGAAAAATTTCGTCCTTTTTGCAGTTTTATGGACTTGCAAAAAACATTCTAATCGCGTTCGGAGTGAAATTTACTAAAGATTCAACAAACATGACGTTCATTAGCTCGATTTCGTGGTTTACGCTTTGCGGTAAATTTCCTTTTTGTGCGGGTGCTGAAGATTCAACCTTTAATTACCGATGGCTCAGCGTCGAGAAGGCCGAAGCGGTTTATCGCAACTCGCGAGTGGCTATGAACAGCGACGGGTCCTTAAAACAGTTTTAAGTCCTCCGCGTTATAGTTGACTGACGAACTTCGTTTCAGGACCTTTGAGTGGGTTGTAATCTTCAGAGGAAAGAGCCGAGTCTCCTAAGAGTCTTGAGGGGTTGACCGAGTGCAGAAACTCGCGAGTTCCGCGACTCTCATAACTGCGAGAAGTGCCGAGCATCGGAATCAACTTTTAAAAGTCGCCATTTTATAAATGATTCTGCAAAATTTTTGCTGAGGCTTCAAAACAAAGTTTTATACACTCCGATATCTGCTTGAAACGTCGAGTAACATTTCCTGAGAGCAAGGCAGTAAAAAACACATTCGGAGAAGTCGAAATCAACGACACGTGTTACAAATGCCACGAGGGACGAAGATCGACCCAACACTTTCGTCAGCAAAGAAATTCGAAACAACACACGATCGAGTCACGCGTTTCCCAGCCTGAATTCTAAAATATCACAAAAATTTTATCATTTCGACTCTTTTCTAATGCACTTCATAATCGCAATTGCCCGGGAGGCCAAAAGAAAGTATCGAGAACCCGATTTATGCATCTGTCAGTCAGTTGCTGGGAACTCAAGAAAATTGTCTCTCGCTCAGGGTTTGCGAAGGACGAGGCGAGGCTGAGCGTTCACCCAACCAGATTTCGTCCCATTTACCCCTCGTTCTTATACTTGGCAGTGAACATCCGATGGACCGAGCGAAAAACGGAGATGAAACAAAAAATGTTAGGACGATAAAAAATTAAAAATTTTGTCCCTTACTGACCGTCGTGTCTTTAAAAGTGAAAATGTCGCAGAAACAAATAAATCATTACTCGCAACGACGAATGGTGTTGGGGCGCTATTATATCCATTACACAACATCCGCGCGATTCCTTGCGGCATTCCAGTCATAGATCCTTGAGCACAAGTAGCGCAATTGCTTCGAAATGCCTGATTCTCCCTTGCAGCGCTATCGTAACTCGATCCTTTGATCATACATATCGTATAGCAAACTATAATTGCTCCGGTATTTTGCGTCGTTCCATCAATTAGACGGGGTAATAATGAATTTTCAATTAATTCGTTATCAATGTGTCTATCAATAAATCTGCCGAATCAAACGACACTTGGGAATCTCTTCGACGATAATTGAATTATAATGTATTTTTTATCTCGCCGGAAATTCAGTGAATCATTTCCCTCTTGTCAGACATCGACGGCCAGGACTCTGACTACGGTAATTTAATTTTCATACACGCGATGAATCTTGAGCTCGCTTGCCGGCGCGTATTTTCAAAGCCGGAGGCCGTGTCGAATTATTTTTAAAAAAACTCACTTCCAATTGAATCCAGAGACTTTACTTGAATTTACTCCACGCGCGTGACCATCTCCGCGCTAGTATCGAACACGTTCTGCTCGATCGAGTCGGCGCTCACGTCCCGGTCGCTTCCTGATGAGTCACCAATTTCATTTTTTTTTCTTCGCTGGATTATTCGCTTTTATTCCTTTTTTTTTGCTCCATTTTGTAGGGAATTCTGAATTTTAGGTTTTCTTTTCAATTACGTGGACAATCGTGGCACTTGAAGCCCACGCGAAGTTTTCAGAATTACTCGGGACGAATGAAAAATGGCCCCCGAGTCAGAGTTTCCGAAAAAGTGCAGCTCGTGCGAGTTTGCACAACGAGCGCGTTTCGAAGCGTTTGACTGCGCACGATTCCGCAGCAGCAGAATTTGTATCGCAAAACAACTTCGCGAGAACGAATCGAAATTAAATTGTTCGACGTTGCTCCGGTCTCGGGTTTCGTTTTAGTTTCGGGAGTTTCGATAATCACGAAAAGTTATCGCGTTCGTGTGCGAACTCTCCTTCGATAAATAAAGCGAAGCTTATTCATCTGTTGCATCTATAATTGCCTGTTTAAATAACATCAATAAATCCGAACGATGAAAGAGCCCGAACGCGATGAACTGAAAAGCGTGAATTTTTATCGAAAAAAGGAAAATTCGTCGAAGGTCAGCTGAAAATAAAGGTGACCTAATCTTCTCGCTGGATAAAAAAACGAGCCAAAAGATTAGAAAACTCTTCTGTGTCACGTTGATCGAGCCTTCGAGTAGTACATCGAGGATATTTATAGCAGCGAAACAAACGCGTTCGAGCAGAAATCCCGAAAGTTTCACATTTCCAACAACAATATTTTACGAAAAAAAATAAACATCGAAACATTTTTATAAAGGTTTCAAATTACCGGAGTGCTACATGCGTCGGCTGTTTATTTCTCTCGTCCCGCCCTGTCTCTTCCGATATTCGGGACTTCCGGTGTCCTGAAAAAGAAACATTCGTTTTTCTCCTTTTAAATACACTCGCAATCCAGAAGAAAATTTACAGTAAATAATCGCAGAAAGTTCTCTTTAAAGATCGCTGGACATGGACAGAAATTTCATGGACATTTCAGCATTTTTATTACTCGTGCCCAACCGGAAATACATCCGTTTGCAAAGAGAAATTATCAGCTCATTTTTTTACATGTTCACACACGAAAACTAATGTGTGAGTATTTGTGTTTGTGTATTTGAGAGAACGCTCTGGAAGGGCTGATAAGTATTTTGGTGCTGCTGCTAATGAAGCGGCTCGCAGCCGATAAGGCTTCGTCCGCGTTATCACAGTTTTGTGGTCAATGAGCTCCGAGAACTTTGACCTCGCAACGGATCGACTTTACGAATAAACGAAATCAACGGCGTTGAGCGGTGTTTTTTGTTTCCCGGCTTGAAAAATCGTTGTTAAAAAAATTGTGAGTGATTTGTTGGGTTTGGCAGTTGATTCGAAAATCGAGAGACTGTAAAATTATCGCGGAGCATATTTATCATAGGGGGAGTGCATTTTCCCTATATAGTCGCTTCGTTATCGTTGGGACGTGACGTTGTGTCTATTTTCCAGACTGATTTCCATACGGGCCGAGTTTTTTCTCCCTGTCTATTCGTTTTCCACGATTTTGCAATTGTAGAGTCCGGAACTTTCTTTTTTCCCAGATTTCTGGCAACTGTGCGGTAGAAAATTTATGAGAGATCGAACAAACGTCAGGGCGATGGAATGCGAAGACAGAGACTCGACACACGGCTCCGGAATAATCGAAAAGCACAAATTTTCAGGCCGGTATGCTCGGACACGCTTTCCGTCGATATACAAACGACACAGACATGCTTCACATAAAAAATTTGAGATAAAAACACGAGCTGTAGATTAAAAACTTCTGTGTACCAAAGATTGCACCGCGTCCCTGTCGTTATCGCTCTCGTTTGATTTTTCTCCCTAAAAATAACGTGCCACACATGCGAGAACTGGATAAATCTCGTGAAAGTCAGTCCCGCAGAAAATCATTTGTTTAGGTCCGTTGAAAGAAATAATTCTGGGAATTATTACAGGCACAAATTGCTGAATCAATCGGTATACGCAATTTTCTCCAATTCGCACTCGTTATCGATTAATTAATTTCTTTTACGAGCAAAGCAAAATCGAGTGAGCAATGAGCAATAATGATTTGAACGATGTATGCACATCGAACTGTATTGTAATTACCCGTTAATGAGAAAAGCTTCCCCGAACGCAGACTCGTTCACTGCCATGTTGCATTATAATCGAGAATTGACTTCCGCCATAGTTGGAGGCGATGATTTTATCACACAAAACTTGATATCCTATCAGTTCACTCGGTTTGAAATATGTTGAGCGCGACACAGACGATCTATTGAGTTTCGCCTTTGATTTTTTATTTATTTTCAATTGATAATGATTTTTTTCTGATATCACAACGCGAGCTCACTTGTCAAGCTTCTTAACATTCACATCTCCGGAATATTTCCGATCGAGAATCCGCTACGGTTGAATAAAAAATTGATAAAAATTTATTTTCGATTAGAAAAATCATGTCATTGGACATTAGATTTTCAGGGCTTCGCAGCAGAGATTTAAGTGGCCTTCGGATCAAATAATCATCCGTGAATTAAATATTGCAATTACGATGGAAAATAATTGAAAAGTTTTAAAAATCTTGAAGAAATTCACTACAAAATGTGGCAAGAAATGATTTTTAAATTGAAGGAAAACTAAATCGTTCAAAATAATTTATAGCCGATGATTTTGTCTTTATTGTATCGTAACAACGCGATCAAGAAGAATTTCATCTCGATAAAATGGAGCACAAAAATGTTTAATAATTTACATGGTGCGCAAAATTAAATTGAAATTCAAAAATTACCTTTGCAGCAATAAAAATCGGGACCAGCTGCAAATTTCTGACGATTTTTGACACCCAGGGTGTAAATTTTTATCGAAAATCACTCAAAATTCAAGGCAGTCCTTCTTTTACTTGCTGTGACGGTAATTTTTCGGTTTCAGTTTTTTTTTGTTGTGGAGATTCAAACTCGAAAAAAAGGGCGAAATTACTTGAAGCGAGTAAGACGTTTGTTCAGACGATTTGATGGTTCAATCGACCGCAATATCCCGGAAATGCAGGGATAAGAAAAATGCACTGGTAGATGTGATACTAGAAGTTTAATATCGAGCCGGCGAGCGAATAGAGGAAGAGAAATAAGCGCGAGAGCGAAAAACGCGTGCTCTCGGATGAAGGTCTATTCCGCACTGAAGCAGCTCGGAGTAGCGTTTCGCGTTTGCGTTGCCCGGTGTCATGTGTCATGTGTGTTAGCACAATAGACCACGGGGGCGCGAATCCTCGCGGCAACCGGCAGAGTTTTTTCCCCTTCCATGGGTCGAAGAGAACGCGAGACCCTTACGGAATCGCACGAGTGTGCACGAATAACGGAGAGGCGCGATAGGAGCAGAATTTCGGCAGATGTCGGAGGAGCGATGAGGCGACGATGGTTTGGCGTATAACGAGCACAAACAGCTGGCTGTTTCTCTCTGTTTTTTCTATTTTTTTTTCATCCACACGTGCTTTTCTCGCGACTATTGGCGTGGGTCACGTCACGAGCAAAAAAATCCCGTGCGGAAAAAGCTTTTATTAATTGGCCATTTCGTTTTATGTTTGGGCGATGAAAAAAAGCATAAAATTCATTCGAGGCTGAAGGATTTTTATGGTAAATACTAAATTCGCGGTCTTTCGAGGTTTTTGCGCATTTAAAACTTCGCTCTTTTTCCCCATTCGATTAATGGGGTCCTTTGATAATTTATTGGGCCGAAAATCAAATCAAATACCGTGCAATCCGTCCCTGGACAGTTGCTCGGGATTTTATTGATAAGCGGATACATGCATGTCGAAGGAAAGTTGCCTCGTTCCACACAGCGCGAAAATACGGTCTAAACTTCGGAACCAGGGGAAAGTGACATGGGGACACGAAACATATAAGGAATGAATTTACGACGTGTGCATGACTGCTTTTTACAAGTCGCTTCGATTGCACTCATCGATACATACGAGCTATTCCATCAGAATAAATTCAATTGGAAGTTGATGCACGACAAAAGAGATAGACAAGTCGATCGTGACTGACCCTGACGAGGTCACACGCGATATCGTAGCGATGAAGCATCCCTCGACACGAACTCGTGCTCGCGCACATAAATATCTGTATTTTTTTCCTCATATACATGCAAACACGCATTTATAAATGATATTTGATTATACTGGATCGTCCACCGCAGAACGTCGCAGCCACGAAACTTTATTCGAGCTCGAAATGCCAAGCCGCAGATCCCAATATCGTCGTTTCTTTTTTCAAGGCTTTTCTTGTTAAAAGCTACTCAAGGGGCACCCTCCTGGCATATGTTATTAAATCCTTGCCTTGACAACGCCGCATAATAAACTTGATCCACTTGGACGTCATATTCTCTGCGCAAAACTTGTTGACAGTAATTTTCCTGCCCCAGGAGTTCGAGCCTGAGAGAAACTCGCGAAACACGAGTTAATCTCTGAGGATTACGCGTCCGGCGAACTGCTGCCGAGATCATCTCCTTTTCGAAGCTCCCAGATTTGGAGTAAACCCGCGAAAACTCATAAACCGAGTCGATACGAACGCCCCAGCGAGTGACCGTCGAAAAAATTGCCATTTTGCGATTTTTTTTTCTCTATAGCAGGCGAAATGGGCTTTGCAAAGTTTGGTAATTTGGCATATAAAGCGATGCGCCTGCGGCGAGGAAAACCTCAGGGCACGAGCGAGCCTGAACGAGAAACTCTGTTGGGTTTTCAATTCAATGTTGCTTTTCAATTCACCGGGATGTGGGCGTCGGTGCTGCCGGGACACCCCCAATATGCAGAGAACGTGGGTAATACGGTTCTCCAATTTGTTTTCCAACGAGCGTTCGACTGTCGCAACATCGTGTAATTGCAACGCATGCATGCATACAGGTTATTGGTATTGTCAACAATTGGCAACATGCAGAAATCAAACACTAGTCAGAATTCTTCGTACGCGACTATTTGTCCGAATAGAGAGGCACAAATCATAAATCGCGTTTTCTCGCGTGTTTAGACCAAATGGGGCTATGCAAACAGCAGGCAAATGCTCTCACTTTTCCCTCTAGTGCATCACGTACGTGCGTGCAAATTCATACATAATTTAATTTAACACACTTTTCCATACACGAACGCTCCAATTCTTAAAAATCTTCCAAATTCGTAGAAATTTTAGTGCGAAAGTAAATTCAGGAGAAAAAGAGACAAATTCTCTATGGAATCGAAGATTTTTTATGGTGCACAGAGAATTCAAATTTTTTTTTGTCAGATTCAAGTTTTTGCCAAAACCGAATTCATACCTGATTGAATTTATTTACGATTTTCCATCTACGAATGCTCGAATTCTCGAAATCTTTCTAAATTCCTATAAATTTACATGCAAAAATCTATTTAGAGGAAAAAGCAACAAATTTTCTTTGACATCGAGTCTAATCGAAGAGTTTTCTTGGTGTACGAATGATTAGAATTGGCCTGCACCTCGAAGGTCCATTTTTGGCAAAATCTTCCTCAATCATAATCGAGAATCGAATTCATACCTAATCAAATTTATTAGAAGCGACCTGCACCTGGAAAATCTATTTTTGCCAAGACCGAATTCATACCTAATCGAATTTATTTACATTTTTCCATTCACGAATGCTCAAATTTTCGAAATTTTTCACAATTCCTATAAATTTACGTGCGGAAGTCTATTTAGAGGAAAAAGCAACAAATTTTCTTTGACATCAAGTCTAATCGAAGAGTTTTCCTGGT
This sequence comes from Diadegma fenestrale, assembly GCA_037043255.1. Taxonomy (NCBI): domain Eukaryota; kingdom Metazoa; phylum Arthropoda; class Insecta; order Hymenoptera; family Ichneumonidae; genus Diadegma; species Diadegma fenestrale. The sequence continues at coordinate 5,718,293 of CM073312.1, forward strand.
GTGCGAATGATTAGAATTGGCCTGCACCTCGAAGGTCCGTCTTTGTCATGACCGTCCTGGATGATAATGGTGTATCGTCACGGTATGAAATGTATAAATCAATCAAAAGGCTCGACAGGCGGAGGATCAGTAAAAAAAAGTTTCTATCATTTGAATATCTGTGCGCCTACCCTTTTACTCGTCTTATCAGCTAGGGCGTATATCCTTTCAGGGCTTTCCTGATGCGTGGGTGTACAAGTTCGTGTATTAGGCTCCGCGTACATATATATAAGGGTTGATGTGTGTGGTGCACCAGAGGATAATCGGCTTAATCGCGTGACCGAGTCACTGCGCACGTTGGGTGATATAGATCCTAATAAATAATGACGACGAATACAGGACGATCCAGAATTAATTTGCAGCGATTCTGCAATAAATTGGAAAAAAATTCAAATTTCTAAAAATAATTTTCTCCTCGGAGAAATAAGTCTCGATAAATCGGGAATAAACTGCATCATCGATCTAAGACGAACACGAAATGTTGCATTTAATTCGAGACACCGATTGCCTGAGGGGACGATTCCGAATGAAAAATCTCTAGTATATTTTTTTCGTATTCGGAAAACGTATATCGAGGCGGACTAAATATTTATCTATGAAATGGGTGTGTGGTATGGTTATGTGCTTCTGCGGTAATTTGAAAGTTCCAGAGATACGAGAAAAAATCGATCTTTGTCTCTTTCTCTTTTTATATTATCAGCTTTCTCGCTCTTTTCCTTTTTTCTCTCTTTCTCCCTCTTCAGTGGTTAGTTCGCTCGTTTCCGGAGGAATCATGCATCCTTATTTCCCACACGCGATGTTCCCCTCTCCTTCCCTCGTATCCTCTCTAATTCTGGCTCGTTACACACGTACCACCGTTTCCACTGACACTATCAAGACGAAAAGCTCCCACGGAGCTTTTTCCTGTACCTCTACCCGCAAAAGTCATATCTGCGACGTTATGTCGCATTTTTTTCCTCTGGTTAATCGACTCAACAAAAATCCTCAATGAATCGAAATTAAATACAATTCCCATCGAGTCGATTGATTCCCCATTGGATTCAATCATCGTCGGTCCCTCCTGCTCCCACTGAATCAATGAAAACCTATCAAAATCAAGAACATTCATATCGCTGCCGATATCGAGCTGGAAATACTTCGTGACGGAGCAAAAATGCTCAATTATCCGATAATTCGATTGCTCTATTGAATCCCGTAGAAAAAGTCACCAAAACATAATAAAGTTTTGATCCTCTCGATACGAAGACGTAGAAAAACACTTTGATGGTTAAACACATTTTCCTTGCAGTATATTTGAAGGAAATTTATTGACATCGATCGATCTTCAAGAAGCTCGAGCCAGTTATTGAATTATTCGAGGAAATTCAATGATTCAATTTTTTCCTTCGACGAAGTAAAGTCGAATGAGACGTTCATCCCAGTGGAATGCATTGCTGGAAAATTTGTACAGAATCTCCACACAATTCCGGCATATTTTATTTCAAAATGACCCAGATTCCGGATTTTTCCTTCAAAAGTATTCCATTCATGGTTTTGACAAAAACGTTGAAACTTTTGATGAAAAAAAGTGAAAGAAAATCTATTCAGAAGCCACAGAACGAAAGCCAAGCATAATCTCAACGTATGAAAAAAAAATATCGCTTCATTGTCAGTTTGCATCTAGATGCATATGCAATTTTCAACTAATTTTGGAAAATAACTTGGAAACTCAGCGCTGCTTCAGAGACCCTTCGTCCTTGTGCCAAATTTCAACTTTATATACAACTAACCGCGGAGACAAGTTTGAAGCTTTTGTCAAAGAGAGACACACGCGTGACTCGAATCAATAAAGTTCCGTTGTCACTTCTCCGAGGCTTATCAAATGCATGAATAAAATAATGAATCACTCACGTTTTTCGCCTGCTGCAGGAATATTTGCACGAGGCTTTCGCGTGGGAAGCAGATTTTTTATTTAATGAATGAAATTTCGACGACACTCGCGTCGATACGTTTATCGTGCTACCTCGACGAACATACGAGTTACACAACAGAATGCCGTTGAACGCAATTGTTTCAATGTGCCATAAATATTTGTCGCAGAATTTCTGTCGCACTGCATTTCCAGGGGGTGGTTCAGTGATCCACATTTCCCTTTAACTTTTTGGCATCCAAGTGAGATACAAGGCTTTCAACGGGTCGATATAACCGAGCGGGCGAGAAGCCCTTTCGTCGTAACTCGAGTGTATGCAATGCGAAACGTATACCGAGATAAAATAAAGAGAGAATAGCAATATATGTTTGTAAAAAGCGCAAGAACGTTCAGTCTCTGCATGTGCGATAAAGTCTTTATTATTTATTTCGTGCACTCGTCGGATTCTATAAGCAACGTGAAACTTTTTTTATAATATATCCGAGTGAATTTTTGCTGAATAAAAAAGTTGTTAACAAGATTGAAAAGCGTAAATTGGAGAAGGGAAAATATACAGGGGGATTTAGCCGCCGGGTATGCTGGGAAAATAGCGCCTGTTACCATCCCGGACTCGTCGATTAATGGATTTTTTTTCATTATTTATTTGCACCCTGCTGCCGCACCCGCCGCTCGTTATGCGTAATTTACGAACAAATTCCTGACTGCTCGTAATTTTCATTCTCCTCCCGCGTGTGCTGGCTCCACCGGAAATGAGATATTTTTTATTTTCAACCATATTTTTCGTGAATAAATAATAATGATCGCGATATAATTGTTTTTTCTAACGATCGATTTTCCTGTCGCTATTCTCGACCACCGCAAAATATCGTTTTTCCAACTTTGTATTTATTTCCATACGTCGTAGGCTGTCCGAGTGGGATTTCGAGATGAAGAATTTCCGTTATCCACTTTTATATTATGCTCTATAAATAAATGGCATTTATTTCACGCCAATTTCGTTACAGACTCCGGCGCTTTCGAGCCTCGAATCTGCATGGCTCATAATTCATTCGGTGTTGATTTCTTTTTAGACGAAACAAAATTTCGTGACTCACTGTCTCTGAAAAATAAAACAAAGCTGTAAATTAAGCGCGAGCTATCAAACGAGCGAAGAAATATTTTCATCAACCTCCAAACTCGACGGATGAGTATTTCAATCTTTATCTTCAAAGCCCGTTACTTTTCGACCGAGATAATTTTCCGCAAAATCGAATCCCCAAAGCTTCGTCTAACTCCGGAAAAAAAAGAATTCGCGATACCCCGAAGAAAATCCGAAACATTGTTTTTCGCTACATTCGTGAGGGAGTTTCATCGCTTGTTTCTCGCCGGTTCATTCATCTTAGCCCGTTGTTACATGTACCAATAGGTTCAAGCAAAAAAAACGATCGAGTTTTCTTGTCACGTTTTCCTATTTGAGGCGGGGCGAGACTAAAAATACGCCGAGTGCGAGTCTCGTGTAATGTACGGAACGTTCTTTATCAAGTAAGCCACTGCAGCTCAAAGTCGCAGTTAACATGATTTTCCATCGATGTGAGCGTTTCCTGGGGGCTCGGGAAATGAATTTTCCTATAAATGGATTGAGCAATTGCCAGCGAGATTGATTTTTCATCAAATTTATTTTTTCTTCCTCGCAATTATCATTAATTGTCCAAATAATTACGTTACGTTGATAAAAATAAAAATAGCGACGTTGCAGGAAAGTGACATTTCAGTTCGATTATAAACGAACAGAATTTTCGATGAATATAGTTTGGAACGTAATTATTTTGGTCCATGTAATTGCGACAAAATTCGTGAAATTAATTTCGCTCCGCGACGAGATAAACTTCCGACCACCATCTCGCTTGATGTGGATTCTTGGAAAAATTCGGAATTTGAAACAACAGCTCAGTCAATGGAGAATTACCTGTAGGGCGGAAGAGAATTTGAGAGGGTGGAAGATGAGAGAGAGGGAGGAAGAGAAAGAGAAAAGGTTCAAGACCGCTCTGCCCGCAGGAACTCTCCACCCTCGGTGAAGAGACCGAGAGAGGAGCACAGAGGACTGAGGGAGCTCGTAAAATCGATGCAAGAGCTCTCACAAGCCCTCTCGGGAGAGATCTCGCTTCTCTCTCTTCCTGGGAAGGTACGAGCCACATGAGACACGTGGCAAAAACGGAAGAGAGAGAGAGATGAAAAGGGAGAGACGCAGGGAGGGGAGAATGCGAGGGGAGCAAAACGAGAGGCCTCTTTATACTTGCATATATTTATGTATGTATTACATGATGTACCGTATTGAATTAATGCGTCAAGTTCATTGCGCAACGCGCGGAATACATTTAATGCATGCGCTTCAACAAAAATATCCTCGAGGCTCTGCGTTATCAGCGATTGTTTTCCTTCTTTTTTTTAAATTCTGATCCAGTCAATTTTCCAGACAAACAAATTCGGATCACGTAATAATAAACTTGGGAAAATATCAAGATTAAGTCTGCGCAGCGTTGTTTATTATAAAATTCTCTTTTCGGAGGAAATTATTTGAGGACAGAATAAATTTCAAACTCGTGGAGCTTTTCCTCTCAAAACTTTTCACGAATATTTATCGCCGCATATTTATGAGCCGATTCTTTGGGTTTTTTTTTTTGCAAATGTTTAAAACGCCCGGAAGTTTGCTCGCGAATCCGAAGTTCTTGGCGAAAATTGTCGAAATCCCATAAAACTATAAGTTTTGATATTTCGAGTTTCTTTTTAAACGATTTTCTCTATTTTTGTCAAACGAACTTGTTTCGTGCAAAATCTCGATTTTCAAAATGGAATTCCAGGGAAAAATACGGCCTTAAATTAAGCAATTCATGTCGGTACAGCCTGCAGAACTTTTGATTAGTTTTTACATTGTAATAATGCATAATAAGCCGCGCGGCGTTCGACGTTTTGCAGACCCCCTTGACGATAATTGAACTTGGAGAATTCTCAATTGATCGAATCGATTATTATTTTCATTTGAATAGAAAAAAAATTGAAGTCCCACCGTCTACGGTTCGCGTCTGGATTTCAGGTTTTCTTCAATTTTTTTTTACTCTCAGTCAAGTACGATTCAGCAATGGAGAAATACGAAAAATATGGAGAATGAGACGAGGATAATAGAGGGGAACGATGCAACGGTACATGCAATTTAACGGTTAGCGCGAAACCGTGAGCTCACCGACCTCTCTATCTCTCGCATGTGAGCCGTCCGGCAACTCTTGACTGGCATCTCGTTTAACCTTCTTCTATTAATATAATCGCGAAAGCTCCCGCGTGCGCCTAGTCAGAGAATCAGAAACGCGGATGTGGAGAGGTGAACGAGCTGAGAAACGTGAGAAGGGAATTTAATCCATACAGGATCACCCAAAATTATATTCTGCTGCAATTTCAACGTTATAGAAATTTCCCAAACCCCATACGCAAATTCCAGAGTCGTGTAAGCGTGGAAATTCTAACAAAACTCTCTCGTTACTCGAAAATAACGAGGCCAGCAAAAAAAAACACAAAAATAACGCGAAGTGTCCGATAAATTTTGAATCGTTCGGTATACATCGCGGAACGTGCAAGTTTTATTTCTGTTTGTTTCTCCCACTTCACCATTTCCTCTCTGACCCATTCACTGGCCGGTGTGTTTAGAGATCTTGCCGAAATGTTAACTACCACCGCGAAACTAGACTGTTCGGGTCAGTTGAAAAAAGAGAGAGAAAGAGCAAAGCTGTAACGTTGCGTCGCACGGTAGAGCTTTTATTCACTCTGGTGTGTGGCAACACGAGTACAGAGCAAAGGAAGAAGCTTTTACGAATATCCAACAAAGTGGCGCGATTAAGCGCTACCCGCGAGTGTAGTACGAGATACACACTAGCTTTAGTTACACTCATCAAATATATACCGCGCCACCCATTTATTATTTCGCTCCAATTTGTTATCGTGAGTTCCAACCAAGATTGGCCCTAAAAATAATCGCTTTTTCAATTATTCTCTCATTTGGAGAGACAATGATGATTGCGCTCTCGTAGGAAACGATGAAATTCTAAGTTTTCATCGATTTGAAGAAAAACATTATTTTCAGACGAGTAATTGTTGTGGCAACACGTAAACCTGTCGCGTTATATAATTGCGTTATACTCCAAGGAATTCCCATGGAGCTATTTTTACACTTGAATAAATAATGTACAAATAAATTGTTACTGGGAACATGGATCGACATAAAAACTAGCTCGTGGCCCTAGAGTCTGAAATTTTACAATTCCGAGTATAAATTATCTCGAAATCAAACTTCCCGATCGTTTTTCCATCGAGGGGTTGAAATAGTAAAACCGGGAGAATTAGTTTTATAAAAAATGCACCAAACTGAAATTGCTGCATGAAAAATCTATGCGATTTCGTGTCTTTAAACCACTCGAGATTCTGGTGAATAATTCAAGTGCAGAAACGTTCGAAACAGATTCAGGGAATCTCTTTTACTGAGCGAAGAAAAAGGCGGAAAAAGCTGCTGGATCGGAGAGCCAAGGAAACGATCAGTACACGCTTCAAAATGATGAAAGCTCATAGAGATTTTTAATTGGAATTATTGTACGAATTTCGGGAGACACCATTATGAGCTTGTGAACGGGGTACAGAGTAGAAAAAAAGGCAATAAAGGATGTGGAACGAGCGGGATAGAGAAAACGAGAGGGAGAGACGAAGACAAAGAGGAAATATAGGACGCGGAACGAGAGGGTGCGAGAGGGAGAAAAAGGAATTTCAGTGTGCTGAGTTTCGAGACCATCTATCTATATGTATTTAGCCATAAGTGTGTACATAATGGAGGATGGTTTTCGGGTGCACGCAATTACGCGGTCTCGTTAAGGTCAGCCATGCAATGCATCGTGTCAAAGTGGCGAGCAAACCGAAACGCTATGACATCATCTTTTTGGCGAAAAGAGGAAACGAACGGGAAACTGAAAGATTGAAATACAAAGTATAAATTGTTAAATCCAATTAATTATTTCTTTCGCTGCTGCTACGAGAAATTTCCTATTCGAGTGAATTGAGCGCGAATAAAAATGGTGATTTAATTGTGCATATGAAAATTTGTCGCTAAAATTCATTGGAACTGAATCGTCTGGTTTGATAAATATTTTTAGCACTTGATGAAACCCTCGAGCTTTATTATTTCGGTTCAATAATTCACGTAACACGATAAATACGAGATTTGCAGTTGAAAATAGACGAAATCGAAGGAATGGTGAACCATAAATAAATATTATTGTTTGTTCAAGAATAACGTCGTGATATTATTAGAGTATCACGAGGAAACGAGGATTTATTGACTGAAATTGTCGAGTTTGTCGGTGGCAGCGTTGTGCAAAATGTAAATAAATGGGGCTGACGTAACGAGCAATTAATTTGCGTAAGAAGTTCCGGCAGAGTGCGAGGGGAAAGATACAAAATTCGTTGAAAGCACGAGCAACAATGGTGGAATGAAAGTTTGTCGTGATATGTAAGAGGACGAGAGATTCCGGAACCGGTGGCTGATTAACGACGTGCACATTATTTCCCTTTCCGCTTCTCTCATTAGGTTCGTTAGTGCGGCCAGGTACGCGTTATAAAATCCTTTTGTACGAATAAGAGAAAACGCCTCCACCTCCTCTTCGCGCATTGTCTTTTGTATTCCTGCCGCATACTCCGCGTTCTTCTTTATCTTTTTCTTTTATTGCGCCTTCTTCCATGTATTTTCAATTTGATCTGGAAAGGGACACATAACGATGTGACTGTGTCATCGTAAATCTCGTCGTTGTCCAATTAACCCAATTTAAGCTCGTAGCTGGCTATTCGTGCTTGAGCACTTTTCTCGCTCGTCCAGCTGATGGATCCGTTGGGCACTTTTCCTTCGAACCATGGATCAATGCATTCCCATTTATTTTATACTCTCTTTTGTTTCTTCCTCTATTTATAACGTTTTGTACGATTTTTATCCCAAGAGCTAGTTGAAAACTATTTGAAAAACACTCATCGCTTTTGTCTTCACAAAAACTGATATTTTTATGCCAGAATTCGATTGAACTTTTGAAAAAAAAATATTTTCTTCAATATTTGAATTAAAAGCCTCGATAGCTGGCTCGGAATAGTCCAGCCGGCTGTCAAGGATTATTAATGAGCAAGAATACGCTCGACCCAAACCAGGCTGAACCAAGACGCTTTTTTTAAATCAATCAGTAGTAAAAGCCCCGATTTGGTCAGACTCAAATGACGCGACGCGTTTGTTCGAATAAATCTATAAAAAATCGACTTTCGGGGAAATCGTTACGTTTTAAGGGTTGATGTGCATTCGGAGGTGCAAGAAACCCAGTGAATATTAATCACAATTGGACCGGCTTCGTGTTCACGTGAAAAAACAATTTGCTGCCAAGATTTTATCAGAAAAGTGGTCGATCATTATATGTGTAGGTATCGAATGTTTTAAAACATCAATTTGCATCCTATGGCTCCCATGATTTATATTTGCACTGACGATGTATGTGACGCATTGAAATAATACGTGCTTTATCTCGGGATTACGTCAGGTCGAGAAAATCTTTTTCACTAGCAGTGAAACGTTCGCAAGAACGACCGAACATTGAATTATTAAAAATTGATACGATTTAAAAATAACTCCTCAATTTTCTTAGCTCGACGACCGAAACACTTATCCTAGAGTATGGAATTCTTGTGGGCAAATGTTTACCAAAGTTGTATAGCAGACGGCGAGACAGTTTTGCATTATTAATCGATATTAGGCTTTTCTATCATTCTTGGCCACCCCAATATTTTCTGTGACAACACCTCGGTGAAACGATCAAGATTATTTGTTATTTCGCTCCCCGGATCGTTTTTGATGCAGTAACATGACAAAATACGAGTAAACGTTTACCATTTTTTCATAATGTTTACTCAATGACCTTGAAAAATATATTTTCTACGCACATTCTCTCGGTAACGCTCAGAAATAACGAATTTCATTTCTGATCAAGGGGGCTGAGTTTCGGAACGAGAAATTTTTTGATTTTGTTTCTGAATCCTCTCGGTTGCCTCTTGACGAATAAAAAGAGTTGAAGAAAAAAAAAATTAAAAATAAATTTTGCTCGTTTTATAGAACGGATCAGCTTCGTGTAAACTTTAACATGATAAAAAGAGATTGAAAACAAGTTTTGAGAAGGATTGTACGCAGTGGGTAATTCCAAGCATAAAATATGTTTGCTCGTACGAATTTTATGATCCAATGCGATCCACATATATATCTGTGACTACAAATATATAGATACAGGAAAAAGCAACCCTTGGAATATCGTCTTTTGCAATTGAATTAAGATCTTGGTCATAGGGATTCCCTGGTTTAGTTTGTCAGTATATATTTTATAGTTCTTGAGAATTCGATCGATGGAGAAAGAATCGCAATTCTGAGACCCTCCTGAATCGCTTTTTGTTTAGGATTTCCATCGAGAATCCAACGTATTGCATTCGACAAGAACATTTAATGAAGTTTGATGCCTCCCTTCCAGCAATTTCGAAGGAATATGTTTCTGTAATGTCTTCAAAATTGTAATACAACGCATAAAAAGTTTCCATCGTAAAGTTAACCATTCGAGGAAAATCGAGAGATTCATTTGCGTGCGTTACTTGCTTGACCAATTCGAATGTTTTTTTTTTGGTCCCTTCCCATCGCACGGATCGAAAATGAATCCGGAAATAATAAGAAGCCGCGAAATTCCTGTTTTCATTCGATTCGACAGCTCCTCGTAGTCTGGTCTGCGTGAAATTTCATCTTAAAATGCAAAGATGAAAAAATAAAAGTTTTGGGAATGCCTGGATTTGCGGAGCTCGAAATTTTCGATGCATCGCGCAGGTGGCACTGGGCTTGGAACGCCGAAGGCGATCTATGGGAAGTGACGGCTGGATAATGAATAAAGACACCGGCAAATGTTAGGTTAGTGCGTTCGATTGTCGCAGCAAAGAGGCTTATTCATATTGTATGGGCGAATTCTCGCTGAATATTCGTTCGATTATCGTGGTGGAGCGATAGTTGTGAAAAAGATGCAAATATTGTAGGATTCTGTGGTAATTTCACAGGTCGTGTTTACTGCAGTACTTACCATTGTAATGTGATAGATGTCGGGCCAATTGTTAGTGCGGAGCGCGCGCGCGCGGCCGGCTGTTGAAGCAGCAGCCAGAACGGGACTGGACGAGGGGTGGTTCTGCAGTAGTAGATCCGTGTATACACAGACGCAGTGGATAAGGGAAGGGTGGGAAAGAAAGGGGAACAATATGAGGGAGAGAGAGAGAGAGTGCGCACACGTCACTCACTCGGTGAACGCAGAGACGGAGAGGAAAAGAGACGAAAAAAAGAGCGATGTTGCCGCAACTTGAGAGCGTCAGAGCATTAGCAATAACGGCCACGCCAGCAGCGTCATTTCCGCCCAATTTTTATGTCTTTTCTTAGCTGCTATTTACTCGAAGCCGTTTTTTCGGGTTTTGCTAACTCTCGTCGCCGCTCCGTTCGCCGATACTGCTGTTTGCAATCGCAGACTTTTCGAGCTTCGCACCGCTGCACCGCCTTCATTCTCCCGCGCATGTTCAACCCCCCTTTCCCCAACTCGAGGAGGGGACTCTCGTATTAACTGTGCTCGACTTATGACGAGAAACGCAAGGGGCAAGGGGCACGATCTGCACCAATATTACGCCAGACATCGCAAAGGGCTTTCCCTCTTGCAACAACCAGCCGAGCTTAAACTTTACCTAAGAAGCTTTCGTATTGCTCTCTCGACCTCATCCGTATTCAAACTATATTTCTCTTCGCTCTCTCGCTTCTCCTCTGTATTTCTCAAGACAGACTATTTTCCTCCGTCTCTCATTTCTTCTATTTACACTTGAACGAGTTTATTCGAGGAAACCGAAAAAGGAAATAGGGATCGAAGCTTAACGTCTTGAAATCTTAAATCAAATCAGATCATCGAGATTATCCTCGTAACCATTCCGAATTCTTTCAATGTCTGCGTCGTCTTGAGTCTTTTCGGAAACGACATTTTTCGAAAATCCAACTTCAATCGATTCCCTTTTTCCATGAAGATTTTCCGGACAGTGTCAACTTTTTTAAACTCCAAATTTTCGATACTTTCTCGCGCTGAAATTCAAATCATGCTGCAGATTTCTGTTGCTCCAATCTGGACCTTACCAACTGAGAACTCGCTGCTGTACTCGCTTGCAAGTGACGACATCTGTGCAAACTCGCACTCGAGGGCGAACCGCGTTATCAACTGCGATAACGTTGCATTCGATTGTGATCCACGATCGACCAAGGGCCATGACCTACTGAGCAGTTGAGAAACTTGCTCGTTCCGACATCTCGTGGGGAATGAAATAGTTGGGTTGAAAATATTGATTTTTACAGCGTGTTTATGGTTTATTATTCGTTTTGTGATTCGTCGCATTGTCATCGAGAAATGACGAATCTGGGGCTTCAGCGCGCTGGAAAATTCATGCGCAGACAGCTCGGAGTCTCGTGTCATTGCTCGAACGCTGTGGACACCCTGCGTTTCTCTTTTTTCCATCCCCCATGGAAAACTCGTTGGCATAGCGACGACGAATCAATTCGTTCGAACATTAAATTTGGAAAAAAATGAATTGATTGTGCACAAATTAATTAATGACTTGGAAGGTTTGAAAAATATTGGCAAATTGGGGGAATTTGCTCTGATGAATATTGAAATTTTACGATTGCGAGCGCGTGGAACTAAAAACTAATTTAGCTCATCAGATCGAACCAGGAAGAGGGTAAAAAACGTGGAAATTTGATCACAGTTTTATTTTATGTAGATCTGTTTTTTTTTAATTGGCACGGAAACAAAAATTCGAACGATCGTCCATGGCTAAGAGTCAAGGACCGCGTCATTGCCACGGCGAACTAAAAGTCGTATAATAATAAACATTGTTTTTTTTTTTCCGAGGAAGACATTCGTTTTTTGGACCAGCGCCCGGTCCACGCGGGCTCAGGTTTGTTGCTTGTTGGACAACAGATTTATTTGTATTTCAAGGGTACGACAATACCTTCGTATCGATCGTTTTCTATGCCACAGTTGGCCTTTAATACACTCTTCTTAATAGCCTCGCGATAACTCTTGACGTCGGTGACAAATTTCAACCAAACTCCGATCACTTCGATCATGTACCATCGCTTCATGTTTTCTTCGATGTCGTGAAGCATTTTTTCTTCGTTTTCGCTCACGCTCTCGTCTTCTTCGTCCTCGTCGATCTCTTCATTCGTATTTATCTGAAGAATCCAGGGAATTTGGCAAAATTCAATACAAATTCAAATTTATTCATTTATAAATTCGATTATTTTATAAATTGGATAAAATTCAATTTAAATATTATTAATTTTACTGAAAGTTGGAAAAAAATGGAAAAATAATTATGAATTACCTTCAACGGACTGGGAAATTTGTCGAGACTCGCAGTGGCGAATAAATTGTCCAAAATGTGTTCGTTTCTTACGAGCACACGACGAACAGTCCCTTTGCTAATTTCGACCAAGCGTCTAAAACGATCCTCCCCTCGTCCGTTCAACAGAATGTCCAAATATTGTGCCTGCTTCGTGCTCATTGGCTCTTTCGTCGAGGAGGGTTCGGTATTGTTGACGATAAACTCGTGCATTTCATCGATCGTTGAGAACCGATTAATCTCGGCAAATCCGTCAAAGCTTATTTGATATTCGCGGACTTTGAGCTCGATTAAAAGCTCGTTATCGTTGCCGGCCAAAGAATGATCGGTCGAAGAAGTCGCCATGGGGAGATCGTCGTCTTGAATAATAAATTATGCACATAAATCTTTTGCTTCTTGTCGAACGATAAATAATGTCAAGGCTAGCGAAAAAAAAAGTTTCAATCGTTTTTGTTTTGCCATTACCGGAGGGTGAAATGACCGTGACAATTATCCCGGAATCTGGTAAATTATCATCGTGTTGATAGCCGTCGTAAAGTCCTGGTAATTGGGGACCGATTTCGTTAACGACGGGATCCTCCGCAGCTTCCTCGTCCTCATCTTTATCGCTGTCGTATTCGTCCCTGTCCGGGAACCAATTGTTCCCGTTGCTCCCCGACTTTGACGTTGCTGCACGAGCTAAACAAATTGAAAAAACGTCATAAATGATTCACATTTTTCTGGCAAACATTCCGTTTTTAATTTTCGACTTTTCAACGTTTTAACTTTCGACTGTCAATCTAAAAACAATGAAACTTGAAGAAATCTTGTATTTTCTATTCGAGGCAATCGAACTTGAGTTTTTTGAGATCGCGAGCCTCGAGTTAATGTAATTTATTAATGATTTATGAATGAGGATAAAATTGTTGTTTTTTCGAAGTTTTTTTACCGTCTAAAACTTCCGAAGGGCCTCCCAAAACCATGTCGTTATCTTCGCCCTCCTCCTCGTCGATTCGGCTATTAAAACAGCTGGAAGAACAAGAGGACGAATCGGAGGAAGCAGAGGGCTGTCCGAAACGACTTTTGTAACTCTTTTGCCTCGATACCGGACGCGGCACAGTAATATCTGGATTAGACGTGGTAGAATCGACCCTAACTCTCATAATTCAAGAGAAAAAATGGCCCAGTGTTAAGCCAGAGGAGATTTGTAGGCCATGTCGTTTAATTATTTGTCAATTCCATAAACTCGTAACTCGATACCAAAATAACAAAAGTCCAGCAAAGAAAAACCACCACAAAAACAATGGGAAAAAAATCTCGCGCGTGTTAATTATTTTAGAAGTAACCGGAAGTGATTAAATGGGGATTATAAAAAAAACGAGATTATTGCTCGGCCGTCTCCGATCGAACTGTCGCGATGTCGACTGTGCAAATCTCTTGATACGATTGCACAACGTCTAGACGGATATTTCGATCAAAGTGTGACGAAAGATTGTCCGCATCGATCAATATATTGGATGCTTCTCAAATTAACAAAGATTTACTCACCTGCTGATTAGTGGCGTCGATCGGAATTGCATCGATGATTAATTAATCGCGTCGTTGATCACTTTTTCTTGCGACGTATCGTTCCCGTTATTTTTGGATTCGCTTAAAATCGTTTAAACAATCTTTATTTTTTACGGCAATACGTATACAACGATCGTACACAGAATTTTTCGTTCTTTGGCTAACGCTTCTTCTTTGGCGTTTGGTTTTTTTTCACGTGCGTCGTTGCGTGCCTGACAGAATACATTAATTAATTTACATTTACTTCTTAACTATCAAGTCTAATCGATCCTGCAATACTGGGGACGAAGAAATAGGAATTCAGCGCTTTCTTTTCGTTTCAAATCCATTTACGTCCTGTACATTACGTTCCAACATCCAACGCTTTTCTAGCCCCTGAAATTTCGTTTCTCGACAAATAATTGTAGCATTTTTTTTCACTATCTTTCATTCTTTAATCCTAAATATTGAAAACGACGAAAAAAAGAAATAATTTAATGGTCAACGGCGATTATTTTTTATTTATTATCGATTATTGTTGCTTTTCTCTCGATATATCGTCAGCGTACATTCGATACATCCGGTATATTCAGGTGGACTATACTTATTTATATTTTCACGTTATTTCATGTAACAGTAACTCTATAGAAATAAATATTTATCAAGGGGGCGGCAGGTACCTTTGGAAGTCGAAAAATCTCAAGCTCCATCGACGTTTCGGTTCTGACACAAAATATTTCGTTTTTTCACCCAAAATTCTAGGACCAAAATGTATTTTTTCCATTACGAAAGAAAAAGCAACTAATAGCTGATTTTTTCCACATGCTATGGGGCCGGTGCGTGCCAAGAATTGAAAGTTCACTCAAATAACTCCTCAAGTTTGGGGAAAACCAAAAAATACGTTGCATCAAAGAAAATTTTAGAAAACCAGGCAATTTTTCGATCTCCAGAGGTTTCTCTTCCCTTAATGCAATTTACACTGCAATGAGAAAGTTTGGAAACATTTTTGTTGCAATAATTTTAGTCTAGCCTTTGAGGCATCAAAAATCACGTGATTTATTTCATTTTTTAGAGCAATTGAGACATTTTTTAGTTCTTTGAAATCCAGAAATCCTCCGACGCTTTTAGTCGAAGGTAAAGCGTGTGAAACTTTTTTGTTAATGTGAGTTTTGTACAACGAAAATCAATTTTCCAAACTTTCTCAGAGTAGTGCATTGCTTCGGGGCAACATTAAATAAAAAAAAGTTCCAAATTTACTTTAAGTCTCGAGTATGATTGAGAATAAATCGAAATACTTTAATTGCATTTGTTTTTTTTTTTCATTAGTGCATACAATATTTGTATACAATTTGAATCTCCTTTTGAATACATTTTGCTTTTTCGTAAGACATTATTTCTGACCTACCGAATTTCAAATAGCTAGAACTTTTTTTTTTCTTCACAAAATCCACTAGATGTATTGATAATTATTATCGTATCATTGTGTCATGCGTGGACCCAAAACTCTCTTGTAGCTCGAAGGGTTCAGTGAACTTTGGTCTCGCCAATTGCTCATATATTTTTCTTTCACTTTTTTTGCTCGCTCCCTGGACCAGCCGATTCAACATTAGTCACTAAATCAAAAAATACGTGAACTGGTCGCTCCCTCGTTGGAGAGACTTTTCGAACGATAACGAGGGGAATCTCGTTGGAATTTTTTTTAACGTAATGCAAACAGGGATCTCAGCTTTGGCACGAGCTTACAAAATCTACGAGTTTTCTCTTCGAAACCCTGGAGAGGTAATTTTCTCCAAAATCTACCAAACTCCGCACCAAGATTTTTTTATATTGTTTCAACGGCCAAAAAATAAAGCTGCACTTTTTCCTGGACTTGAGTCACGAAGAAATTTTTTCTAATGCATTTTCAAAGGTGGAAAATCAAAAATTGCGGGAAATATTTTTCAATTTCTTTTTTTTTTAGTTCGTGACGTTTTTTGAACGAGTTAATTAGTAAAATATAATGGACCAAATTATGAAAACTCGGGGCGAATTTAGTTGCGGCGTTAGGTCGAGAAACTCTTGTTTTTAATGTATGTAATTAATTATTAATATTATCAATGAAACTGATATTAAAAAATCAGTTTTGGAACGAAGCGACGAGATTTAAAAGCAACGGGATATGAAACAGCATCTAGAACACTTAATCGGTGATTCGATCCGAGAATTCGGTCTCATGGTGAGATTCTTGAGATTTCAGCTTGATTGAAAAATCTCAAGAATCGCAGTTTCCTTTATATTTATATTTTGCACAGTTTAATATTAGGTTTTATTTTCTTTTTCGCTCTAGTAATCGCATTTCTTTGTCGTTAAATTAAAGATCGAATTAAAATGATCTACATGCGTTAATATGCGTCGGAATTCGGGCGCGAGGAGCCGAAATTTTCTATCCTCGGACAGTGTTATTTATTGTCGTTGTTGGTCGCATTTTCTTTGACTCATATCGAAGTCGTATGATGATCAGCACCATTTTGCGACTGTACATTGTGCGGCAACGATGCCAATTCGTGTCTGCTCAAATGATTCACGATACCAGCCCCAAGGGAATCTCCAACCACGTTCACTGACGTTCTGAAACGGTCACTGAAAGCCCCAAGAACAATGAAAAAACTTTCCGATCCACCAACGAAAATTGGCGAGCGATTTATTGCAAAAATATCGATAAAAATTCACGGCAACGAACTCGATCGAATATTTTGAGTTGACGAAAAAGTAAAACAAAGTTTTAGGCAAATTGAGATTTTGGAGTAAGATTTAAATTTGCGTTTAATCGGTTTTGGGTCATTTTGACCCAATTTGGTCTCAATTCGGAATTTTTTAGTTGGTTGAAATAAAAACTTACAGTAACCAATCAACAGCAACGATGAGAGTGACGTCCTTGGCTGGAAGACCCACAGTGTCAAGAACCATGACCATCGTGACGAGGCCAGCTTGCGGGATTCCGGCAGCTCCGATGCTGGCCGCAGTGGCAGTGATGCTGAGATTGAAAAGTAGAAAAAGTGTGTGTTGAACGGACGGAAAGTTTTCTCATAAAATCTTTGGGAACTCGAGGCAAAAGTCGTTGACTCACCTGACAGCGACGAGTTGACCAAAGCTGAGAGGAAAATTGCGCACTTGAGCGATGAAGATTGCGGCCACAGCTTCGTACAGAGCTGTACCGTCCATGTTTATAGTCGCTCCGATGGGCATCACGAAACGCGAAACCCGCGAGTCAATTCCGTTGCGATCCTCCAAACATCCAATCGCTACCGGAAGCGTTGCCGAACTCGACGACGTTCCAAACGCCGTGGCAATCGCTTGCGCCATATTCGAAATGTAAACTATTGGATTTTTCTTCGTAAATAGGAAAAATATTGTCGGCAACACCACGAAACCGTGAATAAATAGTCCAATCAGTACTGTCATAAAGTACATGCCCAGCTGACCCAGTATCACATCGAACGACTCCATTTCCATTATTTTTGAGGATACCAGGAAAAGAACACCAACCGGTGATAGCCTGAAAAAGCGATTTTTCGAATTTTTCAGAATTAACAAACTCTGAACGCCGTGAAGGAAATAAATTTCGAAATAATTTGATTAACATCGATAATTCGTAAAAAAAAGCAACTCCAGTCGAATTTCTGATCGATTCGAAATCATTTGATTATTTTATCGATTCAACTGTTCACTGAAAATTCAATTTTGTCAAAAAACGTCGATATTTTGTTGAATACGGCGAACTAAATATTTTGGGATGATTCCAAAATTTTCGTTATTTCGACAATATTTTTCATTGTAACGGAACTGTCAGCAAAATTTACGATTGGAATGACAAAAATTTACTTTCCGAAAAGATTTTCCAGAATGTTTTTTGCTCGAATGACAAAATTTTCGTGATTTTTCGAACAAAACGTTTAGTTGAACGTATCCAACAAAATATCGATCTTTTTCAAACAATTTCCATCGCTTAATCACGAATATATATGCGAGAGGGATTAAGCCGCGTAATTAATGAATTGATTTAACCGTGAATTGATAATTAGTTGATAAAGGATCACTTACCAAATGACCCAGTTGGTAATGATCATCATAGCGGAAGACAGTGCCTCGAAAAAGCTCAACAAGGGCTTTCCGCTTGGTCCCATTTTCCCGAGGGTTATACCGAGTACAGTCGCGAATACAACTAAACCGAGAATATTCAATCCCGACGTATCTTCGCCACTGATCTCCCACGTCAGGATGTCATCTGAACAAATTTCAAAGCATGCTCAATTAATTTTGCCAAAAAATTTCATCATTTCGATGAAATTCATCGTTTTGCCCACACGATGATCCGAGAAAACGTTTTAAAATCATTTTTTTCCTTTAACGATAATTTTCCATTAATTACGAGAGGTTTTCACTGCTTCATACTGACCCGATGTACTGTTCTGTTGTTTGGTAAGTACGGTGCGGTACTGGGAAATGCAGGCCTGCACCAAATTCGGAGGAAACATATTTCTCACGAGATCCATGAGGGTATCGGTCGTCGATACGTTTCTCGTGTTTCCTTGTTCTTTCATGCCTGTGCTGTCGCCTTGGCCGGGATGAATAACGACGACCAGGATAATACCTTAAAAGACAAGCATCGAAATTCCTAAATACGTGAACGTTGCGGAGAAGAAAAAAAAGTCGAAACAAATGTTTTCATTTTGGGCTAAAAGTTTACGAAATTAAAATGAAATTATTTTTGGAATATACTTGGAAGATTTTGGAGGAATTGGAAAAAATGATTAATTAACTTTACGAAATAAAAATGCAATTATTTTTGGAATACTTGGAAGATTTTGGAGGAATTGGAAAAAATGATTAATTAACTTTACGAAATAAAAATGCAATTATTTTTGGGTTACTTGGAAGACTTTGGAGGAATTGGAAAAAATGATTAATTAACTTTACGAAATAAAAATGCAATTATTTTTGAAATACTTGGAAGATTTTCGAGGAATTGGAAAAAATGATTAATTACCGAGTATTACGGCACTGACGGTTGTCACCATGTAATAAGTGATAGCTCGTGCCCCGATTTTGCCACTCAAGGAAAGATCGAGTGATCCAATAGCAGAAATGAGGCTGGCGACGATAAGAGGCAGTATCAAACTCTTGAGCATCCTTAGAAAGAGTTCACCGATGTAATTGACGTACATAATTTCGCGTTTCGTCCATGGATCTTCGCGTACGTTTCTCAGTATCAGACCTAAAATAACGCCGCCCGCGACACCGGAAACGGTCAATATCGTAAGAGCATTGTGTTTCAGACATGATTGAACCTTTTGTCCCCGAGTTTGAGGCCTTTTCGATGGCTCTTGTGGATAATATGACGTTCTCTCGGACACTCGAGCCTGCGAGTCTGTACCCGAGAGTGGTGATCTACGAAAAGTAGAAAATGAAACAAAAAAATTACAAATTTTGCCTCTTCCCTCGTTTTTTTCGTCATTTTTTCGATTTAAAGCTCATCGCGAATTTTAAATAATGATTATAAGGCAAACATTCTGGATGACCGACGAGAAAAATCCCACGATGCGGCTATGAATAGATTGAAGGCGAAATAGCAACAATTATAAAACTCTGTTTACAGTCTGGCGGATTGGATTCTCGTGTTAAAAGCTCTCATGTGCGCGTGTAATCAATCATCATGATTTGCAACGCGAATATCGTTACATCCGTAGTTTCAACCGCGTGGCGCGATCACGCGATCTTGGAGCAGTTGACGTCTCAACCGTTTTAAAATTACGGTAAAGACGACAAGGACGATGCTTGACAAAGCAAAACGATATTGCCGTTTTTATCAACAAACATCGCGTCACTTTGCAAGAAGCTCGATTATCAATTAAACAAAGAAAAAACTGTAAAATATCACGAACGAGGAAACGACTTTTAAAAAAACCGATAATCGCGCGCTACGAACCAAAAAACAGCTGACGAACCGACGCTGGAATGCACCGATAATTTGCCTATATGTAGTGACAATATTACGCAACGAGATAACTACGTAGTGTTAAAATCTGATGCTGACAGTTTCGAAGAGATCCGTGGTATAAAGCCCCGCGACCCTGAAAACCGTGTTTGTCAGAATAGAAAAAAAAAAGCAGCGAAATACGAGACTCCCTGATTAACAAGAGTTTAATTTTGTTGTTATTCGGAGTGTGTATGGGAAAATGTAAAATCCACGTCGTTTCGGTCCCAGAATCGAGTTCTAGTTTTTCCCGCATTAATAATTGGATCGCGAGTATTATTTTCGAGAATAATTAAAAAACTTTCCATGAACTTTAACTCAAACGTTTGTCGAGCATGAATAAAATGATTTTTCTTAATTGTGACCTACATTTCGTGGGATGCAAGCTAAATAAATTGTTACAATTTTGAGCTAACACGCATTAACTATTTCGGCTGTGACCCACATTATTATTGGTACGTCTTGGACGAGACATTTCTAAATTAACCGATACACATTCTGTGTTACTTTATCCGTCAATTTATGTTCTAAAAGAGGGTCCCGCCTCGTGCAGAGCGATTCTGCTGTTACAAATAAATGACGTGCCTCCTTGAGCCTCGTATCTCGTGCAGTAGGAAAAATACTCGTCAATGTCTCACGTGTATTAAGCACGTTTCCACGTGGGAGTCTCTCTCTCTCTCTCTCGCTCTCTCGCTTTCTCTGGCTCGTAACATGGTTACGCACACTCGTCAGCTGTTTGTGCCTTCCTTCACTTATTGTGCAGCACCGTAAACTCGTAGCTAATGTAACACGAACTCCGCGACAAAGCCAAAGATGCAACGCATATTAAATCCTTCGATTAAATCGAACGGCGATGCGATCAAATATTTATTCCTCGATTTATTCATGCCTCGGAGTCGTTGCTAATTTATTTTGCACGCGCAATAAAAACATTGTGATGCAACTGCATGTCACGTAATATTTCATGCATTTTTCAATTAAAATTATCGTTGTCATTAAAAAAGATGAGCCCGTGATTTTATGAAGGCAAAAGAGAAATTCCCGTTTTAATTACCAATGAGAATATTTTTAATCGAGTAAATATTCGCGTTTTCGTGAGTTTTTTTCCACATGAATTACAAAAATGATTTAGTATTCGGTATAAATGGCGTGTATGGGAAAAAATGGTACTCACAATTCCGAAGCAGCTTCCATGTTGCTTCGTTGCGTAAAAGTGGCGTGGGGGGTGGGTCGGGGGGTTGAGTGGTCCGGTGGGGGCCGTAAGCTAGCCCGTTCACATGGACCTCGCTTCCGGCCGACCGGAAGTGTCGTCGACGGTGCCGGTGCCGGTTTGTGGATGCTCTCCGAGTAACCCTAACGCCTCTCGTTGTTATAAGCCCTCTGTACTTTATCGCTCTCTTTCTCTCTCTTTCGAGACTACCAGAATGACGATAAGCTGACGAGAGACACGTAAATATTATATTTTTGTACGATAATATTAGCTCGGCATGGTACGAAGCAATAAACTCAGCCAAAATATTTCTCCATCAAACAGAATCTCATGAAATCGAACGAAAAATGACAAAATTCAAAAAATTCAGACTCATTTTTTCATGAAAATCATGAACGACACGAACACGACGTTTTTCCGAGAAAAAATCCCCGGCAATGCAGATCCGAAGATTTCACGAGATTTAAGCGAAAAAAATGACCCCCAAGTGCCCGTAATGAGAAAAAACTCGAACGAAAACGAACGTCCGAAAATTTCGATGTATCAAATGGTTCAGAGAAGTAATTAATTCGATAAACCTCGTGGCGAACACAATATGGAAGATTACGAGAGTGTAGTATCGTGTATAGTGTTTGATCACTATATACGATAACAATAATGACGATGATGATAATGATGATGATGAGGTGCTTCGACAGGAGATGGAGGATGTGCTCTCTCTCGGTGCATTCGATGTCAGGGGGGGCTGTCTCTCAATCTGTGCCACCTTGGGTGGTACGATTAATGCTATCGTTGCACATATATGCACGTTTATATATACATGCAAATATGTATAAATATATAGTTCGTACAAATAAAAAGTATATGCACAGGCAATATATATAATATTATGTACATATAGAAATATTGCGAGAGGAAATCTCCCCTATATGACGATCTCTTCCTGCCTCAATAATATAATACGATATACATGCACAGACACAAAGAAAAATGTATGTATTGGCGAGGCATGTATGGGGTCGATAGATCGCTCGATCTTTTAACCGAATCAATGTTCATTTTATGCGGAAAATTGTATTTTTATTTATGGGGAATATAAATACCTGGGCGAGAAGTTTATGCGAGACGATTAGCGAGCGATCCAGCTCTATTCCAAAGTAGATTTACTATAGATCGCTATGGGACGCCATTGTGTTGATATCTCGTTACTCGCGACTCTCCCGTTACACCCCCGGATTAAAGCTGCTTGTTGTATTTTATCATAGACCCCGAATGAGCCGTTGATCTAGCGAGCTACTCTTCTGCGAGCTACTCTCTCCTCTCTCCCTTATCGCTCTTGATCTCTCTTCGTGCCTCTCGCTCTCTGTAATGGCTCGTTACGGAGCCACTGGATCTCTGCGCGAGCTTTGATGATGTATAACGTCGTTGGGCTTTTACACTCGCTCTTTACGCCCGTTCTCTGCTTTGTTCGCCTCGAATCCGACACTTCGCGCGATCTCTTTCCCTTCGTTATTTCGTTTTTCTTTCCTTTGACGGATCAAGCTAGTAGAACTATTGTGCCGATGACTGTCGACTACTTTCAGTTTCTACTAAAACTCGCGATTTGCCCGAACTGCTAGGATGGAGGCGCATTTGAAATCGTTTCATGTCCTTTTAACTTTTCGCCTCTTTCTCCAGACTTTCGTCCTGCTTCCCCACCCGAGAGTGCACTATTTTTTTTCCGCGAGCTGCGTTTTCCTGATCTTCGTGACTGGACCACCGGGACCTTGAATATATTTTGCAATGAATTATTATCGTCAAGGAATTTTCTACATTTTTCTTTCGTTCACCAACTCGAGGACGTTAAACATGTTTTCAATTCTTTTTTCCACTTGATATGGAAATGACGAAATACACACGAAGCTATGAGAGGAAAATTGTCGCATTTTTTATCTCAACGATCTTGTCGTCGTATTTCGGGTAAAAAAGGCTTCACAATTGGCCCTCAACGAGAATGGACTGTATGTAGAACATTTTCGAGACTCTCATGTTCGAAGAAGGAACGAGAGGGAGATGAGAAAAATCGATGATCGATGGATCGGAAAAAAACGCACTCTTCGATATTGCACGAAAGTGAAAAACGTGTCGTTCGTATAATCGAGAAACTGCAATATCCCGGGCATGCTCTCGGCTATGGACCAATGTACTGGGACAAAACCAAAGTTTCGTCCCGTTTGAAGGATTGACATTGTATAAATATGTATGTATAGTGCGTTTTTCTGCCGCAACTTTTTGTTCACTCTTTTTTTACCGATCCCCGTCCCTCCTTCTCTCTCTCTGCGAGCTTTTCTTCCCGGGTCGAGTGGGAAAAGCTTTTAAGGGTATTCCCCGCGATGGCTCTATTTTTTTTCGTCGCATACCATCGTCTCTCTTTCTCTCTTTCTTTTCCTCCTTGGACCACGCGCGTATACACTCTGAGAGGCCTAAAAACTTTTCCCACTTGTTCACCCTCGCTCCTCTCTCCGCACGTTCACCGCACCTTCCCATAATGCCAAATAGAGCACGAAAACCTCGAGCCCTACTTTTTTTCGCAAACTCATCATGCGTCTCGACACTAAATACACTTTTTTTCTTTCCCCGCCACACTTTGCTGAAGATTACTCGTCCGATTGGAATTAACTGGCCAGGGATGAGCTCGAACATTCCAATTACCCGAAAATCGTGAACGATCAATTTTCAAATGACGAAATTTCATTTTTTTAGGGATTTATCGAAAAAAATTGATTACAAAAACAAAAAAATTTGTGTTTTTACTGATTTTTTGTAGAAAATTTCGATCGTGGGGAAAAAATTCCAACTTTTTCTCTCAGGCAGAATTTTGAGGTCGATTCTGTACTTTGGCGAACTTTCATTTGTGCCGATAGGTTGAGAGGAGATTGAGAAAGATTTTGGTGGTCGGGATACGAGAGAAGAGAGTTTAATATCGTTGGATGTCCGTTACGTTCGAGTTCAGGCATTAAAGCTCCTCTTTTGTAAATACACGTATATAGCAGTACAAATCGACATAGTTCTATATGTATATGAAAACTACTATCACCTCACGAGCTTTATTGCTTTCCACGTATACCCGGGATGTGTACTTGGCGCAATGTTCTCGCGTGTCTATCGCACAGAGATTGCATCTGCGCGACCGATTGACAATCGAGAGAAACGCGAGCACAACCTTCGCCAAAGTTATTAAGCATTCTAATTTATTTTTCCTCGTTACCGATCAAAATGTCTCAAAGCAAACTCAGGCCCGAAAAATTACGATTTTTAGTACCAAAAATTTCTAGATTTTTCAACCTGAACGTCGATCAAGAATTCTCGATCGAAATAAAAAGACAAAATTCCCATTTTCTTTAATTATCGCTCACGTTTTTTTTTTTTATCTACGGAAAAAGATCGTAAATCTCTCGAATTTGTATATTTCACGACAGTTTTGACACGTGTGAAGAAATTGTCCGAGTTTAAAAATAGAAAAAAGTCTGACGTGGGCCAGAAATCTTGCGGAAGCAAAAGAAAATAGTTTCTAGACACGCATTAAAATCGCTGCTCTCGTTCTACCAAAAATCATTCATCTCGACGTTGGCTCATAGATTTATAGATAGAAGGACAGTTTGTTTCTGAGTGGGAACTTTTGGTCGAGCTCGGATGTTTTTATTTAAAACACAGCGTTCATTCTACTTGGGCAAAATTACTGGATGCTGTTTATTTGCTTGGAAACGAGTAATTAACGAAAGTTTTGATTATTTAATTAATTGAATTTTTCGAGGAAAAATGTGTGGAATTTGATAAATTTCCATGGACGAGAAAAATATCACGATTTTTATTAACTCCGTTCCTTTCTGATCGTCAGTTCCGAGGAAATACGAATAGAGCGCGATATTAAATTACAGACGAATAGTAAAAAGAAATCCCATTGTCACCGTAAACGCTGGATGGAATGTACAAAATATCCAGTTCAGAGTCGAATGTCGAGCAGACCAGGAGCGCGCGTGCGACGTACCCTATGACCTAAATTTCGATCGGCCCGGATGATAGATCCGATTTGCTGCTCTCGGCGCTCCCTGTCGCTTTTATTCTCCATTATCCTCGTATCACGAGGAATTTCCGATCTCACTCAAACTATACTCTCTCATATTTCGTTCAGCAATGAAACGGCCACCGACTATATTGGCGAAATAAAAAAAATGACTAAATTCGTTCAATTCGCATTGAAAATTGTTTATTTTTTTTCCAAAATTTGAAACTTCGTACGCCTGAGACTGAAGGAAAATCCCTTAAAGTCTCTGCTTTTGCTGCAATCCTGGGATTTTGCATTCTGTTTGAGTTTGCAGTATGAAAAATGTTCTGGAGTGCAGATAATTGTCAATCTCGCTGGTGCATAAAAATAGGATCACGACGAGTGTTTTTTATGTGCATGTATATTGAATGATATGCGCAAATCAATGCAAAGACCTTGAGAACGGGCAGCCAACACTGTCGCGTCGTCGCGATCGAAATGATAATGATCTCACGGTTGGAAAACCATCACAAACGTTTACTGGCTTTATGGAATGCTTTGTGTACGCGTCTGCATGCAGAATTCTGCATAATTTACCTGAGAAAATCAAGCAACGTGGAAGTGCGCTACGTGAATGAATAATTGAGTGATAAAAATTAGGTAATTGCTAATTTTATCGCTCTTAACGATGTTGAAGTTTGCATCGTTGGAATGCAAGGAAATTCTGTTTTTTCTTGAGCAGATCTCGAGATTCTTATTCAATATTTGGTCAGGACAATAAAACGATTTTTTTTGAGGATCCAAACGCGAAATTGGTAGGAAAATTGCCAAATTTTTGGAATTTGAACAAACGATAAATGAAAAAAGTCTCATTTAGCGTGTCATTGTCTTTTTCAAAATCGTTATCGCCCACTCAGGCGTCCGAACGACCCACGATCGCGTTGGAAACACGTGGAAAAAGTTTAAAATTTTTGTTGTGTTGCGTATGAGCCCGAGCTCGATCTCGTTAATGCGAGATCGCGAGTTTTGTATAGGAAATGTCTGAATTTACGAATTACGCATGCAATTTCTCGGTTCCGATGGAACGTATTAAACGCGCGTAGGAACGTGTAAGAGAACTCACGGGTACTTCCTGGTTTGGGAAGGGAGAGGGAGAGAGAGCGAAAGATGCTGATTAACAAAGGGAAATGATCGGGACGGGTTTCCACGCCATTCGTTCCGGTCGTCGATGCTCGCCGATTAAAAGGTAATCACGTACGAAGGAACATATGTACGAGCGCGGATTGCCAACGAGTGACCTATTACCTTTCCGGTCTGACACCTCGGGACATATCGATCGGAACACGAAGCGATCACGATTGATGTGAGTTGAAATAGAACGAGGCAAACGCCTCTGGTAATTCGCATCAAAATAATGAGATAATGCAAATTTTACCCACGGGAATTAATAAAAAAAGATCGAAATGATTATTTTGTCTGGGCGGAGACGATTTAACTCAATTTAATCAAATTACTCCGGAGCTTAATTCCCACAAATTGTTTAGATGAACTTTCGCATTAGTTCCAGAATCCGGAAAGCTCGTTTTCTCCCATTCCAAAGATTGAGAGATTTCGTATAATGTTTTAAATGTCTCTTGCTATCTAGATCTGTGTTTTTTCCTTCGTCTCCCTCTCTCTTTCTCTCGATCGTTTGCTCTCCCGCTGACTTATCTCTCTCAATTCCAGTTCATTTGACTCTTCCTGTGAGCTCGCGTGTCAGTGCACATTGCCGCGTCGTTGATTTTTATACAAGGAGTCCGAAAAGCCGCAGCGACTGCAGCATCCGATTTTTCAATTCCAACAAAAAGGGACTTGGCAATTTTTTTCTTTTCGCTGAATCGTCCGCAAGGTTTTGAACGTTTCGAACGACTCGGAATTACGGGGCTCAGGTTTTTCGCGTCCTCCCACGCGAAGTCTATTTTAGAGCAGCGCCGAATCGACGACTATGACGAAATAGTCGCGATCGCACGAACGTTGGCGGTCTAAAGAAAAATGACCAAGAACTTCTCTCTTTGAATAGACGCGATTGGCTTGTTTTGGAAAGTTGGAGTTTCGGGCCACCCGATAGGTTTTTATTCGAGTCAGTGGCTGCCTGGAGCAAACCTCGCGCCCTCGATCTTTTCGACACTCTTGTGGTGTTCCGGCACACACAGACACACAGACACTTGTATATGAGCAAACGCACATATCGAGTTGACATTAGGGAATATATAGAAAGGGACACGAGGCGAGAAAACACGCGACAGAGGGTGGGCCTCGGAGGGAGAGTCGAACCGTCGAAAAAGAAAAGAGTGCGAGAGAGAAAAAAGCGACTATGACCTTCGCATCCCTTGAGAAAAAACTCAGGAAGCAGGAGAAGGATCTCGTGGAATAAAAAGAGAGACACAGACTCCGTGCAGATGAGGGTTGAAAGGGACGGAACAAAAATATAGCGACAGAAAGGAGGGAAATCTGAACGCCCACGCGTTTTCTCTCGCCCCGATTTCGCGTCAACCCTCCTCGCAAAAGCACAAACTCCAGTCGACGCGTGTGTCCACACGATCTCCTGCGGTTCACCATCGTTCTTTGTCTCTCCCTCCCAACAAAGAAATCAAAACACCTTGACAAAGCACACATTTCAACTCCCACAAAACTATCAGCAAATAAATCTTGAAATATTAATACAAATTGACTGACCGTTAACGGGATGACGTCGAGAGGCGAAAAACCACAACGAAACACCAACAAAACAATCCTGAAGATCCAGTGATTTGACAAAATTCCTTCAAATTCGAAAACTAGACCGAAAAACAGAGACAAACGTCGCGGATTGACTCTGCGAAGGTTCCCCAAAGAGCGAATTTACATGAACGATCGCACCGATACCGATTGAATCACCCAATTCGCGAATTTCGATCGATCGCTCGAAAATCTCAATTTTTCAACGATAATTCCTCTCGATATTTCTTCTAAATAACTAAAGAATAAAACACGCGATCGCGATCTCAAAGTGCGTTAAACGGCGCGCGAAAAATCTCTCGGAGCGTTCCGCGACGTGATAGCGTCGAGGTGCGTGTGCGACCGAGCGGATTCGAAACTGAGAGAATCGAAATGAAGTTCTACACACATACATGCATGCACATAGATATTAACACACGGATAAACATGAATATTTATTTATATATTTCTCCTTCGTGTATATCTACGTTCCCATATTATTGTATCTTTATTACGAACGTCAAGTAAAGCGACGTTGTATGCGTACGATTACGCGACTATCATCAACTCTATATACGCGATAATAAATGTCTACAGTTATTGGAGTATAGTGAATGAAAAAAAAGCTTGGTGACCACCTTCGCGCGTCCACGCCACGAACACTTGTGGCGCTGGGCAAATCGAGATACGCGGAGGAGATCTCTTCTGCCCCCTCCCCCTCGTCCCCCAGCCCCCTTATCCCTCCATTCCTTCAGCCCCGCGTTAAGCGAACGCGAGATCGTCTCTCGTCGTCGTTCGTCGCGCGCGCCCTTTCCTTCTCCGCTACTCTCGTCTCTCTCGTACACACACCTTCTCAATCATGTATACGCGCGAGTCATTCTGATAAACATTGACGTTCGGATCGCGCGCGATCTCTTTCATTTTTGCCTCGTATCGTCACGCTTTTCAATGAAATTTTGCACCTCTTTCGACTATTTTTTTTGCACTTTGGTCTCGCGTGCTTCTTGATCACTTTGAGGGTGAAAAGAAAACTTTTGTATTCGGCGTTTGTACCGAAATTTTTCGGACTGATCTTTGGTATCGAATTTTTCGGGGCAAAACGATCGTAACTTTTCGTCTTACGTTTGTTTAGAATTTTTGTCTGTTTTTTTAATAATATTTGATGTAATTTCCCTCGCTATTTCGATCGTATGCCTGGGACAAAAGTCTGAGGAAATAATTTTTTTTATAGTCTTCCGATGAAATTGATTTCGTGTGATTTCGAAATTTTCTCAAAAAATTTGTTCTCGTCGATGAAAATATTGCGAAAATCATTTTTTTTTCTTTTCTTTTTTTGCGTTTCAGCGCGACAACTGCCTGAAAATGTTGCGATTTAGGTTTTTAAATTGTAGACGATTTGTATATCGAATCGGAGGCTCGTGGACGTGAAATCTTACGAGCATGAGAATTCGCCAATCCGGGGGTTTCCTCAGTCACAAAAAAGATTTCTGAGGATGAGCAAAACTTTGAGAACTTACCTGGTGAACTTGTCCGATCGATTTGTACGACATTTTCCTTCCTGCTGTCACCTTCGATTCGCCCTTCATTCATAGCGACATTTCGGCCTCCGGAGAAGAAGGAAACGGTGGGGATGAGGCACAAGCAGGATTTGCGAGGAATCCGGAAATGAAGGAGGAAGAATGAACCATTAGGGAGAGTTTTGTAAGGCTGTTGAGGAAGGGATTGGAATCTGGAAGAAAAATGACGAAGGGAAGTTGAAAATCTCTTGTAAGGTCGAGCCGACGACCTGGTTTCGCATTACAGCTGAGCTGCATAAAAATTCCGACAGAAAAACAAAAGTTCGAACGATTTTTAACGATCGTAAAATCCCACTGAGGAATTTTTTTGCCTTCTGCGCTTTTCCCTTCACACTCCAAACGGAAATGCAAAATTTCAAAAGCCCTCGACGACCTTCTGGAAAGAGAAAATGGTCCCTCGGTGTTATGAATTGCTCGAGAATTCAATTGAATTCGTACAAACGAGTTTGCATCAATATATCTGGATCAGAGACGCATAAAAACGTTGGTTCGAATTTTTTGCTGTACAGAAATTCGTCAAAAGCACGTCGTCTCGTTAACCCCATTTCTCTACACTTTCATCTCTTTATTCCGAGTCTTTAGCGGCTCGCGTATGAATTTTTCCCTAATGCAAAAATGTAGTCCTCGCGGAAAAGTCTTTTTGTCTCTCGCGTAAGAGAAAATATTAGAAAAACTCGACAAATGAATGTTTCCAGATTTCAAGACTGTAAAACGAGAAAAAAAAACGTAGTCGCTGGCAATTCCACTCGCGCGTATCAATCTTTTCGACGTCATTAATCATTATCGATCATCAAAAGACACGTCAAACTGTCATTGCCGCAGGCCACTCGCGACTAAGAGGATTAACATCGACGATGTGTGATAAGGACGCGATGAGTGCGACAATGTGGACACATATCGATACAGGATCAATATCAAAATATACTCGTCGAGATACATAAATTTGAAAGGCTCGCGACCAATGAGGCGTAACCCACATAGCGGGTGTTTAGACTTCCGGAATTGGGTACAAAAGCTATTCATACAGCGCGATATCCCAATTTGCTTGACCTACTTACCGTTTTTTTGGAGTCTCTCAGTCCCGATTCCCCTAATGCCAATTTGGGAAACTCGTTGTTTAGACGAACCTGACAAATTTCTCGTAAATTTGGAATTTTCCAACTTTGTGTCGTCCTCGCTCGAGGAAACGAATCCCGTTCAAAGGGTGTGGATCGCTCAACGGTATCGCGGTTTCCCAGACGCTATACACAAACATTGCATCTGTTTTGGTGGGTTTGATGGAGAAACTGAAACTTCGTTGATGGGTCAAGAGGATCAGAGGAGAGGGTGCGAGGGAGATCGATTTCGGGTCCGGTTTATTCACCAAGCGCACCGTACGAGCAAACCTAGTGATACAAATAACGATACCGCGTTACAGGTTGTCCCAAAAATCCACCGGAAGCTGTCAGGCTCCGAGTTCACGTCAATTCGAACTAGAGAGAAAAACGATCGGAGCGTTTTTCCATCTGCTTCGACGTCTCGTCAAAACGACGAACCCTGGAATGACGTTTCGAAGATTATTTCTTCGAATTTCACGATCGAATGAGTTGGGAAATGTCTGGCATAATTTCTGGGACACCCTGAATGCGATGGTGAACAATGTCGATGTATAGATAGTCGGAAAATGTGTGTAGGGACTTGTGTTACTGGGAGAGGCATCCAGAGTTGGAGTGAGAAAGAGAAAGATTGCAGACTCTGACTCTCTCGAGCTTTACTCGAGTTTCCAGGAGCGCAACAAGCGACATAGCTTCTGGTATCCATAGCAACTGCTCCGGCTTGACTCCCTAAGGATCTGTACGCGTTGGCGGCGTTTCCACGTTGATATAGATATATATAACGAGAGTGGGATCATTGCTGGCCTGGAGAGCTCGCACACCGCTTCTTTCTGGTCTTTCGAGGAAAGAGCCGAGATTCAATACGACAAAAAGAAAAAAGAGGAAAAAAAATTGACTGGAGAAAAAATTCTCGCCCACGCACGAGTTCGAGCGAACAATTCGCTCACTACTTAACGCAAAATTCAATCCTTGTCGACCTGAATGAATCCACGATATTCCCATCCGCCGCATTTCCAGTTTCGTCCATGCAAAATCATCTTTATCGCACGTTATCCATCGCTTCACCGCTGCTGTACCGAGCCAACTTGTTCAAGCCGCGCGCATACTTCACTCCAATTATAATTTAATCGAATTACCGAGTCCACGATAATCCGATTAAACTCCATTCTATTCCTCCCACGCCACCATGCGTAAGATTCTTCAGTATACACAAAAGCGACGGATCAAGTGTTGAACAGCGGAATCAGATTCGAATCTATCGAACAACGTTATTTCTTCATTTAACAGAAAAAAAAAAATTCGCCAACGACGTTCGGTTCCATGGGATTTTGTACATTTTTCTCATTTCGTCTGCAACGACCGACTGGATCGACTGATTCGAAAAGATGCTCGACTGCCCCAAATGCGCTGGAGGTTACGAGGTTTCGGACGAAGAAATCCAGAAAAGGTGGCAGCGCAAAGAAGAACAAAAATCCGGCAACAAAAGTCGCACAATGTGGCTCACACATACGAAAATGTGCGAGATACGTGTCAGGCGTCGAATGCAATAATAGCGAAGCTCTGTATCACGCGAACCGTGCAAGACGAACTCACCTACGAAGACGAAAAAATAAGGGGATACTGGCGCGTTCCATTGTCCAGGGTTCATTGAAAATTTAATGAGCGTTCATAACGAGACGAACTTTCGATTCACTGTTTTTATTGTCGGTGAATATTTTATTCGCGAATCGGTACAACGTGGGGCTGGATTATCGTTTTTTTAACTAGAAATTCACGTTCGAGTCCCCACGACATTTTTTTGATTGATTTTCTTTAAAATGCAACGAAAATCTCGAGATTTTTCTCCCGATCGTTTCCGCGATCGGTAAATTAATGATTTTCGTTTTTCTCGGTTGAAGAGCATTCCGAGTTTCTTGCGGGTCCAGGAGACCCACGGTGGAAACTGCCGATACCAAAAAAAAAGGAAAAATGTCGATTTAACTGGAAATTCAACGAAATTCAACCGATAATTCACGCTTCGCCGATTCGGACTGATTGCAAGCGATGCGAGCACCGATGCGGCTGCGACGATCGAAACGCTGCGACTTCGATGCTCCGAGATCCAGTGCGAGGATTAGTTCATGTGGCATATTTTGGTGTGCTCGTCGCAACAGGAAATTAACAGCTAATTAATCCGTCCAATGAACTCGAAACGTTTTTGCGCTTTCTTGATAAATTTATATCGATTAATTAACGAGCAGGGAATTCGTTCGATCTTGGTTCGAGTTGGGAAGATGAAATGGTCATTTTTGAATGATTTATTGATCGTTGTACACTTGATTCGGAGCTTATGCATAAACTGACAGAGATATTCGATGAGGCGTCGAGAGGCCCGCGCCCAATTATCCCAAATGTCGAGCTACATCGATCGGTTTGACCAGGCCACACACCATAGCGCTCTCTTTTTCTTTCTCTGTTTCCCTCGCGGCAACTCCTCTCGGTCGCTCATCAGCATTGAATGTTCAATCATCCAAAATCAATTGGAATGTAGTTGCAGAACAATTTCATTAGAAATTCAGCGTCAAAATTGCCAGAACTTTGTCGAAGGCCAATTAAATCGAAGGCTGATTGATCGAGGCATCGATTTCCGCTGACTTTTTGCTTCTGGTCAGCTCGTAATATTTTGGACTTAATTTCAGATTCAATGCAGCTCGGCTAACTACACTCAGCCAACTCACTAGCTTGTTGTTGCTAAACGAGGAATTTTAAATACGAATATTTCAAGTTTGTCAATAGAAAATTACGAAACGACGGTTTTTGCCAATTAACTCCTCGATTGCACGATTCTTGGAACTGCATTTTGGGTCAATCTGACCCGAGACGTTTGTCAAATCGTTGTCTCCCGCGTAAAAATGCATTTTTTTGTATTTTTTGTTGTAGGGAAATTTTTTATGAGCCTGAATTGATTTTTTTACGAAAATTATTTGGCAGAATTTTTATCGACATTAAATGCCGGACAGACAGAGAATTTTCGGGGTCAAAACGACCCAGTGTGCACTCGAAGGGTTAATTAAACATTTTACTGGAAAAATTCCACCAAATGTCGATTCCAACGTTTTCCGGCAAACTTATAAAATGCTCCAGAAGATTTTGAGTGTTAATGACATGTTTCTCACCTCGTGCACATGTTGCTCAACAGCTCCTGCGACTTGCAAGGATGCAGGTGCAAAAAAGGCGTGCCGAGGATCGGATGAATCGCTTGGGACAACTCGTCGTAACCGAGAGTATCACGAGGAATCGCACGTTGAGCTTTCGTAACGTCGATTTGATTAACTCCAGCAAAATCTGCGAATTTCCAACAAAATTGTAAAATAATTCGGTCGAAATATTTCACCGAACAGAAAAAGACTCGAAATAATTATTTTTCATTTTTATTAAACAAGTGGCTGACTAGAAAAGATTAAAAAAAATGCGTAATTTAATTTTTGTGGTTCGAAATAATTTTTTTCCGTTTCTGAACCTCGGGCTCGGGCTTTTGGATTTTATTTTTTATTTTTCACGGTCGAAATTCGATTTTAAATTAAAAAATTTGTGAAGCACGATTTTCCAATATTTGACCGTCTGTTTTGCCAACTTTTCGAAAACAAATTCGCCTCGTAAAATATTAAACAATAATAAAAAACAAACTTTGTCGTATTGCGATGAAAAATGATGCGATTTGACACGAGAATTTGAAAATATCTGTACATTTACAATTTCTGGAGCGGAAGAAGCGCGAGTGGTCGGGCGAACAGTCGAGGATGAGATTCGTCAGCGTCCCAAGTGATGAGGTAGTGAAAAAAAAATAGTAACGAGTCGAAAAATGAAATCTCGGAGAAATTCTGCATTTCTGTGCTCCGAGAAAGACGTGAATAGATATTTACGTGTGTATTTGCCTTGGGAGGCGATGCACCTTTTGTCTTTTCGTGTATACAGAGACGCGAGCGACATACACATTTTGAGGAATTGGTTTGAAAGACTCGGGGGGGTTCGTGGAGCCGCAAACGGCGAAACTCTCTTTTTCCGGTTTCCGGTTGTTCCTCTTGCTTGTCCCTCGCGCAGCATGCCCCGCGGGGCGAATTTTACACCCTCGTATACATATACACGCAGGATAAGGGACAGACTGAATACACTTGTTTGTATACATGTATACGAGAGTTATACGAACGTTACAGTTCAACATCTTAGCCCAGTTCGAGGATGAACGTGCACGAGAATCGATAAAGAGGAACAATCGGCACTACTGGGCCTCGGTCTCTCTGGAGAACGGATTAAGGTCTAGTGGCGATCAGACACCAATTCGAAAAAGTCCCTCCTGGGCTTCCTTCCTCTTTTTTTTTCTCGTCTGTCAACTCGCCCGCGACCACTCGAATCTCACAGCCGAATTATTATATTAAAGCTCGTAAAACGTACTTTGTACGCAATCAAGTGAGTTTTTCCTACTGCATTGCGTACAATTCCAATTCCAACGAGTATTATTTGATTTTTTTGAAGTTCGGGAATGTGCTAAGTAATTCTTTTTACTTTTGAGGCTTTGAGGCAGTGAAAAAAATTGCAAATCGAATTATTTTGACGAATTCTGGTAGAATTCACGTTTTTAATTTCATTCAATGAATTTTTCATTAATTATTGAGTCAAGACGCTAAAAAGTTGAATTATTTTCATTGTAATAATTGGAATAATTGTAAAAATTGTATAATTTTATTATGGATTCGAAATTATTAATTGGAATAACAATTAAAATGAAATATTGATCAACAATCAATTGAAAATTAACGATAATCGTAAAATTCCGATTTTTTCTGCATTCCTCGGTCGGTAAGTTATCACGGAATTCCTTCGCCTTGTGGTACTCGCGTTTATTCTCGAACTTGATCGACTCACAATAATTTCCCGGGATAATTTGACTTTAGATTCGCACTCCATTCAGAAAAAACGACGGAAAGAGAGGGAGGAAAAAGTTTTACGTCATTTCGAGTTTAGCTGCAAGATCCCGAGGATTTTCAGTAGACAACTTGACATTATATACACAATGAATTGGGGATAAGAAGGGATTCTCTCAATTCTGGGCAAAACAGATCTCTCGAGATACGTCAGACTCGTTGACCCTTTACTGCGTAAGAATTCTGGAGGCTTCGACGAAATCATCGCCACAGCATCATGAATTAAACGTTTTTGAAGTTTGAATCTTATTTTTCCGAATACAGTAAAGAATTAATTTGTTATTTGCAGCAAAAATGAATTTCGGACATTTGGTCGCGGACGACGAAGAATATTTTTGAATTTTAAACATTAAATTATTATTTCAATTCAATAATTCTTGCGATTTTGCACATTTGAGTCGCGACATTGTCAATTTCGGTCAATTCGAAAAAATGCATCGTTTTTTAAGTCTAAACCTAAAATATCACGATCCTGAACCCTAAGATTGTAATTTTGATAAAATACCGACCCGAAGAGTCTCAAATTACTCTTTTTCGGCTTGGGTCAAAATGACCCAGTGTAGAAACCGATGAGCCTCAAGGTGTACGAAATTCCTAGAGGTTCATATAGATTTGGTAAGAAACGGAAGTGAAGACACCTGCAGACGGAAATGGAGAATTTCCGGTGATTTTTCTAGCCCCGATAGTCGCGCGCTCTTATCTCTGGCAAATACTGGAAAATAATGGACCGGGGCGAGTGAAAAAGTAGGAATGAAAACTTGCCGGAAAACCAGGCGTTGAAGTAAATAACCGGAACCCCGTAGCTCATGCTCCATAAAACGTGATGATCCGTGACCAGAGGCTGTTCAGTTTGGCAGGTGGCTTCGTAAGGGTCACTCGCAACTTCGCTCTCGATATCCTCGATTTTTTCCTCATCCTTTATGCTCATTTTAGCAAGATCATCAATTTCCGTCGGTTCGTTTAAATAGTTGCACGGCACGAAGGTCTTGGCTCGTCGATACAAAAACGCCTCCCCAGGAATCGACTAAATCGCACAAATTTTCCAGTTCAAGCAGATCGTACCGAAATATTGATTTTTTACACAAAACAACGCATAAGAAAAATTTGTATACCCTAAATCTACAATCCGGGGTAGAAATTCGTCCCGGACGAGCTTCATTTTTCACCACTTTTAGGTTTTTAACGCTCCGAGTCCACACTGGGTCGTTCTGACCCCAAAAATTTTCCGTCACCGATTTTTTGGCGTTTCGTGGCAAAGAATGTTTCGGGAATCGTCAAAAAATGAATTCAGGGCCATAAAATGTTGATAATTTACTCCGAAAACGTCTCTACAAAAAAAAAATGAAAAACGAACATTTTCTGGGATGCGATGATTCGAAAAACGCCTTGGGTCAGATTGACCCAATATGAATTTATTGGAGGAGTGCACTCGAAGCGTTAAATCGATTTTGCACCATCTAAACCGCGATGAAATTCAATTTCCTCTTCGCCATTCTCTTTGGCATGAAAAAACGAAAAGATTCATGTACTCGTGAGTCCGAATATTGCTTTGAGAACGATTTTACGAACGAGAAACTCGTGGGGTTAAAATTTACCCTGGTTTGTAGTTTAAACGAGTTTAAAGGTGAAACAAATGGGTTTGCAGTCCCAAGGTCAAGCACACACAAATCTACGATTGTCGATTGTAATGACCGTTCGGTCACGAATGTGGAAAATACAAAAAGAACGTTTCGATTCTTTGGCATCGATAACCGAAGGGCCTCAAGGTTATGTTTGCAAAACAAGAGCCCGCAGCATTGCCACACGTAATTCGGAAATGTTGACGTTTGTCAGAAGCCAAAGTCTCATGGACACAAATTGTTTTGATTCTCCTAACAGTGACAATCGTCGGGTTCGCTTTGTTTATGAAATTTTGTGACTTGCTGTATCGTCGATCGATCGCAAAAAAACTTCTACGCACGTATTCGCGAGTTAATATTTAATTTTTCGATCGAAAGTCGCGGTCGAGTACACGCACGTTTTGAAAAAGTTTCATGTGCACAGATATTGTGTGCTATATTGATCGTGGCGCTTACCTTTTTTCCTTGGAGCTGCCAACCATCGGATATTTCGTCAGAAAGACGAACAACACTTTGTGCATTTTCTAGAAACTCTTCCCAACTTATTGTTCCTGGACCTTCCATGTTTTTTCGTCACTTTTCTCCCTCTCGATGTTTTATATTTAGTTCGAATCTTTTACACCATTTTTCTGTGGCCTGGAACAGCACAGAATCCAAAGGGAAAAAATTTGTTCAGAAATGACGATGTTGAAGTTTGCATCGTTGGAATGCGACGAATGTTTTTTTCCTTGAGCAGATCTCGAGATTCTTATCGAATATTTGGCCCAGACAATGAAACGAGATTTTTTGAGGCTCCAAAGACAAAATCGGAACGAAAATTGCCATAGTTTTTGAAATTTAATAAACAGTTGATAGAAAAATTTGCAAAAAGTTTATTTTCTCGATGATTCGGAAACTGCCACAGATTTTTTCGAGGAAAATGTTATTACGAAGAATCGTGAGACGTTGTTTATTAAAAAACACGAAAAGTACTCTCGACTTTCATTTTCGGAGACCAGCGACAGCAATAAAAAGCGAGCACGAGATGTGGGAAACGTTTTGTTACTTCCGAAACTTGGCTGCTCCAGACTTCAGCATTGTTTCCATTCTTTTACGAGTTTTTACATTGACTGGAAAGTTAAGTTCCCAACGAACTGTTTCAAGACGATGACCTTAACCCTTAAAGTCTCGCGAGGTCTAAAATATCATGGGAAAGTTTGATGCGACGTTTGGACGCTTGGTTTCTCGAGAAATTTTCCGTTTTTACGAACAACAAACTGTTGTCCTTGAGGAGATAGAAGCGAGGCACAGATTTTTCTCAGAATTTTGCTATTTTCGACGTGGCAACAGTTTCGGTCTTGGTTCGTCCGGACCCTGTGAGGTCTCTGTGTGCAGGGAAGGAATTTTATGGGACACAGAGGGTGAAATTTTGACGGAAAATCGTCCAAAAGTTTCGATCTAAAATATTGTCGTTCGCAGTCAACATGGCGTCATGAAATGATTCGTAATCGTTGAGAATTTGGGACTGGACTTGAGAGTCGACACAGAAAATACTGATCGACGTTTTTTTCTTGATTAATATTCGATGCATAGGAAAAAAAATATGTAGCAAAGCGAATACATCTCCGTTTCATAATAAAAATGAAAAAGGGGACGCTGTACACCTGGTAGAACAGCCAGAATGTCTCCCCAACCGACCCCTTCGTCGCACTCGTCAATTGTCGGCTATTTTGCTTCGGCACGGTTCGGTCATGTTCGACAGGCTTCGGCCGCTTCCCTCCTCTACCTGCCCCCACCCCCATCGCTCGTTTTCCCTGTGTCCGTGTGTTGCTGGTTCGTGCTTTATTCGTACGCGTCGGTGCAGTCGCGTGGGTCACCGATGCGCGTGTATGTCTCCAGTTTTCCCAGCCAATCGTATTTCACGCTGCATCGCAGGGACGTCAATCTATGGGGTTCCTTCGCGAAGTTCCGAACGGAGCGAAAATTTTTTTTTACCAAGCAAGAACAGTTTTTTCGACAGTTTTTCAATTTCGTATGTCAAAAAAATAGAATTCTGAGTCCAGCAAAATTGAAGCTTAATTTTGACCTCACGAAATTGGAGCTTCGTGCTGGTTTTTACAAATTCAATTTTCGGAGCAGTTGCTCGAAACGTTCGACGAAATTCCGATATTACTCAAGACTCTTTCAGTTTCGATTTTGATGTGAAATCCAATTTCGATCGAAATGTGCGACCACCGTAAAACTTTCATTTATATTTTCGTCTCGTCGCTGTAATTTCCTCGAATTTCGAACGATATTGAATTTTCGGAGGTACGGCATTAGTCAAATGAGCGCCGTGATGAAGCGAAATCGAGAGAAACAGACGATGCTATCTTTTTTTAAATCGATGGCAAGTAATGAAATGCAGACAGCGAATATACAGCTCGAGTTTCCAATTTGCGCTCACATACGTCGAGTAAATTGTTTGTAAATTAAATCAATTTTCCACGATGAACAAATTCGTCGGGATGTAACGTGGATTTTCGATTTTCATTCGGAATCGATTTTTTTTGCATCGCGAAAACTTATTGCGATATTACGTTATCGAAATCGAATTTCCTTGAACTGCATTAATCATTGGACGATGGGAAATTTACAAATTCGAACGATTTCATTTTTATTGAAAAATTATGGAATTGTTTATTCGTTTCCCGTATCGAAATATGCAAATAAGTTGCAACATATATTTTGATCAAATCCTCGCGGGGGACGAGCAGTGGAATCATTTGAAAACAATCACAGGGGGAATCGGGAGGTAGCGCCCCCTCTGATTACTTCCCTGAATCGAAGACGATGGTTGCGCGCGCACGCGAACGCGAGCGTCGTGTACGTGCGCGTCCTCCGTGAGTCTGGGCGCATGCGCGCGCGTCCGATAGTCTCGTAAATAGAGAGAGAGGACGAAAACAGAACACGAGAATCCGCCATGTTGTGTGAATGTGTGGGTTGTCATAGGGTTTGTAGATACAGGATCGTGAATATGGGGTGTGTGCGTGTTCTCGCAACCGGGCAAGTGACCCTGTAGCTCGCGGGAACAATTGCATCGGTGTGCGAGAGCGTGCGAGAAGGACGGAGCGCGGGAAGGGGCCGCGAGGTAGAGGGAAAAGGTTTATTACGATATAGGAAGGGGGGGAGACGGGAACGCGCCGAGAGGTGTATCGAGGGATTGGGTCGCGTTCAGTGGCGTACCGAGCGGTGAAGAGTCGAATTAGAAAGCGAGAGAGACAGACGAAAATTG
This sequence comes from Diadegma fenestrale, assembly GCA_037043255.1. Classification (NCBI taxonomy): domain Eukaryota; kingdom Metazoa; phylum Arthropoda; class Insecta; order Hymenoptera; family Ichneumonidae; genus Diadegma; species Diadegma fenestrale. The sequence continues at coordinate 5,758,749 of CM073312.1, forward strand.
AGTAGTGAAGTGGAGTTGGTGAGAGAAAAGGGGACGAGAGAAGAGACGAAGAGAGGTAAAGCGAGTCTCTCGGTGAAGTAAGGTGCGACGGAGTGAAGAGAGTAAACGTACTCGATTTGGTGTTGTTGGTTCATGATCGAAAAGTCAGAGTAAAAAGTTTAATAATTCCGGTTTCGTCAATACGCTTGGGAGTGGATTTCGGTGGTGCGTCGAGAATCGCGAGACAAAATTCAACTCCGCAAACTCGGGCAAAAAATCGAACATGTATAAAATCGCACACACGCGCGTATTCGTATAAATTTACAGAGAGTTGTGTACGTGAAGCTACACCGGAGTTGGACTGTAGTACGACGAGGTTGACGCGGAAATATTTTGTGTTTATAAAAACTGCGAGAAATAAAATAACAAAAATAAAGCGGTGAAAATAGTGGGGAAAACGGTGAAAACAAGGAAAAATAAATAGCGTTTACGAGAGAGTTGTGTTCTGTTGAACTGCAACGAGAAATCGCGTCGCCGGTAAGAACCGCAAGAGAGCGTTGCGCGTGCGCCCAAAATAAAGAACGGCGCGGGTGTGCGAGAGAGAAAGAGCAAAAGACGTGGTGTGGTGCGTGCGTGTGTGAGTAAAATAAAATAGCGTAAACGTCGACGTCGTAGCCGACGTCGTCGTCGTCGTGCGATGACGACGCTCGTCGCCTGTCGTGCGGTCTCGTGCCCGCGAACCAAGCCACGCGGACTTGTCACGATACTGTAGAATCCGAATAATTCGTGTCTGAATATCGCCAACACAAAGCGCGCGATCTGTCGAGAAGCAAAGTCAAAGAAACAATAAAAAGTATCGACGTACCTGGGCTGCGGCCTGATAATTATTTCGCGTTTGGTTAAAATCCAACGCGCCGGTTTTCGTCATTCAATTTTCGGCTTCGTTTTTCGTTCAATTCTTCCTTGTTTTCTTTTTCCTATCCCGACGTTTCCTACTTTCCGCATCTCCTTCCTTTCCCCCCACTCTCCTCGCATTCCCACAGTGCCGGATCTCGAAAATTCGTGATTTTTTTTTCACCTCGAGAGCATCCGGAGCCTCCGACTTCCACGATACTTGACTTCTCCCTCTCCCTCCCTCGCTCTCTTTCTCTCTCTCCCTTTTTGTCTCTCGTTCTTCGCTGCTCCGCGTGTATTGTCCACGCACCATCGGCTAACTCGCGCGAAGCATTCTTACACCTCCTCCTCCCCCTCCTCCAGTCACCCTTCCCCCCTCTTCCGCTCGCTCGCCCGTCCCCCCTCGCTTCCCTTTCCCCGTTACATCCCTCGCGTCTTTTCGAGGCGCTCTAGCTTCGAGACTCGGCCAGATCGGCGACGTTTCACGCTCACTATCGCCGGCCACAGATACCACGGTTTAGCGCCCAAGGATTAAAGGGAATACATATATTTATCGTACACACAAATATATGTTCGTCCGCTCCGCTGTATATACACAAATATAGTTCTATATATATATACACACACACATATATATATATAAATATTCATATACATGTGCTTCGAACGTTAAGCCGCGGACAGTGATAAAACGACAAATTTCAACGTTGCAGAGAGCAAAATACTAAAAAAAAACAATTCTAGTGCCGAGTCTTTCATATTCACGAAGTAAACTACGGCTATGTACGCTAAGGGAAAAGCGTCGGCTGTACCTTCGGATGGTCAAGCCAGAGAAAAGTACGTACAATTTTGCAATCACACAACATTCTTAGAATAAGTTTGAAAAATATTGATAATCGGTGCATTCGTGAGCTGCGCAAGTTTTATTTTTGTTTATTCGGCATTGAGAACTATGATTCGTCGGTTATCACAAGTTTTCGAGGTCCTTTTGATTCGTTTCGTGAATTCAGAACTGGCAGCTTCGATGTATTCTTGAAAATCTCGTGTTTACATGGTTCCGCTTACTTCGTACGTTTCTGGGTACTCGAGCAGCGTTTCTTCGGTGTTTTCGCTCCGTGCCAAGCATCGATCTCGCGATCGATTTGCACGAATTGTCTTGAAGTCGCTTTTTTGGGGTTTCGTGAATGTTTGGCACGTCAAAAAGATTCCGTGCGAGTTTTGTTCTTTCGAGGGATCGTTGTCGACAGATTTTTTGGGGTTTTCGTTGCTCGAGTTGTCGACCGAAAGCGAGACGGACGATTAACGCGAATTTTTTTATTCCTTGTTGACGTTTCGGGACAGTTTATCGATGTTTACGAAACTCTCCGCTGCGGGGCAGGCGGATTCGGAGGTTTTCGATTTCTCGTGGTGAAACGTCAAAACTTCGTCGACGAGACTCGAAGAACATCGGAAGTTTATTGAAACTTCACGCAGGCCCACGAATCGTATCAACCAACTGGAATCCGATCGATATCTCGGTCGCGATCGATAACGATTTCCTGTCACAATATTATTGAAAAAAAACAAACTTGAGCCAGCCTTGACCTTGGTCCGTGCGGACAGGGTGAATTCCCGATCGGAATTCAAGGAAAATTGTAGTTTCAATAATTCTCCATGCGATGTGTTTACGTCCGTCGACGTACATAGTTGATCCGGCCTGTCGAATCAATCTTTTAATCTCGTGCTCGAAACCACACACGATACACCTCGCCGCTTGCCTCTCGAGACTAAAATAATCTCAACGCAATTCGAACAAACTTTTTCCGTCCTTCACCCAAGAAACTCGATAAAAAAATAAAAAAAACATCAGCACATCGCTAAATTCTATTATTTCCACTGCAAATTGCACTCGACGTCAAATTTCCGTGATCGAGAATCAACCCCGCGTCTATTTTAATCGAGTCTCGTGATTTTTGGCCCGAAACACGCGCTAAATGGTACAAACAGAATTTTGCTTTACAACAATGTCAAATTTTGCACGTACGATCGAAGTTTGCGTATGATTTCTCGAAAGTATGCCACGGTCGTTAAAAATAGTTCATACAAAAATAGAAACAATATTTAAAAAAAAAATGGATGTACGTGCATGATGGATTTGTAGGATCGAGAAGAAAAATATGTGAAGACATGTCCGAAGCGTCAGTTAATAGAATTGAAAATAGGCGTCGAATAACGAACTTTCTCATCAAGTTGTTTCTTCGTAACATTGCGTTACGGGGAGAGCCCATAGGCAATCTTTCGTTTCTATACGTGTACCGGTTGATATAGACGTCGACCAAGACACGTATTCACCTTACAATCTCTGTATATACACAGAGAAATATACACTAAAGTGTAAGCGTAGTAGGAGGCACTGTCAGTCACGTAAATACACACGTGACATGTAAACGTCGAAATGAGAACCGCTGGCTCCGTTCCAGATAACCACACGCGACACAACACACAGAAAAGCACACAGCAACGAAAGAGACCAAGGAGTAGAAGAAGAAAACGCGAAGAGGAGGTGGAAGAGAATGAGAAAAAGGAGGAAGATACGAGAATACGTGTGTACCTACACCTTAGCCCGCGAACCTTCCTTTGCTCCCGAGATCTCTTCTCTCTTTTTCTCACGCAAATCGCTCACGTTTTCTCTTCACCTTCCTTCTCTGCCTACCGAGTAATACGTACTTGCGCGTACACAATTTATGCCTCTGTGTGTCGGTTACGTCGACGTACACAAATCTGCAGGAATACATCGTTATTTAAACTTGTATTTTCCTATGTATTTCACCGTATACGAACCTCCATGTGTTCATGTACCATTTCGGCTCTGTGTGTTGTCTATATTATTGTACATGCTTACAATTATACGTGTATTCACTCACTCGCACACACACTCAGAGTTACCATTCTTCTCGTTCGACCGGGATATTCCGTTAGAAATTACGTCGGGTCGTTGACACGATGCCGATTAATGCATCTCAAGCAGAGCGGAAATAATCGAATGTACACTGTGAGAAACAAGAGCTTCGACACCGATCGTAGGACAATATTTTCCTCGGGACCTTTCAGTTTTTTCCTTGACTCTCCAAAACGTTTGACGAATCTCTTGGTCGTTGAAAACGTCGGAATTGTGGGCTGGAAAACTTTCTGTAGGGGTTTCGAATGTTTTTTTCGTCGGGATTTCGAGATTTTCGGGCTTAAGGTTTGGGGGAATTTGCAGGAGTTGAATTTATTGAAAATGGAACCGTTTTTTCCAAGATTTTTATCGTTAGATGATTTTTTTTGGTTCATTCATTTTTTCTCCGTTTGGGCTCACGAAAAATCGAGTGAATGTACGTTATTGCAACAGACACACGAAAAAAACATAAAGAAGATTGCACAACATGCGTTTCCAATATTGCAACATCGCTGTTTGCGTTTCAGATTGGCACTTTACGTTTACGAGTATCTCCTTCACGTTGGAGCGCAAAAAGCAGCCCAAACATTCCTGTCAGAGGTAATTTCGTCGGAATTATTTATTTTTGGAGTCTTTGTACCTTTTTTTTCATCAGATTTGATTTCTCGATCAATTCACACTCAGAAATAATTGGATCAAAGTTTCCTTTTGACTTTTCATTTATTTACATTTTTCTTTTGACGTTGATTTTGTTCGTTTACGAAAAATGACGAATTTTCTTCCGCAGATACGATGGGAGAAAAATATAACTCTGGGCGAACCTCCTGGGTTTCTACATTCTTGGTGGTGGTGAGTGAAAATTACAATTTCGTCCACTATCAATTGCACAAACAAAACACGCAAATTCGCTCAGAAAATAAACGCAATTTTCGTTGAAACTTTTTCGAATCGTTTTCCGATTCTGACATTTCCCGAAAATTCACTCACGACTTTTGCATCTGCAACCAAAATTGACGATTTATCCTGATTTTTTGTTCGTTGCATTCTTTTTTCAGCGTTTTCTGGGATTTGTATTGCGCAGCACCGGAAAGACGTGATTCTTGCGATCACAGCAGCGAAGCCAAAGCTTTTCACGACTATGTGAGTATCCATGCAACGAAAAGAACACAAACGAAAAAAAATATTGCGAAACGATCATGCATTTGGCCGGAGAATCATTTTTCCTTGTTAATTCCCAGAAAATTCGGAACGATTCATCTTTTTTGACGAAACTATTCATTTTTCTTATTGAAACGACTTTTTTTTGCTCGCAGGGATTCGTAAACAGTGGATACGGCGTCAACGGTATTACACACGTGAGTATTACTTCAGAAAATTACTCCACAACACCTTCGCCCTTGAAATTCATTGCCTTCGCTTCAAAAAGTTGCAAACCATCAAAAAATTCAATTTCATCGATAAGTTATTTAAAAAATTTCACGCAACTGCCAATCTCGTTGCTCCGGAATAGAAAATTTTGATATTTATTCGAGTTTCTAAAAAATATTGCTCAAATGCCAGAAAGATGAAGATTCGAGTTTTGGAAAAACGAAATTATTCGAGGTTCGGTAAAAAAGAACAAAAATGAGTGACAAGAATTGTTTTTAGTGATTGAGAAAAAAGTGTTGAGAGAAAATTGAAAATTGGGACGAAAAAATCAAGTTTTTGAAATAATTTCAGAATGCTGGACCAGCACCATCGCCACTTGGGCAGATGCCTCCGAACGATGGTATGCCCGGTGGACCAATGCCGCCCGGATTCTTCCCAGTAAGTCACGAAAAAAAAGAACTCGATTTTATCAACTTGATTATTTTTTCTATCACTTTAAAATTCTCAAAAAAAATATTCCGGCTTGAAAAAATTTTGCATCGTAATTGACTGGAGAAAAATCATTTTTTCGAACGAGTTTTCAAAGAAAAATTAATAATTACTGCGAAGCAATAGAACTTTGGCCAGGCGAGGTCTAAACGGACGAAGCAGGTACCATTTTTCAACGATTCAATCTAATTACGATGCACGCTGTACATAAATGTAAAGGAATGTTCTTTTTCTTCCGAAAACATTCGCCGATAAAACTAAAAGTTAAATCTCTCGAAATCGGCAATAATAAGGAGCGTCTCCATTTTTATTCCATGGGAAAACGTGATTTAGCAATCACACTCGAAAAACTTGGGAAAAATTTTCGTCAAAAAGCCTTGAAACATTTTCCTTTTGTTTTTTTCTTCTAATATCAAAGAAAGTTCCATTTAATCTGCAGAATCGATTGCCACGTGTAAATATCCAGCGAAAAATTGCTTCCTTTTTGCTGAAAAGAAATGTCAAGGGTCAGGCCGTAATTTTCCATCATTACAAAAGAAAAATCCGACGGTTATGCTTCTGTATCCTTATAAAATGAAAATCACTTTTGGTCAAGATTAATAACGACGGATTAACATTTCCTATGAAACTGAACGTTTTCTCAACATTCCTGACGGACATTCAACTGCACAGTAAAGTTTTGCCTGCGCTACGCAATTATTGAATTTATGTTCCGAAGATTCTATTGGACATGAAACTTTACAAGCCCATCCAGGCAAATCTGCGTGTAAAAACATTTTTCACGTTCTTTACAGTAAGAATTTTGCTCAATAATAACGATGACAATCTCGAAAGTTTACTTACGATCCTCCGGTTCCATGATCATTGAACTCACAGAGAGAATTAACGAGAATTGGCGAGAAATTATCGAAAGAATAATTTTCCTGATATTTGACACGATGCCGAGTGAAAATCGCCTCGAATTTGGAATCGTCCTCGATTTTATTCTGTAAAGTTGATTTTTCTCGATTTTAATTCTCTCAGTGGGTCATTTCTACGTCATAATTCTTTCAGTGTCCATGTGTAAATATTCTCGATCTTGTTTCACATAATTCATGACACTAATCGAGCAAAATCGATTCGCTGTACGTTTCTCGATGTGAATTAACAATCTAGTTGTACAAAATAGATTTTTAGCCCTCGTACAATCACTGCATACGATTAGAACGACGAAAAATCGATGAGACGTCCATTAGACGTTCGATTTTCGTAATTAAATATTGGAAAAAACCTTGCACTGTTTTGATGCGATAAACAACGAAATAACTGCAAAAAATCGCCTGCCTAGACACTAGATGAGCATAAAATCATTGCATTCAAATGGAAAAACTCATTTATCTGTGTGTGTGTGTATCTGTTAGAAAAAAAACAATAATAACAACCGTCATGTCACTTCCGGTCATGCTCACGTCATAATGTCACTCGTGATCATATTTACGTCATCCATTAATTTCTGTTTGTGTTCAAATTAATGTTCGGATCCAATAATCCTGGGTAAATTAATGAAATTTTCCTTCACATATCGGGCTAATCGGTTCGTTGTTTCGTTACGAAGAATTTTGTCGGTTTTTGAACTTTTGCACATCAAGTGCATTTCGATGTCTGTCGGTCGTGGGAAAATTCACCAGAGATCGAGAAAATCTCATTTTTTTTCGTTGCATTTTAAAAATTCTTCTCATTTCACGTTTTATTGAATTTTTGGTCTTATCGGTTAGAAATTTTGGATTTTCTCGGTCTTTGGAATTTCATTAATCATAATCGTTATACTTTCTCCTGTGCCTCTCTTTTCAAAACATTTTAGTTTACTATAGTTGTTGCCTGGTTCGCAGTGTTGCTACATGTCTGTCGTTTGCGTTGCTTGTTGCAGAACAACTCGACAATGCGACCATCTCCGCCCACACACCCCTCATCACAGCCATCCCCCCAGCACCCCCAGCCACCCCCGCCCCCACACTCGCAGATGATGTCCACCCAGGTAAGCATCATTGAACACACGCACACGTTGACACATAAATACGAAAAATCAAACATTAAATCGATCGATTTTTCCAAATTTTTTCGAGTCCTTTTCGCTTCAATTCGCTTGAAAAACTTCTCGCAGAATTCCCAACGTTCGGACAAAAAAATAAACAGTTTGTGGGATTGGAAAATCAGGGAAAATCGATCGATTGTTTTATTTGTGGAATTTCACACACGGACAAGTACACGAAGAACTCAATCGTTCCGCTCTTTCATCAATCCGTCACAGTTTCATAATCGTACATGTCAATCGTTAATTACATCGTTTCCTCTCTCTTTTCATCTCTATTTGTCTTCCTTTAAATGTTTTTCCCGGTTACATTTGTTTTTTTTAACACTCTGTGTTTAATTTGGACAATCCTTTGCGAATAAGCGAAAGAATTGTCGCGTTAAATGTTTATTTTTTTCCTAACGAACGAACGTTTATACAGTTAATTGTGACGATTGACGTTGCATGCAAATTTGCAAGTCCAATCGCCCGAAACACTCTCAACATTGTCTTTCTCGATATCTAATTTTTCCTCGAACTGTAAATCTTCACGACAACTTTTTTCCCATTCGATTTTATTTATTAACATCTGATAGAGATAAATAGCATGAATCGGGTTTAGAACGAGATCTCGTCATTACAGAAACTCGAATCAGGTAAGACACTCGGTTGATCAACGACTCGAACTTATTGACTCATGTGTGACATTGAAAAAACAATTATCGAAACGTCTTATGAAAATATTCGAGCTGTCAGGTAAGAAGAAATCTTGGAGTGACAACGCTTTCAAATCCGTTCAAAAAATGTCTTTTTACTTGGGGAAATACCAATTTAACGTTGGCTCGAAAAAATATCGTGTTCATTTAACTGAATCCACTTTTTTCCCACTGACATTTTGCCCTCACTGAATAATTATCGAACGCGATCGGTTTTTGCGTTTTTTTTCTGGGGTTTTGAAAACGCGAGCTGCGCGTAAAGTAACGAATTCGCTTCCGGCTCGTTTGGACGAAGAATTTTATCAATGAAATTGGAAAATACTTACGTTTCCTTGTTTCAGTTCATGGGACCCAGATATCCTGCAGGACCAAGGCCTGGCGTGCGGATGCCACAAATGGGCAACGAATTCAACGGGGTAAGTTCATTATTTTCCTGTAAAAAATCTTGCAAACAAAATGAAGGCGAAAAAATGAAAAATAATGAATGAAAATCGTGGAAAATAATTTTCCGGAGATAATTCAAGTTTTTACTCATCATTTCTTTGATCTGTTTCAGCCTCCCGGACAACCCATGATGCCAAACAGTATGGATCCAACGAGACAAGGTGAGGCAATGCGTTTGCTCGCTATTTTCAAAACGAAAGTGATCAACGTTTTTATTTTGTTTATTTTTTCGGTATTGGCAAGCGTTTCGAAAGGAGAATGACTTAGACGCATGAGTATCAAAAACCACACAGCAAAATAAATAATTAAATGAACGAGTATTATACATTTATATTTATGGGGCATTTGAGGTCAAAGCGAAGCGTCCGTGAGCCTGAAAATTATTGAATTATCCGCTGATAATGAAACGAACAATTTTCGTATTTTATAAACTTTCGAAATAACGAAATATTTTCATGATTTTTTGCCACGAGACTTTTTGCCGGAATCGTGCAAAATAAATCGAATTTTTCTTCCTATTTTTGTAGCGTCAATTCGCCAAAATATTCACGTGAAAGTTTTTGGTTGAAAAAGTGAATTTGACGTTGAATTTTGCTCAAATATATTTGACCCGGAATGCCCCATGCCTATGCGTGTATACGTATTATATTTTGTTCTTTCTAAATTAATAATTTAATTATAAATTGGATTGGATTGCTGTGATGTGGAGTGGATTGGTTTTTGAACTTGGAATCCAGTTACGAGCAGTGGCTTTCGTTGGAACGATTATTTGGGAATTTGATGGGAAAAATTGAATATTTATCGGCGACATCGTTCGATGAAGATTTTGGAAAAATCAGGAACTCGTGGTAGAAAAAAATGTCGAATTTTTTTTCTTGCACCACTGCTCGATGACTTGGCTCTGCTGCCATAAACTTTGACCTTACCTACCTGCCGTACTAATGTGTGCTCTTGTGTTCCTCAGGCGAAGCCGGAGATTTTGTAGGGTGGCAAGGTAGGAAGCAAAACCCAGCAACCGAATCACACTCACATGACTTAGTCAAGCCTAAACTTCTCAAAAGATTTTATTTCACCTCCATTTTAGTTTTTTCATCATTTATTTTCGTCCTTTTTGTTTATTTTGTCGATAAATTTATCTGCCAACGTGCATATGTACGGAGTGTTGCAGACTGAGCGCGTTGTGACGTGAACTTGAACGCAAAACCGAATTTCTGGCCAATTAATTGACTTGACAAAAGTTTTGTTAAGTCTTTATTGGAAAAAAAACTGACAATTCGGTTTTTAACTCAAGTTCACGTTATTGAGTGTGTAGCCTGCGACATGCTGTTTATGTCACGAATTTGTTTTTCCTTCTGTACGCCTCTTTATCGTTCGTCTCTTCTGCAATCAACAACGAGTCACTCGAGCTTTTATCTTGCGTCGTAAATAATCGTGTATCGAGTTATCACATTCGCATAATTTAAAATTGCATTCGGAGCTTGCTGGAGCAGAGCGAGCAAAAAAAAACATTGAAAATTTGATGGTTGAAAAAATTCTGCGATATTCGTGCAATTAGAATTTATTTTTGAGCTGTTTCTTGCCCTGTAACGATGAAAACTCAAATTTCATTTACCGCAGAGTCGTAGAAAAAGCGAATTTTATGTCCGAGTGTTTTTAATATTCGGAGAGAGTCTTAGTCATGGTGTGAACAAAATTTTGTGAAGAGAATTTTGTGATTCGGGTGTACGTCCGTGTAACAATGGGAATGGCCGATTATTTTGGAAATGAGATCAATCGGGACTGTCGGAAAAATAAAAAATGGTCAAAACGAGACGTCAGGCTCTCTAAAGATGAAAAAAAATTCAATTGCTTTCTCAAATACATTTCTCAGCTACGACACATTATTTTTATCTTTTTCTCAAACTTCCTCTTGTGCTTATTTGTGTTTCCGGAACATTGCGGAAAAACTTGAGGGGTGTTGGGGGTAGCAAACACAAAAATTCGTCTCGTTCCGTGCCGTTCCCATGTCTTTCCAGCATGTGCCTCCTGCCGTGTTACATTGTGTGTGTTTTTCCATCACTATCGCGCTAACATTGACGCATGCTTGCTGCTCCACCTACACGAAATTTCCTGCTCCGACTCCAAGCCTTTTCGAACAAAACCACGAATCTGGAAATCACCAATTGCCAGTTCGATTAAAACTAAAAAAAATATCGTTACAGAATTTTTCTAATTAGAACGATTAGTCTCAATTTTTTGCAACTTCTGGTCTCGATTCCTGTTTTAAAAAAATCAGTTTCCTCCGAGTTCATAATTTTTTGACGATTCAGCTCCGAAATATTTAGTTTTTCTTCGCTGTGACGCGAAGATCGATTAAAAGTCGTAATTACGATGACATTTTAATTGGAAATGTCAGTGACAAGTCTGATGAATTGTCGATGGAATGAAATTCGTAAAATCTCAATCACTCCCTTCCCTCGTTGTGTTGCGCTCCAATCACGCTTTTCAGCCAATTGTAAAAAACGAACAATTAGCAAACTAGTGCTTAACAGTCGAGCGAAAGCTCCAGATAATACGTGGGAGGATTTATCAATCGGTTGTCGTTAACGCAAATGTTTGTTTTTGTAGGACCGCCTGGTATGAACCCCATGAACCCGAGGATGAATCCACCAAGAGGACCTGGTATGGGACCCATGGGACCTGGCAATTATGGCCCCAGTATGCGAGGACCACCACCTAACAGTAGTTTAGGTCCTGGCGGACCTGGCGGGCCTGGCATGCCTCCCATGAGTATGGCAGGACCCGGCGGACGACCACAATGGCAACCAAACACATCGACAGTACGTATTTTTCATTTTTCCTAATCCCCATAAAAAAAATTCAATTTCTCCGTAAAAAGTTTCTTGCCGATTACGAAAAATTAGTTCGGAACCACGCGACGAAATCGAACGTCTTCGATAAAAATTATGACAATCTTTTTCACAAATTGTTCGTTAAAGTGTCGATTTTAGAATTATCGTTCAAAATTTCATAAAATCTGGTGCAGTATCGAATTGTGACGAGAAAAAGATCCAGGCAAATTTTCAAGAGGCTACAGAGAACCAGAAAAAAAATATTCGTCTTGGCATTTTCATACATTTCAGTTTTCATTGTAAAATACACTGAATTGTATGAAATCGATGAGAAATTCATGAAATTAGCAAAGAGAATGTTTTTTCTGGTTCTCTGTAGCGTGCTGAAAATTTGACTGGATCTTTTTCGTATCACAATTCACGACTGTATCAAATTTTATGAAATTCTGAACGATAATTCTAAAACCGAGAGTAAAATTTAAAAAATTCTGTAATTAGTTTGGTTGTTAATGATCGATCTTGTTAATTCAGCCAATGAACTACTCGTCATCGTCGCCGGGTAATTACGGCGGTCCACCGGGTTCGACGGGTCCACCGGGCCCGGGCACACCTATAATGCCAAGCCCACAGGACAGTAGTAACAGCGGCGGTGAAAATATGTACACAATGATGAAACCTGTGCCTGGTGGAAATATGCCAGGGGTAAATATCGGTCGAACCTTAAAAAGAGTAAATGTCAAAAAAAAGTAAAGACGGAAGAAACTTTCGGTTGTTTTTCGTCGGTTAAAAAATTAGGAAGTTTTTCAATTATTTTAAAAACTATTTTCTCTGCAGGATTTCCCGATGAGCGGCGGACCCGAAGGCGGCCCAATGGGCCCCATGGGACCGAACACTATGGGCCCAGTATTAAACGGTGACGGTCTCGACGGAATGAAAAACAGTCCGGCGAACGGCGGACCCGGCACACCGAGGGAAGACAGTGGTAGCGGAATGGGTGACTATAATCTCGGTGGTTTCGGCGGTCCCGGCGAGAATGTGAGTATGAGCAGGTTCTTTAACGAATCACTGTACAGCCAGTGATTTTTCACGATAGAAAGAGAGGAAAAGCAAACAAATATGAAACAAACAAACATACGGATTTGAAAATGAATGAAAGTTGAGAAAGGAGACACGAGAAAATAAATAACAAGAGGAATTAAGTTTAAAGAGAATATTGTTGCTGCGGGGATAACCACTAGCGAGATCTTTGAGTTACTTCGAAACGCCCTCGAACTAAAACTCGATCGAGAGTGCGCTGATAATCATTACGAACAACTGAAACAAACAAAAAGCATGTTATCCGAATCGTGCTTAATTTTTCATCTACGACGAATACTCAGGTCTTTGACAAATCTTTTAAATACAAAAACTACTCGATTAATAATTATTACAATTATACAACGAATTAGTACGAGAGTATTTTGTCTGAATTGATTGCGCGACGCTAATTCTCAATCTTCGACTCATTCCATATGGCGCTACGTCATCATACTTTTTTTTCTCTGTAGCACAAGACTGTCTTAGGCCTCGTTTTGTTCCTTCGGACACTTATTGAACAAGGAGCGTCGTCATCGAAGCCCAAGAATCATTTTTTTCTACCGTTTTTCTGCCAACGAGATAAATTTTCGTTGGCAAACAAAACGCAAGAGATTTCAATTTTTCTTTTTATCTTTGTCACTCATTTTTGCTGCAGATGCTCGAGCGCATCTGTCGGCTTCTTTTACGACTCTCCTTTAATATCTGTACATAGCTTCTACGTTAATTATTTTCTTCTTAGTAAACGTTTTCAATTAACCGGACAAATTTGTTACGATTGAAAAATACGGATCGAGGGACGAGCTCGCCAGGCTCCGATGAAATTTTAACGTCGCCGAGACCTCGGAAAGTTTTATGAAATTGTCGAAAAGCTTTTTACCACGTGGCCGCGAGCTCGTCCTTTGAAAATGGAGAAAAACAAACCGAATGCTGTGCAACGTGATTTTCGTTTAGATTTTGGGAATTTCTCATCAATTTTTACAGCGATCTCGGGGATTTTTCTTTTATTATTGGCGTTTTTTTGTTTTTCGACGAACTCGATGGAAAAACAGGATCGAAAGTAAAATAATTTTCCTGCATTTATTTCCTCAACGATGGCGAACGTGACGTTGCACGAAATAGCGTTTGCTCTCCTTTTAATTAAAATTCTAATTATTATTTGGTTGTTGTTGTCCAACTATTCGATCTCCTTTGCTTCGAAAATTCATACGACTTCGTAGACACGTAGATTTTAAGCCATCTTTTTATATTTAAGCTCGTAATGCAGCGAAGTTACTTAATTGCCGATGCCGCCATAAAAGAACCGACGAAAAGACGTTACAGAAGATGCGAATACTTCCCTAGAGCTCGCAACGTTGCACCATATTTTTAATCCTCATTTTTTCCATATCTCAATTTTTTTACAATCGGAATTAATCATTTTTACACGACACGATTAATATTATTCTTCTTCTCGCCCGCTTTCCTCTGTGGGATGGACTTAATTTATTTAGAAAACAATGAAGCGATTAAAAAAAAGCATAATTAGCTCCTAAGCGCGAAGGTGCTTAAAGTACTAACCGAGGTCGTGACTCGTAATTATTCGCCACTGTGATTTGCTCGCATAATTCTTTCTTTTTTTTCAACTCGATTCCCTTTTTTATACACATTTATAAACATTTAAAATTATATATAATATGTACGCTATGCGTGTGTGTGTGCGTGTGTCTTTTTTTTCCTCGAGTTGTCATTTTTTCGGATAAATCGGAGCGAAGGATTTTCGACAAGTTTTTATTTCTTCCGATTCTCATTTTTTTCATTCTTTCTGTGTCGCCGACTGATCTTGCCGATTTCGAAAATCCCAGCCCGAGCCGTAGACTTTTGCTTATTTTTCAATATTTACACGCACACGTATACACGCGAAAACACTTACACACACACACACGTACAGAGACAAAGCGCCATTGATAAAAATCGATCGGTAGATAAGTTTGCGATGAAATGAAAATTCGTGGATTTTGCGACCGACTTGACGCTTAAAACAATTGCTCAATCAAAGAATATCGAGTTCCTCGACAACTGCCCCGATTTTATCTCGCTTGTAAATATTTATTGGGGAAAAGCCAACTTTGCGCTTTGCAAACCTCTCGCGAGGCGGTTGAAAGCGGTCGAACGACCGCGCGGGGAATTTTGTATTTTACAAACGACGGATAATGGCGGGTAAAATATATTTCAAACATTGTTTCTCTCGCGCTTTGATTTTTTCTTGTAATTCACATTTTCACTCGGACTCGTGAAATTTTTGCGAGGTTTCTCGTTCGTGTAGTGTTTAGGGACACAAAATACTCGTCGATGTCAATTTCTGATCGCGACTCCATTTCATACGAATTGTAAATATGTTTTGAATTATTTTTTGTGTTTTTTTTTTTACGTACTTGACGCTTTTACTTTTAACGCATTTTGCCTGGCTTGCTCAATGATTAATCAAGGCTTTTTGGGTGACAGTATGAATATTCTCGTAACGCGTTATCGGCTTAACGATCCTCGAACGAAATGCCCCATGAGAAATCATATAGAAATACATAATCGTGTGTAAATATATTGATATTATTATCTTAATTATTATTGTTAATATTATTATAATTATTATATAAATCGATAATAACGAATTCACACTGGCGTCCGGTTCACGAACTTTTGGCTCGTGTACTCGTTTGTTTTTTACTCACTGTTTTTTGTCGTTTCTTTTTTGTTTTTCTATTCGATTCTCACGCGATCTCTCGAGCTCCGCCATTTTTTTTAGCGGTACTCGAGGTCCGTGAACGCATGTTCCTTTTTTATTTCCAACATACCTGAAAGACTCGATGAATAATCAATTAAACAGCTACGAAAAATGAGAGGAAAAGAAGGAAAAAAGAAAGACAAAAAACGTTACTATTTTTGTATGGATTTAAGGATAGGCCGTACTCAGCCGAAATGTCACGAAAAGCCAAACTTCAGACAGGCTACTCTTTTTTGAGAACAAAAAAAAACAAAAAATAATTTTGATTTTGTTTTTCCAAGAGAAAAATACGAGAATGACTTGAGAAAATAAAATTATAACACGATATGAAAAATATATATATATATATGGAATCCATCCGTCCGCAGGTGGTTATAGGTCAGTACCAGACTATGCTGTGCTGCTATTTAGTTATTCTTTAAAGTTAAACAACATCCTTCTGAATAATGAGCGAAGAAACGTACGAAAGAAAAGAATAAGATTTTTCACAGGCAGAACAAACGTTTGTACTTGCTGGTTCGAACGAGTCGCGATTATTTCGTAATTCATTCATTTACGAATTAAACACGCGTTTGCACCAAGCAACAGATTTATACAAACTTGATTATTGATTGACTGATCGATGTAACGCGAAACAAAATCTATACCAACGTGGCAAATTTTTTCCATTCAGTTTTGCTTTCGTCGTCGCTCAACTCTCCTTTCGATATTCCGGACATTTTATAATCGAGACTCTCTTCGATCTCATGAGCAAAAATTAATGAAACGCTGAACAAAATTGTATCGAAATTTATTGAGCAAAATATCGCGCTGGCTTCACCAGCCAAAGTCAGACATGAAGGAAAATCAATGAAAATGGAAGAATAAACGACAAAAGATTTGAGAAGACACAACAAGCCGATAACACAAATTTCAAAAAACCGTTCATGTTCATTTTCTTTCGCTACTTTGCGGATTAGAACGATGGCGATTGAAATTCCTTGGAAAGATCTTTAGTGGCGAGAGTGAGAGCGTGTGTAAATTATACGAACGCACGAAATGCGAGAGACATCAACGAACAATGAAAATAATTGATACAAGGAAAGGAAAAGAAAAAACGTCTTTTTATCTTGAAACGTGTAAATGCACCTTGGTATATTTGCCGTTGATTCAAATAAACGAAAAATGAAAAACAAACAAATTTCTAACCAACGTTGTAAGCTGCATTAACGACCGAACGATCACAAATTAAGAATAATAATAATTTATGCCTACGCAAGAAAAGGAGAAGAAAAAAAAAGCAGAAAAGAGCGAGAGCGAGAGAGAGAGAGGAAGAGAACGAAAAAAAAGCAGGGGGAGGATCGAGACAATAAAATGTAATTCTGTTACACCGAGAATACTGAGTTTTGTTCTTTTTATTTGTATTGGAAAACCCGCAAGGTGCTGGATAACGAAGTTTATTATGATAATTTTTTATATTTTGTTGTTGTGTTTGGTTAATTTTTTTATTTTTTTCGTCATTTTTGTGATTATCAGTCTTTGTCTGTTTCGTCGTTATCGCGTTATCGTTAATATTATTCACGCTTATTTGTCACACGTTGTTTTTATTGATTTTTTCATTTCGCAGAATTATCGGAGACGCGTGTTTCATGGTCTCGTGTCCGGCTAATCCGCAAACGCATTTTGTTTTATCAAAAAGTTTGTGCTTTCATTTTTTTCTCGTTCTGTCTCCTGCAAGCACATTCATTTTATCGTCACTTCGTAATTAAGCACACACCGACCAAGCCACGAAACACTCGTCCTCGAGATCGAGATGAATTTTTCCAAATTTTACAAACCGAGATTTTCTCCCGTCGAAGCATTTTTGTCCGCCACTCATTCTCGCTGTGATTGCCTCATTATTTCGAAAACTTGGAGAAAATCTTTGCTTCTCGAAATTTGAGGAATTCGAGCGAGATTTCGGGGCAGGAAAATGCCTCGTGTACAATGTCGACACATTTGTCTAATTATCTTACATTTATAAATTATGTTTGTATAGTTTTGGATTAGTTTTATTAATAGTATCGTAGTATAGGCTGTTACTGACCTGTAGCACATGGATGCGTGAGCCGGATTGCGATTGTGGATTGCGAATTAGCGTTGTAACGTTCCAGATTGATGAAAAAGTCAAAAAGAAATAAGACACATGCAAAAAGAATATAAAAGATAAAAAATACGATAAAAACAAGTAGAGAAAACGAAGCTGAAAGTAAATATGACAAAACGAGATTTAACTAAAGAAATAATGAAAGAAGCAACGGTTTGATGGTTGCTTTCTCTCCTCACGTTATTTGTGAAAAAAAAGATAATAGTAATAATAATAATGGAACAAAAAATCAGTGAGGTGTGGGTGCGTGTCGGGGGTTGGGGGATCGTAGGCGAAATCGTGATTCAATCGTCCGTAAAATCTCGTGCTTTTATTAAAATTCTTGAAATGTTTAACAAATGACGATTGATGAGAATGAACATGTTGATTAATGTCGTTTTATAATCGTCATCCGTTCCGGTCGTTGATATTTGCTTGATCCTCTTAACGTCCATGTGTTGTGGGTCAGAGCACCCTGAAATAATTTTATTACTAATAACGATAATGACGAGACAATGAGATAAAGATTTTTAATCGATAAATACAATTTTAAAACAAAGTACATATTATATTTATAAAGTAAGGACGAACATACGATCCAATTGTTTCGCTACGAATATGAAACTCGTCTTTGATCGTACGGACTCAAAAACTATAGAAACAAAAAAAGAGATAAATAGTATTTATATACCGGATTCAATCGAACGACCGAACGTGGATTTCTTTGACCGAGCCTGGCCCCCCCTACCGATGCACCACCACACCACCCACTGCGTATGTATATACTATGTCCCAATTGTTGCTTTTCACGCTTATTGGACAAACACTCTCGGTCATGCCATTTTTTTTCATTTTACACTTGAGGCACCGCGACAGATTGCAGAGAGCTCGGAATTCGCGAATGAGCCTAAATCAACATTATTTTTCATCCATTCAGACAAGCCAGAAATTCCATAAATTAGAAATCAACGATTCTAGAGACGTTGAATTATTTATAAACATTTTTTTCCAAATTCATGCGAAAGCTTTTGCACTCAACTGCCAAAATATTTCTCATTTTATATCGATACTCGAAGATTTTTTAATCGATGACCTGTTTTTCCAATAATCGTGATTCTCGACGGTCCAGCCCTCGCGCATTGAGATTCTCGAAGCTGCAGCGTGACGACGGCGAAATATTTTCAAACTATTCATTTTTTTGCATAAAATGGATAAAGTTTTGTTCTAGTTTTTTTTTCGACGTATTCATAATTGTTTTAGCATTTTACAAGTTGCTTCGAGAATCTCGATCGATCGTTTGGCTGCCACGATCGTCCGAGAGCATTGTTAGAGGCCCAAATGATGAAAAAAAATGTCAAAAATCACAAACAATGTTCCCCGTGGTGAGGAAAGCAATCGAGAGTAAAAAGGTAATGAAACACGAGAGTGTTGAAAAATCTCTGTTGAATTTCTCTTCACGTTCCTTGTGACCCAAAAGTGTTGTCCCGACTAAAGTTGGCCAACACTTCCCGTGTGTAAATCCCATCCAAATGACCTTGTGCTTTTCCGGGACGACCTCGAGTCTGCCCGGAAAGGAGATGAGCTTGAAACGTATAACCGGCTGGGGTTGTTGGTTGGTTCGCAGGATCAGAACGAGTCGGCAGCCATTCTGAAGAT
This sequence comes from Diadegma fenestrale, assembly GCA_037043255.1. Taxonomy (NCBI): domain Eukaryota; kingdom Metazoa; phylum Arthropoda; class Insecta; order Hymenoptera; family Ichneumonidae; genus Diadegma; species Diadegma fenestrale. The sequence continues at coordinate 5,778,029 of CM073312.1, forward strand.
CAAGGAGAGCATGCAAGAGGAGGCCAAGAGGTTTGAGAAGGACTCGGACCATCCGGACTATTTCATGCAATAAGTCGTCCCTGTGTCGTTGGACCGAGCGACACACGTGACGAACGCTTACGCGGATCTGTGACCAAAAAAATGGAAAACGACACAAACGTACACCCCAAACACAAAAACTTATACACACAGACACAAAACAGGAAGACAGAGATGAAGAATAGAGTAAAAAGAGGGCGGAAATCGTCCGGTAACGAATACGTAGCTCGTGCTATGTAAATCAGCGAAAATTTATAAACAACAACAGCGAAATGAACAAAGTTTGGAAAATCCGAGAGAAAGAGAGAATATTGTTTGCGGTTTCGTAAAACTTTCCACGATCGCGCCTCGCACTTCTTCCTTTGTCGCGATCGATCTCCGATTTTTCGTACGATATTATATTTATACGAGTGTGTGCGTGTGTGTATCCGCCAAGTAACGTCTTCTGTGCATGTGTGTGTAAAAAAAAACATGCCCGATTTTGTAAACGGGCAATTGCGCAAGTGGCTCGCCTGGTGCGACTCCATTTCGCTACGAAAAATTTGCAGTAGCGAACTTTCGCACTAAATTGTCCCACTTGAATAAATCGACATTAAAATTATCGAAATTTATCGGAAATGGAGAATTGAGACAAGAAATTTTCGTTTCCAACTTTTTGCCGTTGGAAGAAATTCATTAATTACGTGTTTTTCTAAATTCTTCGACAAATTCGATTGATTTCTTTTATTTTACCATTTGGTAGACGAAATTTTTTGCAATTTTACAAACTTCGGAATGGAGATGCAAAATTAAGACTTACGATCGAGGATATATCGATTTTGACTTTAGTTCAGCTCGATATCGATCGTATTTACATGCACACTGTGTGTGCTTGTATTTAGAAATATACACATGTGTACACGGAAAGAAACGAACGCATACGCACACGCGAATCCACATTTTTTCTTCCCCGCAAACGTAGAGACGGAAATATGTTGCAGTATCGATTGAGAATGTTTGGAAATGAGAAAAAATCTTGTTACACTTATCACTCGAGTGATATACCACGAAATATCATGACGTTGATGTTTGCATTCTTGAAATGCAGCGACTTTTATTTTATTCTTGATTATACGAAATCTTGACGTATACACGCGAACTGGAAGTGGTTGATTTTCTTACGTCCTGACTGGCAAACGAATTGACAATCGAACAAATTGACAAAGAAAATCTTTCGGTGCATTTCAATTCTGCAAACTCGCGTCATTGTTTCTTCCGTTGCACCGCACAGGGAGCGTAGTCAGGGGGCGAGTGAAAAGGATTGAAGGAACGAGCAGAAAAAGAGAAAAGTCGAGAAATTGGGAAAAGTCATGAGCCTCGCAAGTTCCGCTGCTTTTCGGTGAAGATTTGAATATTTTTTTTTTTCTGTCGAGCAACCCTTCGAGGGTGGAAAAAAGATTTGGGCTCGAACTGAATTTCGTGCCAAGTATCGAGAGCGTGAATCCTTGACGAGAGCGAAAATTTCTTTCTCCTTTTCTATTCCGTTTGGCGGATTCCTTCGATTCTTTATTCGCCCCGTTTGGCCAGTGTCTTGCGGATAAAACCGTGTAAGATCGAGGTGAAGTCTCAGCGAAACGAGAGAACGAGGAAGAGGGAAAATATAATGCGCGATCGATGCCTCGCTTGTTAAAAACAAAAACGCCCGTCGAGCTTTGGTTTTGTTTTTTCTTTTGCTCCGGACAAGAAATCTCGACTTTTCCTGAAATTCGTAAATTCTGTCGGCTCCATGAACCTCCCAAAAAACAAAATCGATATTTTAATGCACAGAAAAACATTCGTCGGTTCTGCGATAATTTTTCGGACGTCCGCGACGAGAGTGAACAAATTTCGAGCAATCGCGAAGGAAAAATATTGTTTCTTGAACTTTGATCGATCATGAATATGACTATTATTATAACTATTATTATATTATTTTAATTATTCATTATCATTGTTACGATAAATGAAAAATTGGGCGAAAAGTAAAGATCGTGCGCGACTCACTTTTAAAAGGCTAGAAATCTTGATCGAGAATTGTGTAAATTATTCCAGGGCATTCGCAAATGAATTTAGGATGTGAAGTAATTATTATTATTGTTTTATTTTATTTTCTCGGTTAATCGTTACACAGTGTATTGTTGATAAGGGGGCCAAAGATTGGTGGTCGATCGATCGAGCGAAAATATTACTCTATCGAACGCCAGTTACATACGGTATTTTTTTTTCTTTTTTTTTCTTCGTCCACTAGAAAGATTTATCCAAATACCAATAAATCGTACCTCCCCGTTTGAGATGTATCGTTGTGATCGTTAAATTCTCTCTGCTCTCGTGCCGCTTGAGATTCAAAACAAGTACGAGACTCAAATATATAATCACAGATCGAAGCGGTTCAATATTTATCTCGTAAGAATGTGAAGAATAGAACACGATAAATACGCGAATGTTTTATGGAATTGTACGAAGAGGATAATGAGGAATAAATGAAAAAGAGAGAGAGAGAAAGAAAGAAAGAAAGAGAGAGAGAGAGATGCCCCAATGTCCGCGAGAAAACTCGCGCTCTTCGTATCCACGCATAATTAATAATGACATAATTGTAGGTATCTGTACGAGTATAGCAAACATTAGCGTAATTAAAAACAAATACAATTAATAATTATGAACAAAAAATACGTTAATAAATGTCATCTATCCTACCAAAAAAAAAACACTATATAAGGCACAACTAAAATCTGTCGATTCGTCGTCTCTTCTTTCACACTTTTCGCTATCTACGATCTTCGCAACTTCGGAGAAGCCAGCGGTAGGTGATTTTGGGTTTTTTCGATTCTCGAGCCTTTCGCTGTCCCTTTTTTTAATATGCTGCAGTTTTTTTTTCGATTGAAATGAATTGGGAGGAAATTCACGACACGTGGCTGAATAAATTACTGAATCGATCGCTTTGTTACGATTTTAAATGTCAAAATGTGTTGGCCAGGATTTTCCTTTCGAGAATTTGTGGCTCTGAATTGGATGCTATCGCATGTGGCCATCGCTGGCTCGGTCCTTTGGCACCGTATTCTCGATGCTATGAATAGACATCACGTACAGATAAAAAGAGAAAACGTCGGCAATCGCGTGTACGAAAATTGGCAATCGGCTCGAGGATGCAGAAAACTGACGAGATTCTTTCTCGCTCGTCCGTCAATTGTAACGTCCTCGATTATTGGCACGAGAAACAAGAGCAAATCTGCAGGAATTTGATTTTGACAAAAACTAAACGAAAAATAATTATTTATTGAGTCAATTTATTATTAATCGAGAGGAAATGATTCATTTTTACGAAATTCGTGAATTAGCACGACTTTTCAATCGAACGTTGCTGCATCGCGGTTCGTCGTCGCACACAGGAAAGATTCGTCAAGCTTATTTTTCCGGTCATCGTGGGAAACCAGCTCGAGGACAGAATTGGTGGTAAAAAAAGAAAAGGAGAAGACGATTATGGCCATATAGACTGCGAGATGAAAAGAGGAAGAGAATTAAATAGGATGAGGTGAGAAGAGGAAAAGAGGGACGAGCGTGCTTATCGTGCATCGTCTCGAATCACCTCGAACGCTCTCTCTTCCTCGGGGCACCTTTGCCAGAGCATTATGGGCATAGCAGCTTCCCCTTTCTTGCGCCCAAGCCCCTCGCCAACCCCTCCGAAACAATGTCGTCGCGAAAAACGTGTCCACCTTATAGATCCATCGTAGCCTTATTACACGGGTCATTTCTTGTCAACGTCATTTTTTCCCTCGATCTATTTGACCCTAAACGATCCTGTCAAAAAAACTTTTTTTTTTTTTTTAAAGAAAACGACTTGAAAATTCGTGCGATGAATAAAAATAGACGAAGGAATTGTGCAATTTTTTTCAAGCATCGAATTTATTTTAGCCCGTCGTGTCCCTGCGAAGCTTTGCCGGAAACGGCTGACGTATGCGGAAAAAGCACGTCGATCCTCCAGAGAGAGAGCCTTGCGACGAAAAGCCTGTTCTTAGCCTGATTCGATTTCATCGGAGTCGAATGTGACGCCAAGTTTCGGGAATCTAATTTGCGTCCGAGGAACAAAACTCGCAGTGCGAAAAAAAGTTGGACGAGTCTCGTGTGACGTTTGACAGAATTTGCAGCCCAGTTTCCAAGTCCTCGTCGCTTGTGTCTGGATTCAATTTTGATTTTGAATCGTAGAGATTGTTTGTTGAGAATAAAATTCATTTGATGCTGTTTTTTCTCATTAATACCATTCGCTCCCATCATTATTTTTACTTCGTCGATTTTCAGGCAGCTCCTGCAGCTTTCGAATCCCACACAATTAAGGGGCAAAGAGAAAAACGGGGAGTGCGGTAAGGCACAGATGAGTCGTGATCCAAAGCCTCAAGAGGTACTCTGCTTAATCACCTGATTTCATGAGACGCTTGATTCCCTTCTGACGATGTATCATCGGCTTCGTAGCTCTATATATATAATCAAGCAACCACGTACGAAAGCAAAATGAGATATATAGCAGATTCTCGAGTCTCTTTTCTCTTGGGACGACTGACGTCATGCGGGTTGAAAATGCTGGACGTACATGAGGCTTTTCAGACCAAATCGGCAGCATCGATTGCAGTTATTTTTATTTTTTTCGCCCCTTGATTCCACGACGTTCGGAGCACAATTTTGATGCATTTTTTCAAATTTTTAAAATATTTTTTCTTCATTTTGTTCTCGAATTTTGAGAAATTTTGTTTTTTCGTTTCGGAACTGAAGAATTTTTTTGAAAAAACCTGATTTTCGTATTTGCCGTTATTGTGTTTTTAATTACGATTGATTTTATCGGAATTTGGAATATTTTTATTGCATTCTGCAGTTCCTGGGCATGAAAATGATTTTTTAGAGCCAAATGCCCTGTGTATATTGGGAAAAACAGAGAATCCGTGGGAAGGGGTAGTAGTGCCGGGTACACTCCTCGTAGTCACGGGAATAGTCGAGTGGTAACTGGGAATACTCGAGGATAGCTGGAAATAAGTTGGTGCATCCCTTGGTGGTGCAAAGGGATGAGACTGCGAAGTCGGCACGAGCATTTCAGGCTGCAGACGAGACTTCCTCTTGCTCTCTCCTTCTCTCTCATTGTTTCGATCTCGAGGCCTCTTGTCGAAGTCAGTCCGTCGAATGCGGCAAAGAAATTGACGAAATATATAAGAAACACTATTGTCTACTAGGGAAATTGTGGCGTCGTGAATAGAATCAATTATCGAACTATCGTGCATCGATAATCGACTGCAGGGAAGAAAAAAAAATGATTTTTCGATGAGTAACGAAAAATTGATAAGAATTGAATCAACGAACAATACGAAATTCTTAATTTTTTTGTTTTGTTTTTTGGAGCCACGAATTGTTAATTGATCGATCGATACGTGGAAGGATCGCGTCGTTTTGGGTTAATCGTCGTTCCAGTTTACGTTGGTACTCAATAGCGAAATTGCGTATTCACACAGAAACGATTTCCATTGGAAACCTCCACTGGTCGCGTCCCATTCGCGCACTTAACAATTAGTGATGCATTGTGTTGTCCATGTAATCGGAAAGGGGCTTTTCTCCTAGTGTCTGGATACCCTCACCATTTCGTGTGAAAAAAAGTGAGATACAGAACGAGAGACAAAGGGATGAAGGAGCTTAGCGACGAGACTATGAGCTTTCTCGAATTGAAGGTAAACCTGTCAGGGTCGTAACCCTGAAACTTTGTAGTCTGACATATTGAGGAAAATAAAAAGTATCCAGAGTTTCTATTTTGGTTGATGTATTAATTGAATAAAATTAGGGCAACTAACAAAATTTAGCTTTTGGAAATATTGGGCTTGGTGTGGGAAGAAAAAACGAGAAATAATTAAGAATCCTCATCATTGGAACTGGAAGAAACTTTTGAAAAGGGAGAGATTCGTAAATTTTTTAGGTGAAGAAATATTTTATGGATCGTCATCATCATTATTAGTTTAACGGGGAGCAACATCGATTTCAATGACGACGATGGCGACGTCGCCAGCTTCGTCGTCGTCACCCTGGTCGTTCGAGCATCCTCTCCTTCGAGAGGGAGCGAACACTCGACGATCTACCCTACTACCTTACTTCGCCCCTTCTCCTTGGAGCTTTCTATCCGCGGCACAATTTCGAGGATCGATGTATCGAGCGCATACTCTCTGTTCTGGCAACTGCATCGTAACTACAAAGACTTTTTCCTCCCTTCGTTACACACTAATTAAGAGCCCCTTTTCTTCATCGTCCAAGAAGAAACGTGTAGATCGAATTTTTCTTTCGGTTTCTTGTCAAATCTTTTCCGACTAATCCGTTTCCGTTTTCCCAGATACGTCAGACTATCCAGTTGGCAAAAATGATTGCAGACTCGCGTCATCGCCACATTTCTTTCAATTGAATTAGCACGCCGTCTGTCCAAGGAAAAAAATTGAATCGCTCAACATATTTTCGAGGCTGAAGTAAATTTTTTTAATTATTTTAGTTCTACATGTTTTTTTTGTAACATATACATCAAGAATCGTTACTGCGCCTTAATTACCGCTGGACTAATTGAAGAAAAATTTTCCGTAATGAACCATTCGAGTGAAAATGTTTCGAGACGTTAATTGTCGATACGAATCATCCTTTTCTGGTTTTAATTACAAAAATATGAATGTTGCTCGCGCGATGCTGTAAATATTCAGTTACGATTGCCTTCTTCCGCATAGTTTTGTCCTTTATCATGCTCCAAAATTGGAACAACTATGCTCGAGAACTAAAAATATTGATTTTTCCGAGCCATCTTAACTCGTGTATGCACAATATACTCTTGAGTACCGACGGTGTATCCAAGCCGAGCATTGAGATTACCGGAGCGACCAAAGGGAGGTCTCCGGTGTTGTTTGCATTTCCTTCGGCCAGTTTTTCTCCAAACCCGTCGCGCATACACCGTTTTGCCAAAAATCTAATTCACCTTCGAATTCTTCCTCAATGAGAAGTTTCAAAATGATTTCTCTGGGCGTGGAGTCGAAGAATCGTGCACAAGGGTATAGGGAGTGAGAGGCATCGGGAACGACGCAGAGATTGCCGCATTGAGGTACAAATTGAGAGCCAAGAGGGGAGAGAATTTCGTTCAACGCTGTTTTTTTTTTATTTTTCGTCTTTTTTTTGTTTCACTTTCATGAAAGTTCGACGAAAAATCGAAATAATCTGATTCTTTTTCATATGCACGTTTTGATATTTTTATTATTAACGAAGAAAAGTTGATAGGCGCAGTGCGAACGAAAAAATCTGATGAAAAACTTAATCATTGTCCTGTTCCAATTAATTTCAAAGTGGGTTGAAGTTAATTTCATTTTTATTTTTTCTTCGAGAGGGTTAGGAGGGATTTGGCAGAATGTTTAAACGGTAAATGTAAACAAGAAGCTTGTGTATAGATGTGAAAATGCACTGGATGGTATTTACGTCACAGAGAGTCGAAGGTAACTATTCGGTACCAAGCGAGGGTTGCGCTACCAGAGGGGGTAAATGTATAGTAAAGACGAGAAAAGACAGTGGTGGTAGATATCGTGCCGGAGGCTGCAGCCCCCAGATTTGCAGGGATGTTGCCACCAGTACATTCGCGACCTCTCTTCCCTCTCTCTCTTTCGCACCCTTTCTATTTCTCACCCCCTCTTTATCAGCTTTGCTGTACCAAACCCCTCGAAACCACCACCTTTTTTTCTCGTCCACCTCTTTTCCTGCGTTGTCCTCCTCTTTAAAGCTTCCCCTTCGACCTCACCCCCGCACCCCGCCTCTTTCTTCCGCCTCATCCATGGCTGCCACTCGGCGACTTTGAGTTTCTGCAACTTTGGCAAAATCACTGGGACAAGAAGATCAGTCGTTCGGTACACGTCGCGCTCTCGTCTTCAGTCTCTTCTAAGCGTACCCAAGCAATTACGTTATAATTTTTATTCGTGATTTTCGAGATCGGTTTAGAGTTGAAAAGAAAAAATTATTTTCTTTCTTAACGCCGCGATGATCGTCTGATTTTTTTTGAGCTTCCGAGTGAATTTCCATCGAACCTTTCCCGATCCTTTGTGCTTCACGAATCCCCACAAATAATAAATATTTTCGCTTTCCAACAACGTGTCAGCCTCATTCGGAACGTGGCGAAATTCCAGTTTGAGATTCAACGGGAAAGCAATGCTGTAAAATAGGGATAAGGGAAAAAATCGTGTGTCGTTACGATGGTGGAGTCACGAGTGCATCGTGGCGATCGTCGTTTCGACTCGTCATCCGACCGCTCAACTTCACCACCGTCCTGCGGCCGATCGCCCATCCACCAACTTCTTCTTCTCCTGCTTTTTCTTCATCTCGTCAACGACGCGTACGCCCAGTAAGCTTATCGTTGTAGATTTCTCCACCGACTATTGGAATTGGACTTGTCGAGACAACTCGAACACAAACGTCCATCAAAAAGAAGTTTGTAATTCAAAAAATTCATGAAAAACAGGATCAAAGAATAATAAACGAAAGTGAAATCCATGGAGTGAAATTCTGAATATCCAGAAATATTTTAATTCATTATTCAGTCGAATAGAATTTTACTGAATGATCTTGAGAGCTTTAAAGTTTCCAAAAGCTGTGCATCCCGCTATGAGCTTTTATTTCTTAGTGCACAGAGTCTCTTGCTTGGCCAGCTAACTTTATAGTCTTTATAGTTTTAGAATCCTTAGTCGCAAGAATGGATAATACGATTTTATGAAATTTCTATTGAGATCGAGAGGTACGGATTAAATTTGTCATCAGTCGGGGAGACTAGTCGTTACTATTTATATATTCTTCTAGAGGATCCATTAGGGTTGTATCGAGAAGTGCACGAAATATTTCTCAGGATTCGACAAACATTGCAGGCGAAGTTTGGAATTTTACGATCTACTGCCCGAAGATCCAAAGCTCTATGACAAAATGAGACCGCCCAAGAAAGATGGTCAAGCGACAGTTGTATATTTTCACGTTACTGTGATGGGTCTCGATTCCATTGACGAGACATCGATGGTACACTTTTTTCCTTCTCATAAAACGAATTTACATGCACGAGTGAAAAAGTAAAAACGGACATTTTTATCGTGTCATTTTAGACTTATGCCGCTGATATTTTTTTCGCCCAAACGTGGAAGGACAATAGGCTAAGACTTCCGGAAAACATGACCTCGGAATACAGGTACAAATTTGTAAATCGTACCGAACCAATCAAATCTCTACAAATCTTGATTTTTTGATATAAATTTTGGGGATTTTTAAAGATTGTTGGAAGTCGATTGGTTGAAAAATATGTGGAGACCGGATTCGTTCTTCAAGAACGCCAAATCTGTCACTTTCCAAACGATGACGATTCCGAATCACTACTTGTGGCTTTACAAAGACAAAACTATACTGTACATGGTGAAGTACGTAATTATTTAGATTCATTTTTCGTGCAATTACGACGATTCTTGTCGTTTTTTTTGCTCATCGATTTTAGCAACGGAATAATGAGAATTTTTTGACGTCTAATCTATTTTATTTCAGACTCACTCTCAAACTCTCTTGTGCCATGAATTTTCTTATTTATCCACACGACACGCAGGAATGCAAGTTACAAATGGAGAGTTGTGAGTATTTTCAATGTTTGACTGTCATTAATCGATTTCCGTCCTACTCAGGATCCCAAATTTGCAATAATTCAACTGACTCGATCGTTATTATTGAGAAAAATGCGAAATTATTCAATGTTTCGAAAAAATAATGATTTGGCGTCGAACCTTCGAGGATTTATTTCGATGGTAACGAGATCATGAAATCGGGTACGAAGAAAATCGCGGCGTCAAAAAGAATCGAGGATTGTAATCTCGTTTTGGTCTATTCGGTAACTGTAAAATATTTTATCATCGAACGGACTTCACTTGTGAATTCGAGAGGTTGATAACGTGAGCACGAAAGGAGTAAAGAGAGAGTGCATGTAGGCGCGAGATCGGGGGTGGTGTTTGGACTCAAGTGAAAGTCGATAAGCCTCGAATGAGAAAGATGAAGCTCTTGTGAGGGTGCATCATCATCTCGTGCGCGCCAGCGCGCCTCGTTCGTTCCTTTTATTATACACACGAAAGCTCGACGACGTCAACGTCTAAAACGAGGAAAATGATGTAGACGCGAAGAGAAAATGGCAATTCACGAGATCCAAGGGCTAAATATACCAAAAGTGTCGATGCAAACTCCCCCACGATTCTGTCCCTATTTATAATTCGTTTATAAAGTCACAACACTTCTTGATAATCTTTACAATTTCGAGTCTAAAAGGAGAAAATAAAAATTGACGAACAAAACAAATCTCGGTCAACAGTGTCCCACACGACGGATGAAATGATCTTCCAGTGGGATCCTGACGTTCCACTCGTCGTTGACGAGAACATCGAGTTGCCCCAGTTGCAGCTCATCAAAAATTACACGGCTGACTGCACTCAGGTTTATTCCACAGGTAATTATTCGCGAATATGGATTTTCTTACTTTCCTCAAGTCTTCGGGGATGATGTCATTTGTTAATAAACAAACGTTTACACTCCGCCGAACATATTGCGAAGAGATCACATTAATTCTTTGGACGATTCCAAAATGAACGGTGTTGGCTGAATAAATTTCGCATAATTTTTTATATTACTAATGAACGTTTTTCTTAATTTTGTTAATGAGGATTTTTTTTCGTCAGGTAACTTCACTTGCCTCGAAGTGATATTCATTTTGAAACGACGCCTCGGCTACTATCTTTTCCACACATACGTACCGACTTGCCTGATCGTCATCATGTCCGTAAGTGACTGAATTTCAGGAAATTCTGTCGGCCAAACCGACACAGCAGTTGCTGATTGTTTTGCGTATTTACGTTAATTGAAAATGTGGTTTTTAGTGGGTATCTTTTTGGATAAAACCGGAAGCTGCGCCGGCTCGAGTAACCTTGGGAGTAACTTCGTTGCTGACACTCTCGACTCAGCACGCGAAAAGTCAAGCATCGTTACCACCCGTTTCGTATCTCAAAGCCGTTGATGCTTTTATGTCGATATGTACGATTTTCGTGTTCATGGCGTTGATGGAATATTGTCTGGTGAACATCGTACTCGGTGATTCCGATGCTCCACCAGCGAAACCACCTCCTCCACCTCCGCCCGCAGCTTCCGCCGGCGGTCCAAACGATTCAACCAAACTCGACAAGATCTTTGACATAGCGACAAAGGTAACGCCTGGAATGAAGATATTAACATTGGGAATTCGTGCTTCTGTGCCTCCGCGGGTCGTGGAGCTCTCTTCGCCCTTTTTTTCCTTTTGCCACGAGACAAAGCCAAAGAATTCATCAAATTTCGTTAAAATTCCATCGATTCTTGGAGAAATCGATAAAATTATTCATCTGAATGATTTTTTCTTCCTTTTTTTTGGTTTTTCTCTGTCCGCGAAGTTCCGAAGTTACCGAGAGATGGAAATTTAACCGTTTAAATCTTTCGTGTTGTCTCGAAAATGAAAAATTCTCACACACGCTTCCGTTGGAAAATTTGTAAATTTTCTCACGATCGTCGTGTATGCGTCAGTATTTGCGATTGATTCACTACGTTTTTGATGCCCGATTTCTGGGAGGCTGACGATGCTGACGACGACAGCGACGTGTCTCACGTTTCGACATTGAGCGAGGATAACGAAACTTCGATCCCAGGTTTTCCCGGAGGCACAGAAGTCCCGATTCACGAGGGCGTTCAAGTTGTGATTGTTTTCACGCAGGAGAACGCAATGCTGTTGTCCGGGCGATCGCAGAAATCCACCACTGGACCACCGCCAGGACCGACGATTGCTCAACGTCGGAGAATGCGAGCACTCAACATAGATCGTTTCTCGCGAGTTTTCTTTCCCTTTCTCTTTGCCGTACTCAATATCACTTATTGGTGCATGTTCGCAAAATATATTTAAGATCATCATGAACGAGAATTTCGTGCGAGACTCGGCAAAGAAAAATCGAGGAAAAAACAGCAACGAGACGAATTCGATTTGATCCTTTTTCCGAACGTCATTATCGTTCTCTCTTCAATTCCGTAATTATGATTTTTTTTTTTTTCAAATAGTCCTCAACGTCCTTTAAATTTGCACTTATCGTTTTGCGATCCCGCTTTTAACCCGGAGACGCGACAAGATTGCATCGAGACACGTTAACTCCGAAAAAAATCTCCGATCGATTATTACATTTTGAGTTTTTACTCCAAACGTTATCTTGTATTTAAAAAAATCTTTCGATAGTGCATGCGATCGATGAGAATAATAATCGATATGAAACAAATATTCTGGCCATTGTACAGATACCGAAAATTCATAGATTGTAATTCAATTAGAAAATACTACGTATGCCGCTTCCTCGTTCAACGAGGGCGAGTAAAAGTTGCAAAAGAACAAGAAAACAGATCAGGTCCACAACACACAGAATCAAAGACTGCGATCAAGGCGAACTTCGAGTCTCGTGTTGAGGAAAAATTCTGCTGCAGGTTTTTCTCAAAGATTTTCTCTTGTCAAAAAAAAAAAAACAAAAGTTAATTATCTCAGAGGAAAATTTGAATAGAACGCCTTGATGCAAAATTAATTCCAGACTCCTACAGCGGATTCGAGAACGACCCTAATTTTTGTTTTGAAAATCTTCATCATTTGCAATTTACCAAACACGATGTTCATAATTAAAACTCATTTTCGTTTATGAGGAACATTTTGGGCTGAAGAAAAAATTGGCATCGTTTTCGAAGCTGCTGTAGAGTTTCCGTTCGGGAAAATCGATTGCAAAGGTCTTAATTGCAGTCTTTGTTAACGCTCTGCAGAACAAACATACATGTGCTCCGAACGACGGAATGGAGTACATTTATACGTGTACTTATGAAGCGATCACTTTTTTTCATATATTCTTGTAAGATACGAAAAATGATGTACGAGAAACGGGATTGATGGATTAAATTGAAAAAAGCGAGTGAGAAATATTTGAAAATTGATAAAAAAATGAAAGAAAAAGTATTAAAAATTGTTCTCTTTCGTAATTTCATAGGCGAGGCTAAAGATGATATTATAGAATGAGTGAAATTTGTGCAGACGGATATACACGTCGTTGTCCATATCACGCCTGTCTTATCGTGATTTTTGAAATCACGAGAAAATAAAATCGAATATTCGTCACCAATCTCGCTTGGGCAGTCCTATCGAATAATATAATTATAATATTATAATTATTGTTATTACATCAGCCTCTGAATAGCGCTAAATTGTGCGTAACGAAGAAGATTGAAAACAGAATTGGATTGAGATTTGATCGTAACGCCATCACAATTGAATTTATACGCACGTATATATTCGAAAAATCGATCATCTTTCTCTCTCTCTCTCGACTCGAACACTTTGTATACTAAAATAATGAATAATAATAACAAAAAATAATAAATGTAAGTATTACGGATCATGAAATATTGACATATAGAAATTACATTTTAATTGATCGATCAATGCTTCGCCATGGGGTGCCATTGATAATGGGATCGTTAATTATATCGCGTAATTATCGAATTAACAATAAATAAGTCAACGAGAAACGGCCCGTGTTTTTTTATTTCATTTTTTCTAGTCCTAGTTTAGTAAAAAAAATTTTTTTTTTTTTCATGGAAATTGCTCTTATACGACGGTCACGATTTTCCTCGTCCCTATTCTCATGTTTGGTCACTCCTGAATAAAATGATGAAGCTTTCGGCGAGTGCGGGAACATGCGCGATTCGGCCTTCCGTTTCCTGTCGTTAACTTCGTATATGTCTATGTTTATCGTTCCTCGTGGAATTTAGAGGGAAAGGGAGAAGAGTCCGATGCGAATGAGGAAAGATGCGAGGAAAAGAGGAGGCAGCGCGCTAGCACTATCGTAACCGGGGTTACAAACGGAGATACCAGACCCACGCTTCTCGCACACTTCCTCTCGAGAGTCACGACATCGAGACCAGATTCCACCATCGATGCACACGTTAAATATCATTAAAAACTTATTCTTCCATTATTTTTTCCACCAATTCGTTTTCCCGGCACGTTTTCGCTTTTTCCCGTTTCTGTACCCGCTCGCGTTGCCGACTGTCTCATCATTACCTTATTTTTTAGTTAATTATCTACGTGTTTCGATTTTTTCATTATTTTTTCATTAATCTGCTTGTTGTTCGGTGACTGAACGAATTTCGTTCGCTATTTTCGAATATAGGGTCAACGGTGGACCCTGTGATTGGGAGCGGGTCAACAGACTTTGAGATATACGTGAACATACAGGCCAGAGTCGTGTATGGAAAAAATACGAGCATTCGAATATCTTTCCATATAATAAAACGCCGAGAAATCCAGTACAAAATTCATAATCGTGGAATAAAGTTTAAAGAAGAATTTTGGATTTAAGATTAATTCAGAGGAATCCGGAAAATAATAAAAATTTGTATTCATCCAGTGCGGAACTCACGTGCAAATTACACACGATGGGGGAAAATATCGAACGAGGGAACGAGGCGAGTGCAGGGAATCCAAGTGTGCTCCACGTGTGTGAACGGAGACCACCAACCATTCGATATAACGGGTGTCCTGTAAGGAAGTTCTGGCCGGAGATTTTCCATGATTTTCGTACACTTTTCAGTACTAATTGTTTATTTAATTAATGATTAATTATTATGGGGAAGCTGTGTTGAGCTTTGGTTGGGATTTTTTTCTAATTCGATTCGATCAAATGATATTCGCGACGATGGGATAAAAATGGAGACACACTTGGTGCGGTCGCGTGGCTCGAGAAGTCTCGTCGTCAGTCTCGGTACGTCCTTATTCGGTCAACATTTGCTTCGCTTTCAAGGCGAAGCTTTGTTGCAAATGCCAACGACCGAGGATTCGTTGGGCGAAATTGTTAACTCAAAATTCGATAAATCTTACGCGATCAAAAAAAAAAAACGAGTTATCACTGTGTAACTTTAGATAATTCAGAAATATTTTTGTGAGTTAATGAGGACGATTTAATTCTTCTTGGTGCTCCGATCGTTTAATCGCATTCAGAGTCTCGCTGACTTCGTATTAATTACGTAACGATTCGGCAGAGTCACCAAAAGTGATTCGCTTTTAATGAGATAAACGAGACTTATTTCGTAAGAAAGAAATCTTCGAAAAACGAGAGCAAGAGAGACACGGATCGAGAGAACCAGCTCGATTATTTCGTGAATGGAACCCGCGAGTCATGAAAGAAATAGACTGTCCTCAGGGATATAATCGTTTAAATATCCCTTCCACTTACGAGAATACGATAAAGGGACGATAAACTCTCGCCACGGACTACAGCACCCACGACTCTTGCACTATCATCAGAAAATTGGGAAACTCTGATTTTTCTTACATTTAAAAAAACATCGAGTCAATTCCGAGTCAAATTCGAAGCCAATTCCAATAGAAAAATTGTATTTCGAAGGCTCTCGAGACGTTTTTTTGTTCTACGACGATCCTGATACTGATTGGGCGATGAGAAACTCGAAAGAAAAAATTATTTTATGATAATCTGATGAATTTGAAGTTTTTTTTTCAAATTTGAATGGACCGAGTGCAATTTTTGGACAACGTGCCGGATTGTGAAATCAGTGCCGTTGGAATATTTTTTCCCAGGAGGAAGGGTAGAAACATGCACAAGAACTGCGCTCCATAGTGAAACATCTGGCACTCTTTCACTTTCCTTCTCTCTCAATGCTTACGAAGGTCCCCATAAAGTGCGTCTTGGAAGTCTCGCAAGAACATGAAAAGAGAGAAAAAGGAATAGGCCTTGTGGAAAAGAGGCTGATTCCCGGAAAACTATACCTGATCCTCTGGTAGAGAATTCTCCCTCCGTTCTATCGAAAGTACACGAAGCTAGTGTCCCTTAAAGGGCAATGAAATTGCGAATAACAATTTGAAAAAAATTCTTCAAACAGCGAAATCGATAATTTTCCCAAATAGAAAGAAAAAATTAACGGAAACTTCGTAAAATTTAATTTTCATTCAATAATTTTGATGAGATTGCCAGCGGCTGCGAATCGCTCGTTTAATTATTTCTGAAAACAAGAAAAATGCATGGGGGCAACTGAATTTTGATGTATGAAATAAAATTTTCTGGGAACTGTGAAATGGAGCCGGTAATATTTTCCTGGGTCGGCAAAGAGTCTCGCCCGCAGCATTTACAGTCCTGAGAGAGATTTAATCCCTCCTACTGCGAGTATATATATATACATGTGTCCCCCGAAGTTCCCCGTGTTCCCCGTGACGACGAACTCGACCGGCAGTGCCGAGAAACATCGAGGAGCGAGCAGTGTGTGCCGAGTGCTGCAGCCGCTGTCTGTGAGAGCACGGCACTCTCGTGAGTCTGTATAGTGAGGAAAGAGGCGCGTCCGAGTCTCCGTCTTTGCGTTCGCTTCCCAGCGAGCTCGTAGTGTATTTGAAAAAAAAACGAGGAAAAATATTTTTCTCATTTCATCTGTAATTATTTATTCGTTGTGTTCAACGTCGATGTAGGATTTTTTTTCCTCGCTGTTTCGCGCAATTTTTACAAGGATTATGCGCGCATGATCGTTCAAGTGCGGGGGAGTTTTTGAGTGTTTTTTTTTTCGTTTCGTTATTGTTGTTTTAGTTGTGATTCAATGAGAACGTGAAATTATTGGAAAAAGAGTCAAAAATCCGCATTCAGGACTCCGAGGGATTCGGACACGAGAGTCTGAGGTAAAGCATTCGAGAAATCGTCTCTTTTACGAGATTTACAGACGCTCAACACTCATGGATACACACCACTCGTATATCTACATATGTGTATATATATAATTATTTCTATCTCTGTCAGCCTCTTTCCGAGGGTTCGAAGAACGCAGAGAGGTCCATTTCGTTCTACCATTACGTGCATATGTCTATACACACAAGAGCATACATTGTGTCTTTGAAAAAATCGATTATTAATTATTAATCGATATTCATTGACACTTGGGTCTTCGAGGTTCATTAAAAATGTGCAAAAAAAAAATGCCATGAGAAATAATTCGATAACGAATGCCTCGAGTGATAAATAAAGCGAAAATATAATTGGAGTGATTCAGGAAAGTTGCAGACACACGAAAGATCGGATTTCTATGGCGTTGAACTCGAATCTGTTAAATAACAATTTTGGAATTGCACGTTTTTCGAAATATATTCAAAATTTTTCCACAGAGGGCTCTGAAAATTGTTTTTTTTTTCGATTTTGATATTCTGGACCACGTGGATGTTGAAATTCATGAGATGAAATCTCGAGATCTTTTTGTCGTGTAGCCATGAGAGATTTGCAATGGGAAAGGAATTTCCTCGTCCCATAAATCTTCCCCAATATTTTGAAGTAATTTTTGTACGTTTTTTCGAAAAAACGATTGACATTTTTTAAAGGATTTTTCGCACTGTTTATTTATCCAGATAAATGGACCCTACGTGTTGAAGAAATCTCTGCCAAGTCGTGAAGAAAAGACAGAAGAAAGGGCAGGAGAAAATTAAGTCAATATGGCCCTTACTTCTCGATATCGGGCGGCCCTGACAGCCGCCATTCTTATCGTTTTTTTAACAGGTGAGTTACAACTTTCTCTGTATGCATTCGATCACCATAAACGACATGATTCTTTTTATTAGCTCATGGCCACGTCTTGAATGAACAATTGAAAGAAATTCGAAAAGAACCGAATCAAAAATTATCAAAGCACGATTATGACTCGAATAATCCAGGAACGCGTTTTATTTTTTATTTTTTCTAATATAATTTTTACTTATCAGGAATTCGTTATTTCGTAATGAAACTCACGAGGGAAAAAGAATTATTAAGCGAACGGTTTCGAGTCGAAGCCTCCAAAAAATGAAAAGATCGAAGTTTTAGAACGAATTTTTTTTCCATCCAAGGCTTTTTCTTTATCGCTTTTCATGATTCATTCATTTTTTTTACTTTAGGCGCCGAGCCACTCGGCAATGATATAAAAACTAAAAAAATTGAGAAATCTGGTACTCTCGCATGAATATATATGGGAAAAAAATAGTCTCTCCATCCGCGTTGTACCCTCGTGACAAGAAATGCCTTTATCCACGTCCGATTAGATACCAACTCGACCCCCTGACCCGCGTCTTCCGTTCTCAACAGTTTGTCACTCGCTCGCTCTTTCTCTCGTCCTCTCCCGCGATGAGTTTATTTCAGTATCCAAAAACCATATTATGACCCATGTATGCTGCCAGCAGCAATGGCGTCACGAGCACACAAAAACGTGCTCTCGAGCCAAGGAGCACGCATACGTTTCAAATAAGGGGGAAAACTAAAAATCATGTCAAAAATCAAGTCGCTCGTCATAATTCCACAAGATTACGATAACTCGAGTCTACCCCTGTTCGGGTTAATCAAAAATTCTTTGACCATGTGCTCAGAGTCACGTGATGAGAATCGAGAACCTTAAACTCACGAATTCATTCGATTTTTTAATTAATTTTTGTCGTCCGCTAAAACTTTTCAATACCCGAATTCAATCAAGCAACTAATTAATTGCGATTCACATAATTCGCTCGTCCTGTCGATTTTAAAGGAGTCTGATTGAATAAGATTCTTCAGATTTTATAGAATTTGCAAATAGCAAATTGAGCGAGCAATTTTGGGAAAGTAGAAAACAAATCAGTACAGTCAGAATTGCAATATTGCAATAAATCGAATTTTATGTTGATTGGGAGTGAGAAATTGATGAAAAGTAGTCGGAATTAGAAATTTTCTATATATTTTGTCAACTGAATTGCACGCCGATTGGAAGCTTAGTGAGTAATAAGCGGATATTAAATTGATGGACGTCGTTGGAATGAAAATCAATGGCTTCTTGACGATTCGTGTTGAGTGCAACGAAATAGACGTGTCTGGCTTATTGAGCACGGAATATAACTCGATTTGCGGTTGACCAAGTCGATGAAGCGAGTACGTGCGGACACGCGTCGAGCTTAATTCATCGTAAACGAGATTATAAGCTTTTTCTCGATATCTCCTATCTCGACTACACTCTACATACGCGATGAAAGTTAGACAGAGCCAAGATGGTCGCAAACATCCGCTTCGTTGATTCGATCGGCTTCCACAGCAATTACGCGATAAACTTTTTCGTTTAAACTTCTCGCTTTATAGAGAAATACACTTTGCTTCTCGGACGATATTGGACGTTGAAACCTCCGCTTCGGAGAAAAGCAGTAAAGATTACTTCGATCTTTAATGACTTTGTGAAGATAATATTCATCTTTGTTCCACTTTCATCCCTTCGTCGATTCATGATCTTGTTTTTTTTTTTTGCAGAATTTGCCGCTGCACAGTCCGGAAGAGACCAGCGAATCGCATCGAAAGGTACGTCGTTATGGTCCATTTTATAAAAGTAAAATCGATCGGAAACCAAGAAACGTGAAGCAAAACGTACGAAACGAGAGAAACACGATGAATTTTCTGGACTTTCTCGAAATTTGAGCAACAAGCCATTGCAGAAGTCGCGATTCTCATTAAATCACTAAAAAAATTGACTACAAAGTACTTTGGACATTTTCCAAAAATAAATCTCTTTGGAGCAGAGAAATTTTCAGGCTACGTCAGAAAAAAATGATCGTGTTTCACTAATTTCTGTGCACGTTGCTATATTTTGTACGGGAGCTTTTTTTTAATTGTCGAATCGATTCTCCTGGAACAGCGAAAAGAAAACACCCTTGCGAGCAAGGATCCTGTTATCCGGCAACGGGAGATTTGCTGATTGGACGAAAGCATCATTTGACAGCATCTTCGACGTGTGGTCTGCACGGACCAGAAAGATTTTGCATCGTATCGCATTTGAAGGATCGTAAGAAATGTTTCTTCTGCGATGCTTCGCAGCCGAGGCAACAACACAATATAACAAACATCGTGAGCGGGTGAGTTTTAACCAGAAAAAATCATAAATCTGATGGAGGTTTGAAAAAGAATGATTTTCGATTTCCTGGTTTTTTTAGATCGGGAAGAACCACGTGGTGGCAGGCAGAGAACGGTGTCGAGAATGTGTTCATCCAATTGGACCTCGAGGCCGAGTTTCATTTCACCCACTTGATAATTCGGTTTCAAACGTTCAGGCCAGCAGCCATGTTGATCGAGAGATCCCACGATTTTGGAAAAACGTGGCAAGTTTATCGTTACTTTGCCCATAATTGCGAGCAATCTTTTCCGGGTGTACCGACCTACGGATTGACGAAATTGACAGACGTCATTTGTGATTCTCATTATTCCAATGTCGCGCCTTCGGAAGGCGGCGAAACGATATTCCGCGTTTTGCCTCCGAATTTGCAATCCGTAATTGACAATCCCTACTCGAAAGAAGTTCAGAATCTCATGAAAATGACAAACTTGCGTATAAATTTTACGAAACTGCACACTCTCGGTGACGATCTCTTGGACGATCGACCAGAAATTCGTGAAAAATATTACTACGCGGTCAAGGACATGGTAATCCGTGGATCTTGTTCCTGCTACGGTCACGCATCAGCCTGTCTCGCACTCCCGGGCGTTCAAAACGAAGAAGAAATGGTCCACGGACGCTGCGAGTGCACGCATAACACGAAAGGCCTTAATTGCGAAAACTGTCAAGATATGTTTAACGACGGACCGTGGAAACCAGCCGTTGGTAAACAAACCAACGCCTGCAGACCCTGCAATTGCAATCAACATGCAACTTCGTGCCACTTCGACGAAGCCGTTTATGAAAAATCTGGACGCGTTTCCGGCGGCGTTTGCGACGATTGTCAACACAACACACGAGGCAGAAACTGCGAACAGTGCAAACCTTTTTACTACCACGATGTCCGAAGAAACATCACCGACCAGGAAGCTTGTCAACGTAAGAAATTTATCGCGATTGCCAATTAATTCTCCTATTAATTACGAATTCACATAATTCTTGGTGCATGTCGTTTGTTCAGCGTGCGATTGTGATCCTGGCGGTTCGTTGGACGATGGAATTTGCGATTCGAGGACGGATGTGCTAAGTGGAGAGGTGTCCGGACGTTGCCACTGCAAGACGAACGTCGAGGGACGTCGTTGCGACGTGTGCAAGAATGGATTCTGGAATTTCGATGCCAACAACCCGGACGGTTGCGAAGGTACGAAAAAATTCTTTCAATCTTCGCAGTTAGCGAGAAAAAACACCAGACAATTAAATTGGTATTCATGATCATTTTTCCTCTCTCTCAGCTTGCACTTGCAACCCTCTTGGAACGATCGACAATCAAGGCTGCAACATGGTAACGGGCGAGTGTACCTGCAAGCGTTACGTGACAGCCCGCGATTGTAATCAATGTTTGCCTCAATATTGGGGACTGAGTGACGACCACGATGGCTGTAAACCTTGCGATTGCGATCCGGGTGGTTCGTACGATGCCACTTGCGACGTTGTGACTGGCCAGTGTCGTTGTCGACCTCACGTTACGGGCAGAAATTGCAATCAACCCGAGCAGAGTTATTACACCGGAGCTCTCGACTTTTTGATTTACGAGGGCGAACTTTCACGAGGGAGTGACGTAAGAAATTTAATTAATTCAGAATAAATTTTCCTGGCGACGATGAAAATACGAGAACGTTCGAATAATAAGTTTGATGCAATTTTCTGGATCACAGAATTGCCAGGTCGTGATAAGGGAACCTTATCGAGATGGCAGAGACAACACGTGGACCGGAATCGGTTTTATGAAAGCCTCGGAAGGTGCAACCATGAATTTCACCGTCAACGATATCAGAAGATCGATGTGGTATGACATCGTCATACGTTACGAAACTCTGCAGCCCGAAGGCGTTTGGCAAGACGTTGAAATAATTATTGAACGAGATGGTCCCGTTGAGCCGGACGGTCCCTGCGCCGATTGGCACCCAGAGAACGATCGGCTTTGGGTTCAGTTACCCTATACGGCTCGCAGTGCTGTCGCAGATCCAGCCGTTTGCCTTGAAGCTGGCAAGATTTATAGGATCTACGTACAATTCCGCAAATTTGACAGCCAAGTTGAAACTCCGACTGCATCGATCCTCGTGGATTCGGTGAGTCTCGAAATAAATTCGTTTACTTTTTATTTTGAGGCTAAAAAAATCAGGCGAGACGAAAAACATTTTGCATTGTGCACGTGAGATAATTTGTTGATTAAAATTGCAGATTGTTCTGAGGCCAAGGATCGAGGCGATCTCATTTTTCAGCGGTTCGGGTCCGGGCGAAATGCGTCGAAAAGAATACGACAGAAACGGTTGTAACGAGATATTCAACGACGTTGCGCGTTACAATACTCAGGAGGCGGAAATTTGCGAAAAATATCGCAACAGCATCGGTTATTACGTTTTCGACGGTGCGCACTCTTGCGACTGTAATCGAACCGGTTCGCACAGTCTTTTGTGCCAGAACTACGGAGGCTCATGTCCGTGTAAAACGAACGTCGTTGGCAGACGTTGCGATCATTGCGCGCCAGGAACTTACGGGTTCGGACCCGAAGGCTGTATCGCTTGCGATTGTAACGCGGTCGGCGCATTGGACAATTTCTGCGACGTCGAAACCGGACGCTGCAAGTGTCGACCCAACACTTACGGCCGCACTTGCGGCGAGTGCAATCCTGGCTTTTGGAACTTCCCACACTGCAAACGATGCGAATGCAACGGACACGCCGAATCATGCGACTCGAAAACCGGCGCTTGCATCAATTGTCGCGATTACACCACCGGACACAATTGCGATCGCTGCATCGCGACCTTTTACGGTGATCCACGAATCGGGGTCGACATACCTTGCAGAGCTTGCCCATGTCCAGGTAAAATATCGTCAACTTTATATCCAAATAACCAACGACCAGAGAAAAGATCTTGATCGATTTAACCGTCTGCGGATCGTGCACTGAAAAGAAAATTTTGTTGAAAAAGATCGATATTTTGTTGGATACGTCCAACTAAACGTTTTTTTCTAAAAATCACGAAAATTTTGTCATTCTAGCAACAAACATTCCGGAAAATCTTTTCGGAAAGTAAATTTTTGTCATTCCGATCGTAAATTTTGCTGACAATTCAGTAACAATGAAAAATATTGTCGAAATAACGAAAATTTTGAAATCATCCCAAAATATTTAGTTCGCCGTATTCAACAAAATATCGACGTTTTTTGACAAAATTGGATTTTCAGTGTGTGAACCTTTTTCGACCGAAACGACAACGTTTCGGTCGACAATCTAGCTTTTTAGAACGTTTTATTTAAAAATTACAAAAATGCAACGACAATCACAACTAAGAAACTTTGAAGTCGAGTCCATGGAGCGTATTTCAGAATTTTTTCAGATCCTTTTCCCTCCAGGTACACGCGAAGAGAAATTAATATAAAAAAGTTCCATGGCATCATAGTCGCGCCTGCTCTAAAGGATTTTAAATATCGAAAAGCTAATACTCAAGTCGATATGCATGGACGATTTTTTTAGAGCGGCGATTATCGAGCGAGTCAGGGAAATGGACATGGACTCCAGGGCCAGGGTCAAGTAAAGTTGTTTTTTTTATTTTCAAGGTACGAGAGAATCGGGACATTCCTACGCGGACAGCTGTAGCCTCGATTCGGTCACGCACGACGTAATTTGCGAATGCTACGAAGGATATTCGGGACCTCGTTGTGAAACCTGCGCGGAGAATTACTACGGCAACCCCGAGGATTCGAACGGCGGGTGTTCACCTTGCGAGTGCAGTAACAATACTGATCTCGCGAGACCTGGAAATTGCGACCCCAACACTGGAAGATGTTTGCAGTGTCTCTACGATACCGATGGGCCGAATTGCCAGTATTGCAAACCTGGATTCTTCGGTAACGCCTTGGAAAAGAACTGCCAAGATTGCATGTGCAACGTTCTGGGAACTGACGCGAGCGCCGGACCTTGCAATCATCGCAATGGACAATGTCCTTGCCTCCCTCACGTCGTTGGAAATCTCTGCGATACTTGCGAAAAAGATCATTGGAGAATCGCCAGTGGACAGGGATGCGATCCTTGCGAGTGCGATCCGGTCGGCAGCACTTCAGACACGTACGTATTTCATTTTTCTTTTCATTTTTTTGTTTACATCGATTAATTTCATTGCCTTAGGATCGCCTTAGGATTTAATATCTAATTTAATCCTTCGAGTGCAGGAAAATTGGGTCAAACTGACCAAAGGCGTTAAAAAATTGTTGCATTCCGATAAAAATGCATTTTTTCTTGCTGTGACGTTTTTTTGTCGTAAATTTCCATATTTTATGGGCCTGAATCTATTTTTTGACAAAAACGAAAGTAAATGGCGAATGACGAGTTCTGAAACGATTTAATTTCGCTGAATCAGGTGCAACCCGTACGATGGGACTTGCGAGTGTCGATCGGGCTTCGGAGGTCGTCGTTGCAACGAGTGCCAAGCGAATTACTATGGAAACCCGAACGTGGAGTGTATGGCTTGCGAATGTGACGAGATTGGTTCAGCGAGTCAACAGTGCGACCGGGAGACCGGAATTTGCGTCTGTCACAAAGGAATCGGAGGAGATAAGTGCGATCAGTGCGATCGCGGTTACATCGGCGATGCGCCATCCTGCAGTCCTTGTGGCGAGTGTTTCGACAATTGGGACATGATTCTCGACGGTTTACGCAACAAAACGAACCTCGTGATTGGAGAAGCTTCGAGGATACAAAAAGTCGGTACGACCGGAGTGTACAGTCAGCAATTCGACGAGATGATCGATAATTTGGACGTGGTCCGAGGCCTGATCACGAGCACGTCCGTCCGGAGTCAGGATCTCGACGTGTTGAACGACTTGGCAGAAAATCTCGCGAGCAACATCACCGCGTCGGAAAAATCGTTGAAAGAAGTTGAAAACAAACTGGAGCTCGTGAGCGCTCGCGTTAATCTCGACGATGTTTCGCTCAAGGGCCTAAAAAATCGAACCAACAGTCTCCACCAAGGCGCGGCGCTTCTCAGCGAAGACGCGATGAGGCTCCAGGAAGCCAACGTCCAAGGAGCGCTCAACGTTACTCAACAAATGGCCGAGCAGTCGAAACAAGCTGAGAAAATGGCCAACGAAACAACGAACGTTTTGGCTGACGCGGAAAGATACAGAAAACACACGGAAACTTTCTTGGCCAAGAACAGCGCACAAGTCAATGACGCGCAAGACCGCAGCGCCGAATCTCTCCAAAGACTCGACCGGAAGCTCCGGGAATTTGACAACGAAATGCCCAGCCTGAATCTCGGCATGTGCGGCGACAATGTTACGGATTGCAGCAACGTTTGCGGAGGCGCTGGTTGCGGTTCCTGCGGCGGACTCTCCTGCGACGCTGGCGCAATCACCAAGGCGAATCAAGCCCTCGACGTCGCCAAGAAACAAGCGGCTAAAATAAAACTACACAAGGACGAAGCTGAGCAACTTCTCCGTAACGTGAGTCACCGATTTCATCGAAATTTCTGCCAAACCTCACTGTAACTTTAATCTTTTGGTTTATTTCAATGTTTTCATTATTTTCCAGATGCTCGACATCAAACAAGACGCGACTGCGGCCCGAGGCAACGCCCAAGATGCGTTCAACGCGGCCTGGGACGCCAGGAATCGTTCCGACGCCGTTTCCAAGTCAGTTACCGAAGCCACCGAAAGAATTTGGAGCATGCTCAACGAGGATCAACCCACCCCCGTCATGGTCCGCGATCTCGCTGAAGAAGTTTTGAGAAAAAATATTCATCTGCGACCCGACGAGATAAAAGAACTTGCCGACAAAATCAAAGACATTGTCGGATCTCTGACCGATTCCGACAGGATTCTCGCTGACACTGCTAATGATAGGAAAAATGCTCATGACCTTGAAACTCGTGCCAAGAGAGCTAAGGAGGCAGCCCTTGAAAAGCAGACCCAGGCAGGAAAGGTAATTGACGGACCACGATCTCATGGAATTCTGATTTTTGTTATTCGCGATTTGATCAAATCGAATTAGAATTTTTTGATTTTTTTTCCCGCAGGTCGTTGAATTGTTGGCTGACACTCAAGAAGCTCAAGGCAAAGCGGAATCCGCGATTGATCAGGCTGAGCATGACATTGCTCTGTCGGAAAAGGATCTCAAGGACATTGTCGAAGTGACGAGAGAAGCAGCGAAGAAAGCCGCAAACACAACAGCCTCGGTAGACTCGTTGGAGGCGCTTCTGACTCAACTTCAAGGACAATCGGTAAGAAACGATTTCGTGCTAAAAGACGAGATCCGAAGCGAATTATTGAAGGTGGCGAACAACGCGACGATCGTCAAGAGCAAGAGTGATCGTCTCGGCATCGAGTACAAACGAGCCGGAGATTCTTTGAATTATCGAGTGACCAAAAGCAAAGACGACATTCAGAGAGCGAAGCAATTGTTGCAACGAGCGTCCGAATTGACTGCTGACACGTCGACAAAATTCAAGGACCTCGATGGCATGGAGAGCGTTTATCGTGACAACGACAGACTCTTGGGCGATCTGATGGGCGAGGTTGACGCTCTTACCGCCCAGATGGAACGCCACCTCGCGGAGATCGAGCGAAAATCACAACACTCTCGTCACTGCGCGGCCTGATGAGCCGGTCAATTTGTTTTTTACGAATCAATCTTTTTTACACAAGATTAAAAAAAAAAAACGTCAGAGTACAATTCGATACTTTTTCATATTCGAGTATCGAATTTTTCGTGCCTGCGGCAACTTAAAATGCTACACAGAGGCTCCTCTGAACATTGAAGGATAAATAAAAATAAACGCATAACAATTAGGAAGAAAAACGACTAAATAAACGTGCCATAATTCGGACCGGATAGTCCAGAAGTCTCGTCATCCCTTAAATTCTTTTTACCACCCAATCGAACGACCCTCGACACCTTTGCCCAATGCAAATACTTTGGAGGCTGCAAGAATTTTTTTCATTCTTTTTTCTTACGATTCTCACTTTAATCATTTTTACTCACTGCAATTTCTATGCATTTTAGTACGGCGTGAGCGACTGCAACAGAGTTGCGAGTCTCCCATAAAACTCACCGTACGAATTTACTTATTTAACATCTCATCGAATTTACACGCATTTCCATGAGTTTGCCAAATTTATTTTCCCTTTCGTCAAGTTTGGACTTCACCCAAAATCAATTTTTCAAAAAACTTTCACTCAAAAAGCACTGATCGTGTTTCCAACAGGCTAAGATACTTAAAAACTCCATTCACGAACCCTGAATTTTGCTCGAAATGAAAAAAAAACTCACAAATGAATTGATCGACGTAAAAAGTAAAGATTCAAAAAAAACTTGGAAATTATGACGGACACGAAAACGAGCCTGTAAATAAATGCAGTCCACAAAAATCTGTGTGTTCACTAAATTTATTTTAAACGGGAGCATTTAACGTGGAGGAAAAAAAATCGTTCGAACGAAAAAAATGAAAATGACATTAAAAAGGAAGTAAATGAATTTTTAAGAGTGAAACGAAGGACCAAATTCAAAGGACACAGTCTTTTATGCATTAGAGTAACGAATAGTGTATTTTTCGAGAAAGAAAAAACCGAGAAAGAAAATGAAATGATTATATATACAAAAATTATATATAAAAATCTATAGTCGTAAGAGAAATGCAATAATTTTAATACGCTTCAACCAAACCTTCTCTCTTATCGTTAATAATTTCATACAACTTTGTTACGATTTATACGAGCCAAGATTTATATTAGAATAAAAATATGTTACAGAGTGAAGAAAATAATAATTAAAAAAAAAAACAATAAAACATCGATAAAAAGAAAAACACAAAGGATTGTTATGTCGCAAGAAAAATCACTGACACCGTTTTTTTTTCGTCTCGTATCTTCTCGTTGCATTGCGGTTTGCAACGAGATTGTGGACTAGAAATACACAGGAAGCAAGATATCCCGTGGGACGATAAGACTTCCATTCGAACCAGACTCGTAAGTATAAAAAACGATACGTTTTTCATTGCTCCTTATATTACGATTGAAAATTAGCCAGAGTTTGTAGATTTTCCCAGAAAAAAAATCATTTTTTTCGATTCGAAATTATTTTTCTATGTCACGATTGTTTTTAGTCACTCGTTTCCCTCTTGAATCTTTTTTTTTCATTGTAATTATCATTTTCTGTCATTTTTTTATCGATAAACTTATTTTTCCTTTTCCTCCACTTTTTTTCATGAGAAAATTCATTTTCGTGTGTTTCCCGCGCGGATTACAATGTGTTTTACAGTTGTAAATGAATAATCGTTTACGGATTGGTGAATGACGGGCTCTGTTGAATTCGAATGAGTCGTTTGGCCAAACGTAAATTTGTATTTATATATATATTCATGTGTAGTTTGCATAGCGATGAATACGTACAATGCGCTCATTCAAGCTCCTCTCGGAGGTTCTGGAACGTCTAGATCGTTCACCGTCAACCGGGACAATAGATAAATAAACGACTAGATTCCGCCCTCGAGACAGCATTGAAAAAAAATTATCTGTCCTTACAGACAAATTTCTCTTTCAGTAAACAAAATTCCATGAAAAACTGTCAAAATTTCCATTAATTATCGTCAAGAAGCTTCATTGAGCTCATATGAGAAAAATTCAACGCACAACAGCATCGACGATCCTCACGAAAAATAAAAATAGATTCTGTTGTTGAATTCACGACCTGCGCCACATTTTCCATCAAATTTTGTCGATTAAATGCACCGAATTGATTCGTGCGTCATTTTTTGTAGTTTTTACTTCGCGTTAACGTAATTTTAGTGCATATTTAAATGCTGCAGTGACACGAAACACTAACCTGAATTTCTTTAGCATCGTTTCGAACTGCATTCTGAATTGGTCGTATAAAAAAAGACTTGAGTGCAAATTCTACTAATCGGTTCGTAAAAGC
This sequence comes from Diadegma fenestrale, assembly GCA_037043255.1. Lineage (NCBI taxonomy): Eukaryota > Metazoa > Arthropoda > Insecta > Hymenoptera > Ichneumonidae > Diadegma > Diadegma fenestrale. The sequence continues at coordinate 5,807,052 of CM073312.1, forward strand.
GAGTTGGAATTGAATTATGTGCGGTTTAAGGGGTGGATATGAGGTCACGAGTTATGAGCATAATTTTTTTTCTATTTACGAAGAACTAATCTGAAAGGTTAATTGTTTGAGATAGCAGGCTCCTGGAACGAATTACTTTTTCGAAGAAAAAAAAACCCACAGACTGACGCTCGCATCGAGAAATATAATGGACCGTCTTCCGGGAGCCAAGTCTCATTGCCACGGTCAGAGATAAAGAGTTTCTCGTTGTGTGCACAGCTTGATTAGACAGTAAAACATTTTCACTTTCTCTCTTTCTTTTCCGGCCCCATAATCGAGCCACCAGACATTTATTTGCTTTTCGGTTAACCCCAAAAATGCATCTCACGTTTCATACCGAAAAAAATCTGCTACATATGCTTCTAGTTTATATTCCTTTCTCACGAAAAGAAAATATGCTCCGCACTAAGAAAACTTTTCTTTAAACTCCGCCTCAACATGTTCAAGATTCATAAATAGGCTGTATAAAAAATTGCGTCACGTCAAATTATCGGAAACCTTTTACGAAATAATTCCACATTCGAATTTTCGTTGCTTTTGAAATTAGAACTAGAATTTTTATTAATTACGAAATTGAAATAAAAAAGAGCCCCCTGAAGTTTTTATCTCGTTCTCATAAACTCCGGAAAGAGATTTTTAAGCACGAAGATGTTGAATGCAAAAGTTTGCCCGGGTCTCGACATTGTTTTCGAAAAAAAAACGGTCATTAATTCATCGTTCATCGACTTTGTATTACGAACCGGTTTTTTTTCTCAATGGAGTCTGTCGGCGGGGTAGATTTTTAAGGAACTCAACGGTAGTCCTTTTTTTTCGTACCTGCCAGGATAATGTGCAATTCTGAACAACCCTGACGCCGATTGTTCGCCGGGTTTGGAGTCTTCGCCTTCCCCTCTTCCTCTTTCTTTCCCTCTCTCTCTCTCCCTTACGTTTCCATGCTCGTTCGCCTGGCCAGGAGGGGTTGACAGCTGCCCTCCAAACGGCCACGAAACCACGGATCGCTAAGATCTCGTTTCTCTTTCTTTCCTTCACCAACCGTTTACGGGCACAAGGTGAGAATACGAGGAAGAAAGAAAGGTGGAAGGCAGGACACCCCTGGCGAACGATATAATAGAGAAACGAAGAGCGTTCAAACTGCGGCGCAGAGAAAAGAAAAAAGTGCCGGCTGTATCGCAGTCGACAAGAGTCACGGAACGGTAACGCACCGTTTGCCAGAGCAGAGCTCCGGAATCGATTTTATTGTTAATTAACAACAAAACTATAACTGCAAAGTCGATTTTCCGTTGAAAGAAAATTCCTTTAGCGAAACTTTAGTTCGAAGGCGATTGGTGCAAGTTTCGAGATGCAGGAACGTCTCGAATTTGTGTCTGAATAGAAAAAATCGGACTGCGAGTGAATGGCAACGACGAGGCTCGTGGCCTGCAGGAGGAATAAGCTTGAAAAAAAAGGGATACGTGTGTGAATAAAAAAATGAATTTGACGAGTCTGTTAGAGAGTTTGATAAACTCTTGAATGAAAATTAAGTTCCCCTCGATATGAACACTAAATATACACGATTGTGAGTTTGGTTTATTCTGACGTAGAAGGATAAACCCAAAAAGATGTGGTGAACGAAGACAAGCATACACAGACACATTGGAGGAGCACCAGAACGCCAGAAATCGCGTTCGAGCAGAAACAGCAGCACACAAGAGGGAGACCAAAAGTAAAGGCGTAAGTTTGAGTCGAGTGCTTCTGCGATAAGCAGCTCGTGCGTACATCATACAGGCCGAGAGAAGAAGCGAGCGAGAGGGAGGAAGAAAAAGAGAACGAAAGATCGTAAAACGAACGCTTCGGGTCGACAGTCTCTTAAGAGCGGCTCGGATGTTGATATCCCAAGACGTCATCGGTCTGAACGATCTCCGTGAAAATTTAACGTCTCTATCAATGAAAAATTGCAATTCCTCAAATCAAATGATTTATTGGCTATCAAAATATTTTGCTGGAAAGTTTTTTCTGTGTGCGATCTAAAAAAAACTTCGAAACGTCAACTGCCCACCGTTTTTCTTCGCTCTTCGATAAAATCGCGGAAAAAAACGATTTTAAATCATTACTTTTTCGATTTGAGAAAAGAAGCTCCGAAATTTCTCCAGTTATGATTTTTTCACGTTGAATTTCCGGTCGGACGAGAAAAAACGATGAGAAAATTGTTGTCACGTGGAATAGTTTTGTTTATAGTTTTGCGCGAGAGTGCGGCGATATTGAAGAATAATTGCGAGTTGATTATCTTGTAAAAGCACGGCGATAAAGTGATCGGAAGGAGAAAATAAAGAAGAGACTGGGGGAGGAAGAATTATCGGGTTGGCTGCGTTCAGTGTGATTCATCGACGAGCGCACACGTGCGTCCTGCTGTATTTGTTCGTTCAACAATAACTCTCATTGATCGATCCATCGAATCGAAGGGGTCAAGGAAGGTGAATGTTACGTTCTTTGGGACGTAGACGAGTAAAACGCAACGTGAGATTAAGTGGTTTTTACCGTTGTCGATAAAATGGATAATATCGAAAGAAACGTCTCGATTAGCGAGATCATCCAGGACGACGAGGGAGGCACATCGTTTCCTAGATCGGTTACCATTATCGCAGCTGCTTGCGCAATCATTTTCAGCGTTGTAGGAATTCTCGGTACGTTTTTCAACATTTTTCCCCCTAATTTTCACTTTCATCCCTTCGTCCCTTCACCCTTAACATTTTTCCACCTAAATTTTTCTCTCCCTACGATTGACTCCAATTTTCGAGAAAATGACTCAATTTTTCTTTATTTTTCTGAACAGAAAATTCTCGAAAATCCTTTGGCCTGTTTCGGGTTTGCATAAAAATTGAGTTTCCGATGTCCATGGCACGAAAATTATATTTATTTTTATTTTTATTAAATCATGTATTCAATTTATAATTTATTTGTGTGTTTATTCATCATTTTTCCTATCTATTTATTATTTTATCAATTTATTATATAAAGAATGGCAAAATTGATCAAAAAATATTTGAATTTTCGCTATTTTCGATAGAATATGAATGAAAAATCACTATGTTTTTGTTAAAATATTCTCGAAAATCCTTCGGCCTGTTTCGGGTTTGCATAAAAATTGAGTTTCCGATGTCCATGGCACGAAAATTATATTTCTTTTAATTTTTATTCAATCAGTTATTCAATTTATAATTTATTTATCCGTTTATTCACTATTTTTCCTATTTATTTATTATTTTATCAATTTATTATATAACGAATGGCAAAATTGGCCAAAAAATATTTGAATTTTCGCTATTTTAATAGAATATGAATGGAAAATCACTATGTTTTTGTTAAAATCCTCGAGACAGGCTACTTGAGACGAGGGACTTACGATTCCATAGTAATTTTTCATATTATTTCATCTCTAAACGAAAATTGGGATAAATCGTGATATAAAAATGATCCCACGCTGGATCGATCCACGGTTCAAAGTGATGGTAACTTTTTTCACATTGAATGTGATGAAGCTGCTATTTTTATGCCAATTAATAGAGTGGAGAAAAAAAAGTAGAGGAAAAAAGAGAAGCGACACGCCTGAGAACAATTATGCATGTCATATTGCCTCGGAAACGCCTTGGTGGACTTCCCGGGTGCATAACTCAACTCCCATCATGATTCAGCGACAATTCCCACGATTCTTAGAAGCTCGAGCACTTAAGACCTAACGAACATAAATTCGATCCGCGCTGCGGGTTAATGAGTCTCCTTGTTTGTCATTGGAAAACATTTGAGAGATAAAAAATGTTGTAAACTTGTTCGTCAAAGGGCGCGAGAAATGTGCAATGCGATGGGATTTTTATAATTTTTTAAATTTCACGTGAAATAAAAAATTCTATGCAATGCCTTGAGGCCTCGAGAATAAAAAAGTTCGAAGAATTTTCAATCCCCGAAAAATAACAAAAATCGATTCCCTCATTGAATTTTTAATTCCAACCTCTTTCTATTTTGTTTCAGGTAATTTAGTGACGGTCATTGCACTCCTGAAATACACGAGATTGAGGAAACACGCGACCACCGCTTTTGTCATAAGTTTGAGTATCTCGGACCTGATATTCTCTGCTGTAAATCTGCCATTGACCGCGAGCAGATATTTGAACGAGGCATGGGTCCTCGGGGAGACACTCTGCCAAATATTTCCCCTCTTTTTCTATGGAAATGTGGCGGTTTCGTTGCTCAGCATGGTAGCAATTACGATCAACAGGTTCGTGATGAAGAAACTAATTAAAATCCCTCAAAAAATTCGATTCTAACGAAGGATAAACTTTCCAGCTATTCAGGACCGTTTTAAATTGCATTATAGCCAGAAAATCCAAGACTTTGGACTATTCGCAAAGATCGTAGCCGAAAAATTCATTCGATTTTTCTGCCACAATTCGCTAATTCACTCTCTTTGTAGACTCGTATCGAGAAAATTCAAATAATAACAAAGAAATCGCAACCAGAATAAAAAGTTGGCTCATGACCATGAAAATCTGTTCATTTCTCTCACGATTAACATGGGAAAAAACGTTCTAGCTTTATGTACAGAGGAAACGATGATTTTGTTAGTAGAATCAAACGTGGACTCATTTCTGAGTAATTACCAACCACAGCGGTTTTAATCAAATAGAATTTTATCGTTGATATATATAAATAGCTCAAGAGCCTCGAGTGCGTAATGCTTCGACGTAACAATGAGAAAAAAGGGAAGAGAGTAAGAGAAAATGTAAATTTTTAATCAAATTTTCCGGTGGAATTCTCGTGGAAAGATGGAAAGAAAGAATTAATGCGACAAAAACGAAATTGGACGATAAAATCGAAGGATAATTGTGAAAATGAAAATGAATGAAATATTTTGTAATTAACTTTATACTGTGGAGAGTGTCGGAATTAAAAACGAGATGGTTGCTCCCCTCGAAGTGATCTAATCGAGTACAAACGGCTCCTTGTCCGATGAGTCATATTCTGTCATCTCTCTCTCTCCCTCGAGTTTCTCGTTGCTACATCATTATATTTTTTTAAATTTTTTATCGAGGTTCTGTGCGGTCTCTTTGAGACTTTCCAGATGAGGAACGGTTGGTTTTTTATGTTGTTTTAACCCTCGGGATATAATGGCGAAGAGATAGTAGAGAGAGTCGAAGGCACAAAGCGTATTTGAAGGAGTTAAATTTTGCGGAGCATGCGATGAATGGAATGAAAGTGATAAGGACTCACGCGCGGTTCCAGGAACGACCAAATACTAACGAACTTGTCCATTTCCTCTTTCTCTTTCAGATACGTATTGATATCAAAGTCTGAGATTTACGCGCGTTTGTACACGACGCGAGGAATAACGATGATGTTGATCGCGATCTGGGTGCTGAGTTTTTCGTTGTTGGTGCCACCGTTGCTGGGTGTTTGGGGAACACTCGGACTGGATCGTGCCACATTTTCCTGCACGATACTCAAGAAAAACGGCAAAAGTCCAAAGAAGTTGCTCTTCGTCGTAGGCATAATCGTCCCGTGTATCGTCATCATAATTTCTTATCTCTGCATATACTGGAAAGTGCGAACAAGTCGTAAGAATCTCGAGGCCCATACGGGCGGCCGTAAAAAAGGCGGCGGTTTTCAAAAACGAGAAGATTCCAGGGTCACAAGATTAATGCTTACCATTTTTTTGTGCTTTTTATTGTGCTTCATGCCTCTCATGTTGGTCAATGTCATCGACGACAAAGTCAGGATACCAATCTTGCACGTTGTCGCTTCGATTCTGGCCTGGGCATCCTCCGTTGTCAATCCCTTCATTTATGCTGGAACTAACAAACTCTATAGAGAAGCATACAGACAAATTTTCTGCCCAATGTCCAGGAACAAACCGTCAATCGGTGTCCGACCAACTTGTTCACACTCCAGTAAAGTCTCGACCCCGCAAGCAACGTAGTTTTCATCTCTATCATAATTTTATTAACTGGGAGGATCGGAACAACAATTTCAATTTTTTGAATTATTTTTCGATGCTGTGGTTCCAAAATTTTGTGTGAGGCTCGAGGATCGAAAAATTGATCCTTTTGCTTCATTAATAAACTTGATATCCCGCTTTCTGTTCCGAGCCTCCTTGACTTTCATTATTATTATTATTTTAATTATTATTATTGGAAGAAATGAGGAGAAACCGTATTTTATGGTTGCATAAAAAATACTATTTATTTAAGAATTGCATTGTCCGATTCTCTCGCATCAGAGTGAAGAAGAAACATTGTTTTGGTTTAAAAATAATTTGGCAAAATTGATCGAATTTTTAACGTCGTAAAGAAACTCGAATTTCGTGAATTACGAGTTTACATACAGTCGTTACGATACAGGGAAGAATTTAAACGATAAATCGATAAACGACGTGAGATTCCAATGTACAAAAGTATTAAAATTTGTTCATATCTTCCAATTTTCACTGTACACGAAGAAATAATCGCTATCGTCGAGACAAACATGTCGTTTTTTGTTCGAGAAAAAATATTACATAGAAATCGAGATTCAAAATGCTAAAACAACGCCGAAGCGCTGAAGATCTTTGAGTTTAAGTATCAATGAGATAATATATTTGGCGTGAACGTGCCAATAAGTAAAAAAAACGTGTGTTCGCGTGTCGTATATTCTGGTAATTGTCGGCGAGCGTATTTTTCATTCATTTGGTTCAACTTAGGCTTCGTGTTTTGTACTTGGATTGGGGAGTGAAGAGTAAACCTAAAGTTTGGTGATAAAAGTGTAAGAAAAGGAAACAGAAGGATCTGATGGTAATTGCAACCAGCACAAATGTTACTTGCGCTTAAGGGAAACTCCGAAAACTGTAAATGCGACACTTGCACTTTTTTTTCATCCCCAAATCCTCTCGGGAAAGTCTTTCCCAATTTTATCAAAATAGAGACAAAAAAACGCGTTCTACTTGTAGCTGCGAATGAAAAAGTGTAAAAAGTAAAAATCTATCGCTATATACACACACGTCGATGTATATATTTGTATAAAAATGCTAGAAAACAAAAACGCTTTGTTTTTAGAGCCGGATATACATAAATGTATATTGAGCTTGGACGGAAAAATGTGAGTATCGTTGGCTTTACGCGAATTTCATTTCACGTTAAAAGTTCCAACGTTCTTTTCAGAAACTCCAAGTTTCTTTACTATGTATATAAGTTATGTATATAAAATAAAACAATAAAATATCCATAGTTTTGTGTTCACACGCGTGGTAACTCTGCGGCGGTCAAGTACCTCGTTCCTCTCCTTTCTCCACAGGAAAAAAAAAGTATTCCAAGAAAAGAATAAGAACCGAGCCGCTCGGAAAAATATTTTACATACAGTTTTCGTCTCGTACGCTAACGCGCTTTCGATTTACGCAGTTTACGGAATGTGCTGAATTTATTATCGGCTTGATCGAGTTCTCAGTTCACCTCCAATTCGGCGATGTATGGCTCCGTGATGGCAGTGATTGGGCAGATACTCAAAGTATTCTGAAATTCGGAAACGACGAAGAATAAGATCGACGTCAGTTCGATCCTTGGAATTGAAGAAAAACGACAAAACAATGTGGCGCGAATGACACTTTTTGATTCTCTGATTGGACGTTAGCCCTTGGTCAGTGCTTTCGATGAATTTTAGTAGAAAAAATTTGGAGCTGAAGTTTCGAATGCAGCGAAAAATATTTTACTTTATCGATGATTCGTTAAATTTTCAAAATCATCCGAAATTTTATGATCTTGAAGTTTGCATCGTTGGAATGGAACGAAATTCAATTTTTTATTCACCAGAGCTCATAATTATTATTAAATATTCGCTCTGGACGATAAAACGATCCTCTTTCGCGATTCAAAGATTTAATCGATACGAAAAATCGTCATGATGTTGAAAAATAAACAAATAATTGATGAAATAAATATTTTTCGTTGAATCTCAACGTTGCAAACTTCAGAGTCATGAAATTTTTGAAATTTTTGGTCGCAAAAATCGACCGTTTTATTATCGAGATCACATTCTGCATTTGAATGATGATTTTTTTTGGACATGAAACTGATTTCGTTGCATTTCAACGATGGAAACTTCATGGTCATGGAAAAATGAATTTCTGAACAAAATGGATGGAGAGATGGAGAAAAATTACTCACCAATCTCACGAGTTCGTCGAAGGTGGGTCTCTCTTGGGGATCGGTTTGCCAACAGGAGAGTAAAACTTCATAAAGTGGATCAGGGGTATCGAGGAGTTGTGGTAATTTGAGTCCTTGATCGACAGCTTCTTCGACATCGATATCGGTGGGTAAATTTCCATAGGGAGTGCCGCCCATGCTGAGCATTTCCCAAATGAGAACTCCAAAGGCCCAAACAACGGCTTGCGGTTTTTTCTGTTGTTTGGTGAAACATTCGACGGCCATCCATCTCGTGTATTTGATGTCTTCGAGGCCGTATTTGCCGATGCCGAAGCCCATGAGTTTGGGAGTGTAATCGTCGCAAAGCCCGACGCTTCTGGCGCACAACCGAGTGTGAACGATCTTGAGGGATTCGAGATGCTGAAGCGCGGAAGCGATCGATGCTCCGATCGTGAGAATTTGATCGTTTGGAAAAGTCTCGCCAGAGCGTGCAGCCAAAAGTCTGTTTTTCAAGGTCCTCGCTGGCTTTTCGAGAACGACGTAAAGGATTTCTGGAGTTTCGCAAGTCCCGACCAGACTCGCGAGATACTTCATCGAGCCAGCTTTTATGCAAACATCCAAGTCTCTCAGCATGTTGCGTTTCTCCGACTGCCGGAGCGTGTTGTCGGGAATGCAATGAACGACGGCGTCAAAGGTCACGCCATTTTTTTGCACGGAAGCCGTGTGCACGCTGCCGAAACGTCCGCGTCGTAAAACCGTCGCATCGACGTTGAGGAAATTCTTCGGAATGCTCCAAACTTTTTCCTTTAAACTCTCGTAGTGATTCGTTCGTTCAGGCACGTCCTCGGGGATGTACGCCATGTTGTCGACCTCGTGAACAGGCCCCTGGAGCGTCAGCTCTTGCTGTTCGGGTAATTTTCTCATGCGAATCTGGAGGTGCCGCTTGCGAATGACGAAGAAACCGGCGACCGCAACGACGAGTGCGATCGCGAGGATCGCAATAGCGATGCGCAATCCTAAATTCGTCAAACTATTGCGCGAGCCCAAAGAATACAATTTTGCGGGTGCGAGATCGGAGTAACTGGACAAAGTGTCGCGACCTAATCGAGAAGTTACGACGAGCCCGAATTGAGGCTCCAGGAAACGGCCTTTTAAGGGCGCATTGTAATATCCTCCGATAGATTTTCCATCGCCGACCACAAACTTTTCATATCGTGGAAAATCCACCGCGTCGAATTGTCCCGTTACGTAATAACCCAACGACTCCTCGATCGCTTTGTAATAATTCGCATAATCGAATTTCTCGTCCCTCGGAGGGATTATAAAACGCTCTACGATTATTATTTGATAAGAAGTTACCGGACCGTTTTCGCTTCGACCTTGCGACAAACGTATCGTTGTCGTTTCACCATTGTCCTCAAGAATCTCTGGCTTTTCCGGCTTCTCCGGCGCTCCTATCAAAGTCCAGCCCAATACCCAGGCTGGATCACTTTCCCCGTTGCTGTTCCACGCCGTTATCGACACGTTGTACTTTGTTCCTGCATGGAGACTTATCAGCTCCGTGCTGTTCGAATTCCCTCCCTGGACTATCGTCTGGCTCGGGGAAACCTTGTAAGACGCATGCGTCGACACTACGGTCGCTGTCACCGAATACGATGTCAAATTTCCATTGAGTATGTCCGGCGGCTCCCAGGTCAACATTAAACTCGTGGATTTGCTCTCGAGGACTTGCAATCTGCGAGGCGGACTTGGACCTGGATCAATTAATTACAAACCCATTTAACTTCGATTTAACGAGTTAACGACGATTTAGTGAGCAAAAACCTGAAGTTTGCAATGCCGGGATGTAACAAAAATGATTTTTCGATCTATTGTTCGTGAATTCTAAAAAAAAATTGTTTTATTGTCCCCGCCGAATATTTGTTAAGAAAGTTGAGCTCCGTCTGAGTAAAAACAGAATTTTGTTGCATTTTTGTAATGCAAACTTCAATATCGCAGAAATATGGACGATTGGAATTGAAATTGCTGCGATGTCCAATAAAAAAGCACAAGTAATTCTCCGAAGGAGTTTTCTTTTCAATTCATGGCACTAACGACAACTTTTTGATTTTTTAATTCTCCTTTTTATGCCTTAATCCTAGTTCTATAAAGGAAATGAGGATTTTTCTTACCGGTTTGGCCAGTTGCATAAACGCTGATGGATTCGTCGGAGCCACAAAAGTTCAATGGATCAGAATTGCAGGGAATTGTACAGGCGTGAGACGGCCCGTTTCGGCCGTAATGACTGCCGCAATAACATTGTTGTCCTTGCATGAGCCCAGCGTACCTGGAAAATCGTGTTTGTTTTTGGCAAATGCGTACTTTCTTGTTGTAAGAACAGGCGAAAGTGATTGAGACATTTTCGAAATGGAAAAACGCGGAAAATTTGCATGGAAATGGGAAAAACCGAAAAAAACTGTGGCAGAAATTGCAACGTGAAAAAAGTAGACGAGTAAATTGCTTACATGAAATATCGACGACGACATTCGGCTGCGCATTGGTTGGGACTGCTGGGCCATGCCTGAACCAAGTTGAGAAAATCAGGTTCGTTGTTGGTGCTTTTGAAACACCCGAGATAGTCCTGTGTCCTCGAAAGAGAAACAGCAAAGACGAGAAACGCCCAAAAAAACCCCGCGCACTTCATTTTTCCCACGATCTTTAATAATTCTTTACGAGACGAAGGCGACGTCGTTTAAAACATCGTCGTTTCTTCGCCTATCGATTGGAAAACAACGATATTCATGATAAATTGTTGTCTAATGAGTCGGACGAACGAATGAGTCAACGCGAGGCATAGGCGTTGACAGGATTCTCCAGTTTTTGAGGTTAGAACAGGCTTTTGCTTTGCAAACTCCAGTTCTTTCGGGATTTTATTTTTTTCACGGATACTAACGGAGATTTACGCTTGAACGTACACTTTTGTATATAGTCACATGTTGGGCTTCCCACGAACCATCTCTTTTCATCCGAAACACGGCGCAATGTTATGGTGTTTATTGGTAAAAGAAAACAAAGACTCCGTGCCGTGGTTACGCACTAATGGACGCAAGGGTGCAGCATGTGCAGTCACGTTTTACGCGAACGCTCGCTACATTCCGTCAGGATCGCTTGCAGCAGCATATCGTGTTGTTGGCTGAAGTAATGGACGAATTTATTTTCCCTGTTTTATTCAATTTTATTCAAACTTCCCTCGAAACACACAAATAATCCCCTAAAAGAATGATTTCCTCAACGATTGTATTTCGATGTTGGTTCAGGCGAATAATGTCTCGATTTTCTTGAATTTTTTTGTTAAACCTCATCCACTCTGCACGTACGCGACAGTGGCAAGGTCAAGGATTCTAAAATGATCGTTTCTCATCATTGCAAAGCCCTGCTCCGAATAAAATTTGCTGTCATGCAATATTTCACAGTGAAAAGAATAAGAAAAAAAAGAACCATGCGAGAAAAAGCACGAGAATCCGATAGGTAAGGCAATTTGGAGTAGAAAAAGAATTTATTAAAGTAGAGCGTGAAGGATCACGTGAATGATCGTATAATCAAGTATAATTTAGCATTCGGTTATAATGCTGAATACGAAGCTTCGTAAGAGGCATTTTTCAAAGGTGACGAAGTACACACTGCTGTTATTTTGCTGCATGTGTTTTTAAATTTATGTTTCTGTGACGAATTTTTAATTGGTACCGAGAGGGAATTGTATCGGAAAACTTGCCGCCAGAATCGTGTGCAAACGAGCAAAGTCACGAAGTTTTTAAAAGTTCAGTACTGAATAAAAATCGAATTAAAATGAATGAAATAATAAAAACGAGAAAATGAGGAAAATTAATTGAAATATTCCATTTAATCGAATAAAAATGTGCGTAAACTTTCGTTCCATGACAATAAAATTCCACCCTGCGATTCATCAACTAAAAAAATTCGAACCTCGCGAAGCTCGATGTCGAAAAAAAATCGCTCTCGATTTCGTTTTGAGTTTTCGAAAATTCTGGAGAATGCAAAACTGCTTGAGGTTTTAGAATGAAGGGGGAAAAAAATTGGGAAAAAACAAACGAATATTTAGTGTCGACGAAAAGGGGAATATCAGAGCAGGCCAGAGAAGGGGTTTCTGCGAGGGCGCAGGTCTTAGTGATAATGCTTTGGTTCGTTTTTTGCCTCCTCCTCCTGGAGGAGGTTTCCAAGGTATAGGTAGGCAGGCAGGTAAGTCACGCGAGGATCAAACATCAGAAAGGTTCAGTGGTACCGGGAGGTTTACACCGCTCGCTGCAATCAGTCAGTCGGCATGATGAAGTACCCGGCGTTGGTGGCGGTCGCTTTTCTTCAGGAACTGTTGTTCCTCGGTACCGTCCCATTCACGTATTCTCAGAGGACTAACGCGCGACAAGGCATCTCTCGAGAACCACCAACTGTCACGATACAGAATCAAGGAATTATCCTAGGCAGAGACGTAAATATTTTATTCCCATTTTTCTCCTAATTCACTCTACAATTAATTAATAATTATTCATTCTCTCGCTAGCTGCCAAAAATGACATTTTTCCACTCACAAAATCACGAAATTGCGTTCATTTCGTACTAAAAAAAATTTACGTTGTTTGCACCTCGAATAGATCGAAAATTTCCATTTTTTCTTTACGTTTCTCTTTAATAAGTCCCTCGTCGACACACTGGGTCATTTGGACCCAAACTAATATTTCGATTTCCAAAAAAATCGTATGATTTCCGAAATTTTGTAATTGCACTATTTTCTTGCGCGTAATAATTTGTCTTCGTCTCCAAATTACGAGTTTTCGGGAAAATTGTTCAAAAAGCGAAATTTTTGGATGATTTTTTCAAAAAACCAAAGTTTTCATTTTCTGGAATTCCGTGATGCGCACGTGGAAAGAAATTTTCGTAGTTACTCCAGATTTCGTTCGGTAGAAACCGAGCCAAGGGCTGCTGATGACGTGAACGAATAAAATGAGCTCCGGGTCAAATTGACCCAGTGCGCCAGTATTCGAGTGTGTCAACGAAATTTGAATAAAAAACTAAGATTTAATCAGAAAATGAGAAACAAGGGGATCAACGAAAAAAAAAGTATAATTTAAGTCAATATTCACGAGGTATGCGTGTGAGAAAAGAAAAATGGGTTATTCTTTGTTTTTGTATAACAGATTCCTCTAGCTCGACCTCAAAAAGTGACGGTTTACCTTGGAGTTCCGTACGCTCAACCGCCCCTTCGGCATTTGCGTTTTTCCGCCCCGGTCACCGATCCACTACCCTCGTGGAGCGGAATACGAAATGCAACGCAATTCGCTCCTTCCTGCCAGCAGGTTTCGAACCGCACGAAACTTCATGAAAAACTATATCGTCGACTTTTGCCACCGGATCAACAGGATCCAGGGGTCAGCGAGGATTGCCTTTACCTGAATCTCTATGTACCGGACGGTGAGTCATTTTCTTTACGATTTACCGAAATTTCACACGATTGAGTCTGAATCTTCGATCCCATAATAATTGGCAAAATCATTTTGACAAAAATCGTCGCAATCCAAAATTTCCCAATTTTTCGTCTCTCAAAGCGACTGGGACACGATTTTTTATCATTTTTCTCCAGAGCTCAATTTCCGGAAAGATATGAAATCGAGCCAACGAGTTTCGATAATAAATTCTGTCAATTCCCCGGAAATTTCACTCGTCGCAAATCAGTTTATGGAATTCAGGAATTCGCTCGTTATTCGGTGTGGAAGGATTGTCCGAATGGAGCGAAATGCTTCGATAAAATAGTCTAATGAGTAAACTATCATAGGGAAGAGGGAGAGGGAGGGTTGTGGGGTTTAGAATATCGCGTGACTCATAAGTCTCGAATGGAATCGTTTTGAGCCACGTTCCATTCGTATTTTTAAACCGAATGTACAAAAGGCAACAAATATCGAGAGAAAGCGAGAGAGAGAGGGAAAGATGGCCTGTGGCATAAACGACGTTGATATCCTTCGTATGCATCTGAATCGACGAGGACGAAGGAGTCGCTCGAAACGTCCTTGACGTTGTTCGATAAGCAAAACGTCGTCGTTGACGTCTCAGCCCTCGTTTGAGATAAGCAACAACGATGCGAATCTTAATTATTCCTACGGAACTGTATACAGTCCGCTTTGGTTTTGTCGTCCTCGTGGCTGTTCCAGCACTCGATGGGAAATTCGTCAGACTATAGAGAGGCCATTATAAAAGTGGCTCGCAGTCACTAAAACTGTAAAAACGAGTTCACGCTCCGTGCTCAATGTTCCATGACGCGATTATCTCACTTTTCTAAATTTATCCCCCAGCTCGGGTGTGTTTCACCCTTTCCGGATAAGAAATCAGCATCGAGGCGTATAAAAAAAAAAAAATACGATATCGAACGGGATTTTTTAATTCGACTATAAAAAGCGAAAATTTTCCGAAAATTTCACTGAATTTTTCGATTTAAAAAATAGCACGTCGCGCAGATTGGAAAATTTGAATTATTACGATTTTTTTTAAGAAGATTTCAAGGCTTCGAAATGTTTTATCGTTTCGTACCGGAAGCTCGTGGGAGTTTTCGAAGGTTCGAAGATGCTGGTACGCATTTGGTATGGCAAATGTCAAGTCGCGATGTCGAAGGGTTAGTTTAGCTTTGCCTGTTGTCTCGATTTTGCCTTTCGTAGAATCGCCCACAGGAAACTGGCACCATCAGGAGCACGCAATGTCAAAGCGACGTAATGACGGTCCTCGAACGGCCCCATCCCCCATTTTAGTGGTCAGAGGTCTCGCGTTTATTTCGTATGTATACGCGACAAGTCCAAGATTTCCCGAGCACGTTTCACATCGAGAAAGAAAGCCAACGGGGCCATATTTTTCTGATAAACCGCGTGCGTGATGCAGCGCGATAGGACCAACGAATTATAGATTTCTTTGCCTGATACGAACTGGCGAAAAAAAAACAACGCACGAGTCAGAAAAAGTAACCGGAGCTCGCGATTATTGCTTGAAAACGGTGTATAACGAGATGTGGAAAGTTTTAAGCACTTTTTCTAACGTCGCACCAGAGTAATTAATACATCGGCGGAGTTTGGCGAACGCGGAGAATTTTATCTTTTTTTTTTTTATCGTCGTAAAAACACAAACGCTTTCCGAAAAACTTTAATCAATCAACGTCACCAAATTTATATCGCGGCCAAGCAATCGCATTTTTTTTCTGCCAGTGACGATTTCGAATCTTTCTTCCTGAATAAATTCGGCCACTTTTAAATCCTCCGAGAAAACGGAAACTCCAATCGACTCTTTGAGTTTCTGCGCCTCCAGCGTCTAGAGCTTTGTCGACTGAGTCAGGATTCTGCGACAGAAGCAACGAGACGCTTTTTTACTGTTTTTGCTAATGTTGCGATCGAGCCAGTTCCTCGGGAACTCTCATTGGGAAAGTTGGTTAGTCATCAAGGCCGAGGGTTGAAAAGTAAAGTGACTCTCGGAGGAAGTCAAATGCGCGCCCATACGCAATTGCAGAAGGAATCGGGGCCCGAAATGTCCCACGAAGACGAAGAAGAAGAAAAAGGGGGACAACCCCCTTTTTGTTTCGGTCGATACGTAGTCCGAGGGAGTAACGGTAACTGGTGCAGCTCTGCTTGGTGGCACGCGATCTTTTAGGGCCGAGGGAGATGTCGAGATTACGACGCCAGTCACGAAGGTCTCTCTTTCTCTTTGTGTTTCGTATTTGCCTCTACGACGGGCAAGACCGCAATGAGAGAAACGGAGAGAGAAAGAGAGCGATAGGCTTCTGAATTACCCGCTGAGCGTCCATAAATGAAAGAGAGAAGCGGCGTATCGAAAGCGAGAGCGAGAGAGTCGACGAGCTCGAGTCAATAAGGGATGAAAATCACGTCGGTCGCACCCTCTCGTACATATCGATGGCCATTCATCGTCGATCGCTGTGTTGAGTCGTTAAATTAATTGCCTGAGCAGTGAGAGAAAAAGGAGGGCATCGCGAGTCCAGATCGTTGATTAGATCGAATCTGACTAAAATCCAGATGACCCGCGATCCAAAAATCATTTTAGGGTCACTGCGGGAAATATTGCAGTAAAAAAATCATAAAGGTGCAGGAATTTCATTTTGTCACCTCCGCGATCTACACCACGTGGGGTAACTGACCCACTTTTTTTTCAATTAGTCAGCAAGCAGTAAAAGTCGCAGCGCCACGAATGAAATGGGAGAACAAGCGACTACGAGGTGTTTAGGTTGACGTTGAGAATGCGAAGAAAATGAAAACTGGTGCAGCGTCGTTTCTTCTTCTCGCTATTCGTTGGCAGACACGTGTGTATTTGTCAGGAGCAGTTTTGCAGGTCTATGGTAGGTCAATGGATTTGCAAGCACGTGTGGAACGTGATTGCACGGGCCATGAGACTTTCCAAACACTTTGGCTCGTGATTTAACGAGCCAAGGAGAAAAAAGCTTTCGCCTCGTTAAATCCCTCGGGGCAATAAGAAAAATAGAGTATCGCAGGCATTTTAGGGGTGGGGACAAATTTACCAGACGTGCAAAATATGCTCGGCTGATTGACGAGCAAACCACACGTTCTTTGGACGTTCTTACGATCGTGTAAAAGTGATTATTAAGCTCAAGACGTTGCCAGGATTTCCATACATCATTTACCAACGTCGAGGATAATTCGAAGCGCGTTTGTTTGCACTCGGGGTGGCAAACGGGCAAAAAACGTACGAAGGTAACTCGGAGAATTCTCCTGCCCAGTTTATGATCCTCGCGCGTATCGTGAACCTTCACTTGCCAAGACCTTGAAACATCCCTTCGACCAATTCCTTTCGGGCTGTATGATTAATCGATGATTAATTCAGGAAGTCCACCCCCCGATGGATGGCCGGTGATGGTATGGTTTCATGGCGGCGACTTCAACACCGGCACTCCTGCCATTTGGGACGCTACCGTCTTCGTCAATAAACAGAAGGTCAGTCTCATCAACGTCAATGTCGTTTCTGTTTTCTCCCTACCCGTCCATTCTCCTCACTCCCCTTTTCTCCCAACCGCCATTTAAATTCTAATTCATTTACGAAAATGACCGGTTGTTATACTTTTACGATTTTCGTATCATTCCAAAACTTGAATCGATGCCAAAGACCTTGATTTTTAAAGCCATCCAAATTAGCAAAAATATTCACACTTCCCCGGAATAAAAAGCATCGAGAATCCTTTCGTGATAAAAGTGCATACAAAATTCACGTCATATACGTGTGTAATAAAATCGACTTCCGGTTCATTCAAGTATGAATCACACCCTTGAAACACTTTTTTTCATTCACAGACATAAAATCGTATCGTTGTCTAGGATTTTCCTCTCCGAACCAACTTTTCGAATCGAACAACTTTGAATCTTCGCGGCGATTGAAATTCATAAAGTTTTGCATATAATGGGTCGTTTTGACTTCAACAATTTGACACTTTATGGCAACGAATGTTTTGCCATTTCAATAATTTAGTACAAAAAACGTCTCTGAAAAAAAAATAATAATAATTTCCGGAATTCAACGATTTGAAAAACGCCTTGGGTCAGATTGACCCAGTATGCACTTATGAGAGCTGTGCACGCGAGGAGTTAAAAAAGCGTTTATGTCATTACACGTTTTCTAATGGTTCAGTAAAATCGTCGTACGGATCGAACCCACAAACGAAATGGACGGGCAAAATGTTTTCATAGATTGAAAAAAATTGTGTGGCCCAAGTGTCATTTTTGGACGCGGCGCAATGACTCGTGGGTGGTGAAAATCTCAATAAAAATTCCGATCGAACGGCTGAAAAGTTCGCTGGACTCGTTTCACGCACGACGCTCGTTGTAGAGTGGAATTCCATAGAGTTCGGAGTAAAATTTACAATTATGCTACCTCGTAAATAAAATTCATTCATTTGGTTCCACGTTTTAGGGTATCCGGTAATTTTTATGGTGAATTTCGGGTTTAAATTCGTTTGAAACTTGCTCGCGTGTTCGAACACTATAATCATTTGAGGAGAAGAAATGAGTTCCGAGTCTTAACGGAGCTCTGAAGCCGTGAATGGGAAAATTCAACGAAACAAGTTTCAGAAACGTTTTGTGTTTCGCGTATAATTCCCAAGGAATTAACGTCGAATTTTCTCGGGGAAAATCGATGGAAAAATTGCGCAAAAAATAGTTGGTTACAGTTTTTGATCGACGATCGAAAATAATTGGAATTTTTTGTTTCGTTTTTGTAGATTTTGGTGGTGACTGTGGCGTACAGATTGAACATATTGGGATTTTTTACGACGGCGGATGCGGCAGCATCAGGTAATTATGGGATGTTGGACCAAATAGCGGCGTTGGATTGGGTGCAGAAGAACATAGAATCGTTCGAGGGTTCGCCGAGGAACGTGGCGATAGCGGGTCACAGTTCAGGAGCGATAAGCGTGGGGCTGCACTTGTTGAGTCCATTGAGTAAAGGAAAATTTGGGAAGGCGATAGCGATGAGCGGAGACGCGATCGGTTCGGTGCGTACGCCGGAATTGGAGCTGCCGATAATCGATACGGTGGCGAATCGGTTTTCTTGCAACCGTCGTCCGACGTCGGACTTGATGGATTGTTTGCGTCGAGTTGACAGTGAGATTTTGGTGAAAGCGACGTCGGACATTGAGACTTGGGGGCCGATAATCGACGCAGAAACGACGAACACGACGGAACCGTTTCTCCCGGCGGATCCCAAGGTCATACTGGAGAACGGAAACTTCAACGGAGTGCCGTTGATCGCGGGCTACGTCAACAACGAGCAGGCCCTCGTTTACAAAGAGAGTCTCGGCAAAGACGACGAGGAGGGAAAAATTTCGATGGCAAAGTTCGAAACGATGATCACCGAGGACGCGATCGCAGCGGTGCAAGGTCTCAACGATAATTCAACGTCCTGCGACTCCAAACCGGAAATGGTCGCCGAAGCCATTCTTTTCTTCTACAAACCTCATCCTCCGAGCCTCGACGAAGCCGCGCTTCGAGATCGCTTCCTGGATCTGCAAACCGAAAAGAATTATGCCGCTGGTCTCGTTTTGCTCGCTGGAAAATTGTCAAAGATGGTGAAAACCTTCGTCTATCGCTTCGATTATCGACCACGCACTCCGTCCGTAACTCGCGATTTACCAGAATGGGTAAACGTCCCTCACATGTTCGAACTTCCTTTCTTCTGGGGTTTGCCTCACGTCTTCTCCAATCAGATCCTCTGGAACACGAGTGACAAAAAACTCGCCGATGTCATGATGATGATGATGGCCAACTTTCTCAGGGTTGGCAGCCCCTCCCTCAACAACGTCCGGTGGGAACCCTACACCGAAGACACACCCGGCATTCTCATTATTGATCGCACCATCAACATGAGCGAACCCCACGCCGTTGATTTCCGTGCCCTTGCTTTTTGGAACGAATATTATCCTCGCGTTGTCAGCGAAGCCACCAGCAACTGCTGCAACGCCACGAGCTCCTCCGCAGCTCTCGCATCCACTACCACAGGATCTTTCGAGATTTGTCTCGCTACCAGCTTCATCGCAGCTCGTGTCTTTCAATCTCCCAGACTCTGAGAATCTTCCTCCACAATATTTTCCCTATCCTAACGCGTCAATCGTTCACAATCCGGTCGACATCACTCACGACCAAGCAAAAATAATAAAAACAAAACGCAACGAAGAAACATACAAAAATATCGAACCCGAACACGCCGGCATTTCAAACTCGGTCCGTAAAATCTGCGTCACGTGCTCGAGACGTTTTTTTTTCTGAATTCTGTACAACGAGTTGTCTGTTTGTGTTTAATTGTCAAGTTGATCGAATCGATTCATTTTTGTGTACGTTTCGGTCGAGTTTTGAAGAGAAAAGTTTAAAAAAATTTGTCCATGCGCTGAGAGAATTGAAATTTGAAAAATGACGTTACAGAATAGGAATTGAGAATTTTTACTGAGCAGAATGTAAATTTCCATGAAAATGAAGCAAAATTTCTTCTTTACAAAATAAAATAATATTGTTTGCATGAAAATTAACGTTCTGCACAGTCAAAATCGATCGAAAAGTTTGAAATTTTAGCGAAAAACTCCGATTTAGCCTTTTTTTCGTTTTATAGAATTTTCGTGATGAAATTTTCACCAAAGACGTTTGTATCGTACGAAATAAGAACAGAAAAATGTGTAATTGAGCGAGATTATCACGTACGAGGAAGATTTTATGGCGAGAAGAAGATCGGGGTCAATTTGACCCTGTAGCATGAAATGCCGTCCCGAGGCAACTGAATACCTCGAAGAATTCAAGCGCCTATTGACCGAAGTGTCCTTGACAAAAAAAAAAGAAAAAGTGATAAATTTGTAAAGCGTAGTCTAGTTTAAAGTGAGTGTACGAGCGACTCGTTAATTGCGAAAATCAAAGTCCGTAGGTGTAAGGGTCCATGGAAAATCGAGGTGAAATATCCGGAAAGCATGAAAAGCTTCGTATTCTATTAAATAATCATAGAGATATCAAAATATTAAGTTTCAAAAATTATTGCAAACAGATTTTATCAATAAAATAGTTAAACAACGTTTCTCGACGATTTTTTTTCGATTTCCCCATCAACAGTAACGAAAACCTCCGGACCCAGTCGAACTTCGACCATAAAAAACCAAGTTTTGGCTTCCAGGACCAAAGCACAATCGTCATGGACATTTCTGCGGTTCCCATCGATAAATTCCAGAAGCGACCAGGGGAAAATCAAAGAATTGAAAAAAAACTAGATCAAATAAAAAAAATGATCGATTTATGAACGTTTCAACATTTACTGAATTTTTTATTATTCGCTTTAATACGGAGAGATATAGAAAAACATATATTGTTTGGGAAACAAACGGTCGATAACTTATGAATATTTTGATGCTTTGATAATAATCGTAATAATAATAATTAATAATAATTAATAATTAATAATAATAATTAATAATAATAATGTATTTACGGTCTATATATAATAATAATTATATTATATAAGAGAGGTGCGCGGCGAGCGTGCTCGGGGCTGGTGGCCTGCGCACGCGCACGTCTAAACATTTTTCCTCGTTTTTGTTCATTTTGTTGTTGTTGCTGTTGTTGTTGTTTTTTTATCATTCCCTCATTTCCCACCATTCTTTCCATCTCTCCTAAATATATAATATTAATTAATCAATTTGTTTGTTTTTTATTTGTTTTTCATTTTTCATGTTTTTTTTTCTCGTCTCTTCTTTAATGCAAAAACTCCTACAATGATAACCGACGTCGCGGGGGTAAATCTCGTGCTCTTTGTGCGCTGTTTGTTGCGCGTGCACACGAGCCACCCCTGGACCAACTTATATACAATATTTCCGACCCTCCCTCTGTCCCTTCTGCCCCTTTCTCGTCCCCTGAGCCAACGATGTCCTCGTCGTTTAGGGTCTCGTCCGCGTTTCTTCCCTCCCGCTCCCCTCTTGTTTTTTTAAATCTTTTTATTTATTCGCTCTAGTTTCTGGTATTTGTTTATCGCGATATTTATTATCTCTCTTCGAACTCATTTGTTATACATTTTCAGTCACTAGTTTCGCTCTTTTCGTTCAAACCCTTTTTTCTCGCTGTTATTGTTCAATTTTGCTTTTCTCAAATTTTATTCCATCGCTATTTCTTTCTCGTGGCTTCAGAGTCGCGGTTCGATCTTCCCTTCTTTATATTTTCTTTCCACCTCCGCTCGCTTTCTTTCTTTTTTTGTTAAACTTATTTTATTGTTTCCGTTTGTTTTTTGTGTCATTTTTAATCTCATGTTTGCTTTGTTCTTCAATCCTTTTTCTTGTCCTTCTTCGCTTTCGTCTTAAACGTCAGGCTTTTCGTCACACACATGGTTGCATTATGATGTCCCGCTCGATACGGCCACCGCCGTATTTTGCACCTTACAGAAGCAGACACAAGCCTCTCTTTTTCTGCTTTACCTTCTTCTCCGGAGATTTTTTGTTGATTTGTCGTACGAGGTCATAGAAAATCTGGAAATTACAAACGTTTCATTAGCTTCGAGAATCCGCAATTGCAATTTTTATTTTCTATTCGGCATTCCGATCGTTGGGAATTGATTTTTTTTTTTTCATGGCGTATTAACGAACCGGGAGGAGTAAAAAATTTTTTAATCAAGGCAGAAAATGTTGTTATAGAAAATTTTATGATTGTTTGCGTCTGTGCAAAGAAACTGAAGAAGACTGATGGTTTTTCTTGAAAGAATTAGATGCAAGTTTTGCCAACAGCCGAGACAAACTTTGTGAGCGACCGCCCAGAGAGTTTTTATTGTGTTTTTTGTTCTCTGAATAAGAGAACAGCTGGAGACGGTTAATAACTTACGTCATGAACATTTATTTTAGCTTTGGCAGAGGTCTCCATAAAGGCGCAATTGAATTGCCGGGCTAGATTGACACCCTGGTCTTTGCCGACTACCCTCTCGTCTTCCAAGTCACATTTGTTACCGACTAAGACCATCGGCACGTCGTCCGTGTCCTTCACCCGTAATATCTGTTCCCTGAGATCCTGAAGATCGTTAAACGTCGATTGCGCCGTTATCGAATACACGAGAACGAAACCCTGGCCATTTTTCATGTATAGGTCCCTCATGGCTGTGAATTGTTCCTGAGGAATAAATACAAACGAGTCAATTAATCCTCGCAAAAAATGAGTCATTCAACATCGTTTAACCATTTCAATTAAAACTTTAACGTGCATGCGAGATCGTTTTCACGAGGAGAAAATCACATTTCTATGGCTGAGAATTATTCTCGCAAAATGATAATTATTCATCCGGGGAACAGAAGAAAAAGTTGTGCAGGAATTCAACAACTTGCGAATCCGTTTAATTAAAAGTTGAACGAGTATTCAAATTTTTCCATCACAAGAAATATTAATTCCAACAATAAAAAAAACGTGCTCAATGAAAAAATTTTTGCAATTTAAAATAAAATAAAATAAAAACAAAATCTCCAAAAGAAAAAAATACTCGGAGACGAGTTCAATTAGTCGCAGAAAATTTTTCCGGAAGTTTCGAAATTTGTAGTACAAAGAGTCATAATTATTCTGATTAGGACCGAGATCGATTTTTTTCGATAAAATGTGGGTTTTCGTATGAATCAAAAATAATTTCTCACCGTGCCAGCTGTATCCAAGATTTCCAGCATACACTGTTGTCCATCAACTTCAACCTGCTTGCGGTAGCTGTCCTCGATCGTTGGATCATATTTCTCAACGAAAATCCCCTGTACGAATTGTACCGTAAGGGCAGATTTGCCGACACCTCCACTTCCCAAAACTACTATCTTATATTCACGCATCTCTCAGTCTGTCTCTCTATCTATCTGTGCACGTCGTCACAGCCAAGGGGTCACCGGATCCGCCACGTCTTGTCCTGTTTCTCTTGCAGCGAGATAGATCTGCAATAAGAATTAACGAAAAAACGTAATTAGTCGATGATTAATAACTGAGCGTGCATTCTCTTGTTTCTTTGCAATTAAATCCGTTGGCCATTGTAATAAATAAATTCGATGATTCAAAATATTGTTTATTCCTAATCGGTCATTAAATCGCATAATTATTTTTGTCTTTCGATCATTTTACATGCCCGTGGGAAATTTCGCTGATGTTTTCCGTAGATTTTCCAGAAAATTTGACGAATTCGACAATTTTGAAGGCATTTTGGCTACTTCGATATTTTCAGTCGCTTTTTTATCTAGACGTCGAAAATTCAATGACAGGAAAAGGTTAAAGAATGTCGTGTTGGATGTATCATGAAAAATTTGGGCCACATGCTGTTAACGTATAAAAGAAAAGTCGAAACGTTTGGATGGGAGTTGTTGTGAAACAAAAGTAGGGAATGCATCGAAGTGTTCAAGACTCGAAAGCTTTTAGCATCCGCTGTCAACTATTGTGATATTGACCCCGTTTTTCATCGCGTTTTATCTTTGTGTCCCTTGGCATAGTAAAAGAAAAAAAGTGTTACATTTTATTCTCGCCTTGGGAAAGAGTAGAAATTGTAGCCTCGAGGTTTAACGCTCGAGGCTGGAACTCGGGAGCAGCGTTGAATTTTCCTCGAGGTTGTAAAGAGAGGAAATACAGTTGGAAACGAACGAATGTGTTGCGTGTAAAATCACAATATCCGTAATAAAGTGCATGAAGATCGAAAAAAGCTTGAAACTTGGTCGGGCGAAATATTTTTCGCTCTCGGTACGATTCAATAGAATTAGAGGGCGAAAAAAGTCAAGTCTCTTCTTTTTGCTTTCAATTGGCTTTGCTATACTCGTCCTAGCCTGGACGCGTTCGAAACTCTGGAATTTAGCAATGAAGCTTTTTTCTCTCTTTCATCCTCGTTCGGGATATGAGAAAGCTCGAGGCATTGATGAAAGGGCCTCGTGAGTTTCAGTCGGTGGACAGAAAAGCTCACTGTTGCGGACGAACGCTCCCTCGTTACAGGATTCGACTTGGTTTTTATCGCAGTTTGTACTTGATTTTGCAGCGAGCAGTGAATTTTTCCAATCGCGTGACCGATTTTCGTGAATCGAGCTGAATAGATAAATGAATAGAATTGTCAAGGTCGTACGATCGTCTGGAGGTTTGATTTTTCAAACGTTCCTGAATCAAGGGGAAAGGGCGTCTCGAAAAAGGCCCGGAACGACCACTTCCGGTTTAATCAGAGTCGACAGAAGCCAAACGAGCATTTTTTTCACGCACGCTTCATTCCTATGACTCATTAAAATAATGAAATAGTAGACGAGAAAAAATTCAGTGATTCATACGTCGAAGAGGGCGTAGTCGCGTCACCGGGACCAGATTCGCTACGCAGCTCCGTTTTTTTTTCTGCGCCCGCGATATCGCCACGATTCTAGTCCCGCACGAAGCTCTCGCTACCGGGAGATGTGCATGATTCTTTTTATTCGCGATTGACTCACCCGACGACGTGATACTTCGGAAAACAGATCTTACGTCTGACTCGATCGAGCAAAAGCTCGCCATTGCGTTCGTCATCGATGAACAGCAATTAATGAATTTGTTATTCAGATTTTGCGACCAACTTCATTAGTGACATCATAATTTATCATTATTCACATTATTTATCCATTCGTGTTTCATTTTTTTCGAGAAATGCGTCACGATTGAAGAGAAAAAAGATCGGAAATTCGCACTGGAATAAAAAATGTCCGATGTCGATGAAAATGGTGAAAAAAAGCTTTTGGACGATGTCAAAGAATTCCATAGCTCTTGTCCTTTCGGCTCGAGTTTATCGTTCGGGTTTGGGCAGTCACCGATATTGGGGCTGTCACAGGCTCCCTCCTCTCATCATCTACCTCGTATCTGAGTGTTCACAGGCGCAAACAAAGATACACGACACGTACACGCGCAATATGTCCCCAAAGACAAGCGAATTAGCCAAATTCTACAATGCGTTGAGTATTACGCAGCGTTCGAAACGTTTTACAATACGAAATGAAATTATTTTCATCGTCAGCAATTCAGCGATTACGTAATCGTGTCCTCGGAGCTTACGACTATAATTAGTCGTGGTCGAGACCAAATTTTTCCAGCGACTTTAACTCGAATCGTTTTAGCCCTGAAACCCGGCGCATTCCGAGTAGATCATTTTATTCACCGCTCTAAAAACAAGAGATTCATACACCCTGGCGAGTCTTTTTATTTCTGTACAAACAATTTGACAGCCAATAAAAATTATACGGTCGACAACGACCTCGGTCATGCGGCGGAGGTGGGAAATAAGTGGGGCATGAGTTTTCTAGGGTTGAATACACGATGTTGAAGTTTGCAACGTTGGAATGCAACGAAATTCTTTTTTCACTTTCTTCTAAATTGAGATTCTCATTCAATATTCGATCCGGACAATAAATCGATAATTCTTTAGGAACGAAACACAAAATCGGTACGAAAATTGTCATGGTTTTTTAAAATAAACAAGAAATTAATAGAAAAGTTTTCCTTAAAATTAAAAAAAAAAGTTTTTCAATCGGTTGGGCTCGCTTCTGTTCTTTGAATATAAACAAAAGTATCGATTACGTAACGTTCGATAATTCTTCGACCTCAATGCAAGAGATTTTGATTTTTTGAGTTGGATTTTCTTGGAAAATGTTGAAGGATCCAATAAGCGAAATTCGTTCTCGCGTCTTGGCAGAGAGAAAATTCTTAATTTGCAAAGTTTTTAAAATCGTGTGGCGACGTCGAGGTTTTACGACACCGAATCGTGACGATTGAAACCGTTCGGTGTGTTTTACGGTGAACTTTTGTACGTAGGCGAAGCATCACGTAGATGTTGGATGTCCACTTTGAGCTGTAAATACGTTATCTGCTCCATTGAATCCCGATACACTTGATCGCACTCGGTCGCGCCTCAGTGTCGAGAGACGTCACCCCCTTTTGTTTTATCATCCCCTTGCTACGTCTCCCGCGTCCGATGGGTCTTTCCCGTATCCATTGGATACTTTATCGTTCGATTCGACGACGAAGTGTATTTTATTCATGAAACTTGGTGGATTCTCTTGGGTTTTTCGTCCTCAGAAATCCTGAATAAAAATGCGTTTTATTTCAAGCCCCGGGGGTCGGGGCTTGCGGGCAACGGCGATTGGTCCATTTTCCAGGATGCAGCATCCGGAGAAATATTTTTTCAACTAATCGACATTATTTTTATAGGATTTTGGGAACGTGTATGAGATTCTTGGGGAAACACAAACGGAAATCCGTGTTACGGACAAAGTTGGGGCGAATTATATGAGAAATGGGGAATATCGAAAGATATTACATGGGAAAGGTGGAGGTCGATGGGTCAACGTGGTCATCGACACCAAAAGCAATTGGAGCGCGAGAATTTCCTCTCGCTCGACGACCTGCGTCGCCCATCATCCCCATCTCGTCCATCGCCGTCAGAAACAGCAAAAAATGAAGAGAGGGAATTCATACGATGATCTTCAAGAGCTCTGCTCGCTGGCTCGTATCCCAGCAACCCAGCCTGACCCATGATGACCGTAACTATCTCCTACGCTATCTTTCCCTCCTCACATTCGCACCAACCTCCTGAACCACACTTTGGAGCAGCTCGAATTCCTTCAAAAGCTTTTTCTACCGACAGCCGATTATCCGGACTCTTTTCCGGAACCTCACGAATCGCCCTCGTCACTTAGTGTTAACGCGATCTTGTCCATACGTGTGTCCAGTAATTTAGATCAACGTCTCGAAAGTTATCGAGAGAATGGAGAAATAAACGAGGAGGATTTACGATTTTTCGTCGCCACCAATCACGCCGATTCTCTTTTTTCTTCATTTTTTGAGGATCCAACCGCAAAATCGGTACGAAAATTGTCAAGTTTTTGGAAATTGAACAAACAATTAAAGAAAAAAGTATTTTTCGTTGGACTCTAACGTTGCGAACTTTAGTGTCATGTAAATATCGTCTCTACACTTAATTCCGAAGTTTTCTGGGTGAATTCTAACTCGATGACATTTCCAAAGTTTCATCTAATCCAAGGGCACATTTCCTGGGACTTTGCAGTTTCGAGGGTTTCTCAAGAGACGTATTAATTGCTGGAGAGCCGGATTAGGACAGTGAAGAGTAAAAGTACATCTTTATATCACGGTGATTTGTATACAATCGTTTTCCAAGGACTTCCGCGTCCCTGGATCAAGTGAAAGCGAAAAAGAGAAAGATTGGAGTGTGTCTTGGAAGGCTGCGATCGACGGACTCGTAATCGGAGTCTTATAAGTCGCGAGAGCTTGAATGAAGTCGAGAAGAATGAGAGACTGCGGGCGAGGGATAAGAAAATAGACATAGATGTGCAAAAAATATCTATATATTCGAGTGTTGGTCTGCACTAGTTGCGTGTTATATCGATTGCATGTTTGCAAGAAACGAGACCCGAGCACAGTCGGTCGAAAAGATCCATTGTGTCCGAAAAAGTGTGTCACGGAGTGCGCTCCATCTTCGCGAGAAAAAAAGTGGAAAGAGCTTTCAGTCTGGGTCTCTGTTCTCTCCGCCTTTCTCGACATACGATTCTGAGCGAATTCTTCTTTGTGCTCTTGACGACTCTAAGATTAGTGCATTTTTAATCTTTCATCGAGAGCCGCTTGACGTTTTTTTGCTGTATCATGAAAAAGTGTCTGAAAAATGTTGTCCAACGTGAACGAATACAAATTCCAATTTCCTGACCAGAGCACACACGTGAATCACGATAAAGTATGAGCAAGCAATTTGCAAGTTTGAATCTCCGTCACGTCGTCGCATTTTTTTTCCTAATACCACATATTTTAGGCCTTGCGGAAAATTGTGCAAGCTGGGTGTGTCCTTGTGAAGGATTCTTGGTGTCAGTGACTCCCAGCACGAACTCTGTCCCGAGAGAAATATACCACGCGGTACTTGCCACAGGTAACTATATTAGCTCGACCCTTTATCAAGCAGTTTCATGTGTACAGCTCTTATACCACCGGCACATTCTTCTTGCTCGTGATCCGTGACGCCCAACGACACCCCTCGCGAAATACCACAAATTTTCAACTCCCACTCAACCTTTTTCTTATCCGGACACGCATGCAATTAAATTCTCATGATCCTGAAGTTTCAATCGTTGCAATGCAACGAAAAATATTTCATTTTATTGATAATTCGTTCAATTTTCAATGTCAATCAAATTTTTCCAACCGATATGCTTTTCGGGTGGCGAAAATCGATTATTTTATCACCGTGATTACATTCGGCATTTAAATAATTATTTTTGCCAAAGACTAAAAAGAATTTCGTTGCATTCCAACGTTGCAACCTTCAGAGTCATAAAATTCTCTCATATACTCGTTAGTTTCCGATTTTCGTTCGTTGCTCGAGGTCGATACGCCGCGAAGTTATTCGATAATCGTTTTCTTCGAGTTTCTCGCGATCGAGGAACCAAAAAGTTGATAAAATATTTGTCTTGCTTGGTTCTTCAAATTTGACGATATTCTTTAGCTAAGGACATTGCCGATTATTGACTATCGACATCCTGCAACGCTCGCTGTAATGAGTATTGAAAAGAAATTCCATTGTTGCGTTATGTTCTAAGAAGTTACGCGGTCGTTTAGTTTAGCTCGGACTTTCCAATTGTCACATTGTTGATCTTTTGTTCTGACGCTTTCCGGGCCACTCCCGTAGAGAGTTCGTATACGGAAAGACTATTCCGCGTCCTCTCTTTTTCCTCTCCACGAATATTTGTATGGATGTTTTCTCTATTTTTTCGTTTTTTTTTCTCTTGACAATAGAACCAATAGCTGTGTGTAAATCGATTTCGTATGAAAGAGCTTTGAGAACGATTGAATGTGTTCTGACGTCAATTTTCTCGACATAGAGCTTCGCTCTTTGTTTCCCATTTTCGTTGTTCTTCCATTTCTCGCGTACGCGCCAAAGCCAGATCAATAAATCGAGCTCGATCCGTGGACAATCCTTCGATATCATTTTTTCTCATTTTTTCCATTCGCTACTCCGATAATCATTTTTATTCTCTGATCGAAATTCACGAAATATCCTTCGACCAACGACTTTTTTTTCCTCTCCAAATAAACTCGATTATTGAAAATAACGATCGATCGAAATCCACTGAAAATAAATTTACAGTGTAAAAGCGAATTTCATGTACAACTGACCTCCGAACGAGGAAATCTCTGTGCGGAAAGATCAATGGTACTGGGCGATGGTAAAGCCAAAATCGTGTGCATACACGATTGATGCCATACCGGAGATTCAATTCGTGGCTGCAACACCGCAAACCGATCGAAATGTGGGAGCTTTCCGACAGAGAATCAAAGAGGAGAAAGCAATTTTTGAGGATAAGTGAAAAAAGGGCATTAAAATACGTGGTCGAGGGCTGGAATCAAGAAGAACGATTCCCGAAACATCATTTTTCGTTTCGACCACAATTTCCCAATTTTTTCGCACAGTGAACCTCGAAAAATCGCCAAAGTTTCGTTCTCCTTGCGAAAGTCACGTTTGCGTAAGATAAAAAGGAGGGAATTGATGTTAAAAAAAAAGGTGATCGCGCGATTCACTCTCGGTGCGTTATTGTCGATCCGTATGAACGAAAATTTCGGCAGCAACAAAGTTACGACGAATATGATTAATTCATCAATTTTGTATTCGAAGTAATCAACTTTTGTGGGCTCGAATATTAAATAACTTTGTACTACCTCGGACTATGCGTTCGGTGCCTATTTCTGGTCATCACTCGATGTTTCTAGATGTATACACTACCGTCCATAAGTTTGGAAACACTCGCTCCGATGTCGAGCCTCACGAAAAGTTGCGTCCTTCTGTGAAAAATGATGATATTCCAATTTTTGAAACGGCGTTTTGAAGAGGACATATGAATCTTCATTTTCCTTTTTTGGAAAAATTTTTACGATTTTTTTTGAGCCCGGTACGCACTTTGAAAGTTGGTCGTTTTTTGGCTTTTTTTGGGGGGTTAAAATTTCAGCGCATGACTCGTAGGAAATTTTTTTCACATTTTTTCCTAGCGAAAACTCAAAGTGGACAGTGGAAGCTTCATTTTGCTTTTTTAAAAAGTTTCGTATGATTTTTTCTCGCATAACTGCTGAACTTTTTGCAAAAAATGACTATATTTATTAAATGTTGCCTAATTCTGAAACTATT
Source organism: Diadegma fenestrale (assembly GCA_037043255.1). NCBI lineage: Eukaryota > Metazoa > Arthropoda > Insecta > Hymenoptera > Ichneumonidae > Diadegma > Diadegma fenestrale. The sequence continues at coordinate 5,837,921 of CM073312.1, forward strand.
GAGCTTTCGTGAAATCTCCAAGAGGGTAAAAAGATGCATACAATAATTGCGGATGCACCTAATTCTTTTCAAAATTAATGGAGGAAAAAAAAATTTCACGAGGCGACGAAACATTTTTCTATTTTCAAAAATCCTTTCTCTTACCTTTTCTACACGGTTTTTTCATCGAAAAAACCGCCCCTCACTCGGATCACAGCTTTAACAAGTCGTGGCATCCGTTCGATCAATTTATGGATGTCACTCTGCTCCAGGGTGGCCCAAGATTCTTTTAGTTTTTCCCACAAATCGCTCGACGATGTGGCACAAGTTTTTCGTATTTTTCGATCGAGCTCGTCCCACAGGAGCTCGATGGGATTTAAATCTGGCGATTGGGGTGGCCACACCATGTTGACGATTACGTTTTTCTCTTCTTTGTTATTTAACTATGCTTTTTTATTTTATTTTTATTATTATTATTTTTATTATTTTTTATTTTTTATTTTTTATTATAACTATGCTTTGGATCGACGATCCAAAGCATAGTTCTCACCTCTGCCGAGACTACCTGAATAAAAAAGAAGAGAAAAACGTAATCGTCAACATGGTGTGGCCACTCCAATCGCCAGATTTACATCCCATCGAGCTCCTGTGGGACGAGCTCGATCGAAAAATACGAAAAACTTGTCCCACATCGTCGAGCGATTTGTCGGAAAAACTAAAAGAAGCTTGGGCCAGCCTGGAGCAAAGTGACATCCATAAATTGATCGAACGGTTGACACGACTTGTTAAAGCTGTGATCCGAGTGAGGGGCGGTTTTTTCGATGAAAAAACCGTGTAGAAAAGGTAAGAGAAAGGATTTTTGAAAATAGAAAAATGTTTCGTCGCCTCGTGAAATTTTTTTTTCCTCCATTAATTTTGAAAAGAATTAGGTGCATCCGCAATTATTGTATGCATCTTTTTACCCTCTTGGAGATTTTACGAAAGCTCAATAGTTTCAGAATTAGGCAACAATTAATAAATATAGTCATTTTTTGCAAAAAGTTCAGCAGTTATGCGAGAAAAAATCATACGAAACTTTTTAAAAAAGTAAAATGAAGCTTTCACTGTCCACTTTGAGTTTTCGCTGGAAAAAAATGTGAAAAAAATTTCCTACGAGTCATGCGCTGAAATTTTAACCCCCCAAAAAAAGCCAAAAAACGACCAACTTTCAAAGTGCGTACCGGGCTCAAAAAAAATCGTAAAAATTTTTCCAAAAAAGGAAAATGAAGATTCATATGTCCTCTTCAAAACGCCGTTTCAAAAATTGGAATATCATCATTTTTCACAGAAGGACGCAACTTTTCGTGAGGCTCGACATCGGAGCGAGTGTTTCCAAACTTATGGACGGTAGTGTATGTGTATATGTAATGTGTGCAATGGCTTGTATAGGATTCTCGATGGCTGGTTGGAACTTGGAAGCGATTGAATTGTAGTACGTACAAGGGGGACGATAAATTGATAGTGGGCGACGACCTCCCACGATTATATCGAATATCTCATCACGCGTAGCAGTCTCACGATCGATATGTGTTCATACTTAGATATTTATCTAAATATAAACGCATATCTACAGGCCGAGACTCTAAATTGACTGGTTCTCGACGAGGCATTAGTCCAATGATTATTATTCATCCAAAAATAGTGACGCTAGGTTAATAAATTGCAATATTTCCTCGTTATGAGAATTGAAATAATAATTTGCCGGATTTTTATTACAGAATTACGAATTTCGCACAAAGGAGCCACTTTGGCCTAATTTATTCGAAATCCACAAATTTTCGAGAGCAAATTCGAGGTAATTTCGAAAACTGAGACATGGAAATGCGCGTTGTTTGAATATTTTCTAATTATTGGAATGAACGGCTTCAGGGGTGGGGGAAAGAAGAAACTCCACGAAGTATTGGCCTGGCCGGAGGCTGTTTAACTTGGGAAATCAGTGGAGCCACAAAGCCAGCGTGCTCTACTATTGGTTTTACGTTATATAATAATAATCATTTATTTCCCATTGGCCGAGTTCATACGAGATTTATCCCGGAGGAATTTATTTTGAGCGAAGATAAATTCGCAGAGGGCGTTATTTGTCGTTTCACACTTCCCGGACCCAGGGATTTCCGCTATAAATCCAGTAACGTACGAAAAGTTATAGCGCGCTACGGATTCCAGAGAGGAAAAGAGAGAGAAAATAAAATGAAGCTGGTGAGAGAACGAGAAGGATGTTGAATGGGAGGCAGCAAAGAATAGAAGAAAGAGTGTGTGAGAGAGTCGCTAAGCTTAAAGGCCCAGAGACTTGGAGGTGATTGAAGGTAGGTCAGTATATATGCACGTGAGAAAAGTAACGAGTAACGTGCGCGCCGTGTCGTGTGAATCCAAAAACAAAAAGAGAGAGAAAAAAAGAATGTCAAATAAAATAAAATGAGCGAGAGAGATTTTTCAGTACGTGCTGAGAATCTAAACAATGTTTGCACATCGTATCGCGAGCTACAGAAGGGTGAAAATGTGGGTCACCGACTCGCGAGAGAGAAAGAGGAAGAGAGAACAAGAGATCGTGTAGGTTAAATTTTTATGTATGCATTTATGTTCACATGCACTATAACACAAACACACGTCATGTGCATATTTATTAAGCATATATTAATTATAGATGAGTTCATAAACTTTGTGTAAATAACCTCGACCGGGACCCACATGTGTTTTCCTCTACGCAGACGAGTCAACAAAAGACATTTTCAAGCCTGTAGCGATGCATTGAGATTTCTTTTTATTCTGCATCGCCTCGTTTGTTGATTCGACCAAGAAATCAACAAAATGATCAGAATTTTACATTTAACAGGGACCAGGAACCACGTCGAGCCAAAAAACTGATTTTTTTATGCGAAAACCGCAAAACAAATTAGCAGTGAATTTCATTGTGGCCCTGAGGGTTCGAGGAATTTAATTAGAGGCTGGTTTTAGATGAAACCGAGAAGAGGGTGAAGAAAAACTGGAGTGAAAATCGTGTAAGAGGGAAAAGTGATTGTGGAGCATTGAGAACTAATCAGAAATGGAAAAGAACTCATAAAAATGAGAAAACAAACAGTCGAATCAATGAGAGGAATGCTTTGGTCGCTGATCTCGAGAATACGTTTCTTTTGTATTTGTAGGGATGGATAAACGAAGAGAATAAGCTGGAAGAGATGTAACGAGAGTGAAGGAGGAGCATGTGCCTGCTGAGTCAGTTGAATCGAAGGATGAAAATTGTACACGCGTATACGTACACAAATGTGGATCCTTAGACGCCCACGTAAGCCTCAACAGTAATTTTTCTTCTCTCTCGACTGTTGCCCAGACCGCTTTCTACTATCGCCGCGATTCTCTCTATTTCTCATTCGTATGTAGCAGCAGCAGCAAGAAAAAACAACCTGGGAATGCGAAAAGCAGCAATTTTCGTGGGCGTTTCGCGGATTAGTCACGAGCTTGTATACATTGCTCTCATGCACGAACGGTTGTCGACTAATATGTGAATCTCTCGTGTATACCGATTGCTCCAAAAATGCTGACACATGGATTAGGCGATTCTAGATACCACTGCGTGACAGTCATTTCGCATCCAAATGACCTCGATTCACTGCTCTCGTCGTAATTATATCAATCATTTTTCTCACAGTCACGCCCCTGAATTCAAAACATTTTATTTTCGTTTAACACACAAATTGTTCGCCACGAAAAAGTCTGAACCATCTCAAACCAACAAATTTCCCTGTTTTTCAATAAAATTTAAAATTCCCTTCAAAGTTTCAAGCTCCGAACCTCGATTTCACTTCTTTGGAGTCAAAAACAGATCCTGGAATAAAACCGAAAAGTTATAACACTAAAAAAATTTCTGAAACTTCTCAATTACAGATTTTGTCCCAGTTTTTTTCGTTCTTTGATCGATTCATCAATATTTCACGTCACAAATTTTCCTATCGAGACCAGATGGAAATTTCGAGATGGCCTGAGACTTTTCCGATGAATTTTAGGCTGCAATTTGGTTAATAATTCATTTCGTGCACGAGCATATCTATCGAATTGGATACTTCGTTAAAAATATGCAAATTTCGGACATTCATCATTCTTGCTGCGAACGCCGCGTATGGACGTATGTGTGTATACAAACGTCTGCTAACGTCGTCCTTATCTTCGAGCTTAGACGACGTTGTCTCGTGACCCGAGAGCAAGAGAGGGTCGGTTGCTAATTATTCTCGTTACACTTGGTCGAGCCAGACGCATATATATAAATATATGAAAAATATACGACCTCTGTTTCTTTCCTACTGAGGGAGGTCAAGGAACGTCGACGTGTAAGGAAATTAACGTTTTCCAGACTTTAAAGCGACCAAAAGTTTTCGCCTCTCGAGTACGTCTCTCGTCACGTGATAAAAGAGATGCAGGGGGAACTGAAGAAGTAAATTCACCTCCCACGAAACTTTTCGGTTCAACAACTCCTCGTTCAACTTTCCGAATCCACTGGAAAATGCAACAGAGTTTTGTCTCTATTCGTTACGTTTTTTCTCTGCTGGACCAACTTTTTCTTATCTAATTACTGATCGAGCGATTAATCCGTTCTCGACACCATTAATGAAGATTTCAGTCGTATAAAATCAATAAATAAATGCTGTTCATGAAAATTACACGAAAAACGGAATCGGTGGGACGAAACGAGACAGATATTCATAAAAATACCAATAAATAAACAAAATCTTGTCATTTTTCACATTTCGGTGTAAAAATGTTCATATTTTTTCATTAAATTATCATAAAAAATGTATCAATCGTGCTCGAGCATTGTCACAATGTAAAATGACTTTGTGGGACTGCAAAATGTTGAAAAAAAATTCCAGTAGATTTACCTCGACAAAGATACATTGTGAGAATGAAAAAAAAAAAATATTTTTCATCCTTCCGACTGCGTACTGTGGGGATGGAAAGAAATATTTCCTTTTTCGCCGATGAATTCCGAATGAGACATTAAATGGGGCAAATTCTTTGCTCGTTTTCTCAGTCCGGTTGGTCGGAGCAATGGAAAAGTGTCACACCGTGAAATTCTACGTCAAGTCGAGACGTCGCGAGGTTGGAATTTCACAGGAAAAACCTAGCCACTATTTTATTCTGCCGCGCGTATATACTTCTCTTCTTCTCCGTGCCTGTCTCGTTTTTCTCTCCTTCGCTAACATTCAGTACATCGCGCAGTATATAGATGTCGTCTCGTCTGGCATTTCCGGGTGGGCCTTGGCTGACGGGTTTGATACTTATCTCGTATATTTCTCTATAAAAAATTTCCTGACCCCAGAGAATGTCCCGAGAGCGATGATAAAAAATGTGAATTTTAATTCACGATTGAAACTTCCGGTTGCGAAGTCGATTTTTCGATCGAATCCTTTTCCATTTTATAGCGAATAAAATTCCTGAGAAGCTGAATCGACTAAAAATGACTGCGTATGGGAATCGAGTTGTCGATCGAACGCTCGAATGATTCGTAGCGATTCCTGAGCCACCCTGTATGAGAGTCGTATCAAAATAGCTCTCATTGAAAAAATATTTTTTCATTCCTTGCTCCGTGGAATATTCAGTGGAATATCAAAAGTATACGCGACGAGTAGTAAAAACACGAAGCTCTTCTGAGTTACAATGTCAAAATTGCGGAACACACGCAGCGTAACTCAAAGGGTGGAAGAAGAAAAAAATGAAACTCGTTTCCGAGGCGGAGAGACGAGAAGAAAAAAATTGCGTCCGGCGCTGTGTGCGCGACATTAAAGTACAAAGTTTCTAAAAATAAATTCAGCAGAGTAAAGCTGATTTCTTTTTTAGTTTTCTTCGTAGAAACGGGTCGGCGTCTAATTTACGAAAATTCGTATCAGGGCGCAGGAGCATCGTGATGAGATTCGAGATTGTAAAAAAAATCGTCAAGTCCTCACGACGGTATGGGAGCGAATAGAAAAATGTAACAGTCTCGAGCAGCTTAACACAGAAAAACGGAGAAAAACTTATAAATATCATTATTCGAACAGTAGAAAGAAGAAAAAACATTCTCGTTGTGTGTTAAGCATAATAGCACGAAGAAAAAACGTTAGCACACTGGTGTTTCTGGTACTGCGGGCACGCAGTTATATCCTGACTAGATAACAGGTCGGCAGGATATGGTGTAACGCCTGATAATGAACGGGAGGCTGGCACCATTCACATCGTTATCCGACGTCGTGAGCTCTGCGACCGCATCAGGGCCGAGTCATTTTCGCACTCTGTCGCAAAGCTCCGTACACGATCGAAAGAGAAAGAGAGAGGGAGAGAGAGAAAGGAAAAGAGAGAGATTAACGATAAAAAAAAAGCGAGACGGGGATAAATGGAAAAAATCACACGTGTGCCTTAACAATGCCTACAATTTTTCCCATAAGAAACCACATAATGCATAAAAATAACACCATGTGCATAAAAAATCTCAACTAAAAATGAAAATCAACGTTCTGTTTAAATCGAAACTGCCAACGGTTGTCAAAATAATTATTCACATTTTTTTTTATTCATCGAAATAATTACGAAAAAAAAATGGAAAAGTTTTTTGATTCAATTTTTTTTTCTGCTGCAGCTGAAAAATTCTTTGGACACAATTATTTCATTTTTCTCGGAGCGAGAAATATTTATTTGGTGTGGTTTTGAATTTAAATTGGAGTCGGAAATGCATTTGTAGGGAGAAAGCAATGTAATTTTGACAATTTAGCAGGAACGAATGACAAAAAATAGTGTTAAATATTGCATAGGAAAAATGGACTCTCGAGATCTGAAGCCAAGTGTCTATACGAGAGAGGGTTGAAAATTGAATTTTCAAATGACGAAGAAAATCGATATTGAGATGAGAGGGTTGCCGTCTCGATAGACCGAGAGAACTATGCACTTTTTTCAATCCACTGCACGTCCGTTATCATCGATTCTCGTGATAACGGTTTTTCTCTCCTTCGTAGTGACTCCTGGGAATTCCCTTCAATCAATGCATCGATATTTACGCCTGAGATGCGAAGAAAACTTTTTTCTTCGACGGATTCTAAAATTATTTACAAAGATGAGAAATGCAGCTGGACCGAAAAACAGAGAGGAAAAAATGAGTTAGCCATCAACACAAAATGGTGAAAGTCATGGGAAGTTTATATACAAAAGGTCTATTTTACTTTTCTCATAATTTGAGGTCGAACGAGATAGCGGTTCAAAGAGCAGAGGAAGCGAGAGTGATAGAAAAGCGAAGAGAGACGAGAGGAATTCAGTTTCCTCATCGTGAAAGCATCGAAACTTCGTTATCAACGCGAATTATTATATGCATCGGCAATCGATCGACGTTTTAATGGCCGTGTCAGAATTTTTTACTGCTATTCTGACGACAGAATGCACGAAGGAGTATGAAAAGTCAGTTCCATCAGGGCGATAGAATTTGCCTAAAAAGCAGGCTAAAAAATCTCGGGCGAAAGTTTGCATTCCCTTCAGGATATCCTGGGACGATAATAATTTTTTCCATCATTTTTCAAAAGGGATTTGAATTTATGGTCCACGAGCTGATTCGACGAGGAGAATAGTTTGTTCTCTCGAACGAGAATTGATAATAAAGTAGAGAAATGAATTTTGGTGAAATGGCATGAGGATTTAAACTTTCGGAGCATGAAAAGACAGCAGGAAATGTTGGAGAGATGGTTCGTGGGAGTGCGTCCACAAGCGTGGCCTTGAAAATGGTCCTTGGGGGCATCTGCATAATGTAGACCACGACTTCGCGCATAAAAGTCAAAAGATAGATCGAGATATATATTTGAAAAAACGGCTATGAAGCAAACCTTATTCGGGGCTGTGGGCATTGTGCAAACCGAGCGAGAAAATGAGCTTCTCGAAAAAAGAATCTTTTTCTTCCGCCAGGCACTTCCTTTTTGTTCTTTCTTTTTTTCACATTCTTTCTTTTATTGTCTTCGCCTACGCGATTCTCTTAATGATCAACTCCTCTGCTAATTGGGTCGCTGTCCCCGGTAGAACGACGTTTCATTTCTCTCGCTGCCTTCCTCTCAAATTTTACCGGAAACGATGTATCCAATTTTTATCATTATTACCGCTCCCCTGAATTCCACTTTTTTTACAGTAGCAGCGCGAGAAAATTCGCCAATTTTTCCACTCACGTTCCGATTATTTCGTCGCAATTCGTACGGGGATTAAAAGTTTTTTCATACAGTAGATTTTTCCCTATTGACTTTGCAATTCAGTCGTTCGATACCGGAGACATTTATCTCGGAGTTTACGACAGATAACTCAAGGGGATAAACGCACTTTGGACCTGCACGTACTCTGATCCGGCCAAGGCGAAATCAGGTCCGGTAAGCTACACTCTCGCCGAATCTAATTAATCCCTTGCCATATTCAATCTCGGACAAGCTCAAACAGCCAACAACTTATCGCAGCACGTGCAGGTTCCAGTATCCAAGGAAATTGAATCGAAATCCTGATACGAACGAAAATTATGATGTTGAAGTTTGCATCGTCGGAATGCAACGAAATTCTGTTTTTTTTTTTTCAGCAGATCTCAAGTTTCTTGTTCGATATTTGGTCAGGACGATAAAATGATATTTTTTGAGGATCCAAACGCAATATCGGCACGAAAATTTTCAAGGTTTGGGAAATTCAACAATTAATCATACGAAAATTTCGCCGATCGAGATTAGTTGTTTGAGTTTCCCATTTCCGAATCGCTTGATTCTACTGATTTCGGTTTTTAAGTTTCGGCAATTTTTGTCCAGCCCGAATAACTCGAAAAAAATCAAAAACTTTGGTTCGAAAATTATACCGAATTCGAAAAAAGAACAAACCACGTGTGCCCTTGATTTCCAACTCACACATTCATGCACAGCTCGTAGATTTCACGCGATTTTTGAATTACGACCGCGGGATTTCTGCCAATTGCAGAATTGGGGAATAAATTGGGGAGCTCATGATTCGGAATAGTCTCGCGGACAGAGTTGAAAGCAAACTCTTGATATTGAACCGGATGTGGATCGCGTTCGAAGCTTTCCTAAGCGTCTACATATGTAAATTCACAAGTTGCTTGTACACACAGAGGCGGGGGGAAAGTGGGTCGTGGGGCAAACCGGAACACCCCGGAAAAAAGTGAAATTGCGCTTTTCTCAAATTTGTGAAAAGATTGAAAATTGCGATGAGTTTTCGCCCGAAGAAATTGCGAGTTTTCAGATTTAAAAAAAAAGTGGAAAATCGATGATTTTCCAGGCGTTGTCCCATTTTGCCCAACATCCGACTTTGCCCGCGCCTCTTCCCTTTATACGTGAATGAAGGTATCATCGCCAGGAATATAATATAAAGCTCGTCTTTCTATAACGAAGGTTGGTAGTTCCATAGCGAAGTTACGTAAACATTAATGTGGCTTCGGATTGGTGAAGGGCTTTGTTGAAAATTCGATTCGGGTCTGTAGCAAATGTGTACAGGAGCAAAGAGATGACTGTTCAGACGTAGATATATATGAGGAAATTGTGGCTGCACAAAATGAACCGTAGTGTTCGACTAACGAGGCTGATAATGATAACAACGAGGACCATAATTTGTCTGACGAATGAGAGAAGTCGATGAAACGTGCATGGCAGAAGAAAAAATGTGCACAATTTTTTGGGTTGGCTCGACGATTCAATTTGAGGTCTTTTCATTGCGACAAATCCAGGAAATCGATGTCTTGGCGCACGACGCGAATAAATTCCATTAAATTCACGAAAATCGGTGAAAATTCGCATAAAAAATTATACTCCGTTTAAAAAGCGAGGCTTATCAATCGGAGAATTGATACGCAGTGCGATTTCGAGGGAGGAGGAATTTCGAGAACTTTCAATGGAGCAAACGAAGAAGATTTTGTTTTTTTTTCCTAGATTTATATTCACGAGGCGGATAAATAACGCGCAAGCATCCCGAATTATGTGTAGACACGCTTGCCTGCGGTTTTCTCTTGGCGATTTAGCACAGCGCCACGGGCTATCGTCACTACAAACATACACGAATATAGCCCACACACAAACACACTCTTTGTGTACTTTAATATAAAAAATTCCGGCTGTATGGTATTCTAGTATATATAGCCGATCGATAAGCAGAGCGAATTCAACGATAGTAGTGAAAGAGAGAGAGAGAGCTACAGCAACGAGGTCACCGAGCACCAAATCGAAACGCCGAAATAAATATTTTTAGAAACGTGTACTTTGCTATCGTACCATCCCCTTCCCCTCCTCCTTTTTAAGGACAAAGACGAGCACATAATCGATAAATTAGAGGCCAGTAAAGGCTGAAAATTTCAATCAGGCTCACAGCACAATAATAAATACGAATAAATCATTTTTTCATTCAATTCACAACGAAAAAATTCCGAACTTTTTTCTCAATTTGCTAAAAAAATGAAATAAAACCAGCTCATACAAAATTTGTATTGATTAATCAAATTTTTAATTCATGCCGAGCAAAATACGACGAAAATGTGAATGTGGGACAAAATAATTTAAAAAAATTATGAAAGTTTCGTTGAGGACAGACGAGGCGGAATTTCCACTGGAATAAAGCACAAAAATGAGTTGTTGAAATTTGTAGGAGCTGCTTCGCTCCGAATCGATTGACTAATTGCTGCCTGTGAAGACGATTCTTTCGGACAGTAAAACGGATATAGAAGGACTGTGAACGCCGCAATTGTAACCGGACGTTGATCGACCTCTCGCGTATGGAAAGTTTCAAGATTGACTTGTCGCTTTCGTACGTGAGGGCACGAGCCTTGCCTCTGAACATTATACATCTCAAGCTCAATTTTATGGGACGAAAGGTATATAAACGGACGTGCAGCCATTATTAGATGGCGTAAGCCAACGTTATCCGTTCGTATATGAAGCAGCGTGCTCGTTGTACGAATTAGCATACACAGCAATTCGGCTGTGTGCGCGGTGCGAGCGCACGTGAAGCGAAACTTCATTCACGAAAGTCCAGAATAATTCCAATGAAAATTCGTTTCCTGAGGAGTTTTTAGACAAATTGCAGCATCACAGATTTTCGAGTTTCGCGTCTTTTCACATGGTGAACAAAAATGGCAAGAAAATTTATTAGTTTTTGCTTCGATTCACTTTTATTCGTAAATTTTCCGACTAAAAATTTGATTTTTCGAATAAAATCGTCGACAAATTGCATTGTCAAGTCGGGAATCATACCAAGCCTGTAGTTTCAAATTAATTAATTAGATGTAACCGCAACGAGATTGAGAGCTGCTCTTATTGATTAAAAGCTTGCGGTTTTCCGGGGCTCCGGTAACGAGGAAATAGCGGACGTTCAAATATCCTATCGCACCTTCACTTAACATGGATTTACATGTAATGTCGCATTAATCGTAGTATCCTCCGGATCGAGAGAGAGGAAGAGAGAGAGCATTGAATTTCTGCTTCCTCTCGATCGCTGTCATTTTTCTTCACAAACGCGACGAGCATGGACAAAGCCATAACAAATTGGCAAAAAATCCATGATTGTAACAATGTTTTTCCCTGCAGCAATGCACGAATCGAAATTTCCCAAACAACCGAAAAAGTATCGTGAAAAATCGAAACAAATCGAAGAAAAAATTTAAAAATTGTGAATTTTAATGGAAAATCCAGCAACTTTACTAATTTTAATGAAATGATCGTGTCGAATTTGAGGCTCGAATACAAAATTCGATCAAGGAAAATACGATTTGAGCAAAACGGGGAATAAATACCGGAAAACGAGATACGCGTACGTGAATAATTGATCAATTTTGGTGAGAGGAAACACGAATCGTTGAATGGCGGCGATTGACGTCATTAAAAATTTGAAAAAGATTTAGTGATTCGTGGCGAGGCAGAAGACTCTCGTCCTGTTGACGAACGAGACGTGTATTGCAATCGTATTACACGAGATATCAAAACGTTTATATTTTATCCCTTTTCCCATTTTTATTTATTTTATTCAGGCTCGCTCAAAATTTGGTAGCAATTCCGAGTATTATAAATGGCGAATGAGGGAAAAACTCGAGGGCCTACTCTGTGTACATATAAATACAGCGATCTACACAAAGCCGCGTGTGTCAGTGTGTAAAAGTCTGTATATAGTGATAAAGAAAGGAAGAAAACGACCCCCGGATCGGGCGTAGAGAAAAAGGAACTTCGTGACACACACGTCGAGGCGAGTGTGAGTCATTTATAAAACATCGGTTCGGTGAACCTTACCGGTGTGACTACTGCACGGTCTGTGCACGTGTGTAGTCTCTCACGCATTTGTGAGAAAAAAAATCATCCCTCGAGTTTTCATCGAGCAGAGACTTAAAATTTATTTTCTCCCAGTGAAATTATTTCTTTGGCGAATTAATTTGATCCAAGTTCCGCGCGATATTGGTAAGAAAATTTGATTTGAGAGTAAGAAGCGTTGGAGATCCGGACGGATTATTGAAATCGACGTTATTTGCGACATCGAGGCAGGACGAAAATAGGGAAAACTCGAGCGGCGAATCTTTGGGGCCTGGAGTTTGGTAATCTCGACGTTTTGCGAGAGGGAAAGTTTGCAGCCTCAATTCTGCATAATCTGTGGGCTAGCCTAATAAACGAAGCTTCTATCCTTTCTCGTACTCAATTCCTTTTCTTTTTATTAAGGGGACATCAGCTGAGTAGACCTCTCGGAGCCTCGCACTTTGTTCTTGGCAGCATTACATCCCCTCGCTGGCTTCAAATCTCCCTTTTGACTCACTTCAAACAACTTCACGAGCCAAATGTATAATTTCCTTCCCTCCCTTTTGCTTCTGTTTCTAACTTTTTTATCTTTCTCTCTTTTTTTCACTCGCTCGTTTTCCTTTTCGTTTTTTTTCCATGCTTTTTTCTCGCTCCCTCTATTTCGTACTTTCTTCACAGCTATTCTTAGCTCTTCTATTTCACTATTTCACGCTCTATCTCTTGCCATGTCGGTTTTCAACTTCTCGCTTTCTCGTTATCCTTTCCATTTCAGTCGAGCGAGCATAGCTCCAACGCGCAAAACGATAGAGAGAATGAGAGTCTAAAACTTGAACAAAGCGCACCAATTCTGGTAGAAATTTACTCGCCATATCCGCGAGATCAGCCGAAGCCATCCGTTTACCCGGAATAACTCCAACTCTCTCTCTCGTTCTCTTCGCCTCTTTGTCTCTCGCGTAAACTTTACTCTCTGACATCAAAGTTTTGCCCGCATATCCAAACCTCCTTCGGTAAGAATAGGAATTGAATCGTCGACCTCCAAAACGCGCCATATTCCGTCCATTTACTTTTAAATTGTCATTCATTGACCCACATATTTATTAATTAGCTCGTTCGATCAATCGTGACAAAACAATTGAACGACGCGGAGAGAATTTTTAAAAAATACGAACTTGCCTCGAATTTTTGGTAATTTCGTTGTGTTTAGAATTTTGCAAGGGTTCAAAATAAATTTCGTTGATTTTAACGATCGAAATAATTGCGAAGAGACTCGGAATTATAAAAACGTGGACGAAAACATAATAAAGAGATCATTTCAACGAAGCCATTTAACCGATTACAATCAATCACAGTGAATTCAATTTTTTTCCATCTCCAGATTCTTTTCATCAGTGTTCGAATCAGAGAGTCGGCGTTGAGTCGGTAAATGGGAAAGAAGGGGACTCGGTGCTGTAGCCTGGAGCGAAGGGAATCGAAGCTCAAGCACGAGGCACCCTCTTAACTCTCTTCCTCCGATTATGGCTTAAAATCCAATTAACTCCCTGGTCCAGACGACGATCTCCTTCAGATTTTCCCGGGGAGTTTTCGATTGGATAATAAATAAAATAAAATTTCCGATTATTAAGAAATTCCAAGATTTCTTTAGTCTCGCTTTCTTCTCTGTTTCGGCATCAATATTTTTCTCCAAAAACTTTTCTTTGTTTTTAATTAATTAAATACATTTCCGAGTCTCGATCTCAAAATCGTAAAATTGCGACGGCATTTCGATTGTTTTTTTGTAAAATTCTCAATTTTCCAAAAATCAAAGTTAATATTTTTTTTTTCAATTTTTCAATCGAATTTTTATGGTTTTGGATGAATGAAAAATGCAAATTGAAGCGAAACGTCGACAATTAGGTTGGACAAATTTGTTCTGGGATTTCAAGCGCCTAGCCCGTACGATTATTCATTTTATTTATATGTAAAGGAAGACGAGACGACGGGAAATATATAGTGACGACGAAACGATCGAATTGAGCGAGAGCGCGCACACGCGTTTTATTGACCTTGCGCATAATCTGCGCGATTTGGTGGCCCGTCGAACACGAGGAGGGTTCCGTCCTCCACGATTGTCCCTCCCTCTCCTTTCGTTATTCGCACATCCTCATCGTGAAAGACGGCAAGGGGAATTATATATTTACAGACGAACGGGAGGAGCAACGATGACAGGAGAAAAAATGAAGACACTGCGCGCGCTTTTTTCGTCCGAGTCTCCATATCGAAAAATATTAAATCCTGAATGAATCGTTCGTCGCAAACGGAAGTATTTGTACGATTCTTCCGTTGCGCTTGCATCAGAGACTCGGAATAGAAAATTAGCAACAGGGAAGGTCAAAGGCCGCCGTTTGAATGTTCAACAATGTTCAGATTCAAGATCTTTGTTCGCATGTTATCGCTCGCAGACTCGGGGCGACGAACACGCGTACGTATCGGGGAAATATGCGAAATGACTGCGAGTTTTCCTTTCTTAGTTATATTTTCGTACTGCTCGAATAAAAAGAAGGGGCTTCTGGGTGGGGGAGTAACGAGGAGCGAGGGACAAGGACGGACACGACGTCGAGCGATGACTCATTTTCAAGACCGAGGAGTTACACTATACTCGCTTTGCGGCTGTGACAAGTGTCTCAGTCAGTGACCTCGTAAATTTAAATTAAAAAAAAAACATCGAAATTACAAAGCTTTGATGAAATCGGCTAAATTGTGATTTATCGAGTGGACCAGGAGGATTATCAAATCGATATCAATCAAAATATTCAGTTGTCAATCCAGATTTTATCAAAAATTATTCCCAAACCCTGATTTTCGAGTTTTCCAAAATATTTTTCCACTTCGAAGCTCAAATCAGCTCCTGATCCTGTCGCCCGAGTGCGCAGGCTGTAATTTTCGATTGTGAAATTTTTCCTGCTCTTTCGACCCATCGAAATGAAAAAAAAAAAACGTTTTCAACTTTTTTTCCTCGTTTCAGAGTCTGGATCGAGTTTTTTTTGTCCTGTCGGTTAAGTGGCTTGGAAAGTTGGTCCTTCCAATATTTTCCACCGGGAGGTGGGTGTGTGTCCATAAGTTTTGTTCGTAGGCTTAAAATTACGAAACGTTTTTACGGTTCTGAGAGATTGCGTGTCGGAATCTTGTTTTCACGTGGCACAATAATTTTTTCGTGAAGAAATATCAATGAAAATTCACGACAAATTATCCAGAGACTATTCAAACACGATTAAAATATCGAAATTCATGATTTTCACAAATGATGAAGAATAAAAAGTTTGCAGGGTTGGAATGCAGCGAAATTCTCTCTTTTCTCGAGCACAGCTCACGATTCTCGTTCAATATCGAGTCAGAACTCGACACAGAACAAACAATTGATAAAAAAACTGCATTTTTCGTTGGATCCCAACGTTGCGAACTCAATTGTCATTACTTTTTGTCATTATGGTCAATATGCGGACGAAATGTTTGTTAAAAACTGGAACACTGCGGTTTTTGCCAAGGGCGTAAAGAATTTGCTGATACTTCGTGGAATTTGTAAATATATATATAAATGAAACTTGTGCGAGGGTATTTCTGCGTCGCTGTATAAATACGTATCAACACATAACTATCTACATGTAATTATATACATGTGTATGCGCGAACAGTGTCAGTTCAGGGGAATCCGCCTTGTCGAGAAAAAGCCGGACAACGAGTTTTGCCGGGGTCCGATGGCCCGTAATGGGCCATAGAGGGGGTAAAAGTTTAAAAAAATGATATACAGGGTGTCCGAAAAGTGACGGCTGGAAATGAGTGTTTTGGGGAGATCGAACGATTCTGAATCGAAAAGTCCTCAGCCATTTTTGTCTCCGACGCGTAATTTAGACGATATGCTAATTAATCGATAACTCGTGAACGGTGAGTCTGAGAGAAAAATTGCTGAGGACTTTTCGTCTTGTAATTGAAGGATCTTGAAGCACCTGCCAATTTTGGGGATGGTTTTTGGGACACCCTGTAGATTGTGAGAGAGCTGGGAATCGCGTGCCGGTAGATCGGACAGCGAAGAAACGCGAGCTTCCCAATATCTCTTTTCTCTGTCTTTCTTTCGCTTTGTTTCGCTATCGCTCGCTCGTTTCTCCATTATTCGTTTGGAACGAGCGCGTGTTACTATCGGCGCGGAATTCGATGCGGGCAATTCACAGTGTATGAGTAAGCCTATCTCTGCGTGTTTGTGTGCGTGTGCAAGGATCGTTCAAGTACGTAGCTCGAGAAAAATACTCGCTTGACAATTGGCACGAGTTAAGTGGAAACATTGAAGTAAATAAGATTCACCCGTTCTTCATTGTCTTCAACCTCGACAATGGTGCAGATATTGTACGCGAGAAAAAGCGCGAGGGGGGGGGGGGGGGGGAACGGTTCGAAGATGCGACGGTGAAAAGGTTACGGGGACGAAAACAATAAAAGCAAATTTTCATGATCACCCGTTACGGATACTGACAGTTGACGCGTTCGCGAAAGAATTTTGACAGTCGAATGAAATTGAAAAATTCCCTTCGAATTAGTGGACAAATGGACGAGGAACAATTTAACTTTGTCCCAATTGTGTCGGTTTTAATTGAATTTTATGCCAACGTGAACCGCACCGGGCCAACCAAATTTAACTTCATTTTAACTTGAATCTCGATTTAATCAGTCAAAATTCGCACACGTCGAAAATAACTTGGCGCGAATAAAACAATTATAATGTTGCATCAAACAGTCGTAAAGTACGTAAAATCCGCCATTTTGTTTGCCGGGGAAAAAGAGATCGAGCGAAAGAATTTTTAGAGGGAAGAAAATTGATTTACATTTTTTGGAGAGTCCGGGACTATGGTATGGCGAAGGAAAGGAGAGGAGAGCTGATTTCCGGAACGAACGACGTTCCATGAGACAGCCACGCCACGCGGCGGCCCCCACAGGGCGCCTAAAACGCCGCTTTTCTCTCTCGCTCGCACTTTTTTCCAACCCTCGCGCTCGAGAGACTACTCGAAGCTCAGCAGGACGAGGAATCGCGTTAAACTCTCACGAGGAATGTAAAAAATCTCAGGAAAAATGGAAATCAGCGAGTTGACAAAAAAGATGTTTTTTGTTTCTTACCTTTGGCTATCCCGCTAGACTTTTAGTAGAAGGTCTTGAAACTTGGACTTTCTTCGTAACAATTCGTGTGTCTTCGTGTGCTTCGAACGCCGTATTTTATAATGTATCTCGATCCTTGATTCCCGTTTATTTCGTTACGGATCGTAGACACACGCACCAAACTCGTCCCACGCGAGAGAGAGAGAATATACAACTTTATGCCTCTTCGTTTTTCTTTCACTCGTCGAGTGAGTGAGAGAGAGAGCGACGTTTATCTCTGTCGCGCTCGCGCCTCGCCCGATCCCCGGCGATTATACACTGTTCGGTGTAGTACGTCCGCGTTAATGTGTGTGTAAACGATTATACACGTTTATAGAGTATTTGTATATAATTAACTACACAAGAATAAAATGCACAAGTTATAAAAACTGATGATTTCGTTGTTTAAACTGAAAGCTCGGTTAACGGAGTCAATGATCTTGTCTCTCTTTTTCTCGTACTTTATTAGCTAAGTAATGGTTCCCTCGCGTCCGGCTCGTCAGCACTGCACCGCCATGAGTTCATCGATGTTTGAGAGACACAGTTAAATCGAAATTCCCTTGGCTGGCACTTGCGTTCGAGTATTCTCAAATAAATTATTTGTAAATTGCTTATTTTAACAATCGTAGCAAAAAATCGCACTGTGTAGGACCGCGCACGCTGGCGTGTTCTCAGCGTGTAACGAAAACGCACGTTATGTTACAAACCGCTGGTGCAACTGCACGAGCGCGAGAGAGAAAGCGACGATATGAGGGAGGGGTTGAGGGATACTGAGGCACCGGACTGCGTGTGTCACACTGCCGCTTTTACACTTTTTTTTTGTTATTATTCCTTGACTCGCACTCGGCTTAAAAATGCCGCAATATCCGGGATTCTAGATTATTTATTTATCAATTGGTATAAAAATTGGTAACAGGAAAAACGGGCTTGTTGCTCGCCCGGGGAGTCTCAATTTTGCGTCCTGTGTTGCTCGTTGTCGAAAGTGTTGTATCCACTAACACGACGCCTCCTATCGACTCTCTCACTCTTTCCTCTCTTCGATACTTGTCGTTAATCTCACGACGTTACACGAATGTGTATTTCCAGTCCAATACACATACGCTCAGTTATATGTGCTTGTGTCTGTGTAAATTTGTATATCGAGGAGATTTTCAACAGTTTTTTTCAGCGAGAAACCAAATCTCACAAACTTTTCTTTCCTATCTCTGTCTCTCGGTCTCGTCCGTTTCTCTCTTATAGTATTCTCGCCTATCACGAACGTGTTTTTTTATTGTCAGTATGCCTGCTTTTACTCTGTGTGAGTATCGAATGTATTAGTGTGCTCGCGTATGTGTAACAAGAGAAAAGACACCACGACGACACTGTACACAACTCTACCGTTATCTAGGGCGATGCCTCTCCGCTCACTGATTTCCTCACTTCGCTCCGTCGAACTCACTGCACGGTCTCCTCGACCAGAATGCTAACTCGACGCCGGGCGTCACCCCTACCCGCTGATCACACCCCCCTCTATCGTCACGACGGACCGCAACCGAACTACGGCAAAGCGCGAAAATTTGAATTCGAATTACAAAAACTTTCGTTTCCACTAAAAAGATTGAGTCAAAACAATCGAGTTTTTATGTTTTTCTCAGAGTAAACGGTTCGTCGGATGTTTTTGAAATAGCGAACAATTTTTTACACAATGTAATCATGACGTAATTGTTTTCCCGGGACACGAGAAATTCGTTCGAATTCAAATGCACACGACCTTATATTTCGGACACAAAAAACCAGATGGCGTTACCGTACGGTTCTGGCTTGCAAAATACATTGCGAACATGCCATGAGGTCCAATGACCACCGGTTCGCGTTGTTTTTGTTGTCGAGCTTGACAATGTCATGTTCGCGAGTTGCAACAAGTTATTTCGCGTGCGAACGGTGATAATGTGTGACATTGTTACGCGAATAACGGACGAGAAGAAATGACGCGTGAATAGAGTAAAATAAAGAAAATGCTACAAATACACAAAGTAGTCATGCGATGAAAATATAAAATTTCCATGTTCCAATCATCACCGCGTAGACCTTTGAACCAATAGTTTCAAATATTCAAACCATCAAAGGACAAGTCGTGACCATGGGAAGTGTTCAATCTCGAAATACATCGAGTTCGCTGCCAATCGCGAGTCAAGCAGAAATCTTACGAGCTCGACAACGCGACGACGAATTCATTAATTATTTGCAAGATAAGCTTTCAGATTTATTGCACCGATTCGGTGCCTACCGAACCGTTTTCCCTTTTTTACACTCTAACGTCCTTTTCAAGCTCGTGTACTTCGTCGTTACTTCCGGTCTCGGAAATCAAACACTCGGCGAAGAATACACTGGAATCGTTCAGGCGAATTTGGAAACCAGAAATGTCCCTTCCATGACCGTACGAAAATGACAAAAATCTTTAAATTTTCAAAAATAATGAATTTTTATACATCGAACACTTTTATCCAGTCAATAACCAAAAATGAGAATAAAATTCCAATGAATCAGAGAAATTCATACAAAAATCTGCAAAAAATCAAACGAAAAATAATTGAAAATAAAAGAATCGTAATTATCAAATTCTCGCCCTTTAAACTGTCAGAAAGTTCAACATTTTTCGTTCACTGATCAGGCTCGGATTTTAGCAGCTCTTTTGGAATGTTTCGGTGAACAAGGCTTGCTCAAACTACTGGAAAGGCTCAGGGTAACGGCAAACAATCCTCGCAGTCAATTGCGGCCAGAGGCTGTAATTTTCCTCGACAAATTCATCACCAAACTCAAGACCGCAATTCCCATCTTGATTCTGTTACACAAAGGGATTTTTTATACTTACGGCCACTATTACAGTTTGGGAAGGAGAATCGCAGGCATCGATTACGCGAAGGTACAATTTTTTGATCAAAAAACCCCAAAATGACCAGCGAGACACAATTTTCCATGAGAAAATTCGATTCTTGTGCCAATTCCCAGAAAAACATCGAGAAAAACTCGAAAAAAGCGAAATGAACGCTCAAAATTAATTTTGATTAACTTTTGGATAATTCTCAAGGTTCACGGACGGAGAACGACGGACGGCGTGAGTTGGGGACTGCGGTTGTTGGGCGCAGCGACATTTGTGCAATGTTTGCTGCGTTTCTGGCAAAGCAGCAGAACGATCGAGAGCAGCGAACCGGGGCCGGATTTACCGGAGAGTAAAATAGAGAACAAGTGTAATTTGTGCCTGGACGCTTCGCCGACAACGACGACGCCGTGCGGTCACTTATTTTGCTGGGAGTGTCTGGGAGATTGGTTGAGGACTCGGGCCCAATGTCCACTTTGTCGAGAGCCTGTAAAATCTTCACGGATCGTTTATCTTATGAATTTGTGATTGTGAGAGATTGAGGATCGTTTTTGTGGAGAAAAAACGCGAATGAGTACAAAGATTTGCCAAATAAAGAGGAAAATGAGGATAAATAGTTTTTGCGTTGTCGTGAATACCACCAACAGTCGCGTATCGTTTTATTAACTCGCTCCATATTAATTTGCTTGTATTTTTACACCTTTTTATTGTTTTTAATAATAATCTCGTTTGAGCTCTGAATATATTCTTGCACAGGCAAACCTTGGCAATCGTCAATTCCCCGTTAAATTTCACGATTATATACAAAAATATCAAGTTTATTACGTAACGCGGTTTCGAGGCGTCAACGAGCGTGCAATAATGATTTTTTTTTCTTCGTTTGACGATTATTTTCTTTTGGTTAACGCGATCCCCGACGTTCTAGCATTTTAAACAATAATTTACAGTTCGGCACCGTCGCCCATGTCTCTTTGTCTCGTTGTTACAAGTTAAATATAAAAATCTCAGTTGAATCGACGAATCAATAACAACAACGGCCAGTCAAGAACGCATACGTAATAAAAAATATTTATAAAGCCTTTTTACGGTCACAACGATGTTCGCTGCGGCGTTATTATTCCAACTTTCTCTGCAAAATTACCGAGCAACTGGCTGAAACTCGCCGCTTCCGAATTGTCCTTCATTCGCAAACCGACCGTGTGAGCGTAAGCCGTTGAAAACACCGTTCGTAAGCATTGCAATTTTTCTTTTCGACTTCTGTAACAGAAAAACCAGAAAAACATGATTTCGAGGGGAAAAAATCGTTCCGAATGTTGAGGGAAGTGAAAAATCCATTTTAACGAAATTCCTGATTATCAAAATGTCCTGGAAATTGTGTTTCGAAGAAATTTCAGCGACTTTTGCACCGAATTACATCAAAGCCACGAATTTTAGGATTCTCATTAATTTTTCAATGGTCTTATTGTTGTATTTTTTTTTAACAACTTACTGTGGCAATGGCATTTCCGTGTCATCTTCGATGATAGTTGTGCTCGATTCCTGCGAAGTTTGACCGGTGGACGAGACGTAATTCGACTTGTACGACAATCCTGACGATGACAAGTATTCCGGAAGTGCACCGTTCGCGGTCGTGGAGCCCCGGAAACTTCCGGTTCCGGAAACCATCTGCCAAGAGCCACCGGACGACGTCGACTCGTTTCGCTGTCTAAGACGTCCTGGCATTGGCACTGCGACTGGTGATGTTCTGTTGGTTGGCAATGGCGAACGGGAGCCATGCCCCACTGCGGCACTTTCCTTGTTCGAGGTGTGGAAAGTCCATGGCACGACGTTCCTGCTCACGAAAACCAATTTCAACTTCATTCTTCAACGCTTATTGAAAAACGTTCAAATTTCACACAAAAAACATACAAATTTCGAAAAAAATACAAATTTTAAAGAAAAATATGTGAAAATTCGAGAAAAAAAATACAAATTTTGAGAAAAGAAATGAAATTTCGAAACAAAAAACAAATTTCGACGAAAATCCGAATTTTGAGGAAAAAAAAAGAAAACGCGAGAAAATAAAGGCAAATTTTGATGAAAATAAATAAATTTTAAAACAAAAAATAAATTTCGACGAAAAATAAAAATTTCAAAGAAAAAAAATAGAAAACGCGAAAAAAGAAATTCAAATTTTGATGAAAAAGAACAAATTTTGAAACAAACAACAAATTTCGACGAAAAATACACATTTTAAAGAAAAAAAATAGAAAACGCGAGAAAAGAAATGGAAATTTTGATTAAAATAAATAAATTTACAAACGAAAAATCAAATTTCGACGAAAAATACAAATTTTGATAAAAAATTGTGTTTAAATTTGGGTTAAGAATTTTGACTGACCCGTTGCTATGACATTCGTCCTGAAGATCGGTGGAAGAACATGGAAAAACCGAGGGTGGATTATTGTCTTGGCTGTCGCGGCTGTTTTGGCTAAAGGAGCTGCAACAACTATTGAGACTGATGTTGGAGCTGACGGAGCTATGAGTGACGACAGACTCGTTGTCGAACATGACATTGTCGAGATGCGAGTCGCTGTCGTTCCGGAGTACCGAGTGTTTCGAACGTCCGTGACGTGGCGAAACGCTGTACTCGTCCTCCTCCAAATGTTTCAAAAAGTGGAAACAAAAGAAAAATATATCCTCGCCTTTGCTCACACGATCCGCGAGGTCGTGACCGAACAACATCCAATCGTAGGCTATCGTCAAGTAAAGAATTTGACATGGATTCAGAGACGTGTGAATCGCACCGTCGGCCCACAGACTTAACCTCAGCAAAGAAACAAACAGCGGCGTTCTGTCCCATCCTAAAAAAAAACCCAAAAATATATTCCACGGCCTTCAAATTCGAGTTCACGCTGGGTCGTTCTGACCCGAACGAATATTTCGGTATTTAATTTTCGTTTTCGTCAAAAATTTGATTTCCGACCATAAAAAATGAGCAATTTCCTGCAAAAACCGTCGCTATAAAAAAAAAATGCATATTTTCCGGAATGCAACGGTTTGGGTCAGATTGACCCAAAGTCGACTCGAAGGGTTAAAATTTGATTCTGATCCTGGCGAAATTTCTTGTCGAATCTTATTGGAGCAGGAAATCGCAAATAATTCGGTTGCGATATTTAAAACAAGTGATAAAAAACAAAAAATATATTCCACGACCTTCAAATTCGAGTCCACACTGGGTCGTTGTGACCCGAACGAATATTTCGGTATTTAATTTTCGTTTTCATCAAAAAATAAATTTTCTGACGAAATAAATAAAAAATAAATAAATTTGAAAAAATGCATATTTTCCGGAATGCAACGGCTTGGGTCAGATTGCCCCAAAATGCACTCGAAGGGTTAAAATTTGATTCTCATCTTGGCGAAATTTCTTGATGAAATTTATTGGAGCAGGATATTGCAAATAATTCGATTGCGATATTTGAAATTGAATTACCTGATATACAATGTATCAACATTCCGCTACTGCTATCCGTGAGATACTTCAATATGAGTTTCATGTAATTTTGTGTGAGTTGTACGAGATCCCACACCTGATACTGTTCCCAATTAATTCGTAATTGCGATGAAATTGGATCATCCGGTACGCTTATTTCGGCGTCGATATGTCCTTGGGACCAATCGAAAACGAGATCCGCAGCGAAGTAATCGTTGTGTCGAAACTCCTTGAAAAATTCACATCCCGGATATGGCAGTGACATTATTGTAAAGTCCGAATACCTTTTGGCCTTGTCAACTTTCTCCGAGGACGTTACGCTGTAAATGGAAACGAATTTTTTCATTGAGACCGTTTGAAATTTCAGGATCGATCGAAGATTCTGTGACGTTATTTTTTTATTTTTTGTTGATGCTGTAAATTATGGAGATTATCGCGAGAATTTTGGGTCAACTCACTTCATTCCAAATTTGACTTTCTTCTTCTCGACCATGAAATCGACGATATTCCCAACGTTGAGGGTTTTGAGCAATTTAATGTCCTGGTTTCGTACTTTATCGAACAATTGCCAGTCGCTCAAAATGCCAGTATCGCCGGCAGCTCTCGCTTCGTCGTCTTGTTCGACGCCAGTTTCATTGCCAGCGAAGAGGAAATCCAATCCTGATCTGCCGTAGATTTCGGGCCCACCGGAGAGTGTTGCGCTCCGACAAATGTGTCGGCCTTTGTATAGAATGACTGGCAATGGAAACCGCGATCGACATCTCGCGTATCTCGCACTCTTTATTAATTCCTTGAGTTTATTCGGATCGTACATGCTTTCGTAAATAGTTTCAGTCGTTCGTGGCATCGGGGGCGGAGTTTCGCACGTTTGGGGGTTTTTGTGCTTCTCGTATTCCAGAATTATCAAATGGCTTGGATAATGAGCGCTCAAATCTCCGCCGTTGTTGTTTATTACGGAATGAGCATAATCGAGATCCATTAACAACAAACATTGTTGCATTATCGCCTGACCCTGCAACCAAAACCAATCAAAATCGATTTATATTCGAAAATATTCGGAAAAAAATGCCAAATTTCGCTTTTCCGATTTTCGTGAGTTTTTAATCAATTATTCTGGCCATTTTCCGGAAGAATTTAATGTGATCAAAATCATGAAAACAGTTTTTTTTCTTGTATCATCGTTAAGATTTGTTAATTACTATTTTAGACTCCCAGGAGTCGATTTTTCATTTAAATTCATTTACAGGCCACGTGGCTCTTGTTTCTTCTTACGAATCAACACGCTGTGTAGTCGTGAATGGATATTTATGCAAAATTCGTAGTTACCGATGCAACCTTGGTATGGTTAGCACGGAAATCCTCTAGTTTTTTGTGTACATGATAAAAATTCGATACAAAACAAATTTTTCACTCAATTTTCGCCAAATTTGATCGATTTATTATTTCCAGAGATAATTCGTTAAAAAAAATGATTAAAACTCGTCTGTGGTGCCTCGACCTACATATCGAAATCGATTCCGACTGCGTAAACTCTTAAGAACGATTTTTTGTTGTTTGAAGATTCTGTTTCCCAAAAAAAATCTACAGATATGTAGTTTCGCTATTTTTATTGACAATTGATGCATTTTGAGACGTTTTTTTCTTTTTTTTCGAAATTCAATAAGTAATAAATGAAAAATCATTGAATTGTCAAAAAATTGAATCAAAATTGTTTTTTCGTGACCGGAATTCCCAAATACGAGTTTGACCATTTAAAATATCCAACCGTACGTGGGTTCCAGTCGACGATTGATTTTATAGCCAAAATAAAAAATAAATTGCATTTTGAAAAGTGAGATTTCAAAGTGGATGAGAAAAAATTTGTTTACCGTATTGTCGGGGTCCTTGGCACGATAAGTGTTTTTGGAAAAGTAAACGAGCAAGTTGTGCAAATCTTGAATAACGATGTCAGTCATAGTTGAGCTTGGACTCAAATATTTCAGGGCAGGCGTGGAGGGGATAGAAAAAGTTTGCACTCGCGTGATAAACTCGTGAAAAACAGAGTATTGCTAACGTCAATGGAAATAAACAATGATTTGTTTGCGCCAGAGAGTGGAAAACAAGGTCGACGGGAGAAAAAGTAGGAAAATAAATAAATTAATAAACAAGAAAAAGTAAAGATATCGTTGGGGCAGTAAAAATGCAAGTAGAAGAAAATTTGATGCTCAAAAACTATGCGGGTTTGTACCTCAAATTTTAACTATTATTTGACCATATTTTTCCTCCGTTATTACATCGCTGCTCAGATTTTCAAGTGGTTTTTTATTCGAGGGAGCGAAAAACGAAATGCCTAAAAATCGATGATCCATTGACGGCTCTCTTCGATCGAAAGGTTCATCAAAAATAGGGAGAATTGAAAAAGCGAAAAAAAGTGGTTGAACGAGGTTTATTCGGAGCTACGAAAATCTGAACGAAAAGAAACATAAGGATCGTAAAATTCGGGGATAAAAATCGCGTTGGCATTTTTTTTCAAAGGCGATACTCGCGAAAGTCATGTTCAAAGATTGTAAATTGTACATTGACTGTGAGAAAGACAAGGGCAGAAAAAAAGGAGGAATTCTAAAATTGTAACGTGCACGTATCGTCTACGTGGGATTGAGCTTGCGAACGTGTGTTTCTGTTGTCGTTTTTATGATTATTTCACTCTGGCACGGACAATAGTTTTCGCAATATGTGTTTTCGTAGCTGTAAATGCTAAACTCGTGGGTGTCGAGAAGATTCGCACGCGACGTGACACGAGCGCGTGGCGACGGAGACAAAACACTCCCCGTTGACGTATGCGTGTACGTACACGATCTGTATATTTTATATTCTGTAGATATATAAATATTGCACTTAGGTGGAGAAAGTCACGGGTGCGCGCGCGCGCTCGTTCTCGCGTGTGTGACAAGTGAGCGACATAACCTCACTTTCCGAATCATCACCGCGTGTATAACTGGTTATGTTTAAGTCCGCGTCAAAATTTCTATTAATTTTCACTGTCCCACTCTCGAAAAGTCCACCAGAGTATTTTTAAACTCATCCAAGTTTTTTTTGCCACGTATTATTCACTTATTATTCGTAGATTTTTGTAATTATGTTCTCAGACTTTACAAATGGTAAGGATTAACGTGATTTGTCATTCTCGTGGGACCGCGCGACTTATTCGAAATAAAAATACAATCTGTTCACATTTCTTCTCCCTCATAACTCGCCACTTGCGATCTTGTTTTCTTTTTTCACTATGAGCAGGTCAACGAGGTCTTGGTGAAGATTTTTTTTTTTAAATTGGCTCGCAATCGTACGCGTCAATGACAGTTGACTTTGTACTAACACTACTGCCTCGCTGATTACTGCGGTATGCGGGGAACTAATAACGGGGAGGGGAGATCCGAAACGGGGTTTTTGGAGCAAAGTAAACTTGGCTCCTCGGCCTTTATTGATCAGATTTTTTCCCCTTGTAATCATCTGGAAGTCGTCTCTCGATTATTGGTACATTTAATAAAAAGTTTGCTGCATGAAAATACAGTTGCGAATCGAAAATGAAAATAAGCATCGAGCTAGAACGTCAGATTTTTGTTTTGAATGCGTAGTGCGTATAATCGTGAATCGATCGAAGCGAAATTTGTGGTTAGTGACGGACGATATAATAAAAACATTTCCTTGGTGCATGTTCTTGTGGAAAAAATTAATAACAAAGTGTCGTCAAATGTTTCCCAGTCTGTTATATTACCGGTAAAAGTGACTGCCGTCAAAAACGATTTGGCTTTATTAGTACGGCGACTGACCAGTACAGCCGCAAGCGCTCAAGTCGCTTGCCCGCTCCCCTCGCTGTCGCCGACAAATGGCCGATTTGCATCGTTTTTTCCCGTCAACTACGTAATCCGCGTGTTCATACGCGTATTAACGATTTCTGGCTGCACCGATAAAAGTCTGTTGTCTGTGCAGTCGCATGTTTCACTGAACTTCGAGTTTGCAACGTTTCCGGGGACTCATTCTAATTTAGTGTTGTGTTTCGGTTTGTGTTTGCTCCGGGCTCTGAGCTCGGATCTTTGATCGAGATTTTCTCGTCAGTGTAAAATCAGATATCGTTGGTGATTCATTGCATTCTCAGCGGACCAAAACGCCTGATAATTCGATCGGGAAATCTCGCTTTTTCCGTCGTGATTTTTTCTTGTTTTTTGTCCAAACTCTAACATGGCTGCTGCAGCCGCTGCCGCTTTGCTCGACGAGCTCATGGGCCGAAACAGAAATGTTCTCCCCAACGAAAAACCCAAAGAACTTAACTGGGAAGATCCAGAGGTGAGTTTTTTATCGCACAATAAAAAAATACAAAACTTCAAAGTCGTTCTTCACGTAAAAATTCTCCAAATTCGTTCTGCCATTCGCGAATCCAAATGACTCACCGTTTGAACGAAAACACGAAAATTTACTCAATCTCTTCGGTCTCGTACGATCAACGATCATTTTTTTTTCCATTTCATTTTCCTTTCCACGGAAACGACATGAAAGCAGGCATTTTCGCAGAAACTCAAGAATTTCGCCTGCTACAGAGGTCTCCGGTGTTGTTAACCACAAAAAAAATTCGCAGTTGTCAGTTTCGCGTCCGATTACCAAAAATCCGACCCGGCAATGCACGCTTAACAATTTTTTCACGTTTTTTCAGTTCTGCAAGCTTTACCTTGTGAAATTCTGTCCTCACGATCTCTTTGTCAACACCCGAGCGGATCTCGGAGCATGTTCGAGAGTCCACGACGACGAAGCCCGAGAGCTTTTCGAAAAAGCGAGCTATTCGTACAGGAAGCAACAATACGAAGATGAATTTATTAGATTTTGCCAAGGGATGCTTAACGAAGTCGAGAGGAAAATAATTAAAGGAAAACAAAGATTGGCGCTCATAGGACGTACGGAGGCTGTGAGTTTTTGCAAAAATTCTATTTTCCAAGTTTCTGGCATGAGCTCAGCGGCTTTTCTGGAAAAATCGATATTTTGCGGCATCGACTGACTTTTTCCAATTAATTTACAGCCGACTCTCACTCCGGCGCAGACCCAAAGAAACGAGGAACAAATTGCTCTGTTAACGGAGAAAATAAACAAGCTTGTGGAGGAGGCGGAACAGAGCGGGATTCAGGGTAACGTGGAGCAGGCTCAGGGCCTCATGAGATTGTGCGATCAACTCAAAGAGGAACGAGAGACTCTCAGAAAGTCCAACGACAACAGTCACTACAATCAGGTGATTTGGGCCTTTAGAACGAATCGTTATTCCCCACGCTGGACATTTTTCAGCAAGAAAAAAAATCTCTAGATTTTAGTTGCACATTTGATGTAATTTTTTCTCATTTTTTGTACAGACTGCTGAATTAGCCGCTGCACAAGAAAAACAGATGGAAGTTTGCGACGTTTGTGGAGCGTTTCTCATTGTCGGGGACGCTCAGCAAAGAATCGACGACCATCTCATGGGAAAGCAACACGTAGGATACGCCAGACTGAAAAGTGCTTTACAAGAAATTATGGTGAGTTTCACGAATATTTCAGATTTCGATCGCACCATGTAGATTTTTGGATTTTGATTATAAAACGGGTTCGTTTTGGCATAATTGTGGGATGAATTGAATTTTTGTGTGCAGGACAAACGTGAACGGGCGAGAGACGAAAAAGAGCAGAAGCGAGACGAGGACAGGAAGCAGCGCGCTCGAGCGAACGAAGAAATGGAGAGAAAACGACGCGAAGGAGACAGGGAAAGGGACAGGGACAGGGACAATCGGGATAGGGAAAGGGATCGTGATAACAGGGGCGACAGAGTGGACAGGGAGAAGCGACGTCGGCGTCCCGACGAGGACAAGGGTCGTCACGATGGCATTGGACACAGGTGAAAATTAATTTCTTCCTAAATATTCTCCAGAACAGAAAAAAAACATCGAAACGTTTTTTTAAAACGTCATTCTCTATTTTCGACACGCAGAAACTTTGGGCATCAGAGCAGAAGTAAATCTCGTGAACGACACGAACGTCACAGAGAAGAAGAAAATCATAGACGTCATAATCGAGATAAAGGTAAAAATTTCATTTAGAAAAATCTAGAAATGAAAAAAAAAACGGACGCTCCAACCTCGTCGACATATTTATCCAGGAAATTGACGATTCGTTAGGTTTTTGAATTAGTTTCGTTTCATCGTTTCAGGAAATCGCGATCACCGAAGCTCGAGTAGTCACAATCGTCGTCGCCACCGTTCGCGAAGTCGAAGTCACAAGTAACTACTCTTGATTGGTTAGTGAGTGAGAAGTGAGCCAGGTATGCACTAAACGATTAAATATTTACATCTCAATAACTACTGTACAGGTACAAAATAATCCAGGTGAGTTAAGTAAGAAAATGACCAAAAAACATTTTACGATTAATAAGTGCTCAACAGAAGACAACGAAACGCGACCGATTGATGAACACGATCGCCATAAGAAATGAAAAAATAAAGAACGAAAGAACCGAATTTTGAATGAGCAAAAAAGCACAGAAACGAGATAAGGAGAAGGAAGAAAGTTTGATTCGACGAAATGTTCGTCGCACCTTTCTTCCCATTTTTTTCGGGGCCCAAAGTACCGAATCCACTTGAACCATTCAAAGCGTGAAAATCTTTAAAATAAAACGTAACAAGGCTAAATCGCGTCTTATGAAAATGGAGAGTGTACTAATTTAATCAACAAAAAGATATTCATAGTTTTTAGTTATATTAACAAAACAGAGCAAGTTGGGAGAAGGTATACCTGGACTTGCTTTGAATTCGAAATATATTATGATGTGAGCTTCGCAACAGGTTTTCAAAGCGGCGATTTGTGTTTAAAAGTAACGAAACGTAAAGAGAAATCTTGAAACCAACGAATTGAGTGCAAAGATATTATTTTTCTTCTTTCTTTTTTTTTGTCTATTTTATATCGTTTTTTTCGTAAAGAAAAATTAGTGGTTTAGTGGAGGAAATCAGTGCCTACTGCCGGTAGAGCTGCCACGACAGTGCCCTGTGTGACTGTGACTATACAATCGTAACTTCCGCCACGCATTTATGAGGTATTTATGTCGGAATGATAATACCAAACATGTCTTTTTAAATAGCGAAGTTCGGTGGTGTTATTTATTACATTTTCGCCAAACAACACAATCCTGGACGAACACTATAAATTAATTATTTATTTATCAACTTCTAATTCTCCATATTAATGTATAGACTATTTTAAGAGAGAAACTCTGGAAATAATCGTTCGTGGGATTGTCAATTTTTATTTATTATTCGAGTTTGTAAATTTATTTGTTTTTTTTTTCACTTACTCGACGAAGTTTTTCCAATTGCTCTGACAAAATGATTGATTTTTCAACGTTTATGAAAATAACAATCTGTCGAGACTTTAGCACGTTGTTGCGGCTTGGGAATTGGAAATAAGTTTTGCTTTTTATTTCCCCGACTAAATAAAAATGGACAATCTCTTTTCCTGTTATTACGAGCCATTTTTTTCGATTGGCATTCGTGATTATCTTCTTCGATTCAAACCAAAATATGCTACGAATTACAATCGCGATTGATTTTTTGTTGTTGCGTTTACATATGTAAGAGGACATTAGATTTCATGAAAATTGTATCAAATCGCATAGCACGGAAAATAAAAAAAACATTGCATCAAAATAATGAGAAATTTTAAAACGAAAGTAGGAAATTTGTTTAGAATTGTGAATTGAAAAGAAAAATTGACTCAAGTCTTGAAATAAACGCTTCAGAAATGAGAATAAATTGATTTTGTGTATAATTCGACGATAATGTGTGTTTGATTAAACTCACGTGTATGGTTAAGCACGTGAAAAGCAAAGTTTCGAATCAATAATTCTGGTACGACAGTTCCCTTTGGTGGGATTGAATTTTTATTTTAACAATACTGACAATTTTTCTCTCTCTCTCTCCTGCGCATAATACGGACGTAGCAATGACCCGGTAATTATTGTTTGGCGACAAGAGCACTTCTGGCAGAGGCAGATGAAATGAAATGAAAAAATATAGCAAGAAAAGCAATGATTGATTATGAGAGCAACGAAATAAAAAGCAAGTAAATCGCACGCCTGACGCGTTCCAAACGTTTTGAAATATTGATTGTCTATTTTCAGAGGTTTCAAGAGTCGGGCAGCAGCGTTGCGAGAACGATAGAGCACACACGGACACGAGCACCCAGCTTAATGTATTGTTTAAGGTAAAGATTTTCCATCCTCTCAAAAAATGTCGGACAAAACGAACGTGACTTTTTTTTCCGTCATGCTGGACCAGTGCGAGAGTTGAAACAGTCTTACGAACGAGTCAAGATCCCATTTTTGCCCCTCAATAAAATACATATTTTTATGTATTCAATTTTCGTAAAAACCAACAAAATAACAAGCCAAACTAATTCAAATCTCCTTCGAAACCGTCTGCCATTCGTTTTTCCTCGAAAAGCATGTCGAACAAATATTCAAATTCAAACTCTTTCAAAACCCCATTTATTTATGTATATACGATATATATGTATATTCCGAGCGTATACATATATGTGTATAAACGCAGACATATTGAAAAAAAGCAAAAAAACAACAATAGAGAGTGAACAGAATCTTTCTGTCCACGTCGCAAAAAATTGTTACTTTAGACTGTCATAAGCCGTAAAAATCACGCGTCGTCAATTGTCCACTGTTCGTGAATTGTAAAATGATCGCAATAAATTGTTATTTCTAATAAATAAATTCTAAAAAAAAACAAATAATAAACGAGAACAAAAAATTGGGAAAAAAGGCACAACATGGCAACAACGATGCTGTTGGTGAAAAATCGAAAAGGTAACAACAAAACTACGCAGGATACGAATAAACATTGGCATCGTTCTATTTAATAAATATATACATCTTTATATTAACAAATAATAATACATTGCGCAGTCGAGTTTCAAAGTTTGTGGACAGCCTTGACTTCTCAATACTGAAACGAATCCTCTTTATTACGATTCACGTGACCGTTTTTCTTCTTTTACTTCAGACCGATGTTTCGCGTTATCTGTAAAAAGAGAGAAATTCATTGAGCACAGAAAAACAATACAGACCAAAATAATTATGCAAAATCATTATTTTCCATCGTCCTTCGTTTTTTATTCATCCGATAATTTTCTCTCCATTTTATCTCGATTAATTCCTATAATTTGTTCAGAAAAGTAGCCGGAAGTGGAATTTTCGGCTTTTTTAAAGGCAGACTGAGTTTTACACGAAAAATTTGGTTCTTAGATTGAGAAGTTTTTTTTTATAATCTGAGAAAATTTTGTTACGAAATTTCCGCACTTTTAAGCAAAGATTCAAAATGGATCGTTTTTGAGTTTCACAATTACGAGTTGAACAAATTAGTACGTCAACAAACTCATCAAATGATTAAATTCATCAACGATTAGTTTTTTGTAATTGAATTTCGATTTTTTGAAATTTCAGTCGATTAGAATCTTTTTTTTGAATTACCTGCTCGTAAACGGTCCAAGCCATAGTCGTCATGAGCGTTCGTCTCAGCATCCGAGGGACGATCCCCTTGAAGTAGCCCAAAAGACCATATTTGTTATAAACAAAAATAAAAGCCTGGAATGCGCTGGTGAACTCGTTCGGATAAAGTTGCATTTTCGTTTTCACAACGTCAGCTGGATGAGTTACTGCCGAAGCGAGAACTCCGGCCGTTATTCCACACAAGAAGTGAATAGGAACTGATTTGCTGGTGTCTTGAGAGAAGAAAAAAAAACGTCACAACGATTAATGACTCGCGGACGAATTGATGCTTTTTTTTCGTATGAAAATGACTTGAATCTGGGCAAAAACAATTTTACGACGAGCGTATGTAGAGAAATTTCAAGTTTCTGGAGATAAAAATCTCGTTTGACTTACCAGAGGACGTGCGGTCCTTCAATTGCGTATAAAACATTAGATACAGCCCGCTGTACGGAGCATCCCTTAACAGGGTTGGTCCCAAGCCACTCGAGAGTCCCTTAACACCTTCGTGCTTATAAATGAGTCTCAGAGCTTCGCTCATATTTGCATATCGGTAAACGCCACTCTGTGTACAAAGAAAGAATCCATTTTGCAATTAATTACTCTTGAAACAAATTTTAAAAGCGATTTTTCTCGCTTTTCTTATTATTTTTCCTTTTCAATTACCTCGAATCTTGTTTTTACGACTGTGATTGGGATTAAAAGTCCTCCGGACATTGTCCTTGCCGCGATCCCCAGACTCACTGCCTGCAGAGGCGACATTGGCTCCTCTAAGCACATCGTGTTCTTGAGCCAGTGGAGAGACGAAAAATAAAGGCCAACTCCCGGAATAACTCGAGTTATGGACTGCAAAACAAAAGAAAAATAATTACACGGCTGTTTCACGTTTTTTATGATGAAAAATTCTTCAGAATTCATTTTATTGACAAATTTTCAACGTAGGATTTTTTTTTTTATCAAGCTTCAACGATTATCAACGTTCAATTCAACAATTAGACATGCAATTGAATAATTTTGATTAATTCATTACTCACCGGTGTCATGCCCCGCCATAGTCCAAAAATATTTTCCTTCTGGACAATTTGAAAGAGAGTCCTCAGCATCCCATTTTTTTGTGAACTGAAATGATAAAAATGCATGAACAGTGAAAATTTGTTGGCATCGAAATTAATTGAAAGATATTTTGAATGGGAAAGAAATAATTACCTGATCTGCGTATTGACAGTGCTCTGAAGTCTCGTTTTCACGAGATCTAGTGGTTGGAATAAAATCGTTGAGAATGTTCCGGAGAAAGAGCCAGCGAGGAACGATTTCAGGATGGGATACTGTAATTCGATAAAACGATTAAAAAAACACACATTTTTTGAGGATATTGATAAGAGTTGGACGAAGAAGTCAAAGGTTAATGAATATTTGTGGCGATTAAGTTCACGAGACTTTTCCACTGGGTCTCTCTGTATTAGGATACATTGGTAATATCTCTCGCACGAGTTGACTCACGTGAGCTTTGTACAATCTCGTGTCAGAGGTCATGTTTATAACTGTACGATTTGCACGAGGGTGTAAAAGAAAAAAGAATCTCAGTGTGTTGGGTTATCTCAACTGAACGCGTTATCCATTCGAGTCGCGTGATTTCTTCTCGTTCAATCGTCCCCCAATCCATAAAATTCAAATCAATCAAAACTTCCCTTTTTCACGGTCGAACGATTAATTTATTCTCATGTGTTTACTATTTTCATCCGCAATTATATATTTTTATCCTCTTCACAAAAAATTATCAATGAAAACTTTCCACATTCTTCATAATTATTCCACCCCAATTCATTTTAATCCGAATCTTTCATTCAGAACTTTCCACCATTCGCTCGATTCGGTTATTTTTCAGTTTGGAAACAAGGCAGAGCTCAGTCATTTTTTTTTCTCGAAAAATTGCAGTTTTTCGATCTTTTTGGCAACCGAGTCCGAAAAATTCATCAAATATCCTGATTTTTCTAGTATCGTGTCCACTTTTTTAAACACGAAAGTTTTTCAAAGTGTTGAAACGTTGAGTGTGTGTCAAAATAGATGGAAAACAATTTTTTCAACGATCTCTTCATGCCAGTAAAAATATTTTCCCGTAAAAAACATATTTTTAGTATTTGCTCAGATAAATCAGCAATGAAGATTTTCCACAGTCGTCCCCCGATCGTACGTCAATTGTTATTTATCTGTAATTTTTATTCAGCCATAATCGACAATACGAAAAAACACGATGTTTTTCTAAAGATATAAAGTTACATTAAAATTGACGTTCGATGGTCGTGATGAAATAACAAATGTTGAAATATCTAGAACAAATACATTAAGCAATCACCCCCTGTGGACCGGCGTGCATCAATCCTGATAACTTTTTAGCCTCGGTATTGCAAACGCTCGAACGACCACTTATCTTTTGTGCATTTTATTCGCGTATTAATTAATTATGACGAAAAAATGATATTAATTTTCACTAACGAATCTTCAATCGATCTTAAAAAAAAATTTAATCGATCAATTGATTGTTTAGAATCAACAGACACTCGTGATTTTAAAGAATTTTCAATTAAATCTTGAACTCATTTTTTTTTTTACGTAAAAATGAACAGCAGGATTTTGATTTTTTCATTTTTTCAAACGTGTCGGAATTTTATTCTAATTTTCATCAAATTTTGGACACAAGTTCATTTTCTGTGCTGATGGACCAGAAATTTGGTTTTGATGGTAAAAAATAATGGTTAACGGTGTGGAAAAAGTTGAAAATACTCACAGCGGTGAAAGTGTCCATTGCAGAGACAGTAAACAGCAATAAAAATGATATTACAACGAAAAAGGAAACACCTGAATGGCAACGATTGAAAAATTGATACGGCGTGAGATTTAAAGTTGCCGATAAGAGGGAAAATTCTTTCGTGACACTTGTGACAGTAGCGAATAGAGAAGTGAGCTTCTTTCATGCTCGCAGATTACTTACATCCTCGCTTATCTCAGTTTCTTCGCTTTTGGGGTCAACTAAATGACCCTGCATATCGGAGCATGTTTCAGACCAAGGGGTAGATATCGGCTCAAAACGTGATTTACCAAACGTGACTTCGCTAATTGTTTGCAGCCTGTGCCGAGTATCATTGCCTTGGCTTTGCTAACCCAACCACATTTTCCTCTCGAGTCAATCTTTCATGGACGAGACTGATCTAGACGTTGGAACAAAAATTCGAGTTAAAAACCAGCAATTGCTGAGTGCTTTAATTTTTTTTATCGAAATTATTCATTCTGGAGAATTTTTTCAAAGAAATCTCAATGCAATTGTCTCAATTCAATTAATTGCATGGAAATTTGCGAGAAAACACAAAAATTCAGGGGAATTGAGTAAAGAACGAATTATTTTTGTTTTGATTGCTCAATATTTCTTCTAGATATAAAAATAAAAGAAGTCTAGAACAATATTTCGAGAGATTTATTCGAATCGTAAAAAAATTGTACATCAAATGTTTTTATTATTTGTTTATTTATTTGTATATATTCATGGAGGCATTTACTTGGCAGGCAAGTGTTTACTTCGTAATTCCATGCGATGCAGTTTTTTTTGCGAGGTGTACGTGATGAGAGGATAACCTTAAAAAATACGGAACTTTTGCGACGTATACAATGTGACGATAAAGTGAATTGTCATTCGAAATCGTAACAACTTCGTGGACAAGATAAAGCAATAATTATGATGGAGACGATAAAATTATGAAGAGATAACGTCAGTGCATCAGCATTTGCCGAATTTTTTTGCATATCAAAATAAATAGGTGTTGATAATGGGAAAGACACTGCGACCCATAATTTTGTTATTATTTGTATTCCGGGTCGATCGAAGATTGAGAACGATGAATATTTTGTAGGATTGTTTTCTGTTTGTTGTGATATTTTATAGAAATTTACGACATTTCAATTACGCACTCGGAGGATTATTTTTCCGAGTGCGGAGAGATGACACTGGATGTTTTCTTTTTCATTATCAACTGCAGTTCGGAGCGGAATGACGCAGAACTGACCGACTGTCGTCAAACTTGTATTTGGTTCATCGATTTCATAAAAAAGCGAAATAGAACGCGAGAATTGTTTTCGTGCGCAGAGCCGCGTTCATTACGTTCTGCGCACATGGCCGGAAGCGAGCACGCTCGATTGTTTCTCAATTTTATCGCTAGACGGCGCTCGTGTCTCAAAAGACTTCCGCTCGCGGCTGCGTTGTTCGTTTTCTCCAGTTCTCGGCCATTTCTGTCGAGACTCTCGGAACGTCTGGTCGCTTACTCTTTCTCCGGATAGACGTGAGTTCAAGTTTTAATCCTCAATCCTTACATTTTTGTTCATACGCGTTAGGGAAGACTTTTATTTTATTTCTCAAGCAATTATCCTGCAATAATAATCATAATTCCCGATTTATCGAACTTTTAACCGATGAATGGAAAAACGTGGTCGTGCGCGGTGCTGAATCACGTGTCTAGAAATTTTTCTTTTCATCTTCCCCGACCGTAAATTGAATTGCAGGAGAATTTTGGCTTCAGAATTTCCTGCAGGCTTGTAGATTTTTATTTTTTTTATCTTCAAATTGCAATTTCGTGAACCTGCAGTCGACATAACCTAAAAACGCGCCATGCTTTGGGCAAATCGATCGATCGGCACGAGTAACTTCGATTCGTCATTAGAAATTGAACGATCAAACGACAGTATTTCGGAAAACGAAGAATTTTGGGAGTTGCTTAAAAAAAAATTGTGTTTCGATCTTAGGTAACGATCCATCATGGTTAACGGTAGAATTCCGTCGGTCTTTTCCAAGACCTATGTCACGCCGAGGAGACCTTACGAGAAGGCTCGTCTCGACCAAGAATTAAAGATCATCGGAGAGTACGGTCTCCGTAACAAGCGCGAGGTCTGGAGAGTAAAATACACCCTTGCCAAAATCCGTAAAGCCGCTCGTGAGCTGCTTACCCTGGAAGAAAAAGACCCAAAGCGTCTTTTCGAAGGTAAAAAATCGCCAAAATTCCAATTCCTAACAAAAAATATAGAAA
Source organism: Diadegma fenestrale (assembly GCA_037043255.1). Taxonomy (NCBI): domain Eukaryota; kingdom Metazoa; phylum Arthropoda; class Insecta; order Hymenoptera; family Ichneumonidae; genus Diadegma; species Diadegma fenestrale. The sequence continues at coordinate 5,876,283 of CM073312.1, forward strand.
AATAATCACAATATTGTGATAATTGATTTCGCACGCACCAAAATCGTTGCGAACATTGAAAAACGAATAAAATTCAAAGCGGAAAACTTTTTTCCAAAATTCAACAAAAATGAGCTTAACGACGAGCAATTGAAAATGATGATCAATCAAATAATATATTCTGACACCTCTTATCTGAATAATCAGTGAAAAAGAAACAAATAATCTGAAATTTCATGAAAAAAATGGATAAAAATTCGAAATTGGAGTTTTCGAGAGTCTCACACTTTTTCTTCCCTCTTATTTAAGGTAATGCGCTCCTTCGTCGTTTGGTGAGGATCGGAGTTTTGGACGAAGGTCGCATGAAGCTCGATTACGTGTTGGGTCTGAAAATCGAGGATTTCTTGGAGAGACGTCTCCAGACTCAAGTCTTCAAACTTGGATTGGCCAAGTCGATTCATCACGCACGTGTTCTCATTCGTCAGAGACACATTCGGTTAGTATTTTCACGGTTTTTCGTTTTTAACGTTCATTTTGAGGAAAGAAATTACGCCTTAAAAATTGGGCAAGGAACGTCTGCTATTTTACAGGCGGTTTCTAATCTTTGAGGCAATATTAATTACCTGGATTAATCAATGGTGGAGGCTAATTATCCTCCTCGCATCTTCATGACCAGGAAACATTTTTATTCGATAAATCTTCGTCTTTTACACAATTTTTCGCACGAAATGATAAAATTGAATTTTCACTCACAACTTCGTCGTCGAAAATCGACGCCGCAAGAAAATAACGTGAAAAAAAAACACAACAAAATCGTATGTTTTACGATCTCTATGCATTTGATTCTCCAGATACGAGGAACTTCGCTGACACCTCCCGACAGTCTAACGAATCTGAATAACGTCTTGATTGACAATTCGTAATGGCCACTGAAACGCTACGGCGTTTTAACGCCGTCGTTTCACGCCACGAAAAAAAAAACAAACAATTTATTTGTTTTTCGGGCCCGGTGTCCAGTGTCAAGGCGGTGCGAAAATTATTCAAAAAGACCACTTGCTCGTCGAGTCTCTCACAGCTGAGATCTCGACGTTCAACGTCTTGAAATTCTAATCGAGCTCGTCACGAGAATCTCGAATTTTCATATCGGTACGATTTGCTCAGTAAATTTGGATTTTTATCGCTGAATTTTAATCAGGAAACTGGAAACGGAAATTTATTTTTAAAATTTGCTTTGCTCTCGTCGTTTTATTCATAAAAATTCGATTTTTAATAATTACTTTTGATCAATTAAAATGTCGGGAATGAAAATTCAAGTTGGGCTCAACTGAAAACAAGAATTTCTCAAATGACTTTGAAAAATAATCATTGGTCGCCTTGGAAATTCAACAAAAATCACCAGATTGAAGTTGAAAAGTTTGTTTTTATGGAAATTAATGAAACAAAAACTTTGTTTCTCCTTCGACAGCGTTCGCAAACAAGTTGTGAACATTCCGTCGTTCATCGTCCGTCTCGACTCCCAGAAACACATCGATTTCTCCACGAAATCGCCCTTCGGAAGCGGCCGTGCTGGTCGCGTCAAGAGGAAGAACATGCGCAAGGGAACCACCAGTGCCGCTGCCGAAGAAGAAGAAGATTAGAATGTAACTTTGGTCTCATCGTGTCAAAACGATGAGAGAGAGTGAAAATAATGAATAAATAAAAAAAAAAAAAACATCAAAAAAGAAACAACGCTTCGTCTGTCTATAAAATTTCTTACACCACGATCATCACACGTTCGAAAGTTAATTTTTTAAATGAATATTGAATTGTACATGAAAAAATACCAAAATCCCCGCAATTTTCGATTCTCTCAATAATTAGAGACATTTTTTCAATAAAAAGGGTTAAGATCGTCGATTTTCTCACTCGACAGTACCGTAAATCGTATTTTTTGGATTTTTCGAATTTTTAAAAGTTTCGAGTGATTTTCCTAATCGTAAAGTTTCGATAACGCGACGATTCGCGAGTCAAATCGACAAATAGTTTCGTTATATTCGCCCTGAACGCCAAATTCGCAAGAAAATGAATAAAGCAAATAATTTCCTACTTTACGGACAGAGCCCGTTTGAGTTTCGACAATTTTTTCTTTTCTGTATGACTCGCGGGCAATTCGGTAGTGTACGGTATCGTGATCGAATTTTTGGGCCGAGTACGAATTTTTCTGGAACCAGGAATTTCAAAAAGCATGTTGAGCACGTTGTCGAATTAATTCACGCCAAATCGACCCGTTCCGGCTGATTTTACGTTCTGATCTTGCGGTTTTTTATTCTTAAATAAAAGATTAAGAACTGAGTTTTGTTTTGCAAGCCCCGCAACCAGTCGGCGATGTAAATTTGAAATAATTTTCGCGAATTCTGAGCAGCCTGGCTGCGTTCGTGTATGTGTTTTTGTTTTTGATTTGGCTGCGTTCAACCGTGCCCTTTGGCGGCCGCGTCATCCCGCCTCCCGCCATTTTCTGTTTACAGTCATTCAGTTCAGTCGCGCGAACGACCCGGAGCGGTTAGCGTCCCTCATGATCCTCTCGCATGAGTCCCGCGTCGTTTTTGATCCCATTTTTCAGTTTTCATTCTTCCAACTAATTATTTAACACCATCGTGACCCGTCAGAGACTGTCAAAATGAAAAATATCCGACCCGGAGTACAAAAGCCGAGGGAATTCCTCTATTTGAGCTCGTTCGACCCCGGGGAGCTCGTCGTACTTTCTAGAGGACAAGGAGCAACGTATGTATTTGTAAAAGTATGAAAACGCATGCTGATGATTTCAGGAACTTTTTCGTCGCCAACGTTAATGCACTGCGGACGTGCCTCAAATTTTTTTTTCGCATTCTTTATTTTTTAAACTGAGCGTACAAGCGGAACGGAGAAAACCCGTTACAAGTTGTACGTGCACATGGCTCGAGCGTGTACATGACATGGAAATTTGTACACACGTGCACGAGTCTTTCCACGTCGATTGGAACTTTGCGCGAGTCGCAATTCCTCGGCCACTTAATGATATTTTTTGCATTTCGTTTTTTGTTCATTGTTTTAATTTATTCACGAGTGATTTCGCGTTTATCCCGAAATATTTCACTTCATCGTTGATGCTCCGCCATTTTCTAAAAATTCTCCATGCCATAGAGAAAACATATATATATATCTATCGAGGCCCACCCGTTCCCCACGAACGACGTTGAAATTCCTCATTAAAATGATCAAAATTGAATAATTAAGTTTCCCAACGTTAGAATTTTGTTTTTCTACGCAATTTCGTTCGCTTCTCGTTTTCGGAACTTGTGACTAAAACATTCGTGCGTGAGTTCGACTGTATTTTTTGAGAGCCTGTCGAGTCGTGTGTCGATTCGAAGGCGGCGTGTCGGTCGCTCGAATACGAGAAAATTAGTTTCGAATTTTCAACTTTTTCTCGAATCCTCAATAATCCAAGAATCTTGTTTCCATTTCGATTTCTAAGGAAAAAAAATCAACGCGGGCAACGGTTTTTTTTCTTGAACGTCCCACCGTGTTGTGGAACGATTCAAGGTCAATTCTTCCGACCTTGGAGCCAAACAAGTGTCACGTCCACTGCACGGACAAAAAAACGTTACAAAATCGAAATCGTGACAATTTGACTCGCAATTCAGTGTAGAAACGTCCAATTTTTCCATAAAATTTCCATCGAGACTCGTGGAACTTTTCGTACGCAGTTATTTTGCTTTAGGTCGAAAAAATGGACTGCGATGGATGGATCGTATGGAAAAAATTTGATTAGACGTCAACCCATGCGCAGGTATGGGCACGGCCATCAATTTAGTCGGTAAAAGGTCTCTTGAAACTGGAGGCAAAAATCGTTCGATCAAATGGAACGCATAATCTTGTCGAATGGCGTTTTTATCGATCTTAATAAGATTCATCGCGACTACTCAAAAAATCAGATTTTCGTTACATTTTATAATGTAATTTGTGAAAATTTGGCATGTTTTGATTATTATTATGATTATTTAGTGGTTTTAGCATATACGCGATGTTGGAGTGGCCACTTAAAAATTAGCCTCCGTCAAAGGGCCGGAGACTCGTTAACTTTGCGAGTGCTTTTAAAATTTTTTATTTGGTTTTTCAATGAATATAGAGATGTAAAGGCCTCCGGGCTCTCTTTCCACGAGAGCAAGAGTCTCGGGCTTGTGAATCAGTGACGTCGAATTGCTATGAAACGAGACGGACCGGGATTTCCCTTTACCAAGGGAAAGGGAAGTTGCTCTTTCTCTAGGCTCTGTCTCTATCTCCGATGATCGTGGTCAGTGAACTTCAATGATAGTAGAAAACTCGTTCGATTTCATAAACTGCGCCTCGCGGTGTACAGTCGCGACCAAAACGAATGGAGAGTCTCGTGAATCTCGATAGTTCTTGATGAATTTTTAAAATCGTCTCTTTCCTCGTCGAGTGAGATTTCTCGTTTGAATTTTCGAAAAAAACTCTGAGAAACTGTTTTTTTTCGCATTGACGTATCGCAGTATGGGGAAAAACGTTCGACAAAAGGAGGAAATAAAGTTTTCGGGCAAGGCAAACTTTCTCAGTTACTGAAAAATGCACGATCGGACGATTTGTCGTGAAACGAAAAAGAATAAGGAGCGGGACGCAAGAAAGCAGACGAAACTGGTGCGCGAAAAAATTGTACGTGACGCTCGGCCTCGAATAAATCCAGAATTTTTTACACTTATTCTTCCTGTCGCTTTATTTCTCTCGGGAATATAATCGATACGTTTCTTCGAGTACCGCCGCGGTATTTTTTTTATTTCTCTCCAGAGCTCTCGCTCTCCTCGTCGTTCACTTTTCTCTACTTTGCTTAATGTCAGATACACAGCTCGTTGAATGCGAGGCTGCGAGAGCCTTCGGAGAGTTCAGATTGTTTAGAAAGTCTCGCCGTGAATCGACGCGTTATTCACACCGACCGATACACCTTCGTGTACGAATAAACGCGGATAAACGCGAGAGTCGTCGTTACTGCATGCAACCGCGGAAAACATACGGATCGCGCTTATAATATTACTGTTACAATAATAATATTATTAAAACGTGTTTTTACCGATTACACGGATGCGATTATAATGCGAATTATACACTTTACGATCCAAACGTTTTTTCATTCTTTTTTTATTAACGATAAATTATGAAATTCAATGTTTTATGGTACGTAACGAGGCCGAGCCTCACCTTTTTCTTTCATTTGCGAAAACCGCATTTTCACGATCCATCAATCGCGCTTCGGATGAGTTTTCATCGCTGCAACTTTTATGAGAAATTACGAAATTAAACGTACAAAGAAAATTCCTACGAATGATTAAAATATCGAAAATCGTGGAATTTCAAGTATTTTTTGAATAAAAAAGGTGGAAATCGTTTTTATGATACGTGACGAGGTCAAGGCTCGCCTTTTTCTTTCGTTTCATTTGCGAAAACCGCATTTTCATGATCGATCAATCACGCTTCGGATGAGTTTTCATCGCTGCAACTTTTATGAGAAATTACGAAATTAAACGTACAAAGAAAATTTGTATGAATGATTAAAATATTAAAAATCGTGGAATTTCAAGTATTTCTTGAATAAAAAAGTTAGAAATCGGTTTTTAAAATTCTGGAGGTTAGCGAGGCGTCGAATTGTTCCAAGGGCTCAAGACTTTCGATTTCTCAAGCGTAAGATCGCGGTCGTTTGTTCGAAATTTCTCAGATTCGAATAATCAGATTCGAAATGAAACCCACGCGAAAAAATTTCGCTGTTTTGGTCGGCGGTCACCCAACAAAGTATCGACCTCGCTCAAGGTCGTCGAGAACTGTTTATTTCGAAAATTTGAAATAACGAAAGGGCACGAACTGGAATTTCTTGGTCTAGGAGTAAAAATTTTGAGAAATTTACGTATTTTGGATATTTCGCGTGCAAAGTTTAATTAGTAGAAAATGCGGATGGAATTACGGGGAATAAAGGGATTTGATTATTCGTCGAAGCATTGATTGCACAAAATTAGTCGGTTTCATGAGACCAAGTTGTGCATTGAGCTGTATTTAGACACAAACATGTGCACGTGATCCTTTTGGAAAACACAGGCTGGTGTAACGCAAACGTATGTAAACCATACGCTCGGCGGTATTTGACTGCGAGAAACGCGTACAGCGAATGAATACTTACGAGCGCATAGAGTCAATTAGCAACGCGGTATCGTTGTATATGAAGCGCACAACTTTATAGATATATGTTGATGAGACGAGGGAGTAAAATGGCTAATGGGTAAACGAAACGTATCACGTGCCAGACGAGCGCGCTTCAAGGTCTGCGAGGACCTTCGTCACTGAATCCGCTCCGCGTTCGAGCATCGTCTAAAAAAAAGTGTCAAATTTTCTTTAGTTTCTCTTCCCTTCCCAGCTTTGCCCGCTCGAGTTACGAACCAGCACAAAAAGCGCGCGAGCTTTTGACAAAATTCCATTTTCCGGAGGCAAACGATTTTTTTTATCGCCACATCGAAAAATGACACGCAATTCACGATTTTTCGAGCATTTTGCAAACAGCAAAGAGCAAAAACATTAGAGTCCAACGAAAAATCATTTTTTCATTCGTTATTTGTTCAATTTCCAAATCTTGATAATTTTCGTACCGATTTTGCGGTTGGATCCTCAAAAAATATCATTTTGTTGTCCTGCCCAAATATTTAACGAGAATTTTGAGATTTGCTCGAAAAAAAAAAACAGAATTTCGTTGCATTCCAACGATGCAAACTTTAGCATCGTTCGGAGACTCCGCATTGATTTTTTTCCGATGCCTAAGAATTTATATTGGTAGGATGTGGAGGGAATGCGTGAGGAACGTCATGTACAAGTAAATATGAAGTATCAAAGTTGCTATCGGATTCGCAGTGAGTGTAAAAGGTACGTTTCGTACGATATAAAATGACGATGAACGTTTACGGATATTATTATGGCCTCGCGTTGGCCACAAGCCTCATAGCGCGAGAGCACACGATCTTCCTTGTAACCAACGATCCCGAACTAACGGTAATGACCATCGCACGCGGTTATGGTACACATTGAGAAAGAGGAAAAGAGAGAATAAGGTTGTCTGCTTGCCTCGCGCCGAAACGACGTCGTCGCGTATAGAAACGCGAGGAAAGAGTTTGTTTCCTCACCTGCTCTCGCGTCCTCGGCTCGTGTTTTCTCTCTTTCTGCTCGAACCGAGATGACCACTCCTGGACGGGACGTAATTAAAGAAAAACCGGAGTTTCTTGCTTTTCAAACTGGCTGGATAAAAAAATTACGATAAAAAAGGAAAAAATAAAGTTTGCCGCGAGTCTCGCGTGGGGTTTCGAGTCGCTCGTCTCTCAGGGGGGACAAAAATAATTACAAATTATTTTCCGCCACACGAGAATCTTATTGCCAATAACGTTTTGTAGGATCGCAAATTTTCAGCAAAATTAGACAAAATTCTTTGCATTTTAGCGCCACTTTTTTCGACTACGTTCATCGAGTTATTTCTTAGCAGCGAGCTCGTCCTCGTAAATTTTGTGATAGAGGAATTGATGCGAAAAAATATCGAAGAGACGCTGGAATAATGAAAATCGTGCAGAATGCAACATCGTGGTAGTTGAACAACGCGATGCGAGGCACAAGAAGGACGTAAAAGAATCGCGAGAGCTAAAACGGAATCTGGTATGCCTCGCGATCCTTCGAAGATATTATTTTCCCGTCCGATGGCATTCCTTTTGAATCTGTGTTGCAGACGCGAGCTCCGAATGTTATATCTATATGTTGATTTATGGGCTCGTAATATTTTCGCTTTTGCTCGCGGAAAGACTAGTCTCGTCGACATTCTTACCAAAGTGGAAGAGAAAGTGAACTCTGTCATCAAAGAAAACTCAATTAATTGTTAATTCCGATTAAGCTTTTGCATTGCTATCGAGGACGAAATTACGATGGCGCGCGACGAATGCTGGAGCTTTAACGAACGTTTTTTACAGTCGGTTTCATCGCTCCTTTATTTTTCTTTTACGAAATCTCGAGAGACACAATAGAGTCGTGCAGGATCGTTTGGCACCGAGATTCACATAGAAATACAACGAGAAAACGAGCTCGATGCAAAAAGGGCGTATCTTTGGATTTTTCCAGCACGCGTTTAACGACAAAGGGGAGTTTCTCATTCTCCTTCGATGTCATACATTATGCAGCATAAAATATATTAATATTGGGTGAAAAAAAACGGAAAATAAGTCATAAAAATGAGCTAGACGAGGAGATGAAAAGAGAACGCTCGTCTCGTGGACAGTTTTTAAATCGTATGGTAATTCAATCACTCCATGGAATCGCTTTGAATTTGCTGCATTTTCATTTTTTTCGTATTTTTGGCGCATTCAATCGAAACTCCGAGTGCCTCGGCACATCGATCGTGAATTCAGAAGCAAAAATCATCGAAAAATCATTTTTTTTGAAAAAATTGATGAATTTTTTCGTACCAACTGAGACCGAACGTCAATTTTTTAAATATTTTTTTTGCAAACGCACTTTGCGACAAACAAGTCTCGTTAGAGCAACTTTTATCGTTCGTTTCTTCAATAAAAAGTTATGGTCAAATGAGAATCCCCTTAGCAGAGCTGAATGGCTCGGTATAAAAAAATTCATATCGTGAAAACCATTTGAGATGGAAATCTGAATAAAAATACTGAATTCTTGCTTTAGTCTGAATAAAACAGCGCGAACGACTCGAAAACGTAATCAGGAGACAAAAGTATCGATGAAAATGTTTATTCGTTAAATATATTTTTTTAATATTATAGAAATCTTCGTTAGATTCGCAACTTGCTGGACCATCTCTCGGTACTTTGTACACCCGCGGATTCCGCCCTCGTTTTTTTTTTTGTAAAAGTTTCGAGGCTTTTCTATGCCGTTGCTCTTTTCCATGGTGTTGGAAGCTGCGAGTTTTCACGAGCGAGTATTTCTTCAGTTTCTATACATATGCCGACTTATCGAACTCCAGAGGGAGTGAGAGAGAGAGAAACAAGAAGTTTGCTCGCATGTGTCAGAGTTTTACTACTTTTGATCTCGTATGCGCAACATTCTTTCGGGAGCGTAGAAATAAAAAAATTTTACGATAGTATCCGATGCAATTTCCTCAGAGTCCCGTGTTTTTATCGCAGCATCAGGGAAAAACTATTTTTTATCGTTTTCCCGACAAATTTATTGAAATGCCATCGAACTGCGTGACCTTTCAAATAAAAAAATCTTGCGCTAACATTTCGCATTGAGTCCCCACGAATTTGGGGGAATTTTTTCCATTTTTTTTCTTCTTTTGCGTTCTCCAACGCTTAAAGCCCGTTTAACGGATCCTGTTCGTGTTTCCGACCCGTCCCTGCGGAGCCTTGCCCACAGGCGCTCTTTCTTAATGCACCAGAGTATCGCGGTTGCACGAGGACCCATCGAGCGATTGATATACGTTTAAGCTCGTGTATGGCTCAAAGGTCACCCAACCGTGTCTTGACCTCGCCGGAGGCTGCTTGCTTTTGGTGCGATCGCCACAGCCACACACTGAACGTGTATCCATTGCATCAGCAGCCGCTTCCCGCTGCGCTCGTTAGCAACTAATTCTCGATGCAACCGAATCGCAGAGTGTGCGGCATCGTTCAAGGACAACGACGTCGTTTGTGCCAAAATCGCATTTTACAAATTATTGTGCGGAGTTTTTTCGATTTTATGTCATTTTGACATTCGGCAACTCTTGAAACTTCAAAAATTCCAATTCCACAGATAAACGTGAAATTTTCATGTTTATTGAATGTTTAAAATCGAAATGCCTCAATTTAAATATTTCGAAAATGATCGAATATTTTAGATTTGAGAAAAAACAACAATTTAACTTTTTTTTTCGGGGGATGTTTCGCTTATGGATTCGGAAAAATTAAACGCTGCCACATACACGCTAATTTGGCTTGAGATCATTAACTCGCGTTAGTGTTTCGAGAGCGTAGAACTTGAACGCGAATGCTGGTTGGTGGAGTTTTGATCTGCGATGAGATTGGGAGTTTGAAGAGGAGAAATATGAAGAGGCAAGTTTGAGTTGGAAGCGAAATCTGTTTGATACTGGAGGGTTCATAGCGGATTGTATTTTGGTCTGGTTGAAGAATTCATGATAACGAATCCATGTGGTTGATAGAAATATAGGAGTCGTGTATAAGCGCATGGATGAGTTTTTTTCGTGACTATAGAGTGGTGAATTTAATGGGGATGTAGGATGATCAAGGGATTGAAGGAAGTGAAGAGAGTCTCGGTGATGAAAAGGGAGGGTGTGAGAGGGAGGAATCGCGAGAAGAAAAGGCCGGAGAATGTGGTGGTGAAAGCCAAAGCTTCTTGATGCTCTTACCTGTTATGAGGTGAGGCTGCCGTGCTCAGTACAGAAAGATCGAAAAACGAGAGCTCCAACGAGCTGGGAGGACAGAGAAAAGAGTTGGCAAGAGAGAGAGAGAGAGCGAGAGAGAGTTTACGTGGCACGTAGTACACAAGGGATGAAACGAGAATCGTAGGATGCGTGTCGGGGGTTGCAAGGAGAGGAAAAGCGTTGGAGAACCAAGGATCCAACGGCATATAGCGCGCGGGAGGGTGTAGCGGATCGTAAAAGCTCTCTCTTACGGTTCTTACACTGGCTGCTTCTATGTACAATCGTGAAAGCAACATCGAATAAAATTGAGACTTTGCGTTATATACACATATTGCGCAACCGGTATATACATCGTACATATGGATATACTTTTTATTCAGTGGTGTTCAACTGCGGTTGAGACGAGAAGAGTATAAATAAGCCGCGCGCGAGAGAAGAAATCGATGGACCTGCCAAGCTGAGCTACCGAATACAGCTCCATATTCGGCTCTCGCTACTGATCCCTCTCCTCTCTCACGTATCTCCCAGAGATCGCGCATCTTCGGGGACCTCGACGCTCGCAAATACCTCAGCTTTCCCGCCTCATTTTTTCCCTTCATTACACTTTTCCTTCTTTTTTCCCGTTCCTCTCTTTCTCTTTCGATTCGGGGCTGGAATTGAACATGCAAATTTTTCATTTTATTCATTTTCGTCGCGGATTATTATCGAGGTGCAAGAAATTCTCAATCGTCCTGGAAACTCTCCTCGGAACGCGACACGAAGTGCAACTGCGCGCAATAATTAAGATCGGCGCGGTGCCCAAAACTTGTAACTTTGATGGATTGAAATAATTTGATGGGGTTGAGCGTTTTTTTTTGTTTAAGTGACTATTACGCAGCGTAGAAGTGCGAAGAGGCAAAAGTGCAGGGAAAATATGTCGCGTGGGGCATCAAGTAATAAACGGAGTGTGAAATATTGCGCGAAACGCGCGTTACTATATGCACCCAACGCGGAGAGGGCATGAGAGCAGGTGGTGCGTGCGGCGGAGGCTTTCGAGTCCTGGCGAGCCGGAGCAAGAGGTATATAACGCGTTCGGCTCAAAGTCATCGCATGCGAGAGAGAGACAGTGAATCGGGAGGGAAGAGGGAGTCTGTGTATATATTGGTACGTTTGGACCGGGTTTTCCGGATGTGGTATCCATCACGAAGCCTGTCACTGCCATGTGTAGAATGAAGTTGCCAACGCGTTCCCCTAATATGAGCGTATCTCTCACGTAAATGTGCTATCCACCTGCATATATATTTATATTTATTACGCCCGTTTATGCGATGCACGTGAATTCTCGTTGCACACATAGACAAGTCATTTGTTATATAATGACGCAAACTATTTCCATCAACCCAACGCTCTTTTTTGGCCTTTTAGCAAGACCTGCAAAAAAACTCACATAAAAACTCAATTTTATGGAGTCCATACGTTCTCAAAGCTTTGAAAAATCCTGGACCACTTTTTCCCGTCCCATTTTAATGGAAAACGAAACGTCAAGAAGTTCGGATAAATCTTTAATTGAAAAATCTGACAATACGAACGAGCAGGAACTTTTAAAAATCACTGTTTTGCGATTCTGACTTCCGGTGAATAAATTCTCATCACTAAAAATACGCATCGAGTGTGGGATGCTGGAGCTTGAGATGAAAATAATCGACAATCGTAGACGAGAATTATTTTGTATTATTTTTTAAAAGGATCGCGTGGGATTTTTTTTCCAGAGGTAACTTTACGCTTGAATAACATTAGCGAGTGTAAGTTTTTTTTCAGTCCGTCAAGTTGATCCGCGGGAAGAGAGAGGAGGGAGATTGAAAGGAGAATGGATTTAATATAAGCGGAGGGTTGGGTCTATCGCGCGTTTCTTCATTTCACCCTGGAGAACGAGGACGGTTCACGGTATCGTTTATTCGTGTATAAATTTAATACAGTCGTGAGCAAGATAAGAAACTGTGATGAAGATTGGCAGGGATAAACGACGAAGGCATTGAAACAGAAAGAATTTTGCAAAATGCTGAGAGGGACGAGTAGCGCGAAGAGAACGTTGGAGTACAAATAAAGTATTCGATCTCAGAGCATCCAAAGCCAACGGGCAGGGCGGTAGAAAAGAACGAGAGACTGAAACGAACAGGATGAAATTAATCTCGATATAAATAATTAAGGATGGTCTAGAGATTCGTTATAATTCTTCTCAATTCCCAAGCTTTTTCCCTTGTTTCTCGAGTCTTCTTTTCTTCTTCCCATATTCTCCCCTCGTTCTGAATACTAAAAGAAGCTTCTCGCAGCAGTTATTCTTTTTTTTCGCCGACCTTTCTTCATCAGCTCGCCGTTGCTGGTCTTTTCAACCCCTGCATCTCATTTGCTCTTGAAACAACTTGATCTACTTCTCGCTCCTTACCCAACACCATGGAATTTCTTGGTGTTTTTTCCCCAACTTATTCGCGCGAGAGCTCTCGAATCTCGGAGCCATCAAAACCCATAGAGTTGGTTAGAATTTCCAAAACAACGTTCCAAGTCGTTTTCTAAAATCATTCGTAAACCTCGTTGCGTTTTCCTCCGGCTGCAGAAAACGAAACTTTTCTTTAAATCCAAATTTCGTGATGGATTTTTTTCTGTCATTTCTTTCTTCAGTTTCCTCCACTGTTTTTGTCGAGATTGGGCAGTGGATGATTCAGGAAAAGCGAAGGTTTGCACGAACCAATGTTATATACTCGACCATCGCTCGTCTCTCTTTCTCTTCGTCTCTGGAGAGCTCATCGATCAACTTTACGAGAGTTTTCATCGCCCAACCATCCTCCCATATCCTTTCTCGCTTTCGCTCCTTCGCTGTACACTCGTTCTCTTGAAACTAGCGATATACCATGCTCCCATCATGGCGTATTGCCTCTGTTCACGGTTATACTTGCTACGTGCCACGTACACTAGAAACATTATGAATATACCTATAGATATGGTTATGTTCTCTGACTTTGAGCACATGGGTTGCTCCATAGACCTTCGAATTTACTCACTGTTCTCTGGTCATTCCGGCCGGCCATTTATGGTGGGAAATAAACCGTTGAAGGGCTGGTTTCACGTTTTTTTTTTCGCTACGTACAGAAAAATGCAAAATTAGAAAAAAAAGCAAAGCGTCACTTCGGCATGAGAAAAATCAGGAGGAAGGAGATTAATTGACAAAATCATCAAACAAGCCATAGAATGTCCCATAGAAAAATAGGCAAAGTTTTGGCGCAGCACAAAGTTCAGGCAGCTGCGCCCATTGAATTTGGAGCTTTTGTTCGTTTTGTGTCGAGCTCCCTCTTGCTCTATTTTTCGTTTACGTTTTTCTGAGTTTCGTACGAGGCCACGATGTTTTTTTTCTGTTTTAAAGGGGACAGAAAAAGGTCTGGAAAAAAAATTTGAACGCGATCGAAGCAGGAAAAGGGCTTCGATGTTGAGCACCGAAAGCCTCGAAACGGCGGGGGTTGCGAATGAGGGAGAAACGCACTGGCCAAGAGAAAGTCTCGGGCAAAGGCATTTCAACCTGATGCAGCCTGGAATCAGATTTAACCAGATTTTTGTGCTTTTATGTGTGTCTGAAATCATTTTTTTAGGTTTTTTTAAACAAAAATCGTAAAAATGTTGCGAATTTTTCGTTTTTTTTTTCTGAAATTTTCTCATAATCAGGGACGAACGAGAAATTTTGTATCTGGAAAGTATTAATTTGGTTAAAAAAATATTGGCCCGTTCAAGTTCCTCGAGAATTCGTTTAGCAGCAACAACTCATGCAGCATCTGCGTGTGTTTGCTGCAACCCCTCGTTATTCCGAACATCCCTCATCCCCCCGATTTCTCGACTGGCCTAGGAGGAGGGCAAAACGAAAAAAGTGCTCAAGCCTGACTCACTTATTTCCACTACGTTCTTTTGCTACTCGCCTCGTTTGCTCTGCTAAAATCGGCGTGATAAAATTGTAAACGAGCCGTCCCCGCGACGACGAGCAAAGTCAGAGGGCGAGTGTCGAGACTCGAAAACTCACGGGCCCCCCACTTCATGCAGTTCTTTCTTTATGTGCAGCGTTTGAACTCGTATTTCATACACTTGCCGGTACTCGCCGCGGAGAACTCGTCGACCAATGTCGTTAAACTCAGCCCTTAGGGATAAAAAACATTTTGCAAAATTTTCAAGCAAAAAAAAAAGTTGAAAATTGAAAAATCTTGTAAAGTTTGCCCGGAAAATTGAAATTTTGTTTTTTCGGTTGCTTGATTTTGAAAAAATTCGGCTTAGTGAATTTTATCTTCCTCCTGAAATTTAATGCGTTTACAAAACGCGTAGAAGTTTCATGCAGCGGGCGCGTGAAAACGACGACGTAAATTGTAATTCGATGGGACGTGTACGAGGCGCGAGTGTCCTGTAAGCACTATAACGTACAACGAGGATACGCAACTGTGTGTACACACATAATAGACCGAGACTATATTGCTTTGTGCTGTATATGGACCAGTAGATTCTGCTATCAATGAACGAGAGAGAAGTGTTTGTGACTGTTATCTGCAGGCAAGACAGAGAGAGAGACTTTGAAATGCGTTTCCATGTATACATGCGTGTATGAAGTGCCAATGGAATTTATAGGAATTCTCAGAGGGCGTTAAGTTGCAGCGGAGGGTGAGGATAAAACGTTATCACCTTTATCGAGTAATCATTCCAAAGTACGCTTTAAGTATTCCGATAGATTTCAATGGGTCATTTCTCCTCAGCCAGCAACGAAAGCTAACATTTGCCAAAGTAGATCTTTCCTATGGGCTCCTCCATTCTAATCGACTTCATCGTCATTCAACTCGCTCGCCTCATCGTGCACTTTCGTAAAAAACGCAAAAAAAACAGCAAATCATGAAGCTGAAGTTTGCATCGTCGGAATGCACCAAAAATCTTTTATTTTTTCAGGAAAGTTCATTATTTATGCA
Source organism: Diadegma fenestrale (assembly GCA_037043255.1). Lineage (NCBI taxonomy): Eukaryota > Metazoa > Arthropoda > Insecta > Hymenoptera > Ichneumonidae > Diadegma > Diadegma fenestrale. Next base: position 5,891,649 of record CM073312.1, read on the forward strand.
GAATCTAATGAAGACGATAAAACGATCGACTTTTGCGACCCGAAATGAAATTCGGCTCGAAAAATTTCGATGATTTTGAAAATTAAACAAATTGTCAGGATTTTTCGTTGCATTTCCATACTGCGAACTTCAGCGTCATAAAAAATCGATAATCAAGTGCCAAAGTTTCCACTAAAAAGTTAAAAAAATGCATCAATGTTCGCATGTGAGTTTTTCGTTCTGCAAGAACCTTTTTGTGGGATAAAAATCGGACTGAAGGTGGAAAGCCTTGTGGATTTGATGACTGATATCGGGACTGGCTAGGTGGGATAGTTTGATAAAATGGTCTTTGTGTGTTTGCATATCTATAAGAGAGCACGAAGACATTCATTTGGCAGTAAATATTCACTAGTAGGGAATGGAAAGAAGATTGGAGAAAGAATTTCCGTGGAGTGTTCGAGACGAGAATTCTTGCAGCTCATGGCGAGACTGTAATAATACGTGAGCGTAAATATACAGGACGTCTTAAAGACTGTGTCCCAATTACGAAGATCGTTAGATTGCGAAATTTCGATGAGAAAAGTTTTTATCGACTTTTCTTGATGTCACATCGTTTCAGAGATATTGAAGAATTGCTAATAATAGCCAATAAGATGCTCGTCAGCTGTGTGGGTGTGATTTCCAGCACAGCTCGTCGTCTTACTTGATCGGCTACACCGATTAATTAATTTTTCGAAATTAATTAATTCAATAAAAAAAAAAAACGAAACACAAGTTTTCTCTTTGGAATTGCAAGACCGATCGATTTTGCTCACTCGCAGCGTGACTTTCGTCACACTGTGTAGATTAGCGTATGTCTTGGAGGGCACACATAGGTTGGGTATAAAAGCACAATCGAGATTAATGGAGTACTCCTGCGGAGACTAGGATTCGACCAATCTTTATCGCGGTTGTCTGATCAGCATGGGAATTACCCACTAGAAGTCTCTTTGAGATTCTTTCCTGCGATCCGTACAGCAGGCGAGCACGTGGTTCCACCTTATTTTCGTTTAATGGTCTAACAGGGTTGAATTAGAGTCATGATTAGAAGATGGGAAAAGATTGAAGGAACGAGAGCAATAAAAATGCTTGTGGAAAGAGACACTCGTGGCAAAGGTTTCGTCGATGTTTTTTCGCTTTGGGGAATATCGAAATAGCGAGGAAAAAAATGATCGTGAATAAAAGGCTGTTTGTCCTCGTTCTCAAACGCGAACGAACGCTCGACCTCGTTTTTTCGAAATAAAAGTTGAAGTGTGTTTTTTATTTTCGTATGATACACAGTTTTTTTTAATATTCCGCAACGACGATCCGTTGCTTTCGGCAAACAATGAGATAAATTGGTCTGCAGCAGCGAAGCTCGACGTTATTGCATTCGTCGTTGAGTTTTTTCCGCATCGATAAAGTGCCACAAGCGATAATTTATGTCATTGTTTTGATCGTCAAAGCGAAGACAACTTTTTCGTTTATTTCGCGTCCAGCATCTCCGCGCGGAACCCCGTCGAGGCGGATCACGACACGGAGCCCTCGTTCTTACCTTTTCATAACCGCCTTTAAGATTCTTTGGCTCTGGAACTCATCCAGCTTCGCGGTGGAATGTCGTTAAAGGCCGGAATCAAGGTCGCTCTCTTTATCGTGTATAAATATATCGCTGGACGTTCCCCGCGTGTTGCGTCAAGAAAAACCGTTTGATTCAACGTTACCTTCACCTCGAATGCCCAATATGCATACACGATCCTCGCAATCGTTTCAATCAAAGGGTCACGTCGGCTTGAACCAGAAAAAAAACATTTCTCTCATTTTATTTTCCACGAATTTTTTTTTCCACGTTCATCCAAATATTATCGAATTATTCCGCCACATTTCGTTCCGGAAAAAAAAAACAATTATTCGCCCAAGTTTGCAGTTCATAACAAACGCGATTATTTATTGAATAAAAAAATTGATCGTTTGCCCCAAAAATATTGAGGCGACGCGTGGAATTTTGTATCCTACCAAAAAAAAACATTTTTTCTCAGCAAGTTTTCCCAAACATGAATAATTGGGGGCTCAAAAATTACGAGGGATCGGGAGCTTAAATACTCCAATTCATTATACAGGGAATTGCAGTGAATAATGTTTAATTTTTTTTTCTCCCTCCCGATTTATCTTCATTTGTGGGCTGTAATGAAAAAGCATTTTCCTTTCATTGATTGTGGTAGAGGGTTCTTTCGATATGATAAAATACTTATTAGTAAAATTCCTATCTCATTCAATTATTTCGTGCCGTATCGATTTTTTCCTATACTATTTTTCTGCCCCTATTGATGCACCTTACTCCCCTAATTTACAACGTGATATAAAAGAAAGATAAGTGAGTATATGCTCAGTAGGTATAGAGAGCCCATTGAAATCGTGCACCCTCCATCACCAGGTTTCTTCCCTTTATCTGACGACGCGCTGCATCGAATCGAGAGAGAGAGAGAACGAGTTCAATTAAATTAATACATTCGAACGGAGAATCAGGAGCAAAAAGAAATTTCAGTAATTTCATTAAGAGATTTTTTTATTTCCGAGAGAAAAGATTTTGAAACGAATGAAGAAAACATTTTTGCGATAATTAAATAATTCCGTGACTTGAATATTATAAAATCGTCAACTTGCGTATTGTGAAGAACGAAACGCGGCCGAATATTTTGGAAAATTTCACGAGAAACGGAGCTTTGGTGTTTCCGTGACGTCGCAACAGAGCCAAACGAGTTTTCCCGAGTTCCTGCGCGCTCGGCGAGTCTCCCGCTTAGCCAGCTGGCGCGAAGCTCGGGAGTGCCAGTCGCTTCGCGCGCGTCAACACGAACGGACTGCCCATATCGTTTCGTACTTTCGATTAACCGTACACGCGAGTCTTTCCTACGATTAAAATCAAACTCGTCGTTGAGATAATTTCGTCAAATGCGATTCGCATTAATCACCAACTTAAATTCCATACTATTTTAAATAATATTTAAATTGACAATATTTAGTGTTTAATTATACGCGAATAGTGTGTAAAAATTTAGTTTTTAATTATCCATCAATAATAATAATAATTCAATACTTTAATTTAGTTTAAATAAAAATAAATTTTACAGTTTATTTTGAATTTTATTCGGGACTTGAAAATTGAGAAATTCATTTCTCGAAAATTTTGGATCTTGTGCTTTGAAGTGTTCGTACTATAACGTACTCAAGTGTGCCTCCGATTGTGGTGCTTAAAGTTGACAACTCCGAGATCTCAATAAAGGTGAGAAATTAAACGAAAACTTTTTTATTTGCTCGGTCATAAACTTTTTAATTCACACCTTACTTTTTATTTTATATAAATGCGATAAGAAATTCTGAAATGAGAAAGTTTGGTGATTAAATCGCATTTTCCTTACGTTTCCTCATTTCCGGGCATGCGTATGTTCCATGGGGAAACTCAAACTCTGAGCAATTCTTTATTTTCAACCAGATTTCAACGATCGATGCGAAAAATGCAAAGCAAAGTGGAAATTACGTAATAAAATTATTCAATTTTGTGTAGATGTTGATGGGAAATGACGAATGTTTTTTTTTTATTTGAAATCGTTTAGAGAAATCGAAGTTTAAAAAAAAATTTCGAACGATACTTTGAAATTGTGTTTTTCAATTTTTCGAGAAATTCGACGATTTATAAAACAGTCGCAAAAATTATGACAACGAGAAAATATCGTTGGTTGGTCCACTGACTAGTTATGATCATTTCAAAAGTTGTGACCACGACCTGGGCCAACTTGTGCAAACACACATACAACCAGGAGAGAGAGAGAGAGAGAGAGATAGATACGCAGGCATATCCTTAAAGCCACGACGCGGTGTGGCTCTAGTCGCTTGTTTCGCTAATTATGGAGTTACAGACTCTCGTTGGCGAGATAGAGAACATGGTCGAATCCCGTGTCCCCGTAGACTCATAAAATATAAACCCCATGACACTGTATTATGCAAAGAAAAGAGGGGGAAGTGGAGCGTCGAGTGTATATTTGGGAAGCTCGCTGCAACCCTCTCGTGTTAGTTGTCGCTCTAACGAATGCTACACGTAATTTTGCAAACTTGCTAATTTGTCCTTTGATCCTCGACTCCATTTTTTTTTCAATATATTCACGAGGACCCTGAGAGCTCGTGTTTCGTTAGTGTTCTCAGGAAAATATCGAAAAATTAATGAAAAGGATGTTAAAAAAACTTGTGGGAAAAAAAAAATGTTCAATCGTAAAATTTTGCTCGGATTTTTTAGGCCAAATAAATGACTGCGAATTATTTTTGTTTTTGAAGTAAAGAGAATGTTGAAAAATCTGTAATTTGCGACAATAAAGCAGAATCGAGTAAAACTCATTATCGAGGAATAAATCACGATGAAATATTTTTTTATTCCCATAAGAATTTGAGTCTCGACATACGTTATTCGTAATGGCATTATGCATGGAAGAAACTCGAGGATTTTCAGTGGCTTTGGCTGCAAAACGAGGCTTTTCAAACGCGAGGGAATCACGAGACTGGAAAATCGGGGTCGCGAAGTTAAGAGTTATCCTTTTTTTTTCTTTCGCATCGTCGCGATGCAAGCGTAGTCGGAATCCTCCATCGGGACTTTTGCTTTGGTCATTAAAACAGCAGGCTTAACAGGAAAGTTCGCTGCTGCGAGCTCTCTGCTTTGCCACTCGATCCAATGACGTGTACGTACAAGTGTCGCCTCTGTATTTGCTGATTTTCACGTATATATGTAGACGTTTAAAACTAGGTGAGGATAATTGGCCGAGTATACGAAAGTAACTACGTGCTGCTGCTTGCTGCCCTTGAGATTCTGATAGAGTCCATTGAGACACGCCACTTTTTTATTTCGAGTAAAATCTCACTAACAGCCACGACATAGAAACTTCCATATCATCTAATGAGGGCACGACGTCAACGATTCGAAATAAAATAAAAACCAAAAAATGAGCAGCCTCCAATCCTGTTTAGCAAAAAACACGTTGGTCGATTTTCTTTTATTCGTTTTTTCGTCCAGACTTTGAAATTGTTCCATTTTTATTCATTTCACGTGATTGGCAGTTTTTTTCGGAATTTCTAATGATTCGTCAACCCACTGAAACGCAGTGAAACCATCGCCGTCTCAATCTACAGAGTTTTTCTTGAAATTTCTCTGGACCCACGTGCAAATTCGATGCAATTGTGCATCAGGAAAGACCTGGCTATGCGTGAATAAAGAAAATTAATGAATCAGCCAACTTTGTGTTGTAAAACTTTCATTTCTGCTAGGAACTCGTTGACAAAATTAGCCAGAAAAGTTTTTATGAGTGCACAAATTATGCAGGTCCAAAAAAATCTGATTTTTCGTTGCTTCGTTTTGACGATGCAAAATTTTGATTGCGTTTTCGAAAGTCTTTATACGCAACGTTTTGTGAATTTTTTTTTCGCATTGATCGATGTGGGGACGCGAACTTCATTCAGTTTTATTTCGAGTTGTCGAATTTGTGTAATTGAAAAATGAAAAAGCCGAAAGGTTCGTGCTCGAGAATCATCGACAACAGGATCATTTGGAAATTCACCATTTCGCGGTCATCGATTCGCGTCAAGTGTAGTTCAAATCGTTATGCCGAATGGGTGCAGGGCTCGATGCACTCGAATGCGATGCAACTATAATAGAAATTTGGAAAAATAACGTAATTTGTAGCCGGACAAGTGAGGCGGTAGAAAATTTGCTTTGTTATGTCGAAAAACAGGGACAACAGGGTGAGGGATTCTCGTGTTTTCAGGTACGCGTGAAATATACAGTGCGGAGTGAATTTCAAAGCATAAAAGCTGGACGACAGTTTCATCTCTCTCAACGATGAAGCTGAAAGCAGCTCTTTCATTCTCTTCTTCCGTGTACGATATTCCTCGCGTATATCTCTCGGCAACGTTCGCCCGTGTGTGACGTGTGTTTTGCGATTAGATACGTTTGTGCTCCGAGAGCTCGTATCCTTCGTGTAACATACAGATATTGTTCGGCATAATGGAGATGGATACGTGCGCACCGTGCAGTCTCAACTCTTTCCTGCTCCTTTCCCCCTGCGCGCGAATATGTGAGTGAGAGTGTTACAAACTCGATAAACGGACGTGAGCCTCGAAAATCCTCGGAAGAGATAAACCCTCTCGTAATTTCATTTCTTCAATTCGATCTCTACACACGTAGGGAAGGAGAGACAAAGAAAATAACGAAATCATCCGGATCCACGTTCCTTTGCCAGTTTATCGAAATTTTTCGAAAAATTCTGCTTTTGAAAAAATGTTTTTCGTGGATTTTCCGTAGCGTATCCGAACATTTTTTCGTCCATGCACTGAAAATTCAATTTTGTCAAAAAACGTCAATATTTTGTTGAATACGGCGAACTAAATATTTTGGGATGATTTCAAAATTTTCGTTATTTCGACAATTTATTTCATTGTAACGGAACTGTCAGCAAAATTTACGATTGGAATGACAAAAATTTACTTTCCGAAAAGATTTTCCAGAATGTTTTTTGCTGGAATGACAAAATTTTCGTGATTTTTCGATAAAAACGTTTAGTTGAACGTATCCAACAAAATATCGATCTTTTTCAACAAAATTTTCTTTTCAGTGTGAAGGGAATTTTTTTTTTCTTATATCGCGATTCTTTGTTTCAACTCGATTTTTCCGGTGCGTAATCTGTCGTTGCATCAACGACTCAATCGGAATATCGACATCGCACGTATTTTTTAATCTCGGCTGATGCTGTTGGACTTTTTTTTTCTCCCTCATCTCGAAAGTTCGGCCTGTGGATTGTCTCGTGTGCAGTTTATTCATGCCAGGCAACATTTTGTGACATTGAAAAATCCGATAACTTTGATTTGAAAAAAATATTCTCCACAACGTCGTTTTTCCGAGGATTTTTTCGTTTTTTCTTTGTCTCTGAGCAAACACGAATTCGTCGCTCGCATTTTCGCACTGCGATTCGATCCTCACGTTTGCATTTCTCTTGCCTATAATACTCGAAAGCAATTCATTTCTTTTTTGCAAACGAATATTCATCGATACCGCCCTCTGTGTTTTGTGCGCGAATATCCTCGAGGGATTATTTTTGGAATTTGGAAAAACAGACTCGGAAAATTGATGAGAGATAATGAGAAGCGATTCGCATGGCTGAGATAGAATCGCGAAAACACATGCACGTTGTGCAGATCGAAAATGATGAAGGGCACGTGCAAATAAGTTCTCACGCGGCGGCGGATGTGTGCACGGCGCCAGCTATTCGTGATAAGGATTTTGCGGGGTTTCTACTTGGGTCAGTTTACGGAAAGCAGCTGTCGAAGCTTCGGGAGAAATTATACACGAAATTATAGAGGCGTGAGTAACGAGGAATTAATATGTCGAGTCAAGTGCGAGAAAGCAGAATCAGCAAAAGCGGAGAACACAAACAAAACGGAGGATTGTGTGTCCGAAATTGAAAAGTTGCGGTTTTGCTTTTGATACGATAAATATTTATGCAGGCCTAATGTAATCGCGTGCACGTAGACAATAAAAAAATCAAAAGTGCATCAGGATTCTCGAGTCGAGTTGGGAATATCCGGCAAGTTCCGTATGTGTTGCGTTTGGATGTGCGCACGCGATTTCCGCGATCTTTCATTCCGTTTGACGCAAAAATAAATGAAGGCCTTGGTTCCAATTGAAAACCGGATCGGCCCGTTGGCCGGTTCTGGTTAAAGCGCGGTTACTGCTAAAATTTACGTCGCTCCAGGCCATTATTTGGGTCACCGAGGAATTTGCATTTACGATATCGAGAGCTCGAACGTTATCGTTATCTTCCGCATCGATTTTTATATATTCCCACAAATACAAACATACGCGTTTAATATAATAACCATTATCTTTGCACCCGCGACATGGAAAGTCAGGATAAAAAAGTCGAATCGATTTTTTCCAAAGATAAAGATCGCGTGACTGCGCACAACATTTCTCCAAAATTTTAATCCCGCCGCAGCATGACTCTGAAGTTTGCAACGTTGAGATTCAACGAAAAATCTTGATTCTATTAATTATTTATTGAATTTTCAAAATCATGGTAACTTTCGTCTCGATTGAGTTTTTCGGACTCAAAGACGATCGTTTTTTCGTCTGGACCAAATGTTTAATGATAATTACGAGTCTGGGTGAGGAAAAAACAGAATTTCGTTGCATTTTAACGATGCAAACTTCAACATCATCGCCGCAATCAGTTTGACGTCATATTGATGGATCATATTTTTCGTTAAATTTTATTTTAGTCCAATTCCCATCGTCTCGAGATGACGGACAAAGAGCGACGAGGGTTTTCGCGCGAAAATGTTGAAAAGCCTCTTTTTTCACTCCCTTCGTCAAAGTGTACGAAGGATCGAGAGCGATTCAGGCCAAATATATGTATCAGGTTGTTTCTCCCGACCGTATATCTTTCAAACTGTTTCAATCTCATGCCACGTTCCACCCACGTGCCCAATGGTCGGCGTGAGCACTCGTCCGGCACAGGTGCTCACGTAGATAGCTACACGGTTTATGTACCTTCGCTTATATATACATAAATTGTGTATATATATGCGCAAGGTATTATGTACAGGAGCGCGGGAGAAGAGATCCGTACGTTGGGTGAGCGCGGGGGGCGAAAGGGCGCGGAGGGATTTTCTCTCGCGCGCCTGTAGGATACATCAGGAGTCCGACTCGCGTGTTCCGTTAACCGTTACGACAGCGATGTGGAAGCCAGCAGGACGACATTCCATGCTTGTTTCTCGCCCAGTATTGCCGAGTCGATTTGAATGCCGCTGTTGCGTGCACATGTATATTATCCGCACCCATATAAATACCAATCGCCCTCCCCGCGTCTATACGTATACGAAGAGATTAACCCGTTTATGTGCTGCTTGATTAGTATATAGATATATATTCATGTAGGGAAATTGAAAAATATGCACATACGAGCATCAAGTCGACTTGTAAATCTTCTTGACATATAATTTTCCTCGATAAAACTCTTCTGTGTGTGTGTTAATCAGCACTTTGGAAGAAAATCAAAAGTTCGTTGACCTCGTGACACTTGTTTGAATCTACTCATGAAATATTGTCGGAATCTTTCAATTTCGGATGCTGGAATTCTAATTAGCGAGTTGAGTTGATTAGGAGAAAAAAAAAACATGGAAAATGGATTAAGAGACTGATTAGTTTCCGAGATGTTTTTGTTGCTTCTTCGATCAATGAATTTCCGTTTTTCGGGACGTTTGGGTTCGGTGGGAATGGATCGGTCACGTTTTTGTTAATAATTTTTTTAGTAGGTCGCGGCGGAAAATTTCGCGAGATTCTTCCTGCAAGTTTTGTTAGTGTGGGTGACAAATGTTGGGGAGAGAGGAGCCTGGAGAGCTGGGTGTGCGAACGACCGCAGTTAACTTTCTCGCGGTCGCGAGCAAAAAGGACAGGCGATATTACCCGCAGCGTGAAACTCCCTTAATTCCTTCCTCTAGTGCATTTCGACGATTATATTCTCTGCCTCTCTCTCTTTTGCTCTGCCTCTCATTTCTGGATACTTATATTACCAGTGGAATACTTTGGCGCTTTGGACAAAGAGGAAAGGAGAGAGAGAGAGAGAGGGAGAGAGAGATCTGAACGTACCTTGAGTGTCAAATTATTCGCATCGCACTCTACAGGTATGCAGCAGCGAAAAGTGCATGAAACGGTGAGCCAAAGAATGTGGAACAAATTTGCGGTATCGGTCCCGAACCGACGTACGTAGGAGAGAAAGAGCAGGAAAACGAGAGAGAGGGGGTGGGGGGAGGAAGTGCAACGGTAATTTTCTCCATGAAACGACGAAAATTCTTATCTTCTCAATTTTTTCTCCATTATCTCTGTTCTTCTATCAAGTACACTCTTCAAACCTTTTCTCCATCACGATAAAGTCATTTTTGCCGAAACTTTTCTACCTACGACTTTGGTTATCTTTTGCCTGTAAAATTTTAGCAATTTGTCTGCAATTCCCATTCTCCAATACCACTCGAATCTTCTGGTGAAAATTTCTCGCGAAAATATCGGCGCGTTAGCATCAGGAAACGATACGGAAAAATTCTTGCTCATAATTCTTCGAAACGTCGTCAATTAAACTTGATAATATAAGACTCCCTCGCGAACATATTTTCTCTCCAAGCACCGCGTGACCAGATCATAAAATACACCAAGTCGTATCGCTTGCAATTTCGGTATTCACGTGCCTCGGCAATCCGGAGAAACTGTATAATAATATTTTTTATGTTTAACCACCGGTCTAAACAGTCCGAGATAATATAGTGAAGCGAACCACGGTGCTCGATCATCCAGTCCAAAAGACAGAAAGTCTGTAGATCACTCTTTTCGAATAGTACACAATAACGTTTCGCATCGTTCGTTCACCCAATCATATACCATTATAAACATTTTTTCGCTGTTTATTCCTCAATTTCTCCAATTCTCTGTCTCTCTCCCGTTTTCATTCGTTTTATTTTTCCTCCAACTTTCTGCCTCCATTTATTCGATTCGGTTTCTTTTGTTTTAATCTCGTGTTTTATCTTTTTTTCCATTTTTTTGATGCTCTTTTTCCTCGTTCCTTTCGCAACTGCAATATTTCTCATTCCTTGTCGCATCCCGCCGTTTTTTTCTGTCTCTTTCTTTATCTTTTTGCTGTGTACTTTTCGTTCTGTTCTCTATGAAATGCGAACCAAACGTTCACCTTTCCTCGCAGACTGCACTAAACATCGAGCTGGAATAGAGAAAACGAGAACTTTTGAAAAATCGGGGCCTGTTATATCGACACGGATCATTGGCAATCGCTCGGTTAACCAGTATTGCCGATTATAAAACAGATATATGCGCGCGTTTATATCATAGCGTGAATATACGATGCAGTTATCTTAATAACTCGATTGCAGACTCTGTATAGAATACATTCCGGTTGGAAAGTCTCGCCGCACGAGAAACAAAACAGCACGAAAACAGTGAAATTTCTTGTCCACCAACTCGGAACCAGTGTCCACCGTTATTTCAGTTGCTTTTTCATAAAATCGATCAACTATAACGCTGGATCCGAAAAAACTTTGATTTACATTATTCCGGGCGAGAAATGACGATTTGATGACAAAAATAGAAACTGCCTTTCAAGGCAATTAAATTATGTTCGCCATTTTTATAAAATTCAATTAGCCTCGTACGTCGTTGGTCAAATCCTCAAAGTTTTGAAGAAAATGACGTTTTTTAAACTTATCGAACCGACCGTCGACCTAATGAGATTCATTTTCGAGGACGTAAGAAATCCAATTCACTAAAATGGATTACATTTGAATGCGCATCGATATCCATATTTATTTTATAGATTGAGGCTTCTTTGTTTCCCTTTCATTGTATATTACGATGACACGGCGATAGAAACCGATAAGGGTTTATTACACCCTGTCCCAGTTATTCTCGAGTGGGTATGGAGTCGAAATCTCTTCCGTTGGACCCTTCGCGTCGTCTCGTTTTTATATATCGCATAGCACAGAGGGGTCTCTCGATAAGGACCGAGGGTAAGGTTCTTCGCAGCTGATATATATATTTATACGTATTTCTATGTCTATACATGTAAATATATAGCGAGCAGATTCTCGGGTTCGCGATTGGATCGTTTCATCCTCGTTATTCCGTCGTCGTTCGTTGCTCCTGCTTTCGCTGACTCTTGACACGACACGCCGTCAACAACGAAATGAGGTTAATGCAAGATTCTTGTACCTCAGCTAAGTGTACAAAGCTTTTCCTTATGCGTGCCGAAAAATCTTATTTTTCTTTAATAAATTCATAAATAATTAATAATAAACTCGCAGTTGGCGGTTTGAGGCTCGTGACACTGCATTTGGCGGTTTTCTCCATTCGTTTTCCCGCATTACAAGCATTTTGGCAGAATTATGCGAAATTTCATTGCCCATTTTTTTTTTATCGACGCGACGAACTGTGTTTTTTGCGTTTTCGTCCCTATCGCTTCCTGTGATTATTGCAGTAATTTTCTGAGTGTATAATTCTGCCCCCTGTGGTCTGATTTCGTATTAGTGCAAAAATTAGTCAGTAAATGGAACGAATTATGAGAAAGCAATGTGAAAATGTGTAATTTGGTGTAATTAGCGATTGCAATAAGCGGAATCCAATTGGTTCCGAACATTCGCAGTGGATGAGCATTATGTCGTGGAGGACTTTAATACCGTTACGCGAAAGTTAATTCGAAATTTAATATTCGTCGACATCTTCTTTTATTACTCTTGCAAAAATGGTGCGCGCTCTGCCTTTTGTGACTTGACGCATTTTCTAGGTTAAATACAATTTAATAATCGTTCGGTAGCTTTCGTACATCGTAATCTTTCATTTTTTCTATACGCTTTGATGGGTTTGCAAACGAGGCCTGAACAAAACGTCGGTGTTTCATTTATTTCCAACATTTAATTAAACTTTATTACTTTCGGGCTATTTTCATATTTTAATTTCAATCAAATGGCATGGAAAACGCGAGCAAACTTTTTCTTTAAACGACGAATTTTTGTTTCTCCGTTTTCATCATGTCGTGCACATTTTTTTTCCTTTTTATGCTCAAACATCCGTGACAGGACAATAAAAAAAAAATTGTTCTTCTTTTCGGTCGAAAAAACTTTAATAAATTAACCAACTTAATTCAACACTCGAGTAAATTTTGTTTCGAGCTTGACAAAAAAGGCAAAAAAACGGTTCTAATTGGAGTTTATCACGTGGTTCAATTCGGAGCCAATTTCTTCGTACACTGTACACACAAGACTATTTGCAATTGTATATATTTCTTCTCCGGATATCTCGAAGCTCGGGCACAAGCCGCATAAACGTTATACGTACACCGGGTGTCCTTGCAGAATGAAAGTATAGCCTGGAAAACGTGACCTCACGTTGCCCAGCAGCCGTGAGTAAGACTCTCCGGACCGCGCGGTTTCTCGAACTACTAGAGCTCTCTATCTTTTCTACGAGAGGAATCTTCGTATAACCGATTCTCTGCGTGTGTATCTTGCTCGAAAACCCACAACGGAGGATTCCGTTCCTCGCCACAACTTTTATACGTTTCTTTCGTTTTTGGAGAAGCAAATATTCAGGAACAACGAACAATTAACATTCTGTCAAAAATTTGATCGAAAAATGTATGAAAATCGAAATAAATTCGATCGAAACTGATTTACGTTTGAAAAACGTGAACCAAACTTGGAAAAATCGAAATCAACGACAAAAAACTGAAAATTAAACAAATTGAAATTTCCTCGAGTACATCGAGGCGTAATTAACGTTTGAATTATCGTTTTTTTTGCAGCTTTTCTCGCCGGTGACGGTGCACCGGAGGTTTCGGGTTGTGGCTAAGAAAAACGTTGACCGGCAGTCCATCGTCATAATAATCGCGACGTACGATCTACCGGTGGTGAAATAAAGGTAGAAAAAAAAAAATAACGACAGTTTCGCGGCTACGTGTTAAATTCGCGAGTGTTTGGTGCTTCGTTGTTTTCTCGTGTTTCGTATTTTTGTTTATTTCTATACATATAAGTATTGTGGAATCGAGTTCGAATTGCGAATCGGGAAAGTGGAGCTAGTCCGTGAAATCCGGTCTCTCTAAAGTCTCGTCAGTCGGTATAGAAAAAAAAAGAAAAAGAAAAAAATGACCATTCAGTGAAATCGGTTATTCAGTGTGTTTTCATTCCGTAAATATAAATTTATATCTATGCACAGATAAATGTGTTTATGGGATCGTAATTAATACGATTCTCGTTGGCTATTCCCGACGCTGTAATAAATATAACGAGGAGAAGGTGAGATCACGACCGAGTAAGCTGGGGCAACACGAGAGCAAATCATGGAGACCGAAGAGCTAACTAAGCTCGTCGATGGCATCTACAAGGTTAGTTCCCATACGATTTTTCATTTACAACTTAAATACTTACCATTAACCTTATCCACGACGGCCCATGCAGGATTTAACGCGACATGCACTTGAAAAAGAAAAAAAACATCGAGCTCGTTTCGAAACTTTCCAAGTTCTGATTCGCGAGACCTAATTTGATCTTAATTAAGTTCGAATCCTTGTCATCCAATTAAGAATCGTTTCAATTTCATCGCTGCCATCGATTTTATTCTGCGGCAACACTGAAAATTCAATTTTGTCAAAAAACGTCGATTTTTTGTTGAATACGGCCAACTAAATATTTTGGGATGATTTCAAAATTTTCGTTATTTCGACAATATTTTTCATTGTAACGGAACTGTCAGCAACATTTACGATTGGAATGACAAAAATTTACTTTCCGAAAAGATTTTCTAGAATGTTTTTTGCTGGAATGACAAAATTTTCGTGATTTTTCGAAAAACGTTTAGTAACCAACAAAATTTCGAACTTTTTCAACAAAATTTTCTTTTCAGTGAACGAATTGCCTTTCAAGGGCGATTTTCCATAGGACGTGGATTCATAACGAATGATTAAAAATTCTTTTCTCCTGAACTAATTAGCATAATTAATTTCACCTCTGGCAATTCTATAACCATCGCCCAATTATCTCGCGTGGATCACTATTCAACAAAGATTATTATTACGTAGACTTACGTAAATATACGATGTGACGATTTCGATGCGACGTAACGATATCGCCAGTTTTATACTATGAATTACTACCTCGTCTGTGTGAAAGGAGCTCATTGTTATTTTCTCAGCGGTGTAAAAATAAGACGCAATTTTATTCCGTTGGAACGTCAAGTTTCCTTCTATTTGCGTTTCTGCTCAGACTCACATTCCGCGAGCATAAAAAGGTATAAATTTTATTGAAACATTCTCTATAAAATCAACATCGTTTGGGTCTGATTCGCAACGTGAGTCGCGCCAATGTCATTGAGAGAGACAGAGCCAAGGAAGAATCTCGAGTATTCAAACGAACGAACTGATTGCGAATCTTACGCAATCGCACGATGAGAAAAAAGAAGATTTTTTATTACGAGCGATATTAAAATCGCGTGGGAATTTTTTTATGTTTTTTAAATTTCAACAATTTGAGCAATTTATTGACAGGAATCAAAATTATTTTGAATTTGCTCGATTAATTGCATTTTGGCATTTTGCCTCGTACAATGGATCGTCCCACGAGACGAATTCCTTGTCCCATATCGTTTGAAACCACCAAGATGTTGTCGCGCGTCAACGACGAAGCCAGAAGACTTCGTATGTGCGACCCCGTTCCTCATCATCCGCAAAGACTGTGCCGGAAGTCTCTTGTCTGGCTTCAGGCGAGAGAACGTTAATCTTGGATGATGGAATTTTCCCAAAAGCTCATTTTCATTCTCCTCCGTGTACACGGCGCTCTTCCGTAGAGAAATAAGGAACGAACGTGAGAGAGACGGTTGTAAGTTCGAGGCTTGGAAATGCGCGCGTGTACACACGAGGCTCTCGCTCGTTATTTCGGAAAACAGCGATATTCACCGGAGGAAATTTGATTAGCGCAGCATGAACTTGAGCAAAATCGAGTGAAATTCACCGTCAGAACAACGGAATTCGAAACGTTTAGTTATTTAAAGTAAAAATCAATTTTTCTTCGATAAATTCACGAAAAGAAAAACATTTCGAAGCGTTTTTTTTGGTTAGGAGCTTCGATATTTTTCACAGTGCAGCGTTGAAGATTTTCTTGCAAACGCAGGCTATACCGTGAGCGTAAAGCCATTGAACAGTCCGAGTGAAGAGTCGATGCATAAAAGGGAGCGAAAAGTTTTGTATAGACGCGGAGCAAGCGCCGAAATGAAGAGTTTTTATAACGGGAGGGTTAAGGAGGAGCCGGGCAACATGAAAGTTGTGAATTAAAAAGGCTTTTGCCGTCTGATGCGAGGGAGAGTTTTCGGGGTGTTACGCTTACCACAAAATTCCCTGATAATTAGGTGTCGTCTCGGCAGAATTAGGGATACGCGAATGGTGAACGCAATTTGTGCTAAAGTTGGTGAGGCAGCGAGATGAGTGGAGGGGGGAAAGGTATAGTCGAGGGCGAGAGAGGGAGAAGTGGCTTAAGGAGAAGCGCGAGGGGATGATCGAGAGTCTAGTTCGGGTAAGCTTATTAGTCGTTTTCGGCGATAGGCCTTGCGACGGCGGGACGAGGGGGGGAGAGATTCGAAAAGCTCTTACGAAAGAATCGTCTCAAGCTCGATGTCCTTCGGGCTCGTATCTCACGAAGAATCCTTGCACTCCGAAGGACATTAAACTCCGTTTGCTGATGTAGCCGGAATTGTTCCAACCTCCGGATTATCTGGGACCGGAAGTCGCAAAATATTTCCCTTCACCCCGTTCCCTGTTCGTCTGTTTCCTTTCCTCTCAGAGTGCCTTGACTTTGCTGGTTTATTTCTTCGTCTTTTTCACTCTTTTACTCCCCCCACGTTCTTGTCTCGTCTCTCTCGCCTCGCAACTTTACCACGCGTTTATTTTTTTTCTCCAGTCTCGTTTATACTCGCCACTTCCTCCGTATAATCCCGCTGAGAGAAACAGAACCCAACGACACTTTCACTCCCTTATGATCCTCGACGTTCTTTCCGCCTTTTCGCTCCCCTCCCCCCGCCGCACTCGCTCATTCGCTCCTCGACACTCCTTCAAGCTTTCGTAATAATAATGCTAGACTAATTCTCCAACACCATCTCCCGCTTTTTTCCTCTCTTTTAATTCTTCTCCCTTTCCCCCCATTTTCTCTGCTCTCGTATCTCTCTTCGCCACCATTCCGCTGCAACTACGTGACCATTAACAGCGCTGGGATAATAAATGCAGCAATTTACGTGGATGGATTACAAGAGACTTCACGCTTATTAAATTCGCGCGAAACATTTTGGTCGCCATTTATTCCTGCCTGAATGTCACAAATATTCCGAACATTATTCCACTCGTTCAAGTACTTAATTAAACAGTTTTTTCCTGTAAAAAAACAAATGCAGTTCCTCGTAAAAAAAAAAAAGAATTTGTCAGAGTGTCTTCATGAAAAATATTTCACTGTAAAATTTTTTTTTTTGACAAGCCATTTTTTAAATGCGAAGAAAATTTGTGTAAAAAATCAGCCAATTGTGTAACGATAATTAAAATAGTGATTCAGAGGTGAAATGTAGTTGCGAGCCGGAATGGGAAGAGCAGATCGCGGAGTAAGAGTGACAGGAAGAGGGTGTGCAAGGCCGCGGCGAGAGAGGGAGAAGTAAGAGGGTAGGAGGCTGCACGCCTGGTCGTAATCCCGGCTGATCCCTTAATTTTCGCGGATTCTGTGCACCCTCCGGGCCTCGTGCTCGCTTTTTCCCCATCAGTCGGTGCTCCACGACTCTGTATCGATGCTATAACAACCTCCATAGTATGGCGGGGCTTGTACGCTCGTGGATCGGAAGCCAATTAATATCCGTACCAGGTTCATATACGTATATACGCCGAGCCGAGTCTCCTCTCGCCGCAACGTTGAATATCCGGTGATTTTACGTTAGCCACGTTACGTTTCGCTATCACGTTATACTCCAATGTTGCCTATCCACACATTGACGTTTCTCTGTATCGTAAACATACACGCGTGTACGAATGCCGGAATTATGAAGAACGAGACGCGCGCTTGTGTGCATGCAGTGATGGTTGAACGCTGTTTTAAGGGGGAACACGCTACTGTGTGTGATAAACTTGCACCCAGGGGCTCGCTTGTCAACGAAAACAGAGAAAATCTACCGCTTCGCACCCCTTTTGATGCTCTTCGTTCATATATATACACACGCTGCCGCAAATACATATTAGCGGATGAACGTTGTGCTCTCCGATGCACCGAATGCCTTTGCATCCCCGCGAATCCAAACGTCATGTTTTATCAATCTTTTTTCCCATTCCTCTTCAGTTGCTTTGATTTTTTTTCATTTCTATGAATTCGTGATATGACTGAGACCTTGCGAATGCAGTAACGGTCAAAAGCATCACGTCGTATAATTCGGTGTGAATTTCAATCTAATTATTAGCGAGTTTGAAAGAGCCAATCAGATAAAAAAAAAATCAGCATTCCTTCCGCAAGCTTTTTCGATGATTAACAACTAACTCTTTGATAGAATTAACTGATCGACGTTTTACATTAGTCAGGCCGATAGAAACTCAAGACTCGTATCCACTTGATCGCGGCGCGTGGCAGATTATACAGAGTGTGCCCAAAATCTCATCGTCTGTATAGAGTTTGATGAGGAGATCGAGAGATTCTGGGCACGACGTTTTTATGCCTTTTTTTTGGTTAAATTTGTGGCTTTGTGGGATTTTAATTTGTCGGGACAATTGACAATGCGCCAGATGATTTTTTTTACTATTTTTTGAAGAATCCGAGGCGCTGCCAACGATTTTCTGGTTCAACTATTCGAAATTGCACGTTAGAGAGAAATTATTTTCGGTTTTTTTTTGGCCTCAAAGTTCTGGAGTTTTTGTTGGTCGGTTGCGATCGTTTGCGCGGTTTCGGCGACATCCTGTGTGCACATATCGCGATGGTGGATATTATGGAACAGACCCTCGCTATCGTAACTTAATACATCACCACGCAGCGATATGGTCGCGGTGCGTGAGTCGTACAGTGCGTTCGTTAGGGCCTTCATTACGATCACTTGTCCTCGAGTTCCACACCCAGGCTTCGCATCTACCGTCTCTTTGTCTCTTTCACCTACTCCTATTTTTTCTTCCTCTCTCTGGCTCTCGGAGGATTAATTTTTAATATCTCCTCGCCACAAGGGCCGCAGCCCCTGCCTTTTTCCCCCTTGCTCGCATTTCGTCTACGTCGCATATTTCTTTCCTTCCGAGCCTCGATACCTCGAGAGCTCTGTTCTCCCCTAAATTCCATCCACGTTCTCCGCCATTCTTCAGCGGAAGAATTTAGACTCGTTCCATAACACTTCCCGGAATAATGGACGTGCATCTGCATTTACTCGCTTTTTTTCTGGCTCGCTGCGAAGGTGAGATCGCGATTTTTTCCGAAAAATGTCAAAATCTCAATTTCGCTCCTTTCCCTTGACTTGAAACGACAAACAAAATGCACACGGATTTTCTGTAGCGTCGTAATTCGAGAATCATGCCGATAAAAAGTCACGAAAAAGAAAAATCATTGCTCAAGTCAGAGTTTTTCTAAAGTCCTGCGCGTAATCGTTCCCTCTTTTTTTTGTTTTTCTTCACCAACGTTTACAAATTAAACGACGGTCAAATATCCTTTTTCTGAATAATCCTCGCGCTGCTGTTCTCCCTCATGCATATTTCGCTGCGTATATATATGGACGCGAGACCAAGCATCCCTGTCGTGTTCCTTTACCCTATTTCGGTTCTTTCTTTTCGTGCTAAATTAATTTTTACCTTTTACGCTCCCATGGGCGAAAAAATTCGTTACCATATCCCGCTGGTCTCCCGTGTTCCTCAACCCTTACTCGGAAGCCCTGTGTTATAATATATACGGCAAGGTATATATATATCTATATGAATTGGATTGTATATGGTTGACGTTGTGCCTCATCGTGGTCACAGGATGCCACCAGCTCACGGCGCACCAATTACTTCTTTTGTTTTTCGCGGCTGAAACGAAAACAGAGGATTAAATTATTCTCCATTGTGCCCTCTCGCTCGCTCTCTTTATATTTTCTCTTCCCGCGTGTTTCCCATCCACGCGGTGTCTCTCCGCGACACATCGCGACGAGATGAGGCTGCGAATACATTTTTTCTTCTCTCAATCGAATTTCCATCAGCGTGACAAGTATTTAAAAATAGTTTAACAGAAAAATGACTCAACTTGTTTCCTTTTTTCTTATTTCTAATTCTAATAGCTGCGCGAGCGCGCGTAGTCACTTGATGTTTTGATAAATTTGCCACATTTCGGAAACCGGTCACGAGGCATTTTGTGGCTTGTTAGCATACAATTAAGCCAAACTACCTTGGTGAATTTTAATTCGTAGCCTCAAATAAATCCTTGAACTCGCGGCCCTCTCACGTGAATTCGTGTCGCTTGCCAGCTGACGTTGCCACGTTGGCATTTCGCATAATTTATCACGCATTTTTCCTTTTTTTTTTTACTTTTTTATATCTGATCAGATATTTGCACGTGTCTATTTAGCTGAGTTGGCAGAATTAAAAGTATAAATACGTAGAGAGAAATATTAAGACGCGTTGTTGAGCGGCAAAGTCGCGACGTAATAATCCTTGAATATTTCTTGGCTTGTTTTGCTCCTATGTGTACCAACCACTTGTTACATTATTAGCCGAGAATTTACTACCGTATACGCCACAGATCATGCGTTAAATAATCCCCGAGGCCGTGCAGCAATATCTTTGACGGTGAATGTGCACGAAATTCCAATTCTCACATTCCCTGTCGCTTTGTTTTTTTTTTTCATCCATTTGTACGATAATTTTATGCCGATTTATTTTTTATTGTTGAATTCATCGCGAAGGATTTTCCTTTCAAATTCCTCCGGCTGTTTTTGATTGGGGATTTCGATCGTTACGAGAATGTTTTTTTAGACCTTTTTTTGTCAAATTCGAAATAATTCACTTTGTCGCGACACGCTTTGGGTTTTGTTGCGACTGTCTCGAGGATAAGTCCTTAAGCGGAGAATGAATATCGATCATGCCAGGGGATAAAGTTCGTTGCCGATCAGACCGGTTTTTTTTCCTCTTCGAAATTGCGTCGTTAGTCTATCGGCTCGAATATATTGTTCTCTACATTTTTCATATCGTTCCAAACGTGTTTCAACTACGGTGAAAAATGTAAAGAAAAAAACATGGAGAACGATCGTGAAACCTTTCGCTGATGACGTCAACTAGCGAACCGCCTTTCGTCTCTCCGAGTCGCAATCCATGTCCCAGTGCAAGGCGAGACGAGGACATCCGAGAGGCGATTCCTCCGATAACGCGCTCGTAATCGTCTCGGGTATGATACTCGATCGTCTTCCTTTTTCTCTCCTATCCGATTGCGCCTACCGTCTCGTCTGCTCAGGCTTCCGACATCCGAGAAGACTCTACTGGCCAGTTATCTCGTTTATAAGTTCTGTATTCCTGTGGCCACTACTGCAAGGTTGTAGTTTCGTCAAGCTCAGAGTCTTTGAAGCGAAATCTTGATTCCCCGAAAAAAAGGGCAGAATTAGACAAAAATTTTCATGTAAAATCATTTTTGCACGATTGGACAAAGAAAAAATTCAATTTCGTCCATGAAATTTCTGTTTTCCGGATTGCTCATAACTTCAAGTTATGAATCGAGCTGCTTGTCAAGAAACGACTGAAAATATCGAAGTGGAAATTTCCGATAGAGTGCAGACGACAATGCGCGAAGGAACGTTATAGGGAGGAGTTGCCAAAATAGAGTATCGAGAGACAGAGTCGAGTACAGAGAGGGCCAATTAGGAGGCACACAAGCGGGAGACTAATTGTCTCCATTTCACTTCCTGTCTCGAGATTCTCCCGAACGAGTGCATTCCTTTTGCTCGTGTATATGTGACTGCATGGGCGTATGTGTCGCGCGGAAAAGTACACGCGAGTTCTGTATCTACGTCACGTTTCATCGTCGATCTTCGTCTCTCCTTACAGAGGATTCGCTGTCAGTTGAATTTCCGGAACAGGCGTATACTTGCGGATCCGCTAATGCTCATTGCCATTTACGCTCTTAGTCTCTCAACGAGAATTACTGAGAGATAAAGCCCGAGTGAAACGGGAGAAAGGTTAGACGCAGCTAGCGAGAGAGAGAGAGAGCAAGAAAGACAAAACCAACTGCTGCTGCTGCTGCTGCTGCTGCTGCTGCTGCGGTGGTGCTCCCTCTCACGATAGCGTCATTTACTACATTCGTCCGTTCCAACCCCACTCTTTTGTCCTGCACATCGCGTATGCTATCCGCTTGTACGCAAGAGCAAGAGATACGTTGAATTTCCGGATACGTTTCACATCGCTTACATTCAGATCAAAGAGCTCGTTCTCCCTCTCTCTCGCTCTTTCCCTCGCCCTTATAACTTTGGTGGTCTCTTTTGTCCCGACTGTTGTTCCCTTCCCCTGCTGTTTCTCCTCATCCCCCGATCTGCTTCGTCTCTGTCTCTCGCTTCGCGGCTGCTTCTCTGCCTGAAAACACGCGTCGTTCAGCCTCAAAGTTGAATCAACGATAACGTTGACACTGCCGCTCGCGGAGAACCATCAAAGATCTCCTGTTTCCTCCCCAACCAGGAATCCACTAACGTTGCATTCTAGCAAAACCCGTCGAAAGTGCATTTTCGAAAAATCCCTGAAATCGTAACGTGGGCAATGAATTTTAGATCAGATTCTCGTTTAGATAATTCATCGATTCACCTTCAACTTTTATAAGGAAGAGGAAACAAAGTTTCACGAGAAATTCACTCTCCGTTCTCTTTCTCGTTAACCCAGCCCGTTTGAGCGGCTGTTAAACGCTGCAAGTCGAAAGAAGGACGTTTGACGTAGACTCGTGAGTACAGCGAACTCGTTCCATTCGTTGACTTTGTTCGCGAGGGACTTTACAAACCTGTCCGATTCATTTCCAAGCAGCCGTGACCTCCGACAAAGAATTGTATTATTTCATAAGAGTTTCTTCTTCGCCACGTGCCCTTGATCACTCTTTGAGAACGTAGTGCACGCAGCCAAGGTTGAAGGTCGAGTCATTGACCTGGCTTTTCATCAGGAGGATAATATAAGATGAAAAGTCTCGTCGTTTCGTTTAAACTGAGAGCTGGCCAATTTGTCGCTGATGACAATGCTGTGACTTTTTTTGCGATCGTTTATTTTTGACAGCGTTCATCGCGTCGTGCTCGTTTTGGGTCGAGTGATTTTTCCCAGGCTTTTTTAGTGTAAGAGAAAAAGTTCTTGTTAAAGGACCGAAATGAGAGGCTGAGGGCTGTGCGTGGTACGAGAAAAATTGAGGGATAAAAAAGGGAGAGGACTCGGGATGAAAATATCGCTCAGCATGTCCAGAAATTGATGTTTTCCGTTGCTTCAGGAATTCCCGTATGAATATTTACGAGTGGCCATCTAGAACTTTCCGGACGTACCAACCAACCACGATTTTCTTTTTTTTTCGTTTCCTCCCTTTTCTCGTTCTCTTTTTCTTCTATTCTACATTTCGCTTTCACTTTTTTTCTTCCATTTCAGTTCTCCACCCTCTCATGGTCATTTATTTGTATATCTTTATTCTCCATATCCCTCTTTACCATATAGTTCTATTTTCGTTGCTCGGTCATAAACTCATGACGCCAAGGGTGCACACAAAACCAACGCACCCTTCGTTTGTCTCTCTATATTCGTTTTCCCCCTTCGCACCGTCCCTTTCTCTTCCTCTCTCCATCTCTTCATCCCTTTGCTTATCCTCGTCCGCTTTTTCCAACGTCAATCTCGATTCTCGGATCAAATTTTTTCGCTCGCCATTCCGCGAGAGTTACAAAGTACCTATTCGTTTCTTTGCATTCGCGTTTAACAAAAAATGAACGACTTTCACAATAGAACACGTAGCCTCATCCTTCTCGAGCTTTTTTCACCCCCGTTTCGAGCTGTGTTCTGCAATTTTTTGTAGTCGTAGCCAAAAGCTTTCCTTTGATATGAATCAACGAGAAACACTTTTAATTAAATCTGTTCCTTGTAAATAAAAATCATTTTTTTATACGTCTGCAATAAAATACGATTTTTTTTTCAAGTCAATTAATGCGGAGGCTGTTTTTTTTTTATTGGGAGAATTTCAATTTTCAAGTAAAAATCGAATTACATATTTCGCTCGAAATATTTCTTCGCAACATCGAAAATTTAACTCGATTCGACTGCAGTGAAAAAATGTGAGGAAAAAAAATCTCTGTACGAATTAAATTTTTTTTTTCCTGCATATACTTTGACTTTATGGTGAACTTTGTATGCGGTCGAGATTGCCCAATATAAATAGGCAGCAGGCAGGGAGAGGAAAAGGGTTTCTCGAAAAGTTGAGATTCTTAGGAAGCCGATCGAATTTCCTTCGACGTCCACTTTCGCCGACCGCGTTGCTTTTCACCGACGAAAGCTTATCCGACACACACCCAAGACCTCAACTCCCTCTTTTACCAGAGTTGTCGATTTTCCAACCGGAAATTTCCATAACTCAGCCGGGCACCCTCTCTCGCGTAGCTCGTTCAATACCTTTGCTAGTCCGGCGAGAACGAGGTTTCACCTAATGCTTACCGTTCAGGAAAAGACGAGCTTAGGCACGCACGAGCATTCAACTTCTCGGTTAAACCATCGTTTTTTCACCTTTTTTACTTGAACCTTCTCGTTTTCTGCTTCCACGTATAACACACATGACCTGACGAGATCGCCGGCTTTAGCGAGAGTGGTTTTCGTACCGCACACACAAACGAGACCTCATTCTTTCACGACGATCCATCGGCGATGCATGATCGTGTGTCAATTTTTTTTCCTCTCATCGTTCGATTTAAAAATTCTCTTTTTCCCTTGAAATTTTTCCGCCTCATTCCTCTCCAGTTTCCATAATAATTTGCGGCGATTTCGCTCGGTCGTTCATTGAAAAAAGCAACAAAAAAAAATTACACTTTTTACTCTAGAATTCTAAATTGGAAATAAGTTGCAAAAAACGAGATTTCAATGATTAAAAATCGTTAAATGGGACGCAAAAAAAAATGTAAACGATTTGTTTATTCAAGCTCGTTTAACGCGCCCGGCGCAAATCGTTAGGAGAAATAAAATCTCTTCAGCGAAACGACGATTGCGAATAGACAAGAAAAACGAGTAATACTCGCTCTCGTTGGAAAGGAACGAGGTTGTGGAAATGTACGGTATAAAACGTGACGGGGACGTTTCACTCTCACTCTCTGGATATTATTTCCGCGTCAGCTCAGAGCCTAGCTCGACATTTCTTTTGCTTACCGGAACGTTATCCCGACTCACGCGATCTATACGTACATCTATACAAAAACACAAGAAACCGGGACAGGCCGAAGTATCTAAAGAAATTTCACATTTTTATAGATCTTGGTGAACTTTATTTATTTCTTCTCACCGATAATTCAAAAATTTAGTCATTTTCAAAATTTGTATTAAAAAAAAAATGTTTTGGCAAAATCGGCGAATTTAGAGTCAAAAGTTAACATCGATCGTCCAATTAATCAATTAATTTATTGAGACGTTGTCCATTTTCAAAGTCACAGAATATTTGGATCCTGAGCTTGAAGCTAAAATTGAGTTCATTTACTTTTCACGTTTACAATTCGTAATCGTGTCGATCAAGATATCGCGAAATAGTTGCGACGTTGAAAATTGCGGTTACGAGTAATTTATTATCAGGGAAGTGCATTTTTTCCTCAATCATTTAAATATTTACATTCAGCGTTAATAAGATGTGAGGGAATCGCTTGTAATGCTTTGTTTTTATAGTTTAAGCAACACGCGAAGCCGCTGGCATTAATTATTCATACGATTTAAACACCATGCATGTTTTAATCGTTTTTTTTTTTCGTAATATTTATATCACGTAAAGAACAAGGGGCTTTCTGGGCGTGCAGCGTGAAACAATAACGATGGCGAGAAATCACCTCGACGAATTTCCAAAGTATTTTTAAACTATTATTTAAAGACCAATTATCCACGGAACAATCGAGTCGTTATTTTATCCTTCGTTGTCCGTTATAATTGGCCATTTTTATTTCTTCTACTTATATTCACACATGCCATTTCGATATACAGTCACTTGCAAAAATTCAGCTTTTGCTTGTTCGTCTCGTTATTTGTTTGTCATCTTTTGAGGTCGCTGCCCCAGTGGATTAAAAAAAAACGGTGGGTCTTGAGAAAAAAAACGTAATAATCACGAATTATGAGAAGTTTGCTCATTGAAACTTTTGTAATTGGAATGTAGAGCTCTTTGTAGCGATGAATCAAAACTTTACGAGTCTCTCTGCGCGCTCCCCCATATTAAAGTGAACTTTGGAACAAACCTCAAAATTCCAAACAGCTAGACGAATGGCGAACAATCCGTGACATTGTTTCTCCGTTTTCTCCTGAATTTTCACTCTGAGGTTTACGCCGGTGGCATGGAAATTAAAAAAGAAAAATATACGTTAAATAACGAGCATAAGTCGCGCTAACCAACTGACCCACTTGAAGGTACGTCGTGGGCTTCACTCTCTCGTAGAGAGAGAGTCCCACTTTTATCGTGAGATTCTCCGAAGATGAGAAGAGAAAAAGCGTCAACGAAAAAAAAAACCTGAAATTACACATCGACCATTAGTAATTTCTAGTTTTATCGCAAACGTGTCCAAAGGAAATTGATTATCCGCCGTGAGTTTCGAAGAGGAAGGAGCATTCTTTACGGTAAATTATTGTTTTACGAGTTTAAACTGATGCATCGGTGCTGCATCAATCCTCGTTGCACTCAACGGTCACGTGAGCATGAGATTTAACTATTTTATACACGGCACACATACTCGCTTGTGTGACAACGACGCAGAGAGAAATTTCAAGATAAATACAAATGGAAAGACAGAGAAAAAAATATCGCCCGGCTCACGTAGTGTAAAACGTGCACAAAGTCTTTATACTCTACGAAATACTCGCGCAGAGATCTCTCGAGAGACCGAGCGAAAGCGACTTTCTCGAGCACTTCTCAGGCACTCGCTCTCGCGATCTTCTTCCATATACAAATATATCGCAACACGCGAAACAGCATCATCGTACTCGCATGCTCTTTCTTTTTCTTTTCTTCTCTCTCTTCATCTCCCTCTTTTTTTACCCAAGAAACCTTCGCGAGCTCTCGGTACAACCGCATTCATTTCTGCATACCTTTCTGACCAACCCATACCTACCCACGACTTTTGTACTCTTTCTATTCTCTCGAGTTATGCATCGCGGATAAAAGAATAATAGACATAACGAATATCCACCTCTGCATGAAAAGTTATGAGAATAGAGTTTGATGTAAAATCCGCGCGTAACTCTCTGTGTTACTTGATCCCGATAAAAACGACAATCCTCCCATAAAAAATAACCAGCGATTGTGTAACTTTGTGTCGATAAAATGCAACGACTCGCTCTCGCTTGCTATGCAAAATGTCAAAGGTCAAGATTCCAACGATACGAGATTTATCATTGAATGTTTTTTACTTTTATTCGTTATTTTGTAATTCTCGAGAAATCGCAGATCGAGGACGAAAGTGTTAAGGTTGACGAGCAATAAAAAACAAAATGAATTGCTTTTACACCCCGTAAAAAGGGGCAAGAAAAATTTGTAAGTAGAAATGGCTGCGCGTGGTCGTTCGGACACGTGGACATTTTGTATTCCTTGCCCGCAATGAATTTTATCACCGACATTATCGTCTTTGAAGCTTATTTCATTGTTCCACGACGTGTTGCCCCGCAGGCTATGAAAATTTTCGCAGGCTGTGCCTACAAGCCGGCTCGTTATCGATAAAACGTACGAAACGTATAAAAGGACGAATGCGCGCGAGGGGAAAACAGAAAGACAGGAAAACGTAGCGCGAGACAAAGATACACGCTCCGAGAGATGGAAATTCCGGTTATATTCGCGTTTGTACGAGATGCTCGTTTCGTTCCGACTCGCTCGATTTTCAGCAACAATGTCCTTCGGAAAACGCGACGGGTCGTGCTTTTCTCAGGTTCGTGCGTCGAGGCCACTACGAAATTCACGAATTTCCTGCAGGCTATATTTTCTATAGATATTCGAGCGCCGGTTAAATCGTATCAGGGATTTTCAAATTTACAAAGTCGAGACGCCGTAGACGCGTGGCACGAATTCTACGTCGGGATTCCCGCTGCTCCATGCATCGACGGTGAATGTATAATTAAGGATTACGTGGGCACGCGTAATCGGCCGAACAATGCCGGACTTTTAACCGATATTATCGCAACGGCTGGTCTCGCGCCATGTGTGTTGACTCTACGTTGGCACTGGGAACGCCTGTATAGAAATCATTGCCGGAAGATAGCGAAGCAGGACGTTCCTGTCCGGAACGAGCATTTCGGTCAACGCTTTAATAATCTCCAGGAAGCTTTTCGCCGTGTCTATCAGAAATGCGTTCATATCGGTACACTGAAAAGAAAATTTTGTTGAAAATGATCGATATTTTGTTGAATACGTTCAACTAAACGTTTTTTTCGAAAAATCACGAAAATTTTGTCATTCCAGCAAAAAATATTCTGGAAAATCTTTTCGGAAAGTAAATTTTTGTCATTCCAATCGTAAATTTTGCTGACAGTTCCGTTACAATGAAAAATATTGTCGAAATAACGAAAATTTTGAAATCATCCCAAAATATTTAGTTCGCTGTATTCAACAAAATATCGACGTTTTTTTGACAAAATTGAATTTTCAGTGTAACATTTCGAATGAGCTCAAGTACAAAATGGGCGCCGGATTAATTTCTTGGAATATGGTTTGGCAAGTCTGACCAGACGCGGGTTGCTCCACTTGAAAGCTTTTCAATTTCTTTGCGTCCATACGTTTGATATTGCCGGAATATATGATGAACATGAAAATACAAATATTACGTGATGTCGAATATATTTACGGTCGAATCTCAATTAAAAGTCCATTTCCGTTGGTCGGGAAAGCTGCGTCGGAACAAATAGTAAACAAAGCTCTTCCATATGTAAATCCGTGGACACGTAACGTACGAGCTTTTTTTTCCTGAGGGTATAGACCGGAAAATATCGAAATAGGGGAATATGGAATTCCGGGGGGAAGGGAAAATAAATATTAGAGAAAAAAGTAGTTTGGTGAGTTCATCGCTGATGCATTATGCTCGAACGGTCGCACAAGACAGAGGGTTAAAACGAGAATGTGGCATAAAGAAAAATGGGATATTATACGTGCATGGGTTTTGCCGGTGAACGGGGAACCGTAAACGAGCAGGGTGAATCTCGAAATTCACAAAGTCGCGTTTCACCCTCTGGGCATTCCAGATTTACGCAATTCCGTCCCGTCCGTCCGTGGTTTCATTCCCTACTTCATATCTACTACCTCGAGCTTTTCCCTCTCCTCCCTCTCGCTCTGTCTCTTTACAACCCGAGCTGTCCCGACCCACGCGCGATTGACCGGCTCGTAAACATGACTGCGCGAGAGAGAGAGAGACAAATGAAATTTCGCACACCAGCGCGCATTGTTCAATCTGTCCCTATCGGGGTCGAAGCGAAAGGGCGCGCAGGGAAAGGGTGGAAAAGAGCGAACTTTACCCCGCGCGTCCGTCCCGCTGCTCTGGGCCCCCGCGTCAGTTTATTCGTCCACGCCATTCACGCTACTACTAATAATACTACAATCCTCTTGTACCTTCCGTTCTCCTGCTATTTGCCAGAGATTCCGAATTTACCCCGCAAAAAGCTCTCTCCCCCCTCCCCCCTGCCCGTCGAACATCCCTCTCAGTATTTGCACTAATAAACTCCATATATACGTTTCACTCGCATCCGCACGGGACCCCAAATTCACTCATATGTTTGTGTTACTGCGTTTGAAAGCTCGAAACGCCATTCTCGCCAAGGTACAAATCATTTTCATTGAAACGCGGCAATTAGTTAATGATCATGAGGAGACCCAAGTGCTGTTACGTTTATCCACCGACAAATCGACGTTGCCAATCCAATCCTCCGCATTCATCGTGTTGACTAATTAATCGTTCAACCTATTTAGTCATTCGTTTCGTATTCGCCGAAAAATGTTCATTAATTATTCATGATTGACAAATTTTACGGAAAATTTTGATAATATCTCGATGGACAGCTCGTGGTGGTTTCGCGAGATTTTAATAATATTTTTTTCAATTTTTCATCGTTCATTTTCGTTTTTGTTTTCCGAGAGAATTGGATGTGGAAGTTTCGTCTCATTTTTCATTCAGAATTATGGTAAATTTTATACAAATTTTAGTCTGGCATTCGAGGCAACAAAATGTTTTCGTGAAGAGAGGGAAAATAAATGAAATCTGTGATCTTAAAAATTTACGACATTTAAGTTGCTTCGAAGATTGATCGCGGATGAGAGGTTAATAATGATAATTGACAGGATGAATAGAAAGCCTTGAACCTCCTTCCAGACGCTCAACTTTCGATGAAACAGAGCGCAGATGCTTTGGAGATAAAAGATCCTTACTTTGCCTTTTTATTACAATTATTATTTCATTCTCAATCGTAATCAAAGTTCCGTAATTATAATAACTCCAGTGGATATCGGTGGAGCTTGACTTTTCTTTGAATAATTTTCCGAGGGCAGCAGGGCGAGCCTTTTTAGCGGCTTTTCTCAATCCGAACTTTTTCCCGATGCGATAAAAATGGAGGAAAAATAAATGGAAATTGAAAATAAAACGAGTGGAAGGAAAGGATGAAACGAAAGTGAAAGAATGGGGCAAGGGGAACGCGCAGGGGTTGGCAATACGAAAAAAAAGCCAAAGAAGAAAAAAGACGATGGTAAATCGACAGAGTTGAATCGATGCCTCGTGCATCGCTCGTTTCGTCTCCGCCATTTTCCCCACGCTCCATTATTCTTTTTTCTCTTTTCTCGGCCCACGTATATCGAGTTAAGTTTCGAGATTGCGACCGAAGGTGCGTTTCGACCTCCGCTCATCTATCCCGCAGGAAAAGTTTTCTCTACTTTATCGAATCTCGGGGCAAAGAAGATCGTGAATAACGATGCACGCGAGACATTTTCCAAAACACGAAACAAAATACCATCATACACTTGGCGACTAACGAGAAGCCAGAATAAAAAAAAGAGGCAAAGAAATAAAAAAACACTCTGAATCGTTCAGCAAGACTGACACCTACAAATTCAATTGAATGAATTATTGGGA
Source organism: Diadegma fenestrale (assembly GCA_037043255.1). Taxonomy (NCBI): domain Eukaryota; kingdom Metazoa; phylum Arthropoda; class Insecta; order Hymenoptera; family Ichneumonidae; genus Diadegma; species Diadegma fenestrale. The sequence continues at coordinate 5,922,514 of CM073312.1, forward strand.
CGCTCGTTACCCAATAATTTCCACTTTCTGCCTCTCCTTCGGATCCTTTCGTTCGCTGCTACGCTGATTTGCCTCTTTTTTGTTTCTCTAGAAAAAAAACATTCGGTCCAGTTGTATTTGACATCAATTATAACTTCTGATGAAAAAAAAATCTCACGATTCAACGAATATTTCCATCATTTATTTATCAAGCGAAAAGAGAGTAAAAAAAAATCCGGAAACTAATTTATTCCTCGTCCTTGTCGCAGGACTAAGGCTCGGGGTGTGCGTGAGTTCGCGGATCTCCGCAAGCGCGAAGTTCATTTCTTACCGTTACTTTTCCATTCCAATAATTGCAATTCAATTATAAATTAATTATAATCAATCAGACATTTAAATTCGATTGAATTTCAATTAAATTTAGACTCGAGGTTAATTTAATTTCAAGATAAATTGGATGAAATATTTCCGTCGAATTCGACAGCATCGCTTTCGTTTCCATTCCGTTTTCGTTCGATTTCATTTTTATTTTATTTGCTGCGGTTACTTTTTTGATCGTTCCATTTCCTACACAAATATCTGGGTGTTTTGTCATGGTTGTGTGTGCGACAAAGCCGATGTTTTGTATCGTCTGTGTAGTCGGGCACGCGGAGCCAGTAAATCGACAGAGTTAAATTAACGGTGTCATAGAAGTGATGGCCAAGGGATTGCATCCGAGCGTTGCGTATGGCAGTGAAATACATTTACAAGCCTTCGGCTGTTTATCCGTCATACGCGAACACGGATACAATCTTATACATATATATATATTTGTTGTGTGTATATCTCTGTTTTACTGATATGGCTTGAGGGTTCGCGGTGCGGAAGATCTCTCGCGGGAAATGCGAGTATGGTTCATGCGACTGCTCTTCCTGCTCGTTCGTGTTCGCCACTATTTGGCTCTGCCGCTCCAAAAGCAGCAGCGAAACAGCACTAGCAGCAACGGCACAGCGCTAAGAGACCAGAAAGCATTGTTCGTGCGTCCCTCAAGTGGGACACCAGTAGCAGTATCTCTGGTGCATCCTCTATGAGGTCTCCTGGATTCTCCATATATACTCCATTCGAGGAGACTCGACGTCCGGACGAATTCTTCGCCATCATCGATGCTCTTGTCGTCGACGTCGTCGTCACCCGAATCGTGTTCCGATTTCTGATAGACTCTCCATGCTGCCCATGTACTGGGTGACTCGTAAAGAAGCTTTACATCGAGATTATTTTTCCATATACTCTGAACTTTGAGCATTACGTACGAGTCCATGTTGCAAAAGTTTCTGCATAAATTTCAACGAAAATTGAATGCAAAAATTTTCGACCTTTTTGCACACCCTGTAGACGATATTTAGACCAAAATTTTCGGTTTTCCTTTCGTCTTCTTTACCTGCATTCTCCGTTTCCCGATATATTCTCGATCGGTGACTCGATGCAGTTGAACTCGGTTGTTAAGATCAAGTTTCTCCTCCTCCTTTTGTCCTCTCGGTTTTTTTCTTTTTTCACCCTCTTTCATCCCTGCGCATCGTTGAGACACGATCGTGAGAGGAATAACAACAAGATTTCACGTTGAAACTCAAGTGTGCCATGCAGGCCTACGGTGCATGCACGCAAGTTATATGTGCAGTCGAGCAGGCACATGCATTCAACCCGTTGACCTATTTTCACATGCGATCGCGGTGGTTCTCTTGTCGCCTCCTATACACGCTCAGGTTTTCGCTACATCTCGAATCTCTCTCGTCTTTTTCTCCGTGGAGCTTCTCAATGGTCCGTTGACGGAATTTTCGAACGTTAGTCCGATCCTCGTACGTCCCTGCGATCCCTGCCAATAGATTTCTACACACATATATTTTCTACGAATACGCCGGAGACCTCGAAATTGGCTCCGGTGTGAAATATCGAGGAATATAAATTGGAGGATCTTCGAGAATCGAATAGAACTTCAGCCTGTGTGCTGCGACGACATACGTTGCCTGTTCTTTATGCACACAAAATATATGTTAGAAAACACGTTCATCGATACCAGCGAACAGGGAGGAAGAACGATCTGCATGTCTATGGGAAATATGGCATATTGAACGTTACCCGAGGAACTCGAATCTTTTGCAGTTACAAAACATGTCAGTACGTGAAATTTCTGAGACGAGACCAATCGTGGCTGCCAGTTTTTTGGCTTCCTTTTCATAAAAAGACTTTAAATCTTTTCGAAAAATCTTTTGTTCTCGTCTCTTTGGAACTCTTAACGAATAAAGAGGAAAATATTAAAGAGCCTGCGGTAAATATACGACAATTTGAGGTTTCATCGGACTTTTGTACTTATTTATGTGTGCCTCTTATTTTTGTTTGCTTTATTATTCATTCGGCTTGGCTGTACATGTCAAAGGCACGTCTTTTTTGATTATGAGCTCCGAAACGATACTCCGGACCGGTTCTCGAAAAGAACCGGCCTGCAGCGGGGGCAAAAGTATGGGAGAGAAAGAGAGAGAGCGAGCAAGAGAATTCCTTCTCGATCCTCGCTCATCGTGGCTAACGGTACCGCGATCGACCTCGCTCTGTACGCTCACGAATCCCTTCCCTCCGAACCACGGGCGTGTACCGTGAAAATCTACTCGAGGAATGCGGATAGTAAACTTTTCTCACATGACTTTGTAACATTGAGTTACAAATCACGAAACTCGAGGGAATTCTTAATAAAGAAATTCTTTGAATGAGAAAGATAACGAAAAAAAAAAGTTTTTCTCGAGCTCCATTCAGAGCCTTTGATCTTTCAGGAAAATTCGATCCAATCAGTGTTTAAGAAACGCTTCGGAATTTTTTATGCCTCGAAAATCGAATCGATTGCTCCGGAGATTTGAAAATCTCAGGTGAACGAAATGTTTTTAGTTTTTGTGGTTTTTCGAGGCGCCACAGCTTGGCTGAAGTTTTGCTTTTGACCATAGGACAAAAATGGAGATTGAAAAAAGTGCTCACGCATCACAAGTTCCAAGTTGTCCGACCCAGGGTGCTGGAGAGAGCATCAGCCCCTCACGGTGAAATAATTAATTCTCCTAAATAATTTAAGCCGCAAGAGGCGAGAGCGAGCTCGCGAAAACGCGGTTTCCCGCTGGCACGTTTTTCTCTCACCACGCTCTTCTGTGTAATCTCCAACACTCTCGACTCGGAATTTACTACATTCTGTCTGTACACACGTATACGTATATATAGAAAATATATCGTCACCTTTTTATCAGCTCTTTTTTTCCCAAGCACCCTAGAACATTCGATGCCTCATCTTTCTCTTCCCTCTCTCTCTCTCTCTCTCTTTATATCTCTCCGGTTTTTGCGGTATAGAGGGATGCAACCAAAGATAATGGGGTTGCCCAGAGTGTTTTTGGTTGTTACCGTGCGAAACACTCTCTCCTGATTTTGACACCATCTACGTCTGGGTGGAAATGCTGAATGAAACGTACCATTGAATTTTTTCATTTTTCCACAACACTCGACAAATGAACAACTTCAAGCTTTGTTCTTATTTTTTTTGGGACGTATGAGCTGCTGACGATTTTCTTTAAGGCAGCAGCAGAAATATTGTTGAATGTACTCGAGGCACTCGGTCCAGTTGAGATTTACTTTTCAGTTTCAAAAACTCGTTTGGCCATTATTTTGCTTTCCTAGGCTGCAATCTCGAGTGCGCGCTGGAACCGTTATTCTTGAATAACTCGGCTATTTTCAACGTTTGGCTGAATATGGTAAGAACTGAATTTGTAGGAAATTGAATTCCCTACAACTTTGGTTATTACTATTTTTATTCAACGATCGATAGTTTATGAATTAAACTGGAAAAAAGTGGTGACGTGAAGTTCTTGCATTATCTCATTCACCGTCAACTTTATGGCATATATGCACGGGAACAAATTTGTAGAGAATCAAATTCTCCACAATTTGTCTCTTTACATATTTTTCCGTAAAATCAATATTTAAGGTGTTATCGCGTTCAGAGACGCATTTCGTGATGAAATAATTATACAAAATTGTATTAAACACAACAATGACGATTAAAATAATAATCAAATCACTGATCATCAATATCCACGTCAAAATTGCGAAAGTTCATTTCAGCGTAGAGCAGAACAAAAGGAAAAAAAAATTGGTGAAACGTTCATGCAGCGAGGAGCACAACCGCGTGCAATTGACGCATATCTATAATGTTTCTATCAAATTTATTGACTTTTTGTCGTCCCCCACGCCGTCCCAAGCCACAGGAAGGTCAAAACAAAGCGCGCTCTGATATATGCTGGATTAAACGACGACATCCATCGTCCTGTACGTGTCAAAATCTCCTACTACATTATATCGGATTCGCGTTCTTTCTACCGTGAATTCGGCTTTTTGTTTCGAAAACAACAAAAAGCCCGAAACTCCAATTCTCGTTGCATTCACAAGCAAAGAAATAACGATCGAAAGTCAAAAAATTGAGACAACAATGAGAGATGCGATGATAGTTTCATGAAGATTAAATTCACGCGATAGTCTACCGTTACACATCGAAGCGTTTCTCTCCTTTTTTTGTTTTTTTTTTTCGTTCACTGCTCGATCGTTCGACTTGCACGTGTTACGCTTCGAAGGATTTGTTATCCTCGACCTGGCACACGAGCCTCATTGCTCATCGAGTTGGTCCCCTTCTTTTTCTCAGTCTCCAGTTTCTTTTTTTCTAACGTTTTTTTCCCAATGACTTTTTTTGTTGTTTGTTGATCGTACTGGGCGAAGACTGCGAGGAGCAACACGGCATAATGCCATCTTGGGCGCGCATAACGGCGATTCACCGGCATATCCTGTACCGCTAATTCACTCGCTTCTCTCCTTCCCTTTCTTATTCTCTTTATCGAGTTCCTGCCATTAATCCCGCTTGACCATTAGATTGTCGACTTTGGAAAAATCCTGAAAATCCTACCGTTACGGTTATATCAGAAATTTCTTTCAAGATTAATCCTGACACGTGCCAGGAAGTCCGCGATTCTTGCGATCGCGATCTCTCTGGGTGTGGCTCGCGAATCTCGACATCGATCAACAATCTTGCCATCGATCCCAGGCGAAATTTGTATCGCAGAATTCTCCTGATTTTTGTTCGCATTTAGTTTTTAGTTTTTCAAACTTTTCTCAACCCCTCGTCGACGAATTCTCGGTCCAGCTTTCAAATCAATTCACGATCATGCGATATTTTTGAGGTGAATGAACTTTTGATCGAACGAACATACGCAACAACCTGTTGACTTTGAAAATATGTAACTGACTAGCCTTTTCTAAGCCGGAACAAAATGATGCAGCTCTCCCACGTAGCATGATGTAACTTTCGTATCTCAAAGCTGCCATGTATCAAACTTACAGTCCTAGAAAATAGCTGTACATGAAGCTTTATAGCTTCGCTACACATAGGTTATTCGTACTTTTACTTCCGTGCGGGTATCATTTCAGCATCTGCCTCGAAGCATTCCGTATGGAGTTTATAGGCTGGACCGGTTTTTCGCTTTAAAATTCTTGTCTCATCTTCCTTGGCCTACTCGACGAAAATTCTCTCGAGGAAAACGAGAGATTGTGTGCGTATATACTTTTGTGCAGAGTAGGGATAGAGATGAAACATTCATTTGCATATTTACGATGGAACGAGAAGATCCCTATGAAAGAGGACGTCGCGGTTGCACTCAGAGTCTTTTCCAACTCTGTTACGTTTGTATAATTTTCCACCAAACTTTAAGTTTACCCAAAGCGTGTCTATGTCTCTTTACACATTGAAATTTCTATATTCTCGTATATTGCTTAAGCGGAATATACAATCTGAGAGCTTCCTATGAAATTATGTACAGGATCATCCAAAACGACCATTTCCCAGCTCTGAGCACTTTGGAGGTTTAGAAATTTGGGGCAGAGTAGTTTTTATTCATTCCAATTCCCAAGACACTAATTATTCAGTTTTTTCGCGAATCTCGTGCGCTGGTAAGAGAAAAATGATGAACTCTCAGTCTCTGGAATAAAACAATGATAAAGAAATGTCTCTTCGGAGTTTTGGGTACGATTTATAATTGCGAAGATTTGAATCGCCGCGTTTTTGGGACGCTCGGTGCGAAAACGTGACACACTTGACTTAGGGATTGAAATTTTTGCTGGAAGGCAACATTCGTGTTCGTTGATTTCTTACCAGCCCGTAAGCGGCTAATCGAACATTCACCTTTACGCACATTCTTCAGAGAACGGTTATTATTATCTCGTCATCTTTCTTGCTCTCTTGGCCGCTCCTGGCGCGGTATATACAGTCGCGTCAACTCGAAACGAACAGAGTTGCGTCGACGTTTTATCCAGAATCACTCAGTAAAATCGATGAACTTGCGTTCGGGATCTTGGGAGAATGATTTGTTGCGTTTCAAACGAGCATCACTGTACACGTGGCGTGTATATAACACGCAATTATGCTGATGCAGTATCACGTAACGAGATTGCGCGAAACGTCGGAATCGCTTTCACCTCTCGGACTTTGCTCTCTGCGCTGTCTTGGACTCTCCGCACCTCGATTTATCTACCAGCAAATCATTGCGAACGAAATTTCAATAATAATTTCGCCAGAGTGACGAAATATGTCGATTGTGAAATTTTCTTCAAACAATTCCAAACGAATCACGTTGAAAATCATGGCAGAGCGTAACATTTTTAATTAATTGCAATACTCAATAAAGTTTTCTAGTTCATGTCACGAGCGGACAATTAAAACTTTTGCAAGAACGATTTTCTCTCATTCCACTGTAAAATTACGCGATCAAGTTGAAATTTTGCAGGGTCTATAAATTAATATCAACTTGTCGTGGAATTTGGAAACAGGAAAATTTCTTCTTGCAATATTTAAAGGGAAACAAGTGAAATCCTTGCGAGGAAAATGGAGTTGAAGGGGTTTCGAGGATTCGCGTGGATTTGTGTTATTGAGATTGTATTCTCGTGCATAGCGAACTAGCACAAGTGAATTGTCACTGAAAACGGCAAGGTGAAAACGAGATTTGAAATGGTGCACCGGTTCGTTCGATGCTCGACGGAGCGTGTAGAGCTCATCGTAAAGGGTCTCTGTGAACACGGGGTTATGGGAAAGGCAATGTGGTTTGCTTTTGGCTTGGGACGTTGAGCTTTTACTACTGCACTGTATCCCTTCCGCTTTGCTCCGACACAATGAACGATTCTGCACCATCGACGGAGAGATACACAATCAGCGGAAGGGTTTTCTTTGATCATTCTGTCGTCACAGGCTCTCGTCCTTAACGCGCGTGCATAGGGAGAATCCTATGTGCAGCTTAAAATCGAGAATACAACTCGAACTTGCGTTTGGATAAATCAGTCGACGATTTTTCATGCTTTGCCTGGATCCAATCGTCCTGCATTCAAGCTTCATCCAATTATCTTGAAATCTGAAGAATTTGCATGTTCCGAACAAAGTTGCTTGAGGGGACAGTTCGTAAGAATTTCATTTAAATTTCAAAGAGAACTTTGACACTCGATATACAAGAAATATATAATATTTGTAAACGGAATTCTCACGGTGTAGCCTTCAAACGTATTGCCCAACAAACAACAAGCTCGGAGGAGCTTAGAGTTTCGAATGTGGTTCGGAGCGCGCACCAAAAGGAATGACAATGATGTCTCGCGTATCCTATATCGCCAAAGTTTCGAGCTCGAATCACGCCACGCTAGGATTATTCGCGGTAGCTATTCAAAGCATTCGTAATACCTTTAGAGCAGAGTATATTAAGCACTATTTGTATACCACCCAATGGCTTTGATATGGCTTACCAATGGAATTCATTAATTTGATTAAATGCTGAAGCTTCATTCCGCATAATGGGTGTCTCGTTACATGCTTATTTTATCTCCATCAGACAAAGCGCCAACTTGGTGCCACGACGAGTTTCCATGATTAAAAAAACAAAACACTTCGTCTCGAAACATTCACATCGTGCGGCAAATTATTTCATAATCTATGCATTTCGAATCAGTTGCAATTGGAAAAAGTACAAAAAATGAACGCCAAGTATTAAAAACGAAGTAAAATCACATTTTTGTTCTTTAATTGCCAAGAAAAATGAACCGGTGAAATGAAAAATGAAAATGACTCGAAGAAACTCCGAAAAACACTCGTTTATAATCTTTAAGTGTCTTCAAGGACGAAGGACCATTCGAAAGATAAAAAATTGTAGAAAATTTAAATCTATAATATGAGATTTTCCCTCAAACCGTTTCTCCCTTTCGTGAGATTGATTTTTGAGGTTGAAATGCTTGGCGTCGAGCCGCAACCTCCTCAGTTGATAAAAAAAATCTTGGAATGAATTATTTTTATAATGAGTCAATGGGAGTTGCAGTCTGAACGAAATCTTTTGATGGTGTTGTACGAACGATGTTCATCTGTGGTCGACTTGCCTGAACCCGGGATGTTACTTCACTTCAAACTTTGACTGTGGCTGTTTGGATAGTCACTTCTTTGATAGGTAGAATAACGAGAGGGGCAGAAGAATGCTCATTCCGGGAGGATCTGAGGCTTCGAAAATCTTCGCAACATTTTCCGTCTCCCTTTATTCGAACAAAACGGCGAGAATTTGCTCCTTTCTGGCTTGAGTTTCGAAAGGGAGAACGAAATGCATTGTTCGCGACTGTTCTTGCCAATGTGCACAGGCTCGAGAACTTATTCTCTCTCCATTTTCTTGGTTTCTTCTCTCGCTTGCTCTTCCCTGTTCGGTGTGCCAATCTATTTCTACTAAAACATGTCACTGCATAGAAATTCCATGGGTAACTCCGTTGCCAAAGTTTAGAGGAGTATTTCTATCGTTCCGAGACCAAACCCTCGTCTCCCTTCTTGCGTCTCTTTCCCATCTATATTTGCAATCGGGGGTGCAAGAGAAACTCTTCGAGGACGTGGCCTCGACAATGTCGATGCGGTTGGATATCGATCGTTCCGGTGACGGGTAAATTAAGCTCGGTTTTCCTCGTCCTCGCACTTTCCAAACCACTTTCTCGCAAGGACAAACTGTGCAACGCCCCCCATGGTATATATTTCCATTCCCATACACATTCGCTCGAACCATGCAACTTTTCAACTCTTGCAACTTCCTCTAAAGTTTCCTTTTCACACTGATACATTTTTTGGATTTTTCAATCGAATTTTCGAAATATCGTGCTTTATGGATTCATGGGGTCGCTAGCGTGCAGCTTTATTCGGAAATTGCAACGAGTCGACACGAAAACATGTCTCGTGACGTCCTCAGCATCGAACCGTGTCCTCTCCTTTTCATCCCTCGTATATACTCGTCGTCTTGGTCTTGTTCGGTAGCCTAAGGCGTCTTAAGGCTGAATTCCACGAGCTCCAAGTATCCGTGCATACAAGAAATAGACCGAGAGAGACGAAGGCACTGGGCACTTCTCTAGAACTAGACGCGAGCTTAGAGCTTCGAGGGGTAACGCGAGCTTTCGTCAACGTTTGTGTATACGAGATGAAGAACGGAACACGAAGAGAAGACTGAGGCGCGGAGGTCCCACGTCGCGCCTTCAAAGCAAGAATGCTGCCGGCGTTCCTACACACACATCCCCTAAATATGCTTTACTTCTATCGCCTCAAATACTTGCGATACTCATCCTTCACTGCCTCGTCTCCTCAGCCCCTCATATTCCCCATGGCCATACAAATATAACTCAACCTGAAGTGTACACAGCGATAGTTCATCCTGTAACAAGTTTTTCCATGCCTACGTGGACACCCGACCAAGCTCTGACTTCCGAGCTAAAGCCGGCGACGACGAACCCGCATTGCTGTTGATTCGTTACAGGGAAAATTAAATTTTGTCGAAAACTGAATATTTTTGGATTATTTTAAAATTTCTTGCTGCAATGACGAAATTTTCGTGGTTTTTTCAAAAAAAAATTAGTCGACTTTGTCCAACAAAATATTTTTTTCAGTGAACGATTTTTATGGGTGCGAATTAATTTTTAATTGTTGAATTTCGAATTGTCTTGACTAATTATTTTCTGTTTGTACGTTTGCTTTCAGAATATCTTGGAAAAGTTCAATCCAGGTGCAAGACAACTGATCAATGCTGGGAAGGCTTATCACAGAGCCCTCAATGGTAAGTGAATGAAATTGGATATAAAGAGTATGCATGTGCGTAAAGTTAGCGCGTAAGATCTAGCGACGAATCTCGGTGGATTGAGAAATAAAAAGTTAGGCGTATTCAAACGAATGAATAAAGCGAAATACACGGACATGGGGAAAAGGCGCAACGAGTTGATAGAAATACATGAAGCCTGGGAGTTTGTGGATCGGAGTCTCCAAACTTTGTCTCGTCTCTAAAGTCGTGGACTTTGGAATCGAGTGTCACTTTGTCAAAGTTTTCTCCAATGGATCTTACGAAAATTCTCATTCTCCCATGCTTTTCTTCTATTTCCTCTTCACTCTCCTTTGATCCCACTGTTGGTTCATCTTGGTCCAACCTTCCTACTCATTTTTCCTCCGTTGAACCAGGATTCCCGAGTCTCCCCTTTCCCCCCTTCTTTTCGATTGCCACATCGATCAGTTGAATAGATAAAGCTTTGCAACCCTACGGTATGAAAGCCTTCCCCGGCTCTTCCGCTCGACAAACAAACACTCAACAGCTGGACTCTTTTTCTTGGACGATACAACAAACAAGAAAAACTCGAGTGCTGTCTCCCTCTCACTTCCTCTCTCGCTCTTTCCGTCTTCGATTATGGCTCATTCGATTAGTCCCTTCCTGCCTTTTTGTATCGCCACGTTCGTCCTTGTTTTTTTTATTTATTTGTTGCCGACTCTATTGCTCGGCAAACAAATAAAAAGCTTTTTTTTTCTCCACCACTACGGGTACCGAGAACATTTCGTTAAACAAGTTTCTGAGTTAAAAATTAGGTCGAATATGATCCGAAAAAAGTTTAGTCACAAAATTGTTGCGTTGTCTTGATTCTGGGAAAAAAAAGAGACTCGGATTCGACGTCGAGAAGTTGTGTTGTCTCTCGATGTATGAAGAAAATGTCTTTTTTCGTTTACACCTCGTTTCCACGTTCTCGTCCATTCAGAAGTCCCTCGTCCGTGTATAAACCGATTGGGATTCAAAACAGGGTGTCGGGCAGGCAGCTCGTCTCGGTTGAATCTGCGCGGCACGTAGATGCAGCAGCAGGGAAGCATCACGGGAGGTTGGCCAGAGTAGAAAAGCTCCAACGTAAGCGGAGCTTAAATCTGGCTTTGTCACGGCTCGCAGGAAGAGGGAAACTCTCTGTGTGCGAGTGTAAATGTGTGTGAGTGTTGTGAGGGAAAGAGCACTAAGAGGGACGTGGAAGAGATGGAGGCTATCGTGTATCGAGGCTTCTAAAAGAGGGCGAAGGACGAAGAGGTGGCACTTTGGGGGTAGCTGAAGACTTGGCCAAGGGAGATGAGGGTGCACGAAGGGCGAAGGGAACTTTTGTTACATCGTATAGAATTTCGAGAGAACGAGGAATACCAAGAGAAAGAGCAGGTAAACACAGTGCTAGGAAGAGCGAGAAAGAGGAGCTTTTGCGATGCCTTGAAACGTGTGGAGACGGTGCAGCACACCATGATCGCAGAGAAACCGAGAAGTATGGGGATATTTATGGCGTTCGCGCGCGAACGGACGCTCGCGAGTTCCGGCTTGCATCAGCACTCTCTCCTCCTATCTCGTTCTCCTCTTCTTCTCCACACTGCAAGTTCTCTTTCGCACTCTTCTCATCCGCCTCGCTCTTCAAAGCTCCGAGAGCTTTCTCTGCTCTCTCTCTCTCTCTTTCCCCCGTAGAATATCGACGTGTACAACGCGTCGGGTGAGATTTACGACGTACACCACCCGGGAGGACTCTCTTCTATGAAATCCCCTTGTCAGAGAGAAACAGAGCGAAGGAGAGCGAGGGGAAACAGCAATGCACGAATGTGCATTCGTCTGTATTCGAGCATTAAACGCGTTACATGAAAAGACAGTCTTACTGCCTTCTTCTCCAACGTGGAGACTCGATTTCCGATCTCACATCCGGTTTTCTATTTATACAAAGATATTTGTTTTCTAAGATTGATGTTTTAGAATTTATGAGCCCTTGAGAATCCTCTAAACACGATGAGTTCGCAAGCTCGTAACTTTTTTTTTCATCATGAAGACCAAGTACGAAAATCGAGTACAAGTACCAAGTATGAGAAGACAAAAACAGTTTCTCGCTGCAACCCTTCGCGTTTTGTTACTTTCCACATCAACAAATTTATCCTCGTTTTTCTTTGGCATTTTTCTGCATACACGTGTATAGTAAAACATGCGAAAGCTTTTTCACTCTTTTACGCGTGAAAACGCACCGGGATTTTCCATTGGCTCGATTTAAATTGGCAGGCACCATGAAAGACGAATTTTCGTGATCCAGCACAGACGGAGTGCGGGCTTTCTATACCATTTCTTCTTGCGTCTTCTTACGCTTGCACTCTTGTCTCTGTCTTCTGCTTCTTCTTCTCACTCTCCCCGTTTCCTCGTACTCCGCAGCAGCATCTCTTCTTCGTGAAATTCTCATGACTTTGTCTTCCGGTTCGTTGTCTTCGTTCTCGTGGATTTTCGTGAATATTTCGCTCGCATCTCGAAGCGAGCGTTGCCAGATTTTCAACGACCACGAATTTTAATGTTACAAAAAAGAATACCAATTCAATTTATAAATCAAACAAGCCCATTTCACTATGAAATTTTTCCCCAAGCAGTCGAGAACGCAGTGAAAATTTAAATAAAATAAAAAAACATCATTTTGTGATTTTTCATATCGATTGATGTTGAAAATTGGAAAAAAATCATTTGGGGACGAAAATATTTTTCTTTTCGGCATGTCCAATAATTTTCAATCAAGGAATAAATTTTATATTGAATTTTGGATTATTATCAACGTCGCGGTAGTAGCGGCCGCAGCAGCCACAAAATTGCGACCACTGTTACCACCAGAAAATCACTTATTTCATTTTATACAGTTGGAACGGCACGTTACAAATTGTAGTGAGAATTTCTAGTGGTGGAATGAAATTTCCGGTTGAGTTGCCGTCGCGAGACATTGCGTGAGGGCGGTTTTAAATGACAAGGGAGGAAAACACACATAGCGAGAGAAAGAGAGAGGGAGAGAAAAAGAGACAGAGAGAAAGCTTCGCGCACCGATTTCGCTACAATCCAGAGAATCGGACACGCTTTTGCCCCCTTTCAACTCACCCTGGCTCGTGAGAGGTGTCAACTGCAGACTTTGGTCAACGCCGCATGTGCACACACTCACGCACAGGCGTACAGGAGGGTGATTTTTATAATGGGTTGCATTTTTTTCCACAAATTCGTACAATTCATTAAAACCAAACTGCTCTGCTGATGATTTAAAAAAATCCATTCAAGAACGCGAGAGAGCATCGCGAGCAAAGTTCATTTAACTTTCGGGAATGTCGATCCCTGCAGAGAAACTCTGAGCAAAGAATTCTGACCAGAAGATCGCGCGAGCTTGATTTGTTTTCCGCATCAATACTTGGCAGAAAAATTTGTCGTCGAGCCACAGAGTTAATTGAGTATAAAAATGCTTTCCGCTTGTTTTGAGGTTGTATTTTTTATTTATCCTGGACGAAAATCCCTCGAGGCTATTTCGAGTGTTCATACATTTAGTGTACAATCGTTCGAGAACCGAGAGACGAAGGCGAATCGAGGAAATGCCTCGAATCCCGTTTACGTAAGTAAATCTCGATGTACGAGAAAATTGAACGGTCTTTCCGCATGTAGACATAAGCAAAACTCGTACATCGGTTGTAGATTCAGCGAGGTATAGGTAAACGCTTGGAAAAAACAAAAATGTCGATTCGAATAGCGTGATATGGGAATCTATGTGAATGTGTACATAGGTACAACATATAAATACTGGCTGAGTCACTTGCCGTACGCTAGGAAACGTGAAATTTGATGACTTTGAGGATTTGAGTATATGGGCGAGGGAGAGAGGCGAATATATAGCTCGTGAGATCGATCAACTATTTCGTAAGCTCACCGAACTGGAGAACGATGACACGACCAACTCGAGACCTATGGTCTAAGGCTCGTTGCTTTTCAAGACCAGCCAGTTCTCTCTCGTGTGTGCAAATTTGCGATAAAGGGTGATGGAGAGAACAAGAAGAATAGAACGAGAGACAGAGGGAGAGAGAGAGGGAGGAAGAGTGATATAGAGGGATGAAAGGTCAGGCATGCAATCGCCAACACTGCCAGGTGGACCATAAGGATTTTCGTCCTTTACGTATTAGAGTTTCATAATTAAAATCAGTCCATGCATTCATATTGCCCTCTTATACATAGCCGCGCGATATAATATACGCAGATTCATATATTTTCTCGTTTGCTCTTGTCTCGGCAACGAGAATGTCTGGCAAAGTTCGCCTCGGCCCTATATCCTCGGCGTCGTGTTGCTTAACAATTAAAAGGTCGTGATTTATGCAATATTCGCGTGTTTCGCGCTACCGATTCAGTCTTTTTTCCGCTCAGTCTTTGATATTAATGGTGTAATTACGTGCCGGGTGGTCCGCTTTTCGATTTATTTCATTAAGCTTCATCGCCGTAATAATCTCTTTCGTTTTTCCCTCTGTTCTCGCTCTCTTTCTCTCTTTTTGTCTCTCGCTCTCTGTCCTCTTCCAACCTTAACAATTCCGAGTACCTTGTATTACACGTAAAGAGAAATATTACCTGTTCCGGAAAGCCTTGTGGATCTGCCGGTGAAACGATCCCCGTCGTTTCTCGCTTCCCATACGGGGAAACCATGAGACTGTAATAAATCAAGTAGCACAGCTCAACGGTTGCGTCAGCCACGTTTTTTTTTAAGTGCCAGGAAATCCGGTTCAATTCTCAAGAATTCCAAGAATTTCGTGGGCTGAAAAAATTATCCGGATTGTTTTCTGCAGAGGAAATTGTATTTCCTTTTCCGATCGGCTAATTTGATCATTTTCTGATTCTTCGTGAACGATAATTGGTTCACAGTGTTTCGATTTATTTGATATTTCGTGTGTACACAGTGTATGAAACGTTGCTTTTGATTCTGGAACGAGAATGCGTGAAATCTATTTTTTTTTTCGTCGTATTCCTATTTTGTGGTTGTTTTAAAAGCCTCGCGCGAGTGTGCAGTGAATTTCGCTATTTTCCGAAGCACCGAATGCAGTTTTTATACGATTTCGTTGATGATATCCAATGTTCATGCTCTTTGCGTTTATCAGCGGAAAAAACATCGAGTGGCGAAAGCGCCATTGAATTTTTATTGCGATTTCCCATTACAATACACGTATCGTATAATTTTTCGAGCTCTCGTACGTACTTGAAATCACCAACTCGTTGCGGTGAATAGTTAATTAAAAAAGAGACTACTGCGTCCTTCTAATAAAGCTTTTTTGTTCGGTATCGTTTCTAGACTCAATTGCGATACAAACGAGCTCAGCACGACGTGAGAATCGATACGCGCGGCCACGAGAGTGTCAGAACATTTTGCTTGTTACCTTTTACTTCTTTTTTCGCACACACCACTCGTCAATCTTTATCGGCACGAGAATGGAGAGTTGGGAAAAGAGCGAAAGACATGCGGCTCTTTCGCAAGCTCATAGCTTTCGGCTATAACCGCGTCCACGTATAAATGTCCCTGTATTTGCCTGCACAGAGGGTGAGAAAGACTGTGACTGTATGCACGAATTCGTATAAATTGTGAGCATTGAAGCAGCCCCGATTTTTATAGCAATCTTTTTTTTCTTTTCATGTGTTCATCGACTCGTCACACTTTTTTCTCGCGTAATATAAACGCGTATAATTAGTGTTTATTTAATCGAACGATTAGCCGCACACGAACGAGTCCAAGTTCACGAATTTATTCGATGCCCAGCGGGATCGTTGCTGCGGCAAAGTTGGACTAGAAGTTGGAAATAACTTTTGTAAATGTTTAGTTATTTCTGTATTGCTTTTCTCGCGTCATTGTCCAGCTCTACATCCGGTTTACGCGCTTTAATCTCTAGTTCTCATTGCGACCTATTTACATATACATCTATATGGCATTGTTTGCAAGCTCATTTCGCTTCCAGGCTTTCGTCCATTCTCGACTTTGCCTTTTGGCCTCCCGCCCCTTTACCGCGTATTCTCGGGCGTTTGTCCTATCTCGACTATATACGAATTTGCCTTCTCTATCGCTTTGCTGCAGCCCCCGAGACACTGCTTTTTCACTCCTTACACCCCCCCTCCCCCCACCCCCTCGGATTCTTTTCTTTTCTCATCCTCATCCTTTTGCTTCCTCCCCAGTCACCCTCCATTTTTCGCAATTTAACGAGAAAACTTTTCAAATTACATCGGTCGAGATCGTCAAGCTGCGACCTCGTTTTAACGAAAAACTCTTTATACGATCATTGTACGGCCACACTCTCAATCGTTTTGCAGCATTTTTGTCCTTTCTGTCTATTTCTCCCCCTTTTTTTTTTATCTGCCTCGCTATCTGACTGCTCAATGCTCGTCCTCTCGTGCAAATAAACGAACGAGAATGCGAATTTCCTTTTATTCACGCTATACCTCGCCATTCAAGTGCGCTTCCGAAAGTAATCAACACCTCTGGTTTTTTTACGATATTTTTACTCTCCTGCGTCTGATATTCGCGTTCACTCACTGTCACAATGCAATCGCGAGTACGGTCGAACGTCGAATAAAAATTAATCACACAACGATACGTGTAGCGAAAGAATTTTCTTCAATTTTTAAGATAAAAAACATAAGCAAAATCGACCAAACGATTGAAAAATCAAGTTAAATCAGTTTTTTTTAATCAATCCAGATAATTACTTTGGTTTCGGCGTTTCTGATTTAATTTTTACCGGCTTCTTGCGAATGCGGCTCCGGGCGAACTTGGATATTATGGGAATTACAAAAATTCTTTGATAAACATAGAATTTCATCAAAACCATTAATTCTCTTTGTAGGTCTGAAGTCAAAGTGAACGTGATATTCGTTTAATAAGTAAAAAGCGGAAAAGAGAATAGTTTATTCGAATGCAAACACCTTCTGAGCCTGAGGTATTTTTTGTTAAATTATCCCCTGCGGCATATTTGCGTTGCGCGTGAGATTCCGTTCGTCTCGTCAAGAGTATATGGAAAAGTCTCTGGAAATTGCAGGCTTGGAAAAGAGAGAGAGAGGAATAAAATGTTCTCGTCGAATCTAATATCCAAGGCACTTTTTCATGTTTCTTTTCTTTTGATTATTCTGCATTTCTGTTTCTTGCATTTGCTCATTTTGTTTTCGTTAATCTTTCAATCTATTTATCACAAAGTCTTATGCGTACACTCTGAGACGCGAACATGGCTTTTGGATAAACGAGAGAATAGTCAGTTGAGGAAATTGGCTTTCGCGGAGGGAAATTACGGAATTATATCGTAATCCGTCATCGGAAGAAACGCAGCAGCCTCTCAACAAGCTTGCTTTCCTCCTCCGGTTGAACGGAAACGTCCTATACTTTTAATGATAACGAGCAAAGGGGCGTAAGCGTCGGAGATTTACTCTGGAAATTGCATTGTTTGTATGAGCTGCTCGCGGAAATGTTGAGAGGATTGCTCGTAAACGGAACGTACTTGCAAATGGAAAGGTTAACGTGAAGAGACCGAGACAGCATTTTGCGTATGCGATTCTCGCGTTGATGTACGTTTAAACGAATTCACAGCGTAATCCAATTTAGCGGCTCAACGATATTAATGGTCCGGAACGTTGCTTTCCTTTTTCCTTCATCGAGTTTTTCTTCGACTATTTTTCTCTCTTGCTCTCCGCTACTCGACGCCCTTTGAAACGGAATAATCTGTAAATATTATTCTCAGTAATCCTCGCAGTCTCGTCGCCGCTGAACAACGAATTTCTATCCAGACTCATCCGTGCTCTCATCTTGTTCTCTTCTAGTCCTCAATTATCTTACAAACAATTTATGGATCCGTCGAACATCAGCAGAAATTGAATCAGCTGAAATTCCGCTCTCTTCGTTCTCGGATGCGATAAATTTATTTCCGGTCGGCAAAAAACGTGATATACATTCGTCGATCCCTTCGAAAACCAATGGGCGGAGCTGCAAGTTAAAACTGACTTTGCTCTCATCGCCAAGTCCTCTCGAGACTATTGGATCGTATGGCCAAAATACTTGACACACTTGATTCGTGAAGGGTGACAAATATTCTAGCGAGAAACGATGCCAATTGATAAAATCAATCAAAGAGTCAGGGTGTAACGAATTTTCGTTTTAATTAATGGCAGAGAGCATCGCGTAGAATTTTTGTTAGATTCTGTTCTCTTTACGTCCTGCTCCTGTAGCATTATCGAGTTGCGAGTGCAACAGGAAAGGAAATAATGCGAAATCATTCCCAAGGGTTGAACTGCTCGGTCTATACTAGATCGGGAGATTGACAAAGAACGAGAATGAACGAGGTGAAAAACAAAGAAAACGAAAGTTTGAGTGGATAATGAAATTAAGGGTTTCCGCGGGAGCATGCGGTGTGTGTGTCTATGGAACAAGAGGGTTTGAAAATGATGGAATAAAGGAATAGGAGAGTGAATAGGGGGGTGAACGAGAGTCCAAGGGAGAGAAAAAGTAAAAAGGGAAAGAGAGACAAGACTGACTGAAAATAATTGAATCGTACACCGACGGCGAGCATTGTCCTCCGAGAATGAAGTTTACGTTTCTCTTCTGAGCATATACCCCCCTCAACTCGTCCTTTTCATCCTTTTTCTCGTGTCACTCCGCCCAGCCCCTACGTTCTCTGCCCATTCATATATCTATAAACTCTATGACTGCAAAAAAGCTACACTGGCTAAATTTTATTTGTTAAACTCTCAACTTACCTCTCTTTGTTTTCCGGCGAGTCGTACAGTCAAAATTCCATGTCAGATCGATCACCCCATAGAAAAAAATGAAACTCTAGTTTCATACTCTTCTGCGAGCGCTGAAAACTCTTTAAATAGTTTGAGATTTTGTTCTCAATTTTGATGGGGAATCGAGCCTGATTTTTCGGAATTTACATCGAAAATTTTCGATTCATTTAGTCCAACAAAGAGAATTTTGCTGCCAAGGATATCGAGTGCAGTCTGGAGTGAGTTTTTTGCATCATAAATTAATGTCCAGGGAGTTGTTTTTACGTCAGGATAATGTGGTTCGTTCGGCCCCTCGCTGGAGGACATTCCACCTTTTTTTTTCTCTCTTCTCTTGGTTCTTTTGAATCTGCTCCTATCGTGAAGCCCGATAGGCATGCACATAGTGATAAAAAGGAAAAAATGGTGACGTAGTGGGAGGGAGGAGAGAAAAGAGAGGAAAATAAAGGACGAACAGCTCCACGTCCATCATACATTGTTCCAGGGTTTGTATCAATGGCATTTAAGAGACTAACGCTCCCCGTGCATTCACCTAGGAGAGCAATGGCAAAGAGGGTTCGGGGGATGAAAAAAAAGAGACAAGAAAATGCAACAGGCCAAAGTGAGGGTCTCAAGTGTCATAGCAAACATAAAAGCAGCCCGAGAAAAGTGAAGCATCATTTTCAATCTGGAGTGTCTCCCCCGCCACGATGTCCTGTACATTGTGAGGCTTGAATTATAACGAAAAATAGAGTTGGGTAAATAAGAATGAAAAATGTTGGAAAACGCGGTGTGTATAACTGACAGGCAATATTTACGTAGTCGTGACTAGTGAACTATCGAAACAGGCCCTCTGAGCGGTTATGGTGACCGGAAAGAGGGACGAGAGAATAGGGGATGATTTAGAGCTTGACCGCAAGGTTCTCGGTTCACTGCAACATGCACACACGCACACACTCCCCCTCCTTTTCTCTTCCACGACATACTGCCTGTCCCCGTGAATTTATTTTCTCCACGAATGTTGATTTCATAGCCCGACACGTTCACCGATCCATATATGGGCCATTTTATGGCGAATGAATATTTCCAATTCTAATAAAAATTCAATACGTCAATATTTCTAATTATTTATCGTCCTTTGAGTCTAAACTAACGCGAGCTCTTGTTTTACCTCGGCCCTCGCATTTCTCGCCCGGACTCGCATTAATTGAGCAAGGAAATCGATAAATTAGAGACTCGACAAACTTTTCGTAAATTGTAAACTCAAACAAACTATTTCATTGCGATAAGTAAACTTTTGCTCATTTTCGAAAAGGAAGAAACTTGGTGTGGGAAAGTCTCGGCAAATATTTCGTCCGGGTCTTATTGACCCAGTGTGTTGAAAAAGTGTTAATCAGGATTTCTAAACAAGGATTCAGTAAAGAACGATAAACGCTCTAGACTCAGCAAGTGGAATTTTGGTTTCGTACTGAATAATTTATTTCGGCAGAGAATAGCCGATATAGATAATTATGTAAATTTGCGGGAGCGTGGTGATCGTGTACCGAGTGGTTTGTAGCAAATGTTTCGCGTCACCGAGTTGAGCACACTCCTCCATCTCCCTCATTCTCTATAATAAGGGCTCCCTCGTGACCCACCAATAGACGAATATATTTCTTCTCCCTCTTCTGCTCCTGCTCTGCTGCTCCGCTTGTGCCCTTCGATTTAACGTGACAGAGAATGTCTGTCATTCGGAAAGGGGTTGTTCGGGGCATTTCTGTATTGCGGAGTCGTTCGTAATTGTACCTGACGAATGTGCTTCGTTCTGTGCGTTGAACCTGAACCTTGAGGATGGTCCAACTTTGGGGAATACGAAATGCGAAGAGAGAGAATGGCGAGGCAAGGAGAGAAAAGGCGTGTTGGTGGTGCAAATTCGATTTTTCGTACTTTCGCGTTATCAACCCTCGACACAGCAGCCCTCGAGCTTCTGCTGGGATCTCTATAAGCATCGGAGGCTGGGCCATGGGGCTGGAGAGTCAGAGTTGGCGCAGTAAAACGAGCGGCGAATATTAATTGGTCTTAATTATACCAAAAGGTTGAGAGAACGAGGTGTGCATGAGAGAAATGCCATTTATGCATATAGATATTACAAATTCATATTTTTATATCTATAGATATATTTAAATGTATAAATACCTCTCGCGAGCTCGGCGCTTTTCTCATTCCAACTTTTGCAAAACGTTTTAACGCTTCACCTGCACTATCTCGTATACGCTCTTGCGAGAGGCGAATCACAAGCAAGCCACAGGCCTCGACGAAGACGTAAAGAGGATGAGGGGTGGCCTGGAAAATGAGTATAGTCGTGAAAACGTGACGGTGGCACGGAAAAGACGTTTTCACTGCACTCTCCTCGTTTTCTTCGTCCAGGCTCCCTCGAGCCTCACACGATCATTCTTGAGGGAGTCATTTCAAAACTTTCGAGATTTAACTTCGATGAAAACGAGCCATTCATACTAATTCCAACCGTGTATTCCCAAGTCTGTAATTAGAAGCCATTTTTAATTAGTTCTCGAAATTATAAATTGTCATAACCCTGAAAAAACATGAGTGAACCGTTCATCGATCCCGCTAATTCTATAAAAGCGTGGAAATCTTCAAGTTTTCCTTACTTTCGAGCCTTTGAAGGCGAATCGCACAGAGCAATATATGGCGCTCGCAGCACATGCAGGCAGATATTACAAACAGATTATATTCAGTACTCTGAATTTTTTTTCGTCATCTCCCCTCCGGTAAATCCAAGAGGTAAACGCTTTTTGAGCTCAGACTCTGTCGCCTCAATTCCGTTCTCCATTTTCGTCTTAGTTACAGACTCGGCTGGGAAACTGAGTTTAAAATAGCGAGAGCCCGATGTAGGAGAGCTTTACTTTTTTCATCCCTACCGTCTTGGCAAATACAGCTTGGTGAAACTTGTTCTTGGATTCTTTACTTTTCATCATGCCAGAGTATATGAAGAAGCGGCGAAGGATCATGATGTTGGTATCGAGACGCCAGTTTAGTTGTACGACTTGCGCCTGTTTGCTTGGGAGGAACGAATGTGTATGTGTGTTTAGGGATGAGAAGGATAGTGTTTGATGGTCTCTGCTCGCGGCCCGTGACACTGTATTCGTGCGTATTCGCGCGATCCCTTGGAACGAGCTCGCTTGGTTCTGGCGTTGGCTGACATTGAGGGAAGGGGAGCATAAGGAGATAGATAGACGGTTCGTCCCTCGTTCTATCGTTGCAATTTCTCAACGTTGCGGGCAAGGAACGCGATTAAGCGTTGATGGCTTCCTAAATGCAAACAACCCCCTTCCCCCCATGGTGCTCCAGTATGCCAACCCCCTTATTTCTCATTCCCGGTGAGTGCATGTAATCAAGGACGACAGGAAGGGGTCCTTTGGCTTTCCTCTATTATGCACACAGGCTCAACCATCTCCTCTCGATCTAATACACTCTTAGCCTGGTCAGGCCACGTCACGAGCTACAGGCAAGAGAGAAACTCCCTCGAAGCTTTCCAGCCTCGAAGATGCGGGGGTGATTTTGTTGTTACGAATTAGGCTACGATGTGGACACCACCAGTGTGCACACATTCAGCCAGTCAACCTCCAAAGGCTGAATCAACACCATAATATATGTATATCAAGCCGTTTTCATTCCACAAACGTCCTCACAAACTCGAATAATTCGGTTATCATTAATTCCTCATTTGACTTCGATATAAAGTGAATTCATCGAGTTGACGCAGACTGAGTCAATGTTGCGGCAATTCAGGCTCAATCAGATCATCAAGCTCGAGAATTTTCATCCCGAAATTCATTTCTATTTCCTCCCCCATTCGAAGCATTTTTTTTATTCGTGTTTCATCGACGTAACGTGCATTTTAAATGTCAACGTTCGTAACTCCGATGACCTGTCAACCGGTCCCTTTTTTGACACTCCCACCGCGACTGCACCGAACCGTTGACTCGGAGCTTTTGGCTTGAAAGGATTGTTACGTGCATTCCGCACTTCTTGTCAATAGAATTTAACGCTGCGGTTTTTACCAAATAGGAACTTGGCAGCTCACATTTTTTCACACTTTTGCATCCTCCAGGACCACACAAATAAACTTCTCTCACACACACACGATTTCTACTTTTAACTCTATATTTCTCCGTGCATATGCACACACATTCATGGATATAAATACGGAGAAAGTCGTGTCGTGTATTTCTATCCTGAGTCGTGTATTTCTCAGTCGGAATGGAATGCGAAAAGCGAGGGGTTCCCTTCGTCTAGTCCAAGCTACGGAATTTCCCGACGTGGTGGCATTCGCCTATTCCCATACCACCAACTACCCCTTTCATTCGTGTACATGCCTATTACTGTATAGTCTACGAAACTATCGCCCGCTCTGCCGGAGACGCGAGCATTATATTAAAAACTCTTACTCACTCGCTTTTCCTCTCAATGCGGCTACAATCTTTGTCACGATATTCTGTCGTGAAAAATTGTATTCCACTTTTCGAAATTTTTCAATCAACAACTTGCTTGCATTAAGAAAATCGTCGACAAATTTTCCTCGTTACGGTTTACCTTTGCAACGTTCTTTTATTTTGAACAATATTATTCGTTGCAAGCATCTCGAGGTTTTTTTTTATCTTCAAGTACAAAATTCCTTCGGAGCCCTGGAAGATGGTGAAGATTTCGTGATTTTTTTCTTTTTACTCAAAAGACTGCGCGCGTTCGTTATTCGTCCATTCACCGGTTCGTTTGGATTTTATGTCGGTAGCAAATATCTTGATGTTTTATTATGGTTTCAACTTAAATATATTCAACGATTCATCTGCAAGTCTTCTGGAACACAGTGGACCGAGTCTTGCAGGGAAGTCAAGTTTGTTCTAGCCACGTTTCTTTTTTTTCATAGCGGGTCTATTAATTATAGCTCCGACCGGAGGTTGATTTACCGGAAACTCAGCCTCTCGTTTCTCATAACTTGACTCCTTTCATTCTCGAGCTACTATCCAGGTTTCCGAGGATCGACTACTAATAAGACGAAACTTATATATTCACGAGTTTGCCTTTTTCTGTGCACCATCAGCGTCAGCAGCTCACTCAATGAAATTTTTAGGCCACATGGTTGATTTTTCTTCCTCTCTTTTCTCACTGTGTTCTTGTACGAAAAGTGTGTGTATATAGATATATATAGATATCTGTATGATTGATACTCACCCCTTTCGAATAATGTTTCTGCGCCACTTGACTCGAGTCTTTTCGCACAGGATTTTTTGCGTTTTTTTTTCTCTCTCAAGCGAATCCTTTCGCCCTCGACTTTTCGTACATTCCCTCGCTCTTTTTACGCCGTTGCTCGTTGCCGCTGGGACGAAGCAGGAGCAGAAAGCATTCGCTCGATTTCCCGAATTTCTCCGAGTTCCCTATTGAATGTACACGAAATGTCGAGAGCGCTGGCTCGATTCGCTTGAGAAAAGATCCTGCAGTCAGTAGCAGAGACGGTCGTTTGGGTTCACCGACTCATTTGTGATTATTCATTCGCGTTAGAACGGTTAATTTATTTAATTTTTCAAATTCTTCTCAAGACGAAGTTCGAAGAGTGGAAAATTAATGATCAGTGAATTTTGTAAAATCAAACCATATTTTGCACTTCCGAAGTTTTCTGCTCCTTTTCCCATCAACTCCGGGTCTCTTGAACATCGGCAAACATTTTTTTTTTCAAGGAGGGAACGCGATGTTGAAAAATGATGTATAAGCGCAGAATAACAGGCAGCGAAGGGCACATTTCTATTAAATTTGCCGCTGTCCGTCTGCATGAAGTTTGAAAAATTACTCCGGACTTTGGCAACTCGGGAATTTCGGGATAAAGGGAAAGGGATGAAAAATTCGTCGATTGTTTTCTCATTGTGCGAGCGCGCTCTCTCGCTCTCTTTACTGGCCCGTGATGCGAAACTCATTCCTGCCGGCCATTCTTTCTCTGCTTCTTTGCCACGAACTATATCGATTTATAAATGCCATTCGTCATACACTCACATACACACGCGGCTAATACACGTGGGATACTTGATTTACTAACGTTCCTTAGTCCCTGCACTTTATTCGACGCTGCACTCAAAAGTGGTCTACTCTCTCGATGGTAATCGATAGCGTGTTCCCTTCGCTTGGCCTCTCCGCGATTCTCCTCTCTTTAGCCGCGCGCTCATCTTCATCCTCACTAGCCCAACTCAAACCTGCTCTGGTAAGGATTGCAGAGAGCAGTAGACGGAGCTGATAGCAAAAGCATCGAAACTAAAGCCCGCGGAGAGGAGGTTGAGAAGTTTCGTTGGTTGGCACGCGAGCCAAAATGATCGGGCGAACTTTGACAAACGAGCAAGCGAGGCGCTAACGGTTCTTCTCCGCCAAACTCCCCCCATAGACACACCTACACACACTCAACATTTCTCCATCTCTTTCATATCTAGAACGGAAATTCTCTCGGACTCGTTCGCTTGATATTACTCCAAGAGACATTGCCGATCGATCATCCCAACTATTCCTACACCATCGTCTTTCTATACGTGCAAAAGATTCGACTTACAATTGAGCATTTTTCAAGCAGTCTGAACAGTTGTAAGAAATGTGAAAAATTTGGCCCACCACGATTTTACCCAACGAATCCCAAGGACAATACGTTTTCAATCGCGGGAACTGTGTATCGTTGGAAAACGTACTTTAGAAATCGTAGAATCCCTAGAACAACGAAATTCTTAAGATTTACATTGATCGAATTTTGTTTTAATTTTTTAGGAAAATTAAATATGCAATTTTTACTTTTTCATGATCGTTTTGACTTCAGTAATATTCTCACGCGTCTACGAGTAAAAAACAACCACGTAATCGTTGTGATTTGTATGGAAATTCTGCATCTCGTGTTTCTCGCCAACAGAACGTCGCTTGTAAAATATTTTGTACACAAATGATTTTTTTCATCAATCCGGCACGCGAGCTTGATCCGGAAATCCAGCCACGTTTTTGACTCTCGCGCTGAAACTTCGTTTACTCGATGTATTTATTTTCACGTATCGTGTTTTTCCCGCTGCTCAGTTTTCGTTTGTCTGATCGAGCTTTACGCGCTTTTCCACCAGTTTTTTAAAACTTTTGTTATTTTTTTTTTTTTTTCACTGTTTCGTACCAGGTGTAACGGAGATCGTTGCATTATATTGACAAACGCAGTTTGACCGGGGCTGGGAGGGAACGGAGAAAACAGA
Source organism: Diadegma fenestrale (assembly GCA_037043255.1). Taxonomy (NCBI): domain Eukaryota; kingdom Metazoa; phylum Arthropoda; class Insecta; order Hymenoptera; family Ichneumonidae; genus Diadegma; species Diadegma fenestrale. Next base: position 5,948,672 of record CM073312.1, read on the forward strand.
TGGATAGTCGCTTTCAATAGAGCTTTCGCTGTGCTCGTTTTTTCAGTCATTTTTTTTTACTCATTTACTTTCGTTTCTGGATTCACTATTAAAAAAGAAATGACAGCAATGTACGTTCAGAATTTTCAATAACGATGCTAAAATTTGGAGAGCCTGTTGATTTTTCGGGACTTGAACAATCCGTGTGGACTGTAAATTTGAAAAAAAGCTTTTGATATACTGCATGAAGAGATTCAGTCAATAGATATTTTTTTTTTTTTTACAAGCAATCCTCGTTTCAACGCGTTTTTGTAGTAAACTTTTTCTCTTTACCCTGGAACCAGAGTCCGCAGTATATTTATATGAATTTACCTTCACTCGTGCAATTCCCTTTCATTTCACTTTTTCGAGACACAGTTGTATCAACTCGGGGCCGAGGTAAACCATCCACGGTTAACGATTTATCCGATATCGAACGGGCGGAAAAGAAACGGAGGAAAAGGAGAAAAAAGAGGCACAAAAGGAAAATAAACGAAGGAAGAAAAGAGGCAAGTAGCTCTGGATTGCTGCAAGATCTCTTGTTTCACTTACAAAAAGAGTGAGACAGTCAACAACGGGGGTGGTAATTAAAGACCCCTTTGTTTCTGTCTCGGCACTTTTTTCCCACAAGAGAAAACTCCGTTTTCCTTCGTTTCTTTTTCCTTCTACGTTTTTTTTGTTTTTTATTTATATTTTTTTTTTATTAACCGTGTATAGAAATATACACGAGGGGCTGGTACAGGAAACTCAATGAGAATCTAGTACCGAGTTGCCCGAGCCAAAACACACGGGACAGTGGAGGTGAAACGTTGTTGGAACACAGTGTGTCGCGACCACCGATGCGAACTCGTGCACTTGGTACTCCGACCTAAGGGTGGAAAAAAAAAACAAAATTGCGATGCTTTTTATTTTGCGGGGCTGAGGCTCTGCTGGACTGCGATTTTTTTTGTATTCCCCCTTTTTTCAGAGACATGCATGAACGAGCATACGTGTGTTTCTGAGGGAAACGAACTGCAATAAAATAACTACCATTCGATGCTCTCTCTGTCGATAATAACCGGCATTTAGAGTTCTCCCTTGCGCCGCGCGTAAAATGGTTCAATGATTCGCCAACTCGTTAAGAAAAGGCAACTGTAATTTTCGTCTATTATACAGATTTTGTTTTCTTTGGTCAAAAACTTCAGGCGGAATTCAAGTTTGTGTTGCGTGCCAAAACTTTTCCTTCTCGTGCTCTCGAGAAAAAAAAAATTCCAACTGGAACACATATTGGAATATTTATTCGGAATGAAAATAAAAATGAAAAGTCAAATGTAAAAAGTAAAATATCAAATGCCACGAAAAGAGATAAAGTTATTGGTTTTTTTTTTGCTTCGTTTTACGGATTTTCTGTATCTCGATGAAAGTTCAATCTCATTTGGTTGAAAATTTGCTGGAGCAATTCGGAAAAATGCCGCGACTGACGGACCGGAGAATGTCTCATACATGCCCGGATATTTATATGTATATATAGGTTGAATCTCTAACCTGAGAACTGCGAGGATCGGCCACGTTCCAATTCGCCGAAACTACCCCCGATCTGTACTAGACTATGTATACATTGTATATATGTAGATGCAATAAGGGATGAGTGGAACCCCGCAGACCAGCCGCAAACAAGAAGGGAGTGGGTAGCGGGAGGGGGCAATTTCGGTCTTGCTCAGCATTTCCAGCCGGTCGGATCCTCCGGAGCACGGAAAGCGCACAACCCCTTTCTCAACCCCCGCAAACTCTCTGTCTCTTCTCTCGGCCTCTTTCTCTCATCTCTCGCTTTCTCTCCTCGCGGATTTCAACACAAGTTCGAATCAACCGCAACGTTCGCAACCAGCTGCTACTCTATATCCGTATCTTCGAGTTTCCTTGACGATTCACATTTTTCTTTCTCACCCTGTCTTGCCCCGCTCGTCTCTCTGTCTTTCTTTTCCGCGATTCCACTTTCGCCGTCACGCTAGGAAAACCGACGTCTCATGATCGAGTTCCAATCTTGATATGATCGATGTGTCCGCTTGAGATAAGCTGAAGAAGAAAAATCTCATCGAATATGGAAAACGAGATCGATACACTCGAGTAAATAAAAAAAGCAAATCCCGTGACTTTGCATCAACGCCTTAACATTTTTTTCCAGCAAAAAATATTGCTTTATCGTAATAAATTTTATCCAGTTGCCCTGCTCGGAGATGGAGATTTTTTTTTCAAAGTTTCAAGCTAAATCTGAGTAACTTTCGTTTTGTAAGAAATGAATTTTGCCGAATTCGACTTTGAGCCAATATCAAGCGCAGTTTCGGAGAGATGCAACAATGTCTGGCCCTCTCGAACAGAGGGCGTGAATTTGCGACCATACGCCTCACGATGGCGGTAAGACGAAAGAAGAGGTAGAATATTCTCACCCCTGGAGCGTTTCCGGTAACTTCCCGAGATACGAAGCCCGGGAGGCTTGGAATGAAAGGCTAAAAACTATGAAAGCTCGTGTCCTAGAGAGAAGAAAAGCGACCGCAGAAACGGACGTTTAATTTTTCCAGAGTGCCATGTTTTTCTCTCTACGGTATTATATACAGGCTGCCATGTATATAACCGAAATATATATGTATGTGAAGCGAGACATGGGAAAATGGAAGGGTTTGAGAAAAATAAGCGTTCGTGTGCGAGAGCATTTTTGGTTGGGGGTTGTTGGTATCGCGTATACATACAAAAATGGTCTCAACGCCGAAGCCTCTTCTCTATCTCTTCCTCCAGTTTATTTCCTCTCTCTCTCTCGATCTCTGTATCTCGTTTATGGTTCGGAGGATGCAAGGTTTTCTTTGCAAGCTCCAGAGTCTTGGTTGATGCGAATGCAACGTTTGTTGTACACGTACACACGAATGCACGAGCTCCTTCCACCGCGGTTTATTTTTCCTCCTGCTCTTGAGTATCCGCCAGTTTATACCGAATCAGACTTCCTATCGATATTCTGGTTGATCGCCTCGCACGATTTCTGCACGAAACACATTTCCATAAAAATAATCTCAACGTTTGAGATTCTTAATTCGGATGGAAACGAGTCACCAAGCACTGCATGCGTGATCATAATTTCTAATTGCTGGCGAAGAGACATGCGCACGTTTATTCACGGGACAGTAGAGTCCGCAGTTTAAAAGAGGAAATTCAACAGAAACTAAGAGACTCCACACCTGGCCCAGGCTGCTGGTTTTCCTCTGCCGCAGCATCTTTTGCAGTGAGAGAAACTCGCGAACGTCTTGCAGAACATACCCTCGCAGAGTGCCAGAGTCTTCAAACCCCCCGAATTATGAGAGTGCACATAAGAAACATATATAGAAACAATTTGCATGGGCAAAGTATGTAAGGAGACTGAATACATTATGTTTGTACTAAGTCGTCTGGTTTTCTCGCACTTTTAAATTCGCCGTCTCATAAAAATAAAAAATAAAAATCTTCCCTCGCGCTGCTTCCCTCGTGACCACACTTTCACGAAAATTACAATCCTCCTAATATAATTTCTTGCGAATAGTAACTCGCTCAAAGCTCATAACAAATGTGCGTGCTTTTGTCGCTCACATTTTCAAGGGGTCGTTGCTCCTCACCAACCACTTGCTGTACTTCATTCTTCTCACATAGACGATGTCTGAACGTGGCGTTTTCTTCGTCTCGGTGTACTTATTTCATGTGGAACTGAATTTATGGTTTTATTATAGTATAATATGTGCTCGAGTACTCACAAGTAGAAAACCTCAAGCCCGGGCCTTAGGCAAGCCCGAATTTCACCCCAAATGAACCCTCGCTCGTCCAAGTAACGCGATACGGGTCACTTGTGTGTTTGGATCGCAATTCTTGTAAATGCTACCGAAAAGTACAGTATATACGCGTAGTTACGAATACAAACCGTTTTCATTTCGCGTTTTCATCCCCCGCATGCAGATCCACCCTCTGTGTACTTCTCCCTCGCCTCATGACGTTCGTAGATATTTGCGAAGGGTGGAAGCCCTTTAAATGCCGAAAAACATTGCACAGAAACCAACACATGCACGCATATATTTATTTATACATAAATAAACGACCCCCCTGTACACATGAGAGTGCTTTTCCACATGCGAGCGCTCAATGTAGTTGCCTTATTTTTTCGTACATCCCTGACCTTCTACTCCCAGTGTTTCCGAAGCTTCTCGTGCAGCTTCTGTCTCGTGGAGCACACCGAGCAAACCACCCCTAGGTCCAACTTCCACATTTATTTATCGCTCCACACACTCTCAAATACAATCTATATATCGTCTTTTATGTATATATACATTTGTACATAAATATATACAGCTTATAAAAGACCTGCGAGTGCGAAACGACGAGATAAAATTTAATTTTTAACGCCCGACTCGCTAACGCACAACTCTTCCTTACACGTCCCGTATCATCCACCTGGGTCATGATAAATTACGTTCGGGATCATACGTCGTACGATGAAGAAGAAAAAAAAGGAGAAGCAAAAGGGGAAATGGGAAATTTCACACTCGGGAATTCGACGATCGAAAATGTATCGTTCGCGTGTATCTTTGTTATAGTTGCACCGGGCTTCACAAACCGTTGAGTCAAACTTTTATCAAGCCCTTGAGAAATCTATTGAAAGTCACCAGCCAGGGCTACAGATCCCTCCGAGGAAATGCTCCTAATTGACTGCCCTCCCTTGTCTTTTTTCCATGTTTTTTTACTTCTTGCTAAGATTGAGTTCGAAAAGGGCGTGTAACTCGAGACACGATTTACTGGATCAAGCAGCAATGGCTGAGGCATGGGGAGGTCACTCTTTGCTCGTATCTTAGAACTCGAGGCAAAATAAGGGATGAAAAAAAAAGAGAGCACCAAAGCTTGTGAAAAGGGAGATACGCTTCGAGGGATTGCTACAGAGGCCAATTCGTTCGCGTCCAAAAGTTCCAACTTTTCCATTACAGTTCACAAAACCGGACCAACCCCTCCATTCATCCCTTGTCAGCATTCACCTTCCTCATACTCCACGAGATTCCAAGCTTCATTTACTTCGACCGACGGCAATTCAAAGACTCGATGTACAAACTAATGACTATTCGAGTTTTTCGATCTTCCAATGTTCCCAGTTCCAACCCCTATTTTTGCAACTGCTCTCGAACAATTAAAATAAACTGTGAAAAAAAAAACTCGGAGAATTTCCAGTTTCCTTCGCCAAGAACTTAAAAATTGCTGATTATGATGCAACAAGATTGATCGAAATTACATAATCCCTCTGAGAAACCTGAGCAATCGCTGAGAGCTGCTAATTACCGCGTAAATTACGATGAAACTCTCGTCGTTCGTGGATGAATTCATGAGCAAGATAAATCGCGAATTCAAAGTTTCATTATCATTCGTGTTCGATATAATAATTAAAAAAATACACTTTGAACCGTCCTTAATCAGAATGCATTAATCATTTCCGTTTTCCGGTTAAATTCTCTACACATAGTTGATTTTCCGGAGTGTTTATTTCGGAACTGAAAATATTGGTGAAATTGGCCGACAATCATTACCGCGCTACTGGATTCGTTCGAATCTCGTTTTGGACGAATCCTAATTAGTTTTCAATTATCGAGGATAAATTACGAAAGAGATGGATTAAATTGGAATGTGAAATTAATATAGAATGGACGAGGTGAAACGTTTTCCGTTGATCAAGACGGTTGAAGTAATTTCAAATAATTTAGGACGTTTATCCCGTAATGACGTTGGTTAGCGATTCGTTCAGTGAATTATCGAGAGAATTTATTATCGAAATAACTAATCCACGTTTATGTCACAGGGAAAGTGAAATGTGGAATTGTTTATTTTTTATTTCAATGTCGTGCTCGTTTTTTTCGTTCATAGCGAAGCCAACCGTTAGTTCATGAGTCAAATAGGCTCGTGGAATAAGGGATGGTGAAAAAATGTGATGTAAGACGAGGGTGAAAATCCGGTTCAGGGAAGCAGGTATCCTTCGGGAGAAAGAAACGCGAGATTCGTGAGGGAACGTACGAGATGAAAAGAAGGCAAAAGAAAAAATGTGTGGAGGAGTACGTATCAAGGGTTGCAAATGCTTTTCAAGAACGTGAGTCTTTCACACGGCAATAGAGAAGCTCTCGTAGTGCGAGCTTTCTCAGTGTCAGGGCTCTTTCGCATTGCTCTCGGATTTCGTCAGCATGAAAGAAGATTTGAGTAAAAAATATACACGGTGACTGCGATACGAGAATTTTTCCAGGTTCTCAGCTGCGAGTGATGCGGAAGTCTGTTCCGAAGTTTCGATTTCACATGCAATAAATTAATATTCAAATTTTAGTCAATGGGTCCAGAGTTTAAAAAATTCTAGAGATCGTAATTTCATATCACGATTCTCTGTTTGGACTGAAATCGAAACAATTTTAATTCCATTTGCGATTTATAAGGGAAAAGCTTTCAAGTAATCAATCTTTTCCCGGCGTCACTGGGAAAAGGAAAACTATTTCAGAAATGTTTGCAGGAAGAATTTAGACGTTGGGTAATAAAAGCGCGAATATGTCACGCGGCTCCTTCTACAGTGACAGCGAAATATATACTCAAGCCTTATCTATGGGGGTGCGAAAGCGATCGAATTCGGTTTTTTTCGTATTTGAGCTGTTTGTATAGACGTTTGGAATTCCACTAGTGTGTTGGTATAACGCGACTCTTTTGTCTTGTTCTCCGGGTTATATACCCTTAAGGATTTCAGCTGTGGGCGAATTTTCTCAAGAGGGTGATAATGGAGGAGCCAAGAGGGTATTTTTTTTCTATCCGCTCATTTTGGAGATCGTATATGTTGGAGCTGCTGTCCGCGTTAGTAGGTGGTGACTGCAGCTGCTGAGGGTTGACAGAGTGTGAAGCCTAAGGGATGATGAGAGAGGGTGCTCGATATTACCGGCCCGGTGAAGAAAGCCTCAATTTCTTTTCCCCTTCGGTTTAACCTTGAATAACAGACATTTGACGAGAATCCATTTGGAAGTAGCGCCTCGAATAGAATTGATCGAATTGATTTCGTCGCGAATTCTCGTTCGCTTTTCAAAATGTTCGTCGAGGGATGCGATTCTCTTTAGAGCAAGATTGTGTATAGTTGCTTTTAATGGAGGACTCGAATGTCTATGTGCGTTGAGTGTATACGTTCTAGCGCTGGGAACACTATGGTTCTTCGCGCCCCCTGCCCACACCGAGCTTCCGAGGGTAAACCACCCCTGAACAAGACAAACTAACCCCCCTGAGCAAGCTATATAGAGTATTACATTCGAAGCGTGTGCTAGCATACCCTTAGCAAAGGAAAGAAAGGAACAACCGCCGGTTAGAGTGAAATACTCGACGCGGATGCTTTCGCTTCCGCTGTGAAAACTTTACGGCCTGTGTTCATCCAACCAAGGGCACCAGAGAGCGAGGCAGACAGATGAATTTAAAGAGAGACCAAACAAACAGCATGCCCGAGGTTCACAAGACCCTCGTATTTATGAGAGATGCTCCAACACGGAAGAGCAGGAGAGAAACAAGGCACATACTGCCAATTTTCAAACTCCGGGGCGTATTCGCCCAAAGTTGCCTTTCCAAAAGACTCGATGGTTTAAGAGCATGTTGGAACATTTTTATACTTCCTCATTGTTTTCGATGCGCACGGTCGACCTAATTTTCTCGAGTCTTCTGAAAATAAGAAAAAAAAACCAAAAAACTACAAAATTCGACAGGCCCGGCTGAAGATTCGTCGCCTCGAGCTAATTTTCACGTAAACTACAAATTAAATAGCTGAAAAAGCACATCCGAACGAAAAAGTAAGCAAAAGCTAATATTCGCCTTTTCCTTCATCTTTTTTCAGAAGCCGCAGAGGCGTCTCGAGTGTACGTGGATGCTCTGTCCAGGCTGGCGCGACAAGCACAGCTTGGGACTTGGGGTGGCTCTCAGGATGTTGGTGAGTGAAAATTGATTAGTGCCTAACCGAGACAGTCATTTGCCGAGAACGAGCCAACGTTCCCTGTCTTGAACACTAGCTCTCAGCACACATGGTGTCACCATCCAACACCTAAAAACCATCACAGACTGACCTCTAAGATCCCGCGTCCAATATGTCGCCGAATCCCCCACCCATTTACTGTCCGTTCAACTGCTCTTGGCTTTTAGTATTTCTTCCTCAACTGACAAACCATAGAAACAGTTTTTCCCGAGGCTTACAGTGCAGGGAATTGAGCTCAATTTTCGCAAAGACACTTTTCTTGTCTCTCACCCATAGAACGTCAAAAATATTGCAGATTTTGCCTTGCAGCTCTAAAATTCTAAAATGTCTGTCTTTAGGTCCATCCGGGCGGATGGAATCTGATTTCTCATTTCATGTCATTTATTTTCTATGTTTTGATTATTTTGTACTGTCTCATAGCAGTTTATACACGTGTCGAAGAAAACAAAAAGTTTGTTCATTGCTGTTGGGTCGGACTGTTGGTTGGTCAGGCGTTGGGTCGATCCTTACAGGCTTCCAAAGCCAATAAGGGCATCGTCGTCCGCTTAACCGTCCTTAAGCCCCTCTGCAAAAGGCGCCGGTTCTTCGACTACCATTCGCGACTTTTAACCACCGGTTCTGTCTCTTTTATTTAGTTTTTTCATCGTTTTCTGATACCTCCCATGATCGTGGACTCCCTAACAAAAACCTGTCGGTCGTACGCGGCGCTAACGAGATTAGAGAGTGAGAAGGAACGAACACGCGGTTGCTCGTGGTGAACGCGTTATTTTTCGCCCGATAAAGTTGACTCACTTACCATTGCTTTTCCCAACAGTCCGTGGGAAAACTTTGCGCTTACCCGACACGAGCTACGAACCGCACAAACTTTTTAGCAACCTTCGCTATATCAACCTGCTCAAGTTTCCAAGTTGCCTGATGAATTTTTCCTATGTGGAATTATACTCGTTCGAATTATATCCGTTCTGCGTGGGTGGAATAAAAACCAACACACGTTACGATCGTTCATTGTCTTGCCATTTTTTATAGGATAAAATGAAAAAGTTTACTTGAAAAAAAGAAAAACGTCGTTTCCATGAATTTTCCTGCGGATTTTTTAAAAGTCCGCAGAAAACTCGTTCGATTTTTCATTTTTAATATTCTCATCATGAGCTCTTTGGGATTTTTAAGGTCCTTAAAATTCTCTTCTCATCAGTACAGCTTCGATCCAATGGGAACAGAATTTCCATAGTTTTTTGTGCGAGCGTTTCGCAAACGATTTTCAAAGCCTTGCAATGGTTCGATTGACGGAACTGAAGCAGTAAAAGCTTCTCCGCTACTTATGGCATAAAATGAGAGAGACTTTGGTTCCCTCGTTGGAGCATCCATATTGCGTTAGTTTCATTATAGACTTGCACAAACATCCACGTAAATCTCATTCACTTGGAGGATCCGCGGAATTATGAAGCTCGTGAAATGCAGTCGCCACACACGGCCTGATTTTTTGTTCACTCTTGTCATGGCCAATTAGAGTTTATCGGGAAGGAATAACTCTCCGCAGTGTTTGTATATGCGGACAACCTATTGGACAGTGTGTTACAGTCACTCTAATCGAGGCTAAGCTCATGCGCTCCGTTTCCGACGACTGTGTCGTTGCCCTTCTCGTCCGTTTGAAATAGGGCCTCGGATTGTGGCTTGTGCGGATTAGAAATTGGAATACGGCGACAAAGTGGTTAGTGGTAACATTAACGCTGGTCAATTTAGTGGTCCGTCCGGAGCCAGAATGAGAAATGACTATGCGGGAAACGATCCGAAACGAAGAGACTGTCGAAACGTGCGATGCGACTGGAACATGCATTTTAGGCTATTGATCCAGTTTCAAACATTTTTGGCCCAAAAATCGACTCTTGTGCAAAAAGCATTTAAAAAATATTTAGAAATGACTCTTTGGCCTGAATAATCGAACCTGCTTCGTTAAATATTGGCTGGAGCTCGAATAACTCGAAATTTTGAAACTTTGCATTGCCCATGCACGAGCTTTTTCCTGCTGTTTCAAAGTTTCTTCTAGGAAGAAAGTTAATATTACAGTTTGAAATAGTTCCAGGGTGTTCCAGGTGAAAGCAAATTTTCAGCACTCATTGACTCGCGATACCGTTTTTAGATTATCGAGAACCGACCATCATAAAAGTGCATTATTCGGAGCTCATTGTTGCACGAAAGTTTTTTATGACCCAAAATTTTCCTCGATTGTATTTTCGTCACGCGAGGATCACTTTTGGACGAAATATGCGAAAGTATCGGAGAAGGTTGACCTTTTAGAGAAATTCTGACCCGGACCAAAGGTCCGATGCCTTAGAAGTCAATGGTTGTGGTTGCCTGGTCATTAGACCAGGCACAATTCTTTGCACGGACTTATATAAATCCTTTGGAATGCCTGATGGGAGAAATAATTAATTCAGGTTTGGTCGTAGCTCCTGCGAGTAATTTTGCCAAGATTTCCTTGGTCGAATACGAGGCCATAGATAGGATTATCCCTCGTGGTTGAATAACGCAGACCCCTTGTCGTTCGGCTGAATTTGGCTTTTGCTACTAGCCAGTCTCAGCTTCCGCTTGCTTCTCGGCAACAATTCCATCCGCTCCTCGTTCCCATCTTACCCGAGCGCGCGAGCGAGTCCTTCTCTAGTTATATAATTGCATGAGAGAAGAGGCACCTTCGTGGCTAGCCAATCTCGATTACTGAGGTCAAAACGATCCCACAAGTAAAGCCGGCTATCTTGCTCGGGTCGAGTTCATTCAATACCCCGAGAGTAGAGGAGCTCTGCAGAAGTGTAGACCCGTGGGCATCGCCTTGGGAATATAATCCTGAGGTGAAAATATCCTCCAAACCAAAACCCTTCGTCGCCTTGTTATTCAGAATCTGGCCACTTAACAGGTGTCCTTTTGGTGCTTTCGCGCGTTCTCTTCGCGAGCAACTCGATGGGCTTTTGCACTTTTTTCTTCGAACACGCGGTGGCCAATGAATTTTGCTCGCCACGCTCTTTATTGTTGTAATTAAAACTCGATAAATTATTATCACGAGAGTGGAAACGCAATATATTTGAATATTTTTTGACGCAACGAAAATTTCGTCGAGAGGAATATTGCGTTGAAAATTTCAAGAATGCAAAACACGGTTCCGTCTTACTTTTCCTACACACTTTTCCTCTCATCTGAATCGAAGAGGCGAGGAGCCAACGCCTCGTGGAAATGAGAGTGATATCGAAATTGGCAATATCGTTCGTTCGAGTACTGGGTTGGGGTTGAACCACCCTCTGAGCTCTTCAACCCTCCGGACGTAACGCCTCCTCTTTCGTTTTTTTTCTTCTCACTCACACTCTCCGTTTTCCACGAGGCTTTCTCCTCTCGTGCCACGTGAAGACGATCAATCGATTCGACTGTGCTTCTCCGGGTACCGAAGCTTCTGCTCTAGCCATCGACGGAGCAGGCACCCTTCCTTAGAGAGTAGAGCGAAAAAGAATCTGGGCACTCCCTTGATCGGCTCGTCTCACCGGAAGTCAAGCCCGTCGAGACTGCGACGCCGACGGAGAAGCCCCGCCGTAGCTCCGAGGAGGGTCGTCACGGCACCGGAGAAAATTGAAACTCGGTTAGAAGCGTCGAATTTAGTCCTTCAAAAAAGAATAAATAATAAATACGAAAAAAGTTACGACCCACCGTCAACTGTAGGGGAAAAAAAAATAGTTTCCCTTCCAGCAACCAGGAAGCCTTGTAAAAATTCCAATTTTATTCGAGCGAGATTATAATTTCGAAAAAAAATGAGATTTTACGAGAAATTTTCTCAATGATTAACGAGCCGTAAATTATTCATTTGACGAATAAAATTGTGGACACGCGAAAACGTTAATAAAAGCAACTTTTGAATGCTCGTAATTTCGATTCTGGCCCATAAACCTAGATCGAGGTATAAACAAATGTGTCGGCTATTCCCGAAAGCCTGGGGGTAATTACGTTTAACAGCAAATTGTAGTAAATTTATTGCTTCTCGAAGCGTTTTAACGAGGGCAGAAAATCTCGCCAATTGGATTACGTTTCGGGGGGTGGGGGATGGTAGTTTTAACAACGAAACGAAAAAAAATTGGGAGGGAGCGAGAAAGCAGAAATCACTGGTTACAAGCTCGCAGACTGATGTTCATTTATCTCTGTAACGATCTCCGCGTCAATGCGGGGAAAAATTGTTGTATATTTGGCGTCTCTCTTTAGTCTCATTGAGCACGATTTCCACCTGTACGAAAATCCAAGCGGGTTTTTACTTTCCCTCTCGCTTCCTCGTTTCCTCTAGCTCTCCGCGAAAGGACCATAATTTGCAAGCATCACAGAGGGTCACGAGGATCGGGAGAGTTTTCGGTGCATCGTAATTTTATACAATTATGCGTATTGCCACCTACTAAAACGCTCTACGGGATTTCGAAATGTTTCGCTTGTTGTGCCAACTCTGCTGAATTCCGGACGCGTTTTACCGAGCGTTCTCTCTCTCTCTGTCTCTCCCATTCTCTGTGCATCTCTCCAATCCACCCAGCTCTAATTTTCCCCTCTCGCAACACCGTGGCAAAAGCCGCGTTGCTTTTGCAACGTCGGAGGGGGAGATGAAAACGGACATCGCCTCGTTTCACGCCGGAGTCGCTCGTCCGTTAACTCCCCATTCGTTAACCGTTTACATTATTATTAAAGCGCATTTACACGGCCGTTGGGTGAGAGGCACACGCGTTGCACCCGCCGCGTGTTATGCTATGCCCCTTTGCACGTGTTGTATCCTCGGTGGAATTTTAATTCCGTACACATCCCTCGCTTGTTCCGAATCGCAGTAAGAGGATTCAATACATTAATACGTGTCCACGTGTGTGTGTGAACGAACGTTATCAAAGTTTGTTGATCGCCATGTCGTTTTTTCCATCGCTAAACATTCCCTCCTCGTTATTACGAATAACGCGTCAAGTTTTGTTAAGGTCGCCGGGTAACGACCTTAATTTCGTGTAAACAGAAACATCATTTGCATATTTCAGATTTTTCGGTCTCTGCTCTATTTAATTGCAACGCAAATACGCAATGACAATGCTTCAGGATTTCTCGTAAAGTTTGTACGATGAATTCTCTTCGGAACGTGCAAAAAGTTGAAATATGTTGCAGGCTAAAAGATTCGTCAACGATCGATCTCGAATAATGAGTTCAATCTGTGCCATAGGCCCGAACAACAGGCTCTGCCTGAAATTTCGATGGGAATTTGAGCGCTGTAAATAGGAAATTTTATGAGTAAATCGTTCTCGGAATATTGAAACGGTCGCGTAAGTGGGAAATGTTGAACAAAACCACGTAAAATTTATTTATCTCGTGATGGTTTCCCTTTCGCGTGCATTAGTTGAGCGGAAAATCCGAAATAAAAGAGTATTCCGCGGAGAACTGCTGCGGATGAGTGGCTGGGATTTTGAGGGTCTTTTCACGTTTCGACAGCGCTTTACCACTCTTGTTTTTTCTCTCTCTCTCTCGCCCTCGCCAGCCCTTTATACCTTTATATCCAGACAATCCATGCCATCTATATAATTATGCTCAATTTCCAAATGGGCCCAATTTTCACGTGCCACACTGAGTTTTCCCTCGAGTTTCAACAATCCCTCAGAATTTGGACGTATCATTTTGTAATTATGCTCACTTTCAATCTGCTCCTCATTTTCCTGCCAGGCCAATTCAACGCTACACCGTGTGACCGAAGTTACATCCAAGTTTCCAAGTTTTATTACGTTCCGCGTTCCCTTTGGTCAATTTTTCTTTGAAACATCGTTCTCCAGATATAAATTGATTTCTGGGCGACAATCCAAAGCCCTGCGAAGCGAAATTGCTCAGCAAGAGGCTCGAACCCGATCGCACGAAGCTTCGTATCGACCTTTGAGTTTTTTTTTCATCGTAACGCGACGCTTTGTAACTGGGCTCGCCCCAAATTATGCTCAGGATCTCTTCGACGATAAAGTTCTGCTGGGCGCGAGTTAATTGCAGTTGCAATTAATCCGTTGCCGATGCCGAACGCGATGATACCTTTGACGGAACTCGATCTATATAGTCCCTATACAATCCTATTTAACCGTCATATATTCTGGGAAGCTTGATCCCTGCACCGCGAGCGATCAGCCAGATGCGAGAGGTCCAAAACGAACATACGCAAGCGAGATTTGATCCTGTCCCTTTGTGCGAGGTCCGGCTGGATATTATGGCATCGGTTACCATGCGGACGCAACCAATAGTCAAAATCGTTGGACCATTGACGGCATGGACCTCATGTTTATCAAGTCCAGGAAACGTATCCGAGCGATCTTTCTATCGAATTCATTGTATGGAAATCGCCTCTGTATCCCTCTTTACACTAACTCGTCGCTGACACGCCATGCTAAATAAAATCACGCCGACACTATCCCTCGGATTGTCACGGGAAACCGATTTTCTGCTGAAGCAAATGTCAGGATCGAGCATTCCACGGTCGCGTTACATACTCATAAAAAAAGTCTGTTATATCTTCTCGGTTTTGGATCTAATCTGCACTGCCCCAATCAGTTATTTTCTCTACTATGTCCTTCATGCATGTTTATCCTCGCATGTATATATATGCTTGTTCCTTACCACAAGCGTCGGAGCATAACGACGTTCGTCTCACCGCACGAGACGTGAGGCCAAGCCGCTGCACACAGACCGTGAAATCCTCCTAATTCAGTCCGAGGATGAGAGTAGATCTCTTGCCCTCTCTCTCACTGTGTCTCGCTATCTCATCGTTCGGAATCCTCTGTTCCACGAGCTTGTATACAACATATATGTATGTACGTACGCATCCATTTATATATACACGCATTCACTGTTCTGTGCAGATACATGGATTTATATGCGAGTCTGTATGTGTGACGAATATCCCGACGTAATAGACTGCGCTTCCTAGTCATGCTCCTGTAGATGCAAACCTATAATACATATGCATGTGGTAAGGGTGGTATATTCAAGTGAAGAGCGAACGGGCAAGAGCGAGAGACGACGGTATGCACATTGCCCCATCGAGCGATGGAATTCTCGTGATTTCCTATCGCGGTGACCACGATCCCACAGCATGACGAGATCTAACGTCCCTTCGATCATCGGACTATGCATCGACGACCCTTGTCACTTGACATGTATAACGTGAATAATATCGAGTAGAGTTATCTCGTATAGAAAGCCCACCTTTCAAACTTCGTGCCCCAAACATTCCTTCTCGCCAGGGGCTCGCGTTAATTTTGTTGTTTTAGGATATTGAGTTGATCGGGTCACAATCCAGGTCCGGAATCCTGACAATTTTCAAACTTTCGGTAACTAGACAAATTTGCTGAGGTTTTGTTTATAATTTTATTGTTTCATGAACGCGTTCGTGTTTTCGTTGTATTGGAATCGGGAAATTTCGTTTTTCTGCATGAAGCTCTTGTTCGTCAGGAATTTTGGATGTTTCCCATGAGAGATCGACGCCAGTATGGCCTGCGACTAACACGTCTATTGCTTACGTGTACTGGAGCCTGTTCATTTTGTGTACAAGACTCAAACTCGCACAGATACACGTAAAAATGGTGTTTGCGCGTAGGAGAGAGAAAGAGAGAGAAAGCGTGTTCGGATTACTCGAACGATTTCGCTTTCACCATCCGTGCAACGCCATTCCTCATCCTCTCTTTCCTCACCTATGTTATCCTCGTCACCCTTGACATACCCCCCGCGCCCACACTCCCTTCCTCGACACATCGAACCAAATACCAGAGAGTGGATTTTCCGCGTCTTCAACCCCACACATCGTGCGCCCCCAGCATCTTCTCGATGTTTCGCGTATACCGTTATACGCACTTGTCTTCCAGACTTCATCTCCTATTTATTTATCCTCCGTCCCTTTCCGTCAAACTCGTATTTGCACCATTTTTCTCTGACACCTATCGTCACCTCGGAATTCTTTGATGTTTTCAAGCAAAACCTTTCATTCACATCTTCGTTCAACTGCGACGATCGTAACGTGTGGGAAAATTTGTAAAATGCGAATGAATTTTCATCGGAAAACAGTTGAAAAGAGGGAGAGACAAATTTATCGAAAAAAAATCGATAATTCGAATCTCAGGCACAAATATTTGAAGATCGAAGGCAACGCGATGACTTGGATCAAAATTCTCACGATAAAACAAATAGATAAGCGAAAAAGCTTTGCTTGCAAAACTGTGCGAATTAGACGAATTCCATGGGCCATTTCGCCACATTTTTCGTTACCTGCTGCTTCAGCCCTCGTAGATAACTGTGCAGAGTCTATTATCACGTTATACACAGCGTTGGGTTGCCCATGAAAGGAGCAATGTCGCAAACGAGGCTGCATCGAGCTCACTCTATGGAAAAAGGGGGGAGGTGAGGGAGAGTTGCCTGCCGTTAACAAAAGCACGATCTCGTTGAAGTGATTAACGAGACTCTGTTCTTTTTTCTCTCTCGCTCACACTTTTGGTCTTGTACAATGTTATAACGGACTTAACGTTACACCGGAGCGAGCGAGAGACAAGAA
This sequence comes from Diadegma fenestrale, assembly GCA_037043255.1. Taxonomy (NCBI): domain Eukaryota; kingdom Metazoa; phylum Arthropoda; class Insecta; order Hymenoptera; family Ichneumonidae; genus Diadegma; species Diadegma fenestrale. Next base: position 5,965,255 of record CM073312.1, read on the forward strand.
CCGGCGCGCGGAGCCTTCACGAAGAGCCGCTCTCTCTCTCGTTGTATGCCTGGGTCGCGAGAAACGGGAGCGATAGTAGCGCGATCCTCTGTGGAAGAGGAACGCCATTACGGGCTTTATTAATTGCCATCGTCGAGTAATTTGCTACGGTAGCAGTAACACCAACCACCTATACAAGTGTATACATTTATACGTGTATATATTAATACACACGAATAGGATAAGGGCTCTCTATTGCTGTTGGAACGTGCACCACGACTCTTTCTCTCGCTTTCTCTCTTTCTCTTTCTCTGAGAAATGGCCCTACTGGATTTCACCCCTTTCGCGGTTATCGCGCGCACAGCTTCGCGTTCAGGCGCGCCAAAAGCTGCATTACCCAAGCGAGAAAGACAGAAGCTTGCACATGCAAAGAAAAAGCCAGAGATATCGCCAAGAGAGAGACGGAAAGATTCTCCGCTACACAATCGTTATATACAAACGCGATATATACTCGATTGTACAGTACCGCACCGACGCCGCCGAACGGCCCACTTCCTTCTCTCGTAAATCTAGGAAAATCCGATTTTATTCCCCTTCCCCATATCCCCGAGAGCCGTGCTTGATAAATAATGCCCCCGGAGAAATCGTTCCCTCTATACCTTCGCGCCCTTATTTCACTGCATAAAAGATGTCTATACCGATATCACGTATGCTCCAATGTATACTTTTCAACTTTATTTACATGTATGCGTTCGATTTTGCACTCACATGCGAACGTAGGAAAAAAATCTGCGTCATAAATTCGTCGACAATTATTTCGACGAAGCAATACATCGAGGAGATGAAAAATTAAACAAACGCGCACCTACGGAGCTCCGAGACAATTGGAACGTGTTCCCTTGCACTCCGCGCCCAGTTTATGGACCAAATGAAGAGAAAAAACGTTCATATGGAAATGGAAGATAATCAATGAAAATTCTCCGGGCTTTTTTTTCATACGTGTCAATGAATTTCTCGTGAGAACGTTTTTTCGTCGTTATCGCGCCAAGCAGTTGAATCGACTCGAGAAATATGTAACGTTGATTCCCAAAGGCTTCTCACGGAGTTTTATGTTGTCGTCAACATCCGAAGGTCTCGTGCAGCTTTTACAATTCACAATTATACCTCGGGCGTGTCTAAAATCTCGCGATATTCCACGCTTTTCGATTCTCTCCACATTTGCGAATAATAATCAGCCCCTCGTTGTAAAAATTGGAGCGAAATTGCGAATCTGTTTCGTTGGAAATATAAATTTCAAGTTTTTCGAGTTCACTCCAAATTCGTGGGTCGCGGCAATGAGAAAAATGATCTCGTGGCAGAGCCATCGCCTAGTTTGCGGATGATAAAGATTCGGGCATTTTCGTAATGCAAATTTGCGCTCTTGACGAGAATCATGATATTTTAATTTATCCCAAAAGTAGATCGAGCTTTGCTCGGGTTTCTCGGTTTTCTACTAATTCCCACGGATTAACTAGATTCTTGAAGGTGGTAGGAATACAGGACTTTCGTATGGATGATTCAGTCGGGATAGTCATGTAGGAAAAGGGAGTGAAAGATCGAGTGGAAACGACGTGGTACATGCATATGAATGCGCAGGAGAAATTTCTGTAGATACGGTACGAGCTCCACGATCTTGGCTTGATATTCAGGCGAGAAGGTGCATCAAGGTGGAAAAGGCGGTTGCTCGGCAAGAATACATACAGCATGCAGCGCCAGAGCTCGAAAGCATAGGTGCAAAACTCGCTCACGAAGAAAACCTCACGACTATCCTCCTTCTCGTTCGTCTCGTCTTGGTAGAAACGAGATTGGGTCTGTCGGGAAGGGGGTGGTTTGCCAGGGGCATGTAGTGTTGCTACGGAATTTAATCTAAAGTAGAATCGCGCAACACACCACTGGAATCATGAATACTCTCATTCAACCTTCCCTGTTTACGTGTGTTACTCTCTCGTGGACTTAATATCTCCAAACCCTGAAAAAAAACGAGGAGGAGGAGGAGAAAATGGTCGGTCGACGACTCGAGACTAGCCAACTCATGGTCGTTTTCCTGCTTCTTCGTCTCCACCCCATCACTTTTCTATTCCTTTGCAGTCGCTCGAAAACTCGGTGGACAAGCGTTTACAAGAGATTTCAAAAAACATTTAATACTGAAAAAATGTTATTCGCTGTTGAAATACGAAATTCTCGTAATCGTTCTCTCGTATGTTGTTCGTACTTATAGTCCGCGCATTGTGTTCTCTCATGGACTGAGGTATTACGCTCGCGTGTTTGCCGTAACGAGACGAAAGACCATGTTGAGCTTGATTCAGGAGGCAAGTGCAAGAGCGTCGAGAGCGTACGCAACGTTCGTGGGATAATGCTCACGAAAATCGTAAACTCGCGCAGCGTTTTCGTTGGTACGACTAACACGTACTGCCGACTGACATTTATATACGATTTATACTACAAGAGAACACTCGTATGAATTCTAATATATACTGTACAACCTGCAAATACACCTTCAGCACAGCTTTATTATGTAATACGAATAGAAGAACCATAAAAACGTGTAGGAACACGAAGGTCGAATATCGAATTCACGAGCCTGAAACGTACGATTTTTTTATAGAAATTCGATCCACCAATTTTTATACCTTTTCGTCTAAGTCGATAAAAAAATTTTGTTATTACTTTTTACGAGGTCTCAAGCATAAATCGGTATCAGCTGAGGCTCCGATCATCAAATGGAAAAAGTGTTTATAACCAGTGTGCGAGTACGATCAATTTTTAACTTTGTCAGTCACTAAATTTATGCAGCCTCGAGTCAGTCTCGTCGCTGGGTCAGCAACCATTTCCCTCTGATCTTTGTGGCAACTTCGATAATGCAGCACGTTAAAAAATTGTTGCGAAAGATTCTGAGAGTATGACGTTGAATTCTGCATCGTTGCAATGCAACGACAATCATTCATTTTGTGGTAAAACTGTTTATAAAAATGTAAAATGTTATTACAATGATAAAACGATCGATTTTTGCGGCCCATCACCGAAAAATTTCGACGTTTTATAAAATTGAACAAATTATCAATAAAAATAAGCATTTTCGTTGCATTCCAACGTTGCGAACTTCAGCCTCATCTGAGAGTTTTGTGAAAACAGGAAAAGTGTTGAGGATATTTAAAAAGTTTCCAGCAAGGACGAGCAAGGAAAAAAACAATCGAAACTGCGTACTTAGGCGATTAGTTCGGGAAGATTGATCATCGAATTCAATAAGAGTCAGATGTTGGTTCGAGGTGAAGCTGAACGAAGCACATGTCTATGGATATAGGGCAGACACATTATGTAGCTCGCAGGTACGACGGAAGGAACGTCTACATGTATATATTATCTACAATGTACATAATCTATATATTTAGACTGTGTAGCGAGTAACACGCGTTAGCTTCATCCCTCTTTCTGACAGCCCTATCTCGCGCTTATCCCGAGAATCCAGCTCTTGTGCCCTCTCTGAACCTTGCCGACTTTTCCTTCTTCCTCTTATCCTCGTTGGTGCTCCCTGCCGTTTGCCCGTTGGGCGCGTTTCACCTCGACGAGACTCAGACTCGTCTCGTCCTTGCCACCGCGTTTCCTCGGTACCAACTCAACATTTTCGCTCTTTCTCAACTATACGATCCTTCTGTATCTTCCTCTTTTTAGACTCTCTCTTCTCCAAGTCTTTCCTCTCGTAGTCGTTTATTCGTATCTCTTCTTTCACCTCCAAACTATAGGTCACGGGCTTGGCTTCGTATATATGTACATAGACATATTACTAACATATCCCATTTCTAGGTGGATCACGCGAAAGAAGAGTCCCATTACTCCCGGCAAAATCCCAAAATCTTACCCTCTCGATTTCCCTTCCCATCCCTTTTTTTCGTTCCGCATTTTGTTCACTTTCTTCGCAGGATATGTATGTATATTGTTTGTTTTTTTCTTTCATTTGTGGATGACTCTACATCACACAAAAACGAGGCAGCGAAAGAGAGGGGAAAAAAATGAGACCAGAAAAAATGAGTCTGGCGCGTCTGACTACGCTCGGTATTTACCTACTCGCTTTTTCCCTCTGTATCTTTCCTCTGTCTCTCCGGCTTGCCTCTCCGTCACTGTGGCGGAGTCTTGTCGTCTCGACTCTCGCGCTGGAAACGATTTAAACGACTGAACCCATCCTCGGGCTATTGCAGCCTGACACGAGCTATTTTTTATTCCCTCGAAAAACTGTCGCGATATACACGATCTGAAAAAAATTTCTTTACCTTTTCTAGTTCTGATTTTACCTGCATTGAATGGAGTTTTTGTTTTTTGGAAATTAAAATACGAAAATAATTTTTTCTATTGATTATTGATTGAATTTTCAAAATCGTGGCAATTTTTTGAGTCGATTGAGTTTTTTGGTCGCGAGAGAGAATCGTTTTATTGGCCGGATCAAATATTCAATCATAATTATTGGTCCTGCTGAAGAAATAACAGAATTTCGTTGCATTCCAACGATGGAAACTTCAGGATCATAAAAATGTCACGATTTTTGTATAACTCTCGCAGGAGCTCCAACATTTTTGACGAATTATTGTATTCCAGGCGGAATAACGAAATCGACCATTTGTACTTTTCTTCACGTACATCGATTCCGGTCATTCGCCTTCTCGTCCAACTAGTATACGGCGACCCCTTTTATATTCCATCCCCAACATTTTTGTCTGCACCACTGCTCACCTACACGAAAAACAAAAGCCTCTCACGCTCTTTCCCTGTCTCTCTTCGTTATTGCTATTTCTATAGCCAGTTGCCTCGTAATGGTGTGTATTGCATTTCACGCACGAAATGCGGAAAGACGAAACCTTCAAGATGGCGCCGTCGGGACGTGTCGGCTCGAGTTATGAAACCTTTACAGGGATCCGAGATACACACACGTATATATATCAATACAGAGACAGCGCTACCGAGACGACCGAGACTTTGCAGAGAGAAAATTGGCGCTGAAGGCTGATACCGAAAGGATGAAGGGCTTGTGAGCTGGAAATGTCGTTACATATACGCGAAATGGATGGAAAACTTTTCATCCAAAAAGCAGTTAATCTGTTCGCTAACAGTTAAGCATAATATAAATTGCAAGTGCTCGAGGCGCTTGATCCTTTGAAATCAACTGGCATAATTTTTGCAAGTGCATCGTAATTCTCTGTTTTCATTTTTATTTTCGAATTTCTGCCGAGTCAGAGGATAAAATTTCGGGTTGATATTTACATTTCAAATGTTTCGATTCTAAGGGATGGAAAAAAGGGATGAAAAAGGTTCAGCAGTTGCTCGTCTTACGAATTTTCGCACCTTTTGCTCTCTCTCGAGCTCGCTCCATCTCTTTTGGTTCCCTCGATCTCTGTCGGTTCTTGATGTTACCCCTTTTTGCAAATCTTTTTTCGTCTCTCTTGCACGTACGAAATATTCCGCTTTGCACGGAGAAAAAGGGACAGTTTAAAATACAGTGAGACCCGGTTTATATTGGATTCGAGGCGATCGCAAAGATATTCTTACTGAAACATATAGTGCTCAAATTACAGTGTATCCAAAGTAAATTTTAACAGTTCAACACTGTTAAACACAGTGTTGTGTGTCCGTGTGTTAGTGATAACGTCACTAACTGTAGAAAGAAGGGTGAAACTACCGTACCACACTGTAAAATTGAATGAATCGCTCTGTAGTCAATGCTGTGACACTGTAACCATTGCAGCTGCGTACAGTATGAAAATCAGTGCCTCATGTAATTTTGACAGTTGAACACTTTTACTGTATCGAACCGTAAACAATCCAGTGTAACTGTTTAAATATCAGTTTTCACAGGTAAATTCTCTGCTCCACTGTGAAATAAAATGGGTTCCCTGTTGTTTATGCAGTTTACACTGCGATATTGGCTGTCCCTTTTTCTCCGTGTGCTCTTCGGGAATCTTCTCCTTAACAACAATCCTTGCTTTACACGCCGGATTCATTCCTCGTCGTTCGCTCGCGTCGCTCTAAACCCTTTTTTCGTTTTCGCTTAGTTACTCCGTGGAAACGACGTTTGCAATGCAACTGTATATACTGCCTACTTATTTCCCTGTCTCTCCAAACTTTCCCCTCTTTTTATCTCTTTCTCACTTCCGTCTTCCTTTGTTTCTCTTCCTCCTCAGCCCCGCTCGTTCTCTCGCGAGCTTTCCATCTCGATGCTGCAATTTAACGTAATGAAATGTTTCGCGTTTGCAGGCGGGAAAGCAAGAGCTCACGATTGGCTGATTCGCCAACGCCACTCGAAGCGTTCGGACCTTTTTTCATTTCCCTCATCATTCATCGTTTCTCTCTGCCCCTCTCTTTTTGTCTTTTCTCCTCTCAACGATCTTTCATGGCTTTTCAAGCTGACCTCCTCCTATCCCGTTCTATTGCTTTGAATCTCGAGCGAAAATTACCAGATTCAACTTATTCCCCATGCAAATATACCAGATTTATATTTCTCCCCTTCGCTTCGCCCTTTCCTTTTGTTCGAGAATGATATTGAGCATGAATGAAAAGGGCAAAACTTTTTTATCCATACGTTTTTTTTGCCACGCCCCCGAAACAGCTGTCGATACACTTTTCCAAGTCGTAAAAGCCCCCATTTTTGTTTCTACGTCACACGCGCATGCAGTCAAGATATAAAAAAGTTTTTCGTATTAGCATTCAAACTATTTTTCCGGAAATTCCGTTACTACGCCGTTGCTTGTTCTGTTTAAACAACAAAAAAGTCGTCAACGATGAACGTAAAACCAGAGCAGCCCAGAAGCCAAAATGAACATGAAACAAAAAGTGAAATTCATTCATTTCGCGTTTGAACAATACAACTTTACCATTTGTGGCCTAAATTCCCATAAATTCACCCTCGTTTTTCCCTTCCCAAGATCTTATCGTCATCCCCGCACTGTCTAATCAATTTTCCAGCAGGAAATTCTTCTTCGTGTCTGTGTATGGGGATGAGTTAGTCATCGAACGTGTTCGATCGCTCACGAATCAACTACATAAGGTTTTCCGTTGTCTCTCGACCTCAATACTGTATTAAGCAAGAATAGCTCTTTCCTTGTACGAGAGTTTTATCGAGAAATGGTGCTGACGAAGGAGAATGAAAAATGGAGGGAAGATTGGAATGAGATTTGAGAAGCTCTCAAGACTAATTACGGATCGATCTTACGTATACTTTTCGCTTATTTGTTCCATTTATAAAGAAGTATAGATGAAAAATATTGATTGAAAAAAAGAGGTTTATTTCGTTTTTACAAAAAGTTGATAATTAATTCGAGACTTGACATCGAGGATCGTGTGAAAACGATATTGGAAAAACTCATTCATAGTCCTAATGATTTTTCGTTGGGTATAAAATCTCGTAGGTGCGCGAAGTTGGTTGCAGCAACAATTGTTCAGTGTAGTAAGGTGTGTTGAGCGGTCGCTATAGTTTGTTGACTGCCTTTCTCGTGAGAGAGTTTGGAAAGTGTGGAAACACGGAAGTGAATTTAGAGAACCGGAAGAGCGAGTGAGAGAATGCAGGGGCGTGGGCGGGGAGGAAATTGAGAGAAGAGAGGAGATGGTTAAAGGAATAAGCTTTCGGTCTTGTTCGAGAGACCCGATATGCGCGCGAGAATCCCACGTTAATTAGTTCGAGACGGTCGAACGGTGCAAAACTGTTTGTTTTACCCTCGAAATAGAATGCGAGGGAGAGAGCGAGAGGAAGAGGGATGAGAAGAGAAAGCGAGAGCTCGAAAGAGAGCTAGGAAGTACGATAACTCGCACGATTGTTGTTTCAAGACTCTCCTCGTTTCCTCCCCACTTTTAACACGGAGCTCCGAGCTCTACACACTGCTCCAGTGCAACCCTCGTAGCCAAACGTGCTGAGTAAATAGGTAGATGCAGGGAAAGGGAGATCGGCAAGGAGTCGGTTAGCACTAAGGGGATGCCACTTCTACTCCCGACATCGCGTCGTGGGCACAGATGCGGAAAACTATTCGCTCCCCTTTCCTTCCCGAGCCCCTTTCCCGCTACTTTTCAACCACCTCGCCGGTTCGCCTCTTTTCCTCATATCTCGAACGAGCTAGACGAGCTTTTCTTTCTCGTTCCTTTCCCGCGAACATCTTCCAGCGTTTTATTCTTCCCCCAGCCCCCCTCTCCTTCTTCCCAGTCCTATACATTTCACTCTCTGATCTTCATTTATATTTCTTGACAAAAGTGGATTTCTATGCTTCGCCGAATCTCTTTAATTCGCATCCGATTAATACACAATCGACTTTGCAACTAAATTGCAATATTTTTAATGAATTTCCGACCCAGTGACTTTTGTTCCCTCCGCGAATACGTTTTTCTTTTCGACCCAAATATTTGACGGTAACCAGCGGAATTGGGACTTTGATTTTTCATGGAAATACGTTTGTCCTCATTCGGTGAATGGAACTTTCCTCGAAAATCTTTTCGCACTAATGATCTGGTTGTTGAGAAATTTTCCTCTACAAAGAAGCGTTTTTTTTTGCAAAATTGGCAAGGAAAATGTTCGCGTCACAATTACGAAGCGAATGTTTTCAACTTTTTTTATTTTCGCGTAATTATCACAAAATAATTAATTCTGGAATTTATCATGCCAGAATTTCTTTCTCCATAATTTTACGCGACAAAAATTCTTTCACCGGATTCCTTCGCTCCCTGACCTCGTTCCGCGTATTAAAATCGCCAGCTTTTTCCATGCCCAGATTTACGAATTCAAGAGGTGTTGGAACGGCAAAGAGACCATTTATCTTTTTATGCGGTTTATATTACATAAATATAAAACGAGGTTCTGGTTAATTAAAATACCTTAAAGTATAGCTATCTGGTGGCTGGCAGTTAAGGTGGGGGAGCAGCTCCTTTCGTCGCGGTATCCAGCGTAGTTTCTGGGGCCATAATAATCATGCAGTTCTGACAGTCGTTGATCCATTAATTAGAGAAATATATAGATATGAAAACATATGAATCGCAAGAGCTAGGGAAGGTCGTGTCTCTATTTACGTGCTCTTCAACTGTGAAAAATATCACGTGGCACCAAGTGCGAGTTTCCAACGATATGCTTAATACAGCCCCAACCCTTTAGCTACTTGCCTTTTGCGTCCCAGTAGATTTTGCCTCCTCGTCACTGCGGCGAGAGTCGCAACTAGCGTCGCGACTCAATCCCCTTGAACGCTCTTTGCCTCTTGATTTCATATTTATCTTCGTCCTGAACTAGCGAGCGACGCTTCGCCTGAAGGAATCAACATTAATTGGACATCGTGTTTCTAACTTGCGTATTAAAAATGTTCTCGTTTTCCTACACCCGTTAGTTATTTCCGCACAAACAGACTCGATTTTCCAGAGTTGAAGTTCCCGCGAAGAAGAAATTCTTCAATACTTTTTATTTCATGCAACGCAGCTAAGAAAATTATTTATGAAAACAGAAATGTAACATGTTGAGTGAACATTCGGCTCCGTTATGCTCACGACTTTTTTGTTTTAAAATTCCGAATGTGACGAGGCACGGTCCAGCAATAATGAGCGAATAAAAAGGTGATCCGAGTGGGACTCGATCCCGGGACCCACGGAGTCGTAGTCCGGAGCGCTAACCACTGCGCTAGGGCCACCTCTAGATCTCTCATTATTGCCAGACCGTCACACGAACGTCACGAATTTTAATGAAATCGGTATCGTTTTTTCCGCTGCACGGAAATCCTTACGAAAACTTTCGAAGGCAAGCTATAAACAGACATCGCATTTGAAATGGAAAAAAAAAAATGTATTTATGCAACTTCGATGTAGTCATAGCAAGGATTTAGCCTCATATACCGCATTGCAGCGGAATATAACAATATTAAGCTGCCGAGGGGTATGTGCAAGAATGAGGGTGAATTCGCTCGCGTCATAACGAGCTCTAGAAGTCCCAGTATGCAGAGGGATGAAGAGAAAGAGACGGAGAGGGAGAGAAAGGCGAGCAGGGTGTAGGCTTGCCGAGAGTTTGTATGGAAATACGCGAGCGAGGCTTTTATCGTTGTACAAGAGTTGCTTCGGTGGAATAAAATGGAGAGGGAGAAGGAGGGAGAGGGGTCGAGACGATTCTAGGGTTTACAGGCCAGTCGGCGGAAGTGCGGCTCCACGGATAACGTTGCCAAATGTTCTTCCGGTTGGGCGCGTGCTCGATGGCCGATGGATTCCACGAGCCGATTCAACCCTCCAAGAGGCGTATGACCCCCAGCTCTATTTTCTCCAAGAGTCTACACCGAGGCATTCCCAACGCTGTCCATTATATTTTCCTCGTTTCCTTCCTTGTTTTTCCCTCTTATTCCCGTCGTCCAAGCTCGCAGAAGTTCGATGCACTCTCACATTTCTCGACACCAAACAGAAGGCTATAAATTCTACAATTTCACATCAAAATCTTCAAGAATTCTGCCCTTTTAAAAGTCACCACGATCTTGCGAAAACACACGTACTACGAGCTTTGACCGAAATAGAATCGAGTCAGTCTACGTGGCCGAACGGACAGTCATACGGAATGGACAATTGTCCGAGCCAAGAAGGTCGTCCGTTGCTGTTGCATTCTTTCTCGAAACACACGTTGCAACTTCCAGTGTATAAATGCACTCCAAAGGGAAAGAAAGAAATCATTGTCGTTTTGTTTCCACGAGACATTCCAGATTCTTCTGAATGCCTGATCGAGTCGTTCTTCAATTTTACCTAAATCTATGCGTGATTCATTCGGCTCCTTCAAACTTGTGCATTTCCTGGTGCATTGTCTACAGACGATTGCGCCTAAACATCATGAGATCTTTTGTCGGTTTTACGAGACGTTCCAAGTTTTTACTTGCATGAAATTTTTATCAAACGTGAACATTTCTGATTCGTGTTTTCCGAAATTTACATTGTTCGATGTCACATTTGTCAAGCTCGAAAGGATTTGTTTACATGCTTCCAGAATCGATCGAACGATGACAAAGTATTTTTTATTCATTGAGCAATATCATGAAAATCTCTGTCGCAATCGAACGTGTGTTAGTCTACATCGAATGTCCTGTGTATATAGATATATATTTATAGAGACTCGTCCCTCATTCTCCAAGGCTATGGACTCCTCCCTCCTTCTCGCTCATTCGGGACTCATGCCAAATATTGGAGCTCGGTAAATACAGTTTGTCGGCGATTTTGAGTTTCGCTATATCGATGGAGCATTCTGTCTCTTTTATACGGTACAGGATGCACGGAAATGGCGAAAAAGAGGCTGAATTTACTGGTGTACTCGAGAGACGACATTTGCGGTTCACGTCGATTCTTTTTTAGTGCTTTTCGTCTTTTATTCTCGTTTATTTTATTGTATTTGTTTTTTATATTTCATTTTATATTTATTTCCTTCTTCAATCGACAAACTGCCCAGCAAGAATATCGTGTGTTCGCAACAGTTAGTCCAGCTCAGAGAAATTATTATGATACGTCGACTGTTTTTCGTAAAGTGCACACGCAAGTGAAAAGTCAAGGACTCGACTTATATATTTTCGCGTACGAAACACTTTCGTTCTACACAAAAAATACCAATTAAATGAAAAGGCGAGACTAAAACGAAAAATTAATTTCGTGACTCGTGGAATTTCGTGGAATCGTCTTAATTATTAACACGCATTAATTAAAGTTGCCAAGTAATTATTCATTGTTGTTTTTATTTCTCATTCGTTCACCCAACTTCAATCATCGTATAAAACAATTATCGTTACCCTCTGTAGCGTGAGTCTGCAGCGGGAAAGGAGCGAGAAAAAGGTAATTTTTATGAGTGCGAGAAAGTTTAGTGTTACGAGTGAACCATTGGATTTACTGGAGGAAGAAGAGTGCTGTCTATATTGTGGACTCTTGAGCGAGAATCCGACTCCGTATCGTGCGAGTGCCCTGCGGCCTCTTTATTTTTTCACGCAACCCTTATTTTACGCGTCTGACGCGTAACGCTCTTTTACTACTGCGTTTGAGCTGGTAAAAGTCGTCTCGGTCTGGGAATAGCCCGAGCGGTGTGAGAGAACGTGCTCCGGCGTGGTTGAAGGACGAAATCAATGGCGTTGGCGACGTGAAAAAGGATTATCGTCTTTGCAATAATACGAAACATGGGTATGGCAAAGTTTGCCAAGGAAAAAAGCTCCTTAGCGTTATTTATTCCCGAAGGAAGCTCTCGAGCGGTGTTCAGGAATGTTTTTCAGTTGCTTGTTCAAATTTTATCATCACGACGTTAATTTCATGAGTGAATTACCGATCCATGAATACCTCGTGAGTTTATTAATATGACATCGTACACACACACGCGCCCACACAATGTTTATATGATATAAATATTCTTGTGGTCCCAATTCTATGCAAGTGACGCTTGCCTTGATGTCACTGTTGTTGTTGTTGTTGGTGCTGTTTACGTTGGCGCGCTAAACCCTTGCCCCGAGCATTAACTGGATCCTGGGGGAGCCGCACATCGGAAGACCAAAGCCCCATAAGCGTTGTTACGCTGCGTTACACTCGCAACACCCCTTTCCCCACTTTACCCCGTGTCTCCGATCCCACAACATTGTATGCACCCCATCATGCACTTGTCTGTGTAGGAGACAATGCTACCCAAACATAGACAGAGATTTCGTATGTCTGTCGCTACCATGCATGGAAATACACCATACAGCAGAGCTTTACGTATTGCGAAGGATTACGGTATTGTACGGTCGAGATACGACTCAACGCGGTGCTCCGGCATTTTGCCTGCTTTCCTTGGTCAAACCTATTCACCCGGAACTCCACGATACAATCTTTTTTAATCTTTGGAAATGCTTCGAGAGTATTGCGAAATTTCGACTAAAAATGCTTTCTCAAGGTTATTCACAAGATCGCTGATAAATGGATTCTTTATGTTTGTTGAATGAGTGGACCGGAAGCGTTCGCGTTCGTCGTTTGTCCAGCGGAAGCTTTTCAATACCGGTATCGACCAATATTGCAGGCGAAGGGATCAGAAGCACGTAAGAAGGCAGCAGAGCTGACATTTGTTTTTCAGCTTTCCATCCAACCGGAAGTGTCGCGGCGTTCGGACTCGGGAAACGAGCACGGACACGAGCGTAAAACTTGAAAACAAGAAACGTCCAAGTGGAACGAAGAAAGCAGGAAGCAGTCTACACTTTTTCCTTCCCTAAATAACCCTCTTCAATGTTTCAAAGTTAAAAAAAAGTCTATATACACTTGTGTTTGTATATATTCGTGTCTTTTTAGAGCTTCAGGGCTTGATCTCGCGTCGCGCATCACCACAGCGAGCCCTAAACTTTTTCCAACTTTCGGCTTCCGGCAATCGCGACTCCCACACCAGATCCTGTTTGTTTTTTCGATCTCGCCGCCAGCATCATCTGCCGTCTTTTCTCTCTCTATTTCGCACATACACACGCACACGGAAAAGCCACACTTACCTTCGCAGGTTGGTGTAAAATACCAACTCACTGGACTTTAGGCTTTTGCGTCAAGGTTTCAGGGCAGGGAAAAAAAGTCTGATCGAAAGCTTCGAGCCTCTTTGCAGCTTTCGTCGACCCTTGCGGTTTTCGCGACTCATCCCAAACGTTTCTCTGTTCTCAGCCTCTCCCACTAGCCTCGTGCCTCGAACAAGCTTTGCTAAAGTCATTCGCGAAGCCCATGCCGTTCTGCTAACACCCAACCTGCTTTTTGTCTCTCGAACCAATTCACAAGCTTTCACAAAGTTGCTAGGGGTTGAGAAACTGGAACACGATCCCCTCCAACCTGGATTAAAGTATCGTCACGCCGTCGCGTTGATAGTACCAGTCGCGCGCTCCTGGTATCTGAATTATTCAGAGTGCTGAGCCGCCGCTGCCCTCTAACAGTACAGACCTCATCGTCCTCCCATCGCAACTTTTAACCTTCTCTTTCTACTCTCCACCTAACCGCGTTACCATCGCGAAAATCTCTTGCGGTACATGTCTGATGCTTCACCATGGACCACGGCATTCCCCGCCTCGCTCATTCCTCGATTTTTCAACGTATATTTCCTCGGAGCTCCTTCCTTTTCATACCGGATTCTCTCTAGCGGAAATCCAACGAGATTTCTTGCACGAAATGTTTAATGAGACATTTTTGTTCGAATATCTTCTTTGGCCACGAATTTTGACCAGTTTTTTTTTTTTTTAATTGCAGGATCAGCGCTCATGAGGATCGTCGAGGTGTACAAAGCGATCCAGGAACAAGAAACCATCATCGTGAGTACAGTTTTGACGTTTCCTTACAAAAATAATGTTGCATGACGTTTTTTGACGAAATTGAATAATCAGGAATCGAGCGAGAAAATTTCATGTAATTCGGGTCGAAAGTTAAAGAGCTCAAAGTGCCCCCGAACCGTTGAACCTTTCGGTACACGGAAAAAGTTTCATGGGGGATTAGAAAATTCATAAAATGGTTTTGATGGTGTCTGTAGAGCGTTTGAGCATGAGATCCAGCGAAGCTAATATCACAGACTCAAATAACACGATTGCAAGCGTTGGATCGCGGAAATTTCAGGCATGCAGGATATTCATATATGTAAAAGTCGAAACATTAAATTCAACGTGGTTCGTGTATACATGTGTGGATACAGATGTACGTGTATGGTAAATTTGACGTTTTGGATGGTTTGGGTTGTTAAACGGAAGCGTGTAGAACACGGTTCCTGCCGGCTGTTTGCCGCTAGCTGCTGCTGCTGGACGAGGAGCGAAGTTGGTTCGCGCAAGCCAAACGAAATTGGATAGTCGTCGACGTAGCCACGCTCACGAAGCTTTCGGTCGCCTTCCTTTTCTCACCCTCCCTCGACAGCGATATACGAGAGCAACCCTGCTAGAATAGTAGGAACGACTTTCCAACCAAAGCTAAAGTCAGTGGCGTTCAAATTATTTAAATAAACCTTACCGAGGCAATTAAAAGCGTGCTGATTTATATGCGACAACCCAGAGCATCGGGGTAGGGGTGGGGTTTTTGCTTCGAGGGGCTAGCTCTCGTTTTAACTGAAATTCTTCCCCTGCTGGTTCACGCGATACGCCTTTCCATGAGAATCGCACGTTGCGCCAAAAGTGACACGAAAATGTATATATAACCGATAGAGAATGAGAAAATTACGAGAGAGGAATCGGAATATGAATTCTTGCGGTTTGCCCGTCTCGATCCGAATATTATATTAATCGAAAAGTTTCGAATTTCGACCATTCCTTTCGCTTCGAACCTAAAAATCAACTCCGTTTTGGAAACGAAACGAAATTAAATGGTTGACAATTCATTTTCCCACGGTCCTAATTATATTGTATAGCTCGCGCAAGCGTATCGTGACTTTACAACTAAAAGACATGGTGTGAATTTTTATCCTTCCTCCGCTCGTGTGTGCCTTGTATAACGACGTTCGAAGGGGTTGGGAAATGCATGTTTGAAACTCTCAGACGTGGTACTTCCGAACAATGCGCAGAAAAATGCGGCTCTTACCGGTCTTCTTAGGGGTTGCCGGATGGCACGATAAATATTCCGGGTGTTTTGTGTACGCTACACACACGCTACCGCGAGTAAAATAAGAGCGTGGAGCTCTTTTTCCCCTACACTCGAGCTTTCCTGGCGTCTGAGCTGATCGACCGTTACACTTTCGTAGCTGCTATTCTGGTCTCGAGTGTATCCTCCATATACACGTAAACCGAATGGATGTGAATGTGCATGTGGAGGCTGAAGCTGCTTGGACAGATTTTGCGACATGATGCTCGGGTACGAAAAACGCAACGACGATAATTCTCTTTTGCCTCTCTCACTATTTTATTCTTTATATTTGCTGGTTATTTTTTGCACGATTGTTTTTAAAGCCTTGTCAAGTTTATCCCTGCTGCAGGAGGGAAAAATAAGCCGAGCAACGAAGTGATCACGGTCCGTAAAGATCAGACGATATTATTTTTCTTTCTTTCCGGAGCTTTAGCGCACGGAAAATAATAATAAAAAAAAGGTAGTGCAAAAAGAGGATCGAGGCGGAAGGAGATCGAGGCAAAAGAGGGGAATAAGAAATGACGAAGAAATTGGATTGCTGTAGGTTATGCTTTGTCGAGTGAGAACTCGGCTCGATGCTGGACCGGCAAAGAGACGGCGCGAAAATAGTAAACGAGGAAGAAAAAAAGAGAGAGAGAGGGACCAACGAATAAAGCAAACGGTCCCGAGAGATAAGTCCGTCGAACTGTACAGTCCAAAAGTTCTTGACTATCCGTAAGACTCTTCAAGTCAACGGGCAATATAACCAACCGCGTTATCGGTTCTCCCACATCGTGGCAAAACTCTTTTTCCTCTCTTGACTCCGAGTGTTCTTCTCGATGTAATACCTCTGATGGATCTTTGCAACAAAATATAGATTCATCTCTTTTTCGCTCTGTTGATTTTTCTGTCTCTCTCTCTCAACTTTTTGTACCTCTCTGCACTCTTGTATCGTTTTTATATTTGAAAAAAGTTTCGAGCACATTTCCTCTCTGATTTGTTGACCCTCCGGCGCCCTCTCGAAACGTTTACCGCTCGTTAATAAGTGGCACAAGTGGTGATAGTCAGTAACTGGGCAGCCGCGATTTATCTTTCCATTTTTCTTTGAGAAAAATTCAAGAATCTCTCGCAAAAGTATAAAAAAGTCAAAAATTTTACGTTCAAGTTCAAAATTAGACAAAAACAATCATTAAATATTCATAATTATGAATAATCGTTTGGATTTTTTGAAATTTACACCCTTTTTCGCTCTTTTGATTTTTCTGTCTCTCTCTCTCTCTCAACTTTTTGTACCTCTCTGCACTCTTGTATCGTTTTTATATTTGAAAAAAGTTTCGAGCACATTTCCTCTCTGATTTGTTGACCCTTAGGCGGCCTCTCGAAACGTTTACCGCTCGTTAATAAGTGGCACAAGTGGTAATAGTCAGTAACTAGGCAGCCGCGATTTATCTTGCCATTTTTCTTTGAGAAACATTCAAGAATCTCGCGCAAAAGTATAAAAAAGTCACAAATTTTACGTTCAAGTTCAAAATTACACAAAAACAATAATTAAATATTAACAATTATGAAAAATCGTTTGGATTTTTTGAAATTTACACTCTTTTTTGAAAAGCAGTCGCAGAACGTCTCTTAAGAACTCCACGCAGCGTACGATCCCTTAAGAAGTTGGATTACCATCGATAATTTGATTGATTCGGATTTGGAGGGTCGAAATCGAAGGATTTTTAGTGTACAATTTGATTTATAGTTCGTTTTTTCGAAGAAGCTCTCGTTTCGCGGAATCCCGGTAGCGATGGGGTTTCCATTTTTTCTTCCGTGCTTCAGATACGGCCCTGCGTGCTTAATCCCCCCATCTATCGGCTCGTCCACTCGACTGTAATAAGTAGTACGCCCTGGTAACTGGCCAGACATGCGGGAACGAGTCAGCCAGAGATTTATGATGAATCGATACCCTCGCGTGTGAAAGGTATTAAGCAACGCTTTTTTATACAGCAATATATATCTACAGACTACACAGAATATAGTCTTGTTTGCAAACCAAGTTAGTATTCGGTGCCTCAACTCGTGAATCACGTTAAAAAAAGTAAGCCAAACAGAGAAGCCGGTATAAAGTATCCAATATAGATTCTTCGTTGCACATCCAAACCATTTTTTTTTCTACGTACTTCGCGTATGAATGGTCGACAAAAAAAATCATATGTTATGGGAGAATTAAAAGAAAAAAAAATCTCTCCATCCCATTATTCTTCGTACTTAGCATCCAGAAATTACGCTTCTCGTCTGAGTCCTGTGCAAAGCCCATTTGGCAACGGGATCAAAATCGAGAGGCTTCATCTGAAAAATAATAAGAATAATAATAAATGAAGCCAAGACCCCATGGAAATATTGCGTATAACCTGATGCTGCGCTTCCTACAAAAAGGGTGAAAATTCAAACGAGTAATGGAACCTTTGAAGCGCTGGTTCGTTCTATCTCGTAGCCACAGGCTTTTCCATATGGATGAAAATGAAATAACTGCAAATGAAACTTTTTTTTTTTTTATCAAAAATCATGTCGATGAAAAAAATTTACACTCGAGACGGAAATTACCAAATTCTCGATGCTGTGGGGGCGCGTTGGAATGGTACGATTTTTCGTGGCTGTAAAACATTGTAGAAATCCAAAGGGGAACGCACTCGTTAGGCAGCGAGACTGAAAATTTATACTCGACGTGGAAAACCCCATGGGAAAAGGTTCAATGGCAACCATGCATCTCGGCTATACCGCGCGGTTGCCTCAGTTAAACCGTCGAGAATCTGGATAATAGTTGCTCCCACTCTTCCAGTTTGCTTTTAAATCCGTGTCAATAAAATGGACACACGCATCGGGAAAAGAATCGTGTGCGTTGATACTGCAGTGCAAAAGTGCACGGCCGCAAGAAGAATACGCGCCAAGGGGTTGATATGAAAGTGGAGAAAAAAGAAGAGACTGCGGAAAAAAAAGGAACGGAGTAAAAGAAATCGAGAGTGAGCAAGGCATCGCGAAAAAGCGAAGCTGGAAAAAAATCCGAGAGAAATAAAGAACCAGACGAAGCGGTAGTAAACCGTGCTCGCCGCGCGCGTTTCAATCCTGTTCAAATTTGCACAGTGAGCTGGGACGCGGGCAAGAGCGAGAGGGAAATGTTTGCCCGGTCGGCAGCCTATCGTCCTTCGCCACCACGCTTTTTCTTTATTCTCTTTTTTAACACACCCACACACATTTATACTCTCAAAAAGGTGATCTGATGTTGAACCGATACGTAGGAATAATACGCCTTTCAGGCTTTGTGCCAGCAGCCAATATACGCATTACATACATCACCACGAAACCCTCGTGTAAATCAAGAGTTTCAATTTCAAGAGCTCCGTGACTTCCGGGACAAGGTTTCCGGGTGCTGAAGGCGCACGAGCTCGCAGCGGGACTCGCGGCGACATTTGTCATTTCAATACGACGCTCCGAGCATTATCGTTTGGAAATTCATCCATATAATTGTCTTTCGATAGATTTGCTTGAAAATTGTTGCTAATTCTCCTGTTCCATCGAGAGTCCAGCTCGCTTAGAAAGTCCTGTGGATTTTCTTCACCCTCTTTTTACATTTGAGCAGGGTCACAAGACTCGTTATTCAATTAACAATTAATTCTGATTCAGAGGGGATTCCGTCGACCCGATTCTATTGGGTTTGATAGCGCCGGGCTTCGCGTTAAGAGAAAACTCAACACGTGAGATCGGTCTGACGTGACTTGGTCTGAAACAGTCACCGCATGGCTTGAGCGAAAAGTCTCGAGTACAATTGTGTCAACGATTTATAAATAACTGGTTGTAGTTGCGATTGTCCGGCTCAGAAATATTCATCGACGCATGCATTCGTTTTTACATACAACGTTGATCGTCGTAACGTCGTACGTTTCATTTTATTTTGTTAAAAACAAAATAAGAGAGAGGGAGAGATCGTCAGGATTTCATGATGTTGGGAGTAGGAAAAAATCTTGAGCCATTTTTTTGTCATATTTTTAAAGCTCACAGCTTTTTGTTGGTAACGAAAGAGAAATACACACCGAAGGCGACACAAGGGTATAAAAGTAAAACAAAAAAATGTGTACAAGCTTGAAAAAATATGTTGCGGACACAGACAGCGTGTGTTTTGTTTTTATCTTGGTCTGGCATCCTCGTTTATCGAGGCGGAAATCCGCGTTAAAATTATTCACAAAAAATAGCATACGTATCAACAGAGAGGGTGTGTGCGCGTTGTGCGCGGCGTTTAATTAACGCGGCGATGGGGAGGGCTTGTGAAAACTGCGAGGGGGGGTTTGCACTCGAGGGATTTGGCGAATCTCCACAAGCCACACACTCTCGCACACACTTGACAACTGCAATCCTGTAGATTTCTGCAAAATGTGGGAAAAGTATATGTTAACCCGCACGTTGATTATCGCAAAATTTAATTTCGAAATTCCAATCAAAAAACATAATAAACACATACCGCCGAAAGGTATTTCATCCGCGGGCTCAATGCCCAACGTTCAATGAATTATATGACACGAAGGTCCATTTCCTAAATCAGTGAAGATCGCGTGGCTCGATGCATTTATGTCAGAAAATATATTCAACGTTAACCACCCAGAGATTTTTAATTATCTTCCAATTCAATATTGATCTGTAGCTGTAAAAAAAATCGTACATAAAAAAAAAAACGTCTGAAAGTTTCCATTTAATGTTTATTTAATTACGAGGAGAGCTACGAGAGTTTTTCGTATATAGGCGGCGGCATTTATATGGGATCGTGCATTCGTGGAAAATTGAAAGAGGAAAATTGTGGATTCCACGGCTCCCAGTCGCTCGCATCTGCCAACCTATTTTGCTAATTCGAACGAGATGAAAACAAGTGGTATATATTCATCGTTTTATTGCCGGAACTGTATGAGCTTCTTTCACCAAACGGAGCTCTTCTATTTACAATTTTGTTCTTGTTTTGTTATTTTTGTTGTTTGTTTATTCTTGTGTATACGGATTCATACATTCTGACTGGGTAATTGAGAGAAAAAAGATATGAAACGAAAGAGGGAACGAGCGGAGAGAAAAAGAAGGCGCGCGAGTCGGAAAGCTTGTTTCCGCCAATTAAGCTATGACATGGATCTTTCAACGTTGGCGAACACGTTTTCTGGGCTAGCTCCCCATCCCAGCGCTCTCTGATGCAGCATCTCCAACTTGTTTTTCAGAGCAGGCAAATTTTTTAAAATGCTTGAGAGGACGAGCACAAAAATCATATAAAAAGAAAGCATCCATTCACCCCGTGGTCTCTTTTCATGGGGAGTGTAATTAAGCTGCTGTGAGAAAAAGACGAGAAACGAGGTCAAGTCATGGCAGAGAATTATTCCCCCGCACGACGACACGTCGTGAGGGTCAGTTCGCTATTTCTACTCGCCTCCTCAGCCCAACTCTCTTTTTAATTCTTCTTCCTTCCTTTCTTCTCAATTCTTCTTTCACTTACTTACAGCAAACGTTTAAACGCCCCATTTAACTTAACACTTTGTCGCCTCCACGAGCTGCGCAGTCATTTCCGCCATGGAGCTTAAAAATAGTGACGTTTCACGCTCGTTAAGGAGCAACGATCATCACGAGACGGATTCAACTTTTGTACTTGCATTTTATACCGCACAGTGACTTTTTAAGGTCATTGAAAAACGTGAATTTGGTAAATTATATTCCCAGGATATCGACTTTTCATGAATTCTGATAAATTTACCAGAGAGTCAAGTTTTGAACGCGACTCTGGCCACACCACGATCTCAACGAGATAAATTTTCCTCTGGTTTTTTCGAGGCTACCGAACAGAACGAATATTACCAAAGTGCATAATGAAATAAAAATAAATAGTTGAACCACATGAGAATCATTACGATTATTCTTGTTATTCCAGCTGAAAGCTTTCTACGTTGATTTGCTCGTGCCACTGGAGACGAATCTGGCAAAGGATACAAAAGTAGTGCAGAGCGAGCAAAAGAAATTTCTTCAGCAGCACAAAACGAGATCGGAGACTTACAGCAAGGCTGCAGCGACGATGAAGAAGCAACGGAAGAAGTCACGTGGTGCTAGCAAGAGTGGCTTGGCAATGGACAAAGAGCTGAAGAATATGCAGATCCTCGAGGAGGAAAAGTCCAAGCTCGATGCTTTCTGTGAGCAGAGCTTGAAGAATGTAAGTAAATTCATTTCCCATATACACATGTATATTAAACATTCGAATAGGAAAAAGGGCGCAACTCGGTCGATAAAATATTCGATTGCATGAGACTTGAGCCCTTGTCATTGTCAATTCGTACAATACACTCGAGTTTTTCTCGTTGACGTAAACTGCCACGGGCACTTCAAAGTTTGCTGAGTTTTTTTTTCTCCGTCAACACACACCTTCGTTTCGAGGCCCCTTAACATTCTCCTCTCACTCTCTGTTTTGCCTTCGCGAATTCTTCTCTCATCCTCTCTCTCCCTCTCTCTCTTATATGCTGCTTTTCGACTTTCATCCATTTTTGCTGCTACCCTCTCAAGGCGATGACCCAAGAACGACGAAGATATGGCTTCGTTCTGGAGAGACAGTGCTCACTGGCTAAGCACTACGCAAGCTTCCACGAGACTGCACTCGCTGCTTTTCATCCCTCGGTCGACGAGTGGCGCGAGGTTGCTGCCACCAGGGAATATCTGCCCCAGTCCGTCGAGGATATGTTTGCTTCAAGATTGAGGGTATTTTTTCACCACACTTGACCTACTTTTCAGCTTCTAAAACATTCCACTATTTTTCTCAAACCTCAAACCAAAATATTCTTTACCATCTCAACAGCAAGTCTCATTCTGGCACGAGGACGAAGAAAATTGTGGCTCCGAGTTGACGATGAGCTCTCAGCTCAGGAAAACTCGAAGCATGGACAGTTCTTGTCTCGAACTTCGTCTAGGCCCGCCACCACCACCGGGCCATCCACCATCCACGCTTCACGTTACTGCCAACAACAATATAGCTCCATCGCTTTCCAGAGCCAAGTCCGAGGCTAATATTCACGCCTCCTCGCTCTCTCTCGGTCCGGGTAAGAATTCAACAATTTTTTTCAATCAAATTACATCGAAATCTTCAATTTTTTTTACCAATTAATTCGATGCTCACCCAACCAAGTTTCTCGTTTCTTCTAAATTTTTATTTCCCGTCTGGTCTCTCGCAAGTAGTTTCAGCCATTTTTAGTCAGACACTTCCAAACTCTCGGAATTGGAATAAAATGGACAATGACTCTGTACAATAAAAAATGCAGAGGATTATTATTTTGCTAAAACGTCAATATCCAATCGAATGCCATCACTTTTCAACATTCGTTATCAATTTTGCTGCAGAACAACATTGTTTAAATTTTGTTCCAGTTATTTAGCTCGTATAAATCTACGATTTCCATGAAAACATTCAAGTGCTATTTCAATCGTATATGTTAAAAGCGGATCGCATATCGTTAGCGTCATAGCGATTTCACAATCCATTGGAATTGGACTCGATGCTTTTCATGCCGGATTTCTCCCATACAAAGTGGAGTCGCTCCATTAGAGTTTGAAATTTGTAAACTTTCTCAAAATTATACACAAAAGTCAATTTTTCGGGGAACGTTTTTCGTGATTTCGATCGATAAAGTTTCAAAATTTTATTTAAATTTGAATTCTTTGAAGTTGAAAATTTTTGTATAAATAAAATTGATCGTAAATATTTTCGTTTTTCAACCCACGAATCGTTGATTGGTTTTCTTTTTTTTTTAATTTGTTTTTTGATATTTTGAAATTGAAAAAAATCTTGTACGAGTTTTCGGTAAAGGCCCCATAGATGCGGGAGTAAATTCATGCACTTGTACGTGCTTTAATAAATATTTCGATGGGGGAAATAAATCATATTGAAAACGAGCTTTTTGAGTGGCGCGCACAACATGCTCCGATTGTATCGATGAATTCTGGGCGCATGGATACGATTTTTCAACGTTCGTTTGGTTGCTTTAATCGAGAGTACAGTTCCGATTGTTTCTGAACTC
Organism: Diadegma fenestrale; assembly: GCA_037043255.1. Classification (NCBI taxonomy): domain Eukaryota; kingdom Metazoa; phylum Arthropoda; class Insecta; order Hymenoptera; family Ichneumonidae; genus Diadegma; species Diadegma fenestrale. The sequence continues at coordinate 5,988,858 of CM073312.1, forward strand.
GTGACGCTAAAATCCTAGTGGTTCACCTGACCGAACACAAGAGCCAGAGAGATCGAGTGGTCTCTCCTGCCTCGGTTTCGCTGGCAGTACTATACGTGTACTCGACCAAATAATGAATGAGTAAAGGGAATTAAAAAAGCCCTTTAGGTCCTCGTTTCAAAGTTCGATCAACGTTTGCGCTAATAAAATTGACGGCAAGTGGCAAATTCTCCAATCGCTTGAAAGGCTTTTCCAGCTCTTGACGATTCTATTGAAATTTCCCTTTTTCATTATTTCTCAATCGTTTCAGAGTTTTCCCAGAATCATTATTACGAGATATTTTCATCGTATTATCATTAATAGTCAATATAATGATTATTACCTTTTGAAATTTAATTACGCGAGTTCATGACGATAATATCATCACGTCAAATATATTTCAATGGTTTCGCTATCACGAAGCCCTTCGTATTGAATTCCCGAGTTCTGGCTGCTCTCGTGAATTGCATTTATCTCGCAAAAACGCTCGCAAAAAGGTTTCTCCGAACGTTTGTGGTTTTCGAAGCTTTCTCACGTACGAATGAGCGAGGGAAGTAAAAAAAAAAACGTAGCGCCGTTTGTCAACGAGATTTTTTTTGCCATATTTTGAAGAGAATCTATTCGCTGGTTTCAGTGACGATTTTATCGAAGCCCGAGAGAAAATTCTCGTGTTATCTATAACAAAAGTTAAAAAGACAAGTCAGGACGTTGCTTACGGTCCTTTTGGAATGTTTTTTTCTCTTTGCTCGAATTCAGAGGTACCAGAAACTCCGCCACGACCGAGATCCATGGCACCAGCTTCCCGGAGCAGCATAAGCGGCGGCGTCGGCGGGATTGGGGGCGGAGGAAGTAGCAGCGGGACCGGAGTCTCGATCGGTGGCTGGGGCGACTCGCCTCTGGCTCGTGCACTCTTCGCTTATCTAAGCTCCGGAGAGAATCAGCTCAGCTTCCTGGAGGGAGACCTTATCGCCTTGATGGGTAAGTGTGTGCGCGTGTGTCGCTCCTCCATAAAGTGGAAACTGAAAAGGAACAAAGGAACAAGAAAAAAACGACGCGATAATGGGAGGACGAACGAAAAAATCTCCAACGAAGAAGAATATCAAAAAAGTCAGCATTGTTTTCGCCTGGAGTACAAAAAAATAAAGGTCTCGAGATTAATCGACCCAAAAACGAAAAGACATCGACTGTCACGACCGCAGGAGCCCCATAAATTAGTCCCTGCGTCCCCAAATTAATTACATCCCATTTCCTAATCATTGCTCTCGATTTTCCCTTCAGGAGATCGACAGAAAGGTTGGCAATTCGGTGAAAATCTTCGCACCCAGAGTTCCGGATGGTTTCCCCTCGCCTACACGGAAATCGTCGTCGATGACAATCTTGGGTGAGTCTCGATACAGAAAAACTTTATTCAACACTTTTCGTATCTTCTCTTCAATTATTAATCCTGACGAATCAGCTTTGCTGTTGTTATCACGTGGGAATCGAGTCTCTCAGATCCATACATAATTATGAACATTCACGTGGCTGTAATGCACTCGTTATGTTGTGGTTCGACGAGAGCATCAACGACATGAGTACAGAAATTAATGGAAAACGCATGTACGTGAGTCATAACCAGGATATAGCCGCGTGCATATTTGGCAATGATGTTAATTCGAATGTACCGAGCTTGAGACCTCGAGTTCGCTGTGTTGTTTTACGAAAATTCTCCAATTCCTGTCCCTGGCATGATAACGACAATATGTTTATCAGAATTGGGAAAACGACGGATTGGCCATTTACCAAGCCATCAAACACAAATGGCTTTCTCATTGTTTACTTTTTCCTAAAATAATAAACTCGATCGCACGTAAAACTCACCGTCCACGTTACTTCAGCGGAAAATATTGCAATTCGTTAAAAAATAATTCGGGACATTAATTAAGATGAGAATTTTTTATAGAAATTTTATTGAATTCGTGAAAAATAATTGGAAAACGTTTTTTCGATTCAGAGATTCCGCGTGTCGTAAATTTCTTTCCAATTAGAGTTCCGGGTACAGAAATCTCAGCAGCAACACAATGGGCTTCATTTTGCCACTCAAAACGCCAATAGCTGCGCGATATTAACTTCGTAAGGAGAGACATACATATTCGATGGGCATAAAATGATATTCTTGTCATAAACAAGAGCTCAGAAGCAGCGAGTTGGTCCTAATAATGTTAAATAGCCTGGTGTCTCGTAGCGGACCAATCTTTGCTCGAATATATCCCATAAAATCTTTTGTCATGGTAGAAATATATAACAAGGCTATTACAGTGGTAACTGTCCATGTGTGTGTCCGCGTATAACTTGGAGGAGAAAGAAAAGCCTTTGAGAAGGCTGGCGAGGGTGGGAAAAAATAAGGGAATGACGTACGTCATGGTGTTGCCATAAAATTGCCGGCAATGGTTTCAGGCTGCTCGTAAAAATCTTGAAATATACCGCGTGATAACACAGCGGAAAGCAATTTTTCGTGAAAATATATTTTCTGTTTGTTCTTTATTGAGAAATATGAAATTACGAAGAAAAACAATCTTCGAGTGGCAGTTTTGGTTTTTATTTCATTTTCACCTCGTTTTGGATTAACTTTCCCAAACAATTTATTCCCCATGAGTAAAGCGACGTGTATTTTTTTTTTTTACTCTTTCGCCTCGAAAGATCACCCAGTCACGTTAACAATGGACGATCTCCGGAACCAAGGGTCGGACCTCCGTGCAAACCACCGCCTTCACGACCTCCTGTGACTCCCAGCCTCGACGAACTTTCCATCAGCCACACTGGCACTGGCAACAATAATTCCGTTAACATTAATATCGCCAATGGCACCCCCATCAATGTGCCAAAAAGCAACAGCTCACACAGCATCGCAACCCCTACGGGACGTCAGCCAAAATCTGTAAGACATTTACGTACTTTGCTTTTTCCTCCCTTCGTAATCCCTGCAGCCCAGCTTGCTTTTTTTTCATCTTTCTTTCTTTCTGATACACCGACAATAATATTGCTGAATCGTAACGTTTTTCCTCTTCAATAAAAAAATAAAAGACAAAACGAAATTGTGGCCAGAAGAATTCGATTTTTTTCATCTTCATATGGAAAAATTTGGGCTGAATCGTACGTCGAAGATTGTCGAATCATTTTACTGTGGAACTTGGAAAAATCGCGCACCGAAAAAACTCGTGCAATGGAATTTTCTTGACAAATTTATTTGTTTTGATTCCGAATGCGAATACAAACTCTTGATGTTATCGATGTCATACGAAACGGACATAACATTCGATACAAAAGCAGATTTCCCATTCCTTCGCCCTTGCCTTTGTTGGCTCTTTACTTTTCCAATATCGAATCGTGTTTTTCTCAGATCCGTCCGTCAGGCACCCTGCCGGCCATGCTAGCAGGTGGTCGAAGGGTTCAACCTCCAGTTCCGCCAGTTCCACCACCTCAGGCTGTCAGCTCGCTTCACAGCAGCAACGACAGTGGATTCTCCAACGAACCCCCCGTACAACCGGACATCGACTACAGCGATGACGAAGCCATGAGGTAAACGTTGCTCCATTCACAATATACGAGCCTTTCATTCAATTTTCTTATTTTACACCATTTTCCCTTGTTGCATCGTATTTGAATGATATTTATAGTATCCAGAAAGTATTTCCTTGTAGAAGCTTCTGCAGATTTGATTTCTCATAGGAAAAATATAAACGTCACAATTATTATCATTTTAAACATTTTTCGTATGCGAACTTGATCGGGAATTTTTTCTATTTTTTAGTTGTTTAAAATTTTGAGTGTGACGTTTATTTTTGACCTTGTGAATGGCAATTGAAATAATGAGCTCGGTAGATTTGCGATAATGCTTTATTATCTTTACGTCCTCGGCCTTATCCCATCGTTATCCAGGCCGTGGTTCGGAAAGCCCTTAAAGCTTTGTACAATTGCTAATCTCGCTGACGCGCGCACTCGTAGCGTGAGATTCAAGTTAGGAGGCACTAGTCCGAAGGACCATCCGGGAGTCCACGTGAACGAGTTTTGGCTGCGCTCCAAACAGCCAACTCGATTTTCTCTCTCCTTTTTCTTTCTCTCTTTTGCCAGTAATGTTCCGGATTCGAGCAATTTCGAATACGTGTTCACGCTGGTGGACCGAGCAGCTCGAGTTTCTAGCCTCAAAGATACAGAAACTAGAAAGAAATCGAGAGAGCGAGAAGAACGAGAGGAAAAGAGAATTCTCCGAGCGAACAGTCGAACGAACAAACGGAGAATTTTCCAAAGAAATTGAATAACTTTGACCCCGTGAATTTCTAGTACGAAATTTCGTTGAAACTATCACACAATTTTCATCTCCTCGTATTTTTGGCTCGACCTCATTTTTTTTTCACCAATGATCAATTTCCGTGTGATGCGCGTCGTGCCCTGTAGAATTTCGAATTTTTTATGCCCGCATTAACAACGGTGGTGGATTAAAAAATATTTCGAAATTCTGTTCCGTCGATTTAACAATAACCCCCGAAAAATCAGCAAGTAAGTGAACTCAAAAATCTTCAAATCGCGCAAAATATCGATCGCGAAATTTGACAACATTCTTTTCCTCAGATTATCCATCAAAAATGAACAATCTTCCCGACCATTACGAACCATTTTGCGTGATCCTTCCCCCGTCGATCAAGCCGCTCAGGTTAATTGCGAATCGCAACGAAAAGACAAAAAAGAGACAAGAAAACCAGAAAAACTCACTAAAATGAAATAAAAAATTCCAAATATCTCTACTTTTTCGTTATTATTGTAGATTCAGCATGCGTTACCGTGGTCGATGGAATTAAAACGCTCGTGACGGTGGTGGCTCCTTGCATCTTTGTCTCTATCTTCTCTTCGATATACTACGAGAGTGTGCAACCGCTATATAAACCCTTAATAGCCAATGCTAATTTTTTTTTAGTGTCAAAATGCCACAAGTTGTTTTTTTTTTTTTTGGTGACTTGCCTGCTATGTTTATATCTACATTGTTTTTTTTTTTTTCATTTTTATTTTCCTTGCGTTATCGTCCCGTTTGGCATCACATGAACAAACAAAAATGAAAACGAAAAAAAAAAACGAAATGAACAAAATCAAAAACCCGGAAAACCCCTGGCGTTGTCAACCGCACGAACACGATAACGACTCGACGGAATTACGTCGACGGAAACGTAGACAAAGACGGAGAAAGACCCGAACGGATCGCGTCGAGGCTGCGGATCGCGGAAAACAGCAGCAGCAGCATCAGCAACAACGTCAATCATCTCGCGAGGACGATAAAAACTCAAAAGAATGGGCGAACAACAACGATTCTTGGAAGACAATTCCTCGTGATGACAAAAACTGGCATCGCAACGCGATGGATATCTGGGAAACGTCGAACAACGAAAGCGAAAGAAACGAGAATTCTGCTGGGTCGAAATATCCGAGCGGTAACGCTGGTAGGGGCCGAAGACCGCATCAGGATTCGAAGGATACTCACGTCGCTAAAGAATATTCAACACCGAGTCACACTCTCAATTCAGATCGCGAAAATTCCCGTGACAAACGTTCGAAAAAGAGCGAGCCGGGACGAAAAAACGATTACGAAACGTCGCGGAATTCCGGGAGATCGGAAAAAGAACACTCGCGTTATACCAACGGCGAGGAACGCTCGGGAGACAGCGGGAGGAGAAAACAACGCAATGGCGATGAGGAACGTCGCGAGATTTTGAAGCAAAATCGTGACATGGAAGACTCCGAGGACGAGGATATCAACGAAACAGCCAGGAACGGCCTGGACGAGGACAACTACGGAACGAACGGCGGGTACAAAGAAAATTACGAAGGGAAAAAGTATTACGAGGAACGAGACGATGGCAACGAACACGAGGAAAGCTCTCGGCGTTACAGACAAGCAGATAACAATACGAGAGACGAACACAAGTACGAAAATGAGAAGAGTGAGAGTGATTCGACGAGCACAGATTCGGAGGATACTTCGACGATAACGATACCAGAAACTGGACGGAAAGTTGAACACATTGCCCAGAAACTCGAGCAAACTGCCCAAAAGTATGCCCGCGAGCACAGTCCACCAAAGTTGGTCGAACGTCGACGTGGAATCACCAATGATTCTGGCTACAAACACCAGCAGCATCACCACCAGGAACATCATCAGGATCAGCACAAAATGAGCTTGGAGAGAGATGAAAAACCACCGCCTGGTTACGACAGAACTTACGACAACAACAATGAAGCAAGATCAAGAAACTCGCAGAGATACGACCGAGAATACTCCGTCGAAAGGACCAACAACAACAACAATAATAATAGCAATAAGCAGCAGCTGCAATCTCGAGGAAACACTTCCAGTGCTCCGGTCATCTCGAGCTCTGTCAACGGTACGTACGAGAGAACGTCGTTCGCCAAAAATCCAGAGAGAAAGAGAAACTTTGGGGAGAGAGCGAGCTCTGGGCGCAGATTCGACAACCGGCCCAGGCCACCCTTCGAAGATGCACCGGAAAGACCGACCCTCGTACGTCCATCGGTTTCCGACTATCGCGAACGCAGATATTCCGAGAAGGAAGATATTTATGGCGAGACGTCGAGATACTCTGGCAATCCATCCAGTATGGAAAAAGATCGTGGCTACGAGTCGAATTTCGAAACGAAACTGGAAAGGAACAAGATACTGGAAAAAGTTCAGCAAGTTGCTTACAAGGCTGGCGACGAGGGTGAAACTGCTAAGAATTCACAAAACAATGGGACGAGAAACAGAAATCCAGAAATCAATGACACAAACAACAACACATTGAAAAACGAGAGAAAAAATGGTTTGCCCAGACAAACAACGACTCTCGGACATTTGGCACAAACTGGACGTGCCTTCGAGCTCGATACCAAGGGCCCCAAGTTCGTCAAGAGAACCAAATCGTTCTGGCGTTTTCGACGCGATTCCGACGTTCTCGAAGGCATGGCACTCTGGCAACACAGATCTCTCGTCGATATTCCAAAAATGTTGAAACACGAAGCCAGCAACGAAGAGAGCGACGTTAGAACGAAGGAAAATTCAATGAGCTCCAGAAAAACTATCACGCCGGAAGGAAGTCCAGGCTCGACGAAAAGCATGGGAAAAGAATCGAGAAGCAGTGACAATACTCTCACCAACGACGAGGTTGTTCTTTCCAACGATCATCGTCGTCGTAATCGTTACGAGGAACAACAACGGGAACAACGTCAGGACGAACCGAAACCTGCCGAGAGAATGCACGTCCCTGACAAATCGGACTATTACGAATCCGATTTTCCAACGCCTGCTGAAAGACCGAAACTCGTCGAGAGATCAGAGTACCGGATGCAACGAGAGGAGAGATCGCTCTTCGTGGGTAATGTCTCGCGTAAAGCGATTATCGAGAAAGAACGGAAACGCAGTCTCGAGGCTAAGCGAAACATGGTCGTCGCCGAATTAAAGGAGAACAACGAGGCTGCCAAAGGCGAAAGAAGAAACAAGTCTTACGGCGACGATGATGATGGACTTATTCAAGGCTTTTCCGAGACTGAAGCCTCCGATGAGGAATCCACTTACAGCTGTATTATCGTTAAGGATCAAGCTGTTACAGAAAAGACCCTTTTACCCAGAACTAAATTGCGACGAGACAGCGAAAGAGATAAAAACACTTGTGGACCATGGTACGATCTTTGGGGCGTTGATAATTCCGTCAAGAAGAACAAATAGCGAGGATTTATTTCCCAACGTCATAAACACGATAATTAATATATAAACAAATATTTTTTTATCCTCAAATTTACGTCGCATCTTTATTTGTAAAGGATTCGTTAAATTTTTACTTTTTTTTTCTCCTTTCGTACTATTTTTAAAGTTTATTGTTTGCATTGTTGAAATTATTTTTATTTCAAGTTATAAATGCTCGGCTCTCGTGGCGCTCGATCGTTCGCGTTAGCGTTTTCGCTCTTAGAATTACAAAATACTCGTAGATTTCGATGTCAGTTGAAATTTTTATTTTTTTTCTTTTTACATTTTTGTATCATTGGCTGCGTTAATTTGCATTTTCCATAGCTCGTAACGTTTCGCCCGATACGATATGATTTCCCTGTCTCACGACTTTTTCTCAAATTTGAGAATATCGTAGAAAAACAAAAGGTTGCATTGAATTTCTCAGGAACAACGCCTTCGCCACGGTGAAGCTCCGAAAAACGAAGACCAACGATCGCTCCGCACCGGCGCTGTGATAATTATAAATCTCGCCTGGTTTCGTCTCGTCGTTCCTGGGTTAAACACACATTCTTGTGTCCGATATCCACGCGAGACACACGAGAAAGCTCTGTCGTTTCTTTTGCGAGATACCGAGATTTCACGAGTCAGATAATTCGCAAAAATTTGAAAATCAAAGAAAAACACACACACACACACGTTACAGAATAATGATCAATAATCAGAGGCGCGATTACATAAATATCCGTCCAGAAGGAAGAGAAAAACTCGTGATTCTCCCGTCACGAACTATCGAAACAAGTGATCAAAATCAAGAATCATTAAACGACGATATCGTCGATTAAAACTTTTTTTACAACGAACTCGTCTTCATGGGGAATTTGCACTTTTGCTAATACAAAGAAAAGATCTTTCGAATGATTGTAACAATTTAAAAAACTAGCCAACCAAAAGTTTCAACTGTGAAATTTCAGGACAGATGCCCTTTTGTAGCTTTTTTTTTTTTTTGTAGACTCGAAAAACCATGGGGAAAATATGTGGGGTAAATCGTACGTGCTATGGGAACTTTTATCCATTGGAAATTTATCCTTCATTGCGTTCTCTCGTGCCTGGTCGTTGCTGTCGGGATGTTCGTTCGCAACCGGCATTGTTGGAACAAAGTCTGTAATAAGGGAAGTGAAAAAAATAAATAAAATGAAATAGAAAAGGAAAGGAAAAAGAAATATGACGGACGAACGAGAGCAGCGACGTTGTTGCCACTTGGCTCGATACCAACCGGCCAAGAGAATCCACAAGGCTTCATTTTTATTAGCAAACTCAAGCTGCTCTCTCTTGCTCTTTCTGCCATGTCCGGGTATCATTCCCATTGAAGCTCCGAAACAATTTTTTTCTCGTTTTTTTGCAAGTTACGAGGAACCCCGTACTTGAACAGCCATCACTCGTTCCATAGAAGAAAAAGCCTCAGTGTGCTCAACATCGTAACCTCGTGAGAAGTTTTTAGAAAGAAAACGAAAAAAGGAGCAAGAGAGAGCGAGACTGCTGGTTCTGTCTGCTCCTGCTCGCCTGCACTCTTCCGTTTTAAACTTTTCCTGATACATATTTTTTTTTTCTTTACCGTACTTGCCTCACTTTGCTTATTTTTGCTTGTCTTCTTTGGTCTGTGGCCCGAGGTTTCTCGCCACTCACTAACGTGAGAGAGCCACCGGTTTTCATACTAGAGACCTGGACTCCTTCACGACTGCTATGAAACTTTCATTCGAAGATCGTAAAACGTCTTTATATGTTCAAGAGGACGAGAGAGAGAGAGAGAAAGAGCCACCTTGGCGACGTCCTCGTGGCGTCGTAAAATTTCAACTTCACTCGTTGAAATACCCTTCTTTGCTCTCTTGACTCGTTTATATATATATATGTATATAAACAAGGCAAATTATATCACTGTTGTTACTCGTAGTCGTTGCTCCCAGTTGTGACCACCCATCAAACTATATCTATTCCTCTCTTATCCACTTTTTCTTCCCAAACGTCTCCACGACATTTTTCTCGTAAACTTTGCTTCTTTTCTTTTCATCCACCCATTTTTACCTCTCCTCATCTTCATTCGATCTTTCGACGTCCCAAAAATATAGCAGAAAGCAGAAGGACGAAAAAATATTGCTTGTGGAGTATAAAAACCAACAATTTCTACAGACAAATGTTTCTTGCTACATTTTCACTATCTCCAAGTGGAAAAGGCTGTTGTGCACTGCCAATCAATGAATCCTCGATAAATTAGCATCAATGAAAAACAAAATCTTAATATTCTAAGTCCCTAAAAGTCTCCTGTCTTCTTCTTCTTCGAAACATCGTAACACCAAAAGTTTTTCATGAGACTTGGAAATCGATCGAATCATCGAATCGATTACAAAACGCCCGTCCACAGAGGAAGACCAATTTTTTGGATAATATTTTAAAAGTAAGCAAATATTCCTACATCGATATCACTGCCCAGCGAAACAGTTTGGTAATTTCGTACGACGATCGCAGACACACGTACACATACACACTAAACCATAAATAGAAACATCGTAAGATTTTAATTAGTGTAGTGGCAGCGATCACGAGAAGGGAATAAAGTGAATCGACGAAAAAAATAACGAACGAGTGTAATAGAAATTGAAAGAACGAGTATAGAAGAGCTGACAACAAAAAAATAGGAAACACAATCGTCTCGTTCATGTACAGTTCCGAGAGCCGAGGGATAAGTGAGGTTGTTAAATTTATTTCATCAGGCAATGGAAAAGCGAGATTTAATAGGAAAATGCAAAAAATAAATCACAATAAAATAAAAATATTTCTTTTGCTGCTTTACTCCAGTTTCATGCTCTATTTTGTTATTATTACTTTGCTTAATCAGACACACATATACATACACACGTCGTAGCTAGGTGCCACGTATACGGATATAATTAATGAACAAAATGGAATAAATAAAAATAAAAATACAATGTTAATATATGAGATAAATAAATGTTACATGGGTGAGAGTGGGCGGCTGGATCGAGCAACTATTTACTCGAATTATCACAAGATACAACATAAAACTACAACAATTTATAAAAGAGTACGCGAAAAATAATTATTTCTTCGGAATGAAGTTTAAAAATGTAAAATACAGCTTGCCCACGATCCTGCTCGTCCACTCGGGTAGGCTAGGTCAAAAATCGATATGAAAATAAAACGAAATGTTTGTAATAAAAATCACATGTATATTATGTCTCCTGCATTTACATTCTTATGCCATCCTTTCCGTCCCTTCATCAAAAGTAAGTAACAACCAGGTGAGTCAATTTCACTCTCAATAATTCATCGAGTCTAGTAGAAACAATCTCAAGTCATTTTTCAAAGTCTATCGCGTTCCACACGTTTGTAATTTTTAGTGAAATATTGTTTCGCTTTCCGGCTAACTCATTCCGAATTCAGGTGCGTGAATTTTTTATCGACGATATCCGAACGTACGAGAAAATTACATACACACTGTGCACACATAAAAATGACGTGAAATTGCTCGCGAAAAATAAATTCAATTTAGCCTCTAAAAAGATTGGAAAATTTTCTATCAAGCTCGACGAAGTATTTTTTTTTTAGTTTTTCTCACAAAAAGATAAAGATTTTTATTTGTCAATTTTCGTCGCATCGAAAAAAAATGTTGCGAAAATTGCTTCGATTCGATAACAAGTCAAATATGAAAACTGCGAAATGTTCCGAATTCACTGATTGAGTATTTGATAGAATAATGAAATGAAAATAATCGAGAGCTTTGTAAATCCGACTCGATTAATTCAGCAGTCGATCATATTGTGTTATCCCCGTATTTTTATTCTGTAATTTCTGTGTTTTAAACGCTTTTACCAATATCGAGTATTTTTTTATTTTCTCGGTCTGGGAAAGTTCAATGAAAGTACGCGATGAAATATACGGGCAAATAAACGCGGTAGATTTGGCCTGTTAGGGCTTCGGGCTATAGCCGGCTATGTCACTTTTGCTCGAAGGAATTTGTCAATACGCGCGCTAAATTTACCATCTCTCTGATGCTGACGGAATTGTATAAATACGCACAGCTGGTACATGTATCGAGACGAGTAATCGCGATGGGAACCTGAGCGAGCATTTAGTTCCGGAATAACCAATGAATTCCCAACTGTTTATTTTTTTAAACGAAATTTGCAACGGATTGCACTGCTTAATAAACGTCTTGATAGCGAGAAAACCGTTCTGTGCTATTTATTTTTGCAAAATCATGTGAAGTGCAGAATTCGGTTGCGAGCACACGAGGCACATATTCATGCGAATCCAAATTTTCGGGTTCAGCCGCATAAATGAAAGGACGAATTTGCCGGCCGATTTGGCAATTAAACTTGCCGATGTGCTGAGCAAACCGTTTTTACTTATAAATATACAAAAGCAAATAAATAAATTTAGTCGCGAGCGAATTGAAAATCGTTGGAGCATCGAGTGCAGCTGAGTAAGCCATTTTTCCTTGCATCACCATGAATTGGTCAATTATCGAAGTTGTCATAAGCAGATATGTGTAAATATCGATGCATAATCTACACTTGGGAACCGGCGATGAGTACGAATCAGCATATCGGGTCACAACCGCAAACTCGATGGGAATAGTTGCTCCGGGGAATTTGCTCGTGAGTCGCGTAGCGATCGAGGATGTTCGAGGCGAACGTCAGTTTAAAATAACACGACGAGAATCGAGGGGTTGGGAAAAAAAAAAATTACTCACCTCTGGACCGTGCGTAAGCGTCAAAGTCAGAGATAAAAATTCAATGAAGCTTTCCTAATAAATTTCTACAAAAGATTTATTGCTCGAGGGAACCAGCAGAGTAGCTTTCACCCTTCCAAACCCTCCCAGTCGTTCCTTAAATTTATTGGCCCACAGGGTAATGTACTTTCCAGCATAAAAATATTATAATTATTAATTGTCATAATAATTCAGTCTCGTTTACTCTAAGCATTGTACCGCCATCCCTATTAGTCGACGAAAGTTTATCGGTCTAATAAAAACATTACACTCAGCCGTTATACCCTACACCACCTGGCATACCTAATATTATGTATACTTAATCTAGGAGATGTGCTAGACAGCATGTTGGAACATGGGCGATAATAGAGAGGGTCACTTTATGACGTTGCAAGATATAGCCCAGCAGGTTTAAGCCGCGTTATCCACTAAATCCTCGGTACCGCGAGCTTGCGAAATTGCTGAAATTTTCACCATGTTGAACAATGTTTTTTTGTTTTAATTATAAAATATTTACATCGACGCTCTGTGTCTGTTGAGAATTTCACACCAGCCTCAATTCTCGTTTCCTTCATGAGAAAAATGTCGTGCTGGAATCGAGTTTTTGTGAAGGAATTTGATTGCAGGAAAATCCTGACTCGGAACTCCAAAAAAATAGAATTCCCGCGACACATTTTTCGCCTGCAATGAGAAATTATTCACAAAATGAATGAATTTTCTTCTGCTTGCAAAAATTCACTCGTTTATACGAAATATTCTTTTTGAGTGATCGAATTTAGCATCACACGGGTTGAAGAAAAATTCAGAATATTTCGTACAAAGTTATCGTCATAAAAATGAATCGGTCGGTCGGAAAAATTAATTTCATTAGATCGAATTTCAGTTGCCTGCTTAATTGCCATGGTCATCGATGGTTAGATATTTGGTATAGAGGTAAATGTACGTTTCCATGGAAATATGATGGTGGGTTCGTGTTTTACTTCAGGTAGTAAAATTGTCCCTGCGACAGGCACCGGTTACGGGAGAGGAGAAAGAGAATGTCACACGTGAGGGTAGGGGAGAGGGTGGTACAGTGTATAGGAGAAGGGGGTGCGGGCGTTTAATATTTCAAGGTATTATTGGCACGCAGATTACTCGAGGGGCAAGCTCCTGGTGCTTTGGCGTCGGTGGTCGGGCCGAGAGTAAGAGGGAGAAAGAGGAAGAGATCTATAAACCGAGAAGGGATTGTTGCTCAACTCACCCTCTACGCGCGAGCGCGTGCAAGAGCCAGAGGTGTTCTATTGCCTCTCTCTGCAGTATCAGCATCTTCCGTCTCTCTCTTGCCTACAGCCTGCTCTCATTGTCTGTCTCGCTCCGGTGTTAGTATGGTCTCAACCCTCGAGTGCCAATTGTCGATAAAGCCGAATTACCGGGGGTTAATAATCGAACTCCGGGAAACGGTAGACGCATATACCGTTATATTCTCGCGTACGGAAGAGAGGAAAGGGTGAAGGAGGGGGTGGTAATAGCAGGCACTCCCGTGGGGGCGTCGCAACTACCGTTATGACTTTCGATATGGAGCTTAATACACATAAACATATACTGTTATGTACACTTTATATGTTTTCCATATTATCTATATGCGTTCGTAACTTTGCTTGGATTTTTCTCCCCATCAGAAAAAACGCAAAAATGACCATTTTTTTTACATCACATTGCTCGAACTTTCCAATCTTCAGAAATTCATCGAGTTGACGTAAGTCAGACGTGGAAATTCCTAAACTAACGTTAAACTCGTAATTTGAAGCGCTTTTGGAAAAACCATGAATCTGCAATGTTTGAGACAACTTTGGGAAGCGACTAATTTCTTTCAATAATATTTTTCTACTTTTTTTCTCTCTCTCTCTCTTCCTCATGGAGTCCCCTGTGATGATAAGATTTCTGGAATATATATATATGCATATTCACGTGATTCGGAGACTGCGTGTGTAGCAGACTGGCCACCCCACCGTGCACTTCATTAGTTTAATTAATTCAGTCCAAGTACTTTTCTCCTCTCGTCGAGGTCGACGGCGACGGAGTCGACACACTCGTCTGGCTTCGTTCAACGGTACATGGCAAACCAAAGGCAGTTCGGTTTGAAAATATCCTGCTCGAGTAATCGCAAAATCGTCACAGACTCATGAAAGAACATTCCGAACATCATATATAAATATATATTTGATCAACGCAGTTGCCATCAGTGTATCGATAGAATTGTAGCGAAAGAGTACGACGGTACTTCTGCCTGCATCAGCACTCCTTTCCCGCCCCTCTCTTTCCATTAGGAATATTGAATTCATCCTGAAGCCTTGGCTTCTCCGCCAACGAGAGAAACGAGTGCTGCAGCCCTCGTTCGACCGACAACCTTCGGCGACCATGAATTTACCAGTGGAGAACAAAAAACTCGATGAATTCACTGGGGAAACTCGTCAATGTTCATTTTTACAATGGAAAACATTTAACCAAGCGCTCAATCTATTTTTTTTACTAATTAACTCGTAATGCTCGTACTCTGACCGACCTTCAAGGTTTTTCCCGGTTGAACACGAGTTCTGCCTTTCTTCGCGCACTCTGTTTGATGAAATGCGAAAGAAAATTCTGTCTTCTGGTTCGTTCATGGAGAGAGGAAAGGGATGGAACACGCTGGAGCAAAATCTTCGACAACTTCTCGTCGGGCTGCTCAACGTCGACCGCAAATTCATTCCAATGCATAAATAACGGAAAACTTGTGAATATCACGAGAGAACTCGGTTAATAAAATAGCAACGATGATATGTGAAAATCTACGACGCGATTGTACGATATTTTGCTGGGAGCTGTATTATGCAGCGACATCAGGGAGCCGCAGTTGTCACCACCCCAATTTCCAACCCTCGTATCAGTCCCAAAGTTACCGCAAGACTTAACGCTTTCCTGTACCTTCTTGTTGACGAGGACCTGTGTCCCCGTCTCTTCTAACCGTCGAGAAATTCGCGAGGGTGCAATTTAGCGAGAAACGCCGAAAGCTAATCGAGCCTTCGTCCTCATCTCGAAGGGAAACGATGAAGGAAGAGGAATACCTTATACACCAACCGTTTTCAATTAATTTTCTCTAACGCCTCGACTTGAAGGGTAAAACAAATTTTCAAGCTAACCTTCTGCTGTGGTATTCCCACAGCTAAAAGTTCAAGTGATTTTGTCGTTAGATCAAAACCAAATTATCATTTTCATTAAACGCAGAACTTCGTGGGACAAAAATCATCGACTTGCCAAAATAAACTGTTTTTCGCTACTTTGCTTCACAAATTCCAATTCAATTGTTTCAAAATGTCTCTGCTAATTGGTCTTGTTACGATAAACTTATGAAATAACGATAACCAAGGCCTAATTAGCATTGTTAATTATTGATTATTGTTCATCAGATATTCATGAGTTTTACGAACGCTTTCGTTCGTTGCTTACGCTGTTTTTATTTCCTCGCAATATTAGCATGGTGGAGGAAAAGCGAAAAAGAAAGTTTTAGTATTGGAGGATAAAAATCAAATTCTTACAGGGTCGAATCGAATGAATTTCCCTATTTATTCCATGAGCGTATAATTTGTGCAGTATTTGCACGCAAAAACGTATAGATTTAAGGTCGTCGATATAGTCTCGCGCCAGGGCCTCCTCATCCGTATATGCAAGTGGATCGAGATTCCTATGAGCGTTCGAATTCTTACTGCTGAATATTACATATACTACGTGAGTGATATAACGATATGCTGGATGGTTACTATATTCTCTTGTTTTGCTATTGCGCTATTCGCTGGCGTCTATTCCAGCGAAAAAGGGGGTGAAGGGTTGTCGGAAGAGGTCCTTCATGTTCCATAAATATTTATAAGCAAGCTCGGATGAGTGTGGAACGCCGAGGGCCTCGGGCTTCGATGTATTTGCCTAGTCGTTCTCAAGCTTTGCGAGAAATTCTGAACGATATCATGGAGTCTCGTGTCTAATAGTTTTTTTTTTTTTTCTAGTACTGACAGACCGTTTTCACTCGAGTTTCTATTAAAATCCCCATGGTTATTAAAATTTGTCACTCTCTGCCATTTTTTTCAACGTAGATTCATTTTTCATCAAGTGCAGAAATTTTTAATTACTTTTTAATGACGTATCTATTGCGATTTAATTTTGTATGATTTTTTCCCAACTATTTTTAACTTTGGTTAGACAAAAACTCCATACATAAACGTTTCAGGTAAATCGAAATAAAATTAGCAGGGTTTAGTCGTTTTTTTTGTTCGCATCTACGATCACGATTAGATTATGTTTTTTTATGGCTTGTATGTCGCATCCGGTATCTCTGGTGATGAGATTGAACAGACAAGTATTACGGAGCTTGTCTTTTCTATGGGAATACGAAATTGAGTTTCAAGAGTTTGAGGATTCAAAGTTTCCTCTAACGACGCGGTAAGCTCACTTTCCGGTTGAGATTTTGTGTCAAAACGCGTAGAAAATAAGATGAAGACTAGAATAAGACGAGAATCCCGAAAGTCAGAGAGAGAAAGAGAGAGCGAGTGGTGGTGAGAATTTTAACGAAAAGAGAAGTAAAGCCAGGAAGGTTAAAACTGTATGAAGAAAAAAGGGGGAGCAGATTAGAGATCCTCGGTCACTTTAGAGAATCTCACTTAACTTCTTGAACCTCAGAATTAAGTCAAGATTTGTGAAGCACAATAAACTTTTTCCGGCGCGAGATTTATTATCCCTGATCCAGAGTTTATTTTTTTCTATTCGCAAAAATTGCGATTCAAATTATTTTAAATTAGTTCGCAACTTATTCCACTTATACTGCAGGACGAAGCGGTCCGGAGCTCCCTCTATCGGAGTGTTTTCGAATCAATTGAAGCTTCGAATCAGGTTCTCCTCGGCGAGGATTCTGCGAAACGCGTTCAGCTTTATCGACCTACGAAAAGCTCCGTTTCGGCAACGCCATGAAATCTGCTTTACTGGCCGCGTGCCGTTTTGAATTTAATTATTCTGACCCTTATCGTTTGAAGGTCATTCCATCAAACTGTAAGGAAAATGAACAAGTGGCCGGTTCTTGCGATAAAGGACTCTACTTTTCTTCCTTGTGAGAAAATCGAGCTCCTTGCTTCCTGGCATTGGTCAGGCACACCCTCAGGTTGATAAAACTTTTTGTTATCATGACTCTCGTTCTGCTCTGCCGTTTTCAGAACATCACCGACTACATTATTTCGACCAAGGAGCCATTTCGGAAGGATCGACTCTAGGAAAGGCAGAGTCCATCAGAAACGTACGGTAAACAGACTGAGGAATGCAAAAGAACCGGAAAACCCTAGAATCCGTAAAAGCTACTCGTTTCTTGCTCCGCAGTCCTCTTTGCCGAAGAGCCTCCATTCTTTACTTTCCTAGGGTTAAGAACCAGAACCCAAATGTTTTAACAATAGAGTTTTAACAAATCAGGCCGATTTCCATGCAGTTCGTGCGTTTTCGAGAGTTTCATGGTTTTTTAAATTGAAAACATCGGCAGCTGCTTCGATTTTGTAAAAGTTGGGGTTTTAGTTTGAACGCCAGTCAGACTATAATACAATTTTGGAAATTAGTCTAAATTGTAAAAATGTCGAGACAACTTTATGGAACAGCTCGAAGAAAAATCGAAAGTCTTTTGTTTCAATTATTCGAAGGATGGCCCAAGGGGCAATACGTTTTCGTGCTGTATTCCTATACTCATGTACCCTTGATCCTTCAAGTTTAGTGTTTCCTGAAGGGTTTAGGGCCGGAGGATAAATCCTACTTCATAGTATTCCAAGGGGAATATCTATATATAATGACCAACCAACACACAACGAAGCATTCGTGTTTGTAAGGAACGTGTTTGCGATGAGAACGTGAGAAGCAGCTTATGACGAGACTTACGGAAAATCTAGATTAAGGAATAATAAGGCATAAGAGTGCAAGAGTTCCGAGTACGGATTCCAAAAGCCATGAAATGTTCATTTTTTATAGTGACATTGAACGATTTTGTCCAAGATCGATGACATTTGTAGCCAAAAGGTATGAACCCTAAAATCTTGGAAATTTCAAATCGTTTTCGAAACGTGTCCATCATTAAATTAACAGAAATCCAATTGATGGAAGTTCCTCGGATAACTTAATCCGACACGATGGCGTTTGTCGAAAAGTATCAAGTAAAGATGTGAAAAATAAACTGTGCACAAAGGTCAGAATGGTATCGGCGATAATGTTGAAAGGACATAAAAGTTGAACGGATATGCTCACACTCCTTATCGCTTAGGTGAACTAAAAATCCGCGTTGAAGCCAAAACAATGGAGAATCCGGATAGTTGAGTTCGCTATTCTCTGGCTTTTTCCGGCGTTGTGGTTCGCCAAGTTTATCGTTGCCAAGCGTCGTTAAGATTGGAGCTCTTCTTTACCTCGATGCCTTTTATAGAGATGAGTTCCATACGTATCGATACATACATGCACACAAACATGTGTTGCATAGAAGTGTGGCTGGCTGGGCTGTACTCCAGCAGCCGAGAAACGACGCTTGAAGCTTCCGCATGGATGATAATCTGAAGAACTGCTAAGAATCCAGAAAGAAGTTGAATTCTTTCGCGAGGGTACGGAAGAAGAGACTGGGAAGAAGGAAAAGTAAGAAGAAGAGCAAAAAGACAGAGACAAAGGGAAAGAAGATTCCAAAGGGATGGAAACGAGCTCGACGCTTTGGGACCAGGCAGCCTTTTTATTGGAGGTGATAAACATTTTTATGGACCTCGTGCGAATTACCAGCGTTTTTTTCTTTACAAGCAGTAGTTTCGCTGCCAGGCAACCGAATCCAACAACTCGTGGATCCTAACCTTTCCTTTCTCACATCTTCCGGATTCTGGATCAACCTTACGAATCTCTCTATACATATAGCGTACATAAAAGCCCTTTCCCTCCCAGCCTCCCGATTTCTTCGTCCCAAAGTTTTCACATGCCTGCAGAAAAAGGGCTGGCCTATAGATCCTGCAACGGTATCGCTCCAGAAGTATTATAATCTCCGGCATTTCTGACCCATGCGAAAACCATGATCCAGAAGTTTCCATTGTTGGAAAAAAATGCAATCTAAATTTTTCCAAATTCCACGTGTTTTTTTCTTTATTTCGCGAATAATTCGAAAAACGATCAAAACGAATTTTTCCAAGTATTCGACCCTCTTAAAATCGACTTTCCATACTTACGATCGATCCCAAAATTTGTGTCCACCATTTTAATTTGTTATTCGAATTATTTGCGAAATAAAAAAACGATTCGTGGACTTGGAAAAAATATCGATTTCGTTTTTTCCAAACGACGTAAACTTTTCAGGATCTTGCGAAAACTCGCCACTTTTTCTTACCCTCACATTCTTCTACACGTGGCACGTCCATACTCTTATCTAGATTTGAGACAAGAATAAAAGCTGATTGCTAGAAACTTCTACAGAGATTTTTTTTCTTGCTCGGAGCTTTCTTCAAAGTAAAAATATCATTTGCGATCTGTCATCTATCAATCTTCTCAGTGTCACGGAAGCTGGCAAAGAGATTTTTTCTTTATTCCGCACACGCGAAAAGTGTCGTGAAATATCTGTTGAAACCTATTTGCATATCATATCGATATCCTTTCGCGTATGAAGAGGGATGAGCCGGGAGTAGACGCGAGAATGAAATACAGAAAGGGCGAGAGGCTGAAGGATATTGACACGGTTGTGCGGACGTTTGAAATAGGCATTGCACAAGGAAAAGAGGGAAGTGACATTGCGAGCGAATCCGGAGAATGGTAAAAATATAGTGAGACGAAGAAGAAGAGAAAGAAGAAGAAGCAGGTGAACGTCCCAGAGATGTCTACGTTTCTCCTTTGTCGGTTCCATCCACTAGCATTACCATCACCCACATAGCCTCACTACGAAGCTTCTCCGAAGCGAGATATTCGTCTTGTATGAGGCGACTATCCAAATTGAGACTCGATCGATTCGATACCTCCGGCTGTGCCCTCAATCCCACCTATACTCTCTGTGTATGTATATTTATCCGAGCATCTCTCTCTCTATCTTTATTCCACTTTAGCTTCTTCGATCTCGTCTTCGTCGCTGCTTCCGAGATCCTAATAAAATTTCACCCTCGCCTACTCCACCATCGTGACTATACCTCCGATGTGCACACGCAAAAGCCTTCGGGTGATCCCCGCGTCTTATTCTCTTGCTCTCACTCATTCTTCCTTTTTCTCTATCTTTCATTTTCCTCTACTCGTTTCTTCTCCTCCCCTGTTCTACCGGTACTTTTAACACCCCTCGTATATTTCACCCTATTTTCGCGTATATCCAGCCTCCCATCTACCGCCAATATATCTTGCCCTTCGTTTCTCATTTCAGTCATCTTTGCGATCTTTACTACTTCGATCTTTCCTCTCTTTGTACTCTCTCCCCAGAATTCCATATGCAATTCAATCTGACAGTAATAAAAAGTTTCAGAGTATGATTACATTCATATTTCTCGAGCCCGATCCAATGTGGCTGTTGCCGTAAAGTATTCGTGGTGCGAAAAATACTTCGAGACAGTTGTCACTCGCGATTGATTATCAACTCTCGTTATTCATTTGCAAAATGCCATTATTTCTTTACGCCAGTGGCAAAATTACGTATTATGGGTCCGATGGAGTTAGTAAAAGCTCAACGTAGCGTGAGACAAATATAATCGACGTTCTGGGATCCGGAATTAGTGGAATATAGCTGATAAATGGAGGCAGATATTCCGAGTAGAAATTTCATGCGTGTGTATACGGGTTTAACACAAAGCGTTGTTGGAAAGCTCATATATCTGTTCCAGAGGAACGCCGAGGGAATTATTATGGTGGAAAGTTGGGTGCGGGAGCGCGCAATTGCTTCGAGCTTGGAATTCGTATCGTAGATTCAGAAGCCATGGAGGTTATCGTCATTACACCGCACAGGACTCTGTTTCTCGTCTTCCTTTTCTGTATATCTTCCTATGTCCCTTTCTCCCTCCCCCCGTGCCTTTCTCTTTCCGTTCAACTCTGATAAAGCGGGTTGGAACTCACAATCTGATTCCATTCGCTTCTGCATATACAGCATCTATAGTCACAGGTCACTGAATATACGGGGGAGAGATAGAAATAGTTGGACTTAAAGTTGACCCCGTCTCGTTGAGTTTCTCTCCAAGTGCGCGAAAATAAGCACAAAACTTTTGCTTTTCCGCTGGTAACGACGATATTACGATATGATACGACTTTCTATAATGCAATGACGTGGCTTGAAGCATTTTAAATGCTGTTTCCTTGGAAATTGTTGCAAAATTCTCAATAAAATGCTTTTTCAACTGTTTTTTCCACACTGTTTATGAAAAATGACCTGAAAAATGAGAAGACTTGGCGATTGTAGCAGGAGCAGTCGATTCGTTTTTCATGAATGGATTAATATTTCACGCATGGGGCCCCGAAGAGAAAAATGAATGAGGACTTTCATGTTATTTGAGAATTCATGATGTACTCGCTCCCGGAACTTTGAACAGAATTTCGAAATAGTTTGGGCTGCAACGAACCTCCGGATGGACCGTGATGCTCGTATATGTTAGGAAGAATATTTGATCGCGCGTTGTGACGTTGATGAATTTTTCTTTTATTTGTTCGTGTTTTCAAGCACATAACGATCACCACGTATTTGTGAAGCTTGGGAGAGGAGAGAGAGCGAAAGACAAAAGCATACTCGAGTCGAGACATGAAAGTGCATCGTGAGGTTTGTTGGAAACGGAAGTTGAGAGGGTGACGTGTCGTCAAAACGTCCCTCAAGGCACTTCACAACTATGTATAACCCATTCTCTCAATTCTCTGCTCCCTGTCTAGCCCGCCGCCAGGTTCATCTTTTCAGGAGAAGCTTTTGGTGTGTGGGAGGAGATGCTCTAGCGAGAGCATCCCTCGATAATGATTATCACGTCACGAGACTAAACTATCGAGAGAGTGAGCGTGTCAGAAGGGAGTAAGAGCGGGGACGAGATGGGTTGCTTGCCTCTGAAACATGGTCCAAGAGATAATGACGCACTCGGGATTATAGCACGTCCCTTACCGAGTTCCTTCGCACCGACCTCCGCCACAGAAACGTGTTGGGTTACATCAAATATAACCGTAGGTATCGCGTATATAATAGTATATATCGACAGGCCAGGATCGATGGTATAACCAACGAGGGAAGAAGATTCCTCGATGTTTTATAAGCCATCACGTAATGGCTTTTTACTATGAATCTTGAAAACAGATACTAGAATTTCTCTCGAGACGAAGTCCACGAATATAGGATCCGGAGCTGTTATCATTTATCAACACGGTGATAAATGTTACAGCGTTAATGTTTCGTGATAAAAAAAAAAGTCCGATAAAGCTTATGTAGATCAAAGTTTCGCTATTGTTCAGAGGCTAAAAGCAAAAGGACGAACACGACGAGTGATCCACGGCAATACATGAAATGATGGATGGTTGCATGTCAACCGATCGTACAGGAACGCTTTAGGTAGTCCTCCGTAAACGTTTGAATATTCACGCCCCTCACGCTCGTTCCAAGCGTGTATTCGATGCTTCGAGCTTTCGAGGTAAAATAGCAGCATGGAGATCACGGGAGTGTACAACCTACAGCAACGTTAGAACATCTATAGAGTCTATACGTCGTCAACAGATGTGCGCTCAGCACACGACCATCCAACAGTCCTACCGAGTTAAACCGTGTGCTGGCCAAAGCAACGAGACCAAAACTCACACACTGCGACAATCGTTCGAGAGAACTATCAAATTAGGGTAGACCCGAATCAAGCTCTATGGTCGAACCATTGTATATCCCTCCAACTACGTTAAACAAGGGGATAATGAGCCAATTCGCTGTTTCAATGAATTGTTCTCTGTTACGCTACCATACACAATTATTTCCCGTAAATAAAAAAAAAAAAAAAAACAGTTTTGTCTACGAACTCGAGTCAAAATCCAGTATTTTTCAAATTTTATTTTATTTCGTACTTTCACTACGATACAGGGATGAAATATTCCAGCAATATTTGGGGACCATTTAACCAATTCTAACCAATTAATTAATGTAATAAATAATGACAAAATACTCTTCATCATCAGAATCCAAACTCATCACGATTTATTCCCTTATAAAAAGTTTTTAGCAACGATATACCTCGAAAATATTAAATGACAGTAAATTTTGATGCATTTTTCGGCGAACGAACATTGAGATGTCTGGCTTTACAAGGTAGGAACATTTTTTGAAAGCGAGGGAGACAGAAAGGGGTTGATAGGAGGAAAAATGAGCGAGTAGAGATCGTCAAATTGCGCTTTCGGGAATGGAGAGACAGGCAGACAGATACGTCATCCCGGTATATCGTAGTTTTAGTTTTGCCGCTGCCTTGGATAGCGGAGGTTGTGAAATGCACCCTCTCCTACCCCCCAGTTACTCTACGGTCAGGCGCGTTAGTGCAGGAATTACTCGTCCGGGGGAGTCTTCGACCCCGAGGTTCGATGGTGGCGCGCCAAGTTACGAAGACCCTTCAGTGTGCTTTTGGCTCGCGTGCCGCGCCGATCTTCCTCCCGGAGAGATGAAATCTCGCTGTCACGATGTTCCGATAGCGAATAGTAGATACGCGTGTTAAATAATCTAATAAAATCGTGAATTTGTTGCTTAAAGACACGAAAGTGTTAAAAAGTAGGGAAAAAACTTGAATCAATTAAAATTTAAAAATCATTTCCCCGAAAGATCGTTTTATCAAATGTGTTTGTAACTGAGAGGGTAAGAGGAAAACTTTAGCTGTATTTTCTCGTTTTCTCAGCAGGCAGAATGTATTTTTGAGGGCGATTCTGAAGCACAAAAGGTGGAATAGACTGGAAGAATTTCTTGGTTTTTAGTGGGCGCGTCGTAACAGTGAATGTATTTACACCACTCTTGGATTTACGCATTTTAATATCAACGATATGTATATATATGCGTGTACTAGAAAATACATAGAATTCTATGTGGTTTATGCCTCGTTAAACCCTCATGTATGTGAGCCGCAAGATGCATGTGAGAGTGTGTA
The DNA here is from genome assembly GCA_037043255.1 of Diadegma fenestrale. Lineage (NCBI taxonomy): Eukaryota > Metazoa > Arthropoda > Insecta > Hymenoptera > Ichneumonidae > Diadegma > Diadegma fenestrale. The sequence continues at coordinate 6,013,501 of CM073312.1, forward strand.
TTCGTTTATGGTCTGCACTCTGGCACGCTCGCTCACACCGGCCGGCGTAAAGGATAAACGGGTTTATCGCCTCGAAAATTCTCGTACACACTTTCCGCGTTGTGTTTTCGTCACAGCAAACTCCTCTTTGTACCTTTATTATCTAATAAGCCAGGGGGACAATATATTAAAGAGTACCCGGACACGACTAACGTTATTGAACTATAAATGTCGCGCGCAAAAACTACATCAGACAACTAAGCAAAATACAATCTTCCTCTGAACCCACACAAGAATTTATTGCAAAAAGTCAATTTCCATTTCTCAAATTCGCATCAAACGATCAAAACGTCTGTCAACGTCGAAGTTCACACGATTATTCTATACGACCCAGCAAAATTTCCAAATGTTTGAACAGTCGAGAACAATTATCAGAGTTCCCTTTATGCCGATCCAAAAGCTCGATTCATACCCCTGCATGAATTACATATTGAGAACAACAATCGCTGCTCAATCAATAAAATCGAACACGTGTCAGTTTTATTTATCGAACAATCAAACAATAGACAATCTCGACTTTCAGTCCAATCGAATAACGATCAATGCTTGTTCACGAACGTTTCAATTGTCCAATTAATCGATCCCCCCATTTGAAAGCATCTCCAGAGCAGCTAATTTACACATTTTTATTCCATCATTACGTTCAAATGTTACAGAGCAATATTTCTGTGATTATGTGCAAATCACAGAAGATACTGTCATATTTTGTAACCATACGATATATTTGCCTCGTTATGCTTCCCATCGCTGTACCATACAAATATACACACCGACATAAACATGCACGAATAGAATTGCATTGGCTGCCATTTCTCCATGAGCCATAAACGTATTCGCAGTCCCTCGAAGTTGTTGTCGCCACAATAGTCCATACATATAGACACACACGTATATACATCCACTTAAATGCATTAGCTATGTACTGACTCAACTCTGGTGGAGACAGGATATGCCCTAAGCAATATACCTCGCTTGCAGATATGTCGCGATTCACACGTGTGAACGTATAGGTGCTTGCAGTAAACGCGATCCAGATGAGAGATGTTGTCTTCGATTGGAGATTGTGTCATACAGATTACAGATTCACTCCCGCATATCTATTGTCATTTATATATGAACGATTACTTGCTGCAAGTTCTGTTGAATGATTTTTCAACGTTACGAGCAAAGCTGGTATTTCCATTTTATTATTGACTTTACAATTAAGCTGATAAGTATCATTTCTCCTTGGAAAAACGAACATCTTGTCGAACCAACCCGTTATAATACTTTGCTGTCTTATTTGGGAATTAAAAATTCTCTCTCCTTTGAAAACTTCTCGGAATTTCGACAGAAGTTATACCTCGATGAAATTTTGGCTCGAATCCTTGTCAGAAATTCAGCACAAAGTCCTGATACCACATCCATCTCCTGGTCGATGTTCTTAACTATTTTTCCACTCACCAAACTCTTTGAAAAGCGGACAGAGCTTTTGGACTCTCGACGTGGGAACAGGACGTTTAAATTTTGATGCTTTGGAAACTGTTTCGCAGTTTTTTACACGCGGAACTTTATCCAGATTCCGATTCATGTTTTTAATTGATCGATAGTTAGAATCTTCGCAATCTTTCGGTAAAAAGTTGCAATTCGAGGAAGATGCAGTTTTATGGGAATTCAGGGTCGTTGTCGGTTCACTAGACCCCGCAGTGTCTAGTTTCTAGGGTTGAGTACATCGATAAAAAAAAACAAAACGATTGTTCGGTCAAATAAAAATTGGGCGAGGGTACGAGTTGGGTGAAATGGAGTGGAACGCGTCGTATTTTTCGATTTCAGTTATAAATTATGTATATATATTTATATGTTCGGTCTAGCCCAGCAGACATCGCGAGCCGGAGCAGCCGATGTGAAACTCTTGGTCCATGCACTGGAGTCCATATGAAACTGCATGTCTAACATACTTATATAAGTACAGCTCAGCTGTTCGAAGGCTTCGGTCTCTAGTATTTTATTCATCCGTTGGACTATAGCAAGCTGTTTTTTATGAGAACGAGATTCCCGAAAGGATTTTGTGGAGAAAGTTAAAGCAAGTTCTCTCACGTTCTCCGAATTTTTCATATTTTTTCGACTCTCACCGCGACGCAAGTACAAAGAGATAAATTTTTCGAAGCTCAGTGTGAAAAAAGCTCGGAGAAGATGACGATGGAACTACATCATAATATCGTCGTTCTCGCCCCCTTTTCTCTGCTCCCACGATCTCCCTTCGCTTCATTCCTCCTTGGCGAGAAAACCCAGTCGGGTGCAAACGTGATAATTATTTTCCTATCCTCCGGGCTTCGCGCAAAATATCTTCACTCGAAAAGTTTTCTGCTCTTGGCTGACGATAAAGTCGTTTTACCAGGAGAACTTTACCTCTGCTCCGCACCCTTTCTTCTCTGCACTTCAACCCTTTTTTCTATCTAATTTATTTTCTGAATTATCTACGAAGCACTTCACCCAATTAATCACATTTTGCCATGGAGTTTCAGTCCGCCCTCAGCCTTAGTGAAATGTTTAACATGTACCCTTAACGAGGCTTCTCGTGAAGCGAAGAAAAAAAATGTACAAAAGGGACATACGAAAGTTGACACTTTTTTGTGACATTGCATACGAAAAATGGACCATTGCGGTTCACGGGCATGATAAAAATGACATTCGCGGGAAAGCACCGATCGAGCCTACACTCTGGACCGCCAACGTCCACATGTTCATATGCGTTCCAACAGCTTTTTCACGCGAAAAATGCTCCACATTCATCGCTGCTGGTTTGTCACTATTTCGATCGATTCTGACCCACCGTTCACGGCCTGTTTAAAAATAACAATTTGGAAATTCAAAATTTCGTATTCGAATTACTCTCTGCGAAACGTGCAAAAAAAATGACAATCTCGTATAGCGAGGATCGCGATCAGGTAAAGTTGACGTAGAATGTTCCATACACATTATATATGTATATAGCATATCGACCCTGTACAGTAGTCGACGGTGTACGACCCATGACCGCTCGTAATTCGTGCGACACTCGTGGAAGTGGCGTATCCGTTCCGGGGAAGCGATAAGCGCGGGGTCGGGGAGAATGAGCGCTGCTGAAATATATACGACACGGAGGATGGTTAGCCCAGAAGGTGGGGAAAATACCCTTCAAGTTAAAGTACAGTATACACATCCAAACAAAAAAAACGACCCATTTAAATCTATTCGAGGTTCGTTTGAAAATTATTGCGGCCAAGAGGACATAACTGAGAAAAATTGACCCATGAGCTCCGACATTTTCAGACATTTCTATTTAAATGACGATTACTCAAAAATTCCAAGTTGCAAAGTTTGAAAAATCTTCATTTCTGTGCCACAACCAACATTTTTCCTTCTTTCTCGGTTGATCTCATTTTTCCGAGGGACTTGTTCAAGATTCTGTTAAACAATATTAATAAATATTCTTATCTGATTGATTCTTGAGAACCGAGTCGTGGTCCAGTAACCCCGTCGGATTGAAAACGCAATTAAACTTTGAGAAAGTGGTTTGTTGCTTTTTTGAATTCGGTCAAAGTCGCGGCGAAATGAAGAAGAAAACTTGGTAATGCTCAGAGAGCTGTCCAAATATATAACGAGAAAAATGTATAAATAGAGAGAGATATATAGCTGTATAGAAAAGTTTTAATTCAAGAGGTGGATAAATAGCGAGGAAGCGACGACAGGCGAAACGAAGGTAGAGAACATTGCGAAGGGAGGTCTGCAGCATTATATTAGTTTGCACGAACCGCGCTTGAGTTTTCTCCCCCCTTTTCAACGGTTCCCATCAGGCACAAGTAGGCTATACACACACACACGCACACATATACAGAAATGCGTGAATTCGAGTGAGAGAAATGGCGGGAAACGATGAAAAACAAAAAAGAAAGTCCTTCACGATCGATACTCGCAGGTTTTTTCATCTGATGCTAAAAGAGAAGTGTGCGTGGACCATTAATGGATTTCCATACATGCAGCATGTGCTCGACCGTTTATACGGTATATTTTTCACGAAAGAAGAAGGGCGAGAGAGAAAGGAAAAAGAAGCACCAATACCAGCGCATAAAAACGTTTGCTCGAAGCTCTTGGAGAAATTACTCCGAAAAGGGGGCAATATATGTGGTCGACCGATAACGAAATCGAAGCGTGTGCGAATTTTTTCCTCGAACGTTTCAAACCCGAACCTAGCCCTATATTTCGGTGTATACTTAGCGTCGGAGAAGAGGAAAAAAAGAAAAACGGTGAATCGGTCTGACTAACGAGGAACGTAACCACTGAACAAACCTCGCGGGGGCTTTGTCCGACCAAGCTTTACAAAGAGCCCGTATATTCTCCAAAAAACCAGTTACGATGGATAAAAACCGGCACGTGCGGATTTCCCTAATGGAGAAATACTATCTGCCTGTTCGATGCCTCTCTCTCTCTCTCCCTCCGTCTCGCTTTCTCGTTTGCAATTCCATACTCTTCAACCCCTATCTCCACGAATTCTCGTCCCAATTTAAAAAATTTCCTTAACCCACCGTATTCCCTCGAAATAATAGAATAACGAATAAATTCACCCTCAAGTCTTCCTAATCTCTTCTCTAATAAAATACAATCGACCATTTACCCTCAACTTGTCCTTTTACATTGAATCGTTTTTATTAGCGTCCCAATTTCCGGCTTTATTACGGTGAAATTTATTCTAAAGACCTGAAGATCGTTGCGAATAAAGTTTTTCCTCTCAATTGCACGTCTCCTCGATCATTATGTTGAGTAATTTCATTTATCCAGGTAATTGATAATCGAGTTGAATGATTCGTGACCATTTCTGAGTAACGAGCAAATTATTGGGCAATTTTCGTAAAACCTTTCGAGCTGCTTCTCATTTTTTCTTGTCGTTGAACGATAAATATGAAATAATACAGAATTTACGTTTCGGTCGATGAAAATGTTGAAAATCTGGCTATATATGATCCATTCACTAATTCGGTGGAGGAGCAGGTGCGCTATTGAGGTCGGACTGAATAGTCACTTGTCGAAACAGTTCTGGGGCACTGGGGAACACCCAGTGTATTGTGCTGCCGTAATGTCGTGTGCTTTAACACCCTCATGTGCGATAAACACAGCAGGTGCATTCCTGCACTTCGTTCGCCATATTTAACTCTCTCGCTCGTGTGACCTCAAATTTTCTTCCACCAACACGTGCCTCGCAGCCGGGAAATTAAACTCAGATGAAAATCACGCGTTTTGGTGAACAGCAATTTCCGGCTGGTGTGACATTTTGCTGATCGATAAGATCGATCGAAAACATCGAAAGGAATTCTGGAGTTTGACTCGATTATTCTTAGAACACGCCATTGTATTCACTTTTCAAATGGACGCTTGAAAATCGACAGGCGCTTAGGCATCGGTGATGTACACGCGTTTATCACTCATGACAAACATGTCGTGCGTATCGAATCCGCACATCTGTGTCCGGATATCGCGCTCGCTCCGTTGAAATACTGTGTGAGTATAAATTCGCGACACCAACGTGCGTTTCTCTGTCGTGCAACTTTTTTTTGACATTGATGGTATTGCGCGATTTCTATTGATACATTTCTCAATCATCGATGAAGTTGGTTGATCGATTTCGGGATACTCTCCGAGTATTTGCAATATTTCTCCCTCTCGCTCTCTTTTCCTGTTACCAACTCGTCAAAGCGAAAGAATCTTCAGAGACTTTTGATGGGGTCAGCCCGAAGGAGATTGCATCCCGGCTCTGGTTCGTGGCGACTCCATCGCGTCGACGATGGGAGCGAATAATCTCGCAACTGATGAACGAGTTATCGCGAAATTCCAATCAGATTTAACATCGGGTCACACCAAAGAGTTATAAAAAAAAAATGCTAAAGTTCCAATACCGCTTCGAACTCCTATTTGAATCATAAGGATTGCGGAAAAGATTGGAAAACACGATCCATCACGTATTACGATCACAAAATTACTTCACTCAGGATTTTTCAATAATTTTCTATGCACATTCTTCACACAAATAAATTAATTACTCAAATTAGAGTATTAAACAAAAACCATATGGAATTAAATTCGTGAAACTTTGATTTTAGAAAATTTAAACGCGTCCGCAAAATGACATTGAAAATATTCATTCACACGTGGAATTCAGCATGTGATACGGAGATGCTGACGAAATTGCAGACTTTAAAGTATATATAGGTTTCATAATATCGGTAGCACTTGGCATCGAACAGCTTGTCACGACCTAAAATCGTCCGGATAGCGTTTTTCACGCGTCCGATATTGCCTGCTCGAGCGAAAGTGTGACGATATATTGGAGAGGGGTTTGTGTCTGTGTATCGAGCACCCGCGATGATGTAGAATTTTCACTCGTTTCGCCCAGTCGTTTTCTCGCGAAATTTCTTTTTGCTCTTTTCTACTGTCAGCCGCCAAATCTAGAATCGCGAATTCTTCCCATTCCACGTGTATTATACCGTACGAACAGCTATCCATGTTACAGCAGTTTCTTTTTTCCGTCACCCTAGCATCGTATGAGTTGTGTGAACATTCCAAAGGGTAGAATCGAGGAAAAAATTATGAAGGGATGTTCGTTTCATGAAAATCGTTCTTTTGGTCACACGTCAAAAGTTCCTTTGGACATTGAATTATTTTGCGTGAGTTCGAGGAGAAAATGTTTCGAAATGAACCGGAAATTTTTTGGAGGATTTCTCGTAAAAATACTCCACGAAATTTCCTCATTGACATGTGTTTGATTTGTTCAGTGTTAAGAGTGTCATAACCAGAGGAATCGAAAGACAATTAATCGCGAAATGACGTTGAGATGACGTTCGACCTCAGTCCCAGATTCCCCGACCAAAGATCCGACACAAAAAAATAACTGGATTTCTATAAACAATAAAAATAACGCGAAGAAACAAGAACAAAGTGGGTTACGTGGAGAGAGATCGGAATAGTGAGTTTGCAGTACGAAAGGAGAATAATGTGCTGCTCCGGAGGTACGAGTGGTTCGAGGATGACTCGATGCGGGGTTGTTTGCGGTCTCGCAGCACTGGCTGCTCTCACGACCGCTCTTCTTGGTCCTGCCTGGCTTCACACCGAGGAAAAATTATCTCTTCCTCATCTAGAGAGGCAGCTCTCTGCAGCCGTCAGCGTGAGATTCAAGCTCGGACTCTTCAAAGTTTGCCCAAAAATCATCAAGCCAGCAAACCTTACGATTCGTAAGTAAATTAAATTCCAATTACTTTATTACTTTTACATAAAATCTCACACTTGATGAATTCAGCGACGAAACTTCGTTAATTATGAAAAAAATTGTTTATCATTTCGAATAATACTTTTTGGCGAAATAATTCGTCTTAATTAGCCAACGTTAACACTCACGATCCAGATTATGGAGTGACAATGGATAATGCTTCGTATTGTTGCAGACAAACTTTCAATACTAAAAGTAAATTCTGCTGCTTGCATGATTACGCCCTAAGACATACAACGATAATACGCACATACAAATAATGGATTTTCCAACCATTTTCTACGTAGAGATAAGAAATCTCCTTGATAATGGATCTTTGTAGCTGAAACATTTTCAACGATGATCGTTTATCAGTTCTTATCGTGTATCAAGTTAGGGGCAAGTTTCGCCCAAGACGAGGAAACTCGTAACCGAGTTTGCGATGAGCATCATCTACACTTATATGTATCTAGATATATACAGGATGTAGCGGAAGTCACATCACAGGATGAGTTGAGAAGAGCCGAGTCGTAACATTTTTAATGCCAAAACTCATAATTTGCTTTTTTATCATGGATGCAGTGTTAATGAGATATTAATTGATGCGTAAAAGCCAATTCGGTGCGCTGCTGATCGATATATTTTGCCATGTGCTTTTGAACGTTCACGTATTCAGTCTGGTTGGTAGCCAATTAATTAATGACTCATTAACGAGGCATCAGAGAGAAAATTGACGAGAAGATTTTTATTCACATTTTTATCGTTGAATTTTTCTGTGATTCCACGTGCGGTTTTTGGATACTCTGGCCTGATGGTAGAGAAGAAAAGGGAGAAATTGTCCTTAAGGTATCGCGTTAACATCACCATTTATCTGGTTCTTTTTATTTTTCTACCGAAGGCAGTTTTGCCCGCCAGGACGTTGACAATTTCGTTTTAGCGTTGACTCTTGCGAGCCACGAGGTCTTTGGCGTTTCCATCTCGTCCTCGTGCCAACGTGTTAGACTTTTACTCGTGTAATATAGCGAAACGGTTCTAAAGGTATTATCCGCGTGCGCTCTGGTGTTTTTTTCTTCATTTTCACGACAAGACCGTCTACGACAAATTCTTGATACTGTATCGTTCGTACCGTTTACCTCGTACAAAGAGGCCATGCGGGAAGACGAAAGAAAGACCGAGACAGAGACCCAGTCACTAGGAAACTTATCCAAAGCGTCGTCACGATCTAGGGAATTCATTTCGGAATGAAACACAAATTGCATTTGAGTCTCTCTCTCTCGTCAACGAGAAATAGTGAAATACTGCGAGTTGACATGCTAGTAGAACGAGAAAACGTGCTGCAGGAACATTTAAATACAAATTAAAAACAAAAAATATTCATGGAACCAATCGTTCCTCAAGTCCTTGCATCGCTGAATATTTTTACGCGCGTACTTCCGTGTCTCTCGGCAATGATATTACTTTGACGATTCGTTTCTTTATTGCTTGGAAAAAAAGTTTTTTCCTGCAGCAAGATAAGTTTGCGAACTTCAAGTACACAATTCTACGAACTACTTTCTCGCAACAGATTTATATAAAAATTGGAAAAGCCAGAACTCAAATATCGCATTGAAATAGCTCGTCACTAATAAATGTATGAAAGTTCCGTTTTTTTTTCATGAATGAGAAAGCTGGACTTCTTGAGCTCGTTGTTCGTACCAATTTCCCGTCTGTACCGAATATATACATTATTTTGATCCCCGGATTGTTGGAACGTTGGTCAGAGGTAGTTGGGAACGATGAAAAGAAAGGAAGAAAAAATAAATGGCAAAGACGACCAAACTCTCCTTTCAGGATTTGTCCTGCTCGAGGAACGTAATTGAAGAAAGGTAGAAACGGAGACTGGGAAAGAGAGAGATAGCAAAACCGCGGTCCACCACAGGACCTCAAGAGGGAGGATTTCTGTACAAAGTTTCCGCCTTGGTGGAGAGTTTCGACGTTTCCCTTTCGTGTTCCGGTGGACGAACGACCAAGGAGTTGTTTCCCCTCCTCCCTTGTCAGAGCGAAGCTTGACTATCATGATTTACGCTCTGCCTGGCTTGAACGAACATCTCAAAAACCTTCACTCGTGAATTCCTCCAGGGATTCTCCATTTCGCGACCTCTCCCACTTTGTTCCTTCTCTTATTTTTTGCTTCCCTCCGACTCTAAGAATCCTCTGCAGCATACGTAACAAAAGCAACAGGATATTTTCTTCATAGCCATCACTTTTTGTTCATCCCCCGTTTGCCATATACATCTTATTATCCGTTGGCCCGAGTTGGATGCGAATAGCGAAAGACTGCGAGCGTGAAGAAAAGGCAGCGCTCACGATGATGGAACAGGAACAGTGAGACAATTTTGTAACGCTTATAAAACTCGTCGACATAGCAGAAAAGTTTCCAGCTTGAAATATTGCTGCAAAAGTGAGTGGAGAGAAAAAAAAATTTACCTAACTTGTTTCTCACATTATGACGTAACGTGCGAAAAACAATTTTTCATAAAACACCAAACTCTCTCCCTGCTCGTGTGACGTATCAATAATTCAGTATTCACGCTAAACAACTGACAGGAGTTTTCTTACCTCGAACGAATTTTCTGGAACGAATGACTCTGAGTGAGCTTCCGAAATCATCATCGTTGAATAATATTATAACTTTCAATCAAAATGAAGAAATTACGTATAAAAATGAAGCTGAATAAACTCACGAACGATGAATCTTTCTCATTTCACATAAAAAATTGATTTTTAAAATGGAATGATCGATTAAATGATTGGCTGACGTGGAGATCTCAAGTTTCAGATGAAAAAAGGCTTAAAATAATAAATGATTTATCAGAAATTAATAAGATGGCTCAAGAAAACCCGAGATGAGAGAGCGATCGAAAAAAATGGGAACCTGTTTGACATGAAACTGTGGAATCGATCGTTTTCGTGTGACTTTGAGCTTTAATAGTGAAGATCCATGGCTCGATTTTCTTGTCCTTTTCCTTACGATGATTACCGAGACAATTTTTCGCTGCCTCATTCTCCGATAAGTCTCTCGTCTCACCAATGAAGACAAATCGTCGACGTACCGCAGGTTCTAACCACGTTTCGAGGTGGAAACGCATCTACGAGCTCCATAATTAATCGTCTTGGCGTAGAGGCTTTGACAGGAAATGAATAATCGTAGTAAATGACCAATCACCGGAACGTAACAACTGCAGTCATTTCCTTTAAAAAACGAAACTAAAAAGAAAAAAAATTCTAATTTTTCAAGATCCCATGACAAATAGAATAAAATCTCAAAGCCTTTTATCGACATTTTTCTGATTGAGACCAAAGTTTGTAAAAATAATAATTGCTTTCTGCTGTATCGCAAAGAAAAGGTTTCCGTATCACCTTCGGAATTCTGGAGCTGCTAAAAGTCACGAAACGTGGAGATAAAAAAAAAAAAACATGATAGTCTGACCAAAACTTGGTTTTACTACTTAATGCGCCACCAATATATCAAATGCTTGTAGAAGCCTTTGTGACACGCCCAAAAGAGTAAGAGAGGTAAAGAGAAAGATCGAACGTACGTATATAGCGTTGGTAGGAACTTTGCCGCCAGGGAAGCTTTCCCACAACCGCAGCATCAGCCCCTTTCTGTCCTTTCGTCACGGTTCTCGTGGTTTTCGATAGTGTGATGGCATCGATGCCACGACCCAGCCAGCCCGGCCCCGGTGCAACGAAGGTGCAGGACTCCCGAGGGGTATTACCTTCGGTTCACTATGACTCGACGGAGGAATCGATCTAGCCCAAGGGAAATAGGCAAATAAGTTTTGTAAAGCGAAGTTGGAAAACAAATAACATGCTTTATATGCTACGACATAACATTTTCAACGAATATTTTTACCAACTCAATTTATTTTTTAACTACGACAGTGTCTGCTATCGTTGCGTCCGGGGAAAACAGTTTGATATGCAATTAGTCTTAGTCCATTGCATATTAGACGAGAAAAATAAAATTTATAAAGTCGAAAAATTGTAGCGAACAGTATGAAATGTTTGGTAATTCAATAGGAATCTCCTCCATAGCTTTTAAATTGAGTTTTCCAGTGTCCGGAGCCTCTGTAAAGAATTCGCAATATTTCCATCACTCACTCCACTCTCGTATCTTTCTTTCACCAACATATTTATCCTCCATTACATTTCGCGCTGTACAGCACTCTCTCTAATTACGTCAAAGCATATTTATATCAAAGTTATGAAAATAACTTATTAATCCATATTAGTTGAGCTTCATTAACGATGAATTATCGGTAAGTGGAACGAATAAAAATCCTTCAGACGTGCAGAATTAGATGGATATTAAAAACACACACGAGCAATTTATAAATTTCTATACACAACGGAACGTGGATTTTCTCATGTTCTTGCAAGCTCAAATGAGCAAATTTCTCATGTTCTTCTATTCCCGATATCACTTTTTTCTCTTTATTCTTTTTTTGGTTAATATCGCCGAAGAAATGAAACAGTTGAGCTTCGGAGTGAAAAAATTGTGTAAGAAATTTTGCCTTCGTCGGGTCGAAATAGCGGGCCAACCGGAGCACTCACGAGATTTTTCACGCATCCCTAGCGAACGTTAGCAAAGAATTGCAAGGGGTTAAAGTTTCGAATATATTCCCTTCCGCGCTCTCTGCTACTGAACTTTTTCCACTTTCCCAATGATCGAGACGAAGAGGCGAGAGGAATGGGAGGCTGGAATGAAGGAGAAAAGAGAAGAAAGTCCGTTAGCGAAAAATCGTAATCGGCAGGCTGGATGGAAAAAAAAGGATGTGGAATTTCATTATGCTTCGCGAAGCTCCTCGTCCGTTTCGAGATACCGTTCGATGGTCTCGCAGCCGCCAATCAGGACTCGAAGATATCGGAATTCGATCTGTATCGCATGATTCCCAACCCTATTTCACTCTCTCCCTCTTCTCTTTCGTTCTCTTCTTTCTACTGATACAACAGAAATTCGAATTTCTCTCTTTTTCTCTATTTCACTTTTCGCCATACACCAGATTCACTTTCATCCTTTATTTCCTGTGTTCTCCCTCGCTCAACCATTGCTTATTGCTACATCGTCGAATCTCGTGGTCTTGACAAATTTCCGGAAATATTGCAACTACGAGAGAGATCCAAAAGCCAGTTTTACCTCAACTTGACAGTTATTCATTTTTTCAGGAAGTTGAAAAATGTCTGAGGATCATTCAACAATTTATATCTCATAAAAAACGTGAAAAATCTAGTTCAAGAAAATATTCAATTCCTGGTTCAGGAAAATTTTTCGAATTCCTTGTGTAAAAACAGCGAAAGATTTCCAAAGCAAACGAATTCTCTAACGATCGCAGGGTAAGACGCCGCGAATTCCCTTCGAAGATCAAAACGAGCTCCTGGCTCGACCCACGAACCCGGTCAAATGCGATTCTGTATTCGGCTCTGGAAAAATATTATTCTGTCATCAACCATGTCGATAGTCGATCCGAGGGAAAATAAACGTAGTCGCGATAGAGTTTCCGAGAATAGAATAAAATTTTCATACACAGAAATGAAAAAAAAAACGATTTTTTGTCGGTGGTTGAAACAAACACCAAAAACGAATCAGTAGCCGTATAAATTTTTTGGTATACGTCATGTCGAAGTAATTTATTTCCCTTGTGCATTATCGACCCATGAATATAAACGATTCAGCGGCCGTTGGGGAAATCCAGTTAATCGAATGGCATGATTTATTTTGAAATTCTAATTATCACGATCATTATCATTACCATTGTTGATGTGACGCACTTTATCGTGATCACATGAAAATTCGTGCTGGTAGAGCGTCCAAAAGCGATTGGCCAGGGTTTTTGAAGTTGCAATCGTTGCAATATTTGCGAATGTAAAAATTTCCCTTTTTTTATACGTGAATAACAAAACTTTCAGCAATTTATTTCCATTTACACAGATCCCATGATTGCAAAGATGGGATTTCAAGATCTTGACGCGATTTCACGTGCGTTATGTGCATTTTTTCCACAAATTTAGCGTTTTTATTTTAGTCTGTGAATTTTTTAGGTAGACACACACGAGGAGTGATAGTCTCGCGAGATTTTTCCGAGTGGCAAACTTTTCCCTGTGCTGCTTTCCCTTGGAGTCATGAGATGCGAAATAAAATGGAGGCAAAAATGCAAGCGAAACGGTTGCGGTTTGTCCGTAGGTTGACATTAACCCAATTAAGATAAAGTATGGTTGAAACTTTTTCGAACCGAAACGCAGCAAACATTTTTCCTCATCACTATTTATGTCGGTTGCTTCCTCAGCTTTTCTCCCGAATTCACGAGCCGGTGAATTTTTATGATTCACTACAAACTTTTCTGCCACGTATTCGAATTTTGACGTTTCTGACCTTTTATTTGAAATTCCACGCGGAATTCCAAAGCCATTCATTTTTTCGAATATTATATATAAAAAAAGTAATAAGTAGACGTATGAAATACAGGCAAACACACACAAATAACGTGACTGCTGGGAGTTATTGAAAAATCCACGAACCACAGCACGAGCAGCCATAATTTTTCACCCTCGCTAAGCTCTTTTCATCATGGGGTGGAAAGTATACGCAGAGGGAAGACATTTATTCTTGGAGAGAGTTCACGTCTTACTTGCTGAGAAACAAGTCATTTTTTTTTCAAGCACCCTTGTCACGATGTTTCAAGAACTCGCTCGATATTTCTTTTTTCCTTACAGATGAAAAACTTTCAATCGCCCCACATTTTAATTTTATTTAATATCGAAACGTGGATTAAGAAGTTCGTAGTGAAACGTCGATAAATCATTTTAAAAAATACTAAGCAAACAAAAAAGTCTGACTCTTGCCTAATTGGTTGGCCTCTTGATCGGTTTCCATTAGTGATTATGAGCACGAGAACCAATTACTAATTGTTATCGATCAAAAATCGACAAAATCGACGAACTATCGAAGCAATAAAAGTGTAAACTCGATTCATAACAAAGTTATTCCAATTACCACGTAATGGTTTCATAAATTGCCAATCATGCCTTTCGCAAGATCACTTTTTGTGGCTCCATACTCATTATGGCTTCGAAAGCTCGATCATCCGTTCGCTTCATTGCTGCGGATCATCAATTTTCTGCTGTAGTATTGTTTAAAGTTGGAAGTTGTGGATTATTAGTTTCGGCCACGGTTCTGGTAATTAGAGAGTTTCGAAGCTTTACCGAAGACCGCCAAACTCGACTTCCAATGAACATAAAATCCTTCTCACCGCCCTCGTCCCCATCGTTTCCGACGTTGTTGGCTCAGCAGATCAAACGTTGCTAGGAAAATCGATCCTGAATGGCTGAGCGATCGATCGCTCAACTAATTGTATGCATGCTCGTTGTCATCGCCTTCTGATCAGTGAACCGATCCCCCAATTACCGTAAAATACTTCGAAACTCTCTCTCTTAGCACAGCCAAATTTTTACTTCCAAGCAGAAACTTCTTTAGCTCAATTCGACCCTTATAATTGTTCAACGCAACAAACGTCGTGCACAAAATGTTTCATCGAATAGTTGTCAATGTTGATTGGATCGAGAGATTTTCGGATTGATAAGAAATGGAAAGTTTCAATCAGATTTTCCGACTAGAATTTCAAGATTTTTATTCCGGTTGAGAAGGTTTTAAGGACTTCCCTGTATATAGTGACAACAAGCGACTATATAGATTAACGGGGAAGCGAAGGTTGCAACAGTGCACAGTCTGCACTTCCAGCGTACCGGGAATGAGACTCATTCAACGACGACTATCTCCGCGTCACTTCCGGTTAGTTAACCTGGTTCAGAGATTTCCGAGTCAACCTCTTCCACCCCTTCCTGACCGCACTCGTGGCTCTTTTCTTCCGAACCAGCAAGTTCAACTACGCTCGTGTTCTTGATCCTACGACGGAAATGCAGCCACGAATTACGAGAAGAAAATTAATCGTGACTCTGATATTTTGCAAAACTACGTGTTCCAGCCTCATCGTTTGTTTCCTGCCTCGATCTGTATTCCCTTCGTTCAATTTCCATGCGATTTTCTCACGATCAAGCCTTCGATTTCGACTTTTATCGAATACTCCCATAATTTTATCATCGCATCAATCTATTAATGCATCGTTTGTGATCCCATTAGCCATTTATTTGTTCCCACTCGTAAATTTCATCTTGAAGGGATTCATTCGTATAAAAAGCTCCGTAGGTTGTAAAAATCTGGAAACGAAGAACAGAATTGCACATTTGTTTGAACATGGAGTATAAAATGCATCGGTAGCGGAAAAAATAGAACGAAACGATTTTATATAGATCCGTAGATGGGAAAAGAAGAACAGATCTGTCCCGAGAGAAAGAGAAAGAGAGAGAGCGCGAGAGACTGGGGAGTATGCAGAGTTTATAGCGATCATTCCATTGTATTGTGTACGCACTTCTGGTTCTCGGTTTGTCGTGCCTATGTGTGTGTGTGTGTGTAAAAAAGGGAGAGTGAGAATAATGATTTGTCATCCGAAGAGCGCAGCGGATAGCGTACGATGTGTGTGCGGCCTGGGAAAGCGCGTGGTAGACCATCGCTATTTATTCCCGTTGGCGGGAACGATACGGCTATATACGATCGTCCACATTGTTGTTGCCAGCACACCGAATAAATAATTACCGGTAGCAAGGGAGGAAAAGCGAGAGCGGAGGGTTGTAACGAGTATGAGAGAAATAAAAGCGAGGGGAAGGGTATGAAGGGATGAAAAACACGATTCACCGCGTCTGTTATAGTTTGCCGGTTATAACCCGTCGATCCAATTCTCTCAGCGCATCCGGCAAATATTCCGGCCTCGAGAGCGACGCATTCGGATATTCGGACAACTTTTTATTCACCCCGATATTGTACTAAAATTTGTTTTCTTTTTCGAATCCCATGATACACATGAAAAAAAAGACTTTTGCTAACGATGCCGATTTTATTCTCGTTTTATTGACAACATTCGGTTGAGCAGCAATCACGTGAAAGAAATGTTCGAACTAAAAATATAAATTAAGTCAGCTAATAATTCATTTGCATCGAGGCTCCCAGGCAGCATGCCAATTTGAGGCAACAAAAGTTATCCGCGCTTATCAGCGATAATTAACTTTTAATCGTCCTTTTTTTATACGAAATAATGAGCAAATTAATGCGATGGAGACTCTGCGTGAAATCGTTGAAAACTGCATTTGCACTGAATCCTGCGAATTAAATTTCCTTCTCTTCGCTTTGCACGTTGTTTTCATTTGTTGGAATATCGATTTCCATTCGATTTGATGGTTCGCCTCCAATCGAAGTAGGCAAAAGATTCGCATGCTTGTAATCGAGCTTTTTGAGTCGGCCATGCCATTTCAAAACCGAATAAAATGCTTTATTCTACATCAAGTACAAGAACGTTGTTTGCATTCACTTTTATCGACAAAAATTCTCTCAGCCTTTGCTCTTGTGTTCAATCGCCCCTTCAAAATGCAATTTTTACTAGAGAAGAGAGTTGCTAGGGAATTTTTTTTTCATTTGTTTTGATATTTACCCAAAATCTTGTTCATTCGATAACGATTCGCGCCAGTTCAATACCGAAAGTCTATCAGCGAAAGTATTTTTCAAAGCCTGCGACCTGGTGAGGAGAAAATGGCGATTCAAAAACGGGGATTCGATGCGCTTTGGTATAATGAACCGATGGAATTAAACACATATGCACAGAGACAAGACGAAACGGAGCATGAGTCCCATACGTGTGAAACGAGCTCGTTGGCGAATTAGCGCAAACGTTATATGGCATTGGTAACGTCCGCGTTTGCCGATTCCGTTTGCGGCGAAAGGGGGGCGACGCGGGGCTCGATTACGAGAGAAAGAGGGTGGTTGGTTGGGTCGCCACTGGACGGAGGTATATACGAATTAATATAATTTTGCGAGAATCGCGGAAAGCCGATGAGGTCCGTGTGAGGTTCGTATCGAAAGTTGTCCTTTCTCTCTGCAATCTCTATATTTGTGTACGCGACCGAAAGAGGGAGAAAGAGAGAAAGCCAGCGAGAGAAAGATGAAAATTGGATCGGTTTAGAGTTCTCTCCACGCTCTGGCCTCACCAAGAATTTATCGTTTGGTGCAATTAAGCGAGAACGACCGCTGCCTACCGCGAGAGTTGGATATCGCGTTTCCAACCTCATATATATATAGCATATAGTTTCACGTCCATTCTCTCTAGATATATTACATATATTGGCATCTAAATGTACATATATGTGCAGTTATCCGTAGCCATATATCCGTACGTAAGAGTGGACCGTCTGACTGGTTTGCTCCGAGTACTAATCGATCCAAGTATCCGGTGAACCTCGACGTCCGATCTGAATCTCTGTATATATATTTACAGACATTCATATATTGTGCTTTTTTCTTCAACACGAATTATTACTTCCGTGTGCACTAAACGATCCTCTTCGGTGAATCCCCCTGCGCCTGTTTTTTATTGTCGTTCTGTTGGTTTTTATTCCGCAGTCTCGATGGATGCTGCGGAGGTGAAAGCTGGAGGAAATTTCGATGAGTATCTGATCGCGATGATACGATCGCAAATCCCCGAGGCCTTTAACTTTTCTTGATATAACTCTTAGGGTTTCACATTATCATTGTTTTGTTAGTGTTGTTATTATTGTTACTATTTTCATTGCATGGGAGCAAAACAACAGTTACACCGCATCTTTATATATCCGCTTTTAGACCTTAGCTTTGCAACTTCTCAGACAAAGTGACGCCTCCTCTAACGGAGAACTTTTCCGTTTCCGGCAAACTGAACTCTCCGCGAGGGTGCGAACTAGAGGGAGGCGAGTATTGCCAGAAAGTTTCACTAGTCGCTAAACTAGAAACACTTGTGTCTAGAATACTTCAGAGATTGCACTATGTGCTTATACAGAAAGACACACATACAGACACATATTTATATAAATAGAGTGTAAGAGACGCAGGCGAAAGTGAAGAAGGATAAGACCAAATGGAAATCGACGCATCCGGTATGTCGAGAGTTTTCCAAGGAGCGTTCCGAGGATTCGGGCCAGCGTGTGGCTTCTTTTCTATACACAAGTGAAGTGGTGCGATTCCCCTGTAGTCAGACCCGCGCGAAAAGCGAATGCGCGCATAGAGCAAATCTCGTTGCAACTTCGAATGGAGATGAAGGCGAACGATGAAAAGAGGAGAAAACGCGCTCCCTTGAAAAGTCTTGAAGAAATTCCTCACCCGAAAGAGAGAAGAGCTCTTGGAAAACTCTTCAGCGTACACGAGGGAGAAGAAAAGCTCATACAGGCCATCAAACGAACGTTACGTTCGAGATATTTCAAAAAAGTGGCAATCCCAAAAAATATAAACATTAAACTGCCTTGAAAACTTTATCTACATTTTCTTCCCTGTTTTTTCTTTGCTCATGCGTAGGAAATATTCCCCAATTTTGGGTATTTTGAGTATTTTTAATATTAAAAATAAATTCTGATCGGAATTCACGTATAATTCTTCGGAAATCACACAAATTTTCGATTCAGATGTCACGTATAAAGTGTCGATCAAAAAATATTTATTTCATCATTTAGAATCGTTATTGCTGAAGTTTAGCCATAACTTTGAATCCCTTTTCAACTCGAACCTGTTACGTGTCATCGTAAGGAACACATTTTAGCGTACTTACGATTTTACAGCTGGAACCGGGCGGGGGCGTAGTTTATTTTTCAAGTCGTTCTGAATGAATGATACTCGAGTTACACTTTATGAGAGGAGCTTGTGATGAAATGAAATACAGTCAATATACCATAAATCCGAGAGAGTTTCGTAAACTTTCAAGTACTGTTGCTTCCTGCGCAGCTCCCTGCGATACTTGAAGCCGGATATATATATTTTGAAGATGTTTCCCTCTCCAGCGTCACCTTTCTCCGTTGGTTGGATTTCTCGATCGTAAACTGGAATGTTATCGAATGCGCGCGCGGAGTCGCTCTCGTGAGCTCGAGATTGTTGGTTAACGAGCCGAGTGAACGCTTAGCTGTGCGGAAGCATACAGCGGTCGAGTAGAAACCCTCCTTTGTTCTGCCTCCTTCTCGTACTCGTACGTTTATGCTGTTGTTGTGGTTGTTGTTGTTGTTGTTGTTGTTGTTGATGCTGTTGGGCTTGAGCCTCACTTCTTAGCCTAGACCCTTTCGAGTGCTCGCGTGAAAACCGATCCTCGAACCACTTCGTACGTATTTTCCAGTCGAAACCAGTACGCGGACTCGACAGCATATACAGGGTGTGCATGAGCATCGATTCCTCGACATGATTCTTTCCTCAAAAACTCCCTTGGTCCACATTGCGATGACTGAAACTTGTTCGTTTACGGTTGAACAAACTGCCACCTTGTACCATGAGCTTGTGGTGTTTGGATATCCTGAGCACGAGCAAGGGTAACGCCAAGTCAACACGGTCCGAGTTGAAGAGAAACGGTAACGTTTCTAGAGCTGGTTTGCAAGGGCAACTGGTTTGAGGAATCGACGTGTATTCTATGCACAGAAACACAGGCAAAATGGGCAAGTAGATGTAGCGATTTTTCCACAGGCTATGCAACCACTGGAGAACGATGTTTCGCACTTCACCGCGAAAGTCTCCACGAGAGAGGCTGTTGCGAAAGGGTGGAAACGACCCTACGTCGAAGGAACCCTCGAGTCTATATGGAAAAGGAATTGAGGCGCCTCTCTCCTCGCAGGTGTAAATTAGAAAAAGGAAGAAAAACAAATGACGTCGAGTTTTTTTCACGCAAAACTTTTCGAACAGCCTCGACGGACGAATCTATATACAAGCTCGTTGCCTTGGGGGCGGAACACGCTCTCTCGGTGTGAAACGAGACTTTGGCGTTATTCCATATACGCTTCGGGCTAAAAAAACCCGCTCGGGACTCCTGCAAGAGCTTCGGATCTACGTTAAAAGAAAGAGAGAGGAAAAAAGTGATGGAGTCGGCCCAAAAAAGAGAATATCAACATCATACCTATACATAGATGGCTGAGGTAAATTATATCTATGAGCAAAAAAGTGAAACATCGGAGGAGAAAAGTTTTTCGCAAAAAAAAAGTGTTAGCCGTATTGATGACTTGCTTGGGGGAAAAAATAGATTTCTGACGCAGTCTCGACACTTCAAGCACGCTTTTCGAAAAGCCAAAACCCTCTCTTGGCTTGAAGTGTTTTTTTCTAATTTACCACTGGTCAATTTCCAAAGGACATGGAATTTATTTTCCTTTTTGAACAAACATTCAACGAATAATCTATAAAGAAAAATTCTAGACAGTCTACGAGCTTTTACTTTTTAGAACGATAGTCTGACCGATTGAGATTTCACTTTCCCCTTCCAACATAAAGTAGAATCGAGTGGATACGATCCTGAAAAGTGGATTGTCCATATAGCATGGCGGGTGTATTGAAGGGACCACGAGATCTGTTGTTAACGGAGTGGAAAGGTCAGACGCATCGTTCACTCTCGAGTGAGCGGTTAAAATCTCCCCTCGTGCCAGTAGTAAAGTACCGTAATGGTCAGACATGGCCTGAGAACGTGTGGCACTTGTACGTATAGCAGGCTTATATGACTTCAAGCTAGAAATGTGTTTAACCGTCCAGATTGGAAATTGATCACAGGCATATCAATTTCTAAGAGTCTGCTACGAACGATGCTTCTGACAAATGCCATAAATAACTCGTCCACCGAAAGTCCGAATGGCTCGAGACGAATCGAGCCGAAAGAAAAGAATTTACTACAATTTTTGTGATCCGATGTACAAGATTTTCTCGATGCTTCGCTCTGCTCGATTCGCCTCGATTCATCGCACTCTGAAAGTTGTCACTGGCAGAGAAAATCTCATAAATATACACCATAGCATTGAAAATTCTTTGGCAGCTGCAAAACGACTTTTTAGCCGCGTATGACAGTCAAAAATCTGGAAGGAAAAAATATCAGTCGAGCCAAACTTCGATATATGGCGGAAAACCTTAATGCGATTTGCTTCCTTCATTTTTAACGAAAATCTCACCCTCAATAATTTCCCTTCACGTTCTTGGAGATCCCCGAATAAGACGAAATACTATTTGGCATCAAATTCTCTATTACAGAGATACAGCCCAAAGAAGAGAAAGAACGCGCTCTTCGAAGAGGTTATATGATTCTAGTGGATATGGAAAAAACGGAGATGAAGATGTGCAAGGAAAGGAGATTGCGACGAAATCAAATCTTTTACCAATATCAGAATATATAAGAGAATCTGTATGAAAAGAGAAACGCAAAAGGACAGGAAAAAGCCATTGGAATTCCGATCAGGTAGCCACTCCCTTCTTTCTGCTTTCCTCTTCAATTCTCACCCCTTGCTCAATGGCCTTATGGACCTTCAATGTGCATGCACCTCTGCACGACGAAGCTCGTATTCTCGGAACATCGTTCGGTATGTACATTTTTCCGATCCCGAGAATATCGATGCCCAGAAAAAAATAATCTCTGACAGAAAAAAAGCAGAAATTCGAAGCTTTTCTTCGATATTCTGAGATCTTAGAAAGTTAACTTGAATATTGTGACAAAAATTATGACGCACATTAAAACGAGTCTCTTTTCTCGAACATCTCGAGTCAACTCGGCCTCGCTAGCTCGTAAACGGTCCGGCCTGCTCAAAGTATCACATAATTGAAACGCGTTATCAACGCCAGTAACAATTGTGTTTGTGGAAGTTAACGTGGCAGTGAGCCAAGCTAAAAATGATTCAAGAGAAGTAATAAAAAAAATGGGTCGAGAGTATTTCGACGATTGTCACGGTGGAAGATATTGCACCATAAACGAAGAGATACGCGCTCCATCAACTTTCTTCAAAGTTAAGATTCCGGTGCTTCTGCTTTGTTCTACGCCAGTGTGCCATTTCTCACCTCACTGTCTTCCATCCGCACTTTCTTTCCACGATCCACTCTACATATATAGATCTTTGTACTTCGAGCTCCTCTAATGCAGTTCTTATGTTGGCTCGAAAGAAGATTTCTGACGTTCATTCTTTTATTTCTTTAATTAATGCCCATAGCGACATCACATACTAAAACAAAATTTGATCGATTTGTTTTTACTGGCTTTTTACTGGCTCGAGAAAAAAAAATTGTAAACAGAATGTCACAACTATGATTGTTAGGACTGCTAATTAATTTTCGTTTTCGTTAAAAATCGAAGGTTTTTTTTTATGCAAAAATTTGTTGCTTGTGTGTTAGATAAAAAAATGTTTATACATTTTGTGGATAGACTGCTGAATCTTTCTTTGAATCACTTCTCTCGCTTGTAACAACGTTTTGGTATGTTCTCATTAAGTTTGAGGCTAACCTGGTGGATTCGCGGGTATCTCTCGGATCTCGAGTTCGGTACACACGTCGGATACGTGCACGCGGAGAGAATGACAGAGATGGTTATGGGAACCGTGACACTGTTGGAAATGTATTTGTTGGAAGGAGAAAAGAGAGAGCGCGAGGGAGGGAGAGAAAGCGAGACAGACAGCGTCGTTGAAAAGGGAAGAGGATGGGGATGAGAGAATGAGCAGAATGGTTGGCTGTTTTCTGTGGTTCTGCTGAGGAGGAACAAGGATATAACGCGTGCGTGGGCGAGACAAGGGGTGAGAATAAGGGCGGTAACGGTGTGCCACCCTTTCTCTCTGTTGCCTTCTCTCTCTCTCCCCCTTGGAACGGAGTGATATTGATTTTGCAGCAACAACCACGAGCACTGGCATTTCATACGGCCTAGCAAAGCCGAGGACACCACCCTCAGCGCGGCATCCCTCGAATACTATTCCCTATAGTTATACACGCGATAAGCACAATGAGCACTCTATACACATACTGAGACACACGTAATATGTTTTGCGTCTGGAGCTCGAGAGGGTTCAGGCTACAAAATCTCTCGCGCATCGCGTATAATTTCGAGCTTATAAGCTCAGCCAGACGCGATTTCGTGCAGCAACTCGGCAAGTCGACGATTAAGAAGAAAGAAGATTAAGCTCTGCCGTGACCATCGTCTCGATTGTAAACGAACTTGCGATGACATTTAAAAAAAAAAACCGTAAACGAGTCTAAAATCAGCGAATGAGTCGATACTGGAAATTTAATAAAAATGAGGATCGAAAATTGTTTAGATTTTTAGAATAATAGTTAAAAACGATAATTATTTCTGTGGCCAATCAAGCGTAAAGGATCTCATTGAATTAATAAAATATCGTATAAACTGTTGAGCTCTTCTTTTTCGACTTAATTACTTCATTACGTTAATTCCTCCAGGATTTCCCAGCAGGATATTCCACTTGCTGAAACGTGCTTTCAGTCCAGGTTCAGTGGTAGATACGGTTGAGACTGCAAGAGCGAAAATTTCCGGTCGCAAAATAGGCTAAGATTCTATTTCCCTCGCTCTACTTTAGCAAAACGAGGGGAATCTTATTGTAGAGGAGCCTCAATGAAGACGCTTCGTTTCTGATCCTCTTTCGACCCCTCTGCTCCTACAAACTTTTCGTTTTTATCTGTTTTCTTTTTCCTCCTCTGCGATGTTCGTTCGGCGCGAGGGAGCAACGTGGCAGATGGAGAGAACGTCAGATTAGCGAAAGCGGCGGTAAGGAAAAGCCAGCTAATAAGGAGATTATATTAAGCGAGATTTCCCGAGAGGTGAACGAGACCCAATGCTCGAATAGCTCGTCGAACTTCACTTCGGTATCCCCTAGTGCCCGATCTCTGAATTTCGAATGCTCATTTCTATTCAATTTGTATTTGCGTTAACTCTATGACGGCTAGTCACTTACGGCAGCATTTTTAATGAGGAAAAATAATCGAAAAACCTTCATTTTCATTTTTCAATATCATCAAAAACATTTTCCTTAAGGGTGGTTGCCGAAAATGACTGAATTTCTGCACGAACATGGTCGAAAGCTCGACTCCCATTTATTTTCGAGCGCCAGTGCGAAGGGTACGTCGTATTAATTACATGTTCACTGTCCACCAGTTGGTGAGTTGGTTAATTATCTTGGCAGAATTCGAAATAATGCTGGAATAATTTACTCAGGCGATAACTAACAAGTATAATTACCAGCGGCCACGCACATTCGACGCAATGATTTTTCTCGTGTGTTTGAAATTAATTTTGAAACGTTTGCACGATGATTCTTGAGGCCTTGAGTAGTCAGGGACGAGTTTAGTCAGCCACGAAAGCAGCCAAATTGACTTTTTCAAACTCTTTGAACTTGATCGATCTTTGATTTTTTTTTTGCTATGGACCGAAAAATTGTTAGCGTTCATACGGTCTGATGGAGATGAGAACGAGAGACTGAGAGAGAAAGCAGGTTAGCGCGGTTTGATAGAGCGTGTTCGAGGTACGAGGATTTTCGAAGCGTCGACGTGAGGCATTGGTACAGGTGAATTTACCATCAGGTACTATTAACAGCTTCGACAAAACACGTTATTCTCTCGCGTGACTGGTTACGCGAGAGCTTGGCGCGAATCCAATGTTTCCGGATGGCCAGCTATGCGATTCATTCCCCCCGAAGCCAAGCCTTCCCTCTTCGCCTCTTGCCTCTCGCGAGTCCCGTAACTGTGAGACTCTGGGGCGAGAGGGTGCGGTTCCCGGACATGGAAATCAGTTCCTGCAATTGTCCTAAATGTACACACAGAGATACATCGAGATCCCGTCCGCGCGATTTCTAGTCTACGTTTTAATTGTATTTCCCACTTGGCAGTCCTGACTTTACGCCATTCGGAGAAAAGTTATTTTAATTCTTCACTGCTCGAATAATCATGTTTCAAAATTCCTCGCCAAATCATAGAACTAATCGGATTGAATTAGAGCAACGGAATTATTGTCTCGGACTAATGTCAGCTTCAATTTGGATCGACAGAAACAAACTCGAGCCATTAAGCAAGGACGAAAAAAGGAAATAACGATCGAATAACTTGATAAAATTGAAAATTCTTCATAGCAAAAAAAAGGGCCACGATACCATCGTTATCGGAATGCATATATAGAAATGAAGATCCAACGTTTTCATATTCACTACGAAAACGTACAGGAACCAAACGGATAGGAGATTTAGCTGATAGATTCGAGCGTATCACGTGTCCAGGGTATTCGTCTAATGACATAACGTGTTGGCCAGTGACACGGTACGGCCTTGTGGGACGATGAGAACGAGAGTTATTGCATCTCTGTGATCTACCAGGCTGCACTGATTCCATCAAGCTCCCACGAGAATGTCATACAGGATATATACATGCGAAGCATTATGCTGGCGTTGTGGCTCGAGCTTTGCTGATGACCATTCTGCCAACATACACACACATACAGGATACCTGTATATAAACGAGTCCATGTGAATACACGTGCAAGCGCTGTACCGAAGCGTTTCTCCCGTTGGGAATACCTGTGGTACACGCTATACCCTTGTACGTGAGTATGGATATGCAAGGACACGCGACGGCGACGAGAAGCTATTTCGATAATCAGCGTGGCGTGTCAGAGACGAGCAACCCACCAGCAGCCACGGCAAATGCCTATATCGTGAGGTTTCCTTACTCATAATACACAGTAGAATAGCTTCATACATTTCCTCAGTATATACAGCCGCTGTTAAACGTATACAGAAACGAGATAAATACGTGCAGGCCTTCGTGAAATTACAGGTCAAAAGTGTCATCATTGAAATCACGGGAGTCTCCAGAGTTTCAAGCTCTTCAGCTATTTCCAACTGTAAAGAATCCTTTAATCCTAATAATCTCGTAATTTGGGACTTTTCAAAACAATATTCGAGTAAAAAAGATTAGAGCGCCGTTCTCCATGGTTAATAATGCCAGATAATTTGTTGGACACTTCCGGAAATGCAGTCAAGAGTGGGTTTGAGTTTTTCAAATTTCGTCAGACGTCAAAACACACGATAAACAAGATTAAACCTCAAATCCCCAGTGAGCTGTGGCAAGGCCTGGGAAACATGATTGTTGGCGAAGGGTTAAGTTGCCCGTTCGTGACACCCTTTATGCGTGGTGTATAAGCTGTTGCACCCACGTGTGATTCATACTTTAGTGTATAAGCTCATTTAGCCTGATCTTGGAAACCAAGTTCGCTCTTCGTTTAGGGATTAATCTGTCGTAGTTCGTGCTCGTCCGATTGCGTACACAAATGAGCCCTTCACTTAATAAGTTTTGATGTTCTGAATTGTTAAGTCGCTCCACATTCGCTACCGTCTCTGTATCTATCAGTTTTGACCTGGAACGTGACGTGAGATAATGTCGACATGCTATTTTGGCTCCTACCGTTCAACTTGTATCGTTGATGAATTGAATTTTTTTTTTTTTTCGATAAATAAATTGAATCTTGATCAAATCAGTGAATCGGGATAATTGAAAGGCTTAATTTTAATAGCACGAGGAGAAGAAGGTGATAATTTTCGAGAATCAAAAAGGAAAATCGTGTCCTGAATTAAAGCGTGTTGAACAATCGCGATTAAGCTTTTTATGGGAAATGTTTTAGCCCCAAAGTGCCTATGGCGCTTTGGAAAAAGAGAGAAGCCCGAAGAGGTTGAGCAGAGAACATGGTGAAACTGAGAGAATAAGGCGAGATAAAGATTCGGTGGTCCGTTGCATAATAATCCCCGGCGATGCTTCATCGGTGCAATAAACGTCGGGGAGCGAGTACCTAAAGGGGAATCCTAGTTTTTTTTAAACTCTCTCTCTCGCTCGCTTCCTCGCAGTGCTTTTTTTCTCTTGCGTTGTCGGAGAAAACTCTGGCACGGATTGAAATTACGTCCCGCGCACGTCCTCGCTCGAATGCGGGCGCAAAAAAAAGCTGAGGGAAGGATGAAGAGGCGAGAGAGAAAGAGACTGAGAGAGCGAGCCAGAGAGCGAGAGAGAGAGAGAGAGGGACGTGGTGCGCGAGGAGGCAAAAGATTCGCTTCGCAGGGCAAACGAGGAGTAACGCTTCCCGGATCATTCCACGCGGATTTACGGGCCTCATTTATACCCGGGAATCCCGCTGGACTATCCATGTGTTCCTATGTGTGTGTGTTTCGTATCCTCGTTCGAGCAAAGTCGGACAGAGATAGACGGGACAGGATCCGGGTCCTCGGCAAAGCAACCTTTCTCGTTACGTTTTCAAGAATGAATAAAAAATTAACTTTTCGCTTCGTTATGTTTTAGTATAAACGTAAAATAACGATGCTAACGATACGTTCATGAAAATAATTACGATACTCCATCCTCTTCCTTGCCTGAGAGCATATTAACCAACTGAATTCAACTCTCATTTATTTATTTATAAAGCCATCCATTTATTTCTATCGAACAGATGAGAAACTTATCAACTGCTGCAGGGATTATTGATCGTTTTCCTTCCTCTATTTTTCATTTAGTAGAGTTTCGCGAATTAAATGCTCGTATTACGAAATAATTTACAGAGTAATTCCGCTTTCAATTTCATTGGTGGAAAATCCACAAGAATCCTTATTCCTCCAGAATGAAATTCTATTGGAATCCAAAGAGTCTGAAATCCATGGAGAGTATAGAGAGTCGCAAGAGGATACGTATACGCGGAGGGGTCAATAAAAAAAATACAGATTATATACATGTATCGCAGTGAAAAAACGTGCACGAAATTCAGAGGAAAGCAACTTGCCAATGGAAGAAAAGAGCTGGGTAGGAAAAGCTCTTAGCATGTCAACATTTGTTAAGTATCAGGATGCTGTACCCGCCACGAAATGGATCTTGACAATTTAAGAGCCTTTCCGGTCTCGCAATGAGACGAAACCCGATTATTTCCCACCCTCTCCAAGTTTTTCTAACCCCTTGCTTTGCTCTCATCTTCTTGGCTTTCGTCAATTTCCTCGACGTTGAGCTTTCTTGCAAGAAAATACGGCAGGATAATCAATGATTCAGGTTCACGAAAATCCACCAACTATCGATCAAGAAAAAAGTCACATTCGTTCGAAAAAATTTCATCATCGCACGAACCATTGGACACAAAGAATAATGAAATTCGACAACGAGGCATCCAAAACGCGATAAAGATTCTCTTGGTAGATGAAAATTTGTAGGCGCAATAAAATAGCGAGGGATAACGATGTACCTTGCGAAATGGTCGTTGCGTGTGTGTCGTGAAATGAAATCACCTCTCTCGGCTGACAATCCACAGGAAACTTTTCATCAGGCCTCGTTTAATCGTTGCATCATTCAATATGGCGCAAGAAGAGCTTGACTTTGATATATCGACTTGTGTTTATAACCCTCGCGATTAAACGACACTTTTTCACTATAAAAAAGCGTCAAAAATGCACGCGAGTATTTTACGTTGCGAATGGTCGTTAATTGATCTCGCTCAACGTCCAATATTATCTCCATTGGTCCATAATGAAGTCATATTATTCATGTCCTTCCACCCCTTCCATTGCTCTTCTCTGTTGCTCCCTCTCTTTGGCGGTTCTTGTACATATGTAGCGATGTATTTCGGTTATATAGCTTCATACTCGACACTATATTCGCATTATTACAAGAGTACGTGGAGTGCTAAAGGTAATACCGAAGGAGAGAATAACGCACGTTCCAAGTCCAGTGTGGAGCACAATTTCCGTAAGAGAAATCAAGCGAGGGAAAGAGCGAGACTCGGAGCAAGAGTGGGACAGACAACGAAACAAGAAACTATCACGAGACCATATCGAGGTAACAGAACACAGGGAAAGCCCAGCAGAGACATCTGGAGCTAAGAGAAGGAGGTATCCTTAATGGTCCCCACTCAAGATGCAATATCGTAGCATGAATATTGTATGGAGCCCGAATATGCACACAGGAGGGTGTGCATAAACCTTCGTCTTTCCTTGATCCCTCTCTTCTCGTGTCTTTCTCGTTTGTCTCGATAGTTCGAACCTCTTCACCGCGACACTCAAAAGATTCCAGGTTTCCTTGGAAACCAGCAAAGAAAAAGAGATGCAAATATATTTCGTAAACTACGAGAAACGCCGTTGCATCGCGTTACAATCACGACTTCCAGGTGCAACGCAATTTCACTTGAAATCCTAACAGCTTTCGTCCGAGCCTCACAGCCCAGAGCTATATGATTATTTCCAGATGCACTTGAAAAAATTGTATGGCACTTTGGAAGCTTCCACAACGACAGAAACATCTTGAGCTGATTGCATCATGAGATAAATCACAAATGTTCAATCGTATGCATTTTTATCTTGCGAACTAACCAGAGAAATGTTTTTTTTTTTTGTGAAAACTAAAGAAAATCTTTCAAGTTGTTTTCATTGGCGACTAATCTCTGCAGCGAACATCCAAGCACAGATTTAGCGTTACTGCATCGTCGTTTTGTTATGCCCTTGCATAAAACATTCGCAACTGCTTCATTTTGTCACGTTATCATGAACGCATAGGAGAAGTAGACGTAGCGTGACTTTTTAATGGAATCAAGAAGTAACAGAGTGCGAAGGAGCTCTTGCACGTCTGTGAGAGGGACAAGTTTACCTTGACTCTCTCGGCTATGTGGATGTGTTGCCCTTGCTGCAGCAGCATCTTCATGATTCTCCCTTTATCTCTGTCTCTCTCTCTCTATTTCGTAGCTCCTCGCCCTCATTCCCCGTTTGTATGTTTATTCGAGGAACGCATTTCGCGACTGTGAAACTTAGCTTTTCACTCGCTGCTCTCATTTCCACAGTGCCAACGGAGTTGTATGCGGTTTCCGGAATTGCACCGCGCGGTTACAAAACTCTCTTGTGACGTCAGAAACGTTTCCCCCAAAAGATTCTCTACTATATGATTCCACCAGTCCCCGCAACACTCTTGACTCTGCGCGCGTTTTCTGTTTCATTCCGACTTTCATTGCCTGGAGGAATGAGAACTTGGTGCGCATCCTTCTTCGTACGACACTGTGAAAGCCTCGTGGACGTGACGTGAGAAATGAAAAACTAAACGGAATTTAAGCCCTTGAGAAGAAATAGTGGCCCGAATAAAAATTAAACAAAAAAAACGAGACGATGGAATTCTTTTATAGATTCTGCGATCGATTCCCTGCACATTTTCCAGACGATCACTCTTTTTTTATACTTTTATTCCCGCATTCTCGTTCCTTCACTTTGGCCTTTTTCACTGCCTCCTACTGCACTCTGTGCTATTCCGTGTATATGAGTATAAATATTTATTTATGATAACGCAGCGAGGGATATTGATTCTTTCGATAGCCAGCCCAAGCTTTTTACAACCTTTTTTTTTGCAGACCACTCGATCTCCATAGTCCCCGCGGTTTCTGCAGTATAATCGATTTTCAAGAAGAACAGACGAGTGACCGAGATAGGCGAACATTTTTATCGCGAACGAAGTTATTTCGTGTAATTTTAGTTTGTTATTTTGGAATTAAAACTTGCAACGTGCATTCGATTGCAACGAAACTGGGTAAATTAAAAAAAAATGTATACAATCTGCTATTGAAACATGCAATTAATTGGAAATTTCCTTCGTTCATTGATTTTTCCAGACCTGCAAACGCCATCGTGTACGCAAGTTCGATACAGCAGCGTGGCAGACGTGACATCCCAAGAGTTGGGTTTCCGTCAATTGGACTTTACTCCGACGGTCGTTTCGAAAATGAGGTAAAATTACTTGCTAAATAATAAACTTTAAAGCAGTTTTCAATATTGAACGATCCGAACCACGAGCATTGTGATAAAGTTCCATAGCTGCGAGACTTCACGACTCTCCTAAAGTCTCGAGTACAGCAGAGATTAGCTGGTGAATAATATAATGAAAAATAGTGTGTGAAGCAGACGCCGGAGATAAAAAACATCCCCCTCGTCCTTTGGCTACCGTTAAGCTGATTTTTATTTTCAAGGATTAGCCTAAAAGCCTTCGTAAGCTTCATATTCCATGAGCATAAAAAATTCCGCACAGCGACAGACACAAAAAATTGGTTCTATCTCAGCGACAATGATTTTTCTAAATATTTTCAAAATCCGCCATAAGCCTGCGTTTCTCTACATCATGATAAGTCGCTAGAAAACAAAGTCATGTTCATGAATCATCAATATTTGTAAAGTAAATTTTAAGAACGAAAAGTCCCAATAATACCAATTCAACTTCACAAACGACAAGTTCATTTGATAGTTTAATTTTCTCTGACAAAATGAAAAGAAATCGTTAAAATAAATCTTTCGCCCATGGGGGCCATGGGGCTGATTCACGGGTGTTCTTTTTCAGGTCGAAACTCGACTATGTTTGTCCCCAAACCATTGCGTGCCCGTTCTACGCTGTAATGATTGCCACAACAAGGAACGACGTAACTTTTTTTTCTTTATCTTCTACTTTTTTCCTCCAGTTTTCTTTTTTTCATGCGTCAGACGTCGTTTCGTCTACGAGGGTTTTTCCGTGGCCACCGTGTTCACGTTGTATCATTATTAATGAGAGTACGCGGGATACTTTTGAGCCAACAGAGTCGAGCCTGCTCCGAGGGTTACACGACGTACAACAAATCCTTATTCTTCCTTTTTCATTTGTTGTTAATTAGCGCCACGCAATAAATTACTCGCAAGTTGCAACTTCGTCTAAAGTTTCACAACATCTTAATGAACTCTTTGACAAACTTAATAATCGAACGACATGAAAGAAATGAGAATTCAGTTTCAAATACCCTCGAGCTTTGCATGTTTTTTATTTTTATTATTATCATTCCTGTGTTTACGTTGATGTTTTACAGAGTTTCATGAACTGCCAGTCATAATTTTTCATCCAGTTGATTTTTTAGCGAATTTTTTTTACTCAATTCGATGTTCAACCATGAAAATTGTTTTTTCGAATTAATTTTTGATTTTTTTCGCGGAATTTTCGTTCATTGCTATAGTTTTTGTGGCCGTGGAAAAGCTCAACGTATAAAGCTTCAATATTAGCGAACTGTCTATTTCGTAACGAAGTATTGACTGAGAGAAACGTCAAAGAGACCAAGATTTTCGCTTTTTCTGCTGGCAGGGATCAAGGGATCGTCGTATTTTCTTTGGGGACTCTGCCCAGCCGCATTTAGACCCTAATCTCCTGGCACCCTCCGACGTCACTGATCGGCTGAATCTTACAAGAATAACGTGTAGATATCGAGAAAGAGAAAGAAATACGAGGGCAAAAAAGTCAAGAAGTCTGCTCGAGAAAACTCTCTCGCACTCTTTATAGTCCCATCTCTGTCATTTTTTTTCTTCCACTGTTTCTCCAGAGCTATATACGTTCGTTCTTAGATTTAGATGTTTTAGGGAGCCTTGGCGAGACTTGGCTAGGCCGTAAGCTCCTCGTTGCCACAAAAGGTCAACGATAAAAAAACTATTTCTTCCAACCGCGTCTGTTCGTGTTGTGTTTTCTAATTTTCACGCTAGACAACTTTACTCTTTTTCTACACCTCAGAAAATAAACCTCGGACGATCGAATGCGAACATAAAAGTGAATTAAAGAAAAAAAACTTTTAAAATCGTAAGAAAAATTGAGAATTTTTAAAATTATCATGAGGAATATTTTGGATCGTGATTTGTGAGCTCAAAACTGCGAACGTAGGAAATTCAATTACAAAACCGATTTGCCATCATTGGGATGTAGAAATTATAGTAGAAATCCAAAGTCAAAAGTTTCATCCATTTTGCGCGGAGTATTTTAGCATCAGTGAAACAGGCGCGCACTGTACGGTTGAGCAAGTGAGTGGGTATTAGCCATTGCAATTGAAAGCGAAAGAGAGGAGAAGGGGCAAAATAGAAAAAGAGATGGAGCGAATTTCAACTGAATGCAGTTCAACTGCGGTACAAACTGGCTCGGGATCGTCTGTTTGTTTCACGTGGTTCTCCGGTAATCGGAAATGGGCTAATCGAGCTACCGATTTCGTGGGTGCGGTCCGAATCTCGTTCAATCGATATAGCTGTCGTTGAAACAACTCCGCTGGCTATTATCTCTATATAGCTTTGTTATCATCCCTCCCACCTCTATTCATGCATCCCCTTGCCCGCCCACCCTCTTGTTTTTCCTGCATCATGCATCGGCAAATCCCTTTTTATTCTTATGCTAAAAATATTCCATTTCAATGAAAATGTATACATTGCATCGATACATTCGCAAAGTAACTATCTCGTGAATGCCAAAATTGCAAATTCAGAGAAACATCACGATGATATCAATCGAAATTCGAGCTTGTTGACTGCGCCGAGAGTTTCGTGAGTTGAATCTCTCAATTAACTAAATTCTTGCATCAGGCATGCAAATTTTCACGCTGCTGAACTATCGCACGCTCTTCCAACTTACGAATGAATCAATTAACCATCGAATTTCTGTTCGTTACACTTATCAAAATGTAATGATTAATGAATTAATCGTTCTTCACAAATTTGATAAACTTTAAATCTAGAGACTTTCTCCAAGACGTGACGTAAAAGAAAAATCGATTCAACGAAATCGACAGCTCAGTTTTCAATTAATTCAACTCGGTTCTGTATAACGTAAATTCTTGTTTGCCGATTAGTTTCTTGATCGTTTTGTCACAAGTACGTAATACTGGGAAGAGCACACTGTTTCTTATTGTCTTTCCTTCTATCGCTCGTTTCTTCATTCCACTTTCTGTGTTGCTCCCCTTTGCTAGCTCTCCGTGTCAGATGACAGCCAATTTTTCTCTCGGTGATTGCATTTGCAATTCCAATGCGAAGTTGCCAGAGCCATATCTATATAGGGACAGAGCATCGCTCTTTTTACTTCCGTTTCATTCGTACGCTTTTTCGGTTCTCCTCGTCGCACAATCGACCACGTGACCCATCGGAAAATTCATGTCATTGCTCCCCGACAGAGCGACGCGATTCTCCTTACTCCAGCGGCTCTAAATTCGCTTTATTCGGCCCTTTTGTTCGTTAGGAATGCACTGCATACACATTCAGATCTGCGGAATACGTTTCCCTAACACTGTCCCACCCCTGCAGTCATTTCCTCAGTTCCTTTTCTCGGTTCCGCACTCCGAGGAGTCTCCGACATGTACATAAATAGCTTTTCGACAATATCTATCACGCTTCTCTGTGTCTTCCCTTTAAATAATTCAATCGGACTGGTTGTCGGAGGCGTGGTTCTTGCCCCAATCGTTTCTACTCTGCACTGAGACTAAACATGCTCCTGAACAATTCAGTGACAGAGACTTAATCAATTTCGTTGCTGGCCATCTGACTGAGAGTTTTCTCACCCGTCTAGACTTGAAATTAAAAAATTAAAAAAACTAAAGTGACTGCAATTGTTGACGTTTTATTAACCGAGTCCTTTAATTACTTATGTCGTGGAATTCTCTTGAACATGCTCAATTGAATATCAGAGAATAAATCAATTAGCTGGTTACGTAATAATTAAATATTTCACGATTACGTGCATTCGCAACGGAATATCAAACGCGAGAAATCATTTCCAAAGCATTTGATTAATTTTCGTTGGTAACGTTGATTATATTAATAACGAGAAGCACTTGTGTCATGCGAAATCGTCAATGAGATATTCCAAAACGACAGGGCATACACAAGAATCATGTAATATCGCGAGTATTCGTTGTATATAGAGATTGCTCAGAAACGTAATTCAAGTTTCTCGAGAGAAGCAATTAATTGCAGCCCCCAGAGACCGATAACGGAAAATGCATTAGGAGACTGAGAGAGGGCAAGACGAAGGAGTTGCGAGAATGGGAGGACGCCGCAGGCCAAGAGCTTTTGGAAAGCAACCCTTTTGCTACTTGTCAGATGAAGCACCATGTCCCGAACCAATTCAAATTCGTGGATTCCCATTGAAACGCCAAGTCCGGCCGAGAAGCGAGTTTTAGGACCAAACACGATTGATTGCAATTCGATCTTTTCGCGTTTTCTAAAATCTGTCAGTTTCGTCCAATGTAAATGATTGAAATACCGAGACTTTTGATTCTTTTTGACATGAGGATAAATTTTTTAAATGTAGTACATTTTTCGTGGACCAAGATCCGAAGACTGTAACGTCAAGGTTTTGCAAAATAGGGCGAAACTTTGTCTCATAGACGGTCGTCAGGGAAACGTAGCGGCAGAATTTACACACCGTCGTGTATATGCCCCGATTGATACCTGTTTTGTATGCCGGAGGGTTGCTGTCGCAGACAGAGCGCCCCCGATTACCTCACAGCGTATTTACGCACCCGTTTCTCCCCAGTCTCGGTTAGCTATCTACGTCCTTCCACATGTACGCTCCGTTAAAGCCAAAAGTCTTCAAGTTGACGAGGAGGACGATGCCCTTGATTCTGAGTTACTTTGAGGTTTCATCTTTTTTTTTTTCAATAATTCTTTAATTACGCGATGAAACGGTCTTTACGAAAACGTTTTTCCCTCGTTTTTCGTTGACGTAAACTATCAACTCCGAGCTATAC
This sequence comes from Diadegma fenestrale, assembly GCA_037043255.1. NCBI lineage: Eukaryota > Metazoa > Arthropoda > Insecta > Hymenoptera > Ichneumonidae > Diadegma > Diadegma fenestrale. The sequence goes on from CM073312.1 coordinate 6,049,240, forward strand.
GTGACGTGCTTTCACATTCTACGTCATAGGCAAACTTGATAAACTATTTTCAAAAACCGATAAGGAGAGTCTGCTGCACAAGAGAGATTCAAAAGTTGAAACGTTAACGTTGAAAAATTTCGATTTGGCCATATGTAAAAGAATTTTTGGAAAACAATTTTTCCTATTCATCGTCCAGTTTCGTTCGGTTTCGTAAAATTCGGTGCATGAAAAAAATGTTGCTACCTGACAGGAATTCTGGACGTTCCATACAATCGAAACAAAAATGTAACCAATTATTTGACGATAAAGTCCAACAACTTTCAACAGCAATTCAATTGATCATTGAATGGCTGCTCACTATTTTGTGATGACGAATAGCTGATGTTTAATTATCGATTTTTTTCTATCTCTGGGTCCTGGAGCGAATCATTAAAATCATTTCCACTCCAATATAGAATTGCTAACAAACAGGGGAATGAAAATATCTACTCAATTTCAAATCAAACCACCCACCGGTGATGGAAATATTGCGTCGACTCTAGATTAAAAGGAATATTTTCGATAAAAAATCTCTCAAAAAATTTTTAATCAATTTTTATTATTTTCCTCGCAAATATTCTGAATTTTTTCAGGGTTCAATCAACGTACGTAAAAAGAATTAATTTCAACAGAATTTCAATCCACACTACACCTTCAATTTTCGTTAAATTACGAACCAATTATCAGCCATTGGAATCGATAATGAGTTTGGAATGAATGGTGACAGATTTTTCCTAGAATAAATGACATGCTGTCAAGAAAAAATCGTCAAGACCAGTCATTTATCGGCATTTTAACAATCAAGCACCGGTGGATTAATTAACCGAGGTATCCATCTCGTCAAGGACGATTAAAGGGTGTGTTCACTCGGAATTTCGCGCGAGAAGTAAAAAAGATGTGTGTCGAGAGTCTCTCGAGTGTTTATCTCGCCCCTGGAGAGTTCTGCAAAGTCAGGGACAGAGGAAAGAAAGCAAAAATAAAAAATAGAAGAAAAGCACGAGGAAAGAGGAGGAAAAAAAGGAACTAGACGTTGGCTGGGAGAAGGAGCAGTACAGAGAGAGCATGCACTGTCCCCACTAATTACTCCGAGCAATTGTGTTAGAGGACGAGACTGCGGAGAATGAGGAACGTTGAAGTAGGCGGTATACGGGATTCTACGACCTGGATTTTCATTATCTGAAGCAGAACCAAGTACTCGGTGTTGCTGACCCTTGCGACACACCAACCAAAGTCCCCTGAGGATTTTCCTTGTCCGTAAATTTTAGTCCACGGAAAACTACCGTGCACCTTTATACAAATGACTCGCTCGCATTTTCTTTCATTTCCTACTCATTTTTCTTATTCCATCAACTCGTCTTTTCAAATGCAAAATAGACAGTATCGTTTTTTCCTCAAATATCAAAATTCATGCAGATTAAAAAACGTGCGGTCGAGATTTAGTGGATCAAGGTGGAATCAGCAATCAAAAAATGATCGTTTGTCTATTCAATTTGCTTAAAAAGAATTTTCTTTTTTTAGTCATCGGAATTTCGCGATTAATACAGATAGAAATTTTTCCACGCGTGAAGCATCCACGTATTGATGCAAAAATCAGCATGAAGGCAAAAGATCTTTCAATTATCAAGCTCGATCTTGTTTTAATTGGAAAATGCAGTCAAAAAAATGAAAATATTTCAAGCGTGATGCGTGCCGGTGTGCGTTAGGCTTTTTATTGATGAAATCAGTGGGGATGGACGGTGGAATAGCTTGGCCTGTGGGTTTCTCTCCCCTTGACGTCCAACAAGCTTCGTTCGAGTAAATTCAACGTGTCAATTTTACCAAGAGTGAATAGACAGCGAGGTCACTGTACAGGGCTTTTGCTCAACCAATAATTAAAACGAGAACGTGCGAAATTAACTGTAATACAGTCTGTTACACATCCGAGCTTTATTTTTCACCTTTATAAATCGAACCGGAACAATTTGATTAAAAACAAAGCAACAAATAACAAATCGACTCCCTGCTCGGATTCGCGGAAAAGGAGTTAATGAACGATCGTTGCCCTGGGTCAAAAAATTTAAACAACGCAATTTCGATGCTTAATTGTATTCTCGTGTGTCATTTTAGTGTAATAAATTAAAATTTCAGGACCCTCCAACTCCTTAACACACGCAGGGAACTTTAAATTGTCGCGTGACATTCTCAAATCTCTCTAGATGTGAATTTTGACGACTATTTGTTAATAATGCTCGAAAAATTTATTTAATTATGTTTAGAAAAGCGAATGCAACGGCAGATCGTTGTGACGTTGTATTAGAATGTTGAAAATTGTGTTACATGATTTTTTTTCCACCGGACACGACTCTCGTTTTCGTCGGGATGTTTCGGAAAGCTGGGGGAGAGAATTGAAATATGGAACGCCAGACGGGGATGTGAATAACCTCGCGATATATATGGAAACGCGTCTGCGAGTATGGGACGAAGAGAGTAGGCCATTCCGATGCCAGTTTTCCATCGTTGGGTGTTTGCTCCTTCAAATGAAACAGGAACTGGGTCTGTACCGTCGTAGCATAACGTGTTGGTGTACTTTCTCTCTCTGTCTCTGTGTCTCTCGTTCTCTTACTCTCTCTCCATCTGGACGAGACAATGAGAATATGCCAACAATGGTCGTTGTCGTCGTTGAGCATGAAGCATGGTGTAAGGGAGGAGAAAGGAGGGAACGAAAAGGGAGGCAAGAAGATCTAGCGTCGGTCGAGTAACCGAGACCATGCTGACGGGACGAGAAACAGCGTGAACGGGCAAACGGTATGCGAGGCCGTTAGGAAAAACGAAAGCTCGAAAGAGGGCAAAAAGGTTGGAGAGAGACAGGCCGGTATGGATAGCGCGATGAGAGCAGAGAAAGCAAAAGAAGCGACTGAAAGGGTTGGGCAAGAGAGCGAGAGAGAGAGAGAGAGAGAAGGAAAAGGGATGGGGAGTAAGCAAAAAAAAAAAAAGAGACGAGAGGAATGGAGAGAAAAATAGGGCCAAAATGAGAGAGGGAGGCAGCGAAAGAATGAGTAAATGACGAGTCTCATGCGACAGGTAGAGAGAAAGAGACAGAAAAAAAATATCAACGGACAAAGAGAGAGAGTGAGCGAGAGAAAGTCCATGAAAGAGAGGAAACGAGGGAAGCTTTTTACTCAGTACCATTTAACATGTGCCGCTGAATAGCCATCTGGTAAGAATGGTGAAAAGCGCCCCAGGGGAATGTCTCCCCTCAAGGATTTTCCAGGTACATTTCAACATAGGCCATAAAACCCACAGCTGTTGGCATCTCAAGAGTAATTGGCCATCCCCTGTTAGTAATATAGCCAGTGGACAAAAGTAAATAGCTTCGTATCACTCTGCCAATAAATAGAATGCTTGCTACTATCCTAAAAGGCCAATCATTGTACCATTCAGTTTGCAAAATGTTTTCATGCTTTGCACCAATGTTCTCTCCTTCTTTTTTTAACCAACCTATTCAGTATACAGCATGCTCGTTGACAAGAAGCCTGTAATGACGGTGTGTTACATTTATGCCTGTCCTCAATTCAACTGGTTCTTCTTTTCTTTCTCCCTCAACATTCCTCATTTTTTCTTCATATATTTAGTTCCGAGAATAAATATAAAAACCGTGTCTATCCGAACTTTGTTTTCTTCCAAAGCTCTCGCTCCGTCTTGTGCTCTTTTCAAGCCTCGATGATAGAAAGACCTTTTAGAAAATGAGCTCGATTGCTCAATTTATTCGGACGTGCCCCACCCTCCATTAGTTGAATGGAAAATGTTTATGTTTCTATATAGAAAATTGCGATATTTTTTTTTTTACATTTTTCTACTGGAAATACTTGGAGTCGATTCGAAAGTTTTTCCATGGCCACAAATGTTGGTCTCGGTTTGACAAATGTCCAGAAAACTCGAGAAATCTCCGATAAGATTTTACTTTTTTCTTAACGCCACTGCATTAAGGAGACATCGCGTGAGTATATTTGTTGAGGTCTCGCGCGGCGTCGAAAGATGCTCTCAGTCTCCTCGACAGCGAAGGTGTCGGGTTGAGGTATCGAAAGCAGGATAACTCATGCCACTTTGCGAAACTCTAGACGTCGACACTGAACTGCTCTGATATGAAGTGGCACTCTGAGCTATTCTTGGCCACCCTGTCTCATTTATTTAGTGACAGCTTGATATTATTTAGGTGAAATTTCATACCGCAAAGGACTGCTTGAGCTTTGGTTGCACAAAACACCTTTGATCCTTCGTGTCAAAGCTCAACAAGTCTATAGTTCCAGCTAATGATAATATCGAGTACAAATACAGCCAAGAATCGTAAATTATCGTGACGATGGAATCGTCGATGGTAAACTGTCACGTACAGTTTTTTTTTCACATATTTCACTCAAACAAGGATTAATCGTTGTCAAAATTTCGTATTTTTTGTATTTTGCATGCCCGGAGTGTGCAACTTTTAGAATCGAAATAAATGTCGCATCCGCGTATGCCATAAGCAAAGGATTTCGTGAAAAATAGATTATGAAAGATAATCCAAAAAATATTCATAATAAATTTTAAAGCCTCATGAAAAAAAAGGTTCCCATGAGACGTGCCAGTCCCTTATACACAAAAGTATGTAGATTTGTAGATAAAATGACTATCTGCATACATGGGAGAAACTTTTTTCTCATGGACCTAGAGCCTATGTCTATACATTCCATTTTTATATGATTTTTTGCCAAGAGCGGGCGAGCGAAAGTGGTGAGCAAGGGAAGCAGACAAAGGGAGGGTGAAAGAGGGTCGAAGGTCCAGCGAGAGCTGGAACGAGGGATAACGCCCGTGCTGCGGTGTGTGAGGGGTAGAACAGGGCAGGGGGTCGAACGCGTGGTTCACCACCATGGTGCGATTCCCAGGGTTGACGAAAAAAAAATGAAAAAAGAGGAAAGGATGGTATGACACATAAAAAGTAACAAAAAAAATTGGTAGCCTTGGCTGTGCACGTCCCCAAGTTTCACGAGTGCGAATATGTATGTCTCTATATTTTTATATATATAACATGCTAGTGTACGGCGAACGACGACGATGACGACGATAGCGAATAAATAAAATCTAGTCTCTCGAATTAGTGGCTTCCTGACAAAACCAGCAAGTGCATTATTTTTCTGTCCGTGAAAGGTAGCTCTGCGTGGTATAACTCACCACCCGATGGTTGCACATGCAGATTTTTTCATCATCTGTTTTTTTTTCTGATTTTTTTTCTCATACTTCGGTCTCTCATTCGTTTTGCTTTTCCTAGCCCGGAAAGCGTCAGTATTTCTGTAATTCTACTAATTCGATAAATTGACAGGGAGCTGAGATCAGTCTCCAGATCAATTTTCAGATCATGAAATTACTCCCGGACTCCGCAATTGCAAAAATTGCTTACCCCCACCACCATGCAGACTTTGCCAAATGTTACAAATGTCCCGACACGCTACCGAGTCTCTAGATATTCGTATCAAGACTATTTTTCGTCGGTATTTTCGTCGGGCTTGTTATTGATATTGAATTTGTTTCTTTTTCTCCACCGGAACTCTTTCAGGTTATTTTGCAGAAAATATCTGCAGATTCCGAGGGAACTCGAGACGGCAAGACCTTTTTTTGGCCCTTGTTATTACAGTGCTGTGCAGTAAGAATAGAGGGTGGGTCAACGAGCTTACGCTGTTGAGGAGTCTGGTATATATATGAGACCAAGGGTTAAGCTAGCTCGAGAGCGAGGGGTGGAAACCTGCGTCTTTTCCTTCCCTCCCCCCTCTCTCTTTATCTCTCTGTCCCTTTCATTCCTTCCCTACCGAACAAACAACATTTTCGGGTGTTTCTCACTACAACCGGAAATAACGTTCGGCTAGCCTTGTGTCGGCGAAAAGTCAGCTGAGGGGATGTCTTTCCGGAGGTTAAGTAGACGATAGAAATGCATAGCGTTATCCCTTCTATGGAGGATGAAACCCTCACACTCGACTATCTCTCTTTTCTATCCGTATGTGCACGCGTCAGTACACTCGAGCAAATTTTCAAATTGCTTCTTGAAAAACCTCCCTCCGGTAGACACTCAAGACTGAATGTACAAACACAAAAAAAAAAAGATAAAACACGAAACAGACAAGCATTTTGCTTCGTGGAATGAAAGCGATAAAAGAGCCTTCCAAATAATTTGAATCGCGTCATTTTCATCTGCAGAATTCTTACGAAATTTACAAATTCTCGAGACGCAAAAAATGTACGAGCGAATGAAGACTCGAATGCATTGAAATAACTTTGCTCTATTAAAATGTGGGAAATGTTACGACTTTGAAGCTGTATGAGAGAATCTATGGAATTCAATTCCGTTGGAATTTAGAATATTCGAGAAATGAGCCAATCTGGTTGAAGGAAAATATTCGGAAATCATACATTTTTAAAGAAGTTGCCAACTATCGGCATGTGGAAACCACAGCGTACCGCGGGGTGACCACAACCGTTCCGTGGGGAGAAAACGACCCAGTGGAAATCCCGATAGCAAAAGGTGCAATGTACGTGCTGGATATATATCGAAAAACCGTTCGAAGGTCCAGGCTGAACGATTAATGTTGCAACTTGGGATCTGGGCTCAGTGTAAAAAACTTGATACTTATTGTTTTTTGTGTTTTTCATCACAAACACTTTTCGCAACGTTGTGCCAGCTCTGATTTTCTGTTTATTCACCAAGGAGCATGCTCTGAGTTATCAGTAAGCTTAGCTACTTCGATTTTTCTACTCAATCATTCAAAGTGACACGAGTAAATAAGTCATTAGTGACGAGGCCTACTTTTCCCCTCCACTGGCGTCCGGATCGCGTTGACTGTCAACCGGAGCGGTTCCTTTCTCTCTGGGGGATCGTGAACGCTTGATTCGCTCACTTATGATGCAAATATTTGATTCGAAGTTCAGTAATTCAGTTTCGTTGTGAAAAGTAATTTCCACGACGCCAACAATAAATATTCCGAATATACAGAAAAACAAATGAAGCGCAAAAGCTTTCACTGAAATTAAAATTAGTAAAAAAAAGTTGCTGAAGGATTTTTGTGAAAAATTGCGATCCAAATGAATGCAGTTCATTTGCCACGATGCACTGCAACGGAATCAGTAATCTCAATATTAAATTACACGTCAAAAGAGAGTTCGATGAAAAAATATATTCATATTAGATTTTTCGGAGCGAAAATGGATGGGCAAGTGAAATTCGTTTTATTCATCATTTAGGGTGGGACGCAGTTGATATAGACACATTGCTCTATAGGATGGCTCGCAGCGCAGCCGGAAACCACCGATATCATTCAATAATTTCGCCGGCTGTTCTCGAAAATCAAATTATCGCACATGGGAAACCATCACGAAAAGTACCAACACTATCGGCAATTTCTCTATCTACTTGTATTAACGCGTATACGTGAGTGCGAGTGACACAAATTGCAAACCAATATTAATTATAATTGGAGCGTACGTCAAAAGGAATCCATCATTCGTTTGACACTGACAGTGTTACTCGCATGGAATGTTGCACGTTGCAAAAGTTTCGATTTCGTGTGCGATTCCCACTGTAACTCTTGCCCGCGTAGTTTTGCGTTGTAACGATGAAATAATTTCTCGTTTCTCAACGTCAGAATTAGAAAATCTTCGTCTAAAAATTTTCATTTCAAGAAATTATTAATCGTTAATACAAAAAATTATTGCTGAAGAGAATTCTTTTGAGAACAGAAAAGGAAAAAAACAGATCTGAATGAAAAAAATGTTTTGATGGCAAATTGCACTCGGCGTAAATGAGCCTCTGTATCAAGGCACTCGGAACGATCGATCTCACGACTGCCAATGAGAATATTGGCTCGTGAATGGTTATGTTCATGCTTAATAACTACGCTAAGCTATATATTACATTTTCCCGAATATCCAGGCGTTTCTATATCGATCGTTTGCCAAAGTTCTCTGTGTTTCATCGCCCAAGTAGTAATATACCGATGTGGTCAGCCTGTTTAGTAGTAATAAAGCGAGTATGCCTGAGCCATGGGGTTCTTTGGTGTGCGTGGGTGCTTTTATCTGTTTTATCCTTGGTCTATATACATAGGCATCGGTATGAATATAACAGAGTATATTTAATCGTGGATGTCCTCGCGATATTGACAACATGTCGACAAGGGGATTTTCGATGCGTCAATGTAGACACAATTCGACTAGAACTGAAAATTGACGTCTATCATGAAGCTCCACGATCCATCATTTTAAAGGATTAAGTTTCCAGCACACACGCACACATGTTCATTGATGGATCAAATTCGCAAGCAGCCCCTAAACCGATGAGTGGCTCGATGCAAAATAATTGAAGAGCACTAATGGCTTTAGAGCCACCATAAACAAATTGTAGAAGCAAATATTACTTTTTGCAAGCGAAATCTATTAACGTTTATTTTCTTGTCATTAAGATAAGTAACGTCGAATCATACAAGATTTTTATTATTCGCGAAGCGAGACTAATGAGATCGTGCGGTGACTGCGAAAAAGTTTCACTCTGTCTCGAGACTCCCTGTCTCCCGAGTATATTTATATATTTTCAACGCATACATAGCAACTCTGGTTATTCTCTTGCACATTTTTTTTTGCACTTGTATTTCTTTTTTTTCTCCTCATGTAGCTCCGTTTCCGGCTAACGCTTAATGCAAATTGTGAAACGTGCTCTCAGGCTACCTCAACTATTCCTGAGCAACTTCACTCTTACTCATTCTCTCTTTCTCTCGCTCTCTCTTCTTCTCGTTCTTGCAATAACGTAAATACCGGTAGCAGATTCCGAAGTGTTTATCCCCGGATTAGCAATTCAACTCGCGACCGTTTTGCTCTCGTTGCACACGGACCTGCAGCTTTCCCACGCTTTTATATACACACATACATATACTTATACATATGGATATATATACTAATAAATAAATGTATATATACATATAAATATATACAAGCAAAGGCACGACCAAAGTACCAAAGTACCATGGTATATATAAATATATATTTGGCTGTACTTTCGCGATTCGTTGGGACCCATGGAGTTAATGGAAAAGACTGTAAGACGCAAAGGTGGAAGCTCGAGTTTAAACTCACGGGAACGTGAATAAATATCCAATGTAAAATCGGGAAAAACTTGAATTCTTCCGAGAGAGGAAAAATACACTTTACGAATCCCAATACATCGAATCCATTTTAATTGATTCTTGAGGTCGGTTCGAATACATTTTTAAATAAATTTTCCTCGACATGGGATTTTGGCAACAGCAAATGTTGAGGCAAAGACCGAATCGTCGTCAGGCTTTTGTAATGAATCGGTAATTTTAATTGAGTGAAATTTTATCGATTTTTTTTTCTCTACGTTGTGACTCAGGGACTGAGGAAGGGTTGAGGGAATTTTTGAGGTTCTGGTATGTGTTTGAAATAAGAACGTGGATCATAAGATTTGCGAATAGACGAGTGTAGAGAATTTCATGGAAAAGATAAACGTGCGCACACACTAGGATTTGTGCACTGACGCATATTATCCTGTGAAGCTATGGTTGCCCTTCTTTATAGGAAAAAGACGAAGACGAGGAAAAGTCTCTGAGGATTCAACCGTAGCCCTCTGGCTGTCTGCCAGCTCGGGTAACTACTCGCTACGACTACCGCATTAATGGAGTTTTATTGTTATTTACCGTGACAGCGGTCGAACTCTCTCACGTGGCTAGTCCGAGAGTTTCGTTCTTTCGCACCCTCCACTTTAGCCTTTTTTTTATTTTTCCTCCTTTCACTCTCGCTAGAAACCTAAATTAAAGGTTCGACTCCCGTATCCACGGCATTCATTATTTTCAATTCAGCCCCATGGTTCACAGGCGGTTTCCGAACGTTGTTCAAGTATCCGGTGTGAATATATTAGACACCCTGTACATGGATTATTATTACATGCATATAGTCGTTGTCGTGGATGCTGCGGTTGTGAAAGTTGCGAGGGGCGGGTTTTGTACCCTCGAGTAGGTACGCGCCGTTACCTGCTACGCTCCATTTACCTCGATACGTACAAATACGCGTATTACCCCTTCTTATCTTTTTCCCTCTGTCTCCATTTTATTTTCTTTCCTTTTTCCTTTCTCTTGCTTTTCACTTATTTTCTCTATTGAAGATACTATCGTTTCTTTTTTCTACCCTGTTTGCCTATACGCTCCTCGATGCTTTTTTTTCCATTCAGCATGTTTTTTATCTCCAATCCTCTCGTGTCTTTCCCTTCGGTTCGTTTTCCGGGCGATTTCTTCGTGGAAATTACGAATTACTAAATTGATCAATTATGGAGCGGGAAAATTGTGAGATATGGCGTTATTTGGGAAGAAGAATTTGACCTGAAACTTCACCCAGAATCGTCTTCAATTTTTGTGACCCGCGCCATGTTTTTTTATTTAGTACTCACTTTGCGCAGTCCCATTCGAGATACGCATATATTCCCATACATTGTTCTTACTTATTTTTAACTTCGTTTTACTTTCACCCTCTCAGGCTCTGTACAACACACTTAACGTTTTACACTCCCTTTCTTTCCCCGGCAGACCTTTTTTCAACTTCTTCTTTCATGTCAGTACTTTACTGTGTACTCAGGTAAGAAAGCTACAACTACATGCAGAGTTCGTACACTTATGTTTATGCTGCAAGCAAAATACGACATTTATCCGTTCGAGCGTGTACACACAAATGGAACCATCTCATTTATTGATTTTTATACTGGCATAAGCACACGTTCTCTCCAATAAAGTTAACCGTGCGTGTGTCAAAATTTATTCCCTATAAAATGAAAAATCCATGATTCTTATGTCTTCAGCGTCCAAGGAGCATTCCATGCCACTCCAGTCGCTTTTTTTAACAATTGAAATGCATTCACCCCGATGTTTATAATTTTTTCTCACATCCCCTGTTTGAAAACCTGAGTTTTTTAAAAATTTCATTCAAAAAAGTTTTGTCTTGAAAATTATTTCAATTTACTCAAATTTAATAACTCAATAATTAACTTTTATTATTTTTTTATTTAGATGATTAATTATTATTTCTTTCTAATTTTATTTAGTTATTGAATGAAATAAACAAATAAATTCAAGAAAACTTTAAATTTGTTGTGTTTGAGTCATTATCTGGTCAGTCCGTTTTCTGCAATCGTGCAGGACATTTTACTAGACCGGAAAAAATGATATTGAGGGTCGACATAACGAATTGAACAGAGAAAATCAAAAAAGGCCTCCCATGATGGATTTGGATTGCAAAACGGAAATTTTAAAAGTGGCTGAGTTGACATGGAATGCTCTTTATGAATGAATACTTTTTTTTTTTTTAATAGATAACGAATCAAGAATACGAGCACGTAAAAATCGTCTTTCCTCGATTTCCCTCTGCTTTTACATATTACTCATACTTTTTTCTTGGAATTCCTTCCAACATCCGTTTTATCCCTTTCCTTGGGTATAACAGTCGCCCGCCTTCCTCCATTCACTTCGTTTACGTATAGTGAAACGTGGACGAGAAATAAAGAATTTTTTTTCCAGTAAAACGTACAAAGGTCCCTCGAGAATTTTTTTGTAAATGGTAGACAAGACGTGATATAAAATGTACATGTGAACGTGAAGCTAGGACGAATAAAGGAAAATGAAAACTCGGAGGGTTAAGTACGACAGCGAAGCAAGTCAAGATTCCGTTGCTCCCTTAACCATCCGACGTTCCATAAAGAGCTTTCACTACGAGAATACCCAAAATGGTATAATAATTTCAAGCGAAGCGAGCATTTATCAAACGTTGAGAAAGACGCGATGACTGTGATAATAAATGAGATGATATTAATCTGCGCTCAGATTTCCGGCTAACAGGCTCCATATCGAATAAATTTTCTACAATACGTACATTCCCTACAGCGTTTATTCCAAATTTCCAGATTTAACCTCGCATTCAAGCTTTTAAATTAATAATAAAAATACATCAAGCGATTTGCATCACTTGGCAAAATTTTGAATTCATTTCCCATTTCAAAACTGCTCGAAATTCTGTTTGTCCGATGCTTTATTATTAAGAGTAAAAAAATCAATTTAATCCGCGTGTTTATTTTCTAAACAACGAAATATTGATAAACGTATTTTGTGACTTAAAAATTTCAGGATTTCGGCACCTTTCCAAGTGGCGGCGGTGGCGTTGATATTCGCGGGAACTTTTTCGGCCCTCATAGGTCACTGTTATTCGGATCACAAGACTGTAATCGCCTGCGGATTATTTCTGCTAGGAGGTGAGTTGAAATACTTGCTTAAACTTTATAAAGGAAAGAGAAACTCTTTTTCAAGTTGTTTGTAATACGAGAAAGGGAGAAGGACCTTTCGGAAGAAATATTGCGCGGTATTAAGCGCGGCCACACATGTGTGTATACAGTAAAAATGCGAGAAAAAGAAAGAAAATGAAGAAAAAAGAGCGATAAGACTGTGCGAGAAGAAAAGTTGGTGAGTCGGGGTGTGTATACATTTTTGTTAGAGGGACATTGAGTCGCCAAGTCACGTAGCGCAAACCTCCGGGGTAACACACCATCTTCCTGACTTTTTAGCCTACGTTTTTGCGTCTCTCACAAAATAACGTTGTGTATCAGAGTTTCGCTTTTTCCAACGTGTGTGCTAAAGCCAACAATGCGCGCGATTCCTGAACTTTTTGCCCTCCTCCCTCGGACTGTTAAATAGGAACGAATATAAAAAAAAAAGAGTTCGTGACGCGACACATGAATCGTTTTTACGTTGGTTACATTGACCCCGGAAAAGGCAGAAAAAAATATGGACAAAAACGTAATGATTCGGCGAGTACGCAATTTCATACGAACCAAATTTCATGCTCTCCTGCAAACTGCCCTCCCACAGTGAAATTCTATCCCTCCTCACAATGGGGGTTTAATGGAAGCTTCCTCGAAATACAGACTCTAGCATCCTCCATATTTCATTCTATAAACTTGATCGAGTATCATAAATATTTATCAAGAGTGTAAACCATACGAAGGAATAAATTCGTCATTCGTAATGTTTACCAAAAATCAATAAACTTCATGAGTTCAACAACAAATGATGTTTCGATGCGAGAGTATCACATTCAAAAATGTACGTAAATATAAAACATACACCGGAAGCGTAATTGGCGTTGAAAATGTGTGTTTCGAATTGAAATTTAATTGTTTTTTCCTGGCTGAATGGATGGAAATTGAAGTGACTCGGACAACATTTTGTTTATTTTATTTGGGCAAAATTTATTGATTCTCGTGAAAACGTTTCAATTACTCCGAGGTACAGCGAAGAGATTCTTAATACGCTCGAAACCATTTAAACAACAGTGTTCATGCAGGCTTGGATTTGCTACAGAACTGGGTGGCAAAAACGTTTTCGGCTCAGATTAAAAATCACTTTGTGTACGGACTCAACGATGTACTACAAAACGAGCCATGTAAAGGATTGAGAGCCGGGCATCCATCGGATAGAATAATTAAACGATTTGTGATGAACGATCAGGGCGGTTTTCGATCCTCATTCTATTGCCAATGAAGACTCACGCAGGAGAATATGAGAGAAGCGAAGGGAAGGAATTTTATCGGTAGAGCGAGCGTAAAATTGTAATTCGTTAGGGATGGAACGTCGAGTGGAATGTAGACGAGAATAGAAAGCATCAAGCAGCATTCAGAACTTTGCAGTTTTAGTTGAGAAAATTCAATCAAATCGAATATAATCATCGGAAAAATTATAACGTTTTGCTAATAAAGCTGATTCCATCAAACAATCTTTATCGCGATCATGCGAAGCTCTCGATTTTAATCTCGTTACGGCATTTTGTCATAAAAAAAAGAGAGCGATTTGGAATACAGAGTTTGATGCCAAACACATGTAAATGAAGGACAATTTCATAATTTTTTTTTTTGTGCAAATTTATTCTTTATTATCCTACGATAAAAGGAAGCGCGGTGGAAAAGTATGCCGGATGAACAACCGAGATAAGAAAAGCAGTGTTGATACATACATATATATATTTTATAGACGTATATATATGGATATAAGCTTTCGCTCTACCTGGGAGATAAAACCGGCCGCGTCGGATTAGTCTGATTTAGCTCCTGCGGTTTACTATCATCCCCGGAGAAACTTTATTCCCGCTAGAGACCTCCTGAGAAAAACAAGAAAGTCTGAAAAGAGACCGCGCGCAGGAATCTTTCTGGGAAAAGTTGATGTTGAAATTCCTCGTGATTAACTTTCTGTAGTAGATTTCTGTCACTTTCAAAAGAAATATTTCTCGATAAATGATTTCATTCGTTCATTTGCATTTTATAAACAAATTTATCATTTTTGGCTCTTGAATTCGTTACATTCATAAAAAAGATCGCTGGCTACACCGTCGCGTTCGATGAAACGTTTCCTGTTCCTTTTTAAACATAAGGAATATTCATGAATACGGGAGCGTGTGTAATTTGCCAAAAAGATTACAGGAAACCGGTCATTTTGCTTGGCAAATAGAATTGGCGAAAATTCTCGACGTGATTATGAGAAGCAGCATTTTGGAAGGGGGTCTTGGAGTAATTACACCAACTTTTGTTTCGGACACTCGGTGTGGATGATGGAAGGGCCGGGTGGGGAGGGGAAAGGGAGGGAGCAGAGGAAGAGAAGTCGAAGCTTTGTGAAGCTTTAATTCGCATGCACATAAAAACACGCATAGCGTGTGAGGTACACCGTGAAAACGTCGAGAATTAGTAACGGGTGAGCGAGTAAGAATTTTCCGACGTTGTTCCCACCCTCTTTTGGGATTGTCTCTCATTATTCTGGTGTACGCGATGTTGGTGAATTTGTACTTTCCGTGTAATTGCCGGGAGTCTGGCTGTTCAGAGTCACCAGGCGGCTTGGTATTGCCAACATTCACAAGGGTCTCTCCATATAGAGAGGGTGCGGTACCGAAACAAAATGGAAATTCAAAAGAGAAAGCGTGTATGAGTAAGAGAGACCGAGACTGAAAAGATGAAGAGAGAAATACCGAGAGCAATGGAGGACAAGGCAAACTGGCGAGGCGGGGAAACATGAACAGAAATAGTGAGCGACGCGACAACGGAGAGAAAGAGCGAGAAAGAAACTGATAGAAAGAGAAAACCAGGCGTCTCTGAACAAATGAGGAAAATTATCCCCAGCGACACTGAAGTAATAACGTTTAACCAACGAGTCGACATGAAGGGGTTTTTAGCTCGGTGTAGACTCGTACCATAGCGCCGGGACAGGTGAGCTAAAAGCAGAGAGAGAGAGAGAGAGAGAGACGGATGGCGTTTGTAGTGTGGTAAGGAGAACGAACGTGAAGGATTGAGAGCGCGAAAGAGATGATGAAAGGTATGTCGCGTGAAAACGGGCTTTTCGAGAGGATCCATCGTCAACACATGTGAACACAGGAATCTCCATATACGTTTATAACGTATTAATCCGAGTATGTAATCGTCGAGCTGCATCATCATATGTGTTGGAGTCAACGTAACCGCGTAGAGCTGCGTAATCCTTTTGTTATTATTTACACAAATTTTTACGTTACTTGCGAGCTCTGTAATTTCTCAGCAGCAGTGGCGACTGTAACGTGAACCAAGTCCAGCGAACAAAATGACAAATTGTTGTAATTGTTTCCAGAAATATGTGAGAGAAAGAATGAGTTAGAGAAGGCTGAAAAGGGATTCGCACGTCTTTCTAAAAGTTCGGCAAGCAGGAAGGGTGGCGGAGAGAGAAAGACAACAACTTGAAAGTGAGAAACACACCGTAGAACGCACGAGATCCCCTGTAAAATCTCTCACAATTGTGAGCCCATTCCGTGTGCCATTTCTTGTTCTCTGAGCGAGAAGCAACTCGAGTATTTGGTCGTTCCTTTCTACCCAGGACTCCTGCTGCTGCTGCTGCTGCTGCTGAAGGGGGATAGGATCCCTCCAATTATGAGACACCACACAGAGCAAAAGAGCAAATAGACAGACGCTGGAAGAGAGAAGAAGAGAAATATATAGCGACGGAGTTTGTTTTTCCAAAGTTTGAAACGTCGTGTGGTCGCTTTAACAGAGCATGAAATGCAATAGATTTTCGGTGTACGAGACAAATGTTTCCTTCAAAAATCATCCATGTAATTCACGTCGACCATGAATAAATATAATCATAACAGCCAGCCAGAGTTTGATCATTTTTATTCATCCAAAACGACTCTCGTGTAATGAAATAAAAAATTGTGTCCCTCGATTAAAAGTCCATGACGACGCGGACTCGTTAATTTTCGTTTGGTAAGGGAATTTTTAATAAATTCAGGAAAAACCGCATCATTCTCGTATCGCAGTCAAATCATAACTTTCATTCACAAAGTTATTCAATTCCAACGTGAAATTCCCGTAAATAGAATTTCTCAAATTTATTCCAGATCAATTTTGATCCGAATATTTTTCCTCTTCGCATGATCTCTCGCCTCTACAATAGATCCTTTCATGCCTTTACATTATTGATATTAAATTCCTTACGCGTTTGAGAGCTCAATCGATTTTACACTACAAATCACTGAAGCAAAATCCTTCTCGTGAATATGCTTCGCTTTATAAATTCAGTACCCAAACCCTCTGCGGTATTTCGTAGCCTGAAAGATAATTGCATATTTTGGATGTACGCACGCACATTCTTGTCATGACAATACTATGAATTTTTGTAACGAGAAAACGACGAAAATTTATCACAAATGAAAAAAAAACAACCCATAAATAATCTGGTTCTGAAAAAAGCCGAAGGAGGTCACTTTACCAAATGGAATTTGTCAAGAACCGGAGGAAACTCAGACTCTGTATACCATTCTACGAGATTCTACAAAAAATCAATCGAAAGCATGTAACTGTCCCCAAAACCATGAAATAAAACAGACTTGGCGTAACATTGCTCTCAATATTTATCGACAAATATTTTCCTTCTGCTAAATTGACATCCCGAAAACGAACAGTTGACAAACTTTGCTTTACTCTTCAATTTTTCAGCCCCCGGCACAAAGATTTCGCACACAAATGCGTCGAATTGAAATCATCAACGCAAATTTCTATTTTTATATTTTTTCGATAAAATAAACAGCTCGTGAAATGATCAAAAAGTCCTCGACGTGCGAGCATGAAAAGGAACATATTTTTGAAACGATTTGATGAATCAAGATTCGCTACTCGAAATCTCAAACGTTTGACAAAAATGTTCACTTTCTATGCTGCTGTTGCTTCTCGTACGACAGCGCAGTTGCGATGGGTAGAGCAAAAGACATCATTGGAGTTGAAAATGTCACCCTGTATGTGTTTTCCCAGTAATACTGAATGAGAGCTCTTAGTAGTGGGAGACCGAGGGTAACTTTGAGTATCCCTTTGCCTCCATTGAACAAGAAGCGTGTAACGACCTCGTTATCACTTGTATGGGAGCTTGCATACACTTTCACTATGAAAAAAAGAAAATACTTTCATGATGCTGACGTGGTTTACGGTTGGCGAGACGCGTGAGACTCCCATTGCAATCTACCTTGGCTCGCATCTCAACGAGAGTCAAGTCCTCGACCAAGGGCTCAAGAATTTATTTCCGTATGTGTGCGAGACCGCAGTGTGGCTCGGGGTGTGAGTTTAACTCGACGCTCTCTGAAGAGGTCGCTTGCGATAGACACGAAGACCTGAAGCTTGTGAGACTTTAATCAAACGTAGAGAAATTTTTTCGAGAATTTCTTCCGGACCAGAATAAGCGGTCGTACTACGAAATTATTTAAAAATGATAGCTAATGAAAAACTTTTACCGTTGGAATACAAATCGACTTTATTGAAGTTTGCATGCAATTTTGAAAATTTGACTTTCATTCGTGTTGCGTTTGAGAGCAAAATTTTCACATACTTTCCATCATTAAAAAATAATTCAATCAGCCGTGCACGGGAAATATTCTGGATAAATTTTTTCATCAACTTTTGGTGAAATCGCGAAAAAAAAATTCACTAATTTGTAGTAATTTTGATATAGTCTCATTATTTTTTGCGTAGATGGTTCAGTTGGACGAGACAGAATGTATGTGCGGAGGTACAAAGTATTGAGTTTCAGCGTGCTGTGCTTGGAATCCGATTACAAAATTTCATACAAGGCGAAAAAATGATATTGCAAAAGCTCTCGGCGGTTCTGAGCTTCAGAAATGAACGAATAAAATGCGAAACTACGTGTCGTTCTATATTCTAGGCTCACGCGTTGTTCCCTCATGAACAAGAGCCGAGAGCCAGAGCTGCACTATTTTCAAAACGTAGACGTGTGTCTGTTACGTCCATCTGTATATAGAGCTTTATATTTATGTAGTCGAGAATACTTGCTTCTGGCTGTAATCAGCACTGCCCGTTTCCCTATATGGCAAATTTCCATCCCTTTGTGAATTAGAGACATTCAGGACGCTCGCATGCACAAGTTAAGGGGTTTGGCAATGCTTCGAACAAAGATATTAGTTCCACAAACGGTGTGTTTCAACTCGAAATAAAAGGTGTGAAACTTTTGGCCTCACTTCGGTTTAAACAGCCGATTCCCTCCGTTTTTTTCTGGTTTCGTTTTATTTTTCACGTGCAAACAATTGTCCGTAAACTCTAATTACTTCATCACGCGATTTCATCTTAATTATGAAGATTCTGGGGATCGAATTTAGTTGAAAAAATTTGATTGTCGCCGAGGAGGTTCGAACAGAATATTTTGGGATTGAATTCGAGGTTTCAAAACCCAAAAAAATTTTTGGAAACTATTTTTATGGAGGAAAAGTTGAGATGGAAAAGTTTGGTGGACGAAACGTTTGCATTGTTGAGGGAGAAGCAAAATTGGAAATAGAAAGATGGATAAACCAAGAAAGTGTTTTTTTGTTAAAAGAGTTATAACTTTAGCGACTAGAGAGTTTGAAAGGATTGATAATCCGAGGGTAGGATGCGACAGGGAAAGGCGATGAGAAATCGTCGTTCGATAGTGATTGTGGGACACGTGTTTTCCGGCTGACCTATACTTGGGACTACTACTGGCTGGACTTAAACGACTGCAGAGAAAACTCTCTCACTGGGCTGCCTGTATTCTCTCTTTCTCTGGGCCTCGCTCTCTCGATCAGCTTCTCTTTCAAAAGCATATAGTAGTACAACGAGCATGTAAGGGATGATCGGGGGATGAGTTGGATATATGATGAATGTAGTACGGCGTTTGGGTGAGCGTGTTCTGCGTCGCCGAAGATATCGTGATTTAAAAGAGAGCGTGGGAATTCGGTAGGAAACGGGAGTCGGCTTGGAGCCAGGAGCTATGAACGATCGTCCTTCGAGGGAGCAGCGCAGCCTTAACGTTATGGCCTCGTGTGTAAAGTATGGGAAAATTTGGTGGTGGATGGTAAAAGAAAAACAAATAAAAAGGCAGAATACGAGGAAAGAGAGACGCGAAAAGAGTAGCAAACGGTCGAGTTTTTCCAACGGTGCTCATACATCACGAGAAAAAGATCAACTGGAAATTTATTTTTCCTCCCAGAAAGGAACACAACTTACTAAAAAATATAGCGAGTGCGAAACCATCTAAAAATGTATGTGAATCATAAATTTGCATCATTGCAGCTCTCATACCTCTGTGAGTCGAAAAAAAAAAAAAAATATTGTTGAAATAAACGTGTCTATAGCGAAAAATCGAATGAACCATTGGAAAACGTGTTTCAATTCGGTGAATTTATTTTCCCTTCGTGCAGCAGCACAACATCGTTATCCAAAGCCGAAGGATGTCGATTCCACTTTTGCTTTATTGCATGCTAAGTCCGTGGAGAGAGCTCTAGCCCCATGGGTTGAGAATATCGAGCGTCTGTTGAGCTTTTTGGTCCGGAAACGTTTCCAGCGCCCATTTCTCGCATGTCAGTATAGCCAAGCGGCTTTCCAGCTTATTCGAATAAACCAAAATCTATGATTTCTCTACTATTTCCTCCGCGATGTTGATTATATATTTTCATACCCGGTAAAAAATCACGACGAATTTTCAAAATTGAATAGAATCGGCACAAAAATTTGGAAAAAAATGAAATCTCTTCCATTTCGTTCGTGCCTGATCCGATTCCGTTGAAAATTCCCACGAAATGTATGACTCGATAACCTCGAAAGCTAGGAAAAGCTTCAATTTTTCACGTACTCCATAAACCACTTTATTTCGACTTTCAGTTTCTGGGACACTATTCTTTATCACCCGTACAAATATAAGTCAGTAAAAAATCGTGAGGGATAAAGCTCCAGCCTGTGTTGATCGCTCCGCGAGGGTTGAACAAAGGTCAACCTTGGAAAATCTCCGCAAACGGGGATTCGTCACGTCGTTTGTACGTGAACTTTCCTTATTTTTTTTCCTGCTCTCTAAAGTTTGCGTCACGTAGTCATATCAGAAGAGCGAAAAGAAAGAGTCAACAGAATAAAATCCACCCCATATTTATGTCTTCGCAAGGAATAATGAAAAAGAGCTTTTTATACGATCTGCTGAATTCTGTGCAAATTTACGTCATTTCACGAGAGAGACTGTTGGAATGATTTTCATCAACGAGAAACGATCGAGGTGATTCCTGACCCTTCGACATTCGGTTGATTTTTCATTTTTTTATCAATGACTCATACCGCGAAATGTATAAAAGTAATCGCGGACACTTTGGCCGTTTTCTTTAGTTCGCGATGACAAAAATCTCGTGTAATGCATTTATAGTCCAAATCTAGTTGATTCAATTTAGAAGCGTGGATTTGTATGAGAAATGAATGGGATAAACAGAGGCGATAGGACCGAAAGGGAAGAGAGATATAGCGTGGGAAACTGGCAAGCTTTGCAGAGTCATATAAAAGCTCTCTCCTCGATCGACCGCTCACAGTGGACGATTTAATAAAGCTCCTGGCAAATTCGCGTGAAAAAGCTCCGGCGCATCGATCAGACCTAGATTTCTCTCGTGCTCTTTCTCTCTTTGTCTGGCGCTCTTTCGCTTCTTTTTTTTCCTGTCTTTGTCACTCCTCCAGGAGGATTCTCAACCATGCGGGGCAGCCACTGTGTTGAAGCATTTTCGGATCCTGCTGCGGGAGGGCGAAAAAGTCTGACAAAAAGCTCTCCCGCTTAGCATAGAAAACTCGTTTCGTTTTCGCAGCAAGCTCCGAGTTTCTCGGCGCCAAAATTTTTGCTAATGCGAGTGTACGAGAGAGTGCATGAGGAGTCAGACCGCTGGAAAACTCTCGCACGAGCGATTTTTCCCTTTTCTATATTCTCTGATATTCCACCATGATAATTATACGTTCCTGTCTGCATATGCGATGGTAAAATCATACATTTAACCTTTTAATATCATGTTGGAGAAAAACCGCCCGGAAACAAAAATTTTTTTCCAGTAAAGTAATTCTTTTAATGTTTTCCTGCATCTTTTTCTCTTTTTCCCTTCTTCAGCGTATCCGGCGATTCAAACGGAAGAAAAACCGTGTTTTAATGGCTGAGCAGAAATTTCGCATCCAAAAAAAAAAATCTGATCCACGCAGACGTGAGATTTGACAGTGAACACACGTTAAAGGATTCCGTTGCTAAGCATTCGCCCCAAGTTGTTTTCTGTAGTCAATTTCTGAAGATCAATTTGTCAATTCTCATGAACCGAGTGTGTTTCTTATTTGCATTGGCAGGAAAACTATCAATCTTAGTTTAAACGCGTCGACCGGGACACTCCCCACAGGCAGAGGGTAAATTCCCTCAGAAAAGGTTCACGGGCCATTGAAATATCGATCTGCGAGTTTTACTTCCCAATTTCACTGGTGGGGCTCTGTGATAGGCCGGTTAGTCGCTAACAACTGCAAATTAAATTGTCCTCTAGTTTGAGAGTTGTGGCAGGAAAATCAAACGTGACATTTGTCTGAGTTTTTCTCGTGGTTTTTCGAAGGTTCAGGTCCATTCATTAGGGAACAAATTGGCAATGCGGACATTTAAGTTACGAATGAAACAATTGAAATCCGTCTACAGACTCTTTCGATCCTAATGGCGTTTTTTCTACCTTTTCGCGATGTTATTCGAAGATCAGGACTCGAAAAAGCGGGAGGAACGTCGAGGGGGAAAAAAGCAATGAAGAAGTAGCGGTTAGCCACGCGATGAAGGAAGAACGCGCGGGTTGGCAGGATGGAGATGAAAAAGCTCTCGTCGGACTGCACAGCTGTTGATTTACAATGTTTGGCGTCGAATATTAATTTAAAGTTAGTGAGAAAAGTGAAGTGGAAAGAGGGGTCGGGGAGGGGGTTGACTATTGGGAGTTGAAGCAACGCTATGACGACATGGACGACGTCGTCGTCGACGGTGACAACCACATGCAATTTATCCCAGAATCTCACCCTGTTTCTCGACGTCCCACGCGGTTTGCCCATCTGGTATAGAAAACTTTTCACCGTACTTTTGCATAATTGGAACATTCTTTGGCCAACGCCGTCATCGACTATGTGGACAAGTTATGGAAAAAAAAACGAGAGTTTCAAGAGAAAAAAGATGACGGTGACTTTCGTAATGAGTTTCGGTACAGGGAAAAATGTTGAGCGCGACGGAGACGTTTGTCAAATTACAATAAATTTGAATTGATTTTGTATTTCGTAGATAAAAGGAAATCAATTCGTTCGTCGTCTTTCCAGTCAATGAAATATCGAAAGTGTAATGGAGCCATTTTGTAGGGAAAAGAAAATGCAAGTTTCTTTGGCTTCGGGAAAAAAAAAAATTAACGACCTCTTAAATGATTTTCCACCATCGAATGAGGGGCTTTTTGGAAAGGCGCAACTTTAATTCACGTGTGCGTTAACCGAGAGCTTCCGATTTCTAAAATCAGCAACTTGTGAAGTAAAAGGTTCGATAAAAGTTTCGAGAATTCCCAAGAAGCTCAGTTTCAGAGTAAAAGACTGTTGAGAAGGGCAGAAAGAAGGATAGTTGGAATGAGAAATTCCTGGCTGATTCGGCAACGAGGAAACGAAAGCGAGCCAAACGAAAAATAAGAAGAAGGGAACAACGAGAAAGGAAGAAAATGAGAAAATGAGAGAAAGATGGTTGTACATTGGTCGTCGGTGGTCGAGATGTGGCGGTGGTGTTGGGAAGGAGGGCGGGGCGAGAAGTAAATCGCTAAAAGGAACGAGCAGTCGAGCGAAAGAGGACTCTGAGAGCGAGGGCTTGGAAAATCCCAGTTACTGAGCGGAATGAAAGACAAAGATAGAGAAAATCGGTGAAAGAAAATACCGAGAAAATCAGCGAGCGTGTGATAGAAAAAGGATTCCAGAGAGTAAACCAGAAACGAGTCAAATAATGTGGGCTAGAAAGGATAAAAACTTACACACAGACACTTACACACGCATCGACGCATTGTCAATGATCCTGGCTGGAGGAAAACTGCGTGAAAGTCTTTACGAACGAGGAGAGAAAGGGAGAAAGCGAGGATATCTATCGAAAAAAAATGAGGGTCGGGGTAGAAATACATAACAGAAAATCTGTATAGCTCGTATTTTACTTCCGTTAGTTTCCTCCGCATCTACTCTTCACAGACCGATTGAACCCTTTTTAGCAATCTCCGGAAACTCCTCCAGAAAACAAGCTCCCAAGAACTCGATCCATTTATGGCTATCAACGGACAGTATTTCTTTGTTTTCTGCTCCTCAATGTGGTGGAAGTCAAAATGTATAATAAATGCCCTGAGCCGATATAAAAATAAATGACCAGCGACCTGCACAGTTGAGACTCCGTAATACTCGAATATCCGGTCTGACAGAAATAACCACATATAAACAACATACAGGACAATTCGATATTACGTGACGTGGATTGGTTTCCGGAGAGAATTTGATCCCCGTGTAAAAAAAAAAAAAAACATTGTAGACTTTTCCTCATCGTTCGATACAAGAGAATCCGGTTGATGCGGATGTTGGATCTCTATTTGTTTGCAGAAATAAAATCGAAGCAAGTTTGAGGCAATTTCAATTTCAATTTTGAATCGAGAGATCCGGCAAATTTATAAAACGCGAAAAACAATTTTCCGCCTCGATTAGCTCTCGATCTTTATCCGCTTGACTTCGGTCAATATATATATATATATATATATGTTGCTTGGAGCAGCTCTGAATTGAGACGATGAAAGAATCTCTGAGAAGAAATAGGTGGAAAAGAAAGAGCGAATAAAATGCTCGTGCTGCTTGGTCGATGAGCACACCTCTCATCCCTTCCATCAGGACAACGAGAGTAGTGGCCATTAGAGTGGATAACCTATATATTTACGCCTATATATATCCAACGAACATGGAACAACGGAGCTTCGTTGATTAATTTCCCGGATTTCGAGAGGGCTCTGAATGAACGAGCAAATTTCTGAAGAGCAAAAGAAAGATGTTCAAATACAAGAATATTCGACCCTCCTTGGCGTCGTGATGCCTATAATTCCCCGACGTTGAGACAGCAGCCTCTCATTAAGAATTTTCTCGTAAGTGGAAAGAATATCTTGACGTGCTGAGAAAGAGCAATGGCCACAAAAATTCTTATACGAATCTCCTGACATGTCTTAGCAAAAACTTGTTTTCTTCATCCCACCCATGCGTAGTTCATTGCCTCAATTTTTCCGCCCTAAAATACTACCAGCTTTGAAAAATAACATCTTCAGACCGAGATTCCTCGCTCCATTCGGCAGCTTTCCCAGCTGAATCCCCGAGGGAGTAGAAAACGCCCCCATTCTAAAATGATTGTAAAATATTCAATTTATGGCGATTGTCACTGAAGGGAGAATTCTGTAATTTTATCCCCCGTGGGATCTCAATAATAAAATTTGGTGCAGTAGTGGATTAAGATAAAGAAAAAGATTCAGCCAAATTTTCAACAGGCTACAAAAAACCAGAAAAAATATATTTGCATTGGAAATTTTATGAATTTAACATCGATTTCATACATTTCATGGCACTTTACAATAAAAACTGTGATTTCTCCTAAGAATTGATAAGAATTTATTGCAAAATACAATTTAAATGTATAAAACTCCCAATATGAATACTTTTTTCTGGTTCTCTGTGTAGTCTCTTGAAACCTTGACTGGATCATTTTCTTATCATAATCTACTACTCCACCAAATTTTATTTCATTCTGAAGGGTGATTCTAAAAGCGACACTGCCTTAATACAGGGAAGAGCAGATAATTGTACGACTGGAGTTTGTGTTAATATAACTATACGATCGGTCGTATAGGACTGACTAAGCATTTGCCGATGGGGATAAGGGATAAGGGATTTGGGCAAGAATGGGGAAGTGATCAAAGCCCGAAGAGAAAGAAAGAGAGAGAGAAGTCTACACCGGATTTCGTGTGCTTCTCTCGTGGATATCGAAACTCTCGGACTTCTGATCCACGAACCACTTAACTCGACTGTCCCATCGGGTATGATTTTGGTCTTGAGGATTATATTGCTGGGACCATCTTGTTCGGGAAGGATCGATTCTTGGCCCTCGCCAAAGCATGCGCTGATTCGAAGGGATTGAAATGAATCAACGAACTGGCGCACTGGCCATGAAGAAAATAAATTCTATTTGTAAACGCACTGACGATCGCTAACCACATCTTCGTCGTTGGCTAGACGCGTTAGACGAATTTCACGGACTGACACGAAGGGGTCTGGTGTAATTTCTTTAGCAAGAAGCGAACGGACGAACGAGTGGCTGACGTTTTACGCAACTTTTGTTTTCGCCGTTCAAAGTGACAGATGCAGTAACTACTAGTTTCTCGGGTCATGACTATCCTTACATATATGAATGCACAAGTAAATGTGTGTGAGTTGCTTCTATTTCGAATACATAAACAAGGTCATTTATACATACGAAATGTGTGGAACATTCTCGTACCTTTCGAATATATGCCCATTCGCGTCTCCATGGACTCGTACATTCAGGACGGTTCTTTCTCGGTTTCCTGAATTCTGGTACATTGCTGTGCTAGCGTGAGGCCGAGAGAGAGGGAGAGAGAGAAGGAGGAACAGGGAGCGAATCGTGAAACAGCAGAATACAGCAACGCATGATATGTTGCCAGTGGGTCAAGTTATTTAATCCCACAGACATAAAGCACGCCAGTACTGCGATAGGAATTTATGCCTGGGTGGTTCCCGTGCCAGGGATATGTCGAGCACTGAGCCAGAGATAGCGAGCTGCCCTAACCTCCTCCATTCTATAGTCTTCCTTCTTTCACCATTTTTTTCCATGGTTCCTTCATTCAATCGACCTTCGTGCGCGGCATGCTTCCGCAAAATATTTGCAAAACCACGAGGGAGACCTTTCAAAACGCGATTCCCTCACCGTGCGCCCAACTGAGAAGCTTTCCGGAACTGGATCTTCTTTAGTGAGAGATGAAACCTTAGATTTTATCCAGCAAGAGATATCTCAAATATTTACGGAGCATGATACACTTTTTCGTCCCTTTTTGTTTACCCTTCACTTTCCATCGTTCTGTGCTCCACATAAGTACTAAATCTTCTGTTTTCACAAACAGTTCCCTGCTCAATTACGTCTCGCAGATAAAAATTCCAATAAAAATCAACCAGCCTGTGGACAAGGCTTCTCCCTGCTTATTAATCAATGACAGAACAGACACAACTCAACTGTTTTTGTGTTTCAATTTATGAAACTGTGAACTATTATGGAGAATCCATCAGGTATTTTGGAGACAATGTAATTACCATAGAGAAGAGATATCCCTGGAGGTTAGTCGCGCCCGGTGGTCGGCGCGGAACGGCGCGGAGCTTGCAGCGTATTTGATTAGGCAAGATTGCACGTTGCTCCTGCTGGTCTTTGGGGTTCGGTCTAACCTACGATAGAGTGATGTTCCATCAACCGAGCGGTACTTTCCTAGGCCACTCTCGTGGTGAGAGATGCCCCAGGTGGTATTTGGTCGGGCGGTGTCCTATCACCAAGAGGAAAAGCAGGAAACAAGAGACGAAGCGAGAAGACAGGATGCGATGACGAGAGAGCAAAAGGCAACCAAACCGCCCAAGGCTCGGTCATCGTTTTCGACATGGGAATTGAGTTTCCAAACTTTGATACAAGAGAGTCCGGTAGAGCTAAGCAACACTGTAACATCCTTCACCAGCTTCATACTCGTTCCCAAACACACATTCAATAAACTGAACAATTTCGAAAAATTCCAATATCGTCGTCATCGTCAATAAATCCAATCTCGAATGAACCCGCCAAACGAGTTATCGGATGAACAATTTCCCATCGATTTTTAGCGAATATTCTAGATTGAAAAACGTAAATAAACCCGGAATCAAGGTCCGTGGATTGAAATGCAATTGTGCAAGCGAAAAAGTAAATAAATGGAAATGGAGAATTTTACAATTTCGAATAAACTCGAGCGCAGTTGCCATTAACTCGCGATTCTTCAATCTATAAAATCGTTGATCGTTATAGAGAACAAACAAAAAATGATAAATACGAAACAAGAGTCTAGACGGTTTCGACAGCAAGCGCGAAGGATCTGCAGTTGGGGGTGTTTTCAAGCGTGACAAATCGAAACCACCCACAAACAGAGGAAACATTGAAGACACACACGGCAAAGTTAGAGCGAGAGTTTCACTCTGATGGCGCATCGAAAATCGAGGACTGGTAGAGCTTGCCAACCAAACTGTCTATACACGTAAGTTATATATAGTAGGACGATAGGAGCGTTGAAGAGACGCGTCGGAAGGGTGTGAACAGGGGGTCCGAGACGGAGAATCGGTGAGTAAATGGTGCCCGACAAAGGAGCATCCTTGCGCGTAACAACTTCCGTTTCCCGTTTACTCCAGCCGAGGTTCCAATTAAGCCAAATTAATTGAACAAAGGGTTTCACCAGCGTTGGCTCCCAGGACAAAGACCTCGAACCATCTTCGCATTGCCATGTACATGTCCGTGTGCGACATGACGCGATAACAGGAAAAATTCCCGGACAAAATAGAGTTCACGTGAGTCCGATGACACGTTAATAATAAAGGAATGTGTTTTCATCAGAGATCCTTCTCGAATCTTCTCGTGTTCGATATTCCAACGAGTCCATCAGACGAAAGGCTCATCGTCAATGTCGTTGCCATTGATAGAAAACCAGAGAGGATGAAGGAGAAAAATCGAAAGACTACAAGCAAGATATAGACAACTTTTTAGCCTGGAGAAAATTGCACGATGCGCGCGAACCAACTGTTTTTTCGATGCTGAAAGGAGCGAAAGAGAGAAAGAGACATAAAAAGGCAAAGGAAAGTACAGGAGCGAAGTATCCTCGACATGCTTCATCCTACCTTGCTCCAAGCAATACTGAAGCTTTGTCTTTGCTACGTACTGAGTTTGCTCTCTTTATCTATTTGTCTGTCTCTTACTGTCTTCTGTCTCGTTGTTTGCTTGTTCCTCTCTGATGCTCGGGTGCACTTGATCTTTGCCGCTGCTACTGACAGCCGACTCCAGAGAGGAAAGTAGTGGAAAAAGTTATTCACTCATACAAGCAGAGGGACAGAAAGGGATAAAGAGAGAGAAACCGAAAACCCAAGCGTTCTCCGAATGGTCGACATAAAAGAAAGTACCAGCAAGCTATATCCATACTTCCATATACACGGCACCCTTCGCAGAACCTGGGGGCAAATATTTGCTATGAGATTGGCTCCTCTTCGAAAATGTACCGAGAGAACAGTTTTCCTCTCCCCCCTGGTGAATAGAACAAAAGCTCAAAAAAGAGTTCGCACATGTATGGATCTCTGATATGATGATCACAGGTTAACAATTCTCCCTGCCATCTGAACACAACTACGACAATTTCTCATGGCAGTAAACAATATAAAATAAAAACGATCTTAATCGAAAACTCTATGTATGGAGCAGTAAACAACGTGTGCACGTTCGAAAAAAATGCAAACAATTAAAGTGAATGCACAAACATTTACCTTCGTGATACCATCTGTATCGACATAATTCCAGGAACAAACAACACGATTTTTACACGATATTCTCTTCCCTTTCGACGTTGTTTAGCTTTTTGTGTGATCACGCGATGTTCCTTCGCATTCGTGTGTTTTTTTGAAAAAGCCATCAGCTCGAATCCACTACGTTTCCTGAATCATCCAAAGATCTTCAATCGCGATTACTTCCCATGGCAAGAAGCCGAAGCGTCGCAGTGCAAGATCTTATTTCTCGATTTTCACAACCTGACACGCAGTTGCCCTAGTAGCTATTAACTGTCAGAATGAAATACCGAAAAAGCATGACAAAGAAAGTGAGAGAGAGCCGCGAATGATTTTCTCTATTGTATTCGCGGAGGCTTTATTCACACGAGAAAGAACACTCCGCGGTATTTCTCATAGCTGTATTTACAGGAAAGCATTGTCTACTCGTTTTTCTTCAACGCTGAATCACGTCGGGATCTTCGTATCCGAGAGATCCGAAAATACCGCTCTCCCTCTCTCTCATATCCTCCTGCTCCGTATCTTTGATGAAATATTTCGGGTCTTTGATTTTGACGCAGCATAAACATGTTACATCCCTGGAAAAGTCAATTCTGCTGCGCTCTCGATGTTCAAGCATCGCAGGATGCACTTTTTGCACGTCTAGAGAGAAATGATCAGAACTTTTCGATGTCATCGTCCATCCCCATAATTACGCGACGTTTCCAAAAACGACTTGACAAATTAACGAAATGTTTTGCACTACGACGATTAATTGACGACGCAGTGGACTCTTTGTTTTTAATCTGCGTAGCGACCTGCACATTAGACCGAACCGCCGCGAGCTTGCATGGCTAAATGTTTAATCACGACGGCTTTATGCAGAGGGTATTAGCATTTACAATATCTCAAAGGCCACAGCTTCGCCGTAGCAGAGAGAGAACTTTCGAGGGAGCACGATCGTCATCACGTTCTCTGCTTCGCGTGCCAGATACTTTTCAGATCCCAGAGTGCATAGAACTGCTTCTTCTGGTTCCCATAATTTCAATTCCTTCTCAGTCTCTCCGATATTTTTCTTTGGCACTCATTTCCCTTGGAAGTTACCACACCCGGAACTCTAGACTTTTCGAAGCGCAGAAACTCCAATAGACGTTTTATCTGATAATAGAGTCGTTAAGCCTCGGATTCTGAATTTGTGTTTGCGAATCTCGATGTCACTGGATTTTGTGTCGATCTCTAAAACTCGAGCTTTTTCTTGTTCGAGTTCACGACTTTATAGTCTTTGACAATTTTTCCTCGGACGTGCTGTCGCTACACGGTTTCCTTCGAAGAAAAATGATAAATTCCTTCGAAAACGTATCGGCAGCATAATTAATTTTTTTTTTTTTGTAATTGATAGAGAATTAAATCAAGACGTGAAAGAGAGTGATCTATTCAATAGAGAACGAGGAAAATTGAAAAGACAAAGTGCGAGGGTTTCGGAAAGAGGCAGAGTAAGAAAGTGCTGAGAATCGAATGGTGCGGAGCTGTAGATTTGCTCTGTGCCCGATTTCTTAGAAAGAGAAAAAGGGAGAAGGCAGCAGAGTCTGTCCCCGAGGATGCAGAGGAAGAGATAGTTTCTGTCTGTGCGCACTCGGGTTTTTGCTAGGCGCGTTTTTTTTTTTTTAACTATGTACCTCGTTCGTCTTCTTTCTCTTGCCCGTTTTCTCTCCCTCTTCGTCTCGGAGAATCCACTCAAACTCCGTAACGAGTAGAGCTCGAGAGCGTCGAGCTTCAACTTTACTTTTCTTCTCGTTCGCGTGATACCCCAGAGCCAAGCCAGCTCGCCTGCTACGTATAGACTCTTCACATACACACATAACTCGCTTTCGCCCGGTCGTCCTTTCGTCCTCTCAGTTGCAACCCTCTGCGAGTATTCCCCAGCGCGAGAGCAGAGCGGCTTTTCATCGACAGCACACCGCGAGAAAGGAGCGCCGCGCCCCAAGGACTTTCAGCCCTGCTGCCAGAAACGCTTTTTGTCAGAATCAAAGTACAAGATTCTACATAGAACCGACCCTGAGAGCGCTAATGAGGACTAATTGGTAAACAGAAGCCAAAGAGATGGCAAACTAGTGGAAAAGTTATAAAGCTAATACTGAATCGCGCCCGACTACCGCATCGTTCTGTCTTCATCTGTCCATTATGACAAGAAAGTCAGACTACGACGTGAGGATTCTTTTTGTTTTTTTTATATAACGCCCCGACCGTCATACAACAATTCCGTAAGGAACAATCGATTTCTGCATGCAGAAATTTCTCAAATTACTGAGCAGCCTTTAAAGTTGGAGCAACTTCTACGTGCCTCAAGATCTTGACATCCATCAAGTAGCATGCCAACGCCCTCGTTCCTTTTTCCACCCTGAAATTTTAACTCGAACGTGTTCCAAAATTCAAATTCCGTGCTCACATTACGCGAGTCTGTTTCTCTTGATTTTAATATCGTGCTAATGCGCAAGTCTTTGACGCGACTCGCACCAACACACTCCGTTTCCAAAGTTATTATGCACTGAAATCTGTGACGAGAGAGAGCAAGGTATTCTTGCGGAACCAAAGAAATGCGGAAGACGCGAGCTTCTGCGAGAACGACGCTGCATCCTTGGAGAAAAAAAAAAACAAGCATGTCTATGTGGATATTCTCGTTTGTGTGGCAAGGCCATCGTAGGGCAAAGAAGTGGACGTGATGGTCCCAAAGGGAAAAAAGCTCGCAGAGTTTTTCGTCGACGACGACGAGAAGGAATCTTTACAGTCTAGTCACGAACTTGCTTCTCACTCCAGGCCATATCTACGTAACTGCGATCACGATGACAGATTTTCGGAGCTACGAGACTTCTCTTGGCCTTGCCATTTTATTGGCTCTCGTTCGATCTTAACTTTAGGTATTCAAAAACCTTTTTTACAAGCCAGAAAAAAGCTACAACCATCTCTCGTCTGATTCCAAGGAAAAAATTTCCATCAAATTGGCAAACCAGCGCGTAAACTTTACTTTGAGCTGTTGGAAAAATTAAAGAAATAAAATTATAAAAAGTTATGCCAATTAATCAAGAGTGGACCATCGTAACGAAGTGGCCGGAGCTTTGCGAACGAGCAATAAGCTCGTTTCACATTTTTATTGGGCAAAATTTTTCAAGATCGTGCTCGAAAGATCGATTTTCGTTTAGAAGCAAATTCGGGCTATAAAAGTTGATGATGTTTCAGTATTCACGTATATAAATGCCACAAGCATCTGAATGCTGCGGTGCTTTTTTTTCCTTCCAGAGTTTGTTGCCCCATCGCCAAGAGAAACGCGCAATTACGAAATCCCCGAAGTAAAGAAAAATTCAATAGCGGATGTATCAAGAGGCAGGGTAGCGGCTTGACGCCAGGAATGAAAAAAAAAAGGAAAAAAGTTGGCCTGGCCAGCACTCCCTCGCTCTTATGTACTCGCGAATATAATGGTATACAGAAATATAATGAGAGTGAATGAAATATCGATCGTGGTTCAACTAAATTTGTAAACGTTCCCAGGCTACATAAACCGTTCGATGAACCGTGTCTCTCGTTCTCTCGGAGCATTTTTTCAATCGCATTGTTTGCATCCAACCCTATCGCGTTTTTATCGACGTTTTTTTATTCCTCCCAACCGCGCGGCGATACGACGTTGTTTTTCCATATCTTGAGTTGTAAAACTGTTGAATGACTTTGCGTTAAAAAGGCTAGCCGGCGATTGTACTACGAGAAATGAATAGAAAAAAAAAACTAAAAGAATTTAATTGAATCGTACAATTTGATGAAGTTTTTATCGCTGCATTACACGCCAAATATTCGCACCGAAGAATTTTTCTCTTTATTTTACTTTGACTGCACTCCAGGCACATAATTTTGTGAAATAGTCTCATGCATGGGGCGGTAATTGGTTCGTCGTGCCTGTGAGAAAATTGCTTTTCATTGTACACTCGTTTCGCGAGATAGCGAGTACATTATTTGGCGCTTCATAAACAAATGAAAAAAGTAGACGAACAAGAGAGTAAGCTCACGTCCCTATTTGCTGTTTCTCCCGAGTGTCGTTTCACAAAGAGGAAAAGGACAGCTACGCGACGTTTTCCCCCTCCCCATTCGCCGGGAACTGAATAATTTCGTCCTTCGTTTTACATACGGCTTGCCAATTCGCCTGTAAATTCTGCTCACGAAATATGGATAAATTGACAAAAGTGTGGACTGCCATGAGAAATAAAAAATGGCGATCGCGAATGATTTATCGCTTTTTTCTCATTTCTTTCGAAATTCGACTAAAGATTGATTTGCGATGTCATGACGTTGCCGGGGCACCTCAAAAACGATTTGTCAAACTTTTTCTACTTTTTGCAAATAATCCTAAAACTTGTAAAAAAAATTTGGAATTTCTTGCGAACTTAACTTCTGAATGAATTGTAAATAACTTTCGAGGCCTCCGTGTAATGAATTTTTTTTCCCTTCCAGGACTCTCATTAGGAGGTGGCTTAATAGTCCTCGCGTCTGCGCTATCGGACGCCTCATTCGAATCACCGAGAAGATTCAATCTTGCATCTTCCTCAAGTTTACAGCCCGATGACGACGGACTGCCTCAATATCAGTATGGCTGGTGCCTCCAATTGTCGGGTTTGGCACTGATACTGGCGGAAATAGCAGCCCTCCTAACGGTGTCGGGATATATGGCAAGATTTCCTACCGTCGAGGACATGGTGAGAAAACGAGACGTGAAAAATCTCGAATAATCTTCGTATTTTCGTGATTTCTTTTGCTTATCCTTGGATTCCCTTATTTACGTGATTCAAATTTGTGTCTAGGTACGAGTAATGGTTCCCGGTGCAGAGAGAAAGCTGCGGGAACAAAGAGGTTTATCCTCCGAGTACCTCGTTCGGGCTCATCAAAAATCCCCGGGGGCTACTCAGGGCAGAACGTTCGAACAGCCAACAAAAGGTCAGCATGAAAAAGAAATTTATAACGGAACTATCTGAGCGAAAAAAAACATGAAAATCAGTTTTTTAACTTGCAATTTCTTTGCGCTGAATTTCTCGATGTGGTTCGCGGTCGGTAGTGGAAATAGATTTTTCAAAGTTGATAAAATCTTCTCGGAATAATGGAAATTGTAAATTTGATCGGTTTCAGACGTGATTCTGGGGGCCCAAAGATTGGCAGACGAGGACACGTCGCTTCTGTGCAAATCAGCACCAGATATATGCGCCTCGAATCCACAAGCGATAAGTTACGTTGACAAAGCGGACATGTCTCATCTGCCACCGTGTTATCCAGATTCGCAGCCTATCGCAGACCCGCGTTTCGCATTTGTCGAGAAGGCTGATCCGAGTGTGGTGGATTCACGATTGAGTGGATTCGCCGATAAGGAAGGTTTGATGGATTCGAGAATACTGTCGGATTCACGTCAGAATATGATCGCGTTTACGGACGGCAAAGAGCACGTATTGGCGAGTGGTCAAGAGCCTCGTTACGTTGAGTTTTGTGGTAGGATTGAGCAAACGGCTGGCGCCAACGACCCTAGACTAGCCAATTATCAACAGGAGAGTCAAACGGTTGAGTCCTTGTTGGATGCGCCGTTGGGTTATGACAGTCGCTACACACTGGCAGGCCAAACAGTGCCAATAACATTGAAGCACCAGAGTCCTTCGGTATCAGCGATACAGCCACAATTCATGTACCAAAATTTCGGAACGATACACTCGGGTATATTGAGGGTTTCCGAGCCAGGAACAAGTTCCAGCTCAAACTCGAGCCAGCGCAGCATGACGCTCCAAAATCCAAAACGCAAATCACAGATCGCCCAAAACACTTTTAGCACGATGGAGTGCGAAAAGAGAAAGGGAAGATCTCCGGGATTAGCGGGTAAGGCAGGTTTTTATGCCGGTAGTGCTGTATGACCACCACCCCCGCCCCCGACGCCAAGGTAACTCATTCAGGAGGAGGAAGAAACGTCCCTCTAACTTGCCCGCGAGCGATAGTTCCCGAGGAGGCAACAAATAAATCTCAGCGCATTACCGACGGTCGGAACTTCATGCACTTTCTGCAGTTGAGCCCGCGACAAACTCCGTGTCGGTATTTAAAAAAAAAAAAAAACAGGCAAAATCGTCGATACTAAAAAAAGACTCGTCGGTAGTGAAGAAACTTTGAGGACGAAAATTGAGCCAGCAAACGATAATAAATCAGTGTTACGATTTTCACGAAATCAACAACTTGTATGATAATTCGTGGGTCATTGAGACCCACGAGCGAGCCTCGTGATAGACGAATAATCCAACATCCAACTGTATATATCAAAATACTTAATATCCACCATATATTTTCGTCGGGAAACGTCCCTTCACGACTCTCAAGAGAATCCTCAACTTTTTCATCGAAAAATGCGAAGAAACGCTCAATAAATCTTGCTGCAAAATGAACATTAAAAAACAAACGAAAAAACTGCAAAAGTTCATTTCGTTATTGAGGATTTCTGGTTCTCGAATAAAATGAAAACTAAAGTTCCAAAAATACCCGAGTGAAGAACTTCCCGATGAATGATCAATGAATGTCTTGACTGAATGAATAATTGTAACTGTAATCCTGGTTTTGGATGCGATGAAAAGCTCGAATGATTCGTTATAAAAATAATCTCCATGTATGGACAATCCGCAATCAATGGACGAACGACTGTAGGTGTTTAAATTGACAGAATCCCTGATCATGAACATATCAATTCACCCAAAAAATTCAAGCTCCCTAAAAAAAGTTTATTTCGCGTTTTATTCATTGTCCCTTTTTCTCCCTCATTGGCCGTATCATAGTGTGTATACGAGCGACAGACTGCAGTAACGACTGAATGCGAATGTTGCTGTAATTTGCAACAACATTAAATTGTGCAAAAAATCGCTCTCGAATTCAATGTCAACGAGAGAAACAGACGGTATAATGGATATAATGGATGTGTACGAAAGATTGGTATTCTAATTTAGAAACTCATCTGTATATTGAATTGTGTAATCATAACGTTAAGTGGATGTATTAAAAGGAATTTTCCGGAAAAACTGAAAAAAAACACACACAGAACGACGACTTACTGCATTCGATTTCATTTCTATCCCTCACGAATAATAAAACATTTTGAAAACCTGAAAAAACCAGACGAAGAAGGCTCATACGAAGGCTCATACGAAATTTGAACAATTAAGCTTGGAATTTATCTAACCCATGAGAAACGATAGAACCTCTTGAAAACGACCGACCGTTCATGTCGTGAATATAAATTGATTCGTTTACTCACTTTTTGATGCGCGTTCCAATGATCCAGCATGATCTCTATGGCGTCATACGTTGCAAAATAAACCTCTCGAGACGTACTGCATATTTCGAACCGACTGCTGGCACGAAACAATCACTCAATCACTTTTCACTTAGTTTTATTAGATTCTCTGAGATTTGGCCATCAAAAGCACTAATTCAATGTTTCATTCAACATTTTCACTCGAAAGTCTCGTTAATCGGTTTCACGCACTTGTTCACCATTCACTTGCACCATAAACGTTATTTTGGAGAATAAATTTCACAATTTGTGCCCCCAATTTCATCGATAGCACGATTGATTCGATATTAACGGTTTCAGAAAACAAAAATTCATAGAAAAACAAAGCAACCAAAATTGTGTTTTTTGCGATAAAAAAATGTTTCCGCACAAAATGAAATGGACCTAACCGATTCTTAGCAACAGCCAGTAAAACGACTTAAACGTTTTTCTACGTCATTTTTTCGCAGCCAAAATAGAGAATTTATCGCTGTTCAAGAAACAAGATTAATATCAATTTTATTGATTATTATTGCGTGTTGTTTTAATATTTAGAGTTTTCATTTACTGATTTAATATAAATCTAATTTTTATTCGATTAAAGAATAAATTAATCCCGAAAAAAAAATTATTCATTGGCTGAGTTTTATTCACTGAAGATCAAGTAGAATTCTTCTCATTTCAAGCATCCGGTCCAGTCAGCAGCTGCGCGTCGACGAACGATAAAGTGACGCATCGAGCTGGCCAACTGCCGCGCACGTGGCGCTCGCCATGCGGGCCAGTGCCCTACTGAACAAGCTCCGTCCCTTCCACGCGCCCCTCTGCCGCGGCTACCAGCCCGCCCCACCATTCCGCTTCTCGCGAACGGCGCGCCAGTCTAGCCGTCGCCCCCCTCTCCCCTGCCCCTACAGACGGTCGCGTCGAATACTCGAGGCCGCGAGGAATGTAAACAAACCGAACGGAAACGCGTAGAACGTAAACAAACGATTGGCACGAAATAAATTTACTACGAGCCATTCATAAATATCCAATGAAATATATTTAAAATAAATGCCAGGAAAAATCTCATTTGTTCATCAAAATTCTCGATTTTTTTTCCGCAAGTACGTAAATTTTACGCGCTACGATTTCATTGGATCGAATAATTGATACAATTTGTTTTTTTTTTTTTATCTAAATGATTACGAATCGATCCGCACTCGAAAAAATCAAATTGCTCAAAATTTTTTTAAGTCCCGGCCAATTTTACGCTTGTTGGTTTCGTTTGTTATTGATAATGAATATTATCAAAGAAAAGTTTTAATTGATGATTACTAATTTGAAAAAATGGCAAAAGAATGTCCCGGAGTCCTTTTGCGCTTGTGATTTGTCCATCAGACGGTAACGAAGACCGTAAAGTCTGCCGGTAAGTTATTAAAACCTTGGGAGATGCGGAACGTGGAGACGATTGAAGCCTCGGAGATGACGCGACGATGCAATTTGACGTTGGAATGCTTTAGGGTAAAAAGTCGTCAGATGCCGTAGCGATAGGCAAAGTAACAAAATCACCAGGGAGTTAGGAGCAGCATCGTGTCCTGCACAACCGCCCACCTAATGTTTAATTAACATCGCATAATTGCGCGGCCAATTAGCGCTATCCGTTAAATATTAATCTGCAATTTGAATTCATTTCAATGCATTTAAGATTTATTGAATACATAATTAACTAGTCGTTCGCGTTGAATGTTGATACTGCTGTTCTATACATACATTATAAATATGTACACGTATATATATAAACGAGTCGACGACGCTATGTGTAGAGGATCGAGAGTGGGAAGGTCCTTTGATGAATTCATCAATGCCAAGGTGGCCAATTTACACTTTTACATTGTACATTAAAACGTGCAATATTCGTAGAAAAAAGCAGGCCGCTCCTCATCTCAATTACCGATCGCACCGATCGATTCATCAGCCCCGAAGCGGCAAATTTTTACCTCAAAATGTTCACACCGGTGTAATTATCGTTAATAAATATCCTGCTCGAGTACGAAACCCGACAAAATCATTAACTGATCGAGCGAATCGAACTCTGAATCTCTCCTCATTTTTCTGCCCAATAAACTTTCCTTTTCGAAACGATTCGCCATCTCGAACGTTAATTAATTAATTTCATTTTGTTTTTCGGTATACTTTGCAATTGCCAAGTTCTAGCGTTCGCGTTACGTCGTTTCTCGTAATCTCTCGCTCATTATTTCGCTGTATCTGACTCTGTCTCTCGCTTCGTCTCTTTTCTTGTTGCTCGCTTACCAATGGTCTTGTTTCTCTCACTCGAATCCAATTAAAAAGGCTGAACTATCGCGCGCAACCGAACGAGATAGATGGCAGAAGAGAAGAGGGAAGAGAACGTACTCATCGAGACAACCAGCAGCGAATTGTATTGGAGGAAACACGTATATGGAAATACATACATTTATACATATAAGTATAAATATAATATTATATAGACACGTTTATATACGACCGATAGACCACCGAGAGCATTCTGGTGCCGCGCGAGCGAATTTTAATTGATGTTTCAGGTGTGGCACATCGATGGAAAGGGAAGAACGGTCGCAGGGGTTGAGTTTGAGAGTCGGGCGAACGTTTGCAAAATCGAGTAACGTTTGTTGGCTCGTTGATCGAACTTCCACCGGGGTTTGTCTCCTTTTTTCGCTATGAATCGAGAGCTTACTTCTCTAAGGGCGTTTCTTCCCTATTTCCTACACTTTCAACAACGCCCTCTCGCGAAATCTGCCGCTCCGGAAACGCGTTTATACAAGTACTACTCCCAGCAGAACTCAAACACACCCCACGAGTGACTGTCCGCTGGCTGGATGCTTTTTATCCTCTTTCGCACAATACGCTCCAACGAAATTTATCGAAACTCGATTAATCGTGACCAACCAACGGTCGCGTCCTCAAACCGATACACCTTTTCTATACTTCCCTGCCCCCCAGTGACACCCGCAACGTTTCCAGTCTGCGCGGATTTACATTCGAAGCCGAGAACGAGTGGATGCAGGCGCAAGAGTGATTCAGGGACCAGCTAATCTTTTTTAAAACGACTTTCAAATTTCCCTGGTCTCACGTACTCCAGGAATTCCTTACGATTGAGGCCGAGCCCCCTCGTCAGCTGCTGCGCGAGCATTAAATCAATTTCGTGCATAAGAACAATTTTTTAAATGAAAATTGTTAAGTCGATCGTCGAATTGCCTGGAATGTGGAAATCCGCAAAAAAAAGCTCTCAATCATTTTCATTTAATCGTGTCTCCTGGCGTTTCATGTTTTTCACAGCTCAAAGAAAATTAGACATTAGAAAAAATAAAACAATAGTTCGCGTACATATTTCCACTCGGGAACATACAGTCAGAGTGGCGAAACAGCAGCGATACAAATAAACATGTGCGTTGTATGTCTATACATAGAAAAGACGTAAATACATACATACGGATCTATTTATTTCTCTCTTTCTCTGATGCCATGATGCTTAATCCTCCGGGCCATCTATCATCGCGGCAGAGTATACTAGTTAGGCGATTCTATCTCCCCGCCTCTTTTTTACGCGCTCCTCGCGCACACAAATATATGTGAATGTGTGCAGGAGAACGAGAGAGGCTCCTTTTGTTACCTTGTTTAATAACTCGTGATGAATGTACGATTCCTCCCCCCTTTTCCTCCCCCTCCCCCTCATTTCTTCCGAGCTGCAACATCCCGCAACACTCGAGGGGGATTGCTCGTTTCTTGTTCCTACCTTTACTTCTTACTATTCTTACCTTTCGCCTCACATCACAATAAGACAACACAACGCTCACACACACACACGCGTCTCTATATATGTCTGTATTTATTGGAGTATATATTTTATGGTGCCGTACGTGTCGCTCTATTCCACACTCTGCTGTCCTCTTCACCATCTCTTATTCGCCCCCTTTTTCTTTCCCTTCAAGCCACCGTCGCTAAATTCGTTCCACAACTTTTGCTGATTACGTGCACGACTTCCTCGGGCTCTGGCATTAAAGCAAGTCTCTCTTGCACCTGTTCTTCTACGAGGCTAACTCGAATTCGTTCGAAAGACACGATTTTAAACAATGTTTCGTTTTTTTTTTGTTTTTTTTTTCTTGCATTTTATTGCATTATTTAATTCACTTTAGAGGGGAATCTCTATAGTTGCTGCCTCTTGCGGATAAAAAATGGAAATTCGAGTTTTAGTGAAATTCAGTGACGAAATTAAATGGGTTTTAATTTTTTATTGTTGGGATATTCTGACGATCCGAATACGCAAAATTCTGATGTTGTCAATTGAGAGTCTGGAAGGGTCTTGAATTATCTGGAGGGGAA
The DNA here is from genome assembly GCA_037043255.1 of Diadegma fenestrale. Lineage (NCBI taxonomy): Eukaryota > Metazoa > Arthropoda > Insecta > Hymenoptera > Ichneumonidae > Diadegma > Diadegma fenestrale. Next base: position 6,089,919 of record CM073312.1, read on the forward strand.
CGAACAGGAGCACGGACTTTTGCCACAGAAAAAAACTGTTATCGCGGGTCCAAAAAAATGCACGGGGTGAGCCAAGCCAAGAGAATACGAACAGGACAGAACTAACAGAAAAAAAATGCTTGTATTTGACAGAAGCCACGGCGGGAAGGATTTCATTTGGGAAAGAGAATAAAAACAGCGGATAACGGCGCAGTCGTGTACAAAAACAGCCTCAGGGAATTTTGGAGATCTGCCGATCCGCTTTTAGCTTTGTATTTTTTTTTGCTCTTGCACAAACGGACACGATTGTCTACCCCTACATCGTAATAAGTTTGAAGCTCCTTGCACGAACGTTTTTTCCTCATTTTTTGGAAAGCCTTATCTCTTTGACTGCGCGGTCCAATATTTTTTTTTAATTTCCTCCATTTTTTCGTTGACTTTTTTGGAATTCGAAAGCCCGCAACAGCATCTCGTTACATTATGGCCGCTTATCACGAGGGCCTTCTGCCCGACGAAACGACCGGTGCTCCCGTATAATTTCCCACCGCACTGACGGACGCATGATACAGATTTTTTCTGTTCCTCTTCCACGTGGAGCTCGCATGCGCTATATAGGATGTCCCGAGAGTCAACTCTGAAGAGCTAAGTATAGTAGAGCCGCCGAATTTCCTGGAGAAAAGTTCCGATACGTTATTTTCGTCGATAAACCTCTGATGAGTTATAAACTAATTGGAAACAGCCAATCACGCACGCCAATAAGGTTTAAGTGGAGCGAGTGAATCCTCGGTCCAATCTGCAGTTGCTTGAAGGGCGGAGCGTGCTTCCGGTTCGCTAAACTTTTTCGCAACGGACCAAACCGATTCGCGTTCTGTGTAATCAATAAATATTTCATTTGCGATTAATCTCAATGCATTTCTCTTCGAGTTGACTCGATCTCCCGAAACACGTTCACGTTAACTTTCAGGACGGAGTTCAATGTATAAAATTATAAATTTTGATGAGCACTGACAGCTCTGCGACGCAAGAGGAATTAATCTACATAATTTTATAGAAATTTTTCATAGTCCAGGCTCTGCTTACGCCTAGTCGAGACGAGCCACATTAACATCGATGCCAATGATATGCTCTTATTGGTACAGACAGGTTGCATCGATTAATGATTACTACATTCGCCTCTTCAGCACTCTTCGTGTTGCATAATTGGTATTTTTGTACCGCGCGGAGGAATAAAATTGTAAAATAAAAGCCAACCACTCACAGGAGGGAAATTAATAATTATAGGAATAAAAAAAGGAGGGGAAATCCCACCAGCAGAAATAATGAGAAGACACAGATGCACGGACGTCGTGGTACACAAATCGATTCGTACGAACGATCGAGAACACGTTTCCATAAAGTGAAAGCCCTCGCGAGAGAGGGGTGTGTCGATTCGCGAGCGCAACGTGTATTTTCGGGCATTAAAAGCCCCTGGCTAATGACAGTTGTAGTCACTCGTAATTGCTATTCTCCTTTTTACACGCGCACATGCACACTTCTCTACGACTGCACCGCGTGTCTGCATACTAAATATTATCCGAGTGAAATCTTATTGAAAACTCTAGAAAAAATAGTTCGAGATTTGTAAAAATGAAAGAGAACGATGAGTGCGAAGGAGAAACGAGAAAATGATGCAGGAACGATGGCATGTCTGCAAATTCCGGAAGTTTGCATCCCCCTCGACACACACGTACCGCGGAGAGAGGACAAAGTTAAGGGAGTGTCGAGGTGTGGACGAAGGCGGGTTTTTGTGGTAATTCGATTTGGTCTACCCACCAGCCGCGATATCAACGTTTATACAGAAAGAGAGAAAGAGCGCGAGAGAGAAGAAGAGAGAAAAGGTCCACGAAGAGAGATCCCCGGGAATTGCTTGACAAATTCGTGCCACCCTCGTACGAAAGCGAGCGACTAGTCAGCTCTATACCCAATATATTTATATACACAGGTTATTCCATGGCATATCACTCAATCAAAATTCAAAAGTAATTTACACCTCCCATCAATAACCCAACATTTTATTTCCTCCGGAATTTCAGCTCAACATTTTCCCCACTTTCCGATCAAGAGCCAAAAATTCATTAATATTTTCCATCTGCGTACGAAAATCATTCATTTATAAAAAATGATCAAATCTCTGCGGAATCGTTGTTCAGCTGGACAATTTTTTTCCATCAACCCTTTTGCAATCACGAATGAATTCAACTTCATAAATTCCACATTCCATCAAGCAAATCCGTTCAAATTTTATCAGTGACTTTATCACTTGATGATATAAAAAAAAAAGAAACAAAATTTGACGTTGACGTCGTGGATTTTTGATTCGACACGAAATTCCTTATGGAGAAGCCACACGATGAGAGCCAGGGAGAACGAGACCTGAATATATCGCTATTTTCCTGGGCTGATGTCGTCCATACTAGCTGATGCCCTTTTACCGTCCTCACTTTTCTACGTGTATAATATGTACGCGTATATATATACGAGGCATGTGTAGAAAATGTAGAGAAGCAGGAGGGCGTTCGTAGAGGGTGGATGATAAACTTCCCGACGGCAAAAGTCCGCGACTGAGGGGAAAGAGAGAGAGAGAAATAGTGAGAGAAAGAAAGAAAAGCCCCTCGGTCTTTTATTCTCGCTCCGGTGTGTCGAGAAGTGATCGCGCGCGCGCCTTCTTGGAAAAAGAAAAAAAAGGAGGAGAATAAAGACGCATATAAAATCCGTGTGCAAGAAAAGAGCGTGTGGAACAGCGCACACGCTACTTATTCAGCAAGAAAATCGCCAAGACTTGAGAGTGATACGCGTGGGTGATATCCGCCAACAAAAAAAAAGGGACAAATACATATATCCATTTATATAGTATGTTAAGACGGCGTTTCTTGATATATACATAGATTCTGCAGTATATAGAGAATCGAGAAACTGAAATGGCGACGAAAACTCACCATTTACCGAACAAAGCGGTCAGATCCTTTGTCTTCCCTTTTTTTTCTATTCCAGAACGAAAAAGCTCAGTCCATGTCTCTTTCTGAGAGAGGATACGAGGGACTTAGCCTCTTATCCTCCCGGGGCAACCTCTCGCCTTTTCCACCCTCTTGGACGAGTGTATAATCGACTGGAAATTGTGTGGACCTACAAAAATGATCTAGAAAGGGTAGAAATCGATTTAGGAATGTTTAAAACTCAACATAAGGATCTTGGTCCTTTATTCATTAATTTTTTAATTAAAAAAATTACTTCCCATATATTTATTTGATCAAACTCGATTCTTTTTGGAAAAAATGATCATTTTGTTGGTTTTTTATGCTTCCTACGGCGGAGGGTTGAAAATAGCGTCGTGTGCTTTCCGCAATATCCTGAATGAAGCCACTGCTTGGGTGGGTGATCGCTAAACAGCTTCCAGGGTGGCCGCTGAAACGCATTTTTTTTGAGACTCTGATAACATGGAACATTCAAAGATTATGCGTTTTTTTTTCGAGAATGAGCGTGTAATTGCCGAATGCTTCAAAATAAGTTGGCAAACGAGAGCGGAGACACGTTGAACCTTGACATATGTGGGCCTAAATAGACGTGATGGTTGCCATGACGACGTGCGAAAGAACCGCGAGAAAAAGCGAGAGAGAGAGGGGGATAAGCGAGCTTGAAGCTTTTCCTCTAAAGCCAGGAAGATTTGTCGCGACCGCGCGTCGATTTTGGTCAGTTCATTGTTTCCAAGAGATCGAGCCCGATATTCACAGATCTACAGTTGAAAAAAAATCACTCCTGTTTATATTCGGACCCACGGTTTATGTAAACTTTGCTCGGTTGACTCGATTGACGAATACATTCAGGGAAATTGAGATTTTTTGATTTTTATACAGCATTGAAAAATGAAATATCATAAAGTGCATAAAATGCATAAAATTCTAGTGCATCTTGGAAATTTTGTAAATATTCAATGAACAATAAAGATTGCTGCATTGTGGGAATAAGAAATTCGTCAATGTATAGCGTAAGTAAAAAGTGTCGGTGATCACATGGATACAAGTGGATGAAGATCTCTTGGATCTCTATTGTGACAATAATTTAATTTTCGGTTTTAAAAAGGTGGCCGAAGCGAGTCTCGTCCCCCCGCTCGTAAATACGACGATTATGGCTCCTCAGGCTTATTAAATCCGAATGGGAAAGAGTTTTAACGCCATCTTTCTCACTCGTGTTTGTGAGAGAAAGGGGACGGAACCGCCACCTCGCTTCCCCACCCGCTCAGAGAGCAAAAATCTCATTTCTGTCGGTGTGAAGGAACGAGAAAAGTTTTTATTTATTTTTTGCAATGTGCGATCATCCCGTCGGCGAAAAAAGAGAGAGAAAGAGAGGGAAAGGGGCACACGATGTGGTCTTCCGTTCCATTACAATTCTTTCTCCCGGCATCATCGTATATTCTTCTTTCGAGCGCACGCACCGACGCGAGAAACCCATAAGGATAGTGAAAGAAAAGAGAGAGCAAGAGAGCAAGAGCAAGATCGAGACTCGTCGCGTCTTTTTCTTTTACGATCTCCCAATGCTAATTTCACGGGGCTCGCAAACTACAGAAAGTGCGAGAGAGCACGAGAACGAACAAGGAGCGAGAAGAAACGTGTATTCCAGTCTTGCTTTCGAAGGCGGCTTCACTGATGATGACGAGATGATCACTTAATTTGACCAACAGCTGCCGTCGCCCACTTTTGCCCCTATGCCACCTTAATTTCTTCATCTTACTATTTCTCTATACCATCCCCTTGAAGCCTCATTTTATATTTCATCATCTCCATTATCAATATAAAACAAATTATTTATGCTTTCCTCATTTTTTCTACTCCACCAAATTCTCTGCAACAATCAAAAAGTCGCACGTCGCACTGATACACTTTGAATTTCATAAAAATGAAACTATTTTTTCTCAATCACACAATTTGGTCTTGGTAAAGTGAATAAAAAAATCAAAGGTGACTTTTCTACTGAACTTGTCTTTGGAAAATGGGAATGGAAATTCCTCAAAATAGATCTCATGATTTATGGAGCTCAGTATAGCGAAGATCACAAGGTTGGGAAGCTAGAGGAGAGGAAAGATTCGAGGCTAGAGATTATATCGTTTAATCCGAGCGGAAGGATTATTTATTGACGTAAGAATAATAAGGGATCGGATGTACTGGCAGCAGGTAGTAACGGTAAAATGGGGTGTGTTTTCTTGATCCTATTCCTTCATCTTTTAAATCATTTATTTATTCTCTTTCTGATCATTCGCTTCTTGTTCAAACGATTTCCGAACACGAAGCGAGAAGGAAGAGTGAATCTAGAAACGCGATGATGATCGAGGTTGGACATGACCAGCCCCCCTCTTTCGATCAGTTATTAAATTATTATACGAGCAAAAGATTTACCGGCTCTCTCGCCACTGCGTGTGGATCTATAATACAGTGTATCTGGATACATTTCCCTCTCTCTCTCTCTCTCTCGCTCTCTCGTTCATCCTTTCCTTTGGTCCATAGCGAAAGATTAACGGCCTGTTTCTTTGCCACGATTCTCTTCTAAAATCGTCCATCTCACTCTTTGCTATCATTTCACTCTAAAGGCTAGTTAACCCGCTCTTTGCCTCATAGGAATCGCTCGAATCGCCACAGAGAACCAGCCGAAGGATCAAATTTATATCTCACCTGGATCATCTCCACTTATACATTGTATACACGAAGCCTGTGTTTCGATCCATCTGGTGTTTCATAAAGGCCTGCGATCCCAGCTCGTTATTCATTCCGCTTTTGTATTTAACTATTAAAAATAATGAGAGTAATTAAAATTGTTATAAAATGGAACGCGATACCGACTGTGAAGAGCGAGATTGTAATTATTAATAAAAAAAATTAATTCCACGTTAATTCGTTGAAAAATTCGTTAATTGGATAATCGATAGCTGTGACCACAAAGGAGGGTGAATTTTTTGGGTGGAATTTGCCTGTGGAATCTGTAACAATCCCCGAGAACGTTCCCGAGCAGCTTGAAGGGATAAAATAATTTCTTTTCGATAAAAAAAAGAGAGGAATGGCAGAGGAGTGGAGAGAATTAAAAAATTCAAATTACATATTCTATTAGGTGCGAGGCGGATGGCGGCGTTTCGTCTGGGTTTCTCTGTGGTTGAAAAAAGATCGTCAGCTTGAGTGGAAAGAAGACGCCGCGTGAACTAGAATTTGCAGAGAGTGAAAAAGAAAGAATAGGGAATGAGGGAATAGTGAAGGAACAAGTATATCGTATCCAGCTGACGTTTACAGTCGTTCTTGGTGTATGGCACGAGTTGTGTGTCTGCCAAAAGAGATGGCGGAACTGTTTATGGGTTAGAGAACAGAGGAGCAGCGCAAGAAAGACGTAAAAAGAGAGAGAGGCAGAGACGATGAGGGTGGGGGAGAGAAACAAGTGAGAAAACAGTTGATCCGTTTGTGGAGAAAAGAAGAAGAGAGTGAACAAGGGAATTAAAAAATGAGGTAGAGTTGTGAGTTGTGCAGACCGAAAAAGGGGTATAAAGGAACCCGTCGACGGGGGTGACTGAGGAAAAGAGAGAAAAGAAGAATAAAAATAGTAGGGCGAGAGGGCACAAGGGGCAGAGAGGGGAAGAAATGAGAAAGAGTGTAATAAATTGGCGGTGAGATTATTCTCGACGTGCATTAAGACGTCAAGCGGCGACGGACGCCTTGGGAAGTATTGGCCGACACCTTCCTCTTCTACTTCTTTCGTCTTCTTCCCTTGCTCCTTTCGTTCGTTTCCACTGCGCCTCTCGCACTTCCTCTGCGTCTTTCTCCTCCCTGTCCCTCTCCCATTCTCTTCTCCTCGCTCAGTTTTCCTCTTTTTATTCTGTTATTTGCCGTCTCTCTCGCGGCTCCTCTCTTCAAGAATCTCTAACCTTACGTCCGCATAAAGTTTTTCGTGTGTGTCCGGGCTCTCGACCTTAAGGATATTATACTGTAGTCTGATCTCCTCCGGGACTCGACCCGGTGCATTATGCCGCTCGTTCAAAATGAACGACCAAAGAGAAAGACAGATGCGTAGAAGCTGGATGAACGCATCGCGAGAGAAAATTATGTTCGCCCTAATCAGCCGAGGTGTGAACGGGCCCATTTGAATTCGTTAACCTCGCCTTCTCTTCGATATAACGCCACGAAATGTAAACGCCAGCGACCCTTCGAGCTGAGCATGTGAATCCTTCTGCCCCAATCATAATTTTTCATCCCATTATTATAGAACTGAGAAAAATTTGCAGAAGATTCGCGATCCACGAGAAATCATTCATTTCGTTCTGATTTTTTTTGAAAGAAAAAACTTTCGTACTATTCGAGAGTGCCGAATGTCAGGCCAAGTTTTTTTTCTTAATTGAATGAACCTGCTGCAGAGAGATCTATTTTCTGAATGCCAATAGGGTTGTTTCGTGTATCGGACGTTTCGTCTCTGTTCACAAAAGAAACAACCTCATGATTGTCAACATTTTATTGTGAATTTATACTTTATAGAGGCTTATTGGTGGTATTTTTCTTCTTGGAAGAATAAACCGCGGAGGGGTGTTAACGAGAGTCACGATCCTTGAGCGGGAAAAGAGATTCGAGATATGTTTTCTTTGTACAGCCGCCACGGGGATGCCTTCTTCGTTCTTACCGGCGAGATCTTTGCTTACTTTCATCTCTTTCGTCGTTCGCTAAGAGAGGAAGAAGGACAGGGAACCAGGTGCGTTTTGGTCAGTCCGTAATATATTACTTAACACCCACCGTAAGAGGAACAAAAAAACGAGAGAGAGAGAGGGAAAAGGATCGAGAATGTCGGAGAGGTCTATTGGCTTTTGCCTCTAACTTCTCAATTCTCTCAACGTTCCTTTCTCTCTCCTCTCTCTCACTCTTTCTCTTCCATACATACATATCTACGGCTAGCCGCAGGGGGTGCTCACATCTGGTCGAACATCACACCTCGGTTCTTCAAAAAACCTTCCCCCGACTTACCCTTGTTATTAATCTGGTATACTGGCCCTTTCTCGCCCTCCCACACAACAACAAATCTGTAAAGTCATTGTGTTACATTTTCATCGTAGATTATCTTGGCACGAAATCTCATGGTGATCCTCACGCGTCTATACAACAAAAAAATAACACCACAAGACAACGAATTACGAGGCGATTCAAAAAAACTTTCAGTCACAATTATTTAGAAATTAATGAATTAAACGCTGCACGATCGCATCGTTTCTGTTGAGATTTATTTCTATGCTCAAATTTTGTTGTATTTTTTTTTAAATTCGACGTCGATGTTCATGGGTTTTTATCACGACAGAATTTTCCACGATTACGGTATGTCGTAATAGAGAATGAAAAAGATTCAACGTCATAAAATTCTATTCCACATTGCCCAACATTTCAATAACATCCCTGTTATCGTAAATCCATAAAACTTGGAGAATAAGAGCGTGGAATAGAAAGGGTAAAATATATAAAAGGAGCGAGAGAGAGAGCGCGAAGCTAATAAAATATAAAACAAATTCCTGAACTCTTTATAGATTCATTTTAGACGTGTTTTCATTGCGTTTTTCGACGACACGTGTCTCCCGCGGGACGAGCAATTTCGAGGATGCGTGACGTGGGATAGAACCCGAGGTGAGAAAGACACGGTGTAAAAATGAGAACTTGAGAACTCGAGAACGAGGAACAGAGAGAGAGTGCGAGAGGGAGAGAATGAGAAAAAGGAGGGAGCGACTGCTTTACCTGTCCAGGTGCATCGTACACCGAGTGTAAGAGAGAAAAGGAGAGGAGAGAAAAACACAAGGACGTACAAAACAGAGCAGAGAAGAAGAGAAAAGATGCTGGTAACTCTTGCAAGAGTTTCATTCGAGAAGAGAGCGCGTACACACGCCATGAGATTTTTTTCTTTGTTTCTCTCTTTCTCTCCCGCATCAGAGGCTTGCCAATGAAGACGTTGTAAAAGCGACCTCACTATATACGTGCACATATAAACATAACTTGACGAAGTGCCCGTGTGTCCCTCGGTTCTCACACCTTCGAGAGAGAAAGAGAGAGAAATTGAAAAAAAGGAAAGATGGAGAAAAAAAAGCAGGAAAGAGTGCGAAGGAGAGACGCATCACGCGGCGCACGGTCAAAGGCCCGCGGGGGGTAAGGCCCCTTGGACCGTGAAGCTAATTGATACGTAAGATTACGTTCCCTGAATCCCCCCGCGGGCTTATAGAGACTTCTCTCTCTCTCTCCTCTCTCTACAGCTAAGAGAAAGAGAGCGAGAGAGCGCAGTCAGGGATGATTGGTTGTCCGAGGAACGAACGTTGGCACTAAATTCCACCTTCGACTCGATTTCCGTCCCTCTCTCTCTCGCTCTCGACTCATAAGACGACTCTCTTGTCGTCATTGGTCTCAGACGCGAGCTTTATGAGAATATAACAACGAGTAATTGTGAAAAAAGGAGGCAGCAGAAAAACACGATTTTTAATTAAGATTTGAGCGACGTACCCTCGTACGAGAATTCCGCTGCTATTTTTGTTTCAACAAAAGGGAATGTACCAAAATCGCAGATCTCGAATCAGACGATTTTTTTAAGGATTCCTAGTCGATAAAAAATAAAAGTGACTTTAAGATTCGATTGTGACACCTGGAATGAGGATCACGATGAATTGCAGGTTGTCTCGGTGTTGCGAGACGTTGCTGCATGGAGTCGATAGAAAAAATACGCGTTTATGGGATACACGGGGGTGAAAAGTAGGGGTAAAGGGGGTCGAAGGGTAAGAACGGACGGGCGCGTGATAGGGGACTATATCTGGGCGTGGTCACGGGGTGATTTAGCGGCAAAAGGTGCGTGTTGTGTCTCTATCTTTTAGCTGTTGGATGATGCGCTCTGCTGTCGAGCGACGACCAACATCTCGCCGCAAAGGGACTTGAAAAGCTTACGAACGAGAGAGACTCCGCGCGTAAGAAAGGACGAAAATCCGAATGAGAGAAAGAGAAAGAATTTCGAAAGAGAGATATGAGGATTGAGAAGAAAGACGACGTTAAACAACACATAGACTCTCGCTTGGTATTTCGGGGCGGCAGCTTTACAGCCGTTTAGTGTTTTACGGCCGTTTTATGAACGTTCGCCGTTGCCTTTTCTTCCGTATACTATATGCATGTATATATGACTCGGGCCTGGAAGAGCGAAAAGAGCGACGAGAGCTCGTGGAGTACAAGGCTGCACATTCTTTTTCCATATGGAAAATATGTCCGTAAATGTTTATACAAAATAACGCACACGTTTATTTATCCATGAAAACTAAACGAATAATTCGTTAAACATTTTTCATCAAATTTTAAACCCAATTTTTTCATTTTTCGCCAATTTCGATATTCTGCAGATTCATGACTGTCCAAAAGCATCGTACACTCGAGGCAATTACTGTTTGATGCAGAAATTAAACGCAGTGAAGATGAATAATTTGTAGTTTGTTCACGTCCGTTCCTTCGACTGTCTCCTCGGAAAACTGTGCTTGACGCTTTTATGGAATGATAATAAAACGTTTTCTCCATGAACGCGCACATTGGAAAATGCATGATTGTAAATACCGAGGATTTTGATGCGTTTTGAGCATCTCGATCCTAAAAAGTGCATTCTCGAAATAATTCCCACAGAGAAACTCGATGAAAAGGCTGAATAAAAATTCTCCGGCACGATTGAATTGTGTAATTATATTATCGGAGCGAGAGGGCAAAATAGACTATAATAAAAAATGCTAAATCTCACGATATTTTATACAATCACTTTAGCATTCGATTTTTATTAAGATGTTACGAAAAGTCGTTTTTATGCCTTTGAGGAATTTACCACTCGAATTTAATATCTTTATATATATTTATATCAAACGGAGACGAGCGAGAGAGAGGGAGAAAAGTTCGAGATGGAGAATCCGGTTTTATGATACCTAATGCGCGATCGTTAGACACGATACAAACCTTCCAATTCAATGCGATCGGTTTTTTACCGTAAAATTTATATAAATAGAAAAACTCAGATCCACGAATAAGACTTGGACCGTTTCTATCAGTTATTTCTTCGCTAGTCTGTACACATTCTCTCGTAAATGTATATTCGCAAATCAATACAAATCCATATGGAATTCCCCATGTTAAATGAACTCTCGTCCGCAGTTAATTTATTTAATTCACCAAATAATCAAACTATTCAATAAATGTGCGATTAAGAATTCTAAAAATCAATAAAACACGAAATTCAAGGTGTAGACAATTTTTGACTAACTTTTTTCACCATTTTCGATCAATAATTGAAAATTCGACATTTCCCAAGTAGAAAAAAACGAATAAGACAATTTTTTTGTGATATTTTTTTGAATTCTTTTTCCATGTCACGTTGTTGGCTTTTCATTCATTTTTCAGGCCACATTTTCAAGTTTTGATTCGGTTTAAATCGCTCGATTAAATTGTTGAGGCCTTGAAAGAATTTAGATTCAATTAAAAACGGGAGATTCGATATGGAATTGCTTGTACATGGTTCTTCTAGCTTTTATATAAAATTATTATTATTAGCTGTACTATAGACAGAGCTGAGGCGAGATGGTAAACGATCTCGAGATTAATTCGCGATCAAGCGCTCGCGGGCTCGACTATATCGTTATGGCACTTACATATAAAGAAAGAGAGACTCTCGAGTATAGATACGGAGAGGCTGATGGTGTGAGAAAAGCCGTGAGATAGTACCCGAGCTATACTATTATCTAATACTCATGTTCGTACAGTGAAATTGACCGATCGACCAAAGTTAACGCCGACGATTTCCTACCCATGACTATAGGCAACTAAATCGGTCAATTTCATCGTGCAAACGAGTCATTCGTTTTCTTAACGTCGCTTGGCGTTTCGGGCTTCAATCTACACGAGTATCTATAAATTTTCTGCTTCTTCCCTCGATCAATAATTTTATATTTAATATAAATCGATCAAACTGTGTGTTTCCGCGGATTTGATTCTCTTCACTAAAGAATCTCTGGAACTTTTCAAGGAAATGCAATCAAAATTGAAAAAATTTAGACAATTTTTTTCAATAATTCGTTGCATCTGATTAATTTTTTCACAACGTCCGGTCCAATCGCGTCTTGCTCACTCTTTCTCCGGGGCTTTTCTCTCGCTCCGCGACTTGCTCGGGATGTGTGTTGGGTGCAAGGGCAACCAAGAGAAAAGGATGCAGACGCGTGTATGTGTGAGTGAAAGAGGTGAAGAGAAAAGGGAGAGAGAATATTTCGATTATCGAGCCGCGGCGTCGGCCGCTTCACCGCCGTACCTCGGCACGCAACGATCGACTAGCTCGGCGGTAACGCCCCCGACAAACGCCGCGCTCCACCCTCTCCGACGCCAGAAGCGCGGGGGATTTACTCGTTGTGTATATATTCACATATATACACGCGAATATTTCTGTCTTGCTCAATCTTTCACACAAGCCTGAAATTCCACCTTCTATCAGCGAAAAGGCTAACCAAACGAGAGACAACGGCAGTCTTTTTGCCTTTAAATTAATTTGCACCGATTAATTTTTAATTAAAGCCAACCAACGCTTCCAGACACGAGAATTGTTTTTTTTTATGGTCCAGAACACAACACTCGGAGCAGAATGTAAACAATGTTGCACATCGGAATATTTTGCCGCTTAAAATATGCGAAAAATGGCGGAAAAATTAATTTAAAAAACAAAAACAAAAATCTCTGTCTCGATAAAATGTTCAAAACGATTTTGGCATGCCTGAAGATTCGAAAACTAACAACCAAAAGTTCAAGGATTTTTGAATCCTTAAAATTTTTTTTTTTATTCCATTAGAATTAACTTTGACGCTTAACGACGATCAATCTCCTTGTTTTTGTCTTAACGCTTTGATCCATCGAGATATCGTCAGGTTGCTATAAAGATTGATGGAAACGAGGCTGGAAAAAATGACTATCCGCGGTTAATAAGATCGAGCAATAATTACGGTCGGTCCCGATGAAAGTTTTACTAATTGAAGGAGGCACATTTTAGAAAATTAATCCGTTACTCCCGTTACAAAAGCGAACGATACAAACGAGCGTTCTGTTATGCCGTGAAGGGCGAGTGGAGATTTTTATTTTTTATTTCTCTTAAGTCCGTCCCTTCGGCGAAAGAAAAACTGTGGAAAAAGCTGCGAAACCGTTCGTGGCGACATCGATATTATCCTTTGAATCCAGGACAAACGAAATCAGTTTGAAAAACGATTTTGAGACCGCGTTTTCTTACGAGAAAAATACAGAATTTTGGCCCTTTCGTTTTCGGAAGAACGAGGAAATATTCACAAAAGAAAATCAGGCGGCTTTTACAGAAATGTAAACGAATATTCTTTCGTGCCTTCTCGTCCCATATTATTATCAATATATATTATACATAAATATATATATGTATTCACACGCATGAAGGAGAGAATTTCTTACAATATCGGGCGCGCGGGCTCTTGTTCGAAAATCCACGCCTACCCATAACGATATTTTAATTAAACCGAGCTACGCGCTCTCCGTGAGAGAGGAGCCTGCAGAAATTCAATCTTGAGATAATAAATGATCGGAGTGCGGGTTTTCGCTCTCCCCCCGACACCTTTTGCCTTCTCGCTTCTTCTCTTTCTTCTTTTCTTGCTCTCTCGCTCTCTTCCTTTGGCTTTATCGAAGACAAGCTTATTCCCGCTGCTTTGGCTCTTCATATCTGACGCGGAGCCGACACCTCAAGATTTTAAAGAGTTCACACCTTCGCGTGAGGATCGAAAACTACGCAGCTGCACAATTGCAAATAATACGTCGATCGAGGATATTGAAAAGGAAAAAATAATCGACCAGTAGAACGAAAAAAAATCGATGAAAGTCACTCAACTTTTTCTGTTCCAATGTGCATGACGGTCAATTTTGGTAGGAACAAGAGAATCTTGAAATCTCCTCGAAAAATAGATGAATTTTTGCAAACTCATTATTCGTATAACAAAAATGGATAAAAATCAAGTTTTTTCGATTTACTCTTAATTGACGAAACTTCATAAAGCTCGATTTTTAATTATCTCTAGGCTAACACGTAATTATGTTAATTGGAGTCGTAAATAATGGGATACGAGGGACAGAGTTTGGATTAATGTGGAGGACGATCCCGAAAATGATTAATTTGAAAAAAATTCAATCTTTTTCCAGTTTTTCGAAGCTTGGAAATAAAAGAAAAAAAAAAAAAAACATTGAAAAATCGCCACTTGGGGGATTATAGAGGTTGCGAGCCGTAAAGTTTCGGTTGCGTGTGAACGTGCGTGGCCAATCGATCGCCTATGAATAAAATTCAATATATCTCTCAAATAATATATATGTGTGTTCGCATATCTATATCCACGTGTCATATATTTTAGCGTGTAACGATAAATATATCTATATCTGCATTCGGTTCAATTTCGGTGTGGAATTAATTACGAGGCGGTTCTGACACGGGTCGATTCCATTTCATTCTTCGCGGTCCGTCCCTTCGCGCTCTCGAAAACCAGAGTCCCTCACGACAACTCTATGTTACGTGTTTCTCGGCCAGGTAATACACCGAAGAATGGGATGGCGTGAAGCGTTGGAGGATTGCCAGGAAAATATTTGGGGAAACCTGAGCTAATTTAACAAAAGCCAACTATTCAAAAACTTGGCATTGTCTGCTCTGAAGCGAACAGACAAATGAGACAATTTGTGGTTTTTCTTGACTTTCGGAATAAGCGCCACTCGTTTATGTTCCTCAAAACCATTTGCAGCGTAAAAAACTGTCTGGGGAATGTCAAAAAAATGGATGCAATCGCACGTTTGGAAATTTCTCCGCCATAGATGAATTTTTCCGACTCATAAATTACGCACTATCGCAAAAATCAAAGTAATACGAATTTATGTTTAAAAAAGTTTATCAAGTACCGGTTTTGCCATTTTTTTACTCATAAATCAAAGCCCTCATTATTTTTTATATTCACATAGACGCGATAATAATGAAAGCATTAATGGCGATTGAACGGAAGCGCTGAAGCTTCCTAATCGCAATTAGGTGTATCGACGATAAAAACATAAACTGCTGTTGGCACGCCTCTTTCGTTCTACGTATCATATACGATGAGTTTTCGATCAAGACATCACCGGGATTATTCTTCAATAGAAAGAAAAAGAGAGATAGAGGAAGAAATTTCAACCAGACGCGCGTTTTCGACAATAATGATGACTCGTCGAAAAATAATAAAAAGGCAAAGAATTCTCAATCTCCGCTGGAAGAGTTCAATTTAAAAATACAAAACGAAATTGATAAACTTGGCCAGAACAAAAAATTCAAAAGGAAAAAGTGCTCGAAAGTATGCAGAAAATTCTCGAAACTCCAACCAAAAAAAAATGCATTTTCCAGCATGAAGCTTGGCCAAAAAACGAAGAATTCGAGCCCACACCATTTGCTATAAATATACCAGAACCATTTAGGCCATAAAACGATGTTAGTAACGCCATTTTACATTTAAATACTTCCTATGTATGTTCAGGTCCAAATACTTTTGTGCAGAGCGCCATACAAGTTAATATTAAATGTGCATATACGTATATGGAGGATAGAAGAGTATACATTTTATGAATCTCTCACTGCGGTTGATTCTCCACATGCATAAAGATACATGCACCATAACGATCGAATTATTCCGTGTCCACGCTTGATTTTCCGTTAAACGTCTCCATTAGCCTTCGCGCGACTTGGACAGGTTGGCCACATTTAAAAAATCATGCGAGGGTTGCGGTCCAGCGCGAATTACAAGCGTTATAGCTTACGTATGACATATATACGCGGGTATGTGTGTGTGTGTACTATGAACGTTTTCGCAAGAGTACCGCGCGAGGACGCCCGGATGACGAGTCCATTATAAAATTAATAACTATAAATCTTGGCGGGTCGGGCGCGAGCTGTGCTCTCGGCTCACAAATGTAACACACCCTCACAGCCCGATACACATGCACACACTATGAAGCACAAATTCTCCTCGTCTTTCCGTCTTTCTCTCGCGATGCGCTACGGTAGCACGTGGCCGGCCATTTTTCATACTCCGGTTAATTATACGAGGAGTGTAAATTGAGCGAGACCAAAGTAACGAGGGGCGTACGTGGCAGAGCGAGAGAATGAGAGAAAAAAAGAGATTGAGAGGAGGATACAGCCAAGAATATTCGCTCCGCATGTGTACGTTTCTCTTTCCCGTATATTTGTGTTGTATTCGTGTCTGTGTGTGTAAGAGAAAAAAGAGAGAAATATGAAGTTGCGGGCGGAGGAAAGAAAAGGTCCAGAGATCGTGACTGGCCTCTCACAAATTTGTATCCCTCCGTTCGTACCACTTTTGGATTCGCGGTATCAAAGCAGCAATATTAATAACAATTTACATCGAGTAATTAGGATCCTTTTTTTCTTCTCAATTACCTTCTAATTAATTGATCTCAGAACTTGAATATTTTTCAATCAATCGCGATCGTGCGATTTTATTTTTATTCATTATCGCGCAGCAGTCGCGTTCATTATGGAGCTCTTTCAAAAATTTCTAACTTTATCGCTCGAACGAGAGCAGTAATTTTTTTTCTTTCCGGTTGTTTTTTGCTGAATCGCTAACGATACGATAAAGATGTTTTTCATAAACGATGGATTTTGTATACATGTATGTGTGTTTTTCTTATTCACGTGTGGGAAGACTCCGGTTTTGATCCATTCGGGCTCGCGTGCCCGAAAGGCATTATCGTGCTTGCCGAGAGAGAAGCTGAGTCGGAAAGAGAGAAAGTGTACGTGAACATAACGTCAGCCAGTTTGAATTTCGAACGTTCCTACAGGGATAATTCCATCGACGCGGGGTGTTCTAATTGGCCTCTCATTACCGATGCTCGCTTGTTTCCTCCACTGCCAATTCATGAATACCTCACCTCATCCCTTCAATCTATATTACAATCACATCGTTCTTCGTACACGATTCAACCGAGACTGCCTAACGTAAGGGCGTTTTCTGCCCAAATCAACATCCAATGTGTCGTCAATTATGGCCTTCGGCCTCCCGCCGATCGATATTAATGAGGCATTTCAGATCAATCGACGAAATTCCTATTTTTTTCCCCATTTTGATTCTCTGCAATTCGGAGAATCTTTAGTCAATAAAAAATCAAAATAAATTGCACAGGCTAATGATGGAACGACTTACTAAAGATTTTTCATTGTTCAGCAAAAAATTTTATTCGTAAATAATTCAAAGGATTCGATTAACGAAAAAATTTGGATATTCGACAGTGAAAAAGGGTCAATTTGACCCGGAATGCCCCATAGAAATCTGTATAAGTATATTTGCGGTTTGCTGGTCGTGTCCCACGATCGACCGAATAACCGGTGGCCCAACGATTATTGCTAGTTATTATCTGCCGCGGGACCGTTCGATTTAATGGCCAATTGTTTCGAACGCCGGGACGGCCCGGGCGGGCCCTTAATAGAAATTTACTGGTGGCGAAACAAACGCGAAATGCTGTCCTCTGCCGGACAAATTTCAAAGCTTCGCATAAACGCTTCCATATTCTCCACACTGAATTCATAGTCCCAAATATTCCGAATGTGCATCATTAATTTCGACGATTACACACGATATTGCTGATCGCAATTAATTCCCTCTGTTCATGAATTCGAACTAATAATAATTTTCTATGCGGTGTAAATTGGATTTTGGCTTCTTATTCACCGACTAAATAAAAATCGTTCGAATAAAAAAAATTCAATAAAAAAACGAAAAAAAAAATTACGGAAATAAACGAAAATTTTAATTTCAGTATTTCGACGACTGTACTTTGCAGGTTTCTGTAAAAATCTTATTCGAGTGACTAGAATTTCTCGAGACTGAGTAGAAAAAGACTTTCCTGACGTGGTAAAAGTTTGACACAAAATTTTCTGATGAATTTAAACGTCAAATTCGATGGAATCTTGTATTAACATTAGTTTGACTTTTGTACAGACCGAAATAACATTATAATGCTGTAAGTGCCTATTTCTTACGATGTAGACGGATCGATATAAAAACGTTTATATATATGTATGTAATAGTGCGTCCGTAGTTGATAGAAGAGGACAGTCGTCGGCTTGGTCGTCTTGGATCGAGGGTAATATAGTTATTATCCACGAGAGGGTGCCCTCCGGGGTCCCACGAAGAGAGCGACGAACCCCGCATTAAAAACCAATTTTTGGTCCCGAAAAAACCCTCCGCCCCGTACCGTAATAACAGGCCTCGTAATCTATAGTAGGTTTTCTGCTCCGCTATGGACCCTGAGGATCTCGCTCGCTCTCTCTCTCTCTCCCTGTCGTTTTTTTTATTAATTTTTTTACCGAATATCTACGACGAGAATGATGCACATATCCGAGACTCTTCTTTCCGGCTCTCCGTCTCTGTCTTTCGCTCGTTCAACATCCACAAGAAAGAACATCATCTCTTGACTGCTCGAGAGCGGATAATCGAGCGCAAATTGATGCTCCTCGAACGAGTCCGCCTATAGCCAGCAAAGAAATGCCAACTTTTTTCAATTAAAAATCAGCCTGTACACATCTCAACGAACAGCTGTCAAACGCTCTCTATTTAACGTGTTTCAAAAATCTGCTCATTTTTTTATGGGCTATCGGTCAAAATAAAAATTGTTACTCACGTTTTTTTTCTAAATTCGGAATAGCCAATAATTTTTGAAAATTCTATTTCGGTTTTCCATGATCATAATATTCAGTCTCGTTGGAAAGATTGAAAAATATTTATTTTAAGTATGAAAATATTTCCTCATTTTATTAAACCTCTGACATATCGCCTTGAGGAATTTTACTCACAAACTGTACAATAGCAGAGACCAATTTACGAGACAACGATATATAAATCCTGTGAGTATCTTGCGTCAAATCTCGCAACTTGGAAACACATGAACTGCAGAAAAACAGAGGCAGAAAAACGATCTTTACGCTCCTCGAGATTAAAGATAGAAATCATTTGGGAAACACCATAAGAGCGTTAGACTTTCGCCAAGTTATATGCCTGAGGAAATCTAAGCTTGACAGTTACTAAATGGCCACTCCATCAATCCAAACTTTCATGACTTTGTGATACATTTGAATTTTTTTCCAGTCGCACAAACTGCGAAATGCGTATAAGAATTAACACGTGATTTCGTAACCCACGAGAAATGTCAGTTTAAGTTTTTTTCCTCCATATCGCAGCCACAAAACTTGTTTCGACACTTGAAAAAACAAGATTGGAAAAATTGAAAGAAAAATTGCATCAACTTTGGGGACCGCGCAGTTCGTCTCTGAACCTCGCGCGCATTCCTTTGAAGAAGAATGTTGGAAAGAAGAATGTGTTCAGGGAAACGCGCGATTTATTATGAGAATATTGCGAGTGGCTGGTCGAGACAGCTCTCTTACACGTTGTAAACTTTGTTAAATTTTATACACTCTCGTGTATATATGTATATGGAATAGAAGGAAGTGCAGGACCTGAGGAAAACTCTTTCAAGTTTAGTCTGATGGCCGATGCTGCTGTTTCTGTGCTATGTAAAACTGCACATTTTATACGAGACGTAAATCCCTAGTTTCATATGTTATGTGTGTGTGTGCGATGTATCGTTCATTTGGATGAGTGTGCTGTTACCAAAGAGTTCTCGGGGAGGTGCTAGTAAGAGGCGGGTACTGCCTCATAAACCTTAGATTTACTTCTGTGGCTTTGCTTGGACGCCATCGAAGTACCCGCAAGAAAGAGAGAGAAAGAGCAAGAAAGAAACAGAGAAAAGTGCGCGATGTAGATCGTGGATGTGCATCAATGCATTTCTCTCTCTCTCTCTCTCTCTCCATCTCTCACACAGTATCTCTTCATTTTTTTCTTTTCTTTTATATATATATACACATTTATACTTTTATACGTATACATGTAGATTTATACTTTGTGTACCTCGAAGAACCGTCTCGAGATACTTATCAACGATATTGCAAAGTTGGAGAATTTCTCCGTGAAAAAAAAATAAAAGAAAAGAAAAAACTCAGCAAGTCTTGGCCCTTTTGTGCTTTTTAAAACCCTATCGCAGAAGCGCTCTGTTTAACGTACACTTTTTTGTATACGTATATCGTACACTTTTTACAATGCTTTACGCCACATCGTCAAACTGTTCAACTCGTCAGTAAACTTGCAAGGGTTAAGCGTCAGCCATATGCAGTTTTTCTCTCTTCGGGAACGTTGGAATCTTAGAGGAAAACGTTTTATGATCGATTTATTCGAGTCGGTATTAATTCTATGAGCTGGGTCGACATTTTTCTCCAAATTACGAGATTCAGAAGGAAAACTGGATCATTAATGAATTTTTTATGCTTTTTCATAGAAATTTCACCCAATACAATCTTTTTATCAATGAATTTTGCTTGGGAGAGGAAAATTTGATCGTTTGATCGTATTTATGCAATAAAAATAATTCCGAACTTGGTTTGTCTGTTTTTTTTTGTTCTGTTTCGATTCTTAAAGCGTAGCTATCGATAAGATTTCAGTATGTAAACGGATGGGAGGAATAAAATGCGATAATAAAATTTGTTCCCGCCAGTTAAGGCTCAGCAAAGTGGGAGAGCAAAAAGATCTCTCTCTTTCCCTTCCCCTTGCTCACTTTGTGCATATGAGCTCGCCAAAAAGCGGCTATTAATTTTTTTATCTCGCATCTACGCCCACTCCTCCCTTAAGGCTCGAAGGAAATACGAGCGAGAGAGAAAAAGGGAACGAAAGAAAGGAAGATTTTCAATATCCGAGGGAGCTATAAAAAAAATTCTCTTCTGCTTCCCTTGTATACGTTCCGATCGGTCTCGCTTCGCCATTATAAAAGATCTATCTCTTATCATCACAACAAGAACGTTGCATCGAAAGCTCGAGGCTGAGAAATTTTTTTTTCCCACTTGCAACTCAACTCGTATTTCCATAAACTGAATAACATGAATCTTAACGAAGGCGAAAATATTCTAAAATCTCGCTAATTAATCGCGTCAATTTGCTTCAAATTGTTTCATTTCTCGTTCTGAATAATCAATGAACGATATTTGCTACAGTTTCCGGCTGCTTCATTCATTTTTTCCTCCCTTTTCCTTCAATTCCCGGATCAATAACGAGGAGGTGAGGAAAATGGATAAAAAAAATGTCAAGCTCTGAAATAGAGGAGCAAATGAGTCTGTGGTTGCACAAGTGCTGGCCATTTTCACGCCCTTAAGGGAGTATGTAAACGGGGTGTCCCCAAAACAGACTTAAAATGATGGAGAGGACGCTGAGAGTAAAATTTCGATCAAAATGATTAAAAGAACAATAAATCGAAATCACAAAGTTCTGGCAATTAAAAATGGACTGTCGATCGATCAAGAAAAATTGAAGGTCATGGTAAAACTTTTTGATTTCTTGATGGGACTATTTCATTAACGATGCCTCGAGAAAGGAACTCTGTGAAGAACTTTTTTCATTAATTCTTCTGGATCGAGGCATCAGGCTGTAAATATTGATCGCAACTTTTGGGATACCCTGTAGAAACGGCAAGGAAGATCCAGTTCGATCGGTTAGTCTGATAGATCGGTCGCTCGGCAGATGCAGCACCGATCTTGCGGCACGAAAGAGGGTGAGGAAGAAGGATGGAGGGAGAAAGAGTGTCCAGTTATTACAAGGAAGGTCAAAGGTGCCTCGTTCGCATAAACCATTTGGTGGTGGTTCGCGTCGATCGAGGATCGATACCACCGTGCGATATTTCCCAGAAGATTTTTATTTTATTTTTCATTATCGACCAATCTCTAAGAGCCTCGATTTTACGTACTCGACAAGAGGGCAATTGTTTTTTTTGCCTCTCCTTTTGCCCCCCTCACGTTCGCCTCGATGGCCCCACCCACGAGGTCCGGATTAAACGTTTGGGCATCGTTTCTCCCCTCCCTTTCCTCTTCCCACCACATTCAACTCTTTTTATTTCGTCCTCTTTGTTTTTTCGTATTTCCTTCTCTCCTCTTATTCGCCCATTTGCACTCACTCTCGGCGGCTCTTTTCCTCTCCCACACACATAATCCAACGAGAGCCCTCACGCACGAGCCTCCACTAAGAGGCCCTTAAACGCGCATCCCAGTCGTAAATTATCATTTTCGCTCCGATGAATAAATGTGGAAACAAAAAAACTATCGAAACTCAACATTCTTACATGACGAAAATTTTCTCGAATAGACGAAAAAAAAAAATTCATTTCTGTATCTTGTGAGCACTTTCTTTAAACATTTCAAATATCGAAATTTTCATCAAACATCGTCTCTAATAGTTAATGCACGAAGCAGTAATAATAATCGTAATAATTGCACTTGAAACGTTAATTCTCGAGGCTTATTGCGTCTTAATTGAGGACAAGAAGACAGAGAAGTTATAAGGAGAATTTTCATCCCTCTCAGGGGAGCCAGGACTGAGAGAATAGAAGGGAGAGATTTGACTTTGTCCTCGAGAGCTGTATAAGTTGAGTACAGTTCTAATTAAACCCTCAGAGTCACAGGATATTCTGGGTGATAAACACTCTGGCTCTAAGCGAAACCCCTTAATCCTGTGGGCTCCGTAACACCGAGGAAGCGTTTAAAAAGAAATAACACAAGAAAGCCAACGAATTGCTGTCCGAAAATGTTGGTTTCCAGGCGAAAAATCATGAAAATCAACGCTTAAAAAAAAATCGTAACGAAAAATGTTCACTTACCTTTTTCGAAGGACGTTTCCTTGAGAATCAAACGGCATCGGCCAGATCTCGAAATCTTTTGGAATCACGCTGGGCAGTTTTACTTGAATCTTTCGCACGGAATTTAAGGAGACGCGAAAATAACGAGGAATCCATTTTTAAAACTTGAATTTCTGTAGCCGAGTCCGTTGAATGGCCTGAACAAAAAAATCCAAACTTACTGAACAGGAAAAACAAACTGAAAGCTCCTCAATAATGAATTTTTCTGAAAAAGTTATCAAATGAACAGAAAATGTAATTTTTTGTAGAAAAAAATCTGATCCGGTAAAACAACGAGAAACTTTCGGTCTCGATGAAAAAACTTTTGAACGAAAGAAGAAAATAATAACGATTTTTTCAAATTAATGAAAAAAAAAAGTTTTCGCGTTTCATGGCAACAATTTTCTCTAAGAACCGACGATTAAGATTGTTCCAAATTTGGCAAGGATCGTGGACAAGGATTCCAAGGATCAAATGACTAAAATTTGGTTTTTTTTTTCATTTCTTGAGAATAAATTAATATATTTATAATGAATATACGGTAGATAGTGTTCCGCACGTCCAATTCTCAATCGAGTCTACAGTAACCAGAAATTTTCTTCGTTTCGTTCACTTTGTTGCCCTTGTTTGTTTTTTTCTGGCCAATTTTAAAACAATGAATTCTCTTGTTAATTTATTATCATTATTCAGCCTTCTCATCTATCTCGTCTATATTTACAACGTACTCACATCTTTCAGGCTTTCGCTCGAATATTTCACGCACACAGACACACACACGTACATGCATTCTCGTCTCTATTGCTTTAAATAAGATATTTTGCTCTCTACGAATTTCTCGTGAAACCGAAATATATATGTATATGTTTATACATATATTTATATGTATATAATAGTAATATATTTATAAAGTGAATTAAATAATTTTGTTTTTTCATCACTATTTACAGTAAATACATAATCCGACGAGTATTCGATGGCTCAAAAATCTCATCCTTCGTTAAATTCTCATTATCCAGGATCACGATCCTCGATAAATCGAATTATCATTATTTTTTTTCTTCGTTTCTCTTATTGCACACCATTTTTCTTCGGTATTTTTAGTTTCTTCACTCACGAATACTCTCGTGGTCAAGAGTGTCAAATTCTTTCGTCTCGATATGTCGACATTTTGATATCAATTGCCTCCAGCAACGAGTATTGTTTTTTTTTTCCTTCAATTAATTTTTTTTGTTCATTATTTTGTAGAGTTTGTGACAGAGCAATCGGGAAAATCGACTCGAAAGTTGAAATGCTCGTCTGTGGCTTCCTCGATCTTTTTTTTTTTTTCATTCTGTATCTCGAGCCGCCACGAATTATTGATGTTGAATTTTGATCGGGAATCAAGTTTTCTTGAAAACTGCGATAACGAGGTTTGCGATCGACTTTTCAAAAATCGTTACGTGGATTTTTCCTAATGTTCGTGGGTCGAATTGGGACGATGTTTGTTTTTTTTTTGAAATTTCGTCGTTCCTTCTGTTTGGAATTAGGAAAAAAATCGGAGGGGAGAATAAATTTGGTAAGGATATGGAATCGATGACTACGTGGTTGAGGGTGATGCTGGGGAGGCTGCGGGGCTCGTGGATTGTCGACCATTCGACAAGGTCGAAGGCGTCGAGGCACGATTATTATGATTATTGTTAGAGTTATTGTTGTTTTCATTATTATTATTACTACTGTTATTGTTATTGTTGTTACTATTGTTACGATGATTATGATGATGATTGAAGTCTCTTTGAGCAACGGGAGTGCTCGATCTGGTGTTGCCAAGAAGACTCTCGATGGAGAATGGATTCAATCGTTTTCTCTCCTCGCGACCTTTGACCGAGAGATCAATGCTACCACTTTGAGGCTCGTCCTCGTTACTCGTTATTTCCATACCGTGACGTAAGAGCGAAGCTCCGTTATCAGAATTTTCAACACTGGTTGTTCTTCTCAACGATGGATTAACCAGCTCGCGTCTTCGCTCAGTTAAACTCAAACTCCAATGACGTATACCCTGTTGATGATTCAATTCTGTCTGGTGATGATGATGATGATTACCCGAGGAAACAACGAGACCACCGACGCTCAATTTTGTACTTGAGACCCTCTGGTCACCCAACAACGACACCGTCGATGATACAACCAAACCTCCAACGCTCATATTCGTACTCGATACGCTCTGGTCACCTAATAACGATACCGTCATCACACTCGGACCATTACTGTAACTCGATGTACGCTCGATCCTTGGATATATCTCACCGTCCACTGAACCATCCGCTATCGACTCCACTCTGTCACTTTCGCTTTCGCTACACGAGTCCAAACCCCCCACCACGTCAATCTCTTCATTCGCGTCCGCACCCGAACCCGACACGCTGCTACCCTCGTTCATGCCGCTCAACTGACAGTACGACGTACTCAGCTGATTCCCCAACTGATTACCACCCGCTGCTGCTGCGCTACGCGACTCCCACTCTGCTCGTAGCGTCGACAGGTCCACCGAGATGCCCTGCAACGTTAAACACGTTTTTTGTCAACTCTCATCCATCATGAAAACCGTAATTTCGTAATTTTTCAAATTCCTGGCCTTTTTTATTAACGATTGGTAATAATTTGCATCAATTACCTTGGCCGCTAATTTACGCTGTTGTCGTTCGAGCGCCTTCAGTACTTTCTTGTGCCTCCTCTCGCGTTCCTTTCTTCTCAGTTCTTCGGGAGGTATCGGTTCGCCACTGCAGCTTTGTGGATGTGCGTTGTGCGCCGGCCTTCCCGGGCCTTTTTTCGTGTGTTCTTTCTTCCTCCACTTGGCTCTGCGATTTTGAAACCAGACCTAGAACCAAAAAATCGGAAGAAAAACATCGTTTAATAAAATTCGTTTATTCCTCTGGGAGATGCAGCAAAAAATATTATCGGGAACCGCCGGTCAGTGAGGTCGGCTCAACATTAATGACGATACGGTAATTAATTTTCATCAGTTTTTAATCAGCCAAGATTAGTGGAGCTGGATTTTATAGAATCGTAAGAAAAAACAGTTAAAAATGCTCAAACAATCTCATCCAACATCAATTACATTCGTAGAAACGCGCATAATTATGTCCATGTGAGAATAAAATGAAGTGATTTTATCTCGAGCCTTATCTTCCCGAACATAAAGCTCAAAATAGAGACCATTTGGTGCTTTATCTAATCTCGTGACTCTCATTTTTGATGGTTGGTCCCTTTTGGTACCCCAAAACAAATGTGACGAGCCATGAAGGGTGTCGAAACGCAATATCACGTGAACATCTGTATAGAGCAAGTTGCAGCAGTGATAACAAAATCTCGTGGAATACTTTTTTTTCTTTCTCATTCATTTTCTTCGGTCTCGATAAGGAAAATTCGAAAGGGAGCGATTTCGTATGGCCCTTGACACATTCCGAAGGGCATTTTTTTCTCGCCTTTTAATATTCACGCTTTTATGGACTAGGAACGAGATTTTTTGTCTCTTTTAGGGACAAGTGTGACGATTGGAAATCGTGTCAGTTTGTTGTCGCCCGGAATCAAGATACCAAGGGTCGGGGTCATCCCTTGGATCATCCTTACACCCAGTAGTCCCGAAGACTTTGAAATTCGATCCTTTACTTTGGCTCACTTTTAGGACACTCGGTTAGGCATCAGAATCGTGCGAAGAGCAGGAAGAACTATCGATGACTCTCTCTCATTTTTCATGCCCTCGACTTGCTCCTTTTTTCTCTCACTCACGATTCCCTTTTTGACTTTCTCTTCGTGTTTTCTTATTTCGGCTTCTTTGCTTCTTTCTTTCTGACCGCATATCGGTTTCTCTGTGAGAGCCGCACATCGGAACTCTCGAAGCATTTTACCGCGCGTACGCTGAAGCCAACCCTCCGCTGTCACATATTCAGCGTCCTGTTGATCCCCCCGCACGATCCTCGTTCTTCACACTCTACGTCTGCTTGCCCAGGCGTGCCTAAACGCATAAATATAAATACGTGCTGGTTCCTATACAGACTTCTGTGTGTATCCGCGTCCATGTGTTGACTCGTATGTCCATATCGATGCTCTCGGTTATGCCTCGTATGGCGTATTCCCAACTCCCATGATCCACGCGCTG
This sequence comes from Diadegma fenestrale, assembly GCA_037043255.1. Taxonomy (NCBI): domain Eukaryota; kingdom Metazoa; phylum Arthropoda; class Insecta; order Hymenoptera; family Ichneumonidae; genus Diadegma; species Diadegma fenestrale. The sequence goes on from CM073312.1 coordinate 6,116,856, forward strand.
TTACGTCTTTTTCTCTTGCTCTCTCGCTTCCTCTTTCTCTTCATAGCTCGTTCACTAGTCCGTGAAATTGAGGGTCGCCCCTTTTGTCTATGACTCGAGCTGCTTTTTATTTATTTTTACATTAATCTCATAAATCTCTCGTAATAACGATCGATCAAAAGTTAATTCACGTGAATAAACGGAAAAAATTGAAAAAATATTTAAAAATTGTCATTTATTCGAAATTCATGAATTTTTTTTGTGAATTATTTTTTTTAAATCTACAAACTCCCCCAATTGGTCTGCATACCATGAAAGTTTTGTCCCGCACAAAACGCAGTCGTCAAGTTGCTCATTAAACGATGTAAACGTCATTGAGATGTTCAATCTCGCAGAATAAATATTGAGTTTGGAAGAACATTCGAATTTAAATGAACGAGGGGTGAGAAATGTTGAGAGAACCGAGAGATGGAGAGTCTGGGGGTTCCTTGCGCACTTTGGATCTTGAACAGACGTTTGAGGGTGGATTCCTCGAAGGGCTGACCCTTGAACTCAGGCCCAGTCTATCTTTCGATCCTTCTGACTCTGGCCACCATTTTTCCAGCCTCTCACGGGTGCAGTTACCCCATCTGTTACTCCCTTTCCATCCCGAATGCCCCAGTATGCGGGGCAGCCAAAAACACACACACACGCTGCTACAAACCCTGCACTATTTGCCCTCGGACAATTCAACCCTTAGTTCCAACGTATTGACGCTTTCGTGTCAACCCAAATCTCGCACTTCAGATAATTGATCAAGCACATTAAATTTCATCGCGCCACATTGACCTGGTTTCGATATAAAATCTTCTGGACTCGCCCCTCTCCAAAATATATAGTATAAAATGTAAATCGTCTATTTATATTTATGCAGATATAATTCTAGCATGGAAAATCACGTCGAAAAATATTATTCATTCGATTAGCGCATTATTCATACGAATAGGAGGAAAAAAGTCTCTGTCTCATTTTCTCGCGTGAAGCTAATGCATAAAAGAATATGTGAAAGTTGGATTTTTTGCAACGTTCTGTTGGTTGTATATTAAAATTGTGACAACAATGAGCCAGAGGGATTTAACTATTGTTATTGTCGCTACAGCCACACCCAGGTCAACCTCTTTTATATACATACAAATACATATAACTGCAGCATATATCGTCACATTGGAACGTGAGTATTCACGTGCAGATTCGAGGGCAGCAAAAGTCGATAATTTTAAATCCATGACAAATGTGACTGATTTTTAATCGCAAAAGAAAAACGATAAAATACGCAATGTATTAGTAATAACTGGTATTTAGCAATAATTGAGGCATTTAGAAAATAACTTACGGCGACTCTGCTCTCTTTGAGACGAAGACTACCGGCCAAGGCTTCTCGCATAAAAACGTCCGGATAATGACTCGCCAGGAAAGCTTTTTCGAGTTCCTCAAGCTGTTGGCTGCTGAAATTCGTTCTGCTCCTTCTCCGTTTGCTTCCGCCTTCATCGGACTCTCCGTCGAAACCTGAAAGCACAAGGAAAAACAAGTTAGATGAGTAAAAAAAAAAGGATGTGTTGCGCTTTTCAATTCGGAAAATTGATCAAAGATTGTGAATTCAATCTTTCTTTTCGATTTGATCGAAAATATTCATTGAATTATGTATCCAATATTTATTTTATTTATGCATTTTATATGGATATAAAAATATATATTTTCCTTGATACCGTCGCGATACAGCCCTGACCTTTCAGATAAGAGGACAACTTATAGAGCAAAAAGCACTTTTCTTCTTCCACTAAACATACACTATTATATTCATGACAAATACTGTATACATGTGATATTGAATCAGCATGGAATATCATTATTTTACGAGGGAGGAAAAGAGAGAAAGAATTTTCAACGTTATCGATAACGGAGAATCTTTTCTCCAGAATGTTTCATATAAATACATATTCATACGTGAAAATTTGATAGAAATCTGGACCAGCTGGTGAATTTCCAGGATTTGTGCATTTTTGAAAAATTCGGAGCCACCCCGAGTAGAAATTTCAATTTTTTTGCCCTATTTGAAACCTGAAATCTCTGCGTTCCGCTGGAAAGTCCGAGAGACATTTTTGCCCCAGCGTAATGTCTTAATGGAGTAAAAAAAAGGGTCCGAATTCGGACCAATTGTTCTATATACACTTTTACGCTTACATTTTTATATATTTATTATGATACGAGGAGAAGAAGAGATGAGATCGAAGAAGAATCGCACTGATGGCATATATGTATGCTAATACGAGCCTCGCGGAATTGAATAAAAGATCTGGAATTATGATTGACTCTTCACCCCTCCCTGGGGTTTCTCGATCGCGGCGAGTTCCCTGTATATTGTCAGTGAAGAAAAGATACGGGTAGACGAGAACGAAATGCCCAGAAGCAGTGACTGACTTTATCTTTATGGCGTACATACGCCATACAAAAAAATATATAGACATAATACACGCGGACGGTATGAAGTTGGCCCACGCGAGCGAGACGCGAAAATGGAATAAAAAATAATGGCAATATTGTTTCGGGCGCTATCTCCCCCGAAACAATATCTGGCCCATTTTATTTATTTTCATTTTTTATACCGTTTCATTTCTATCTGATTTCTCGATTGATTGAACATTGCCCTTCGAAAAATATCTTCATATTTCTTTTTTTCTCTTTTTACTTCGAATGCACGAACCTGATCAAAAATTTTCAAACGCGACGAGAACGAACGTGAGTTTTCGAGAGATTTGAAAAATTTACAATTTTTTGAACGTACGAAAAAGATCGAAGGCACGTTCTCGGACGATTTTCGACTCGCTCGAGCTTAAACGTTTCTCGAGGTCGTCTTTTGGACGTCTCATAAGGAGAAATGGTGCTCTCTCTCTTGGTCGATGGAGCCGGAACGCGCGACGCTTACCGGAGGCGATGAAAAATTGCACGGTTACCATTAATCCACGTAATTAGCCGGGATTTATCGGGGTCTGTCTCGACAAACGGCGAGGACTAAAAAAATCACATAAATATATTCGATCCAAGCGAGAAATGCGAAATATGTATAAGACATTCGTGTACATATATGAAGGCTATAAGAACTTGGAAGAGATGGATATCGATCGGGTACCTCATTATTGATAATCCATAATCCGACAACGAGAGCTCGATATGGTCGTATGCCCGCGAGTCTCGATTTTCTCGGGCACACACGGTGGCAGCTTGAATGATCGTCTCCCGGTCTTTTTTCTGCTTTACATACAGACATTTATACACATATACATAACGTCTCGTACGTACGTAGAGTGCCATGCATTTTGCACATGCAACATACGTATAGACACGTATAGTTCGTACCTGTATAAATATATAAGTGGCTGCGAGATACATATTTAAGAAGAGACGAAAAGCTTCGTACAGAAACCCCGCGCGATAGCCCTTCGGCCATTTTTTCCCAAGAAAAGATTCTGTTAAAATGTTAAACTCCCCGGATTTTTAAAAATTCGATGAGCCGACAAATTTGCATTGATTTTTACTCCAGGAAATGAGATTCTCTGTGAATTTTTCGCATAATTGGATTTCAAAAAAGGAAAAAAATGTGAAAAAGTTTTTTCATGGTTTTTTAACATTTTTGGAAAATTCTCGTTGACCGGAGGAATGTTGGTTAAGAAATAAAATTGAGTCGTGTCATGTTAGATATAAAATTTCAATGTTTTGACTCAAGGGTAGGATAAGAAAAGGTGACGGAGTCGTGGCGCATATCGTGGTTGCAGTTGTCGCGTGCACACACGCGAGAGTTGACTGGGTAAACGTTCCGTGTATCGCAAAACAAAACTTGCCTCTTTCTCGTATTTTTTTGCTCTTTTCATCTCGTTCGGAAAGTCCGGGCGTGTACGCGCATTCCCCCTGCGACTGTATTACACTCGTACAGCACGAAACGCGATCGGTCACTTGTCGCCTCGCGATTAGTCGATTAAGTGAAGCCAATAATTAATTGTGACGTTATTTTTCATGGGCTCGATCTTTTCATATTTCGTGGGTTTCATGATGAGCTGTCATTTGTTTACATGCACTTTTCTCACACGCTCGAGATTACGCGCGCAGTTGCCACGTCGTTTTGGGCCTCGGAACGAATTTCCAGAGAAACAGAAATTTTTTTTGTCAACTGAAAACAACGAAATCCGCGGAAAGATGGAAAGGCTCGTATTCAAATGTTTCTTTTTAATCGCGCGCGGGTTCGAGTGTCTGAGCCGCAAAGAAGGATTTGGCACGAATTCCATGGAGATAAGCTCTCGCGCAGGGTGGTATAATCACTGATTCACGTGACTTGAAAGAAAGCTACAAAAAATAGAGTGTGGGTAAAGGAGGGAGTTGTGAGTTAGAGGCTGTGGAAGCTGCGGCGGTGGTTAAAATAAGGAGAAAAGATAGAGAGCACCGTATTTGGCAAAGTATTAGCAGTAGTCGCATTCCCGTTTAAATCGAGGGTAGTCTTGTTAAGCGAGGGGCCAACAGGAGTCATTAGGGAAGAAGCCGAAACGACGTTGTCCCAGAATCGAGGTCCCCGGGTGGCCGCCATCACAGTTTTGTCTCATCTCTCTCGCACTTTCGCCTCCGGACGCTCCATAAAACGTTCCTCCCCTCACCCATCCTCCCCCCACAAACCCTCTTACCATCACCGCAGAATTAACCGAGACAAGAGAGTCAAACTGCCGGATGAATTTGCAGTCGAAAATTTTCTCTCCGCACACATAAAGTGCACGAGAAATATATAAAAACCCATAAATCAGATTAGCTGCATGGGATCTGCAGTCCAGAAAGAAATTGATTGTTATTTTACAAATTGCTGGACTGTCTCGTCATGAATCAAGCACTTTGTAATCCATGAGACGATAAAATTCTGAAATATCAACATTTTCGCTTAAAAAAAAATAATACCAAGTAAAAAATTGACTTTGATAAATTCCGAGTTTCGTATTTTTCATTGAATCTGACATTTTCAATTGCCGTCTCGAACGATTCGTTATGATAATACCAAATCATAATCCCAACTCGTAATCGAGGCTCGAACGGCTATTCAAAATGGCCGGTTATTGCCTCCGGTAAAAGGGTTGATTAAGTCCTTTGGGAAAATGATTTTTGGGTGTGGAGGTGAGGCTTAGATTAGATATGTAACGATGAAAAATATCGAGAGTAGAACGAGGCGAAGAATAGAGACATTATAGCACGAACTACATCACACGTTTGATGTATATGCATGTTGCATCGTCGATCGAGTATAAGCCGAGACATGTAAATGTTGAAAATGCACAAGAGTGTGTAGAAGAGCCGAAGCACAAGGGTTTATTGAGCTGTAAGGCGTTAACTGGCATAAGGCGTCGAATAGGTGGGACACACACTCAAAAATGAGCACATACAGACATCAACCTATATAAGAAAATCTATAGTTATATGTATAAACATTTCCTTCAGGTTTATATACTATCGAACTCTTGGTTTGCGTGCAGGACAAGCTGCATTTGCATCTAGACGCCATCAATCCTTCTGACGCCCGGTTCGCGCGCGAACCTTTTCCACCCTCCCCGTCCCTCGTCTTTCCCCCTTCCCTCCTCCTCCTCCTCCTCTTCCTCCTTTATTTCTCACTGGCTGTGGGTGCCCCCGTAGCATCGCCAACTTCTTCAGGCGCTTTTTTTTCGCTCCCGCGAGGAGCCCTGCGCGGAACACAACACCCCCTTGGCTTTATATCCTTTTTCACCTTGCCGTCTTTCTATCCTCGCGCGAATCCTCTTCGTCAAAACCCAACCACCTCCGGCTCCCGTCGGACGAGTTTGAATTAAATATCTTCGGTAATGAGAGTCGGTTCGTCGACTTCTACCGTACCATCTTTCCTTCCCTCTGCTTTTTTCTCTGTCCCGTACATTATAACCTTCCGCGTTGACTGACATGAAGTTTTTTTTTTTAAATCGAGCTGCAAACTTTGTATTCTTCAACTCTTCGGTACTTCGGGTGGTCAGCCCTTTAAATTATTCTAGAACAAAGTGCCGAGCTCGTCCGAACCTCCTAAATTTTGCACACCCGTCGGTGCGGGGATGCATTTTTCGAAAAATCGAAAAACTGTCAAGCCAGCCAGGAATACGAAAAGCAACTGAAATATCGAGTGAAAAAAACTCTAATTTATGGTGATGCGAGGATTTACTTATGGCGAGATGATGGCAGGGTTTGTCAGACGTTAAGGAGGTTATTGTTAACCCTCGGTGAATTTCAATGGGTCCTGGGCGAACTTGTCGTTGTGCTTTGCCACGAAAGCGAGTGGCGCAAGGGTATAAAAAAATAAAGAGAAGACTCGAGGTTGCGTTTGCACGCCACACTTAACCGCTTTCTGTCTCTTGTTCCCCCTTAACAACGTGCACCGGGGTTGAAAGTCCAGCAGAGCCAGAGGCGGCTAGCGCGGACACGGCTAGTCTTCGGACTCACGTGTATCGCGCGACTTTGTACGAGCCATCAGGTTGAAGTGAAAATTCCATAAAAAAAGTAAAATTAAAAAGAATAAAAACGCAACAATAATAATATTAATAAAAATAATGATAATAATGATAAAGCAGGGACGAAAAAAATGAAGAAAGACCAAGAAGTCGTGTGTTGCGTGCCGGGACACGGGCACCCCAATTACTAACCATGGGTTGTTACCCCCTGGCGTGTCATTTCCCAAAGAATATTATCCGCGTTGCGTGTCCGACGCTCAACGCGCACGCCGCCCTCTCCTCCTTTTCTTATTCTTCTTCTTTTTCTTCGCGTCGCCACCACCAATACATCCTTATTTTTCAAATAATTTTTCAATATACAACTAAAATACACAAATGCACTCCCGATGTGGATATTCAACGTCTCAGTAACAGAGTCAATTGTTTTTTAACGAGTGAACTCACGATCGAAATCCGGATAACTCTCTTTTGCTCTCGGACTCGACGGAAGTCATATACACTTAAGTATATTTATCGGTTTATCGGTTCGAGTGAATTTTTCAACGGAAGCCGGTTTCGAACAGCCTCTTTGAGATCGATCATTTTCCTGACCAAATATAATTGACTTTTCTATATTTTCTCCCCGTTGTTATTTATTGTGCATTAAACTTGGGGAGGGGGAAAAATAAGTCGTGCGAATCATGATCGGTACTCAACGGTGCTCGACTTCCAGGTCTCGTTAAAGTTTCGCAAAAAATAACTGGCCGATAGGAATCGAACCCGTAGGCGTGTAAACATTTCATCGTTTTTTTTCTTCACTTTTTAGAAAGATCGAGTTTTATTGAATTTATATGGCAGATTACATTTTTTTCCATCTTCCGAATAAGACATTAAAGCAACTCGTTACTGCTGCTCGTTCAAAAGAAAAACCAGAGGCTCTTTAATCGTGACGAATTTTTGTTGTGTGAAAACGTTTCCGTTGCAGAATCATTTGGCCATTTCACAGCTCGATTCCTGAGACCACAATTTTCTTAATTTTATCAACATCGTCGAAAAATCATTTTTCCCGAAAAAAAAAAGAAGATTTTTCTTTTTTAACAAGAAAAATTATTTGTTTTCTCCACGAGACTGAATAATTCCGAGAATTAATAAAATTGCTTCTTTATGGATGAAAAAAAAAATTGATAAGCCTGATCGGGGTTTTCGAGACAGCAGCTGACGGATTTCTCCGGCAGGAATAAACTCGTTAAGATCATTTTGATAGGGAAATTATAATAATGAAAAAAATGTATATAAATATATTGATGGATGGATGAAATTTTAGTTTGGACATTTATTTATTTAATTAATATTAAGCTCACGATATATTTGACATGTACATGGCGAAAATAATGAATCGTTGAGAGCTCATGATCCTGAGTAAATGTAAGAGACTCTTTCGACATCCAGGTCTCGTTACGATCTTGTTGAATTACAGGAAAGTAGCAACAAGCGTGCAGCATAGACGTTAACGATTATATCGGTATATTAAAGGAGCCGAAACGTGGTATGGGAGGGGTTGTTGACGTTGCTCGCTTAAATGGATATTATTTACATATACCCAATGTAATACTCTTGAGGATCCTTGTATTATTATATCTTGGTGAATTTTAAACGGTTGTGCGTGAGACTCGCGTGTATGCACTCATCGCTTTTACATCGACTGTATTTACTTATTCATATAGATGTATATATTAATATGTCGATGCAGAAAATGGGAAGAAGAAAGGTTCGCGAATCACGAATTCACTCTGTCGAGACCTTCGATAATTAAGTAATTATCCCCATCGATTCTCTCTATCATTCCTAATAAAAATAAATAAATACTGAGCCTGCTGTGTGATATATATTTTTTTAAAGAAAATCAAATGGTTCTCGTCGTGATCGGAATATTTATGACGTCAACTGACATTGACAAAATTTATTGCATTTTATCATAAAAACGTGGACAGCTCAAAAGCGCGGATAAATATTTTCAGTTTTTTATTCTCCAACATTTGAATTTGTGTAGAAAAATTTTGGAGTCTTAAAGTCTCAGAATAACTGCGAGACTGAAGTTCGAAAATACGAATTGCGATGCCCACAGAAAATGCGGAAGTAAAAAATGCCTCGAAGTAACGAAAGTGCTAAAGTGATTCGGTGTGCTAATGAATTTTCTTGTTAATTGTGTGCAGTGAATTGCAAATCACGTCTCATTACTGTCGGTCTTTTCAAGCGCGAGCGTTTATTGGAGCCATTTTTCACGAGGGTCTTGTTGCTAGTCAAAAGACTGTTAATACATTAATATTCCATAAATTATTAAGCAACATATATTAATGTGTATCAAGTGCGAGGGCAGCTTCTTGACGTGGAGTGAATTTATATCGCGTATGAAGCGTTCTAATAAATTATATTTCTCGATAACAATGCGAGAGAGTCGCGAGTGCCTACGAAAATAAAATCCATGCCTCCGACAGTTTACATGGAATTATGTTATCAACGCGAATGTTGTGTACGTGTTATACATGGATTGCGAATATGTACGTAATACGTGAAGGATATTATACGAACGTTCGAGCAGACACGCGACATCGTTATACACACTAATTAATATCTTTACGTGGGAAATGCTGTTATTGCTCCTGGGCCATAGCAATTCGTAACTATATCATACAAATGCATAGCTATATGGCATGTACGACGAAACAACACCAGGAGGAGAGAGCAACGCGCTAGAAAAAATATATCTATATACGCACAAATGTACTTGCAGTGAGGAAAATGAAAAATTATAGTAAAGGAGATGATTATCGCTCGAGACAATTAGCGGGGCATATAAATACCCGGTATCTACGCTCCGTCGGGCGTAACAACCCTTTTCTCCAACATACACCCTCGCAGCGTTCTATCCTTATCTTATTCTTGCACTCGCGCATTACACGAATTACACACAGACACTAAAATTTCAAAATATATTTGGATATTCATGTATAAAACGTGTGCGTGTCCGTGCGAGCATATATTTCCCCTTCGTTTCCTTTTATCCTCGTTGGGTTACACGAGATTACCTCGAATTGTTTAATTGATCTCGCTTTTCTCTCAAACAGACACTTTACAAGAGAGAAACGATTTCATTTGTTTTCACCGTGTGTCAAGGCCGATAAATCCTCATGCATTGTACTTCGGAATCACGTCTCCGCACCTCAGGGTGTTTAGAATTTTGTTTTTGTATCGATCATTCGGAACGTTATAGTATCGATCGATTTCGAGACACTGACTAGTTTTGACCTTTCGAGATGTGTGGGAAAAGCTTCGTCCATTTGTTTGATTGGAACGATATCATTTGGGAATAAAATTTTGTAATGATTTTCATTAGTCTGCATTGTACGTTGCTTGGTACGAAGGAGATGAGATTTGACGATTAAATATTCGAAACTCTCGTTGTGAAATGAACGAGCCATCGAAATGGATTGAGATTTCTCATTCGTCATTCTATTTTTTTTCTCCATACGAATGACATGCTTTAGATTGCGGGTCAAATATCGTAATTATGTTGTACACCAAACGTGAATTAATTGTGCAGACTCGGAGCCTTTTTCTGGGAACTAATTCGATTGGTAATTACCGAAGTGATTTTTGTAACGTGCTAATTTAATTGTGACAGTCTGGAGAATAGGAAATGGACGGTTTTCCATTTTTCTCCCACTACAGCATCCACCCTCAATATTTTTTCAATGATTTCAACATTTTTTTTCATCTTCTTTTTCTACTTGATGCGCGACAAGGACGAGGATGCTACCCAAACAGGATCCTATCATAAAACTTCGAGACCCAATTATTTGCTTCGTGCGCGCGCTCTCCCGTAGTGCGGATCTCTCGTTCTCTCTCTACATCACGTTGGACTGGGTAATTATGACGCTCGGGGGCAGTCCGCGCGAGATCTGGTCCAGCAGGAGCAACTGCAGAACAGATCGTCGTAAGGGAATCGCGCGTCTGCATGGATTTTGCTCGTGAGCAGCATGAGCATATAAATAAGGGGGTTTTCGAATTTTATACGCGCAGCGCACTATATTCACAGATATCAAATATCTGCATTCACATATAAATACATATTTATATACATTTATATGTACGTGCTTTATTTCGCCCCGGGATACGCAAGGGCCAGTAAATAACAATCTCCAAACTATATAAACACAAAATTTACTTTATTTATACATGAGAGCGACGATATTTCTCATTGATAAAAAGAATAAAAGCCGAACACAGAAAAGATATTCAATTTAACTCGTCTCGCGATTGTACGACGCGAGCCGCCGATTGAATTTTATTATTTTACACATGCTAAGGGGATCGTACTTTCCGGTTTATTTTTTTTTAATTCATCGATTCCAATAAGTGTGTATCGCGGAGTCGATACGCACGTATGGAGCGAAATAAGGGAATCGCAGTTATTGCGACCATGCGCGATCAGTGCGTGAAAAGATTGTAATTCGAGAAGCAATTTTCTCCGCAATCTTAGACACGACACAGAATCTTAGTGATTTATATCGTAGTGACGTTTATATCGCTTAAAAATAGGTTCACCAAAATTATCATAATTCTGATATCTTGAGAAAGCCGAGAGACTTGGGTTCCTGCTCAATTACTCGTCGATCGTTGTTTCCACAAACTTATCTGTGGTTTATTGCTCCAACGTGGCTATTTTTTTCCCCCTCCATTTGTAAGGTTTTTATCCCCATTTTTTAAGACGATTAGTCAACGAAAAACAGTGAAAAATTGTTAAGGAAATGCACGAACTAGAATAGCTTAGAAAATTATGCAGGATTTGCACAAATCGCGTTATTCGTGACGAGGAATTCCCTGCGGTTTTGTTCGCCCCGTACGCTCGTGATAAATCCCAGAGAAAATAATATCAGAGCCTGTCAAAATGTTTCGTGATGTTGTATGACCGTTTGACACCTGCTACACGCCGCATATCTTCACGTATCATAATATAATTTAGTTGGTCATTATACACGACGAGAACGCGCGCGACGGCAAGAAAATAAGAGAAGAAACATAAAAGCCAGACTGACATTTCGTGCTACTCACACTAGAAAAGTCATCGCGCGAATGCAGCTGCGCGGCAACGTATTCATACAGATTTATAACGAAGATCATGGAAATTTAGTCCAATTTGGAACTGCGCTTTTGAATGCAGGCTTTGTTGAGAAAAAACATCTCCTCGAGCAGACCAATTTGACTTTAGATTTGACGAGCTAAACAGAGCTGGTTAGTTTGTAAATAAAATTTGTTAAATTATTCATCTGATTATATATTCAATGGGTTTGCCATTGAAAACGTCTGTTTCCTCTGGTTGAGAAGTTCCTCGTGGGTTTTTGACAGGACGAAAAGAATATTAAGAATTCTAGTTCGATTTCTCTGTTTCTGATAGTTTTTTCTGGTCCCCGATCCAATTTGACCAGCTGATCGGAATTATCACATTTTTTTTCCCACTGTTTTCAAAATTTGAAGGATTAGCACAGATTGAGAGGAATTGCTCAAAATTTAAGGTCAGGATCAGTCAACAAAGTCGTTAGTACGAATGGTCGGAAGTGAAGAATTGGGACGTTTCAATTTGTCGATAGTCGTAGATTGAGACAGCTCGCAAAGCCCATTTCGCACAAGCGGTGGTGAGCCTGAAAAATATTGGCCCCGGAGGGCTCGTCTCAGAGGCACGACGACGACCAACTCACGCAAATATGGCGCGAATGAGCGAGACTCTTGGGAATTAACTATTGGGTTGGCGCGAATGTATGCGTAAATATGGGTGTACGCGTAGGGAGGAAGTTTTACAAAGAGGCTTCGAATGTATGTTGAATCGGAGAGAAACACTGCGAGAGGAAAAGAGCGAGAGAGAGGGAGGATACGGTGTACGAGAGGATACACCGCGAGAAGAGGCCCAAAGAAGATCCGACCGAGAGCGAAAGAAAGAAGTTTTGAAAAGGGACTAACGACCAGCAGTTAACGGCGGCTCTTAAATTGCTGGTTGCCCCGGTGAGAGAAGCCGCGCTGCATCTTCTCTCCACCAGGCATGGAGGAGTTCGGGTCTCTCGTCCCTAGCATCACAGAACGAGAGAATGCGCAAGTGAGCTGCTGCTCCTACTGCTCAGAGGGATATCCCTCTTCCACTCTCTGCTGCTCCGGAGAATTATTAAACTGTAGTTTAGTTTAAATTAAGTTATTACCCCCGAGCCGCCTCGTTTTGTTCTTCTTCATCTCTACCTTGGTTCTCTCTATCGTTTTCTCTGGCTAAGCTAGTCTTTGATATTCTATATTGCTTCCCTTTTCATTCTTCAGCTCATGACCCACGAGTCCATTTATTCCGAACGATCGAATCAGAATTCTTGCATCATTATACATCCTAGTAAAGTATTGAACATTTTCACTCCATTATCGAATAGATTGCAAACCATTTTATAATCTTTTCAATTTGCCACGTACCAAGATGTATTTCGTAGATTATGTTACTCATCCTTCCGCGGCAAATACTTTTTTCTCCAAGAAAAGAATAACTCGCAAATAAGTGAGCGATTGCTAAACATTTTTTTATCAAACTCCTTAACTGAATATTATTCGTGAAACCAAGTTAAGAAAATGTTTTGGTAATTATCGCGGTTATGTTATTACGTGAGAGAGTCATTATCAACAAGAATCTTGATGCAAGCGAGTTTTTGCTGGACAAGGAGAATAGCCAAAGGCACATTTTGCCGCATCCCGTCATTATTTAACGATTAGCTCCGAAAGGAGACAACAAAAAGTCTCCAACTTACATCGTCATTTTCTTTTTCTGCTTCCTCTTCGCATATTTACCAAATAATATGTATAAGAAACCATTCACCAATGACATGTACAACCCAGAGGGTTGAAGTGATTTTCATGCGACGTTCCCCGCCATCCACATGATGGATTCCATGCTTTAATGTCAAATTGGTGGGTTCAGCCTTTTTCGACTGCGTACATAAAATTCAGTAACATAGTTAAGTCCAAAACGAGTAAAAAACTCAGAGATTCTGACTGCGGAGGGTCCACCGGCAATGACGAGTATCGACAAACGTAACATTTTGAAAATGACTCGATTTTCCGGCTTTTGTCTAATGATGCCCATTTTTGGGCATTCGTTACCATCAATCAGGTGAGAATCGATCGGACATCTGGCTCTAGAAAATTTCCGAACCTATTTTGTTTGTTTCGTCCCTTCCTGAAGGTCGTTACGTCGCTTCCGTCTTGTTCGAGAAAAGCTAAACCTCAAAGAGTTCTACTTAAAAACTAATTCGACGAAAGCCACATACACCGTGAAAATTTACAAACAACCGGTAGACTTTGAAGTCATTCCCTGATCCGGCAAAGTGCTGTATCTTCTTGAATCGAAATCCATTCACAGTTTACGAGTTTCAAATAGCCTCGCATTTTCATGCTCAAGTTTTGCTCAGAAGGGAACTTTTTATATGGGAATCCCAGAAGAAATGTTAAAAGGTAATCCTCCCTTGTTGCGTGGAACGAGAAACGATGAAGCGAGTGATGCTTCTCGAGTCTGGTTTAACAGTCACGTTCGAAAGACACGGGCAGAATTTATAGTTATATGTAATCGCGGTAAATAAAGGTATAAACAAGAGAGTTAAGGGTGCGAATCGGATCACGTAAAAAACAGATTTTCGCACCCCTGTATCCCGGGCGAATTGCGGTGCTTTGAACTCGAGTATATTTTCGGGGCCGTCGGCCGCCGGTGAGAAAAGAAAGAAGGGTGCGTAGAGAGCTTGAAACGCGGGATATGTAGACGGTACCAAGAGGCGGATAATGGGGAGTGGCGTTGCTCAGACCCTAAGCGATCCCTGGAGATTCCTCGGAACGATCTTATGATTGACCGTGTTATGTTCTAGCGTTTCCCTAAGGATATTCTTGGATTCTTTTCGGGATTGTTTGCTTCTTCGAGTTCGCGCCACCGAATCGAATCGGCGATTAATATCCTCGTGTATCGGAGATTACAAAAACATAACAGCCTCGTTGACGAGAAAACGTTTGACCACGATCCACACATCACAATGATCAACGTCAATGATCTCGTGTGAATTTGGGTCGAAGCCAAAATACTGATTGGTCGTCGAATAGGAGAAGAAAAATCTTCTCTGAAACTTTTGGCAAAGATTTATAGTGACGTACCTTTCTTGTCGTCGTCGTCGTCCGCGTGATCGACGCTGTGATGAAGATGATGAGCGGAATGATGAATATTCAAACCAGGCACTAGTGGATGACTCCCAAGAGCTGGTAACGAATGATGCGGCAAATGATGGCTTATAAAACGAGTAGTCGCTGCAACTTGATGTTGCATTTGCATCGACTGTTGACTGAGAGACTGAACTTGTCCGAGTACCGAATGATGAGGCGACCATCCTGCCACATGAAACGGAAAGACCGGAGTAGTTCTCTGAAAGAGTCTGACCGGTCCGATGAGGGATCCGGCGGTAGATCCGTTGCCGCCAGCTCCAGGAGGCGGTGGAAACGATAGACCACCTCCTGGTTCCAGCACCATGTTCGGTAACAATGCGGCGACGAGCTCGTTCCTTTTATGATTTGTATGTATTCCAAGGGACAGCGTGTTTTAGCATTTATTCGGCAGTGAACTGGGTTCTCATTGAATTGTCGGGTCTGAAGCAATTGTCTGTTGCAAAGCACTGCAACCCGTTGAACCTGCTCCCTAAAGTGGTCGCGTTCGATCCGACGGCGGGCGTGAGCTCGAGTCCACTCTTTCGTGGCTTGTTTGTGTTCCTATGTCCCTTGTAACTGGAGTAAACCGTCAGCAAAACACGAGAACTGTCATTGAGACATTGAACTGTCAATTTCCGCCTTAATCCAGAACGCGTATGTTTAAAAATGTATTGACGTTAAGAAATAAACTGTCACTGAATCACTTATTTCGACGTTAATTCACTTTTGACTAAACGAATGAGCTGCCTATCGAGTTATTTTCCAACAATGAGATCGGTGACAGTAGCAGCACTTGAGAATGCGGAGATTTGTTATTGATAAGAAAGCAGAACACCAGCTGATCTGCCAACTTGATTATTCCTTAGCACTGTTTCGAATGTTCCCCCAAACAAAACAGTAACTCATGAGCCGTCAAAAAACTGCACTTGGCAATGTTCAGAGCTTACTTAACGGGCAAGTCTGATTAACTTTTGAGTAATTAGTATAACACACAAACACACGCGATGAGCGATCGAAAGATCGAGAACGTAAGTATCACTGGTTCACAAAAATCAGCATTAGTCGTGAGTGATGACTCGCGAACAACTGATTGTTCGTGTGTACGGGGGTTTCTCGAAGTCTCTCGGAGTCTGGGGCCCTCGACTGTCATACAGGGTGGACCACTACGGCACGGGCCAACGGCACAGCACTATCTGCTGCCCCAGAGAGTCATCAGCTCGATGGGATCCCCACCAGCGTGACTCGTTGCGATATAACCGACGCGACGGGCGAGCTCGGGAACCAGTCTGGGTTGCCACCCAGCACGAACATCATTGGCTTTGCGCGGCTCTACTCCCGGGGATCCACTACAACTCGAGCCAATCCCTTCCATCCGTTTAACTCACGAGAACACGCCTATTTACCACATTTTTTTACTCCTCGAATTGAACACACCGTGCCTACGCTTCTTCATGCCCAAGTCCACCATACATCGCCAGCCTATACCGAGGGCTCCCTATATATGTAGACACTACCCAAGTTTCTCCACTCTTCTGCTTCTCATCCTCGGAGGTTCTTCGTAGTGGGGATACTAAACAATTGGCGGCTTGCCCTAACCCCACCGCAAGATGGCTCCTCCTTCTCCACCTGCGGTGATGCAAAGCCATGCAGAGAGAAAACTACCCCTAAGAAAGATGGAGCAGAAAAAATTCCAGAACTCAGATTCTGTCAACTTTTAATATGAATTGTCGCACGTCGTCACTGAATCAGATTCAGGACAATTAAAACTGTTGAAAGAAAATAAAACAAAACCCCCTCATGTAACGTATGAGAGAGTTTATTGTGCACTTTGCTTGCTGCCTTGATCAAGGGGATGCTGACTTTATATTTACGCCGGTCGAGGTAAACGTTTTGAAACGGATATCAATCCAGCGATTATCACTTGATTTTTTATGATTAACTCTTTGCTGCTTAGTTTGTCCGAGCCAAGATTCTGAGTCCGAAAATTCTTTTGGGCTTTTCCGGTTGACCCTCGCTCTGACTCACACGCGCTTTGTTTTTATGTCCTCTTTTCTTTCGTCAACCCTCGCTTGAACTTCAAGTGGGGAAAGCAGCAAAGATAAAAGTTGTACTCCACCCTGGGGGCGCAACGTGGGGCGTGACCCAAAAGTTCACCCCTCCATTGCTCTCAGTGATCGCATCACGTGGCTGCCGCGAAGGCGGCGGAACTCTTGCGAGCCGATCCTCATTTAATAAGTGAGGGGGGTTGCTTGAAATAGGATATAGAAAAGAAAAGAGTGAGGGAAGAGGTTAGCGGATGTGTACCGCGGTGGTCGGAGCAGGTCTCAGAGGCGTTAAGTAATTACGTCCTTTTCTCTTCTACTGAGGAAATGACCCGCGCTTGGGGCGATCTGCCCTCTTCGCGTTGGTATACGAACCGGGTGCCCAAGAGGGATGTGCAAAATTAGGAAATTAAAATTAAGCCCCCTGTCCCCCTCCTGCTGCTAAAACCGAGCGACTGCCCTGGAGCTACTAACTTCCCCAGCTCTCGTTATGTCTTTCCCCAACCCCTCACCAATCATTCCCACAAAGAGACTCTTTGGATAATTGGAATTTACCCACTTTTACTACAACTTTTTTATTTCTTATGAATTACGATGGGGAAAACGTTGCGGTACGAAAAAAAAACGATCCTAAACTATACGAGCGGGGAAGAAGAAAAAAATTAACAAACGGACAAGAATTCAGTTGACACGATTTTTAGAGAATAAAGAAGTTTTGCACACACGAAAGAAAAAATCACGGATGCGCCGAGAGTCGCTGTAGAAAATTCACGAGGGAGAAACTTATTCATAAGATTATTTCCCATTTCCGTCATGACGCTCGTGTATCGTTATTTAAGTTTTTATATTAAAGAAACGCTGGAGTACGTTAGCCCGGAGGCATTCGCTCCTGTACCCGCGGAGACACACCAAAGAAGGCTCCCGGGGATTTGATGTATGGCAAGCGCGTGCCCTGCTTCCTTCAACGCTCCACATTCTCTCTTTTACTTCGTCTTATACATCGTCGTCATCTTTCTCTTCGCTCGTCTCTCACACCCGACCTTATATCGCGACTAAACGTGAAATATCGCGCTCGATCAATTTTTCATAACTCGCTCACAGCGGGCCTCGCCATTTTCTTTGCTTGTTTCGCCTCACGGTGATTCTAAAGCTTTCTAAAACAAAAAAGAATTCTTTCTCTATAACGTATCGCTATACACACAATCGCGTGACTTTCATCTCGTCAACTCGGTCATTCTCTTCCTTTTCCCTCCCGAAAAAATGAATTTTGTCAGAAATCCAAAAATGGTGAATTCTGAATCCCTCAATCGCTCAAAGTTCTTCGAGGATTCATTGAAAACCGAGAAATTCAATTAGAACTCGTTTTCCAAAGGAAAAATCAACAGCAAGGCGATTTTTCGCGGTCTATACTTCATGGTCACCCTGAGATTTTCTTTTTCTCCGCGGGTGTGCCTTGCATAATTGAATATATACGTCGCGACAACGGGTGAAAATTAGGAAGCATGTGTGGAGTAGAGAGTCAAGGTGGAAGGTGGGAAAAGCGAGAGGGGTATAAAGAGAGCGAATCTCGAGAGATGTAAAGTGCGAGGGGAAGAGTAAGAGAGGGATGGAGTGTTGGCTAAAGGGTGGTTGGTTGGATACTGCGAGGATTTGGAGAGGGTGCGAGAGCAAGACTCAGTGAGATCGGTTCAGGCTGAGGAGTTACCGTGGCAACGCCAGAATGAGAAAGAGGACAGAATGGATGCTGGTGGAGAGAGAGAGAGAGAGGGATGAAACGTATATGTTGTAGAATCAGGGTTGCCCGGGCAACCCCTGGTGCAGCCACCCCTAAATAAGCGAGAGACATGAGGGGGCCGAAAGAGAGAGAGAAAGAGCTGCCGAGGGAGGAAGGGAGGATGGACGAGCTGCTCTTGCCCGGAGGAACGGCGATGTTTGGCTCTGCGGAAGTTCAACCATGAGAGCAGGGAGACAATTCTTGGTGTTGAGAAAGAGGGAGAGAAAGATCGAGGACCAAAAAGCAGAGTTGGATGTGTCGCGGAGGATCCTGAGGGCGACTGGAATGCCAACTCACGCTGTTACCGCATTTTCGCTCTCTCTTTCTCTCTCACATTTTGTAGGTGAGGAGACCTAGTTAATTACTAAAGCGTTTTAATCGTCGGCAAAGTTCCGTCGGCATTAGTCGCTTGGGAACGAGATGGCAACTGCAAGAATATATATACGTAACGCACATACAAGGCGGAAGGGAACTGGACGACGTTGAGGAAGCTCAGAGAAGAGCAAAACGAGACTAGCCAAGAGAGCACATCGAGAAATGTGGCGGTGTGTAAATTAGGTAACTTTTATCCTGCTATGGCGCACGGTACTCGCTTCGTTTGTGGCAACTCTGACGTTTGTTTCTACTCCTGTATGTCGTTCCATCTTCTTACTTTTCTTATATACATAGGCCAACGTATATCCGTCGTCTAGTTTTCTTGAGCTCTTATTTTCTTCCAACTGGATTCAACCCCTCGATGTTGCTGTGAGGAGGTCTATGTGTGAGAATTATACGCGAAAGTGGCAGCTCCAATGTCTCTTTTCCTCGAAGAGGGACGCGTCAAGGACTTTTGCGAAAAGCCTGAGAAAATTAACTTCCACAAAGTGTGACGTTCACCTCAGGCCACTCCGTAATGGCGCTTTTTCTAAATTGATCATTTGCCAGCTTACTATTAACCTTAGCAGCTTGGCTTACGTCGTGGCCTTCCAAACGATATTCCGCAACGTTGGATATTTTACAACGATCAATTGTTAAACGGTATTTACAGTTTTCCTGCTCGCTAAATTTGCCTTTGCCTCTCAAATTGCTCTCGTCGTCATTTGTGCACGCAACAAAAATGAAATAACAACAAGAATTTTTAAAAATATTAATAAAACGGAAGAAAACGATAAAAAAAAAATACCACGAGCCCCTCAGACACACGAGAAATTTTGTAACCCAGACCACGTACGAAGAGGGAGAGAGAGAGTCATGCATACGAGCCCAGGAGCTACTAATTAAGTGCCGCGGGAATTAATCGCGGCGGCAGCGGCGGTGACGGTGCTTCTCGCAAGTGAGAAAGAGAGAGAATGGAGAGTCTTCGCGAAGAGACGACGTGTACATTTTGTGCTGCTCGTTCTGTGCTCGTTGCCAGAGAGAAACGTTAAACTATGTAAACACCAGGCTAATTAGCCAGTTACTTTATCGTATTCTCTCTCTTTCCCTCTTCTTGTCTTCCTCTCCCTCGCTGTCTCGCTCCCTTTCTGCCAGAGTCCCGCATATACACTCGCAGACTAAAAAAAAAAAAAACGAGTGATTGACGTATCCACGATCGAGCTAACACACGGAATAAGAAAAAAAAGGCATTAATATAATATTAACAAAGAGCCCAGAGTGCGAATCGCGAATGATGATGGAAAATCTGTGGAGCAATTATTCATTACGTTGCTCTTCGACTGCCCGCTTATCGAGCTTCTCGATTTAATTATTAATGAAACTTGATTGCGACACATCGCCAAGAGGAAAGGGGGCAACTTGGCCTCTCTGACGATCGATTTTATACAAATAAGGACGCGCTTTCAAACTCGAACGAAATTGAGGGCAAAGAAATCATTTTTCAACGTCAATTCCCCATTGCAACGGCGTCTGGAATGATTTTTATGAATCCATTTCCGAGCATTAATTCCGATGCAATGATATATCGAGCTCAAATTTTCCAATTATTTATTTCGTGTTTGAAGAATTTTTATTGAAACCTTTTTTTTTCTCTTTACTATTCGCAAAAGTCGATCCATTTATTTCGTTAATTAAACCACCCTCGATCTCGCTGGAGAAACTTTTGCTAAGAAATGGCTCTAATCGATGTTTATTTTTCTCCATGAATCTCCAGTGCGGTGAATCCGCGATAATGGACTTCCGGTTGTGAAAGAGACAGGCGCCAGTCCGCTGCATTTTTTTCTCTACATACCACATACATTTACGCATTCATTCGTTTAATGCGTATCATGCACGCAAGGAAACGTCGATCCCCAGTATGAAGCGTTTACTGTGCACGTGGAAAAAAAAAGTCTGCACACTTCACATTTCTATAAAAGATATAAAAAGAAAAAACGAAGATAAAACAAAAGGAACAGGAAAGCGTCTGGTTCTACTTCAGACACACTCGCCCGGCATCTCGTTTTAAAACGAAATGAAATGGATCTTTATTCACTCCCGCGGGACTGTCAAAAGAATTTCAATTATTTT
This sequence comes from Diadegma fenestrale, assembly GCA_037043255.1. NCBI lineage: Eukaryota > Metazoa > Arthropoda > Insecta > Hymenoptera > Ichneumonidae > Diadegma > Diadegma fenestrale. Next base: position 6,137,894 of record CM073312.1, read on the forward strand.
TCTGCAAATGAAAAACAAACATGCGGAATAATGAATCGGTTCATGTCGCGATATTCGCAGGAATGCAAATTAATCACAATCATATTGTTATTTACTCAACTCGCGAGTTCTACTTTCAGCCAGAATTATTTAGTGTACGTTACAGAAGCGTAGTCGATCTTCGTCCTTTGCTTCTCTGCTGGTTTGTCTGCAAAGTCCCTTTTCCTACATACACACGTGCTTTACCTCTATGTACATCTCTTTAGCTCTTATATGCTTGAACAGTGGATGTAAAATGAATATATATGTGTATCCTGTAGAGAGAGAGGAATAAAAAAATATATATCGATGCTTTCGCGCTGCCATGCTGTGGAAAATTCGAGCCACTCTTTCACGAATCCTGAGCACGCAGCGGCGGTTAGTTCTGATTAGCGGCAGGGCGAATGACGTACCACTGGCGGGGGATGACGTGCCTTGAATACAGGATCGCTTTGCAGCACCAAGAAAGAGAACAAGAAGAAGAAGCAGGAGAAACGCTTGAGACGAGGACACCCGAGCGAGAAGCAACCGCAAACCATCCCCCAAGTGTTTCTCCTTTCTCATCCCCACTTGCACTGGCTTTGTACAAATACACGTGTACGAAACTTTGCCCCCTCCTCGCGGCCTGTTCTATCTTCTTATACGAACGCCCCCAACAGCCCGAGCAACCACGAATGAAAAAAACGCTCCTCCGCGAGAGAAACGTATACAACACCACAAAACTCATTTCTATAGAAAAACAAAAAACAACTCTCAGTAACACAATCGTACTTTTCCTGCAGCTCGATCAAAATAGCGTAATGGGATTCCCAGGATGAGTGAGACCAGGAAAAACGGATATAAATGTTGCACGTTCCTCCGATCATTAACTGATCAAAATGCACGTCAGCTCTTTCGTCCCAATCACCAACTTTTAAGCAACAATCTTCCCAACTTCTTGTTCCTTCGTCATCAAAATTTATCATTTTCAATAAACTGTGAACCGTTACGAAATTTCCTCTGTCTCTTCCCGATGCTGGAAATCGATAAACGACTTACATCGAGGCAGTGAAAATTCTGATTGGTGACTAATCAGGATCGTACGAGGTTCCTTCCGCGAGCCCAAAGTCTTGAGGCTGAATATTATTCGGAACTAAAACGTTATGTATTTGTATGCATGAAGGATTTGCGCTTTTGTACTGGCACGTCATGTACGAAAGCATAACGCGTTTCGTGTTATACTCGTCACTTTTCTGATTATACGGAATTGTAGGACTCTCACATGGTGGCATATAACGCCAATCTGCGTGTCTTTATGTACTAGCTTTACAGGCATATAGCTACATAAGTATATGTATATATACAAATATGTCTGGTAATACGTGTGTAATATGTGTGTGTGTGTATGTAGGAGGGTCGTACTAGATAGATAAATGACTGAGAGCTATGCTACGGAGCAATTTGGAATAATATCGAAGAGTGTGCATGTAATCGCGGTTGAATCATCGGCCGCGCTTTATCGACCCGGAAAATTACACCGATGATGATGAGAGACGCCAGAACAGAGACTACGTACTCGCGGAGAGGGCGAAGAAGAGGAAAAAAGCGGCGAGAGAGCAAGAGGGAGAGAGAAATAAAGTCGAAAGCCAGTCTCGCGGAATGCCTTCGAGGGAAAAGCTAGGAAGAATGTGTAGTTGAGCAAAAAAAAGTCTTATCGATAGCAATTTTTATATTTCTCCCCTTAATTTGGTTACGGAACTTTGAGAAAATCTGGAAAAGACAATTTCCTGGTCATCTTCGGGAAGTTACGATCTTGAGATGAATAAAATTTCAAGAATCTCATTTTTTTGCATTCTTGTGCGTTTCGCGAGACTAATTTTTCGGATTTTTTGTTCTTCTTACGGAGCTTTTAGAGGCCTGCTGGGCGATTCAAACCAAGGGGAAAAAATTAATATATATAACATCGCAGCCGTGTCTACCACGCGGTATCGAACCCAAGAGACCTCCAGATAACACGCAGTACTTCGTTAGATTTATGGGTTAATAGTTAACCGCTCGTAAATAATACTAATCACACTTGTATTATACGTTTGCCGGACGTCGCGGGCGTGCATCGCTCTCAACCGGAGAATCTTTTGTCCGCTGAGTTATATTTCGCTATGCTTTCTGTACACCGTAATACAAACTGATGAAGACGTTTGGGAAGCCAGACCCAACTCAACGCTATATACGAGTATTACACAGTACTTTACTCATTTTTTTCTCCTTTAACCAATAAACCTTTCCAACAATTTCTTCAGTATTTTTACAGACAAATTCTCCTTTTCTCTGCATTCCCAGAATTCTTAACTGTACATTTTAATTGTACACGGCGTGGCAATCCGTAATTTACATTTCGATTCGTCAATATAGCTGTAATTTTTGTTGCTCAATATCACGCGGAATTTTCTCACTCGAACTCGGACGAATCGCACGATTTTTTTTTCGATAAATGGAATTAATGTCGAGCGTTTTTTTCTCGTCAAAATGTTGTCATTATGGCCGAGTATTCCGGCGAGCTAATGAAACGTCAGTAGTTTTTGACGTTTTTGGTAGATTTTTTTTTAAAGCGCTCTGCCGAATTGGGTAAGAATTTGTCAATACGAAACGAGACTGTGTACACTTGTGAAAATGGCGAATTCTGGTAAAAGGCAGGTCAAACGAAACGCTCGGTTGACCAATGCCGTACGAGAAAAGTAAAATACCCAATACAGTTTATTTTACCGCTGGTGTTCATTTCAACCAGAAAACCGTCCAGACATTTCTCTTTCCTCCTCGTTGCTGACTGTGCACACTTTTTTTTAGACTCGATCGCAAACACCCACACGCGCAAACAGACGTGACTGGTCTTTATGCGCGACACAAAATGTCCTTTTTGTTCAAGCCCTCGTTTTTCTTTTGCGCTTTTTCGTTCGATCCTCCAACTGGAATATTGAGAGACTCGATATCTCAATTCCTTCAATCGCTTTTTCCTCAATTTCCAAGAATTCTTGGCTTGAGAGCAAAAAATACATGAAAAAAAGCCAAAGTCGGAGCAAAATCTTTCTGACGCGGAAATTAAAGAGCAATTTTTCAAAATTTATCAAAATTTCATACGCCATCCGCCCTTCTGATTAATTATGAATTGATTGCTCGTTACATTGGTCGCATAAAGATTTCAGCTTTCTTGTTGGACGCAGAATTCTCAAGTTAATATTGTATTTTTTCTTATTCACGATCTTTTGGCAGTGAAAAATTTGGCACGATCAAAAGGGGAGGGAGATTAAGATCAAGAACAGAGCGAGCGTGCTGGAGAAAGAGAGAGATAACGCGTATGCGTGAACCAGAGAGATATTGATATAAACTGGGGGCAGGTCCGAAGCATGTAGCGTGCTTTGTAATCAGGCAGCGATTACCTATCGAAGGTGGTCAATCTTGGCTTGATGTTGGCTCGCCGCACGTCCAGCTCCCCCTTCCCTCTTCCCCTCATATTCTCATACGTACATGTATATTTAAACAAACACTGTTGAAAGAAAACAGCGCGAGTTAACATTTTTTTCACCCTCCATTTATCGACAACCAAACTTTTGGGTATTTTTGTCAGTTTTTCGTACTTTGATGTGGAAATTTTCGATCGCGGCTCCATTACGAAATTCTGAAAATTCCAATAAGTGAAAACGCGATTTCCGAGAATTCCCCATTTCCCAAAAAACCACGTTCTGCCTAGCAGAAAAAAAATCACTCGAAAAAAACTTTAAAGAAATTCTCGGGAAAAAAGTTTTGCAATTTTCTTGAAGTACAGAAAAAAAAATAGAAATTGATAAATGTAACTGATAAAAGGATGAGGAGATAAGAGAAATGAGACGTCAAGAAGCTCGAGATCGAGCGAGCCATTGGAAAGTTTGAATGTGAATTGAACGTGTTAACGAGAACTAAACCGTTTCTTATTATTCTCAATCATAAAAAAATGACGTGTGTTTATTAAAAAAGAATAAAATAAGAACGGGAAAATAAAAGTGCGGGCTGGTTTGATCGAAAGTCGTATCATCGGAGTAATGAATAGCTCCAATACATCGATAACGAGAGACTTTCCTTTCTCTCTCTCTCTCTCCCTCTCGATCTTTCGTTTCACATATATACAAAAATCGAGTCACGTAGATGCGTATACTTTTCTCTCTCTCTCTCTCTCTCTCGTCTTGTTCATCGAATAAAGGACTGTACATATAAATACACAAATATGTATGCTCGTGGATATAGATATATATAACGAAAAATACGAGGTACGATGGCAATGGCCGATGATGAAGTTATCCAGCGATAATGGCTCCATTACCGAAGCATCGTGCGTCCTCGTGGCCACCATTAGACTCTCTTTCTCGGCGTGGCTCGCTCGGGCTCTCTCGCGCCTTCTTGCGCACACGAGATACTCCAGAGTAAAGTTTGCACACACGATAATCCATACGGAAAAGAGTAAGAAAGGAGTGAGAGAAAGAGAGACGAAAAGCGAATGGGCGATGTTTGTTTCGAAGGAAAGAGGAAGAGGGTTGTTGATTTCGGAAGAAAGAAAACATAAAGAGAAAGAGAGACAGAGAGAGGATAAGAGCGACGATCAAAAGCCTATAATGAGGAGGTTGAGGAAAAGGGAATTGAGGAAAATGGCGTGTCCAAGGGACGTGAACGACTCAAGGGTATTCGCGGAACAGGAAGAAAAAGTGGGGGGCAGGAGGGTAAAGGGGATGAAGAGGATAAGGGATAAGGATACATTCTTAACCGTATACTTACCACGGCGATTGTTTATGTTGGCTGATGGCCACTTATGCGCCTGCACACACATCGCATTACTTGAGAGACAAGAAAGAGAGAAAGAGGAAAGAAAAAAGTATGAGGAGCAAGATAATGAGAGCGAGAGAGACAAAGAGCTTCGAACGCAGCCGCGTTTTGTTAGCCAGCTCGAGTGTGAGTATAAGAGACGAGAAATATCGCGAGAGGCACCTCTCGCGCTTTCGCGACCCCTCTTTTTTCCTCTTTCGATCCAACTCTCTTCCTCGCCCGAGCCGTTACTTAGCCCGTGGCCTCGGCGTTGTAGGGTAATGGTGAACACGTTACGGATAAAATGTATACTTAGTCGGGGCGTATACACTTTATATATAAATATATACATGAATGAATTTACCAATGTGTATGTAGACGATGGCACTTGGTCGTTTCCTCGCCACGGAACATTGTCCGGGCAACCAGCCAGACGAAAGAAAAGAGCCAACCCACCACAGAGATAGAACAAATCCTTTTGCATTGACGAAGTACTCGAGCAATATGAAACATTTATAAATATGCGTAACACTCGAAAAAACTGTATTTCTTGCATTTTTCCTTCATTTTGCAAATGAGGGCAGTCCAGATGTACTTTTCGTATAAAATTTACCTTTTGTAGAAACGAAACTATTAATTGCAAAAAGAAACGTTCATTGCTGACAAGTTCCTCGAAACAAAATGTCGAAATTGGGGAGCTGCGAGTGTGGCAAGTGGCGAAAATTGGCAGGAGGAACCGCCACAAGTTTCTGGGAGACTCTTAATTCGAGTCTGACGATTCGACAGACGCGTGAAATGTCTGGAATACGACTTGATCGCACGAGACTCATTTCCATTTGCGTACGCGGCACCTGCTGCGGCCTTTTTTGCCTCTCCCCTATCGCTTACCGACACGCCCAATCGTTCTCGCAGTATGTCTGAATTACTTGAATTTTCACGAATTCATTTCTTCTCAATTCTTTTATCGAGCATTTAAAAAATGGCAGCAACAAATTCACTTAAAAGAAAACGATAAGCAGTTGGAATTGAAAATCGAGACGTGCAATTTCCCGTATCGAAATTGCACGCAAAAATATACTGGGGGAAAAAATAATTTTAAAAATGGTGTGAATAATTGATGGAGCATTGTTCAACAATCGAGTCTCCGCGAATTAATTTTCTCCTTATCAAAAATATTGATTCAGCTTAAAAAACAGTCATCAATTAAGAAGAAATGATCGAAAGTTCGAAACATAAAGTCGTATGTATTTTTAAAAATAAATTTTCTCTCCTTTCTCGCGCTCGAACCAGACCGTACGAGCGCGAGTGATATTATTTTTTTCGGCTCTGTTTAAATATTAAAAATAACATAAAAATAAAACGAAATGTTTGAAAGTTTTAATCGGATATTTTATTACGAGTGACTAACGATATTGCACGTATATATATCGCGAGAATCCGAGCGCGATATAATTTTATGTCTGTGTGTGTTTTTTCGTTCTTATTGCATGATAGATAGAGGCGGGATTCAATAGTTATTCATTAAACTCGAATTCAGCCGGGCAGGATGCTGGGGTCAGTGGCGGGCTGATCCCGCGGCTCTTATTCAAAGGCTCTTATCGCATTGGCAGACCCTTTTTTTTATTATTTTCTTCTACCCATCCTACTCTTGTTCTTCTTGATCTTCTTCGTCGCCTTCTTCTCATTGCTCGGCTTCTTTCTCAACACCGATATCGCACGCCTACGTGTCAATATAAAACCGAATACATACGCACAAATACGATTTATGAATATAAAGATACGTGCATTCCGTTTGTCTGGCACTGCGGGGCGATGGAATGTTCAGAAAATCTTTGCGAACCGATATTTGCCTTCGTATTCACGGAAAAAATGGTTGTGCCTGATTACGATGGGATTTTTGAGTGGATTTAGCGAAAAAAACAAAACAAACCTGGCTTGGAAAAAAAACGGGACGAAATAAATTTGAGATAACGTGTTTGAAAAGTTCCCAAATCATTTAGCAATCACTGGATACTTATTGAGCATGGCGGATCGTCGTGCACACGCAATTTGTCACGACTGTTCCAGCGCCTAAATGTGCGTACTGGGCTAGGTGAATCGTGGGAACACCCGCAGTGTTGCGCACGCTTAAATAAAGACTGTGGGTTAAGTAGACTCGCTCTAATTCAAATCAGCGTGAAAATTGTTTTTCCCACCGCATATTCTGCCGCTGGAATCGATAGGGCGAGAGAGCGGCGCTCGTATTTCGTAGAGTATTACGAAGACGAATTCGTCACGGACAATCAAAGCCATATTTGCTCTTCGCCGCTGCTAACCATTTCTTTTTATTCTTTTCTGGACTAGGAACCCTTGTCTACATTTTTTTGGAGCGTTACGCCTGATTTCGTACGCTCGTAATATGCGATTTTACGTAGTGGACCAAAATCTGTCCAGGAAGCAGAAAAACTGGACTGGACGGTGAGAATTTTGACTCCGTTCTCGCGTCGTTCGAAACACGAAAGCGCTTCGTCGACGTTTTTATTGAAAAAATTACTCAATTGCTCTGGAAAAAAAACAAAGCAATGATTGCTCTCAAAGAAATTTCCATCAACGACCAAGTTTTCTCGATTTTTCGGTCTCCATGTCGTCGGAAAAACTTTAATCGTCCAGTGATACTTTGCTTCATGGCGCTCCAAATATATAGATCGAGATCCTTTTTAAGGACTCTCCATTTACGATAAATTTGCAAGAGTAAGAAGAGCCAATAGATTGGTATTTGCGATATCGTATTGCGGGACGTCGAGAGAAGGAAAAAAAAGGGAGAAAAGACCGCGAGGCTTTGATGCACCTATCACACTTGAATACGTACATATGTGTGTGTATCTGTTGTGGCGTATCTTTTTCTATAGTGGAATAAGTTGGGTATGGGAGCGAGAAAAGAGCAAAACACGAAATCCACTAGCTTTATCGCGTTCATCGGTTTCTCTCTGTCTCTTTCATCTCGTCCGATGGCTCGACGCCATCTTTCTCTTTCTCTACACTAACCGGGGTGGTAATCCTATAGGTGCTTAGCGTTAAATCCCATAATCGATAGTTTGCTTAACCCGACGCCACGTGTCGGCACGTGCTGGTGCGCCTCCATTAGCGACGAGAGACGACGAGCTAGAGAGCGTAACACACAAGCGTAAAATATATTTTACACTCACATACATCGGAAAACGATCAAGAGACCGAGAGCGCGCGAGAGTGAGAGAGAGCGAGAGAATGGAGAGATAGCGAAGCGTGTAAAGTGAGAAGAGATTTGGGGTGCTTCGTATCTCTATGTTAATACACGAAGGGAACTTTTGGGACCATCCATCGTTTTCTTCCCAGCAAAAGGACTCGAGTCCACTATTTAGAGCCTAAAGCAATCCCTCTTTGTGCCTTTTTCCTTTTTGCTATATCCTGGTATTTACGCTTGTGGAGAATCTGCACTGTACTGTGGATTTTCCAATAAGGGGGTTGGTCCCTACGTCACCCAAGAATTCGACACGCCGTTCCCCGGGCCACACGAGTTCTCATGCCTCTGCTTTTTTTTACGCTGCTGGTCTCTCTCTCCCTCTTTTCTTTTCTATTTTATTATCACTGTTTTATCATTCCTGCAGAATTTATTTGCTTTCCTGTTTTTTTCGGATACTTCAATCATTTTTTTCTTCTTCTTACTTGACACTAATTATTTGTTCGTTCACGAAGCAACTAATAATCTACTGATAAAAATCCTTCAAGTTTCGGCAAAAGATCTGAAAGACTAGAAAAAAATGAAGCGACGAAAATAGACGCAAATGGGAGGATGAGTTTCGGCAGTTTTGAAATCCGATCCACTTGCTTTCTCGAGTGATCCTCAAAACACAAAAAAAAAGCACCATATTTTTGATAATGTCAGTAATTAGAATATCCACATCTTTGGTATCTTAATTAGTAGTTTTTTAAGTGAGCTCCATGGGGATATCCCTGAGAGGGAAAAAACGAGCGTTCTTCCAAGCGTATGATTCGATCCTCGAGAATCTTGAAGAATTATTTATTGAGTTTTTTCTCCCTTGAAACGAAAAAAGTGTAGAGCGTCACCAATTAGCGATGAAATTTTTGTCTCCATCTCATATCTCCATCCAAACTTTCTTTTTTCTCGAAGCGAAAACGTAAAGAAAGTGTAGAAGAAATAAAGTGAAAGAAGTGTGAAAAGATTTACAAATTTGTGGCCAATTAACTGGCGGCGATTGGATGTGCTCGTGCTTCGTTGAATCTTTTGCTCTCTCTCTTTCTTTTGCTGCGCTTGCTCTCTGACGTATTTATAGGATTTTCCATGTCCGATAATATTTCTGAGCTGACGATATCAAGGGAATGGGGAAAAATCGTTTGGTTGTTACTCCCACGCTCCGATTGTGAGACCCCAAAGAAAGACGTGCGAGTGTTTGACCTCACTTCCTTTACGATAGCGGCGTCTGAGCGTCTGCGCGCGGTTTCTCCATTTTCTACTCATCTCGGCTCGACATATCCCGAAGATGCTTTATATTCCATGCGTTTCTCGCGTTACTCGATCATCAAGAAACAAGCCATAATCTTTAGGTCGAGAAGAAACAGCGCGGCGTCTCTCTCGTCTCCATTATTATTATCAGACGTTAAGTTTTTTTATATCTCGCGTTTATTCAACATTTGAGTGTGACTTGGACGCTTCTAGCGAGTTTATATGGGAATATTAATTACAAGTTACGATAACAACTTGTACGATGAGTCTCGAACGCCGAACCCTCTTTGCTTCAATGGAATAATCACGAGCATATCCTTCTCTCGCGTTTGCGAGCGCGCACGTCCAACATGTTATCGACTATTCTTTCGGTTATACCAACCGCAATAAACAAATGTACCACTTAGTCTATAAATACGTAAATTATTACCAACGAACCGGAAGTCTTCGTCAATTTCTTTCACCTCATTATCCCTCTTTTTTTTTAACTCGCTCGTGAGCATGCTGATAATTCTCGAGAATACAAAGATCCAGTCAATGACGCTGATATCAGCTCAATGAGAATTACAATGAATTGACCCATATTGGATTCTCTATTCATAGAAAACATTGCAATGAGCATGAATGAAGCAAACTTGAGATTCACGCTTTCGAAGTGATGGATTTTCATTAATAAATTCAACCGAAATGCTGCACGTTGCTGCTGCAACAAAAATCTCGGTTGATGCAATAAAAAACAGAAAAAAAATCACTCTGTACCGTGGCAACGTGATTTTTGACGGCAAAGGATAAAAATTGAATTTTTTTGCAGAGTGGCTCGCAGAATTTGAAAAATCTCGAAATTCGACAAACAATTTCGAGGTCCTGATAAATTCAATTGAACTTTAGAAATCCTTACGACATTCCCAAAAAAAAAAAATGATTGCGGACGCGAGTTCACGTTCGATATCCCTGCGAACTTTAAGCAGGCACCTGTGGCGCGAGTCCACCATTTCGTATGGCATTACGACGCCATTTTGTCGACGCGTCGGTTGCACACGGATTGCATTATTCGTTTACGATCGCCAGGAGTGTATTCCGGGTAAACGGAATCGGTTTAATGGTCAAAATTCGGATGTATATAACCGATGGTTAAACGCGGGAGCGCTCCAGGGCTTTTCGGGACATGGTATTCGTACGATCGAGAAGTCGTGGTCGGGCAAAGTCGTCCGGAGTATCAGAGGAGCATCTGTGACTTGAATAGCTTCGTACACGTGCAGTAGTTAACGTCAACCGCGCGCGTACATGTACATGTACGAATTCGCCTTCCGCAAGAGCTTCTCGGCACTTCCGGTTTCTCGACAGAGAGTTTAGCATCCGCTATCCGAAAGTTCAAGTTCGTGTATACGTTTGTACAAATGTATATGCTGCTTGTGTATAGGATACAACGCAACTTTGTGGAGTAAGCGTGCCAGAAGCTCGTTGGAAGATTATCGTTCGGTCCCTGCCGCAGTTGTCCGAGCAAAATCTCAAGGCAACTGCGAGCAAGCAAGTTCAAGAAGGAATGAGAGCTTCTCCGGTGCTGGTTGCTCCTCGACATTTCTCCCTTCGTGTACAGTGCCCTTAACCCGAAGAAACATGTTCCAAAGTCTCGAGGGTGTCATCCGTTCCCTCCGTTACTTCCTCGTGTTTCGCACACTTTTCACCTTATTTATTTTCTCCCGATACTTTTGTACCGAAGGACAAAGTTACAGCCAGAAAGATTCGAAATTTATTTGGGCCCAACAAGTTGTATTTGATGAAAAATCATTTCATTCGCATTTTCATAGCAAAGGCAAGTTTTTGTATCGAGTAAAGAACGTTGATTGATATCCATGACATTTGAAATCGTGGTGAAGAAAATTGTGCTCGAGATTCTTTTTGTTCAAATTCTCAACGTGACCCAGTCGATAGCCAAATAAAAAAACTTGAATCGTGGGATTTATGGCGATAGAAAATCGCGGAAATAAATTCATGGCCAAGTTCCCATTAATCATTTCGAAACTCATCGCATCTGGATCTCCATTAAGCACAAGATTGTCGTCACTGGAGGAGGAACAATCACGAAACTCAATTCGAGGCAGATCTGAAGAGTTTGGATGCTTGTTGTTACTGCATTTGCGTACGCTCGTAAATAACATTAGAGCAGACGTGGAGCTGGACACAGGGTTAACTACCCCTATTTCCGTATGCTGTACCGAAGCTCGAGGCATCGGGATGGGGGAGGAAGAGAGGATGCTGGTGTTATTTTGTTTTGGAGGCGACCAAACTAAAAGGGAATTTAATTCAGGTGAACTTTGAATGTGTTTGAGTTCCCTTTGCTGTTTCGGGGCTCGGGAAAGGGTGCAATGGGGATGTAGAGACTTGTCTGACTCTCTCGCTCTCTCCGAATTTAACGCGTACAACGGGCAGTGATTTAAAATGACAAGGGCTCCCACTGCGATCTCCCAATGCTACCAAGACCAAACGACTACGCAACGCAGCCCCGCACTATGTATTGGTTCTCCATACTGTATACGTATTTGGGATGAGTGTAAAGGTAGTGCAGAGGCAGTTCCCGTGGGTACAGTGCCTCACGCTCCACTGTTTTCTCTCTCTCGCTCGGTCTTTCTCTTTCTACTGGTTTCCAACGTGCTCTCTGCGATTAAAAAACTTTGGCCCGGGGCACTGCGGAGCCTCGCGAATTTATTAGCTACGGCCCGTATAACCCCGCGGTGGCTTCTCGCCCGGTTACCATCAACGTACGCAACCCCTTTCGCATTCCTCCCGTCCCTCCCCATCTCTTGCATTTTCTCTTTCTCCCTCTCATTCCCAGTCCTCGTGTGTACTTTTTTTCATTTTATTTTTTTGGACGCTCTTTTGCTACTCGAAAATTTCAACAATCACGAGCAATGAGAGACGAAGAGGGAACACGATAGAGAGAGAACCATGCACCGTTTCGCGGAATCGCTAATAAACCGATGTCACCCTCGATTCATATAACTCGGGCCATGTATCGCGACCTGCATGCCTGTGCTTTTTTGCCCAGCTTTTTTCTCTCTATCTCTTGTTCAGTGTCTCTCCTTCTCCCCGGCGTAAACAAATTTTATCGCACCGTTTTCCCGCTAGCGTGAAAAATAAAAAGTGTTATATGACAAACGCGGGAACGAGGTAAACATTTTTTTGAAACTTCACGTCGATATTGTTTGGAGAAAATAAATCGACGAATAAGTTTATCAGACTTTTCGATCGTCTGCAACAATTAAATTTTCGATAATTCGCGGAATTTTTAAAATTTTCGCTGAATAATTTCTTGATTGAAGAGTTGAGTAAATCGCGGGCGAGTAGAGTGTGAGTTTGTCAAAATATTGTGAATACTCGAAATCCTGGACTTACTTGATTTACTGTGCATACACGCGTACAGACAAAACACATTAAACGTGTCATCGTCTCGACGAGATGTAAAGATTGCCACGTGCGACCACAGCGCACATGCTGTGACAGCGTTTAGTGCGGCGGGCCATCGTCTAATAAATATCTCGTTTCTCTTGGTACGAGGCTCATTTTTCTTTCTCTTATTCCTCAATCCACGTGGAAGCGTATTGTTCCCACCCTTCTCGAATCTCGTTTTCGTTTTGACGTCCGAAATATTCGAGACCTGTGAGCTTTTCGCAACTGACTTTCCCGTTGCTCGGAATATCACGAGTCTAAATATACGTATACGATTTTCTCGAACCCTTCGCTCACGCTCTTTCGGGCTCTCGCTCTTTTGGCTCTTTCCTCCAGCCACTTTGGTGAAGACCGTTCACGCCCGTTCACGGCAGGAGTCGAAGTAACCGTTTAAAGGGATGATGGATGCACGGCACGCGACCAGCGGCACTTGCACACACGTATATTTCTATATAGAGATTTGATGCGAAGAACTCAGGCCCGGTCCTAAACACGTTGCTGTCGACTTAATATAAAAACAAAAACTCTTTCACCCCTTGCCCTGAATTCTCTCTGTAATGGTGAATTTATGGGGTCATCGATAATAGAGGAATCCCTGGCGATCAGCGAAGAATATTTTTCAAGGCAAGACACGCGAAACAGCTGCTTCGGCATATTTGTCGTCTGTATATTTTATGTTCGCAAAGTTAGATCGAGACGATTATTCATCGAGACAGTTTTTGGGCATTTAACTTAATAAATTCCGAGTAGATATTTATCAAAACTGCGTGGATGTTGGATATTTTTTAAAGTTCGTGTCGCACCCTTAAGAGGAAAGTTTTGATAGATTCTAAATGAAATTGTTTTGAGTAAAATTTAGTCATTAAACCGCGCTGCTCCTTTTTGACGTGTTCTTCGGAGCATCATGGATCGGGAGTCGAGGGGCGAAGAAGCAGGGTGGATATGAGAGACAATCGCTTAATAACGCCCCGGGGGTTGAGAGAGAAGTGTGGCTCACGGTACACTAGCCCGCGCGATAACAAACGATTCATACGTCTCAGGGGCGACGTTGCGAAATAATAGGGAAATGAATTTTCCTCTCACGGGAGATCGGAATCGAAAAATCTGCCGATCCTACATATATTTTAACGAGCCACAGAGCGAGAGAGAGAGAGAGGGTGGCTTTCAGTGGGCGATGATGGTGAAAGCGTTTTCGCATCAGGGTCATCGGTCATTCTCACCCGCGGAAATTCGTCTGACGTTTCTATCCTGGACCCACCAACACCGAATAATCGTTACTCTACCTTTTTTTTTTCTTCTCGCCATTTTCTTATATACCTTATCCCCCAATTTCAAGATTTACTCGTTGACATTGAAAAAGGGCACTGAACGATCAATCATCGCGATTGAATATACATTGAATGGACCTCAAGACTGTTGCGTGTATTAAAAAAACCTCGACCCAAAATGATTCCACAGAGAACATTGTAAAATTCCACAACAATAATTTTCCATAAAAAAATCCGCTAATAAGGCCCGTTTTCAATAAATTCCCAATACCTGACAAGTCCGTCACATGCCAGAAACAAAAAATGTAAAGAAAAATCATCAGATTCTTCTGTTTGTTCTCCAGATAAAATCAAAGGACTGAAAAAAAAGAAATTTATTGACTAATTTGCAAAATGCCCAATTTTGTCGCGTGTACCCCGAATTTTGTCACGGTCTCCCCTCTTCGTATGACTAATAAGAATTGGTTATGTAGAGGCTTTAGATACGTCACGCGGTCTCTACCAAATCGTTGTAGATATTTTCGGAGCTTATGCGCGACAAGATCCCTGTGTTCATCTTCGACCTGCAGGAGTGGCCGCTCCTCGAGAATCCTGCAGGGAATCAGAACGTTCATCTTCCCTCCAAAGCCCATTTATACAAAAAAAAACCGAGATATATATTGTGGCAAGACAAAGTCTCGCTCGGCACGTGGTCCACTTTATTAACAAACGCCTCGTTTCAGTGTAGTTGATCGATATACGATTAGCAAAAATATGTTGTTGGCTGTTTGGAGTGATGAAGCAAAAATATGGGAGAACGCAAGCGGGTTTTTGGACGTTAGGTTTTTGGGGTGAACCAACGACCGGAAACAAACACCTTGATAAACCAATTGTGGTAATGTGAATTATGAATTCTTGAGTGTTTAGTGTAGTACGAGACGTACACTAGTTGCCGCATTGTGCTCGGTTACTCCCTTAGTGTGAACGCATGCCACGAATTTTGATATATAGGAATGCTACGGAATCGCAACGTTCATGAGATGCAGAATCCTTTTTTGCCATCTTGCGGCTGGCTGCGAAACTTCCCATAGGGCCCCATACGTAATGGAGTGGATATTGTGTGCTAGCATCTTGGCTGCAAACTCGAGGAAACTCTTCAGAATTTAAGCTGAAGGAAATTTGACAACGATATTCGTGCTCGATTGATTTTTTTCTAATTTTTCGAGGTAAAAAATAAAGATCGAAAGTCGAACGATTTTTTTTTAGCTTGAGGGAAATCGAGAGTTTCCGACAATTTGCTGGACAAGTTCATATATATTAGCGACGTACTGACAGGAGTAAATCCTGATGAGATTTGCGGCTAGTTCCGAGGCCTCTATGACTTTGCCAGAGAGTCTGATCGTCGAGAGATCGAGGGGTTGGCATGCTGGGCGCCTGTAAGAGAGCGAGCAGGAGAGAAAGACAAAAGTAGGCGAGTCATCTCTCCTGCGTGGAGCACAGCAGCCCCTAACCCCATGTTCGTGCTGGCAAAAGGCCCTCGCCAAAACATCCCTGTCGGATCCACGCAAACCCCTCGTACAAAAGTCGAGAATTATATTTGGATTACAAGCATTATCGCCACCAAAGTAAACTTGACTTTTATGGTCCACGAATTGTTCCAAGGGTGTCCCGATCTTTTCCTTTATTCCCCCACTTGTTTTTTTTGTTTGCATTCTTTTATTTCTCCGGTGGCTTCCAGCGAGAATCGTTTGCAGTCGCAGCGACTTTTTTCTTCGTCACTCTATCCGTGTCACAATTTTGTGGGATTAAATGGCGAAGGAATTAAAAAAAAAAAAGTTTTTTTCGTCCTCAGCCACAAAAACCAGATTCGAAGAATATTTGACGACAGATCAAAACAATTAACCCTTCTCCTACACACCTCTGCCCAGGACCGAGAACTACACACGGGGTCCAGCGGCCCCCAATCGATTTTTAAACTCTTGCTGTGGGCAAAGTATTGGCTCGATTTTGAAAAATAAAAAACCGAAATGCAGCTGAAACCTTCTAGAAAGAGATAGGATGCAATAGAAAAAAAAAAAAAAATTTTAAGGTAGTGAAAAATGCAAGGAAACGAATGAAGTTGTGAAAAATTGCATTTTTTACCAAAAAAATCATAATTCCTGTAATTTTATAGATAATCAAGTGAAATTTTCAGGGAAGGGCTGTCACATATGGTAGTTTGATAAAAAAAATAGCGCAATATTGGGTGTTCCAAAAAAGGTATTTATTTTGAGGAATGAACATGGGCCATTTTGGAGTAGAAAAATGTTCTTTATTTTATGTAAATACATGAAAATAGCCGAGGAAACATGAGTTTTATGATAAAAAATTAGTAGAAATGGATATTTATGTGAAGATTCGATCAACACCCCCACCGTCGAGGCACAGCGCAACCCTATGCTGATCGCATATTGGCCAAACAATCGAAATCGTTGTCGAGATCATTGTGGTGTAAGCTCGATGTCTCGAGCTTCCCCAGCCCGTGAAACACTTCCGGTTCAACGTACACAAGTCCAACCCCATCCAGTGTCGATCTTTGAAGGTTTTTCAAGTAATGGAACTGAGCAGCTCGCGCAACGTCAACAAATTTCGGAGCAATCATTTTTTTAATTGAAAAAAAAAAATATAGAGACTTCCAACGAATGTACTTACTGCCATCACGACCCACTGCACTCAGAAATTGCAGAAAAAAAAATGACACTTTTCACCAAAAAAGTTCGCTCAACTACACACAGGGGGTCCAGCGGCCCCCAGAGAAAAAACGTGCGCGAACTATCGAATACCAGACACTGGCTAATGCTCTAGGTCCCGTGCCTATGTTAGCTACCCCAAGTAGACCCTTCGAACTATAACTGAGAGTGGGGAGAACTCGGTCTATAGAGTCTAAATGTTTCAAATTTGGCTCCAAAGACGGCGTTGGGGTCCATTGGACCCCAGGTGTAGTCGAAGGGTTAATCATTCTCTCACGATTCATATGCGACCAATGGTCAAAGAATAGATCATTTGAAGAACTGCGGTTTAGATTGAGACATCGAGACGCTTTCACCGTCGTGATGGGCAATCGCCATTGTTAAATTCCAACAGTGGGAGGAGGCACGCTCCAATAAAGAACAATGTACTTTGAATAGAGATATATAAACATGCTCGTGCGTAAGGACGTTCTGAGTTGTACGAACTTTCCTCTGAACTCGGTGCAATATGGCCGAACCGAAGAGAAAGAGCGAGAGAGCGAGAGAAAGCACAAAAAGAACGATCCGGAGAATTAAGATTTCCAGGAGTGACGCGCCATCATTCGTTATAGCTATATATCGAGAAATCAATGTGTATATACATGCATATAATGTTAAAGGGCGCGTCTTATTCCTCTGTCGGCTCTCCGCAGGCTTCTTTGCTCACTGACAGCCAAATAAAGGACAAATAAATTAAGTTAATATGGCTATCCTGATGCCAAACAGCCAGACACACATCTTGGACCCATCCTTTGCTCTCCCGATTCTTTCTCATCCCTCTCGCTCCCTCTCTCGCTTTATTGAGCCTCTTTCACTCACACATAGAAACACCCAAACTATTTGGAACTCCATACGTAATATTAACGGTTTTCGAGTCTGTTTCTCCTCCTTTTTTCCCTCTCTCCTCGTACCCTCCCGTTATATTATCTCCCGCAGCCTCCGTTATTCATTCCTCAATTCGTTTGTTCCCTGCTTCTCCCTCAGACGTCCTTTTCCCTCGACTCTCTTTCTTTCTCTTCCCTTCCTTTTCTCTTCCTCGTCCTCTCTTTCTCTCTCGCACTCTTTCTATATTCTGTCCTCGTTATGACGCTCAGCGCACGCCTGGACCATTGTCCAATGGAATTTGTAATTTAGATTGATACGTCCACGAGCCGCCACAGAGAACCCAAACCGGCTTTGTCTTCCTCTTCATACAATAATTACGAAACCAAGACAGGCACGTGAAGTATTTTTCATATTGTTACCGCTCAATTGACCGCGACTTTTATTTTGACAGCTCTGACAATTTTAACCTCCTAATTAATCAATTTTATTATAATGGCTTGTTGTTACGTCTTTTTGAAAAATAGTTAAAATTTCAATGAAATTTCAGCAGAAAATATACGATTCTTATCAAATTGATTTTTTTCATAAAATCAGAACATCTCGAATTTTTTTTCTTCTAGTTTCTTATGGATTTCTGTGATTTTTCTCTTTAAAACCTTCACAAACGTCATCATTATCGCTAAATTTGTCTGGAACGTAATGAATGTGAAAGAAAACGAAACGAGGACGGTCATCGAAGCAAATTTTTCATCTACTCGTAGAACGATTCTAGGAAACGCGTAAGATACAAATTGTAACTGCAATTGTGTGAAAAGAGCGAGGAAACGAGGGAAGAAAGATTTTTCTGCGGTTTAGCGAGAGCGATTTATGATGATTGAACGCGTTGCTGGTTCGAAACTCGGAAGACACGAGGACAACGGACTATATTTCAATGCTATTATAACGGCGATGGCGGCAATAACTAATAAATTATTGGGCATCGACTGGAGCGAGCAGGCTCGAGCAAGTAATAATCAGCAAATCATTTAACTCGTCCGCGTTCAAAAGAAGAACAAAAATACCATTTCTTCGTACGCTCGGAGTGTTAACTTTAGTAAATTATGATGACTCGTTCCGCACGCAACAAAAGCCCCAATTACCATTTGAATACACGTGCTGAGAATAAAAATCATTACACGACGAAATAAACTCTGTTGAATTATCGATATAATTAGAAACGTTTAAAAAATCGTACCTCATTTTTAAAACGTTTCGCAAATTGTTTCTGACAAATATTCCCAGTATGAATTTTTTTTTGGAGTTTGAGAAAAATCGAAACGAAAGCTCAATCATGAGATTCTCATCCTCGCGATCAGAAAGAATTCCTTCAAATTTTTCTAAAAAAAAAGTTTTATTGCCAGGAGTGAGAGCGAAAAAATGAAGGAAAGGTAAAACAATTGTCCAGCTGTGCGTAAATCTTAATTAGAAAAGCACCACTCGCAATCTCATTCGAGTTGCTCATCAGATCTTGGTTGATTCCGTCTGCGTCTTTTCCTCTCGTTGCCATTAGCTCTGTCGTCGTCCGAGGATGGTTCTATCTCGTTGGAGGAAGCGAATGGTGATGATGGCTTGGGGAAACCGAAAATTAGCCCCAGCAGAGAGACGTACGTGCCACGAAAAGATAGAGATAGAGAATTAGATGGAAAAGCCAAGAGGGTACGTACGTATATGTATAATCGCAAGGGTATTTCGGATACAAATTATATCTGTAGCTCTCACCTTACGTATATAAGGTCCGGGTCCAGTACGGAGGGCCAGAGACTCATCCAGTTAGCCACTACTATCAGTTACACTATTATCTCGTGTGCACTGGCTACTCGCTCCCATACCAAAAGCCCCGCGCACGATTGTATCACAAATCCCTCCCTCTCGGTCCATTCGTTTCTACCATGTACATCGGGTGTCCCAATATACTTATTAACACCTCAATATTTCAACACCCACCACTTGCCCAAACGAAATAAAATTAACGAGAAATTTTAGCGAGACCAATACACGATTTTAGTTATTATCGTTGCTGTGACGTGTGTTCAGAACTTTTCATCGTGAAAAACAGACGAAATATGCCTGTTTAAAAAAAAAATGGCGATATCGTAAATTGGAGAAATTCTGGATTGATTTTTTCGGTCCAAACACATGATTCGGGCCTGTTTTTTTATTTATTGAGATGAGCGATTCGTGGGAATTGAATTAGAAAAAAAGAGATTCAAAAAATAAAAAAAAACGACGAATTTTGGTGGACAACGAAAGCGACTGGTAAAAGTCACACACAATCCTGTTTGCAACCTCATTAAAAGGGACGATTGGATAAGTTGGAGTTGTCAATCACCGAGACATATATCAGGGAGGATGTTTCCGGATTTGGCACCCGTTAGAGCCAGTGGAAGAGGAAGTAAAGGAGGAGGAGGAGGTGGAGAGAAGTAGGAAGAGGAACGTAGGACGAAGGGAAGTTGGAGGTTGAAGCGGCCGAGAGGTTGGCAGGGGGATTGGAAAGGGGAAAGTGCGGTGGTGTAGTCCGGTATAGGTTCTCGTGGCAGGAAGGGATGAAGGTAATTAATTGCCATGGCAACGGGGGAGGTGTGCGAGGCATCGGAGCTATACACGTAGGATCGAGCCATACCAAACCATCCCCTTTCCCTCTTTTCACCCCCGCGTTTCGCTTTAACTGAAATATGGCGCCCCAGCACCAAATTCCTCGCGCCTCTCGCTCCCTCTTCGGGTCTCTCGCGCGCCAGCGCGCCAAGGTAAATCGAGAACGATAGAGCAAAACGTCACCAAGAGCGATGAGAGCGAGAGAGGAAACAGCGCACAGATAGACTGCGAGGTCCCTCCCACATCGTGCGATATCATGCGAGAGAGAAACTCACAGTATCGATTCGTGAGAGAGACGAGATATTGCACCCTCTGGACGATTCAGCGTTGAAAATTAAATCCACCATCATCTATATGCATACACATCATTGCAGTTTATATTTGCAATGCTTTAGTCCGAACTCAAAAGACCGTCTAGATTGCAGTACGTCAAAAGGAATTCTATAAGAATAAGAAAAGAGTTTACTTGATAGAATTAAAAGATAAATAGCCAACTCTTTGAGTTGTGCCAATCGTTCATTTTGCATTGAGATTTGGCCATTGAATTCTGTCAAAATGAGGACGAACACCACATTTAATACAAATCGAAGAAATCACGAAATCACTTTGTTGAAAAATCTTTTCGAACCGACCAAACTTTCGTGCAGAATAATTCACAGATTTCCAATCAATCGAATCAATTATCCCGCGGTTTTTAGATCCAAGTGCAGAATTGACGATTTCACTGGAAAAATGTGGCTGCAGTGAGCTGTAAAGAGTTTCATCTTTATAAAGTTTTTTTCAAAGACTCTGAGGCAGCGTTATAGTGCATTTTGTTTTCTCGTTATTCATTGCTGCTCAGAGGTTGCGAGCCCTTGTATCCCTGATGCACGTCCTTCTTCACCCCGTCTCTTTTGTTTTTACGATCCCGCTCGCGATGTGAAACGTTTTTATTTTCGCGAGAGAAGTTGCGGTGCTCAAAGTACTCGCGAGCGAAGGAAGCTTCGCCATTTTCGTGTTGTCTGTCCTTCGTTCTATCTGTTTCTTATCCCTGCCCATTCTCTCTCTCTTTCTTTGTCTTGGACAAAGAGATGGTTGCTCTTTTCTGACGTCCTGTGAAGGGAAAAAGGAGCAGGGAGAGGAGGGAGAGGGCACACGCGGCGTACAGAGAAATAACAAGGATGTTTCGCGAAGTGGAGAGCGTAATGAAGACCTCAAGGCGCCGCGCCTCGGCGATAATTACAGGGAGGCCAATCCTTACAACCTTCTAAAGGCTTAAATGTTAAACGTTATACGGCCCCGTCGTACCGCGACTTCGCCCCTGTGATGAAGAAAAGGACGGAGAGACAGGCTCGACAGGAGGGCGAGAATGAGAGAAAAGTCTCGCGCACGACCAACGCACCATCACCGGTAGCTTTTATGGGCCACGCAAGAGTTTCGAGTGAACTCGAACCCTGGATAACAGACACGAGCCTCTCCAACGAAACGAAGATAGAGAGCTTTTTTAACGGCTGCTTCAACCGCCTGTTACAAGGCTTCGCTACATTTTCGCAGCCTCCGCGTCCAAAAATGTCTTCATCCGATCCTTACAGCCTTCAAAAAGCGATCTTCTCTCTTGGAAATTATCGTTACATTCTTTTTGATTGAATTCCAGTCTCGAGATCCCAAAAAGCCCTCCGCAAATGATTTTTCATTTCCATTACACAATACTGGAACTCGTGCCACTAAAAATGGGAGAAATTCGCGTGTCCGGAAAATCGAATTCCCTCGATTAACAAAATAACTGATAAAAAATTCGAAAAATGCGATTTTCTGCAACGTTTTTTTACATTTTTATCGTTACCCTGTCATATTTTTCATTGTTTCACTGACATCGATATGCCAACTTTATTCAAAGTATAATTAAATATCCCGTTGCAAGGATATTAAATTCATAATTTCATCTACATAGAAGTTGAATAAAAGGAGACTCGAGGGCAATAATATGGTGTCTTGTTGCTGCGAAATAAAATTTCTTCTGGGCAGCAGTTTAAGAGTAGAATTTCCGTAAAATTGATCGATTATCTTTTCCCGTGGTGCCCGAAATTAAAATAAATTGTAGGAAAAAATGAGTAAGAAGTCAAATTGGAGGTACAATATATAGGTAGTAATATAAGTAATAGTCGTTCTCTTTTCTCCGCTTTGAAGGCTCTCGTCATATCCGTTCACCATTTTTCAAATTTCGAGCGAGCAAACGGACGCGGCTCTTTTCTTTTCGCCCCTTATGGACGAATTTTATCGTTCAGTTTGAGCACGAGTATATATTTTCTACGTTCTGTAGATGGTCAGACACGAGGAAGGCCCGAAGGCTCCTCAAGGAAGGCGAGCGCGCGCCTCATTCGTTCTATCTCTTTTTATTCCATTTTTTAATATTATTATCTCTCTCCCTCTTTCCCTATTGCTCTGGCAGAGCAGTCTCTCGGCCACGCTATATAGTTTACGGTCGCAAAACCTAAACCGCAAGATGCCTCGTTCTTTTTTGCCCGGCATCGCTGAGAATTGCCCGTAATTCTCTACTGATGGAATACTACTTTGCTCCTGCGTAACTCGCGCCTAACCGAACCTCAGAAAATCAGAGTGCGTGCCAAAGAAATTCTCTGCTTTTTGCATCAAAAGCGTCACATTATTTCGTTTTTTTTTTTCGATCCTCGCGAGCTGATTCATTACCATTATAAAAAAAAAATTCAGTCCACAAAAAGCACGAGAAATTGTGTGATTATTTCATGGTGTCATCGAATCCATGGTGGAAATAATTCATCTCAATTTAGCGAATGCTTGAAGATCTAAAATGCTTTTTTTCTTCGACATTATCATTGAATAATCATTCCGGAGATGAAGTTGGGAAAAAGTTATCAATTCGTTCTCGTTTTTGTCCGAGTCTTCGAATTAATGTGTCAACAAGCTAATAGACTCGTGTCTTTCTGCAGCTAGCAGCGAGAGAAAAAGGAACGTATTACAACAGCTTGTTAGACGTGTTCATAGCAAAGCCGGTTGAATAGTAGAGACAAAGTTATTGTGTAGTGGATGACGCGGTGTTACACACGAGCTCCTGCTGCAGCAGGGAATCTTTCCGACGGACACCCCTCGAGGAAACATTCATTTGTTACCGTACGAGCAAAGAGACCTCTTCATTCTTCTTCTCTCGACGGACAATTTGTGGCTTTCTCTTATTTCGCCTGCTTGCCGGCCACAAAAGCAATCGAAAAAACTTTGTAACCACCGCGGTCAGCAATATGCACAAAGTGGCCCATTAATAATGATGAAAAAAAAACGCCTTTGACCACAAACTCGCGGTTGTTCCTGTTATAAATAATTTTTCATACTTTGCAATTAACGTTGCCAGTTCGTTTCGATTTTACTGTCTGTACTATTTCATCAATAATTCGAGAACTCGATTGCGCAGTCAAATGCACAAATAAAATTTTATCTTTTCTGGATTTTAAGCACAAAGTGACTTTGTTAAACGAAAATTCGTATAATAAAAATGAGACTTCAACTTATTTTGTACAAAGCCTCGAATTTTGTACGTCTATCAAGATGGAACCACCAAATGCAAAAAATTAAAACTAAAATATCGAATAATTTTAATTGAGAGCCATTTCAGACTAAATTTGGCGCACCGAAGAAAATTTGAGCTCCGCCCCTTCGTAGTAAAGACCAAGGCGTTCATAAATTTTTTAAAAGTTACCGCCGCCAGGAGATTTTTTCCCTCCATTACAATTTTTCGTACACCAAAATTAAGATCTGATTGCGTGCGCAAAGGGCTGCAAATTTTTTTGGACCCACTTGATTAATTCTCAATTAATCGATAATTTAATCAACATTTTTAGCATTTGGCGATTCCAAAACTTGATAAACGAGAATCTTATGTCACGAGTATCAAAACGTTCGAAACGCGAGTGATACATAATTTATATTGCCACAAAATCTGGATGATTAAATTTTCAGAATTTTCCGCCTGGTGTTTATGAAATAATAATTATCCCCTTAAAATTCCATGGCACTGTATCACGTATTTATGGTGATGTATCCGCGTATGAATGTGCGTATAGAAAAACTCGGTAAGGGTGACGAGTGAACATGTGGCGATTGCGCGGGTGGGTAAGGTCCAAAAGTCAAAATGCTCCTGCAGTTTTTTCTTCTGGGTTTTTCTGGCTCGCTCTCTCTTCTGGCTCAATCTCCGTGTAATGTATGTATACACAGACAAATATGTAGGTAGGTAGTATGTAACGTGGCAGGAAAGGTCGAACGACGGAAACGTGAATCAGTGCCCAAGGTGCTCGTAAATCTGTCGACCGTGAAACATCCCAGGAGCGCAACCCTCTGCAGCATATCGGGTGCGATTGTACACGTACGAATGCACATACGCGCGAATGCTTTGAAAACCGCACAGCAACCCTTGTGCCTACTCGACTACAAAAACATGCCGTTCGCCACCCCCTGCTCCGCGAATTCCCCTTCTACGAACATGGCAGAGAGAGCCTCATAATGTTGGCGAACAAGTGTTATAGTATGGTTTATAAGTGAATGCCGCGCCCTCTAATCGGAAAATACGATCACGATTGTCGCGGCTGAATGTACGTACGCGGGATAGGGGTGTTTTTTGTTGGCAGGGATGATTTTTCCCGTAGGATCCGTTCGCTTAAATTTTTTTCACATTCCTTTTTTTTACAGCGATTTATTAAACTTTAAATGAGATACTTTTGGAAACATGCTGGGTCCTTTTTTTACGAGAATCGATCCTTTTTTTTCCTTTCCTGGACCAGTCGATGTTGGGTCTCCAGGGGTCGTCCGTTTTATTGTCGTCGCTCTTATGAATCTCTTTTTACGTTGCATTTGTGAAACTTTAGCGAATGAAAGTGACATTTTTTTTTCTTTATCGTCGCTCACGATAAATTGTATTTTGAATTTTTTAGATGAATCACAAAATACAAATACGAACAAACAACAATTCAATACTCAAAACAATTGAATTCCCACCAACGTGATTAAAAAAATGTCGTGGCGTTTTTTAGGAAAAAAAAAGAATCAAGGCGGATAAAAAATTTTAAAAACTCGCGAGTTGTCAAAGTTCAAGGCGATTGCAAATGAAGAAAAAAATGTAAGGCTCAGATAGTGAAATATTATTATTATTCCCAAAATTATTGGCGACGATGTTAAAAAATTAATTGTCTCCGTTAATGAGCGTGGCATGATAAGAAATAGCGACAATGTATTATTCATGGATTCATTAAAGATAAGCACACTGTTAAAAATGATATGAAATTTACAATACTTTTACTATGCAAAAGTTAGGGAAATTTACAAACTGGGTATACGAAATGATAATTACAGCATTTGTATACTAAAATTTAGACACGACTTGAAATCTCAATCACTGTTGTGGAAATTAATATACACAGCATTTAATATTAAAATACGTGTATGAATTTTGTAAACATGCATTGAAAAAAAACAATATATTGCGTTGAAATTTAATACACACGTATAAGAATGCATACTTTGTGGACAGTCTATTAAAAATGCGATACAACTTCGAATTTTATGGACAGATGATTGAAAATTACGATACGAATGAATTTCAATAACACGATATATGTAATGTTACATCACAAAACTGTCCATGAAAAATATGAATCGAGAACGGAAATAAGAATTCATATACATTGTACTATTGAAACAAATGCGGGTCTTAAAATTCATACACGAGTAGATTAACTGTAAAAAAATGTATATTAATATCAAGATCACGTGTATGTATTTTGTGAACATGCGTTGCAAAAATTATATACATATTTCGTTAAAATTTTATACACACGTATAAGAATGCATACTTTGTGGACAGACTATTGAAAATGCGATACAACTTCGAATTTTATTAACAGATGATTGAAAATTAAGATACGAATGTTGGCGTTGCCACGAGTATGCATATATATACGACTACAGATTCTCACTTTGGTGAGTGTGTATGAGCAGTGTGCACAGAGCGAATATGGAAATGCGACGGAAATGAACAAAAAGTCATCCAATGATCGGGGAAGCCTTGAAGGAAAAATGGAAACATTGAACTAAAAGAGACAGTGGCATAGTGGTAACGTGCCAGTCTCGCACGCAGGTGACCCGGGTTCGATTCCTGCCGACAACGATAAATTTCCCTGTGTTTTTTTCTAAGATGCAGGTCTGAGGCGTGGATCAATTCCGTGATCAGCGGCGACCAAAACAAACTGGATGTCTCTGGTGCGGTTCCCGTGCATATATGAGCGTACAATCCCGGCAGACGGAAAACCGAGGGCTAGGACGGTAGCACCATGCAAGTGCCGATAGAACGGACATCTGACGGGGTTGGCGTAACAAGCTCTGACCAGGGCAATCGTACCAGAGACAAACGGAAAAACGAGTGCGATAATAAAGAAAGTAAAAAGGTTGCTAAGTGCAGGGCCGCAGTACGGAGACTACCATGAATATAGAAATTAATACCCAAGAACGCGAAATTCAATATGCACTCGTAAAGGAATCTAAGTAAACAATCATTAATAACTATGCACGAATACCCCAAATTTGATATAAACCCGTATACGAATATCAGCAGATATTTTTGATTTTCATACACGGATACAGTGCAATTAATATACACTCGTATATTAATATTATAAAATGGTTCTTCGTTTTAATATGCATGTGTCATTGATTTAATATACACACGTATATTAATATTATAAAATGGTTCTTCGTTTTAATATACATGTGACATCGATTTAATATACACACGTATATTGATATTGATAAATGATTCTGAATGTCATTATAAGCGAGTGTGAAAATTACTTCACTGGTGCATTATTTTTCCAACACAACATCGTAGTAATTTTACAAAGCTACACTTTTATTTTTCAATGAGCCTGGTTTGGATTTTCAAAATCGTATCGGAAAAACCATACACCGTATCCGCATAAAAACTTCCTACGCATGTGTATTAATTTTCAGACAGAAATTTTTTACAGTGCAGATGGATTGAGGTTTCGGTATAATTAATCTCCATTGAGTTTGACAGACAAAGACAGTGGCATACAGCGGAAAAGCATGGATATATAGCCCGAAATAATGTGTGTATAGATATAAAGTAAAATAAACGTATATTCGATCGGACAGCAATCGTATAGTTGGAATTACGAAGGGAGGAGATGCAACGAGAAGAAAATTAGCCGAGATATCGGGATTTGGAGAATAAGCGCGAGTGAGACAAAGAGAGAGGTTGCTAAACGTGTGTTTCTGTATGTGCTGGATTTCGGAGGCTGTATTTTCACCCCTCATTGGTGTGGTGGTCTCTTGTCACATGGGGAGCATAAGCTCTTTCCACCTCTCACTCTCTCGATGGCGGCGACGGCCACAGGGCTTAGCACCCTCGTATCCAAGTATCACGTAAGCTCGTTGGGGTGATTTGCTAAGCTCGCTAACAAATAGAACGATAGATGGCGACGTTTCAACCCTCCCGCCCCTTCGCGAGCCCAACTCTCGGAGCTTTCTCTCCGGCACTATATATATTTATATATACGAAGCTCTTCCAGCTCGAAAACCACCCCCAACACCGAGAGAGTCACCCTCTTTCCTATCTTTCACGTAACTACGTATATATGCGCCCAGAATAAAAGACAAGGAACAAGAATCAACCCCCTCTCTTGATATAGCACGCCCGGACGAATTACACGCGGATCACCAAAAGAACGATGAGAGACACAAGAGAGCTCTCTCTGTTTCTCACTCTTGATTCGACATACTCAACGAGGGCCATTACCCGTCGAATCTGTCCGGGCTTTGCTGTTATAAACCGCTCTGCTCATCGGCCACAACTATATTATTTTTCCTTTCCTATATACATGGAAATTTAGCCGTTAAATCGATCACGACAGCGAATCAACGAAATAACATAAACGATTGTGACGTGCCACAAAAACCCTAAATTCCATCGAATTAACTTCTCATTTGGGACGTTGAAATTTTTCTGTCTTTTCTATCCGCATTGAGAAAATAAGAATTTTAAGAAAATTTCAATCGTTGCGTGTGATTAATGTTATTTCTTGTAATTTATTATTACGAATGATTCTTATGGTGAGTCTTGTATCGGCTCTCAATGTGGCTTTTATACATATGTATAGGTGGATGAGTGTCAAGCCTGTCTCTCCGACTGCGAGAGAGCTCTCTCGAAGTCGCGCCGGATAATAATTCAAACCGATTAGCCGTGACACGCTTGCGGTCGCTGGGCAATTAGCGATCGAATTAATTAGTCCATTATCTCTTGCGGTGTGCACATATACATGTATATTTTGTTTTCTGTTGTGCGAGCATTGAGAAACGAACGAGAGTTACTGCGAAGGACGAGCGAGTGAGCGATCGTGATCAAATTCAAATACATGTAAATATTTATTGATGAATATATAAATAAATATAAATGATAATAATTTATATATCACAACCAATAAATTTCTACCTATAATTACAAATGACATGTTTAATTTTTCATTTATATTTATTTACATAATTAATCTTTATTGATGAAATACTGGCTCATCGTTGCATCCCTCAATTTCCTGATTACGAGCATGAAGTCATCGCTTGCTTCATCCCTCAAAACCTTTTCGACAAACATATGAAATCCAGCAAAATAAAAAATTATCACGTCGAGACGAAAAGATGAAAGAAAAATTACCAACGATGAAACGCGACCCGTAATTATACGAAACCACTGAATCTTTATCATTAAACCCCCATGACATGTACTTTTCACTATCGCGTACACAAAAACGACGTTACGGTTATGACGTTCGTTAATATAATTTCCAAAATGATACTTTCGTGTCTCGACCTCGTTATGCAGATACTGGCCGTCATAAAGAAAAGTGAGTCTGGGTTTTTTTTGTCCAGGAAATCGTAATGATTCTTTTCAACAAAAGTAGCCAGACCATTTTTTTTTTCGAAAAATGTCTAGTAATTATTATTGTATTTTTAATTCTTAATTTTTCATGTTTTTTTTTAATGTTTGTGGGATTTTAGTGATGTTTAGAATTTGTATTTCATTTTATTGAGGTGGGATTTTGTGGGGCGTTTTATAATATACGGAATTTGATGTGCTAATTAAACTTTTAAGTCAAATTTTGTTGTGCATCTATGGGAAAATAGTAAATTAATCGAAAGACTGGTTCGTGGTGAAATACGATTTCGTAACGATTGGAGAAGCCCATGGCTGGTTGAAAAAAAGTGTATGTATGGGCGAGAGGTGATAAAATGGTCGTGACGATGTTTTTTTGTTTGTGTCTCTTTTTTTTATCGTTCTCACTGGTCGAGGGAAGTCTCTATAAAACGAATATTTCGTTCTCTCGGTCTGGTGGTACTTGGTGATCGTCGAACAACTCGGAGCTGTGAACTTAGGAAAAGGCAATTATCCGCGTACTAGTGAAGGGGAGTAGGTGGGGGTAGGAGTGAGGGAAAAGGGATGGGATGATGTTGGTGGTGAAACTCTCGGGATTGAGAAAATTCGTATACGCGAGAGGTGAGCACCGCGCGAGAGAATTCAACTTGTGAAAATCCGGACATATTGCTAGAGGAGTCGGGGGATGCTTTGCGGCTGCCACCCCCGTGACACGGTCTGCATATAACGCTACGTTGGTAAGGGTGAAGGGTAGGGGGTTGAATTCTCTGGTAGAACCCCCTTCAGGTCTCTTTTCATGGTGGTTTCCTCATAAATAAAAATAACCATCGTATGCGAAGCGCGACGGGACCCTCACCTCCGCACACCCCCTCCAGGGGATACATACGCAATTTCCTCCAACCACCCTTATCCTCGTTTCCCGTGCATACAGATATGTATGTATACGAAAATGTTTCCTTTTTTTCTCTCCTATCTCGCACGCCCTACAATCTTTTTTCACTCTTGCCTGTCGTACTCGATTTTTCCTAATTTCACGACCATATACACCAACTGGAATATCCCCGAATTAATCGAACCCCCTTCCAACTTACAAAGTTGGAATTATTTTTACTTCCCCGCGTACAACTCCAGATAAGAAATAATTGCTCAATGCTTTAGTAGATTAAACCCAAATTAGAAATTTTGATTTTCGCTCGTATCTTATCATCGCTTAATGACACGACGATCGATTCAATTTGATAAAAGACCAGAGCGAGAAGACTATCGAAATTTTATCGCCTTCTAGAGTTATTCAATTTGTCGTCCGGACTATTCAACGGGATTTGATTTGTCAATCGAAACTCGTATGGGCCGAAGCAATTTTTTTTTTAATTCCTAGTTTTCTTGGTCGTCAATCTTTCGCTTGCAATTTGTGTCACAGTTGCATGTCAAATCGGTATAAATGTGATTTGTACGCGTAGTTTCATTAAGTCCGTTTGTACGATAAGATAAAAAGCCAAAGTTATCAATCCGGATGAAAATCTCCGAGACGGTGAATCGCAGAAAGAATCAAAAGCAGAGAAGGGTACGATGGAGGAAAAAAAAATGTATAGGGTAACGTGTGCATATGGTGTGCGGCTGGACCGATAACGCGAGCAAGCTTTAGGCATATTATACAACGCGTTACGTATGTACGAGAAGAGCAGGGAGATGCTTTGAACCAAAAGCCACCCTGGCGTAGCCCCTTTGACTATTTCTCTGCTCCGTCTCTGCCTCGCTCTCTCTTTTTCCTTGCACTCTCTTTTCGTTATGGGACCCTTGGGAATTCAGCCCTCAGGCAAGCCAACGAATCGACTAAAACACAAGCTTTCTGGTTATCCAGATTACATATACATTCGTATTCGTACTGCAGAAGTGTAGAAGCGTTTGCATATAAAATCGAAAGTCCTTCGTGACGTTACACTCTTTATTGCATTTTCATTGTCTTTTTGTTTCCCCCCACAGAATTTGATACGTAAACATCGAAAACTTTCCAAGCAAACAACGATAATTCTGTGCGACAGCCAATTATCAGTTTTTTGATCGTCAATTGTTCGGAGAAATTCCAAAAAGTTACTCAATTTTTCCTCAAAAAAAAAAAAATTCAGTTTTTTCTCGATAATTTGTCGCAAGGCAAGAAGCCAAGAGCCGGCAGGCCGAACCCTCTGGAGCGAGAGTGACTAACGCATTTTGTTCTTCCAATGGAAATGGTCGCGGAGTGAACTGAAATAAAGCGAAGAAGAAGAAAAGGAGGAAAAAAAGAGTTTTGGCGCGACATTGAAAGTGTTTGGAATTCGCTAAGTCGGCAAAAATATGTTTGGGATTTGTTGCTCGTGTTTGCAAGTGTCCAGTGGGAATACGGCCTCGAGTTTTCTTGGGAATAGGAGGGGGTTGAGGAATTCATCCCCTCTGCGATCATGAGTCGATCTTTTTGCGTTGCTTCGTCGGGGATTTCGCTTTTACGAGCTTTTATTGTGCATGTGTGTTCATGTTTGGAGCAGTGTGGTCGATGAAGGACCGAAAAATGTGTAGAGATGGGGCGAAAACTACCCTCGTTCAAGGGGAACCTTTTCTCCGTCCTTTTCTATATCCGACTTTTTATTGCGAGTGTTTTGCGGTCAGAAGTCACCACGCGATCGCCGCAGATTTTCTTTTCTTTCAGACCCGCCAATCGAAAACGATCAAGCCCAAAATGTATGCACGATGTACGTTCGAATATTATTATGACATGGAGAAAATTCTATCGCTCGACATGACCGATCTGGCGAGTCTGTTTTTGTGTTGGAACAGAAAACTCGTCTCCCCAAATAGTGACATATTTTTCCTTCGGTATATGATCTATAAATCTACAAACGTATTTGTATATAAATGAAGCGAGGTCCATTAAGTATTCAACGATTCGTGCGACATATTAGGCGTCTGACGATCAATAAATTCAACTTTATTATATAGTCCAACGATTTTGGGGTATAATACAGTGTGGCAAAAATTCCTTGTCTCCAATATTTGTGTTTTTTGTTCCCCTTGAGGAACGAGAACGCGGTGTCATTTTTATTTTCGTATTTATTTCTTTTCGATTTGATATTCTTTTTTATTTTTGCAACGCGACTTGCTAATTTGGTGTTTGTGAATTTTTCACGGGGTTTTGTGGGAAAATAGAGCGAGAGCTATGACCGTTTCCAATTCTAATATGATTTTCGTTTACGGTGAATATTTGTGATAATTTTTTTTATTACATAGAAATATTTTTCGAGACTGAGCAATTTTCTCACCGTCTCGATTTACTCGCGCCCTCCTCGTTTCCTCTCTCCTCGTCCTCTCGGGGTATAAAATAAATAAAAAAATGAAGATCACAGCAGGAGATTTTTACTTTAACGCAAAAACACACGAGGAGAATGGAAAATAAAAATAAAAGCTCGACTTTCGTGTTACACAAGGGGAATGGCGGCGCGTGGTGCTCTCGGGTATAGGTGAGAGCCAATTTAAAAGGCTAATTCCCCGACGGAAAGCTAGCGGGGAAAGGGGCAAGCCACGCGGGAGAGAAAACTCCGTGAGTCGCGTCGGTGCTGCCGCTGTTTCGGAACGAACGAAATTAGGCTTTTTTTCTTCTCCGAGCGCTTTTTTTTGTTTAATTTTCTTTTTCTTTTTTTATCAAGCGTCGCGCCCGGGTGACGGTAATTCAGGACGTTCGCTCTCTCGCGGGAGAGCTTGCGCGCGAGCGAGCAGGAAGAAAAAAGCTCGCGACACCAGCGCTTCGTGCGGGCGTTACACGCGCTACAAATCCGCGCCGCTGATTCTTCTCGACCGAAACGAAATTCGTTTATGTTCATTGCTCCCACATTAATTCGCGCAAAAATATAATTCTCGTTTGTCCTTCCGCGTGTCATGCTGCCCGCGCACTTTTCAAGCTTTTTCCGCCAAACAATTTCGCTGCGAAGATTGAAAATTAATTTACGATCGTCGTTGCCACAAAAACTTGATCCTATTTTTTAGTATTTTGTACTTTGGGGCAAAAAAAACATTTTCAATCGTCTATTTTCCACTAAAAATACGGTTTGGAAAGTCGAGAGATTCGTTACTGAGCGACGACGCGACAGGTGCGATGAGTACGATTTTCATGCGTTTTATTTTCTCATTATAAACTTTGAAAATTTGTTTATTCTCCATTGCCCGCGAGCTAAAAAAAATGTCAGCTGAAAAATTATATTTACATCACTTTGTTTCCCAATCTAGTCTCTCTTCCGCGTATCGTTATATGTATAGATAAGGATCTCTTGTCGCAGTAGCGTGGGCTCAAAAGTAAACCAATTTCGTGGCTTGGTTTAAAGCCAGAGAGAGAGAGAGAGAGAGAGAGAGAGAGAGAGAGAGAGAGAGAGAGAGAGGGTGCGATATATATGTATATTAGGATAGAAAAGCTCGAGCTTACCAAAAACACATACACACGAGGCTCGCGAGAGGTCCCCCAAGTTATTTCGCGTAGGTAACGCGCCGTGAAATTACGATGATACGCGAATCAATGGCTCTAGCTGGGATCTTGGCATCGTTCTCTCTTTCTTTTCCTATCCCTTTCTCTTTCCTCGTATCCCATCGTCAAAGTGTGGCAAAAGGAAAAGAGGGTTTGAAATTTTTTGACGAGGCGTGGAATATATTTGCAAATTTGTTCCTTTATTATCGTCCACAAAAGCGCGACGATGACGTCATTATCATGACTTTTATGACGCTCGTTATTTATCGGAGCGTATGTTTATATTTTTCAACGATTATTTCACGAGTTTTGACTGAAACGTCGCGTGAAAATATGAAAAAAAATGAGGCCAATCGTCGTGATTTCGTAAATTTATCGGATCCATCTAAAAATGGCGTAAAAGTCTAGAAAAATGTGAAAATCACTCTGGCACAGTCGCAAATGTATTTTCTGTTGAAGTTTTCGTTTTACTCAATGTATAAAGTAATTACGGCCAACAATATGGATAATTGAGCGTGTTTAGATATTTCGTAGTAATTTTGCGAATCACATGTTTGCCTACGCTGACGAGGGAATTGTCTGTTTTATAGAAAGTTTAAATGAACACGTTGGTAAAGTGGTTGAAATGTAGGAACGGCCTCATCACTCGACATTCTCCAAAGTCTCATGACGTTCTATAACTTGTTACACCGGATAGCAACACCGGGAAATTGCCCTAGGCAAAGTCGCGATGCTTTGAGAGTCACTCGACTCTCCAATTTTCCCTGGACGGGCCTCGCGTCTATACACACTCGAGAAAAGAATCGCATACGAGGGAAATGCGAGAGAAAATGAAAGAACGAAAAAGATGGAAAAAAAGAGAGAGCCCACGAGAGGGAGAGAGCAAGAGGGCGATACAAATGTAAAATCGAGAGATGAGCACAATAATGGCCGTTCTTGCCACTTGGGACACACAATGGCGGTCCACTTAGGGGCTCCTACGTCCGCCGGAAGTCGTGTCTTAATGTGTTTGATCGGGGTTGCACCTCGCCCCCGCATCAAAACCAACTCAACCGCAGTGTAACGTATATATATAATTGTTAACAAGAGCTATCGATCTCTCCAGACGAAATTCGATATCCGCTCACAACGAGATTGGCTTATGCATTTCTTTTTTTTCTTCCAACCTTTCATTCGAAATCGAAATGACATCGTACGCGACAAATGACGAGAGGATGACTAATCATTTGCATTCTTTAGAGTTGCCATCGCGATGAGAACGGAAATGAAGGAAACGATCGAAAGTCCTCTGCGAGGAACCCCGACAATATTTCGGCAAAAAAAAAGTTCCATTTACGACAACGAAATAAAAACAACTGCAAACAACAAAATTGGGAGG
Source organism: Diadegma fenestrale (assembly GCA_037043255.1). Lineage (NCBI taxonomy): Eukaryota > Metazoa > Arthropoda > Insecta > Hymenoptera > Ichneumonidae > Diadegma > Diadegma fenestrale. The sequence goes on from CM073312.1 coordinate 6,172,921, forward strand.
AAACGATTGATAATTAAAACAGTTCCGCAATCATTTCATTAACGATTCAAAATCATTTTCGAGTGTTTTCTCAATTAACAGAAACTCGATGAGTTCGAGTCCGAGATTTGTCAAGAAAAAAACGAGTTTTTCACCATAAAACGAGTTCATTTGTCAAATTTCGACAAAATCTGCGATTGAGTCGAAATATTTCGGTTAAATTGTCATTTTTTCAGAATTCCAAGATAGTAAATTACGATCGACGAAAATGGAAAAACATTTAAAGGTAAAATGTACATATGGGGGGGGGGACGTGAAGACAGAATTACGAGAGAATAAATGGACGGTATAATGCAGTGAGATTGTCGAGTAAGCTGCATAAGAAAAGAGGAGATGTGTGCGCTGTGATCTCTGGCACTTTGGATCCTGTTCAAAACGTCTCGAGCATTTCTCGTGCGCTTGAGAAAATAATAATAACAATAATGACAATAATGATAATAATAATAATGCAAATAAACAAGAGAAAAAAGAAAATGATCTTTCCTGCAGATCCACCAAGAGAGTTTCAATGTGCTTTAACGTACGTGAATGCTTGTGTATTTTCTCAAGCACATATGAACAAAATTCCCTCCTCGCGAATACACACATATGTACAAAACTTCTTATCGCCTATGCGTGGGAAAAGCAACGAGTCTTCATATACGTCAGATCCTGCAGCGATATTCCAATCTCCAATTTTTTATTTTACATCCTGCGGATTCACGGAGCAGAATAAAAATTTCAACAAGCAAAAAATATTTCACGAGATTTCTCAATTGGAAAGTGAATTTTTTTGTTCGTACGTCTGAAATTCTTTTTTTATTTTCTTTCAATTACACCGCGAATTTGTTGTTCGTAATTGCTCAATGAAAATACAACGAATGCACGCGATTATTCTGTTTTTTTTTTCCGGTGCTGTCTACGAGTATTTTCTGTATCAAGAAAAAAAAAAGACTCAGCGCGCATTCAATGTCCGGACCATATCTCACAGCCGGCAGACACTTTAATGAAAAATCATACCAAGATTCTTCGCCCTGTTCCCTCGTACGTCTCTCTCTCTCTTCGGTTTTTTTTCCTCCTTCCTCAACTTGTATTTTACTCGAGCAGGAAAGAAAAAGACGGAGGAGGGAGAGAGAGACGGACAGACGGAGAGGAGAAGTGCTCGAGCCCTCCGATATCTCACGCGAATGAGATTTTAGACGGGAATAAATAAGAAAATTCAAGAGACACGCGGTACGAGGGGGTTGAACTCGGTAAGGTTATATATAACGCTGTGTACCACCGTGAGAGGATCTTTATTCCGCGGTGAAATTGAACCTTCTGCTCCCTCTTTTATTCCGCCTCTCATCCCTCCCATATTTTCGCAAGCGAGACCACTTTCTCGGAGATTTTTGTGCGAGTGCCAAAGAATAACACTTCGGGGTTGAAAGGGCCAAAGCCTTCAGACTCAAAGTATATTCCGTATGTATATATCACGTGTTTAAATAAAAAGAACGAGAAATTAATGTAGCTCTTCGTCATATTCGACTACGAGATAAAATCGTTCGAAACTGCTTTAATGCCATTTTTGTTGTCTTTTTCGCGTATCTACTTGAATCCAAAAGTTAAACGAACGCCTCATTCCACGCGGTGACGAACGACTCGTCATTTTCCCCATAAACTCGATGGAATCACCAATTTTCATGTAAAGGGTGAATAAAAGAATCAAAAAATGTTTATTTGCAGCAAAACGTGTACGAAAATTTTTCGAATGTCCACCTTGACGTAGAAATTTGTTACCGAATTTATTTTCGCATTGTAACGTGTCTCGTTTTTCGTTAATCCGTGATTGATTTTATCGGAACGAATTTGAAGAAATATGGTAGAAAAAATTAGCTTATCGGACACTCTGATCCATCGATCTCTAGGGACGCCCAGGAAGAACCCTCGCGGGTCTCTGGCAATGGGCGTGCGCCCACGGATCACATATTCACGTAATCCTCGAAGAGAAAACCCGCATAATACGTACAGGCTCGTGGCTGCAACCCCATCTTCACAAGGGGTGGGTTTTACTCAACGAATTATTACACCCGACTCCTGTCTCGCTCAGCCCCAATATTTCGCGTGTATCTCCGTGGCTCATCTCTCTTCGCACGGGACTTAGTGTTTTAATGGACTCTCGGAGCACATTGATCTGTCCATGGATATATAAAAATTACATATGTCTCGGGTTATTATCAATCCGTCGACTTAATACGTAACCGAATAATTTATTGTTCCGTAATCCTTGCTGGACACACCTCCGTCAAATCTCGAGAGCCTGCACGCCAATTTTTCTCACGATTTTCAGCCTCCCAAAATGAAAGAAATATTTTCACACTCTGGCACGAATTCTCATGGAATTTCAATTTTTTTTCCATGATATAACGGCAAAAATAAAATCGTTTCGTAATTTTTTGTTCCAAAGCTCATTAACCGAATGGCAAACATTTTTCCTAATACTTATGGGGTTGCAGTGTGTAGAAAAAGGAAATTTCAACCTGCGTACCGATTCCATAACCGGGCACCAAGATTTCCGTTTGTTTATGTCGTTAAATTTTTTTTTTTCGTTCTCGCGATCGTGTATTTTCTGTTTCTGGAAAATGGACCGGCAATTTCAATCGAACGTTGGGTTGGGGCTTTCTATTTTGCGTATTAATTCATATATGGATCCGCAAAGAAACTACGAGAGAGAGAAAGCCCAAGAGAGAGAGAGAGAGAGAGAGAGAGGGTAATTCTATTAGGTAGCATAGAGAGGCGCAGCGTGCAAAGCGTCGTAAAGGGTTGAGAGGACGCGAGAGCAGAGGATCGGCAGCGATAGCAGAGAGGGCGAAAGCACGAGAAAGAGAAGAAGATTGGGAGAGAGAGAGGGAGAGAGAATTCCTACTTCGAAGGTCTTTGGAATGGAAGGGGTGTACAGTCCCCTTGAGCACCCTCACACTAACTGGCTGCGAGTGTGTCCTACCCCTTTACGATTCCTACTTAATTTATGTATCATCCGAGAGTTAAGTAATTTCCAGCGTCGAGCTTAAACCTCTTTCCCTTTCTAACTACATCGATATATATGTGGCCCCTCAAAATCTTGTACGTTGCATTCATAATACATATCTACACGACCGTAGAGAGGAACTCTTCTTCATTCTCATCGTTTAAACTTTGCCCGTTATCTATTCACATCGACTCTCGTAAAATTCTCATGCAAGCCCAGCCGAATCATCGAAAATTTCATCACGAATATTGTCTCCAAACTTGGAGAGCTCAAAACGATCCAAAAAATGGAAAAACTTTGGGTTAATGATAATGAAAAACGTACAAAAATAATTCACCCCTGCCTCGTCATCATCATCCCTTGAATACGAAGAAAAAAAATGTTTCCTCGAGGTACGCAATAAATTACAAATTAATCCCTAATTACACGATTCTCAGCTAATTATCATGCCACAATCTTAATTATATTTAAGCCATATAGATATTCTTGGTGTGGATGGAAAAAGAATTTTATGAAGTTGTGTCTGCGACGATAGGAACAAAAAATCGAGATGGAAAAGTGAGTTTTGCACAAGGAATGAAAGAGAGATCTTGCCTCGTTATTCTCTTTCCCTCTCGTCGTGTTCTTTTCCACTGCTGGCTAACTAATTAAAAGGTGGTACCAACTTTCCCGGAGAGAGTTAGAGAAAACGAGTTTAAATCTGTTTCAGAGCGGGGCTTTCGAGTATACGCAGCGTTACAACAAATATATGTAGCTTTTGGATAAAATAAAGAGAGAAGCGAGAAAGGGAGCAGAGCTCACTGTCTTAGTGACTCCCTTGTGGACCGTTCCCATCCTGCCCCCAAACCTCGAGACCATGTACACCCTTCTCTGGATGTGTATATACATGTATATTTACAGTTAAAGAGAAAGCTCCGCGGACCGCGGCGAACAGCACTTTATTACGAGTCTAATCTGTCTCTTGCCCGGCGCAACGGTAGCCTTTGCGTATTTAACCCGTTCTTCCTCTAATTTTATGTCTCACCTTGTCGTTTTTCTCTACTGCACATAATTGCGAGGGAGCAAAATCCTCTCTTGACATTTGGACATTCGTTTCTCCTCCCAAGCCGACGAAATAGATCAATTTTTTAATTAGGAATGAAGATTAAAAAGAAACGAGAACAAAAGTCACGCAAACAGGAATTCCCCAAGTAATTTTTTCAATTTTTTTATTATCCCCTGAAAATAATCGTCGAGAATTATCTGAACAAAGAGGGTGTGAAAAATTGAAACCACAAAAAATTCTTAATTGTTTGAATTACGTGTTGAAAAAAAATTGAAAAAGTAAAAAAAAATGAAATTGCGAGATACGAATTTTCATCAACGAGCACCTGCAGAATTGATGAAAAAAAAACATTTTCCGGTTCATTGACCCTTTCCTTGAGGTATCCTAGCGAATATCGAGTCGAGAGGTCAAATGCGAAAGGTTCAGGAAGAAGAGGATACCCACGAGAAGGCGAGGGAGACCGAGACAACGCTGCTTGTTTTCTTAAAGACTCGGAGCAAAAGGTGGACCATGTGGTCGACGGTTCTATGAACGAGGGTGCAAAAGAATTTGAGAATGGTCTTTGGCAAGGGTCCCAATCGCAATATAGTTATAATTGCCAGTTCTTACGTCAATACGCGAATTATCGTCGTAATATATTACCCAAAATTATAGAGGCGATGGTTGAATTTCAAGGAGGACGGGGCAAGGGCATTAAGATCGCCACTTTCACCAGATGGAGAACCACCTCGACTCGATATTTTTAATCCCGAGCCCTCTATTCCGCATAGACTGTCGAAACCGTTCCGGTTGGTCGCTTCATTTCGTACGGTAGCGTCAAAAAAAAAATACAGACGCAAATAAACCAGCTCAAATTCAAAAAGACGTATTTACCGCATTAAAAATACAGAATTTACAACTTCGGAAGCTTCAGCCTTCGATGTTTATGTACGAAGGGATAAAGAAGCTCGAAGCATCCAACGGGAACCCATAAAACATTTATTCTACACGGAACCGTTTGCAGGTAGATATTCAAGTGTTGCGCGAGACTTCTAATATATATCCATTCGCCAAGTCTATTATTCGTATTTTACAACTTCTGTAACCTACAGAAATTCGAAACCTCGCTAATCAATTTTATGCCTCATCAGTTATAAATTCTCTGGCAAATCCAACCACGCGTGTGTGTCACTCACTATTTATTAATTCTTATTCACTTATCAAACATTTTGTGATCGATTATAGTCATTAAATTACTATTCGAAACGTAATAAATGATTTTCCGCGTCCCTGTTGCTAAATATTTACATCTGAACGATCCAAATCAAATCAATTCATGATTAATTCAAAATCGACGAATAGGATCGCCCAAACTATTTCCGATTGATAACAAAATGTTCGTCACTGCAACGACGACTGAAAATATTGACTCAAGCTGCATCATGCGAAATTAATTGATATAAAATCGTTCATTAATTCATCACGAATTTGCATTTGATGAATTAACAATTTTTAACAGCGATGCAAAAATAATAATGAAAAACAATGTGAAAAATAAATAAAGGATGAATGGAAATGGAGACGCGTTTAAAAATGAAGTTTACATGTCGAAAATTGGCAAATGGTGGAAAGTGTTTCAATGGAACTCGATCTAGGATATATATAGCGTGTAACACGTACGTTTTGGTACGAGCCCGAGGGCGGGACGCGGCCGCTAACTTCGTTAATGTATAATCCCGGTGTGGCTCCCCGGGGTTCCGTTCCCGGTGTGATATAAAATCAGTAAGCTTTAGTAAATTTCGTTTAAACAATCCAGTAAACAATTTTCCGGGGCTGTGCACCGGCAAAGTAACGGCACCCCAGGTGTATACGAACCACCCCTAGCCACAGGCTATACACATATATATTTATAGCACAGTCTCTCGCTACTAGAGAGTCAACGACTTTCTATCTCTTTTCCCTTTCCTCGCGTTCCCTTGTCCTGCGTTTCTCTCTGTCTCTCCCTCTCGCTTATTCGAGTTTTCCGGCGCTTGCTATACACATTTTACCCCCGCGGCGGCATTTCAACCCCAACCCCCGAAATATCCACCTAGATAATATAATAGAAGACGCTAAGTTTCATGTTTGCAGAGACGGGATAATTGAACCGAGACATCGTAAAGTTTATCCCAACGATCTTACATCATCGACGTTGAAAAAAAACTACTCCAAAGTGTTTTTTCTCTCCTTACTGAATTTATATATCAATGAAAAATGTCGGCAAACCATTACACGAGAATAAATATCGTTTTCGAGAGAAATATCATTTTATCGTTAAATTTATACAATTTATTTCAACTGATCCGATTCGCTTATCCAATTTAATTGATTGCTTATCATTATATAATTGCGAATAAGAAAACGTTCCGCTTTTTCATATCTTTATGGAGCATAAAAATTCACATTCCAAGACCCACATATCTATCCGGTAATTAAAAACAAGCTATAGGTAATTTCATAACGAGTTGAACGAATTAAAAAACACTGAGTCTTTGCAATTGGCTCATTTATTATTTTATCGAGAAATTTGAATGATTTTTTTATTCCCCTTGTCGCTGCCGTTTTGACAGAGGCTAAAGTTTAATTGAGATTAAATAAAATTAAAACAGACGAACAGACAGAATTGGCAATCTCGTTTCAAGAACCAAAAAATAAAACATTGTAATTACGAGCGATTGTCTTGTTTAACTTTTTTCTGTGATAAGCTTCGCGTCTTGAAAAAAGTGCATTGAATTCGGGACGCTGCGTTTTTTCTGTGGGCAGCGTTGAATTTCTAAACGTGATGCACACGTCGGTCATCGTTATTCGAATTTCTTCGATGAAGAGGGAAAAAGCGGATGATTCGTAAATGACGATTTGTGTTCTGTATCCGCCAATATATTCGAGCTCAATAAATCTCGTAAAAAAAGTTGTCAAACGACGGGCGAGAGAAACGCGAAGCCGCGATCTCGAATTAAAATTGACGCGTGTGTGAGTGTCGTGTGTTGAAGCTCGTGTGAATTTTATTTTTGCACTCTGCGGGCTCTCAACGTTTCATGTATAAAATGTTATAGATGGACAAATTGACAGGCTGTACGCTTCGATAATCGTGATTTACAGCAATCGGTTATTCGTTATTTATCCGGAGATTATTTATGGAGCTCAAAATGCATTCGTCAGCGTAGCGGACTTCCGGTAGCAGATTTTTTTCCGCCTGTCCTCGGATGACGATGAAACCGAATATTTATTACGGAGTCAACGTATCGAAAAAATGGACGAGAGTTGGGTTATTTTTGTGTAAAACAGGAAAATCGTCGTTTCCTCGGCAAAAACTATCGATCGCACTCTCGCTCTATTAACAAATGCCGCGTGCAAGTTTGTCTAGAGCAAAGTCGTGTGTTAAATGTGTAAGAGCCTTATCGACTTTGATCTCGAGCTTTCGAACCGAATCGACCAGGTGGTTTCTCCACTGTCTTTCCTGTTGCCGTTCCCGCGTCCTTAATACGTGTGCCACACTCTTGAACTTAGTGCACTCTGAAAAAGCACAGCGAGAGGGCGTGCTCGGGCGACTAACGAGCAAACTTTTCACATGCGAGAGGGAGAGGCAGTTGGAAATTTTCCGGAACTGACGATAAACGCGCGTATGTACTCGCTCGTGAAAGAGGGTTAAACATTTTTGAGTGGTTAAGTGAACGGAGCGAAAATATATGAATAGGAAAAGGAGCTAATTTAACGCTGGTTGAACGCGCGCGGCAGACTCGCGAGCGTTATTTCCAGTCGATAAAGAAATATTAATAAAAGTCAAATTTATATATGACCCGACTGGACACTGGCGAGTATCTCATCATTTTTGTGAAAAATGATGAGGAACGTGGACGAAAAGATGAGGACAAAGGTTGAGTGAAACGAGGCATTGAAAAGCGATCGTAAATTTGAGTTAACGATGCCTCGTCGCGACAACAGCAGGTCCTGAGGGCAAGGGTCGCAGGATATTTTGCACCATGCACATGCGGCAATAACAATACAATGAAAATTTTTCAAATTTAACGCTCGATTATGTTCTGTCTTTGAAAATTCGTGTGTCGAAGGATGGCGAGGTGCGACATTTGGCGCATTAAAATCATAATGCCACAACGTTATCTCATCCGGAGTTAGTCGTAGCGTGAAATAAATAGGAGATGCTTCGGAACGTCATCGAATTCGTCACGATCTTCATCGTGGCGATCTCTGATCCTCCTCCTGGGGTTGCGTACACCCTTTTTCCTTGTACGTCAGAGCTAGACTCAAGCACAGTTTTTATTATCTCCCAATGAATCTTTTTGCTGATGAGGGTTGGAGAAGGAGAATGGAATACGAAGGTCGAAGCGAAACGTCATGAACACACAAACGCACACGTAAACGTGGATATTCGAATGCGTGTGTGCGAGTCTATAGGAAAAGAAATAGCGGACAGATGGTCGTTCGGTTCGAGTCCAGCGACAGGTTGGTCCACGGGACACACCGGCAGCATTTCGTGGTTCATTTGCGGTACCCAAGGGTCCCATTTATTATCGGAAGAGAGCACGAGAATTTCGTAGGGGTCGTTGCGACAGAGCTCGAGGGCCCCTGCACCCTCGTTCAACCATTTCGATGTCCCGAGACTTTCTCTGATGCTCTCTCTGTGCGTGCATGAGAGAGAAAACTGAAGAGGGTGGAACACACGACATCTAGCCGGTATATTACACGAAACTCCATGCCACACTCCACTATACACACTGTACAGACACTTTGGGGTTGTTTACAAGGCCTCCCGAACTCTCTCTCCCTCTCTCTCTCGATTTAATTCAGTGATTATTTTTTAACGACTCCCATATCTCAACGAGCGCAATCCTAGGGGAGGGAGACACGAAATTTTTCTATTTTCTTAGCATCCACATCGCGTGAGATTGTTAATCAAAATACGAGATCAATTTTGGCAATTTCGAGTTAAGCGGCCTCGAGTCAGGTCCATACTCGGATGGGTGACCGCGAGAGCCTGTCGAGGCTCCTAAAAATGAGTAAATTAGTCGTCGAAAGTTGAAAGTGGCAGGAAAATGTCGAGAAATCCCGTAAGAGAGAATCCGAACTAAAAAATCAATTCCTCCCAAAAAATATTCGAAGAAACGCAGTCGAGAGCAACAAAATGATCGAATGAGGAGAAAAATTAAGACACTTCCGTCAGATTGACAAGAGAAAATTTATAAAGAAACTAATTGTTCCGTGTGCTTTGGAGTTGTTACGAGAGCGTAGATTTGTTGAATGTAAGAAAAAAGTGCTTAAGCAGGATGCTTTGATGATGTGTCCGTATAGTTTGCGCTGGCGACTGATTCTCGCGATTTCTCGTGTCTTAACAAGGGGCAAAAATAAATGCTGTCTCGACAGAATTATGAAGAAGTGCGGTTGATAAGGGAGAGACGAAGAGTGAGATCGAGAGAGAGAGAGAGAGAGAGAGAGAGAGAGAAAGAGATGGACACGTTATATATGTATAGAGGAGAATTCCATGCCACGAGATTAATGAAAGTGCCGCAGGCAAGTCGGCACTCTCAAGGGATTCGAGATGCCATATATATAATATAAAATAAGTGTATGTATATATTTAACACGAAAAGAAAAAGGTGCGAATGATGCTGTGAATCTGTCACGTGAAAGAAAAAAAAACATACCGAAAGAAGTGTAAGATCAAAATCATAATTACGACGATGATAATGATCATAATCGCGGAATCGAGCAAAACATCATCCCCGGACAGCTGATACGACTAATTTACTTATATTTAATTACTGCCCTGTAATCGCGTGTCCTTCTCGCGTCCAATTCGTATACCATACACACGTATAAACGTATTCAGCCGACTAACTGCACAAACCAGCTTTTTTTTCGAGTCTTGAGCCTGTTCTTATTCCATGTTCTCAGGCTAGCAAAAAAAAAACAGCAACAACACCTTTCGGTCCTGCCTACCCAGCATATAAAGCTGCCAAGTCCTGCACCCGTGAGCAAGCCATCATGGCAGACGTCTTCATTTATTTCTTAATTACTATACACCGATCCACAAAGATTCCCCTTCCCTAACCACCTCCGCCTTGTTCTTTTTACTTCGTCCGACCGTCCCGGCAAGCTGCATCCACGTCAATCGCCTTTCCCAGATACAGCGCCCATTTTACAATTATTTGAAATTCTCACCGAGGCAGAAAAATGAAAATGAAAAAATAAAAAATTACACGAGATCGATTGATTTTTCATCATACAGCACTTTTTTTTTTTTTGGGATTTCCGAACTTGTACCGAATTAGTGGATTTATCAGTCGGGACGGCTTCGAACGATTTGACACCTAATCAAAGGACGACTATAGAGGAACATGCCTTTATCTGAAAGCAATCGATCTGTTTTCGTGTTAGCAATTCAGTGCTCGAATTGGAACATCCCTGTCGAATATCTCGGAATCTCAAGGGATATCGTCGCGGATAGTGTCGAGACTGCGGTGTGCTGCGGTGATTTTTTGCACCAGCAGGAGAAAGACGAAGAGGCAAAGTGGCTTTTGGGACTTGTCCGACTTGTACGTAGTCGGTATAGCGATATAAAGCTTGTTTCGAGAGCAGATACATAGATTTGAGACTGCTGACGTGTCTCGAAACGAGGAGTGACGAACTCGTATAAACGATACCGGCGGGGCGCGTAAATACCCAACTACCAACCCCCTGACAATGTTGGACGTGTAATACAACGAGAAATAATGAGAAGGACGTATCTCCCTGTATTTTAAACGCTAAGCAACGTTGCTCAGTGTCCCTTCGATCTTTTGAGCTCCGTCTGCACGACCAGCACGAGACACGCAGCTTCCCTGATCGACAAAACCGAATGTTCGACATACACGTACGACACAACACACAAAACCACCCTCTCTTAAAGCTTTTGGGGCACTGTAACACGACGCTTAACGATCCTACGATACGTTCATCATGTACCCACTCAATCGACGACATCACACAACGAGAGATGACGATGATGATCACGACACACGTGTTGTTTGCTTTTTGGACCCAACTTTTATGCAACTCCCAACAGACGCAATAGGGGTAGTTATTATTCAATATGATCGATCGATCGCTTCCTTCTACACTATGGAACTTTGATTTTTTCGTGCCCACTCGATATTGTTAGTTTTTTTCCATCGATTTCTGGGAATGGCGACCGAAAGAGATCAGCAGAGAAATTATTAATTAAAATTCATGGTTTTACGTGATGAACACGAGAAATTTTGTTTGGATTTCTAGTCAATTTCATGGGTAATTCTTTAGCCACATTGACACCTTTGGTAATCAACGAAAGTGCTTTTTCCTCAATTTCTCGATTCAGGCCCCTCGTGGCCGATTTCATTTCTGCTTCGTCGTCGTCGGACGATAGTGCGATAAAAATGGTAATTCGGTGTAGACATCAGCGATACGTATTCTTTGTCCACTTGGTCCATTCTTTTGTACGATCGAGAGCTCCGGAGATACTCCCAAAGTAATTTCGGACTCGAGAGTCCGGGCGAGTAGTCTCTCGGGCTCGTCGTGTGCTTTTCTGTACATTTACCGCGAGGAAGCAAAAAGTCGAAGAAAAAGAAAACCAGAATAATGTGCTGTATTCGCGGATTGAATATGTAACGAAAAAAAATTCATCTTGACGGTGAAAAATCAAAATAATTAATTTATGAATGAAGTTTTTTAGCGTTGAATTTCCGTTCAATTATTTATTTTAACGAGGCGAACCCGTTAATTAAGTGCGTTTGGGTAATTCAACCGAGAAAATTGAGCTTTTTTGAATCTAATTCTATAGAGATATGCGAAACGCTTTCCAACACGTTAATAAATACTCGGGAGGAACTATCGCGTGAGAGTTTCTTCGGTGTACAACGAAAACGCGTTGCATGCACCGAACTCGTTACCGGTTTTGTCCCCGTAAATTAATTACCCCCCGGGCGCGAGAAATGTACATAAAGAGAAAAAGAGAGAGAATTTCTCGCTTTATTTTCACAACAGCAGGGTTTCAGAGGCTTCCCCAAGTCCCTCGCGACTATTCAACTCTCCAGTTAAATGCATTCAACGTCCATATTTTCTACATAAGTGTACGTGCGAATTTACACGCGGAAAGGCGCAAAAAAGACTCTCGAGTCTGGCTAATCGAGTTATTCGTATGTTTTATTACATACGAGTATGTGTCAGATCGCACGTATAATTGTGCTGTTTTCCGTGACGAAACTAGCGCGCAATTACTAAACAATTACTTGGCGCGATAAATTGAAACAACCAATAAATTCCGCATTTTCCAGCAAAACCAAAACTTGAAGAATTCTCGTTTTTCTTAAATACTACGAGAGAGCGAAAAACGTAAAACTTTTTTTTCAACGATTTGAAACGTTAATAAAATTCAATTATCGCCGTGGGTTTTTTTTCCACAGCGAAATTTGGTGGAGGGATGAAGAAAAAATGGTCAAAGTACAGTTGTCATGCCGAGTTTCCAATGTCGAGTGTCGGAAGAGCGTCTCGAGTTGGGTTGTACGAGTTTGGAGATACATTCGGAGGGAAAAGAGGGTCAGGGGTAAATTTGACGAAGCAGGAGAGTGGAGGCGTGCTCGGAGAATCCCCCAACGCGAACTTCTTCGTCCCATTCCCGATAGCCACGCCTTCCGTAATCCCCCCACCGTAAAATAATCGTTCCTATCCGCGATTCGTATCCCCACCATGGAGACAGAATTGCTGCGTCTCGCGGACTCGGGGGCACACTCACGATCGTGTGGTTGTTCGATTTCTCGCGCTCTCAACCGCGAGAGAGAGCGAATATGCACCGAAGACGCCAGAGAGATCGTATAACTGGCGTAGTCATGGCAACCCTTTCCCAGATCTTTTCTCAGCCTATATACATACATATAGAAATTCACACACATTCCCATATGTATGGGCGACCATATACATATGTACTAAGGTTTAGATGGTTCCAAAACAATTATCTCGTACCGGCCAAGCTCTCAATTACATTTCGGACCTATGCACTGTACGTATCAATTCATCCTACAGGACATTCCAACTAAAATCAATGACGAGCCAAATAATCCGAATAAATTCCTTTGAGTCACGCGTTCGCGTGAAATTTCACGATTTCGCAAATGATTTCTGCAGCAGCCGTGAATGACGAGCATCGAACCAAATTTCCACCCCTAAAAAACACTTGTTTTTTTATTTTTAGAGCCAAAATCTACGTCATGAAAAAATCTGATAAAATTTCGGATTTTTTCGACGTTTTTGGACGTGGGAATTAAAACCGATTGCAATTGAACATTTGGCGAAGAAATTCAGGGTGCCTTGCTTAATGTTTCGAGTGTTTTGCTTGTCGTGATATGAAAAAGTCGTAAAACAGGGCAGTGAAGATTATCGATACTGATTATTGACACTTTTATAGGAATTTCATAAAAATAGTTCGCATGAAAAGTGCCATGTGTGTATGGAAAAGTCGAGAGATCGTGATATCTATATAGTATCGATGTGATTTCCAACGCCCTCTCTCACTGGCGAGCAAATGATTTTCGCGAATAAAAATCCCAGACTACGCCCACGGAGCTTGTGCCTCTGATAAAAGACGAAAAAAAGTACGAGAATTTTTCTTCTTTTTACAACTGGAATGTGTTCTTGGAAATTATTTTTAAATCACCCACTGCGCAGTCCCGCAACTCCGAGTTTCTTCGGGAAGCTCCAATTCACCCTTTACTTTTGTCTTCCTCGTGCGGAAGGTGAAGAAAATTGGATTAAGGAGCGAAATCGTGAGCAGAAACGAAATGTGTGACGAGGCAAGAATTTTATCGATATTTCTAATTAAAAAAAAAAAAATCATCATTTCGCGATCGATTTTACTTTAATTTTGAATTCGTTCTCCCTGCATCAATAACCGCATTTGAGCTTTTTTTAGAGAAACCCGAAATCATAACTCGCTGCACCAATTACGTGTGTTTCACATGTGTGCAGCTTATTAGTATTATAGTGCAGGCATTGAGATTGAATTAACCAGCTTCTCGTTTATCAATAAGATTTATAGGCGTCACGTAAGAGAAACCAAGAGGGAATAGAACGAGAGCGAGAGAGGGAGAAGGAACGGAGAGAGAACAAGACTTGTCGGAATGAAATTGTGATTTATGAATAATGATATCTCTACTGAGAATATTACAAAGCTCTCGTATCAGTGCATATCGAAAGATATATGTAACCACAAGTTCTAGGATTTAATTAACGAGAGATTTTATATCGATCGGCATAAGTAATGCAATGAGCGAAATCGATTCTGTATTATTAATAATAATAATACAGAATTTATCTATTTGTTTATTATCAACGATATCTAATTACCATAAATAAGAAATCTCTTGCTGATATGCCGGAAAAGACGAAAGAAAGGTCCACTTTGCAGGGTCAATCCTCAGAATATCTTTTCGTTCAAATATTGAAAAGGAAATGGGATTATTTTGGAGAGTCTTTGATCTAGAATCTTGTGAGAGCGTCTCACTTTTTCGAAGACCTCGAGTGAGCCAAATTTGTACGAATTTTTTCGTGGATACATTCGCAAAATCAAATTACAAATTCTTTTCCTCTCTTTCTCTCAAACGGTATTCGAGATTCAAAGCTTCGTTTCGGGTAAACGCGTTTCACGCTTGGCTAAGCGACGGCTCCATTCGCGAAAATCGACAAGATATACAGCGTCCCGAGAGTCGAAACTCGTGCTCACCGCCGCACTTGCCAGAATATAAAGCGACCGTTCTTTACCACCCTCTGCCTCCCTCTGTGTTGCGCTCCATTTTTTTTCATGCTTTTTACGTACAGACAGTGAAAAAATTCTTACCTGTGCATCCGGGAGTCGCCCAAATCCTTGTCCCGATTCTGCGTTAATCCAGGAAAATTGCTGAAAATAGAAAAACGACGTTTAATCAGGACGTCAGCGACAGATAATTCATCGTGTTGGAAAGCAAAATTGAGCTCGACATCGTCAAAACTTTTGATTCCAAATTTTTCAATGGGCGAGTTGGAAAAGAAAAAAATCACTGAATCTTAATGAATTCGTTAATCGAAACGTTCAGAATCTCCTTCAGATTCGTTCAGATTTTTTTCGGATCCCATAAGTTTCGAGAGCGTGACTTGCACGAACGTTTGTTTTTTCGAGACTGTATTACCCAATATTTAGAATATCCTCACATTCGTCGTACGGATTTACAGAAAAATATATCGTTTCCATCTCACGTATTCGCGATTTGATACGGTTCACCACGATATAAATATAAGTTCGAGAGATTCGCTCGGATTCTCGCCCAGATCCTTTATTCGTCTTTATATATCGCGATATCGTGCAATTCCGAGTGGAAAATTTACCGGTGCATCATTGGTCTTCCGGGGGAGGGGGGGGGGGCGAAATTTTCGAAAATACATGAAAGACAAAAATTTTGCAGGGCCAACTAATTACGAGATATTGAAAAAAAAAAATGTTCGCTCTTCCATGCAGAGTTTATCGAGCAAAGATGAATAAAAATAATTTCGTAATAAATTTGAAAAAGTTTTTATTCATTCGCGTAATTCTGCATTAATTGGCAATTAATTTTATTCGCTGTTTGCGAAACGATTCAAAGTTTTGATTGAAACGAGTTACATTCGGAATCTGCTATTCAAAGTGACACTCGAGTATAAATATGACGTAAACAAAAGTAGGAAATATAATGCACTTTGAATTCGCAGCGCGCTGCATGCACGATAGTTGAGATACAGTTAACTCTTTCTCGCTGCGAAATTCCAGCACGTATAGAGATGGACGGACGCAATAATTCTCTCTTAACCGTTGGCGCTCACTGCGAGAAATAACGGCGGAATAACGATGAAATAACGACGGAGCTTCCGCGAAACAGTGCCTGTTTCTCTTGCTCGGTCGCGCGTATGCATTTTTTCTCCTGTTTTGCCTCGCAAGGGTGTGCGATAAATATCTGCTGTCTAAAAAGCCCAGCATAGCCAATATGGCGAGATTTTCACTGCCCCGTTCCCTGTTCCGAAAGAATTTCGATTCCGCAAGGAAGTTGAATGATATTTTTTTCAAAAACTCGATCGCTGCAGTTGAATTGACGATGAAAAAAAAAAATCATGACTATTTTGTGTGTTTCTCGGAGTGACGGCTTTTCGAAAGCGCGACAGGGAACGAAAAAGGTATCGCGAGATGTAAAGAAATGGAAGCTGAGTATCGAGTCAGTGAGAAAGTTGGCAAACGCATACATCCGGAAAATCGTGCATGATTTGCCAGAGCGCGCGGTTGAAAACTTTTCTCTCCGTGTCGTCTCTCGCGGCAAAAGCCCGAGAGCTCTCTTCTTTATTCCAAGTTGTAATAACGTTTGGCAGATGTTTGTTTGATAATGTATAGCGTGTGTGCGTTACGCCGAAGCTCGGTGCGATCTAGCAAAGCTCTCTGGAGCGAGACGAGTTACGAAAAACTGGAGGTGAGACGAAAAAGTAAGGCGTAGGAATGATATTTACATGGATATATCTATGGGCGAACGTATATCGAGAGAAAAGCACAGGCGCGCTTTGTTCGCCAACTTTTATCGAGTCAATTTAAGTTGCCCTGGTCGAAAAATTCTCCGCACCGTCTCTCATCCCACCCGCATCTCCCGTTATATCATCCACGTGTATACAAACGTATACATTCCAGTAGGAAAAAAATACTTTTCCCTGATCATCCCCTTGTGGATCTTTCTCACTTTGCAATCCTTCATCCGTACATTTCAAGAGTCTCTTTTATCTTTAACGCTTTCCTCTCGTGATCTGCCAGTTCCGTTGAAAACCGATCAGCATCTTTTTACTCTTTGACAAAATAAATCTGAAGTTTGCATCGTTGGAATGCAACGAAATTAATTTTGATCTTTGACAAAAATAATTATTCAGATGCAGAATGTAATTACGATGATAAAATCCGCCATTTTTGCCATTCGAAAAGCGTATTGGCTCGAAAAATTTGGATGACGTTGAAAATTGAACGAATCTTCAATGAAATTAAATGTTTTTCGATGCATTCCAACGTTGCAAACTTCAGCATCATTAAAACTCCGAGCTCTGTCGATTTCGCACACAGTCTTGCTTAACGCCAGAAAATAATGATGGGAGTCCGGCATTTTTCATCGTTCTAATCAATCAAAACCAAAGTCACGGAGTCGTGGAAAGTATTCAATTAAAAATTAATAATTAAATAATTGCAGGCTCGACTGCTCGTTCGCGACCGTATTTTTCAATGAGTTTAGGAGCGAAATAACAAATTTTCATCCCAGACGAATTTCGAGACGAATAAGAAGTTGAATAGGAAAAAGGTGATCGAAGAAACTTTGCGACGAATATATTTAAAAGTCGATCTACCCCAGGGATAGGATTTCACCTTTGCCCCACGTACGAGAATTCGATCCTCGTTTTATGCTGGCATTGCAGGATTGCAGAACACGCGCACACCGACACATACAGACGCCTGTACTGAGTATGTGTGCACGGAATATATCAATACACTTTTTTGAAAAAAAAAAAAAATCGTGGAATCCGCTCGTGGAAACGACATATACGTCGCTTTCAAAACGATGGTCCATTTCGTCTGTTGCTCTTCGAGATCTTCTCTCTCGATTCTCTCACCGAGCGAATAAAAAAGTGTTCAACGGGTAAGAACATTTTGGCGGGGGAAGAGAATCGGAAAATGAGAATGGAGCAAAGTCCGGAAAACGATGGACGCATTTACCGTCAAATTTCGTCCTCGTTTCATTTTCCTCGACGCAACGATTTTTCGTCCCCTTTAAAGTTTCAGTTTTTTTTTTTACATTTAATTACGATTTTTTTTCTGAGTTGGCAGAAAATTTGCGAAAATTCCACTCTGAATTCGTGGCTTTTCGGAATGTCGAAACGCGTGACTCAAAATTTTGGATTTATTTCTATATTTTTGCATGATTTCGGTTTTGACAGGAACGCTGTGACGCTTTATGGGAAATTTCTTTTCCCTGGTCCACTCGCCAAGGCGTTTTTTTATTCAAAGATTTTTCGAAGCTCTACGAAAATTTAGAATTCAATTATTTCTCAGTACCTCGTTTAAAATCATAGAGTCGAAAAGTTGAATTACATGACGAATTCCAATGGGCAGGTAATTCAATTTGGCACTACAAAACTTTGCCTGCATTTATTAATGCGGTGATGTTAAATACTTTCGGTAATTACGGTGATTAATTACTTTGAGTCATTGTTTCGATAAAGGGACCAGAATGTCGAAACATTTGTTTTCAGTTTGTGTGACCGTCGGTATTGTAAAAAATGATCCAGGAGAATGACATGACCGATAGAGATCAAGTCGGAAACTGGACGAGGAGATCGAATCGTCAGTGGCGCTCGCATTTACCGGACCCCGATAAAATAGCGTGATTTTCTATGGCTCGCTGCGCTTGGGCACTTTTTTTTCTGAAGCCAACAACAACGAGAGAAAGACGATGAATTATCCTCGATCGAGATGATTTTTGTCTCGATCGTTTTCATTAATTCATCATCAAAATTTGTGTCAAATAT
Source organism: Diadegma fenestrale (assembly GCA_037043255.1). Classification (NCBI taxonomy): domain Eukaryota; kingdom Metazoa; phylum Arthropoda; class Insecta; order Hymenoptera; family Ichneumonidae; genus Diadegma; species Diadegma fenestrale. The sequence goes on from CM073312.1 coordinate 6,191,589, forward strand.
TTTGACAAACCCAAACCAACGAATGCAAATAAATTGATGGGTTTTTACTCACTTTTGGATACTCGTTAGCGTCATACGTTGGAAAACCTCTCGAAACTGCATTTTTGAATCGACCGCTGCCACAAAACAATCACTTTTCACTTCATTTTATCAGATTTACTAAGATTCAGTTCGGACATTAAAACCGGCAATGCAATGTTTCATTTAACACTTTTACACGAAAAGTTCACTCGATTTCTTTCACGCACTTGTTTGAAAATGTGATACAAGAGTCACTAAACTACCCGTTACTAATTATCGACTCACTTATTAATCCGCGCGTGCGAAAATTCATGGACAACGTCTCAACATTTGCCAAAAGAAACAAAAATTATTTAATTGATTTTTAATGACGTTTTTTTATACCATTTTGTTGCAAACGGAAAAAAAATTTATCGCTTTTCAAGAAATAATAATAAAATTGATATTATTTATTATTATCGCGTAATGTTTATGTTTTTAATTGAGATAATGAAAATAAAATAGAAGAGAAAATAAAAATCAAATAAAATAAATAAAAATATTTAATTAAGGTTTTTATTTACTGACGAAAAATAAATCTTTAGATTGAATATTTATAATTTTATTTTTATTTGATTAAAGAATAAATTGAACACCCGAAAAAAAGATCATTTAGTTCGCCGTTTTATTCACTGAAGATCGAGTAGAATTCTTCTCATTTTAAGCATTCCGTTCAGTCAACAGCTGCGCGTCGACAAACGATACAGTAACGCATCGAGCTGACCAGCTGACGCACACGTGGCGCTCTCCATGCGGGCCGGCGCCCAACTGAATATTCTGATAAGCGCTCTGTCTCCCCGTCCGCTCGCCCCTCTCTGCCGCCCCTCCATCGCGCTTCTCCCGAGCGGCGCCCCTCCCCCCCCTCCGCCCTTGGCCGGACAGACTGCGAACAATCGCGCGTCGAATACTCGAGCCCGCAGGAATGTAAACAAACCGAACGGAAACGCGTAGAACGTGAACAAAACGAACGATTTACACCAAATAAATTGACTCCAAAATATTCAATAAATATGCAATGAAATATATTTAATAAAATAATTGCCAGCGTAGAAATCGATTGATAAAATCTCATTCTGCAGCCACGACCGAGTCAGGTTCGTTCATTCGATGTTGTCCCGAGTGTCCCGTCCCTTGCAGAAAGCGCTGCTTGTAGAAAACTTTTCTACGAAATGTGCGAGAGATTTTCTTTCAAGTAAATTCTCTCTAATTCATCAATTAACATCAGAAATTTTCTCCTTTACTTCTTTAGCGATTCATACGATGTCGCTAATCTCAATAAATTGTCCAGTTTATCTGTTTCAACTTTTCCAGCTTATTCTTCTAACCAAAATAATACTCGCGCGTTGTTTAGTGCAATTGTTTCCGAAGAGATGGCGCGAGTGCCGAATTCTGCGATGAACAGATAATCCGTACACCGATTATTCTAAATTTTACTCATTTCAATCGTTAAATCGAGAATTGAGCAGGTTCAATCCAATTTTTTTCAATTCCAAACAAAAATAATTTGTTTACAATCGTCCCAAGTTCCGAATCGCGTATTATTAACAAAGACGAATTGGTAGTTTTGTTTTTGCATCGATTTTAAAATTCTTGAAATTGTTACCTAAACTTCGATGAATCACGTCTCCAGGAATTGCAAATATCTAATTTATAAATTGTGAATTACCCCCACCAAGTGTGCAGAAATGCAAGAGAGAAAGAGAGCGAGAAAGTGGGGGAGGGATCGAGCGTTGATCAGTATGGTGTGCAGTGGAGTGGGGGGAGGGCGCGCTAGAGCGACGATATATAGCAGTGTCGTGAGCGGGTGGAGGGAGCGGGAGCAGTAAGGACTGGGGCGCTTCCTGTCGTTGGCGTTAGCCTAAAAAGAAAAGCCTGAAAACAGCTAAATAGTTTGAGGAAAAAGAGCAAGAGTTATTAGAGAAGGAATACAGTGAAAGAAAAGTTGTATCGGAGGGATAAATAGTTTGGTTAATTAGTTGGTGTCGTTATAGAGGACCAGTGAAGTTTTAGCGAACGGTTGTGTCCAGGCCGAATGTCGTTTCAATGCGACGAAAATGGTGAAGTGTGGGAAAAAGTGGGCATTGAGTGAACGCTTCTATCTATCGAATCATGACAGAGGCGTCTGAGGAGTGAGTAAAAAACGATCTGAAACACACATTCTTGCTGCCCCGTCTCGATTCGCAAAGTCTTTTGTCATTGAAGGGCACGATTCGAGAGGCGAGAGAACAAAAATAACACAATCTGTCGATCGAAGTGAATCTTGTTGTGTTTTGTCGGTGAAAATGAAAATTCACGACGAGACAATCGTCCAAATGTGATAATTAACATTCACGTTCAAATCTACGAATGTTTCTTATCCAATTGATTGTTGAACTGGAATTAGTCATGGGATTTCCATGGAGAAAAAACAAATTGTGGCTTTTATTTCGCTTCAATCGTGCACCTGAAAGTTGCATTTCGTCTTGTTTCTTTTTTTCTTTCTCCCTCTCTCTCTCTTTCTCTTTCTCTTTCGATTCTGTAGCGTCCGTGTGTCAGTTCGACCAATACTCATGCAGCTTCCATTAGATCGTGGCCACACACGCTCTCTTCTGGGCATTCATGAAGTGCTCGCGCCGCGAAATGCCCCTCCTCGACCTCCCTTCCTTACTTTTTCATCAAAGTATGTGGGTGCGTGTGCACGTTACCTTCATTCATCGAATCGATGTCAATATACATGTGACTTGAGTCTCCTTTTCTCTCTTTCTCTCGCTTTCTCCTTCGGATTATTCCTTTTCCCTCCATCGGTTCCTCCTTTTATTTTCTTTGCCACCAACAGCCAGCAATTCCTCAAAAATTATGATCTCGAAATGTGAATTCTCGTAAAATAAAAAAAACTTCGTCTAGAAACCCTTTCACTTCGCATGGTTATTTTTCATTCATTGTTTTAACAGACTCCGAAGCAAAAACACGTCGAGGACGATCTCACACATGGGCTTTTCCATTATTTTTTGACGTTCCATTAATTCTTGTCCTACCGTGAATTTTCAACGTCGACCAAAACAAACGCGATCACTGTTTCGTAAATATATTAGACGATTCACTGTCGGAAATGAAATATTTGTGGATTTTTGTTTTCAATTCGTTTTGATTTTCTTCGTCGTTCTAAAATTATGTCGACTTTTAATTATTCTCTCGTCAAACTCGTATTCCATCAAGTTTCCTTTATAATCAATATTATCGGAAATGTTATAAATAAACGATTCACGCCTCATATTCCAAGTAAAAAATTACGAACGCTTTTCCAGAGGGTTTATTTTTTCGTAAAAATCACAAATTCGTTAATTACAATTTCAATCCTTTATTTTTCGAATAAAAAGACGAATTTCGATGACTATGGAATCAAAATAATTCGTGAACGATTTCTACCATTCTGGTGAAGAGAAAATTTTCAATTTTCTTAAATTAAGGGGATTAAATTTTTTCATTTTAAAGAAATTCTTCTTGGTCCGTCGCCACGACATTGTGCAATCGACAATTTGCTTAAACTATGAGTTTATGGAATGAAAATGCTGCGCCATGGGAAAGAGAATAAAATTTGGGGTTTAATGTTTCTAGTGGAAATTACTTGGTGAGGGTACAGGCCCAAGTAATGACGAGAGACGACAGTACAGGCGGATGGGTCCCGTTAAGCGGAGGTGGCTTGGCCAATGTCTCGGTGAGACGACGTGCCATCTCCATCGGGTTCCATCCGCCGGGATGTACTAACGGAGCAAGGTCACCTACGCTAACATCCACAACTTCGACACATTCGGCGACTAGCGCGGTCACTAACAGTCAAACCGGACATGGATCATCCACAAGTTCACCCCCGGGAACAAGCAAGAGAAGATACGAGTACTTGATATATGGAAAACGAATCACCGACCAATCGGTACAGTTTGCTTTACTAAATCACAGATTTTTTCCCTTCTTTTCAAGAATAATTATTTATCGATCGCTTGGTGCATTAATCTTGGCAAAAAGGCAAAACATTAAAAAAATTTGGCAACTTGCGCCGCTCCATTCATCAATTCCATGCTTTCAAGTTTGTCTCAATTGCTCGCACAGTTTTTCTGAGCGCCAAGAAACAATCGTGCCATTTTCTGGCCTCGGGCTGCAAGAATTTCTGCAATCTATTGCGAAAAAAGTATAATTATGCCTTTGCGTCCTAACGATGTGAACTTTAACACCGTATCAAATTTCCATACAATCAATGCGAAGAATAGATCAACATGTTGATACTCTTACAACAGGGAAAGTCAAAAACGACTCAAAGTTTATCAGTAACTTAAGACTTTTGACGAAATTCCAGATGCCACAGTTGATTAATACCAAAATATAATTTTCCATGCCTCAACGATGCAAATTATGATTTTGTAGCTCTTGTAAAACTCGTACTCGTTCTGGGTAATAGAAATCGCCATTTTTCATCGTTGCTTTCAACACTTTTCAGGTTGTTCTTAGCTGTACAATTAAAAAGGACTTTCAATACAATAAAGTTATGCCAACTTTTCATCATTGGCGTACCGGAGAGAAAAAATTTGGACTGACATTCACAACCGCAGCGGACGCAAGAGCCTTCGACAAAGGAGTTAAAACGGCTGTGGAAGAGCTGTTGGAAGGTAAGGAACAATGTTCAAATGGTTAAGTTGCTGTCAGATTTAGAATTGAAAATTTGATCAAATTTGGTACAGTTATCGATCACGATAAGAAAAAATACAGTCAAAGTTTCAAGAGGCTACAGAAAACCTGAAAAAAGATATTTGCATTGGTAATTTCACGAATTTTACATTGATCTCATACGTTCCATCGTAGTTTACAATGAAAACTGTGATTTCTCCTAGGAATTGATAAGAATTCATTAAAAAATACATTGAAAACTGAGATTCATCATAAAACTCGATGTTGAATGTACGAAACTACCAAGGCGAATATCTTTTTTCTGGTTCTCTGTAGCCTCATGAAAATTTGGCTGAATCTTTTTCTCACCATAATCGAGTAATAAAATTTTTTAATCTTATTTTATTATTTTTATTTGATTAAATAAATGCATCAAATTTGATCAAATTTTGCACGGCAATTCTAAAACCGACCTTTAGTAATAATTAGTCGAATTATTCTTCGAGTATGAATCTTTGTGAACATGAATCGATTTCTAACGAAACTATATTTGTAACACTGCTGCATTTTAACATTTGCTTTGGCTCCATCTTTCGGTGAGTTTTATCCCATGGAAAGTGAGAATTGAAAAGAATTATTTTCTACAGAACTTTAGTAACTTTACTGGCGTGTTTTTTTCGCAGGTTTGGCGGACGATAATCTTCACGGTTGTCATACAGATGTAGACGAGGATGACGTTTTTGTAGTACGTAAAAGTTTCAAGATACTTAACGATCAATTCAACTTTTGCTTCATCGAATGAAATGAATTTTTTAATTCCACTGCAATGAATCGAAGAGAAAAAATTGATTGTGTCTTCATTTTCTTGTTTTCGTAGACACTTAATTTACCAGTGGACAATCCGGACGCCCGACAGTCGACGGAATCTCGTCGGGGCCTCGTACTAAGCTCGAATTACGAAACGCAGTGTACGGGTTTTGCAGATGCTTACAGACCGATTAATTACGAGACTAGCACCGACAATTATCCATACGTACAATTGACTCCGTTGAATCACGATTACATGTATCCGGTAATCGACGACCATAAAGGTGATCGCGTAACCGATCGTCGAAATTCCGCAAGTTCACTCAAAAAGCCGGATATTATTGTCACGCAACCGACAAAAAACACGGGGAAACGGGGCAATGTTAGATTACGTTGCAAACATTGCCAAGAGCTTTACGCCGAAGAACACAATCCCAAAGGAGCGTGCGAATACTCACCCGATCCTATAAGACGATGTATCGATACCGTTTCATGTTTACTGTGCGCACAATGTATGCTCTATCATTGTATGAGTGACGCCGAGGGAGATTTCGCCCAAAACCCTTGCAGGTAAATATCAAAAATCCCAAAATTTACCTCATTAGAATACAAAGAAAAGAAACATAAATTTTATCCATTATTTGGATAATTAATTCGTCCCAATTTTTCTATCAAATTCTCTTTCCAAATGACAAACAAATTTTGTGCTCCGCTATAAAAAAAATCTGTTCTCGTTGCATTCCAACGATCCGAACTTCAAGGTCGTTTGTACACGGAGAGAATTTTACATCAAAAATTACTATGATATTATAGTTCCCGGGTACCAAGTCGTCCCTCTGAGGAATTTTACCAAAAACATGATAAATTTTCATCTGAAAAAGGGCGAAGAATGTCATAATTTTTGCAATTTCGATAGAAAAAGAATGAAAAATTACTGTTTTTGGTAAAATTTCTCAGAGGGACGACTTGGTACCCGGGAACTATAATAACATAGTAAATTTTGATGTGTATATTCAAAAATATAAAAATCGATATCTCGAATTTAATTTATTCATAATTAATCGAATTCAAAAAATTGAAATTCGAATAATTTGAGAAATTAGTGTTTAAGTTCGTATTAATTGATGTGTTAATGAATGTCGTTTGTTTGTAAAGTTGTAGCACGGAAGAAGGTTGCTGCAGGAGATGGTTCGGTCTGGCACTTTTGTCAGTGATAGCGCCGTGTTTGTTGATATATCCGCCGCTGCGTGCGATCCATCGTTGCGGAATGTCATGTGGAATGTGCGGGGGTCGTCATCATCCGATGGAATAACTGGAGACGCCCTTTTATATCTCTGCACCGTTTTTGCTCGAGCCTGGACGTTCCTCGGTAGTAACACGAGGTAGTACAGTTCCGAATGTTTACGAATGTCACGATTTGAGCATGGGGCGTTGTCAGAGATATCAAAGGGGCAGACAATTTCCGGTTCACGCTCTTATTCATCAGCGGCATCTTTGAAGAATTGGCCTCTACGGTTCCATTAATTACAGACCCTGCCGAGCGAGGGAACAAGAAGCGAAAAAGAAAAAAAAAACTAAACGAAGACGACGAAAACGTAAAAAAAAAAACACACAGACAGTCGCATCAACAAAAAACGGAAACGATTGCAACTCGCACATACGTTTCTAACGCGATTCACGCATTGTACAGTTTGTATATTTAATTTCTCTCTCTCTATCTCTCTCCTGTCTCTTTCATAAGCACAAAACAAACAAAAAATCGTTGATTTTTTATTATTTTTTTTAAACTTTTTGTTTTTTACCGCGATTTCAATATTTATTCAACTACAAAGAGAAATCAGTCTTTTCCGGTATGTAACAAGCACTGTCCGGGTTTTTTCGAGACTTGGTAACGCCGAGACGATTTTTCAGAGTATTACATGAAAATAAAAATACGTTTTTTCCTTGTGGAGCTAACGAAACGCATCGATGACTGAAAATCTCTCGCGTTTACACGAAAACTTTGCATTCCTCTGAGTTTTTCGAATTCTCACCAATTTCAACGTACAATTATTACGATAAGTAACGCCAATTGTTCAACGTAGAAAATTACGTTTCGTTCTCCTTCTCTCGTATTCGCAAGCTCGAAAGTATCTCGACGCGAATCATATTCTTGTTAAGTTCGATCCCCATTTAAGATTCGAAGCATTTTTATTTCGTTTCTTTCTTTTTTGGCGATTCGAAGCTGCTGCTTAAATCGACCGACGAAATGTTGTTCGATTTTGATGGAATATCAACCGACGATTAAAATTCCGGCCACTTTTTTCGCTTTTTTTTCTTTAATGCTTTTTCTTTAAATTCCCACAATTGCGTGAACTTTCTCATGCATTTTTAGCACTTTGTGTATAAAAAAAAATAGAACGCAGTTTTGATCCATGACATTGATGAGTTTGCTGGGTCTCACAGACCCAGTGTGTTGATAAAAGAGATAAAAAATGTTTTTATCGCGATGGTTTAATATTCTATAAAATTCTGACAACATTTTAACGATTTTTTGGTCGATTCTCTATTTTTTTTTTAAATATCTCTATCGTACGAATTTCAATTTTTGTTTTTTTTTTTCGTTGAGTCTCTGTTAACAGAATCTGCGTTGATATCGCATTCTCGAAACGTCGCGTATCGAATCGTCGTTCTCGTATTATCGTAAAAATGTCGAGATTTGTAAACAAGAATTTAGCTACTAAAACTTGGATCCTTGGAGTTGAAGGGGAAAAAAGTGTTGAAAAATGAGAAGAGGACAAAATACGGATCGAATCTCGGGCGATCAAAAAAAAAAATTGAAACGTGATGTGGGAAATGTCACAAGGAAAAAATCCTTTATCCACTTCCAACAATCCTACGACCCTTAATCTCAGGCATCAGAGTTCGAGTTTCCTCACGAGTTTACAATGTTTCGACATTTTCAAAACTCTGAGCTTCGCGAACAAATGTAAAAAAAAAGAAAAAAGTACGATAAGCGATTTGAACAGTTGAGAATTCTGTACCCCGCTGAGTGTTTTTAAGCTTTCTGTGTCTCATAAATGCCAATTGTCCCAATTCAATCCTCCGCCCACTTCCTTAGCCCTCGCCCCTCCACGACAAACCAATTTTACGTAAATGTGTACACGAAAAACTTGTCATTCAAGTTGCAAAAGAAACGATAATCGCGATTATCCATCGTCGACTTTACTCACGAACATTTAAACAAAACAACGTAATTCTCTGTTACATTTTTTCATCGTTTCACTTGCGTTACGTGCCGAACACTTCACAGATTTCTTGTTTTCTTTCATTTCGTGCCTCGCGAACTTTCTCTCTCGTCCAATAAAATCTCAACATCAAATTTTCGTCTAAAATGATGAAAAAATAATTCAAAATTTTCATTCTGGTTTTCATTTTTCATTCAATTTATTTTCTACTTGGAACATTTTAGCAAAAAAACTCAAAATATTCAAAGTTTTCATTTTTTATTTATGAGGGAAAGCGAAAAATGAAGCAAACTCAAAATCTTGGTGGCTTGTTCGATTTTATAGTGACTTTTTACTACGATTTTTCATACGCGAAAAGCAACGTTCGATTTCTACAGGTTCAGAGGAATCGATCGTCATTTTTTGCCCTGGAAATCGCCCCTGTACATTAATTATTATCGTTGTTACAATTTTTAACAAGCACGTCAACTTGGGTGACCGAGTGAATATGCGTTTCGTGATAAGTTTCTGTTTTAAAGAAATTTTCTCCTGGCTGCTTCCTCATTTTTAATTCTGACGAGTTTCCATAATTTTGGAGCCAGCAAAATAGTTTTCCAGAGTTTGGAATTCCATAGCTGGATGAGCGGTGGCAAAAGTATTTTCTTCCCTCAAACATTGGCACCGGAAGTCACTAAGCTCCGGAGAAGCGAAGCGAAAAATATTGGAAACAAGTAACGACTCGTGTCGTCGATTTATTTTTCCTCGCCTTTCCAAGCGACACGTGCAGATGAAAATGTCTGTTTGCCTGTCGCTGGAAAAGCAGGATGAAAAATAATGCTAAAAATATGATTTGCAAGCCCCAGTTTGATGAATTAAACGAGACGACGAAAAAGCGAGATTCTCATAGATATGAAAAGCTGGAGAATCGAAATAATCTCGAATCATGTATATACATACACGATGTATTGTTTACTGCCATAACTAACGGTTCATTCAATCGTCCGGAGTAAAAATCCTCTTCCTGACTCCCTTTCCCAGTCCCTGCCCTTCCTCCAGCCCCGAGCAAAGCCTCTCATCACGTTTTATTGAATTTTTTGAAAAGCATTAATTTCAAGTATTCGCCTTGTTCAATGTAACATATATATACTTGGTATGTACGATAAATTTGAATATCGTAAAGACACATAAATACAGACAGACACAAAAAACACAAAACACCTTCGTCTTTAGTTATGAATAAGTACAAAAGCTATTTTCCCAATAAGTCATAAGTCGTTGTGATGACTATTACCAAATGAGAATATGTCGGAATGTATGAAACGAGAATAATTGTCAGTGTGGATAAGTGTGAGAGGAAAAACGTCAGGACGTAGAAAGGATAGAGTGTGAGAATAGTTGTTGTTGTTCGAGCGAGTGAATGAACATTTTTATTTAAGTTGCTTTTCTTGTCGAGTACGTGTGTCCAAAAGTGAGGCTGAATTATAAAAATACGACTAATTCGTTTAAACAAACAAACTAAAACGAACAACCACTCATACCAATGTGTTGAGGAATGAAAGAAATGATAAAGAGAACCATGTCTATAATTATATCGATTTATTATTGTAAACGGAATATTATTATTATATAAAAAAATATAATAAATAAAAAAAAAACAAAACGGAGAAAAAAACAGCCAAGAAGAAGAAAAATCGACAACAGGAAGAAAAAATAATACAAAAATAATGAAAAAAATTATACTAAATGAATTATGATTGAAAGGGAGCGACTAATTAATTTAGAGAGATGTTCGGAGCGCGCCATTGATGATTATTATTGACACAGACACATAGATGTACATGTATAAAATTAAAGAACAAAGAAAATATTGAATAAATCTATTCGTACGTATATTAACGTATACATATATATAAACATATGTACACATGTATATTTATATATATCTATATATATAAACCCATATACGTATGTTTTATCTTAGGAAACAACAACAAAACGCGCAATCTTGTGAAATTTTTCGATTTGAAAAATTCATCGGATTACATCGAAATCTCGCTGCCTGTCGGTCACACAGATTTCAAAACAATATGACGAGAATAAATATTCACACTCTCGGGCAGCGTGGGTTGTCGCGACGTCTCTTGTATAATGTTAATGCTGAACACCCCTCGAATAGGATTTTAATCCACAAATTCATGATATCATAAATGTTTAAAATCTTGTATCATTGTAATTACAACAACTAAAAGAAAAAATAATGCAAATGATGAGAAAAGAAAATTACACACACGAACAAAGTTTAAAAAATGAGGAAAAAATATGAACCCTAATCCAAATGTATGAAGAATAAATATATTGCATCATGATGGATAATCTCACGTTTCTTTTTTACATTCTCGACAGTCTTGAGTGTTTTTGGCTTGGTTTCAATTGCCATCGCGATTCATGCAACGAAGAATTAACTTTTTATGGAAAATCAAGAAAATTCGACTATCATTTCTAGTGGGAACGATTATAGGAATATTTTCGATCGATAAAGCAACAAATAATCGAACTTGGTTTGAAAAATTTATTTATACAGCTTTGATTTTTTACTGTTTCGGTTATCCTAACTTTTTGTTTATTATTACAGTCTAAAAACTATATTTACAGCAGTTTGAGTTTTTCCAGATTCAAGGTACAAATGTTCGTACGATTTTTTAGATTCATTCTGATAATTTGTTCTATTTTTTTCAGTGCGCCGTTGGCGTGTGACCGTCCACGTAAAAGTTTCTTGTCGCTTTCGGTAACTCCAATTCAATGCCATCCAGATCCTTCGTTAATATTATTTGACAACCTGAAAAAAAATCAATTAAAATTTGGAATATCAGAGATCCAAATATCCGAAATTTGTTTCTGCCATTTTTTTCATTCGGTTGCAGGGAAAATTATGAATTTCTGGCTCTGCGGTCGAGACTTGGATTACCTAGTCTCGAGTTTTCCTTCAGGAATGGAGCAAGATCCAGGAGGTCCTCCTCCTGGTCCGTAGCCGTGGGAAGTTTGTCCCTGTATTTGTCATGCACATAAACATGGCAAGTTGTGCAAGCGAGAGAAGCCTCGCAGGCTCCTTCCATCTCTACGCCGTGTCTGTGAGCCAAGTACAATGCATTGTCACCGACTTTGCCCTTGACTTCGACCCTATTTCCTGATTTGTCGATAAATACGATATTAACTCTGTGAAGGAAGAAAAAAGCATTAATTTTGGGGATAACGAATTGTTGAATTTATAATTATGAAAGATGCAAAGTTTTGAAATATCTACCAACATTTCGTCCGGAGATTTTGGATCTTGATATTCGTATTCTCCGTGCTGCAGACCTTCGTGTAAAAAAAAAATCGAAATGGTATTAAAATTGGTCGAAAACAGCTGGCAGCACGTTTGAATTTTCCGCCAAAATACTTTTCTCTCGTGCCGAAAAAAACGGCCGTTCTAACCATGTTTTTCGTTGAAAAATAATGACGAACGAGATAAAAATTCTTCGTCTTAACTCACGACAACTTACATTGGCTCGTACTGATTCGATGACTAGATATTTTTATCAAGTTTTTCGTTGACAGATAATTTTTCTTTGCAAAACACCGCATTACAATGGGACGCAAAACAAACGTCATAATGTGAGTTTCTCTGGAATCGAGAATGTGTGCTCAACCATCAGATCAGGCTGGGTTCATCCGCGAACTTTATCACGAGCCTCCAACTCGGTCAGTATCGCAGATTCGTATCGACAGATGAAAAATCACATTTCTTACATTTTCCAAAGTAAATATAAGTGAATATTTTATGAAAAATTGTCATGAATACTGTTTAAAAAATCTACACACTCCAATGTGTGCAAAATCGAGCACTGAATTGATCACGAAACAATTATTACGTTAAGGTGACCCCCTTAAATCGATCATGAAATTTTTTCAGCGAAAATCTACTCAAAATCATGTGGTGGTGTGTGGTATCTCAATAAAATCGTTTGGTATTATCCAACTTTTCCAAAAATGCAACCCACAGCCGAATAAGTCTCTTTGATCGGTAAAAATTTGACTTTTTGCATATTTTTCGGGAATAAGAAAATCTAAATGTAGTTTTTCATTCATGGGAGAGGCGGGTTTGATTTTTCTTATCCTCGGAATGTCAAAAATTTGTGGGAAAAAGGACGGTCCAGCATTTTTTCTCCGAAGCACGCTTTTACATTGATTGTCGCAATAAAATTGAATGGATAAATGATAATCAATGAAATAATGACATACCAGAGGTGAGAAAAAATTCTCGATGATATAGAATCAAGGTCAAACGGTCTCGGGCCATTGGGTGAGCCGATTCTTAGTTTCCAATGGATTCACACCGTTCGGAATTTAGTTACTCGAGCTGGGTGTTCGTCCGACAAACGGTGAATGGAAATCTATTCGTTTCTCGCATTCCACGGATGCTATCAATGTCGTACGTTGAGAATAAGCGATAATCGGGCTCTCGAACTGCTTGCCAATGAGCCTTACTCCGCGTGTATGAACGAGACACGAATGATTTTAAATCGTCGAGTCGTGTGCACGACTCTCAGATTTAATTACTCGTGCAGTACTCGCTCTTCGGATGTAATTGGTAATTGCACATTTTGTAACTGCAGTTTCGTCATTAACGAGGATCTAAAGATCGATCTCATTATGTCTTACAGGCTCGTATTCGTACAACATCTCATTTTAAGTGTTTCAACTCATTTCATTGAGAAAAAATGGACTAAAAAAAACGCCAGAAGACATTATTGTCAGTAATTAAAAAAATATCCTTCATTTAATTCATTCGCCGATAAAAATCATTTTCATTTTCACAGGAGAAGAAAAATAGAAAAAATGGCGAAGGAACGTTGAAAAATGATGAAAAAATCGTTTTTAAATCAAACAATTCCGATCAACCTTTTGCTGCGATAAAATTCAACTCCAAATCGAAAAGTTTCGGCGTGAAAGGGCAAACGAGAGTCAACCTGCTAGTAAAATGACGTTAAGTTGGTTCTTCGTTGTTTGGTATTAAGTGAAAGCCATTGAATGGGACAGAATGCATCGCGGGGACCGAACCCAAAAATCTCGAAAGGTTCACCATGGGGTTTCGAGCTCTATGCATCAGGTGGCACGAGTTTGTTTGTACAGAGAGTCCGGACTCGACGAAAACGGTTGTTCGTTTTATTTTCTTCTGCATATTAGCGAATTAGAGGATGGGAATGACCCCAGCGTGTTCCGGGGACAACGGCCTCGAAGATTAGGTGACCTCGTTCGTAATATTTCGTGAGCTCTTCCCCCCTCCGTCCGCATTTTTGTAAATACAAATTCCTGGGCTTTCCGCACACACCGATCGCTTGCGAAAAACTCGGCAAAAATTTGAACTGCGGCTTCAGCTTTTAGCGACTGATTTCGTGACAATGAAACTCTTCATTTGGACTCTGTTTTTTTTTTCTTTAATCTAACGGCAGTTTTGCGTGTGCTAATTCCCATTGAAACGTTTTTCGAAGCTTCACTTCTGTAGGAAACCGTTCTATAGTCGTTTGCGATAAATCCGAGCCAGACTGAATTCGTGGAATCAAAATGGAAAACTTAATCGAAACGATCGTCACTTTTTCTTCACGAATTCGTCGCCGATCGGTTAAAAAAAAATTCCGCATAAAAAAAAATATTTGCCTTGCCAAAAAGTTTCTTTTTCGTGTCTTCAAGCTTTCGCAATGATATTAATTGTGTGGAATTATTTTTAGACTAATTATCTTATTGATCCATCGAGGTGAACGTAATTAATACTAATTATTAATAAAAATATTGAATTTGGCGTGTCTGGGAAAAGTAATTATTGGATGATAATGATTTGTTACAGTTTTTCGAGAATATTTTCAGAGATTTATGATAATGCAGCATTTAACAATTTTTATTGCTGATTAAAAAAATGGGCTCGAGGCATTCCGAGGATTCCGTATAAAAAAAATATTTTCCTTGCCAAAAAGTTGGTTTTTCGTGTCTTCAATCTTTCGCAATGATATTAATTGTGTGGAATTATTTTTAGACTAATTATCTTATTGGTCCATCGAGGTGAACGTAATTAATACGAATTAATAATAAAAATATTGAATTTGGCGTGTCTGGGAAAAGTAATTATTGGATGATAATGATTTTTTACAGTTTTTCGAGAATATTTTCAGAGATTTATGATAATGCAGCATTTAAAAATTTTTTATTGCTGATTATAAAAATGGGCTCGAGGCGGATTCCGAGGAAAAGCTGAGAAAAAGTATGTGGAAAGCGTGGAGAGAAAAGAGGTAAGAGTTTTCCACTGGGTTGTTGGAGAAGATGAAAGAAAAAAGAATAATGCGAGACAGGTAAAATCGACAGCACCTCTGTAATCCGGTGTAACGGTAAAAGGTACGGATAGTGGCGGTGCGTTACGGCAAGCAGTTGAAACGAAAAGTCTTTAGGCGAGGTCGACCGCATACCTCGAGCCGATCCGCGTCCGAGAGGCAGTCTCGTCTCGGCGAGCCTTTCGGATATTAAAATCGTTTGTGCACTTGGTCTCAACGTGTGCGGAGCTGTAACCAAATTCGATCGTAGTGACAGTCTCGAGAATAAACATTGAGAGAGCGACGATTTGAATTTGTCGGGATTCTGAATAAAGAAGCAAAAGTGTCGATCGGTTTATTCGCTGGAGGGAAAAAAGTGTCAAGTGTGGTGACGGTTTTTTGACTTTCTTGTCAAATTGTCGCAGGATATTTTCGGTGTCGATGGAAAACTAGTCACAGAACTTCGAAGCGCAATTTTTTGAATCAACATTTAAATCAATTTTCCTCAATTTTCGCCGACTTTTTTTTCACTTTCTCATAATCTTTGCGGCGTTGTTTTTTTTCACGTCTTTCTTCATCGTTTTCGTGACAGTGAACTCTTCTCGTTCGGATTATCGGTGTTTGTGTGCTTTGTCGAAACTGTTGGGCTCTCCTCTAGCTCGTCCTTTTGGATCTACGTGGCTGGAATCGACCAAGGTAAGCACACTCGGTTGCAATGAGAGAAAGAGAGACAACGACGAATGGTGGATCATGAAGATCGCGTTTCTCTGTCCCTTTTTCTCCCTCTCTCCCTCTTCTTCTTCTTCTTCTACGTCTCCACAGCTTCGGGCACTGCGAACAACTTTGCTCGCGAGAAACTTGAGCACGAGATCTCTCAGAGTCGCAGAAATTCGACCTCACGATTCAAGAGACTTCGATGCCCGGCAAAGACGATCTCATCGAACCATCGAACACGCATTCAAATTCATTTTTTATCACATAGAAACGTTGCGCAAGAAATCACGGAAAATTTTGCAACACGACGAAAAAAAACTGACCGATAACATTTTTTATGTCGAGCTCAAAGTTTTTCAATTCATCGTTTATTGCGGAGGAAAAAAATTTCCCATTCGGTTAATTTCATTTTATTTTTGGAGGGTTCCCCAGCGTAAAAAAAAAGTCTGACGAATTCTGAAGTGAAATTATAGTCATTCATCACCTGCATTTTACGTACCCATTGATTAATTCAAACAAGAGATAATTAACGTGCTTCGATCTAACGGAGATCACACAAACAATTTCCCAATTATTTTTTTGTGATAATAACACGCGAGGTCCGTGTAATGAAATTTCAATCCGTCCCCCGCGACGTTCATGTTTATTTAATTTCCCTCAGCACGAAATCCCAGAATTTAAAAGAAAAATCAAAGTTAATTCGAAAACAATTCACCTCCTCAAATTCCGTAGATTCACTCGAACCGCAAGACATTCGATAACTCGCGACTGATATTTTCACGAGCAATATTTAAACCACGCGACTGTAGTTATCTCGAGATCGCGATTTTTTTTCTGGCAAAGAATGCGTTTACCTTTCTCTCGACGTGTGTGTTGTGTCAACTCATCGGCGAGATGATGCGATGAGCTCTTCGCCAAGAGCCTCAGGGAAATTCTCATCTCAAAGTTTATAATGGTGCTAAGCGTAGGATTCCACATATATATATATAAAAATAAACTATCGAGTGTCGTTAAAACGTTGGCAATCGATTTTTGCAAATGTCCGAATGGAAAAATCGTCGTAATTTTTTATTTTCCGACGTCACGATCATAAGTCGTTAAATTCATTAGTGACGTCATTGAGACCGATCACGGGGTCGAGAAAACGCGGTACCGCTCATCGGATTCTGTAAATCGTCCCGGGCCGTACGTTTCTGCACTCGCCACGCCCATTTTTTCGTACAAGCACATCGAATTAATGATTCGATTGATTAATTCATATTTCGTTAATGACGTATCGGACTTTTCGTACACCCTGTATACGGTATGCATGTATCGGTACGTTGCTACATACCACAGTGATCTTTCACGAGTAGCCGGGAACGAAGATGACGAAACGTCTCGCGCAAGGAACGCATGCTTTGGTAACAATCATAATAAATTTTATCCGCAAATACACGGACATACACAAGGTAAATGAAAACATAGATAAAAAGTGTTGAGTACAGAGTTGTCTGGCGTGTTATTTTTCCGGAATGCCGGACGCAGTTTGAAGCGATAATAAAAATACGAAACTCACGTGTCGAAAACAATAAAAGAGGAATAATAATTTAATTGTCGTTTTTTGGAGTTGTTGTTGCATTGAAAATTCATTTCCTGTGTATAAGCGATGAAAAGTGAGAGAGAAAACTGTGCAGTGAAAAGCAGAGGGGTCAGAAAATTGAAGGCTCAGACTGACGGAAAGTCGAGCACGGACTTTAACTGCTTAAAGCAGAGCAGAGAGGTAGAAAGTTTCCAGCCAGACTTATAATCTCGAGGGAGGAAGAGAGGGAGGAGTGAGAAAACCACGAAAAAAATAGAAAGGAGAGAGAGCCTGTGAGAAAAATTCTTCAGCATCGATAAGAAGCGAGCGAAGTTAATCCCTTGAGGCAATTATGGAATTGACGATTAAACGCGAGCCCGCGCGATAAGCGAATTACAATAAATTCTCAAGGACAATCAGAGCGGAGCTTTAGCCGCGCGACCTCGGCTGGGGTCGTGGGAAAATGATACGAGCGTTATCAATAATCACACATGCGTAAAACGCGCTCATATTCACAGATTCGCACCAAGATTTCTCGTTCAGAGTGTCATTCGAAAAACTGACAAACGTAAAGGCTTATCCTTGTCGGACCAACGTCTCGAAACCAACAACTGCGAGCCTTTAGTCGTGCATCGCCCATACTTTATACATCGAGCGAGAATGTGTTGGTATAAATGACCGCCGTCCGAGTGAACGTACAGGGCGCAATTTCTCATTCGTCCTGTAGCTGTAAAAATATAAATACATATCCACGCACGTATCTCAACTCCTTTTCGCAACTGGTATATCCTGCAGTCTCGAAGGTCTCTCGAGAAATCCAGTTGCCAGCATGTTTTGTTTGTATATAACGCAAAGCCCGCGAGAGTCGGTGAATGCAGAGTGCAACGATATCGTAACAATTATGAAGCAGCCATGACACATTTAATCGTTCGTTGTCGAATTCCTTATCTCCATCATGACGTCATCCGAACGATAATAACAATAAAATGCATTAAGACTGCCCAAAAATATGATCCTGAAGTTTCCATCGTTGGAATGCAACGAAATTCTGTTATTTCTTCAGCAGAGCCAATAATTATTGATGAATATTTGGTCCGGCCAATAAAACGATTCTCTCTTGCGACCGAAAAATTCAATCGACTCAAAAAATTGCCACGATTTTCAAAATTCAATAAATAAACAATAGAAAAAACGTTTTTCGTTGAATCTCAACGTTGCAAACTTCAGAGTCATCCCAAAAATGAATGCGAAATTTCACGTGCGTTTAGCCAGACGCAGAAGCGATTTTTCTTCAGAGGAAAATGCTCGCAGTTTTTTCAAAGATTCGCGACTGCGTGCGAGAATGAACAGAAAGAAACGTCATTGCGAGAATGCCCGCGGAAGAATATCGATCGTTTGGGCAGGAAGAAAGAGAAACAAAAAATCAACGTTCGTTCAACATGAACTTCCGGTTTGCACTGAATTGCCGCACTTAATTTTTTCTTTCGATAATAAAACTGGGAGGTGGGAGGGAGAAGAAGAACGACGTTACAAAAGTAGGGATAGCGCGATTATGAATTACGTAAACTGGGCTCTTGTATCACACATCGAGAGGCGAGCTCTCTTCGTTGTGCTTTCTCTGTCTGACCTCGATATCTGCTCGACGAAACTCGGATTCTTCTCTCTCTTCCTCTTTCTCTCTCTCGATTACTCGAGAGCTCTCCAGTTACTCGTTTTCATATATGCTCCTGCACGACTCGCATGTTTTGAGATCTTTGCACACTTGTGCCAACATCATCCATGTGTTGCTCCACTAAATGTATATTTTCTACACATATACACGTTTGTAAAGATGGCTGTACATTTAATATCGTTGACCACGTGTTACTCAAGCATTCGAGCCTCAATATGCTTCTGCAACTCTTACCAAGATCATTCATAAAGAGGATCACTCCGAGTCTGACGTATACAAACGCGATAATAAGTAGCCCTTTCGCTTCCACGATTATAAAACACTTTTGCTCCGCATCCTGCACGTTCCATTAACGAGATTTTCATACGACACTGACGTTCGATATTTTGATACTTACAATACAAATTTTCAGTTTTTTTTCCTAGAAATTCGGTTTTTGGATGGCGAAAAATGCTCTCGTACTATTTTTGACAAAAACTGAATAAAAGTTTTGCATTCTTGTTGAAGATTTAATGAGTTTTCGTTGCATTCCAACGATACCAACTTCAACATCGTGTTTTTTCATTTTTTTACTGCACTTTGAAGCGTTTTTTTTCCTACTCTCCGGACTTTATTTTCTTCTCGATAATATTCTGAGCTGAGGAACCTCAAACTGTCGATTCTGTGTTTCGTCGACGGGAACTGTCACTAGAGAAAAATAACTTCCTGTAATTTACTAAAGTAGATATGGAAAAAGGGATCGTCGACGAGATCGACGAGCGTGAAAGACGAAACTGTGTTTACGCACGTTAGAATTCTAATATAAAAAACTCTGTGACAATGGACAATCGTCGTAGTCTCTTATTTCTCGACGCCTAGTGACGAAACTTTCGTTTAAATCTCTCGCCACCACTCCATTGTGTTTATTCGAGTCTAGAGTCTCTTTACTTATTCATTTTTCATAATATTGCGCGTGGATATAGGACGTGCCAAAAGTTAGGAGCTCAAAAAAGATTTTCAAATTCGAGCACATCGTTAAATTTTTGAATTCCGAAGCGAAAAGTCTCCGATCGCCGTTTTCCGGCGTTGCGAATGTTTCTAAAGATCGAGTCAGACGCGTTGATCGCTGCAGCGAATCGGCCAGAGACCAAGAAAAATTTCGGGATTCAGCATCGATGCAAAAATGCGTTGCAAACTCTACAGGGTCTCTGAGAATTTACGCGATTTTTGAATTCCCTAAACTTTGAGCCCAACTTTTCAACCGTACGGTACAAACGCTTCGCCCACGTTTTCCTGCAAGCCTTTGGGTTCGATCGACGGTGACTAACTCACGAATCTCGACACAAAGCCAATTGCCAAGTTCTCCGGCATAAATTTCACGAGAGTAATAAAAACAAGGCTCGCGCAGACTTTTCAATTCCTTCCTCGCACATTGCCCTCATTCATGAGTCTCGGTAATAAGATTTTTAATGACAACAAAAACGCTCGCAATAGGAAAAACAAGTTTTATAAGATTAGTCGGTATTTTTCACAAGTTTTTTTTACACAAAAACGTAATTTTGTTTCAGATACTTTTGGATTGATTGCCAGGGAAGCGAAACACCGGAAAATGAAGAGAAAAATTTGTCAGGAATCGTTTTAAGATCAACAGCAAGATGTACACCGAATGGCAAAAGGTCAGTTGACATTTCGATTGATTAACAACATTTATAACAATAATAATAAGCGAGAGTTTGTGAATGAAAAATATTATTGATGTTGATGCATGATAAATAATAATTTTTCCTGTATTTTTAATTATATCGTAATCGAGAATTAACGATAACATTTAATTATAAATGATAAATAATTCTTCGTCATATAGTACACGAACTGCATAATGTGTACATTGTAAAATCCACTCGATGTATTTTATTCTATTCGTATACGCGATTATGTGGGGAACGAATATAATGGAAACGTGTGCGTTGGTTGAGCTCGCTCCAGGATCGAGTCAATGATCTGTGGATCTACGGAGTTTGCGCGCTTCGACTTTCCGACTGTGTGCATGCACGTCAAAGGAATTGCGTTGCACCGCACGTGCTATGCCACTTTCCAATATGACTGCTCGTTCAGTCCCGCGCGAGTCGATTCTACAGAGGTTAACCATCGCCAACAAAAATGTAGATCATCGTGACATTATTGATCTAGAAAGAAAAAAAAATGGCGTGTCATTATTCGGGTCGAATTGACTCGACGACGATCGCCATGAATTTCCATGTATTTTTCTTGATTTTTCAGCTCTCCGTGAAAAAAGAAAAAGAAATGATGAAAAGTCTCGAAGAAGAATTGGAACTGCGAGTAATTGTGGATGGAGAAACAGCTGACGGAATTCGAGGAGCGAATACCACAGGGTTTTGTCGATTTTTTGTGTTAGGAGGATGAAATTTCCGTTGAATGATTTAGTCCGTTAATTTATTGGATTGTTGAATGAGCGTTTCGAACCCGCGCACGGTTTTGTTAATATAATATTCAGGAAGATCGGCAATGCCGGTAAAGGCTCTCGTTATAGAGAGTTTCCCGTTCGAATGCAGCGAGGGCCAAGACGTGAGAAGGAATGGATGCAACATATGAGGGGGAGGCGTCCGCGTGCGTATTTAGCGCGTAATTTATATAAGAAGAGAGGCACGCTTGGTTCCACCCGAAAGCACTTTGCGATGCATTGGCGTGAGCGAAAAATTCCTCTCATCGTCATTTTTTTTCTCGAGCAACAATGTCGATGAAAATTCTTCTGGAATTTGTGAAGAAAGGAGAATTCGCGTTTTGTCTCGGGGACAAATCCGTGAGAACTTGGTGCGTTGTCCACGGTCAAGAATATTCGCCTCGAAGACGCGCTCGCGGGGGCAGATTCCGTGAAGGCAACGAGTGCACGATGAGCGTCCAATTAATGTTTGAGTTTAATTAAGACGGCGCGAGATCCACGCCACTGTAAATAGAGTTTTCTGTTCTCCGGTATAGCAAAATCGTAACTGCGGAGAGGATAGCTGTGCATTAGCAGTTCACTTAGCCGCGGGTCTTCCCAGTTGCGCATCGAACATCCGCGAGATCGGATCACGTTTCGAATTAGTTTTATTTTCAATCAATATATTTTTTTGTTCATATCGATATTAAAATTGGCACGTTGATTCATTGAATTGGAGAAAAGAGTGGAATTTTGTTGGGAGAATAAAAATAGAGTCGGTTTGATTGACCAGACGCGGATGTACGTTCGATTTTCTCGGTCGTTGTGGAAAGACCGTTATCGAAATCCACTGGGAGGACGTGAATCGCATTCTCGATTTGTGTACACACAGAAGATGATTTTTCGCTGGATCTTCTCTTTATTTTTTGTTCGTTGAACCAATGACCCAATGAGCTCGATAGTTTCACGGTCGCGACGAAACGCACTTGACACAGCCCAATATACTAATTTCTCCTGCACAAATATACACAAGTGTATGTTAGTTTTGGTGAACGGTTAACCGGCTGCGAATAGTTCCACCGAGTGCTCTGCGTTGTCGTGCATATGTATGACGCGATTTTAAATTCGAGACACGTACAAGGTGGCGAGCTCTATGCGATCGTAGCAGAAAAGAGACTCGACCAGGCGAATCGGTTCGTTCGTGTCACGATTCTTTTAAATCTTTATGGGAGTCGCTCCGAGTGGCCTCTTGGCTTGTTCTAATTGAATAGTACACGAAGAAGAGACGACGAGAGGGAGGGAAATGAGAATGGACGACATGGAACGTGCTGGGTAATTTTTCGCGTGTGTTTCGCGATATTCCGGATGCAAAACGTGTGCGACGGTACAACGACCTCGAAGAACGAGGAATCGTACGAAATCAAGTTGCAGCAACTAATTAAATGGCAATAAAAGTGTTGAGTTGGAGGATCAACAAAAATCCGAGCCCAATCGGACAGGAATGAAGAGCACGTATTAATGTCATTGCTAATTGATCGTTACGCCAGAATTTATGATTCTCGTTAATTGTAACGTAATACACTCCGTTATACTATATTTACGTTCATTTACATTGATAATCTCTGGGCATTTATTACGAAAATAAGAATCGTTTGATACAACGAACCGTGTATGGCGAGGAATGAGCTAAAGATCAATCTTTTACCGGTCTACACAAGTGGTGCATTGACCTCGAAGTGAACGGAAGCGAAACACATCCGAGAGTACTTCGAGAAATCATCAAAATGCGTTTGCGATACATCTCGCTCGTTTAATCTTCGTGAAATCTTTGAACGATTCGTCGAATCGTATTTTTTGGCGATAAAACGATGGAAAGAAGAAAAATCGTGTTCAAGGGTTCAGGAAAAGACGAAAAATCGTTGTTTGATGGAGGAAAATTTTTGACGACAATAATGAGATGGTGCTGGTCTGAGAAAGCTCTGAGAATTCATGAAAATGTCCAGCTGAATCGGTAAAAGGAGAAAATCTCTGATAATTGGAGTTTCAAGTATAACGAGAGGATTTTTCGCAATTGCGTGGGAACCAGCGATGGTCTCGGTCTTTTTAAAGGCTAAAAATCTTCGTAATGGATGCCCCGACAAATTCATCGAAGAAAGAACGCGGGACCACCGATCGAACGTCTTCAGTGCGACGTGAAAGTTCGTCCTCGTCGACGAGACGTCAAGCGACGGTGCAGCAGCAACAGCAACGTCGGGGGAATAAAAATGGCTCGAGTGGCCGGTCTACAAGACCGGAAACTAGCTACGGGAGCGTCGAACCGTTATCCGCGAGACGAGGATTGCATAATTCTGGATTGGAACGTGGCCCAGACCCAGATAACCTTACGAATTCGTACGCGTTTCTGCGTGGCTCAAGTGGCGAAATACCGAGCACGTCGGGAGGCCAACGGGTGCAACATGGTCGAGAGGAACGTGATGGCACCGCGACTACCGGTCGCCGAATCGGTAAAAACGGAAACAGTAAAATGGCCGCTCAGGATCACGAGGAGTACGAGAGAGGCTCGTTCGCATGCAATAAATATTACGCAGGCATATCGAGACGCGACATAATCGAAAGGCGTAGTGTGGGTTTGGGAGGCAGCAATAAAAAGAGTCATAATAATGATCATCATCACCATCAAGATGAAAACGCAATCGAGAGATTTGCTCAGACGCTTCGTAATCGCTGGAGCCGTCGAACGATCGTTGCGTCTAGTGGCGGGTCTCGTGCTCGTGATTACTCCGAAAGATTCGCGGATAACAATACCCAAATGCCGGAACCGTACTTGGAGGAGAGACCGAGAACTTTGCCATCGGTGGTGAAAAAATCGCGCGATCGTTACGTCGATGGATTTTACGCGAACGAAGCCCTACCGGATGTTTTGTTGCCGGAGGGACGAAGAATATCTCGCCAGGACATATTGAACCGAAGAGCCAGCAGCTTCGGCGCCAACAACTCGAGCTCTGGTCTGATAAGACGGAAAAGTAGCGGAGCGCTTGAAATCGCGGGTCTATCGTTGTCCGTTAGCTCGTTGGTAAAGGACGAGAGAGGAAAGTGCGACGAATCGGCTCGCAGAAATTCGGGCTACGTTAAAAACACTTCAGGCATTCAACAACGCTCTGGACAACGCGAACAGCTGACAAATGCCGGGAGGAAGAGAAGGGATGCCTCGATGGAAAGGAACCGCGCCGGGGGGTCGAGATCGGTTGCCGATTTTCTCACCGTTCCGACGCATCTTCGAGACATGACACGTGGTCTCGTGCCGAGACCTTCAACCTTACCGAAAATTGTTCACACGACCAGATCTTCCAGAGCCGAGCCCGAATGGATCGGAATCGGTAGAACGCAGAGGGATTTTTTCGCCTCCAGGGAAGCACCGATTTACGGTCGTATTCGGCGCAGGAAATTGTCATTGCCAACCAACTCGAGGGAATCGCAGCTGCGGAAATCAACCGGCAGCTTAGCGAGACTCGCCAGAAAATCAGATTTCCATGACGACAACGATCTCGATTTGATAATCGTCGAAAAGGAGCCAAAAATGGAGGAAAGAGACGATTTTTCGAATCGCAGAAGAAAGGAGACGTCGCAGGTGGAAGTTAAAAGTGATATCAAGAAAAATCCACTGTACGGTCGTTTCCTGGGAAGCACTACATCGTCCTCGAGATCCTCGTTACAAACGACCGGTGGAGCTCGAAGCCGCGAAGTCAAGGATAACGAGAGAATCGGCTCGGTCCCAAACGATCGGAATTCTTCGCGTCGCATTATTGTTGTCCCGAACTCAAGGGAATTGCCGCAAGTATCGAGAAGACGAATAATCGAAAATGTCGGAATTCCAGACACAACGGTGAGTCAGATTCCTGCGAGATCGTCCAGCCGATTGCAGGGACGATCGATTCGTGAAATCGATTACGCGACGATCGATCGTGCGACTGCAGAAAGATCGAGAGGTCCGCGAAGTCGTGAAGAATCAATGAAAACAAAAAAAAGTCGCGACGTCGTAGACATCGACAAGCACAATGGAAAATCACAGTCTGCGGAAGATCGAGGAAAATCGCAGGATCCTAAATCCAAAGAAATTCGATCAAAATCGTTTCGAGCCACTCACGCTTCATCGACGCTCCCGCTCTACTCCAGAGGCCTCCGCAAAAGTTCCAGTTCCACGAGCTCAAGCATACCAATCAAAATCGGCACCAGAAACAGCCCGGAAACTCGACAAACTTCCACAAATCCATCCGACATTAAAAATCCTCGTGGCACTACAAAATCCATAAAAGATCGTACGAATTACGTGAAAAAATCGGTCGCCGCGCACGTCAAATCGTTCGGTCAGGATTTGGAATCAAGTTCTCCAGCACCTTCGTCCTCGATCTTTGGATTTTGCACAGGTCGAAGGAGAGTAAAAAGACAAGAACAGGACAAAAAGAACGATCGCGAGGAGAGATCGTCCTCGAGAATGGTGCGAATTTTTATTAAAAGAAAAAAAACGATCTGTGTGTGTCCCTAAGTCGATAAAATTGATCGAGCAATTAATTGATTCTTCAAAATGAAAGAAAATTGACTCTTTCGAGCCTGACAGCAATGGATCTATCCAAAAAATAATTTCCCAATTCACAAATCTGCTCATTAACAATTTATTTATTGGATTTTTAGACTTTAATTCAATTAATTCATCTCAAAATCGTTTTTTTTTGTTCTCACGTTAAATGTCGTTTGTTTTTCAGGGTGAACTCGTGTGGTTCGACCCAGGAGTTGGACACGTTTTGCCAGGCGAGGTCCTGGAGTACCACAGAGCTGCAAATGTGTTGTCAGTCCAGGCAGTAATAGCAGGAAAGGTAAGAAAAAGATAATGTTAATAACGAAAAGTTCCCAACGGATGATTCGTCGATTCATCTCTTTGCTCATAATTTCGGAAACTTTTCAAACGACAATTAGTCCAAACGAGTTTAGCATTTTCTCCATCATCTCTCGTCTATTCTCTCGAGCACGTACGAGCTAGACTCGATAGTTGGTCGCGTGTGTGTCTCTCGGTATAAACCAACAATGCGAGGTGTACGCCTCGGGGTCTCGAGAGCCAACCGGTTAGTCTGCATTTCCTGAAAACGACGCCATCCTCCGGAGAGCGAGCCACGAGAGGGAAAGAGAAGAAAAAAGATCACTTGGCTCGATCGTGTTCGATGGACTATGCTCGCGAGCGCGGAATTCGTACGAATATATTTATAATCAACATTTCGTGGATAGTTGAGAAGAATGAAGCTCAGGGACCTGAGCAATTTGAACCATCGGTCACTCACTGGGTCAATTTGACCCAGAGTGGACTTTAGTCCACTCATTCATTAAAATAAATCAGCGATAAATTTCAAATCCTTTCGAAATTGCGTGCATCATCGAAATCCGAAAAACAACAAACGTCAGTCCTTAAGTTTGTTTTTTTCTGAAGGTTTTTTCCTTCGACGATCAATCGCTCAATTAACTAATTCCTTCATAATTGTAACTGCGTATGCCGTCGTAATAACGCACTCTCGAACACGCCTATGTTTACATGACTGACGAGGAAAATGACACTGGCTCGCGGGATTAATGATAAAACTTTGATATTCAGTTTTACAATGTTCGTGCATGCTATGGGGCGCATGAGACAGGTTCTTTCGGATATGAGTCTTTATCGAGCTCTCCGTCTAACGTAACGGTACGTGAAGTATTGAAACGCGAGACTCGCGAGAGAGCCCGCGTGTGTTCGTTTCATGGAAAGTCGAATCCGTCTGTACTGGCGTGGATCTTATACGTATACACGGATACATAAAAGTACGAAATATTTATACGTGTTACCGTAGGGGATAGCGATTGCATACTTTGCCAAGTTGCATCGACCATCAGGTCGCTACTTCCGCGAAAGTTTTCGTCTAGTCGACCGTTTTTTGCCTCTCCTTATTTTTCTCACTCCTTCCTCATTACGTCCTTAATTCACGCAGTCTTTGAGTCTAAAAGTCTTGAGTGATGATGGAGCGAGAGTGAGTTATCGATTTGTTGGGTGGGAGAGACTGCGCGGCGTTAATTTCCTTCGAACGGAAATTGACAAGACATTTCTCGACACATTATCGTAAAGCTTTGAGTTTAAATGTCAAGATCCAAAAATTTTCAATTTGGCTCTTATTTAATCGATTGAATTCAACGACATTAAAGCTTTTCCCTCCGACACGGTCGAGTTTTCGTGAAAAAATAAAAGTTGCACGTGCGATTTTGCTTTGTCACGAGAATAAAATGCAATTAATGGGAGAAACAATTATTTTAGAAATAAAACGATATTCGTGTTTCTTTATTTTCTCAGCAGACTTTTTTTTGCCTTTCGCGTAACAAAACTGCATCGTTCCAAATTGCCAGGGAACGGTGCGTTTGACCGGTGTCCCATTATAGATGACGATGCACACGAGCGTGGAATGCATTTTTTCAAACACGAAATATTTTTCGTTTCACCACGTTTTACGAATTATTTCAGTCAAATTTAAAAAAATGGACTTTGCAGAGGAATCGGCGATTTTTGCGAAATAATATTTCGGAATTTCCGTGAATTAAAATTGTTTTTCAACGAGAAAAAATTTCTTACGCGACCAGAGCAATTCTGACGCCTATGCGCGAATGCACAACCTCAGGTAGGCCGTTGCATCCGGTCGGAGTATCACGTGAGTGCGCAGTCTTCTCGCTTTCCGAGGTTTGCAAGAAATTTTCAAATTCACACGAAACCCTTCGTGCTCACGTCAAGACTTTTATTTCCTCCATATTTTTTTAAAGAGAAATTTTTTTTCTGCCAGAAATTCACGAAAAAATATGGAGAAAAGTGTGAGCAGCAGCGAAAATGACGTGAAGTATTTTATAATTGGAAATCGAGAACGAATGAGACGCGTGTCGTTCGAGAAATGGATTGAGATCTTAAAACTCGGTATATTTTCGAATTTTTAACGAGCCCAGGGAGCCAGATTGAAAGAGAGTGTAGAAAGTATTATTTATACGGCTCTATGTATGTAAATGTGCAGCGAGGTATTTCGAGTTGGACTCTCGTTGAAATAATAAAAAGGGCAAGGAAAGAGGAACGTGAGAGAGGAGGCTGGAAAGAAAAATAACCGTACCGGATAAGAATTTCACTAAAACTATGACCGATCCTAACGTTTTTGAGTCTCGATATCCGACGTCGAGGAAATCGTACGTAGAAACGAAATATTTCGAATTTTATGATCACGCGACGCTCGTGAAGTGGAAATTCGACGATTTTATCAATGAATTTCCGACGATTTATTCATCGGAGAGTGAAAAGAAATTTAATTCGCGGAGACAGGCTGAGATTGATGTAAATCGAGCGAGAAAATCGTGGCCAATGAGCTTGAGATCGAAACCGAAGAGAAAGCTTCAAAGTCTCACGCAATTGTGTGTTCAAGTTTTAATTGAAAATGTAATAAATCTTGAACTTTTCACGACCAATTAAAAATCGACGAAATCATTAGACACTATTTTTTTTTCACATCGTTCGTACAATTAATTTTTTTTTTATAGCCTCAAACTTTTACACTCACGAATCTCAATGGAGTCCGACCGAGACAAGATCTTGGACAGAATGGAGTCGAAGACATGATACAAATCAAGTATGTTGATTGAAAATAATAAAAAAAACTAATTAAAGAAATTAGACAACGAAGTCTTCGTAATAGATTTAGAAAAAATCGATATTTCTAAAATTCAAAATAGCCTCGAGGTCCTTTTTTCAATAACGATTTTTTCTATAAATTTATTTCCAGTGATCTTAACGAAGCGTCGTTACTATGGAACTTGAAAATTCGTTACGACAAGGAACTCATTTATGTAAGTAATTTGATCAATATTTATTTTCGACACTCGTGGATGGACTTTTAATGCAAAACTAATGCAAATATTTTGCACTAAATTTGATAGACTTACACGGGGAGTATTCTCGTGGCAGTGAACCCGTACAAAATGTTCGATATTTATGGGCTCGACCAAGTGAAGCTGTACGAGGGACGGATACTGGGCACTTTGCCACCGTAAGTGTTTACTCGTCACGACTACCGGAAGTCGTTAAATTGTCTCACTCGATTCGCTTAATTATCATCATCTCGTCAGTGACAAAAAAAAATTTAGAAATAGCGACGACAGCTCCACTTATTAATTTATTTATTCAATCATTTATTTACTTATTTATCTTGTCGAACGAACAGACATCTGTTTGCCGTTGGCTCGTCCGCGTACAGTCAAGTGTCAGCTGCCAATAATTCAAGTGCCAATCAAGTGGTGGTTATATCGGGAGAATCGGGATCAGGAAAAACCGAGTCTACGAAACTCGTGATGCAATATCTTGCTGCCGTTAACCGTGCACCGAGCAATCTCGTCACTGAACAAATATTGGAAGCTGCACCGTTACTCGAGAGCTTCGGAAATGCCAAGACACCGAGGAACGACAACAGCAGTAGATTTGGGAAATATCTCGAAGTCCATTTCAGAGAGTAAGTCAATTTGAAAACTTTTCAAATGAAATTTTCTCATTCAAGTTAGAAAAATACTGAAACAATCAATTAATTAATTAAATTAATTAATTAGTTAGTTTTGTTAATTAGTTTATTAGTTAATTATTGAAATTAATGGATTTGAAAATCTTTCAAGTGAAATTTTTTCATTCAAGTTAGAAATATAATTAAACAATCAATTAATTAATTTAATTAATAAATTAGTTAATTAATTTATTAGTTAATTAATGAAATTGATGAATTTGAAAATCTTTCAAATGAAATTTTTTCATTCAAGTTAGAAATATAATGAAACAATCAATTAATTAATTTAATTAATTAATCGGCTAATCTAGTTATTTAATTTATTAGTTAATTAATTCAGTTAATTAATTTAATCAATTAATGTCGAGAAGAATTTCGAAATTTTGGAAAATTTCCCTTGGGAACTTTCCAGATTCTCGGATCCAGAAATAAACGAGAGTGACTTGAATTTTTGGGGGAGAAAAATATAGTTTTACGCAAAAATTTGTTTTTCCTCCGACAGCGGAGTTATCGTTGGTGGTCGCGTAACGCAGTATCTCCTGGAGAAAAGTCGTATAGTAACTCAAGCAGCGGAGGAGAGAAACTATCACGTATTCTACGAACTTCTCGCTGGACTGGATCAACAGCTGAGAGACAAGTATGGTCTGTTGACTCCGGACAAGTATTTTTACCTGAACCAGGGTGGAAGCTGCGAGATCGATGGTAAAAACGACACCGAAGACTTCAAGGCGTTGCTATCGGCGATGCAAGTATTGGGCTTTACCTCCGAGGAACAAGACACCATTTTCAAGATACTCAGCAGCGTTCTCCACCTTGGGAACGTGTATTTTCATCGCAAACAAATGAGACACGGCCAGGAAGGAGTTGAAGTTGGATCTGACGCTGAAATACGATGGGCCGCTCATCTCCTCCAAGTCAACGCGGATGGAATCATCAGAGCATTAACCACCAAAACTACGGCAAGTTTTTTCAGTCAAAAATTAAAAAAAAATAAAAATTCAGGATTTCGTAAGTTAGTCAAAAATCGATCCGAGTCAAAATGACCCAGAGTTCATTATTTGGAAATATAATTTTGAAAAAACTTTGGTCTTTCAGGAAGCCCGAAACGAACGCGTTCTAACGGCGCTGAATATCGATCAAGCTCTCGACGCGAGAGACGCTTTTGCGAAAGCTCTTTACAGTTCGTTGTTCTCTTGGCTGGTGGCACGTGTCAACCACATCGTGTACAAAGGAACGAAGCAAACTGCAGCAATTTCGATTCTCGATATATTCGGTTTTGAGAATTTCGCTGAAAACAGTTTCGAGCAACTTTGCATTAACTACGCGAACGAGAATTTACACTTTTATTTCAACAAGCACATTTTCAAGTTGGAGCAGCAGGAATACGCGAAGGAGAAAATCGATTGGACGACGATTAATTACACGGTACGTTGATCCATTATTCGTTTTCTAAATATTTCGAAAACCATAATATTTTCATGATTTTTTTTGTTGGATGTAAAAACGACAGGACAATCTTCCGGTGATTCATCTCATTGCGAAAAAACCGGTTGGAATTCTGCACCTCCTGGACGACGAGAGCAATTTTCCAAAAGCGACCGATTTATCGTTCCTCGAAAAATGTCATTACAATCACGCCCTCAGCGAATTGTACTCGAGGCCGAGAATGAACTCGGCCGAATTTGCCATAAAACATTACGCCGGACAAGTCTGGTACAACGTCGAAGGTTTTCTCGACAAAAATCGCGACACCCTCAGACCCGATGTCGTCGAATTACTTATCAGCAGCAAAATTCAAATGGTCAGTAAAATGTTCCAACACGTCAGAACTACTCACGAAGCCAATAAAACTGTCAATAAACCCAATGGACGATTCGTCACCATGAAACCGAGGACACCCACCGTTTCCGCTAGATTCCACGACAGTCTCCAGCAGCTTTTGGACTCCATGTCTCAGTGAGTATCGATTTCTGTTTTATATCGAAACTTTTTCACAGTTTTCTTGCAATTCGACCCATTAAATATTTGTCAAAAGACACTTCACCATTTTGTGCCAACGAGAAGATCGAAGTTCGAGAAAAAAAATGTTTGAAGGTTCAAAGTTCCTTGTGTTGTTGATAAAAATGTTGAAAATTTATAAACAAACTTTTGGTGGCCAAAAAAATTGTGTTTTTCCGTCAAAATCCATTTTGATGACTCTGAAATTAAAAATTTCGATGACCTTCAATTACAAAGGTCACGAAAATGTGTTCCGAGTTCCAAATTGAATGAAAAAATCTCTTTTTTCAAAAACAGATGCAATCCCTGGTTCGTGCGTTGCATAAAACCGAATACGGAGAAAGCGCCAATGAAATTCGACATGCCATGCGTTCTCGAGCAGCTCCGTTACACGGGGATGCTGGAAACGATATGCATAAGAAAAACGGGATATCCGGTGCGACTGCAATTCGGCCATTTCGTCGATCGTTATCGTTATTTGATCCCGAACCATTTGCCAAGAGGTGCACCGAACAAAGAGCTGTGCCGAATCATTTTGGACAAATCTTCGTCTCCGGATTCTCACGAGCAATATCAACTCGGATTGACCAGAGTTTTCCTCCGAGAGTCTCTGGAACGACACTTGGAATACAATCGAGCTCTGATTCTGGAAAGAGCGGCAATTACTGTTCAACGGTAAAATTTTCAATTGATTTTTAATAGTTTTTCGATATTGGGTCATTTTGACCCGAACAATTTTGACTGGTCGTTCGGGATTCAGTGGCAACGAATTTTTTGACATTCAATTTTCGTTTTCGCCGTAAAATATGGATAAAAAATGCCTCGGGTCAAAAAAGATTCAAAATTTTGCATTGGTTTTTTGTTCATACGGAAATTGCAACGAAATTTCGATGTTTTTTTTTATCGCAACGACCAATTATTGGATTCGTAAGCCAAAAATCAATGAATTTCTTGAAATCCAGATACACGCGAGGTTTCCTCGCTCGCCGGCGATTCCTGAACATCGCGCGAAGCACGATATTCATTCAAGCAGTTTATCGAGGCTATCGTGATCGTAAAAAGTTCCGTGACCTCAAGAGAGGTGTTCTTATGGCGCAAAAGATGTATCGTGGCAAAAAAGAGAGAGAAAGGTTCAAGGTATTGAAAGAGGAAATGGCGAAAAGGGCAGAAATTGAGAGAGCGAGTCGAGAGAGGGCGAAGGCGAAGCAGCAGAGGGAGGAACAAGAGCGAGCTTCCCGGGCGGTCGCTGGAGTGAACCATCTCGAAATTCCTGCGGAACTCGCTTTCATCTACAGCAAATTGGACGGTGAGTATTTTCCGAGCGAGCCCTTGGACGAAATCCCAAATATCGAACAAAAAAATGAATCGTAATTAAAATTAACAGATTGGCAGCCAACGCATACGGAAAGGAATTTGTTGAAGGTCGTGGGAAGCGTCATTCCCATGACGCACACGTACAATTTGCCAGGAGACATCGATCAGCATCAATTTTCAAAGTTTACAAACATTTATTTCAAGAGTCACATTTTTGGTATGAAACGAGAGCCGATAAAGACGCCATTTTTGGCAAAAGCTCGTGACCAAGATTACACCGATTCGCTGATGATATTCAAGATGATTCTTCGATTTATGAACGAGAATAATCTGAGCGGGAAAAGGGAACAAGCGTTGGGGGATTATATCGTCAACAAAGGAATCGTAAACGAGAAACTTCGCGATGAAATACTCTGCCAATTGGCCAACCAAACATGGAAGAATGACAACGATGGCAATAAAGAGAGAGGATGGTTATTGCTGGCCAATTGCTTATCATCGTTTCAGCCGAGTTCGACATTGTTCAAATATTTTCTCAAGTATGTATCCGACCACGCTTACGACGGTTACAAAGCTTATTGCCAGCGGAAACTGCTGCAAGGTGAACGGACGATACACCGAATAATGAGCAACAATCAACCGACCAATCATCACGTACCGAGAACTTATCCACCGTGTGTTCTCGAATGGCGCGCCAATAGAAATCGTGTCAACATGGCACTCACCGTCGGTTTTTACGACGGCGAAACAACCACTTGCGCCGTCGACTCGTGGACCACTTGCGAAGAACTCGCCAATCTCGCTGTCCACAATCACGGAGTCGAAAACTCTGGCTGGACCATCACACTCTGGAATCAACTCGACGCTCCCGATGCCATCGTCACCGAAACCAACGGATTCGATTACTGTCTCGATCTCATCTCAGAAATGGAACTTGCACCTGCTTTTCCAGCTGCCAAACACATGTTCCTTGAACAACGGAAAAACAGCTTTCCACCGATCAAGAAACGAGAGGTTAGTCGATTAAATATTCTTTCAATTTGCCTGCAATCGAGTCTCCCGATTCAGCGTGAACGATTTTCGTTCAAAAAAACTTCAAAAGCTCCTTTTTCAACCCTCCTCAGGGCCAATTTTCCATTTTTCCCTATCCATCTGCAGCGAAAAAAAAAGAATCACGTGGTAAAACCGAATTCGAGGTCATTCGGAGCGGCAGCTATTTATAAACTTTATGCAGGATCGAGAATTTATTTTTATCGCCGTAAAGTTCGATCGTAACAAATTCAACTAACAATAATTATTTTTTTATGTTGGGGTAAAAAAGAAATTTACGATGCGCTCGTAAAGAAAAAGATTCATCACGTATAGTTTGTCGAGCACACTAGTAAAAAAAAGTTTTCCACTTGGGAGACTGTGATATGTAAAAAAAAGGCATGGAATTAGCCAGGAAAGGGGCGAACGTTGAGGCAGCTGCATTGTCTTGGCGCTACCGATCAAACGCGACCTAATGTTGCAAAGTAATGAGCCATGATTAAACGATCACTACCGGAATGATCAGATATCCATCATTTTGTGGATAGACCGTAAAGCCATCGGGAACAAAGAGCAATTAGGAAACTGCTCTCGGAGGGATCATAATAATTGAAGAAAAAAGGGGAAAAACGTAAAGATATTCATTAGCGAAGATGACTGAGCGAGTGAACATGTGAGCAGGATCGGTAGTAAAAAGTGTAAGAATAGCTGACAATGTCGTACGTGAACGGTGAGAGTCGAGGATGGTGCGTAAAAGCGATGGATTCATCGTCGTTAGTAGGGGAGTCCCATTGTTTGCTAGTGAAAATGAGAATACTCGAGCGTGAGAATTACAGCAGCGAGTTTTCTCGCAGGCAGCAAAGACTGTAATCACACAGTCATTGGCAGTCTGTAGAATTATTTCCCTTGAATCACGCGTAGCTAAAAAAAATGTTGTGCCAATGATTAGAACTTGGCCATCATCTTTTCTAACGCTCCAACAACGCCACTGAGTTAACGCTACGAAGTCGTGCACATTTAAATCTATGCGTATACCTATATGGATGGTTTATGATGCGGAGAACGTTTGTTGGCATTCAGCATAGTCAAGCTGTACGTGAATTGGAGCATGACCTGGAGATGCCGGTACTCAAGACCTTCCAGCCCCTGGAGAGAAAACCGGTGGCCAAGGTTGTCGTAGACAAGCCCGTGGAACCGGAAATTCAGTCTCCAAGAAGACCGGCTGTCCCGCCGCCGCAGCCACCAATTGCAAAACCTTCACCGGTTCGTATTTATTGATCCCAATCATTTTTTTCGCTCCTTTCATTTAATTGGATGTCCGTGAAGTTGTTTTTTTCCTTTTGCAAAAATGCGCGGAACCGCCGAGTTCCTTAAAGTTTCTTATCAAGAGAAAGAGAAAGTTGGAGTCGTTATCGCGGATGTTCATTTTTTATTATTTATCGTCCGATCCCCAGCCGAGAAAGCAGTCGCACGAGCCGGTGTTGGAATCGAGCGGTGAAATGGGCTTGTCCAGACAATCGGCATTAAACGATCGTTACTTCGAGAAGGAGAAACAACGAAGTCGAAGCTTGGACAATCTGTTGCAGCCGGAAGTGGTCCAGCCTTCTCCGAGCAAACTTGCCACTTTGGGTCTATCTTCGTCAAAATTAAACGAGAGGTATCATAGTTTAGAAAGAATCGGCGAAGTCAATGCAGTCACGAATGTCGAGTACATGAGCAACTCCGAGGTAAGCCAAGAGAGAAAATACAGCAGAATAACGAGAACGACAGAGCCCAACATAGTGGAGGAGGAAGATTTGACGATTGATTTCGAGTATCCGGACATACAATCCGTCAGCCAGACAGGTCGATCGGAAGATGACAAAAACAGTTACGTCAGATCGCAAACGAGGTTCATCAAGTCTCAATATCCAGGTAAAAACATAAATCGTTTCTCTTGTAATCCAGTCCATAGATCAGTCATTATCGAGCTCGTAGACATACCGATTCATGAAGAATTGAACATCGTTCCAACAGGCAAGAGAGCACTGCCAGGAAGTCAGTCGAGTCGCGCTTATATCGAGAAGAGCGAATACGGTGGCAAGTCATCGGCAATGTCGGACACGAGCGAAGCTCCATCGCTGGCATCTCATGTTAGGAGGGTCAGAGTTCCCAGCCAGGCTTCGGACGTTGATCAGTTTTTGGACGAACTGTTCATGCCGGTTTTGGACGGCAATTTGGACGAGATGTCGGACGCCAGGAGTCTCGCTGCCAGCATCAAAGGAACTTGGCAGTTCCCATTGGAAGCAAAAGACAGGGAAGAGACTTTTGACGGTTTCTTGATGTCAGCGACGGGACGATTGGGTCAGGAGAGTTTTCCAACGGCTGCGGAGCTGTCGGGGAAGATCAAGGGAACCGGAAGCATCGATGGCTCCAGTCCCAGAAGAAAGAAAACCTCAGAGACGCCTT
Source organism: Diadegma fenestrale (assembly GCA_037043255.1). Taxonomy (NCBI): domain Eukaryota; kingdom Metazoa; phylum Arthropoda; class Insecta; order Hymenoptera; family Ichneumonidae; genus Diadegma; species Diadegma fenestrale. The sequence continues at coordinate 6,228,387 of CM073312.1, forward strand.
CCAGAACGTCTCGGATGAGCACGAAGCAGGAAACGAGTTTCAATGATTTCCTAGAGTCATTAACGGGCGATCTTGAGCTCGGTGACCCTCTGACGGCTCGTGACGTTTCGAGTAAGATCAAAGGAGGCGGAAACATGGATATTCCGAATCAAAACACAGCCTTCAACTTCAGTCCCTTATCGCCAGGGATAATGTCGCCACCAATGATGATGCCGATGTTCAGTCCCCAGCAGCAAATGCCAACAGGACAAAACGCAAATTTGAACATGGGCTCAGGCTTCATGCCAATACCGATTTACAACATGCAGGGAATGAATCTTCCGCCTTATCAGAACAACAACTCTCCGAATCAAGGCAACGAAATGGCCGCTTATCAGCAGAATCTGCAGCGTGCATTCCTGCAAAGTGCAATGGCTCAAAACATGCAGATCCAGCAACAATTGTTGGCGCAGAATCAAGCGCTTCAGCAATTGCTCGTACAAAATCCTCAGAATGGCGGACAAGGCAGTGGATACGCGGATGGAGAAACGACTAAATCGCCGGTGCATTCGTCGACTCCAACGAGCTCGAGGCAAGAGGTCGTTACTGTCAAGGCCCAAGTCCACAGGTCACAAAGTCCACCGAGGAAAAGTTTAGATCTCGGGAGAAAAAGCAGCGTCGAGTACAGCAGAAAAATCAGTATCGACAGGAAACCAATCGAGAGAAAATCGTCGACAAACGTTGGCGAGTTGAAACGAACGAGCTCCAGCAAAACGAACGTTGCCACGAACTTCACAAACGTTCTCAGCGAACTCAAGAATAGGAAGAGCAGCGTTGACAACAATTCCACCGGAGCAATGATGAACGGCAAAGGAGTTCCGCCTCCACCTCCCATGCCACCTCCCCTAGAATCCCATGATCCTTCAGAGTCAAGGCCTTTCTTGGACCCTTACGGACGTGCCAAGACTGTGAGGATTGGGAAATGGCGTTGGCCACCTCCTAGTGATTCCAACGAGGCGACCACCCAAGACAGTTTCATGGAATTCAAACTGCGACAGCATCAGCAACAGCGAAAAATCACTCCCCAATATCAAGAGTACAACCAATCGAATGATCCACTCAACAACGAGGCTTGCCTCGATTGGGAAGAATTCGAAATCGAGAATGGAGCACACGAGGATCGACGAGATGACGCTCATGCCTCGAAACACGAGAACGGAATGTCGAAGGATGATGGAGACAAAAAAAAGAAAAAGTCCAAGTAAGTTTTCTCGTTGCCATTGGCTCCGGGAATTGTATAAAATTCTTCCCACAAGCTTTGACACCGATAAATCCTTTCACTCATTTAGTCTCTCATTTCCCTGCGGATTCTCGCGCCACAATCAATCGAGCCCCCTGAAAATTTTCCCATAAACCAAATTTCGTGAATTATTCACAATTCCGCTTTTCCCAAAACCGTCCAAATTTTTTTTTTCGAGCATCATTATCAATAAAATTGAAATTCAAGTTCCTTTCTCTCCGAAATAACTTATTGGGCCATTTTTATTGATAATAATCGTTAAAAATAATAATTTGGACGGTTTTGGGAAAAATGTTGATTGTAATTATTGACATTTTGCAATTTTTGTTTTGCTAATCGTGTGTCTGACGAGAAATTCATTAACTCATCAGATCCGGATTCGAAGTCGGTGCTCACAGACCGTCCCCCGGTAGCATCGGAAAGTTGAAGCTCAGTTCGGAAATGAGACAGAGATTGGAAAAGGTAACGGCCAACCACAGTGTCAGATCGACGAAAACGACAGAAAAACCTGCTCTGCCACGAGAAGATGGAAAAGTCAAGAGGCTCGAGGACAACAGGAAACTTTTGCTGGAGCAGCAATTGGCTGGCAGATGGGACGATTATGCTTCGACTGCTGATGACACCCAGAGCGTCACTTCTAAAGGAACGACCGATATGATGACTCAGGCCCAGGTCGTTAGGACACAGATCGAGAGGATGGAGCGACCTGTTCCGCCACCGCCACCGATTTCTCCGCCTCAGCCCCCGAGCCCAAGGGGCGGCAGCATGTACAGCAATAGGTAAGTCCACGAGAGTCAGTTTCGATGAAAAATAAAATTCACGCAACGATTTCATATCGCCAGCAGGCAAAAAGGCCTTCGCGGGTCAATGTTCACAATTTTTCGTCGACTCGGTAAAAATCAATGACGCTCGATCGTTTTTTTATTGCAGTCAATCTGGAGTTCCGCAACCGCGAAGTCCTCCGGCTCCGGTAGAGCCGAAGATCCGTGAATCGAACAACGTCCGATCGTCGCCGGATTCAGAGACTACGGACCATTTCCCAAAAAACCAGCACGACATGTTCAGCCAGAGTCGCGATTTATTTGCGTCGCAGCAACATTTGCGAGAGAACGATCATCGCCTGGACTATAACGAGAGCAACAACATGCAACGCTCGAACGACACGAAGAGCAAAGATTATTACGGAAAAGATAGTACGGATGTGGGCAGCACTACGCGCGGTGATCGCAGTTTGGACTTTGATTCTCGTCGCGATCACAGCGACATAATATTCGATCCGAAATTCGCTAGGGACATGTTTGAGAATCGGAATTCGAAGCGCGATTCGTTCGGAATGACGCGAGACTTGTCGCCGAAATCGAGAGACAGTTTCGGAATGCCGTCGTCTCGAGAATTTGGCGTCGTTGCCAACACTCGAGAGTCCTTCGTGGTGGCTCGTCAGAGCTTCAGAAAACTCGACAACGAGCATGATCGACGTTCCAGCGTCGCGTCCACTCATCGCACCGATAAAATGGAAAGAATCGAGATCGAGGAATGGCCCGAATTCTTACGACCCGTTTTGCCACCGGCGGACAAACCGGAAATTGAAAAAGTTCAGGAAATCGTTGACACCAAACTCTATCCGCCCACCACCAGCGCTCATTTCACTTACAATCGCGTCACGTGGGCGTTGAGAGTTAAGAAAGAAGTTTTTACGCCCAACGAAACTCTCGCCAGCCCTCTCGCTCTTCATCTTGTCTTTTGTCAAGTTGCTTACGACGTTCTTGCCACTTCCAGCATCCGAATCACCAAGGATGATCGACAAAACATGCTCAAACTACTTGACAATTACGGCGTTACACTTGACAACCTTCAGAGCACTCAACACAAAATTACCATCAAGAAAAACGTCGTTGACGTTGCCAAACAGTGGCCTCTTTATTTCGCCAGGATTTTCCCTGTTTCGGTGAGTTTTTTCTCCGCTTTGTCTCACGAATTTGTCCCTGGACCAAAAAATCGGTATTTTCTTTATTTTTTAAAACAAAAACTAATGTATGGAAAAATTTCAAAAAATTCTCATAAATTCTTCGGAGCCTATCGACTTGTAAAAAAAATTGGCATTCCCTAATTTTCAAATTTGCTCTCAGATCGGCCCACAACACCCGGAAACTCAACACATCGCAGTGTCTCATCACGGTTTGCGTCTGATAAAGAGAAATCCTTCGGGAGATTTGACGATTCTCGAGACTCTTCCTCTCGAGGAAATTGTCTCTGTGGGATCGGCACGCGCTGGGGTTTGCACGCTGCAGATTGCTTCGGGTGTACGTTTACCTTTGCACACGACACGAGCTCCACAGCTCGCCGAAATGATTGGCAATTTCATCAGAATGGTAAGTCCATTAAAACTTTATTCCATGCGCCACAGATTTTCTCTTTTCTCTTTGTATTTTTCCGCCATGACATTGTCGATGTCGAAAAAAATGAGAAATTTTCCATCGTTTTTTTTCTAAACGTGAAAAATTTCATTTTTTTTGTCACATTCAACGTTTATGAATTGTTTACTCGTTCGAGACGAGCAAGCAATAATTATAGGAAAATAAATCATTTTCCTCCTCAATTATTCGCGATAAATTGCTCCGAAGAAAAAAAAACTGGTAAAAAGAATGAATAAGTTAATGAGATTACGTAAAGAAGATTGAGAAAATTTGTACGAAGACGTTGCAAATTGTTTTTACATACTTGGTTATAAATTATGGGACATAGAAGGTTGAGAATTTATTGCGACGAAGCAATCAACGATCGGCGTAACGTAACGATCGTTACAGGTGGAAATAAAACGCTTGTTTAAATGCGTGGTTGCGGTGAACGTAGGTGCGGCATATTTCTTGACCCAAGAATGCTGCGTGTCTCGCGTCACCAGAGAAAATCATCGAATCATGATTTTCTTATCTTTGCGATCGTTTCATGCCGTAACCAAGTATCGACAGTCTCAACGAATTAAAAACAATCCCTGGGGCTCGTTCAGACGAGAATTAAAATTTTTATAACTCATTGCGAGTCGTTTAACTTGGAGAAAAAAAAAAGCGACAACGCTTTGTGAGAAATTAAAATGATTAAATTCATTCATTGCCGAAAACGTCACGCTGCTTTCAAAATGATGAAAAAATTAATTTTTTCGTCTCATTGAAAGAAGAAATAAAAACATTCCACGCACCTCATTGGAGATTTCTTCAAAAGACTCATTTGAAAGTGAAAATTCATGGTGAATTGAAAGCGATTGAGTCGATTGTTTTGTAAGATTGTGAATGTAAATTTAATCGACTTTGATTATCTTTCGATTTCATTCTACGCGTGATTGACCTTCGAGAGAAAATAAAATCATTTTTTTTTTTCATTAAAAACCCTGGATGATGTTTTTCTCGTTTACTTCGATCGAGCCAAAAGTAATTATCCCGCGGAGCACCGAGAAAAACGATGAAGAAAGAGGGTTTCGAAAGTTTTTTTTAAATTTCAATTTCCAGCAATTTTTTTTCACTTTTTTTTAAGAAAAAAAGAAATTTTGAAGTTAATGATAGGGTGAATATCGTAATGATACGTGGATCGAAAAATCGTACTGTAAAAACATGGCGTAATTCAGACATTACGGTATACAAACGAAAATAATTATACGAATTGTTTTGATGGACATGAATGCATCGCCTGAACGAATCGAGACGAGTGTTTACCTCGCGTGTGCATATGGAGAAAAAAAAGACAGAAAATAACAACGGTTTCCGGTTGCACGAATGAGTCGTGCTCTCGATCGTTTATCGGTTCGCTTACACGTGTTATTCAACCGTAAATAATTCGTACTATATAACTGTTTTGTGTTTTCGAGAAAACAATGGAATGCCTTTGATCCAAAGAGAAGAATTAATATCGTTAATTTTTTTCGAGGTGCATGATTTTTCAGATTTTTTGAGCGAAAATCGACCAACGAGATTTTCCTCGTAGTTTTAAATCAATTAATTAAAAAAATCATTAAAAAAAGTTGTTGATTCAATTTTCTCCGTTTTTATGTTCGATTTTTCAATTCGCATCGCTGCCCCTCACAATTAATTGAATTATACAACACTTTGATGAGATGGCAGAAAAATAATGAGTAAAAGAAAAAAAATGTGTGATCACTCGTGCGTTAAACGAATCGAGCGAAATTGCTGGGGATACGAATGACGAATGTCAACCCCATTATTGCCAAGAATCTTTGAACCAGAAGTCCCATTTTCCTCCATCATTTCCGGTTCAATGTACGCACCAGGAGGACAGAGATTGGCAGTGATTTCAAAATCACTGAAGAAAACTGGATACGCGTACAGATGACAAAAATATTTTGCAAATCGTAACGGTCGTCAATTTAATTTGTAATTTCGAACATTTTAACTCCGCGCCAATCATGAAACTGTAAAAAGTGAACAAGATTTTCTTGCAGAGCCCAACGAAAATTCCTCCAAAGTTTTCCGTTATTTTTGCACATTTTGCCGCCCATGCGATATACCACGATGCTCGCGGCCAATCACTGTATCCTTTTAACCGCAAGGACTAAATACAGGTGCGCCACCTGTGCACACTGTAACAGGTACAACACCGTTCAGTATTTTACGTTCTTCGCATATGCAACAACACACGTAAACCCGTAGAGACATAAAAAAAGGGGAAGAGAGAAAAAAGAATGTGGCTACGGGCAAAAAGACGGAACCGTGAGGAAAAAAAGATCGACAAAACGGGCACCTATCTCGCCAACGGCCCGTGACCGATAGCCCAACCCAACCGATGCACATTGTACATTTGTACGAATAACTATATCCACGAGATTTTTTCATTCAATTTTTTTTGCACCTAATCATCGAAATTTCTCAATAAACTTCGTGCATACTTGCCCGATCTTTTTACTCCAATTTGCAATCGATGAAAATCGTTCGTTTCACGTCAAACCGGAATTGGAACGAACTCGAAATGCAATTTCTAATATTTTTAATCTCGGCCCCAAGAAAACGATTTTTTTCCGAGCGTTTTTGTATTTTAGTCGGAAAATGAATTGCTGAGCGGTCACATCGCAAAAAATTTGTCGGAAAATAGAAAACTTGCCGAAAATACATTTTTTTCTCGTTTTTTTGGTTTTTCTACGTGAACGCTCGCGAGTTCATGGACAAAAATTGAAGTGAAACTCCAATTCCGATGGTCAGATTGGAATGAATTTTAATCGTCGGCGATTCGTTACCGCGATCGATTTGGAATCGAGTCGGTGATGTTTATACATTCATAAAAGAATATATCGATGTATAAAAATCGTACGTACAGGTGTACGATCATAAATAAATGTGTGCAAGTGTGTGTCCGTACGAGCGGCATACATCCCTTCGGACTCGTTTAACCGTTAACTCTCTCTCCGTTGAGCCGAGCAGACTGAGCGAGTAAAAGAGATTCCTCGACCTCCCGACCTCGATATATGTGTTAACGTGCGTTGAGACGCACGCGAGTAAGAAAAAAAAGCAGGCAAATGCGAAGATTTGGAAAAAAATCATGCTAATCCGACGGCCTCGATCGGTTTCACTTTTTTTTCCATCCCAAGAAAAAAAATAACGTTAATGTGACGAGGTGAGGACACTTACGAGGCCTTACGACGTTAAACACGTGATTCGGAAGAAAATCCAAATAAATCTCTCCGGAGAAATCGCCGAGATGTTTTTGTCAGGTGAAATTATCACCGCGAAATACTGACACCCGAGACTGCGAATTATGATTCAAAAATATCATTATTCACAAAAAAACATAAATTTTTGAATTCTTCACGATTCGCAGGATTTATTATCAATTTTTTATCCTCGAGGACGTTCCTGCACGCAAAATTCACGAATAAAAATAAGAAATTTGTCTCGATAGTCACGAACAGGCTCGATAAATTTTTTTCTCAAATTCGACCGAAAAAACTCACCAAAGATCCCATTTTTTTGCTTTCCCAACTGCACGAATCACTCAATTAACGAATTGAAGAATTAATGAAATTAATCAACATTTTCTCATTACCGTATTTATTGCTCAATTTCCTGTCGATTGAGATTCATTAATTATTAAATAATCATAACAACAATGCAGCAGTAATGAGTGAACGATTACTATGCAAAAATTTTTTACGATGCTTCGATAACGTTACTGGGAGAATGAGAAAAAAAAAATTATGGAACGAATCAAAGCATGAAGAAATTGAAAGAGATACCTTTGGACGTTGCGAGTCGGAGCGAGGACGGGGAAGGGGAAGAGAGAGAGAAAAGAATAGTAAATAGTCAGATGTCTAGGAACTGAGGAAGGAAAATGAATATGAGGATTAAAGAGGGGCTTGAAAAATGTGAGTGGAGAAGGCATTGCCCAGCACATATGAGCACTGACTGGAAAGCCAATTTACACCGGGCGTTATCTCGCTCCGAGCCCAGCTCTCTTACACGTCACGCCGTTATGAATCTCCCGACTAGACTCACACGATATGGTGTCTGTATTTACACAGACACCGCCAAGAATGAGAGGGATGTAATTTACATGATTCCACGTCTTTACCGATCGGGGGAGACGCCCTTTTGGATTTATACACAATGATATATCTGTGTTTATCGATAACTGTGCATTTTCTCTATAGAATCTTCACGATAATTCACGTGAATCTTCTCATTGCGTCAAGACACCGCCGATCGAAAATATTTCTATCGAAGTAGCAACAAATTCGTTGCATCGATTCAGACATTTATTTCTTATTTTTTCTCCTTTTGGAGTCGATTTTTTTTTTTTTAATCAATCATTGTTGCAAATTTGCATAGAAATTCATTTATTTCGTGAATAAATGAGTGACATTTGGATTTATTGAATTTCAGAAATTTATTTGCCAATTTTTTAAATTTTGCCGCCTAAACGAGATGCAGAAAAATGTTTTTGGGATTTTTTTTCTTTGCAAATGGCCAGAAAGGCTACGAGACGAATTTTTGAAAGAAAAATCCTTGACACATAATTTTAGCAACTCATAAACGAGACGGGACTTTAATTTACACGCGATTGGGTGGGAAAAGTTAAAAATTGGAAATCGAATATGTAAAATTCTTAACGTCAGAAAGATTTTCTTCGTAGGAGAAAATTTGTCGTTTTGGTGTCAAGAATGTTCATTCAAATTATTGCATGAAGAATCGTGAATGAAGTAATTTTGTGATGATAATACATTAAGTTTCATTTACCAATAATTACAACGTGCAAATTTGATGGCTAATTATTCAAGTTCAACGATCGTGTATGTCAGGCACATAATTTTATTCCCGTTACAAGAAACGATACATTACGAAAATGAACGATTGTATCACAGAGTTGATGATGCTTAAAAAGTGAGGAAAAAAAGTCGGTCGATCGTTACCAAAGAGCGATTTTTAGCGCGTCGCAAATATGTATAAAAATAAATGCACATAGGATCGAAAATTTCTTGCGACTTTTGAGGTAGACGGAGAAAGAGAAGGAGAAAAAATAGGAAAGAGCCTGAAAGTCGGTGTGAATAACTTCCGGCCACACATCACCTACCACGAGAAATAATTAAATTCATTAGGGCTCTCACGTCGCGACTCATTATAACGCGTGTTACGGCCGTTTAATTGAGCAACGTTGCGCGATTCCTATAAAATTAATATTTTATCATTACAATACTTTTCATTAACTTGCCTCGAGATCGAAGTTTCGTAAATTCGTTTGAATTTTTTCCATCGCAACCTTCGTCCCATTAAATTTGCAAGTTTTAGAGAAATTTTTTTTTATTCCCCAAGCCTGAGAAAAGGATTTTCCATAATTTACTGAATTATTAAAATAAATAAAAATTCATTGAATTCATTTCTAGCGATTTTTCGAGCAATGCGTTTGTTTTTTTTTCTATTGGAAATCGTAATTGAGTCGAAAACTTGAAAAAAAAATTGGAGAGTCATCGAAATTCAAAGGAAACACAATGCGGTCGCGATAATTATGTTGAGCGTTGGTCAAACTTAACGTGTTCCATTTTGCCTGGAGACTTGGGTAGAAATGCGCTTGGAGTGGATAAGGTGTGACCACGTAGTAAGGCCGTTGGGGTCAAGCGTGGACGATAGTCGAGAAACGGATAGATAAGTACATACGCTATTTATGCATGGATATAAATATTGCTTTGGATGAGAATTGCAGGTTGCATAGCGGAAATCCGAAGAGATAGACGTTACGCTCGATCGCCCTGCACGTTTCAGCATTTATTTCTATTGATAAACTGCGGCCGCAGTCTCGGAGATAACTCGATGAGAGAGAGAGAGAGAGAGTTTATCCGAGCAACAAAATTCTCTGAACTTGGTGTCTCGTTAATTAAAGATAATTTAATTCGCTATGCAAATTGGATCGGATCCGCGATTTTTTCTGGTGTTTAAAAATATTCCGGCGGCTTTAGTCGAAATCAAATTTGCTGCGTTTCTTCAAAAACTGCCGATTTGTCTTGAGGATCAAAAGTGAAATGATATTCGAGACACCCACGGCGTCGAACTGGATAATAAATGAAATTTCGAAATTTTACAAGTCTCTCGAAATTGCTCGTAAAAATATCATTTGCCACACCTGATCGTGGATCCTTCGGATGCTGCGAAAGGATTTATGGACTTGGGAAGAACGTGCGACTGGTTGACGAGGAAAAAGTTGGGCAAAAAGCTTCAAATAAATTTCTTTGTGGAATATATCGACGAATCAGAGATTCCTAAAAATTCTCGTACTGTCTCGTAGCTCAAACTCTCTCGCAAGGTCGCCAGGGCGAAACATCTTGTGAGGCGACTTTCGTATTCAGGATTATAAATTTTAAAACGTTCCAGATTTCTACTGGAGATATTGAAAATAAATGAAAAATGAGTCGAGGAGTAAACACGTCAGTGAAGGAAATGAGCAACTCGCGCGCCGGCTGCATGGCGCTCCGCGATCCTCGGAGATCTTTGCTTCGAGTGCTTGATGGTTTTGCGTCCAAGACGTTTTTCTGTCTAACAAATTACGATGAAACGTCGTGGCCTCGTCCCACCTTTCTCACTCTTTTGTTTCCTTCTTTTATTTACTATTTCTCTCACATTTTTATATACACGAAATATACATATAGATGGAGCTAACTCGAACGGATCTTCCGAAGGCCGGAAGCCTCTTTGGATAGTTGAGTCAAGAGCTTATGCGCGCGCGTCTACGATAAAAGTTTGCTTCGCGTTTACGAGCTCTCAGCCGCGCACCCGTGTCCCAAATTCTTGTCCAAACCTTTTTTTATTTTCATTCACAACTCTCTTTTCGTTTCTTTTTCATTCCGAGATTCGTGTCCAAGTTATTCAGGTTGATTGAAGAAATCGAATCTCTTGAAATACTAACGAACGTCAATTTCGTTCGTTACTGAAACGATTTAAAGTTTACAGAATTCTTTGACATCCGGACACGATTGTTCGTAAGAGCGATTATTCATCGTAAAAAATCGAATAAAAATTACAAGGAAAATTCTTCTCCAGTCGAACTGCCAAATTGGTCATTTTCCCACGCAGTTGCTCTTAATTAAAATTCGAAAAATCACTAATTAATCGCGCATCTCCAATTATAATCAACTTAATCTAAACCGCCAAGTTTTTTCTCTCCCCGGATCGCACCGGAAGTACAATCCAGGCAATTCTCGACCGAAAACAAGTTGAGATTTCTGTCGTAATGAGAAATTGGAGCACGTTGACGCGAAGCCAAGAGAAAATATCGGGGAAGCCCTTTGTCAAGAGAATAAGGGTTTGACCTCTGAGCCTTGACAAACGAGACGTCGTGGTCACAGTCGACGCACGACGAAGAAACATGAACGACCGTTTGCACCTGCTTGTCGAGACCGGAAGTGAGTGATTAAAGGCAAAGGGGACGAAAAACGAATTCCCCGAGCGCAGTGTTGGTCCGACTCTTCGGTAAATAAAACTCCTACGCTCCAAAAAACCAAAATATATTTCATTCGACCAAGAACAACCGTCCTCGTTATTTTTTGTTCTTGATTTTTGAGGGAATAACGAAATCGAAGGGAATTTAGTACAAAGAAATAATAATTGCTCGTCAATCTCTCGTTACGTCGCACAACGACAAATTGTGGGAAAAAAGTTTTATGATACTTTCATAAAAAAAAATGGCATTCCATGGAATGCTCAGTAGGTCTCCCTTTCGAGTTCAAGGACGAGTACACACTCATTTCTTTCCATATATACTCTAAAGCAGCTCCATACCGCTTTGTGCATATATATATATATTCTCTAATATATAGCACACAATCAAGCTAGACCGTAGCACATTTAATATAGTAAGGAATCTCTCATTTTCCCACGTATCTCTCGACGACACATATATACTCGACCTCTCGACTTTGAGGTCTATTACACTCCTTTCTCGTCCGCGACTCTTCTCGCGGTCTTTCTTCCTCTTTGGTCCACTCTCCCCTCGCCCCTTTCTCTCGAGACAACTCTCTCGTCTCTTAGGAACACACACACACACAACTTTATCCAGCTTTACTGCGAGTTTTCCTCTCTCTCTTTTTATCTGACACGAGGACCGCTCAGCTGGACTTTTTATTCGTCTTTATACGTACGACACCAATAAAATCATTGCCCCTGCCTCCCGAGCCTCTGACAATTTAGAAATTACATTGCCCCGACTCCGTAGTCTCTCTGTGTGTGCCAAATCCTGCCGCAAAACGCCTCGGGATTGTTGTTACGTGTACACACACACATCGCACATTCCAGGCCACACATCCATTCGCTTCATTCATTTTTAACAGAGTTTTTCTTCACTGCTTATGGCATTTTGTTTGATTTTCATTCAACTTGAAGAAATATATTGAAGATTGAGTAATTAATAAGAATTTAAAGAATTTTTCATTCGCTCGTTTAGAGTTCGAGAAAACTTTCCTTTTTACACATTTTTTTTTTCATTAGTTTAATGATACTGAGTTAATTATCAAAACTACTGAATACGTTTCGAGTGATTGATGAAGAATTCACAAATTAAACGACTCGGTGCGCGTCACAATAAAATTTGATTTACTGTACGAGGATATTTTTCATTTATGTTCGATGGAAACTCTCCAAGAGCGTCGATGATTCCTTACGTAATGGAATTCCGAACCAGCAGCATTGAAGAACGTGTCTTCTTCCACGGAAGTTGAATATCGACGTCAAAACATGCACATTAAAGAAACTTGGCTGAATCTTTTACTTTCCATACCGGCTCGTTGGCATGATAATTTGTTTTTTGCAAGCACGAAATTTATTGACGATTCTGAATAATAAATCATGAAAAATTCTCAACGACTGTGCACGATTTGGCTGTTTTTGGAATTTCGTATCAATTCTGTTGTTTTTTCGCATCGCCCACGTTTTCCACGAGCCAAAATGATCACGAAATTGACGTGCAGCGAAAAAGTGAATATCGACCACGTTTTTGCTCGATCCGCTTCGAGAAATCGCTTGAAATCCATTAAAGGGAAATCGAGGAGTAAAAAAATGTTCAATTAGAATCGTTTCCGGCTTCGTGAAGGTTCGCATCGTGCATACACGTGCATGCAAAACCCTCGCCCATTTCCGGCTGAACGATTTCTATTTCATCGCAGTTTCGTGCGACGATCGACCGCTCAACATGTACGAGAGATTCTAATGCATTGTATACCCGATACATGTTGATGGGAAATCGGTCGCATACACGATACGCATAATGAGCTGCACCTCGCGCGTTGGATTTCGGTTTTTAAAATGAAATTTCGTCTCCGTGCAGAGTTGACGAGATAAGCGTTGATTGAGCTAAAAAAAAAAGTCAATTTCGATCATGCAATTGAGAATACTCGTGCGAGTCCTAACGAGGCCCGGATTTCCCTTCCGGAATAAAAAGGAAAATTAATCGGTGGAAACGAGCGCGATCTTTTTTGCGGAGCTTTTCTGCATGAAAATGTTGGAGAAATTGTTGCGGATGCCCGAGGAAAAAAGGAATGAACTAATTTAAATTGAAGTGAAAATAAAATCGTCGTAGGGGAAACGGTGGAAAAAAACGACGCGGCGATCGGAGGAAAAAAATGAATCGGAGTAGTGGAGGAATAAAAAAAAAGGTGAAGAGATCGTCGTCGTGTCTGCGGAGAAGAGGAAAAGATGCTGTCGCGTTGGTTCTGTTGAAAGAAACGCGCGTGGAGCATACACGCGAGATCTTCTTCTTACGATCATGCTCGGTTAGTCGTTTCACGTGCATACGCGACTGTACGCCGAGGAGCCAACGTAAGAACGGTGGGGGGAGGGAAACGACCCAGATAAAAGTCTTTCGAAGGCCCTGTGTGGCGCGAACAGAAAGAACGGACTGTATAACCGTGCTCGAAGCGGACATCGGGGGAGAACTCTCTTCGTATATACGAGAGCCCCCCTGACTCTATAATATCGGAAGCTTCCAGGTGCTAGTTTATCGGCTGCCTTCCTCGCGTACCGACCTCCGTTCTCACCTGCCAGCGATTTCCTCCGCAGTGAACAACGAAAAAACGCGATAAACAAAAGTGCTCGTCGTAGACAAACATTTTTTTTCTCAATCTTCGTCAAATTTGACGTTTTATTTCAGTGAATGTGTGTGTTGGTGTTTTTTTTTTTATTTCATTTTTTAACTAAATTATTCGCCTCGAAAATCTTCGTCGTGTCACTCAGCAATAGGAACGAGTGTTATTTATTTCCGTGACCTCTGATCGATCGTTTTTTCGAAGATTTGGGCCACGATAGAATTTTTTTATTTCGTTGCAGCTGAAATTTTGTTGTGAACGTTTTTCCTGAACTTTGACATGTCCAAAGATCGTGAATTTAGAGTTTTTTTCATGTGTTCAAAGTTTCGTTTCGATTCTCGATTCGACAAACTGTGAACACGATGGAAATTTGTTTTAGACCATGAACTTTTTTATTTTGGTCAGTTGTAAGCTTCGGAGGGGGGGGAGAAATAATAATAACGAGTAGAGAATCGACGTGAAGTCTCGTCGAGATTTTACAATACTTGTCTTACACGCGTCCACGGATAATGATCTCTCTCGATCGGTGAACGATCGTGGCGCAACCAATTCACCATAGAATGCACAACACATACATACACGACTCGATTTACACACTTATGTATCAGTTTCCCCGGTATGAAGTCCTGATAATCGCCTGACACATAAATCGGCAGTAAAAACTTGAAAATTCAATGAATATTTCACGCGTAATCAAATTAGCGAGCGTTACGATTCTCGCAGACCAATAATTACGAAAAAATCTCATCAGCTCGAAAATGCAGCCGAAAAAATCGCCCAAAGAATTTTTCTGCAGAAAATTATTGATCTTGAGCCTCGTCGAATGGAAAAGAATGTCAAAAATGTAAAAAAAAAAAATTGGTCCCATTCGTTGAGGATCTGCAAAGAGATCGAAAAATCTTGTAAACTTTCGAATGCATCGAGAAAGAAAATAATATCGAAAAAGTTGCATGTTCTTCGTGTCGATTTCTGGAGCAAAAAAACGACAGACTCATTAATCGCACGTAAGAACTTTCTCGGTTAATTGTGTCAATTTGATTGATAACTAGAATATTATTCGTGACTGGAAAGAGGAAAAGCCAAAAAACGTTTAATGAAGAAAATAAATACAAAGTCTTGTTCAAGTTCTGGTGCATGGATATCGTGGCAGTGAAACTGTTCGTGATCCTCTTTTAATGTTTCATTATGGTGCAGCTCGTTAGCAATTAGACTACCGAGTGAGAGGAGTGTAAATAAAAAAGGCATTTATATACGAGCTCATGATTTACGTCTGCTCGCGATATGGCGCGAGGATTCAAAGTTTTCATTTGCGAAAAGAACGAAAGGGCTAAAAGCGCAAGCAATATTTTATTTTCTCTGTCACACGCAATTTCCTACTAAATTGTCGTGCACAATAGTAAGAATAGGAAGAAAAAAAACGTGCAGTTTACTATACAATAATTATATGGAGGCGTGTGACACGAGTTCTCGAGATTTTCAAGAAAGTTTATATGCCTTTCTCGCTGCGGCGTTGTCCGGGCGGAAAAGATTCGCAACGTACATCACATCGTGATACTATAATATATAGAATTTTACTACGCCTCCCGAGAACTCTCGTTCCAACTACAACACGCGTTTGCTACAGTTTCGTCAAAGAGAGTTTGTTAGACGCTGGATAATTATAATTAAAGACGAACTCATTGTTCACCATGGAGTGGGGATATCCCACGAGTCGTGGAGAAAAAAAAATCACGGGGCTTCACCGAACTGCGAGCTCTTTGGAGAACGCGAGGCAAAATGGACCAGGAGAAAAATGTGCAAATCTTAGTCTCTGCTCGGGGAATTATTTACTTTCGGATCTTATACAAGAAAAGTTTTCCAAATGCCAATTCTTATCAAAAACGCCTTTCGAAGCCACTCGCTCCGGATACGTGATATTTTTTTGGGCTTTCGTAGTTTATTCGTTTTTTTTTAATGAAAATTCTGGACACTAGAAAAAATCAAGAAATTCTCAATTATTTTGGTCCATTTTGCCTGGATTTGATTTTCATCCGATTTTTTCGGGGCACGATTAAGCTACTGGATTTTTTTTCGCCCCAAGGACTGTGCATACGTTGATTCTTCCTCGTTGAAGATTCTCACGCTCGTAGAGGAAAAAATAGGCAGGACGTGAGCCACGGTGAGAGAGTCGAGTCTTCGAGGGAGGCAGAGAGAGAGAGAGAGTGAGTGAGAGAAGAAAAAATAAGAGTCTCGAAGAAAGCGTAGTACGAGGAAGTCGAGGAAGTAGTTTTGGTTCGTCCCATGCCAGCCAAAAGCCCCATTATCTTTCATTTCTCCCAAGCAGCGACAAATAGAAAGAGGAGGAGAGGGGAAATCACAAAATGTAATGAGTCTCTCGATTGATAATGTGCGACTTTATTCTTATGAATGCAGAAACATTTTTTCCATTAAAATCTTCATTTTCTCGTGGATTTCTCTGTTTCAAATTTCCACTGCAATTTTTAGCTCTCATTAAATCTCGAAATAAAAATAATTAATTTATCTCTAATTGCCCGTTTCATGCCAGCCGAGAGACTTCTCAATCGCCATTTTAATTAATCCTTCTAGAATCGAGAATATTAATCACTACAATTACCTGATTAACATTCAATTAGCGAATTCATTTCAACTGCAATTAAAATCAGTTTGAAAAGGATGTGAAAAAAATATCAAGCAGCTTTAATTTTCCGGTGATCAACAAAAACAAACATCGACTTTCCAATTGCTCGTGGAAATTGAATATTCAAATGAAAAGTTTTTACGCAAGCACGAAAATTTTAAATTGAGCTTATTGGAAAATCTTTCGTGTCGTTTTGGAGCTTCATTAGTGCAGCATTAACTTTTCGTTGTTGTTGTCGTAGCACAGATTCGCGACCGGCTATTCCCGTTCCAGTTATTTATCAAGTGCACTTGAAACGCAATTTAGCTTGTGTTTATATCTATAAACATGTGCAACATTCAAGAAAAACAGACACGTAAGAAAAGTATCCAGTCATTCGGGACAAATTAATATCAATCTTTGCTTTCTAACGATATGTTCGCCAAACGCAAAACTCAGTCCGTTGGTGTGTGTGTGTTGTGCGTGTGTGTTACACATAAATTACCCATCGCCTCGATTTTCACCTCTTGAATAGTCGCGATCGCAAATTTCTCGAGAAACAGAGAAAGAGAATGTTGTGTACATGTTCTCGTATATTAGCAGCGTCGAATCGGCACGGAGAATGTATGAATTAAATAGCACGGATGAGAATTCTCGCGTGGAAATTCTATCGTGGCTCAATTACCTTCGAGATTCAGCGAAATGAAATTTCTTATCGGAGCAGAACATTTTCGAGGCGAACAAAATATTGATTAATTATTTTAATGAGCTGTGGCAAGAGAGTTGCCTTTTTTTTAATGGGAGATTCAATTTTCAATTGAATTCTTAAGCTTTCGATAAAAATGTTGCAATTTTGATCGAAATCTTTTAAATTTAATTGAATTAATTGAGTTTTTTTTGATAAATTCATCGGCAGGTAACGCAACGATAAGGCAAAACGAAAAAAACTAATTGTGAAAATGTTTGACGATGGACCGTGACAAAGTTTTCCATTGTGAAGTGCTTCATTAACGTTTGAGTTGATCCTGAAGTAAATAAATATCGGACACGATGATGGAACGCGAAGTTTCGGACACCGAGGGTGTGTTTTCTCGTAGAATGTCGAGCAATTGGGCAGAATTGCCGAATACATTGCGCCGTCGACAAAAACATCGTCCGGAAATATTGAGCCAATTTACTGATTTTTCGGAATCTTCCGAGTGCGAGTATCGCCGGCAAGAGACACCAACGAGGCACGTTTCGTCTCCGTTCGGGCAACCCTATCGTCACGTTCTCAAAAGATCGGAGCTCGTGAGAAAGTTCGAAAATCACGAGGATCGAGGCGACTTTTGGGATCGAAGCAGCAGGTTCGATAAAAAATCGGCTGCAGTCGGCTGCATCAATGACGATTACAGAAAAAATTACGAATTCAATAACAATAACAACAACAATAATAATAACAATCAGAAAAACAATAACAATGTGAAAAGCGATAAATCGAAATTGATGGACAAATTACGTGGTCGATCTTCAAGGAAAGCGGATACTGAACGGTCCATCGATCATCGGTACGATCGCGATTATCCCAGTTTTTCCGACGACGAAAGAAAAACTAATTCGCCGGATAGTCTCCTCGTGAAATCCTCAGAGTCCGAGTCGAGCAGCGACGAGTACGGACACACCGATGACTCTGGAGCTTTTCTCGAAAGAGCTCACAACAACGATCGAATACCTCGGACAAAGTACGAAATGTTCAACGGCACGAGAATCACCGATCAAAATCGTGTTTTACAAAAAAGTCGATTCGCCAAATTTTTTTCATCTCCCAAAGACGATCCGGAGATGAAGAGATCGCGAGAAAATGATGAAAATGGTAAAACATCGAGAGATGGTAAATTTGACATGAACAAAAATGTTCGAAAGATCGTCAACGATCTCGCGAAAACGAGAAAACCGAACGATCGATCAGAAGACGATAATTTGCTGAAAGATAAATTCATCGAGTCTGGTCCACCGAGATACGAGTACGAGAACATTCCGAGGATCGATTTCTCGAAAATCGATCATCGATCTTTTCAAAACTCTTCGAACGCTTCGCCCAAAAGTCCTTCGGAACAACCGACCATTGAACAATTGCGAATGGAGGCCGGTTGCCAGCTCCGGAATACGAGAAACTCGACGAACGATCCGGTGAAAAATTCTCGCGATTCGAGCAATCGGGAAGATTGTTCAAAGAAAATTGGCACCTGCTCGTCCCCGGTCTCGGCCATGTCGTTTTCCTCATCGTCTTCACCTTCCTCGTTCTCATCGACAACGGAAAATCGCACCAATCGACAAGCCTCCATCGAACAACTCAGACTCGAAGGTCTTATTCAAGATTTTTACAACAACGATCAAATAAATTCCTCCAATCGCTCCAACGACGAAAGAAAACTCTCCAAAATGGAAACCATCACCGAAGAAAAACAGGATGGCAATAAATTGAGCGTACGTGAGATCCTCAAGAGATTCGAGGAACTCAGAATGCAAAATGAGATGCAAAACGATGAGAGACAAAACGACAAGACCCTGAATACCATCCAAGAAACTCTCAAGAAACTAGACGAGAAGGTCAAGAGTTATCAGGTCGAGATTTTCACAATTATTATATACAAAATATCTTTTAACATAAATCGCGTTTCATTTTAATCTCGCATTGATCCATTCATCACCACTTTTAACAATAGAACAAAAACCTGAGATCAGAATCAATTATAATTTAGTATTTATTCATTTTCATCAAGGCTATTGAAGTTTTTTTCAACGAGATTCAATGCATTTCCTTTTCAAAGATTTCCCATCAATAATATTTGCAGGATCGAACGTGCCTCGTTGTCAAATTTCAAATCACTAAATTCCCTTAATCACGATCCTGAAGTTTCCATCGTTGGAATGCAACGGAATTCTGTTATTTCTTCAGCAGAGCCAAAAAACTTATTTCTTGCGACCAAAAAACTCAATCGACTCAAAAAATTGGAACGATTTTCAAAATTCAATAAATAATCAATAGAAAAAATGTTTTCCGTTGAATCTCAACGTTGCAAACTTCAGAGTCGTCCCTTAACCGATAAATTATTAATTTCTCTCAAAAATCGAGCAGATGCATCATCAGGCTTTTTTCCCAAGATTCATCTCGAATATTTTTCGAACAATTGGTCACAATCGAATGTTTATTCACAATACATTCTAGGATCTTATTATTTTCGCATAATTGCTGACGAGCCTTGGATGCGACGTTATTAGAGAGTAAAATTCGCACTTCCGTTACTCTCGGTCATCCTCATCAACGACTGAATGACTAATCCCACTTTATAGGACTTACGGTATTCCTAACAGCACATGTTAACTCGTAACATCTATATTTTTTTTCTACAATCACTTTTATCGAGCTCGCAGTAAAAAAAAATGAGCATGGCCATGCCAGTAATTTCCGCATTTTTATTAGCAAAGTCTGCAATTCGTGTATGCGATTTCTCAGAATCCGCGACGATTTGCAGACAACGAATAATTTTTTTGTGGAATCTTCCAAATATTTATCGAGAAGCTCAGAGACTTTGGAGCAAGAAAAAAACGCAAGAAACTTTGATTTTATTTTGGAATTCAACAAAATTCTTAAAACGAATCAAATTTCTATGCAGAATTTTTCATTCAATGCCAAGAATATACGACGGTTTTGATCACGCTGCAAAGTTAACGGAAAGTCTAGAAAAATGCTCATGATCGGATTCACTCGGTTAGCGATCTGGAGCCATAAAAAAAATAAGATGAAAACTTGATCCAAGAATTCCAGGATAATGATTATTCCGGTTGCACCTATACAAGCAAACGAAGCGTTTATTATTTATTATAAATCTACGCACGGGAGTTCTCCGAGAGTTTTATACGGTCGCGAGTTCCAGATAAAGTTTTAATTCGCCTCGGGAGTTTGGAACCAAGTGTGCAGAAGTTTCGACTTAATTCGTTTAGCTCGACGGTTCTAAAAGGTTAATAAAAAAAAAAGTGGATGATAAAAACACGATGCAGAGTGTGTTTTGCGTGAGCAACGGAGTCTGAGCGAATCTTCTTAATTTTTTTTCTAAACTTTGCAGCAGCAGCGAAAAATGAATTCTGTTATGAACATGTAACGTTATCGTTAGTCTCACGGTGTGTAACTGTATATTAACGACTATAGTACATAATGCACTCATGTACTTGTCGATCCATTTGTATATAGACATTCGTCTGTGTTTGTGTGAGGATGGAAGGGAGTTGCATATCTAGCTTATTCCTTGGCTCGATGCATTAACGATTATGTAGGTCAGGGTCGACGTCTGTGCATCCTGCTCGCTCAGGTGTTGCTTGAATTATATAGAAAATAGTTATATATAGAAAATATGACTATCCTACTGGGCTCGGGATTCTTGAGAGCCTTGGCGAAGAAAATCGTCGAGAATGTAAATTTCAACGAAAATACGATCGTGGATCGAAATTTTTTGTTTGATTAGCGAAATTCTTTTTTTTTTGCTTTTTAATCTCGATTTTGTCGTGATTTCTGCAACGTGATTATGAGCAACGAACGGGAATCTAGTCGGGAGGGAGGGAAATTGGATGAGAATTATTGACTGAATCTGGTTGTTTTGTCTGTTTTTCCAGATCGATCAGAAACCGATTCACAAATCGAATCACCACGAGAACCACGTGACCCAAATAACAAAGTCGATACAGTCGCACGCGAATCATTCGGTCGGAGGTCACCAGCACGGATTGCACAATCAGAGCTCGCACAATCAGTCGAATCACGTGAGCGGTAATGTCGGAAATCATGAGGTACACAGCGGCGGTAATCGCGTCTCAGGACAACATGGAATTAACGCGATTGGCCAAACGAGTCCTCCAGCCAATCAGCACAAAAACCAACGCAATTTGAGCCCGAGCCAACATCACGCTAATAATCAAGTTCAACACGAATGGCGACAACCTGAGGAAACGATTAAAAATCAGGAGGAAAGCTTTTACGAAAGTGGGCCTGTCGTCAATGATGGAAAACACTCGTTGCTTCAATACGCGATGCTCAATTTCCGTCAGTCTACAGAGAAGTGAGTAGCTCTCAATAAAACCCTCAAAATAATGTCTGGGTCTGAGAGACCCGACGTCAAAATTCATTACAAAAATGTTGAACGTAATGCTGACGTTCGTTTTCGACTTTCTCGATTAAACGAGCGTAAGGCAAACGAGACAAGAATTCAAAAAAGGCTCGATCAAGTTGATTTGTTTCCCCGTCGACGAATTTGGGTAAAATTCCTTGCGAGCTGAATCTCCTTTCGATTATTCGAAAATGCGACTTGGAAAATTGCTCAGGAACGTTGACACGACTCTCGATCATCAACTTTCCCGGTAGAAATGTCGTCGCGGTATTAGAAAAAGCGAATTAAAGAGACAGAAGATAGAAGAAAGAAAAAAAAGACTCGATTGGTAAATAGTCCGGTTGCTGCGGAGAACTCTCGCGGTCAGATGCCCCGAAGGTAACGTGCTTAACAAAAACAACGAGAGGAAAAAAGTATGCGGAAACCACATGCGAGCACAACGCGCGCGTACGTTTATTTCTCAACGCTTTATTTACGTCAACTCCATTTCAATGGGTTATTTAATCCTCGATATATCCTGCAATGCAGACCGAAAAATATAATCACTGTACAACTTTGTATAACGCTGTATTACACAATCACAAAAGTCTGAAAAAAAACACGCGCGTGTCGAAATGTCTCGATCAATCAGCTTCATGCCAAGTTTTCATTCGAGAGTTTTTTTCTTTCAAAACCGGTTCGAGTTAAAAATTTTCAATAATTAAGCCATTGGGCGTGATTTTTCTTTATCGTTATTACCGGAAAAAAGATTGTGCCAGTTCGAGTATTTGGACAATTTTGAATTGTATAAAAATTAATGATAATTATCGTTCGGGTGAAGATTTTTTGGATGCTGAACATTGAGGAAAAAAAACGTAAAATTCCGTTGAAAAGAAACCGCGTCGGAACCGGTAAAAAAATAACGATCCGGACAGTTTGGTGGTTTCGAGTAATCTCGTTTGTTGATAAACGAGCAGAAGGAATTGATCCCTGGCCACTTTTGTCCCAAATACGTCGCTGCGGAGCAAAACTCATTCCGGTAGTTAAGAGACTGCTGCGCCAACGGCTACGTTCGACTTTCACGCGAAAAATGTCGTCGATCAAGACCCCGCGAGGATCGCGAGATCACGAATCATTTTTTTCCTCTTCCTTAAACTTTCCCATCTCGTGCGTTGCCCCTCGCCAACCTGTTGCTCTTCCCTTATAATCGTTTTTGGCAATCGCCTCGTCCACCGATATGTCGAATAATTAACAATTACTGGCCGAAAGTAAAGCCATTTCCGGCCAGAAAATAAACGTCAAACATTTGTCTGACCCAAAATTATCGCGAGAATTTCAATCGAGTTCAATTTTTCTTTTTGCAACGAGCTGAAAAAATATTCCGGAAAAAAATGCATCGCCCATAAAATTCGATCGTAATAATCGCAACAATAAAATATTCCAACAATTGAATTTAATTACCGAGCAAACGTAAAAATTGCATTATAAAAATGTTAAGTGCTAATAGGAAGAAAGCAAGGCACATGCAACGTGTGCATACGGATTACATATCGTTTCGCCGCGTCCTACACGTGAGGACGAGGATGCCAATTATATTGAGGGAAATTTTTAGCCTGCTTGTCGTTAAAGCATCGATGTGTAAATCTGTTAACACACACGTAAGAAAATACATCGAAAAACATGTTACGCAAGTCTCGGTTTGTAAAGATAGAACTTCTTCGCTCCGAGCAATCTTGTACTCGTGTTGAGAAAGCATAACACACGTACGAACCTTCCTTTCTCGTGTTCCTAATAACAATCCTCACCCATCGCACTCGGATGATGAATTAATCATGATTTTTTCGATACTTCTCTCGCTTTTTGTTTTTCATGAGAAAGTAATCAGAAATCACGTTTTTGAACGAACGAAAAATTGTTTCGATCGACAAAAATCGAGATTTTATCGAACGAATTTTTAATTTTGGGATTTCTCGTGGTTTTTTTTCTCAAGATTCGAGATGATGAAGACTGCGGATGGCTCCATAAGTGGTTCCCTCAAAGTTATCGAATCTTTGAAGAGCAAGAAGAAGAATAAAAAGAGCAAGGGACAACAGGATGGAGCCGAATGGACCTGGAAAGAACAAGTCGATCTTGTTAAATACTCCCAAATACCTATCGAACAAAGCTTGTTGCGTTTGGACGGCGAACTCAGCCTGCTCGCGGTCGAGTGTTTCATGTGTCTCATGAGATACATGGGAGATCAACCGTTGCCACCGGACATGAGCGAAGTCAAATGCGTCTACACGATTCTGATGGTAAAATTTTTCCTCCATTATTTTTCACCTAAAATCGCAAATCGTTCAATAATTTTGCAAATTTTCCTAATCATTTGATTTGTTGATTTTCGATTCTTCACTGGAAAGAGAATTTTGTTGAAAGAGATCGATATTTTTTTGGATACGTTCAACTAAACGTTTTTTTCGAAAAATCATGAAAATTTTGTCATTTCAGCAAAAAACATTCTGGAAAATCTCTTCGGAAAGTAATTTTTGTCATTCCATTCGTAAATTTTGCTGGAAGTTCCGTTACGAATGAAAAATATTGTCGAGATAACGAACATTTTGAAATTATCCCAAAATATTTAGTTCGCTGTATTAAACAAAATATCAAAATCAACAAAATATCAACGAGAAATTTAGCCGCAAGTTTTATGATTAAATTGTCGTAATTGGAAAATTCTCAACCGAAAATTGATTTTATTTTTTCGGGTTCAGCATTGCCACAAGTTTGAGCCATTGAGGGACGAAGTTTATTGTCAATTGATGAAACAAACGACAAACAACAAGAGCCCGAATCCCGAGAGCTGTCAGCGCGGTTGGCGTTTGTTCAGCATCGTAGCCGCGTACTTTACGTGCAGCGAAGGCTTACGAGCGTACTTGATCAAGTATTTGGAAACGGCGGCTTACGACAAGAGACGAGCTTATCACGGTACCGCGACAGTTTGCTTGCAAAATTTGCGCAAAACTGTGAAATATGGTGGACGCAAAAATGTACCGAGCGTCGAAGAAATAATGGCGATAAGTGCTGGACGAAATGCCAAACGACAGATCTACCGATTACCAGGAGGAACCGAGAGAGTTATCAACACGAAATGTACGACCGTCGTACAGGTGTGTAGAAAAAATTGTCCCATGAACTGAACGTCGAGTCGATCGATTAAAAAAAAAACATTCGTCACGAAAAATCGTGAAATTATTGAAAAAAAACATCAGCCCGACCATGATGAGGAAAAATTTATTTTCAATACTTTTTCCAAGCGGAACGAAGTTTTTGCTTCTGCCGTTTTAAACTTTTTATCCTGATTCTCATTTCGTTTGTCGTTCCCGACTCAGGACGTCATCGAGGAAATGTGCAGCGTCATATCCGTGAGAAATCCTCACGAGATGGACGAGTTCTCGCTCTATTGCATCGTCGATGGCGACGCTTTCACGATGCCACTCGCTAGAGACGAATACGTGCTGGACGTCACCACCGAATTGCACAAGAATCATCAAGTTTTCTATCTCATATTTTGCAGGTAAGAAAGTTTAATAAATTCCCACAGAAAAACCCTCAGAATCTTCACTTAAAATTGAAGAAAAAAACGACGTTCCCACGTTTTATTCATTTACGAAATTTTCTTTTCGTTTTTTTAGATCGGTTTGGTACTATCCATTGAGACTGGATGCTGCACTGTACATAGAAGTCGTTTTCAATCAAATTGCTCCTGATTATCTCGAGGGACTGCTTCTAGTCTTGCCCGGAGAGCATCTTCCCCAGGAAATAATCGTAAGTCCTTAAAGGCAAAAAAAAATCGATCGATTGACCAATTATTTGAATTATTTCTATTAATATTGACTCTGTGGTTTTTTTTGACAGTACGACATGGCGCAAATCGCAGCTTTGTTGCACCGAGCAGCTGATATGGCTCACGAACCAACGACGAAAGAGATCAAGTATTTGCTGCCCAAGCCAGCGCTAAGTCTGCGAGAACCGAGACCCCAACAGTGGGGAAATATGGTCCAGCAAGCCTGGAACAATATTCAACACAATACAGCCGCCGTTTGCAAGGCTCAAGTACTCGGTACGATTTTTCAATGTTTCCTCCTTGCTCTGGCTGTGATCGCAACTTTAAAACGTCCAATATTTGGAAAATCTTCAACTTTTATAGTGTTGCTAATTTTTTAGAGACAAAAAAAAACGATTTTCGTATTTTTTGTGTTTCAGAAATTTTGTCAAAGTGGCCTCTGTTCGGTTCGAGCTTTTTCGCCGTGAAAAGAGTGCCGGAAAATGGCAAAGAAAAGGTCGGCGATCACATACTCGCCCTGAATCGCCATGGCGTCGACTTTATCGATTTAATAACACACGTGAGTAATTTCCATGCAATTTAACAATTTAAAAAATTCACATGAAAAAATTCACACGAAAATGGGTTTTTTTTACTTTTTTTTGAAACTTTCTCGCGAAACGATTTTGTAATTTCGTTCCTTTCACAGGAAACCCTTTATCATTATCCCTACTCCGAGGTAATATCAACGAGAAAAGTGAAATCGGAGGAGGGAACTTTGTATCTGGATATGAAATGTGGAAACTTGATGCAACAGAGAATAACGAGATTGCAGACGGAGCAAGCGCACGAGATATCGCGATTAATAAGGCAATACATAACGATGGAGCAGCGTACAACGAATAATCAGCCACTGCCAATATCGTTCGCGATGAGATAAGAAAAAAAGGAAAAAGCATCAGCCTTACTAAAGAATAACAAGGAGCCAATTACTTTGTCCCTCATTTTCGTAAGTTTCTCGCTGAGGCCCGAAACTGCGAGAAGAGAAAGTGCGGCAATAATTTATTTATTATTACTTTTCTCAATTATTTGAAACTTAAAAATCCGCGATCACAAATTCGTGTTTCGCCAAACGATTTTTTCCATTTTTTAAACAAACAAAAAATATTCAAATTTACCCAAACAATGCTCAAGTGTGACCAAACGAAATTATCCATTTTGTAAATATGCTTAGCGAACCGTTAGATTACGAGCGAGAAAGTTGATACGAAAAATATGAAGAAAAAATAAACTTTGTTCATTTTTTAGCTCAACATTTTAATTATAGAAAAATAACGTTTATTATTATAATTATTATTAATAATAACAATTATATTATCATTAATTTTATTTCCATTACGATTTTTGTTATAATATTTTATCTCAAGATCTTCGATGATAATCATCACGATTATTATTATTATTAATATTGTTTTGTTAAACTTTAATCATAATTTAGATTAATTGTTCATTTTTTATTTTTATTAACAAACTCCAGTTGCTGGTTAACAATCGTGAGGGAAAAACACGTCAAAATCGATCTTTTGGGTCAAGAATTACCGCGACTGAAAATCACGTGGCCAATTAATTATTCCATGGTCAAAAAACAAGAGTTTGAGATTTATTTTTGACTGAAAATCGTTGACAATGGATTTTATAAAATTGTTAACTTGTTTTTCGAGTTCGTTGGATGGGGAAATCATGAGGAGAGGATTTTGGGGAGAAATCTTGTAGGAAGGATCGCTTTTTGTATGCGACGAGAAAGATTCACGTTTAGTGATGTTTGTGTACGATTTATTTATCCGTTTATGAGACAAGACTCACGTTTTTATATATATGTTTTATATATATAGTAAAAATATAAAATTACTTGTATAAATATTGTTAAATGATGTTTTTTTTTCATGCAGTTGCGTTTACGAGAAAAAATCGCGTGGAATTTATGAAATTTCAGGGGGTTGGACGTGAATTCGAATAGCGACGAGATTTTTTTTTTACACGAGCGTTTTTGGAATCTCTGCCGTTCGGCATGCCAATTTCTGACGATTTTTTGGATAAGTTTGTCAAAGTCAGAGGGAAATTCAACGTAAAACGTAAAAATTGGAAAAAAATTCTTTTTATTTTCTCGTGTCTGGGCTGGAGCCTGGCGTTTTTGATTTAAGATCTCTGGGCCAATTGTTAGCGGTATGCTTGACGTATCCTGGGTCCGTTGGCGAGGACGGTCCGGTTTGCGTTCCCGTGGACGTTTTCAAAACGTTTATCCATTCTTCGAGCATCTCAATGTCGTCGTGATTCGGTCCACCCTTGGCTACGTAAGTCCTCAAGGACGAGGGCACGTTGAACGACACGTCGCGATGTCTCTTCAAAATTCCTTCGGGGTTTCCAGACATTCTCGTTGGCACGTTGTCGTATTGACTCGAATCTGAATTCCTAACGAATAAGAAGTATCAACCAACAATAATTACATTTCGATTGACCGAATTGATGAAAATCATTGAGAGACACAAAAATATTTTCCCATTTTCAAGGATAAGAAAAATATCGACGGATTCGTGGCTCTGAGTTGGCGAGAAACTCGTTTGGAAACGGGAAAACCCACAAAGTCGACAAAAGTTCAATTTTTTCGATAATCGGACTCGAATCGACTTGGTCAGAATTTCGATTGATCGCGAATTGAAGTTCGTTGCATTGAAAATTCAATTTTGTCGAAAAACGTCGAGATTTCTGGATACCTCGGGAATTTCGACAATATTTTTGATTTCAAACGGAATTGGCAGCTAAATTTACGATGGGAATGACAAAAATTGCCTTTTCGAGGGATTTTATAGAATATTTTTTGCAGCAACGACAACATTTTTTCTGATTTTTCAAAAAAAAACTTTTGGCAAACGTTTCCAACAAAAAATCGATCTTTTTTGACAAAATTTTCTTTTCAGTGTGCGTTTTTGAGGAGTTTTGGGAAAAAAGATGAAAATTACCTCGTATCGTAGGCGTCCTCAGGTTCGCGTTCGACTCTCATGATTTTAACACTTGGATTGACGATTTTGGCAAACATTGGTTCGGGCATACTGTCCCTGGTGGCTGGGAAACGTGGCGTGTCGATTTCGTCGTTGATTCGATCACGGAACATTTTTTCGTGTCGATAATAATCGTTCCTCGAGGAGGAGAGTGTTTCGTGGTCTCTTTCGGGGTCTGTGTAACGTCTGGAGTCTCTGAGAGTTCGAACATTTTCAAAGTTTTGTGCGGCGTATTCGCGGGATTGTCTCTCGTCGTGTTGGCGTTCTTTGTCGCGTACTTCGGTGGCTTTGGGATGTTGAATTTTGGCGAAAAGTTCTTCGGGCTCGTCCGTCGTGCGGGAAACTTCGGGGTCGGCGTCCAAGCCAGTTGGGCGTCTCCGGGTCTCGTCAGAATTGTCGAAAACTGCGTTGCTCGTCCCGTTCGTCATCGTCGTCTTTGTCCTCGCTGGCCCAGCCGATGGTCCACCATTCTCTTCGGTCTCAGATCTCGGTTTGACCTCGTGCTCGATACTCAAGGTCGGCTTTTTTTTCATAGCTGTTTAGTTTTTTATTTTTCATTTTCCCAAAAATCAGAGAATGTTTTCACGACTCGAGAAACAATTGGATGGGAAAATGAATAAAAAAGCAAAATTTTTCGACTGCAGAGTGAAATAAAAGCGGAAAACCTTCGTTTTAGGTTCGCAATTCTGCCGGAGATTCAAATTTCGACAATTTTCCAAAAAGTTATTTCAAAAAAACGCCCACAAACAACAATTGACCTAAAACCAAAGAATTCCTTGAAGAAAAAATCGCAGGAAACCCACAAAAAACAACGAGCATGCAACGAAAAAAGTGTGGAAAAAAAACGTGCGAGGGTTTTACGATCGAAGTGAGCGAATGTATTTATTAATCAAACACAAATGAGTGCATAATTTTGTCATTATCGAAAAACACAAAAGTAAGTGCGCATGATGATCGAATAAAAAAATAAAAATGACGGACGAAGAAACGAAAAAAAGACACAGACACAAAAAACGATTGAGTGTGAAACGAAATATGGAAATAAAAATCATTCCGTAGTGGTGAATACGCGAACACGTGGCAGGATGATTGTTCCTGATGGAGACTTGCCTGTTTCCTTGTCAAGAAACGTCTGAGTCCCGTCGTGCTTTTTCATGTGCTTCGGTGTGCTCATCAACAAATCTGCTATGAACGCCAGGCAAGTGAGGAGACACAGAGCACCCAGAACTGCTGCGTTATCTATCAAATCTTCTGGTACACTTTCGATCGATGCGAGAGACAGCGAACCGACGATTCCGAAGAGAATTATTCCCAATCCAAGCAGGAAAAGTTCCTTTTTTTTTTAAAGAAAAAGCATGAAAATTATTTCATCGTCCTCATCATTTTCCTTTAATATTAAAAAAAGTTTTTTTTCTTCGAAAATTTGTAGATTGAGAACAGAATTTCGAACGAGCTTGGGCCAGGAAATCACGAGATTCATCAAGAAAATTAGAAATCTCAATGTTTTAGATTTTAGTTCATTAAAATTATTTTCGTTTAGACTCGTCCGACACGCAATTCTGAACGACACGGTTCTTGAATCTTCAGAATGATCTAAGACTCGCACGAGGTGTGCAGGTCGAAGGGCGACCCAACCCAAACGTTGTTATTGCTTCGCAACTACGAGAGCGATCACAATTACGTCACAGGAAAATCTTGTCTCAGTGAATCCGAAGCAATAAAAAAAAAACAGGCGGAGCGCGAAGGTCTGATTTTTATTCCATCAAGGCTTCACGATTTCAATTTCGAGGTGAAAAGCGCGCCAGCGACGAGCAAGAGTTCAAGATCTGGACGGAGTTCGGATAACATTATCCCGAGTCGGAAAATCGCATAATTTTTCGATCAGATTCAAGGAGTCTTTAATTTTCAAACTGGAACTTCCTTTCATCGCAGCTACCGCCGAAACGGCTAGAGATAGGGCAAAACATCAAGATACCAATTTTGTAGAGCGGAAAATTTCTCACAAAAAAGGTCCTTACGACATTTTTCCTTCTCGAATAGTTTAGCCTCTAGAAAGGAAAAATGAACCTCGAAAAATTTTGCCCGCTCCAGACTCGTACGATCGGTCATTCTGCCCAATAATTTTTCAAAATAATAAAAATCCCGTAGAATTGATTAATTTTAATTGACAAACGATATCAAACCGGAAAAAAATTAAATCTGGTCCTCGATTAGACCGGAAGAAGATTTTTCAAAAACGTAAAACAAAAAATGCTGCATCATCGTTTCCCAGGAAAAAAGAGAACATTTTGAATAAAATTAAAATAATTTTTACGCTGCAACAAAGAATCGCCCGAGTTCCAGTTTATGAGTCATTAGGACTCGAGTCATTAAGGGCGTCGACGAGAGAACACTTGGCAAAAATACGCGCGTTACGTGGCTTTTTATGAATTTACCGCGTCGAGCGTGTGCTCGGTTCACCGAGAAATCGGTCCACGAGGCTCTACCGTATCCATAAGAATATTATTATCGTAATTAATATCATTGTTATTGTTTTTTTTTTTTTGTATAAATTGCGCGTAATAATCTTACATGTCTCGGCGGCTAAGGCAATAATCGTCGTCGTTGTTACAGATACAGTTTGCATGCAAGGAAAAATAATCGTCCTTGTTACTCAATGTCAGCATCTCGAGCACGCTGCTTACGTTACGGACGTTCTCACGCTACTGATTCTCCGGCATTTTAACTCGCACACGATATGCATGCCTCACTCTTGCGGTGAATCGTGTGAGACGATTGTTTTTTCAACTTTTAACGCCTTATTATTATTTTTCGTGAGTCTCGTAAAGATTTTTCGACCAAAAATGGTCCATTTGTTTATTTATTATTAACCGTTATCGCGGGGTTGAAAAATTTGTGAAAATTATTCAAAAGTCACGTCAATTTTTGAGAATTCATTTTTTTGTCATTTTCAAACGTTCTGGACAATCTTATAAAATCTGTTTCTCGCGACGCGGCCCAAACTCAATTTCCAAATACGATTTTTCGAGTTTTATCAGTTGACGATGATTAATTACGATAATTACGATTATTCGTTGATTTAATGAACTTTGCATCGTGCGGATTTGATTCAAACAAATTTGCACCAAAGTGCTTGAAATTCATTGCATCAGAAAACCTCAGTCGAAATTGTTGACAAATTATAAAAAATCGTGAAAAAAAGGGGAGGATAAAATTGCAATTAACTTACTGTGATTCGCCCACTGAGTTCGCCAGTCACAGCACCGATTAGGAGACCAGTCGTTATAATGATGTAACCACCACAAGTTGCAGTCGCAAGTGCCGCGCCTGGGACCATAAACTCATCGGTAAAATGTTATTTGACAATAAATAGCGACGACATTTTTTTCAACACGACAATCAAGTTCTCCGACTCCGGAAGTTCGAAGCAACGAAAAAACTTGATTATTTTTTGTCGATTTTAATTTGAATTGACAAAGTTTCATGCCCGCGAGAAAAAGGACAAGATTTCGAATTCGCATGTGCAAATAAAATTAAATTTTGATTGACATTTTTTTATGCACGTAAAAGAAAAGTTTAAATTTCTTTAAAAAAAAAAGACGATGAGCAAACGCCTGAAAACAGGACAAAATGGCATCGGGTCATTGCACTTTTGATGCAGTTGTGTTGCAACAAAAAAAAAGAAAACGCCGCCTACCTATCGAGCCCCACGTGACGTTGTTGAGGATCGACCATTCCCGACTACGATTTCGCAGATAGTGAAATACCCTTCGGCTCTCGTCGTCGGTAACGCGAAGCGCCACGACGCACGCGATGCACAAAAGCTAAAAAATTCATTACGAATAGATTTATAGAAGAATAAAATATTCTCTTGATCTACGATGACGCATAATCGTCTTCCCAGGAAATTTTCAACTTATAACGTATCATTAGCATCAATCGTTTTGTATATCGAGACATTTCATTGTTGAATCATCGTCAACTACAGGAAAAATCTTGTTACGGACTATTTTTTATGATCTTGCCAAAGTCTCGAAGAGGAATCACCGGAAATGGATTATCCAATTCATTTATTTGTCATTAGAATAGAAAAAAAAATTGGTTACTCATTTTTCTTTAACTTTTCCCAAAGAAAATTATTCTGGACTACAATTTTCTTAGATTTTTACAAGTCCGTTGGCTCGAATTTCGCACCAGTAGAAAGTAAAATTTCCAGAAATTTATTGAAGAATCTCTCGATCAAAAAATCGACCAAGATTTTCATGCAAAATCGCAAGAAAAGAGAAGATTTTCAAATACTCACGACTTCAATGATCCTGATGAAAACTTTGCGATTCCACATCATTGCCATATCGATTGGTTTTGATTAAAATAAAAAAAAAGTCCCTAATAGTTTCGTAAAAATGAAAATAAATGCACTGCGAAAATTCACAAACACAAACACTGGCAGACACACGCGATTCCCAACGTGGAGTAACTGTTTGAAAACTTATGACCAAGTACGAGAGTCTGGTTGATCTCGCATGAATATTCGAGAAAGAAAAAAAAATTCATAAGAATAAAGCAAATCAGGGAAAAGAACGTGTCTCACATTCAAATAAAACGCATGTCGTTGCCCAACAGTCCATTCAACACTCGGGCGTTCAGGCAACGCGCGAGAACTTTATTTTCATTATATTTTTCAATTGCCTCGTATGCAGTTAAAAAAACGGCTAAAAAACGCTCAAGAAATTGTTTAAAGGGGACCAAGGACGAGTTTTTTGTCAGTCAGTTTTTGTTCGTTCGGTTTTCGTTGTTTTTTTTTTTAGCTGGTCGGAATCGCGGTCAGAGGCGCGTCCGGAAGAACGGACAAGAGAGTCAAATAGATATGGCAGTGATGGACTTTTGCTGGGTATATCTACGAGGCTAATCCACGCGACTATGAAAACTATGGAATAGACGAGGCTCGCGCACCTTGCCAAGTCGTAACGAGGACTGAAGGAGATAGCGACCAAGTTCTCGTGTTCAGATTGCAACTGTGACTCCTCTCTTTGTCACGTAATAAGGCCCCCCTCGAACCCAAGCAACTCATACATTCGATTGTTCCCGTCTCAAACTCTCGTATGCATTTGAATACACACATCAAAACGTAGAAACTTTAGGGCTGTGGCGTTTGAAAAAAAAAAAAACATGCAGCTCCAGGAACGATTTTTGAAGCAAAAAACTCGATTTAAAACTTAAAATTAACACCCTGGGTCGGTTTGACCCGGTGGATTAAAATGCTCGCATGTAAATATAGAAATTATGTTTCTGTGACGTTTGGGAAAAACCTGCAACTAGGAGAACGATTTTTAAGAAAAAAAAACACGATTTGAAACTTCAACGTGAACACACTGAGTCATTTTGACCCGGTGGATTGAAATTTTCAAATCCTCGTATGGATTCGAGTTCAAACATTGAAATATCAAAACTCTGCAGCTCCGAGAACGATTTTTTAACCAAAAAACTCGATTTAAAAACTCAAAATGAACACACTGGGTCGGTCTGACCCGGTGGATTGAAATGCTCGCATATAAATACAGAAATTGAGTGTCTGTGGCGTTTGGGTAAAACCTGCAACTCCGAGAACGTTTTTTAAGAAAGAAAACACGATTTGAAACTTCAACGTCAACACACTGGGTCATTTTGACCCGGTGGATTGAAATTCTCAAACCCTCGTATAAATTTGAATTCACACGTTGAAATATAAAAAGTCTGCAGCTTCGAAAACGATTTTTTAAGGAAAAAACTCGATTTGAAAACTCAAAATTAACACACTGGGTCGGTTTGACCCGGTGGGCACGAACGACGATCTGTAAATAGTAAAATTCTTTGAGCATTTTCCCAAAACATTTCAAACAGTCGATTTGCAGAGTTTTTTTCGTGTACGTACAGCGGAGGCGCTTGAATCCTCGTGCAGCGTAAATCGAGTGCATAAGAGTGCAGTAAACAATGCGATTAGCGCACGGAGCATCGGCGTGGGACAAGAAAACACTGTGGCACGAGACACCGTAGAAAAAATTGCTTGACGAAAATAAAAAAAAGGAAAATTATCGTACGAGAGGCGACGACTTTGGGAAAATAATCGCGACCGATAATGCGCGAGTTTGCAGGAATAAAAAGTTGGTTATGAGAAGAAAACACGAAACCCAGAAAATGGTGCAAATAAAATTTCCCATACGATCATTAAGACAGAAAAAAACCCGATCGACGCAAAAAAATAAAAACGATCGTATTTTTTTCTTAATTTTAATCAAGAAAAATAATCGACATTGTAAATTCCTCGTGTCTCGAAAGAATCAATCAAATAAATTCACAAAGGCCTGTGAGATTCGAAGAATCAAGCGACCGTTTTCTTTTTCGAGTCAACGTTTCAAACCCTCGAGTATCTAAAATTCTTTGGATTCCGCAACAATGTAGATGTCTTTCGTTTCGTACGTCGTTCGTCCATGTAATTTTTTTTCTCCACACAACAGAATGATCCTTCGTATTTTGTTTTCCAATATTTTTTCGTCCAGTTACGTATTTTTATCATGTTGAGGAATCGATCCGGTCGACAACGTGTTGCACGACAATGTACAGTAAGAAAATACACTTCGCGACTATTTACGTGAATAATCACACGATTTTTTAATGACAATTAACTCTACGCTGTTCCGCGATGTATCAAAATTAATAAAAATAATAACTGCAACAATAAAAATCGTCAAATTGTTAAATAATTACGAGTTACGATGATTTTTTTGATGATTTTGTCAATTTTTTAATGTTCCCAGTGAAAATCTGTCATGACAATTAAAATTTTGGAAACGAGATTTCCGAGTCGATCGTATCGCGTGCGCTGGACTTTTTTTTCGTGAAAAACAAACGACTGTTGCGAGAACGAGTGTTACGAATTGTGGAATGTATAGAAAGAGAGAGAGAGAGAGAGAAAGTGATATTTAGATGTGGCCGAAGTTTTTGTTTTCTTTTCGTTGAGATTTCGTCGATCCCCACCACTTGTCGCTTCAGTTCGTACAGGCGATTATTATTGGTCGTTTTGGAACGACGCCCAATACCTCGTGGGTTAGCGCCGGTAGGGCTTGCTGGAAGGGAGAGGACGAGGCGATCCCAAAATCGCACAGTTCGTTGAGGGCCTGTGTGCGGAAAACAAGAGTCGATAAACTTTCCTCTCTGTTCTCCTCTCATCGACGCGAATCATTCATCGTTTTCTTTCCTTACGCGCTGTCTCGTCGCGTAGTAAAAATATAAATATTATCAATTCAAAGAGTAACCTTGTGAATGGAAAAGAAATTTCATTTTTTAACGCACTGTCAATTGTTTAATTAAACGACAATGGACGTTTCATGGTCCGACGTTATCGACGATTGGTGCTCTGGCGATATTTCCCAAGAACATGACGTTACTCCCTTCGATCTCACCTCCAACGAAGATGACAAATCTTCCAGCCAGCGATCTGGATCCCTTGCATCCAGAAGGACAACAAAGTCTCGCCAAAGATCGAGCACGAATTTGTCAGGTGAGAGAAAACATTCATTCATTTTTTTGCCCTGTCTCAAATATTTTAGTAATCCACAAAACATGAAAATTCAGAAAATTCGCGTAATTTCGATCT
Organism: Diadegma fenestrale; assembly: GCA_037043255.1. Classification (NCBI taxonomy): domain Eukaryota; kingdom Metazoa; phylum Arthropoda; class Insecta; order Hymenoptera; family Ichneumonidae; genus Diadegma; species Diadegma fenestrale. Next base: position 6,264,456 of record CM073312.1, read on the forward strand.
AAATTTTTATAAATCGAGAAAAAAATCAGCAGAAAAATTGGTCCAAGTTTTTTGTCACTTTTTTGACATCCCCATTGGTAATTTGTATTTGTAATTTTTCTTTCACAAAATATCGAAATTTTGGAAATTCGCTTAATTTTCGATCTAAATTTTTTAATTAAAATAAAAAATATTCTGGCATTAGAAAAATTTGAAAAATTGTTTGGCTTTTCAATTTCTTTTCGTGATAAGTGAAAATTTTAATTAGCGCGATAATTAATCGATTTGGTGGGTTTTTGGAAATTTCTAGTCATGAGTCAATCGGATGGCTCGAGTTATTCAAGATTCTCGCAAAACGAGCAAGTCCCGAGCGCGCAATCTGAAGGTCGAATCCTCGACTTACTGGCGGGCTCGGGATACCCCATGACTCAAGTTAATGGCCAGAGAAAATTGGGTCCACCGCCCGGCTGGACGGATCCACCCCCCGAACCGGACTGCGAGATTTTCGTCGGGAAAATTCCGCGCGACCTTCACGAGGACACACTTTATCCGATATTCAGCAGGGTCGGAGAAATCTACGAGATTCGGCTGATGATGGATTTCTCTGGCACGAATCGTGGCTACTGCTTCATCATGTTCACTAAAGTCGAATACGCCAAACGCGCTATCAGGGAATTAAACAATTGGGAAATTCGACATGGACACAAAATCGGGGTTGTCGCGAGCATCAACTATTGCCGATTGTGCATTGGCCAATTACCGGCGGATATTAAATCCGAAACCGTTATCAATGTGAGTATTTTATTTTCTTTATTTCTCCGTTTCAAAATCTGTTTTTTCACATTAAACATAAAAATTGACCTTGACCAACTTTTCTCTCGATTTTTTACATAAAAATTCTCTCTGGACTTGAAGTTTTTTCGCAAAATCAAACTTTTTCCATTTTTTGCACGCAAAATTTTTGTTTTCGATCGCGAATGAAAAAATTCTCAATTTTTGATAAAATTTTATTCAAAAAATTGTCCATTTTTAATTCACGAACGAAAAACCCATTTAGCGAGCAAAAACAGGAAAAAAAAGTTGCTTTTTACATAAAATCTTGAAGTCGAGAGAGAAATATTTTCAAATGTAAAAAATCAAATGAAAATGAGCGCAAATTTTACGGTAAAGTCGAAAAAAAAAGTTTTTATTTCAAATTTGCACGCAGCAATTTTAATTTTCATACGATCATTCTTTCGAGATCCGTTGATTTGTCAATCCATCAAAATTTCCCGTAAATTCGTCGTCTCCAGGTAAAACTATTGCAAAGACCTCATTGCTTGCTGTGGCAAACGCAATTTCTTCCATTTTCGGGGTTGAAACATCTTGCGGAATAAACGTTTCATTTTGCAAGACAACTGCTCATCGCCTGAACTGAACTTTCTCCCCGAATAAGTAAAATTAAAAACCTTTTATGAAATTGCAAAATGCATTGCAATTTAATTGCCCCTTCTGTATAAATGATGAAACGGTTCAATGTTGACGATCGTCAGAGATCGTCGTGGCAAGATTTAGTACGAATTTCAAAAGTTTTTGTCCCTCATTCTCGCCTGGTGGAAAAAAATTCACAAACTCCATCGAAAGGACAAAAAAAACTTCGAAAAAAGTCTCAGTTTCTAGAATGTGCGATGATTCTTCGCTTGAATGATTTTTTTTCAGTAATTCATGAAATTTGGTCGTAATTAGTTGTAAAAATTGAATTTAATTAGCTCAGGGGGTCAACGGATTTTCGTAACTTTTTTTCATGCGTTTTATTGACTGAAAAAATCGATTTCATGAATATTTTTATGGATCATCGATAATTGCTGGGGTAATTTGTAAATTCTCGCTTTTTTAGACTTTCCACGATTTAACCGAGGATGTGAGCAAAGTCTCGGTGTACAGACATATGAATGGACAAGTTCGTTTCGCTCTGGTTTGGTATCGAACTCACCGAGGGGCTGCAATGGCCAGACGAAGGTTATTGCCGGAACGTACAACTTTATTCGAAAATGTTGAGGTCAACATTGATTGGGCACATCCCGAAATGACGCCGAACAATGTAGTAAGTTGAGCAAACGAATCGACATTTTTCTCTCTTCCATTTTCTACAAAAACAATTTTCAACGAATTTCGTAAGATTCTTCGACGAAATTGGCTTGGGAATCTTTTCGTTTCGTTACAAAATTGAAGTGCAACATTTTTCCCACATTAAAACAAAACGCAAACGTCTCAATTGCTTTGTCCTTGAAAAATTCACGAGCAATTTCGTCGACGATCGAACGAAACTCCCGAAATCTCGATATTCATTGGTCAACGTTTCCTCCTTTGTCGTCAACGTTCTCCGCGAACGTTTCTCTACAAACTTCGAGCTGTTTAGAACGCTCGGCATTCGCGATTTCGTAAACATTGCGCGTTCGTTCGTTAAAACGACGAAATTTGAGGCTTTTGTTTATTATTCGGTCGAAATAATGTCAAGAATGAAAATTCTCATTTCCAATTACAATGACGATTAAAAATCGATGTTTTCAAGTTCCCCGAAATTCCTCGAATTGTCATAAAATCGAATTTTCGTCGAGAAACGTCTCGGGCCGTTTTCAGTCTCGAAAATGCGTTTGCACGACGTGAAACACGACGCATTTCAATTTCAAGTCAATCCGCAGGTTCCCTATCGATTTATTATTATTATCGTTGCGATGATTATTTATTAAAATAACAAACGAGAGAGAAGCTTGCTGGCTGCTTCGACGACGCGTATAAAACACACGCACGAGCGTCTCTGGTCACGGACGATCAAGAACAATGACTCGTGGTCACTGAAAAATCTCTCACGACAAAAATATGGAACGTGGGTACTTTCCAGCTGAGACACCAGCGCGCGCCATCAAGGGGACATAACTTTGTCTCGTTTTAGCCTCGCGTCTATCTCGATTTAGCCTCCAATTCGTATTTTTATTTCGACACATTGTCTCAGCCTTTTTTGTTATTTATTTTTACTGTAAACGGCCTTCGCAGGTCCGAGGGACGTTCCGCGAAAGGGGGGGGGGGGGCGTTGCTCGGAAGTGTCTCGAATGATCGGGTTGAAAATTTGGAGGGAACAAAATTTTGAGAGACATTGATCGATCCTGAATCAATTTTGAAAATCAAATGATGATAAAAAAACTCACTCATCACTCCCGCGGCCGCTTTTTCCATCGCGTCGACTTCTCGCACCTTCGAACACCATTTTTCACACTTCACTACACACACTCGTCAACACTCCGTACAAACACGCTCACGTGCTTGTGTTTACGTATTAGCGAAATGAATTCACGAATGTTCACAATTTTTAAATAATTAACACGTTTGTCGATACAAACTCGTAAACAAAGACGATGCGACTTTTTTTCGTATGGAAGCGAACTCCATTTCGTTTTGCGACAACTTTATTGTCGTTCAAGGTGACATTCGTGCGTTACGGAAACGAGAAAAATAACGGTTGAATTTTGATTTTGATCAGTGGTCGAGAAAAAGTTGGAATCGATGTAAAAAATGAGTAATTTATCGTTATCGATGCTTCAATTTGGTGGGAGATAATTTTTTTTGCATTAGATTTGAAATTAATCGAGTCATTCATCTTTGGTGACAACGGCTCCAATTTTTTCTCGAAGCTTTCGCAACAATGGCGTCCGCTTGGGTGCGAAAAAATGGCGCGTGTTTTTGTTGTTAATATTTCGTGGCGACGATTGTCGTGTCACGTCGCAAATACAATACATTCGATACACTCGATCATTTAAAATATTTAATTACTAATCGTAATTAATATTAGCATCAATTACTAATTAACCGACCGCATTCTGCAGTTCACTGAAATACGACGCTGGGTCATGACGTTCTCGCTCTCGAGCTTTCGTCGTTACTGTCTACTTCGCAGTTCTCGCGCTGGGGGGCAGCAACTGACGGCTCGTGTCAATTGCGCGTCTATTTCAAGTTTTTTTCACTTCGTATCCGTTGATAATGAACGTGAACAATTTTTTGTTAGTCCAAGAACGAAAACTGTAATTACGAAAACTTCGTTTGTTCGTGGTCTTTAATAAAACGAAATTTCACTTTTTACGTAAAAAAATTATCGATTTGCCATTTTATATGGAATTCGCGAATAGAAAGAAAAAAAACATGATAATTTTAATCTTAACAGTTACGTAACATCAAGAGATGCGGTTGAGTCTCGTTGAAATGATATGCGATAAATAATTCCGACGAATGATAATCGGATTTATTCAAAACAGATACGAGCGTCTCCCCCCCTCGCGGAATTCTTGATTGACCAGCGTAGTCACGCGAAACGGTTAGTACATTCGCGTCGGCTGACCGGCGAGCATTCTCCCCACTTTAGTTCGCGAATCGCTCGGTCTTTCATTCTCGTTTATTGTTGCTTTGAATTTACGATTATTTCTTAAATAATGAGTGACACTGTGGTTAAAAATAGTGAATATTGTGACTATCGGAGTCCTCTAGCAACTCGTTATGCCTCCAAAGAAATGCGATTCAACTTTAGCGATCAGAAAAAATTTAGCACGTGGCGCCGACTCTGGATTTACCTCGCGCAGGCCGAAATGGTTCGTAAACAAGTTTCGTATTTACTTTTCGACCATCCTCGCTGTCACTTTTCATGTTCTCGCCCTTATTTCATGCAATTTTTCAAAATCTACGAATCCAATGGATTTATGAAAACAATCATCGTGTAAAATGAATCTATTGAAACTCTCGATTCGAAACGATCGAAATTTAAAAAAAATTCCAAATATTTCGATCCAGAAATCGAACAAATCGAACTAAATATTGAATTATGCCAATTCTCCGGCAGAATTTTCCTCACGAAAAAATAAAGGAACTGCGTAACAGACGATTGAGTGATTAGGCAACGATCTCTGATACGAAAATGTTACAAAACTGTATCAAGAAAAACATCGTGTTTTTTAAGGACTCTCGCCTTGACCCTCGTTATCCAAAGTTCGCATTATCAGGCTCACAATTTATTGCAGCATCGCGGCAAGAAACCAGCCGCCCTGCACCAGTCGAGCGAGTGTCGAAATTTGACAATAATTTGCGCAAATTTCGTTACGAAAATTGCGCAAATAGATAAAATAACAACGCGGCACGTGTTGCGGACCCAGAAAATATTCATGAACGACAGATTTGCGGAGCTTTTGAGCGATTGATAAAAAAAATGTAATGCCGTGAAGCTTTTTGTGGATTTTTTCTGCCGTTTTCTCTTTTTTGCGACATTCCAGTGAAAATTTCGAACATGCCGTGACGTTTTGGGGGAAAAATCGAAGCAGCGAGCGAACAAAATTCTCTCGACACTTTTTTCCATGTTTTTATTGGATTTTTTACGTCGACGCCATGAATATCGTTATTTCTTGGATTCTCGAACATTTTTTGCCGCCCAAAATGTATTTTTTGGCCAAACTGTCGAGCAATTTTGGATCCACTGTAGAAATAGGTGAAAATAATTATTTTTTTATGGCAAAGATCGAAGAGTCAGGTACGCGTGATGCCAACGGAGTTATCCAGATTACGAGGAGAGAAATTGGGGTTCATCCCAAGCGAGCCGGTTCCCAGAGACGAGGACGCGACGATTTCCTTGACAAGAGCATAAAAAATTACTTGCAAGATAAAAACATGAAGAAAAATGCATCGACACAGCGCAACAAATGTTCGGAAACTTCTGGACGATTGGAAAAGCCAACGAGATGCGTGGGAGTCTTTGCGGGGAAACAAAAAAGTCAGAAAACTCGTTCGGCTCATCAGAAGCAATGGAACGACGTCAGAGGCGATTGTAACAAAGAAAATATGATTTCCGATCGTGACACTGGTTTGCCAAACTTGTCAAATTGGCAGCAAGAGCGTTGCGGGGTTTCCGGAGGCGAGAACAAGTCACCGTGGTATTTGAAGAATCGTGACATCAACGGGAACGTTGAATGTTTGCAAAACGGCCGAGCGATCGGTTGGGAAAATTCGGAAAAGAGAACAGTCGCCTCTGACGGTCGAGGATTCGGCGTAATGGCCAACAGTTTTTCGTCTCAAAAGCCTCCCGACTCGAAAGTCTATGGCAATCACAGTAATGTCGAGCAAATTCCACGTGCCTTTTGTGGCTACAATTCAGTGCCGAATAATTTTCATGCTTTTAAGTCTCTGGCAGAAATCCTCGAAATGCAGAGATCGATGTCACTGAACGGTCAATTAATTAGCGTCGAAAATTGCGGGCCTTTGAAAATCGGGTCGCCCAATTGTTTCCGTGAAAATGTTCGACAACTCGTCAATTTCATTCCGAACTCAAACGAATCAAAAAATCGTTCAAGTAACTTTTTAGCACCCAACGAAATTGCCAATTACCATGGGAATTTAGGGACGAATCAGGAAGATCCTCGGGTAGTCGGTAACTTGACGAAAAATTTCCGAAACATTGAAACCTCGAAGGAAAATAATTTCTATGGGAATCACAAGGTTCATGGGGATCAGAGTTTTTGCCACGATTGTCAAGATCAGGCGCGATTCTTTATGGAATGTTTTCAATTCCAACGGAGCATGCCCGTCTATCGTCACGGGACACACGTCTTTGACAATTATTTTCGTGGCTCAAACGGTCGCTCGGCCCACCAACTAAAAGACAATCAACAAACTTCTTTTTTCCCATTCGACAAGATTGTCCCTTCGAATTCGTACAGCACTTCGAGCTTCGCCGGTTATCGCCCGGGCCCGGGTCACCCGGAAACAGCTCACCCGAGGTCGATCCTTGGATGAATATCCAAAAAATTCAAAAACGCCATTCACTGCAGCAAAAAAGTGAACCGAATCCATTTCGAATCTATCGAAACTTCGCGAATCAGTTTTAATCCACAGGGAAAAACAAGACTGAACGAATCGTAACGTTTTTTACACTCGTCCGGCACGAAGTAATCAAAATATTTTTTTTTCTTTTTTTTCACAATTACGAAAACTGGAGCATGAAAATAAATCGAAAAAATCGACTTCACGACCGGATTTGAAAATTGCATGTCAAAAAAAAATCAGCCACCGGGTTACGCGTCTTTTACGTATTAAAAAATGATCACAATAATGATTCAACCTCTGGAAATCAAAAAATTCATTTTGGTAACGATCGAAGTTTCATTTTCAAACGCGCAAGAACGCAATTGCTTGTTCCACGTGTTCTTTTGTTTTTCTTTATTCGCATCGATACAAATCGACCAATACATTAATCAATGGATAATACAAACGATTTTTTAACGTTCTACTTCTATAGAATCTTAATTGAGTAAAAAAAAGCAAGAATTACGAGCATGAATAATGTCAAGTCTATATACATATTTAAATGTGTGTGTGTGTTTCCTTATTTTGTTTTTCTATTTGGCATAAAGGTGCTTGAGGCTTTTAGATGAATTATGAGGATCGCGAATACTCGCGTTCAATGATGCCTCGATTTATTGAAGAAAAGACCAATTATGTACGCACCAATAGATTCTTTTTCTCTCATTTGATCAACGTGATTCGATTTATGGTTACCAACTCTTTTTTTTAACGATCATTTTCACGGTTGCTTCAACAATGACAGTTTAATTACAAGACCAATTACAATTACGACCATTTTTATCATTATCTACAATCTCCTGGTTGTTTATTTTAATTATACTACGTATTATTATTATTATTATTATTAATTATTAGTATTAATGCGGCTCAGTGTTTGAGGCTTAACGCGTACCATGTTCCTGTGTGTTTTCTGGATTTGAATAAAATTCATTTTATAACGATAGTGAGTGGCGACTGAGTTCTTTTTTTTTTTTTTAGGGAATTTTTCTATTGGGATTGAACGGCTATTCAGAGCGATGGAGTTTTCTGCATTTTTGTTAACGATTCTTACGTTGTCGGTTCGTGATCGTTCAAGTTTCTATCTTTACGGTCGAGGAGTTTTGGGCTTTGTGAGTCTTTGCTCGTTAGCTGTCCTCGTCTTTTCGCGTTACCGATCGCGTTCTCTTGATTCTGTTGGTCGCTGAATAATCGCTGCGCACCGTTACAGCGCCTTGCGATTCTTCGATTATCTCCTCCGTCTCGGGACCCGAATGTCCACGCTTTTCCTCCAGTTTTGTTTCCGCTCTCGAGTCGATCGACTTACGATCTTCTCGGGGCGAATCCTCGTACAGATCTTTTTGCTTTTTCGTTGATTTCTCGCCGGATTCTGCTTCGTCTTTGGGCTCGCGAATCCGATAAACTTTCCTCGTTTCATTTGGCGGTTCTTTTCGCTTTTTTATCGATACTTCTGATTCCGTTACCGGGTCCGAGTGTTCGCTCGTGGCTTTTGAATCTTCGGTTGGCTTTTCGAGTCGCAAACGCAAAACTGGACCGGCCACTGGTTCCGGATCCTTGAGATCGGTAACCACGACCTTGTGGCTGATTGTTTTGCTGCCCTCAATGACCGCATCTGCCGATTTGTCGGGCTGAACGCCAGGACGATATTTCGGGTACGTTCTCGATCTTTCAGAGTCAATTTCTTCATTCGTTTCCTCTGGGATCGCCATCTCGTCGCCCAATCGATTTTCCACTCTTCCGGCTTGACCGATCTCTCGAATTTCCGTTCGTTCCGATTTCCACATCATTTGGCCAGTTTCTTCTTTCGTTGTTTGTACTCGACACCCTCCACCAACCGGGACATCCTCCGATTCCGCTAAATTCACCTCCTCCGCTGACAAAATCGGTTCGCTATTTCTATACAATTTTCTCGGCGTACCAAAAGTCCTTTTTCCCTCGTGCTCTCTCGTCATTTCCTTCGGTCGGTTACGGCTCGTGTCGATATTTTTACGTTCCTCCACGTTTCTCTCAACGCCTCCGTCGGTTCTACGAAAATCGGTAAAAAAATGGAGAATTTTGTCGGAGTCCGAATCGTCAAATTGTTCAAGAATCAGAAACAAATCAGGCAGCGACAAAACTCATTAAAAACTCTCCCAAATTTTCCTCGAACCCCAAAAATCTCCTTTTTCCAAAATACCAACTGCGATCCACATTTTTGCAATCTCGTGCATTTGGAATTGTAAACTTTCTCCCTGATAATTACGTAAGAATCGACTCACGCTTTATTGTCCCCATCTCTCGAGGTCGCGGAATCTTTAGTTGGCGTTTGTGTTCTCTTGTTCCGTTTTGCACCGAATGTTGATACAGTGGCTCCTGTCACGCATTCGGGTAATCCTGCCATTCGAGCAGCTAGACCAGATCCATGGGTTGAACAGGGCCCTCAAGATTCAACAAAATTGTTCGATTAATGAAAGTCAAATCTCCACAGTTAACAAAAAAAAAAAACGATTTGCCCAGAGCCAATCGATTACGAACAAAAATAACTTTGTGAAAATTCACTAAATTCACATCAACAATTAAAAAATTCAACTAAAATCCAATGAAATCGAATTATTGAATAAAAAATTCGATGAAATTCAATGAAATTGAATTATTGAATAAAAAATTCAATAAAATTCAATGAAATTGAATTATTGAATAAAAAATTCAATAAAATTCAAATTCGAAAATTTTAAATTTAATTAAACTTTAAATTTAATTGAATTTTTTTTAAATTAAATTTTTATTTAATTAAATTTTAATATATTTCAAATAAATTTCAATTTTTTTAAATAAATTTTAAATAAAATGAACATTTTTTCATTTTTTTGACAAATTTCTGGTTTTCCAAAATCGAATTTACGAATAAAATCGTTTAGGGTTCGGCAAATTTTTTAAAGGAATTCAGTCTCCACTGCGATGCTGGGAATCGCGAATTATTGTTGTTGTTATTATTATTATTTATATTTTTTTAAATTGATAATTAATATTGATTAACGATGTTTTCATAATCTTACGAGTTTCATAAACCCGTGGAATTTTCTTGGTAGTCCTGTACCTATTACCCTCTCCGATGAATAAATCTGCAAAACGCCAAGAGTTAGATACGGTGACGTGATATTTTTTTCATTCGACTCGTTGATTTGTTCGAACCACTTCGTTCAGCATCCGATTTTCCATTGCCCGTTGGCGGGGATTCACTTCCGGTTGGTTTTGCAGCGTTTAAAGATCTTGGCGATCGTTGGTCTTCTCTTGGCGACCAGCGGGGTGAATGTCCTTCCGGATTACGAGGCTGCGTCGTCTGATCCAGAGGGTATTGCGGGCGCAGATGTTCCCCGCAATTGCAGCTTTTCATTTTTTCCCATAAAATTGAAGCATTTTTATTTTTTTCATTCCATCAGTTTAGCGAGTAGAAAATTGTCGGTGGAGAAAATGAGGGGAGGAAATGTCGACGATGATTTATCGATCGGAAAAAAAATCGAAAGATTTATTTTTCTGGGCTAAAAATGCATTTTCGAGTTTGCCACCAACTTTTGATTATTTTTTTTGGCAACGAAATAACCGGAAACGAAGAATTTTCGATTTTGGGAAAATTATTTATCAAGTTTACTCACGACTGACAGCAAGGACTGCTCATGCCTTCCTGCATCATGCGTAAAAGGGCTGGACACACTCCACAGTTGCCACCCAAGGGTCGTTGAATTTGAGGCTCACGTAAAATTGGTTGGTTCGGTTGCGGAGTTGCGACAACTCTGGGCGGAGTTTTTTCCTCGATTTGTCGATTGCAAAGCTCACATCTGCTGTTGGTTTGGATTATTATTTCCTTCGTTTCGATTCTCTGGGTCTACGAGAAAGAATTTTGACCGAAAATTCACGATTAATCGTTTTGTTCCTCCAGTCGATCGCGTCCATAGAAATGTAAAGTCTTGGTTTTCAATTTTTTAAACAATAAAACATATTTTTTCTGCTCGAATCCTCAACTTGCCTGGCATTCGGTAATGACAGTGCATTCTCGTTCGGTCTGGATCTCAGCAGGTTGGGTCGGAGACAAAGCAGGAGCACTCGATTGACTGTCAACGTATTGTCGTCTGTGTCCGACACTGACTCTGCGTCGTCCGTGATGTTGAACAGCGTTGTCAATATCTTCCAAGGGAACTGCATAATTGCTCACACTCGTGGCTTCGTCCAATCGACCAAACTCTGGGTCATGATCCCCCGAAAATAGCATCTTCGTTTCTTTCTGACCATAATCGATTCCAGGCGTGTAAGGACAGCATCGTGCCCAAGACAAGCATCGTTGTCTCCAGGAACTGAGTCAAAGATTAAAATTTCAAAAAAATTCAACATTTTTTGCTGAAAAAACTGTCCAAATGCAGAAAACTGGCGAATTTTTCAAGTTTTTTTTCTTCTGTTGCTTTTTTCGATCGACTTACGCGAGTAACATTGTCACTTCGATGAGGAAAAGGACGCTAATGATGAAGCAAAGAATTTTTGAAAGTATGAGCGCCCAAAATCGGTTGTCGATCGATGGATAATAAATCAGGAGAGCACCGGCTATTGCGAAAAAGAGCATGCCAAGGAGACTGAAAAAAAACATCTGTAAAAAGGATAAAATGATTTTTCAGTTGTCAACAGATTGAATTTCGAATTTTTATGGATTTTCAGGAGTTTTTTGAGTTACCGGCGATTCCGGGAGCTCGCTCCCATCGAATTGACTTATCATATCGATTCCCATGAAAAAGAGGTAACCTGCTGTCAAAATAATCAGCAGGATCGATGCCAAGTGTGTCAAATGTTGTAACGACATTGCAGTCATGTAAACAATCATCGCAAATAGCACGAATATTGTGAACTGTGTGGAAAAACCAAAATTACGTTTCTTGCTAATCGTCTCAGCATTTTTCGTTATTTTTTCTTTCTTTAACCTTGAAGAAAGTTACTTACGAATTGAAATATTCTGAGAGGCCTGCATAACCGACTGGACGCTCCTTGCGTGCACCCTCTTATGCGTTTGTCCTTCCATTCGTCGACCAAGTATTCGTAATTTTCACCCCAACGTTTTTTCCCTAAAATCGATAGAAAAAGAATTTCGTTCACCTGGATTTCCGGAACACTTGAAATCCCAAATAAAAATTGTCACCTCTTGCTCCCATCAAGTTTGCCAAATTTCCTTCGTGGGATTAAAAAACAATATCATGAATTGATTGACGAAACTTTTTTTCAATAAATTAAAAAAAATAAAACTTTTTTCCACGCAATATCAATTTTGACACATTGAGGATGTATTTTGTTTTTTTTTTTACTGACATTTCGCGAGAAAACAAAATTCGTCAGATTGCTTCGACTAATTTCATTCTCATGGGAGAATTTGCTGTCACGATCGATGGTCAAAATGCCGAAAAAATCGGAGTGACATTTTCAAAATTCCTAAAATATCAAAAAAATGACATTTCAAATGCACTTTTTTTTCCAAGACATTGTATTATTTACAGCAACAATCTTCCGAAACGTGGCAAACGATCTCAGCAAAAAAAAATACGAACAGCCTCATGACAATCGAATCTTTTCAGTATCCATACAAAAATATCAATAGAACGTCCAGGAGAAATATTAACGAAGACATTGCAGACAGGATCATGCTGACTGTCAGTCGCCAAACTTCAACGACGTCCGAACGTCGAGATACGAAAAATATTCCGCCAGCAGACACAAGGAAAAGAATGGTGCCCACTACCCCGAACAAAAACATCTGTCGAAATAATGCAAACAAACAAAAATGATTCATCATGCAATTAAATGAGGGATTTGAACATTGAGAAATTGTCCAGACACATTTTTATGTCTTTAGAGAGAAATTTATCCATTAAGGGGGTTAATTATGCGAGTAATGAGGAAAAAACAATCAATTTATGTGGCGAAAACTTACCGGTGTGTCGGGAATGGGATCCCCACCAAATTGGCTAATAATATCGACAAGTATGATGAACAGAAAACTCCCAAAGAGAACTGTCAGGAGTATCGCCTCGACATTTTCGTAGGGCGAATTTTTCGAGATGGTAAAAATCGTCAAAGAAAATAGGGCAGTTACGAGTAGCTAAAAAAATTTTATCGATGATTTATAACTTTTTGGGAAAATGTTTGTGGAAGGAACTAAGAAAGGACGTGTGAATACCTACAAATTGAAAAATACGTATGGGTTTTGCCATGGGCAAAGTACAGGGATCGTCACAGGCCATGTTCGTTGGAATTGAACAGCCATGGCCAATAGTCGTGGGAGGTATCATGACTGGAGCTCCTTGTGGCGATTCCCAGTGTCCTCTCATTTCTCACAATTATTAATTGCTAATTATTTTTCAAATTAAATTATTCCAACCTCGAAAGTCTTCGATAAGGAACTAAAAACGACATGCCTCTGACGTTTGTCGAGCTCTGATATTTGCCACATTCGGTAAATATGCTGCCAAATTTTTTTTACAAGCCCCAAAAAAAAAACATTTTCATTCGATTATTCGTTTATTTATAAATTTTCGTGATAAATATTGAGTACAACCTGACGAACAGGCGAAAATATATATATATTATTTATTATACGTAAAATTTCGTTGGGACGTACATACATTTTGGTATTTCTAAGTTCGTTATAAATTACGATGAATAAGTATTATTTTATTCATGATTATTTCAATCGTCGGATAATCCAGAAAAATGCCAATTAATACTTGAATGAAGTTTGAAAATGGACGGAAACGTTAATAATTCGTACTCGTTACTGAGGACTCAAAAAAAAAAGTATTATTGGATTTTACGATTGATTATCCATTTACATACGGAGAGAATTAAAGTTTGAAGAAATTAGTTCGTGAGAATGGAAACTGCGAACAGTCTGGAATTTTTGTGATTGAAAGTTTTCGTTTTATTTTAATGGCTTATTTTTGTTTTATTCTTTGGTACCACTGTTGGCAGCAAAGTATTATTCTGTTCGATCGATGGACGGAATAGTAACGGGCACTATAGATTACGTATATAGAGTATATAGATCAAATATAGTCTCATACATACGTATACATATGTACATATATATATGAATGTATTAATAAATAAACTAGTTATTATGCTCTCGTCGATCTATCGCGCAAAATCGTTACAACTAAGTCGCATTTTCTTTCCGCGTTGTTGGGAAAAATGCGATTATAATAGAAGGACGATAAATCGAGTCGTTTGGTGATTTGAATATTTGGTTGGTAACTTTGAAAAAAGCTTCAAACCACCCGTTAGAAAACTAAAAAAAAAAAAATAATGGACGGACTAAAGTTGCGTACAAAAAATAGTTTGAACTTTGGGTTACAGCGTTGTACATTGAAGACTTTTGACGTATCGTTTACAATTTGGACGTCAAAGAATTTCTCCGATTCGCTCGATGCAGGCGTGAACAAAATGTGCTAAAAGTCCAGTTTAAGCAGCGGGTATCGATAGCTCGTGGAATTCCAAAGAGAAAAGTTCTTTGTCGTTTTTTTCTACGACGCTCCGTTGACGAGAAATTGAGTGGATTAGCGATATCCGGCGCATCAATCAGGATTGCAGCGAGCCGCGCGCTCCGCTCCTGCGCTCAACGCCTCAGCGGATTGGCCGGCGTTCATCGATCATTATCGCAACAACGGCGCGTCGCAGAGAAAAATGGCTAAGGAACTTTCTCTTCAGAATTTCAAGACTTATCCGTCACACACTGTCTCAGGCGCGACTTCCACGACACTTTGGACTTTTCACGCGTTTGTTTAAATATTTGGCTGTGACTACGAATATCTCATGGTGAGAAATATGTCGAAAGCGAATACTGCAGCGTTGAGAAACGTGAACACCGAAGCCGAGATCAGCATGTCGTTGTACTGCTTACTCGTGTGTATCGCGTTATTTTGGAAATCGATGAATGCGTTCATCCGTTTTCGCCAGTTGTGGACGAGCACGCTACCAGCCACGATGTGCAAAAGCCATCCCAAAGACGAGAACATGATCGACTGGAACAAGAATCAAAATTTTCATTACTTTCGGTATTTTCCATGACGAAAATCGCTTCGGCGAGTTAACTACCTTAAAAAAAAAAACATCTGTCATTTCAGGCGCATTTTACAAAGTCTGTACGATCACGATGAACTCAAAAGTAACGTACAGACGTGGCGAACCATAAAAATATGCAAGATGTCAACGAACCCATGAACTTTTACGACTAGTAAACAATCGTCGTGAAATGAGAATTTCGTAATTTTGTTAAAATTTGCACGTTTCGCTCGTTAAGCAGTCGCGATAATTCGACGACAAATTTTCCTGGTTATTTTTACCTCGTGCCATCTTACGTTGAGGTATTATGTCTGGCAAATCTTCTTTTTTTTTTATAATATTAACAGTCCACGCATACCAAGTGTGAACGCTCAAGTATTTACGCTGTGGTGTGCTATGACGAACGAGGCCTTGATGGGACTGCCAATTAGCGATGTATAGATATAAAAAAAATGTGAGACTAGTGAGTGAAGAAAAATGAGAGTCTCCTCAAGACTTGTTGTGACTCAGCTGTGTAAATGGGCTCGATGGGCGTAGGCCAAAAGGTATTTAACACAAAAAATATCATGTTAGTGTGTCATTTATTCGAGGCATGGACTTGCCACGAATTTTTTTCGCACCTTACACAATCTTTACGAATCCAAACAAAATAAACGAAACACAAATTTCGCAGGTGCATCAAGGCTTCGTTTTTTTAATTACCACATTAATGACACTTGCTTGATTTCAAAAATCTAAGAATTCGATAAAAGTCTCACAATTTTAAACGCTGCGATATTTTTTTTCCAGATCCTCGTGCTAATTCTTGTTTATTCATTTTTTTTTTATCTTTACCGAAGGTCAAGAGTTTTCTCGGAGAACGAGTTCGATGCAATCGTCTCGAATGAATGTTTAACGCACTCGAGATTTTCTCAGTTCTCATGCAATCGCCTCGTCATCGACGAATAATTTCAATCGGCCTTTTCAATGATCCCATCGATTTTTATGATCATTCGCTTTGATTGAAACGAAAAAAACGCGAAAATGAATAGCCAAACGGTAAATTTACGCGTGTCAAATAAATTGTTGTTATTTTATAATAATATTAGCGTCGCATCCATCGGTTGAGAATTATCGCGACGACGAAATAGGTGGGTCGAGTTATATCGACGAACGAGTGTAACGAGAAGGTCGTGATTTCACTCCGCTTAACGCTAATTGCATTTGACCCCGTTGGTCAAGCGAATCGTGTTCACGCATCGCATAATCGATGCCTTGTACGAGCCTCCGTGTACGGATTTTCGGATTGTTTAACGGCTGATTGATACATAAAAGCCTCGAACCATTAGCCCCGGAAATCAACTGTTTCGTTGTTTATTGTAGCGAACAATCAACAGTCCGAATAAAAAATATCTGCACATCGTCGTTCCGAGTTGATAATTATCATTTGGAGAGAATCCAATCGGCAGAATTATCGTTAAGCATATTCAAAGCTGGACAGAATTTCCATCATTATTGCCAGACGAAATGGACATTTTTATCAAAATACATCGCGATCTGTTTTTTTCATCTAAAAAAACGTTTTATGCTTGTGGAAAAATAAATCGGATTTATTTTTGATCGTTTCGATGCAACTTTTTGTATCGAAATGCAATTGGGCTTGTGTACACTTGAATTTCCATATACGTATGCACAATTTCTACTAGAGATTCTTCGCCCAACGTTCTCTCTCGTTAAGGATACGTATTGCGCAATTCCTTAATGCGTACCAAGCGCGTCTGGCACATAAATACTGCAGACTTTGTGTGAATAACCTAGAAAACTAGTCTCCCAGAAAATGATTAAAAAAAGCCACAAATTTGACGCAATAAATTGTAGTGACATTTCAATCCTTTTTTTCTCATGATTTGTGTGCATGAATGCTCGATTTTTGTTTCGTAAAGTCTGCCTGTTTTTGACGTACGACTGTCGGGATGTTAGAAAAAAGAATGGAAAAGCACGTGGTCGAAGTTTTTTTTAATGGCGCGAAATTTAATTGAAACTCGATTCGTATTGAGAATTTTTTTTTGTTTGAGCGAATTATTGAGTCGAAGTGAATTTTTCCTCACCATTCTTTTTGGAATTCTGTCGCCCAATGCGTGGCTTATGATGAACATCGTGTTGATGATCAAATAGCCAGCGACTGTGATGTAAATAATGGCTACGTCATCGAGCTTGAGGTGCGGACGATTGGGTATGCGACGAAACGAGTTTAGGGGATCGACTATGAGGCCGATAATGAAAATTGCGAGAACCTGTAAAAAAAGCAAATTTCATCATTTTTTTTCGTCATGTTTCGGCATGAATTCTTTTGTTTGAAAAGCAGAAAAAAAAACGAAGAATCTCCATCGAAACTCACAACTTCGACGGCCTTTGCCATGATCGGGGTCATTGCGACCCCGGAACGTTCTTTCACCGCAATCGGTGTTGGTTCATTCTCGTCGGCCATTCTGACCCTTTTCGGTTTTCCACGCCTGTCTCCCAGCTTGAATGACTTTCCGTTATTTCCGCGAGCGCGCCAATTTCCCTCGAAACTGTAAACCAAGTTTTTTATTTTTCTCTATATTTCTTGCTCCTCGTTTTCAATTTCCCGCTGGCCTTCGAGAGTCTCGGTAAACTCTGTATTTTTTGCTTTCGTTATTGCTGGAGTGGAAAAATGCAACACAAAAAAAAAGATTCATATGTAAATAAAGCGAAAAAAATTCACACTCGTCTAATAAAAAAAAAAAACACTCGAGCTCACCTGCTGCTGGAGCCACAAATTACTCCGTTTTATTCTTCACACGAAAGAAAACTTTCTCGACACAGAAAATTCACACCGTGAAAATCACTTTTTGTTTACAATTTGAACGACGAACTGTCAAGACGTCGTATTTATTCGTTTTTTTTGTTTCTATTGTCGAAAAAATGCACTCGACCGACTCAACAATGATTTCGAATTATTCGGACCCGGATTTTTTGTTTTAAAATTTTTTCGGTCTGTTCGCGACGCAGGGAAATCGCTTTTCCGAAGAAGAGTTGGCTCCCAGTTGCACGTAACCGTGTCGCGTCGCAGCTCGAACTGGAACGTAGAGCGTGACACTGCTCGGGGTCTCGAGAGGTGGACTTGCAGCAGGCAGGGGAGCAGGGGCACAAACACTCACACAAACACACACGCACACGGTGATACTTTACAAATTACAATGTCGAGTCCCCCTGAGAGCGTGAGTCGAGTCATCCCGCTGCATTTTTTACTATGTACAATAATTTACGATACAAAACAAATTTAGCTCGTAAAATTGCATCAACATCGAAGCCCGATCGAGGGAAATAAAAAAATTGAGAATAAAATCGAAACGATTGGCAAATTTGGCCCGAAAACTGAATTGCCCGTTTGAACTGGACAAAAAAAAAGTTTCCATCAATTTTCTTCGGTACTTCTTGTTCCTGCATAAAAAAATTTGGAGAAAATATTAAAATCGTGAGGAGAAAACAATTATCGACGATTACAGTGGCTCGAGCCATTTTGTTTATTAGCCGACAAAAGTATAAGAAGTTTCCGCAGCTCCTACGCGCCGCAGACAGCGGTTCTCGTTTGCCAACGTCACAAACTCCAGCAAAGTACACTTGAGCCTAAATTTCCATGAATCCCTAGAGTCGTTAGTTAAAAATCAATCAATCAAGAAACTTGATCCTCGAGATCGCGACGCAATTCGCTCAACAGAGTCGAACGATTTTAAAACCGTCAACGATCTAAAAATGGACTCATTAACTATACGAATCAACATAATTAAGGTTATTGATGTGACATTTTTGAGGCATTAAATCTTTTTCGGGAACGATCGATTTTCTAATTCCGAATTTTTACATTCAATCGCGTAACAATTCTGTACATTTGGAAGTTTTTTCCCTCCCACGCACGTTACTTCACGTGTACGCGGTGACTGTACACAGCTTATTATTATTATACACGCGGCACGTGTGTGTGTTCGTGTATTCGGTACTGAGTGAGGTAAACAATGGCGATTACGAGAATGGGGCCTCGTGCGACTCGTCACACGTGTGGGTTTGGATTCGTGCATAAAGCCCTCCCAAGACACATTTTTTTATTTCTTTTTTCCTCGTATACATATCGTATGAGCCGATGGAGTAAAACTCGTAGTAATGAGACCTGGGGCGCGGCACTACTGTAGGGCTCATTCACCGACGATGAATCGACACTCTCCGCTATATACGTGTTTGGCTTTGTCTGTGTCGCTTTTTACGTATGTGTGGATTTACCTATGTACGCTTCGAAACACCTGATCGATATAACATTCCTGGTTTTACTTATGTATGCGTAAGTACAAACTTAATTGCCCAGGGCGAGGGGGGGCTTTTCGCTTCTGCCTCGCGCACTCATTTTTTTCTTGGATCATTTTCACTCGGTCGTTCAGGTTACTAATTCTCATTGTATCTCGTCGTGGGATCAAACGAGAAAATGATGGAAAAATTGGACGAAAATTATGGAGAAAAGTGCGGGAGGAATTTCTCAACAATTACTTGGGAAATTCGTAGAATAATTTCCATTTTTTTTCATTCATTTATTTATTTTTATCGAACGGGCCGCATCGAGCCACGAGCTTGGTGGAAAATCGTTTGAGATCGGTCGTACTTTGTTATTTAACGATTATTACGAAGACATTGGAATGCAATCGCTTGTTCGGAAATTATTTTCTGAATTTCCGTTCAGTTTATGCGAAATTTATCAGGAAATGGTTTTCACTGACTTTTATTTATTTTCTAGAGCATTTATGCTCTTTTTTTTATTGGGTTGTGTTTTTTTTTTTCAAGTTTTCTGGCATTTTTCTTGAAAAATGATTTTTACGGCGTGGAAAGAATCCGCGAGGAATGATGTCGAGTCCTTTTTCTTCTTCACGGTACAAAGCCCTTTCGACTTAAAAAAGGCACAGTTACTTTGATTTCAAAGTTCCCCTCTCTCGCCTCGAGTGACATTCCACGTCGCAATAGACCTCGACGCGGGGGCTTGGTCACCGGAGCGTGGAAAATACAGGGACCCCCTAGCGTTAGCACGGCTGATCTGGAGTTTTCTATCACAAAAACTACAAATATCATTTTTTTTTTTTTTACTTTCGTGAAATAATACGAATCGTTGCGTTTTACATCAATCGATTTGTTCAACGAACAAAGTAAATCAATATTCTGGGCAGATTTTTAAAATTGGAAAAATTCACTTTCGGAAAATGTATTTCAGGAAATTTCAATCTGATGCTCGTCCATTTTCAGTTCAAACTTCCGACATACGTGCGCAATTGCATTCGTGCAATATCGCCGCGTATTTCGCTTCCGGTATCCGTGAGAATTTCAAGGTTCGTTGAACATTTAAACTGAGAATCGATTTCCCTCGTTAATGTTTCATAACTTCGATCATAAGCTCGAGGAACTTGGTATGTTCTTTTATATTCCATGATGAAGAGTCGTCATGAGAATGGCAATTCCCTGGATTTTAGAATGGTCACAAAAATCGATGAAAGTTCTAAAATCAACTCAACCAATTGACTTTTTGTTGGCCGAATGCGCGTCAATTCGAGCTATAATTATTTTTCGGCAGCGTTCGTAACTTTAGCCCAGAAATCTGTTTAACGACCGTCGACCCTTTTTCGTCATGTACTATTGACGATATTATCAGCTCGCGAGTAAGCAAAATTCACTTGTTCAAATAATTTTTTTTTTTTTCAAATTCTTGTCAAAGCACAAATTTTTTTTCTTCGTATAAAATATCAATTTTTGTGGACATACGTGTGAACCGAAGGTCGAAATATCGTTCTTGGCTAAGAATTTTTTTTTTCCATCATAGATTGCACGAAATTTCGTACGAATATGAAAATTTTCGTGAATATAATCGTAAATTTTTTGTTTGAATTTCTTCGCTCAGTTGATGAATGAACGCGGAAGGATTTTTTTGATGGATTTAAACGAAAAAATGTTATAGGCCAAATTTAAAATTCATGCTGATGAGTTCAAGTGGATAATGGCAATTTTGTAGTTGTCTAATCTTGATGCAGGCAGGACACATCTGCGTATACAAATGTCAAACTCATACGTAGTCTCGTACGTACTTTTTCTGTCATGCGTCGTATTGGACAAATATTTACTCATTAAAGGCAATATTTCGGCAAACTATCGTAACAGAATTGACGATTATAGAGTTCGTGCAACACGTGATAGGGAAGACTGAAAAGTTATTCCGTGAGTGTTGAGAGAAGCGTGAGGTCGTCTTTGCGAGAGAACGCTTCAGGGATTCGACTGGAATTATTGGAGCTCGGAATATCGGAGGAAATAACGATTCCAACGATAAATTTAAGACGTCACCAAATTTGACAGATGTTATTGAATTCGACATATATGTGTTCCACTTGAAACTTTTGCTCGATCAATCATGTACGATGTTAAATTGAAGATTCTCAAATACGACGTATATAAAAGCTCGTGAAGCACGTTTTTCGTGTCAATTCTCCGGCAACCTGGGATCAATTTAAATTAACCTGAGAATCATGTTCAAGTTGCTCTACCTTACGATTTTCCTTTCAATCCTGACCATCGGTAAGTTGAAATCATTCAATCGTCATTTATCGAATTTTCATTGTCCAAGAAATTCACTATGAAAAATATTTCATTAATCGCTGAATTAAACAAGTGTGAAGTTTTTTTTTTTTTCAATCGATTATTTCACGATTTATTGAGTTTCCGGAATTTCTCCCGATCGGCCAACAAGAATTTTGTCAATTCAATTTCGCGATTAATTTTTAGAGCAATCATTATTTTTCCAATGCATATAAACAGTATTTATGTTCTGATGAATTTTTCTCCTCGTCCCATTGATCTTTCGTCGGACAGGTTCGACATTACCGACCCAGGATTTAAAAAAGAACTCGATCGTTAGGCGTAGTCGAAGAATGTTGAATGGAACGAATGCGTCGATCCAAGAAATTCCCTCGCAAGTTGGACTGTTGTACGAGAAAAGAGGTTTCCTTCGTTACGGAGGAGCGGGAAGTATAATCTCGAGTATTTGGGTGGTAACGGTGGCCCATTGCACTTGTTGGACGGGTCCCGGAGATGACATCATGCAGTATGTTTCATCCGGTTCTAGCGAGTATGGCGGTGGTGAACTACATTCGATTATGTACATACAGTGCCACCCCAAATACGGATATAATAGGACCCTGCAAGTAACATACAACGACATTGCTCTGTTGCGTGTTACCGAACCTTTTAAGTTCGGCCACACCAGGAGCCCTATCAGGCTTTTCGATAAAACCTACGAATTGGGTGACACAGCCGTGGCTTATGGTTGGGGGTCGGTCAGACCAGACGGAACGGGTGTTTCGCTTGATCTCAAGAAGATTTCTGTTGAGATTACACCCACGGATCGCTGTCGAAGTTTCTTGAGGTACGTCTATAACAATTTCGAGCCAGTAACTCATGGCCAATTGTGTGCTACCGGACTGTCCAACGGCTTTATTTGCTACGGCGATTCGGGTGGTTCGCTTGTTCAAGATGGAAGGCTCCTTGGTCTCATATCTTGGATTTATTCCGATCAATGCGGCGTTTCTTCGTACCCTGGTGTCTTTGTCGATATACGGACTTTCAACGGCTGGATTTTGCAAACGATCAAAAATCCATATCCACCGGTTCACCTTTCCGATTCAACTTTTGCCTAAAAGTAATCATTTTTATTATCGTCACAGAATTTTATCTCCGATATGTTTCGAATTCCAAATATACCAATTTCTATAATTACTCACACCACTGAGAATCATTTTATTAAGAAAAAAATTGTTGCACTACTAGTCAAACGAAAGAATTTCTACGTTGTTCAAGTTTGCATCGTTGAAATGTAACGAAATTTTATTTTCTTTTGCGGAGAGCTCATGATTCTCTTTCAATATTTGTTTAGCACTAAAAAAATCTTTCTGCAGCATCCAACCACAAAATCGGTACGATAATTGTCACGGTTTTTCAAATTCCACCAACAATTGATAGGAAAAGTATTTTTCGTTGGACCTCGACGTTGCAAACTTCAGTTTCATGAATCTCTTCATCGATTTATTGTATCGGGAGATTTATTGCTCCGGAAGTAACAAGATTAACATTTTTGAAATCTGTTTCGTTTTTCCGAACGATAAAATTCAACGATTCTGATTGAATATCGACGATCTGAAATTTTGAATTGAAATGCAATTGTCAGAATGTTTGCTCCCTCACGATTATTTGGAGACTCAAATGTCAATTAATTCCGAATCAATTCGATTCAATTTTCAACTGCGAATAAAAAACACATTGAAAATTTCATTCTAATGCAAGTTCGAAAGGCGTAACGTTGTGTGTTCCTCAAAATTGCGTTTTTATTTGCCCAATTAACAGCAGGATTTTAGGCAATTTTGATATATTTAGGAAACACGAAAGACTGCAAATTCTTTGTTATTACGATTATGAGAAACTTGGCACTATGAATGAATCAGATTTTAATGAAATTATGGAATAAGTTATTTGTTGTTATGGAATAAATTTATCGAGATCAAAAATTGGTTACTTTTTTTCACATGACTCAAAAACGAGGTAAGTTTTCATGAATAATTACCATGATCAGTAATTTGATAAGATTGTGAGAATAATTTGAATGTAGTCAGCAGATTTTTCATCAAAATATTTCCAGGATTTTTTAATTGTATTTTCGCTTAATTAGTTTACATAAGTGATTAGCGATAAAAAGTCTGGAGAGAGGCTCGTGAAAAGCTCGGCAGCAAAATCGCGCCGTAATAGTGGCTTTTGGGGCTCGTCAGTATTTTTTCATGAGAGTGTGTTGTTGAGTTTTGGAATTAAGAATCCAAAAGTTGAACGAATGGGGGAAAAATGAGCTTTTTTCTTCGTGTCGAAACGGAGCTTTGTCCCGAGGTGGTTTAATTGTAAATACGAATTAAAAGTCGAGTCTAGCCCACGTTTGTACTAATGAACTTTGACCCGCGGTTGCCGCGCGTTGATCCACAGTCATTGTGTGTCTCTTTGTCTTCCGGATCCACTTTTCGACGTTTGCGCGCACGAACGAACGGATACGTATTTTTTTTTTGGGTTGAATTGTTTGTCGCGAGGTTCTCTTTGCTGTTTACGACACGCGAGATCTCGAATTAAGAGCTCGCATGAAGAGAGCCTCGCGGTCAAGTGTCCGGATCGCGTGGGCGTATCTCGGTCTCGTTGCACGTCTGTAAAGCTCTGGAACGCTTCGGGGTCGTACAGATCAATTGGTTAACGCCTGTTTTTTTCTTCTCTCAACTCTTTATTCTTTATCTCCTGCATTTTTTTCAATCAATTTTTATTTTTCGGTACAATCGCACTCGTCGTCGAGTCAGTTTATTTCTCTGACCCTACCAGCCTTTTTATTACATCCAACGATCCCTTCACAAGAGATTTAATCAAGTATTTTGCTCTCGGAAAATGTACGCGGAGAAAGAGACAAACTTAATGATTGATAATTGAGATTACTAATCATAATCATTGCTGCTCGTCCCCACGGACCAAAATTTCTCGTCTCCTGATCTCCCAGATACTCGATAGTAACTGTCCAGCCATTGCTGCCATGTTTAATATCGAAGCTATCGATAACACCAAAAAGAGACTTCTGTAATTCACAAACATACCAATTCCCACGGTTAATTTCTTCCACTCATTTAAATAACGTCAATTAAACGAAATTACTCATTAAATTTATTCCCCAAATAAATGTGAAATATTTCATGCCTATTTTCCAAAATTTTGTTTTATTTTTTGACCAGACGAGAATTTCGGAATTCTTTTACTTTGATATTATTTTTTTTTGCGTCGCTGAAGACGATGGAAAAACAAAATTCAATTGTGTTGATTGATTACGAATCATTATCATTAGTTCTGATTAATTTTCAACGGGGCGCCCGTAAGAATTTTTCTAGAAGGAGAAATTGACATTTGGTAGGCGTTAAAGAAGTTTTATTTAAAAGGAAATTACCCTTCGACTCCGTTTCCACTTCCCGAGCTACTGACTACCCAGTCGATCCAGTAGTACAGTAAATAAATGCCGCAGATTAAATTACCCAGGACGCCGAAGCTCGAGAAGAAAATGTCCTTGAAATGAGTATTTCGTTTGTAAAAATAGTCATTAGGATTGCAGAAGTTAATGAATGAAAAAAAGGCTCACGGTAATTAAGTCTGCATGGCCCTGACAGGCGGTCAAAATTCCGCCGATGTCGACGATTATATATCCGGTCAAAAAGCTCGGCAACATGATCGCAATGAAATTCGAATCGAGGAAATCCAATGGCAACAGAAACATAATTATTGTTCCTGTAATGCAAAAAATCTGTGAAAAGTAAAAATGATAATTCAATTTCGAAGGTTAACAAAAAACTCGAGCGTTCACCAGCGAAAAACATTTGCATTTGAGTAACGTTTTGAAAATCTTGTTGTAAACCGCGAGATCTTCCTCGGTTGGACTCAAAGCTCCACGAATTGGATCCATTTCTGCTTTTCTCTCTTGCTCTCCGGCTCAACGATCTCCAGATCTTTTCAACTTTTCTCTCACTGGACACAATTGATTAACAAACAAAATTTGACATTTTTCTGACTGACGTTTGTCGATAATCGATTGTGACTTTCCATGTCGTTCAATATTAATTCGCACATACATCACGGCGACGTTTACTACCGACTACCGCCTTTTTCCCCTCTGACCCTTTGCAAAGATCGATCATGAAGTCGTTGAACCAAGTAGTACAGGATAAAAACTTTTTACTACGATTCGCCGAACTCGTGAGTCTATCCATCTTAAATTCTGAGAAATCATTATTCTTCTTTTCATTGAATACAAAACTTCGAATTAATGAGATTTTTGGCAGATCGTTTGCGTCATCGGACTTGTACTTCATCATGAACGTGGATCGCTTTTTTTGGTTTGGGGCTGCTTCGGATGGTTCTTTATCGCCATGGCATTCCTCGTTGCTTATCTCTTCGAACAACCGAGCATGTGGACGGTAAAATGAAACCATTTGTCCTCAATTTATTTAAAGCAGTGATCTCGCCGTGTGAATCTTCAAAAACGACCCTGTTCCAAAATTTCAATACAATTTTCGGAATCAAAGTGAATTTTTTAGATTATTCAAACACGAAAACGTCGAAACTTTTGTAAATTTTTAATTTTTTCAACAAAAACTTGAATCCTCAAGCAACTACGATAAATATTCTTGACTATCGTTTCACTAGACACACTCCGGAGACTCGAAAGATTTTCCAAAAATTAGCCCGCTGTTGAAAAAAAATCAAAAAACCATAAATTTTGAATTTCCACAATTTGAGTTCTAGTTTTTCGTCATTATATCGGAAAATTTCACGCTTTTCAAAAATTCACGATTATCTTATTCTATTTCCATTTAGGAATTCATTTTATTAGTCATATGGGCCGTAGTGATGATTGTCGCAGCGTGTGACAACTTGGGTG
Source organism: Diadegma fenestrale (assembly GCA_037043255.1). Taxonomy (NCBI): domain Eukaryota; kingdom Metazoa; phylum Arthropoda; class Insecta; order Hymenoptera; family Ichneumonidae; genus Diadegma; species Diadegma fenestrale. The sequence goes on from CM073312.1 coordinate 6,290,896, forward strand.
CGGACAGTGTGATTGCCTTCGTGGCTGCGGCTTTGATGATCATCGACATCGTGATTCTGCTCATATTCAAAAGAAAATGAACCAAATTGCCAATGTTTCGGAAACGAATAAAATAAAAACACATTATTTGACAATTTGTCGTGTCAGTAAAATCGTATTAAAAATATTAAGATTCCTGAATGGTTTTATTTTTATTTATAAACAAAACGAATACAGACACGTTGAAAAATATTTGGAGACGAGACGAGCGTTGGGAGGCGATGAATTTTTGGTGGGATCGAGACGAACTGCAGGCGAATTTTTCTCTTTGATTTTTAATGCTGTTGGACGTTTCCCAAATATTCTCCACAAACCGACCAAACTACTTGACTCACCATGAGGCCCGCGATCACTGAAATAAATCGGTTTTTACTGACATGATCTTTCCACAATGAGAGAAATAATTTGGGAGAGTTTCTTACGTATGTAAAAAACACCAATGACGAGCTCGCACGAATCATGTGCGGCGTCGCTAGGGATGAACCATTCGGATCTTACGATAGCGCCCAATCCGGCAATGACGTAAAGTGGTAAACCGATCACGCTGACAATCGTATCGAAAAGCTCGCAATTTTCTTCGAGCACGTAACTTCCGGCAAGGGTGACGAGTATGATGGTGTAAGTGACAGAATTTATGCAATAAATCAGCCACAGCCATCTCGGCACCTCGTAAACCTCGTCGTGAGCCAAAAATCCGAGAGAAATTATCGCGAAAACCTAGAAAAATATTTAAATATTTGACTGATCCTGGTTTGAGGTTAAAAAATCACTTTCCACCCGCAACTCATCGACAGGAAATGGATAAACGTTACTAGCTCGATGATCTTGAGCACGAAGCGATAATTTTTAGCCAATTGATGAAAATTCGCCACCATGTGACAAACTGTACTTTACAACACGATATTTTATCCCAACTCGAGCTCAATTTTCTTATGTGCCAACGTTCATTAATGTCCCTCGTAATCGTGCACATGACGAAACAAACGACGAAATTTTTCTCTTCTGTTTATAGGGTGTAAAAAAAATCGCGCAAATTCCTCTCCTCGTTATTTTTTCGCTGCGTACAAAAGTACGTCGATCGCTTCGATTATTATTGCGGCTAAAAATATCAAAATTTTCAATGACATTTCAACAAATTCACTAAACTTTTTGTAGTATTGACAAATTTTCTCACTTATCGTAAGTCCCAGATGGGCATGACGACGACCATTCGGAGTCCCTTCAAAAATCAACAGACATTAGAGAAGGAATTTAAAAACAAAATGAAAATTTTAACTGGAAACTCTTCCGTATTATTGATATTGGAAGAAACGAAAAATTTGCATTCATTCCTAAAGTTCTTTCACTCACAGTACACATCGTGGTGTGTGCCATCTTCTGCTACTACTGATGGTACATCGCCCGATGGTTTCTCTGCATAAGCTGTATATCTGTAATGACCTTTTGGCCAGAAGGAACAGCCAATCAGGAGCATGATGATGACCGCAATAACTAAGCAAATTTCCTGCAAAAAAATTACTTATTATTCGAGCTTTGCACTGCAGTTTTCTCTCGTTCGCAGCTGCACATCGATGCCAATCTGGACGGCAATTTTATCATTCAAGTTTTTGAGTTCGATTGCGAAAAATCGCGAGGACACTGTAAAAGCGTCTCGCTAGTTCGAGGGATCAGAGCGAAAATGTGCAAAGTTGATGGTCCAAATTCGCACGAGCGAGCCAGTGGCGAATCGAAAAGATTTTCTCGTTATGGGTGATTTGAATTGGGCTTTATTGCACATGATTTCAGGATTTTTGGTTGCTTACCGTTGCCATCGGTGACGACAGAAAAACTATCGAAACTACGAGCACGAGAATGACGATGGCTGTTGTATTCATGACTGCATCCATCATATAATTGGTCGCCCATGGTCTCTCGGGTATGAGAGTCACCAAAATAATCAGGATCAAGATTGCCTGAGGGATTTGAGGTTATCGATAAAACTTTGATGAGTTTTTTCGCAATATTTTTAGCAACTTACCAATGTTACTAATTTGAGCACGAGATGAGAATTTTTCCACGAGAACGTCATTTTTTATGAATGGTGCACTGCACGCGTTCTATCGATTAAAAGTCTCGATTTGAAATAGTCAAATTGGGAACGTGTGCGATGTCAATCAGCTGGGACGTGCAACGTGCTTGTGTGTTTTGTTTTAAATTTATCGGCAGCCTTCGAGAACGGTCCTCCGGTCAACTAGCAACGATTTCGAACCCAATTTTTTCTTCTCTTCCCAATAAAATTTATTCGACTCATGGGAAATGGACAAAGAAATTGAGAAAATTCATTTTTGACTATTAATTTATTCGTAATGCTAAATTATGAACGTAACAATGGAGCTGAATGAACTTCAAAGTTGAATTATGAATATAACTCGCACAGTATCAGATTGCCATTTGCATAGGATGCAAAGATGGCGTCCTGGATATCGAGTGCGTTGATGCGGCGAATCTGAGACTCAAAGGACGCGTGTCTCGCGTTACGAAGGCGTGTAAAAGTTCCAACAAATGTATCGTCAGGGCTGCAAAACATACGATCCCCTTTGCAAGGAGATATGTCCAGCACGTTGTGTCTTCTTCCAGGCTCACAGAATCCATTATCGATGACATGCACCAGCCATAGCTGAGAGAAGCCACGACAGAAAACGTGACAATCTGAGAAAATAATCAATTATTTTGAATTTTATGATAACAAAATTGAATTGATTTCTATGGAAATTAATTTTTCGTCCAGATGCACGATAATTCATTGAAGAATTATCAATCATTTGAAAATTCACGTCCATGATCGTTGGTGACATTTTTTTTTGTTATTTCTTCGAATTGACTCGCAACCACAACGATGACCTACCAGTCGCGTATCAATGGTGAAATTGAACAAGTGACCAAGCAATAAAACTGCTGAAACGATGCTGAAAGTTCCCAGGATCGCTGGGACGAGACTGCAGTCAAGGAGAGTTTTATAAATAGGTTGACAGACGTGCAAACCCATGCCACTACCTGCCAAAACCTTAGGCAAGAGCAAAAACAATAAATTTCGGAGTTTTCCAAACTCCAACACTTTTTCGTAACCTCAAAATCGAAACGACCGCAAAACGATCGGATATTGCAAACGCACCAATTGAGAAATCTTGAAATAAGAAATAATCGACAAAAATCGATTTCGAAAATTCTTCAGAGTCTCGATACACTCGCTTTGCACGATTTTTCTTTTACACTCAAATTCCCAACACGCCATTATATCCACCGTGTCAAAGAAGAAATTGACCAAGTTTAAGATCGATGGAAATGTTCGAGTTTTCGAGATTTTCATTTATTTCGCCGAGTCAGCGTTACATTTTTATTTTATTTTTTCGTCGTACGAATTATACATTTAAATTATCAAATAAAACGACACGTGATTGGTAAAAAAAAAATAAAACAACAAAAAAAATAGAAAAGTGTAATTATTCGTCATTTTTGTCAGTTGTGGATGAGTCAATGATTCGATATGAGTCAGTCCATTGAAGGTGGCGATTATTTTCCTTGGAATTTTGTTTGTACTATAGTGATGCATCATTTTATCGTAATAGTAAAAAAATGATGGGATGTGCTGATTAAGTTTTCATTCGTGTGTCTCGTACAACTACATTCTTAATTAAATTCGTCTTTCGCGTAGGAAAAGACACTGAGAAGGGTGTCTAAAAGATACGCTGCGCCTTCGAGGACACACAACGATCCCAGGGCCAATCCAACCTACAAAGAAACAAGAAAAAACATTTAAAACGTCAAAATATCAATCGATTTTTCTTTTCAAACACTAAATTCCACTTCGAACGATTTTATCGACAGAGTTTCATAAAATTCCTTTACTTCTCTCTCCGGAGTGACGAGCATCGTCTTGTGCTCAGGTTGGTACCCGTGCCAGTAATGGAGCGCGGTACCACCGACTGCGATGAACATGAACATTCCCACAAAGTTCATTATTATATCCTGAAAATTCGAGAAATTAAATTAAATTCATTATGCCAATGACCAAGTCGCCAGCATCTCCGGACTTTAATAATATTTCTGGGTTGGCTGTTGCCCGAAAAATTTCACCGTATAATTCTCTTTTTTTCGAAAAATTGAAATTTTTAAATTATTTTTCTGAATAATTGAATTTTGATTTAGCCGAAAAAGTGCGTGGCTGGCTTCGGGTCGAATTGACCCAGTGTGACAAGCAAGCGTCAACTTTTTATAATTCGAGTTGAAACTGGAAAAACTTACGATGAGGGTTTTTTTGTGTTCAGTCGTTCCAAAACAATACGTAATTAAAACGGCGCTCGTGTAAATGAAGAATCCAACGAAAACGCCGGACGCAACGATTTCGGCATCGGGATTTTTTTCTTCATTTAGATTCCATGTTCCGCCAACTCCAAGAAATTCACCGCCGTATCCAGTCCGATACAGAATTATGATAATCAAGTTGATTACCTGAAAATCAAAATTCATCAATGAATCGACTGTTTTCGATCGCGTACAATTTTGCGTCTTTCAATTTTGTCACATCAATTTTTTTACCGTTGTTCTTCAAGAGAAAAGTTTTTAATTCCCTGAAGTTCGTTACTAATTATTGCAATTACTCGGGAAAAAGTGATAAACGATGCATCAATTGTAAAATAATATTTTGATAACACTTTGAATCATAAATGGCAGAAAACGTTGAGATCATGAAACGCAGGTGTTGGAGTAAAAGTTTCTATCTACGAGTATGTGTCACCATAGTGAACGGAATTATCACTGTTCAAACAATTCCTTTCTACCTCGCTCAAGCCTTATCGTCGTTGCCGATACGTTACACCACGAATGAATCAGAGGATTGTTGGAAAAACAATTTTTTTTATACCACGAAATACTATGCATTAAAGAAACTAATCAAAAATGAATTTAGGTCAAAAGTCAAAAGTGACTCGTGTGCTTTTTTGATAAAAGAAAAATTGAAAGCTCAATTTCTTGATTTTTCGTATCGAATATTCTGAAAATCCAATAAATCACGAGTTTTTTCTGCGACTTTTTCAACCAATTGAAATTGGTCGATATTTTTTAATAATTGAGTTTTTTTTTCATTTTTAATGATTTGTCTTTCGAATTACTGGGATTTTGGAATCGTTTCGTTCGCCGGGACGATGGATTTTTCGCTGCACTATGGAAAATGTCGGTGCATCGTTTAAAGTATCGAGATTTATGAGCAACAGATCATGCGGCTTTTGATGGCGTTTCGTGCGGTTGGACTAACAGAAAGAGTCACGCGATGAGCGTAAAAATAAATTTTTCCCTCACACACTAATTGACAGTCACGAAAGCTTTCTCGCAGATAATTCTCTCACTTAAATAATCCACGAGATTTCATTCCTAGACGAGAAATTCGCAACGACATTTAAATAGATGAATTTTTGAGATTTACGTGATTTTTCTCACCAATTTTAACACTTTGATTACGATCCCACCGATTGTATGAACAGACACCATTTTCGGTTGAGATTTTGAGGCTGTTGCCTTCACGAGATACAAACTGATACAATACTCTCTCGTGAGGCACGAAATCCGGCCACGCTCTTGTATCTCGTACCAAGCCCTTTTTATCTTATCTGATAAGGCCTACGAGCATCGTTGTAATCAAAAATTTTGGCGGGGAGAATTTCACACCAACACACGAAAGGTGTGACGGCCTCAAATAATCGAGGAATTCTCTTCGCTCGCGCCCTCTTTTTATCGTTCGAAATGAAAATACGTTTCAAACTCTTTCGAATCATTTTTACAATTTGAATAAATTTTTTAATCTGTCGATTATTCATGTGAACCCAGAAAATTGCAACGGAACGTAAAAATTTATTATCAGGCTATCGATGCCCTTGAAAACTTTGAAAATTTAATTGACACCCGATCCAAAATCATTGATTCGGAGCAAATGGATTTTATTGAGAATTTCGTTGATTAAATCGTAGAATTTTTGGATCACGATCAATCTGGAATTTTTTATAAAGCGAGCAAATTTCTTTAATACTTCGTAATATTGTCGTCGTCGTGGAATTTCGTCAGTAACCCAAAATGACATATCGATTGATCGAAAAATATTTTCTGTGCCATCTCAGAGGAAATGAGAAATATTTTTTGATTAATAATTAATAACAACTGTTGGTGTGTTGCAGGAACTTGGTCTTGATATAAAACAAGAACAGATCGATGAGATGTTGGCTCAGGAAGAAAATATTGATTTCGTGGCAGCGGCTAAAGAAGAAAAACTCACAAGACACGACGTTATGGCTCACGTTCACGTATTCGGAGCTCAATGTCCGAAAGCAGCGCCAATTATTCATCTCGGTGCTACGAGTTGTTACGTCGGGGACAATACGGTACGTGCAATTCTTTTAATCAAATCGCCGCTGTCGCCAAAAAAAATCTGTTTGAAAAAAAATTCTTCAATCGATTTTTGCTGCTCGTAATTAATGCAAATTTTTTCGCAATCGATCCGCAAAGGATCTCATTATTCTGCGGAGCGGCTTCGATATTCTTCTTCCAAAATTGGCTGGAGTGCTGTCACGATTAGCGAAATTTGCGAAAGAATATCGTTCGCTTCCGACCCTCGGATTCACTCATCTCCAACCCGCACAATTAACGACTGTGGGCAAAAGAGCTACACTTTGGCTTCATGATCTTCTCATGGACGAACGTGCCATTCTTCGAGCACGCGATGATCTCAAGTTTCGAGGGGTCAAAGGCACAACTGGGACGCAAGCATCCTTCCTCCAACTTTTTGACGGTGAAAAAACGTTATTTCAAAATTCTTTGCCTTTCAATGCAGAATTTACGAGAGAAAAAATCGTCCCCGTGTTTCTCGTCTGTTAAATTCCCAGGAACAGAATTTGAGCCCTAAAATCCACGTTCCTGCAAGTTTAGATCGCGAGAAAACTTTTTTCCACTCTTTACAGTTTTCTTAAATTTATTTTCCCAACGTTTTTGAAATTTCCTGAACGTCAACCGAGTCGAAACTCATTTTTGGAATTTTTGTAGGCAATGGAGACAAAGTTAAGCAGTTGGACGTTCTTGTGACCAAAAAGGCTGGCTTTGAAAATCATTACGCCGTTACCGGCCAAACGTACTCCAGAAAAGTTGACGTCGAGTGTTTGAACGCTCTCAGCTCTTTGGGTGCGACCGTTCACAAGGTGAATAATTTTTAACAGATTATTCCAACGTGGATTCGATTGAATTTTTCCTGATCGAATTTGCACCGAGAAAAATTTAGGCAGGACAAGAGTTTCCCGGCAGAATCATAAAATAAAGAAAGTTTTTTTTTTCACTAAATTCAGATGTGCAGCGACATCAGATTGCTGGCAAATATGAAAGAGATCGAGGAGCCTTTCGAGTCGACGCAGATCGGTTCGAGCGCCATGGCTTACAAGCGGAATCCAATGCGTTCGGAGCGTTGTTGCAGCATCGCACGTCACTTGATGACACTGGCGAGCAACGCGTTGCAAACAGCAGCGAATCAGTGGATGGAGAGGACGTTGGACGACTCGGCAAATCGTCGTATAACGATTGCCGAAGCGTTTTTATCGGCTGACGTGCTTCTCATGACACTGGAAAACATAACCGAGGGCTTGGTCGTTTATCCGAAAGTTATTGCTAAACACGTCGCTCAAGAATTGCCATTCATGTCGACGGAAAATATAATTATGGAGATGGTCAAGGCTGGCGGAGATCGACAGGTTCGTCAATGCAAAAAACATGCTCGGCTCTCTCCCTCGGTTCGTTTTCAAATGCAAAAGTCTCTTCTAAATCGAATTTTTATTCGCAGATTTGTCATGAAAAAATTCGCGTCTTGTCGCACGAGGCAGGGGCTCAGGTCAAACAACACGGTTTAGAAAACGATTTAGTGGAGCGTGTAAAACGAGATCCTTATTTCGCTCCGATCGTCAACAGGCTCGATCAGATTCTTGATCCTTCAACGTTCATTGGTAGAGCGGCGGATCAAGTGATGGATTTCCTCAATTTGGAGGCATATCCGATAATCAACAAATACGTGAATGTCCTGGACGAGTCACCGGTTCTTCTTAACATTTGAAAGATCCTCATTGACTCTGAAACTAAAGTTTAGTGCAACGAATGCAAAAACACACAAACAACAATGCCTTGAGAATTTCTTTATTCTTATTTTTCGATAAATTTGTGTAAATAGGGAATAGAAAAAAAATTATATTTTCTCCTCGTTTTTGACTCCAATAAAATATATTAATTTCAATAACATTTCGATATAATTTGCAGACGCTTTCCTCGGTCCAGTCCTCGCGAACAATTTCATTTTCGTGGTCGTTTCAAACGGCGATGAAGGGACAAGTCCAGATGAGGAAAGACGGAATCATTGAGTCGGAAAAGAAAAGTTTGACTCGAGTAAAATGACAGAACGGGAAAAGTTGCTCGAGTAGCGAAGGAATTGCGACGAAACTGGAGAAGAAGAACGGAGCAGAGAAAAGGTCAGAAAGAAAGAAAAGAAATGAAGATCCAAGACAGAGAATTTCAAGAAAATAGTAAAAAGAATGTAGACGAAACGTGGAGCAATTGAGAGAAGAATAAAAGACAGAAAACTAGAACAGCAGACACAGAGAAAATAGAAAGAAAAAAACAGACGGTATTGCAATAAAAGAAAATTGAAGAAAAGCAGAAAATTCTGGAGCAAGGACAGTGGCTGAGAAATTTTGAGAGAATCGATAAAGAGGGCAGAGCAAGATCGAAAAAGACAGTTAAAGAAAAAAGAAACGAGAGGATAAAAATAGTCAAGATTTTGAAAGAAATCAGAGAACAGGCGAGAGAAAAAATAGAAGAACGAGAATCAGAGACGGCAAAATGGAGAGAAATTGAACGAAAAGATCAGGAAATGAGACGGTAAAAATAAATTCAAGTGAATAGAGAACGAGACGAAAGAGAGCAAGAAAGAAAGAGAGTGAAAAAAGAAAAAGCGTAGACAGAGTTTCACAATCGACAGAACATTTCTTTATTGTGAGAATCATAGAAGAGTAACATAGAAAAAAAAGAGTGGAAATAAAAGAAGTAACAGAGAAAGAAAGAGAGAAAGAGACACAAAATAATGGGAAAAATATAACAATCACAGCATTTCATAGAAACATTTTGAAGGGAAGCATAGAAAATAAAACAGAGTCATAAAAAAATTGTCAATGTTGTTTCCCGTTGTGATAACAAAAGTTAAAGCGCGTTGATACGTAGAAGAAATAAGGACTAGAGAAAGGCGGTGGTAAAGAAGCAAGAGCCGAAAATTACAGTGGCGAGTCTTCGTTGTTTATTTAACGCCCACTTGTTCAAAACTGTGGGACTCGAAGTTATTTGGGCCAATCAGAGTTCAGAGAGTAAAGGAAAAAGAAGTTGACGTAGAAAGCAACAAAGAGGAAGAAGAAAAGTGAACACGGAGCTTGTGAAGAAGGGAAAGCTAGAGAAAAAAAGAAAAACAGCACAAGAATATTTAGTCGAATCAAAGAGTGGAAAATAGAGTAGAAAAAAAAGTTTATACAAAGATGGTGAGCATGTTTTTTGTCGTTTCAAATATAAAATAATCACAGCATTGAGCTTCGCAGTTACAAGGGAAGAACAGAAGTAGAGAAGAGAATAGCTGTCAAGTTTTTTTTGTGAAAAACGTAAGAGGAAATAACAGGTACGTGGATAGCGATAGAAATACGTGAGAGTAAAAAGTTGAAAATTGTGGAGAAAAGAAAGAGAATCAAGACCAGAAAGACAATTTTTATACAGAAAGAGATTGAGAGAAATTAAGAAAAAGAGAGACAGAGCGAAAGGAAGAAAGAGAGAGATGCAGAGACAGAGAAAGAGAGAGAGAGAGAAAGAGAAAGAGAGAGAGAAAGATTAAGAAAGATAAAAGAAACAGAAATTTCGATAGAGCACAAAGTATAGAATGAAAAAACAGGGAACAGACACAGAAAAGTGAAAAAATGTGATAAATACAGCGTTCAGAAAAGAAGAAACAAAGATAAAAGGTGAAAGTTAAGATTGCTCGGTGGCAGGAAGATACAGATTGAAAAAAAGGAGAACCAAGCGTTGCGGGAAGAGAGTCGTAACTGAGAGCACGAAATTGTAGTTATTCGAATGTAAATAGAAAGCGTAAAGTTAATTCTTCCAAAGTTCTTAACAAGTACACGGTGGCAAGACTTGGCGTACAATTTCGAGATCGTAATACTGGTGGGTAGTGAAAAAGGCAGAAAATAAACGGGAGGAAAAGCGAGAAAATAGGAAAAAGTTATTGAAAGTATGAAAATGGGCAGAAATGGGACAGAAACAAAGCGAGAAGAAGGTAAAGAAGAGAATTGAGAGCAAGACGAAAATAGAAGAGAAAGAGAGACAGAAAAAAGATTGAAAAGGAAAGGAAAAAGGTCGCGATACTCGAAGAGTTTAGGAGGAAGATTCAGCATGAAAGATGAAGAAGAAGAAGAAAGAAGGAAAAAAGAAAGACGTAAAACTTGTTGAAGAACGAAAAGTGAAGAATTGAGCGAAAAGAAAGAGACCAAAAGAGTAGAAAGAAGGAATCAAGAAGAGAAAGAGAGAAAAGAGAAGGAAGAGAAAAGAGTAGAAAGGAAAGAAACGAATTGAAAAATTGGCCTGAGCGTTCAAACGATGAATAAACGTCGAATCTTGAATATTAATCGTCGATAATTGTAGTCGTTGATCCAAAGTTGGAATTCGTGGAGATCTGAGATTGAGAATCGTCGTTGGTAGTTCGAGCCGGGTTGTCCGTCACAGGATGTCATTTTGGCGATCGAAAATTTCGATTTTGTCTTTTTTACGTTGTCCTGGAGAATTTTCTGTGTTTTGGAAGTTGTAGGCGAAGTTGTTTTATTTTTTGGCGAATCGATAGCCCGTGAAGGTCGTACCCTCGATGGCTTTTCCAGCGTCGACGTAAACGACGAACTGGTCACCGGCGTCGGCGTTTGTAAGAATCAAATTTGCTCCGCCGCGTGGTCCGGCACTGACGAGCGTTGTCCAAGTCTCCGATTTGTTCAACTTGCGCTTGAGACTTATTCGCAAATCGTCGCTACCGTAACCGGCGAAACTGAACTGATAAAGTCCCGGACAGTGTGTCGTGAATATTCCGGTCGCCGCGATATAACCGACTCCTTTGTTCATCGTTGTTTCAGCAAATATCAGCCGGGCGTCCTGAAAAGATTTCAAATAATGAAGAAAATTTCATTTATAAATCGTCTCGATCCTTGAAATCACGAGAAAAAACATGAAAAAATGACTCACGGTGTTGGAAGCCTTGCTGGCTGAGAACGCCACGACTCCGGCGCAATCCTCGGCCGTCGCGAGTTTTAACGAGCCGACGGTTGTTATACCGGAAGTCGGTGGATCTGGTACTGCAGACTCGACCAACAGGCCCGCCGTCAATCCCAGCAACGCCAATACCGCCCACACCGACCTAGAAACAAAATCATCAATATTCATCATCAGTGAAAACTGAATTTTAATCTTCCTCCCTATTTCGGTAAATTGATGGATTTTTTATCTTTTCCTTGAGGCAATTATCCGGATATTTCGAATTTCGACAAATTTGCGGGAGTCTGGGAGACACTCGAGCTCTCTAACGTTTCTCCATCAAAATATTCAGCATCAAAGATTCCACAGTTTTCAAAACGTTTGGTACGAGAATGAGCAATAAAAACTTTCACATTTTTGTCGACAGCTTAAAAAATGTTCTACGAATTTTTTTCGCATAATTTCTCGGTCCGAATCAGCATAATCCAAAGGGAATGAGGTGAACATTTTTATCGTGACTTTGCAATTCATTTATATCGACAAAACTACGTAGAAATATTATTGCTGACCAGAAATTTTTTCTGTACAGTCCGCAGAATTTTTTGATCCATTATTTCGTGTCGATCGTCGCCCCAGGACGCAAAATCAAGTTCGTAATCGATTTATTTGAATCGGTGGAATTTCCTGAATGAATTTATCAAGAAATTACGTTCCTCGCGTAAAAATCTTAATCGACATTATTTTCGAAATTGCCCATTTCAATTTATTTTCCCTCGTTTATAATAATTCTTTCGGAAATTGTAGGTTTTTGCACGAGGATAATTTATGGAGCTGTAAAAATGTTTTGTGGGACGAAGAACGATCTAATTGTGTTATTCCGCGGTGAATAAATGTTGAGACAATTCAAATGGTAATTGAAAATATTATTATCTGAAATAAACTCATTTAATTTGCCAGAGGAAATGTCGCTCGTCAATCTTGTGGCAAAGTTCAGGCCGTATTGAAACTTTCACTGCTCAAGGCGGCAACCGAGCACGTTCCAATGCTTGACTTTTACTTGTCTCTGTCCTCTTGTATAAGATCCCGTAGAGTCGTACATTGGCTCGTAAATGCGTCAATCTTGAGACCAGAATAGTTAAAGAGTAAGGAAATTTTTTCTTCGTTCTTAAAGCCCGATAACCGGTGTTGCGAGAATGGTCAGAAAATCTAATGGCCATTGCTTCATATGTGCCCTTATGTTAACGGCAAGATGTATCCGTTATACGACGGTTGATGAATTTTAATTTAAAATATGTACATACTTCAACGCGGTACGCCTATTGACCTATTACGACCACGTGACAAGCGTGGCGAGACGATTTTTCGATCGGTCTCGCGATATACAGATTGTGTCTCAATTTTTGTCCACCGATTTTCATAATTCATTCAAATACGCGATTCTCGTTGAAAACTCCAAATTTTCGTCGCGTTTTATGAAAAATGTAAAAATCGAATTTCAAAACTTTTCTGCCAGGAATTACGTTCTTTTTGGTCGTTTTTTTTTTTATGATTTTAGGAATCTGCTGATTGCAATTAATCGGCGAGGAATTAATTGGAAAATCACTTTTTATGGGCTTTTGACGAAAAATTTCGTTGGTATTTTTTTGGTTGCTGTTGAATTTTTTCGAGGGAGATCCGGGGATGAATTAGCGAACAAGAAAAATGACGATTCAGCGATAACTTTATGGAGCTCGAGTGAGTAAAATTTCGTAAGAACACGAAACTTGTGATTTCGTTGGTCCAACGTTCCAAAATCCTTTCACCTATACCGTTCGGTAGTGTTTACCAATATCGTTGGACCGCTGGACCATGAATTTCGTTTTATATCGTCGTCACCTCTTTTTCCAGCCACGGAGAAAGCAAAGATCAAATCGTGTCAAGACTTGCGCAATTCGCTTTTGGACTCGAGTGTGTAGATCGAGCCAAAGTTGAATAATCTGGTCAAATTTCATTCTCAACTCGCTGCATCGAATGTTTTCTTTCAGCTCTTGATTTTCTATGAATCTGACGGATCATCAGATCAAAAATAATTTCCGTTTCAACGCGTTCAATAAGTTGGCAAAATCGTGGTTTTGTTTTTTTGCGAATTTGCCACTTTAACCCTTTTCCCGATATAAATATTGCATTTCGCATCCAAAACCATGGTCACTGAATTATTGGAAATTGTTGCAACAAGAGTCTCTCGCTGTAAAGATATTTTTAAATCAGCCCAAAACCTTTTTAGCCTTTGAAACTCGAGCCACGAGTCTGATGCCCACAATTTGAAAAAAAAATGAAGTAGGAGAAAGAATTCTTCGAATCTAGCCATTGAGGGGACTTTCTTGGACGATTTCACTCGAGAGATCACGTTGAACGAGATCTTTTCAAAGTAAGGCGACTTTTCCTGCAGCATTCGTCTCGGTACCGCGGTAATTAGGCGAGACTTGTCGTCGAGTGTCTCGCTGAGAAGCGAGAACGACGAAAAAGGTAAAGGAGAAAAAATGAAACGAAAAAAAGGTGGCGTGGCTGGTGTTCACGCACGATCGACCGCATCCCGATCGATCTTACCCCACTTTCTATTCAGGCCGACGCCTCGAGAAGGGAAAGTGATAATAACGGCTCTTTTCTGTATTTTAAACATATACACATATATTTGTATAAAATTAGTTGTGTGTATACGTTGATAGTCCTGACCTTGGTGTCCCAAATCTTTCATTCATGAGAGAGAGAGGGAAAACGAAGGGCTGACCAAAGTGGGTTAGTCGAACAGCACGAGACTAGATACGGAAATGGGTTGATTGCTCGCTGATAGGCTTAATGCGAACCACCTTCATCAACGATCTACATTTTCTTCATAATCGAGCAATTAAAACTTGATTGAATTATTCATTATTCTATCAATAGGCCAATCATTGTTAGACCCTCGTTAAACATTGCCCGCTCTACCAATCAAAATAACGACAATTATTATTTTTTCAAAAATGTCCTATAAAAATTGTCCTCGCAGAAAACTCAATAAGTGAATAATTATTATTGAAATTAATACAATTTTTTCCTTTTTCAAAGTTTCACATTAGCATAAAATATTTACATCTTCTGAATAATCCGAATTTGACATTTTTTAAATATTTCGATCAATTTTTTCTCAACTGCAAACTTTTCGATTGAATTCTCATTCGAATGGAATTTTTTGATTTAATTAATCTCGTGGAGTCGCGGAACATTCGTCGATTTTTAATGTTCAATCGAAGGATATCGTGACCTTGAATTTAATAATTAATCATTATGAGACTACGAGTTCCTTGAATGTTAAAAAATGCTATGGCGATCGACCAAGATTTGAGAAGGATCTCTAAAAAATTATGCAACTCGAAATTTTTAATGTTCATGTAGAAATTGAAGCAAAGTTTTATTTCTCTTTGAAATAAACGAGTTTACGATCGGTCTCGATTCTATAATTGTTGGAGCTTGGTGCACGTGCACAACCCACGTGAAACGAGCTAATGCAATAACTAACCTGGCCAGAAATATATATGTTGGCACGTCCTATCTCAATAGAAGCCTTTTCGAAACGCGAGGCAAAAAATGCTCAACAAAAAAACGAGTCTGGACCCTTTCACTTTGCACGATAATACCGCGGAGACTGGTTTCAAGGCGACACCAATAGGAAACTATGTTGGCGTTAAATATGTCCTGTATATAATTGTTACTCGGTGCGTGCACGGAAACATATGGCGAAAAAAAACGTGTTGTATACCGTTGCATATAATTACGAGACATTCGCGTCGAACGAAATTTCCTATTGACCTGACGATAAATAACTAAATTAAAACAATATTTATGATAAAATTCTTTGCCAAAAATTGCAATCGAATGAAAACGCAAATCCGTTCGAACAATTTTTAACTGTAATTCCTTATGATTATGGTTTACCCATAATTTTCTGAGATATTCACAAAATATTGTGGAACGAGAAAAAAACTGAAGATTTATTGGTCGATGGACCAGTAAATAAAAAATATATCGTTTAAATTGCGTGGAGAATTTTCGTTCAACAGCATGGAAATGAATTACGTCACGCCAGCTGGTAATTGTAAAAATGCAATAATCTAATGCCGCTCTGAGAGATATACTCGGCGAATACGTCGAAAACACAAATACACACTAGTTTAAAAAGCGTTAATAATTCAGAGGTTGCCAGCGATCGGTTAGCTCGTTAACGAGCGAAAAAGAAACGTCACATTGTCAGTGACAAGCTGATTTTCCTAACCATCCACAATGTGATTTTTTCCTGATTTTTTTCCACTGATGCAATTTTCAGAATATTGCTCAATCTGTCGATTAAGCAATTGAGCATTTGAAGACTTCATTTTCATCATTATCTGAATTGTAATTATCGCATTAAGTTTCGAGTTCTCACGTTCCAATTAAAATTGTGCAGTGATTGTTTTTGTTATCTCTAAGAGATACAGTCTGGAATTGTTGATTTTTTAATTTATTTTTTACAGTAAAAAAAAAAAGGCTTCGCAATGGCCAGTGCATGATTTTTCAACGTTATTGTTATTGCAAGTTTTGTTTTTCGGTTATAAACTTACATGATGGTCGTGAATGGTGTGGCACAGCAACGACGATTGAAAAATTCTGGCCGGGATTGCCGACGGTCTCGGTGTAGCCTTCCTGTCTGTGGTTCCAGGTGCGTTAAACTCAGCTGGGACTACGTTCCCCTTTATATCACTTCCGAGCTCGTACTACCTGGTTCTCGTGTCGGGACCTCCACTTTTCTCTTTCTCCACCGTTCTCCCGATTCTGAGCGTTCTCCCACTCTCAGCCTCTCTCTCTCTCCCTCTCTCTCTATCTCTCGGTCTTTCAAGTGATGGAGGGAAAAAGCGATTATCATTGAATATATGGCCTAACTGATCCAGCTATTCGTTTCCCTCTTCTTGTTGCTCGTGCTGCTCGACATACAATCGATTCTCAAGCAGCGAGTGTCACGTGGACCTCAAAATAACGCATTGACAATCGGCCGCCCATCGGTCATTCCTGATCATTATATCTCAATGAATAAATGCCAACTTTTTATTTCGCATTCTTAACGAACGTCGAGGGTACGAGTACCAAGAAAATAGAAGGAAAGAGATGGAGAAAGTGACAAAAACCCCTTTCTTTTTTGTGGCAATAAAAAACAAACAGAAGAGACAACGAAATTATTTTCTAGGTGGAGACCCAATTTTTTTTCCAAGCCTAGAAACTCGTATTAATAGTTCAAATTATAGTTTGAAAATCGATTAAAAATTCATCGCATGTTTCTGTTCGTTATTCCATTCGAGTCCTACACGATTTTTTCTCTTTTTTATCACGCAGTCATTTTTTTTCATCGTGATCCATTTTTTGACATTGCGAGACGCTCACACAAATATTTTTTGTGGATTAAAATGAGGTAGAATTCATTGAAAATTATGGTAAAAAAAAGGCTTGGCCTTGGCTCGAAACCTCTCGACTTTCAATGACTTTTTACACGAGCCCAATTTTTTTTAGATTCCCATGTCGTTTCTGGTTTTTGGTGCTTTTGTTGCTTTTCATTAGAAAAATTTCGATATTTTTCAGGGGGTTACAGAGATTTGCACAGTTAATCGAGAAAATGCAGGTGGATTTTCGGCGACGAGTTATTTCGAGTTTTGCGATATGTAAATAGAATAGTTATAATTTATCATTTAATATGGCAGGAGAGATATATCGGTTGATCCAGATGATAATTACAGCCAAAGCCTGGCGGGCGCCTGCATAATAATTCCGGAGAATTTCTCTCGCTCTCTCTCTTTCTTTTTCTCTGTCTGTCTCTTTTTCCACCCATTCTGCAAAATGTGCACTGGTTACCGGACAATTTTCAAAGCAGGAACTGTCGACCACTTATTAATAGAGCGCCGTATGTCAAATTAATAAATCTTCAAGTAGTAACACCGTCAGCCCAACACTTGGACCCGTTGTGTCCGCTCTGGACTCTGAGCAACTATAAACCTCTCGTTACGCAACTTCGTACATACCAACACCAGAATTATTCATGTATGTATGTAGATTCACAATCTGATATGAATCGCTTGTAAATCGAGTGAATCACACATTCACACAGACACGAGAAACGGTCACCACGATGTCTGACCAGATACGATCCTAATCTACTCATCGAAAAACATCCTCGCCATCATAAATCGAGATTATTTTTTATATCAATCAAATTTCTCGATGCGATGACGGTTTTTTAAAATATTTTTCGAGCCAAGTTATTCAAAAACGTTCTCGATCGTTCAAAATCGATTTTAACGACAATGAAAAACATTCGGAACGATTTTTTCACACAATTTTAAAATCAATTCTCGTGTGTCTGTTTTTTTTTCATTTCTACTGCTTGACCAGTTTCATGGTTTTCTAGTCGCTCCTCACGACTCGAATTTTACCTGATAATTTTATCAGGTGAAGGGAAATGTCTGAACGTGCAGTACGTTTGATGCAGTGAAATAGTAGCCTCCGGATGTGGTTTTCCACTCCATTTAATTTATCTCCCAACTCAAGAGCAATGTGTCTTTCCGAATATATGTATCACTGGGTCATCGAGCCTCGTGCCAGCCAAGGCGCAGTCGCTTTTACCCGCCACACTTGAACAATGACAGGAAGCTTTGGAAACGCAGCTCAGACGTTGAAAATGCTGGACCTTTTTTTTCAATTTCAATCAGTAAAAATTGAGCAAGTAAAAATGCGGAATTATCGATTTTCGTTCTTTCAAAGTTTTTCATAATTTTTGTTGTTATTGGGTGAGCAAAAAGATTGATGGTTGGTCACAGGGTAAATGACCAACGAGGCGGATCAGCTGTTGGCTCTTGTTCTGTTTTCAATTCCGAGGAAAACGTAGTGCAGTTATTGGCATACGATTCCAATCACCGAATCAAGGGATTTTTGGCATGAAATGGCCAATCGTTACACTTGGAATCCATGGGGAACGTAAAGGAGGCAAAAAATTGTTGAAAATGTGGCTAACGATGTTTTATAACTTTGAGCAAACTGTCGTGTACACATGGCGAAGAGTGTACGCGACTGACATAATTATTCGCGCGAATTTGACAATTAATATGCCGGATAATTGCGGAGAGTAGAATTCCGGGTTCATCTCGCCACTTCTCGAATAAAATTGCGCCAAGATGATGGATAGACTTCACTCTTTTACTCACGGAAATATATTGCGGATTCGTGACTTCTAGGACGTCTCATAGTTATTATAATACTTTGTATATTATGTATATTTGTGTACATGTGTATATATGTGTATAGGGCCGATGGGAGATGGCGCATAACTTTCTTTTCTCTCGCCACGACTGGCTCGCGCTATCTCAACTGTTTTACAACGTTTTTTTATTCCTTCTCATTCGTTTTTATTGTATAATGAATCGCGCGGGATACACGCCAAGTTTAACGTAATTCTCAACTTTGTAGGTTGTGGAAAAAAAAATAATACGGGAAAATGAAACGTGGAGAGAATCGACAGTGGAGCAACATTTTTGTCCAACTATTTCGAAGATTTTTCTCTTGTCGTTCTATTTTTTCAGCATCGTAAAAAAAATGATTGTTTTCGATTCGTGATTCCAGAAGTTCGTATTAATTGACTTTGTCGCTGTTTTTCGTCGAATTTTTCTGGTTGGCTCGTTACGCAGATTTTGCCACAATTTTTTGCAACTGATTGAAAGATCGGAGGGACAAGAAAATCGAATGGCTTATTCCTTTGACGTCAAATCGAAATAAAAGGAGAAGTGTGACGATGGTTTGGAAATAATAAACCTGCGTACCGTTGTCTTGAAGCGAGGGGAGACCCATAACGGTCCATCGACCTTTTTTCAGTCCCCTCTCCTTGCACAACTATTATCCTCCAGAGCTAATACCAATTTCTTCGCTTTTTCTCGTCCAACAACGGTATAATCACTGCACATTTATAGTCCATTACACTTTGTAAATGTGCCTGCAGCGCTGAATCCTTCGAAAATATTTTCCAACTGGGGCAGTCATAGCGGGCGATGAAACTTTGCAAATATAATGCGGAAAAGCACTTTGGGAATACTTCAAGATCGAGTGAGACGCGGAGCCTCATAGCACGGCCAGTGACAGGTTGACAGCGTGAAAATAAACTTTTCTCTTAAATAAACACATGAATATTTATTTTCGAAACAATGATTTACATCGACGAATCACGTTGTATTTTTTCTAATTGTTCAATTCATTTTGGCGTCTCTATAAAAAAATGGCACTATGAAATGACGATCAATTGAGTTTGATAAATTGATTGATATTTTTGAAACAAAATCTTAGCATAAACAAATAAATTAAAAACCGAACGGACCATCCAGGATTATTTTTTTTTCTCATTTTGAAAAAAAATCTTTATCATAAAGGATTTATTCACTTTTTTTCATACCCTTGTTTCTTTCGATATACAATATGTACAAATTTGGAAAACATCACTGTCAAAAAATCCAATGAACATACCACGCGGAAAGGATGCGAGTTATTTACATAAATACGATATATTGAATATGTTCGAGGGGGAGACAGAATTTTCGTGGACTTGAAATGACTTTTTTCTTTCGCATACGTGTAGAACGAATATGACACGTGGCCGTTGGGATTGTATATACGTGAACATTGAACCGCGATGATCGTTCAATCGTATCGGTGGTCGAACCGATTTGGATCGATGAGTTCGATCGACTTTCTCTCCGAACGATGGCAACGCTTTCGCGTTACTTAAACCGTATATGTATATACCGTGAGCATAGTAAATATTTATACAATATATCGGAGGCTGATACAATTGCCTCGATTCGGTCTACGGCGATCTAAATAATGGTTTTCACGAAAGAGCCCTAAATAACTATTACGAGAATCCAGCGAAACCATCATCGGAACGAATGGGCCATGACATCATAAAACTCCGACGTCCAAGACAAAAAGTATGGAACTGTTATTTTTTGTCCTCAAATTCCTACTCTCCCCCCCAGAACTTACCTCAAGGGAAATAGAGAGAGGGAAAGGCTTTAGACAAGAAGATTATCATCTTGACATGCGGGCCCTTTGCTCGGCCAGTTACAGGCACTAGCCTCGTTGTCAAAGGTCAAATGAACAGGGCAATCAAAAACGTGAAGGGTAAACTTTTTCTTCCATTCGTCCCAGTGGCAGACGTAAAATTTGTTGCAGTAGTTGGGATGTCTAAAGAGACCGGGTCTAGCACAGTTATTGGCACCTTCGAGATTGTCATCCGATCCACGAAGAGCACCAGGTCCGGAGCGATCAGAAGTTGCGACTTTAGACGCTAATGCATTTCGACTGGATGTTTCAGATCCACCGAGACTCTTCGCAGCGCGGAAACCGCCCTGCCTTTGATCGCTGGTGAAGAGAGCTTTTATGGAATCGTCGCTGAAGGGCATCGATGCTCTGGAACTGCCTCTTGAAGATTTCGAAGCCGCTGAAAATCGAGACGAGTACGAAGACTTCTGGGTCGGCGATACAGGGGGTAAGTAAGTCGATGGAGAACCTGGGAGATAAGTCGACGATGGTCGTTGCGATTTTATTCGTGAATTCTTCGAGGAAGGTGTTGCACTATCATAATCAGCGATTGCCGGCGTTCTGTACTCTCCATCGTCATAGTCATCATTTTCCTTTGAGGATTCAAGGTCTACGTAAACTTCGGACTCGTCGTAGTTGCTCAAGTCAACTCGTCCGCGCGATGATTCAATCGGCAGTGGTTTTCCACTCCGGAAACTAGCGAATGGGTCAGCTTTGCAAGTACATTCTGCACCTAATTTTCCTAATAAGAGAGGATGCAAATCGCTGAACTTCACGACTACTTTGCCCCGACCTTTCTTACTATTTAGCGGCTTCGGGGTTGTAGCTTTGTAGACTGCAGTCGAGGAGCCTCTGCCATAACTACCGGAGTATGTTGTTACCGCTGGAGTTGTTGAACCATATGAAACTTGGAGGGAAGATTGTTTTCTGAATGGTCCTGGAGTGGATGACTTCGAAATTGGCCGATAGGTCGTTGATACTCCGGAAGCGATATTCGATGACGAGTCCGAGTTCTCCTCGTTGTGTCGATAATATTCAGAGCCGGAAATTCGTCCTCTGTTATAATCCCGAGACTGCGTTTTAGTCCTGTAGTCCGGTGTGGTCGAATAAATTGAACTGTAACCAGATACTGTCTTATCGTTGGCTGATATCACGTCTGACGAATACGATTGTCCGGAATTGCTGGAGTACGATTTCTGATTGGCGTTTACAGAAGTTTCTCCACGTCTGGTGTCCATGTAAGGGTCGTAGGCATTTGGAGTGAATCTCGTACTGCCTCGGTTGTAATTAGTAACAAGTTTTCCTCCTTCGGTTCTTGATGCAGTGTCGACGCGTGTACGCGATCCGCCCAGATTCTTCGTGTTGGATTCCGTTTCAATAATAATCGGATTCTGGTATTTTGGGGTCGATGATGGTGTGCTGCCGAACTTTGCTGATGGCCTTGCATAATTATAACCTTCCGATGGTACACGCGGAGTCGGTTGTGGTGAAACGATCTTGAATGGTGGCCTGTAAGTTACACTGGCTACCGATGCGAGCGTGCTCGTTGGAGCATCGTATACCTACAATGCGCAAAATTAACGGTAAAATGTACAGCCAAAGAATTGAAAATTTCTGTCATTTTTGTCATTTTTAGTTTACCTGTGACGATGGAGTGACTACAGGAGACTGATAGACTGGTCTTGAGGTTACGGAGCCTATTTTTTGTCCGAAACTTCCAGCATTTTGTGTGTAGGTAGAATTTCTATAAACGTTTGTGCCGGAGTAGTCCGAAAAACTGGTCGAGCCGTAATTTCCCTGTTGGACACATTCAATCAATTTAATCAAGTTGTCCCTAAAATTAGCATAGTCAATTGCGAAACTGTGAATTTACCTGTGCAGAATTAGCCCCTTGTTGGTAGTTTATTACCGATTGAGTAACAGCCGGTCGTCGGGGTTTATCGTATCCCGTCGATTCAATACCGCCAGCCGGTGCAATCGTTTCGTACTGTTCTTGAGTCGATAAATGTGGTTGGAAGGAAACATTGATATCAAGGCCCGAGTTGTCTTTTGTGGAGACTGAATTTGTTCTGTAGCCGGTATTTTTACTATAACCGAAGTTGTTGCTGTTCACATTTATTGGATATTGAGTGGACGAGATGACAGTCTTGTATCCGGTGTCATAGACAGGCTGGACCGTAGATGTGCCGATGGGAACTTTGGCAGCTTCGAAAACTGTCGTTTTGAAGTTTTCTTTAAGACCGGTTGTATAACCGATTGGAGAATCAGTTACGAGCGATGGATTATTGTAAACGCGGACATTCAAGTATGGTGCGGGGCTGCTTGAGTAAATTTCCTGTTTGATCACTGATTGCGGAGCTCTCGTGGTGCTGGGAATGCCGAAATTTTTGAATTGATTTGCTGGCTTGTCGTAGGTGTAGCCAGAAGTAGATTGTTTGCTATTTGATTCGTAGGATCCTAGATTTATTTTAGATCCGTCGATTCTGCCACTCTCGTAATTAGTTCTGGAGGTCGTGTACTTCACCGAAGGCGGACTCGTTGGGATTGGTTTTGCAGCACCGTTTGATATCTTACTCGATGTGTCGGAATACCCAGAGTTGCTGCTGAAGGCATGCGCGCCAATGTTTTGTGGATTAATAGAGGGTTTGGGTGTCGAGGTACCCGAGACATAAGTGGCACTACCTCCCACTTGAGCCATCACAATACCAGTCTTCGTTGGCCCTGTTTTCGTAAAGTCAGCGGAATCCGTCTCATAAGTAGTTACGTCGAATTTCGGTGGAGTACCAAATTTGGACTGATGTTCTCTTACATCGTCCTCGGTATATTTATGAGTTATTTCGCCGTTATTGTAACGAATGGTACCGCGGCCACCGTTGTCGTGATATTCATTTGTTTTGTACCCATTGTCAGTGTTGACGGTAATTATTGGGTTTTGTGGGAAGCTTGATGGTTGCAAGTTGCTCGGGTAATATTGAGGTCGGTGACCTGCAGATCCGTCGTAGATTGGGGAACCTGGACCACCAATGTTGTAGTATTCTCCTGCAGACCCAGTCATTGGACTTCCAGGCGCACCACCGACAATGACTCCGGGAGCGGGTTGTCCAGTTAGATAAGTTTCTGCTCCTGGATGGCCTGTCAAAACAACTCCAGGCGCCGGTGGACCTGCGATAACAACGCCTTGATCTCCAATTCCGTGGGTGAAGGTTCCCTTGGAATTGTAATTCCCGTAAGTCGTTTTGACTCCGTTCATTAACACATAACCTGGACTTCCTGGGTGTGCATGTACATATCCCGGCTGAACTACGCTGGTTGCAATTGCACCTTGTTCATTAGCACCAGCCACAACAGCTCCGGAAACATCACCATGGCTATAGACCGTTCCAGATGTCGAATCAGCAGTTCCTATGAGTCCTTGGCTCCCTGAACTACTTGCAATACTTCCAGACGAAATTGCAACTGGATAACTACCAACAGATGAATCATTTTCATTGTAATACGTGCCACTAGAGGAAGAAGCACCTTGTGATCCTCCGATGGTAGTGCGATCATTGTAAGATCCCGCGTTGAATCCAGCATTAGAATAAGTGTATCCGCCACCTTGCCCGGAATTGTAACTTTCCTGATAAATAGTAGGTCCAGCATTACCAGGAATCAACGGACTTCCTGCACCGTAATCTACTACAGGGGAAACTGTTGATCCAGTTTGACCACCATATTGAATTACGGGCGAATGGCCATCATAAACGCCAGAAGGTATTCCTGTGATAACACCTGTATCTACAGTTGAGTATTCAGAGTTTTCTCCGCCTGCCGAATGCGACACGCCGGAGGACCCATCATAGCCTGCTCCAGATATTATTGTATACCCTCCATCCGATGATCCGCCATGCGCTGTGTTAGTATCACTTCCTGAGTGACCATTCACATAACCACCATCCGAGGATCCTCCATGTGCAACATCACCTTCGAATCCGGTATGCACTGTCGGGTGTCCAATTCCTCCGTGGCCGGGATGAATAGTTGTATGTCCTTCGCCGTGTCCTGTATGCCCGCCACTGGATGCCCCACCAGACGATTCTCCGTGACCTACACTTCCTGCAAATTCTGGATGAATAGTGGAATGCCCATTTCCTCCATGTGCCACGTGCCCAGTCGTATGAGCATTTCCATCAAATCCAGTATGAGTCGTATGGCCAGTGTACTCTTCGTCCGAGGACCCACCATGAGTGTAGCCTTCTTCATGCCCAGAGGTAACTGTTGTATGCCCGTTGCCTCCATACCCTGGGCGAATTGTTGAATGTCCACCTGCGCTATGGCCGGTATGGATCGTGTGTCCACTGTCTCCATATCCAGGATGAATTGTCGTATGGCCAACTCCACCGTGGCCTGACGGAATTGTCGTATGGCTAGCTCCACCATGGCCTGAGTGAATTATCGTATGGCTATCTCCACCATGGCCCGAGTGAATTGTCGTATGTCCGCTTCCATCATGACCAGAATGAACTGTGGTATGGCCATAATCATATCCACCTCCAGATGATCCCCCATGCTCATTGTGACCGCCGTGTCCAGCTTGAACAGTGGTATGTCCATAATCGTATCCACCTCCAGTTGATTGACTGTGTCCATCATGATTCCCATGTCCTGCGTGAATTGTTGTATGACCATCATAACCTCCATGACCGGGGTCGTGTCCACCATAGCTGCCCTGGTCATGGCTCCCCCCTGCAGATCCTTCGTGTACATTATGAGCACCGTGTCCAGAAGTAATTGTTGTGTGCTGATCTTCATGACCGCTTGCCGTCGATCCACCGTGTCCTGCGTGAACAGTTGTATGCCCATCGTAACCTCCATGGCCGCTGTGGTCGTAACTTCCCCCTGCAGATCCTCCATGTACATCATGACTTCCGTGTCCAGAATGAATTGTTGTGTGCCGATCTTCGTGACCACTCGCTGTTGATCCACCGTGTCCTCCATGAATAGTTGTATGACCGTCATAACCTCTATGGCCAGAATCGTGTCCTCCGGCAGATCCTCCGTGTCCACCATGACCAGTTTCATCGTAGCCTTCCTCCGAAGATCCTCCGTGGCCACCATGCCCTTCTTCGGACGACCCGCTGTGTCCACCATGTCCACTTTCATCGTAGTCCCCTCCTGATGATCCCCCGTGGCCTCCATGGCTACTTTCATCATAGTCCCCTCCTGATGATCCCCCGTGTCCACCGTGGCCGCTTTCATCGTAATCCCCTCCTGACGATCCCCCATGTTCACCGTGGCCACTTTCATCGTAGTCTCCTCCGGCATGTCCCCCGTGACCTCTACGACCGTCTCCATCGTAGCCTCCTCCGGAATGTCCTCCGTGACCTCTACGACCGTCTCCATCGTAGCCTCCTCCGGCTCCATGACCTCCGTGACCTTCGTGACCTCCATGGCCACTCTCATCGTAGCCTCCTCCGGCTCCTTGACCTCCATGACCTCCATGACCGCTTTCATCGTAACCACCTCCCGAATGTCCTCCGTGTCCTGAGTCGTGGGAACCGTGTGCGTTATCGTAATCCTTACGATTATAAGTACCACCACCGCAACTAGGCACGAGATAAGGCCACTCGCAAATTAATTTTTCCTCATCAAACACCAATCCGTATGGACAACGGAACTCGTAAGAAGTTAATCCATGTTCGCCTGTTATAAAGTAAAAATGATGTAAAATCAACAACAAAAACTCTATTAATTTTCCTTTTAAAAAAATCACATTAATTATCGTTACCAAGGTCATAACAAGCGTAGAAAAAGCGGCAGTTCTCCGGATCAGCGTAATATCCTGGATGTTCAGGACACGTAAACTTGTGTCCTTTCGATGGTGCAATTTCACTGCTTCCTGGACAAGCGGAACCTTCCGTGATCGATCCTGGCCAAACGCAGACTTCAGCTCTCTCATCGAACGCTAAGCCAGCTGGGCAATCGAATTCGAAAACGCTATAGTCCTCGATTCCCTGGTTGAATTTCACACAACGATAGAACCTGAAATTTAAAATCATTAAATTTCTCGCCTTAAGAAACAATTCCTCGATTGATTTACCTATTGCAACTTTTTGGATGGACAAAGTATCCCTGTCTCGGGCACGAAAATTCCGTGTGCATGGTCTCCCGATTTGCATGGATATGCCCGTCCGTATCTACCACACGAACGATCCTGAATTCCGAGGATTTCACGTGACTGGGATACGAATCCGGTTTTTGCTTCGGTAAGAACAAAAAATCTTAATTATTTCAACTGCAAAGGCATGAATTAATGATAATTCAATAATGAAGCTCACTTGAATTTCATCGTGGAGGGAAGTCAGTACAGCTTCCCGAGTTTTTCTCTTATTATCCGTAAAGGAATGATAAACTTCTTCCGTCAGAGACATTCCACATTTCGTCTTTGAATCTTTTTCGATATTGTAGATTCCCAAACCAGCAAGGTCTCGAAGTAAAACATATTTTCCCTTCAATAAAAAATTGGTCAATGATGAATCGTTTTAAAACAAAGTGCTTGGAGGAAATCCATATGAGGATAAAATAATCCGGACCTTGATTCCTGCGGAAATCTTGTCCTCGAAAGCGATCCAAGTGTCGTCCTTGAAAGCGTAAGGTGCCGTGAGATCTTCGTCTCTTTCTACGATCCATTCACCCTGCTCCATAGCCTCACACATTTCAGATCGACTAATCTGTACCGGTTGCTCTGATTTAGTTGGCGATCTCGGTGCATTTTCCGCGCCATTCACCAGCGTGAATCGGTAAACACTCGCCGGAAGGGAAACGAGGATTTTTCGTTTTTCAACGCCAAGGCCAACAATCAGATCGACAAGACTGTCGGTGTTGAGCATATCAAAAATCCCCATCAATCTTGATGGATGAAAAGTTCGAAAGACTTCGTCCTCTTCAACTAAATAATGCGTTGGTATTGTGAAGAGATCGACGTACCTAAAAAGTCGACCAACGTATTAAATTAATTCGATAAATTGAACATAGTGAATAGGAAAAATATTTCAATTCCTCGATCAAACAGAATCAGAATATGAAAAATCTCATTCTTACTTCGAGAGTCCTTTGAGGTCGAACTGTTTTGCCAGATCCTGCGGTTTTGTAGGTAAAACCATGACGATTCGTTTTTCCTTAGATTTTCTAACCAGCTCCATTTTCAGTCCCTGGACAAAGTGAACCAGACGTTCCTTCGTGCCAGCTGTGACGTTGAGTTCGACGCCATCGACCTTCCGACCAATAAAACATCGAATTACGTAACGAGAAAAAAATCCCTCGATCGGCAGGAAATTTAATATTCAAACGGCAAATTTCGATGTTTTTTATACTAGAATTGAAATCGCACTAATCGAGCAACAATTAAGTATTTTCCGGAATGCGTAGACTAGGATTTACGCACTTTGGGAAAAGAAGGAAGTGCAAGTCGCAAGGGAGAGGCTGCATGAGCGTTGAAAGAGCTCGTAGAGTATACGGGAGTGAGCAAAAAACAAAGCAGAGAGTTATCTTTTTGCGGAGGTAAGTGTAGGTGAGCGTGAGTGGCGAGCGTTGACCACGATTCTGTATCTCTCGTCTCTTACGTACGAAATACTTTCGTTCGCACGCTCTTCCACGGAACCGGGCCATTCTTCTTCAGGTAAAGATCGAGAGTAGTTTGCTCGACTAGACACAATCTCGTTACTTTCATTATCAATTAACCGTTTTAACGGTGTGGTGGACTATTTTTTTTTTCTCCTCCGAGCTGTATATTTATCCCCGCCGCTACAGGGACAATCTCTTCTTCGGATCTTATATTTATAGATACGTGCTTAAATCGATATCGCTTAATTACCTCGTTTAAAGTTCGAACGATCCGAGCTGCGGCTTCCAGTCGAACTTGAGCCGACGTCTTCAGCGATCCCTCATTATCGCTAATTGACAGCAAGAATTGAAGGGCAGGATTTAAGTCCTTCAAAGATTTCTGGAACTTTTCAATACCTGGAAAAATCCATGGATCAGGGTATTTTGGCAAAATCCAGAATAAGCCGACGATGGAATTTGTGTGACTGATTAAAATCCATATAAATAAGTTTGATGATTTTATTCGGTGACGTGTCATGAACGTTTAGCCGACAACGAACCAAAAACCTCGATCCTCACAAAAAGGAGTTGATCGTTTCAAAGCATTTTTAATTTTACGACTGCGACGTTCCTTATATCGTTGAGATCTGACTAATACGCAACTTATCTACTAGCTACTGAATCTCGTCGCAATTTTCCAAGCTGGTCGATAAACAGCAATCGTAGCTCAAGGCAATCTTGGTGTATTCTTCGATGCTCCAAAGCTACACTTGGCGAAGCAATATCGAGCTCGCGACTGTAATAGTGCATGAATGTCTTAGATAGACGTCCTGGGGAAAAAAAAACTCGACAAACAACTTTGTGTCCAAGATCTGCAGGTGACGCCACTCGCTGGATTAGACTGCAAGCTTGGGCGAATTATCATCGTGTCAAATGTCATGGCAATCGGACCGTTTGGCAGAAGTTCAACGAGACTCATTAACTTTTTTTTTTTCATTTTCATCGTTATTGTGTAGAATCCGGGTACGATTTTTCACGCGTTACTGAAGAAGCTTATAGGGAAAAATAATCAGGTCGACGCTCAACGTGGGCGCGACGAGATCAACAGCTTTCTCGAAAGAATCGCTGTTTTTTTTTCTAACCATAATACATTTTCACTCAATAATTTAGACGACAGTATCAGAGAAAAAAAGAAAAATCGAGACCCGAACAACATCGTGAAATCCATGAACTTGACAGTACAATTTCGCGATCAAATCAAATAAAATGTCGCGGACCCTACCCACGTGCAGTATCCGGATTCTACATTTGGAAGATAAACTCTTTCGCTCGATCCCATGTCACCTCCGAGTGAGTATCCGCGAATAAATATGACTTTCACTCTCGTTAAGAGATGAAAAGAAACAAGCCAAGGAAGAATGGACTAAAAATAACCAGGCTGTTTAAATAATCCTTTGGAAATGAATTGGTATTTTGTATTTTCTCAACATTTTTTAGCGAAGCAATAAAAACGATTAAATAATTGAAGAGAAAATCGAAAAAAAAAGTGTAGCGAAAATTTTAGTAGTGCAAACGTGATCGTCAATTATCTCGTTGTACATTTTATTCGTAACTTCACTATAACGGGGCCCACCCGATTTAATTACCGATCTATCAAAGTACAGTCACGATAGAGACTTTGACAAAGTATCGGACGTCACGATTCGTAATGTACTGCAATAATTT
Source organism: Diadegma fenestrale (assembly GCA_037043255.1). Lineage (NCBI taxonomy): Eukaryota > Metazoa > Arthropoda > Insecta > Hymenoptera > Ichneumonidae > Diadegma > Diadegma fenestrale. The sequence goes on from CM073312.1 coordinate 6,320,686, forward strand.
CAATGGAATATAAAACACTCGTGCTCGGTGTTCGATAATAATAAAGTACGTCACACACAGCACAAGCCTTTAAGAACCCCCCCCGGGCCTGTCGTGAACCCATTTCACAAAAGTTTCGCAAGCTTGCTCTCCGCGCACTTCCACTACTGTCTGTGAATTTATCTCTGAATGTCTGCCATGCGAGGCGCTTTGCCGGGTGTGTACGTGCCGAAAGTCCCTTTGTAAAAAGAAATTCATTACAATTGTGCAATCTCACACGTATCGAAACTCTCGTCTCGGTCATTTATTTTTTAATCTTGTAAAATTCCTTCGGGGGAGACGAGCCATTAATTCCCTCCGGCCTAGTCAATTTTTTTTCGATCATTTCATTTCTAATCACAATCAAAAAGTTGGGAGCATTAGGATTCTATTCATGTCAGTCTCGTGGTCAATATTTTTGTGTAGATCCGCGTTGAGTTGATTCGTTTACGTTAATTTAATTAACAAGGATCATTTTAATGCTTGAGCAGAGAAAGTTAACAATTTTGGAAACTTTTCTGCGCAACGACTTCATCAAATTAAGGAAGTTCGAGGTCACGTTACTCAGGTCCTCAGAATAACTCGCCGGAAGCTGGACGAAAGATGCTTCATTAAAAAGACGTGCTAATTAGTAATAAAATGAAGTACATCTCGTTTTTAAAAAGATAATTCCAAACTTGACCAAAATTTACTGCAAAAACTTTTGAATTTAAACAAGAATTAAACTAAATTTCATGATCATGGCATAAGTGATGATAACTGATAAAATGGGAGGGTGATTCGTTTACCTTGAAATTACTTCTTTGTCGAAATGAAATGGATTTATTATTGCAGAGCGAGGAAAACTTTCACGTATTGTGTGTTACGAAGGAGACTAAATTTTTTAACATTTTCCTTGCGATTGTTGTTCGAATTAGGTACGTGGTTGAAAGAATCGACCCAACGAACCGTGCGTTGCGTTGATATGTCAAAAAAAAAAGTGATAAAAAATCGAATTCAATTATTATAGGAAGATGCGTTGAAAGAAAAGGGAGAGCGTTGTTTTGTTTCATCGTCGAGTGAGCACCCGGGTCTTCGCAATCTTCGAAGCAAAACGCATTTTTTTGTCTGGCACGTGCGAATACCATAAAACGTATGAAAATTCACGCAAGACTGGTCAGCTATGCAATATTGAGCGTACTGCATTTTCCTCAGTCATGATAAATATTAATTTTCGTGATCGTTTATTTATTATTAGAATTTTCACGATTTCGTGAAAAATCAAAGTCCAGAAAAAAACCCAACGTTGCCTCTTCGACGGAATTGACATGAATAATCAACGCGATGTTTATTATCGCAGATGGCTTAATACGAGCTTGCAGGAATTTATTTCTCTCAGCCATACTTAAGATTGCTGATTACTCATTGAGTATAGATCTCTAGGATACGATATCCTGTTCCAAGTGCAAGGACGTTCGTTCGTTCTACGTGGAACATGACACTCTCGTATACCGCGAATGAAACATTAGATTTGATTTACCGATTTTTTTTTTATATTTCAGTGACGTAAAATCATCTCGAAACAATTGCGACTCCAATTCTTCGATTCTTTATGGCAGAGATAAAACATTATAGGCAGCTCGTGGTGGGGGTTATCGAATAAAGTTTTTGAGGATTCGAAAAGCGATGCAGTAGAACAATTCGAACGATTTCGTCCTGAGAGTAAAAGAATCGTGGATAAAAAAATATTTTTTGTTGCATTTCTACGATTCAGGCTTTTTATGGGATTGTTGATTGTGTGTTTAATGGTCTCTGGAGTTTTTATGATTCTTGGAGCTCTTACCGGAAGTGGACAAATCCTTAAGATCGTGTCCCTGATGTACGAGGGTTGTGCAGCTGTTGATCGAGTCTTTGAGAGTTTCGATGTCGTAGGTCGAAGTATAGCACAGAATTTCTCGACCCGGGGAAGTTCGATGCTCGTGGGATTCTGTAATCAAGAAAAAACAACGAATGTTGTATATTCGCGAGTAAAATGCTTCGAGATTTGATTTACGTCATTGAGAATTCTGTGAATATCGGATTATTCACATTTTTCTAATAAAAAAATTTATATGCAAATACTTTTGTAATAATCGTTTACGCATTTGCCTCCGACCAGCACGTTCATTAATAAAGATAATTACGGGGAATACAGCGGACAGTGATACGATGAAAAAAATCAACAGGTGGCGTTAATTTCGAATTTTTTTTGCGTCAGTCAGTAAAAACAAACGGCAATGAAAAATGCTGAAAATATTTCTCTACATCAAGTTTACGCTGCCAAATGTTTCTTGCGCCAAATGAATGTTCCGAGTAGAGAAAATTTCTTCTGGATATCGGTTCGATTGAAGGAAAAATTAGTTCTTTGACGAGTCGCCGTTAAAAAGAATCAATTAATAATTTCCAGGTATAATGAAAAGGTAATGAGCGAGCGTTAAACAACTTTTGAGCAAGTGCTCATAGCTTTTTTCCCGGGAGAGCAACGATTCAATCTTCGCGAGTCGGACTGGGCGTGGAAATCGTTTATCCCTTTCCCGACTATTAGAAAAGCCTCGTCTCGATTCCTCTGAGTTAAGAAATATTGTAAATTCCAGGAAAGTTCACCGGATTCCAGCGACATCGTTTCCACGTTGCTTGGGAAGCGAGAAAAAAAAGGTTCTCTTTTCTCACATTGCGTATCGGGGTGCGGAGTTACCGACGACGAGATCCATTTCGTAATAACACGTCGTCGCGAGACAAAAAACAACAAATCGATAAAAAATCGTTGGTAAATATTTATCAATTTCTATATTCTCGATGATGAATTCGATCGGCGAAATATTTCAAGTATCATCGCAGTACGTGAAGGTGGGAATTGAGGTTGAATCGTAATGAAATTGCCGATCGAATATTCTGCGAATGGAAGTGTCCTTGAGCCGATCGGGGTGCTCCACTTTTCGATTTCGCAATGTGACCTTAAAGGACGCGTGAAGATCTCGTCGGACGTCGCCGTGAAATCGTGACACGATCGAGGGCAGCAATTACCGCGATCTCAGAGCCTTAACAAATTTTATAATCGTCCATCGCGTATCGTACGAAAATGAACAAAATTATAGCATTTACTTACCAGCAGCGTATCCGAGGGCGAGAAGCCCCAAAAGGGGTAGAAGACAGAGCTGGCGCCCCATGCTCCACTTTGTTCACCCCCCACCGTTAATGCACTCGTTTGTCTCTATTTTTTTCACCCTTAAATTCGATTCACCTGGACCACTCCGGTTCAACCTTTAGTAAAAAAAAAAAAAGAAATCCCACTTTGAAAATACAAATCGATATTTCGGGGGTTGCGAAAATGGTACGATTTTTTTTAGTATTGACCATACTCATCTGGGCGATGGATTAAAAATCATAAAAATGCGATGAAATCGATGAAAATACGATTTTTCTCTCGTCGTTCGAACTTTGATGAAAATGATTTTTTATTTGTTTCCTTTTGTTGTTTAAATGAACTTTCCGGGAATGGATGAGATTTTTTTAGTTTGTTTATCGTTATGATGAGACTCTCCTTCGGGTTGGAGTGCACGATTCGTACTGGACCGAACGTTGAGTCGCGTGCTCACCTAGTAAACCCCCGGGTGTGATTGCGTCGATCTTGGGGGGCCCCCGGATGAAACGGTGAACGCCAAACAGTTCCTCCCGTGTAACACACCAAGACAGACATACACGCACACACACATACACAGATTGTTACGTACTTGAGGAACGATCTCGAGGATCAACAAGCTCGAGTGTCCAATTTCAAAAGGGTGGGAGACCACATTGAAATATACGTTTGTTCTCCCCGCCCTAAGAGGGGGACTCTCCTTTTGATCCTCTCTTGAGGCTCCAATCCAACAACATTTCCCGCGCTTGAGTTACGCGGGCGTTTCACCCGAGAGCAGAAACGACCGAGCCCGCGGGGACCTCGCAGGATTTCGACCCGATGTCTTGTCTGATCTACACTCTCGTACGCCTCGTTTTGATCGATTTAAAAAAAGTTCCCATAACGTTTTCCTGCCTCTCACCCCCGTGACGTGATATCTTAGACGTGATCTATGTTACATTTTATGTAATCGTTATAAACACTGCCTAGATCTCTATAGACACGTTAATTTTCTTTAATTTATTTGTTTACTCCGAATACTTCAATGTAGAAAGTTTCCGGAAAGCTTTGTGAGATCAATCACTAGCGCATTGAGAAAAAAGCTTCGCTCCCACGTCCAGACGATTTCCAGGGTAGGAATTTTCAAGGCCAAGAATTAGATACGGTTCTGAATGACCCAATGAAGGGTTCGCGGAATTGCAACGCGTGGCCACTCAGTTTTCGACCTATATTTGGTAATGAATCTGCGATAAATTTCTTACAGCAACGATTGGCTTTCCTGAAACTTAATCGACCATTGAAATTGATATCTCAGCAATTTGCTTTGTGCCGGCGCGTATGTTTTTCTACTTCTCTCGCACGAATGAGACTCCGAAAGGGTGACTCGTAACTCGTTACATTTTTCAACGTAGACACTCTCGCGAGGTGGACTCATTTCTCCATGTGCTTTAAATATATGTGTATATATAAATGGCCAAGACTCGTTTCGGCCTTGATCCACAGACTGTACGAACTTTTAAACCTCATCCGATTCACAATGGATCCACTAAGTGTGTATTCACTTTCCACATTACAGATACACGTATATATTTACAGGTATTCTTTGTTGAGCTCCAGACGCCACTGCCAAAGTCTTGACGGATTCACTTTTTTCAACAATGAGAACGGAACAATCTGGCATCGAGATTTTGTCCTTGACTTACAAATCAATTACTAAATTCAGCAAAGAAAATAAACGTGTACACGATAGGAGAGCAAAAATGCGTGATTGATGATTTTTTTTTCGAAGATGAATTCGCGATATAAATTTACCTCCTAACGACTTTTGGCACGTGTCACTTTTGCGTCGAAACAATCATCATTTTTCATGAATTTCCAAAGTAAATCATAGGAAGTCAGATTCGAAAAAAAAACTATTTTTTCTTCATTTTTCGATGGGTTTTTGAGATTTTGTTTAAAATACAAAAGGGGAGAGCAAAAGGGCGAATTTTATGATTTTTTAAACGGCTAATCATCTGCGCGCCGTGATAGCCAGAGACTAACTACTGGGATATATTTTCTCCGCGGTTTTCCATGTCTCAGATAAAATCCTGTGTGTACCATAATGTAGCAAGAAATAAATTATTCTGCTGGTTAAAGAGTACATATTTACTGTAAAGCTTCAAAGATCCACCGTCGTCAGAATAGAATCTTGCACTTTGCGAGAGAAATATAAAGATATACGTAATACGAATGTATACGTATATAGAAACGTTGATAATTAAAACGTGATGAGTCTCGTCAACGGACTTAGATGAACGATGATGTGATGGACACTCCGGGAGATGTTTCTTATCACAAAGCAATCAAAGATCCAATGTTTTATCGGCACTATAAAAACTATAGTAAATTTATAATGGCTGAAATAATCATCTATATTTGGTACAAAACATGACCAACTCTGATGGACTTGTCGATCGATTAAATCGACACGAAAAGTACACGTAGTTGGAACAACCAGAATCGAGTCAAATTTAATCATTTTCTTTCTTTTTTCGCCAACTAACCGACTGAATTAAAATTTTAATTGCCGTATACATCATTATTATTATTATATTAAATGTACTTGAAGTTAATAAAAATTTACGTCGATCTTTATGGAAATAATCAGCAAAAATAATCAAATGACATTAGTTTTCGAGGATTATGCACCGACAATAAGATTCGTGTGCAAAAAATGTTTGAAACGCTCTGCACCGCGTTCGTCAAATTTTTATTGAGTCGAGAAATTGTATAAAAGTTTGTATTGGATTGAAATAGATCTTTTTGCTGATTGATTTGTCACAATCTTTCAGTTGTTAGGCAACGATATTGATGACAAGGAAAAATCGTGGATCGAGGGGGCGCAATAATTGGCGAGGCGTGTCAGATACCGGCACAGAGTTCGATTCTAGACTTTTATGAGTAGATAAATCTCGTGTGTTCAGACGTACCGAAATATTTTCCATTAATTACTGATACTTAATTGCGTACAGAATTCCATGAGCAAGCTGTATCGATCGTATTATGTCGATCGTATCGATGCATATGAAAGGGAATAGTTTAAGTGGATAAAACTCCGCAGATCAGCCACGCCAAAATACTTTATAATTAATCATTAAGAACGAACGTTACAGTCGTGTTGAAATCGTATTGCAGATTTTTTCTTAGATATTGTTTCCACAATCGCTCCGACTCTCTAAACTGACTTAATTATCCTTTGTTCGATCTAATGGACGTAAATACAGTAATTGATCTGTAAACACATTTTTATTAACTCGAAACCCAAATTGGAGTAGAAAAACAAATATTGAGAATTATTTATCCAATAAAATGTGTAAAAATATTCGATGACCTCGGTGCAGTTCGAGTGCCAAAGTAGAAAAATACGTCATAGTCAGACAATCAAAAATTCTCATTCGAATCTCGTTAAAATTCGTGCACACTTTTTAGCAAACTATTCATCACGCTATTGATGCATTTCACGTGAGATTGGAAGACCCACTGGCTCCGATGAATCATCACGCGAAAGAAAAGCGCGTAAAGTCATACCCCGCTGGCTATAAAGTCAGTTCTCGTTTGTTGCGCTCGTAACATAGAGACTTGAGCATAAGAGATAGACTGCTGGACCGGTATCCACAGAAGTCTCATCGTCATACCTCACAGGCGTTGCTCGCTTGCGTCACGGTTGAGAATAAATTTCTTCGAGGAGTTTGACCATTTCGACTATTGAAACGCACAAAAAAATACGGAAAATTGATGCATTTTTCCACGTTGATCTGAAACGAGCAGCTTTTGCAGATTCGCAAAACTTCGTGATTAAATGGCTGCAAATTTTGATAATTATGTTTAAAAATTATTGGAACGTCAGATGTCCACGTCAGAATCAAATTTTCATTAGTTTAGATTTATGAATTATTTCGTAGACATTCATCAAAGAATTTCTTTCGGTATGCGTAACAGGATCTTCGCAGTAGGATTCCCGAGGCACAGTATCGTTGATAAGTCTGCTTGGTGTGTTGGCTCGTTTGATTGATAGGATTCCGAGGGTTCATTATAGTATCTCATATAATTTAGTGCGGCAGTCACGACGACGATTTGTTTATGAGTCTAAAACGTTGATTATAATGCAGAGTATCAACCGTGGATGGACAAACATGGATAACTGAAGCAGCGAATTGCGGAAATCCGTGCGTCGATCACCCTGGCATGAAATAGCTCGAGGCGTGTGTTTCGATTTCGCACTATCGACAGGATCAAGCCTCGTATGGTGTTCGTTGACATGGAAATCCAGGAAAAGATTCGAGGATGGTAAAATAAAAAATGCAGCCAAGTGTTGTAGCAATCGACAAATTCCTACGACAATTAAGGCGTGATCCCGAACTAAACGAACGTCAAAAATATATATTAAAGAAAAAAATGTGTTATGCACCAGAATGCAAATAACTCGTCGACCCGATTACGTCGCAAAAATAAAATCAGGGACTGGAAACGCCCAAGGTAATGTTCACAGAGAGCTGAAAATAAAAGTCGTTTGATTTCGTGGATGTTGGGAGAAATATATTATAAGTGGTTAATTCTGCAAGCAATCACGCCATTTTTTTTCTTCCCCAATGTCGTTAGCCGTCCGACCATTTATCTCTTCTTCAAAAAAAATTATTGATGAAGCTCTTTGGGGGAGCGTCCGGGAGAGTCGCCGGAAAAAATATCGTCGTAAAGAGAAAGTGGTAACGGACAGTGTGTGGACGGACCACGTATTTGTGTGCCCGTCAAATGGTGCGTCATCGTGAATTCGTCTCGGTTCCGGTATAAGTAACGTTGAAGAATGAGAAATTGCGTGAGGAGAGATTAAAACACAAAATAAAACCGAAAAAAAAACAAATTACAAAATAATTGAAAACGAATGAATTGTAGAGCAGTCTTAAAAAAAAAAGAAAAGATGCTCCGTTTCATTCGTTTTGTACGACACTCGATGCACTTGGAGAAAAAAAAAACAAGTCTACGGATCATATTTCTAGAGTCACCGCTCGAATGTTGGATTTTTTGTCTTTCTTCGATCGAGTCCTCTCGCCCTCTCGGTAAGATAATGTAAGAATTTTTACGAGAATAGGCCGTCACTTATCGCCGTACAAAAGATTCGTCACCAAATACGGAAATTTATGGTCTTTCATAGCGTTTAATGTCGTGCAACATGTACACGAGCAACACGTTCTCTGGTCGCGAGCAGTAGCAGCGAACAACGATCGAGAGTCAAAGACGCAGAGGCCACGAGAAAAATATATCTGTCTTGGTTCTCTCTCGAGGCAAAAATGCTCGCGTGAAAATAAGGCTCGCGTTTGGTGCGAATGTATTCGTTGCCCCTAAAAAAAAGAAGAAACGGAAAAAATGCACTGCGCACTCTTCGTTTCAAGTCGCAACGATTAAGTGCGTGAGCTCTCGCGCGACCAGGCTATTCACGCTCGTATACAATCTCATCGAGACAATCTCTACATCCACTTTTCTCACTCGACAATCGTGTCCGATTAACGAACGCATCTCAAGGACTTCAATAACACTGTACCGTTAAATTAATTGTAAAAAAAATATGATTGGATGGGCCGCCAATTGGAAAAACGTCCCACGCGAATTATAGTTACGATATATTTATTTTATGTAACGTATGCTTTGCGGCAATTAAATTCTAGTCGATAACTAGACGATAATTAGTTTAATCGGAGTCTCTTTCAGTTTTAACGACATAAAACACAACTGCAATTCACCGATAGTGATAGGTGCACGCTTTGTGCGATACTTGGACAATTTTTCAAGCTGCACCTTCCAAAGTCAGAGCAATACTTGGTTGGGTGATCGTTAAGCCATAACTGACCTGCATAGAGAATTATTATCATTTCCATATCTTGAGAAGATTTGTTCATTCTTATTTTCCAAATTGAGATGAAATTCTAATGCGAATGTTGTTTGATGCGCCTAAGCGAATAAACGGGAATTCCAAATATTCCAGTTGCATCGTTGACACCACTTTAGATAATGTGGCGAAAACAAAAAGACTAAATTGGACGATCCATTCCAAATTCCTCTCATTAATTACTCGAGGCTCATTAACGACTATTGGATTAAATAGGATACAATAAAAATTGTGGCAACATTTTTAAAAAGTCTGAAGCTCGAGGTTTTCTTCATGAAAAATTACAAAATTATTTTTTTTTCTTCGTAATTTATAGCTGCGGCATAATATATAGATGCAAAGGTCACGTTGATGGCAATTGCTCGAAAATTACTTCGCGAAAGTACGAACGGAAGATCATGAATGCGGACAAGTGGATCTTTCCATGAGACGTCGAGGAGTACGATGAAAAAAAGTCATAAATTACGAAAGCAGAGTCCGAAAAACGGGCTCGTTACGTGACGAAGAGTATACATGCACATAGAACAACAAATGCCGGACGTTCGAGCCCGTAAATATTTCAAGACCAACATATTTAGAGCATAAATAACAAGATTCCTTTAAAATTAATGCTAATTGTCAGTCTGGGACTCGGTAAAATATTCACTTTTTAGTTTTATTACTAAAAAGATAAAAATCACACCCAAAAAGTATGAACCATTAAGCGCTTGTTTCGGGGGAGAGAATTTTCGAAATGATCATCGTAAAGATTGGTTGGGCAGAGAATTTGGTTCGGGACTGACGTAGTCTAGTTAATTCCAACGCATCCAAGTAACGGCTCCGCTCGAAGTCACTGAACGCGTGAGAAATTGCGCGAACAACGATCGCGCACCCATCACTGTCGATTGCGAGCGAATATAGCCGGACAGCATGCAGAAAAAGATGAAAAAAAAAAAATTAAAACGCATACGTAATTAAATTATTTACGAGCTCGATAAAAATTCGAAGCCGCAGGCCCACGATAACATTCTCCAGCCTGGCTAGCACGAAAGCCCATGGCTATGGGTTCCTTTATCCCAAGATCGTCGACTCGCAAATCCAATCAAAATTCACATGAATAATAAGCGTGAAGAAATCTAAGCGACAAACCGGAAGAATCGAAGACACGAGAAACGATGCCAAACGTTAAAGTTAGGGCTGCAGTTATTGGCTGCGACAATTCATCAGCTTCATATGCGCAACAATCATAACAATAAGCCATAAATGAGAGATGAGAGAGTTTCAAGGATCCTCTCGCATTGCCAAGGCTTCCACGCCTCTCTTTCGACGTATGACGAAACAACTCAAGAATTTCTCTCTTGCCTCCAATCGGAAGGAGCAAAAAAAGGGAGAAAGAGTATTAAGCGTCATTAATATTGACGATTTTTTTATTGATTGCATTTCACTGCATCGCTGCATTTTTCGACACGCGACTGCGTGATGGAAAAATTGTTCAAATTGTATGTAAATACATATCTAGCGATAATACGCTACTGAAAGCGATCTTAACAATCTTCTCATCAATACTAACACGCAATGTGATATAAGCATTCTTATGCAAAATTATTTTCACAGAGATGCGTTGTAAAGAGAAAATTACAGACGAATAATATTGCAATCGACGCGAATTTAATTTGATGCACTTGTCCTTGGATCCTCGCAAATTATGCTTCATAAAAATATTGAAAAATATATATCTAAGTACAGTTATTAGTGTTACGTGATATTAATTCAAAGTACCGTTAAATAAGTCACCAGCTCAATCACGAAGGATATAAAAATAATAAGAAAAATGTATAGTTTTATAATCGCTCGTACGTGAAAGACGTCAAACTTTCATTCACTGCGCACCTTCATAGACATTTCTACGTTCAGTCTTCCGGTGCTTAACGAGCCACGTAAACCGGTACGGTACGGAAAAATTATTGCTGTTTGGTGGAGCGAAGAATTCGAACAATGTCACTCGCGACGTTCTTGCCGATGCACTTTTTTTCTTGTCACTTCGTTTCTCATTGTTTCGACTTCTCAAGCGTGCGGATATTGGTTCACGCGTTTATGACATTTTATTCTCTTGAAATTTGGTGCGATTTTTCTACCGCGTTTGCATGCCTTCAGGCCCAATTTTTTTAGGCCAAATTCGTTCAACGATCGATCTTCAATTCGATTCAGAATGCACATGCACTTTCTCCGATCCAGAGATTATGCAACTGGGCGGCCACAAGGATGCTGGGAAGATTTAACGCCCTCGGTCGTTACGAGTTCAATCCTCGGATTAAGGGGAATTGTGAGATCAAAAAGCCAGAAAAAAAGAATCATGAAAATTCGAGACCAAGTGGATGTTGTTTATTTTTTTTATTTTACAAAAATTACCTCACAATCATGCATTTTAACATCGTAGAATATACTTTGGGCCTGAACTGTCAATCGCAATCGAGGCTACACTTTCTCTCCCCATAATTAAAATGGGGAAAAAAAAAATTAACGACGAGCAACTTGGCGTTTTGATGAGCATCGGATTGTTGCTTAGGCACGCGACACCCAGATTGCACCTCCATAAGGCGATCACAAGAATGCATTCGCTCGGAATTGCGTCATTGAATTTGAGCGCAAGGGCTCTTCACGAAGATGTTTTAAAAGTACAGCACGAGTAAAAAGTTTTCAGGTATTTTCGATTATTCAACCGCAGGACTTTTGCTTGATTAATTGTCAAATCAAATTAATTATTGAATTCAAGTTAATCAACAAGATTCCGATGAATAATTGCCACCAAAACTTCAGTTGTTTTTTAGACATAACAATAAACGAATCGATTTTTCAATTCTTAACAATTTGTCGTTTGCTGATGGATTTTTTCCATTATTGGTTCAAATTTGGTTCACGGTTTTGTACGAAATTTGGTATTTTCAGCGTTGGAAACACCGAAGAATGTTCGGAGCCTTCTTCTTAGAGTCATCAGTAATTTATGTTAACTTGTCATGGATTGTCAAGACAAAAGTAGAAACGAATGGGTCTATCGTTCCGACAGAAACGTGTCTAGAATTTGATCGAAGGCTCATTCGCCATATCGGAAAACCCGTCCGTAATCTCAGCAGATCGCGATTCCTCCTTTGACACAGTGAATCACTGATTTTAGTCGCGATCAACTTTGGGCGTGGAACGTGTTTTTTTTTTTCTTACTTTTAAAACTACATTTACGTGCAAAGATTCTTCAAAGTGGAGTGAACGATGTTTTTATCGGTTTAAACTATTTAAAGGTAAAAATTCCAGTTCCGTGATAATGAAGTCGTTGAAACTTTGTTCTGATCCCAAGACTTACGAACTTAATCGTTTTTCTGTTTTTTTTTTTCTTTCGAAAATGAATCCACGAGTTGATAAAAAAATAATTTCACAGCATTTGGTGTGCGATTGTTAATAAAATAAATAATTTTACTGACTCGAGTCTCTTCCCTTTGCAGGTGCGAGATTGTAACATTGACCGACCACGCGCGACCGAGCACGACGGTCGTTCTCAACGCATGATAAGCCACCACTGTCAATTGAACGTTATAAAATGAACAATCGCCGAGTAGAATAAAAAATGGATATTACCGCGAGGTCGAATTGATGCGATGCTTTGGAGAGTTTTGCGAATGCAGGAATGAATAAAATGGCTCGGATTATCTGAGATTGGGGACAAAAAGGTTCGGACGTATGTGATAAATCGTTTATATACACAACCGGTAAAGCGTACATAAAGCACCATAAGACCCATTGCAAATGAACCCCGCAGGGACCTTATGTAGGACCAGCGAAAGTAAGAGTTCTCGATCAGGCGTTGTAAAGTACGTCGAGAGAGCTCAAGGAGTATCCCGAGGCTATTCGAACTTGGCACGCCTCGCCCGCGGTATGTTTTCCCGGCATTATTCTCGAGGAAACGTAATGCAAAAATTGAGGTCCATGTGAGAAACGTGGCTGACGCGGGAATGGCTGGACTTTGCTGTATTTCCTTCCCGGTTGACCGCACGCGCGGGGTCAATGGATCGATGGAGCGAAAAAAAAATTGAAATCGCTTATTCCATAACGATTTAATGATCCAGGATCATCGATACCGAAACGAGGAACAACGAGAGCCCTCAATTTTCAAAGTGACTAAGATTTTGCATAGATTCTTGGTCGATTCTGCCTCAATCTTACGACGATCGCGAAACGATCGGTAACGAAGATTGCATACGTGTATTAAGGAGGCTCTGGGACACGCCTGAACGCCCCCTCGATCGCCGCTGTCTCTATTTCGCCTTAGGATCTGTGAGAGCAACGATAAAAAGGAAAAGTCGTTGGTGTAATAAAGCCTGGGAGATCGGGAACAGAAGCCAAAGAGATCGGCGCAACGAGCAACCGATTTGTCGCGATCCTATTTGCAGCTGCCCGCCGGGAAAGAATCGATCGAATCTATCTCTCTCTCCCTCCCCTTCTCCCTCGTGTTTCTCTCAGGGGATATGTGATTATACACTTTGTTGATTCTCTCCATATACTAATAACTAGCTGCAGACATCGATTCCACACTTAACATTGTATTTTATGATCGAGTCTCATTATTCTGTCGTTAGGAGTTGTGGCTATATTATTCTTTGACACTGTACTCTGAATTGCAGAAAAGTCAATCGATGAGGTTGATTCCAACTCAGGTTTATGGGCAAATATTTGTTAGATCGAACTCCGGTTCAATATTGACCAAACGATATTTATGTGTTGTTTTAAAGCGACTTCGAGATTGAAACTCGATCAGATCGGTTCGTTCACCAAGAAAAAAAGCCCGTGGCATTTTCCACGGGCGTTTAACAAACTAACGTGCATGGTGAAGTCTATATTTCTGTTAAGGCAACCATAATTAATTGGTGGAATAATAATATTGCTGTTAACCAAACGAAAATCGCACGATTCACTCGAACGTGTAATTTTTAGGGGAAGAAGTCGAAGAAGTTTGAAAAAAATGAAATCAATCGATGATTCTTTTTGCAAAACTGAATAAATGTTAAGATTTTTTTATCGATGGTTCGTGTGCATCGAGTTTTCGTATGAATTAGTTTCTAGATTTCATAATTTCTTTATTCGTTGCTGCAACCACGAGGAATTTAGTTTATACGAGTGATAAGATTTACGAAATCGTTTTGAGCGATCTTGAGGCAGCGCGAATTTTCTGTGGGAATGCGTCGATTGAACTCGATTACAAGACATACTGGATTTGGCCCGAGGCGTTTTAACCTCTGGCCGGTTGTTGTTCTGCCGCTTGCCGCCGCGTGATCTCGATAATCGATCCTTTCGTTCATTAATCCTCCCACTAGCTTCAGATTGCTTGGAAAAAAATCCAGGACAAGTTCTCACAACCCTCGTGAAACCTTGAACAATGTCAGAATTTCAAAGTCTCTTAAGAGGGAAAGGCTCGCGAAGGGAACGCTTCGCAACCCTTGATGTCCTTGTGGATATCCTTTCTGTTGAATTGGATTATTTTCTCGTCGCTCATGAAACATCGTCGCTCTTGAATTTACAAATAAATTCGGCCCAGCATGTTACTCCTATCGGCGACGACTGCGTCTTCGTTCGTTGCCAACCGCGCCCTCGATCTCCCCTCGATTCTTCGAAGACTGGGTCGATCCACGAGGTCGTCCCCCTTGTCCAGACTACCAATGTCCTTCACGGATTAAGGGGATCTAGCAGACGCGTGAGTGCGAGAGAGACAAAAAAAAAAGTAGATACACGTTTTTCTCAGAAATCCTTCGTATTTCGAGAAAAATAAAAGTTACACCTTCTTCTCTGGTGAAATGGGAACAACGTGTAACTAATAGTTTTCTTTAAATATTGAGTCTCGCCAAGAAAAACGTGTAGGGGGATTTTTACCGACTGAGCAAGTGATAGACCCTCTTAAGATAAGCCCAGAAAACTTGTTGGCACCGGATGCTACAGAATTCGAGGCTGACGATACTTTAAGGGCTTTCGATCAACTATCTTAACGAAAAAACTACCTCAACCTGAACAGATCTCGATTTTTCAAAAGAAAAAGTCAATCCTGGACGTCAAAAAATTCAGGACTTCTGGATCTGACGTGAAAAATGTTCTAACGCCATCGTGAATTTCTCATCTTTAATTATTAACCAGTCAAACTTCAAGTAAGTGTTGGGAGTTTAAATTTATTTATTTATCCCAATAAAAAACAATGCTGGGGTGATGATTGTTGGAAGGAAGAAATCTTTCTTACCAGCTCTCGATAGCTTATCCGAAGCCTTAACCATCGATCGAGAACGTAACGTCAATCGCTGTCTTACTAAGTTCGGATAATTACAAATTGACAGATACGAAGTTTCGGAGAATTCTGATGGGTTCGTGACGATGGAATTCCATTCTATTTCCATCGAATCCTCGCCAAAGCGCATGCGTGACCGTTTAACATTGCCAGAGAAGGGAGACGAATCTTGGATGTAGCTATATCGAATAAGCATTGAGAGTTGAGCTCAGTTCTCTTGTGGCCGGTTTGAGAAGGACTGCCACGTCGGAGAGAAACAAACAAAAAAATTCTATATTTTGAGCTCGTCTTCGTTATTTGATATTTTGTCGTCTCGACAACTGTGTTACGACCTTATCGGAGCTCAACAATATCTCAACAATGTCGTACTGCGTTCGAATTATACGGACTCAGGTAGGCTCTAAAAACGTGTTAATACCAAGGAAAATTCTGGAGATTAGATTCTGCTCGCGTCGTATCTTCTCGTATCAAGGGCCCACGCATCAGAGCAGTGAGATAGCGTGTGAAAATCATATGACTTTATCCTCCTCTCTTTTTTCTATCTCTCTCATGGCTCGTGCTCGTTGCATAGTTACACGATCGTCTTTACCTGCCAACTGACATCACATCGACCTCAATATCTTAGGTCAGGGAAGTTCATCATTCATCGTGTTGAACTTTTATTGCAAATGATCTTTAAAATCTTAATTATTCATTCCCTTTTCTTGGTTTTTATCTCGCGGTCGATCAACCGGTTTGAAAAAATGTCAATGACATCCTTCTGGAAATTTTTCGATATTTTTTTTTCATATGGACCAAATTTTTCAACGTCATGTCGAATTTACAGGAAAATTATGACGCTTTTGTTTCTTTTTTTCATTAATTATTATCAATTTTCGTGTACGAATTCATTTGGAGTATCGATCCATAGAAAATCATGTAACTCGTCTGCTCCGAATGCCAATGCGAAGTGTTAAATATCTCAGGAAAATTTGAACATCGTTTGTAAATCAATGAAAAGTTTTGTGCATCTTGTTTCATTCACGTTTAAATAGATTTTGGCATGCGAAGTTGGAAGATCACATTTTGGCAGGTTACATAATGAAAGGAAGGAGGATACATATGTTGAATGAACTTCGAATGCTGCTCGAGACGGGGGAAGAAATTTTTTCTTCGTGGCGAACGTGCCTCGTTGACAATAGTCTATTTTTGTTCTTCGTACCTCGTGACTCCTCGCATTTTGATTTCTTCATAATTGACAATACGTTACTAGGGGACTTGCACACTGCTCAAAACGATAAACTATCGAGTCTCGAGGTTTTAGCCGAACGATCGATAACGCCGGACGCCATGTTGAAATTCATCCACCTAAATACGAACGCCCAGCTCGCCGCTAGATGACGCCGTTGGGCGCGAACATTTGAACTTTGCTTTCGCGACTTTTTCCCGACTTCAACTTCGTAGCAGCTCGCGTTCTATTTTAATATTCTTCGCACTCTTGCAACGTTGCGTAATCTTTGTTTGTATTTAACAGCGCGACTGCAACCTCATTAAGCAACTATGAGATAAATCCCGTATCGTAGTAGATGCAAATGAAATAATATTCTGTCTCATTAGCGATTTACAAATCATAAATTCGTCATTCGAAAAATCTACGGTTTTACTCGATCGTGCATTTCTAACGACTGCTATTTTTTCGCAGAAACTCACGAGCTTGGCTGGTGACATTCAGCAAAGATGTTTCAGCGTCAGCCCCTTAAGCTTCGCGGCGGCCAAGGTTGCCATGTCGAAATTCGATCAAACGACCTATCTCCCTTACGACAAATTGGAGAACAATTTACAAATCGTTAAAAAGAGGTAACGTAATATTTTTTGAATGAATTCCCCAAAAATATCCTTCAAATTTCGAAAATTTTTGAAATTTCAAACTTCAAAAACGCGAAATTTTCTTTGTTTCGCGAATCTTGTGCGTCGCATGAATCTGGAGGATTAAAAATGTACGAAATTAACCGCAGGCTCGGACGACCTTTGACCCTGTCCGAAAAAGTTTTGTATTCTCATCTGGACGAGCCGAGCAAGCAAGAAATCGAACGTGGAAAAAGTTACCTCCGACTACGACCTGACCGAGTGGCGATGCAAGATGCCACGGCTCAGATGGCGATGCTCCAATTCATCAGCTCCGGTATGTCCAAAGATCTCCTTCATTCTAGCAAAGCTAAATGCTGATAATGTAAAGAGAAAATAGAAAAATTGCTAACAATAACGACGCGGGCGTGTCGATACTGAATTTTCTCAGGATTACCAAAAGTGGCAGTTCCGTCGACGATTCACTGCGACCATTTGATCGAAGCGCAGATGGAGGGCGTGGCGGATCTGAAGAGAGCCAAAGATACGAACAAGGAAGTTTACAACTTTTTGCAAAGTGCCGGAGCTAAATACGGAGTTGGTTTCTGGAATCCTGGATCGGGTATCATTCATCAAATTATTCTTGAAAATTACGCCTTCCCTGGACTCTTGATGATCGGTACGGATTCGCACACACCGAACGGTGGAGGTCTCGGTGGATTGTGCATCGGTGTGGGTGGTGCCGATGCTGTTGATGTCATGGCTAACATCCCGTGGGAGCTCAAGTGTCCCAACGTTATTGGTGTCAAACTGACCGGAAAGTTGAAGGGCTGGACGAGCCCGAAGGACATTATTCTCAAGGTCGCTGGCATCCTCACCGTCAAAGGAGGAACCGGTGCTATCGTCGAGTACTTTGGACCTGGCGTAGACAGCATCAGCTGCACTGGAATGGCCACGATTTGCAACATGGGGGCTGAAATCGGTGCTACAACTTCCGTTTTCCCTTACAACGGTCGCATGCAAGACTATCTCAAAGCGACTGGACGCAGCGAAATCGCATCCGCCGCTGATCAATATCGTAGCAGTCTTCTCACTGCCGACCCCAATGCAAAATACGACCGAATTATCGAACTTGATCTCTCGACTCTGGAGCCTCATGTCAATGGACCATTCACTCCTGATCTTGCACATCCGATCTCCAAGCTCGGTAAATTCTAAAGAAAATACGACTTTCAAGTTTGCAACGTTCAGATTCGACGATAAATATTTTTTCTTTTCATCATTTATTGAATTTCAGCAAATATTCAGTAATAATCAAGAACTCTGCTGTAGAAAAAACAGAATGTCGTTGCATTCCAACGATGCAAACTTCAACGTCATTCAAAAATGTCAATTGCTCTTCCTGACCCCAACTCGATTCGCTTTTTTTCAACAGGACAAACAGCCAAGACGAGCGGTTGGCCTAATGAAATCAAAGTTGGTCTCATCGGATCCTGCACAAACAGCTCGTACGAAGACATGGGCAGATGCGCTAATATCGCCAAACAGGCTCTCAAGCATGGCCTTAAAGCTAAATCGACTTTCAACGTGACGCCAGGATCTGAACAGATCAGGGCGACGATTGAGCGTGACGGAATCGTGAGTAACATTTTTTTTTCTAATGACTAAGGAAGGAAAAATTCGCCAATAAGGTCAATTCACGGTTTACGTATTTTGATTTATTGATGTAAAATTTATTTGTTTGTTAACTGAGAAAATTGTTTCCCATGTTGATTCTGGATGACCTCAGGCTGGAACTCTTCGCGAATTTGGTGGCGTCGTTTTGGCAAATGCTTGCGGACCGTGTATCGGTCAATGGGATCGTCAGGACATTAAAAAGGGTGACAAAAATACTATCGTAACATCTTACAACAGAAACTTCACCGGTCGTAACGACGCGAATCCGGCAACTCACGCTTTCGTCACCAGCCCGGAGCTCGTAACCGCTCTGTCGATCGCTGGTCGTTTGGACTTCAATCCGGTCACTGATAAGCTCAAGGGCAAAGATGGCAAGGAATTCTTGCTGGACGATCCCTTCGGTGATGAATTGCCAACGCGTGGCTTTGACGCTGGCGTCGAAACTTACGATCCACCACCAGCGGACGGTAGCAAAATCAAGGTTGACGTTGATCCCAAATCTCAGAGACTTCAGCTTCTGGAACCCTTCGAAAAATGGGACGGCAAAGATCTCACTGACCTCACAGTCCTCATCAAGGTCAAAGGCAAATGCACCACCGATCACATCTCCGCTGCTGGTCCTTGGCTCAAATATCGTGGCCATCTTGATAATATTTCCAACAACATGTTTATCGGGTAATTGACGCTCATTTTCTGAAATATCTCAAAAGAAATGGTTTCGATATTTCCTCCAGGAAATAAAACGAGAATCTTCCAAGAGATTCTTTTCGGAATATTTTTCAATTGCAATTCAATTTTCTCCGCAGTGCTGTGAACTCCGAGAACAACGAAGTAAACAAAATCAAGAATCTGTTGACCGGTGAATGGGGCGGAGTACCAGACGTAGCTCGTCATTACAAGAAAAATGGCGTGAGATGGTGCGCGGTTGGTGACGAAAACTACGGCGAGGGTTCTTCTCGCGAACATGCAGCTCTCGAGCCTCGTCATCTTGGCGGACGTGCCATCATCGTCAAAAGTTTTGCACGTATCCACGAAACGAATCTTAAAAAACAAGGAATGCTCCCACTCACTTTTGCCAATGCCAGTGATTACGACAAGATCCAACCGACCGACAAGATCAGCCTCCTCGGACTCAAGGATCTCGCACCGGGCAAGGTATACCAGAAAAAATCGTGGATTTCTAAATCTGTTGACATTTGTCCACGCATTTTTCCCCGATTCAATTTTTTTCCACCAATAATTGGGACAAAAAAATCGATTTGACTCGACGTTTTCATGTTTTTTTTTGCAGCCCGTGAAAGCAGAGATTAAGCACAAAGATGGAAAGGTCGAAACGATCACTCTGAACCACACATTGAACGAGCAACAAATCGGTTGGTTCAAGGCAGGTTCGGCATTGAACAGGATGAAGGAAATCGCATCTGGACACTAGAGAACTTAATTGACTGGGAAACTTAAGGAGAACAAAAGAGAAAGAACCAAACAGTGCGAGTTCCAGGGCTCTTCGTTATCAAAGATCGAGCCAAAAGTACACTTTTCCGAAAAGCACGTGGGTCATCAAGATATCGAGGTTTCTGAGGCACGAATAAAATCGTTTTTAACAATCCTGAGATCTCGTTACCTTGTTGAAAAATCGCCGCTGCGATATACATAGTTGACAATATTGAAATTTTCCCCCCTAGAGTGTAGATATTAGACTCTTCAACCAACAGCAGCCATGTTGCCAAAGCTTTCAACAAACAAATACGTATCGGGGAAAAAGTGTGGAACATGGAAGAAAACAAGTATATATATATATGAAAACACACACACATATATATATAAATTTAGTGATAATAAAATCCTCTCGAAATGGCCAGCATTGTGAATCGTTTCGAGTGGAGATGTTTTATAGAAAAATAATTATTATAATTATGATAATTAAAAGAAAGAAAAATCGTTTACGATTGTAATTTGGTTTCTAAAATTATTTAACGAGCTTGATTTTTTTCCGATGGCCCAACCACGAAGACATTTTGACGAATCGAATCAATCATCACTATTTATCATCGACTCACATTTTTCTTCCTCATTTTTGACTATTCACCTCCACTTAGTCATCACTGCTGTCAATAAATATTCGCAATTCTATCGCTTATGTAAATATCATTGTCATTATTGTTGTTATTGTTATAGTTATTGATAAAATTCAACGATGATGAAAAAATCACGGTTTGTTCACATTTTCATTGGCATTTATTCGTCCTCCCTCGCTCGGAGTTTACCAATCGTATTTTTTATCTTTTCTTCGTTCTTTTACTCACCTGGCAACTTACATTTTCGGTTAAAATTATTCATCTCGTGGGACCGGGCCTAATCGCTGGAATATCTTAATCGAGCTTCTCCCTTGAATCCTCTGAGGCTCTCCGAAGGGATGGAATAAGCTGACAATGATTAGGGGACGATTTTACCAAAAGAGAAAACGTATCCACAAAAATGTTGAAGAAAAAAAACGTTTTTTGAAAACTTATTGCTGAAGCGATGAAATATTTTTATAGGAAATTTGAAGAATTCATTGCCGACGTGACGTAAGTAGAAAAAAAGTTTAAAAATATAGATTGAGTAAACTCGATTATTTATTCAGAAAACATTTTAATTTGAAACGTCAGAGGAAATTTCATTTCGTAATTTATTATGAATGTTGTTTAATATTGAAAATGTATATTTTGAGCTACGTTTCCAAATGTTGTTTTCGAAAAAACTCGTCACGTCGTTTGCACTCTTTGTGGAGGGTCGAATGAACATCTGGTCTGGATTCGTTCCCACCCTCGTCATGCACGAGTCTCGTATCCCTGGTAACATTTAGTAAACACTAGAAACCCTCGTGGGCATTTTTACCTGTGTGTTTGTCGTGCCTGCTCATTCGAAATGTATCAACAGCATGAAAAATTGGATCTCCGCTATGTTTTTTCAAAAATTCAAACAAAGAAATGACAAAAGTTTCAAATAAATCAGCGAGTGCGTCGAGAATATCAATATCAGCAAACAGGAAGTGATAACTAATCGGATTCAATGAAATGAAAAAATGTCAGGGGACAGTGAATTTTACTTGTGCATAACTGGGTCGATTGAGTTTGGTGAATTTTATGAAATTGATAACGCTTACTGCAAATATGGTTATCATTTTGGAAACGAATGGAACGTCGTTGCGGTAAAAGAAATAATTTCCTCGTACTCATTTCATTATCGAAGAATCTTTAGGAAAAGTTACGTTCAAAATACGAATGGAACGTCGATTAATTAAAGAAATGAACGTTCATTAATTATTTAATTAATTAACGTTAATTAATTAAATAATGTTACTAACGTTAATTAATTAACGTTAATTAATTAAATAATGGAATAATTAATTGATTAATATGATGAATGATGAATAATAATTAGTCAATTGAATTGAATAATTGAATTTATTAAATAAATGAGTCCACTGAAGGAATAATTTCGTCGTAATCGTTTCATTATCGAAGAATCTTTGGGAAACGTCATATTTAAAATATTCCACGTTAAAAAAATTTTAGTATCGTCCTTAGAACAAAAAAAATCATTTTTCTCAAATTTTTTTCCAGGGTATTGAGGAAGGTTTAACACAAATGAGTAAATGCTCGAACGACGTGAGACGTCTTGCTGTTTGGAATTTTCCAGTCGACATAACCTTCAGGTCGACTAATCCACATGGTTGTGAGTTAACTTTTAAATGAGTGCTCGTTTCTGACACGAGTAAAGTGTATGGAGTTACAAGTTTCTCTATTAACGTCAGTAATTAACGTTGAATAAAAAATAGGAAGATGAATATTCTCATAAAAAGACAATTTGAACTATTTTATTCTCCAACAAGTATCCACCGTAAATGAATGGACGTAATTTGTATCTCTCGAGGGAACGATGAAATTTTGAATAAATTCGTGTGAAAATTCATTTGCTCTATTAGCCTATAGAATAATTAACTCGACTGTTGTCCTAATGAGTGGTAAACTTGATTTCGTATCAGGAATTGCAAAATACTATTCGTTCGTTCATCCTGAATGATTTGAAACTCGTGCTGCTGAAACATAGTTGATCGCTAATGAAACGATTTGACCTTTGGCACATGCGTTTCGTACGCACGAACACTTGGAGCTGTTAATCTGAGGATTAGAGCGATTGCACATTGGTATCGATTAATTAACCCTTGTCGATTGCAGGGCCGCAATTGGTTGTCTCGATATATGGCATGGACATTTTTGGTCATGACGTCATAAGGGGTTACGGTGTTTGTCACTTGCCATTGACGAAAGGCCGACACGAAAAAAAGTAGGAATTTATATATAAAAATAGAACAAAATAACATAAATCTGAGGGAACTTCGGAATTTTTTAATTTCGCAGTTTCTTGTTTTATAAGCTCGATAACAAATGCATTTCAGGGTCTCCATTTACGCGCTGGAATCTTCATCGCCTATGCAAAAAATTGCAGCCTGGCTGACTGGCAGGAGACCGGAATTAATTGAACCATCAATCTTGGCTTCAGCAGCTGGCAGAGAATGTAATTTCATTTCTTATTAACCCGACGAAAAAAATGTCCTTTTAAAGTCATGATCGATCTATTCACTAACTCGTTGAATTCCAAATACCTCCGATTTTTCTGAGTTTTGGTAATTGGTACGGAGTATTAAAAAATCCATAAAAAAGTTTCGGAGTTATTTGATGAAACCCAAACTTTTTTATAGTCCCTTGGACTTCTCTATGAATAATTGAAAAAATGCGTAGAAAAATACTTTGGCGTGACATAATAAAGATTTTTTTAACGCGTTTTTTCAATGTCTAAGAAAATTATGTCAATGTGCTTCAGTGACGCGTATGAGAGTGCAGGGCACGATTACGACATCGTTCAACGTCGTCTTGAAAGATTTCGTCAAGCTCGGCTACGACAATGGGGAGAGGTGCAAGTGAATTAAAAAACATACATTAAGAAAACATGTACATTTTATTTTTATCCACAAAACGAGAGAAGGAATTGAATAAAAGTTCGATTAAGAATTATAAATGTGGTAAACTAATTATGCCATTAAGGGCTTTCTTATCTGCGTTTTTTTCGTTCACAAGTGCTTGATTTTTACAATAACAATACTGATTTTTGTTTTCTTTCAATATATAAAAGCTATGACGTATTGGGATGAAATTTGTATGAAAAGTTTTCGACTAATTTGCTCGAATTTATTATCTTCTCAGCCTCCTTCCTTCCAATCATTTATTTGCATCTAATTGTTTTCGTGAGTGCACACAATTTTCGTTCAAAATCCTTCAAAACCAGACCAAAGGGTGTGGATTTTTGGTGTCGAAAAAAATGTGCCATCACTTCGTCGATTCATTAACGTTCTTCTAATTTCAATCATGTTCGATCACGATACTAAACATTTGACTTTCCCAAGAGAATCCAGGATGTATGTTAAGTTCTCATAATTGGAGAATAATGGACAGCACCGTTCCAATCAATTGGGAGAAAAAATATCTGCAATCAAACATTAAACGAAAATTAACGAGATTTCCATATTTGACGGTTTGCCTGAAATATTAGCAAAAAGTTTTTCCCTCCATCTCTGGTCCTTCAGAAATTACGGTGGAAAAAAGAACGGACTCTTCGTAAAGTTTTGCAATTTGAGGAAAATTTGTTTTCGTGGCGGGTTATCGAACGATTCGTTCGTCAGCATTCAATTACGTACATGCAGCTTTTCAATCAATTGAATCTCAAGTAACGTATTATTAATCCGAAAACCTTTCGATACATCAAGATAGTTTTCCAGTTGTGTATTCGTCAGTCCACATAATTAAATTTACTTTTTATTCGATCGGATATTATTCTCGAAATCTGATATTGATTTACGACAAAGGGCAAGTCACTTGAAAAATTCACGAGGCTAATTGAATTCCGTGATTCACTTTTTATTCATTGAAGTGTTTTTCTTCAGAATCTGGTCCGTTCGCTTTGCGCGGGCAACAATCATTTTCCCAGGAAAATCAGAAAGGAGAGCGGAAACTAGAAATTTCATTGTCGAACAGTAATTTTTCATTGTTTGTTATATTTTTACACCGTTACATTTCGGCGAATTTGATGGTGTCCTATCAAACGGATTTTTTCATTGAATTTGTTTGCGTGGACGTGCTTCGTTCGAGCGGAGCTTTTCAGAGAATTGCGATGAAAAAAAAGTCAAAGATGCAGTCTCACCGATTGTTTTAGCTAATTAAGGCACGTCGCTCGATGTTGCATCGGGATAGGTTTCCAGGAACTCTAAAACAACTCCGTTGGTCCAGCCAAACCCAGTCTGTACGTGATATTCGCCACCGCCTCCATATTTGCCAGGAATTTCCGCGTCGTACTGAAATGCAAAATATTAAAAAATCAGCATCAGCATACAAAGCAGTGAATTCAGGATGGAATGGGCCAAAGGGCGAAGACACGACCGTCTCGCGAGCGCTGGCTCATCGCCAATTAATATAATTCAAGAATTTCCATCGATCGCTATGCAGTGGAGGGAAAATTCATGTAAATTAAACGCAGTCTGTCAACTCTTCTGCATGTTTAAAGATGAAAACCCGAGATGACACAGGATCGTATTAAAGATTGAAAAATATGACCAAGAAGATCACTCAGCAAGTTTATTCAGACGAAAAAAGGTAAAGACAGGGCTATTATGGTCGGTGCGAAACTTTGCCTTCGATTTTCTTTTTACTACACACCGGATCATCCACATCTTCGATCTATCTGGGGATTAAGTTTTTTTTTTTATAAATCGCAACTTTTTCTGGATACAGCTCAACGTATACGCGGCTGTCATTTTCTCATGGGAGATTAGTTCGGAAGCTGGGATAAAAGGGCAAAAAAATTGCGAGGAAAGTGAACATTGCGACTGCGAGTTTTTTTTTCATTCATAATTACTTCGAACGAATGTGATCCTCGAACTTTTCACTCCAAATTGTTCGATGTTTGAAAGTTTGGAGAAGCGTCAGCTATCATTGAAAATCCATGGGGTTAATTCGTGAAATGGTATTCGGAATTCGACGTCAATTAAAACTTCCACGAAGGACAATTTAAAAGTGAACAAAATTTTAATTTCGTTGGTCGTACCTCCTTAAGAAACGAAATATCATCGAAAACATGATCTGAACAAATTGAAGAAAAATCAGCAGCGATTTTCTCAAAATTGACAAATTTTTCCGCTGTTTTTCGAATTTGGATTCTCTTTTTGTAGAGAAAAAAGCCCTGCAGAATTTTTAATCCATACTTTATTTTATCTAGAATGTGAAAACACGTTTCTCTCGTTTAGAAGTCGATTAAGCCACGAAATTGGCAACGGACGATAGCGAGCGACTAGACGGTAGGGCCACGGATGCTTTCTCGTCCCTCGTAAAAATGTAAAGGACGAGGCGGCGGGGGGCGCAGACATTTTCAACCTCAGAAAGATTGCGCAACGAGACTGCTCAGGAATCCATTGAACGCAGTTAACTCGGAGAAACGAAAATGTTTAGAAGTTTTTTCCCTGCTTATATTGCGGCAAAATGAATTCTGAAGCAATAATAGAAAATATATTGTCCGGCAATTATTATTATTCATAAATAATCCGAAAGTTTTGCAGTTCCTTACGAATCCGAAATGAAATCCATTTACATTCCTTTCCACATTTTATTTTTCTTCACGACCCAACGAACACTTAAAATTGTTAATGAAAAAAACCGTAAATTTTGTGAAAATTTTATTTCCTATCATTTTTACCATGCACGAAATCAACGGTTATGGAAAAAATAAAAATAAACTAGTTAAACGAATCATCCGTAAGGCCCAATTCGTGTCTTTATTCCAGTGTCGCAATCTCAAGAAAACGTTGGAAATAAAGTTCAGTGTTTACGACTTGTGTAAGTCGGTGCTTTTGAAGGGGCAAGTCGAATACATTTGAATATGTTTGCAAAGGCTGGAACGGGATGAAACTTTCGACCGTGTTGGGGACCAGAAAGCGAGATGGAAGGAGGATCGAGCAGGAACAGTACGAGGAGCTTATATTTTTGTGGGACAGATAAACTGGTAACCCACGACGGGATATCAGCGAATTTTTCCACGGTTGAATTCACTACGAAATTACTTCAGACTCTTACATTTTATCGGGACGGAGGAAAAAGACTAAAATGGGACGAAAACCAACATTTTCTTCTACAGAATTCAAAATACATATTCGGAACTCGCAAAAATGGAAGATTTTCATCGAGATGCAACAAATTTCGTTCGTCTCTGATGGAATTTCCGGAATCACGAAATGAGATCGAGAAAAATGTGTAAATGAAATGTCAATACGGAAATCAGAGACGACTTTGATGTTATGTTGAAATCCTGCACTCAATTATTCACCCTGAGGAAACAATTCAGGCATCCAGCTTGTAATTAACCCAGATGCAGAATTGTGTTAATTGATGAATGATATTCAATGTGTGCCTGATTTCGGGTGCTTGTGAATCGACGCTTTCATGGGGGAGTTTATGGGGCAATCCATATACAGTCTCGACAAAAAGTACAAGGAATCAGCTGAACCCCATGGGATCATTAAATTCCCATCATTGTTACATTTTGCGTAACTTTTTCTCGTTTTTCCAAGTTTTCATATTCAAATGTCCATCGAATTTGAGTTTCTCGGACACGATTTTCTTTTTTATTAAAAAAGCAACGGAACGCTGTAGATTGAAGTCCTGTATCTCATTTCAAGAACATTATACACTGCCGCTAAAAAGTTTAGATTTCTTGCGGCACTAAAAGTTAGATAACTCTGTTAAAAAAAAAGATTTTCCAATTTTCGAAGCGGCGTTTTGAAGGAGACAAATCAAGCTTCATTTTGCTTTGTTTAAATATTTTTTATGATTTTTTTTCGACCCAGTACAGACTTTGGTTCGCGACCGTTTTTAGGCTTTTTTTTGACCATGGCAAATCAGGCGCACAGCTTCAGGATTTTTTCAATTTTTTTAAAATTATGACAAACTTGAAACTGGAGCTCCATCTTCGTTTTTTAGAAAATTTTTCGCGATTTTTTATCGAAAAGTTATCTAATTTTTGCCCAAAATCAATAAATTTTAGAAAATGACGTGGCAAAATGAACTGTCAAAGTGGCGAAATGAACTCTCGAGGAAAAACGGTATGCGACTCAATTTCATGGATCGATACTTTTGGCTAAGACTGTATGGACTTATTCGGATAAGACAAGTTGTATTACAGTAACCGACAAGTAGAGTTTCAAAGCCGCAACAAACGAACAGACTAAGCAGGGCACAGAGAGTGGATTAAACCATAGACAATTATAGAGACTATCGTTCGCACAAGATAGTGCATGAGGAATTGAATGGCTCCGATTTATATATTCGACGCTACTAAGGCTTCCATTGTCAACCAAGTCTCTCGGTCTGTAACTTTGAGACACAATTACTTTCATTGGAAACTTCATTGAAGGTAAATTGCGGCCTGAACAAAGAGTGACTTTAATATCCATTTGCGAGTTAAACGTCGGTGGGGCAAACATCAATCCAGGCTGATAGAATTATAGAAATTAGGGTCGATTTATACAAATAACTGAATATTTACAGGGATGGGTTAATTATACTGTACACCAGGAAACGTGGGTGTTAACTTATTGACTCGGAGTAAATTGTTCGGTTGTCCTACCAATTGTCCATTATCGGTGAATGAAAATACTGGGGAGGGACGAAATAAAAGAGCAAATTACCGAGGATAGCCTTGTAGCAATAAACAATGGGCAAAAGATCGTTTTCCTTTAACAATGACGAATACTCCAAGCCTAAGGGTGAGAAATAAAAACATAAAACTTCTTTTTTCCTCATAAGTATTCCTCATTTGTTTATATATATATATTTTTTTATTATAATACGGAATCCCCATTCGTGTGAGACCCCCGGCGTTTTCCGTTGTTCCCGATGTATTTTTTGTTCCTGGATTTCCTGCTTCTCACATTTCCCTATTGTGTACGTCGGTCGTTCGCTTCCCCCAGGGTTATCGATATGCCCGCATCGAGCGGGAAATAAAATTGCGAAATGCTCAAGTATGGGAAAGATCGTCATTGTCATTTTTCACCATCCAATTTAATGACTTTTTTAAAATCAATACTTTTTTTTCTGTCTAATTGAATTTCCAAACATTTTCAAATTTCCTTGTAAAAGGAATGAAGGAAAACTAATTTTATTGAACGATTGCGACACGTCATTGCTTCACTAAAGTCTCATTTGCTTGATTTGTACAGGATCGAATGGTGATTGTTTGATTCGCTCGAAAGCAATATCCCAGAAAGTGGTATTATCTGTCTGGCGTCCTGGTACTGGCAGCAACATTAGCACGAGTTTCAGGATATCATGCATAGAATGCAGTAGAGCAAATCCTAGTATTGTCAGACTCACGGAGTATCAATTATCCAACAGTCTCTCGAGGCTGTGGCCTATATATCTGTGTATAGTCTTGTCATCCCCACACAATCTCGTCTAGGCAAACCGCCCAGCCAATTGTATCACCGAATGATCGAAACACAAGGACGAAACCCCCGAAGCAAATACCATTACCATCCAAACATTCGATAAATTCAAAACCATCCCATATAGAAATGATCACGAAGCTAGTTTCGGAATTCCATTTCACAAGTGTCTCCTCTGTTCGTAAAACATGAATTTGTAATTCTCGTTGATTCAATTGACCATCAAAGTTCCTATAAACGGTCCGGATTTAATTTCCGAGTCCTCTCCAGCGACTCTCGCGCGTTCTGCAGAAAACAGACACGTATACCAATTAACAATAGGTACGAGGGAAGCGATGAAGAACGTTTCGTTCGATTTAATCATTTTTGCGACGAGAATTTGTTGAAATTATTTTCACACTCCGGAGTCAATCGTTGGCATTTCTGTCTTTATAAAACAAAACATAGCAAACTCGATTTATTCCATTCATTTCTTCTGCTCAATGTTACTGTCGAGTTAGAAGGAAAGAGCATATTTTTTTTTAGCATTAAGAAAAGAAAAGCTGCGACATCCCTCCGCGCGTGTGAAAAATAAATGGAAAAAAACGAGGGTCGTAGGCAGGAGCAAAGTAAATCAATCTCGAGGAAAAGAGATGTTCAGTGGGAATGCAAAAGCAGAGGAAAAAACGTGATTTTTTGAGGGTGAAATACGTGCTCGTGTCTACATGATTTTCACACCCGGATATTCTCATCTTTGTCCCTGATACATGCGGCAAATTTCACTTCCGGTTCGTTCCATCGATAGTCAAATCGAGAAAGGATTTGTGTATTGATTTTATCAAGAGGGTAGCGGATCCCGGTGTCGATTTGATCCGTGATATTAATTGGAAGGATTTTCTCTTCGTTTTGCGTATCAGACGATATTTTATCCGGTGCGAATTTTTCCCGAAGGTACACGTGTCGTCCCTTCTGTTCAAATCCCTTGGCTTATGGTTCCTCGTGCTTTGTTCAGCAACGCATAAATATAAATTGGACGATTGAGTCGCCAAGTTGAAACGAAAACGACTTTAATCGATGAATAATTCGACAATTCATTAATGAGCCGAAGCTTTTTGTTTGCTAGAAAAAATTGTATTCGAATTTATAGAAAAATCAAGATTAATTTTTGCGTTTAATGAATCTTCGACCATGTCCCAAGACGCAGGTCCATCATGGGGTTTTTTGTGGCTTCTCAGACGCAAGGGAAATGAACGAGGGTGACGAGGAACTTTTAGCGATCGTACAGTGACGAACGACCCGGCCAATTCACTGATCACCTTGCACCTTATCCTCAGTCTTTTATTTTTTTGCCATCGGAATGAACACCCTCGTTTTTACCACAATCGCTTTTTTCTCCTTTCATTGTTGCCTTCCACGACTTCTCTCATTTCTCAGCCTCACTTGACACTTGAGGACTAAAGTGTCGTGAGTGCTCAGAGGACGAAACTTGGAAAAGGGAAGCCACGAAAATTGGTGGGTATGGTCTAATGACCATAATTAGGGGTCGAAAAGTCATAGAATGAGAAAATGAGGAAAATTCCGATTGGTCCGGAATCGTCCGGTGTTTTGAAAACAAAATCAATTCCTAAATACGAATTATACCGAGGAGTCTCTTCGACAGGGCGAAATTAGATGATTCTTTAATGTCAGCGAAGCATCGTTTTCGGTTCACCGAAGTATGAAATGAATTAAGATCAAATACTTGGTTTTATCTTCATTGCCAAGGATTCGTTGATCATTGATAGATTTTTCCATCTCCAGAGCAACCGTTTGAGCTTTTAATTTTTGTTTCAGGCCATAAATAGCTGCAGCATCATTTCTGGTTAGGTCGAAGGGCAAGGATGGTAGTGATGAGGAGAGGAAACCCAAGAGGTTGAACTGTATTTGGTCCCTTTCCTATAAACTATATGGTTGACCTTAGGAGGGATGATCCTGGGGCAGAAAGATTGGGGTGAAATTTGATTTTTTTCTCTTTTTGTTGCTCAATCTACTTCGATGACTATACTATAGATAGTGATTGCTTAGGAGTGGTTGACCAAGACTACTTAGGGATAGTCAATCCCCCATGGGCCTGTTCTCCAGCCTGTCGATTCCACGCACCCTCTTTATGAGGATGCCAAGTCTCTTTATGTATCATTCGATCCTTTTTATCGTCTTTTTCATCCTGCTCTTTCCTTTTGATCAAGGAGTGACTAGTCCACGATTGAGAAGGGAATAAATTAATGAGAATGAAGATTGGGAAAAAGCTTCTCAGGTTTCATCGTTGAAATAGATAAAACGGAAATTTCGTAAGTCCTGGAAAATTACTATAAATCAATTTTCACTTTTCGTCTTATTCCTTCGTCAACTCTCAACATTTCTTCATAAATTTCCAGCCACTGCTTAAATCGTAACACCATCGAATATTTCACAAACGACCCTGAAAACATTATTTTTTACGACGGTATAGAAAATTGTTTGGTAAGGGATTTCTCGAACCCGAGGGTATGTTTTGAAAAAGTCTCAAAATCTCATAAATTCCATCTCCCTTGAACAATTTTCTCTCAGCTCCATGGCGAACGCTATTCCCAAGTTGTGAATCTTTATTATCAATAGATACAGGCATGCTCACTTGAAAGAGAACGCAGTAGTTTGTCGATCTGAAATGCAAGTTGGCCAAATCAAAGAATCCAGCGCGACTGACGTTGCATTCTGCCCTTTTCCACAAAACCCGCTTGCAACGATTGGAATGCAAGCAGAATCGTTTGTGAATAAAATTTTCTATTTTCGAAAGACCAAAAATTGCAAGACAGAAAAGTACTTGTCAGTCCGAAAGAATTTATCATTAAAAAAAAATGAACTCGCCATATGCTCGTTGAAATTGTTTTTTTTGCCACAATTTACGTCTACGAGATTGTGAAGTTTCTACTTCGTGGTAAAAAGGAGTGTTAAAAAATAAACAGTTTTAACAGAGTACTTCAGAGTCAATTAGAATTTATGAATAAAAAAAAAAACGCGTTCGACACTGCGCTCAAATCGTTTTTTTAACTCAATTTTTTTGTTTCATTTTTCTGCGATAAACTCTAGCTGCTGAAGGCCATACTCCAAGGACGTTCCATAAATTCTTGCAGCACGCTGTAATATTGGCACATGAAAAAAAATGATTCTGGCGCGTAGAGGGAGGAAAAATAGTGATGCAGCGTAATTTGAGAGGAAAACTGACGAGTCCGAAACGCGAACACAAACTTTGATCCAGGCGAATTGCCCTCCGAATCGAAAATTGTAAGCCACTTGGATCCGAGAAAAAATCCACTAACGCATTCGTCGATGATTGACTACAAGAGATTTAAGTTTTTTTTTCTCAAAGTTTTGAGCTTTCGTTTTATTTGCGTTTTTTTTTCTCACATTTCAGCGACGTTCCCCATAGCCACGATATCAAAACCGGTGGGACTTTTCGCTCAGTTGTTAGTCCGTCGTCATCCAGCCAACACAGAGTAACACAAGAAACGCTGACAGTATAAACAAACAATTACAGCTATGGGGTCTTACGACAGTTTAGCAGCTTTGTACGCACAAATTGACAACCTTCCCAGGCAGTTCGAAGTGAAAAATCTTCGTGAAAGCACGCCTTCCGTTTACGCGGCACGTCAAGCGGATCCGGCAACGGGAAAACTCGAGAAAAAAAACCGTAAAGATGTGCCCAATACTATGGTTCTCCATGACATGGAGAAAGGCTTGCAAGACAGGTATACGAAGGACAAGTTTCATATTAAAAAAAAAAAAAAATACTCAAAAAATGTCGTGGACCAAAGAAAAATGAAAACAGGATGACTCTGAGTCGTCGTTGGGTCAGGATAATGAAAAATTTCGGGCCACTTTTCTCGAGACTCCAAATCATCTGTGATTTTGTTTTTCAGCATATCGGATTTGTCTCACGATCCGTATATTTTCTATCATTGGAACATGATCGATTCGTTCGTCTGCTATAGCCATAAATTGATAACGCTGCCGCCATACGGTTTGATAACTACCGCACACAATCACGGGGTTAAAATCCTCGGTAGTTTTACAACTGAGGGTAAACAAGGAAAACGGATTTGTGAAGCCATTTTAGCGAACGAAATCGAAAGAAACAAGTTTCTTGAATCTCTCACGCGTCTAGCGAAATTCTACAAATTCGATGGTTGGATGTTGATGATCGGGAACGATATAAAGGCAGATAAGATTGAAGATATGATCACTTTCGTTCGTGAGCTTACGAATTATATTCACACGGACACTCCTGGCTCCGAGATCATTTGGTACGACACTGTCAGCACTTTGAACGCGCAACGATGCACTGCGAGCTTGTTAAATTCCTACAACGAGTGAGCATTTTTTATAAACTAAAAATAAAAACGTGGCGTAGAAGTTTGAAAGTCTTTGGGAAATGGTCGAGCCGACCAATTGCCATCACCGGATTGAATAAAATGTCACGAAATCGCAATTTCAGAAGTTTCTTCGAGGTTTGCGACGGAATCGTCTTGGACTATCGCTACATCGACTCGTTTTTAACAAATAGAGCTGCACTAGGTTATCGAAACAAACGACCACTGTCTGTGCACATCGGCGTCGACGTTGCGGGTAAACGATGTCCGG
The DNA here is from genome assembly GCA_037043255.1 of Diadegma fenestrale. NCBI lineage: Eukaryota > Metazoa > Arthropoda > Insecta > Hymenoptera > Ichneumonidae > Diadegma > Diadegma fenestrale. The sequence goes on from CM073312.1 coordinate 6,354,722, forward strand.
GAGGAGGAGGCTTTAATTTGGCTTTTGTAAATAAACAACTTAAATATTTTTTATTTCGTAAACAATTCCGGCTGTGGCAAAATGACGTAAAAATGAATTATTTTTAGGCTGTTGATAAAATCCGGCAACAGGGTTTGTCCGTAGCGATTACAAACCCAATTTGGACTTACGACAATTTTGGATCGGAGAAGTTTCTCAAGATCGAAAATATCTTTTGGGCTCAGCTGCTTCCCCATCTTTACTTCCATGTGCCGGTTTACAAAAAGGAGATTTTTCAAACTTCATTTTGTCGTGGTTACGGAACCAAATATTACCGCAATGGCAAGGTAAATAAATTGGAAACACTCTAAGAAATAATACAAGATTGATGAGAGTTTTTTTCGTTCCAATTAGGTAGAAGAAGCCCCCGGGAAACCTTTTTATAACTTGATGTGGCAGAAACCTCAAATTTTAGCTCCTGGATTACATTCAGAATTTACCTGCATCGATATTCCGGAATCTAAAGAAAATCACGTGCAAAAGTTCGAGACTCCGTTCGAGAAAATAACCGTAGAAGAAAGCAAAATCACGTTCGTTGCCAAAGAGCCACCACCGGCGATTGATTACACCGAAATATGCAACGATTATGCTTGGGAAGGCGGCAGTTGCTTGGATCTGAGTTTCAACAATGCCACGCAGTATCATCGGTGAGTGGATGGGAAAACGTGGGAAAAATATCGGAAAATAACACAATTGAATGAACCGAACGAAACGGAACGGACAAACAGATCGTGGATCTCAGGATCAGACTTTTTCGATGAAATATTGTCATTCCCAAACTTGATCCGAAACGTTTTCATTGCAGACTATTTCTACTTCAACTGGAGTCCGATAAACCGCTTGAGGCAAACTTGGTTTATCGTGCCAGAACAACCGATGTGTGGCAAAAGGATCAGCTTCGATATCCAATGATTGTATTACGTCACGATGCAGGCGAAGCGGTCATGTCACCTACAAGGACTAAGGACCTCGATTCAGACTGGCGAAAGTGGTACAGAAAAATACGAGTCAAACAAAAACATAATTTTTCAGATCCTGAGACTCTGATATAACAAAGTGTGATTATTTTTCTAGTACCTATGAGACGAGTCTTAAAGGGGTTAATGAAATCGGAGTGTTACTGGGAGTGATCGGAAGACTTCGTCTGGCTGAAATCGTCATTCAACCAATTGGAGCCGAACAAGGTTCGTAGGAACCAACGTTTCATTTTTTCTCGAAAATATCAGTCCAAAGTGCAATACAATTTATTTTTCACACTTTCAGATATAAGTTTGCCGAGACCTGTCACGGTTTTACCCACGGGCTCTTAATGGATAGACCCTCAGACCCACGGTCAAGGGCTTTCGCCCCTTATGAGAATTAATTCACTGTACGAACCATGTGCTCGTTTCTAAAGTGTAGAAATAAATCTATCGTGAAATAATTGAGCAATTCTCTTCTCCCATTTGTCGTATGATTTCTTTTATATACTGTCGGTTTCATAATTACCGTTCAGAATTTATTAAAATTTGGTAGGGAAGTAGATTATGATGAGCAGATCCAGTTAAAGTTTCAAGAGGCTACAGAAGACCAGAAAAAACATATTCGCGTTCGTAATTTCACGAATTTAATATCGATTTTTTTTGTCCGTGTTTAAATTACAATCTGTCAATTTACATTCTTGACAAAAAGTAATTGTGATGATTATTTTATGGTGGCGAGAACGTAGGAGCGTCCAGTGGCGCGCCGGAGTGCTGCGATGGTTTATTTTTTATTTTTTTATTTTTGGTTTATTTTGGTTGATTATTTACATCAATTTAATGCATTTAATGGTATTTTACAATGAAAACTGCGATTCCTCCTAAGATTTGACAAGAATCCTTTGTAAAATACAATGAAAACTGAAATTTGTCATAAAAATCAATGTCAAACGTATCAAACCTACCAATACGATTATTTTTTTCTTGATTCTTTGTGATCTCTTGAAAATTTGACTGCATTTTTTTTATCATCATTTATTACTGTACCAAATTTGATTAAATTCTGAAGAGTAATTCCAAGACCGACAATACTGCCTTAATACATCTAACCGCCGCGTTGTAATGGAGCTATATATATTAGGAGCTTAACTAAAAGGCGGTTTGGCAATGAATTTGATTTACGTTCGGCACCAAAGTTCAGGGGCAATTAGAAAAGTTTCTCCGCATTGAAAACGATTATTCGAGCAAAGTGAAGCGATGCGACGGAGCGTCACACGTGGGGTTGCACGGAGGCGGGAAAGCCGTTGAACAAATTCATTGCAAACGATAACTGATATTTCGTTCGACTCGAAAATTTTCTCGTGCTTCAGCCGAGTGTGCATGTCTGTGTGTATCGGAAAATGGCTAAAAAGCGCTGAACCCGCAGTGACAGAGATCGCATAAGAGAGAATACCACTTTTCATTGACGCCCCGATTCGATAAAAATTGATATGTCGAGATGTAATCGCCGCTTCTCTCTTTTACTGCGACTGGGCAGAGCCCAGGGCTTTACGTTAAAAATTGGAACCTGCAAAAAGTCTGTCAAAGAACGCGATGACGTCATTTTTGCAAAGTAATGAAAAAAAAAGTTGCAGTGTTGGGCAAATAAAGAACAACACGTTTATCGAAATATCGAAGATAAACACGAAGTTTTATGAGGAAAAATCACGTTTTCGTTCTAGACCTGTGAGTCACGATTATTTTTACCGTGACAAGGCCACGAGAACATTCCCAAACGATTAACTACCAGGAATTGCATTTTTTTTATTTTTAAATACCAGTAATCGAATGAAATGTGCGGCATTAATTGAATTCCGAGTATTTGATGCGATTGCCTTTTTCAACACACACTGCATTCAGTTTTTGGTCCACCATCGCGTTCAGTCGATACAGAATTCGCTCGAGACAAACTAGCAGACAGAAATCAACGTTATGGCTTCGGAAGCTAAAGTCGTGGAGCCGTTCGTGAGTTTGGACGATTTGTACTCCAAAATTGATAACTTGCCTCAATGGCCCAAAGTTACGAAACTACGTGCATGCACCGATTACATTTACGAGGCGCAAGGAGCAGATTTGGCCAAGGGAGCACCAGATAAAATTGAGAGATATAGAGCTTCCAAAACTATTGTCTGTCATGACATGAAAGGAGGCTACTTAGAAGACAGGTATGCGCAAAAATCGTCTAATATTCTGGAGAACAGCACGATCTCGCTCGTTCATTGCGTCGTAATCGTCAAATGCGTCGTAATCGTTCATTTCGCTGATTCACGATCTTAGATCCTTGTTATCGAGACGTAGAAACATTTTTTCAGATGCATCAACGGATCCTCGGCCCAGGGCTCGTACATTTTTTATCACTGGACCATGATCGATACCTTCATTTACTTCAGTCATCAATTCGTAACGGTACCGCCAATCGGTTGGATAAACGCGGCACACAAACATGGCGTTAAAGTCCTCGGCACTGTGATAACCGAGGGATCGAAGGGAGTAGACATCTGGAAACTTATTTTGTCCGACAGAAAGGAAATTAATAAATTCGTCGATGCTCTAGTGTATTTAGCGAAATTCTACCATTTTGATGGTTGGCTGTTGATGGTTGGAAACGGCATCGACGCTGCTAAAATCGACGAAATGATCTATTTCGTTAACGATCTGACAGATCGTATTCACACGGAGATTGAAAATTCCCAAATCATTTGGTACGACAGTATCAGCGCCGAAAATGGCGTAATGAACTCTCAGAACGCGCTTAATAATCATAATGAGTGAGCACCATTCGTTGACTGAAAACATCGAGAGAAATGAGCGATTCACAATTTTAATTTAATATCAATTTCAGGAAATTCTTCCAAAACTGTGACGGCATTTTTTTGAACTTCCATTGGACAAAGGATTCTTTAGCCGATAGTTTTTCAGTTGCTTATGCACAGAATAGAGCGCATGATGTGTACGTCGGGCTGGACGTCTTCGGTCGAGGATGTCCTGGAGGCGGAGGTTTCCATTCGGCTGATGTAAATTGACAACTTTAAATATTTGTCATTGTGTTTCGCGTTTTTTCGAACTTTCATGTTTCAGGGATAAATCAGCAGGGAAAATACTTTTTTTTCGTAGGCTCTCTATATAATCCGAACGCGAGGTTTGTCCGCAGCGATATTCGCACCGGGCTGGACTCACGAGTATTTTGGGTCGAAGGACTTTCTCAAAGTGGAGAATATTTTTTGGGCTCAGTTGCTCCCTTTCCTCTACATCCACGTGCCAATTTACACGAATGAGACTTTCAGCACTTCTTTTTGTAGCGGTTCCGGACGGAAATATTACTCCCAAGGACAGGTAAAGCGAAATTGAAAAAACGTGAAGCCAAAGTGTACAAGATCGATGGTAATTTGCTTTTTGTTTTGGGACAGATACGAGGAGGGTCTGGCAAACCATTTTACAATCTGTCTCTTCAAACATTCCAAAATATCGCTCCTGGATTACATCCCGAATTCACGAATTTGGACATGCAAACCGATCCCCCAGCTACCGTGGAAACTTTGGAGACTGCGTTCGACACTATAGCAGTGAATAGAAGGAAAATCAATTTCGTTGCTAAAAAACCATCACCGTCGGTTAGTTACACAGAAATATGCAGCGATCTCGCTTACGAGGGAGGCACTTCCTTGGACTTGGTTTTCAACGATGAAAGATACTATCACAGGCAAGACGATTCATTTCGATGTGAAACTTTTTTGATCAAACTCACTGTCATCCCCAAGTTTTACACGCAGAATTTTTATTCCAGATTGTTTCTTGTCCATCTGGAGTTCGATCGAACGATCGAGGTGAGCTTGGTTTATCGTATAAGACAAACCGATGAATGGCAACGAGATTCCTCGAATCCAAATCCAAAAATCGTACTAGGGAACGACGCAGAAATGCAAACCCTGCCACCTGCTGAGACTCGCGATCTCAATTCACAATGGCGGAAGAGGTATCCAGAATAATACAAGTCTAAAAGTTACATGATTTTTCGACATTGGGAGAAAAGCTCCCGATTAAGTTGCAGGAATTCAGATATAACCAAAAAGCTTGATTATTTTTCCAGTTATTATACGACGACTCTTCAAGAGATCAAAGAAATCGGAGTTTCTCTCGGCACAACTGGAAGATGTTGTCTGGGTGAACTCGTTATTGAACCGTGCGGAGAACGATATGGTGCGTAAAGAATCTTCAACGTTTTACATCTTCCGAAATTATTATTCTGAAGTGTAATACATTTTATTTTACACAGCTTCGGACAGAACTCTGCCGAGACGAGTGGCCTGCATTTGCCTTAGTCTGGACAAGGTAGTCGTTGCTGAACGTCCGTGATGCACCATACACGCTTTCGAAACCACGAAACTTTCCAAAAACAATGACCACAGAAGTCTCAAAATTAAGTAGTAACGAAAAAAAGGATGGATTTGGTTTTCGTGTGTTTTTGAATCCCAATAAACATTGCAAAATGTGAAATTCAGTCTTGAATGATTATTCTGAAGTTTTATTTTTCTGCTGTCTTGACATAACTTTTTCGAGAATCTTTGGAAAGGATTCAGGAGTAAATTCGTGTACGTCATTCTGCTCGAGGTGCGGTATGGGAATGACTGTCGAAAAAAACACACACACAGCAAGGGAGTGATATCCTTTCTTTCTGGGGTAGATTTACAATCATTCTTCGACGTGTCAGCCATTCCAATGTTTTTAAATCTCGGTTTCTGTTCGACTCGTAGCCGCAGGAAATATCGAGACAGTTCTACTCTAAAGATTGTTTTTCTTTTCTCGTCAGAAATGAATTGTTTCTCCAGAGACTTTACCCTAAATTTAGTGGCCCAGTTTCGCCTGCTACCCTCACCTGCGTTGCACCGACAGGGGATGAAAAGTTTCTCCGTATTTCAACCTTTTTTTCGCTTCTAACTCATCTTTAAGGTGAAATATCGTTTCCCCTTATCGGGTAACTTATCGAACAGAACTGCCGGATTCGTTTTTCAAATCACAGCACGAGTTGTTGCTGTTATTTTTTACCTTTTTCTCGTTCTAGACCAAGCGATATTTGTGAAAATTCGTTTCGCCGTTTTTTCGCTTCTCAAAAAATGTTCAGAACATTTTTTTTTTTTTATCGGCCTCCTTATTTATTATCCCGTAAAAGTCAAATCTTTTTTTTCTCATTTTTGTTCTTTTTGCTATAGAGAGCTTGCCGAAATTGTCGACGCATTTTTTTACCCAATTAATTAGCTGGAATTGATAAAAAGGACTAACCTTTTCGAACATGGCACCGGTTTCCGTGTATCCAATGAAATTCGCCCTTAGCCATCGGATAGCCAATTCTTTTGCATAACTCGTGGCTGGTTCTGCATTTGTGTTTCTTAGACCCTGCACTATGAAAGATTGAAGAGGTGCCCAAGCGTTCGGAAAGTCCCATTGCTCACTCGAATGGATCAAAGAGGTTGGTGTCCCACCTGGTTACAACACAGACAACCCAAAAATTGAACGCGTTATTACAAACCATTCACTTGTCCAACGATCGCGAATTGATCGTTGTCAGAAATTCGCGTCGTTATTTCGCTCTTTCCGATAAGAACGGAGTGAAAATAAGGAACGAAAATTCCATAAAAGGGACGGGATGAATGAATAAAATTATTTACATGATTTAACGATCATTTGCACTGAAAAAACGTTTTTTTTTCGATATTAATTTGACGTTGATGCAATCGATTATTCCAATTTATTTTTATGACTCTTTGACAATAAAAAAAATTATTTTTCCAACTCACCCATAAAATCGCCGATTCGATTCTTTTTGAGGTAGGCAACGGTCCTTGTGGCGTATTCGTGGGACTTTGAATGGTTGAAACTTTTGGTGTAGAGTGGACCGAGATTCGAGGGGTAGAAATTATTTCTGGGAACTGCATTTTTCATGTCGTAGTCCAGCCAAATGCCTTCCTCCTCGTTCCACAGTACCTCGTCTATGCCTCGTTGAAATTCTTCAGCAATGCCGACGTAATACTTTGCTTTCTAGAACAAAGTGACAGGAAAAAAAATTATTACAACTGAAAATTGAACGAGGGAATTTTGATTTAAAAGAATAAATGGATGCAGGAAAAAACTGAATTTTCTGGGTGCTAATAAGTTTTGTAACCAATTAGCTGCGAGACAATTTTTTTCCCTACACTTTTATGCCAAGCACAAAAAATCCAGATCACTGCGTTCCCAAGGCCTGTCTTGCAAAATTTGAGACGTTATCACGGTCTTCGCGAGTTCCTGCAGATAAGTCTCCTTCATTTTCCCTCGCTTCAACTCTATTTTGTTTCAAATGTTCTCCAGAGTTTGCTTCCAGACTCGGCAGCGACGTGTAATTTCCCTTTGGCTCTGTCTCGAGTTCTACAAACTGCTTGGTTACGAGGATATCTCGAATAAATGCAAAGTACGTGGTGCAGCACAACTCGTCTCCAGAATTTTGTCAGAAACGTCATGTTCTTGGCTTTTCTACGAGTTACAAGAAAATTGAGAAACGTGTAAACCGATCTTTACAGAAGTCGCTACTTTCCAGGAATAAAACGAGACTCCGAGTGAAAATGATCGTCGAATTACAAGTTTACAGAAACCCTTGTCCATTATTGTCATTTTGTTTTTATCACGTAATCCGCCGATCGGATTTTTCTTGTGAAAAGTTTACCCCACGCTGTTCGATATCTGTTGATTTATGCGACGATGAAATCTCGTTTCAAGTATAATGATGGTTTCCTCAAAGCCTCTGCGTTATTTGTTCAAGGTCACGAAATTTCCTATGAGAAAGCCCTTAAGCCCAGCTTGTAACGTTTGCCCCCAAGTTATCCAACTCGCCTGACTAAAACTGGTCTCCACTACTGGCACAACTTCCAAGAGTCCACAAAATGCATAAAAACTTACCAAATATACTGCAATATTTCAACGACAAGGATTCCCAACCACTTTGGCATTAAACTTGCGCTAAAAAATCCTCGCCAGAAATTCTTCACCGACTCATAAATATTTAGAGACGAGAATCAACGGTTTGGTCCAAACTCGCAAGTTTTTTGTTCAGAAAATTTGATTTGTGGTAACGTCCTGATTTATCGGTTCACTTTAGCGATCAATAGAAAGATTGCATTGTCGGAAACGAATTTTCACGGAGTTTAATTTTTGATCGAATATTTTTTTAAGAGTCTCGTATAGAACGAAATTTGGAAGGAATTTTTATTGGCCGAATTCCGATGAAATTATTCTCTCGTGTTGTTGAAAAATCCAATAAAATTTGTGCAAAAATGGAGAGAAATTCATTTTTCTACTTGAAAACGTTCCGAAAATCCCTTTTTTTTTGTCCCTCCGAAAAATGTACAGCGAAGACATTCAGAAATTGTAAATAAAAGGTGGAAATATTTCTTACCGCATCATTGCCAAGCATGATGTTATATTTCGCGAGCATTCGAGCGTTTTTCTGTAGAAGTGCATTAAGCTCGACTGGAATGATGTTCCGGGTCTCAATCTGGGATAAATTACCAATTCCACCATCAGCTGATATGAACCAACGCGTTGAAAAGTCCCAACCACTCTCGGCTCCGGCCTTCAAGTCCTCGTAAAAGCGTCTATGATCTGAGCCCGACGGTAACTTTTGAGCGAGTTCGTAATCCTCTCTGTATGAAAATAAACGAGGTATATATATTTTAAAATATAGTCTCGTTTTACCCTCAAAATGCGAAATGTCTGTTTCTCTTCTTTTCGGAGATTACGCTGAGGTAAACCGAGACTAAAAAGGGAAATGCTCGGTTTTCTGATTTGATGAGATGGCGAGATCGAATTACTCTGATAAATCTATCTTGCCTTATTACATAAAGAATGAATAACAATAAGTTTCTTATGAATCTGACCTAAACTTGTGCAAATTCGGAAAATATTGCAGTGACCGCAAATTTGCGTTTTCAAATTTTTTTACGAGCCTCCCGGTCCATGCAAATATGCGATCGATTTTTACTGTACAGAGTTTTTAAAATTCCTTACGATCGCTCGAGGAATTCGTCCTTACGAAAATTCGCAAAACTCTCTGTAGAAAAGAATGTCAATTGTTGTGTGGAGCAAAAACAGTTTCGCTCCGCGATGACTGAGTGAACATTCCGCGAAACTTTGAACTGTTATTGGCAAACTTTCTCACAAATGTCAATTTCGTTCGTCCATCAAGGGAATGGAATTTGCCTGCTCCAATAACGGATGCGACATGTAGAACGCGGAGGTTCGGATAAAGAAAAAATTTGATTGGAAATTTGCAATCGTACGAACGCAATTATATTCACTAAGGGAATCGAGATGATTTTTTCTTTTTTCATGAGTAATTACACTTTTTTATGATCGCTCCATATTCGCTGGGAATTATGGAAAAAAGTATTCGATCCGAGGATAACACAGTTATCCCATTTTATCATTTAAGAGACGTTCTGTTTTTAAATGGAATCTTTTAAATACTCGATTTCGCATGAATTTTCCTGTTTAATTAAAACACGTCCCTGGGAAACCATTCGAACGATTGGATTTTCTAAAAATGTATTGATTATTTGAAAGCTCTTCATTAAAAGCTATGAATAAAAAAGGAATCCATTGAAAAGATATCACGAACGATCAATCTGTCTGTATAGACGATTAATCGAGGAAATTGTGTAGTTCAGTTTGCCAGTGGAATCAAAGGAATTCGGGCGTGAGAAACTGTTCTTTCCCGTCGATAAACTTTAATATACGGAAGAGAGAATTGCGTGTAAGAATTTTGACCTTGTCACGATTACGGGTTCGATAAATTGTTCATGGTTCACCTGTCGCTACATAAAGGTCCTTGTATCTTAGAAGGCGCTCCATCAGTTATTGAGTCGGTAAAAATCCTGCTGCCCATTTTTCTCCGACATAGTTCGGTTGGCGTGAAAATTCTCACGATTTTCTCTTTTCAGCGGAGAATAAGAAGTAACTTTTCTGCTTCTCTAGATATCAAACGTCTCTGAGAAAAATGGGAATCTGCCTGCAGCTATTTCTTGCGCCGTTATATACGCAAGTGATGGAGCGTCTTAAGGAGCTCGTTCCTATGACAACTGCATGCAGAGCCTTGAATCGAATATCACGGAAAAATAGGTTTGATCTGGACGCGTGAGTATGGATTCTCTGGGTCACGTTTCTGCGTAGGTTTTCCATATTTATTTGCGTAAAACGTATAATTTTTTTAATTTCGTATGTGACCCTCAATTAATAAGCGGCTCGCGTGTTCGCCATTCTCTGCAATTTGTCTAAGATTATGTTGCATTATGATGTATTATATACGCCGCAATGAAAAATTACTGCACAATCTTCGAGCTAAATCAACGCAGCCGTGCGGATTGCGGGCAACTTAACAATTGACGGTATCGCGTCATAGTTTATGAAAAAATTGTGCGTTTTTTTCTCTCTCGCTTGGCAACCCTGCTTTTTCCCTCTTGTATCGATCCCAGAAAAATAAAAATATATTCCTCCGTTTTCAATTTCACAAACAAACTTCAAGGCATTTCCTGTTTACCTGTAACTTTCTGGACGAGGGCCGTCACTCTCAACGTAGTAACGCGCCATTCTGTATGTTTTTCCATTGACGACAACGTCGACGAGTTTCTCTCTTTGAAAATATGCGAATTCTTTCTCCAGAGTTGGGAGGTTGTCGATCAGAAACTGCATATCGGAAGTGTAGCGCAGATACGTCTCGACCTGGAGCAGAAAATTCTTTTGTTATTCAGACGCTTGGCTTACCCAGTTGCGGTTCGTTTCTTTGTCGTATCTTCATCGATTCTCTGCATTTTTTATGTGTTTTTTACAAGGCTGAGCTTTCCAGAAAAATATTTCCCGAGACCCGATTTTCCGAGAGTTTTCAATTGCAGAAATTCTTTCGTTAAAATTATTTTCCATGATATAAAATTTACCAAATTATCAATATTGATTTCCCATTCAGCCTGCAGATTGATCGCCTCAAAATACAGTTCGGGGTTTCCTAGAATGCGTTACGAACGGAAGGGTATTTATCATTAGTTCGTGGTGCTTATGCAGCAGCACTTGCGAAAGCAGAGCGCAAAGCTGTTCAGGGGAGCCTGCTCAAGAAGTCAAACTGTACGCGCGGTTAAAAGGTAATGGGCGTGTGTTTCAGAGATGAAAAGAGCGACACTCGAGAATGCAATATGCTCTTCCTGTTGCGGATTAAATGCGAATGTATATCTTTAGTTTTCTTCTACTCAACATTGACGCGCGATATACGAGGGAACCAGGCATTTTGCGGCTTTGTATGCGTTCTAGCGCTGCAAAACGATGAAGTTTACAAGGGCGTGGGTTTCAACCGAAAGCGGATTACGCAAGTTGCAAGGATATTCTGAGGGAAGGAGGTCGTCACAACTTTGTATCTTTTTTGTCGTCGCGTTCGCTTGATCCCGACGTCATATATTTCCGAGGCATTCAGAAGGGTATCCACAGCTCAAAAGCCGTCAAAGAGGGTGACTGAACGATTTTCTTTTTTATTTTTACTGGGATTATAACGCAACAAACGGAATTCACAGCCTCAAACATTTTTTTTTTAGGATCTCAATATTTTCATCGAACGATTGGGAAAAAAAATCCGATCTTTGGTAAAATTGCAAATAAATTCTAAGCGAATATTGATTTTCCACGCAAAGCAACCAGATTTCTCGTTCGTTGGATTATTTTTCGCGGTGAATCTCTTTTCTTTTTAAAGCTCGAGAGAGAAGATAAGAAAATCATATTTCACGGCCGATGTCGAAGATTTGACGATAAAAATGATTTTACCGATATGGAGAAAAGCATTTGGAAACATTCGCAAGTTTATCACGCAGCTTCCAACAGGAATGAATAAACAGAAGGAAAAGAGATCGTGACATGGTCGGAATGTGAAAGAGGATGAAAAAAAATCTTGCAATTCAAACTCTTCGTGGTAACGTGACATTTTTTCTATACTCGTACAAAAAATCCTATTCGTCTGGACCAACAGGGATTTTGCGTTTTCTTCTACAACGCGAATAACCCTCTCTCGAATGTATTTATTCATAAGCTTACTTTTGGTTTTCCTACTTGTCGTTTATCCAGAGAAGAACATGCGAGGAAAAATCTTGTCTCGATTCTGAAAATATTCGCTTCCCAGGAATGCCGAGAATTCAAGGGAGATAAAAATTGACTCAACCGATGAATCTGGTAACGAAGATTCAGAGTTTCACATCGCAGGGCAGAGCCACGCGATGAAATATTTCTTCACGTCTAAACAAAGCGGCACTGAATCGAAAATTTTGTCCTTTGCCAAAGAAATAATGTTGTAGGCAAGAGAAAAGTAAAAGGTCGAGGACTATTGTTTTCGAGACTTCATTTTAAAAATTATTCCAGCGCAGCAAGTGGCTAAAAGCCTCACTTTGCAGGAACCTTATAACGATATATTGTGTCCATGGGGTGCAAATACTGGTTCATATAAAAATGCACCCTGTTGTGCGAGTCTCTATAAAAGTTGCAACGCTGCCTTTTAGCCTTCCACGTGCATTTCCATGCCTTTGTTCACATATGTATTCATATAGAAACCCATACCAGGTCCCGAAAAACAAAAGGACGACACCATAACAAATTTATCTCGCAAAGTAATGCGAGTTGAGTCCTTTTAGCTGCTACAAATCGGTGTAGCTTCTTCGTATATTTTTAAATATATGCATTCTTATGTACAAAGTACCCCATTATGAGCCCTAAATCCTCCAAAGCCCTAGAGCGTAAACGCGTGCAAGCGCCAAGCTCGCCAACGGGTGTTGACTGCTCCTCTTGCATGTAAAAGGATTCGAGAGTACGCGAAGAGGGTCGCGAGAACGGGAAGAATTACGAGATTCTTGGGGAGGTCATCGTAAAATTACTCCCATCTGTTACACACACTCACGGATGCACACAAAACTCGAGCCATTTTGTTTTTGCTGAGCTTCGTTTTGGGTCCCTGAGACCCAGTGTGTACTTGACGAGTTACGAAACGGTTTATATTGAAAAATCACGTTCAGTTGAAAATATTTTCTCGTTGAAGTTTCATTTATTTTCCTTTTTCTTCGTGTAATCAATCACGGTGCCTTTTAACTGTTAAGGGGGTTCACTTCCGGGTGAATTAACTTTGGGACCTTCGAGAGCTTTTTCTCTGTCACGAGACTCGTTTTTTTTTTATGGAACATTCGTTTCCGCGTTTAGCCTTATGGGACTTGCTCGTATCCTCGTTTTGCACAGTCAAGTTTGTGTCACCGTTCGGACCAACTCGAATATGTGAGAACTATATGGCACCTGAGTTGCGTGCTCGTAGGTGTAAGCACGCAATGCTAAGAAAGTAAATAAGTTGCTCAGTATTACCACATGCGAGCGAGCATTACGAGGCTGTGGAAAAAAAGCCCATGAACTTTGCCCTCGAGAGTAATATCGAACAAAAAAATGATCTACGGGCCATGGGAGCAGAAAAAAATGGATTTGAAGAAAAAACATTGCAGGCGTAAATCTCGCAAACTGGCTGCAATGCATCCCATTAATATAAACTTTTTAATCACCATTCTGGGAGCAGAATTCCTTTTTTTTTCTGAGTTCTAATTATCACGCACGTGTGGAACGTAAATGATTGGCTTCGTCTGACATTTTTCGGAGATCGCGCATTCGTGAGTTCGATTAATTCAATTTCGTCGCAATTATTTTTGCTAATGACTTTTTCTCGAGGGTTAGGCAGAGAATGTTCGATTTTTTTTTTCACGTACCATATTTACTAGGAAAGGTGGCTGACTTCTCATGAGATAATAAACTCTGCCACCATTAGGAATGAAACCGAAACGGTTGACCATCGATAAGAAGTTTTCGATCATTCCTTTGGGCGTGCTCCTCATTCCTGAGATAAGGAGACCCTCGATTACCCAGTAACTGTCCCAATAATAGAATTCTGTAACAACAAATTTGAGAAAAGTGAAGAAATGTTTGGAGTAAACGATAAGATTCATTAGGGATTTTTAGAGGATCATTCAAGTCCTCGGAAATCTTCAGGACACGATTTTTGGGGTCATGAGTATCGTTTCTTATGCGACATGTCGATAAATTTGACAAACCTTGAAATCTGCCACCAGGTACAATGAAACCATTATCTACAGGGATGAGACTGTGTCGTTCTGGATTAGCCAGTGTGTCAGGTCCAATTTTCTTCGCTAAGAATTTCCACAGATCGTTTAAATCTCTCGCCCATTCGCGGAAATATGGATCATCGATCTCTTTGAAAAGGGGCGGATTTTCTTGCCAGTCAGAAATCGTCCAGTTGCTTAATTCGTCCTCTATTGCAAAATTCTCATTCACGTATTTTGCGACTTGATCTCTGTTCGGTTTTCCACTTGTCTCGGACATCAATTTTTCGAAACTGCAAAATGCATGTCATTTTTATTTAACGATACAGAAAGTTTATTTTCTCGAATCTGTCAAAAACGGAGTCATTCATGATTGTCAACCTGAATTACAAAAAACATGGCGTTTTTGAATTAAAGTAAAATTGGCACAGTGCACAGTGACCTAATTCGAGGCATTTTTCACTCGTCACTCTGAGCGCTGGTAGAATTTAATTTTGTGAGAATAGGGATCGAGTCTCCACTTGGTTCGTTTCCCATTTTTATCAACGATCGATTACCAGTGGTGTAAAAGAAAAAAACGTTACATGAGAGAACGAAATTTAATGGATTGGCAAGTGGAGAGTAACAAAGTTTAAAAGAACGAGAAGAAAAATAAGTTTTCTATGGAAAAATGACTCACTTTGCGAGTGTAACGGCTGGATCGTTGAGCTGATAATGATCAACAAAAGTTTTGCTGTCGTTGAAAATTCTTGCCAGCTGAACAGTCTTTAACAATTCTCCTTTGCAGTAAATTTCGCTGAAAAACAAACGGAATGTTAAACAAATTCTTTTATAAAAAGTGAGGAAAAAAATTAGATCACCGCGAAATATAAAGTTCGTGCTGAAAAAAAGTCATTGGTCGAGATTGAATTCGCATTTTCCAAGGGTTTCTTTTTCCATTATTACGAAGAAATTTTCACGGAATGCACATGAAATGATAAACTTGAGTGGCAGATTGCATCGATAACACCCGATACTTTTGAACGTCAGAGTGAGCGTGTGTTTTTTTATATTGTTTTTGTTATCACTGCCTCGATATACCGAAATCAATTAGAAGCTCGTGTAAAACGTCTGTTGTTCCAAGTCCCGATAAAAAAAAACTTCCACGCAGACATGCGCTTACGTACGCACACGCAAACACACACGTACTCGTGAAATCTTCATCCAAGGGCGCCAGTGCTCGAATATTATGATATTGGAAAACCACGAGTGTGGAAATCAATCGATGGAAAAGCAATTACAGTGTTGGGTTGCCCATAAGAAAATTAATGGTCAAATGAAGGATGAAAAAATCGATTTCGCTGGGGAAAACGAAAAGCCAACACTTGTAATTATAACCCCGGATTAAATATCGCCGATAATCCCTTATACAGGCTGTTTTCAATATGTATCGAATATTAAAATAAAAAAATAAAAAAATATTTAAAAAAAAGACCAACATCGAAAAAACGAAAATGGTCGCACAAGATATGAATTTGCCCATCACGAAATAATTCTCCAAGCAACAAATTATTGCATTTTGTAAAAAAAAATAGACAATGAACAAAAATATCGAGGGAAAACATCGGAAAGTTCGAATAGAAAAGTAAAACATTCATGCAGTCGAAAAGAAAGCAGAAAAATAAAATATTTGTGATCTTATCGATCGAAGATTAAGCCCGAAGCATGTTTCATAATGTATGCAACAACATTGGAGACGAAGATAATGAGAAAACGCCGCGTGTACTCCAGCCCAGTTGAAAATCGACGACGAAATTTCGTTCGATTTTCCACGACGACAAATAAAAAGTCTAAATAATTTTTATTCTCAATTTCTCTCCCTTTGGATGTGCGATAAAATCCGTGAGAACAACTCTCTACAAAATGCTGGTTTTGAGTTTTTGGACGCAACGATAAACCAAAATTAATCAAAGATCAGAGAGATACATGAGCCATAATGAGCACGAAGCACGATTGTAAAACATTCGAGTCAAGTGCATGGTGAAATATAGCCTGAAGTGTAAGTTTGTAGAGTTTCGACGCCCTTTGAAAAAAGAATTTTTATCTCCGTACCGAAGTAATTGGAAGAAAAATCGAGAGGAAAATAGAAAAAACATTTTTTTCCAGACGTTTAAAGTAATTGCAACATTTTAATTTACGTACAAAGACACTCTCGCTAACGAGTATAAGATATATCAGTGTTGTCAATATGTGTGACCCTTAGCTAGCATAAATAAGTCGGATATTGAGATGAACATATTCGCAGCTCGGTTTTATCGATAAAACGACAGTGTGATAAAACTTTGGCTTCGCAGGGGGGAAAAAGTCAGCGAAAATGTTGAAGGGATATTCGCTTATACAGATCTGAGTTATGGCGTGTACGTAGAGATGAGAGGAATGGGAAATGTATTTTTAGAAGACTGTACAACTTTTAGAGGAGTTACATCGACGCAGGTCGTATATCAGGCGATTGAACACTTTGACAGTTGAAACTTTTGAAAGTTTTACTCAACTTGTTCGTAATGTACGCATGTGTTGTCTATACACGCATATATTTTTTCTATCTTATGGTTTAGCACCAAAGTATTCCAACCCTTAGAGAATATGGTAGAGGGAGGGGGGCGCAGCAGACAGCGGAAAAATCGGTTTTTTGCTGTCAAAGATCAGAGGATTCCCTTGAGATTGAACGGGAATAAAAAGACGGAAAAGAATAGCCAGAGTGGTTAGCTCGAGTCGTCGAAGCGAAAATTCACCGATGAAACCACTCACTCGGGACACGCGGCTGGTTTCCATGGAAGCAGCAATAATAGTAGTTGCTCGTACCAGTGGAAAATAGCAGTTCGGGAAATCGCAGGAAAGCAGCGGAACAGTGGGCGATAGCCTGTATCGGGAAATCATTAAACCCCTGTTTTCATTCCTCCCACGAGCGTAACACCACACCTTTTTCATGAAGAAAATTACTACGAGCTAACTGCGCGCGTCGAATATCAGATTTCCCGCGCGGAATTAACCGCCTGTAACTCCATTTCAAAGTCCGGTGCTTGTAACTAGTAACATGCAGTAAACCATAAAAAAATTTGATGAGATTTGAAGTTCACGTGCTTTTCGTGCTCTGTCTTTGTTTTATCACAGATTTTTACGTTTTTCTTTATCATCCATTCAATATTTACGGCCTACATGATGCGTTATGGTTTCTAAATGTGCATGCAAAATGTTGCGAAGAAATTCACTTCCGCTTTGCCACTGGCACGTTTGCCAAAACGTTCGAAATTACTGTAGTGCTTCGGTTTTTCAATGTCCAGAGTGCATTGTATTTTTTCAAATTACTGACATTTAACAGATCAAAACTTCGTAGTAATTTGAAAAATTTCAAATTTTATTCAATTCATTTTCGTTGAAAAAAATGTTCGTAGGGAATTGGATTGCAATAAAATTGGAGAATATGGTGAATACGAAAATTAATTGGGAAAAGTTCTCTGTGAATTTCCACAGGAACGGAAATATTTTTAGTCAAAATAATGGATATTGAATTACGTTGAAGTGAAAAATTATTAAAACAGGGAAAAAGATACAATTAATGACGATCATAATAAAAAATTTCCTGAAATTCTCATGTTGAGAATGATATCCTCAAAGTTATTAAAAGATGCGAACGAAGGAATGAAAGTTTTTTATTACTGGCTGCGGTGTGTACACAGATAGAAAAGGACGAGACTTTGGGACCGTGCGAAAGATTCTGAGACGAGATTATATCGCGAAAAAAAGGCACAAGAAGTGGAATGATTCTGCGGACAGACGTGACGATGTCTGCTTCAAGCTGGGTCGACGATCTTCATGAACTTTAATAGCTCTTTGTGTCCATACCCATAGTATATGGACAAGAAAGATACAGATTGGGCCATTCCTTTGACACCATTTTCCCTATTCCTGCGGCAATCAAAAGTCGCAATAAAAGAAGACAAAGGTTACCAACTTAATATACAGGGTGTCCCTTAAACAGCAGGCTCCAAGGAACGATAGCTCAGACTCGACCTTTCCAAATCTGAACTAAAACTAGAAAAAAAATCGCTCGTTTCTCTCAATTTTTTCTTCAGCTTTCCTGTAACCATTTTAGATTTCATTTTTGGACGACGTGTAACTTTTTTCGTACCCTGAGTGGAGACAATTCCAGGCTGAACAGTGTGTGCGAAACACCATAGAAAATTGCGAGGGAATTACAGAAAATGATCATTCAACACATTTTGCTCATTAACGTGTAAGAAGGAAAGAGAAGCAGCTCATAGTTCTGGGATCGAGGGTTTCGGATGTAATCAAATATTTAACCTCATGCAATATTTTCCATAATTGATTGATAATAATCGATGAATTAATTGCGATTATTTAATTATTCATTTATTCAGTATTTCAGCCAATATACCGCTTGAGAATACGAAACCTCGTTTGGTTTGAACATGAACAATTAGCTGCGTAATGAATGCTGATTGGAAAATTCAATAATTATTCGCACAAAGATATAAAAATAGAAAAAATCATTTCCGTATAATTGAAATGGCAGAAATGACCTTGTAACCTTGATGATACCGGAAAAAGAAAAAAAAGACCATGGTTGAATTTCCTTTCTGCGTGCAGTCTGCTGAAGAATTGGTTATTTGTTTTCCAACCGATTCACAAAGTGCACTTTTGTCTAGAATCTCTGAGGCTGTGGCTGTCACTTTTGAATTTTTGCGTTTTGATTTTCAACCGTTTCCGCCCTATTCTCGTATTGGCAAATTTCAAATATAGAACTGTGCAGTTTGAAATTGATATGTCGATTGTGATCGAAGCGTGCATTTGGCATCCGCGTACATAGAAGCTCGACGCAAACAGTGAGCGTCGACATATGTCGTCGTCGGAAAGCCCCCGCAAGCTGAAAATCGATTCCGATGATCGCTTTTTGAATCAACGTGTTTGTTTGCTTTTTTTTTTGTTGAATTCTCCAACAATCTTCTGCTCTCTTTATTTCGCGCTTTGTGGTATTTCATTGTTTTTTCACTTTCCGTTACAGCGAATTTCGCGAGTCAATTCAAATCTCCGGAGAACTTTTTTCCAATTATAGTTCTCGCCCATCCCGATGCGGTACCAAAATGAAGTTTTACTCGCGCATCTCTTTTTCACCGATCACAATACAGGATCGAAATTTTTAATTATACAGCTTATTCTTGCTGTGTGAACAAAAGTCAGCCCGGACCGGAGTCTCATGTTTTATTCCTATTCGCGGTCGATCACCAAAGTCTCTTTTGTTTCCTATTACGGCAAAACTCTATTGAGTTTCGCCTCGACCTACGAATTTTTCATTGGCCGATACATTCGAGTCAAATCCTCGTTATCGAACAAAGCGCGAAATAGAACAATACGCGCACAAGTTTCTTTTTTTTGCTTCGTTTATTTAATATTCACTGCATGTGAAAATCACTGGACTGCCGTTTTATTGTCGCCTTTCGTAACGTCCGTTATCGCGGATACGAGCGCTGGATCATGGATTTGCATAAAGCTTTTATGTCATTGATCGTAGACAGAAGGATAATAACTAAAAGTTGGAAGTTTCCCAAGTTTCCGATGTTTGCATATCAGATAAACTGTCATGATCGTTTTATACGTTTCCTGTCATTAAGTTCGGAGTTTCGTCATTTTTTTGTGGAGAATATTTTTCTCAATACGATAACTCGATGGGGGGTCGTTGACCGACGAATCGCTGGAAAAGGAATCATCGCTGCGTTCGTCGTTCCACATATTTCGGCTGATAAGGAACGTGAAGTTCAAGAACGTGATATTAAAAGATATGGACGTGGAATTCATTACCTTATTGGTTCGAGCTACACGTTCATTCGATACAGCAAGCGTTCGAGCAAACATAACCAACTAATCGAGCAAAAGCGTCTGGCTTTCCTGCGAATCTCGTGTCTCACGATAACGACAGTGTTTTCAGGCAAACACTCATCGTTTTGATAAACTTGAAAAAACCTGTACATGCGTATGGACAGATGCGTTTAAAATTATGACGAAATTACGCGGAACCAGGTAGATTGCACAATTTTCAAGAGAAACCATTATTATATATTTCACCCTCCAATTTACCGTCGATGAGACTTCAATTAAATACCGATAGCCAACCCGCGATGCTCGTTTGATGAAAAAACAGCCAATTCGAGCGCGAAATTCACTGACGAAATTTGATCGACGATGGAATTTTACTAACTTGACATTTTCGTGTTTTTCCTCTCATTCGCTGCGTGTTTTTTTCATCGTCACAATAATAAACAATTTATCGGGATTGATGTTGTTCTCTTGGACCCACATTTCAAGCCAATTATCGCGATTTAAAAAATAAATGACACGATTAATAAGTTCAAACTTGTTAGATAGTAATTGAAAAATATTTTCTAAACTATTGACCCCCGAATCACGCTGATGCGTGTTGTTCGGTGATCTTTGAGTACGATAATTACTCTCTAATCCGTAATGGGAGATCAAAAGGCATTAGGGTTCAGGGGATCAATTGTAAATGTCGTTCAGATTGATTGGGGGTGGTCGCGGTGGTCGATGGTGATTTGTAGACAAATTTTCTCGTCTATTTCCGGGTTGAAAATTTAAAATCGATAACGATTCGTAGATATTGAGATAAGAAGCTTCGTCCACTGACTAGATTTCGTGATACCAACTAATTGCGGGCTCGACTCAGATAAGGACACACCTTAATTTTGAAAAAATATCATTCGTCATTGAAAATTTCCCATGAAACTAATCTCGTACGTTAATTATGTCTTAAGGGAATCGGAATTTTTGTAATATAGGCAAACGAGCATTTTCCGACATTAAACTTCTTAAAATTCTTAATTGATCTACTCGAAAAGTGGCTTTCGTGTTGGCCGTCACGTCAACGAGGACAATTAAAAACCAATTACTTCCAATTATGATTTCGTTTCTGTCAAATTTTTTGTTTTTTTAAATTTTGTTGCTCACCTGTCACAAAGATCTTTTCGAATTGTGGACCTTCCCAGCTTAGCAGCATTTACAAGGCTGCCAGTGAGGAAACAGCCGATCAACAGGTGCGACAGAAAGTTGAAGATAATTGAACGACACGTGGGATTCGCCATCTTGAAGTTTCTCGTTTTTAATATATATTCATATATATGTTTATAGAAATTTATATGTATTTACACTTTCGGGCCAGACGTTTGCACTTGTTGAATAAATAATTTTAACAGATGTTTAACGTTTCGAAAAATGAAGGAAAAAAATTAAATACAGACAGAAGAGCTCAGCCAGCGAGCTCTTCGAACGCGGATCGCGAAATGTCGTGCCGAACCTTGTACTGGCGGTCAGTTATATATCGTCGAAAACTGATAAGGGCCCCGGACGCTCCGACGTTGTTGATTAGGTGGGAAAACTGGAAGACAGAAACATTTTATTCGTTGCTGATTGCATGACAACATTCGTACCGCGACTTATGTAAATCAACTCTTGTTTTTTTTTTTTTTTCGTTTTCTGTGAATCTTTTTTCGCGTACTCAAAATTTACATTGTAGTCAAAATACAATTAATGCCTCCAAAAATAGCTCTGAACTCAATTCCGCTCCAAGTGTTTTTTTTTTTGTTTTCGTAAGTATACCGAGTTGTGGATGGAAATTTTCATAATCGAGCACTGAACTTTATGTACGCGATTGTGAAATTTACTTTTTTTTCACATTCTCCGAATCATCCGTATTTCCACGCACTCCAAATGTAAATCATAGTCAAACAGAAAATAATGGTTTCAGCTGTAACGATGTAGACAATTCTGTTCCGAGTATTTATTCTAGCGATTCGAGGGAATAAATTTCCATGGTCATTCTCAAGATTGGCCAGTGAATTATTTTACATGTTCGAAAAAGCCTTTTCATTTTCATGACAAAAATCGTTCCCAAAACGATGTCATTGATTTATCAAATAAATAACTCTTTCTCTTCGACGTTCAGCACAGCAGCGTTTCGTAAAAATGTTCAGAAAAAAGAGAAAAAATATCAATTCATCTGACAACGTGAAAGTGTGAACTGTTTCGTTTCCTCTATCTGGTAAAGGTTGAAAATCTCTTTGAATCCAATCGATTTTGTATAGCAATTTCGAGCTAAATGTATCGAGAACTTTATCATATACATTCAGGGCTTGAATGATAATGATTACAGAGCAAATTCCCACGTGACATTCGACGCTGTACATTACGATTCAAGTTTAACGAGAGCTCGTTAGTAAATATGTTGGATCTCGTCGAATAATCGAGATCGTCTGGCATCCGTGTTGGTGTTATGATTATTTACAGGTGAGTCTCGAATTGGCAATATCGTTGGAGAATAATATGAGAATCCTGTTAGATTAATACACTCTAGAGTTATTTGTTTACAGTCCGAGCATAGAAACGGATAAAAAAAAATTGCCTTCATTTTCAATTTCTTGATGTAACCGAGAGACGCGGTTCGGATATTGCGAGAATTGTTTTTCTTTCTTACGCGGCGCCCAATGATTTCAAGCATGCGGATTCGTCCGTTGATGTGATTTTATCGAGATGCTCCTTGTTTGAGCTTGGTTAGATAACGTGCGAGCTGGTCGCCCTAAGAGAATAGTTAAACGTGCACGTAAAGGACCTTGGTAATGTCGTCACGATGAAAACAAATAAATACAAACATACTGTCAAGATTTATAAAGATACTGCGTGCATCAATTGAATTGTGATCAACGACAATGATTACAGTAGCTGGAGATTGTACGGGAGACATAAAACTGAGATAATCGGTTTTTTATCTCATGCATCGATGTGAATGTGTAGATTTTTCATAGGGATACTGGGATTTATGTGACGGACTATCCGGCAATCCGCAAAGGACAACGAAGGCCACACTGGGTCCAGGAGACTCACGAGGAAACCTCGTTCTTCCTGATTGAACGTTTTTCGTTTTCTTTTTAAAATCGATATACGAAAACTCTGTGTCTCATAGAACTACCAAGCGAAATGGATCGACGAAGGTTAAATTGACCCGATGACATATATTTTGTGAATATATGACCGGGAGATGCAATTGCGGGTACGAAACTGAATGACGAGAATCGTAAATGTAAGAAGAGACGAAATCCGAGATGAGAGCTATCTCGGAATAAGAAGAGAGGAAGAGAGAAAGAGCAAGAGACAGAAGAGATGAGGGAGGAAGCAGGATACGGACGTCGAGCTCTCATTACACGCCTGGCGGAGGTAACAAGCGGGGTGGAATACATTGATGACCCAGGGAAGGGTGCCTCTGGCTCAGTGTCGAAAAAATAAGGGTTCAAAAAATGTCGGTTGAGAAAAAACGTTTAATAAATTATTTCTATTTTTAGAACTGGAGAATTCTAGTAAAAAAAAATTCCCACGGAATCCTCTTTGTAATTGTTCTAATTAAAAATAAATATCATCGACGTGATGGTAAAAAATTCTCGCGATAATTTCTACGATCATTATTTTATAAAAATTCATCAATCGCGATTACGAATGTGAAAAACACCAGCCAATTAATTGTAAATTCACTCTCTAATGAGTGGACGTGTGTCTTAGAAATTGCTAATTGCATTCCTTTGAATGATTAATTAATTATCATCCAAGTTGTCGGTCTGTTTGCAACAACTTTAGCGTAATCCGTGCAAAGACCATTTCCTTTGAAATTTCATTTTAGGTTTTTTAAATCGGAGTTTTTGAGTTCCTCGGACTAATGATTCAAATATTTCACTCCTGTATTCACCTCCCAAAGCTTTCGACCATCTTTTCCACGTTTTCCTTTTCGTCCGCCTTATTTATTTCCCTCTTTATCTTGATTCTCTTTCGCTTCCTCTTTCTCTTGCAAATTGTCTTGTTCCATTCGTCCTCGTTCCCATTTCGAAAGTATCTCGGCTCGTCATCGCCATAGGTACGTGCATGCAGCTATTTATTACAGAACATTGCACGTCCGCACAACGGGAGATGAACGCGACCGCATGAGCTTCGATTAAGCCAAACGAGTTTTCCCTCATTTTCCGAATGACTTGACTCTCTTTGAAACTCTGTTGCAGTGGGATAAAAAATAGATGGCTTAAGGGTGACGTATCAAAAAACTCACTCTTGACATGTAAAAATATGGAGATTTAAAAATTATAAACAATTCGCTTTTTTTATCAATATTTCGAACTACAAATTTTCACGTTGCACTCGAAATATTCGGGATTTTTTGAGATTCTGCATTTTTTCTTGTTCTTTTTTCTCTGATATTTATTTCAGACTCCAATTTACCGTTTAATCCTCGTCCGTTTGCCCTTGAATGCAGTGAAAAGTCAATCAAAGAGTTCTTCATTTTTTTTTTCATTCGGCGACAAACGTAAGTCTTGACGTCTGGATCCTTGACGAATGCATTGCAACGTGTTTCAATTGCGAGCACACCCACGTACTTTATGCAATCCATCGCAAGTGTATCACAGTAGGACCTAATCCTCGATATCATGCGGTTTACTTTTCCTAAACAGTGAGCTCCAGTCGTGTTGCCATCCGCCTGAGCTAGAATATCGGTAGAAATTCACAGTGCATAATCGCCTCGACTGTGATTGCATAAAATTTCCATTTTAATCCGGATTCGGTGGGTTTCAGCTGTTTGCAGTTTTTATCGAGTTGGAACTCCACGCTTTTACGTAGGCGACTCGGAAAAGCTTCGTTTTCGTGGAGGGGGCACGCGGCACAGAGTAGAAAATGTGCAGAAGCGGGGAAGCCAAGTTCGTGCTTTGGGGCGGTGGGAACGAGGCAGGGATTGCAACTTACCAGACGTTTTTTATTCACTTGATCGAATGACGAGCTGCCATTTCTTGTAACGCATCAAAAAATCGTGGAAAGTAACTGACTACGGTATTCTTAGTATTTTTGTACCATTTTTTCTGTTTACTGTCAGCACTGATTCGATTAGATAAGAGAAAAATGTCAAGTGCGCTCGCTTGTCAGTTTTGTGCCTACGAGTTGCTCACATGCATCATCCGATAGCGACAAAGAATTATCGACGTTTTTGAGAGGCTCATTTCTTCGCACGGATTCCGAGATAAATTCTAACCTGGTTTTCGCTAGATCGATAAGAACTTTGGGCATCAATCTTTGTTCTTAATAGATGCATCCTCGATACCGTTCATTCAAAACACTATTTAATATTTTTACTTATGAAAATGACGAAAACGCGAGAATCATTACGACACAGTGGATGAAATTTTGATTCAAAGAATTTTCATGTTCACGAGACTCTTTCTA
Organism: Diadegma fenestrale; assembly: GCA_037043255.1. NCBI lineage: Eukaryota > Metazoa > Arthropoda > Insecta > Hymenoptera > Ichneumonidae > Diadegma > Diadegma fenestrale. The sequence goes on from CM073312.1 coordinate 6,380,217, forward strand.
CATCATGAGAATTCTCGACTAACGCTCGATAAGAATCTCTGATTTTTATCTCAATCTGGTATTATGTAACATCAGAAAATCCGATTGGCATCGCAATGGCCGAGACACCACAAAACTACGAATGATCCCAATCACAATGAACTTATTCAAAAACCCGGCTTTTCATGTCATTTTAAAAAGCAGTTTTCGGAATCATGACATTCATGGTAATCGCAATTCCGAACGTAAACGCTTTAGCCCAAGAATAAAACATTTTTTTTCTTAGAATTGACGATGCAATCGCTGAACGTTTGTTTATGCATTTTTCGCAAAATACTTTGAATCTCAGAGTGTAAAGTAGAGTGAAAAAGAAAATGCTCGACAAAGGCGTAATAATTGTGTGGAGAAAATTCCCATTAAACGGTATTCGAGAGCTTTTACATTTCGAAATGAAATTTAATGACTCATTAATCGCAAACCCTCAGCAAAAAAAAACTATCGAAAATGCATGATTTTCTTTTGAATCGTATTCTCAAGGCTCAGGATTCTAAACAATCAAGTAATTGGTCGATGATAAAAAATAATTATTCATCCAATTGAAAGTAAAATGTTTGAATCAAATACGTATCGTGACTTGATATTTTTTTTCATGGATCACAAACAAAGCTGTGTCAACATTGAAGATGAAGGAAAAATTGATACGGGAAAGTGATAGAAAGAAAAAAATATGAGGAATGATTGAGTTTGGGAAAGAAGAAAAGCCGGGGATTCTCTCGGCCAATAAAATGTGAATCCCTGAGAAACGATACGTGCTTGTTGCTGAAATCTTCTAGCCGGTCATCGCCTTTTTCCACCCTTTCTTTTTTGCCGTCTACGAATATTGTCTCCTTTCCTCACTTCTCTCTTCGTCTTCCGACTTTTTCATCCTCTTTACCGTCGCGCGTAAACCCTTAATCGTAATTTTTTCTCGTACTTGAGACTGTGGGCTCGATTTTGTTTCGTTTTTACTGGATTTTCATTTCGCTGCGAATCAGAGTTCTTAATACATTAGTCACGTCAATTAGCGACTAGTTTTCGCAGGCTCGTCACTCATTGGCCTAAAAGCTTCTTGACTAATATTCAGGATTCTACTCGTTCGGGAATTCATCAAAACTTAATCAAGAGAAATAGCATTGGGCCTTTGAAGCTTCGGGAATTTGTATCCTGCAGATTTTTTATTTTCATGAGAATAAAATAAGTTTCGTCGTCTATATACAAAGTTACATTTTATTTTAATGAAAATTTACATTCGGGACGTAGAAAATTGCTCAAAATTCAAGAGCGTCCTTCGATTTCATTTTTTACCAGCAATTTTTCAACATCTAAATTTGCGCAGGTGGTTTCCGGAAACGCAAACACAATAAACGCGTCCATGTTCATGTGCAAAAATGCCTCTGATAAAAATATGGGGAAATAATGATGAAAAATGGGACGTTCATGTGTGAAATTCACATAAAATGGAAATGCACTTTTAACGAGTTTCCCTTTGATTAGCCTTAGAGATTTAACGCCCACAATTCATACAGCGCGTACATGAAATATCCTCAAGCACGCGAGAGAGTGTTGCGATATGAATATCATCGTCGAGCGTCATATCGGGAGTTGGAATCGATTCTGGTTCATGGCGAGATAAAATGTGCGTGGAGTTGGAATCACACGCGGCGATGTTTCGCTCTTGGATAGTTACGAATAGCGGAAGAACGCTGTGAATTCAATGGATGCATGATATTGCGAGGGAATTTCTAGCGGACGTATATGGCGGAAATTGGTTCTGGATGATCGAAGAAGATTTGTCGTGCTATTTGTACAATTTAGTTCAATATATAATATCGCGAGAGCAGTGTTTGAAAAATTTCGATAAAACCCAATAAAGCAGACAGCATTTTTAAAAAATATTGCAAACAGACGCGATGGAAAAATTGAAAAAAGCGAATTCCTTTGACCGATGCTGTTCAAATAATCCGCTGAAAAAATTTACGCAATCAAAATGTCTCAAAGGCAAATTCAATTCGTCTCTGATATTTTGTGAATGACATGAACTTTTCTATCTCAGTTCCCCCCACGCTCCGTATCATATTAATAATATTATTTTCATCCATGCATGCACGAGCGCTGCAGTTCTTAGATTCTATACTGTATTCAGCCTAATACGTGAGATTTTGTAGCTGGCACGCATCTACATATTGCATGAATTAATTATGACTTTCATTAACGGACGAGCGTACACACGCTGTGATTAGCATAAGTTGGTAACCGCGAACATTTCTCGGAGCTGCATTTCGATCATACGCAAATATACACACGTATAAATTTGAGCTTCATGAGAGAAATGACCGCGTTGATTATTTACCTATACAAACCGTATATTACGAATAACGTTTTTGCTCATTAGACATGCGGAGGAGGGAGTCTTAATATTTCTTCGTAATCTTTTTGAGTAGTGGGGAATTTTGAAAGAATTACCAGCGCGTAATAAAAGCAGATTAAGGAAAAATATCCTTCGAGTATGGTGCACACGTGATCTTTAATTTTCATCTCGTTTAAAAATTACAGACGAATATTCAATGGCAATAAATCTTGTTGCGTTTTTCATCATGAAAAAAAAACTCGTTTATGCCGTTTTTTTCTTGCGTTATACGAGACGTATAAAATATACAAATTCACTGCGCGTGTCATGCAATACTTTATAGGTGCAAAGCCTATTTTACTTGAACTTTTATAATCGAAGTTGCCTGATCAACGTCAGAGAGCTTTGGAAAAGGTTTCTCAGTGCGAGACACCTTCAGGCTAAAACTTTTACCACCGAAACCCCTCAGACCAACAAAAAATTCGATCGTTTCGTGCCCTCTTTGGGTGGTAGTCGTGGATGGTAAAAAAAGAGTGTAAAATGGAGAAGACTCACTCGCACCCTCTCACTCTTGCTGCTGGAGATCGAGAGGGAGAGGGAGAGAAGCTGTGAGGCCAGAGTAAATGGTAAAATTCTTTACGAACGTGAAAAAAAGGCAACAACTTGCTAAAACAGAAGTACATCGTATAGAAAAGCTAATTAATACCTAAAAAATTGTATGTAAATTTTGAAGACGTAGACAAGACAAAGTTCTCCATATAATTTCGAATAAATTATAACAAATCTCACGTGTAATTGACTTGAACATGTTGGGAATGGACAATTCCCAATCAATCATTTTCCGTGGACACACACTGAGTGAAACTGGGAAAGAAGTTGGTAAACAGGCTTAATAACGATTGATTAAGAGCCATGTCCTCTGCCTACACATGCTTCCCACGAGATATATGATTCTGTCTGACTGTCGCAATCGTATCTCTTTTCTTATATTCCTCTTTTTCACTGGCTATATATTTACATAGATTTTTCCCCCAATTCGTGTGAGTGGAAATGGATGATAACAATCAGACTAATTAATCTACCATTCTCACCACCAGACACTTTACCTCAGGCAATTCAATTGGAGGCTCGAGATTAATGTCTGCAGCGAAATTTATACGAGGTTTAAAGAAATTTTCCAACTTTCACAATTTACGAGCATAATTCGGTTTCATTTTCTATCAATATTTGCGCATCGATAATTTAACGATTGATATTTAAATTGGGAGTTTAAAGAATTGTTTGTTTTTTGCATCGAGTCACGAATATAAATTTTTATGGGTGACTATAATAGAAATTTGCTTACGTCCTGATAGGGTGAGATTTTTGTGATTGTGATTGGATCAATATCCATAATAGTAAATCGAGTCCGTAACAGTTATTTCATTTTTCTTTTATAGCACTGGAGTGGCCACTAAAGTAAGAAATTCTCCTGAGATTTTATCCCAACCCTCCCTGTCTCAAACGAGAAAATCTTGAAGGGACGGTGCTGGGAAGAAAAAATCTCCAGCTGAGTCAATTCAGAAAAGCAACGTTCACTCACCCAAGAATTTATCCATACATAACTACATTTTTTGTTTTTTTTTTTCGCTGAGTAGAAAAAAATTTGGCTCTATATGTGGAGGCAGATCACTCATGAAATAAAATAGAGCAGCTGTTATACAGCAAACAAGCAACAAAGTGAGATTGTATCGAAGAGTCAAACTTGTAGCCTCGTGGCAAACACTTTCTCACGAGTAACACTCTCGCACTCTTGCTCTCTTGTGCTCTCTCTCTCTCTCTCTTTGTCTCCCCCTTGCTGGGAGACAGATACAAAGTTTTTCGATCTTATTTTATTCCACCCTCGCCTTTTACTTTTCGTAATTCACATTCCACCTCCGGTTTATTTAAATGTGAGGAAATTTTGCGTCTCTTCATTCGTGAATTCCTCGTATCGTTTTTGCTTAAACTTTTTTTCTCCGTGCTTTAATTTTAAATAGAGCGTCTTGCTATTTCGATTTATTCTCGCGAGCTCCCCACTTCTATATTTGAAAGTACAGTCATCCTTTCGGCCTCTTACACTTTTCACTCCAGAAGTAGTTCTGGTTCTTCCTTTCCACCCTCTTTTTTCTGTTCGTACCTTTTGCATATGCTTGTCTGCATGTGTCTCTCTCTCACTCATCCGGATTCCTTTTCAGTTCAGATGCTTTCTCGTCGAGAGGCTCCATTCGCGCCGAGGCATCTTTACCCGTTCATTTCGAGATCTTTCTCTCCCTTACTTTCTATACATATTTATTCCGAATTCATGAAATCTCGCGTGCACAATGGGAACAGGAATGTCGAACAATCATCGGAACAATCTCCATTTTATCGACAAATGTGCCTGCTCCGGAAATCTCTATTGCGTTTTTTGAGAATGCGGAAATATCTAATGACACCTTTTGACATTTATTTTTTCGATCTCTGTGATTTCAATTCTTGCCGTTGGTACACTGGGCGAAACGTTCATTTTCACAGAGTTGAATGGACTTTTTTTCGTCGATTCTCAATTTTTAGTGAGAGGAAGAAATTTTTTTCCACGTGACTAGAGCCATCAGTAATAATTGCACTCTCAAGATTGCGGTTACTTGAATAAAAACGAATGTAAAGAATTATTCCAAGAGATATGCACGTTTTGTCGACTGGCAAAAAAGCTGTCACGATATGAAGAGACAGGAATATAGAACAAAAATCACTTTAACCCTTTAAGCAGAGACGTTCAATTTCTATTCTCTCGTATACGGGAGCTGCGTTCTTGAAGAAATACATTTTTTTCGAAGCAGCCATTAAAATTTCACTCTAATCCCTCGGGGCTGAGAGCGGCGGGCGAAAGGATCTCCAGCGTTTTTTGTGCTTCATTCACCTACGAACTCATTTCACACAGTGACACACAGATTTGGAGAAAAAAAAATAACGAGGACCCCGGAATGACAGGACCAACAAAAGCTCTCGCTGGCTCGGTGCCCTCAGAGAATATTATCTTTTTTCTGTCCTCTGTGTATGCATAAATTATGTGGCAGCTGGTGAATTTTTCATCATTTGAAACTCTCGTCATGAAAGTGCCAATAAACCAGCCAAAAACAAAGACACCATCACGTGTACAAAATATATGTATACACATATTGGCGCCGAGCCGCTGCGCCGCGTCTCTTGATGAATAATAAATAATAAATCGAAGTAACAAAAACCCAAGTATTACGACTCTGGTTTATTTCTTGTCCCGAAGAAACACACCGCATTAAAATTCACTTTGCTCTCGTTTCTTATGTACACGTCATCATTGTCTTGTTCCTTCCATTCCGTTTTGATTCCTACAGTTTTCACCCCACAATTCAGGTATTTTTATTATCCGGGAACGGCTTAACATAAATTATCAATAAAAATGTTTTCAAAATGATTTTACACGTGCAAATGAATCTGACGATGTCACAGCGTCTTTCTAGACTCGCAAGGTATTCAAAAAAATTCCGAAATACCTGATTATTTTAAAAAGTACACGCTGGACGAATTAAAATTTCTAAGAAAAGTTAATTTCACAGTATCAAGAAATTGACACGAAGCATTGCTTATTTCATGCTTTTCAAAAAAAAGTTTCCCTTGCATTCCATTCTGCTTCCTAAAATCGACTGCTTTGTCAAGTAATTGCATCAACGATGTCATTTTATTAATACTCAATATGGACCCGAGGCGATAGGCTCCTGGTCGACGCGGAGCTTGGGCGACCTCCCACGGTAAGTGGCTTCGGGGTAAAGCCCAATGGACGGGTGACCGCTGACTGCTCGCAAGCGGGACTCTGCGGCTCCCACATTGGTTGGCTGAGCCTGCAGCAATATTTTTGAGTTTCTAATGGAATTGACCAACCAACAACTCAGTATAAAAATAATCAACCTGGCGACACTTATTTAATGTATCAAAAAATGTCTACGGGCAAAAAGAATTTTGCTCCCAAGTTCTTGATGAATAGTCTCGTAAAAATAGGAAATGGGTCGGCGCCCGGACGTCAAAAATGAAATAATTGAAAGTAAATAAGCCGCTGGGCAATGGAAAAATCGATCGTTAATGTAGAAAAAAAGTAAAGAGCCCGCAAATATTTTGAATTTGTTCAATCACCAAATAGCATCAAAACTTTTACTGTATCCAAATTTTTTTTAATTACAATTTTTTCTCATATTTCTTAAGCTCGATGCTGATTGGTTACAAATCGAATTGTTGCCCAAGGTAAATTCGTCCAAAGAGACACAGAGGGTAAGCAGGCGCACGTCACAATGAAGTCTGAGAAACGTTGACACCACTCCAAAGTTATTACTCTAAGTGCCAACTCTAATCCCGCAGATACCACTCGACGACAAAACCATCCGAACATTGCTATGACTTATCCTTCAGAGAATTTCTCTATATGCTTCATAGTAGACTTCTCTTTCCGATTCATCTCTCATAAAGTTTTCATGCTTTTCTAACATTAGAGCTCTCGTAATCCGATAAATGTCGTAGGTTTCTGTAAGCAACCCCCAAAAACCCATTCTTTCCCACTCCCAAACGCCGTTTTCGCAAATCCAAGTGAATTGAAAACGTCGATTTGCTTTCAATATTTTTGGAAAAAGAATCGAAATTAAAAGAATCGACGAAAATTCACATTTTTCGAGTGCTCCAGCAGGTGGAGAAATTATTTTCAATTTTACTTTCAAAATTATCGTAGGAAATTTGATCGTCTAAAAAATTACATTTGCGTAATTTTCGTCAATTTTTTTTTCCAAGTTATAACACAATTTTTTAAAGACTCCAGGATTTTTTTAACATATTTTTATGGAAAGCTGTGGTTCGCGTTTTCAATTCTCCTTGTCGGAGCTTTCTGCCTTTTCCTCGATTCAAGATTTCTTTTTTTTGTCCATCTATTCTCAAGTTCTCATGTGTTTTTTCATGTCGTCAAAATTACGTGCAGAAATTCATTAATAGAGCTTGTATTGTTTGATTTCTCAGAGTATTGTTCAGGGCTGCATGAGAGAGCGAGGGTGAAGTGACGTAAGGGATGATCCTCATCGTTCATGCTGGACAGGCTGGCTGAGAGTCAACGAGGCGTTATCTCTGGATTGAATCGTATATTATATCTGTATAGACAAGAATCATCAAAGGATCGGTAGATCTAATCATTTCTTTGAACCATGATGGTTCATGCTCGAACACCATTGATTTATGATGAAGCTCCGAAGAACGGAGAGGGATTACGTAGAACGCATGCTCCTGCATAAATTTCACTTCCTGGTCAAAGGGTTTGTGAATATCATGCAAGATCATCAGAGCTTTGTTGTAACGGAGATATTGAAGTTTGGATATTGGACATGCCTAAAACGTGTACGCGTTGCTTCTTTATGAATCATGCTTCGCGAGAGTCTACTCCATTTCACAAATTAATCGCAACTTTAATTAATCACGAAATTTTAACATTTCCGATAAGATGCAGATTCAATTTAGTTTTGTTTACTTTCCATTAAGGAAACCACTTAAGACTTGAACACCATGCACGACGAATAACATTTTTTTTTTAATAAAAATTCAAATAAGTTTAGTAATGGAACGAGACTAGAACGTTTTCGTTCGAAAGGAAAAACGAAGACACAATCGACAAAGTTTGGGGTTAAGCTCCAAATGAATATTTTCAATTTTTTTTCACATTATTTTGTTGTTTCGGTGGATCAAAAGATTGGCTGGAATGTAATTTTACGACATGGCCGTGCATTAAAGTCTCAGTGGCTGTCAGTCCATTGACGAAGATGGGAAGAGGGTGAGGACGACAAGAAAAATTAGGGTACAAGTCATTAAAGTCAGAATATTTTAATGATAAAATTTTCCACCCAATCGAAATGCTATTTTTCGCTCGCGTCTCGTCCGTGCTTCATAGGGTGGCGGTAGGTATTTCAAGATTTTAGGAACCCTACCAGCGTCCCAATTCAATCTAAATTCAATTCACGATGGGGCTAGAGGGTTGCAAGAATGTCATCAAGAAAGCCAGGAAGCAAGGGGGCCAAGGGATGAAAAAAGACACTATGAGGCTCTGCTGATAAGTAAAATTCGATAGAGGGAGCCTTGGAACACCTGGGAAGTCTTTCGTGCACGAGTATTAACTTATTCATGTAAATCACTCAAGGATTCTTACAAAAGTGCGTAGCCCTTGCGGTGAAAGAAACGCTAAATTATATTTGTCCGGAAAATTATAATCACACCAGGGAATATCAATTAATAACCACTCCTGTTGGATCCGTCCAGGAGTACGAGTCGGAGCTTAATGAGCATGTTTTGAAAGTTCCATCAAAACGTAATCGAGCTTGAATTTTGTATGGTTGTCAAATTCCAAAGCACGCCAATGACTCGCCAATCAAGAGACGATTCATTATGAAGTAAACAATTTTACTGCCTGCTTGAGGCGACAACAACCGCAAAGAAGAAAATCGAGATTCTTACACAAAGTAATGGCTTCACTTAAAGAGCTCGTGCGAAATACTAAACACTCAACTGAATTTATATTTTCCGTACATATCGTGTCTTTAACTCTTACTCGGCTGCGTCCGATGACACGAAATGGCTTACTCAGCAGTTTACCATTCTCTATGCCAGGGATTACATCCTTGCCAAGATGCCGAGCTCTGCCACTTTGCCAAAAGTAGAAAAGAGTAGCGCAGCGAGAAGGGTTGTTTTTCTACTGTCACGAGATAATGGTCAGGCCAGGAATTTATGTGTCTATCGTCGAGGTGACATACATGCAGAGCTGAATAAACTGAGTCTTCTCCGCCGTATGTACGAACGCAAGTATTGCCAAAAAATCGTCAAGCTTGGTCAAATTTCGAACATACGAATCTCTGATTGTTATCCACAAAAAAAAACGCTTTTTTCCGTAGGAATTGAGTCATGCGATCGAACTTTAAATTCAACTATTGATTTTGTCCGTATATCCATTTCATTCGTATAATTTTTCTACGTTTAATCAAGTTTTGCATCGCATGTGAAACAACAGAATTCCCCTTGCAAGATTTTTTTCTCTCTTTTAATTTCAAGTAATTGAAGTCCGTAGCATTCTCGACGCGAGCAAAAAATTCTCTGACCATGCACAACCATTCTCCGAATTTGCTCGAGCATTGTGAGCGGAATTTGAAAACAAATTACGAAAAACTACTTTCTGGATTGTAATTCAGAGTAGGGAGAAAGAACGGATTTCTGTTTCCGACGTTTCTGCGATCGTGGAATTAAGCCCTCGAGCTTTCGGGCAATTCAATCGTTCAGAATTATGATATTGTAATTATTATTGTCGCTGTCACATTTCGTAGTTTTTTCACTGCGCTCCAAAGTTTTATTACGGCCAAGCGTTTTTTAAATTACGCGCAAGAGAGCTAGTGGGAATTCCGTCGACAATTTACGTTATTATTATTAAAGGGAGGCTTTTGGAACGTGACGTGCCTATAAAGATTTCAAATGCAAATGTAAGATTTCCGTGCCTCCCTTCACAGATCTCCGTAAAAGACAAAGTTCGTCGATGTTATTATAATTATTCAGGTGGTTAAAAAAACGATTTGGAGACATTTGTCTGCAGTTAAAGAGAACGTGAAATTTTTGGACAATGACTATGGTCCGCGAGATGGAAATGACGAAATTCTTATGCAAATGAGGAAAATGTGCTCGGGAGAACTCGCTAAGTCTGTTTTCTCGTCTTGTTTGAAACTTCGTTCAAGCCTTGCGATATTTTATCCGTTGTTTGCTTTTCTGAAAGATTTTCCGAACCATTGGTAATTTTTTTCTGATATTCATCGATGCATCAATGATCGAACACATCGCGGTAGTGATTTAATGGATTTCGTGCTGGTTTACTGAAGGATCTTTGTCTTGCACGACGTCTAGAAACTTTCGTCGCTTAATTAAAAAGTTAGAAGCGTTTTGCCATTAGTTTTTCTCCGATTAAAATTTTCCTCGATGCATCGGCGTAATTCTTCCTCCATTTTTTCCTCGCAATCTCGGTTTCCTTCGAGTTCTCGATAATTAATATGTCGGTGAATTTAAAAGAAGCGAGCTGGTTTCTGCGGAAAGTTTGGACGAGGAGAAAAGGAAAAGCACTCTGGTTTTAATGAAATTCAGGCGTCTTGATGTTTTCGTTACGTATAACGTTCAAGTCTCGTCGTAAATTCACGCCTCGTAGCGGTTTTCTTTACGATTTCCAAGTACATTCGTCACTTTTTTCTCTTTCAATTCCTCCAGTCGGATACAATTGTTCTCTCGAATACGATTCAACGTCGAAGAATGAAAAGTTACTTAAAAGTTGACGAACAAGATGATCAAGAAAAGATCTGATGAGCGTTTGAAAAACGCCTGGAGGTCAACATTCGTAAGTTCACTTTGACGATAAAAACTTGACTCCATTTCATTATTCAACCCCTCACAGTCTCTCACTCTATTCAACCTGAATCCAATTCAAGAGCCTGCACAGTTTCACTATTATAAATAAACGTTTTGTTTCATAAACATTTTCTGCCTCGATCTTCGTTCTTCCTCGGAATCCCACTCCCAAAAAAGCAACAAAAGCCTCGACGAAGGCACACGTAAGATATGTATTTGTTCGTGGAAAACATTAGTCTCCGAAACCGCTTTTGTACCAACATCTTTTGTGGCTCTCGTATAGCTAACGACATTGCGATAATAAACGTAGCTCGGATGATACGTAACAACTGGTAAACGTCCCGCTCGAAATGTTCGTAACATTTTCCATCGTTTTTCGTGGCCACGTCGACGGAGCTTTCTCACGAATCACTGAAATCATTGGCGCAGCAGTTTTCCCATTCAAAACCCAAAATCTATACGCCTTTTTATTAGCAATCACAAATTCAATGTTGGCTCCCTTCGGAAAGCAAATCAAAGACGAAAAGAAATATGAAACGTGATTGATTCTCGAGAGTTTTAAAAATCTGGGTCATTTCTCGAATTCCGGATGATTCTTCAAACTTGTTAAATATTTATCGACCCTAAATTTTCACAAGGGGATTCCAATTTCCTTTCATGGTAGATTTTTGTGGAACATAAAAGGGTTGAAGCTTTTCTAAAGGGATGATTCTCCAACACACTTATGCTGGCGACAATACGTTCCTGACAGACTTCATCGTCGAAGAAATATTGGCACAGTGGAGTGCATTCCGCGAGGGATGTGGAGAGAAAACGTCGAGAGTCGAAAGGAACTGATGAAAAGAGAGACTCCGTGGAGAATTGAACACATGCAACCCTGAATCAATCTTTTCAGTAATTGAATTTATCTATGTAGCTCTGTGTACATTAAGGATCGAGCTTACGGATTTTATGAAACCCAATACGGGCGTCAGACCCGCGTAAAGTGAAAGGAAATCAAATTATATCAGTAAAAGATGTGACAATTTTTATTTTTATTTTTTTTCTATCTTCAAGCTCTTAGATCACGTTTTTATTATTTTTATGATAACAAAAATCAAGTGTCAGAACTTTTTTGCTCTTTTTGACAAGCAACAGCCATGTTTAAGTTGAAATTTACCGCAGTTATCACGAGCGAGATATTTTAAGGGAATACCTGTACTTTTTGATGAGAAAAATTTCTCGTTTCGAGCCTCAGCTTCGAGGTTGTTAACTCCAACATTTTTTTTTCTCCCTCGGGCTAGTTGGCTTGACTAACGTTCATTAACTCTTAGCCATTAGTTGAATTAGGGCTCTCGAGTATATTTTATACTTAAAATGTCTTAATCTCTGGATTTAAAAAATCGTACAGATAAAATGTTGCTTTTTTCTTATAACAAATAAGTACGCTGGGATTTTGATAATCCGCTTGAATCGTTCTTGATATTCTAAAAGCACACGAGAATTATTTGCTGCAAATGTTTACCGAAAAAAATATAGAACTAAACAAATAATGTTGGTCTCATATTTCGGTGTACGATGGAGAAATAAAAATCCGTGTGGTTTTTGGTTCGTAGAATTTTGGTACTCCGGATTTTCATGATTCGCTACATGATAAAAAAAAATGGAGCTTCCACAGCGGGAAAAAAAACTGGGGATGGAGACATTTTCCGGTGGCCGTAAATTCAGTTCAGCGAGTCGAAACTCACGCGTTACTATACACTCTATATATTTTTGTGAAGCACGATGTGCGCAGATGTTTACCATTATTAATAATTTATATATATTTTTTTTTATATCCACATTCGTATTTGTTATCGGTTTTCAGAAATTTCCGCCACTCCAAAGTTTAATGTAAACACTATGAGATAAATCTCTATTTTTCCGAGTTCGATATTAAAAACTATTTCCTGGATTATAATATTTCACGCCCTTCTCGGAATCATGTTCACGTTTTCTCCGATTCCGCATTTAATGTTTACCCAATAACGAACAACGGATCGCATCGATTTTTTTTTTATCCAATTTTTTTATAGTTACTGGAAAGCGTTATTTTTTCGCAAAACTCGACCACAAACACACAGGCACACTGACGAACTTTCGACTCAACCATAGCCAGCTTTTATTACACAGTGAATGAAATTGCTGCAAACACACATTCGCGCTTACAAGACATTGCGAAATATTTCCATGGATATTCAAGAGATGCATCATTCCATTGAATGTATCAAAATTTCTTCAGCCTATCGAAACATTTCATCAAAATTTCGCAACAACGATTGCATCGATATTGATCCCGGATTCCTATGGCCCAGAACTCAATTTTGTTCGGCAAAACTTTTCCAACTTTAATAAAGTATTTGTCACTGAATATCGACCAAATAGAACCTTATCGTATCAGCATTGTCTTCGTTATCGATAATCGAAGAGAATTACGTATAATTAAATGTCATTGTATCGTGCGGGACAAGTTTAATGATAAGGAGAAGGTCGAGGTCGTTTTTAGCACTCCTGAAGGGTCTACGTTCGGGGTCAAAGATTAAATTCGTTCCAGAAATTCTATCAATTCAGACACGGCTTCCTTAATTATCTAATAACTCTCGTAATCAATTATTTATCTTCAATAAGTTGACCAATTTATAATTTTGTTGAAAATATCGATCAATAACTTGTCTGTTTTGATCGCGTGGCTGTTTTCGTTGAAAAAGATTTCACTTCCGTCAGAATTCCGACGGTCTGTTTTTCATTCTACAACTTCAAACATCTTCGCTACACATTGTGATCCGGCGGGAGGAAACTCCCGGAGATTTTAAGTCTGACGCAATCGACTGAGAGACTGCGATATTGTTGCTCTGGAGGAGCTGCAACTTTTACGCCCCTTTTACGGTGATATACGTCGAGCAATAAAAATGGAACGCGAAGACGAGTATTCCGTCGGAAAACGAAAATCATTCCACGTTTTCTTTCACGCTTGGTGTTTGTGCTGCGCAATTCTGCCTTAAACTTTTCCTAACCAACAGCATTGAATGACACACCAGATACCACATAGTTTGAGGATATCGCGCACGTATTTCCCATTCAGTGGCTTAGGGCGAAAATTGCTCTTGAAAAATGTCTTTCTAAATTCCGGCTTTTAATTTATTGCATTTCTGTTTGCGCGAGCTCGATAAATGATGCGATGTCAGGAACTTTTTATACCCTAACGGTAAACTACTTTTAAAGCATTCGGTAAATCAATCGACATTGTAATTTGATCGTAATTTGTTCGGCATCACCAAGTCTCTACTTTCATTTGTTTATTCATTTATGCTAATGTTATCCGCAAATGGGAATGAAAAGACGTGAGAAAAGGAAACTCCGAGTTTGAAAGTACAATAAAAATTTGGTCTCTGCAGCGATGGCTCCGGACTGTCGCACTAAAGTCTAAAATATAGAGTCCGAATGGATCGAATATTTTATTCTTGGAACTACATGGTCTCTTACCTGGAGAATAAAGTTTGGAATTTTGCTTGGTCCGTTCATTTGAACCTGCACGTATGCGAGCAAACATGGCGAAGAACGAAACACGAATTTCTGATGTATTTTAGCTCTGTCCATTTCGAGCAATCTGCCTAAAAGGCAGATGTTTCCCTCGTCTCTTGGCCGCGTTATCCACTGCTGCTGGGAATTGAAATTCTCGAAGTCAAATACTCGCTTTCTCTCTCCACGACCCTTTGACTACAAAGTTTTGCATTATAGGACGTGTGCTGATCACACACGAACTTGTCCCTTTGGGAAAACCGGTGTGATATCTGCGCCGAGTCGTACGAAACCCAGTCACGACTACAAAAATCTTGGTGAAAAGGCAGTTTCACGTTATGTCATCGGCTTTGACCAATCGATATCAAAACATACACACACAAACGCAATAAAATTCTGCCCACATGCCAGTGAATTATTACGAGCACGAGAATTTTCCCATGAAACTTTAAAAAATGTTGTGGCTTTTCCATTTCGTTGTTTATTGCGAAGGCTGAAAATTAAAACGCAGAATTCATTAAGCTCGAATTTTCAGTTGAGTAAATGTCGCAATATTAATTAACATTCACTCCCCGAAGCCCGTGAAAGTCCCTTTGAAGATCCCAAGCTTTGTCCAGCGAACAAGATCGAGGAAGGCCACAATTCTATTCAAAAACATGAATCCAACACGACGTCACATGAAGACGAGTATCGTCTCTGGTCTTTCCGACCAAGGATGCTCTTTCGTAAACGATGATATATATAATTGCATCAACTGTGAAATTTCAGTTGTCCGAGCTGAGCAAACATTCCTATACCCAGTGAGCATCCCTTTTAGTCTGACCAAACACTGGCTACATCCATTCTCAGCGTGACCCAAGCAGCAGAGAGAGCAAATTGTTTGGCCGAAATACATCTCAGTGGCTACAGTAATTGGACCGTGCACTACGATCCTACGTGTAACACGTTGTCTCCACGTTGACCCTCCGCATTTACACCCTCTGCCATAAGTCCGTTTAGAACTCTAACGGCTGTTGCTACCCCTTAAGTTAATCTTATCAGTGAGCAATCATGATTTATTTCAATTAATCAACATTCATTCGACTTCTTCCCTTCCCTAAATCCTCTAGATTCACGTCATTTCGTTATTGAGAATTTTGTATTAGAATTTTCTTTTTTTTTTGTTTTTGAGTCAAGGCACGTGAATGCCAGATGTGACAGTGAATGCTGGACTATTTCGTGGAGAGAAGACGATATGGAAATGAAATTTAAACGACTGAAGCTCCACGTGTTCGAATCGCTTACTCGACATAAAAACTGAAGTTGCAGTTGCATATAGAGATCGTACTGGAATATTGCACTAGCCTCTCTGAACTCTAACGAATCCAATATCTCAGGAAACAGCATGACGAACAGAATGCCGTAGATCTTATACTACGAAATATATTATAGAGTAATATTTCCAGATGCGATGGATAAGCGAGTTATTGAAAAATTTATGGCTATCGATTCTACGAGTTGCACTTGAAATTTTCATTAAAAAATCGTAAATTCTGTGTCATATAGCACGGAAAATTTATATTGAATATCTTTTTCCATCAGCAATGAAATTTCTATGAATTATTTCGTCACGATTTTGTTTCATGATCGTTTTTAATCTTAATCGGGGCTGCGAGCCTTTCAAATTTCAATTGCAAGTTTTTTAACCTTTCGTAATGAGTCGCTGCATTTATCCTACCGGATGAGTCCAAAAACTACTTCCTCTGAAGTTAAACCGAAGCATCGCGGAGTTCTCATTGAAAAACGCAGCGACCGTACTACGCGGCGAGATTTTTCACGTAGCTTTCAAAAAAGTTCTTATTAAGTTTCCATCCTAAGAGGTTTGAGATTCTGGGAACGTTTAAGATGGCATTTTCTTGATGTCTTCACAGCAGGCACTCCAATCGAGTTACGTAGCTGGATTTCTGAAAAAGCTCTTCAAAACCCAGGGTTGGTTAAATTCCTGTGAAGTTCCAGATTGGAAAGAATCTCGATAAAGAAAGTTTTATGCGCCGAATTTTGCAGCTCGTTCGTCTGTAATAATTTTCATAATTTTTTATGTCGATTTGTTATCTTTGTTTTTTTTTTTTATTTTCATTTTTTAATGATAACTTGATGCGTGCGTAGGAAGAGTTGAGAAAGATTCTGAGCATTATACACGCATGATAAATTCCATCGAGTGAGGGGCTCTCCCGGAGTCAATTATCTCGAAGCTCATCATGTCGAGATAAGTTGAGTGTCGCAGGGATAAGTTGCCAGAAACGAGGGAGCTTTTCAGCCCGGATATTCCACGAGATCCCCAAGACCGGGTACGGACCACGGAACAAGAAGATAAAAAGACGAGAACGAAAGAACGTAAAAAAACGTGGGATCGACGCGAAGATGAATTGCTTGACGATACGAAAATCTGCGACAACGAGGTGTTGAATCTTTTTCTTCGGGACTAAATAAAAAGTGCGGAGCGTCAAGATTTGAGGGAATTGCGATGGAGAAAATTAGCGAGAATTATTCATCCCTCAAAGACGAAGCGTTCTCGCCTGCAAGTATAATTTTGTATGATTTCGTACAGATTCGTTTGGTGCTTCGGACTCTGGTCGTCAGGCCAGACGTTTTTTCCCTTTCTCGCCAACTGTTTTTTTAACAGTCTCGTCAAATATTTTTTTTTTTGCTTTCATATTCACCGAAAGGAAACTGTAGTGTCGTCTCCGGATAGCGAAATGGAGACATCAATATTTACGATCTCGTAAAACGTCAAGTTTATTTAATTTTACGTCTACCGTCCATAAAACGTTGGAAGAGTTCGTCGTCCATATTATTGTGCCTCCGTGGACCCACGGTGTTTCACATGAACGAAAATCTCTTTAGACGTGCGCCCTTGATCGTTGCAAGCAAAAGCTCCGAGCGAAGGGACGTGCATAAAGAAAACAGGACGTTGCCCTCTTGAGTTTTTGTCATAAAAATCACAAAACGCACATGAAATTACAATTTCATCTCAATTCCATTTTTCCAACCCCTCGCTTACCTTTTTTTCCATCGGTCTGCAGTTGTGGCTTCGTTGACACACTGGGTCTCATTGACCCGGAGCAATAAGATTCATATTTCTTGAAATTTTTCTTCCAATGGTAGGAAATTGTTATTCGAGGTATTGGAACTTGCAGCAAGGGATTACGAAACGAGAAACGTAAACGGGTGATTTTTTGCCTTTTATTTTCACTCATTTTGTGTTTATTCAATATTTTTATCCGCCAAATTCACATAATCGTTTCACATGATCCTAAAATATTGAAATAAAAAATAATTATATCGTAAAACGAGTGCAGGAGACATGCAAGCCTGACAATTATAAATTTAATATTTCCTATAATTATTTATCTCATACCGTAACAATTTTTATTCTCCATTTTATTGTTAATTATTATTTTAACAACTATTGAATAGCACAGATGATAAATTTCCAGGAGTCAATGACCAAAAATCTCGTGGATATTCGTGAACGTCAGATATTTATTGATTATTAGTTGTCAAATATGATTATGTTAATGAGAACGTTTTTTATTTTACTCATTAACCCAGGCGTTTGGATTATCGTCGTTCTAATTGCATGGAAGAGGCAGGGGCACTCTTTTGCCGTGATCCACTCAATTAAATCGTCGATAACACCAACTCAAATACTCGTAATTAATTTTGCTCATGCTCTCCCTCTCACTCGTTCCATTAACTCAGTAGGTCAGGATAATTTTGCCGTTTTTTTTCTCATGTTGTACATGTCTTACACTATTTTTATTTGCAAGTGAGTATTTTATTCTCTGGTTCATGTTTGAATAATTTTACCATACCGATAAACAACACGTGTGTGGTCCTTTCAAGACTCGAACCAGCGAGTCCATTTCAAACTCTCGTATACTTCGTTCTCTGACGAACGTTCCTCCGCAATAAAATCACGAATTGCTCAATTCAATCGTCGATAATGTGAGCAAATTATCAATTTATTTCATCGTACAGAAATACTCCAAATCGAATTCAATCGTTCACTTTTTTGTCGATATCAAAATTTAATAATTCAAAGAAATTATTCCAAAATTAGTGCAACGAGGATTTTTCATTTTTTACAATCAATTTTTCCAATTCGTTAGATTCTTGCCCCAGTTGCAGGCGCACCAACATTTTTTTAATACACTTACGATATTTTTAGTACACTTACCATTTTTTCAACATGAATATTCCGGACATGTCGATACAACATTTTTGAGGAATCAGTTTCACTTAATTTATTTAACAATCAGCAGAAGCAAATCGTTTTATTTTGTTTTTTATCGAAGCCTATGAAATCGTGACGTTTACATTAAGATGCGTTATAGTAAAATTTATTCATAGCTTTATTTATTTATACTTTGATTCGTCTTACATACAGTACTTTCTATTTACACACCCAATTAGGAATAATTGTTTGTTTTCATTGTCTAGCTATCATTGTTACAATCTTTTTTGGACTAGTCAAGGGTGGTAACTGTGCAATGGACCGGAATCCAATTTAGGACACTCCACGGTAACTTGGCATTTCATTGAACGACACTTTTCGGTACAAGTTCCGATTCGTGTCGTCCGAGGAATATTTGCGGTGAATACTCTAGAAAAATCTTCAGATTCAGCTTTCCCGCATCTTCCTGTAAAAGATCAGTTTTTCGAGAGCACAGCGACGTTTTCCGTACGACGAATGTAGTGAAGATTTTTGGGAACGCACGTTGTCCCCAGAAAGCTATAAAAAAATAAGAGAAAACAAAATCACATCGCAATCCAGATACTTTTTCTCCAACTTCACTCGAACGTTGATTGGCGCGAATAATTCAATTTGACGTTAACTCTGTTCGTGAAAAATTCTCTGAAAGACCGAAAGCTCGAAAGACTTGAAATATATTGATCGTTGTTGTTTTTTTTTCGGATGAAAAAATGCGAGACCTGACAGAATGTCATGGTGGTCCATCGTTTAGTCGATAGAGATTACGGGAATACAATAAACAGAAAAAAAAGGTCAGATATTCGGAGCATATAGAGGTGTTAGGCTTTAGAAATGTGATCTCTCATGACTCTCGGGAGAGCCTTCGGAAACTGGAACACCTTATGTATACTTAAGTGCACTCTTGTCACGTTCTATATACGACAATTGTAAGCCGAGGAAAGACCCGAGGCGAATGTTATGCACTCGAATTCGAATGTGATATTATTTCGATGCAACGAACAATGCCAGCTGCGATTCCGAACTTTCGATAACGCGAAAACACTTTTACGAAAACTGATGCCACTATTGTGTGTCCAGTCGTAAATTTTTATTTCCCTTTCCTCACATACTTCATTCGATATCCGTTCTAGCAAAACGGATATCGCGATCCATTTCGCGCCCGGTCGATCGAGTCCGCGTCTCATAATTTTTTCCATATCTACGTGTGCTTTTTCTCAACTCCTTAAATAGATATATTTTTCCATAGAAAACGATTTCGCAGCCTTTCTGCGACGATGACTTATGAACTTAAGATCGAAAATCAGCTTTTTTCAATAGTTTTTCATATTTCGATCAGCACGAGATGCAAAACACGAAAAACACGAACTAAAAAAAAAAACTTTTGCAACGAATCTTGTGTTTCAATTTCACGTTCATTTTTTCTGTAATTCCGACCCTGAACAGTATAACGGGGTCAAGAACGACCCCGATCTTCTCTTTACCATAAAATGTTTCTCGTTTGCGATGATAACGTTAAACAGTACACAATTGTCTTTGCTTTTCGATAACGAAAAATGGAGGTACGGTAAAGTCGCATTGACCGAACGTTTCAAGATAAAAACTCTAAAGAAAGAAAATAATTTTCGATAAAACACACAATTTTCGATAAAAATTTGGGTCTTCTTTTTCTTTTGTATTCTTCGCGACAACTCGCAGTGTCGTTTGTTCGTCGTTACTTACAACACCGGAGATAAATTTGGCAAAGCCTGTAAATTCATAAAATCGTTGTTCCTTGTTTTTAAGGAGTAACCGATACTTCCGTAACGTCTGGCTCATAAATATGTGATTTATCGTACGGTTGGCCGAACTTCCGGAAGGAGCAATACGACGCAAAGTTTTTTCTACAACTTGTTCTTGTACTAAGCCCGAAGTTCATATCGACATCCATTTTCTCCCTAGCTCAAAGGATTTCTATGCGCAATGAACGGCTGGATTTTAGAGAAAGATAATTGCACCCTTCTATAACTCGAGCATCCGAGCAACTGGGTATTATCTCGTCTCTTTCTCTTTGTCACGATTGTAAGTTAGCCGGATCTTGAGTCCATGGATTGTACGATTGAAGAGGTTAAGAACAAAGCCAGACTGATTACCGCGGCATAAGTACGATTCGAAATAATCCCCCGTCGCTCCCGTAACCTCGTTCTTTTTTTTTCACCATTAACTTTTTCCTTTTGCCCGTGTTTGTGATTTTGTAAATAAAAAAAAAAAAAAAAACGAATGACGGAAAAGAAAAGATCGTGAAGTTTACATGACTTTATTTTATTGCTTTTCACGAAATGGGGCTCGGGCAAACTGAAGCTCGAACAAAACGCTTCAAAAGCAATAAATCATGTACGATTTCCCGCGGAGAATCGATATGAATTGATCTCGAAAGCGCCATCGTAAATTCAATCAAGCATCGTCACTTTAA
The DNA here is from genome assembly GCA_037043255.1 of Diadegma fenestrale. Classification (NCBI taxonomy): domain Eukaryota; kingdom Metazoa; phylum Arthropoda; class Insecta; order Hymenoptera; family Ichneumonidae; genus Diadegma; species Diadegma fenestrale. The sequence continues at coordinate 6,401,256 of CM073312.1, forward strand.
GGGGGTGCCGAGAGCTTTTTCTGAGGAGCAGAAATTTGTTTTCTACAACGAAGAAAAACCGATTGCTGTGGTGTGCGCTTCGAATCATACGGACGTGAACGAGTGGGAGTTTTTTTATTGAATAACTCGTCGTCGACCTCACGAAGCTTGAGCATTATCTTGAAAAATGCGTCTATACGTATCCCGCGCGATGGATATTATGCATGTATAAACAAACCATGGATCTGGGCTCGAGGAGACGTGTAGGAATGGAACTTGAAATATAAATCAAGTTTGAGCTCCGTCAGGTATTCTTTCTGTGGCACAAAGTCGCATTTTTCCTGCTCTAAGAATAACGATAGTCTAACTTGTGTTTTCTTCGGCGATCCTTTGTCCATATTTTCCGATTCTACCCACACTCGCCCATGAAATTCAATCATAAACGTCATCAATATATTTTTTTCTTCATTTATATTCATAGTCTCGTGGAGTTGTATTTTTATCCAAGTTATTTATTTATTATTGAGGAGAATTTTCCGAAGAAGGAACGATGGGTCGGAAGCGAGTGATCTAGGAACATTAACTTTATCGAAATCGTCTTGGAATTCTTAGAATCAAAGCGTTTGCGATACTCACATTTTTTTGATCGATTTCCAGACGATCGGCGTTGAAATTCATTTCGTCAATTGATTACCTAATTTTTTTTCCTACAGGATCTCGATCTTCTGGAACCAACGAAAATGCCTCGAGTTCATACGGTTGCACGAAATTCTAGACTGAACATTCATGATAAGGAGTTAAATTTCTGATGATTATTTAATTTGAGGAGAAAAACTGTTGGTTGCTCGTTAGCTCGCAATCTCAAGATAACGTTCTCTCAGATGTTGATTTTTTGCACAAATAAAAACGGCAAGTGATGCACTTTATTTTGATCTAAAAAAACGAGACTCTCAAGGATTTAACTATGGGGTTTTCCATCTCGTTAAACTGTTGCCTATAGCTATGACAGCTTAACGAGCCGAGAAATCTCAGTCTCCGTTCGTTGGATGATTTTATCGTTGTTTTACGATCACTCTCGAGGATCACCGTTTTTTTGTCAATCCAACGTTGCAAATAAAAGTGCTGCGAGGGAAACAAAACTCAAATTCGAAAAAGCAAGACTTTTGTCCTTCTTGAACTAATATTGCGATATTTTTGTGTCTCGACTTCAATCCCTTTCGGTAAAAATCGGATTACAAGAATTCGCTTCAAGGAATGATTCAAATACGAGGAAGCAGGACGAAAAATAATCCAATTGGAATTTGAATTCTAAATCGAAACGAACACAAATGGAGAGAATTCCGGCATTTTATTCGAGAAAAATCAATAATAGACAAGGCTCAGTCCAGGTTAATCAAATGTACGTGAAAATTTGGCGGCGACCAAAAAAATTGGATTCGATTTGAATAAATTCTCATAGGGAATAAGATTAACTGCATTTTTTCGTTCCTGCCGGTCGCCGGTCGTTCGTCTCCGTTCCATTCAACTCTTCTGGAAATGAAATTGCTCCGATGCTGAGAGATGGTAAAAATTGAAACTAGAATGAGTCGGTGCAAAAAACGGAAGTAAAAATATTAAGTGGCCCTTCTGCGTGGCGTTGAATTCAATTTCCATTACTCAATTCCATCCCCTTCGTCGCGACAACTTCTCGCCTTTTTTAGCTCTCACATTCGTTTCTCCAATATTATCTACTGGCTTGAAAAGATTCGCTTGGCTTTCTTGCTATTCCGATTTCACCTCATGCTCTATCACTCGCTATCGCGGAGCTCGCTCATGCTCTGCGTAATATTAGCTCCGAGAAAAGCCAGACTGAAATATGAAAATAAAAGCACGCGGAAAACTGCTGAACGTTGAAAGGAAGACATAAAAACGTGACTATAGAAAAGAGAAAAATAACGACAGTCACAAAAAGTGAAATATAGCGAGGGATACTTATACCCGACGAATATATCGGATGCAATCGAAAAAGCAAAAAAGTCTATAGATGCGAGCGATAAAATGAAGCAATAAAAAACTTTGCTAGAGAGTCCGTCAATATTTGCCCGGATCATGCAGTTCTATGCGAGTTGTTACGCGATTATTCATATAATTGCGAAAAGATGAGAATTTTTTCCACAATTACATCGTCCAAAGTTTTCCGCGAGAAACTTTTCCATCGGGATATTCACCCTTCACCCTTAGGGACCAATAATACACTAACCGCAGCAGTCTCAAAAAGAACAGTTGAACGAGCACCCTCACGGACTTCCGTGAAGGAGCAGATGCTCCAAATTTACATGGGTCGATTCTTTTTATCGGGTAACTCTAAAAATAACTCTCCAGTGTCTTCTCAAGTTGACTGCTTTTTTTTTTGGTTACCGGAGATGGAATATCTTTGGTTACAGGGACTGAAAATATGTCTGGCCGGTTGAATTTCATTTTTCCACCCCTAACGCTCGCGAAAATCCACGAGAAACCGAACACCCGGAACTAAAGTAGCAAAAACATGCACAAGTGGTTCCCCTAGTATGAAAAAAAATAAAATAGACCCCAATGAAAAAAAAAAAAATTAAAAAAACGTTCTCGCCAGAGTCCACTCGTAGTCTCTGTCCGTAATTGAACAAAAAATATTCAATTCAACATAATACAATGAAAAAACAAAAAATATACCCCAATGAAAAAATAATGTAGACCCCAATGAAAAAAAAAAAAAAAATTAAAAAAACGTTCTCGCCAGAGTCCACTCGTAGTCTCTGTCCGTAATTAAACGAAAAATATTCAATTCAACCATTTCCAACATAATTTTCAATATTGTTATCTGCGATTTATTCCACTTTTTGATGAGCAAATTTTTCATTTTATTGATAATTTAATCACGTTGTATGGCCACATAGTATTAAGTTCCACATTTCATTATATAAACCTCAATGGAAAGAAAAAAAATTTCAATTTAAAATAGGTTGGGTTCAAGACGCTGTCGCATGACTCGATTAGTTATTATATATAGAAGGAGCGCTGCTGCGCTACTAGAAAACCGTTCGCGTGATGCCCCCTTCAATTAAAAAATACATGCCGCGCTCGCTAAATTGGTGACACCGCCTTTTGTTCGTCATTGGTCCCGTTTCTTGTATTGTTTTCGCATTAACAGACCGTCGCATCCTTGACCCTGCTCGTATTCACTTGAGGTTCATACACCCGCGAAAACCCGATAAACAGCACATGAGACTTTCCTATTCGAGTTATAGGACAAACTGCTCAAGATGAACCAGTCGAGCCCGAAGAAACTTTAGATTCTTCTGCGATGGAGTATCATCCGCGACATATAAACTTCTAAACCCACAGAAACGAAAGAGGAAATAGCGAAACAAACCGATATGCTGCGACCACCATACACTTACCAAATGGACAATAAAAATCACCTTTTGCTCGTATAACCCCCTCCGACTCCCTTTCAGCAATACCAACTTTATAGTTCTCCACTGGTGAGTTATTTATATCATACCAATAATTCTTTCTTATTGTATCCGTTAACCTTTCCCATTATTTTCCACGATATCATGTTATATAACTCAGAAATAACGATTCGATATATACGGAAATGGGATTGAACGAAGGCGATTCATGATACTAATAAAAAAACATCACAATAACAATAATATGCGATCCGTAATCAAAACATCGCGAGGTCCAATTACTCGAGATTTCGTCTCACAATACGCTCGCGTCGAAATTAATCGATCGATCGATTTTCCTTCCGATTAATCGGAAAACTGAATAAATTCCGACAATTTCCAATAAAATTCCGCAAATTTCCACTATTTCAACTTTTTTTGTCAGACTTTTGTGGGAATTTTTAACAATATGGCAGAGAGTCCCTGGCAAGGGATAGTTTGGCTGAAAAATATATTGTCTCGAAACCAAGGGCTGCGGGAACCGAGTTGCCAATTCTAAGAGCAAAAATTTTCCACGCTGTTCAACCGAGTGGGAGGAAAAAAAAGCTGTAGCTCCTTTTTTGACGTTTTTCTTTGGTGAGTTTTGTTTTTGTGCCAGTTAGTCAAACGGTGTGAAAAACTCTCGGTTTCGAAATTTTCAAGCGAACGAAACACGTGTGCGTTGCCCTTGATTCGATGGAGCTTCGTGTAGCCTCATCGTCTCGCAAATGGTCGAGAGATCTCGTTTTTCTTACGATACTGTGTGAATTTTTCAGGATATTATTCCAAATTTTTACTTGATGGATTTAGATTTATCGCGAGGAAAGTGCGATAGTTGGTTTTTTATTCAAGGCCTGACTTTTCATCAGGTGGTCCATTTTTTTACCCTCCGGTGTATACGAGAATTATAAACGACGAAGGCTTGAGTAATAACACGGCCTCGGACCAATTTTTTGCCGGAACATCAAAAGGGACTTGCTTATATGTTCGCTAAACAAAACTGAGGACAGAAAAATGCGGTCACTTGCTCCAAGAGGAACCACAATCGATATGAAACGCAAGAAGAAAAAAGTTAGCGAGCCGCTCTCGTTTTTCTTCTCCGTCTTCTCATATCTACAAATGAAATATTTATGAATCGTACAAACTCGCGTCGTTTATCCGTTATCTCAGGATTAATAGTGCAAGGAAAGGAACACAATAAGTTACGCGACATATTTGTCCACGTCACGCCATTTCCCTACATGAAAATTCACGGCCGACGGCATCTCGTCCATTACGTGTACGTTTCCGCAAATTTGTCATAGAACTGTTGACGTATCTGTGCAAACATCTAGGTATGTTGTACTTATTGCATGTGTAATGACTGGCAGCGAAGGGTGCGTGGGCGATGTATGGTCCGAGCCTTCGGGGGAGCCCGGAACTTGATTGGGCGAATGCTCAGCAAAGCTCTGGCTCGTGTCTTTGACAGGATTCACGTGGAATTCAGTGGATAATATCATTCGACTATTTCCGCGGAGGGCCTCGTGTAAATTCGGACAGTAACGGTGAACAGCACCCTCAGGAGTTCTCGCAGAACGAGGGAAATTCGCCAAGGCATTAATAGTTGGAGCTGCGAAGTGACAGGATGGCGAAAGCTGGCGTTTTCGGTGAAAATTGGTCGAACCAATGAAATCTTGTTGGGGAGGGTGGAAAACTATGCAAAGAGGAATCTCGTGCCTCGCGTAAGATTTGAAATTGTGTCTTTGGATGTAGTTTAAGGGGCGAAATAATTACAATTTAATTCTCGATCGATTTTTGTAGCTAAAGAATCGGTTTACTTACTCGCGATTATAGTGATGCTCTAATTGGAAGGAATGAGAAAAAAACTACGAGTCAACGAAGGAATTTAATCCCAAGGAAACAGCAGCGCAAGCCCCGGGGAATGATTTCTGTTTTTTGTATTTTCTTCCATTTCCTCATAGCCTTACCGAGTGATACGCCATTCATATACCTACTTACACGTTGTGCTTTTTCTCTCGTGAGTTTTTGCGGTTTTTTCGCCTTTTTTCTGTCTCTGTAAACAAGGGGATGTGTTTACCGAGGTAGTCAGGATAAAAAGCAGGGATGAAGAAACGAAGAGCTGGGAAAATATGAGGAATAAGACCCTGGGAGGCCTCGCTACGGCTCACCGTTCACTAACGTTTTGTTAATATTTTTTTTCATCCCTTTGCAGTTTCATTTCAAACCCAGTTGAGATGTGACTTTATCTCATACTCATTTGGGTTTTTTTGCTCTTAACTCATATTATTTCGAGTCACGCGGCGAGAAAGCGGATTCGGGCTCGCATTTTTTGTTTTTTTAAAATATAAAACCTGGTCCGGATAATTTTCGTTTATTTTTAATGCTCGTGCTCATTGATCTCTGCCTCGAGGACGGAAGCCAGAAAAGTGGATGGCCTGGAGGGGGACGAACCTTTATTTTTGGCACGATTTTTACCCTCCTCCAATTTCCTCAGCGGATAAAATCCGCAAACACGTCCATTTTTCCACGATCATTCCAAAACGTGAGTCTTTTATGTTCGAATATCCGCGCGACCGAGCCAAATTCTCGCTGCTACTTTTCATCACAAACTTTCCGATAGGAGACTCGCTCTCTTATATCCCCCAGCCCGATTCATCCCCGATCGACCTCGTGGTCGGGCGTTTTTTTCCGAGGATTTTCCTCGATCCCAATAAACTATCGCTTTGTACTTTCTGTTTTTTTTCTCGTTTCCTTCGCTATTCTTATTACAAAAACAACATTCAAATGATGCTGCTGCATCCAAACGAATTTAGAAACATTTTCAGGGTCCCAAAATTTACGCAAGTCACTAGAAAGTCATATTTTTCACCCTAAAGGACTCGCTCTCCTTCCTCCCTTTTCCTTTTCTTCTTTTATTACTTCTGCTTCGTCACTTTTTTTCGAGTATGCCACTCCGGTCCCAAACATATTCCTGCTACATATCTTTTTACTTTTTCCTCTCTCTTTTTCTAACGTTTCCTTTTCTTTTCACTGTCACTCTTCACCTCATTTTCCTCTTTTCCTTTGTTTTGTTTAAATCTACTCGTACAGGCCTCGCGCAAACCTTTTCAGAGAGAAAGCTCCCTCTCTCACTTTCTTTCCGTTGTATTATTCATTACAACGCTAATGTCAAGCCTCTAACGTCGAGAAGGTGCTCTCCACCACCTGATGCTAACGTAATAGTGTCTCTCGTCTGCATTGAGAATGAGGGAAAAAAGTAACGAGCTATAAAGAAGCAAGAAATATGCCTGACTTTTTCGCGACGAGTTATTGCGATAAAATGACGACGAAAATATTCCTTGGCTTGAAATTCGTTAACTTGATGCAGCAATTTGTTATTTTTTCGAGTAGAATTTTTGATTTTGTGAAAGAAAAATACATTGAGAGCATGTTTTTCAAAATTAAGTTTAATTTGCGTTCGGTTTCGTTGCTGGATCGTTTCTCATTTTATCAACAAGTGTATACAAAATAGCTAAACTTTTATGAATGAAAAAAGTTTCATGGGTATCTGCAGATTAATACAAAGAGCAACGCCGCGGCGGAACTGGACGGATTCTACTTTGAAAGTTTGTAGGACGAACGAGGAAACAAGAATGTCGATATTGGCATTCTCATTTTAATTAAAAAATATTTTCCACGCAGCTGCTTCCATGTAATAAAACTTTGAACAAATTTCCCTTCTGTTTTTTCCTTTCCTTCCGCGGTTAAATAACGATCTTGTCAAATACTTCCGAGGAATAGATCTGTAAGGGAAGGTCCTTTGCTTTACCATTTTCTCACCCTCTGCGACCATCCCTCGTCATTTGTGTTCTCTCGTGATTTACACCGTCCCTTATGTTCCAAGCAGAAATCGTACGGAACGAGCTTCGCCCGTAATCGTTCTCGTGCCAAACAAACGACCTTGAATATATCATCGTACATAGATTTGCCTAAACATTATGATGTATCGTGTCGTGAAAACGAAATCCAAGACGAAAATCATTTTCATTTTTTTTTTAATTCATAATTTGCATTAAAATGTCAAGGGGCGATTTCGTCTCTTTTTCGCCTTCGCGATCAACGACACAGCAACAAAATGATGATAATTAAGAAAGCGATTAGACGAAAATTCAACAAAGATTGCCCCAATTCTGAGCTGCCGTTGAGAATTTGCTCCTAAAGACCGACCAAAAGTTATCCCCTTATTTGTTGAACAGTTTCGTTGTTTACTGAACTATTTGATAACTTTTTTGGACTACATTTGGGGACACTTTGTCTTCGTATAAAAAAGACTCTTTCGTTATATTACACGAGCACAAATCATCATTACGACGTTTAGTAAATTAACTGCCAGCATAAAGTCCAGATATTTCCGCCCACATGCCGTAAAATTCTCAATATAAAACAATAATTTGGGGAGGTCTGGGGACCCCGTGAACCAATGAGCGAAGATTAACGGAGAGTTTTTATTACGCGTGAGAAATTTGGAGGAGAGGAAAATAGACAAAGATGTGATGGGAAAATTCTTCTTAACGTTGGGAACCACAAGATGACCATCGCTTTGTTTCACGTTTCCCCTACAAACAACAATGCTCGTAAGTGTTTCTCGGTGAATTATTGGAAGTTTGGGTTGTTTGCACCCTTGTCTGTTTTCAGAAGATTGGGAGCATCTGCAACTTTCTGGTTTCTGCTCGATTCCGATCTTCCAAAGTTTGGCCTGAGCTTAAGAACCAGAAAAAAACGAAAAGACGATATTTCGCGAAAATGAGAAACTGCCGGCAAGTCAATACTTTGTTGGGTGACTGGATAGTCGTGCTAATTTTTCTACATTCTACACAACAGAAACAGAAAAAAAATTGAACCAACGGCGACGTTCTAGTTTTGCAAAGTTCCTTCTGGCCTTCGTGTAAATGCGATGCAATAGTTCATCAGAGAGAAATGGCTGTAGGCAACGCTCTGGAGAGTCTCACAGGAACAGGAAGTTAGTGAAGTGGAAAAAAGAAGTGAGGTCAAAATGGGAAAATGGGCTCATAAAATCTCACAAGGGTTTACGGAAGAACATTCACTGAGAAAAAAGCTTAGGTCCGAGCTGAAGGTCTCGCCGAAGAGTTTCTACCAGAGTTTCCCAAATTTCCGAGGAAACTTTCACAAATAATACGAGGCCATAGAGTTGCCATTTTTATTTGCCAAATATCGAGAGAAATACTTCGAATTGTTCATTTTATTTCTTCGACATTCCCAGCGTCTGCTGTTTTTATGTTTCACTTTTTATTTGAGTCAGCGCACGAATGACAGGCAAAGAAAGAAGATCGTGCGGTGACAAATCGGCAGGAGCAAGAATCGTAACAAGAAAAATGGGATGGGACGAAAAGAGATAATGGAAAACTCCGAACGACTGGAATATGGTAAAAGTAGTAAAAGTGACAGTTCTGAAACGATGTTTTCTCACTTTTCAAGGGTGACTCGTCTTTCGGTCAAATTCGAGACGCGAAGGTGGACTGGCAGCAAAATCGTCGAGGGAATAAACCGGAGGGATGAAACGCGAGCATCTCGCTAGATAATTCATTCTTCGTCACTGTTTCATCAACCGGAAGGGCTTATCTAGTTTCTCCTCTGGAAAACTTGGATCTCTCGTCAGCCTTCGACGGAATCTCCGGACCTCAACATTCTCCGTAATTAAAGTAACACGCCGCAGTTCTTATCTGCGTAACGACTTGACAATCATTCTCTCTCTATTCTCCTGAGTCATCCAAATGCTAAACTCACTTTAGTACGTAGTCACGTTGTCTTGCAGAAACAAATAAAAATCCATTAGCCGATAATCACTATCCGACGACGAGAGCATTCACTGACCTTAGCAAATATTTATAAATCATTCCATCATTAATCGTCTCGTCTTTCTTCCCTTATTTTCCAACTCTCTTATTTTATCACATGTCATTGCAGATCTATTATCACGGTTTTACATCGTGTCCGTTATTCAGGTCATTCTCTTAACTTTGATGACAAACTCAGCAAATTACGAGGATTTTCCTTTCAACTGAATCGATGTGCGAGTAAAAATCAACCGCATACGGTCACACAATTGCTGTCATTATTATGTCAAAACCAGGGCTAGCTAGTCGATGGTTTTGTGGCTCTGGCCAACCCCTCGCAATCTGAACAGGGAAACGGCTATTCCGAGTTTCCAACAACATCAACCAACTCATCATTGAAATTCTATCGCGAGAGCTGGGAATTTCCAAGTACAAAATTTAAAGTTTATGGCACGTGAGCAAAATGTTCAGCTGGAATAGTTGAAGAGATTTTTTTGCATAATTAAATTTTGAAAAGCTGTGACAAATTTCAGCGACGCATAACTTTTTTCATCGAATTCCACGCGCCCGTTTTCGTAGGAATTCGGCTAATTGAACGTTTGCAATTCTTTTTATCGTACGTTTGCGAGCAAAAATATTTCTCGGGCTTTTTCTCTTGAGCTTCCCCCTGGTCGAGGATCTCCGAACAAACAACAACGCCAATGGTTAATTAACGGTCGGTACTAGCAAAAAAAAGTCTCTAGTCTCAAAGCGTAATTATTTTATATCCTCGGGCTACAAAAATTGTTTCGATAGCCACACAGAACAATTATTCTATTTTACCCGCATAATCATCGGGCTCGTGTCTAACAGCACAAAGAGCTTGGAAATTCATGGACCACGCGCATTCGCCACTTTTCGATACGTTTTTGTTCGTTTCGACGGCGTAATTAGCAAGCCGAAAGAAGAAAAACAAAACGAGCGCTAAAAAATGTCTCGTTTTCTTATTTTTGCGTCCCACTGTTTTTTGAACTTTTAATTATTGAAGTTAATCAATTTTTCAACATCATTTACATAAAAATATACTAAATTCTCATTATTTCGAAATATAACGAAATTCAAAAAATGATTCACGGACTTTTTCTCACACTCGCGAAAGGAAAAAAATTGATACTAACCTACAGTACGTTCCCACTGCTCGCTGCCCTCGTTGTTCTCGTTTGAGGTCCGAGTCTGTGCTGGATTTCGTCTCTCGGTCGAAAGTACGTTATTTTGCGAAAAGCTTGACGAAACTTTTCGCACAAAAAAGCGTACAGAATTGGATTCACGCAGCTGTTCGTGTAGGCCAATACGTGGCTGGCAATTTGTATCATTATCGTCGTGGACGTTAGGGGATACGAGTCCAGGGATTTCGTAACGAGAATTACCTGTCGACAGAGCGAAAAATTTACGAGAAATCGAACAATCGAATTTACGGTAGAAAATTATTCGTATTTTTATGAACGTAGTTAAAATTCATTACGATTTACTCGGGTGGCCTTAAATATTCGTATCGAGGCGAAAATCAAATTGAATGAGTGACATAATTTCAAAATCAATTCGATCCAGACGCTTTTCCAATATTTTTCAATGTTGAAAGACATTTTTAATGATAAAAAATTAAATGGTCGAATAATTGAACATTAAATCCCAAAAAAATGGAGACAATCCTGAATTGCGTTGATTTTTTTGACTCAATTTGTACGATATTAATTTAGTTACTGCCGAGACTCATTTTCTACCCCAGCTGTCACTTTTTTCAGAGTTTTCCGCTCTTGAGAGAACTCGTCGATTCTTAAAGGGCGATATGTCGCTTCGTATTTCACGCGGTTGTAACGATAGACGCTTAAGAATTGTTTCGTTCTCTCCCGAAAGTATAAAATATTGTTCGAAAAAATGTTTTCAGCCCAAGGCATCGATATTCACACGTAAAAATCAAAAAAATTGTTCAAACATAAAAAATGTTGTTTATTTTTTTTCCCCTCTCACCTGCAATGGACACCAGCAAATGGCAAATACGCCAACGACGATGATGACCAGTCTAGTTGCTCTTCTTTTGCCTCGTCGACTTTCTGCGCTTGTTCTCGTGCCTTGCCACAGTCTCACGAGCATGCAAATGTAAAGGCCGCAAATGAGGGTCAACGGAACAACGTAACTGACGAGGAAGAACGATATTTGGAAGGTTGGCCAATTGTAGTCTGATAAAATTCTACACGCCGTTAAATTTTTCGGTGACGAGTGTTCCGCGTCCTGATAAACAAAGTTAATCTGCATACATAAGCGTGGTATGAAGAAACAGTTTTTTCAGAGACACTTTTCGTAATGTACGAGTAAGCACCGTTCCATCCCGGTGCTGGACCGCTCAATAAATTTTAAAGCAACTTATGAAAACAGCATCCAACGAGGCAAAACGACAAAATGATTTTTTCTTCTTTTTTTTGCTGTCGTTGCACCATCGTATCAAAACCTTCGTGAATTAAATCACATTTTTTAATGCATAGGTATTTACCAGAATAACAAGATTTCTGGCATTAAGGAGCAAGAAAAAAAAGTGAAAATCCCCGCAAAGTATTTTCGCTACTGGAATATAAATCCGCAAAAATGATCGCCTGGAAATTGGAATTTAAAATGGGATTTTTCTTGTATCTCGAATATTTTTTGCCACGGTATTTTTATTTTTTGCTCCGTAATATTCAAGGAACAACGAAGAAGAAATTGTGCGACGTGTAATCGCTGCAGGGTGAACATTTTTATGTAAATCTTGAGTTAGAATAATGTTGAATAAAATGTCTCGGGTGAATATAAATATTCAAACGAAGGATAACGATAAATCGATGGTGGAAAGGTGGATAAAATAGTACAGGGCAAAACACATATAACAATGTATTTTTCATTGAATAATGTTCGGAAATGCCGAGCACGAAGAAAGTGAAAAAAAAGTCACAGATTGACATAAATATTCAGTGACGTTTTGCCTTGAGACAGAAAGGAAGTGGCATTGAAAGAAAAAGGGACAAGCACCGGGTACGGTTAAATTTTCCTTCGATCTATAGAGACTCACCTCTCCGTGAATGATAAGAGTCGGAACCGAGGCTGTGAGTATAACGCCCCAAGCAATGCATATCGCGAGAAATGCATGGAAATCCGTTCTCACCGATCTCGCAGCTATCGGATGCACAACCGCAAGACATCTGAGGAATACACAAAATAATCGCATTCAACTTCTGTCGAGAACTAGCGACACTGCATTTTCTCAATTCACAATAGATTTCCAGTCACGTAACCAAAGCGAGAATAACGCAAATGTTTTTACTTGTTTTTGTGTGTGTAAAAATTGCAGACTTTGGAGAATGGAGACGAAAGTAATCAGCGAGACATTGCAGCAAGAAAACTCAATGAAAACTTGATGAAAAAACTTGCATTCAAAAGTGAATGGACGATTTTTCACCCTTTTGTACAGTCGTAAATCGTTTTTCTACAGAGTTTGTAGAATTCATGCAAATTCAAAATGTTACGGTAAATTTACTGACCTGTCAAGACTCATGAGGACGAGGGTCCAGACGCTCGCACATGCCGTTACGATTATGAGATATTGTACGATTTTGCACCAAACGTTGCCGAACGGCCAATAGAGTAGCACGAAATCGGTAGCGGTGAATGGAATACAAAAAAGAACGAAGAGCAAATCAGCAACCGCGAGATTAGTGATAAGAATGTTCGTGGGCGATCTCATTCCCGGGTTTGCCAAAACGACGATAACGACGAGAAAATTACCGATCAAACCGACGATACCGATTGCACCAAAAAACAACGGGACGACGACGTCAACCACGCGCTTTACCAAAACGTGATCGTACCCTAGGCCGATTTCCTCAAACGTCGGCTGATCGGAGCTGTTTTGAGAACAACACACTGTGGTTACATTTAACAACGACTCTAAAACCGTCGAGCTCGACCCGTTCCAATTTTTATGAGGTTCCATGTTTGACACTTTTTTTTCACTGAAATTTTAATTCAATAATAATAATCACTTTCTACACTGCACGATTTTTCATGATGACAACGATGCTTCGAATCTCGTGGATATTTTGGAAATTCCCAAAACAATGGAACGTCCCTCGTCATCCGCATTTTCGATCGATCCATTCTCGCGTGTAATTCTTTTTCCTCCCAAACCCCATCGACGGACTGCAAATACACAATGAGAAAAAAAATGAAATTTACTGAAATATCGAATTTTCATTAATAATTCAATTTTCTTTTAGAAAGCGACCAGTTTTTTCATCAATTATCACGTGTTTACGTGACTACGAACATGAATACATTTCCATAGCAACGAAACAATGAATATTCCATTTTAATTTGTTACTGTAAGGTTTTTTCGATAAAATCTCTGTTATCGCGTTGCATACAGTTTCCCTGACGATTATAGCCAGTGCGGAGAAAACCAGAAAGTCTAATTGAGGAAGTTTTTATCAGCAACACCTTCGGCTGCTCAGCGAAAAGTGTTGTATTCATTTCTCCAGCACGAAGCCGTGTAAAGCTCATTCGTGCAACACGCGTTTTCAATGAACTGTTTCGAAACAACAACGAAAACTAATCAGTAATGAAGCCCTACGATTTTATGTTCCTCGGAAAAAACAAAAATCGCAGACAAACAGCCAAACCGAAAATTGAATCGTTCGTTTATTTTTCGTAAAAAAAAAACATCAATCGATCGTTGACTAAGAAAGTTTGATCAAAACGTGAGATGATTCGTTTTTTTTTATGGGCAGCTGCATAACTTTGATTAGTTGGACTCTTGCAATTGAATTGATCAATGAACGGTTCGTTCTTGGTCAGCACACTTGTGCATATTCATAGGGCTTTCACACGAACGATACGATATCGTAAACGCGACGAGCCCAAAGAAGTTTTACGATTCGGGATTGCATTGACGTGAAAGCGGGATCAGCACAATGGGTTTCGATAAATAGAGGCGATTGAAAAGCTGGAAGATCGATAGTATGGAGTGGAAAAAGGAATGGGTTAGAAGAATCACAATATACTGTTCTTTCGAGTTTAATGATCGATGTTACGCATTAATGGCAGCGCCTGTGGGTGTGCGAAAAATTTTTGCAGAATTATACTCGTTCGTTTGCTCGACGTTGACAGATTACATCGCGGAGCAGTTTTGGCCAAAAAAAAGGGAAAGAATCGTTCGATGTGTATCGTTATCTCGACAACGATAGAATTTACGATGCGCACATTTTTTCACATCGTCCAGCACTTTCGGTTATAAATCAAAGTCTCCGATTTCACTTCGAGTCATTTTTTATTTTAAATCGACACCGATATTCTCGGATATGACACGAGGAACTGTCGGAAAGGTCAAGAAAAAAGGGAGTTGATCAATTGCACAAAACATTATTTTTCACCACATTGACTCGAGCAGTCTTCAATTACATTTTTACATTTTTTGTACTGTTCGACAAACTGCGGAGTAAATACGACCCATCGAGAGTTATTAATCGTAATAATGGAATGTTCGATACTCTGCAAACACGTTTATTTAGAAAGAGCATACATGTGTGATTGCTTTATTAGCTCGAGCATTAATTAACCGGAACGAGTAAACAAAAGTAATACCACGCATGCATGATTGATTAATCCAGCCTCTCTTGCATTCTTGGTAACGAGACTTTCACGCGGGCTATGCGCAGTTTTCTATGTAATTCTTTCTCTCCCGCACGTTCAAAAGATCTTTCTCATGCGAGAGTTCATCCCCAATCACTGCGTTCAATCCATTAGTCATAAAGAAAAAAAAAAACCAAGTTTCCTATCCCACGAGAACTGATCTTCGTGCTCAACCATCGTCGAGCTTTTTACCAGCCAAATCCACGAAATAGCGCATTAACGTTGATTGTTTGATATCGTAGAAATGCAAAAGTCACTGATTCAAAGTTCCGGAAATAACAACAAAAATCTCGCGAAGAAAAAAAGATGCAAAAAACTTGCAATAATCAAAGATCCAATAATTGCTCGATGCGTTTTGGATGCACACGTAATTGGAGTTACGCGGGTCAAATTGACCCAGTGCTTCGGCGCCGTCGTAAATTTGACGCACGTCAGCGGGAAGTTAATGAGTAAAACAGGCAATTAGAAAAAAACGCAGAGTATAAAAAGTGTGTTAGCCTTTTCTGCTGTAGAGCGCAAAGAGGTTCGTGCGTTTTAGTATTCAACGCTCGTCACGTACTTTTTTTTTATCAGCGCTTCGAATTGACTACGAAAAAGCTTGAAGTAATCTTTCATCAACGGCCCATCAAAGAGAAAAATGACTGAGGACTTTCCTTCATATAATTAAGGACTTTTTAACCCTTTGGGAATAGCGGGATGCTTTGAGATTGAAATTGTCAACGCGGGTTATGGTCGGCAGTATATTTTCCGTGCATAACACGTTGACGTCGAATTATTCATCAAGTCAGTACAAGCTGCCGTGATATTCAAAAGAACCAATATAACGGCGCCACCCTTTTCCACATCTTGGGCGAAGAGCCTGCGAGTCTGAATTTCGTGCTAATTAAAATGATTAATTTGACTTTGGACAAATTGTGTCAACACACTTGAAAAACTCGATCTTGGCGCTGAAACTGTTTCGAACCCTCGTCCGAGCTGTATTGCCTTTTCCGCGTCATGGAAAAGTGGCTCGATAAGCGCCAAATGCTGAAGGTCGATCGATCAACCGAGCCCAATCGCGATTCTCATTGTTTTGAACGAAAAAAACTTTGAAAAACTGCGAATTCTCAATTTTAAAGACGAAAAACTCCTTCGCGAAGCTTTCAGACGAATCAACGGGAAAACTTATGCAAGACGAAAAGTGGATGGAGATAAAAAATGATGGAAAAATTTGAATAAATTAATAGAATTCACGATTTTTTTGTTCAGGCTTGCTTGCTCGATCGTTATTCATTCTAGTTCGCCCTGCGAGATATTAATCCAACCCTCTTGGCAAGGGGGGTAACGCATATTCCGAACTTGGCTGAACGCTAATTGAGCAAAAAAGAGCGAGAGGCTTGAGATTAATTACCTTGAAGACGCCGGTGCGATTATCAAACATCCCCGCAGCATGATGGAAAGAAAAAAAAAGTACCGAATGCCTTAGGATTTTTTAAGATGTTTCATTTCTACGTGAATCTTCAAAGTTCCGATCTCGCGAGATGATATCTCGCCGATTAACACTCCAATCATTTTAGCGGCTTGTTCCCTCACTCTGCACAGCCTCGTTAATCTTGTTACGAGAGATTTTCCTCTTCTTTTCATAGCTTCACCGATTAAAACTCGATTTGCACACCCTCCGCCCTCGAAATAAACTTATCGCCTCTCACGTAAAAAGCACAGACGGCGAGGGGAATTGCGTTATATAATTGCTCTATTTTAAACTTTAGCACAAAAAGTTTAACCACCGCTCATTACAATTATCGATTTCGCCATCGTTCTTCCACTCGAGAAATAAAAAATCAACGCAAATTTCACATTCTGCACATCGCCACTAAAAAACTCGAAATTCAACATCGTCAGTCACATAATCCTCCGAAAACACAATTCGTTAAATTCCATCAGCTTTCCTTTCGTTTTGCTTTCATTTCCAAAAGAGTTTCAATCCCACAAGCGCTGAAATCGAATTATTTCACGAAACACGAGAAAATTTACAGATTTTCTTCGAAAACTTTACTATTTCACGAAAAAAAAAATATTTATTTCTGGGGGAAAATTGAATTCTTTTCGTATTGCACTCGATGTCACGTGTTCTCGGGTTCAAAAGCAACGAAGAAATGTTTCAAGTGCATTCGTCAATACGTTGCGACGTCTACGAGGGTCAAAACGTTTCTGAAGAACGGAGTGCGAGATTCACGAGTAGACGAAGCTGGGCTGCCGGCGTTCTTTGAAAGAGATCGCGGTTTTCGTGCCGCGTCGGCGTCGTGATCATCATACACGCGGTCCTTTCTCTATCAATGAAAGCCTCGCTTGATCGTCCAGTTAGCCGAGAGAAAATCCTCCCTTTACATTCTGACTAGCCATAGCACGATATTTCGTTCCGTTTGCTTTCCAGCAGGCGATTTGAATGTTTTCAGTAAAACGAAATCGAACTTGACGACTGCTGGAAAAAATTTACCGGTCGATGGTAACGACAGCTAAAGATCGTTGGTCAAGTCGAAGTTTCAAGACAATTCTTACGAATTAAAAAAAAAAATCAGTGTGGAGCAATCATTTTTTTTCTATTCTGTCCAATAAATCGTTTCAGTTTGCCGTCAGACCATCGGTCGGTACAAAAAAGAATGTCGGCAAACTGCAAAACTGCATTTTGTTTTATTTTTATGAATAATGGAAATCTTTTCGAACTGACAACAAACTGGCCGGACGACTTTGACTTGGGCAAAGTTGCTCAAAACAAAAAAGCAAGATCGGGCATAACCAGTTTTTGAATTTGCATCGATAATTGCCAGTTGCTGATAAAGCAGGTTTGTGGGTACGTGGAAAAAGATAGATGAAGAAAAATTAGATCAAATTTAATCATGCGCGAGTTATCTTTCATTGTAGTACCCGCCAATGGTAAGCTTCCGGTAATTTGCTTATCAGACAGTTTCGAAATGAGGTTATCAGCGTGTGAACACGGAGCAGGTGCATTGTCCGCCTTCCGGTTATCAATGGAAGCCTCATGAACTCGCGTTGACGATCCTCGTACACGTGGGTCGCCAAAAACATGACTTAGTGGCGGAGACGATTTTCTTTTTTCTTCCAGATCGATCCTTTCAAATGCAGGAATCAAACGACCATCGATCGTGGAAGAAAATGAATTTGGCAATAAAAATAAAATCTCGCAGGAATTCGACTCGTATCGAGTCCAGTGAAGGCGATTCAACGAACTAAGAAAATTTATCCTCGAACCAAACGGTTCGTGGATTCCTAAAACCCATTGCAGTATTTCCAGCTGAAATCTACGTTGACTTGTCGTCGTCTGGGAATTCCACTGCGCCGCGGATACATCCTCTTATCCCATTGTACTCACCCTCGTTGCCGAGTCTCCATGCGTGTTTGCCGATCGATTGGCAAAAGTCGTAGCTCCGTGGTGCGGAAGCAAACAAAATTGACTGGAGAAATGCTCTTCGAAGAGGGAATAAAAGGGACCCGACGTTCTTTTTATCATCTCACGCTACATCGCTTATGCTATTCATAACAAACGGTAATCGATTGTACTTACCAGGAAGCTATGAAAGGAATAATCGTTTTGCGCCAGTGTAGAGATTTGTGAATAGAAGAATAACGATTCTATATATATTTATTTGCTTTATCAATATTCTTTGATTAACAATTATCACTTGCGTGCATATTCGTGCACGTCGACACTTTGGAACGTCATTGATCGAGTATTATTCTATGCTTACACGTACAGAGAGTCTCAAAATTCTAGGGTCAATAATGTGTCAAGAGATCAGGAATTTCTGAAGAGAAGATTTTTAGATTCAGGCTCGCATCGTTGGATTCCAACAAGAAATACGTCCATCATTCATTATTTGTTGAGTTTCCCAAACCTTGAAAATTTTCGTACCGATATTGCGTTCGGATCCTCGAAAAAGATCATTTCATTGGCCTGACCAAATATCGAACAAGAATCTTAAGATCTGCTAAAATAAAAAACAGAATTTCGTTGCATTCCAACGATGCAAACTTCAACATCGTTCATAGGATTTTTAGTTCATAGTTTGAGCATAGTGCTTGTAGGAAAATAGAGTAGAATTGGAATTTGATCGAATTTGACTTTTGGGAGACTCTGTACGTGAAGCTCTAAGTGATAATATGAAAAGATTGGCAGCAACTCAGCTGCGGCCAGATACTTTGTCGATAATGGTCTGAGTGAGTACACGCTGAGCCAGATTTTTGGCATAATTTGTTATTTGTTCGGTGATGCTGGGTTTCTTGGGTGTTTGTTGGGGATAATCTGCTCCGGGATATCCGTTGGGATAACGTGAATCGTATCCACCACGAGGAGGTTGTTGATAGCCTTGTTGAGGATAGCCACCTGGATATTGAGCTCCGTTGTTGTTGTACTGTCCCTGATACCCACCGGATGGATACCCACCAGCGGTCTGACTGGGATAACCACCTCTTGCCGTTTGGCCCTGATAGGGCGATGGATTTCCGCCGTTGCTGGGATAGCCGGAGTTTGGATAACCACCGCCTGAACTTGGGTAACCGGCATTTACTGCTGTTGCGCTTGAGCGTCTGAGCGAATCGTCGGTACCTCCGGATGAAGGATAACCGGAACCTCTTGATGGATATCCACCAGAACCAGCTGAAGGATAGCCCGAGGATCCAGAACTTGGATATCCAGAAGTTCTAGGGTAACCTGAATTGGAAGAGCTGGGGTATCCAGAACCGGAAGTGCCTGAAGAACTAGGATAACCGGAGTTGGAAGAGCTTGGATACCCTGACCCCGAAGAGCTTGGATAACCGGAATTGGAAGAGCTTGGATACCCTGACCCCGAAGAGCTTGATGGATAACCGGAGTTGGAAGAGCTTGGATACCCTGACCCCGAAGAGCTTGGATAACCGGAAGATTTCGGGTAGCCCGAACTTGAAGAGCTTGGATAACCTGAACCCGCAGAACTTGGATATCCGGAGCCTACGTTAGCCCCACTCGTCTTGGTCGCCACGTTGCTCGGATAACTTGGATACCCGGAAGAAGAGGAAGGATATCCGGAACCACCGGACGACTTGACACCACTGGATGATTCGACGTCATCCTGACGTCTGTACACGCCTCTAAACTCACCTCCATTATTCTCTGCGAAAATGTCCAACACTGGTGGATAGAGATCAACTGAAAGAAGGCATGATGCAGTTTGCATAGAGATTTTTTGCGTTCGTTCGTCATCCATTAGCCCGAGAGGTTCGCATGCTAGTGACCAAACATGCCGAGTCCAACATGGCACGTTAACCAGCCCTCCTTCTTCTTAGGCTGGACTTGCCCGGATGTAACGTTATTGCGCCTGATCGGAGGACAATGCGTTCAGACCCGTTGATGAATTTTGTAATCCCATGAACTTTGATCTCATTGTGCTGCGAGAACTATTCGCTAAAGTTAGTAGCAAAGCCTCATGCAGTTTAACCGTTTCGTATCACTGTGGAAATTTAATGCTACACTTAGTCCATTAATTCACGTGTCATTCTGTGCAAATATTTTCCTTTTTATTAGCGATCATTTTGGCAATACTATTAGAACTCTGTTGGTATGTTTTATGTACAGTTTTGTCTATAATTAGATGATTGCAAGTCTTTGATTAGTGGCATTTCTCTAAAGGATCATCGAGAATTATTCACAGATATTTCTCGTCACTTCTTCGAAGGCACGTATGGCACGTATCATGGCATTTTGGGAATGTCTTATTGTTACGATGATTATGGCGGTGAAGATTGCCACGATCCAGGATGGAAAATGCAATAAATCATTATAAAAAACAAACAATGATCCTGAATCGTAACAATCAATCGATTGGATCGCTGTAAATTGTGATAAAAATGATTAAAACTAAGTTTTCTCCGTGTGATGAATTTCCTTTTTCAGATTGGGTCATTTTATCCATCCAAGATGTATTTCCTCGAATTACTGGGTTTGTTTAATAGGAAGGGGTCCATTGCTGATCACCGTCCGAGTTCTCATCAGATTCGTGTGTCTCGTAATAATTCGTTCCAGCGGGCACAGAACTATGGCCGGGAGATGTATGGTGATGGCAACGAGATCTTTCCTGATGATGTTTAGTTATAAGCTCCGGCGAATCTCGGTGGGAAAGGCACACGCTCTTCTCCGTTTGGTCCAAAGACTGTTGATACCGATTTAATCATTTTTTTAAAATTTGAACAAAGTTAATTTCACGTTTAGAAAACCAATTTCAATAATTACACACTTTAGGCTTGTTGTTTTTGTGCCATTTAAGCGACTGGGTGTTAACCAGGAAGGAATTTTTTTAAGTCGTAATCGTTTTATGAAAAATTCATTCGTCGATTTTTTAGGTTGTAAAAAATGAATCGATTCATGTGAATTTTTGAAAATAATGAATTCGGTGTAGAAAATAACGATTTCCTACTTTTTTCTCGAAATTGAATTATCAGCTAAAGCCAAAAGTTCAATTTTGTGCCAAAGCAATGAAAGAGAACGAAGATTTGACTCAATTGGTCATCACAGGTTTCGAAACATTAGAAATATTTATAATTCTCATGTAAGTTTTGGAATTTCCACGATGACGTTCAAACGCTCGAGTTCCGTTTCGAAATTCATCCGGATCAGAGATCGTGAAGTTGTACAGCGTAGTAAATATTTTGTTTCAATTTTTTCTGAACATCGTGTTTTGAATGACTTGACGCATCAGAATTTGACACGAGTGAGATAACGCGTTCGCCTGATAAGAACGAAGCGTTACGACGATAAGTAAATCGCATGGACTAACTACGAGAGGGTCATGGGTCATTTTGCGTTTGAGCTGTCAGGCGTCCTTCGCGATCACTTTAAATGCTGGAACAAGTAACGCGGCAAGCTACGACGTAGCCGCGAATAAAAATTCAATTGCTCATGCTCGAGCGAGCTAATCCCGTGGTAATCTTGCTCGAAATAAATTGGGTCAAAAATCCCTTGTTTTCATCCATTTGCCACAAATCATACGAGATTGGGGAAAAACCAGGGACCATCGTTAAATTCGACCAAGATAATGTTACTCGAAAAAAACCAATAAAAATAAACGAATACGGTGAATTTTATGCGAGTCTAAAAAAAGTTGAATAATATGACGCGTCGCTTTTTTTTTATTTTCTAAAGTACACACGTATAATATCAACATTATTATTCGTACAATTTTTATGCAGAACGTTGCACGGATAATCGTGGGTATACAAAAATAAATAAACGTATAAGTAGCATAATATTTTGTTTGCTCCTTATTTAATTTTTTCTGTTTTGTTCAACGGAGTACACTTTTAAATAATTTCTCTGGGAGAAGTGCAGAGCGATTTTATCTTTAATATCCGGAGGGAACTGCCACCGAGGACGGAAATATTTGTTCTTTTTTGGTTGAAATATTAAGTATGACATTCGTGAGATTCAACTCTTCGATATATATCTCACGATGTGTGTATGCGTGTGTATAATTATAACTATCGCCACAGGTACATTTATTTATTTATTCTGTTGCTCTCTTTCTCTCTGTATATCATAATTCAACGAGCTGCGACTGAGCCAACAATTGTGTCAATAGTTAACGTTATACCGCGATCTACAAAGGATTTTATTTCAATTTGTCTTGTCTTCGATAAGGCTTTTTCTTAAAACATCGATTTTTGTTCGAATATTATTTTGTCATGGCTCCAAATACTTGAAAAATTGCATTCACAATCGTTTCAAAATCAACCCAAATAATAAATAATTCGATGAATTACTGATTTCAAAAAACTGTCAAAATTTCGAGAAACTCTCTGGTAGTAAAATATAAATCTCGTTGGTGACACACTCACCCAATTAACCTTAGACCCTTACAAACTATTCTTCCAAAAAAAAACCCCACGACGGGATCGAAGACGAAGCTAATCTTCGCCATAGCGAAAAATGGTGATGGTTTGCCATAGAAAGATTTTATAAGAAAAATTCAATGAAAAAACGCCATGGAGAGGAAAAAGTAAAAAAAGAACTTGAAAGTAAAAAAGTGGACTCGCTTTCGACCTCGTTGTGGGGTTCCAGGGTAAATACTGGTCTGAAATCATCCGAAAAGACGATTCCAATAGTGGTTTCGGAAAAATTGACATTGAGAGCAGTGTCAATATGTTTTTTGTAATTTTTTTTTCAATAAATTTCTGTTGCTTTCGAAAAATGGTTTCTGCAATTCCACAGAGATGCTGGAGGCGAAATAAAGTGTGTGCAATTGAAATGATCGGATATAAAAATACAAGAGCAACGAGCCAAGAGAGAAAAGATGAAAAACAAACTTTAATATTTTTTTTCGAGATTTTCATGCCGTTTGAAACGAATGAACGTTTCTCGTTATCTTTTAGTCTCTCGATGCATCATTACGTCGTTGCGTCGATGAAAAAAAACGAGGATATAGCCACGAGCATCTCGTACACGAGGTTCCGAATTTTTTCTCGTCAACGCATACGCACCACCAAGCTTTACTGCGCGTTTTTCGTTTCTTCATGGCTATATGTGCATATGCATGAAAGATTCAACGCGCTGTACAGTTGGACATATGCCAGCCTGAATATTCGCACGTAACTCCACACGTTAAAACGCATTTTCGTGGCCCGTTATATCGTACATTTGCACCAACGTTCATACATCGCTCCACTTGAATTTTACGTACAATTGCACTTCGACGCGTGAACACACGGACATGTGCAATGTCGTTAAAATGCACTCACACATGCTAAAAATCTCGCACATATCGCGGATGCATAATAGATGTGAATATTACTCTCGGTACGCCACGTATACGCCAAAGATTTTCCATTTTTGTCAAACTGCTTTTTTCCCTGCGCGCAGCCTGGACGATCCTTTTTCGTTCAACACAAATGTGCGTGGAGACACGAATTTATGGCATGGGTTTGTGCACATTTCGAACGCGTGCTCGAATCACTTGCGAGCTCGGTGTACAAATCTGAGTATTTTTTTTTCATTAATCATTTTTAACACTTGTGCACGCTCGTAAATTGTGGAAAAAACTTTTTGATCGTATTAAAACAATTTTCGACAAAAATCAGGGATTTTTGAGTATCGAAGAAAAAAAACGTGAAGTTTTAACGATGACGACAAAATTTTTTATGGGGTTAAGGCATCGCGTGAAGCTTCGAAAAAAGTGTCGAACGTTAAGACTTTTGTGTGTGTATAAAATACTCGAGTTGTGTGTTGGTCGAAAAAAGTGGATCGCAACAGCGACGCAGTTTGTTTGACAATAAAAATCGTAGATGTCGGCGTTGTGTGATGTAATTAATCGGGTTATTAACAGAAAATCGTTAATTATGAGAAAAGTCGCGATCGTGGTGTACAGTGGCACGTCACGAAAGGTAACGCGTCGTAATCGCAAGAGCGAGTGTTGCGAGTACGACGTGGTAGAGTTGGGCACTGGTGGATTTAGCAGAGGCGCCTCTGTATCGAGGATAATGGGCGTTCGAGTTGTAATTCCTCGTTTGATAGGGATAATTCGAGTGCGACGGATACTGTTGATTCGTCGGATATTGAGGATAACCAGAGGCGTGGTTGCCAGGATAAAATCCTCCGGCTTGAGGCGGGGGCGGAGGTTGTTGATAAACGCCAGTTTGTCCGGGCATCGGCATGCGATTTAGTGTCGGATATGGCGGATAACCAAGATTCGTTCCTGAGGAAGAAGGCGACGGATACGAACTGGCGTGTCCATTATTGTTCGAGGTTCCGGGGTACGGAGGATAACCAAAGTTGGTCGATGACGAGACTGGGTCGTTTCTTCCGGGTTCTTCGATCGGCGGAGCATTCGCATTCGCGTAAGGATTCGTGTTGGTTGACACGTAACCGTTATTGTTGTTGTTGTTATTGTTGGCAGTGGGCGTGCGATGTCCATTGATGATAGAAACGCCCGCAGAATCGTATCCTAGAAAATTTGTTCGTCCGTCAAATAACTCAACTTCCGGTCGAACGACGCGTGTGTCTTTTTTCTTCCTGGGATCTTTCGGATTCAAAGATTTTCTGTCCCCGCCGAGAGATTTCTCGTATTCTCTGGTATCGTTTTTCTTTTTTTGCTGTGCGATCGTCGGCTTTATTTTCACAATACTGTGCGCACGTCAAACGAATGGCGTCGTGCACTAAAGGACCAATTTCCTACAGTGATAATCATGCAGACAATCTCGAAGAATTCAGATTCATTCCACGTGCGAGTGCGTGGGCATTCCTTCATCTAGCCTCGCAACTTTTCGTCGTTGTCTTTTATTAAGGAACCCAAAACCGCCGATTCAGGGGTCAGTTTCATTAGCACGATTCAAAATGTCAGATCCGAGTTTCTCTGCCTCGTTCCTACGAGATTCTTGTTCCAAAATCTTTTTTCAATCGAGACGCAATGCCGGATAAAAATTGAACGAAGAATTGGGCTCGGAATTCTTTGCAGAGTAATGAAATCGCAACGGAGAGAAAATTCAGTCCAAAATTTTGAATTCCGGGATCTTTGGACCGTTCAAGCAAAACTGACCCCTGGAGTGATTATGTAACTTCATGCTCATGCCTCCAGGAGATTATTTTCATGCACGAACGAACGAGACGGTAAAAATGCACAAAATTGAGGGTTTTTTTCGAACCAAATATCAAAATGACGAGCCTAAAATTTCTACACAATAACGAGTGCCCCAGTCGTTAATAAAAACATGCAAAACGATGTTTTTTTTAGTCATAACAAAGCAGAAAAGTATAAAAAACTAAAGGAAATGAATTGGATCGTAAAATATTTATTGGAGTAAATTTTTTCGCAATCGTTGCAGAATAGGGCAGTAACCTCGAGGAAAGAAATATAATTTTGAACAATCGGATTATAAAAGAAGGATTCGTCGTAAAGAAAAAGTGAAACGAAGGAAAAAATGGAAGAGAGTCTGAATCGTCGGGATAAAATGTTCTGTATGGGCATAAAAATGGAAAATAAAAGATGGAATGAAAAAGAATTTGGAAGGGGGTAAGTAGATGGATGGTGAGGATGTTGAATTTGTGCGAGTGTGTTCCGCGAGCCTGGGCTTGCAACTCCAGGGGTATGTAGGAACTCTAAGTACTACCCTTCGAGTCCAAGTGTATCGCAGAGTTTTGTACCGAGCGTCTCTCTCTGTATGAAAGAGTGAAAAAGAGGGAATAAAGGCAGAGAGATGGGAAAGCAAGAAAGAAAAAAAAACAAGTGATGGAACGAAAGACTGCAGCGTGTACGGAACTAAAAGGGAAAAAGGCTCCGACGTATATCCGCATAAACGAATTTGCATGTATATGGGAAATTCAACGTACAACGTAACGATCTTCGATCGAGCCAATTATTCCGAATCGTTTGATTCATCAATCTCGATTAAAAATTGGAAAAGCAAAGTTACGAAATATGCTAATCAACCCTCAAGCTTTAAATTTCAAAGAAAAACTCCACCGAAAATTGTCGTGATCGTGCGAAACTCCCCACAGTTTTTCGGCCGTGTACGTAAAAAATAACGATGCATAGAAATTTCGAATTCAACGTTCACGGCTTTGAGAAAAACGACGAAAAATTTAAGATTCGACGTTACATGTTGGAATTTTTCCATCTATCGAGGGTTTTGCTGGATTAAAAAGCTCACACGCATCTCAAGATGCGGCACACCAGGGTTTTTCGTGTTTTTTTTTTTTTTTTTTTTAAGCTGTCGTTTAAAATTCATGAATTTCTGAAAATTTTATTCACGATCACAGGTTCGGTGTGAAAATCCCCATAGAATCTATATACACGGATATCAATGGAGTCCGAGGAAGTTTGCAGGGTGAGCACGTATCACATACCCAAACGGGTATGAGTATGTGCGTATCAAGAGGTTTTAGGATCGTCCGAAAGGCTCGAAGGAAAAACGGAAAAGATACAAAGGAGACTGTTGGGAAAGAAACTCTGAGGGGTAAAGTTACGGAAATATATTCTCTGTACACGTCAGGATCCATTTACGTATTTTTATGTGTATGTGTGTCGGTGTAACGCATCTGGAGATCAAGTCTGTGGTGCGGAGAATATGCGAGAGGATTTTCGAGGCTGCCATTACGAGAGCATGATAAATAATATTATTCAAGACGAAAAATCTCGAACAATTCGAAAGCCTCGAAAGAATGTCCAAAAGTCTTTTCGTAATACAAATTTTTCTGATTAACATTCTGCATTTGGTGGACCAAGAAAATTTGCCCAGAACTTTTTCCGAGGCTGACGAATCGGTCGGATAAATTTAACCAGATGTTTATGGTTAATGCAAAACCCACGGCCAATTTTCGATAAAATAAAAATACGAGATCGACAGTTAATTTTCCGTCGTCGTGTGTAAATTTTTTCCCAATTTTTAGTCTTTTCGTTTTCCATCCGTCCCATATCTTGTAAATTTTTTCTATTCGTCCAGGTTATTTACGATTTACGAGCATAGCACGAGGGTTAGGGGTGTGCTCTGGAAATCGGTTGTAGCAAGAGTCTCTCACAGGAGAAAGAGCATGCGAAAGGGGTGAAAACGCAAACTATATACACGGGTAGTAAATATAATATAAAAAAACTGAGTGAGTGAGAAAAGGGTGTGCGAAAGGTGTTACAGGGAATAGCTCCTAGTAAAGCTCCAACGTAAAACACAACGAGTATACGTTCGTATATGAAACGGAGTGTGTTGAAGGAAAGGGCTGCTCAAAAAATAAATAAAAGAGTGCACGAGAAATATAGTAACAGGTTTTGAGGGGTGAATTCGGTAATTTTGGCTTTTACTCTGTTCGGTATTTCCGACCGATCGTTGCAACAAACTGTTACGGACGTTTTTCCAAAAAAAAATATTTAGTCAACGCGAAATAGTTCTGGCGTTTTCGTTCAAATAACAAAAACGACGAACTAAAAAAGTGATCAATACCGCGTGAAAAAATACCGACGATAAACATTTATCGGAGGACGAAAATTGAACGTTACAGATCGACGGAATGGGAGGACACTCTCCGCGAGAACGTTCAGCAATAATTATCGTTAATCGCAACAATTCAATATTTGCAAACAAATGTTTTGTTGATCGAGACTCACCAGATATGGGCTTGTCGCGAATGCATTTCGGCAATCCATTCTCGGTGATACAGTGCTCGCCACCCGCGCATGTCATCGTGTCGCAAGATGCTGTGAAAAAAATTCAAGCTGCATCGAAGGAAAGCAATAATTTTATCGTCAAACGCAGCTAATGCTCCGCGGCGTCCAGAATCGAACGAAATAATTATCGACAATAAATTAATGGAAAATAAACACGATTGAATTTGTCATTTTCATCGTGATGTAAAAGTTTGTCTCATAATTTTATCTTTTACGAAAACGTTCACGGAGTCAACGAACAAATAGAAAAATCTTGTCAATTTTTTTCAACTCCGGGTCAACGATTGCGCGCTATTCCGCGAGTTCAGAGATCGCAAATCTTCCCAACACGATTTCCCCTTAATAACACGAACCGCGCGCACTCGCAAGTCAACGTTGGAAACGATTAACTTTTTCAATACTGTCTTGACTCATGGAGAACCAAAAATGCAACGAAAACATAACGCGACGATGTTCAAGACAAAAATTACGTTTAAAAGTCACTTCCGAAGCATTTCTGCTTAGTAAGGCTTCGTTGACCCACTGAGAGTTCGATTTGAATTTAAAAAAAAGAGAGAATTTAAAAAGAAAACAAAGCGTTGAAAAAAACGAGACAAACGTGAATTGCCAATTTTACTCCATAAGGAAAGTTGCCGTTTTCGGAGACATAATTAAAATGAGAAAAAAAAAGACTGACGAAATGTTTCGTCATTAATTAGCGAATATGGAACTTTTCCTTCGAACCAGTTGGTAGCCTGCATGGACAATTTCATAATGAACAAAGTAACTGAAAACTCGCTCCTTTCTCGGATTGCCACGAAACGGAGAAATTTGTAAAATAACCGTGGGAGGAGTTTTGTGCCTTAAATGTTGATGAACAAAAGCGATGAGAATCCTCTCATTGTTTGGAGGATTGCAATAAGAGATACAAAAAAAAAATCAGGTTTGTTTGGAATACGAAAATTCTAAAACTCACGTTTATACGACTTGTTGGGCACACACGTTGGATAACCGCACTTTCGACCTTCGGCATCACATTCGTTGACAATTTCACATTTTTCTTGCGATCGGCACCCAATGTCTCTGCAACTTCTTCCATATTCTGCACACAAAAAAAAACGAGAAAGAAAAACGTTATTTCTATCAATTATGCATTAAAAAAAAAAACAAAATATCTCTATTCCAAATTCGAAAAATTTTTTTATGGCGATGCTGGATCTGAAAAGCTTGAGGGCTGGTTTTCACTAAGAAAGGGTGCACTTCTAAAATCTCTTTTCGCGTACTTTATCAGTACTTGGGGAGTTCTTTTTCAGATAGATAGAGGTCAACTATTTTTGTGAAGAATAATCGGCCCAACGTCAACGCTGAAAATTGAGCTTTGAAAATAAGTTTATTCTGTCGATTTTTTCTCCATAAAGCGTGGGACGACTGCCCTTAACGCTACACGTAAAAGCCTCTTTCATATAGTCCAAAGTTTTTCTCGTATCTATGTACGGCTCTTCCTCCATCTCCCTCTTTCCATTCTTCATCCCTTTTGTTACTTCCGACAATGGAGTACTTGTAGAAGGCTCATTATACGTACTTCAAACGCTTTCTGGCGTCAGAACTCGCAGCGGAGCGCACGCGTGTCAAATTAAACCGGACGAAACCCTTGCCATTTTATCGTCAGTTGTGTCTTTCATGAATTTCTCACTTTAACTAGATTTCACGTACGTTATAGTTTTATTAATACACACGAGCCTTCGTCCCACCCATTTCGAGCCATCGATCTTTATGCTCGGTCCCTGGCGTCATTTTAATAAATTTTCGAATAAAAATGAAATCGTAATTAGCGTGAATTCGTGGAGCAATGATAGGTATAGATTCGGAGAAATGGAACTCGCTGCGAATGGAGAATAAAAAGTTTCCACGATCTGGAAAAACGCGATCGCGAAATCTGGATAAAAATCGACATTTTTTTTCTGCCGAATCCGTCCGCGATGCATTAATTACAAAATTAAGCTGGAAAAAGCTTTCTATGGCAGAGTAAAAAATTGCAATAATTAATGAGCGGCTGGATAAGTTTTTGTGCGAGAATCGCAACGTATTGTCCGTGTATTTTCCATATCGAAGGGCCTTTATTCCATTTTTTTTTGTTCGAGCGATCGAATCAAATTTTTAATTATCCTCAACCAGTGAAACTTAATTGCAAGTGGTTGTGGGAGTTTTGTGACGTTTGAAAAGTCGTCACAACTGAATTATCTGCACCCGGGAACTAATTGGCTCGGTGGATTTCTCTCTAATAGAGTGTAGACATTTTTTCCATACGGAGCGGTGCGTTGGGTTGGAAAAATCTAATGCTTTGGTGAAAAGCCTGACGAATGGACATTGACACGAATGCATAGCTCGTCGAGTCGGGCTGAAAATGGAGAGAGAAGTTGAGTTGAAAATGAAGAGGAGTCCCCACAGTGGTAAAGGATGGCTCATTAAATTCTTGGAGGAGAGAAAAACGAGGAACGGAGAAACAAGAGCAGCGAGAGATGAAATGGAAAAGAGAAAGAGGGAGAGAGAACGCGTGCTGGGGAAAGAGGGAAAACGTGTACTAGAAACTTTTGCGCGAGTAGAAAGGGGATGAATTCACTGAGGATATAAAAATGCATCTTCCATCATATGGGCGCGATCACCTTTTGCCATTTTATCATCAGTTTTCCTCCTCCTCGTTTTTATTCTCTTTACAACGACGCTGGCCTTTTCTCATTCTCGTGTACGTAACCACACACACTCACACACTCACACACGTGCGTCAATGTACACTGAAAATACTGTTTTTACTATATTGCCAACATGCATCGATCGGCAACCTTCTCCATTGGCTATAATGGGAATTATTGTGCACTTAACCGAACATTCCTATAGCTTTCTGCCGCCCACGTACGTGGGCTCGACTCTGCTCTTGTCACTATCCCGAGAAAAAAGTGTGTGGAATTAAAAAATGTCGTTTTGAGGCTAATTATCGGAATTTCATTTTGTTATCTTGATCGACTGCATTTTCTTTTCTCTCGGTTGACAGATTCGTTTTATTTCATTATAATGAAGCGGTTGCTTGACTTTCTGTCCGCGAAACGTTCTCCATGTTCCAACTCTAAAGATGTTAAGCTTAATCCGTGAGTGGAGGAGTTAAGAGACGATAAAGTTCGTTACGTGTGTGTATGCAATGGAGAATGACGTCAGTCGACGTCGTAGCAGCAGCGCCGTAACCTGGTGACGTTATTAATCGTAATTCTATTTGAGCATCAGCGAGGTTGGACCTTTGAAGGGTACGCGAGGGTTAACCGCACTGACCGTCATCGATTCTCGATATAATTATCGGATTTCAATGAGCTTATCAGCAGACGACGTCGGGCCAGCAGCGTCCAGAGACGTCACACCCGTTTCTTTTTATCTTGTTTTTCCAACGGGAGAGTATTTTTGTTTGAACTCAAGTGAACAAGCGCGAACGATCGCACACCTTTTAGTGTTACGCGCGCACATATCGTTTCAAAATGACCTTGAATCCATATAAAAAAAGAAATCTATTCCTTCCACACGGACTCTGGAAACGGCGTTTAGTCAGAGAATAATTGGCGGAGACTACATGCAACATAATTACAATGCCAGCAGTCGGCGGCGTCGATGGTGGGAGACTGTATTGTTTGAAAACATTTTAATTCGATGAAAAATACCAAACAGCGTTTCCGAAGTATTGAAATTGAATTTTAAACGTGAATAAACAATGTCGATCGTACTCTCCACATTTCACGTCCATGATTGATTATAATTAATGAATTTCCATGTCAAATTGCACTTTTTTCACATTCGGCAATATTTCGTCATCAAAATCGCCAATTGACATCGTTTTTTTCCATTGAATTTCGATAAAACCAACATCAAATCACAATTACACAGGAAAAAAAAAGTCCGAACTATTTTTACGACGACTCAATTATTTTGACAACGAAATTGCTGTTTGCAACTTTGTAGAATCTCTTGGGTCGTCGGGCGTACGTTTCGAACACTTGTTCTGAATCGTCGATTCGTTCTCTAGGAGGATTTTTCTGTTTTGTGCCTCCGGAGAGTCGAGAGGCATAGAAAAAGCCTGCAGTATGCTGCACTCGGATTCTCTGCTCGAGGAAATTAAGTGCCTCACGTTTCCACCGATCTATATACTTTCGACCGATCTATATATATTCGTAAAGATATAGGCAACTTCGCGTACTCTCGTGACTGGTTTGGGGAAGCAGTTGAGCACGTGGGGCATTGTGTACACAGCAAGATACAGGGAATCCCACACGCCATCGCCCGAATTTTGACAGACAGATTTTTCGATGCCTAAATTAACTTGCTATTTACCACGACAATTAATCGACGAGTTGACAAACATGTTTGCCGTCGACCACGAGATGGATTTGTTTAATTGGCAAATTTACCGACGTACATTCAAAAGGGAACTAAAACAATTGACGAAATTCCTCGTTTCGATTACACAATCGTCAACATTCTTCCTGATGAGAAAAAACAAATTTCAAAGCTGCGACCTAGTTTTAAAAGATTTTCGTCGTGTGTACGAAACTCTCCATATGTGCACACTATTACAATTGTATTTCGAGGGTGAGGGAATAAGGGTCGGGGCGAGAACAACAAGATATAAGGGCACCCCAGAGGTGCCACTCAACTCGAGAGCATTGTTGTGGAATAAGAAGGTACTCACTCGAAAATCCGTTAACCTGGACTACGCACAGTAGAAAAAGACAGGCAAATGCTTTGTACGATAATTTCTCCATCGTCTGTAACAGAAAAATGAAATGAGGGTTGGTTAATGATACAGAAAAAGTAATCGAAAATCTCTATTGCGTTTAATCGATTTTTACGAAAATTACCAAAGATTTTTCGAATCGCTACGTTGTCGTCAATTTTTTAATGAATCAAAATAGTGACAGAGAAACGAATGAATGGGCCGATTGTGTATGATGAAATTTCCAATCGCTAAACACTAATGAATTAACGGGAATTTAAATGTTTATTTCGAAAAACTTTAATGACCATGTATCAAAAAAGTGATAATCGTGTCGTTCGTTCCAGAATGTGAACGTGAATAGATCGAAAATAATCTAAAGTACCTTGAACGTTCCTTTTTATTGCACTAACAAACTCGAAAACAGTCCTTGACTGTCGGCGTCTTTCGGTCGTTTAAGAACGATCGAGGGTTTCCACGAGATGTCTACCTCGCTGGGTTACCCCCACCCTTTCCACCTCGATTTTCAAGCTCTTCGTTTCTACCACTTTATTTGCATGGCTCGATAAAGGAATATGGCAATGAGGATAATTCCAACAAGAATCGACGAACAAACAAAATTTCAGTGACGTTTTTATCACGAATTAACTATCAATTATTAGAAAAAACATTCATTTTCCTCCATCCCACGATGGATCGAGCAAACAAATGTTTAGAGTTCAAACAAATACCGCTCGATAGTCAAATTTGCCTCGAATTCCATAGAGACTCTCCATCATATCAGATTGTTTGATCATTATTGACGTAACCAGGGCAAAGCACCGCATTTTGTTATCAAGTACAAAAATTAGTTATAAATGTCAAAAATTCGACTATTTATCGAATATTTCGAAAAATTCACCCCTTTTATTTACATGGAACATAAAAAATGATGAATGATGAAAAAACGCTGTTGACGAGGACAAAACATGAAGAATGGTCCGGGTCAAATTGACCCAGAGTGTCTGTAGCCACATTTGAGTATTTCAACGAGAAGAGGAACTTCGTCTATGAAAATGAATGAATGATTCTCACTCCATTCCACATTTCTGACGTATTCTCTTCAATGAATCATCGAAACCGCAAGTTTTTTTTATCTAAAGTGATCTATGAGTTTCAACATCGACAAAAAGCCAAGTTTCCAGGAAATGGATATTACGGATACGCCAAAATGTCGAGCATTTGCAAGAAACGATCGAGGTAAATGAAAAAAAAAAATTGAAGACTGACGATTTGACAGTTTGGGCTCGCAGTGTCAACAAGAATATTCTGTGCGTGTGAATTTTTATTGGTAAATACACCGGAATGGTTGGAACATAAAAACCAGCCTAATAGTGCTGCGGGCCCCTCCGACCGTCATTGAGAAAGAAGAGTTCACGAAAGCCGGTTCTATTTTGCGACTATAGCTCCGTGAGAGACGAGACACAAACATATTTATGCTGCTTTGAAATTGGAAACACACTGCCAGTCACTAATGGAGCAAGGAGAAAAATACTATCGAATAATGCGTCATCGTGAACGTCATTGAATCAGTGCTGAATTCACATTAACAAGCAGTTTTAATGCGTGGCCAAAAATATCTGAATTACATTTTAATCTCTCGGTCGTTTCACGTGGAATTACACTTTTGCCATTGAAATTCGCCATAAAAAGGAAGACCTTGAAATTTATTGATGTTTTGCACGCAGATCCTGAGGGTAACGAACTCCGAAAAACATTGAGTGTGAAATTGTTAAACAAATTGACAAAAATTCGAAACTTTTGTTTACACGTGGGAATTGCCTGCACCCAACGACATTATTGTGCCAATAATTGCACTGGCATAGACTAGGAACGTGAAAGGAATCGAAACATCCACTGAACGTCGATTTCATCATTGGCCACGTGATGACATGGAAAAAAATGAAATGCAGGCAAAGAGTAAAACGATTGGAATTCCAAAAGCGGGGGGCGGCGTATTTGGACACCGGAAATGTGCAAATCCATGAAAAAAATTGCAACAGTCGTGAAATTAGCTAACGCGCGTTTCTCATGAGAAAAACATTCTTCGGAGTCAACAAAATTGAAGACCGCGTGGAGTTAGATGAAAGGAAAAATGTAGAGGAAGCCGAAAAAGAGGGAAACGAAAAAGAAAGGGGAGCAAGGTTGGAAAAACTTGATGATATTAAAAGTGGAACAAGTGCGTACGTACCAGACCGTATGCTCGAGTCGCGGAAGAGGAACGATCCATTCTACGGCAAAGTTACTGCGACACTGATGCCAGCGAGTCGAAGAAGTGTGGTGGTGAAATTCAGCATGGCTACCGGAGAGCGTGAGCAGCCACACATATATACAAACGCATGAAAATACACGTATATATATATATTTGAGTGTATATAAAAGATCACAGAGTGGCCGCGCGAGTCCGTCGAGCAAGAGAGGATTTTCCACAATCAAAATACACATATATGTTGGCATAAATGTCTAGATGGATGCATGTGTAAGAGCGAGTGAGTGAGAGAGACGAGAAGCCAGTGGAAGGTCGTGGCTTGGCCGTGAACAAGACGGAAGAGGATGGAAGCTATGCCAGTGGACATGGGCAGGTCCGAGTGTGAGTAAAGGAACGTCATGGGTCAAACACACTCACACGTTGAGCAGAGTCGTAGAGCAAAAAGTGATAGAGGGAGAAATAGCCCCGCGGTATGGGAAAAAGTGAGACAAGGGAGAACAGCAGAGAAGGGGAACGAGCAGGAGGTGGTGGAAGTGGAAGATGTTGGTCGCCGTGTCTAAAGATAGGCAGAGAACGAGAGCGAGCGAGACGGACACGGCTGGGCTGAGGTTGACGAGAAAAACACGTCACCGAAAGGAGACAGAAGGATCTCGTACCGCGCGAGAGATTCGGGATTTACTGTAGCTGTACAGTTGCATCCCGAACAGAACGATTTTCACATTTACATCAAATTTATCGATTTTTTATTGTATTTACGAAAAAAATGTGGGAAACGCGATACTTTTGCGGATATGTGGCCGAGAATCCTGTGATTTTTTTTACGAACGAGTTCGTGGCTCACATTCTACTCGAATTACAAGCTGCGAGCTGTCCTTGTTATGCCCATTGGCATTTTGAGTCTCTCGCTCAGCCACACTCGTTCTGTCGGACCGACGATTTTTTATCGTCAGGTAAATATGTAACAAATACGTCGATTGGCATTCAATATTGTAGGGAAATCGAAACGTCAAGAGCCGGCGAACACAAAAACGTATTCGGTAGAGCCGGAAGGCCGTTGAGTGAGAAGCCACGACGATTATTAAAAAAAAATTCACCTCAACGTGAAAAATGTCGATTCACTTTTTTCCGGAGTTGAATTAAATCGAAGCGTTGCCATAAAACTCGAGGCCTTTTTTGTTCTATCGCCGGTCCAGAGCATTTGTTTTATAACGCGAACGCCTATGACGTAGTGAGTCCTGCAACAATTGAAAATTATTGATCTCACGAATTGCACGTCAACGTTTTATGAGCGAGGTTATAATTGCAAAAAAAATGCAGGAAAAACACTCCGGGAGGTCAGAGAATGACAATGAATGTTTCGGGATATGGAAGTTTGAAGAACAGCCTACACCGGCAGGCTGGACACGCAGCGGGACTGGGTCAACACTTAGGTGAGCGCTGAGCCGATTCCAACAGTTCTGATTGGCTCAACAGTATCGACCAAGTTTGTAATTGTTTCGATTGGTTTTCGATCTGATCTGGCGATCTTAGGAGCTGGAAAATTAGTCGAAAGTGGCGTAGACGATACGAAATGTGTGAAAAAAACTTATTGATGATCAAAAATTCTCCGTGCATTCACGCACTTTCGTAAGGGAGTCAATCATTTCGCTAGAATTGAAATTGTTATCGGGAAGAACTCTCGAACAATGAGAAGCGGATTCCAAATCTCCGGAGTGGAATTTACAGGGGAATTTGGTACATTTTAGTACCAGAAAATGTATAATAAGATAAGAGGATACGTACGTACATAATGTACGAATATTTTAGAGAAACTAACTTTCTCGATTGTTATTATTGCATAACAAGTCGAAGAACTTTTTGTCCCGATGCCTCCTGACCCCAGGAGTTTGCTCTCTTGGTCGCTCGCTCCTTAAACTTTCCTCAATTACGATGTTTCTGCGGATTTAAGGGAGAGCAATCCAGACCGAGAGAGGCAGAGGAGGACGCAGAATCCGTCAGGAACGATAGCCAACCGTGGTTTTCAGGGATTCCAGAGCAAAAAGCTGAATTGCTCGGTGCAATTCTGTACCATTCATGAAAATATATTTGTAAATTCGCATAAAAAATTCATTCGACAAAGATGAATGACCATCACCTGTTACACGCAATATATTTTCATTAAATATTTAAATGATCAAAAGTGCATTTTTTGATTACAGGCAGTTGAACGAGCATCGTTTATAATTTAAAAAAAAAAATGTCCCTTTTCCGATAGTTTTTCCGACTCAGTAGTTTTAAAAGTTGATTTTTGGACGATCGCGAAGACTTTCCGCGTCATGATGGCATTTCAAAGTACAAATTTCGTAAAGAAGCTTTTGGAGCATTTTTTTTTGTCGGTTATAAATCCATGAGAGCTTTTTGTTGGGTCGAACAATGAGTCTATTAGAAAGTTTTGGAAAAAGTGATGAATGAAGACAGTAGAATGGAATTTCGGATTTTACGACGATAACAGATATACTGTAAGTCGCGGGTACGTTATAAGGGATGATGGTGCACGCAGGTGGCGCCTCGATCCTCTCAACCTGCTCCAGAGTAAAAGAAAGAGACGACATACAGAAAGGAGGAGGGAGAATGAGAGAAGGAGGGAGAAAAGGGAAGAGGGAAGAGGAGAGAGAGAGAGAGAGAGAGAGAGAGAGAGAGAGAGAGATCGAGCAGACTGAGAAGGGGCGAAAGGGAGTGAGGGTTGAGGGTTGGAGCATCGGTTAGACGAGAGAGTGTGGCGCGCGCGCGGTCCCGCGCTCCGAGTGCGGCTATGAGGGTCGTAAAGGGGTGGTTTTTCGTTGGGGATGGGTAGAGAGAGCGGGCGTTGCGACGACGACCGGGCGTCGACCGGCAGTCGAATTCACTGCCTCGCTCGGGCAGCTTCCCCGACGCGCTCCATCTCACCCATCCCTCTAAATAATAATAGTTGATACAATACTTGTATTTTTTTTTTATCAACGTTTTTTCTATCTGCACCGCAATTACCTGATTCTCTCCGTTCCTTTTTCTATCTTTTCTACTTTCACTCTTTCGCGGATTTTCGACCGAATCATTCTCAAGATTTATCCCACGAGCGGAGATCGTTTCAACTTCCGCGAAAGATTTTTCGATCATCATTTTTTCGTCCTTTTCTCTCTATCCCGATTTTTCTCTTCTCGCTTTTTCGAGATTCTCCTAAAAAGTACACTCAGCTGTTTATCCCCGTCCTCATTGGCCATTGGTTGGTCGGATTAGTTCTCGCAGCTCCGAGCAGTAACTTTACGAATAATTCACGTGCGCGTTGACATTATGTGTGGAAAAACAAGTTGCACCAACTACGAACGTTAATCAAACATTCGGTTTACCACGCGAACATGAATCTCCCGCACAATTCTATCCTCTCGATTTACCGCCTTTTTCAACTCGAGATCCACCAAAGATCGGTTTGATCTGCTCGCGGAACCACCTGCGCGCGACCTCTCACGATCATCTCGTGCTTTTTGCCTGGATTAGGATTACGCCGCGCGCGAGTGCAAGTTTTTCTCGCTTTTGTTTATTTTTCTTTCCATTTTCGAACTACGATCTCTTTCCTACAGAGTTTCAAGTTTCTTCGAGCTTCATCCCTTCGACTTGGAAAGGAAGATAATTCCGGTAAGAATCTTCGAGACGATAAATCTTTGTTGCATTTACTTTTCCTCACAAAAATTCCCACGCCTTAACACAATAATCCATCCTGCTCGTAAAATCCATTTAGTTCCGCAACTTTTTCTATTTCCATTTAAAAAAAAATTGAATGGACGTAAACGATAAATTTTTAATCGAAAAATCATCGAATTAATTATCGTCAATTCGCTCATCGGACCAACGCGATTTTTTAGTCCTAAATTGAAAAAAAAAATCACAGAAATCACCGGATCGATAATCAGCCAAGAAAATCGCCATAAGAACTTTTCAATCATGATTGAAAAATGTGTTCTCGAAATATGAAAACCGAAATTTGACCATCGGTCTAAATGGACTGGTTTCATTTTGGTATAAAATGCATTTTTGGAGAAAAGGATTAGTCAGCATTCGGCGTGGACATCGCAGAATATAGTCATAGTTGCCAGATCCCTGAACGAATAGTGAGAAAAATAAACGAATAGGAAATATATTGGCTGCAGCTGGTGTTCGATCGCGCGTTCCAAGCAAAATTACGTACGTGATGCCTTTGATCTGTATTCGAGAACAATATCTGTACGTTCTGTAAAGTTACAACATAAATTGAGAAAAACGCAAGGAATGCTGGAGCACGGCGATGATGAATCAGCGTGAGAAAAAAATCTCTACACAAACAGTAGGAGGAAAATTAAACAAGTGAACGTCGGATGCATTTTTTTCCTTTGAACGTCGAGAGTCACGTCCACGGTGTATTGCAAAGGAAATTGTTGTTGACATGTATCGAGTG
Source organism: Diadegma fenestrale (assembly GCA_037043255.1). Taxonomy (NCBI): domain Eukaryota; kingdom Metazoa; phylum Arthropoda; class Insecta; order Hymenoptera; family Ichneumonidae; genus Diadegma; species Diadegma fenestrale. The sequence goes on from CM073312.1 coordinate 6,440,808, forward strand.
ACTATGGTAATGATTACGATAAAGTACGAAAGAACATCGCAAACCCACGTCGGCTTTAAATTGTCTCGCGCGGCTCTGTTTTCAAATATTATCACAATATCGTTGAATAAAATTATTCCCTTAGCCTTCCGTCAGTCAAATTCTGTAGCTAACGCAGAGAAGCTTTTTCTCTCATAAATTTATGCAAAATTGAAGGGAAATCTCACAGAACGGTGACTCTATTTTTACTAGAGTTTGTCATGCAAATAAATGGTTTTACGACTCTTAATACTGCATAAACAAACTCTTAGCGTGACTGAAAATTCACTCGAATACAGAGAGAGACTCACGTTTCGTGTAAAACATTTCGATTTAATTGTCTTTTGGGCTGATCCCATCGATGCTGCATGGTTTTGCATCGCGTTCGAGTGCTCGAACATTTTACGGGGACACCTCATCGGGGAGAACGGAATTTAAAACGGAAAAAACGTGGGATGAAATATTATTTTACGGCTTCATGACTTACAGCCTTAATTTCTTCATTTTTGTCCTCGTCTCTACGGCTTTCAACCCACATCACGATTATGCTTTTCATTCCCTGTGCGTCATACGTATCACATGCCATGAATTTTTTTTACAAAAGAGAAAAAAGAAGAGAACATTGCGCTCGTGTCTTTGCCGAAGAGGAATTCCCTAAAGCAATACGAGAATAACGTGCGCTGGAGTACTGCGAGGACATTCGAGTTTCGCGAGATCCTCGTAAACTCTATATAAATGTATCTTTTCGATATATCTGTCCGAGATACGAGTTTCATTATTTATCGCATTTTTCCATTTGTCGTAAATCAATATATGATCTATCGCAGTCTCCAGGGTGGCGAAAGCTCCAGAGTTTGAGAATAACGGAACTAAATCTTATTTTTACAACATTATTTTAAAAAATGACAAAAGGACATGGAACGTGGGATTTGAACTTGTTTTTATTTACACCCTGTGCAGAGAACATTCGTCAGAATTCGTTTTCAACACAGTTGGCCACGAAAAAGATTATCGATTATTCGAGTCGATCCTCTCGATTCATTTTTGTAATTTTTTTTCCTGTTTGTTTCCTTCTAGCTCTTCGATGTTTAAAGCCAGTTGAGCGAAGCTTTTTCCATCACCATTTTTCACGAAAGGGATTACAAAATTCCTCATGGAAAGTTCGTTGTTGCAACAACTTGGTTGTAAATATTTTTTTCCACCCCCGCACCAACATTTAGCAGTTTTATTCGTAGAGTCGGACTCACGAGCTTGATTTCCAGAATGCCACAAACCGTTAAGGGGCGAGTTCAAAAGGGATGGAGGCTTTGTCGACGAGAATCTTTGAATATAAACGGAGACACTTTGCAATTCATGGAGCATGGAGGGGCAGGGGAAGGGAAGAAGGAAGAGGAATTCGTAATCCCATACGATCCTCACGAACCTGGACACTGAGCCTCCCACATCTCGCCTCCTTTTTGTCTCACGTTCTTAGCTCATTTTCCCATTTATTACCATTTTCGTGGATACAGCGCACACACACGAATACTATGGAAATTCCGGCCGATTTGAACCTCGATGCACTTTCATTTCTTACCCCATTTTCTGCCCCGCAAGTATTACATTTAAATATTTTTTTCCCACCATATTATTTCGCTCCAGCCTGAATGTTCATTTCACTTATTTTTTAAATAATTCCCAGTCGACCAGCAACATGCATATATATTCAAATTTGACGATGTCGAGTACATTTCCGTTGAAAGTAACGAAAAATGAATGCATACAAATTTCATATTAAAATTCATTTAATTAAATGAGCTAAACGTTACGAGCAGACTTGCAATTTCTCCTTACACGTACTTTTTCAAGACTTTCACGATCAACGTTGCTTTTTTCTCTCATTTATCAACTGCTACTACGTACGTTTTATATATGCATATTCATTGCTGAACTGTTCATTTGAATTTTTTTAACATATTCTCATTACCAATAATGGTGCAAAGCTGGTGATGAAAAAAGTCGTAAAAAGTAATTAACATAGACCGAAAAAAATGGAATATTCCTTTTGCTCGATGCTCGAGTTCAAGTTTTACAGAAAATTTCCAAGCTCGTTGGCAGAGTTTACATTTTGAAAAGAAAAATATTTAAAATTTTAATTCCTTTAGTGCACTTTTTTAAATTTTTTCATCGTCTTTTCCTCCCAGAGGTTTCATTTTTTTTTATAAAAAAGTAAATCAATGCAAGAAATGAAATATCTCGAAAACATTTGGCTCGATTTATTCGAAATAAATGTACACAAAGTGTCGGAAATGTCTCCAGAGTACAAAACAACCCTCGAACGACTGGGGAGGGTGAAAAATACAAAGTCGAGAAGGGTCACTATAACGTGGCGAAGTTATACGATTCCCTTAGAGGAAAGTTTCATATACGAAAGTTAGAAGTCGAACTGACTGCGAAATTTCCAGACGTTGAAACTCAAGAAATTTCTGCACATCGTGCGGCGAATAGAACGCTTTGAAATGTTACTCAAACACAAAGTAACCGAATCAACCAAGTACGATGTTCGCTAATGTTTTTTATAGTTGACGATCAATTGATTTCCTGCAGCATTTAATTGCATCGAGTGCAAGACCTTTGTACATTTTTATTTACGACGTGACACGAGCTTCTGGCACTATTTATTTCGCCAATAACGTTTATGCGATCCTGCTAAATTTACGGGCTATTTCTTCCTTCTTTTGATTTACGAATGCTGATGAGATTTTTTATCCCGAGCTGGTGCTGCACCGATTATTGCCAAGGGTTAATTCCTGCGACGTCTCTTTTCCTCTCCTTCTGTCCTTATCACACTCTCGTCGACTGTACAACTATAGTAAAAGTCATAACCTTAATACGTTCAACTCTCGGTGGCTGAAATTACGTCCAGGTTAAAATTATAATTTTTATTTTCCACATCGATCGCTCAGGCTGAAATAATTTTTCGCCTCGAATGTAAATGTAAAATCGCCAATAAATCATAAATTAATCATCGTCCGATATTTCCAATACTTTTACAAAAATCAAAAATATTTCGTTTGACTTAATTACCGGAATTTTATTAATTCGTGCCATAATAAAAAGGAAATCGCGCAACCGTGGATTCCACGAATAGACCGCAATTAATGGCCATGAAAATTTCGATATTTTCCATAATTCAATACAGATTGTTTGCAAATTAAAAGAAAAAATCGATTTCAACGGCATCTGTTATTTTGCCTTTGTAATGCGCCGCGGCGTTCCTGTCGGGCTAACAATTATTACTTCGCAAATTAATATGTATTGATTCATTCGACGCGCGATTGCAAAGGCCAATGAAATTTTTTGGTTCTATATCAAAGGATGAATAATTGATGCTGGTAATTGAATCGTCATTTATAATGATGAAGGAAAAGTTGTTTGAATAATGGATTCCTCGAATAATTTAAACTCATTTCGACATGATTTTCTAGCACTTGAGAGAATCTTAGAAACACGTGGCCGGGTTTCTTGCTCAAAGGATTTTAAACTCATCTCTGCTTTGCGCGCGAGCAGCCAGTGGTGTAATATGGGATAGAAAAAGAGAGAGAGAGAGAGGAATAAGACGGAGAAGTGTTGGCGTTAAATATACATATACGTGTGAAACAAAGGACAAGAAATGGGAGCCTTTCAACGGGTAATTTAATAACTCGCAGAGTTCTCCTTAATTCCGTTGCCGGGGGGGTGCGAGAAGTAGGAAGGGAGGGTTTAACGAGCGCGCCTCTAGGATTGATTGCAATTAGGCTGGAATAGTGGCAAGTCTGCAGTAGTGGTGCTGAGTTAGGCGCCAGTTCGGGAGACTCCTCTCGCGCATTGTCGAGACAACGTGAATTCGCGATACAGACGATTGCGGATTTTCTAACACGAGAAATTTCATTCCGAAGCTCATAATTTTCGTTTAATTATTCCTTTCAAGACGAAGCCCCGCAGGAATTCCACAAAATCGCTGCGACTTTTTATCGCAACTTGTTAATAAAAATCAGGCAAAAAGTGCAGCACGAAACTGAATTTATACGTTTTTTCTGACCCGACTCGTATTCCCACAGCACAATCTTCCCGCGGCTAGTCTCCGATGAATAAATATTAATCTGGGTCAACCTCACCGCGTTTCTTTGCTTCTCACTCTATTTTTATTTAACCGTATACAAGCTCGCTGCTTCATTATCCAAACAACTGAAGCAGCAACCCATCGTTCCTCCCGTACACGCTGCTTCATTAACACGAAGTGGCTCGCATTATTTTGGGAAAAAAATTACACACCCTATATCGTGCATGCAGTCGACATTCTCAGAAACTTTGAAAAAATCGTGTACCACTTGAAGTGCGAACCTTCGGTTAACATCATTTTTATTTTTATGTACACGGAGAGAATTTTACATCAAAATTTACTATGATGGTTGATTCCCGGGTACCAAGTCGTCTCTCTGAGGAATTTTACCAATAACATACTAAATTTTCATATGAAAAAGGGCGAAAAATGTCACAATTTCCGCGATTTCGATAGAAAAAGAATAAAAAATTACTGTTTTTGGTAAAATTTGTCGAAGGGACGACTCGATACGCGGGAACTATAATAACATAATAAATTTTTATGTAATATTCTCTCCGTGTATTATTTGCTTCGCCAGTCCAAAGTATCAAGAAGGTTTGAAGGATAATTTCCCTCTTAATTGCAATTCGTACACAAAGTGAATTTCAGATAATTCCCATCAGCTGGTTCGCGTGAAACAGAAAAAAAACTAAAAGTTTCTTCTCATGCTATGCTCAAAGCAATTTTAAATAAGTTCTCTTGATTGTGAACACTGTTAAAATCGAGTGGCACATGTTTACATGAAGCCAAGTTGTTCTATGTGGTATGTCGAGGAATCGAGAATGTTGTACATTTGCAGCGAGAGCGGCAGGGTTTAGACTGCAGCGTACGTTTGTACTTTCAGCAGCGCGGAGTCGTGCAAACCACTCACGTTCCTCTGAAGTTGCCTGGTTCGGATATTTACCCTTATACATATATGGACAAGGAAGGGATAATTTGAACCCCCTGTTTGCTCTTTGACTGCTTTACTAACAATGGGAGAACGATTATCTCGACAAATGCCATGATCGAATTGCGGGTGTTTCTATGGGTGCAAATTAAAAAAAAAAACAAGTTAATCAGGCAATTAACAAATGGAGTTCATTTTCTCGCTACTTGAGTGTCCCAGGAGATTTCAATCAGTCAAGTGCCGTTTATTATTTATAAATATTCATGCAGGAGCTTTCGTGCACGAGGAGATTCACGAGGCAGCGGAAGAGCAAAGTTCCGATGCTCTTTTCAGTGAGCTCATTTGACTGAAAGTTTCCATCGGACAAATAACAAGAAATGCCAACGACATTGATGGTTCTGTGATCGTGTGTCCTGGCTCCGGTCAAAGTTGAGCAGCCTCGAACGAAGTCACGGTGCTCGCTTGAGTAATATGGCTAGGCCACGAACCGACTTGCCAATCGCTGAGCAAGAGCCAGATTGCAATGCTCGTTTTGGAATTTACCTGGGCCCTGATGCCTCAGGGAAGAGTGTGCCTGTGAACAACGCTCCTGGATGTTTGACAAGGACAGGGAAGTGGCGTTAATTGATAGCGAAGGCTTGGTAAACAACCATACGTGAAGGAATAATAGAGAAAATCGTCATAACCAAAATTGCCATGAAAACTTGTTTGGAAATTTTCGTGTTTGATATACAAATTTTACGACCATTATTGCGGCGGCAAACGTTGCTAATTTCTGAGGCGATTTTTGTGCTGCTGCATCTTTCGTTTCTGATGCGAGAGATATTCGAGAAACACGGAATTCACCGTAGGGGTCCAAATTACCACCACCGTGCCTATATACGTTGATGCATCTGCCTCGAAATGTCATTCGAAGGGAAGGAAGGATACACGTGCTGTCAGAATTGCTTGCCAAGTATGTGACACATGCACGCACCGAGAACGAGACTCGGAAACCTCCGATGTGTTCGTTCGATCCAGGAAATTCTCCTCCCCCCATCGATCATTATTATCGAGCTCGAACTACGTATGCGAGCGAATTGATCTTTCTTATTCTCATCGTGACTCGAACGTCTCGAATAAATACGAATAATGGAAATCATTCAATTTGATGGTCAAAACAATCGTGCATCGAACCCTATGAATGCATATTGGGTCAATCTGACCCAAGGCGTTTTTTTGAAACCATTTTGTTTTTTTTTTTTGGACTCATTTTATGTAATTAGCAATCGATTTTGTGTGTACTCGAAGAGTCGATTTGTAAACAAAAGCCACTAGATTCATTAACATCGTTATTCGAATCCATGTTTGACATCAAATAATCATTAAGTCTTTTACTGAGAACTTGCCTCGTTCTCGAGCCCTCCGTTCGCTTTACGTTCATTAAAATATATGAATAGTAAAAAAAACGGCGAGCCGACTTTTATTGGACTTTCCAATCGGGCCTCTGTACGAAAGTTTGCCAAAAGCTTTGCTTATTCGAATCCGCGTATTGATATCCATCGTAGCACTCAAAAACCACTCGAAGCTCCATCGATTCTCTTTCCTTTCTGAACGGCGTCTTCATCGCCCTCCTTGTATTCACGGTTCCCTTCAAACGCCCAAAACTCAATGTGATCGACGCTTTTCGCCAAGTTTATCAAAGCCTCATTTATTTTACTTGCAAAAGTGATTTTTCTTCCAATAAAAAAAACTTGCATTCCTCAGACCCGTAAACATTACAACAGCAAATAAATTCCTGACATTAAATTGAAAATCTGAAACTTGAATTCGTCATAAAAAGTTCCACGGAATTCACAACGATTTATTTTTTCCTCATTATACAAAATCACATCGATTCTGCTAATTTTTCAGTGTCACGGACACGAAAAACTGCAAATGCAACTTCCGGGAAATAAGCAACGATAACTCCACAATTGAATTTTCATGATTACCTTCGAAAGTGACTTAAACAGCGCAGTTGCCTCCGTGAATCAGGAGGACCGATCCACGCTGGACACCGAAGACGGACATGTATCGAAAAATAAAAGAAAAACCTATAATTGACCGGAAAATCGAACTGCAGGCATGGAAGAAAAAAGCCTGGGGAAAAAAGCTTCTCGATTGTTCCGAAATTAAAAGAGGGCTGAGAGGCTTTTCATTACATGAAGAAGAAAACGTCGTGCTTTCGTATAGATAGATTTTAGGGTCTGTATAAATGGACATTGAGGAGGTATAGATGTTTTCTTGTATAGCGAGTTTCTTAGACGAGTCTATAAAATCGATAGCATCAGGTCAGAGCTCAAGTCCCGATAATCCACTGGAATTGAAGTAGCTCGAAGTAACTATAAAAGAAACGAAGCACCGCGAGTAGCATTGCGAGTACCTAAAGCTCTCTTAAAAGTCCATACGCCTTCGATATCCTATACATAACCAGCGCGTTCTATGTATAATGATAATAATAATTTCATATAAAAAGGGTAGAGCGTCTCGTTGAAGCGTCGTTCGTTTTCAATGGCCAATACCGACTTTTAACCGTAGCCAATGAAAAGACGAAAAGGGTAAGAATAAAAAAAAAACCGGCCGAAATGAAGGAAAAGGTTTGGAAGATTGGCTGAAAAGATCTCGCAGCTGGGTACGACATCGCGTTTTGGATAAATCTCATTTAACGCGTTCTATACGTCGCGTATAGTGAGAAGAGTGAAATATAGAAAGGAAAATGATTAAATGCTTCTGCACGTATTATTCGCTGGGCAAAAGCCAAAATCCCGAAGCCAGGAGTCATCAGACCCCGAAAACGTCTTTTTAATGTTGTCACTTGCGAGTAATTTCTTCATTATATCCGTCATTAGATCCGCGGCCTCGCAGTGGCGATTGGAAATAGATAAATTCAGATATTTGCCAATCACGACGAATCTTCGGATCCCTCTTCATTCCAGTGACCACAATCGCGTGAAAAATATTTCTCCCACTGTCCAGGTTGCTGAACAATTAAAAAAAAAATACTCGCCAGTGTCACAGGTTTTTATTCATTTGTACGTGCCCTCGGGTCTCGTATCCTCGGGAGGATATTTACACCTTGGAATTCGATGCGTATAATAGAGGGAAAGTGGCCGTAACCAAGGGTCAAATGATCCCTCTTCGTTTCACCACCCTTGATTGTCTGCTGTTACCGAACTCAATTCATCTTCCAGCACGATGTTTTGTTGCTGTATCTCCGAACACCAGCCAGACGCAATCTGTTTGACGAAACTTCCGCAGACGTTGATGAAAAATTATATTTTCTGCTGGACGGAGTTTATACAGTTCCAGAACTTTTTTGATACCGAGAGATATTCATTTGTCTATTCTTCCATTTCTTTGCAGCTTCGTCAACTTTGGAAAACACTTGGAAATTTAATGCCAGCACGAATTCGAATTTTTTCATAATTTACAGTCGCGAGATTGACAAAACAATTGACCGTTTCCCTATGACCTGAAATCAGATTTGCCGTGACGATGATCGCTTTTGGCACGTCTCTCCGGGTGATCCTCGGCATCGAGGATTGTTTTGATCTCAAGATATCCCCGTAAAGATGGAATACAAATGATCGTAAATTCGTTTTGCAAATATCTGCAGGTTTGGTTGAATTTTCAACGTTTGCAACGAGTCTCCGTATCTGGAAACGACTTTGCATCAAGTTTTAGAATCTTGCAGGATATCGTGAAAAGTCTTGACTCGTCAGTCACGAAACTGGGACTTGTAGTCACGCGCAGTCACAGTCTCGTCTGTGGAGATTCGGAATCGGACTCAATTTTTCATCAAATGGCACATGTGTCTCTGGTGGATATACGAAGCTCGTTGTACAGGGTTTGAAATTGGAAAAAGGATCAAGCTTCGGAAGCTTTTTGCGCTTTTGACATGACGCCCGCGCGTACTTTAAGTTTGTTTGTTTTTTTCGCTCCCTTCGCCGTCGGTTGGTCTCTCTCGGTCTTTTTTCTTTATCGGTTTCTTTTTAATCCCGTTTCTAGTGTCCTTTGTTTTTCGATGTCTCTTTGTCTCTCGTTAAAGTGCGGTCTTAGCAGTATATTTCACGAGGCGTTGCGTCGAGTCTTAGCGAACAAATAGCAAAGAGAGGTTGGCGCGCGTAGCGAGCGTGTATACTTGGATGCGGGTCACGAGCTACCCGTTCGATATGTACCTAAACTTCACGATCCTCCATCTTCCTGCCGACCCCCGCGGCTACCCTTTCCTCGTTGGCTCTGCTCGGTCTCTCTCCTCCGAGCGAGTATTCTGCACCGTGGAAAAGCTTCTTTCTTGGCAAAAGCTCGCAGGAGGAGGGAGGGAGGGAGCAACGGAGAAAACAGAGAAAAGGTATTTTCTGTACTTTTGTGTTCGTGCGCACGAAATAAGGGTAGAAAAGTCTTTGACATCCTGCCGATTGCGTTCCCAATCCCTGGCTCCTGACATTCCGTAACAGCTCGCACACTAATTTTCTTACCATCAACAAAAACTCGATCTTGGAAAGTCAATTTCTCTTCGTGTCACGAAAAAAGTAGAATTTAGAAAAAATGGCTTAAAATTCTTAAAATATTGGTCAAACAGCTAATTTCGGTTTCTGATGATTTTCGCATTGACGGAAAATTCCGGGAGTCTCCGGTGAATTACGATCGTTTTTCGTCAATGTTTATTTTTTTTTTTTTGCTTTAAGGGATGCTCCGAAGGCACAGGGTAGCGCCTTGCTCGTGATGTCTTGCTACTACTGTTGTTCCTGTTGCTACGAGGACGAAGAGGAAATCGGTGGAACGATCGGTACGAGAAGTTACGGAAGCCACGGTCGAGGCGGCTCATATGCAATTGGTGAAGGTCAAAGGAGCGGAAACGGTCTTGGCATAGCTTCCGGTATATCGGCATTGCTGTCTCTGGTGATAGTCTCAGTGGCAATTTGCACGGGTCAGTGGTTACTCACCGAGGAGAAATTGTCTAAATCTTATTCCGTAAACGCCTCAGCCGAGCCTGACAGCAAAGTCACGTACAGCGGACTTTGGAGAGTCTGCGTTGCCACAAGTGAGTACTTTGCGTCGCTATTTCTCGTTAAATTTAATCGACCATCCGATTACCTTAATTTCATAACAAATTCATTTCAGTATCGATCAAAACTCACTCATTTTTTCAATAAAAACCAAAAAATAATCCTCGATTTTTGTCTATCGATTCAAAATTTGTGGAATAATTGCTCAAATTATTATTTTTCAAGTCCAATCAGCTTTTTTTATTGCCATTGAGCTTTGATATATGTCTGACAACTTTTCACAATATTCTCGTATTCCCGGGACCCTTCTGGCACCGTAGAAATTATAATAAAAATTCTACAGTCCGTGGCATGTGTACCAAGGACAAAAGTATTGCTCTCGTAACGAAAAAGTATTGTAATTTCGGGGAGACTTTTATGCGTGGAGTTTGCAGTCGTCCTGGTTTGCGGGCTCCTCGCTGGATCACTGTGTTATCCAGTTTTCGTATACTAACTTATATAAATACACATACAGCCGTGTTCGTGTGCGTGCGTATGCTCAGGGTACAAGCATGGGGAACGAATAGAACTAAGAGAAAAGTTTTGGCCTCGGTTGACCGATAAATTTCACTCAGGCACAGTGCGAACGTGTATGAATCCTCGGTGGACCAGAACGTCGTGTTGTTACAACATGAGAGTGGTACAGGAAGATGCATGTCCTTGTGAAAACAACATGGTGTACGTCGTTCATTGAGTTACAGTGAACGAGAAAGTAAGATCGTAAACGTGTCATTCTCGAGTTAATTCACTTGATGGTCGATCCTAAATAAACCTGTCGCGCCCGACAAATACATGAAGAATATAAAACGAATCAAAAACCCCACGATAAAGTGAAAAAAAAGCTCAATTTTCAGAGCCAACGAAATGTGGCGAACAAAATGCGCAATTTGTGAATTTAACGATAATATTTTTGTGGCGAACGATATTCGTTTCAGCGGGCAGCGAATCGTGTAAATAGAACAAACGAATCTTTGTTGGAAACGAGAGAATGATCCGGTGTGCTCGTATTTTCCGGTGATGGAACGAAATTGTTGGAGTACGAGACAAAATCATTGTTTTTACGTAATTAGAGCGTGTAATTATTGTGTTTAATGAGCCCAACACCATAAGCTGCATGTAAAAACTTTATCAAGTTGTTGCATCACGTAGTTTTGACGTCATTTGCGAAGGGACATTAGCGAAACGGTATCAGGAGTGATATGGAGTTACAAAACTGTAGTTGGTACTCGGTGTGATCGAGGAAAAATAAAGCTTTTCGGAATGAAGCGTTGAAGAGGGAAAAGAGAATGAAAAGTAAGATTTTCGAAGCTAATAATAAAAAAATCCTCAGCACGTCGAGACTTTGGACGGTTTTGTGATAACGGGGAATACCCTCTAGCAGAACTACGAGGACTTCTGGGAGTATGAGGAAATGACTCGTTACTCGGCGCACCGGAAACCACTCTCCTTCTCCTTCCGCCCTCGTCCTATCGTCCTTCTCTCACTCTCAGTCTCTCTTTCCTTTCCTTCAATTCCACGACCCTCCAACGTGATCGAAAAATCTTGAACTCGAAATTTTTCTCGTCCCTTGGTACAGACAGAGTGTGCTCACGTTGGTGCGGGACTCGAAAGTGCAGCATCGGAAAGACGCCCTGAGGAAAGACAACTTTCTTTTTTCCTATCTCCTTCGGTCGTTCCTCGCCCTGGCACATTTTCTTTTCTTTTTCTTTCATTATTTCGGTCTCTCTCTTTCTCTCCCTTGTGCTTTTTTCTGTATCCTGGCACTTGCCCTTCAGTCTCAATGTCGGAACCAACTCGTCAAACAACTAGACGAATTGCTTTTTGATCGAGCAGCTTCGTTTCAACTTGAATCATCCAAAAACTTTTGGGACGAGAAATCTCTGAAGATCGATCGTTTACCAAATAATTCGAGAATCCCTGGACTTCGTTTTTCAAATTTCAAACAAACATCTCGCGCCTGCCTGCTTCTCATTCCGATCTCGATTTTTCTCGTGTAACTTTGATTAAAGTTCATGACGTCCGCGAGCAAGCGCGAAACGATGTAGAAAATTCTACACGTCGTAACTACATATTTTACACAAGCCTTCACCGCGTTCCTTGGCATTCACAATTTTCGATCATTGAAAGGGAGGCAATACGGCAGACTGCCGGCCCATTCCGGAAATGAGCATTTCACTCTTGCCAACCCGATTCCTCGAGTTTCATCATTTATCGCTCAGGGAATAGAACGATTGGAGGAGTTCCACAGAGCAAGGAAAATCCCATTTAGGCAATATTCTTTATTTTTTTACGTGTCTAAAGAAACGAATATATACTGCAACAGATTTCCTTGCCCTTAGCCCGAAATAAAAATGGTAGAACATAAATTCGCAGGGAACAAGATTTTGTAATTGAAAAATCGCGTTCGGGATTAACAATTCAAAAAATTCGGTCCCAAAGAAAGTTTCCGAAATAAATTTAATTTCATCCGGATTTTGTCAACTCTTGAGAATTTTCATACATCGAAAAATGTGATTTTTCGAAAATCTTACGGGCATTAAGTTGGAACCACCAAATGCGAAACATGAACGATAAAATAGCGAATAACTAAGAGCTAGTTAAGAGCTCATTAATGGCGTTCTCAAATTTTGAACAAGTGCGAGCGCCGCCTCAAGATTTTATCGCTCAATTATAACTTTGTGTACACGAAAATTACGAGCGAATTTATATATTTAAGAGCAGAGATTGAGTGCGCGAAAAACTGGCTCTTCAAAAGCTCTTGAATTTCCGATATTTTAATTTTTCATTTTTCGTATTTGGCGATTCATAATTGATGAACTTTAAAGTATTTTCGTTCGAAAGTCTACGCACAAAAAGATCGATTAAGTCTCTTGGCAAAGTTCCTGTCTGATGGGAATCGAAACTCGTTTATGGGGGTTGGCAAGCAGGGTTTGAATTTATATGAACAACTTTTCACGACAATTATTCACATTTTCACCAGCAGATGACGTGAAAGGCTAATTGTACAATTTTCATGAATTCCGGTTGACGTTTGGCCGATTGGAGTGAACTCTGATCCCCTCAATCGAGGGGATCCATGCGATGAGCTATAAAAAGGTAATTCGAAAAGGCATAAGCAGAGAAAAGAATAAAATGTTGGCGTTACCTCGCGGGAGCAAAACATGCGGGAAACGTTGAGCACGTTTGTCGAATTTGTAACACGCGTTACCGCACTACGAGCCGAGTTTGCACATCGTGCAAACGGAATATCCTCCCTCGCGTTATTTCCCGGCCTCGTAGTTACAACCGCAACGACCACTTCCGGTCTGACGCGTGTTTCTCATGACGAGTGGTTGAATGCGCCGAGTGGGGAGAAGAAATTCAACCCGCTGGTGGAAGCTTTTCACACACGTTTTTTATGTCCAGTTGGAGCTTTTTTCCACCGTGCGGTGTGGCTCGTGCCCTACGAAATTGCTAACGCACATGACGACGTTTATGCCGCCACAAGAAACCGAGAACTCACTCGAATCCAAGACAAAGTCATTATAATCGTAAGGTTCGCCAATAACAGCTAACAAAAAGAAATTTCATTTTTCTCCATATTTGCGCTTCTAAGATGAATATCAAAATAATTCCAACATTTATTCGAGCTCGTCAAGTTCAACAATTATCCCCACGCAATAATTATGAACAATCGAGTTTGAAAAACAATTTAAATTCGACGACACTTGGTCGTTTTGACCCGAACAATTTTCTGTCACCGATCGTTTGGCATTTATTTAAAAAAAAAACTTCCTAACCAAAATTCCTTTTAGAAAAAGTTGGCGAGTAACGCCCGGAGTTGACGACCAACGGGGGTCGTTGTTGTGGTTTTATTCACGCTGTGATTGGTCGATTGGCTGTTATTCCGGGCCGCAACGGTTTGAAAATCGTTTTGCGTCAGATTGACCCAGTTTGCGACTCTAGATCGGTGGCGGAGGTGTAAAGTCGAAGGGTTAATCTTGTAATATGGGCGCAACAGCGCAAATCAATCGCCATACGCGCGCTTCGGCTCGCTGGTATGCCCTCGTGAAATAAAAATTGCATATTTACCGGAATACAACGATTTGAAAAACGCTCTGGATCAGATTGACCCAACATGCACTTATAAAGAGTGTGCACTCGAATCGTTAATAATTGCAGAATTATAATTACACAACTACCATAATTACACGTTTTAACTTGACTTTTTCAATGCTATACCAGCAGTGGCTATCGTGTCTCTCATGTAAACAACGTTGCAACGTTGAAAAGCAACGAAATATATTAGATTTCTTTGATGATTCATGCCATTTTCAATGTTATCCAAATTTTTCGACCCCATGAGCTTTTCGGATGGCAAAAATCGATCGTTTCATCATCGTAATTACATTTTCCATCTGAGTAATTATTTTTGCCAAAGATAAAAACGAATTTCGTTCCAACGATGCAAACTTCAGAGTCATTCAATAATCATAGGGGGATTAATTCGAATTTGAATATCATTCTTGTTTCTCGTTCAGGCTCTCGCATGCAGTACGAGTGTTCGAGTATTGACTACTTTCCGAACGAAGAATACAGTCCGGACCCAAGTGACTCGACAATGGCGATTCCATGTGAGTATAAAACTTTCCATAAGACAATGACAATGTAACCAATGCAAAGTTCTTTTGATGAAGGAATCAGAGAAGTTGAAATTGACGTAGTCAAAAAATTCGTGTGGAGTTAATGACTCGTTTTTCTTGTTCCTGGTCCCTGTGGGTTTTTCACGAGCCATAACATTAGCGTCACATTTTTCCCGGCTTCACTGTTCCTTCGTGGTTGTGTGAGACCCCCCAGGGCTCTGCCCACAGCCACTTTTTTGCAACGAGCTACGAAATTGCATTCGCACAAGGGCCAAGGGAAATCGGTGAAAAAATTCACAGATTTAAAAAGATCGAGACACCCAAGCCATGGCTGAGCGGTCGCCCAACCGAGTATTGGCCTCGCCACGGGGTACTCATAACTTTGAAACTCGTTAGAGCTGCGCAAGAATCGCACAGCCATCGCTTCTGGTCGTGAAAAAACAGTGATCTCGGGAAAACGTTATGGGATCAAGTTTTTCATTTATTAAAAAGATAGTGCGGCGTCGCAACGGTGAAAAAAAAACCTTTTACATTTTCCTCTCATGAGTATATTCTTCTTTCCTTGAAACTATCCATCAGATGCCGTCACCAAGTCTGCAATATTTTTCTTCGTCGCTACGTTGCTCCTCGCCATCGCCGAAGTTTGCTATTTCACCGCTCACGTGACACGACCACGCCATCAGCTTTGTATATTCGTTGCAGGCGTTGTTTTCACCATATGCGGTGAGGAGCCTGAATTAATGATTGATTTTATGCTAAGAACTTGTCAACATTGCTTGGGGAACGCTGCATCGCCAGACTGGGTCATTTTGACCCAATCTGATGGCTAGACGGATGTGATCCATTGGCGATAGAAATATTTTCGACTTCAACCGACGCTTTTACCACGAAACCATTCACGATGGACGCTCCGGGTCAGATTGACCCAGTGTGGCAATGCAGCGGCCAAATTAAAGTTTTTCTTCGGAGAATCAACCGAGATTTCTTTCGAATCGACAGGTCTTTTGATGCTCGTTGGGATGGTCATGTACATATCAGTCTTTAAAGCGGAAGTGGGAAGCAAATTGAGGCCCAAATCGTCTTTTCAGGTTAGAAATTTTTCTTCAATTTACATATTTAAACTTTTTTGTACGAGCGACAAGCGAATTTGTTGCAAACTTGAAACATCAGCGGTTTGTTTAAAAATTTTGAATCGAATTTCGATGTTTTTTTTCGTATTTTTCGTCTTGGACAGAATTTTTTTTACTCTAGTTCAAAAATTCATTACGATCGATCGCTCAATCCTCCTGACGGAGCATCAGGAAAAGACCGGACGAAATTATAAAACCTTGTTGCCAACCGCAACGGAAACATCCTTTTTTCTCAGTTTTATCGTCAAGCTGCCTGACACACACACACACACACGCGCAACTGCACATGAGACCGACGTACACACACTATCGAGCCGAAAAGTCGTAGTTTTAGTTCCAGCAAAATCGCAGTTACTTTTCTGCAACAGCTGGTGAACTTTTCTCGTGAAACATTCTCAATTTTTCATTTGCAGGGTCCCCCCTTCACTTACAGATACGGCTTTTCTTTTTTACTCTACGTTAGCGGTTTCATCACTACCGAGGTTGCCGGAACTTCGGCGATATTTTTGTACATATCCTGGCACCAAAGGGACCCCGAGAGAACGGATCACAGACGCAAAAATTGCGGGGTAAATAACAAATCCAAACAAACTGTCTACCATTTTCGTCCGCATGACTTTGAAAATGAAATAACTCTGAACTTTCTGATTGCTGTACTTTTTATACTTTTTTTTATAACCGCAACAATGTTTTGCCTCCGAAACTGCAAGATTTTGTTCGTAACTGCAATATTCCCGAATAGATTGCTCGGAAAAGTTTAAAAATTATGCATTAATGAGCTCAGGAAATGAAACGTGTTGGAAAAATTGAATTTTTTGACTTTTCCAAGATCGCTCAAAAAATCAAAGACATTTTTTTTATTTATGAAATTATTCGTCGCTGGGATAAATTGATGGTGAAAGAAAAAGAGAAAATTTTGAAAGAAATTGTCCAAGTCACGTGCACGTGGCGCATTCCCAAGTCGATAAGTGATTACGAGCGGCTATGCACGGACGAACAAGCCCGTTGAGCTCTCAATCCCTACGGACGATGCCCATGCAGTGGCTACAGCGAGTCTGCAGTGGTTAAGGTCGACGACTGGTCAGAAAAGCGTATGAGAGTGTAAAAATGGCATAGCGATTTGAGCATCGATTGCCAACAGGCAGAAGAGTGTAATTAAGCGAAATCGACGTGCCCCTTAATTGGCACCAAGTTTTTGCCGTAATTTTCTCTTTAACGAAAATTATTTCGAGTCTTTTCAGAGAGACAGAATAAAAATTTTATTGTATTACAGGACGTGTATCATTTGAGCAATTACGTGCGTCGTCATGCGAATCTTCACACGTCGAACAATCCAACACAATCGGGAAATTTCATATGCGAGAGACATCAAAAGCGTTATTTCTTCGGTAGAGACTCCATCGACCACGTCGATTTTGACGAGTTTTTGCCACCTCCACCCAGCCTCGATTATCACGATTATCCACGACAATTTCCACGCGACCTGACCGCTCAAACGGTTAGTAAACAAAAGTTTCGAGACACTGAGTTTCGTGTGAAAATTTGACCCGTGAAATCGGCGACACTCGCATTTTCTAATATTTATTATTTTGTCATTTTTTTAATTTAATATTCCATCTAAATTTTTTATACCGTCGTGTCGACAGGTCAGCACCACCGCCGATGTTCTTCAGGACGAATCGAGCCCCAGCATTCAGCACGAATTTGTTACGTTCGATCTCGATGCACCATTCCCTTCGCCACCTGCCCCTCCCTTCAGAAGTGCCGAATGGCCTCATGAAGCATTCAGACGTACCACTCCCGTCTGATACAGCGTCAGGTACGTTGTACATGTTTGAATAATTATTCTTATCGAGTTGTCATCGCATCATTACAGCCAGAAATGATGACTCTGAAGTTTGCAACGTTGAGATTCAACGAAAAACATTTTTTCTATTGATTAGTTATTGAATTTCGAAAATCGTCGCAATTTTTTGAGTCGATTGAGTTTTTTCGTCGCAAGAGCGAATCGTTTTATTAGCCGGACCAAATTTGAATAATAATTATTGGCCCTGATGAAGAATTAACATGACTCTGAAGTTTGCATCGTTGGAATGCAACGAAATTCATTTTTATCTTTGAAAAAAATAATTATTCAATTACAGGATGTAATTACGATTATAAAATGATCCATTTTTGCCACTCGAAAAGCATATTGGCTCAAAAAATTTGGATGACATTGAACATTATACGAATTTTCAATAAAATCAATTATTTTTCGATGCATTCCAACGTTGCAAACCTCAGCATAATGGAATAACAGAATTTCTTTTTTTGGACTTGAATTCGATTTGAAATTTCGCTAAATTCCGTGTCAGATTTCTCATAAAATGGCAGTAGTTTCCATCGATAGAGAAAGCAATTCGGCTGCAGAGTTTGTCGGAGCTAAAATTTCGAACAATTAGACGGAGAGAATGAATTTTTGTCTTTCCCTTGGCCTTTGTGTCGCTCGAAAGGGAAAAAGAGAAAAAAAAACGTTTAATTTTGAACTCGCAGGTACGCCAAGCTGGTGGAGTATCACACGTGTGAATCGAGCGAGGATAAAACAGACAGCGAGGTTGAAAGTTCAACGATAGCGAGCGAGGAGTCGTCGACGATTGACAATAACGCGTCGAGTTGCGTCATCGAAGCGAGCTGGTGCTCCGAGAATGAAAAAACTCGTTTGATCGATTCCCCGTTATTTGACGACGAGCTCTTCGAGGATGCAATAAAAAAATTACTGCCGGAGACACAATGACGAGCAGCGATTAGTTCCGTCGAAAGTTCGAACGAACGAGAAGAACAACTTTTTTCTCCATTCGACCACTGCCACGGGGAGAATTCGTACAGTTGTAAAGACACAAACAAAAAGTCGAGGAAAAAAATAAAATAATGACCAAAAAACTTTGTGTTTTTCGTTGTCAACGAAAATGGCAAATTTTTCGTGTGCATCTTCGCACACTCGATGGAAATCTCGTTAAGACCAAAAATGAGAAATCATCGATTGACTGCTTAATTATTCGAGGAAAAAAAAACACAAGGATAAGTCGATTTTTTCATTTAATACATCGAACCCCAGTGGATCAATGCAAACGAACGAAACTAAATTTTACGCTTCCAGAGCGACGTTCGATACTAGATTATTTCTCAACTCCCCCATTTTCCTGTCGTATTCAAGTTTTATTACGATCGTTGTGTAGGTTTTCATCGTTGGGACAGATTGTCAAGAAAAAATTGACGACTGCCTCGATCCACCAGGGAATGTTAACTTTTTTTCCATTTTTCATTTCGTATTTGCTTCCATTAACGATAAACGTTACGAGACTGCTTTCGATAATAATAAAAGTTTAAAAAAATCTTGCTGTATTCTTCGAGGAACAAAAGACAGACACGATCCTCGTATCCTGAGGAAATCCATGAATTTCTCAGCTGAAAGTACTTTCTATCAATAACTGGGTCAATGATCGTAAGAGGCGATTAAGCTCTCACGTTAAGCGTCTTTTTTCTTCACAACTACCATGAAACTGAAGTTCGCACCGTCGGAGTCCAACGAAAAATACTTTAATCATTGATTAATTGTTGAATTTCCCAACCCTTGAAAATTTTCGTACCGAATTGCGTTTGGATCCTCAAAAAATGACATTTCATTGTCCTGACCAAATATCGAACAAGAATCTTGAGATCTGCTCAAGAAACCACAGAATTTCGTTGCATTCCAACGATGCAAACTTCAACATCGTTCAACTACCACGTTATATGTACATTGTACGAATATGCGCCATTGGATAAGAATTTTTGAGACCTTTTTTTTACACTTTAATATTTGTAAGGAGAAAATAAATCTAAACATTTATATATAAAGGATTCGATTAAATCGAATCGAGTAAGTTACGATTTTCACATAGATAGAGAAATATTTATGGCGGACATGGACACCATTGCGACTAAAAAATGTTTTTCGAAAATACAATTTCCTCTGACTCGAAATTCAAAGAAATTCTATGCAACCGAAAAATGTCAATCAATTGCCATAATTCCACGTAACGATTATCGCTTTTTCGTGAAAAAAAAGTCGAAAGTCCACGTCGGTGAAAAAAAAATACGTCAAGATTTGTTTGCACTTTAATTTGTCATGATATAAATATGTGTAAATATATATAAACGAAGAAACTGTAAGCTATACGACGAAGTGGTCTAGGTCAACACGAAAAGTCCTTAAAGCTCAGTGTTCTGTGATTTTTATTCAACTCCATTTGTAGTCTCGTTATTTTTCGTATGACGAAAGAATATAATGACAATGAGTACGTTACCACGAGTTAAAAGGACCTGTTGATATTTTTCTGGAATTCGCTTCGACATAACTTTACACATTCGATACGTAAATGTCATTTTATTACGTATAAGTATTGTATAATAATGCTTGAAGGGAACGAGAAAAAACACAAAAAAAACGTCAAGGACTGTTTTTTACGTTTTCTTCATATACGATTCGCTGTTAATTGGTATAATTATAACTTTGTACTTTGTATGAAGATGAAGCGTTTAGTCCAAAAACCCAATAATTATATTGAGTGTATCACAAGATTCTGTTTTTTTTTAATCCTCTTTTTTCCATTCATTCCTTGATAAATAATTATAATTATACAATAAACGGGGTAAATGCCCATATGTGGAGCAAGGAACCCTTATAGTCGTGATTTTGTTGATCCATTACATTGGCTTTCTTATAGTAATTCCAGAAATAGTAGCAATTACACATTTTTTCAAAAATTTAATTCAAAGAACGTTGCTGGTTGTTTTTTTTTTTTCTGAAAATATTTATTTACAATTGTCTTTTCTTTTTTCGAGCGTAAATTTATTCGCACGTCTTTTTTACCGACAGCACCGCGGACATGGCGAGGCAATCGCAAATCTTATCGTCTAGATATATTTAAATTCGAATAAATAAAAAAAAGATTCGAGCGAATAAATTACGAGAATTTATTATTGTTTTGGTTTTTTTTAAATCTTTTTAACGACCGATTATCGTCGGCTCGTCCGCCATCGCTATTTCCTCATTTGGAGCCTTGTCGCGCTTTCGCTTCTTCGAAAATATAATGAAGCAACAACCGGCTAATAAATTACCGAGGAATACGAACCAGGCCAAAACCAGAGAGTAATCGTACTCGAGTATCGCACCCTTCGGAAATGTCTGATGAATGTGTTTGCTCTCGTACTCCACTGACGAAAGGACCACCTGAATGACCACCATTGTACAGGCAGCTGACAAACAAAATTCATCGCACATTTCATTCAATCTTGATTTCAATAGAACTCAATGAAATTCATCCCATTTACTCTAATTATAAAAACATCGACTCACCACTAATGAAATGAATTCCTCCAGCAAGTCGTTTGAACATGTATCGAGGATTTCGAAAAGTGTAGATCGAGAAACTGAAACCCATCAACATGACGAACATGCTGATCAGAGCAAAAGAGACTTCGGTTCTCGCGTAACCTGTTAATTACAATAAAATTCCTAATTATTCGATGACGCGACGAATTTCAATCAAAAATCCGAAATTCTGAGAAAATGACGATTTGGAGAATATTTTAATTACTCACTGAGCACCGTATCGTCTTGATATATCTTTGGATGATCCGGAAACATGTCCTTTTCGACACACTCGTCTAAAATCCAAAATACATCGACCGAATGAATTCGAAAACTATAAAATCGATGAATTCGAGAGTTTCAAGAGAAATTAATCACTCACAGTACGAAACCAGAGTCTTGGTGCTTGTGGAATTGTCGTCCGAAGGGACGAGACCCTGCACGCAACCCTTCCAAAGTCCCTGGTGTCTGTACACGAGCATTCTTCCAGGTTTACCAGCGTCACCCAGAGGCAATCCATTCTCTGGAATCGGTGCTTCTACCGTAAACCAATGATCCGTACCGATTGCTATTGCCCATATACAAACCGAAAGACCAACGAGGATCGTGCATCCCAGCAACACGCGTCTCTCGAACACGATCTATTAGGAATTCGAGGATAATCCAATTAGAAAGGAAAAAACAACATTAAAGTTGGAAAATTCGATTGCGCGTGTAATTTTATGGATTGAATTTTCATCGAATTCGCTACAATCTCACGGAATTGTTTTTGCTATTGATAGAAAGTGGAGAAAATTGTGTGATTCAGGAATTTTACGCGAAAATCATGGGGAAACGGGAATTTTTAGTGAATCGAGTGGTCTTGGAGTTTTCCCATGGAGAAATAAAATAATGAAGGTTTCCCGTGAAAACCCAAACGTGTGGAATTTCGCCCGAGGCTACTTTGTGACCGTCGTAACTTTTTTCATCATTTTTTATTCGCGGAATAAAAAGTGGGGAGGACAAAGGAGAAAGGACACACGAAAGGGGATTTGGATTAGGTTCATGATTCGTAAACGGAATGAAAATGTAAGAGGATCGCTTGGAAATACGAAAAGCACTTATGTACATCGGGTTTACGTTTACGAATCGATTGAATGAAATATAGGTTGAAAGTCTATTGGGAAATAACTTTTGCAATAAAATCCAGCTCCGTGGGCGTGTACAATAGCGAGAAGGAATGGGAGGCGAGGGCCGATTCGGATAAAGCTCGGAGACGAGGAAAGTTCTCATAGGTGGGAAGCTGTTTGCGAGGGAGATGCAGCAACTATTTTCCGGGTCATGCGGGCAGAAAAGCCCCCGAGGGGAATCGCATAACAACAGTGAATGGGTGCAAGGGAGCAGCTAAACCACAAGGTTGTGTAACGGGTCGTCAAAGACATTGATATCATCGCCAACCTTCGTTTTTCCTCTGCATTTTTCGACAAAAATAAATTTATCCCCGAAAACTGAATCTCAATTGCGTTAATTATCGTCCCAAATATTTATAAGCGTGACTAAATGAAATAAATTCAAAAAAAAGAATTTTTCATTGTTCCTAATTGAAAAAAAAAATGCGGGTCAAAATACTTTTAGAATCCTCAAACAAATTATCCGTAACTTGATAAATTCGGAATGAAAGTAACGCGGAAACAGGAAATTCACTCGCCTGATTGTACAAAGCCTTCATACGACTCGCCATTTTGTTTCAATTGGCTCTCCACCTTTGACGTTGAGAATGAGAAAGAAAAAGATGATTTCTGTTCACTTTGTAAAGCCACTTTGCCGGCAGAACTGTCTCAACATATTTTTCTGCACTGTTCCATTAGAGTTATTTACACGGACGATAAAATGATGATTTTTCGATCTGAAATGTCTTTCGATGATGTTTGAACGTTTTATACATTTAGGAAGAATTTTAACTATAAAAAATATTGTTAAGGAAGAACGTTAAAGTTTACGACGCTTTAGGAATCAAATGAATTTTTTGCATTGATGAAAAATTAAATCGCCTTCGCTGGACCGATCGTTTTATGCTGTTCGGAGGATTGAAGTTTGATTCACCATCCAATTAATCGATTTGATGCAATGTCGCCCTCTTACAGTTCCATCGATGGTTTGATTAGTCTCGGTCTTTTTGTAATTACTCAGTGAAAGGTGTGAGCACTTTGTATAGTCTGTGTGAAGGTCATTCACTTGTCATGTCCAGCACTTAAAATTCTGGCCTGGTTGTTCGATGATCCAATTAAACAGCGCCACAGTTATTTTTTCATCAATGTTTTACGCGGTTGAAAGAATTTTCATTTAACGAAGCTGCGAGCTTTAAACGAAGCATGAACAAAAGCGCAACGAGAGTTGCTCTCGCCGATGAAAAGCTCTCTCGCGAGCCGTTGGTTGTTATCGCAATCCAGCAGCTCCGTACGGACGCGATAATAAAAAAAATATTTCAAATCGCAGGACTCCGTTTGAACGGAGGAAAATAAATTCAAACGAGTCAATCACATTTTCGTGCCGGTTTTGTGTATGAAAATTCTTCGACGTCACAAAAATCTTTTTACACAAAGCACAAATGGAGCCGGAACGTTTTTTTTTAAATCAACAATATTTCGCAATCTTTTGCATATTTTAATCGTGCAGTCGATTTCACTTCGTCGTATTTTTCACTATTTTCTCTTTACGAGAAAAAAAAAACAAAAAATCCATACGAAATCGAGTGCCTCTGAGTTTTATCGGTCACCGCAAAAACACTTATTCGAACGAGCCCGAAAATATTTCCAAAAAGACGTTTTTTTTATATAGCTCGACGCTGTCAAAATTTGTCGCGGTCTCGTTCGCTTTACATAATTCTCTTTGATGTCGCGGGCTTGAAGAACGATTCGAAAAAATATATTTCGCTCTTCCAGTTGTACCGAATTTTTTTCTACCGCTCGAGACGAAGAAACGAGACGAAGAAAACGAAGCAGAGATAAAAATCCACGTTATAATAATCCTCAAGCCTGAGGAGCTTTACTCCGCGTTGAACGGCTCGAAGAGGACATTTTTCTGAAATCAGAAAGCACGGAAATACATGACAAAGCAAACTGTGAAGGGTCGCGGACAATGAAAACGTTCGAAAAAGCAGAAAAAAAAATTACTCATATCTATTTTTGTTTCTAATGGGGAAAACATGGAGAAAACTTTTTACTAGCCGGTTACTACATGGCGAAAAAAAAACCATAGTCCCTTCTGCACCTTCAGTGACATTTACTGAGAAAATGAACGAGAGAGAAGAAAAAAAACGACACCCACAAGAGAATAGATAATCGGTGCTTGAATAATGGACATTTTTTATCTCTTTGTCTTTGACCGCTTGCCTCGATAAGCCCCATGTATATATGTGTATATTTACGCTCATAAATAAATACATGATCCTCTGTTATAATAATTAATCATCCATGAAACCATCAGAGCGTAAATACTCCCTCGTTCTCTCTGCATACCCTCATTCGCATTGTCACTCCATAGTATCGCACAGATTCATTTTATGATTCAATCATGAGGACGAACATTTCCATAGGATTTAAATACCACGACAATTGCTCTGGTGGAATGACCTGGGCATATTAAGTGATTGTTTTTTCATCTCATTCCATTTTATCTGGTTGTTTCGTTTTTATTTTCTCAAAAGCTATGCTGGCTTTCTTAATTAGCTATAGAACTCGTGTCCCATTCGTTTTTACGTTTTAAAGTATTAAACAGGATCTTTATGGACCCCATGGAATTTTTATGGCCCCAGGATCGTCGTTGCAAAGATGAAATGGGAAATGAGATGCTGCAAACTTAATTCCATATGGGATCAAGATGGCGCGGAGCTCATTACCGAAGAAAAAAAACTCCAATAATTCATAACAAGCTCGACTTTCGAGTTTTTTATGGATTTAGATCACGCGATAGGAAAATTTATTATGAGAATTTTTGTTAAAAACTCACTAAACAAGTTTTACATTGTGATTTCCGCTTCGAGAGTGTACGACGTTTTATGTGGCTTTTTGCTGCTGCGAATTAACCGATGTATCTTTGGCCCATCGACAGAGGAATGAGACTGGCCTTTGGCACTCGGCAGCCCGAGGTTTAAAAGCTCATTGTCGCTCCCATCTTTTTCCTAATGCTTATATGTGTGTCGACAATGCTTTTTGTTACTCGGAGCTCTGGCGATTCGTCGGACGAACCAAAAACAATGTGCGTTCTCAAACTCCCGTGTAAACCAAGTGGAAACGACATTACTCAAAACGCAGTTTCGTCCACACGATTAAAAATACAAAAATAATTGAAAAATATCGGATTCGAAAAAGTCTGTCTCGTGCCAAAGCGATTTCGCAAATTTTTTTTAGTTTCCTAGTGCCAAAATTTAATACCAGAGAGATGACACACGATTCGAAAAATTCCCGAAGCAACATCCGGCAACACGATCCTATGACGAAAGGAAATAAATTACACCGAAAAATTCGTGACAAAATTTCAGTTTTTCGCGAATGTTACATTTTCTAGCTCTGCCGAAAACCATTTTTTTTTTTTAATTTAATAAAAAAGAAAATTCTGTCACGATTTGCGTAGTTTTCGAACAAGATCGAGCCAAAAACAGTTCCAATAGACGTGATACAAAAATTGACGGACGCGAGAACGATAAACAAAGCTTGCGAGATGAAAATATCATGAAAACACACGCTGGAACATTGTCGTATGAAAAATTATCCAGCAAGGCTCCTGATTAAGCGCGTAATATCAGCGACGGAGGAATCTGCGGAATTTCCAGACGAAATATACAGAAAGAATTCAAGCCATGAAATTAAATGAATTTGAAATATTTCATTTCTTTCTGTATTTTTTCGTTATAGAAATTACTCATACGAGTTCGCTCATATTATTTCCAACGTCGAGGGCTCGAGGACAATATTCTTTGACGTTGCGATGCTGAATAGTTTTTTTTCATTATTTTTTATTATGTAGTAAACGAGGAATTGGCTTGACTACGAATGTTTTCTTTGGCGAGCAAAAGTGCCATTTGACGAGGAATGACCCAAATACATAAACAATTTGTATCCAATCCATATAAAGAGATGTTGAAGCGTCAGAAAATAATGTAGAGCAGGGCTAGAAACATGGAGAATGCCATTCTGATACATAATAAAAAGGGAGGAAGGGAGCAGAGGAAAATTTGCTTTATGGTACATTGTTACGAAAGCTTTCAGCACAGAAATATGGTCGAAGGGTGCGAATGTTTCTCATGCTTTTTGGCACGACATACTAACAATTTGATGTGGAAAAAACGAGCTCAAATAAGCATTTCGCATCTTCATTTTTCTTCTCGTTTCCCCGACTCGATCTCGCGGAATAATTTCTGAATAATTCGCGACGGAAATGTTTTCATGGGCTTTTCACTGTGCCTCGAGAACGTTCGATCGCTTGTTTAAAATAACGTCCAATTAATTGGATAAAGCGGAGGCATTAACTAGCATAACAAGACTAATTATAAACTTTGACGCAGCAATGATGAGCAGCAAAGTTTAGTCAAACAATATTGTGCACTGAACGTCGTGACGTTTCGAAATGTTCGAGTCCCTCACATTCTCTTAATTGACGTTGTCACTGAGAAAATAAGAATTGACAGTCAGTCGTGTGGGTTTTTAAAAGGCGGCCCAAGAAACATAGAAAAACCATGAAAAATCTTGGAACGAGATACGAGAACTAATTAAAAGCAAAATTGGACTAGTTTTCTGGGGAAATTGCGTTACGGATGTTCATGGATTAGGGCTGGAGAAAATGAGTTTCAGTGGAGTAACATTTTAGACTCGCGACATCGTGACATTTCGAAACTATCGCTTGGCTCACGCAAGTTCACTCGGTTGATTTATAATTGCAGAAACTTGTATAAGCACGGAAGCTTTTCTCTCGATATTTCCCCGGTAACGACGCACCAAACCGTCCGCGTTTGCCTCACGTTTTTCCAAAGGGATTACGGATTTGCTCAACAAAATACACGCACACGTGGAAACGTAACGATCTCACCTCGTGCGAGCGAGAGTAAGAGTGGGCAAGCGAAACCGTTTCGCCTTCATCGAATGATATGCAACGGAGCTTTGTGACGTCAATGGTCGAACAGATGTTCATGGGGAATTCCATGTCGAATGGACCAAAGTGTGACCCTGACCAGCTCGCAGCATTCCACGGACTATTTTTTCTTTTTTTTCTCTCAAACATTTATTCCGCGAGTCAGTGACTGTTTCAAGATTTGCATGTAAATATTTTAGTTGGCAGCACATGGTAAATTTTAAAATAAAATTCATGTTTCCGAAAAATGCTAAAAAACTCGATTCTTAAAAACGCCAATCTAATAGACTCGATTCTGTTCATCGTGGCGCGATATTACAGTGAATTATTCTTCGAATAAACGAATTCAATATCGTGTAAACATCGTGTACCCGAAACCATTGTCGATCAACGAATTTTCACCGTTTTTTTACTTCCAGCGTTTAATCTTCGCGTCCGACAACAATTCGTCTTCATCCTCATGAACGTTTCTCAGTTTTACTCCCCCACAGAATCCCTCTGCAAAGTTTTATCATCAAGAAGCGTGAGTGACACTCGGTTTATTTGATGTTCGAAATCCCTTTCCGGTTCGTCTACTATTAGCGCCACTGAGCTAAAATTGTAAAACTTCTCGAGCTCTCACGGTATTTCGAGATCGCCGCACACCAAATTACACGACCACTGCTAAATCCGCAATTAATTCTCAATCTTTTTTATCGAATAAATCGATCCTACGATTCAATTTTTCTTCCACATCCCTTAAATGTCCTTTGAAAAAAGAAAAATGATTTTTTAACACTCTGTTCGTCATTCCAAGAATTTGTCTCGATTGCTAGTAAAAGTTGAACACGAGGGAAAACTTTTTATGAAAAATTTCTTCTCCCGCATCATCAATTTTAATTAATCTCATCTTAATTACTAGCCAGTGACGATCCCCTTGGAATAATTTGAACTGGAGTTTTTTTTTCTAGTCAGAAAAATCAGGAAATGAGTATAAAAAAGCAAAAACGAATTTGTCACGATTTAAAATCAATAAATAACATTTTTCGGTGAAAAAATGTCAGCACGAGAATAATTGTTTGTTTTTTTTCCATCGTTACGAATAACTTGATTTTTCATTATTCGCTATTCGAGCTCGGGGGATGAAAGCATCGGAGAAGAAAGTGAAAGAGTTTTTTTCCCGAATGTCGAGCGAAGAAAGACGCGCAGTCTCTCGATCTCTATTTCGGTAGAGCAAGCACCTTTTTTCTCGGCGGCCTATCCACTCGTTCTTTTTCGGTCTATGCTCTTTTTTTTTATCTCGACGATATTTTGGACGTCGTAGCATTGGTTCTCGGTCGCCGCTCGTTTTGCCCAGACTTTTATACGCAGCCGGTGCAGCAGCAAACGTGTGGCTTTCATCGTTCTGCCTTTTTGTTTCTTTTATCTTTTATTTTTTGGACATCTCCAGTATATTAGATTCGTGAGAGTAAAAGTCAGACTCGTAATACAAGCGGTGACAAAACTGGTGTCGGGATCACGCGACATCCACACCCTTAATTCCGTCAGCAATTTTATCCGCCCATAAATTAGCCACACAAACGTTTTTTTTCTCTCCAACGAGAAGCAGCGAGCTTGACGTTTTCGACAAATATTTTAATCAATACTTTCATACCAAATGGATTAGAGTCTCAATAAAATGTTCGCGTCGCACCAAAATTCGCAGAATTTCATCGCACGATTCCGAATTCGATGTTTTTTTTCACGACAGGTTGCAAGAAAAATGGTAAAGCCGTGATTTCTCGTCGCGAGCGAATCGCACGTTGTTCAAAAAACTCATTTTTTTCCTCTGTCGCGATTACGGATCGACGGAGATTTTTTAAATTTCTTTACGACACAGATTCTTCTTTGGTCGTTATAAAAATCGCCAGTAATTTTCCAAACATTTTTTATGCTAAAAATCTGACAATGGCAACAACGGACCACAGATGCGCTGTTGAAGAAAATTTCCCGGCACCGTAACGTCGCTCTCACTGGGGAAAAAAGTTAGAGAGCGCGAATTCAAGAGTTATTGGTCGGATTTTCCTTGCGAAATATCATCCCTTAGATCTTCCCGAACGATTACTCAATTCTCCACACACCCTCTCGAGATTTATTCCGTACTCGTCGTGTTTAGAACGCAAATATCTATAGCAACATATATTTCTAGCAAGCGCTTGAGATGGTCGGATATAGCGATGATAATGTTATGGAAAATCGATCAACGCCACTCGAATCTATTGTCCTGTCACGTTTCCTCATCATTTTTATTCTCAAACTTGTCGAGAGTCCATGTGCGTCGAATCTTGTGTACGACGCATGCGAAAGCCTTAAAGTTCCAGAGTAATTCTTTGCCATATTGGCACATTGGAAACAGCCTGTTCCAGGCAAACTTTTTTCGATAAAAATAACGATTCTACTTTCACGTTTAAAATGGAACGATCGTTCAAACTTTTAAGAGTATTTTTCGAATTTTATTCCTTAATGGCCGAGCGTCCAATTTAAAAAAATCAAAAACGATGCTCCGAAAGAATCGGAGGAATAAAGGAGAAAGTTTTGGCGATTTTCACCAAGAACTTCCAAAAATTTCCAAACTTATTGTTGTTGTTTTTTTCAATGTTGAAAATCGTGGCGTTTTTCACCACAACGACCAAAAAAATGCGATAGAAACAAGATGGTTTGAGGGACGACGGCGTCTCGTATTTGCCCAGACTTTTTGGTGCGAAGCCAAAATTCCTTTCGAAATTATGGTCTGCCCCCCACATCGGACACTAGACTTATATGTATGACTCGAACGAATTTACATTTTTAATATCCCCGTGTGATATTTATATAAACATTATATGCATATTAAGGCAAGCAAATAAATTCGTGTATTTATTGACTTCTTGAGTCTTTGATGAAACTTTGATATTTGACCAATAATATCGAGAGTTTCGCTAGAGTCTCGGGATCGCGCGATGTCTGCAATAATTACTCGACGATTTTCAAGTGTTTTTTCCATCGCATCAAAGCTTTAACGTGACGTCATGAAGTCTGAGAAAATGAATATCCGTTCATCAATCCAGGAGCGAAATTTGTCGATTTTTTTGCAAACTAAACTTGATTTTTTCAAATTTTCCATGATTTTTGTAAATTCAAAGACTCTGGGTCAATTTGACCCAGTGTATGAAGGTGATGAATTGAACGGCGCGACTAAAAGGTTTTTGGTGCAACGCGAAATGATTGTGTAAGTGAATTTGCAAATATTTCGTGCGACAATGTTGACAGTAAGTTGAATTTCAAATTGTCTAACAAAGTTACGAACGTTTCGAAAGACGCCCATATATATTCATATGCATATAAATATACAAATGTATGTTCATCATGTCAACGTGCAAAGGCTCATAAAGCGTTTGAGTAAGAGCTCGTAAATAATACGCGGTTCTGCGTCCATTTCTATGTATAGAAATGCGTGAAATCAAGGGACTTCTGTTTTGACACCATATTATTAAGTGCAATGGATAAATCGAGGCAATTAAATCATGAAACGTGTGAGTGAATCACTTTTGATACTTTTGTCGGAAATGCTTTCACGCTTAATTTAAAGAAACGATACTCTAGTTCGATGCACATAACTGCAATATGATTTCTCGCAGTTTCCAAATTTCACAGTCTCGCGATCTGCATCGATATTTTATGACGTGTTCGAAAAGTAATATCTTTCCAAGAAAGCAAACTCGGGGCTCGAGACCTTGATACGAAAATTGTGCAATAAACGTGTATCATCTTTTGTGTTTGTTTGATTTTTTTTTAAATGCACCTTGAAGCGTGTGTTGTAAATAACAAAATACTTTGCCCCGATTTACAGCAATTATTTTTGTTATTTTCTTCATTAATTTCGCTGCGGATCTCTGTGCTAATGAACATGATTCATTATCATCGAATTTAGTGGGAATTTACTCGAACAATTTTACTTTTTTGTAGAGACGTTAAAACTAAAATTGGCGGGGACAAGATTGGTCCGCGGAAAAGATTGAAATGATGACAATGATGACGAAGTTTGTTCAGCACTGCCAAAAGATAATCTTGAGAATAATACAGAAAGCTTCTCTACGAGGAATCGTGAAGATCGTTATCATTCGAAATGGTTTATGTCTCATTGTTCATAGTATTTTGTGCGCCCTTGTGTATATATCCGTAGTCAGATAAATTGCTTCGTAAATTCTCCCAATTTACGAAATATATGGGTTGTATGTGGCGAAGGTTTCTGTCAGACCTGCATACGTCACGTGTCTCATGTATAGCACATAAGAAGAAACCCTGAAACCATTAGGGTAGCAAAGAGAGAGAGCGGAAGATTGAAAGACGCGCCGGAGATGATCATCTAAATATTTAACGTCTTAGCGAAATGGTGGCGTCTAATGTCCGTAATATATGGGGCGTTCTACCATCAAAAGAACTATTATTATAGTAGGAATATTTTTAGCCACGTTCTCGCGATCAATTGAGAATAATTCACGTTAATCCTTTGAGTCTCGATTCATTTTATTTCTTGGGTGCATTTTTTCAATTTGTATTGACGATCGATAAATTTTCCATCGACCTGAATGATGGACCGCGAAGAATTCTTACACTTTTCCTTTTTTCCTTTTTTTGGATCGCGATGCTTGGGAGAAATTGACATTGAAAAACGCTTTGGGAACTGAGCGATTTTGTAAAACATCGAGAACTCGTGTTTAATTATTTTAGTGGAAACCCAACAGAATTTACGTCATTGCGAAATCCAAATATTTGTCTTAAACGATATAAATACAATGGAACTCCAAAAATAGTGTACGAGATAATTCCTCGGGTTCGCGTTCCCCGCAGTTTATTAAAAAATAATCGATAATATCAAGTAATTAGAAAATTGCTTGGATCTCGTTGAAAATTTTCTCGGTTTTCTCTAGATGTGGAAAAATAATACAAAGTTCGTTTTTCCGAACATGATGAAAAGTTGAGTTGGCATACTTCGGAGCTCGCATTGTCTTTGGGTCACGTTCGCAGATTTCGAATATAGAATTTACGATGAGGGAGGAATTTTTGGCCGAGCTCTAGCTCCGCACGGGACAAGATATTCGTTTTTTTTTGCTTCAAGATTTACCAAGAGAAAAAAGCGTTTCATTAGCCGGAGATTTGGTCGGAGAATTAAGAGAAAATTCTCTCTCTCGCCGAGGATGGAAAGAGCGATGAAAATTTTAAAAAGTTCGACGTCCGTTGGAGACTTTTTATTTTTTTAAACTGAAGGAAAATCTTTGCATGAGTTCTTTTTTTTTTCCTCACGGAAAACCCTCCACGAGCTATATCGATTGGCATTCTTAAGGAGCCTGGGAAAACCTCTTCTTGTAAAAACGCTCGAATTATTGGAATTGCTCTTCTCTCGATCGTTTTTTCGACGGCGCACTCATTCATAGCGGACGCGAACCTTCACGTTTTTTCACTCAATTCTACATCCACCCACGCGATCTTGTATCTTAGTTTATTTCAGAGCCTTGCTTTTTTTCACAGTTTTAACGTTTTTCTTTCGTACCGCTGCTTTCCTATCGAAAAGACCTCGGAAAAGACGCTTATGTACTTTCTTCTACGTCATCTCTCAAGAGGCATTAAATCTTTCATGACTTCGATATACATTACGAGTCCGAGACCACTGAAAAAAGATTCGACTATTCGACTCTTCTCTGCCTACTGTAAAAATATTCAACCAAAGAAATCTCTTTGCCGCAATCAAATTTTACTTTGCCAAGAAATATCAGAGTCTCCGATCAACAATTTATTCATAAATTGAATAATAACACGCAAGATGTCTGCATAATTTGATTTTTGACGTGAAGAAAAAAAATCAAAAGGTTTGTGCTAGTTTTTTAAAATATTCGTACGGTCGAGAAATGAAATTCAAGAGAAAAGTTCAAACTGCCATTAACGCCTGTTCGTTAATACGAAAATTGATGGCCCGTTTGTGTCTAAATTTTGGCACTACAAAGAGGAGCGATTGTCGATAAAAATGAAGCTCGTGTGGGTGATGAACGAGAGCAAAGTTGATGGCGAACGTGCTGATGAATTCAATGGCAAAATCATAGATTTGTGGATCAGAAAAAAAATGACAGAAAGTGAAAAAGAAATGAGGAAAACGAAATATCAGATTGAACATTTTCCAGCGCACATTTAGCTCGCTTTTGAAAACTTTTCTCTGAGCATTTCGAACGCGTCGTACGAAAAGTTGGACGCGCCAAATAATCATTGCGACGTTTCTCGAGCTGAAACAACTGTCGTGAGTATTTTACATAATACATAAAATACTGAAAAGAGAAAATAGGGGCGAGTCGAGCGGGGGTGAGCTCGTTTTGTCTCATTTAACGCAGACCATATACCTGCCAATCTGCTGAAAGCCATTTGTCTTTTTCGTTAAAGCTTCTGTGATCAAGAACTATACTAAAGTATTCGAGCGAAACGAGCAAAGAGAAAGGTATCTGTAATAATAGAGACGACAATTAACGAGTCAAGAGATTCGTCCAAAAGAACTCTGGCCATTATTCGACCCTTTGTGGTCAAACTGGGTCAATTTGACCCGAACGAAAACGTCCCCGGAATTCTTTAATTTCAAAATTAAACCAAAAGTTTCTTTTTTTCGGAAAAATAACTTTATTCCAGATATCTCGTGACTATTTTTTTTTTTACACAAATTCTGAAGGCCAGGCGGATGAAATACGCTCCGGGTCAAATTGACCCAGTGTGTCAATAGAAAGGCCGAATCGTAATTTATAAACAAAAAGCTGAACGATCTTTTTTTATGTGTTGAGCATTTTTTCATCGTTTTACTAATTTTATGAGCAATTTTATTCGTGATTCATTTCAGAAGTACAACTCACTTTTACCCACGGAACGGGGAGGACGTAAATATATAGAATCCTGGCGCTATCGCCCTCGGCAATCAACAAGTGGAGTCCAAGTGTTTCACATATCGCAGACCGCCCCTTCGCTTTTCACTTTAATATCGAACTCGCTGTTCAAAAACTTGATCATTTTTTTCACAGCGAATCCGTGAATCTCAGGTTTTAATCAACGCGAAAAAAAACTCTCGAATTCCGTGTGATTCGATAATTTGGAGATAAAAAATAAACGATAGAATGTTTTTCGGTTTTTTTTTCACAAACTGCACTCTCGAGGGTCTGTTGACTCGTAATTTTATTTATTTTTCCGTTCAGCTGCGGCGATTGCCTCGAAATATCCCGAACAGAATACAAGCAAATTCGGTCTAGCCTGATCCGAAGATATTTCGAGCTTTCAGTGTGGTCAGTGTCGCCCACGAGACGACGATCAACAAGTCTCCGTTTCGCAAGCCACACGGACAGCGTGTATTTATATATAAAAACGACAAACACCTTTATGGGATTATTGAAACTTTTCCAAACTCAATTTTCACCCACGAACTCGACTCCGAAGTAACGAAATATCTCAATTTTTAAAAAACTTAAAAAATTTAATATTATTTAATTTAAATTTATTTTGAATATTCATTTTAAATCAATTAATTTAAATTTAAACTTAGAAACTTAAACTTAAAAAAGCTTATTTAACTTAAAAAAACTTATTCCATTTAAATTTAAACTTAAAAACTTCAACTTAAAAAATTTTTAAACCTTGCGACGTTTTGAATCGAAAAAATGCTGAATTGCAGTGCAGCGAGAAAATTCCAACAGTTTTTTCCGCAGAATGCAGTTAAAAATCACGAGAATGCATATTGTATAGAAAATGTTGGACATTCCTAAAGTCAATGTACACAAAAACAATTGAGAAAGCGAGTTCAGAAATGGAGAATTGATCGGTAGGACTCGGAACGCGTTGTAGATTCTACAAGACCAGAAGAATAATCGTTGTTTGGAAAAGATTCGAGTGCAGTTTGGATCGGCAATAGTAGTGGTTGGAAAACGAGAAACGTGCAAAAATAGTAGCTGCACGTTCTTGTATTCGCAAATAGAAGCAGACAAGGAGAGAGAGAAAAAGAGAAGCGAGTTCTCTTTTTGTCGCCGCACTCGTATTCGCCTCTTCTCGAGTGTCTGCTTCTCAATCGTTTAAAAAACCGCATGCGATACGTAAATGTCATGACAGGGACTATAAAGTAAAAAGACATCGAGCTCGATCGCATCGAGAAACGAGAGAATGAGCAAGAAAAAAGTTAGCCACTGTCTCAATAATTGCGTCACAAGATGAAACATTTTTTTTCTTCAAATCAACAAAAACGAAATTTACTTGTCAAACCTATAAATTCCTCAAATTCTCTCGCGTGTGATCTGCACGTTCGCAGCATCTAAATCCAGAGGTTCTCACACCTCGTACTAAATACTCGTCAAGTAGAAAATTCCTCGGTAGTCAGACACGTCTCGAAAGCTCTGAATCGTTTAATAAGATAATTCCATACAATTTTATTAAGAATTACAACAAATAGACAATTCTTGCCTTGTCTCTCGATCAAGTGACGTTTTTACGTACGAAAGATCATTAATCATCGCATCATCGGGTACGAAAAACATTTACTACACGACACTTCAACAGCACGAATGAATTTTGAGAAAAAAAAAACAGTGACACGTGGAAAAATTGACACGAAATGAATAAGTTGGAATCCTCCACATGCTGGTTCTTCGAGAGTTTTAATGACAATTAGAAGAATAATTGACATGGAGATGAGTGTGAAGAAAGAAATGTTGAAATAATCGTAAACGTACATCGTAAAACTTGGTATCTAGACGTTGACGAGGTGTTGCACATTATTATTAATCTAGCACGCGTATTCATGGAGATTATGTTGTCTGGATTGGGTGCAGGTCACTAATCCGGATCTAATCGGGATGATAGTTAAATACGATAAAGTGAGAAAAACTGTGAGGGATCGGATGGAAACGCGGTTATAAGTTTTAGGGTCAACGCTCGGTGGCTCACTGACAGCAGCGAGAAAGACTGCGAGCTCCGATGAGAGCGAGAGTCTGCTGTATGCTAGGGTGGCTTGTCTTTCATTGGTGGTAGTGCTTGGTGGTGGCAGAAGAAACAGCTTCGTCGAGCTTACGATATAGAAATGGTCGAGGCCCCAGAGTCAACCGACACCGACGAGGTGGAGGTGGATCTGGCTAAACGAGCATATACGCAAACTCCAAATTCCCCTACGACCACTAACCAACATACGTGACGAAAAACTCGAGTACGAAATCGAGCCTTCGCTCAGTTATATTTACAATAACAGAGACAGAATAAAAAGGAGCCGCGAGCACGTTAGGGGAAACGCCGATCAAAACATCGCTTTAATCCTCTACTCGATGGATCATAAAATATATTCAACAACAAAAACAAACAAATGCACAACAAAAAATACATTTCATTCGGTCAATCCTGAACGTGATAACGAATAAATTCTTTTCCCATCAACAGAGACTTTTCTAAATTCATTTGGGGAGAAATTTATCGTTTCAACAAATTCCTTAATAATTATTAACCACAAGAATAAACAAACGTCAATCATCGCATCGTTGGATCGCAGCGAAAACTCATTTTTTTTTTTCATAGCAGAGCGCAAAATTTTCACACAGTATTTGTCAACGTTTGGGAAACTTTTTTTGCCATTTGGAAACTGAATTAACATGAAAAATTCAAAAGATCGCGTTAATAATAAAAATAATGAATGAAAAGAAATTTTTCGTAGTTTTCCAACGATGCAACATTCAGTTTTATCCTCCCTGAGCCTACTCGCACGTGGTAGAATTTCAACTTCACAATTTATCAGTTTAAAAAAACAAAAAAGTTCCTTTCGACTTCATCGACGACAATATTTCACTTTATTATTGTAATGTATTGAATTATCCTAAGGATAAGATTGGCAACCCTGTAACGAATTTTAAGCGTTACCGAAGGACTCCGTCTAGTCAGTCGTTGATCGCCCGTTGCTCGTGCTGGTCCTTTCCACAGAGAACAAATTAGACTATATCATTATTATAATAAAGTAGTTCTTATCGCTCTTATATCTGCCTCTGTCTTATTCACCCCACTACATTACATTGGCGACGAGGATAAAAAGCGAGTAAAAAGTGACATGGAGTCACAGTAATAAATTAAATAAAATTATCGTGAAAACCTCACGAAAGAAAACGGATTTCTTTCGAAAGTCATGGCGACAAGAGAGGATTTGGACAAAAGGCAGCAATATCTCGAGTCAAAACATGCAGAACAGGAAAGTTTTAAAGAAAAACTTTTGGAGCAGCAAAAAATCCTGCAAGCCCAGCAAAAGGACCAAGTCAAGAAAAAGGAGCAATTCGACTTGGAACGACAACGGTTTGAGGAAGAACGACGGCAATTCGAGGCCTCAAGGTCGAGCGCTCGAACAACAACAATAACACCGACAGACCAGGTATCGAACGTAAATTTTTTTTCTACCATTGGTGCCTTATCGGAATTTCGTATCGGCGAAGATTGGGACATTTATCAAGAGCGTCTCAACCAATATTTAATAGCAAATAAAGTGGCTGAAGATCGTTGGGTAGCGGTTTTGATTACATTGGTGGGTCAAGAAGCGTATAAAGTTCTGAAAGACTTGTGCGATCCACATTTACCATCAACAAAACCGTTTGCCGAGCTATGCGAAATTCTAAGAAAACAATTTGCTCCGAGGGTCACGGCTTTCAAAGAAAGACGAGAGTTTTTCAACATGACACAAGGAGATTCGGAGTCGGTAAACCAATGGTATGCTCGAATAAAGAAAAAAGCGTCTAATTGCAAATTTGGGTCTTTGTTAGACGACAAAATCAAGGACGGATTTATAACTGGTCTGAAAAGTGGGCCTGTGTTGGACAAGGTGTTCGAACAGAGTCCAACCGCTACGCTATTTGAAATTCTCGAGGTAGCGAGAACGAAGGAGTCTTCCCTGGCGATTTCGTCGCGGTCAAGTTCGTCGGAATTGCACAAGATCCAGTCGAGAGATCCAAAGGGGCGAACGAGAAAAAGCTTCACATACAACAAGAAATCAACGGAAGAACTTCCACCACGACATCAAGCAGCGAGATCATCGAACAGTCGAGCCAAGGAGGCTGGCTCAGAATCGTCCTGCAACCACTGCGGCGGCGTGCGGCATAATTTTAAAACATGCAAGTATAAAGAATATAGATGTAAAATTTGTAGAAAAATGGGCCATTTGGCTAAAATTTGTCGCGAAAACGCCCAGTCGCATAATTTCATCGGTGTCGAGTCGGAAGAATCGTTCGAGATCTCCGATATGTTGAATCTCGGGATTAACAATAGCGAGACGACACACGATCTGGTAGAATTGATCGTCGAAAATAGTAAAATCAAATTTGAAATCGATTCCGGGGCGGGTAGATCGGTAATTCCTGAAAAAATTTACAGACGATTCCTTGATCACTGCGCTTTAGAAAAAACGTCAGCTCGGTTGAAAATGTACGACGGTACAGTGTTAGTTCCGAGTGGTCAAATTAACGTGAAAATAAGTAATAAAAAATGCACGGTGCAGAGTCAATTAATAGTCGTAAAAGAAGGCTGTAGACCACTCTTGGGCAGAGATTTGATGAAGCCATTGGGTTTTTATATTGCATCAATAAATTGCATCTCGACCGAGTCTGAAGTGAAGGAAATGGTCAAGCAATATACTGAACTTTTTGACGGAAAATTAGGAAAATATAAATACGAAAAAATCGAAATCAAACTGCAACAAGACGTAGCGCCAAAATTTTTCAAACCGAGGCCAGTGCCTCTCGCGCTAAAAAAACAACTCGATGAAGAACTAAAAAGACTAGAAAAAGAGGGAGTAATTTCTTTAAAAAGCGTAAATGCGTGGGGAACTCCTCTTGTACCGATCCTGAAGCCGGATGGTAAGATTCGAGTGTGCGCTGATTATAAATTGACGGTAAATCAACATGTCGAGGACATTCGATATCCATTTCCCCGAATCGAGGAGATTTTTGCCGCATTAAGCGGCGGGGAAAAGTTCACTAAATTAGACATGTCGTCAGCTTACAATCAGCTTGAGCTTACCGAAAATTCGAAAGACATTTTGGCATGGAGCACTCACCGAGGCGTTTATGCGATAAATAGATTGCCATTCGGTGTCAAATCAGCTTGCGCGATTTTTCAAAAAACGATCGAGAAAATTTTGCAAGGGGCAAAAGGCGTAGTTTCGTTTCTGGACGACATTATAGTGACAGGAAAAAATCGCGATGAACATTTGCAAAATTTAAAAGAGACATTTGAGCGGCTTTCGAAAGCGGGTTTAAAGTTAAATAAAGATAAATGCGTTTTCTTTCAATCCGAAGTCCGTTATTTGGGGCACATTTTAAACAAAGATGGGTTAAAGAAAAATCCCGAAAAAGTCGAGGCAATTGTAAACGCTCCAAAACCAACTAATATAAAAGAATTACAGGCCTTTATCGGAATGGTCAATTATTATGCAAAATTCGTGCCAAGATTCGCAGACATAATTTCGCCTCTTTACAATATGTTAAAAAACAAGGAGTTTAAGTGGTCAAGAGAGGGCGAACTTTCTTTCAATGAGATTAAAAAGAAAATGTCAAGCGAATGTTTCTTGACCCATTTCGATCCAAACTTGCCAATAAAATTGTCATGCGACGCCTCAAACGTGGGAATTGGGGCAGTGTTATCGCACATTCTTCCGGATGGAGCGGAAAAGCCCATAGCATTCGCGTCGAGAGTCTTGAGAGACTCAGAGAAAAATTATTCCGCTATTCATCGTGAGGCGTTGGCAATTTTTTGGGCCGCAAATAAATTTTTCCAATATTTGATCGGAAACGAATTTTTGCTATATTCCGATCACAAACCGCTACAAGCCTTGTTCGGGGAAAATAAAGGATTGCCACAGTTGGCTGCCGGCAGGCTCCAACGGTGGGCATTATTTTTGAGTGGTTTAAATTACAAATTTGCGTATGTGAAGGGCACAGAAAACGGTGGAGCCGACGGATTGTCGCGACTCCCGCTTCGAATTGGAAAAAGCGCAGATAACACAAATTTCGATTATTTTCACTTTATCGTAGAAGATCGCGTGCCAGTATCAGCCGATCAAATTCGCAGAGAAACAAATCGTGATATTGTTTTGAGTAAAGTATTCTTGTATACAAGAAACGGCTGGCCTGAAAATATCGACGACGACGAATTGAAACCGTATGCTCATAGAGCGAATGAAATTTATATCGAAAATGGAATCGTGATGTGGGGCTATAGAGCAATTATACCAAAAAAATTATGGCCAATTTTCTTAGACGAAATTCACAGCACGCATATTGGCATGGCCAAAATGAAAATGTTAGCGCGTCAATATTTTTGGTGGCCTAATCTCGACAAAAACATCGAAGAACATGTAAAAAATTGTAACGCTTGTATGTCGACGGCGAAGGCACCGCCGAAAGCAGCACTGATCAAATTTCGCGAAGCGGAAGCACCCTATGAGAGAATTCATATTGATTTTTTGGGGCCATTTCACGGGAAAAGTTATTTATTAATTATCGATGCGTACTCAAAGTGGCCGGAAATTTTTGAAATGAGCAAAACAGATTCTACTCACACAATTGAAAAGCTAAGGGAATGCTTCGCGAGATTTGGTCTGCCACAGATCATTTTTTCTGACAATGGTCGACAATTTACATCCGACGAATTTGCCAAGTTTTGCGAAATAAACGGCATTCTTCACCGAACGTCGGCGCCGTATCATCCGTCGACAAACGGACAAGCCGAAAATGCGATAGGCAATTTTAAACGAAGCATCACGAAGACATTAAACGAATGCGAGAGCAGGATTAAAATGACGACTATAATAAGTCGATATTTGTTGACTTATAGGAATATTCCACATTGTACGACCGGGGAAACTCCCGCGAAATTATTGTTAGGATACAACGTCAGAACGCGACTAGGATTTTTGAATAAAACAACAACTCAAAAAATGAGGAAAAAACAAATCGAACATTTTGGGGGGAAACGAGAAATCGAGTTTGAAAAAGGGGAAACAGTTTATGCTCGTAGTTACAAAAATCCAAGTAAGCCAACGTGGCAAAGAGCTGTAATAAAAAGAAAACTGGG
This sequence comes from Diadegma fenestrale, assembly GCA_037043255.1. Classification (NCBI taxonomy): domain Eukaryota; kingdom Metazoa; phylum Arthropoda; class Insecta; order Hymenoptera; family Ichneumonidae; genus Diadegma; species Diadegma fenestrale. The sequence continues at coordinate 6,482,262 of CM073312.1, forward strand.
AGAACGAAATTATTTATGTAATACAGAAGAAAATGTGGAATGGAAAAGGCACGTAGATCAGTTGAAAAAGGGAGGTTCGTTTTACGAAAAAGAGCTGTCAGAAACAAGTTCTGAAAATCAAATATTAGAACAATCAAAAATCGATCACAGTCTGCGAGAAGAGAGCGCAGATAATATACAAAATTCCGAGAAATTACCGAGTGAGTTAATCACAAGCGGAGAAGTTGAAGGAGAAATGAATCAACGTTTTGAGGACAATTGCGTGATGAAAATCAGCAACAGTTGAGCGTTCCGGATATCGCAACAGATCTAGACACGTCAAAAAACGATACGAGAATCTCAGCGTCAAAAAACGATACGAAAATCTCAGCGTCAAAAAATGATACGAGAATCTCAGCGTCAAAAACGAATGTTAAACGCGACGAGAATTTAAATATCCATAGTAGACCAAAACGGGTAATTAAGCCTGTACAGCGATTGAACTTGTAAAACGAGATAAACTCATAAACGTTATAGAAAAAAAGTAAAACTTCGAAATACGATGTGAATTTATAAACGTTGTGTATACGGTAAAAAAACTCGGGATGAATAAACATCCACACGATAAAATCTAACTTGTGATCCGAATTTACGTGATATTTTAAAAATGTATATTGTAAATTTAAAAGCTCCGAAACATGTAAAAATCCACGAAAAATATTTAAAAATTGTTACGTTAAGTAAATGTGTGACACAAACTGGTCGAGGGGGAAATGTAATGTATTGAATTATCCTAAGGATAAGATTGGCAACCCTGTAACGAATTTTAAGCGTTACCGAAGGACTCCGTCTAGTCAGTCGTTGATCGCCCGTTGCTCGTGCTGGTCCTTTCCACAGAGAACAAATTAGACTATATCATTATTATAATAAAGTAGTTCTTATCGCTCTTATATCTGCCTCTGTCTTATTCACCCCACTACATTACAATTATCATCTCGTGTGTTGTACTATTGCAAAAAAATCGCAAAAGGCTCGCGAAGAAAACTTCGGGCCAAAGACGCTCGAGGTATTTCGAGAAAGAAGAAATCACTCGTCGTTTTCAAGATTATTGCAAAAACATCAGCCCCAGCACGAAATTCGAATAAAAAAAGTTTCTAGCATTTGATTGATGACACTAGAGATACGAGGGAGACGAATCCATGGGAAAAATAAGTTTGACAAATGGCACGAGAAAGAAATACATCGTTCAACTTGAGAAAAAAAAACCCAGAACGATCTCAATGAAGCGTCGTTCGAGTTGATTCAGCTTAATCCATTTAGTCGCTTAATTAAAACTTGAAATTACCGATGGATAATTTATTGATGACTCGACATGAAAAGTCGAGAAGACTCGATTGTAAATTGTGGGCTTCGATTAAAGTTTCCTTTGCAGAGATCGCGGAAATTCATTTTGTTGTGTGTTTTGAAAGCGGAATAGCGATGGTCAGCAACACGCCAATGTCCAGTGTCTGACCGTGACAAACGCAACACGCGGGCGCATGCTGTTAGTCCAGGAGGTCATTATCCTTGGGTTCTTATCTATTCAAGGGTGAGTTTGTGTGGGTATTTCCGGAAGGATGCATTTGCCAGGTATTCCAAGCTGGACACGTACACATGTGGGATTAGGGTCGATAATATCGACCGTGAAAGGCGCTCAAAGTAAAGAGAAGGGGGATGAAGAGACCGGCGACCCCCGAGGTTGATTCACGATTGTTCCTATGGTAACGTTTGCGCCGATCGAACTCCAAGGGTTACGTTTTAGCCTCATAGAGTACTCGTAGAAAGCCGCAGAGCGTTATAGATCGAGAGCGCGCGCGCACTCGGCTTTTTTGTCCTCTTTTTAACCCCAAAACTCATAAATCAACAAAAGCGATCGTCGACATAAGTTTCCTTCCACCATAACCCGCTCGGTTCTTTGCAGTCTTGAAAAACAACGCGAACCGAACGACACGACATCAAAGTTCAACGAGAAAAAACCGTCGCAAAGTTCATAGAAATAAATAAAAATAAAAAAACCTCGTAAAAACGTTTCATTTTTATGTTTTGAAACTTCCCCAATATTTTGCCATCCTTTCGTGCGTGTTTTCCGCATTAATCAGTCACCAACGTCCGCGAGCAACACCTCGCGTAAAAACAGTCAATAATAATAATAAAGTTTGAATCGAGTGAATTTTTTGTCAATTTTTCCGAGAATGAGTGATTGACATGGATTTCGTGACTTCATTATGAATCTGTGGATCGCCAGCAGCAGAAACCTCGAACGTACGTAAACAGCTGCGAGAATTTGAAAAAAAAAAGTTCATTCATCCCAATCGCGGAGAATCCTCGGACCGCGATTCCGCGAACTGGATAATTAGAGTTTTTCAAACTACTAAACAGTGATTTTTTTAACAATTGTCATATTTTGCATGAACCTGTGTAGATTATCATCATTTTCTTCTCTTTGAAGCAAAACTTCTGAATAATTAGATCGGGACTAGCGTAACTGCATGTAAATGAATTTCGTGGGCGTTTGAAATTTCCTTCCTAAATGCAGAGAGCATAATAAACTGTTTTTTCCCACTCGGTCCGCAAGATAAATAGGAGGGACGTCGAGCAAATCGAGTTCTGGACTGAATGTCTTTTTGCTGGGGTCTTCCCACGTTCCCTCCACACTTTCGCGTCATTTTGCACTCTGGATTCCCAATTAAGGTTGTTCAATTAAAACCTCTTCATCTTCTTCGTCTCTCTGTCTCTCCCTTTCTCTCTCCCCCTCTCTCGTATTCTCAAAGAGAGTATTTTTGAGGATCATTACGTCGTACCTCGAATCATTACTTTTTAAGGTCTCGTTTCTCTCTCTTTCTCTCATTTCAACATTTCTTGATGCTTTCACGTTCCCTTAGCCTCGCAAATACTTTTTTTCAAGTTGTCTATCAAATTTCGTCAGACATTGAAGATTGTAGTGTCCCCTTAATTAAGTACTTTCTAAGAAACTTCTCGACTTGTTGCCACCGCAAAAATGGAGCTTTTCTTTTGTCATGGACTCTTGAGCAATTGAAGGGGTTGCTCGGTGGCTTAATGACGTGTAAATAGTTTTTTTTTCTCAGAATTTCGCTCGCAACTTCGAAACTCTCCACATTTTTTTGACTTTGCAATAAAACGACTCGTTCACTGGACAATCTTGATCAAATTTTCTATCGTGCGTAGTTAATCGCGTGTATTTTATGCTCAGTTCATTTCTCTTCCAATCTTCTCGAGTGTTTGTTGTCGATAATAAATAAATTCCCACTTCTTCGAAGTTGCATTAAATTTGATAAAGTTCACGGAAGATAATGACGTCGCGGATATCATTGGTCGAGCAGAAAAAACTCCAATGGGCCAAAGAAAAAGGTAATTATGTTTTTTTCATGAAATTCCTGACTTTTTCTATTTTTGTTGTCCGAGAAAAATCATTTTGGCTCTTTTTAGAATTGATAAAAGAAAAAAATTGATATAAACTCTTCGTATTGTCTGTCTGGAAGTTCGAGCGAGTCTCGATCGTTGCCAGTCGCTCAAATTTTAATCTAAACCAATTATTTAATTATTCGAGCAACGAATTAATTTCTGTCGCTGTATAAAAAACGTGTAATTCGTTTTTCCGATTGGATTCACAGAGGAAATGGCTCGATTGAGTGGACACTTGGAAAGTCGAAAATGCCATCAGCAAAATGGCGAACCAACCAATTCCCGGTAAGTAAATCGCATGCAAAGGGAGAATGGAAACGAAACTTGAAAATAAACAACAACAAAATGTCGTGAAAAGTACGTATCCAACGAACACGAGATTGTCGTCGAGGGAATCGATCGGTATCGTAAAGAATAAGCCTCTTCGTGCTGTTGGAAATTACGGCAGTACGTCGAGCCTGCAGAGTCTCGTTGATCAACAACAGTCGACTCGCACGACCACGAGCCTCCGAACGATTGATTTTTCAACCGGTAGTCTCATCAATTTACTCGACGGTACCGACTTTTCGGGGACCAAACGGCGCAGTCCCAGCCTGCCACCGATCTACACCAGAGAAAATCAACAACAATCGCGTCTCTCCCAAGTACGTATCGAGCTTAATGCCTTAATGTGCAAATCGATTGAGTCCTTAATTTCCAAACTAACACTAAGCCAAATCCTTCAAATCCCTCGCTTGGCTGTCAAAGCGATCCTTCGTCGTGATGAAAAAGCAAAAAGAAAAAAGATTTTCGAATTTTCTTCTCCGATGACGGAAAATTTTCTGGCGACAAGAATTTGACAAATTTAATTTTCAATTTCCAACTTTTCCGACCCAAACGCACGTAAAATCAAGTCGCGTTTCGTTTATGAGTTCAGAGAAAATGTGTTGAGGATTTTTCTTGAAAAAATTCGACTCATAGTCTTTCTGGCCATGTGCAAAAAAAATGTATTTAGGATTTTTTTTCTTAACTCGGTTTCACAACTTTTGAACAAACGTGGCGTCAAATTAGACGCGTTTAGATGAGGAAAATGAGAAATTGGAAATTACATATTGAAAATTCTGACTTCGGGCTCCATAAAGCATGGAAATACCATGCGGCATCGATGTTTAAATTGTAGCCTGCGGCTAGAGTCGGGCGAGCAGATCGAGACACGCGATACAAGGCATAGTTTCTCGATCGATTATTCCATTTTTTCCCTCTAGTCATAGTTCGTCGACCCTACGATCGTTCGCGAGAACTTTTTATACATCAAGTTCTTACGATCGCGCGGACTATACACGTTACTGTATGATTTTACGTGTCACAGTAAGGTCGGAAATGAACAAAAAGTGTGCTTGGCACGCATACTGGCACGACACACCCTCGTGATCTCTCGGCGAGAGCGAATGACCGAAGAAAACGACTCGAGACACGAGATTTTAAAAACATTACGTTCTTTCTTTCCCAACCTCGTTTTCCGAGCTCAATCGATACAAAACAACAACAAAAAAAAGCCTCCATAATTCCACCCTCCACTCCTAGAACTTTTTTGCTTTCGGTGTCGATCACGAGCACGTGAGGAGAATCGTTCGATTTTTATCGACTCGAAATTTTCATGTTCTGTCACAAATGTCAGAATTCTTTCGATCTGAGAGAATTGCAAACTTGAGATTATAAAAAAAAACGTATTCTCGTTGTACGCTCGAGGATTTGGTTCTTTTCTCGTAGCCTTTTTCGTGAGGATCAACTCGTAAAGAAAAAGAAACAATTATATTCTTTGTTAATTGCCGCGATACCAAACGAACAGTCGGATTTCGTGCCTGTTCATGGAAAAGTGACTAAATCGTGTTAAAAACATAAAAAATTTCAAAAAGATAAGAATTTAATGAAATTTGGTAATTCTATATATGACGATGCAATTTATTTTAGATTTTTCCAGCACACATCGTAATTGAACGAAAATTTGGAAAAAAAATTGTGTTTGTGTGCTCAATGCCCAGGAATTTGATCAAGTTCTGATTATTTTGATTTGGTGATCGAATCTCCTTGAATTTTGATTTTGAAGTTTGCATCGTTGGAATGCAACGAAATTCTGTGTTTTCTTGAGCAGAGCTCAAAATTCTTATTCAATATTTGGCCCGGACATTAAAACGATCGTCTTTCGAGTCTCAAAAACTCAATCTCATCGAAAAATAGTCATAATTTCTAAAATTCAATAAATAATTAATAAAAACAATATTTTTCGTTGAATCTCAACGTTGCAAGCTTCAGAGTCAACTTGAATTACTGAACAAAGATTTGGCTCGAAGTGTCGAAAATAAGAACGATAAATTGTTCTTTCTTAGAAAAGTCATTTTACGATCACTGATAGTTTGACCTAATCCCTTAATCCGCGGGTTATAAGACTGGTAAATCTGTCGCACACATCTGTCGTGCGAACTGGTTGAAAGTTGGTAAAAGTGAGCAATCGAGTCGGTCAATCTTTGGGGAACGAAATTGCCCGTTCTGTGTAGAACTTTAGCCTGCGAGTTACACGCCAGGTCAACGTTCGACTTGTTCCACTTATTCCGTCGTCGTTTTTTTTTGTTTTTCGTTCTTGCTCTGTCGGACGAAGGAAAATACGAGAGAACTCGGGGTTGAGGGCTTACGTTACAGCCATCAAGACCGTCCTCAGAAACAACACTACCGTCAAACGGGAAGGAACCCTAACGGCATCGAGCACCCTTACGAGGAACGCGAAGGCGAGACTTCCGGTTACGGCAGCGATTCTGTCGAGGCTCCTCTACCATCAGGTGATTATTCAGTCACGAGCAACAAAATATAACACGGAAAAACGTGTTTGGTGATTAATTCAGTGAGACTTTGTGTCTAGTTACGTAATTAATTAAAACAGAGCAGCAGATAAGCTAATCAACCTAATTATAATTACATCGCAAAGTCATTTTTCAAAATGTAATGAAAAAATGAATTTTTCAAATTGATTTCAATTTGGAAAAATGAATTTTCCAAATTCAGTTTTCGAATTCAATTTCAAATTCATTTTTCAAATTCAATTTCAAGTTCATTATTCAAATTCAATTGAAAATTCATTTTTCAAATTCAATTTCAAACCCATTTTTTAAAGTGAAATGAAAAAATGAATTTTAAAAGAAATTTGAAAAAAAAATGACACTGACGTTCGCGACGTTGGAATCCAACGAAAAATACTTTTATCATTAATTAATTATTGAATTTCCCAAACCCTGAAAATTTTCGTACCGATATCGCGTTTGGATCCTCAAAAATGATCATTTTATCGTCCTGACCAACTATCGAACAAGAATCTTGAGATGTGCTAAAAAAAAACAGAATTTCGTTGCATTCCGACGATGCAAACTTCAACATTGTACGAAAAAAGACGTTTCTTGTTTAATTAAGAGCTTTTTTAATTAGTGTTTTTTTCTTTCTTGTCACTTCTCAGCTCCGGTGGCTGATAACAAACGTATAGAAAGTGAAATGTCTGAGAGAACGTGGCAAAATCCTTATTGCGAAACACCTGAAACCTCGCTGCCAGGATCGGGAAGACAATCCGTAACGAAACTGGGTGAATTAAACAGACAACGTTGGGGAAGTATATGGGGCGCTGACAGCAGTGGAAAGAGTGATCCACCGGCACCCTCGTGGCTTGAGAGGGGACTCTCCCGATTGGATCATTCCAGTCAGGTTCGTGTGAAATTTAATTAAACCATAACGATCCTTTAATTAAAATTAATTTAATTCATTAACTCGAGCGAAGTTACGGCACGAACTTTTTTTCCCTTTGACGCACGATTTGAATTTTGTTTTTTTTTTTATCCTGCTCACAAGTTCCGTTTTTTCTTTTTCATTTTGTGACGTCTGCACGCGTTGAACTTTGGAAAATTCACTGCAAAATGCAAACATTCAAATTTTATCGAATTTCTCGATCGGGATCAGATTCTCGTGATCAATCACGACAGCGCGAGCAGCCCCGATAGCTCGACGACTGGCTCAACTGGTTCAGATTCAAAAACGTACATTCGAGGCCAAAATATACCTGTCGATGCTCAAGTGCTGCAAGAACGTGAGGCCAAGAGACAGAGAGCTCTGGAGCTTCAGAATGCGATAAAGCAACAATTGGAGGAAAAGGACAGGCAGAGGAAAGCGGAGAGAGAACGAAGACTTAGGGAAGAGAAAGAGGAGGAGGAGAGAATAAAAAGGGATCGCGACAAGGAGAAAGAGAGGTCAAATATATTTCCTGAACGTTTATTATTGAATCTTTTTTCTCCTCCGGATCGAATATTATACGAAAGGCGACGATTTTTTTGAATTTGCAGACTGAGGGAGGAGCAGCGACGACTGCGCGAAAAAGAGTGTGCCAAGATGAAAAAGGAAGCGGCGATGCGGGAGGTTATCGAGATCGCGGAGAGACGAGCTCGCGAGGAAAAGCGACTGCGGAGACAGAAGGACGAACCTCGAGAATCGCCAAAAAGCGTTTATCCCGAGTCGAATTGTTGGGAATCTCCAAAAATCTCTCCGACCTCCGGACGTTCGTGGGGCGAATCGAAAGTGGTGGATTTTCAAGAACAGAAAACTCCGCAGATTTGCGCGTCGAACGAGATCGATAAAGAGCGTGAAGAAGCGACGATTCCGAGTTGCGATTCGGCGGCAAAATCGGAGGAACCGACCGAGGACCGTGCGAAAGCGATTAGCGTTGAAGGATCTTCCGTGAAGATTAACAACGACGCAAATACGCTGCGACTTCCGGTTGGCAAGGAAGTCGCCATCGTTCTGAGCGGACGACTCGACGACACGGAATTTCTAAACCGAACGAACCTCCAACTCGTCAATCTCGTCGTTACGAGTCCCCACAAAAACGAACAGACCTCGACGAGCTCGCTGAACGAAGGCTTGAATGCTCTTATAAAAAACCTCGGAAATCCCGTCATTTTACGAAAATCTCCACGCTCTATGGTCTCGCCAAGAATCTCCGAAAATCGTATCCTCACGCCCAGCAAATACAGAAATTTTATAAACCACGGACGCGATTTTGGTACGCAAACTGATGGCGAGACCGAATCCCCGGACAATAAAGACGACGCCTCGAAAGATCGTAAAGACGTGGTCAATAACAATCGAAGAGACGTAGAAAAGTAAGAATCAATTTTTTTTATTTTTATTTTACCCCGTGCACTTGTTTTGACCTTGTACAACCTTCAGCCAAGGTTGTAGAAGGGACAACGCGGTTAATTTTCAAAGTCCGCGGAATATCGACAATCAAAAAAAATCCTGACAGTTTTGCTGACCGCAAAAATGTCCAGTCGATCGTTAAAGACCGAAAAAGCGAGAATAAAAAGCTAAAACAAAAAGCAAAGCCCTTAATTCCTGTTTTTAATGATCGAGATTTAAAAAATCTCTGCGTTGAAGGAAGATTGATGAAAATTGATTTTGCTAAGGAATCTCGACATTGATAATGCGCAGATCGACGAATACAGTCGGAGTGGAAGAGACGGGACTGAAAGCGCTGGTTCGTTCGAAAGTTCAGCCACGAACGAGCCTTGAATCGAGACCAAGATGGAACGCTAATCGGTAAAGAAAGAAAAAAAAACGTTTGAATTATCATTTTTATCATTTCGCGTAGAGAGTGACGATTATTTTTCTTTTCCTTGTTCATTTTTTTTTTTTTATTCTTTATATTACTGCATGGGTACGAGTGACAGAAGTTTCAAAGTGATGGAAAGATCTCCTTAGGCCAGGCACGCGTTATCGAACCCAGAGTGAAAAGGATCCGCATTATCAGAGACGAATGAGACTGAGGAGACGACGAGTCGAGTCCAGTGACGAAAGGTCGAGGTAAATAATTGTCATCCACTCAAATTCGATACCAACGATTGTCCTCGTTATCAAAAATTTAAAAAATAAAACAAAAAAAACATTCAAAAATACTAAACACTCGACTTGCTCAAAATCCTCGACGTTTGTGAGCCCTTAATTGATTAATTAATCAAATCATTTATTTCCTTCATTTTATTTGAGTCTTTATTCATTTATTTTATTCGCTAATTTAATTATTTATTCCGATTCATTTCCGATTAATTAATTAATTTATTCCTTTATTTATTTTATTCGATTGTTTATTCTTTTCATTTATTCCGATTCATTTCTGATTAATTAATCAATTTATTCCTTTATTTATTTTATTCGATTTTATATTTTTTTCCATTTATTCGATTATTTATTCATTTATTCCGATTAATTAATCAATTCATTTATTCATTTATTTATTTGATTTCATTGTTTATTTGTTTATTCTTATTTATTATTATAATTGTTAATTAATTGGGTTATTTCGATAATTTGTTCGTTACTTTGATGACGGAAAACATCGCGTTGAATAAAACTCGTTAGTAATTAACGTGTTGCATTGATTTGATTGGCCCGAAGAATTTTTCACTCGCGTAATAACGACGATTGATTAATTAGATCACCGTCACCCGAGCGCCGTAAGGCAACAACCCACAAATCAGGGAATCGGAATTTTAACAGACGTCAAGTCAAGATGGACAGTTACGACGCTGATTTATCGATGGACAGCCTCAATTCCGTCGTGCCATTGAGAATTGACGAACATGGACGTGTAAATATATTACCCGGAGATAGTATAAGGAAGAGAAACAAATCTACGAGGCGAGACGAGAACAATAAAGACGAGAGTAACGAGAAATTGGATCTATGGTGCAGTCAGGAAATTCTTTCCCAACTGGCGTCGCTGAGAAACGTGAGAAGATGAAAAAATTCAACTAGAATAATCAAGCTAATGAAGTGCTTAATTATTTTAGCAAAAAAAAACAAACATTCGTTAAAAAGTGGGAAACAAAATGGAAAAAATGAGAAAATCATAATTTGTGGCTTTTTTCAGGGTCTCTTGACGAAGCAAAGGGAGTGGGACTCCCAACGATGTTTAATTTCGCCCAGCGAGGATTTCTACTAATTATCAAAAAATTCACGAGGACAAACATCGTTTTTTTTACGCCTTCGTCTTGCTTCGAAACGCTGTAGAAAAAAAATACGTAGATAAATAAATTAGACGGAGAAGTGGGAGAAAAAATGTTGAATCGAACCTCGAGATGATTAGAACAAAATAAATAAATATGTTTAATGAATTCGTTGCGATTCAGCGTCAGTTGTGATGAGCGGATCATTTGTCGAATTACAGAAATATTTCGTACTAGGGACTCTCGATAGTCAAGTCTAATGGCCTTCCAGCTCGATGACTTACTGAGGGACGATAAAAAGGATGGTAATCTTATACCCGATCTTAGCAAAGCAACCTGTAACTCTCAGGAAGAATATCGACGTCTTCACGAAAGATGCCCTGAGTATAAAATTAAACCTGAGAAAGTGAGTTTTACACGTTTTATGATCCTGAAGTTTGCATCGTTGGAATGCAACGAAATTCTGTTATTTCTTCCGCAGAGCCAATCATTATTATTGAATATTGAAAAAATTGATTGAAAATCGATTGAAAAAACTCAATCGACTCGAAAAATCGCCACGATTTTCAAAATTCAATAAATAATCAATAGAAAAAATGTTTTTCGTCGAATTTCAACGTTGCAAACTCCGCGTCGTCACGTTTTTTCATTCAAATACGAAAAAAAAAACGATTTATCAATTTTTCGAACGTTGAGGGCCCGAAAAGTCTGAAGCCGTTTAAAAAAACATTCGGAATCGTTGTTTTGATGCGAAAGTACTGACACGAGCTTTTCATTCTACGTCAAGGTCAAAAAAGAAGACTTGAAGGTCAGGGACAAGGATTTTTCTTGGCGGACTACGAAGAAGGAATTAAAAGCAATGGATCGCGAATGGCTCTACGGGGATCCAATTCCACCGGATATGAGGTCTTTAAATCTCCAAGAGTTGCAACAGGTCGCTATCGATTGGAGAATGTTGACTCCGCTGAGACCAAAACTTCGTCACGACGAAGAAATGTTCTCGCGACTGGTAATTTTGCTCTATTTTTCCTACGAATTATTCAGGAAGTTGTTTGATCATTTTTAGCACTTACCTTGTGGCCTGTCACGTGATCGCTTCGACCATTCGCTCGTAAAAACTTCTTTGCTTATTGTGCGACTTCAGAATTCACTTGATTATTATTCGATAACGAAAAATGGCGCCATTTTTTATCGTCTTTTTACACGATCACTTTTTTTGTTGAATTTTCATTCACTTCACTTTAACTTCATTTTGCGCAACAAATTTTGCATTCGCATGCAATTTTGTTCACAAATCTACGAGGTTTGTGTCCAAAAGTGATCTCGCGACCGGCGAAGCTGCCATGACGCCGAGCGCGGCGTGCATGAGCTGCTGCGGCGCTTTGTTTTGCATGGAAATTCATTATCTAATTTCGTGATAATTCGATATACGTTGGCACGTACCTGATGATGACGGTTCGGCGATCCGATCCCAGTAACTTCCTCGTTTGCTGCGGCTCCTCAATCCACGAATCTAATCCTCAATAGCAAAAAAATGCCGCCACTTTTTCGGAGCACCCTTGCCGTAACGACCACTTAGAAAAAAACACGATCACTTTTCTCATCCACTTCTATCCACTTCACTGTAACACCATTTTCCACATTAAACGCACAACAAACACACATCTTGCAACTTTTGAACACTTTCAATTTCATCGAAAAAACCTGCGAGAATCGTAAACAAAACGGTAAGCGGTAGCGGTCACGCGCGGACAACAATAACGGTCGTGACGCCGCCGAAGCGTCGACTGTTTTGACTTTGTCCAATGAGTCGTTTCACAAGCCACGACGCGAGTCAAAATTGACTCATAAAAATTCTTTTGTATCGATAAAAATGTCTCAAAATGTCGATATTTCTCTGACATGTTCGGCATGTTTAAAAAATAATTGAATCACTATTTCAAAGTAAGTTTTATCCTCGAAAATTGCACTGAATAATAGTTCGTGCACAGATCGCGTAGTCCTCGCCGATCGCTCTTTCCCGCCAACAAAGCGTCTTTCGCATTGTTTACAATTCAGACGTGACCTTCGGCAAACTGTTTTTTTTACAAATCCCTCGTGCCTAAAGTGACCAATCCTGATGCTTCGTTCGTTTCAAGGTCGAAATGGGAAAGCTGGAGGTGAGAACGCTGGCGAAGGAGCGTCGAACGTCAATAAGTCCGATAAGGCGTAGCAAGAATCGTTCAGGAATAATCGAGTCGAGTGTGAAAATTTGTGGGGAATGTGGGGAGGAATATTGTTTCGGGGAATCGTGCGGTGACATAGCGTACGAGTCCTTCACCCGAGTAGCATTGACAGTGCAGCAGCCAAAAGTAAAAGTGTCAGCCGACACGGCGTCGATAATCGCAGGTATGAACGGAGGGAAGCGTAAGAAAAAGAAAAAGGGAAAACGCGTAAAGATCAGTTTGACAGCAAAGAAAACTTCGCGCAGCGTCGTTCGTCGTAAAAGTACAAAATCCGCAAAAAAAAACGTAACCTCTAAAGAAAATGACGACGAGGAGGGAACTCGAGCGAAAAAGTTCAAGCGAAAGTGCAGCAAATATTCGAAAAAAAATTCTCACTCTCCGAAATGATACTCGAACCTTCATATATTTCCACAAACAATAAAAAATAAAGAAAAACGACAACGATTTCGCGCTCCAACACCCGAAAACATCGACACAAAATTTCCATTTTCTACATTTTGTTATTTTAGTCTCTTTGCAGCCGAACTTGTAAACGCTACAAATATAACCTTGAAAAATAATTCAATATTCATTAAAAAATAATATTTGCGCTTGTGTGGATATTGCCCACACGGTTACTGCGCTCGATAGCAGAGACGAACAGAGAAATGAAATCACGACAACACGATGCTGAAAAAAAAATATATGTATATAATAAATACGAAGTCTCGATTAATTTATTTCAAACCCTCAATCCTCATCCTCTCGACGATCCCTGTGTACGAAGCCTGAACAAATGCATTGTCATCTCGTTTACAATGGGAAACGCGAATCCTCGGTTTTTTCTTCGCGTATTATGGAAAAAAATAAGACGAACTGGAGTAATCACAAGAAAATGTTGGTCATGTTGAGTCACGGGAAATAAAACGGAATAACTGAAGAAAAATTCAACGGGTAAATGGATGATAAAAAAAAAATCATGAAACGTATCAATTTTTATATTTTGTCGTGTTGAGTTATAATAATCATAATAATTTTCAATAATTATAAGATAATTTATCGCCGAATTTCGTTTTTATGACAATAAGGATTTCGAAATTAATTTAAACCCCAGACCCCGACAACAGGGTCGAAAGCGACCCCAATTCGTTCAGTAATAAACTTCGCTCGTTCTGCAAAATTTTTATCGTCAATTGTTCAGCAAATATAATTTAGCCGCACGTTTTTTCCGTTCTACATGGAAAAACGGAGGAAAAAGTGTAGCCACGTTTACTTATTGTCACATACGAAGAACGTTTTACGCTGAGGAGGAAATTGGGCTCGTTTCCAACCCCCTTTTATGTGTGAGGCTCACGTTCGAAAAAATAAATCGTGGGGGTTTAGGGCTAGTAATAATATTACGATTTCTTTTTATTTTAGTTAATTATACCCAATGATTTTGTGGCTGCTGTTAAACGTACACAAATATAATATTCACAGTGCAGGCCAAAAGTATCAAGCCCCTTGAGAGTTTTCCACCTTCCCGACAAAAAATTCAATAGCTCAGTTCGAAAAAAAAAGCATCGAACGATTTTCATCGAAAAATAAATTCAGGGCCATAAAATATGAATAGAAATGATCCTGAAGTTTGCATCGTTGGAATGCAACGAAATTATTTTTTATATTTGGCAAAAATAATTATTCAAACGGAGAATGTAATTACGATGATAAAATGATTGATTTTTGCCACCCGAAAAGCATATTGGCTTGAAAATTTTGAATGACATTGAGAATTGAACGAATCATCAATAAATTCAAATATTTTTCGTTGCATTTCAACGTTGCAAACTTCAGACTCGTGAATAGAATGCGATTTTTAAAACGCCTTGGGTCAGATTGACCCAATATGCACTTTAACGTCGTTTTTTTTTCTCGGACAGAAACTTACAAAGTGACTGATACTTTTGGCAGAGACTGTAATTGAATAATGCATTATGTATATATACAATTATGATATTGATGTATCATTGCAACAACGTAAATTCTTTCATTACTTCGATTTTCTTAATTTCCAAGAAATTTTATTAAAAATTCTAGAGATCCTTGTTCATCAGCTGCGAAAATATTTTCTGTACGATTAATGGCGTGTTTGTATGAGACCAATCGGCATTATTGGCAGTGAAAAAAATGAGCGCCGTATGATTAACGAAAAAACAAACATCAATGAAACGATAATCGAAAGAAAAACGATTGTTTTGTTCAGCATTCATTGCATTTCGTTATCTGTTTATTTTTTCATAATAAATCTTCACAGTTGTTGTTCACAATAATTAAGAATATTCGAAAACATGATTTTTTATGAAGTTTTATCGTTTTTTGTTCTTTTGCCAGCCGATGAATAATCGTATCTCATTTTTTTCGGTCCTCGAACGGTTTTCATCATTTCAATTCAATTTTGTTTCTTCCGTTCATTTTTTTTTTTTATTATTTTTTTTTTACGGATGGAATCCAATCACACCAATAAGACGATAATATTAACGATTACAATTATGTACAAATGTAAGTTATTCAAAATATGCATATTTCTTCTCTTTCTTTCTCTTTCTCCTTTTCGCGTTGCCCTCCCTCAGCTTTCTCCATTTTTGTATTATAATTTACAGTCCCTACTGACTCGCAGCCGAAATGAGAAAACTCTCGTTACTTTTGAGAAAATAAATACTTTGTTTTCGCTCATTGGTTAACGATTGTCAATTATTTTGACGGAATTCTGTGTGTGTCTCCTTGAAAATGCATTTTTTTTTTCGTTGTGCTTATTTGTAATTAAGGATTCATCAGGTGGGAAATTCTTTTCCGAAAATAACGACGAGCTGCTCATTTTGACAACGATCGATAGTTCTTCCTCCCTCTCCCTGTTTGCGGATCAATTTACGAATAACCGGTAACGTTCTTACAAAAAATATATATTTTTGTTGTTTTTACCGAAATATTATCGGAATTTAGTCAGCAAACTTTTTACCCTTTCTCGGTGTTGGTTCGTATTTTTTGTTCGTTTGTTTTTTTTTAAGTACAATCATTCTCAATAACAATTTGGCATTTGGCGTTCGTCACAACTTTTTCTTTTGGCATTCGGTTTTTTTCGGGAACAGCAATCGATTGCAAATTAAATTTGTAAACCGAAAAAAACGTGAGCAAACGGTGGAGTAATTTTTTTTAAATGACAAATTCATTTTTTATCCTTTTCAAAAATATTTTTCACAGTTCTGTCGTGGAAAAAAAAACAAGAATTATTGTTATTGCGCGATTATTGTGAGATTCTACGGGCAAGGGTCGCTTTGGCACAGACAGTGAGACAATCGACGTGGGGAAAAAGGAAAAATGATTGCGAACTTTCTTTTTTCATCATTTTCTTCGTGCGAAGAATGAAAAATCGTGAATGCGAAGCCTCGAAAGCACAGAAATGGGTTTTTTTTTTTTAATTCGTTGGTGCTCCAGGTATTCGTTTTGGAGTTATCACATTTTTTGCCTGTTTCGTTCGCTATTTAGGAGAATGACTCGCCGTGAAAATTCTCATTCACGGAGTATCGATTTCGCGTTTATTCTTAATTTAAATATTTTCTCAACATTTATTTTCGCCATGTTCATCATCAAAATCGTATACAATCCGAAGCGAGGAATCGCGAAAATCACGAAAGACTTAACGGGTGAAAAATATTGGAAAATAAATTCAAGAAGTCTTTTTCGAATTTCCCTGAATCCTGAGACGTCCGAACGTTCTTTCGGAAATATTTCACACTCGTCCACAATTTGTGGTTGAATGAAAAACAATTTTTATTGGATCTTCTAGCGATGAAGACGTTTTTAATTCTTTTTTGACACTTTTATCGTTTCTCTCCGCGTGTCAAAGTCTCGATTCCGTTTGGAAGCAGAAAAATCATTCAGAACCAACTCAGTAAGGGGGAGGGGAGGAAAAACCAGCGAGTCGCGAAGAAAAAAAAGCGTGAATTACAATAAAAGTTCGACGTGACATCGACTCGATGTCTTTCTCGCGATTTTTGTTCTTTCATACTTGGCATCACTGTACATTTTTGTTTTTTGTCTCGATTCTCCAGAGCTCATTTCTATCATTATGATTGGAGTTTTCGAGGCGATAATCCTCAGAGCAAAAAAGAAATATGACGATATTTAAATATTGCTAGAGAAAAAATATGTTCTACGCTATTTCATTGATTTTTTTGGATGCGATTTCGCATCGCGAAAGCTGCAGACTGAGCAAAAACAAAAACAAAATGAAAATTCGTTCGACTCGAGAGAAATTAACTTGAAATTTCTTGCATTTCTTAATCTTCTCGTCGAACTTATTCTCACGAACAAATGTGATGTGTACTCTACGATCTCTACAGGCCAAAGACTTGACCCAATTGTCATTTTTCTTTCTTTCCTGTGTGTGTTTTTTCCTTTTTTCGTATATATATAGATTTATATTTATATTTATGTACAAGGAAATCGAATTATCACTCTTCGGCCAGCGTTCTCGTCAGCTTGAGACATACACACGCACTTTTATCCACAACACACACTCGCACACATGCGTCCAGACACATTTGACTAAAGCGACCGACGAATCGACGTCTCTGTCCTTTGAATCGAAGTCCCGTTTCTTTTGTCTCTTCAACTTCGATTTCCCATACCCAGGAACAATTCCTTATTGGTTTGTTTGCTTGATTCTTTTCCTATTTTCTTAATTCTCTTCTCTTTTTCAATCTTCCTTACTTTTTATTCTTTCAAATCTTCAATTATTCTCAATTGTCCTTTCGCGCCTTCTTTTTACTCTTCTTCTGTGGCTTCGCTTCCGTCCAGACGTCTGTAAACAAAATTCACACGGTTTTTGAGTTTTTTTCCAATTTTTCTCAGTGATTTTAATTTCTAACGATTCAATTTATCGAGTTATCGACTTTAAGAACCAAAAATTTGAAAAATTCAACATTAAAATCGTAAAAAATTCAATCTTTCTAATTTTTAACGTTTTTTTTACGTGAAATTTTTCGGTTTACTCGAAATATCAAAGTTTTTTGCATTTACCTCCCAATTCGTCAAAGACCGGAGCATTTTTATCCTCCGTTTCTACGGATTTAGTTGTCGCTTCAGCAGGCTCTACTTTTTTCTTCGTTTCCTCGGATTTCTTTGAGGAAACTTTCTCCACAGGTTTTTTCTCGATCACCGGAGCTGGCGACGAGGGAGCGACTTTGTCACTCTCACTGACTTTCTTCGATTTCTTGGATTTTGCCTTCTTTTCCTCCTTCTCAGGTTTTTCTACTTTATCGATCTGAAAATAAAATATTTTATCGAATAAGCAATTTGTTCGAATTAACGTCAACGTTTTTTTTCCCTGGTTGCTTTTTCGTCAAATATTCTTTCAGTTTATTTGAAAATACAAATTCGAATGAATTTCCTCACCTTTGTCGCTTCAGTCTTTTTAATTTCGTGGTTGTTCTCCACACTGACAACTTCCTCTACGACAATTGGCTCGAGTACGACGTCCTTTTGGTTCTTCTCTTTTAATTCCTTGTTCTCAGTTTCTTTTGCTACTTTGTCCTTGATCTCGATCTTTTCATTGTCCTTGTCCCTCACCACTTTTTCGTTTATCAACTGGTCGGACTTCTTGTTCTTCTTGCTCTTCTTTGACGGGGAAGGCTCGTCCTCCTTCTTCTTGTTTTTCTTGTCCTTCCTCGAGTACGCCGGTTCCCAGTCGCCTGTGGATTCGTTAAGGGGCAAAGAGTTGAATATAATCGAATGGCTTTTCAGGATTTTCATGGGAAAGGAAAAACTTTACCGCAGTTTTTCATTTTTGGACGAAATTTGTCAAAACTTTTCTCTGCAGACTTACCGTCGTCAAAGTCCAGAGGCTTCTCTAGGACGAGATTTTTCTGATTCTTCTTATTCTTGGTTTGCTCGACTTTGTTCTCCTTGCCGGACTTGCTCGTTTGGTTCTTGTCCTTCTTGGGCACGGCCGGTTTGTTTTCATCTTGTTTTCTTTCTTTCAATTTGCCTTCCGTTTCCTCACCATTTTTGGCAACCGATTTCTTTGCCGGTTCGGCTTTGGCTGACGATACTTTTTTGGCTGGACTGGATTTTTCATTCGTAACTTGGGCGTTGGCCGATCTCTGAGAAATACAACAATTGGCAACGCTTTGCTGTAATTTTCTTTGCTTTTTCACCGTTCACGTGCAAAAAAAATGTGTTTTTGGTTTTCTATGGAAAAAAACTTTTAATCGCTTTTTCTTTCAATATGGAAAACGAAATTTTTCATGTTTTTCCGACCGATTTCAATTTTTTTGTATCTAAACATCGGGAACGTCAACAAAATTTAGTTTCTCACGGTCGCGAATTTTATTTTTTATTCTTTGATCATTGTTGAATTGAATTTTTACGAAAAATTAATTAAGCTTCGAATTTTTTGGGCTTTCGGCAAAATACTGGAGAGAAAATCATAATAAACTGGGCGCGAATCTGTTTTGCCGATGAAATGTATGTTAGCAAGTGTCAATTCCATGTGTGTTACGTCATTGAGCGAGTAATTTGCCCCTTGATAGAGTTTGGACGCGTGGAACACGAGCGCCCCCATGAGCGCGAAGCACAGCTGATTATCGACTCCGTGTGTGTGTTTATATACGGGAATCGAGAGCGCGAGTCAACCATATGGCAAAGCTTGGCTTTCGAGGTAATTGAGGATTTTGAGCATCAAAAAAGCCGAATTAACGAGGATGCTGATGAAAATTTGAAAACCGAATATTTCGAATATTCCCGGGCCCTCACTGGACGCATATCAATCGATTGTGGTCACAGATAAACGAGATTTCGAGAGCTAATTCGAAGAGTCGTTGACGAGGGGAAAGTTGAATGGTTGAAAAATTTAGAGAATAAAATGCGGGCGTCTTACCTTTTCTTTGATCTTGCCGCTTCGTTTCTTGCCACTTTGTTTCCGGTCCACGTCGTTCAACGTCGACAGCTGTGCAAAAGGTGGTTGCTCAGCATTTTTGAAACCAAACGCGTAAACGACAATCGCGCATAATACGACGATACCAACGGGTATGGCATATTGGAATTGTTGCAGCAACAGGCTCACGTCCATTCTTGACAGAGACTCGAATGGTTTTCGTGCAGTTTTTCTTTTTTTTTGACTCTCGCACTGGAGCGTTCGCGAACTAAGTTTTTGAGGTTCAGTGGCGCGGCCGAGGTGTAAACGTCGCGGATTAAGAGCAAAGAGAGGGAGAGAGCGAGCAAGCTGCTCGAATCGACACAAGTACAAAAATTACAATGCACGCGAGTTTTGTTCTCTTTTTTCCAAGAGAGGAAAATTATTATGTCGACGAGTATACAACGGCGCACGGAGGACTAACGGGAAAATAAACTTTTAAGACTACACGAGACCAAGCGTGTTGTGGCAGTTTTCGAGAATACGGGCTTTACAATCTCACGATTAGAACCAGAGTCGGGTGGGGGTGAATGAGATACAACTCCGAAAGCGAGACAGAACATGCCTCGGAAAACACGACTTTACACCTGGCGGCGAATCTTCCAACTAAAGCAGTGCCAGGCGGGCGCCGACCCCGGCTGACGCGGCTGCTGCTGACACAACGCAACAACTACGCTAGTCGTTCACCGCTTTAATAAACTCGATAAACCTCACGACTTTCCGGTTTCTTTAGGGCTTTAAAAATCTTCCATTATTTTAATTAATAGATCCAAAAAATAATGAATTTTATTATTTCCCTCGCCCCCATCCGCAGAATGATCGATTTGAGTCTCATTTTTTACATTTAATTCTTATCTTTGAAAGAAAACAAATGGGGCGACATTAAAGTGTGAATTCAACAGAAAAGATTTCGGAAGTCGCTAAACTTGACTCGCGGTCCGATTGGCTTATTCCAAAAGCGTTCGATTGGAAGAAATTTATGATCGTGCCAATAATTTCTCGCAAACAAATCTCGGTACACACAAGCATCCCGAAAAAAATTCGAAACGACCAAGTTTTTTAAGCCTTTTAATAAATTTTCGGCGCATCACACACAAAAAAATAGAAAAACAATTTCTGTTTATTTGCATCAAATTTACACTATTTACATAAAAAAGAAATTTTTTTTTCTCATAAACGTAGAGAATGGGAACAAAAGTCGAGTTAGCTTTTGGCAGCTTTTGCGAATTGGACGACCATGGGTTTGTCCTTGAGAATATAACCGTTGGTTTCGTTCAATGCAAGCTGTGCTTGGCCAATATTTTGCAAAGTAACAAAAGCCTGACCTTTCATTCGTCCTTCTTGCATCAAGCGGACGTCGTATCTGCAAAAAAGTGAAATTAATTATTCTACGAATCTAAATCAAAATAATATTAAAACAAGCGAATAAAATCGAGATTCCCAGCTCGACTTACTGAGATTCCGAATTGTCGAGCCTTTCATTTACGTAACGTCGATAAATGAAATGTAAATCCTTGACTTCCACTTGCTTCGATAGATTCTTTATGTACAAACGACACGAGGGTTTGCCAGCATGGTAATTTTTAAATACCGGAAGTAATCTTTGATCTGAAAATATCAATATTCATTCAATAAATATTTATTATTATATTATTTATTATTATATTGAAATATTTATTCAATAAATCTCATTGAATAAATTCAATAAATATAAATATTTATTATATTTATTACATATTCAATTTTTAAATATTTATTACATATTTATTCAATAAAACGCACACCCTAGACCACTGAAGATAGCATCGTACATATTTTTATAGACCCCAATGAAACAATCACATATAGACCCCAATGAAAAAATCATATATAGACCCCAATGAAAAAATCATAAACAGACCCCAATGAAAAATCATAAACAGACCCCAATGAAAAAATCATAAATAGACCCCAATGAAAAAATCATATATAGACCCCAATGAAAAATCATAAATAGACCCCAATGAAAAAATGTGTGTAATATTATTGTGTGCCCAGCGAAGCGGGCGTACCCAGGCTAGTTAAATATATTATTATTATATTTAAATATTTAACAAATATTTAACAAATATTTAAATATTTAAATATTTAACAAATATTTAACAAATATTTAAATATGATATATTTAATAAATTGAATAAATAATAAATTCTGTTGATAATAAAATGAATAATAACGATAAAAAATACCATTGCTGGATATTTTATTGGCTTCCAATTCTTCGGTAGTGATGCAATCTCTTTCGGTATCTTTGTCCGCTGTTTTACGTTCCGGATCGTCACCCTCTGCGTCATTTTTCTTCGTGGGGAAAATCAGCCCGAAGCCTCCCTCCGTTTCATCAGATTTCTTTTCCTCTCCTTCGACAATTCTTACTTCGGTATCCAATTTTTCGATCGGCTTCAATTCGATCTTTTTTGGTTTATTATCCGCACGTTGCACCGACTCGAACATGTCTTCTGGCCTTATTATTTTACTCGTTGTACTCGTACTCGTCTGAGCCAGTTTCGCTTTGTTTGGGTTCGTGAATTTCGGAATTTTCAAACGTTTGTTGGGCTGCGGCTTCCTGCGCTTTGGCGCTTCGTTCGCTAACGGGTTCGCGTTGCTGTCTCCGTCCGACTCGATCTCAGATTCCTCCTCATCATCCTCCTCCTCTTCCTCTGCTTCTAGCGACATCCTGTCGTTACTGTCTTCCCCTACACGACCCAGTATGTCACGATATTTTTCTATCTCGTAAGCCTCTTTCAGCATCGGGAATTCCTCCTCGAGCTCTTCAAACGGAGGCGGAAGATTCATTTTGTTCATCAAATGTAAAACCTGCAAAATGATTCGCAAAATTTCCATGAATATTTTCCATTTTACAGGAAAATTTTTCGCTGAAGGTGATTTTGAGTTTTTGCAATTAAAATTCTTCCATGTCGTTCAACGAATCACAAAAATGCTCTGTCAGCGTTTGCAGAACTATGGCAAAAAAACACTGACAGAGACTTTTTGTAATCGATGAAACCATGTGGGAAATTTTCGATTTAAAAATATGCGTGTTTCATTCTCGCTCTGAAAAGAACGCGAGATGCGTTATTTAAAGCCAACAGTTTTCTGCTATGAAGAAAATTTTTCTGAAGTTTCGAATTTGAGATATTTAGCTCCCATTTTTGATTTTTTCCATTCAAACACGTAAATTAAAGTCACGTTTCGTTAAAAAGTTGCAAAAATCGCAGTCGCAAAAAAACGTGTATTCAGGATTGTTTTTGCACATAGCCAGAAAGACTATGAGTCGAAATTTTTGAAAAAAAATCGCAAACACATTCTTTTGCAACTTATAAACAAAACGCGACTTGAAATTACACGCGTTTAGATGGGAAACGTTGGAGAATGGAAATTAAATGTCTCAGATTGTTGAAGTCTGAAAATTTTTCTTCCCAGGAGGAAATTGTAAGTTTTGGTGTCAAGAAAGTTCATAAAAAGTTATCAAAGGATCGTGAATGAAGTAATTTTGCGATAGTTGAGAGAAATTTCGTCATTTAGGTTCAATATTGGAAAGTTTATCGTCACAAACCTGCGTATAAAATGCAGGTTCCTTAATGAGCTGTATCGCTATCCTCAGAAGTGTGTTTTTGGTTGGTAAAGAATATCTATACCACACGTTAGGATGGGGAGGTTGAGTGAATATTTCATTGCTGGTCCATCCGTTTAGTTTTTTCAAAAAAGCTTGAAAATGTTTGCCATCGAAAGTTTCTTTATCTTCAGTCTTTTGGTCAGTTTCCAGTGGTTTACCGTCCGTCTCGCCGTCCGAATGCTCTTCGGACAGTGACTTTTTGGCAAACTCTACGGACAAATATTGGCCTTTGATTTCCAATTGATGCAACTGTAGAAAAGCGTCCGTTGCAGATTCTTTGGAAGGAAATTTAACAAAGGTCGCAGAATACGTGCTCGACCTTCGTATCGTTTTGGTTTTTATCGCTCCATATTTTTTGAATAATTCGTCGCGTCTTTCGTCCGACAAATGCGGCGGCAAATGCAACACTCTGAGAGTATCTGAAACCTGCAAAAAAACGGGATGGATTTCCAGTTCAGAATGACCTTGAAAAAGCTTTTGTGTGTTAGAGCCTGAAACTGTCAAACGTAAAGTCGCAACTTTTGAGGAAACGTTTGGTTTCGTCATTTTCGTGTCATTTGTGACGATTTTCGAAAGTAAATGAAAAAATCGTCGTTAAAAATGCCCAGGCAAGTTCCGGAGTTTCGTGTAAAATACATCGATCACGTCAAAACACGAAATAAATTATTGTTCGATTATCCATTGTGTCTTTTTCCGAGTAAACAACATCGACGTCATTGACATTGGAATTATTTGTCCCTGACGGTGTAGGAGTGTATGGATTTTTATCGAACCACCATTTAAAAATGAATCAACAAAAATGAAATTGGAAGTATCGAAAACTTGCAGAAAAAATGATTTGCGCAGCTACGAATTTGCTTACGAACATTGTTTTCGAGGTTATGTGCGTCCGCGATGATTTACGGAGGTTTACTTACCATTTTGAACGCGATGTTGCGTTCGTCCAAGTTTCGAAGTAATGAAAAATCACTTATTTTCACACATGTGACAATTTTTCACTCGAACAACAATTATTTAGAACAATGAACGAAGAAAAAAACAAAACTGATCCGAATGTTTGTGACACAAAAACAATCTCCGAGAATTCGACTGCAGCGCTATCCCACGACGCATGAACCAACTTTTGCGAGTGTAATATTTCTCTACTTGCCTCGCATGATGAGATATGAGAGCGAAAGAGAAAGGATGAAATAACTACGCCCCGCTACCATAGCAACCGTTTACCCGAGGCACTACTTTCGGAAGCTCGAGCTTTTTTTTCTTTTTCTCTTTTCAATCCAACATCCGTCGCGCGAGCAACCGGCAAATCCGAACTGCTTTTCCTGTACTCGGCCCATATTTTCTCCCCCGAGTAAGCCCGAAATTTCAGTGTTTTTCTTCCACCAGTTTTATCGCCTCTGTTCAGTGATTATTAAAGAAATACACTGTGTGCAAAATCCCAATTGGCTTATCGATAACGCCGCTCTCTCTGTTATTGATCACTTTCGCCGACAAAACCGATCCTCTCCCCTCGTCCTTCTTCCGACCACCGTTCAACACACTGATCGGACAATCCCGCCGCCGCTTTCCTGACGAATTCTCTCGTGTGACAGACAAAATTTTGCCGGAAAGAGGAACGACCTAATAATGTAAGTACGCAGTGACGACTCTCCATTATTTCCCTAAAATAAACTCTGATTCCGAGGCTACTTAATTTTCCAAACTAATTTACAATCGTTCGTTTCATTTGTTCAATAAGGAACGGCCATTTTCGCTATTTTACCCGACCTCAATACCTATAACTTAGCTCTCTCGCAATCAATACCGGCCATTTGTTTTTCATTCCTTCCGAACTAATTTCCATTTTCCACTTTCTTCATTTCGATATTTTTCATCGACGAACTAGAGCCTCGAAATTCCACATATTTGAGAATCAAGAATATTTCTTTTCATTAATTGGCCATTTGTGATGATTTTTCGATTTCTTCTTGACTGTTTTCTCGAAAATTCATCGAGCTGGAAAACTGTTTTTTTACTGATCAATCTTTTTCCAGTTTTTCGCATATCAATCAAGGCCACGAATCAATTGATCCGAACCGCCCATTCAAGCAAAAAAGATTTCTGTGAATTTTAAAAGTGAGAATTCCCAAGCCCGATCGACGTAACAAAAGATCGAGCCCATTTTCTCGCGTGAGCTCGAACTTTCGTAATTCCGCTCGGTCGAATATCGCGGAAAAGCAAAGTTTCAGGAATTCGATCTATTTTTTTTTTAATTTCTGTGTCAAATAAGTTTCGTATCGATTGCTTGGCAGGCGAAATTTTTTCTCAAGAAAAAAAAATTGAATACAGAATTTTTCGTGACTTTGGCACGACTTTGGGGTCTCAATTTTTTTAGCAGCATCGATAATTTTTTTACTAACTCAATTTCTCTGTTGAAAAGTTCCTGAAAAACTCGACAGCCAAGTCCAGATTGTTTTTATGAACTTTTTTGAAGGTGCCTGAAGTTTTAATCGCTTTTATTCGAGTCGCTGATTGTTTTGAAACGTAAGAAAGCAGCTCTCTCAAAATTTGCAATAAAAATTCACTCGAGGGTTCATTTTTGTTTGGACCAATTTCAGTTCAGCTGGATTTGCAAAGAAATGTTTTGTGCAGGTTCAACAGAGACAGAGATCACAGCAGATCGAGACGAGGAGGAAACGGCAGGAATGGTCATTCCGGAGGAGGAGATGGACACGGCAGATTCAACAGCAGAGATTCCAGTAACGGACCTCGAGGCGGAGGGTCTAAAGGAAAACAGCATGGAAGTTCCTTGAAAAAACTTCACTGGGATACGAGAGCCTTGGAGCCGATAAAAAAGGATTTTTATGTCGAACATCCGGCAGTCAGGAACAGGTATTGACATGAAAACTCAAGATTCCATCGTTTGTGGCTTGTGGAGATGGAGAATTTTCTCTCGGATCAAATGCGTTGAAAATATTCAAGCGATACTGAAAAAAAATCTCAGAAAATGTTCAAATTTCAACGCAAATCGATAAAAATAATAAAGAAAAATAAATTCGGATGATTTAATCATGAAATTTCGTCCAGAGAATATTTTTCGAATCTCTTCCGAAATGCAGAAAATATTGCAACATTGAATAAAGACAAGGGAAGGAAAAAAAAAGAAAAAATAAAAAGAAATTAAAATTGAAAAAAAATATCGCGAAATTTAAATAGAAATAAAAATTACACGAAGGAACTTTTTTTGTATGAAATTATAAAGGACGCCAGAAGAAATCAACCAGTTCCGTGAAGCAGCGGAAATAACAGTGAAAGGGGAAAACGTACCGAACCCAATTCAGTTTTTTGAAGAGGGCAATTTTCCTCCTTACGTTATGAACGGTATTAGGAACCAGGGTTACTCTCAGCCCACGGCTATTCAAGCTCAAGGTTGGCCTATTGCTCTCAGCGGCAAGGATCTCGTTGCTATCGCACAAACGGGCTCTGGAAAGACTTTGGGGGTGAGTGTTTTCTCACGTCGTTCATATGATTTAATTTTCTGTCTTTTTTTCGGCTCAATTTACGCGAAAAATGGAAGCGAGCTGAGCTTTTTGTTTAAATTTCTGTAATCTTCGCACATTTTTGTCAGCAACTTCAACTTTTCTCCTTCAATAATTATGATAATTTTTGTTTTTCCGTTTAGTACATTTTGCCGGCAATAATGCACATAATTAACCAACCACGTTTGAACGCGGGTGACGGGCCCGTGGCATTGATATTGGCGCCGACCCGTGAGTTGGCTCAGCAGATTCAAGAAGTGGCAAATTGCTTCGGTGAAGCGTCCGTCCGTAACACGTGTATTTTCGGTGGTGCGCCAAAAGGTCCGCAATCGCAAGATTTGGAGGGTGGAGTTGAAATTTGTATAGCAACGCCGGGACGTTTGATTGATTTTCTGGAGCGAGGAACGACGAATTTGCGAAAATGTACGTATCTCGTGCTGGACGAAGCTGATCGCATGCTCGACATGGGTTTCGAGCCTCAAATCCGAAAAATAATCGAGCAGATACGGCCCGACCGTCAAGTATTGATGTGGTCAGCGACTTGGCCAAAAGAAGTTCGAACTCTGGCCGAAGATTTTCTCACTAATTACACGCACTTGAATATCGGATCTCTCACACTTTCGGCCAATCACAATATCCTCCAGATCGTCGACGTCTGTCAAGAGTACGAAAAAGACACAAAGCTGCACAGATTGCTGCAGGAAATCGGGGGCGAAAAGGAAAACAAAACCATCATTTTCGTCGAAACTAAACGCAAAGTCGACGACATTACTCGCAATATTAGACGCGACGGTTGGCAAGCTCTCAGCATTCATGGCGACAAGAACCAACAGGAACGTGATCACGTTCTGCAGGAATTCCGCAGCGGCCGAGCGCCCATTCTCGTCGCTACCGACGTCGCTGCACGAGGATTGGGTAAATATCGATATTTCTCTCTTTTATTCCCATTTTGTAAGTACATGAGATTTTTTTTTCAATATTTTTGAAATTTGCATCTTCCCAACTCGACGAATTTTTCCTTCCACCCCAAAATACGAATTACGTGTTCAGCTAAAATTCTTTCAACGTCATAAAACGATGCAAACTTCAAAATGAAGATCATTCATGGAAAATCTTGGATAGAACGGAAATCGTCGTTCGAAGGAGCACTGCAAATTATTTCAACAATAATTTTTATCCATTTCGCGATCAAAACGACGCGATATGTCAAAATTTGTTTCATTTCTTCGTAAAAAAATCGGGAAACATGGAAAAATCCATGAAAATCGGAAAATAGTTCGTGAATAATTTATACAGAATTTTTCGAATCAAGATAAAGGAACATGGAAAAAAAAATAGAATAATGAACGATTTAAGAAAAAAAAACCGGGTCCATGATCGTCGTCACAACTGGGAATCGGCAACACTTGGTGGAATTAGCCAGTGATGCGTTTTGGAGTTAAAAAATGAGAATAAAAAGTAAATAGTTGGCATACAAGCCGAGCAGCCTGCGTGTACGTAGCAAAAAAAAGGTCGTGTGTGTATTTGTTGTTTTTGATTTCTCGATAATCGAGCAAATTGTGTAGTTAACATCACACCATAGCTACTCGCTAAGTCTGTCTGGTTTTTCTTCTTTGTTTTCAGAGGCACAGAGGTCCTCCCTAAAACAGCGCAGTGTACTGCCAGTATTGGGCAGACACAGTGACTTTTATTTCACATTTTTTCTCATCATTTGAATATTCCAATGAAAAGATATTGGATAAATATTTATTCTCATGCTCGTTTCATCAACAAGTATTGTGAACAATCAAAATGATGAACATTTTTGTTTATCGTTACGAAACTTTCGTTCGATCAAACTTTCCAATCGACCTCTGAGATTCTGTTGCATCTGATGCCTCTAAATTTTCACGACAATAATTAAATACATTTTGTTTGAGAATGTTCCGCACGTACCTTCGCACCAAACATTTCATTCGATCATTATTCCAGTTCTGACTAAATTCAAATCTTCGTCGACCCTGAAAAGCATTCAATTCCCATAAAATAGTCTTCGGACTTGGAATTTCTAATGTCACTTTCAAAATTGTCAGAATTCGGATGAAGATTTCATCCGAATTTGTCTTCACGAGAAAAAAAAATGCTGATGCGTTTAAAAAATCTTTCGTGCACGTTTTTGTCGTTTTGCTAAGAACTCGAACTCTGAGCGAGTGAAATGTTTGGTTGTGAAAACGTGTATTGAGCATTCTTGAAAGAAGAAAAAAGTAAGAGAAAATGCACTCGGGCCTAAACCCTAAAAATGCTGCCTTTGTCCCTGCGTTCCCAGACACTACCGCTGTGTCTGTCTAATCCATAGGCCGGTCACGATTATTCCATATGAAAAATCGTCATGTATGTCTTCTCTGATTCCGAAAGGTGGGTGACATGGAAAACCAAAAACAAACAAACAAAAAAACGAAATTCATCGAAAAAAAAACGAACTGAATTGTGCAAAGTTCCCTTTTGTTATTTGCTTCGGAAGATTCGAGTGGGCGGCTTATTTTTTCATTGGCTTTTTCAAATGCGTAACAACATTTTTTAATGAATTTTCGTTCATCAGCTTTTTAGACACTCTATTAAAAAGTATTGATTATTTCTTCACTTTTTATGAGCCGATTTGTTCGGAACAGGGAAAATTGTATTTTCCATCTTTTCACAGATGTCGACGACGTCAAGTACGTCATTAACTTCGATTATCCGTCCTCCTCCGAAGACTACATCCATCGTATCGGACGCACCGGTCGAAGACGTCAAACTGGAACGGCCTACGCTTTCTTTACCACTCATAATATGAAACACGCCAATGACCTAATCGAGGTCCTTCGAGAGGCTGGCCAAACCATCAATCCTCGACTCAGCGAGATGGCTGAATTGGCAAAGTCTGGAAATTTCGCCGGACGAAGTAAACAACTTTTTATTTTCTCGTCTCCTTTTCCTTGTGCCGAGCGAAAACTCAAAAGATTCCCAAGAAATTCGACGCGTAATTTTTCATGCTGAATTTCATTATTTTTCAGGTGGACGACGCTTCGGAAATTCGTCGGGCTCGGATCGAGGTCCAGGAGCTCGAGGCTCCAGCGGTGGACGTGGAAACCCTGGACGCGGCCGAGGCGGAGGCGGTCGAGGATCTTATCATTCCGGATCGAACAATTTCTCAAACTGCGACTACAACGGTTATTCCTCCGGAAAACCATCCGGTGGTTCCGGTTACAATTACAACCAGCGTAACAGCGGAAATCAGAGTTACGGAGGTGGCGGGGACTCCTACGGAAACGGTGGTTACCAGTACCGAGGATCTGCTTATTAAAACTAAGTCGAGAAACCAAAGACAGAAAAAGAGAACAAAATTCTTCGAAAGAATTTCACTTTTTTTCGTGATGAACGTAAACGTAGACTGATTGTACGAGATCGTACCCCAAAGTCCCTTCGTTCTTTAACGAGCTAGAAATACTGTTTTTTTTTTTTAGACACGATCGTCCACGATCGTGATTTATCGATAGATAAGATTTTGACGACATACGAGAGAGAGAGAAAAAAGGAGAAAGCGTATGAAGAAAGTGACTGAATTCAGCGATTATCAAAAATTGTCATTACAAATGACAAAACTGAGAAGACAAAAATGCTGGACCAACATTGTTGATTCGTTTTGGTTAATCCGTCGCTAAAATTGACGAAAAATGTTCACAGTTGTCTCTCTCCCTCGTGCACAATATGTTCCTATGTTTTTTTTTCTTTTATAGATGTGATACTACATTTATTTATCTTTCTTTCTGATATTGTGACGTTATCAGTATTGCATTATTTTCTTTTCTTTTCTCGGGCCACGGTAAATCTGCGAGCTAGAAATATCGTTTGACAAAAAGCCCTCTAACGCGAATTACTAAAATATATAATCTGTGATCTCAATGACTAAATGGAAAAGAGTTAAGTACTCGTTAAGTATTTCGTAGTTATGATAAGTTTATCTTGTAATTCGAAAACTACAGCATAACGAAAAAATAAACTGTTTATGTTCTTGTTTTCTTGCAGAAGAATTTTGCGCTTTCTGTTTCTCCATTTCCGTCCAGCTCTGCATGTCTGTTTCCCATTTTGATTGATTTTCGAGGGAAATTTTCACTCATTGACGAATCGACCTGATTCGAAGTTTTCTCAAGATCCTCAGCCCAGAAAAAACGCGATATGCAAAAAATCCTTTTAAAGTTTTCAAATATGGCGCCCTTTTTGCCAGCTGCTACTCGCACTTCCTGTCCCACTCTGATAAAAATCAATCCATGCAGTTATGCGCTTGAGTCGCGAGAGCAATTAAATGCCTCCGACAAAATTATTAAAAGTGAAAATCAGTGCAAAGATGTTTGATGAAGATGATCAAAATTCGCGTAGTCATTCAAATTTCTATGGTTATCGGTCCATGGAACTATTTTACAACGGCGGTGGCGCTGCAATCGATAGTGTCTCGCGTTTTTTGCGCGTCCGCCATTGACGCTGTTTCCATCAGCAAAGTAGTGTTCGTGGTGGCTTCAGAGAAAGTTTTTTGTACATCTTTCAGACTTCGTTTGTATCGAAGGACACAAATAACGGATTACGGATCGTTGATTTAGACTTGGCATCAAATTTCGTCGAATCTGTCCATAAAATATGTAAGTTTTACGATTTTCATTCTTTAAATATTCGTAGGGGCTTTTTCGTTCGGTCTCTCGTATACATGGAATCTGCGTTCTCGATCTATCAGGCGTTTCCATAAACTTTGATTTGTACTTCGACGTTTTGATCTTTCGAGTCATTTTTTCGCCACAATTATTCTATTTGTGACATTTTCATTACTACACGACGTGAATCGTCTTCTGACTTTTGCAACTCGATTGCACATTTGTCCCTTCGATTGTCCCAATCGAAGGTTCAAATACATAAAAAGATGTCTGTGTATAAATTCGTTCCCATATATTCGGATATTTGACAGGCAGCGATCTCAAGAAACACAGTTCAAAAAACTACTTGTCAATCCGAGTTCCAAACAAAATTTCAATTGAAACTCATTTTCATCGAACAATTGAATCATTTTTTTTTCTCGAAAATACTTTCAAGGGCAACCGATATAGTCCCGGCAAAAAACATCGCGTTTTCCTCTCATTACGCGACGATAACAGTCATGGGTTCCTTTGAATTTACAAAATTCATAAAACCTCAGATCGAAATTACCAAAAAAATAGATGTTGTTGATGTTTACATTGTCGAAACGCAACGAAATTATGTTTTTGCTTTAGCAGAGCTTTTGATTATTATTCAATTATTTGGTCTGAACAATCAAACTCTCTTGTGACCCAAAAACTGAATCGACACGGATAATCGTCATGATTTAAAAAATTCAATTAATAATTGATGAAAAAAGTATTTATCGTTGAATCTCGACGTTGCGAACTTTCGACCTTTAAAAATAGCAGGTTGCAGTCGATTTAGTTGTTCATATTTCCATACGATCGTTGGCTGCAATTTCGCGGAAATTTGCGGAAATCAAACGCATAAAAATCAAACGCGATGCGAAAAACGCATAAAAATCAAACTCGATGCGAAAAACGCATAAAAATAAACTTGATGCATCGAATGTGAAATGATAAGAAACGAAATATATGGATTAAGTGACTAATGAGAATCTGTTGATGGGCAGGTCGTTCCGAGACCGTGACCGCAACGACAGACGAGGAGGTGGAGGTGGCGGAGGGGGTAGAGGAGGAAGCGGGAGTCGTTTTGGAGGCAGCCGGGATAGCGGCCCAGGGAGATACGGAGGGAGCAGCGGAGGCGGGAGGGATAGCGCAAGTTTCGGTGGTTCGGCTTTCAAGAACCGTCAACCGGGAGAACGTTTGAGGAAGCCGAGATGGGATATGAGCACGTTGCAGCCGTTCAGGAAGGATTTTTATGTGCCGCATCCAAAAGTGGTGGCTCGGGATCCGCACGCGGTGGAGGCTTATCGTTCGGACAAGGAGATCACTGTCAAGGGGGACAGGGTGCCAGGACCGGCGGTGTATTTTGACGAAGGCGGATTCCCGGATTACGTGATGACCGAAATCCGCCGGCAGGGTTTTGAGGCGCCCACCGCGATCCAGGCTCAAGGCTGGCCGATTGCTCTGTCGGGACGCGATATGGTCGGCATAGCTCAGACCGGTTCGGGCAAAACTCTTGCGTACATTTTACCCGCGATCGTGCACATCAATAACCAGCCACGATTGAATCGAGGAGACGGACCGATCGCTCTCGTTCTCGCTCCCACGAGAGAATTGGCTCAACAGATTCAACAAGTAGCTGCTGATTTCGGCGTTTCCTCGCAAGTCCGAAACACATGTATTTTCGGAGGCGCTCCGAAAGGCCCGCAAGCTCGTGACCTTGAACGAGGCGTTGAAATTTGCATCGCGACACCTGGACGATTGATCGATTTTTTGGAAAGAGGCACGACGAATCTTCGTCGCTGTACTTATCTCGTTCTCGACGAAGCCGATCGCATGCTCGACATGGGATTCGAGCCTCAGATCCGAAAAATCGTCGAACAAATACGACCCGATCGACAAACTCTCATGTGGTCCGCCACGTGGCCCAAAGAAGTCCGTAACTTGGCCGAAGAATTCCTCACCGATTACATTCAAATCAACGTCGGCTCTCTACAACTCGCCGCCAATCACAATATCCTACAAATCGTCGATGTCTGCGAAGAGTACGAAAAAGAAGGAAAACTCATGAAACTCCTCGAAGAAATTGCTAACGAACCTGAAAACAAAACTATCATCTTTGTCGAGACCAAGAGAAAGGTCGACGACATCACAAGAGCTATCAATCGCTACGGCTGGCAAGCTATCGGCATTCATGGGGACAAAAGTCAGCAAGAACGTGATTACGTTCTCAATCGTGAGTTACAGTTTTTCAAACACTTCTTTTCTCTCACATCTACGGTCTGTTGCTCGGTAATTTGATCGAAATCACTCGAAACTCAATCAAGAAAAAATCGATAAATTGAGTCCGAACTTTGTCCTTTGCAATAATAACGAAATTTTACGATATTTTGCAGAGTTTCGAGGTAGCAGGTCGGCGATTCTCGTGGCAACGGATGTTGCCGCACGAGGTTTAGGTAAGAATCGAGGATACGAGGTATTATGATTAAAACGTGATGTAAGGGTCAGGCTGCGATGGTTATTTCACGTCGGTAACAGTCAATATTAATTAAATGTGGCAACGGACGAGACGGCATATGCCAGACTGATTGACGCTGGTGCTCCCAACAATTAAGCAAACGAAATAGATAAACAAAATCATTTCAACGTACTTTCCCGCTTGTCCATGGAAACCGTATAGACAAAAACTTTAATCACGAGTTCTTTCGGTTTTAAGAAAGCAGAAGAAACGAAACTCAATCTTCACGCTTAAAACCGAAGAACTCACCGTTGCGGCATGAAATTTCAAACTCATCCCTTTTTTGTCTCAAACTTTTGTCGAGAAACAATTTGAACGAAAATCTGTATGAAAAAACGATTGAAGGACGTTTCTGGAATAGTTCAGGCGAGCATGTCTTCGTTTTCGAGCTTAACAACGAGAAAAACACGAAAAATCCCAAAACAATTGATCGAGTCTGGAAAATTAATTTCATTTTTCTTATCAACTCTCGATTGTCAAGCTCGAAAACGAGGCATCGATGTTTCAGGTATTTAGACTCGAGGATCCGACCAACAGGTAAGGTTAACGTGTGAATTCTTTTTTTTTCGTTTTTTTTTTGCAAATAGACGAAAGGGAAATCTTTGTCTCTCTCTCTCTTCTTTTCGATCTCTCTTTTTCTGTTTTTCTCTCTTTCTGTCGATTTCTTTGTCCTCAGATCGAGACGCAGTCTTGTCAGTCTGGTAGTAACGTGCTGTTCTATGTGTTTTCAGAGGCACATGCGACGGAGTTTTATCAATGATAAGAACTCTGGAGAGAGCTTGCTTTGGAATAAATAATTCAAATGGGGCGTGACTGCTGGTCTCCGCCCCCGATCGCAACAAGCTAACGTTACGCTGTGCCTCGGCCCAACACCCGTGCCACTCGAAAAAAAAATCAAAAGTTAAACAAACAAACAGAAAGAAAAGATAATCAAATAACAAACGAACAGAACAAACGAAATATTACACACTCTCACTCGTACCTGCGTACGTTCCAAAGTATGGAAGCTGTAGAAAGAGAAAACTTTGTATTCCCCTTTTTTTTTGTCAAATCGCGACAAGATCAACGACGCGAAATCCTAAAATAACAAAATACGACGTCGCTCTGTTTTCGGTCTCGATTTTTTTCCGTGATAAAACCAACTTTGATGCAATTATTTCCAATGATTTTTCCCCAGTCGCGCGATCAAATTGAAAAAACGTCAGAAAAATCTCATCGAGAGAAAGAAATTTTTCATAATAACGAAAAATCGATCGGTCAATCGTCTGAAAATGTAAAAATATCCCGGGCCAAGTTTATTTTAAAGGAAACTCCTCAAAATTCTCGATCCTGAAGTTCGCGGGCAACAAAACTCGTAAAATTTGCATAAAAATTAAACTCTTGCTTGATCGCACTAAAAAGTCAACAAGTCGTATCGTAGGAAAAAAAAAGTATTGATAATAATTGAAAAGTTTGGAAAGCGCGTAAAAATCTAAAAACGTGACAAGAATCGACTAAAAAAAATTGAAAAGAGACTGGAACCTGCGGAATTTCGAAGCGGCTGATCGTCAGCGAAGCAATGGGCCAAACGAGATGGCTCCGGAGATTTTTCTAAGCGCAGCGATGATCCATACTTTGGTTGCGGGAGGGAAGGGTGTGACAAAAAAAAACAAAACAAAATCTTCTAGCTCGCGCTGCATAAACAAAAACAAAAAGAAAAAAGCGCTCGAGTAAGCGAGACTTCTAATGAGAACCATCTGAGCTCTGATTCCTCTACATTTTCGAAACAAACAAATGTATTTGCATTTCCAGCCTTTGAGAGAGACAGGTAATTACAATGTACGCTTGTACTTTGTGGTTGACTAACTTTTATATTCATCAGAGTCCGCGATATAAAATTATCAAATGGAAAGAAAAAAAATCATCAAAAAATTCGTTTTGTGCTTTCGGTTCTGGCTTCCGAAATAAATAAATAAAATTAGAGGCTCAAGACACGATAAATCTTTTCTGCTGCATATGAACGAAAGAAAAAAAAAGTTGAAAAATTTCCTTGCAAGTCAGTGTAACCACAAAGAATCAAGTTGACCGGTCTCCTTTCTCGAAATCTCAAAAATGATTTCCTACAGATGTGGAGGACGTGAAGTTTGTCATAAATCTGGACTACCCCTCAAATTCGGAGGATTATGTCCATCGTATCGGGCGTACAGGACGCTCCCAACGTACTGGAACCGCCTACGCGTTCTTCACGCCTGGAAACGCGCACAAAGCCAACGATCTCATTGAAGTTCTTGACGAGGCTAAACAAGTCGTTAATCCAAAGTTGTACGATTTATCAAGAAATCCAGGAGTTTTCAAACGTACGTAATGAACTCACAGCAAATTATATCGATTGTCGATTAACCTTTGAGACAATTTTTTATTCATTTATTCAACCGGAGCTCGAGTTTCGTTACACGTGAGAGAAAAACTTGAATCGTAAATTCTAGGAGGCCGATACAGTGGACGTAGCGGCGGGGGAGGCGGTTCCCGTGGATTCGGTGGCCGAGGTGGCTCCCGCGGTGGATCACGCGGTGGTCGAGATATGGGCGATCGTGGCAGATCCGATCGGGGTGGAGACCGCGGCAGCAAATGGGGAAACAGCAATAGTGGTTCGTATTTTTCCCCCAATCGCCCTCAATTATCGAATAACATTGAATTATTAATTCAACCTTGAGTCCCCATTGGGTCAATCTGACCCAGGGCATTTTTTAAATCGACGTAATTCAGTAAAAGAGAATTTTTTGTTGGTAGTGACGTTTTTTGTACTAAATTTTCCATATTTTCTGGCCCTTGATTTATTTTTCGACGAAAATGAAAATTAAACGATCGGTGACAGAATTTCGATCGGGTCAAAACGACCCAGTGTGCACTTGAAGCGTTAAAGTAAAAAAAAAATGGGTTTGCATTTTTTCTGAAGTTAAATTCCCATTATTTGCAAAAACACGATCAAATGGAAAAGCCTAAAATGACAGCTGTCGTGAACGAATAACGATTATTGTTTAAAGGCGGAATGAGCGGTGGATACAGCGGCGGCAGCAAACCATTCCAACAGAGTAACTACGGCGGTAGTTCTGGGACCGGAAGTGGTTACGGACAGAATGGTAATTCGTACGGGAGCGGTGGTGGTGGGGGTTACGGCCAACGAAACGGATATTGACCCGCTGCTACATAGTAAGAGAGTCTCTATGCAAATCAATGTATAAATTACTAACAACATCATTTTCAAAGAAGAAAAAGAAAAAAAATCGGGTTCATGTGACGAAAAGTATAAATGAATGAGAGACAACTTAGTGGGGAAACGAATGAATCGCTGCAATGACACGAGTGCTTGAAAAACACTGAAATTCTCACTCCCAACCCATTCTCACACTTTCCGATTCATTCGTCAGTAAAACTATCTTCCTTCCAGAATATAACTCCGCACCTCCACGTTCCCCTTTTTATTAAGAAGATCTTGAAATAATAATGACGTTATTGGAAAAAAAAATTACATGGAAAATCCCAACGAAATAAAAATATATTTAGCGACTGAGATACGTTTATGGAGAAAAAAAAACAAAATACGAGAGTTGTAGTTGTGAAAAAATAAATAAACAACTGTAAGAACAAACGAGCCTTTTGTTTAAACAATTCCCGGATTCTTGGAGCCATTTTGCCAAGTAATCAGGGAAAATGCGGCGTTTGCTTTTCCGGAGAAACCTAAAAGCGAGTATTTTCGTTTCTACACCTCGTCCCGAATGTTTATCAAGTAAAAAAATGCATAGTCGTTACTTGATCGTTGCACCGAGCCTACCCAATGGGAAATGCGCAAAATTTGTATTTTTTTCGTCAAAATTATTGAGTTCCTTGGAAAAGATTCACTTGGAACTTCCAAAGAATTGATTCGTTCTCAAGACTGTGGAATTTGAATTTTTTAATTTTTGTTATTTTTTTAGTGGTTGCCGCGTTATCAAGCACACGCGAAGTTTACGATAGTTGCTCGAATTCTAGGCCAGACATTGTGATAAGAATTGAGATGAAAGGAACTTTTCAATTTGAGGAGAAGGGATAAGAAGCGATTGTGTTATTGGTGGAAGAATCATTATCGAAATCGTACGATGTATGGTCAGTCTCGCGATCCTCTTTTTTTTTCGTATCCACGAGGAGATACGACTGGAGAATTAGTCATAATACGCGACAAACAACGTCTACATTTCGCCGAGAAAATGTCATTGATCGTGTCTGTTTTGACTGGCATAAGAGATCGATGAGTCACTCACGAATCGACGTAAAGTTTAGGGGATTTTACTCCGATATAGAGACACATCGATCTCGCAAGATTTCGGTCATAAATTCAAGGAAATCTTCCGCTGATATGACAAGATCAGATTTTTGCTGAGATAAGGAAAACAAATCACAAGTTCACAGGGAATAAGTAGAGTTCGCCGGCGTCGTGATTGCTGCTGCCTCGATTTCTAGACACACGTTACAGATTCGAACTTCGTTGCTGAAACTTTTAACTCCTCAAGGATTTTGCAAACGTTATCTCGAACGATTTATTTCCTCCATAAGCCATTTTTTTTTTTTTACTGCTTTTTTTTTCATTATTTGATCACTCGTGTCAGTGGAGACTCAAATATTTCACGGTAATTTGTGGCAACTGCCTATGAGTCTTACTTTTCCGTTCTATTTAAAGGTTAGACGTGCCTGCGCGTTGCTCAAACTATTTGCTCATATTGTCGTGGAAATATTCGCTTTCGACTCTAGTCAAACGAGTGTTCTCACAATAGTTTTGTATGCCAAGTTGAATACAATCGATAACTAAATGGACGGTGGATTCGTGCCGCAGCATTAAACCTTGAAAACTATTAATAAAGATTAATTCAAAGCACAATTCACTAACAAATGCAAAATTCCACGATCCCGCATTTTCGAAGTTGATAATTGAGAGAAATCGATGGAGTGATTTCAAAGAAAATCACTCGAGAAACGGAAGACAAAAATTAGACAATTCCACACTGAATAATTGCCTTAAATGACGAGAACGATACGCAGGCCGTGCATGTTTTCGCGTTTTGGAGTATTTCGAGATCGAAATCTCTTTCAGAAAGTAGATTTCGGAGAAATTTCCATCGCCGAGAAAAAAAAACGGAGATCATCAAAAAATATCGGGATTCGTTCGAGTCAAAAATGTCACGTTTTGAAATCGTGTGAAAAAAAATTCATTACAGCGCCACGTGCGGAGTTTTTTTGTACATTTTTATTTTAAATTATTCCGGAATTATCAGAAATTGCGTCACTTCGTCGTCATGAATGTGACGAATTTTTGGAGAGAACTCGAAATTCAATGTTCGCGTCACAAATGTACGAAAAGAAAAATAAAACATTTTGACATTCGAAAAAATTGACTCGCATATTGTTGAATTGTTGCATGACTCGACAAGCTGTGGCAAAAACAATGTCAATGCTTTGAAAAGCGATGAAATTTTGAAACCACTTTGAGATATCGTCGCAAATATATATGACGCAAAAACTAGTCGCGAGAAAAACACGTTGCCTACCTGCATACCGCAGGCGGAGCCAGGCCGTAAAACATGCTGACGTTTTGAATGGAAAGTTTTTTCCATGTTCGGCAAAACTTGTACAATAAGTGATAAAAATGTTTGAAAAGAAGATGAAGTTCGGAAGAAACGAAAAATCCGATTTCGTCCGCGATGTTCTAAACGCCGAAGATATTTCGAGAGTCAATTTTGTTGTGTGTGTTTGATATTGAGATTTCTTCGGTCGAAATTCGAACGACCGGGGAATTGGCGTTTGAAAGAATCGAATAAGTCGACATTCAGAGGCGTAAATGAATGAATGACACGAAGCTTTGGAAAGCCACAAAAATCCATCGGTTATACTTTTGTTGGGTTGACGTAACAAAAAAATACATGCAAGATCTTTTTTATCGACTATTTCGTACGTCACGCTGGGCCGCGAAGCCGCGCGAATTATTCCACAAAAAGTTTTTCGCTACGTTGCGGTTTAGTTCGTTCGGTGTCCGCGCGGTGGCCGGGCGTCGAACGCGAAGGGTGGGGGAATCTTTAGCGATTGAAATGTACATGGCGCTGGTAAGTCGTGCGCATTGCACGCCAGTGCACCGTGAATGATATACGCGTTGTTTGTTTTGCGGTTAAACTGTACAGGGATAAAAGAAAGAAGAAAAAAAACGGAACGTCCTTGGACGCATTTTCGGTGCTGATTTGAAAAATCGCGTGATTATAGTGAATTTATTGAAAACCTCAACAATTGTGCATTTTTACGAATCAAATATGACGGAAGAACAGAACGAAGGGAGGGTGTGGTGTGACGGATGGTGAGTTTTGAATTATATCCAAAAATTTCTACCCGCATGAGCAGCCCTAGCATACAACGGTGACATTGACATTGCACGTGTTTCTACTGTACTCCTTACTTTATTATCCACCAAACCTCTGCCCACAAACTACGACATTTCTTTTTTTCACACAACATTCGAACGCCGGTAATTTTGAATAATAAATAGCACAAAAGTTTTCCTCCACGATTCTTCGAATTTTAGTCAAGCCTGAAGCCGCATTCAAATCGATATTAATGTGAATCATTGACTGGCCTCCCCATCGTTTTTTCCTTCAAAAAAATCATTCAACTTTTCACCTTCCCGCTCTTTACGGTTTATTCCGTTACCGATGAAATTTTTTTCTTGTTCTATCACGACTCAACGCAATTTTTTGACACTTTTTCGTTATAACAGTTCAAGTTCATAAATAATATAATTTATTCGCATTCTATCGAATTTCCGAAACATAATCGACAATGAAATCGAAAACTGTCACTCTCATGGTCCCGAGTAATTTTCCCCAGCTCGTTTTGCTACAAAATCATAAAAATTCGATAATTATTTACCAAAATGCATTTCGTCCTCGTTTAAGTTCGTAATTTCTTCAGAAACTTTTGTAACATATTTACTTTCGTATTCAAATAACATTCTCATGTCACTGCTTTATTATCGGGTGGCAAGTGTTGGAAAAACATGACATTGACGTGGCCAACACTGCACATCAAGTTTAGGGGCTGCTAAAAAAAAAAAATGAAATTTCTCGCGTTCCAACGACGCTGACTTTGCTCTTTAGTGGCTGATAACAGTAGGATAAGCTGCAAATTGTACTGGAACGTTTAAACACTGACTGCACGGTGAATTTTGCAATTTGAATTCGACTGAGCACAGTTTGATTGTATTTGCAGTTACGATATGGTGCATTTCGGCCATGCCAACTCTCTCAGACAAGCCAAAGCGCTAGGAAATTATTTGGTCGTCGGTGTTCACACTGACGAAGAAATATCCAAGCACAAAGGACCGCCTGTATTCACGCAAGAAGAAAGGTAAGAAAAAACGCGAAGATTCGACTCAGCATCATGGGAAATCGAAAGAAAAAATATGTCAAGGAGTAAATTAATTTTGCACGAAAAAATGACAAGAATCTGGAGGAAATCTTGTTCGTTTAGTTTTCTGATTGAGCTCAAAAGCGAAAATGGGTGCAGGAGATGAAATTGCTATGATTATTGACCCGTTAACATCAGGAATTTCTATGAACGAGATCGTTCAAACAAAAAAATAAACAGAACTCGTGGAAGAATCCGAACGACAATTTTGCCGTGATGGATAAAACGTTCAATGAATTATTCAACATTTCGTTGACACTTATTAAAGCGCTTGTTAATGCTAAATATAATATCAGTAATATGGAGTTAATTATTATTCCTCGCAAATCGAATTGGTCGTCTGTGGCGTTGGTGAATTGAATATGTGAATAAATGAAAAATGGCAAGACAGTAAGCAAAAAGTGGATAACGTTTAAGGAAAGTAGAGGAAGTTCGAGTCCTTGACCCTCGAGCATTTTACACTGTCATTAATTATAAACGTGAGACTGGGGTCTTGTCTTCTCTAGACCGAGTTAATCAATAGCCTGTAAAATACACTAATTCATTCCATGCAATTTTTTTTCCTCAATGAAACTTCTACCTTGTTCTTCTTCATGGAATGCAATTCACTTTTGCTTTCCAAGTCATAAATATCGCTCTTTGGATTTATTTCCATTTTTCTTGAACAAATCACATTCTTGTTTTTTTCCTGGCTTCGTGAGACTCGGGAAAAGTGCATTTAGATTGATCCCACGGTAATAAAATAAGAATCGACTTTTATCGGTACGAAACGTTCGTGAATTACAAATTAAAATGTATTCAAATTTTATTCGAAAAATATGCAGAAATGCGAAATACTTTCAAATGACAGCAAAAATCGCGCTCCAACGCAATTCACCTGGAGAATTTTTCGTTTAATGTTTTTCGAGTATTCGATTTTCGAAATTGTCAACATTTTTCTGCTTATTCAGTTGATCGCTCGATCGAGTGCCAAGGAAAACGTTATTGATGCAGAAAAACTTGTGTATTATTATTTTTTGCATGCCAATGGAAACATTATTGACTCGCTATTCAACGAAGAATAAACCAACTGCATGAAATGTGATAAGACAGTGTCACGTGCAGAAAACAATGACAAGAGATTCAGAGACAATGGAATACGTAATCGGAATCCCTGGGAGAAACTATAAACGAAACTACCTGTTTGTGAAACAAAAAACCTCGTTTCTCTTGTACCGTTTTCATTCGATCGTTCGGGAACAAGAATTCAGCAACTTTGATCATTATTTTAATTCTTCACTCCAGTTTCTTTTTCTAATGGAATTTTTTATTGTTATTTCGGATTATTTTCGTTTGATAATTTCCGTGCGATTTTTTTTCATTCTAAATTTGGATTCGTCAATTTTTAAGGTACAAAATGGTTCGCGGCATCAAGTGGGTCGACGAAGTCGTCGAAGGAGCTCCCTACGTTACTACTCTCGAGACTCTCGACAAGTACAAGTGCGATTTTTGCGTACACGGTGATGACATCACAATGACAGCAGATGGCGTCGATACTTATCATCTTGTTAAAGCAGCTGGACGATACAGGTTAGCACGTAAGGCGTCAAATATCCAACGTTCTGTATTTTCTCCATTTTTTCCTCGTTTCGTTTATTTTCCAATTTTCCAACCCCCAAAAGTTCCATCATTTTTGGTCGGTAATGGCATTAATGCAAATCACTGGACATCAATTATGCAAATTCTGATTTTCACATTTTTGTGATTGCTGAGAATTTCCTGTTCACGAAACGACTGCAATTATGTAAACTTCGAATTATAAATTCAGCGAATTCCTCGTTTTTAAATACGATTCATTAGCGGACGATCGAACCAACGGGAGCTCGAATAATCACGGAAGAAACTACTGATTAGAAACAAGCGTCGTGCACACAGGAAATTGATAACGAAGCCATAAAACTCTGTTTCTCCGGCTTGTCGCGCTGTAGAATGATTAAACGCAATTTTTTTACCTCTCTAAAGTTCTCGAGGACTCGTTTATTTGATTAATCATTATTTAAAATTGCGTTATTGACTTTTTGCGACGTTGGAATTTTCCTAAACACAGACTTTGCTGCCTGAGGAAATTTCTTGGCTGTGGGGAATCGAAAATTCACGATAATTCAATTGTACGGCGATTGAAATTTTGTAATTATGGTTTTCAGGGAAGTTCAGAGAACAGCTGGCGTTTCGACGACCGATCTCGTGGGCCGTATGTTATTGATGACGCGACAGCATTTTAGACAAGGCGAGAGCGAATACAGCGTGGATCGTGAGCCGAGCACTCGCATGGGACAGGACAGAACTGCGAGCAGTCCCTGGACCGGATGTTCACAATTTTTACCAACTA
This sequence comes from Diadegma fenestrale, assembly GCA_037043255.1. Classification (NCBI taxonomy): domain Eukaryota; kingdom Metazoa; phylum Arthropoda; class Insecta; order Hymenoptera; family Ichneumonidae; genus Diadegma; species Diadegma fenestrale. The sequence goes on from CM073312.1 coordinate 6,526,059, forward strand.
CGCAAAAGATAATACAATTCAGTGACGGCAAAAGTCCATTGCCCGGCGATAAAATCGTTTATGTAGCTGGAGCTTTCGATTTATTCCACGTCGGGCATTTGGACTTTTTGGAAGTTGCCAAACGAGAAGGAGATTATTTGATTGTTGGTTTGCACACCGACCCCGCAGTCAATCGATACAAATGCGGCAACCATCCCATCATGAATCTCCACGAGAGAGTTCTCAGCGTCCTCGCGTGCAAGGTTCGGCGAAGAATAATCAAATTTCTCATTCCCTTTGTCCAATAAAAAATTCTAAATTCTCTGACACTCCTTTTTATTTCGTGCAGTACGTCAACGAAGTCGTGATCGGCGCGCCTTACGAAGTAACGGAAAATCTCATGGAACATTTCAACGTGTCGGTCGTTTGTCACGGACAATCCCCGATCATGCCGTGCGACGACGGCTCGGATCCGTACGCCGAACCAAAGAGACAAAATAAATTTAAACTTCTGGACAGTGGCAATGACATGACCACGGAAAAAATAGTCGAGAGAATTATTCTCCACAGGTAAGATGAATCAATCAAAAAATGAATTAATATTTTTTTAATTCCTAAGATTTTTGGTGTTTTGGCTCAATGGACCCAACGGGTTTCACGTTTATTTTTTTTTTCATACATTTCTGCTTCACTTCAATATCAATATCGACTTGAAATTCGATCCTCAATCCTGGCTAACGATTCCAGCCATTGCTCGCCTTAATTTGACAAGCTGACGAGTCAATTCACGAGCTGCGTGTTCGAACGCTCGAGTCCCGAGCCAAAACTCCTCAAAATCAACTTTCGCATGTTTTTTCTCAGCTGAATTGTCACTCTCGGTAGAAAAAGTAAGAAAATTCATTCCGTACGGCCATTTATCTAAATTATTCTCGTTTTCTTCGGCAACAATGTTGCGCTTGCAAATTCTTTGACACGAGATCCACAGTGTGACGTAGAGGAATTGAAAATTTACGTTTATTCGATTGAATTTTATTTCGGACTCCGAATATTCAACGTAACGAAAGAATCGCTTTGTTTTTTTTCGTCCGAAGTGGCTCATTCGGTTGAAAAAAGTTAGTCAAAAATATCGTATCTCTTGTGATAATACTCGCGGCTATAAATCAGTCGACGTCGCGAATATTCTGTAGCGAACTTGCAGTTTTTCTTTTATACCCATGAGTTTGGCGCATTTCGACTGATTCGTTGCCTCGAGTATGACGAACGAGAGAAAATAAGGAAAATCGACATTTGACCGTATCATTTTGTCCCGTGTCCACCTCGTAGGTCCCAGGAGCTTTATTCAATCGTAAAGAACTTGAAGCACACGTAACACACCCACATATTGCATCTCTCGCTGTGTCACGCTCTAGTTATTTTTTTCTCTTTCCTTTTTTTTTGTAATTGTTTCATTTGTTTTGGAATAAACTTATTGAATTTTTCGTTTGTTCGTAATTTTCTCGTCGAATCTGTTTTTTTTTTAGTCCATTTTTTTTCTCATCCCCTTCATTCAATTTCGTCAAGACGCGCGTTCGACTTGATACTCATCGACAGTCAGAAAAATTATCAAACGTCAAAAACTCATTTTTTATCTCCACAAAAAAGCTCGGAAAAGTTTTAACGTCCATTTTGATCGATTCGTGCGTCTTGATCGAAGAAATTCTTATTCTCACCTGTTGACAAAAGCGTTTGAAACTTTTACAGGTTGGAATACGAGGATAGGAATTTAAAGAAGGAGAAAAAAGAGCTTGCCGCGTCCGAAGCCTTGATGAAATCTCGAAAAAAACACGAATGAGCTTGTACAATATAGAAATATATATACATATATAAATTATAGAAGAAAAAACTATATATATGTATATATTGAATCCTTCGATTATCAGTGGAGGATTAATTGGTCTCAAGAAAAAAAATCATTGTCTCTCTCTGTGTCTGACCGTCTCTCTCTTTTGGATCTGTGTAAATAACAGTATCAATGATATTTTTATTATTTATTGTTCAGCTTGTGAAAAAGGACAGAAAATCGTCGAGTTTGCAAGGGAAAGAAAGAAACTTTGAGTGCTTGGCGTTTTATTTATTCTCGAGCACCGTAAAGACTGATCCGCTCATACGCGAGGTCTTTGTTATAATTTAATTTAATTTTCATGATAATTATACTTACAAAATAATAATAACAACAATAGTAATAATATTGATGAAATAAATGATAAGCTGATCGTTGGACGAATCTATTTAGTCACGAATTTTCAACGAGATTCTTTCGAGCCCTGGAGAATCGTCATTTCGAGAGACTCGACACTTTCTAGATAAATATGAATTATTGAAATAAATCGATGAATGATAAATCAGTGCTGTTGTACAGATAAAACAAAAACGAAATTAAAAATCAATGATCTCAATATAGATTAGAAGAAAAATTCATTTTTCATCTATATTTTTATCACATAAAAAAAAACCAACTTTCGGCGTTCTCTCTTCCAGAAAAACTGTAAAAATTAACGACAAACAATCAACAAATGGTGCAAATTAGTTTGAGCGTATAAAACGCAGAAAAATTGTATTTAGTCTTTTCGTTTTGTATCCGAATCGTCATCCAACTCGACGAGAACGAAATTCGCGTGCTGGATATTTTTGTCGATAGATTGATTGTCATTTTCAATGAAATTTCAATTGTTCAATAAATCATAACGCCTCGTGATGCTATTTAAAGTATTTTCTTCATAATGACTTAATTTTAATTAATCAGAAATCAAGTACCCCGAGAATTACCGATCATGTGCAAAATCATTGGCAAAAAAAAACGATTATTTACTCAATGGTCTCTTATTTATTTTATGTACAAAGTGCGTGACGGAAATAATAATTCGCGGAAATGCGCCTTTTACCATTGCCCCAGAAATCCAAAAGTGCCTCGATTCTCTCAGTCCTATCAAGATTTAACCATATTCACTCGTAGAAATTTCCCGAGCGTTTTAACGATATTACATCGAAGCTGTTTTCAGGTCACGTCATAGCACTGCCTTCTAGCGCACCAAAATATCGCTATTAGAAATTACTACACAATTAATCGGAATATCTCTTAAATACATATGTCAAAAGACTCTCTCTCTCTTGAATTGCACGTCGCTTTTCGATCGAGGATGTATCGGCTTCTCCTATTTTTGCCTCCCACTTTCGATCGCAAATTTTCATTTTTTTTTTATTTTCCCACTGTTTTGTCATTTTTATTGTTTTTTCTTCGGATTCTCGCTTATTTCGTGACAGTAACCAGTTGAGTATAAATTAGTTTTTTCAATTTTGGGAAATTCGATTCTCGATTTAGAGGCAAAAAAGTCGAAAAGAGTTTTAACGAATTTTTGAGTCGATCGTAAAAGTTTTTGACAGTGGAAACGTCTCAGGCCGTCATCGCTCAACTAGTCACTGATCAAGATTTTCAGAGTTTCGATCAATACATCCTGGATCGATTTTTCGTAGAGAATTTCAGGGTCGATCGAAGAGAAATTTTTCCATAATCTTCAATCGATCCTTTCTCTCCGAACATGAGTAAATAGATAAATAAATAAATAAATAATTGCTATAACTACACCGAATGGTCGTTGCGTCTGTTATAATAAATAATTCTTACATTTCGAGGAATTAATTATTATAAGAGTCCAGAAAAATAATTCTAATTATTGTGTAGCCACGAATGATGGAAAAATTGGAAAATCGGTGGGTCGAGAAGCGAATCTACTGGACCATCGATCGACCAGTGTAGGCTGGTATCGCTTCGCAGTATTTTCTCGCTCTTTCTCGTACCAGCTCGTCGATAGTTTTACTGTGGGGTACACTCGTTGCTAAATTGTGGAGACGAGAGGCAAGATAACACATTATACAAGCTGATAACGCGAGAAGACCGCCCAAGCCAGTCGCGACGTACAAGAAGTTTCCGCAACTACCTTCCAAACCCGCAGCAACTTTATCGTACAAGTCTGCAAAAAGAAACATCAAAATATTCCGTTATAATCACGCGACCTTCACATTTTGTGGGACCTTCGAACTGACTCGAATTTTGGACCGAGATTGCGTGTTTTTTGTGATTATCGGAATAGCAATTCGATAAATAAGAATCAAGCAGTTTTTTGTGTTGTAGAAATCGAGCAAAAAAATAGTTTCTTCGTCAAATTTTATTCTTAGAGAATTGAGGAATTTTCATTGTTTATTCTTCGAATTAAACATTTGAATCATTATTTAAATAATTTACACGAGCTTGATTCAAGTTTATCGTTAACGTGAGATTCAGAGGCAGAGAAAATTGCGTAATTGAGTAATTAATTGAATTACCGCTCGGCATCATAACGGTGTACTCGATGTTTTCCTTGAACTTTGTAAATTGTGTCGAGTCGTTGTATTTTTGGACCAAACGTTCGGTACGAGGGAAATAATTCTCCAAAGTGCTGTTCTCACTTTCGGGACTGCGACGCTTCCGCTTTCCGTGGCCGGAGGGTTCGAACAGATCGAGACAGAAATCCTTTGAAATTTGTAAAGAAATTTTTGCTTTATTTTATTTATTCCTTTTGTTTCGCGAGGAACATCAAGGATGGAAAAAAAATTGAGAAAACCAAACGGAAATGGAAGAAAATTTCTCGATCAAGTTGTTCGGAGTGGATTGGAAAATTTGGATTAATGAAAAAGTAACTTTTGAGATGAATTACCGGTTGACAATCGTGAGGTTCCATGCAGGCTTTGATTTGCGAATGGATCCAAAGCGTGGATCTTTCTCTCATAGAGCTGAGCAGAAAAGCCTCGAAATCGAGAAAAACTTCGTTTTTTTTCTCTCGATAACGCGCCGGTTGGTGTGGAATAATCGAAGCAAAGTCTCGATTGCGACAACCGTCCTTCACAAGGACGACGCTACCAGGAGCGTGAGGTTGATCGGGATCCGGACTGACAGTGACCTCTATCAATTTTATGTAGCCCCAAGCGCTCTCCGAACTTATGCGAGCCCTTAATTGCAATTTCGTACCGATCGGGACTGCTTGATCCACCGCTTGCGAACTCGTTGTCGTATCCGAAACATTTCCGGTTGCTTCACGATACAATGCAACTTCGTACTCCAAACGTCCTGGGGTTTCTTCAACCACGCCTGAGACTCTCGCGCCGTGAGGACTTTGGACAAAGATTTTTATTAATTTAGCTCCGCTTTGTACAGTTTATCGAAAATCTGATCAAATTAATTCTCTCCCTGCCAAAATTTGCGCGAAACATTTTTTTTTTTTTCAATTTTGATTATGTTTGAGAAAAATATTCTCGTTTTTACGAAACTTTGAACCATTTTTCGCATTTCCTATGCTTTTTTTTTTACTCGAATAATTTTTTTTTTACACTCGGATACGAAAAACTTACAAAGTTCCAGCAAAGCCTGCAGCTTTGTGCCTCAACAAAGTAGGTTCCGGTGGTCTGCACATCAAAATGAGCTCCTGATCGGCCAGCATAACGACCCCCGGAAATGCTGGGAACCAGACTCTCAGATGAATGAAACCCTGAAGCAAAATTAGGTCGAGTTACGAATTAAAATAAACGGCTCTCTTTACGACTAATAAATTATCGTTCCGGCACTGCTGTTTATTCCTATTTTCATGATTAACAGTACACACTGCGTTTAATTTAATAAAAACACATCGCAAATGGCTCATTGAATGATTTTTAATTGAAGAATCGGATTATTGAATTAAATCAGAGAAAAATTTGAAGGTTTTCATTGATTTTTCTTACATTCCTCTTGAGGATTCCACAACGTGTAAAATCTGTGACCTTCAGAAAATAATGATCCTCTTGAGGATCACTCGGATCGGGTCGTATTTGGCAGTTGATATCGGTGAGTGGATCAGCCGATCTGTCATCAGCGAATAATGGTGTCCCACGGAACCCCACAGGTCGTTTTATCTTGGCAGTCAATAAGTCCGTAGCGGATCCTGCACCACTGCACTGTATATCCGAAACTTCGTAATCTTGAGCTACGGTCGCGACGACCTGTCAAAAAGCGTTTTTACCTCAAATTACTTTTCCAATCACTTTCGAGGGTGAAATTTTCAAAAATCGAAAATGCGTGTTCCAGGATGAGAAATCAGAAATCATTTTGTCTTCATAGAAGTTGACGGAGAAATTTTTTAATGTGGAAATGGAAGCAAAAAATTGACAGTAATCCCAAACTTGAAATTTGCTCGGAAATCTCGTGAATTTTCCGACACATTTTCAGTACGTTAGTAAACACGGAATTTTAATCGAAATCAAAGTGTTGTTGAATCTTTGATAACGGTTCAAGGACACGGGCTGGTGAACGTGTAAGATATTCCCTAGTTTTCCTACGCGTATGTATCGCGGTTACGGGGCTTACACATTTTTTCAGGACTTCACAGATTAGCAGGAACAACGGATGGAAAAAAGTGCGTTTGATATCGCGATACCGCGACTTAATATTTATTCATTCAAACACGAGTGTGTAATTAATTAATATGTGTTTTTAATTGAAGTACCAGCGGTGTTACGAAACATGCGTAACTGCAATTGCACCCTCAGTTTCAATTACATGCAATTTTTTTAATCCCGTAACGATTCATATCAATGTTTAACATTTTACGACCCTGTCGTTAGGCGTTAAGATGAGCGATGGTTACGTTACGATGCTTTGTATAAATGAGTGTCATTAATTAACGTGTAATGAGACGATTTATTGTTCACGAAGGATCAATTTGAAAAAAAAACTGTCGATCGACATGATTTGTATTCGTAAAATAAAAAAAATAGCAAAAGGGGTAAAAAACTTGGACTTGTCTGGAAAATCCGCACACATGATTCTCACCGTAAAAAAAGCTGCGATGAGAATTCTCCACATGATACTCCGTACCGGCATATTAAAAAGAATGAAATAGCTTCACGACGATTTTCACAAATTCTGAATGAAAAAACACTGTCAGAAGCGTTTGTCACTTCTCGAATGAATCCGTGCACTTGAATGTGAAGAGGATCGATTTTTTTCTTGAAATATTGTCCCTCTTGGTCCGGAGCGGCAAAAATAAAACGCGAAGGTTTCCGATAGACTGCGAAACGTTTTCTAAGCAAAGCTCGAAATCCATCTAGGATCCCCCGCGGTTGTTCAATATGGGGAACGCGAAGCCCCCAGGTGTAGTCGTTTTCTTCATCGAGATCCAGACGCTCGTTGGGGTGGGGAAGAAAAAACTCAGTAAACGATGTGTTAGAGAGAAAAAGAAGGAACATCACTATACTCGAGTGTTTAAGGGGTTCGAGAGAGGAGGAAAGAGAGAATCGCTCTTAGAGTTCCTCGCGGAACCAAAGAAGAGCACATTGGAGCTCGGACCATCCGGAGTACTGTTAAAATGCATGCCTCGTGCTTCCTCTAACAACCATCCCCCTCTCACTCTCTTAACCATCTTACTCTCTTTTGCTCCCCTCTTCGCACCAGACCAGCGGCAAGCTAATTTTTGCCCAAGGAGTGACGGCCTCGAATGTGCGATACCGTGACGCGTTGCCTATCTGCGTGCTCCAAAAAAAAAAAAAAAATCCAAATTTTCCCATAAAATCTACAAAAATCGTTTCAGTGCCGAAAGAAAAGTCGATCCCCAGATTTTCCAGTTCAAAATTACAAAAAAAGCAAATTTCATAATTTATTTTTCGTAAAATTCTTTAATCATTTTTCCACCCCATCAATTTCGATATTTCCCAGCAATTACAATCGTTTTCCGGGTCAAATTGACCCAGTGTGTGTACCAAGACGTTTTTATCCGATTCACGGCGATAAAGAAAAACGAAATTTGCTCTGATAAAAAAATAAATAAAATGAAATTAATGGATAACAGATTTATGGATTTTTTTTTATGTGATTTTTGGTGATGCTTAGTATTATTTTAACTCGGAAAGAAAAAAATGTGCAGTCGTAATAAGGAAACGGATTCGTGACAAGCATTTTTATTGCTCTAATATATATCGTCACGCTATCGGACTGTGTGTATTAAATGCGAGGAGAACTTGTCTTTTCGTTGAAGAACCGCTGTAGGGCAAAGTTAACCCATGAAGAGGAACTTTAACGGCAAAAACGTCACAATTCCAGTAAGAATGGTTGTTCAGGTCTACCTCGAAAGATGCCTCATTGTTATTACGTTCGCTGTTACTCTCTTGAGCATTTTGTTACCTCTGTTTTCGTCCTCTTGCGGTCTTTTTATTTCATAATGATTGATAAAGGTGGCTTTTATGTATTCTTCTTGCTTGCTTTATTCTGTTTTATCCTCGACTGCGTCAGGTTTAATGTCACATACGGAGTACGCACAACTCGGATAGTTGGTCAGTGGTATAACGGATTTGAAACCATAGAATTTTGCCTTTATTTTTTTTATTTTTACTCCTTTTTTTTACCTCAACTCTCTCGTACCTTTGCGCTCGAGGTGAAGAAAGAAAGACATTCCCACAGTCGTACACGATATTCACGGTCCAGAGGACCCTCAATTGTTCACCCACAGCACCACGTCCGTGTGTAGAGATTCAGACTTTTGTATACTTGTTATATATTCAAAATATATTCATATGCATATCTGAAAGTTCAGGAGCAAAGCCAGCCACTCGCGAAACTCTATGCAATCGTGATACCCCGCGCGTATGCATAGCAGGAGAATCAGTTATAAGGAGTTACTGACTTTTCATATTCGTACTTGGTATTACGGACCAACAAATGACTTTGGGTTCGCTCTATAGCCCGCAATTCTAGGTCAATGTCGTTCTTCCATGTCCATCTCCGAAATCCCTGCCTAATAATTGAATTTTTAATTAATTCGTTCCAGCCATCCCAACAACTTTGTTTTTACTCCAAAAATAACAGAAAAATCTTTTCGTTGATCAGGCCAAGTCGTGAATTTGTAAATCACTCCACATTGGCTTCGAATCGTGTTTAAGGACGTTGTATGCTTAATTTTACAAGATGTATGTTATTTATGATATCCAAGCCATGCTCGAGAATACTCTTCCGTGGACGATTCGTATTTCCTTGTCCAAGTCGTGGATTACTGTAAATGTCGATGACTGGCCAGTTTCGAATATATTTGTCACGGGTGTTCGCCTCGACACGATCGAACAACAAACGTGTATATATTTATATATACCTTCGGTTAAGAATCGAAGACTCGCGTTCTTCGGCTGCATGAACACACGTTCAAATAAAAGGAAACGAATGGGATTACCCTGCCGTTATTTTTCCACATTCCCCTTTCCTCCTGTCGGAACCTTTTAAAGCAAAATGCACGCGGTATTAAAATTATCATATTCCCTCTGGAATCGAAAAACCTTTGACTTTTGTGTCCGAAAACGTGCAAATGAACGAAAATTCAGTAGCGAGGCAATTTTTCAGTTCTCGAACGTTTTTTTTTTAATTCAAAAATGGATCAGGATTTCGTGAGTTGCTGGCATTTCATTTTCACAGCGTACTTTATTCCGGGCGTCCAGGTGTGACAATGCCAACAGTAAATTTCATGGAGTTATGAGACAAAAAATACCGAGAAGTTACATTGTGATTATAAATTTTTCGTATATCCGGAGTACACGTCACGTTCTTTTTATTTTTCGTGAAAATGAAAGATTTTTACGAACTTGACATCGGTACAATTGATGATATTTTCGTATTACCTCGTTACGTCATTCCAACTCCATTGTACACTATTCTTATAATAATAACGATTCAATAGAATTATGACGAGCGTACTTTCCCACCTCGTGTGTTGTTCTATTGCACCTTCCGGCGATCTCTCGAATTCTGAAATACTTTTGAACGATCAAGAGACGTTCCCTGCTGTTGAAAGAGAAAAGGTCGCTGCTACATGGTTTTCGAGGACGTTCCTCGACATTGAAAATTCTTTGAACCTGCTCGTATCCGTTGTAAAGTTTTCATTTTAAAAAAAACGAAAAAAATCGATGGAATTTCGAAATCGTTGTAAAAATAAGTGAAAAAAATATGCAAAATTTGGTTTCACATTTCTGCGACTGTTGCTTGGGTTTTATAAATCCAGGCAAAAAATAAAAGCGAGCTGGAAATCGGAGAATCCCTCGGGGCGTGTCTGTGAAGCATGGAAGAAAATTCTTAGCTCGTTCCCTCGCCAACTTTTTGTTGTTACATCGTTCACTTGAGTAATCAGTCTCTGTGATATAATTTCAAAGAGATCTACGCGAATCAGCGGAATGATTATATCCGCGTCTCTTTTTTACTCTTTCTTCCGTTGCATCGCAGCGTCGGCGGAATCCTGCTTCTCAAACCTCAGAGAAAATTCTTCGAGCGAGAGGCTTCGCCACTCGCGAAGCGTGTGCTACGCGCCTTGCACCCTGCAGCACAAGCCACACGATTTATTATTTCCGTACAGGACGTTTCAAGGCCAATCGACGAAATTCTATACTTCCAGGGATCTCGCGGCTTTTAATTCAATCGAGTAATTAACAAATTTATCGTCGGGTGTTTTTTTGCCTGCCTCTCGCGCCAGTTTCCAGCAAAACGATCAATTCGATATTCTCTCAATTTAAATTCCTCGTTGACGTTTTTCGGATCATTATCATTTAATTTCAATGGAGAAATCGAATAAAAATGAATACAGTCACGATTCCGTCGATTTAATCCGAAAAACTTTGTGTTTCGATTCACTAGAAAGTCACAAGATCGTAGCGACGATGATTCTACGGCTTGGTTCACGAAAATTACGCCCTTTTGTTTGTGAGCGTTAAAACCATGCGTCGTACGGTAAGAATAATGAACAGCGAAGCGCGCGAGCCAACCAAGAGATAAACGATATAATTGTCCGTTATTTAGCGAAATACGAGAGCGCACTCCTCGCTTTTTCTCTCCTCTTGATCGTTTTTTCTTATTTCCATGAGCCCCGCTTTTGTCACGGGCCATGGCCGCGGTTAACAACTTTTCCGACTCCTATGCAATCCTATTATAGATACAAACTGTGATATACAGTTGTAAGGTGGCCGTATATACGAACGAAAACCAACGCGTGCCAAGAATTGCTTGTCTCTCTTTTATTTTCTCTCATTAATCTCTTTCTCTCGCATCACTTTTTTACAAACGTTTTTTTTCGACTTCCTTCGATCCTCGTTCTTTTTCATTCAACTCGTTTAGATCCTCGTTCCCGACACTACGGACTATCGCCTTGTTAGTGTAATCATAACTTCGCCACTTTAAGCAACGATCCTCATTATATCATTTCGATCGTTACTTCCAAGTGAAATTACGTATTTTGAGTGCAAGCTCGAGCGTTATATTTCGTCGAAATGCAGAAATAAAAAAATTGTCGCGCTTCATTTGGCAAATGCCGTTGACCGGAGCACCGAGCTGCAAATTATTTAGTTGACAATCGCAGAAAATTGTGTAATTCTGTCCGATTGGGAATTTTTCACGTTGGGAAAACATTTGCAAAGGCTCAGAATTTTTTGCTGTGAAAAATAAATCATTTTAAGCTAATGACACTTGTCTTCGATCTCTGTTTTACTTGCTCACCGATTCAGCAAAAGATTCCAGTTCCCACATTGCATTTATGCCTCTCGTCCGGTCTCCCTAGACTCATGAAATTTTTTCAACCTCTTTACACGCGCATTTGTAACGCTTCACAGATTTAAAGATTCTAGATATCGAGATATTTCCCGGCGATATATTTAATGTTATTCCCATAGGATGAACCACAAATTTATCGGTTTGAGCGACGAAAATGATTTTTCAACGAATTTATAAATTTAAATAAATTCTTTTCGTTCGAGTCGAATATTGAGTTTTGTGTTATTCATTTATTCACACTTTTAATGATTTAAGAGAAATCTTCGGAGCCTCTCGTGATAAAATGGGAATAAATGCAAAATTGCAAGATATTTATGAGTTTAAGTAACGTCCATGGTTTATCCAGGCCATGGTACACTCTGGAACGAGAAATCAGCCAAAAGAAATTCCGCCTCTTGCTTTCGGGCTCACATTCGTCTTTTAATCCTTCCGTATAAAGAGAGCAGATCAGTCTGGCACCGGATCACGATTTTTTTTCAATTTGTATTTATTTTCTTGGAGCAGAGTGAGAGCTTTATACCGAGCAGTACTTATCGCGATCGGTTCGGTGAGTGAGGTGGCCTAAATTTAAATGGCAAAAATTCCCAACTGTATGTCTATATCGAACTGTTTCAACGTTTTTTAAATGTTACAGTGTCAACGAGAAATAAACGAGCGTGAGATAAACCGAGCGGTAATCCTGCGCAAAAATATAAACAAAAAATTAATAACAATAATAATGATGATAGAAATAATAATGAGCGTCCGAGTACTGTTTTCTCGTTATTTCGTATTGCATATTCATGAATCGCTCTCAACCGCTTCCTACTCTCTTCACGATATGCTCCTTCCTCCGGCTTAATCGTCAACGCGTCGCACTAATATTCTCAGCAAATTAATGGCCTGTAACCGGCGCTTTCAGCATTTAGTCAATAATCGGAATCGAATTATTTGCTCATTATCGAAATCGGCAGAGGGACCAAACAGACCGAACTATTCGACCAATAATTCCGTCGATCTATTAATGAATGCACTGAAAAGAGAATTTTGTTGAAAAAGATCGATATTTTGTTGGATACGCGTTCAACTAAACGTTTTTTCGAAAAATCACGAAAATTTTGTCATTTCAGCAAAAAACATTCTGGAAAATCTTTTCGGAAAGTGAATTTTTGTCATTCCAATCGTAAATTTTGCTAAAAGTTCCGTTACAATGAAAAATATTGTCGAAATAACGAAAATTTTGAAATTATCCCAAAATATTTAGTATTCAACAAAATATCGACGTTTTTTGACAGAATTGAATTTTCAGTGTGGAAATTTTATTTCTCCAATTAAAAAAATCTCGTGTCCCTTCGAAATTCTAGCACCGTTATGATTTTTTTTGGATCATATATCGAAAAGAAAAGACGATGGTGTGCAGCAAAGTCTAGAGCACTTCTCAATTACGTTCACGAGTAATTAGACGCGGTAATTCTGAAAATCGCTCCGAGTCATTACGTTGATCGCTTCAGCGCGTGCCAACTAGTGTTACAGAATATGCGCTCGGACGAGGCGTCGTAAAAAAAATGAATAAATATCTATGCGAATTAATAATCGTGGTGCGATAATTTTTGACTAATAAAGCACGTGTTATATTTAGTTTATTAAATTGTCCGTGCTGGGAGAACCGAATAAACTCATTAACAAAATATTAAAATTTATTAATGAGTGGCGATGAGTTTTTTTTTCGATTTCGTTATTAAATCCGCGGTCCTTGACATATGGGAAATCTTTTGCCTTTTCTGGCTCAAAGTTGCAGTTGTTTATGAGGCACGCGATCGTCCAGCCATGTCTCACTTCCTAGACTTGACTAGGGGAAATAAAACACGTGAAATATCCATAAACACGTGTCTCGAACTAGCCGCGATATGAAGGGTGAGAAAAAAAATCCACGCTTTGCGAAGTCAATGTAAAAAAGTGGCAAAAAACCCATATCGCGTATATTTGTACACGCGGGAAGTAAAATATTCACCATATGATGAAAAATGTAGCAGGAAACTTGGCGAGTGCACAATTTTTTTATTTCTTAACAATATGAAGAAGAAACTTCATTCCGTTACATATGCAGCCAAGTCTATAGCGTTCTGCATTAAATTATTAGCATTAGAGACTCTAACGTTTGTAACAGAACTTTGATAAATTATGTCATTCATTGAACTATGATTCACCGAGTCAGGCATCGAAGAACCAGGAAGAAATTAGTCAGAAACGTTCTATGCTAATTTTTTCACATTGTACGATATTAATTATTCATTTCAATTATAGTAGCAGTCTCGCCAAAGCCTTTTCCTGCGGATTCTCATTTATTTTATTATTCTGAAAAAACCTTCAGGGCATTATGATGAAATGATGTACGAAATTAAAAAAAAAAAAGATAAAAGTGCAATGAAATTTGTTCATATCAGGAAAGAGCGTGAAAATATTTTGTGCACAAAATTTACGAGTTTAATTTCTTCGTTGTAAATGAATCGAAGACATTCTGGTCTCGTACGAAGCGATTGCAATTTTTGGAGTAAAGAATTAAATGACAGGGACGAAGTTTCGGTGAGTGGGTCAACGTCATTGTCAGCGTGTAGTGATCGATGCTGGTCAATTGGCGTCGAAGCCAGAAACGTGATCTTTGTCCTCGCGATCTACTGCCACGAAAACCCTTTGACCTGAATTTCACGAGGTGGATCTACCAGGAGAATCGAGTAAAAAGGATTTATGTACATACATTGGGTGCAGTTTCATTGGCGCTTCTTCCCCTGCGCTCTTCACCGATCATCCGCTCTTCAAGCTTATCGCGTTACCCTGGGACACGCTAATGGCCATGCCAATCGACATTTCGAGCAAACGAGATAGAAGCTTCTTCGGGAATGAGAGAAAAAGAGAAACAGAAGGAAAATAAAAAGAATAAATATCGGGGATACGAGACGATGTTTTATGCTAAGTACCCGATCACCGCCCAAATCACGAAACGCTGGTACTTAATAATGAACACGCTCGCGATGTCATCAGCTCGTGTCTTCAATAGCATTTTCTTTTTCTTTTTTTCTCTTTCGATCTTCAACAATAAGGTGAGAAACCTCGTCGGTTGGTCGCGTTTATCCCTTCTACGTTGCACGTTTCGGGTTTTTTTTTTTTCACAACAAAATAACGACAATAACGAGGATTCGTGAGAGATCCTTTAAAAGCCGAACTCTTACGTCGCTGACGTTTCAGTCGCGCCTCGTAAATCGTCGTGTCATTTTTTTCCCGCACGTTTCTTATAAAGCATGGGGCTAATAAACGTGCTGCATTTTTTTACGCCCAAAAGCACATCGCATCGGAATTCTATTCCTTGGATACAGGTTCGCGATTGTTGTGGCTCGGACCGTGAAATTGATTTTATTCGCGAATTTCAAGGTCGTAGTCTTGCCAAAATCTTGCGAAAAATTCCGTAAAGTTTTCTGACCATTTCTCGAAAATAAACGAGAAAATTTCCAGCAAAAGTTTCTTCCGGCGAGACTACGACCTTGAAGTTTCGAGTTTTTCTTTTATGTATTTGAGATTTATTGAAATTTTATCGATTTAGGAATCTTTCATCTTGTTCATGACTCTCATCGTCTCCGTCGAGCTTGAAACAATCACCGCAACGGGTTACGAGTCTTTTGGCACTTCCCACAAACCGGACGCTATACTGATAAATTTTCCACCAAAATCAAATGCCACGAAAACTTCGCGGCATTTGTACCTTCCACCGGAGGAGGAGCAACTATTTATTCCGGAAGTAATCGACAATCGTGTGAGATTTTCAACCAATGGATTTCGTCCTTTGCTACCATCGACTTCGTCTTTCGCCATAAATGCGTCGCCGGATCCAGGACTACGGACTCGTCCGTTGCTAGCGACCGAGCAACCTTTTCGTAATAACTTTTTCCGGCCGAATATGCCGCAAAAAAGTTCTACTTCCGGTTCTACGGGATTTGCTGGCATATCCGGAGTTTCGCAGATCGATCCCGTGCCCGGCAAGCAATTTGGCGATTTTTACGTTCAAGTGAACTCGATGTCGTGCCTGAATACCGGGGAAGAAATTTTCTTTCGCGTTTCCATGAGACCTCCGCGAGAAAGCGAACGACCGATCATCGATGGAGTCGTCAGCGATGCTTGTCAAATCGAGAGAATCAACGACGAGTACAGAATCAATTTTGGCAACGAATTATTTTGGGCCTGTGGCGTTCAGGATTGCTCCAACGATCGCGAACATTATTACTGTTTAAATATTCGTTTTCCCGCCATTTCCGGTCTCCGGCTTAAGGAAGATCACAAAGTGACCTTGAGATGCAAGACACAGGATAAAACAGCCTCCCACACGAAACGAGTCAACGTGAAAACTCTGGATACGTGAGTGATTTTTAAAAAATCTCCGAAGCTCCTCGATCCATTTCGATAAAAGAATTATTTACCATATTTTTACCGAGCATTAATATTTTCTTCCCGTAGATCAGGCAGAAACGCGCCAAAAGTGGAAACCGGCGGGTACAAAAATGTTTTTGAAACGGAAGTTGGTCTCTACCGGAAGACGTTCGGCTCGGGTCATTTGTTCGATGCTAAAATACAACCGGGAGGCACCGTTATTCTTGGCGAGGAAGTTTTACTCAGAGCTTTGGTCCGAGAAGGCGATGGTATGTTAAAATTTCCTCATTCCGAATCATCGTCCACAACACTCGTTCATTAAGACAGTACTGTCGATTTCAAAATTACCGTTCAGATTTTTATAACACTTGGTAGAGTAATAGATCATGAGAAATTTTCAAGAGGCTACAGAGAACCAGAAAAAAGATATTCGTATTGATAGTTTGATAAATTTAGAATTGAATTTTACGATGAATTTCAGTTTTCATTGAATTTTACAATTAATTCTTATCAACTCTCAGGATAAATAGAATTTTTCATTGTAAAGTACAATAAAATGAATGAAATCAATGTTAAATTCGAGAAATTACCGATGTGAAGACCTTTTTTCTGATTTTTTGTAGCCTCTTGAAAATTTGACTGAATCTTTTCCTTATCACAATCTTTTACTGTACCAAATTTGATGAAATTCTGAAGGATAATTCTAAAATGGCGAGCCAACGTGGAAAGTTCACGAGAATTCCCAAAGCAACGATTTTCTCGTAAAACTCGATTATTTCGCTGTATTATTCACGTGATAGCAAATTTTCAAAACGATGCGATTGTGTGGTTCGTAATCACGCGAAGGAAAGAAGTAAATGGATGTGAAATAATTTCCAGGCTGGCGATACTCAAGACTCAGTGACGTGACGGTGCATTACGTGGAAAGCTCAAGTCGTACGAAGATAATGAACAGTCTTCGGATTCTGGATGCCGATGGTTGTCTGAATCCACAAGTGAAGGAAATTTGTTCGAGAGAGCCATATCGAGTGTCGCCCCTGGAGACTTATCTCACGTTCGAGGCTTTCATGTTCGACAACATGAAAGTGACCGACGAAATGGTGATGAACATGCGAATAACTGGTTGTCTGGACGGCGCAGACTGCGCTTTGCATTGCCCTGCCGGACACTCGAGAAGAGCTCGGAGCCTCGACCACAAAGACCCACAAAATGAAACGATCGATTGGTCCAATGACATTACATTCAGAGTCGTACTTCCCGAAGAACCTGCCACGAAAACTGCCCAAAAGTCGATCGATTTTCATCTCATTTTGCCTTACGTTTTATCTGCCTTTGTTCTAATCACCATCGTCGCAATGTTAGCCACGATCAGAACCCTCAAACGACAAAGAATCAACAAAATTTGAACAATCAACAAAGTTTCTCTCGTTTCGGAGGTAAAACCACGAGCGTCAGAAATGAAACGTAATTTTCTGGCAGAGAGACAAGCGCGAGAATGGAAATATTGCAGGAAGTTATTAGCGAGAAAAATCGCCCAAAACTCGAGCATAATTAATAAAATAATTATATAAACAAACTATTAATCAATTAATCAAAAAAGTAAAAGTATAAAAAAAGTCCGATAATTGTAAATATGAGTTTTTAAAGAATGAGTGATCGTAAATTTTTAGACGTAATTACAAGAATTCGTAGTTGCCAGTATTTTGCAATTTGAAGAAAAAAAAATGTCCATACGGATTGATTTTGTTGCACAAAACCGAACTGCCATATTATGAAAGTGTATGCAATTGATTTTTGTTTTATGGATCGTCGTTTAATGAGAGAAATGAGCTTTTGATGTTTGTAGAAATTTCAATACATTATTCGCCAACCGTCAAGTTCCGAGCAAAGTTTCAGGCCGATAGCGAAAAGAGCTGCAGATGCAATTGTGCTCGTGACGAATGGATCTCTCCACAATTGATCGAGCAAGCAGGCGTAATGACAATTGCACAAATCTTCGAAATAACACAGACCCTTGTTGATAATATACTCATCAAAAGTTTCCTGTCGTTTTTCATTTTCCATCCTTCCCACCATCTCGTCAATCCCGCGACAACTGCGATCGCACATATCGTGACGATCGAAACGACGTTTTGCATTTTTTCTGGAATCGTGACTTTTCCCTTGGCGTTGAGTTCTCGAGGCTGTCGGAGCATCGCGGTCTCTCTTTTTTTCCACTTCCGGTTTTCTTGTTTTCTCTTTTTCTCTATTTCTCTCTGTAACGGAATTTCGTTCTGTATTTTTGCCTTTAAAGCTTCTTCGTGACTTTATTTCCTTCGTTCAACTCACCCGCCTTTTTCCGGTCCCCGTTTCGACCTTTCAAACTCTCGTGACTCACGCCTGGCGTTCCTTTTTTAGCTTGATTTCGTTTTTGCCTTGCTTCATCCGATGAAAAAGAATCTTTACTTCGTTTTCTTCTCGCTCCCGATGGCCCGGCTACTTCTTCGTTTCTGCCACTTGATTCAGACTCGCTGTCGTCCGAAGTTTCTTCAGCTGGAAAATAAATTACTCCAATTTTTCAAATTTCCCTCGTCAATTTTAAAACGAAAATATTTAAACGTTTCTCAAGGCAGAATGGAGAAAATAAATCGGTCATTTTAGGAGGAAAAGGGGAGAAAAGTCTTTACGAACCTTCACGAGCTTCCCGCAGCTGTTCTCTGACTCGAGGACAAAGCTTGTAGCACCCATGTCGCATTTGGGCATCCTCTTAATCATCGATCAATTAAATCTCTACAAAAAACTGTTCCCAAAATTTATAATCCTCGGCACCATGGAGTATTTCCCTAAACAAAAAACCTCACGACTCTGAATTATTTAGCACATTCTACTGTCAATTTCGAGTTGAAAATCATCGATCTTTTTTCTCAGTTTTTACCTCGTCCAATTTCGAGGAGGAAATCGACATTTGACGTTTATTTTGACATTTCTGCAGCGTGAACATCACGAATTTGTCTGCGGGCAGTAAAAAAACAAAATAAAGTGAACATTTTTGCGATAAATAGCGATTTGAACAAGAAATTTCAATTTCAATACAATAGAAAAGTGAGAGGCAAAATACTTTGATGGCAAAAAAAATCACGTCCGCTTCGTTTTTTATTAACGATTCGAAGAGTCAATCAAGGACGAATATTAATGAAGGATTCGAGTGTTTTTGTGACGTCGAATCAGTCGAAAAACGAGAAATAAAAAAACCGTCCGAAGGTTCCGACGATGAATCGGAAAAATCTGAAATTAAAGAAACTAAAAAATCCTTGTGGCAGACTATTCTTGAAGAGTCGGAACAATCGGCACGTTCTTTTGAAAAGTTGCTCGAGGACGTGGAAACAAAAACTTTTACTAGTGTCAATTCATCCGCTAGTTACCTGGACAAAGAAATATTCCCAGTTGTATTAACAGGGATGGAAAAAATGTTGATCCAGGCTGGGAATTTGGGTGTCCTTCGAGTCCAGAAATCTCGTTTCAACGGTCTGGATTATTTGGCTGAGTATCTTTGGAACAGCAATCCGAAATGGTCATCGAGAACGAAATGGCTGGACGTTCACGAAATTCCAAAGTTCAAACTTTCCATGAGATTGCAGCAAGTCGATTTTACATTATTACAATATTCCCCACGTGACCTTCAGCCTTTTCAACGTGAGCGTGATTCGTTTTTTGCAGCCCTCGTCCGATATTTCCGAAATCTTGGCTCTGGTCCGCTGACGAAGCTGCTACTCGTGTACAACGTTATGTTCGAGGCTGGCTCGTACGAAAACAAGAAGACGTCCAAGAAATGCGACAATTTTGGAAAGTAAGAAATTATTCAGCGACCGTCTGATCAGAATATCAAAAAAATCTAAATCACGATCTTTCATGCTCGTACTAAACATCATTTTCAGTTGATCAAGAACGATAAAGGGAGTCGCGATCTTTCCGAGGAGGCTGCACGATCCAAAGATTTCAACATGTGCGAGCGATACAAGCTCTTGGCGAAAAAACGCGAAAAACCCTATTAAAGTAACTCGTAAATCGTAATCGTAACTCCAAATGAAAAGAATGTGAGAAAAAAATGCAGTTTATCAACGAGCTGTACTTTATCGACAAAAAGTTGATTATTCCAATCATGTTATTTTGGAAAACACTTGAATTCCCATAAAAATGAAATAATCCCTAAAACGAACAACTTCCCATCATTTTCTATGAAATATTTATAAGTTAATTTATAAAGTTAATTATTTAGTTAATTTATAAAGTTGGAACTACCGAGATCGTTGTTTTTTATCTACGAATTTTATTGAAAAGAACTGTACAACGTTAAGCAATGATTAACGAAATTTAGATGGGTTTGCAGTTAGCATAGAGACTCGGAGTAGCTGGTTTCCCAAGCCCCATAGTAAACTTGACCGTCGGAGTTTCTCCTTCTTCCGCAACTCGGTATTTTTTGTTACCGTACGGGTTAAGACGTATGGGTAATTCTGGTTCTTCGTTTATGCCTTTAGCTTTGAGTTTTCTGGAAACGATTTCCCTGAGCAGCGGCGGGAATTCCATTTTTCGCGGCATCAAAACTTCCTCGGTCGTGTCAAATGCTTTCCATTTGTGCTCTTCGTCTTTGGGGATGAGCTGGTAATCCGCTTTGTAACTCGTCGAGTCAATCTGGACGATCGACTTGTCTTTCCGTCCGCGGAATACTCGCTCCGCGAGTATCATCACTTTACGGGGATCCTGAAATATTTTATTCGTTTTATTTGAACTCACACAATTCCCGACGTTTTGTAGATGAATTTTTATTTTTTCTCGCAATTATTTCTCGGGAGCCTTCAACGGTCGCCGGTAATTATTCATTTTCTGATCCCATCGGTTTAAACGTATTTTGATCGTAAACAAATACTCACTTCGTTAGGCATTGCAGCAACTTTGAGTACTTTGAAAAAACTCGGCTCGGGATAACGTTGGAACATGTGTCTTATAATAATTCTGCCAACGCCGAAATTCTTCAAATTACCGAGAATTTCCCACAGGGTTTTCCCCTTGAAATCGGTTGTGCGACCGATCAGTTTAATCGGCATTGCTCTTGTTTGTTAAAGAAATCGGTGAAGGAATTCCAGTCGCTCGAAGAGACAACTTGAGGTTATGTTCGTCAGTAAGAGGTTATGTCACTCCATTCGTATATATATGTATACAACACACCAGACGCACGAGAATCGTGGACATCGTGCACTCGTTTAGTGTGACCGTCATGAGTTTTTAAATTGATATTTTTTTTTTAAATCCACTGCGTTGGGCAGATACTCGTAAAATACTTGGTGGTTGGTTATTCCGTTAACAGTTTTTTGTATTTGTAATTGCGAAAATCTTCACGAGATCGCAACATTTTGGCCCTGCCGAACTTCTCGATGAATATCCTTCAAAATCGGGAATGAATAATATCGCGCGGAGTATGTATTTCTTTTGCTTATTTCATTTATTCAAAAATTATCGGTATAACGATGATTGAATTATTGTTTTGTGCGCGAATGAATTAATAATCCAAATATTATAATTAATTTTTCGCCGGTTTGAGCGACGCGAAACTGCAATATTTCTACGCTTCGTTAATCACTTAAAAAATGTATCGTTTGTTTTTAATATAACTACAAAAATCCATTATCGAAACGCGAGAGTAAACGATACAAAAATATGTTTTCGATTGAAGTTTTCTAAACTTCCGAAAATCACAGACAATTCGTACAAACCTTAAATAAATTTGAACGAAATTTCTACAAATCATCATCGAGAATGATTGCTAACGACATTTTCACGATTAATAAATAAACCAAATACGTACAGAATTTTGGCACGTCGTTCCTCGAGTGTACGAGGAAAAAATATTCACTACTCAATAAGACTTGCAGTTTTGAGAGAATTTGATCCTTGGACACGCTGCGATCCACGTCTCGCATTATTTTTTTCCTAGTTATACATAACTATTTGCTACTTTATCGTTTCACGAGCTTATTTAGAAAAAATTGTTATCGTTATTAATTGTTACTTATTGTTTGATATACACTTTTCCCCTCAATTTTTGGACACTCACTCCCCAGCCAAACAAAATCTCAATAAACACCGTGTCTTTATAATATGTTCGCTTATTTTATAAACACAAAATCGTGTTTGACTAACCTCTAAAAACTATAAACAGTGTTTCCCGCCAAATCCTGCCCGGAACGTCATTTCCGGAGGCGCCACTGCGGAGAGAAAAAATAACAAAAACAATAACTTTTCATTTTCCGGACTTTTGAACCAAAGATTGAAAACTTTGGAGCGGAATTCTTCCGTTTTCTTCTAAACATAATCACGCAATCGTTGTTGTAGAGGAAAAAAATCTTTAAACTCGAATCTTTTGTGCTTATTTGTTCCTACGTACATACTTCGCCTCATTAAATAATTCGTAAACACTGCTGCGTGTTTGAAGATTTAGAAAATGTATAAACGCTCCCCATGGAGTTTTTATGACCGCTCATTGGTTAAATCGCCATGAAAA